>OZ010788.1:301522597-304194148 GCA_963932465.1 Maratus speciosus
GGTTGAAAAATTGAATATTTAAAAAAATCAATTTATCATAAGCAGATTTCCATATTTTATTTTCACATAATCAATAAACACGCAACCATTATAAAAAAAAAAATAAATAAAAAATAACGTAGCTGAAATGATTTTTTTTTTAATGTCTTTACAATAAACGTTAACATAGTATTTATATGCAGTAGAGGATCTTTATAATGCAAACCAAAACAGGCAACATTTTGCGTTATATAGGTCATTTCACACAACATTAAAACTTACCTTGTAAATATGGCAATATACAAAACAATCATAGTAGATATTTATATTGCCTTCCTTAGGACCAAAAGTTGTGCAGGTTAAAAATTTTTTGCATAATATTGATTATTTCACATATTGTTAAATCGCCTATAAAAATTATCGAAACATGCTGGGACAAAATCAACACATTGCTTAATCCCAAAATTTTTACATTTAATAACAGCAATATTTTCATTTAAAAAAATCTGAATTAAGAAGATAAAGATGAAATAATGTTTGAAATTTAATCCTCTAAAAGGTGCAATATTTTTGCAATACGGATTACAGGTGCTTCTTAAGTACAAAATTCATTGCTTACATCTCAAAAGCTGTGCATTATATAGGATTATAAAGATCTACTGTATAAATGAAATGTTACCCCCTCTCTCCACCACACCTGAAAAAAAAATTTGGTACTTTTTGGTTAGCCGGGCGCCAGTGTTATATTTACATACACATATCTGTACATATATGTGTGTGCGTGTGTACATATATATGTATGTAAATATAACACTGGTGCCCGGCTAACCGAAAAATGCAAGCAAAATTTTATTTGAAAAAAGTAATCCACCTGTTGTTTTTTTTATTTATTTAACCAACTTTATTTTAGTTACTCCTACATTAAAAATTAGTAAAACATTAATTTATATTTTATCTTTATACTCCCTTCATTCTGAATGAGAGTCTGACTATACTACTGGGGGATAAACACTTCGATGGGATTTTTTTATTAAATAAACACAATTGCCAGCAAATACTGAGGCAAATATTTATATTATAAGTTTTAATGGCAGTGTAAAATTGGAAGTGCAACTGAAATGACCATTTAAAAAAATATGTTACAAACAATGTCAAACTAAGCGAGAAAATCTATTCTGGAACTAAAATTTTTAATAGTAAGTTTATTATTTCTATTTGTAATGTATTCATATGAAGTAAAAATAAAATCTTTCTATTTTTAATGCACATACGTATATTCAAAAAATTTATATTATTTTATATTTTCAAAGAAAATTTAGCAGCAAAAAAGCTCTTATTTGTAAAAAGAAAAAAAAATCAATTTTTACAGCAAAATGTTTTTTTTTTTTTCCCCAACACTTGAATCTTTCTAAAAATTATACATCCCTACAAAAAGTAGACTGACATGACATTAAGGCTATCTAAATTCCATTTCAGAATTTACAATACCTACTTAAGTTTATGTAAGCAGAAAGAAATTGTGACTGATAGAAGGTAGAAATTTTTTAAAATATATTTCAGGTCATTTCCCCAGCCCTCAAAAAAATTAATAGATAAAAAATACTTTGAAAATATCAAATTATACAAAGGACAAAATAGCTAATTTTCTTTACATGTTTTCTCTTTTGAGTCAGGGAAGGGGGGTGGGGTGGGGGGGTTGAAGATAAAAAATAGATTTTAGAAATTCAAATTGATACATTCTCTCAATTGCACATAAGTAAGGCATTTGAAATAATTAGAAATCTAAAAACTTAGCATTTAAATATCATCATAATTTATATTTCGTTAAAAATTCTAATTTTAGATAGATTTTATATGAGTCAATTTTTATCAACTGTTTTTCTCTAAGATAAAATTTACAAGGTGATTTTAAAAGTTTGTAAATTTATTTTATAAATTGCATTTTATTGAAATATCTTAAACATTGGATACTAGTTTTAAAAATGATAATACAAAAATTAGAAGTCAATTCTTAGAATTTAAATAAAAACTTACCATGTATAACAAATAAAATTTATTAATCACAAAAAAGAATTAAATGTTTTTTTATTTACAAACTATTATTAATCATATTTATTATTTAACAAAAAAATTTTCGACAAATCATCTATTTCTTGTTAGTCATCTTCTTCTCATTTGAAAAGTGTTTCTATCCCTGTCGTCAAATTCTGCCAGCACCTTTCCAATGCAGCTAGAGATAGCAGTGGTTTCTGTTCCTTCAAACTTCATTTCCACACTAGCTAGAAAAGTACAATGAACAAAATCACAATCAGACCAAGTACATTTTTGCTATAACAATTTATAATTTGCTATAGCTTTTTTTTTTTCACAAACAAATTTTAAATGGGAGATTTGAATTTATTCACCAAAATTTCAGCTTGAAAATGAAATATTTTTACTTTATTATATTAATACAATAGACTCCCTCAAATCTGCACAGCTTGGGACCAGAATTTGAGCAGATTTTTGGTCATTGCTTTCTTTGTTTATATTTTGTAAACAGTAATTTGAATGTAATAATGCAATCGAAATTATAATGAATGCTTACTTATAGTAAAATATTAAAATAATTAAGTAAAATAATAAATTGAAATAATATAAATTAAGATAATTTAAAAAATAATTATATTATTAAAAGTAAACGTCAAGTAAATAATAATGCATAATTAAATATACATAATAAAGATTATAATACATTTTTCTTGAATTATTCAACCAAACTTGCCTCACAAAGGTACCCTACTAATGCATATCAAAATCATAAAATAAAAAAGTTTTATTTCAGGTTTAGCCAGACTTAATAACCAAAAAAGCTTGATTAATACATAAATATATTTGGTAAGAAGATTGCAATTACCAGTGATATCAGCAATATCTAGAATTTTTCAGAAATAAATTTATACTATTTCCTTCATGAACAAGGAAGAGTTCAGTCACATGAACAAGAGTTACATATTAAAATACACATGGAATTATATAAAAATAAAAAAGTCTGTAATTTTGTCCCTACATATGAACTGAAAGTTCTATTGTTTACATATTCGATGATGTGCGGATTTGAAGAAGTCTACTGTATCTAATAGTTAGTGCTAAAATCACACAGTACTCACAACTTTATTGTTTAATGGTTTTATAAATCAGAAAACAAAATTGCAAACCAACTACTTAACTTACAAACTGAAAACTTACAATTTTAAAATTTCACTTCAGTTTTTTTTTTCCTCTTACAAAATTTGAACATAATATTCAAAAAGGCATTTTCAAATTAAAGTGAATTTTCAAAACTAAAATTCTTTATGAAAATAATAAAAGTAAAAATAGTTTCTAAAAAAGTACACTTTTATAAGCATTCAATGTTTATCTTTAGAATCACACCTAATTTCACGACTACAATTTATATCTTAAAAAAAAAAAAATCTGTTACAATGCATTAATTTTACAAAGACCCCAACTATTGAAAAATCACTGCTTTGATGTATTACTTGATAAATAGCATGAATATGTGAATTTATTTAAAAAATATATAATATTTGTTCTACTTATCTTTTAAAATATAGTAACAGGGGAAAATATTATTTAAACTGTTATACAGGATTTCTAAACTATTTTTTATAACATATAATAATAAATTAATTACTATATGTACTCACGTGTAAATAAACACCAAAATTTTAAAGGAATGAAAATAATTCCATTTTATTATCAGTATTTTGGAATAGTTTTCATCAGGGCTGTCTGCTCACCTACCCGCCCAAAAAAAACCTGGGTGGGCTTTTTAAAAAAAAACCCACATAAAAGTGGGTTTTATTGGTTTATACGAGTTTTTTGATGCACAGTATCATTTATTTTCAATTACTACTTATTTGTTATGATTCTGTTATACATGTAAGATAAAAATTTAATTAAATTTAGGTTTTCAGATATCTTTGTATAAAAAGATAAAAATGATTTGAAGGAACCGCAAAACCCAAACCTCAGCAAATTAAAATTATCCAAAAGGAAAAATGACTATTTTTTATCATTCATTATCTAATATGTAAAAATGAAAATTTGTCCGTCTGTAATTCTATACAAATCATAAGTAAAATTGAAATATTAAATACAGCCACAACTGCAAAAATACATAATACATTATGAACACATTTTCTATGTACTATTAAAAAAATGAATTATAACCTATACACTATAGTCATTTTTCCTATGTAGTCATAAAAAATTAAAAATGCAAGTTCTTTGGATTATATTAATTTGATGAGGGTTGGGTCTTGCAGTTCTTTCAAATCATTTTTAATTTTTATGCAAAGATGTCTGAAAATCTAAATTTAATTCAAGTTTTATCTTACATATATAATAGAATCATAACAAGTAAGTAATTAAACATAGTTGGCATTGTTCAAAGAAACGTGCAGCAAAAAACTACAAAAACCCGAAAGAAACCAAAAAAAAAAAACCCCAATAAAACCCGAAAAACCCACACGGGTTGGGCTTTAAAAAAAAAAAAAAAAACTTTTTTTTTTCAGCCCTATTTGATTGCAGAATTCATATTAATCTTCCTTGATTAAAATTAAATTAAGACCAATATTACTACTGTTATATCTATTATTAAATATTGTTATTCAAATGGATGGACATGTTATATCTCTCAAATTTTGGAGTTGACTAATGAGAGTATATACGGTAATAAATTATAAACAATGATTTTTTTTTTAAAGAAATATTAAAATTAAATAAAATAAATTATCATTAATAATTAAAAATAATCAATAAAAATTAGGAAACTTAAAAAATAAAAAGTTATTTTCTATTCATATATATATTTTTTTATTGTTCCAAATATTTCATTGTTGCAGTTTCACAGCCACTAAACATATTTTGACGTAAATGGCTTGGTGCATATTAACTGCATTGTTTTTGTAATTCGTAAATAGTTGTAATAACAAAGATTATTTGGAGATTTATCACCTGCGGCTAGGTAGAACAAAAATGCCTTAGAATCAATTTATAATGAAGTTCTAAAAATATTAAAATGGCATATTGTCATTGGAAATACACAAGCATAATTTTAATCATTCTAGAATATCAAGAAAAGAGTGAAAAATCAATTACAAAATTCTTTCTTTACATATAAAAACCAAGTTAAATAAAAGAGTGTAAAAATACAACATTGACTGCAATATAAAGACCCATGCTGTGTGTGTTAAACTCAATCTTACACCATTTTTGAGGGCATCTCCAGCATATAGCACAGAGGCAGAAGCCCCTCTGTCCCTATATGGGCCCACACAAGCGAGGAAATATATGTATGATTGATTAAAAAACTGACATGTTTCAATATAATACAGTAGACTCCTTCAAATCCGCACAGCTTGGGACCAGATGTTGTGCGGATTTCTGGCCATTGCTTTGTTTACATTTTTTAAACAGTAATTTTAATGCAATCAAAATTATAATGAATGATTGTGATATTGTAAAATATTAAAATAATTAAGTAAAGTAATGAACTAAAAGGATAAAAAGTAAGATAATTTAAAAACTGATAGAAATATTAAAAGCAAAGTTCAAGTAAATAATTAATAATGCATATTTGAATATGCACAAAAAAAAATGAGATCATTTTCCTTCAATTATTCAATTTGAGGGAGTCTACTGTATTAACAAACTTTATTTTTACACAAAAAGCATCTTATACACTTTTTATTCTTCAATATCAGTCGACAAATTTTTTCTCCTTGTAAATATTACTTAATCACTAAAATTGGAGGTTGAAAAAATAGATGATTTTTAAAATGCAAGGTTTAGCATTATACAGAATCTTGAAATCTTGCCCAAGAAGAATTTAACAGGTAGAAACTGCTTATTCATAAAACTTAAATTGGTACTTTTCGGTTAGCCAGGTGCCAGTGTTATATATACATATATTATATATATACACACATAAATATATGTATATATACGTATATTTAACACTGGTGCCCGCCTAACCGAAAAGTACCCTTAAATTTTTGGGAAATTTGCATTTATTAATGGTTTCTTAATAGACATCAGATAAATAATAGTGCTTTAACATAGCCATTATAAAATTCATTACAAGAATTCCATAGCATGTATGATGTGCCAGAAAACTTGGAAAGTTAACTTGGGCGATAAATGCTTAGGATGTTGTTGTTGCAATCTTTTGGCGCTTGGTAAGATGATTTGGTAAATTTAAAAATAAAATATTACAAATAATATAAATATAATATTAATAAAATATAATTAAAATAAAAATTTGGTAAGAAGCTAAAACAGACAACTTTTGACAGTACAGATGTCATATTCGCCCCATATTGGCGCGATTTTTTTCGGTTGCCAATTTGGCGAAAACATCAACAGCATAAACAACATAAACCGGGTTACCACATCAAGCAAAATAACGACACTTTGGCGCAGGTTAAGTACCTGTTGCCTATATGATATTGGCGACAGAAAAAAATCGCGCCAATATGGGGCGAATATGACATCTGTGCCCTTTTGACAACATTGCTTACTTTTTTGCCAGTCGCGCCAAGTGGCACAAGATAGGGAACTCTTCCCAAATGATTAAATTTCTGTATATGACTTAATTAAGAACACATTATGCAAATTAAAGATAAACAAAATAAGGAGTTTAAAGATTTTTTAACTGTATTGGTGGTAGGAAGAAGCATTATACAGAATCTTGAAATCTTACCCCCCCCCCCCTTCCCCACCAGATAATTTATCAGTAGAAATCTTTTTAAAAAATCTCAAATGATTAAGCTTAAATAAGAGGAATCAGCTTTAACAATGTATCAAATTTTTCTTGGATGGAGTAAAAAATAAACCAATAAATAAATAAATAACAAAGTGAATATAAAAAGAATAAATAACCTTTGATTGTAATTGTTTGATGACTGATTTTGAGTCTTTTAACGATTTTTATATTTTGAAAATTATGTTCAAAGTAGCAAATATGACAAAAAAAATTTCTATACTCTCCCTTCCCCTCCCCCTTATAAGGGAAGAAGAAAAAAAAATTCTCGCATTTTTAAATTAGGATATCTGAAATGTTTATTCCAAATTCTCATAAAAAGGACCTCAAGGTTATATAAATTGCTCACAACTTTAATTGTACTTGTGTCATTTATGTAAGTAAATCGTTTCCGTTATGTACAATAAAAAAAAAAAAAAATCACGTTTTAATATAAACAATTACTTCAAGAATAAAGTAAACAGACAATTTAATTAATATATAAACAACGAAAAAGTGTTTTGGTGTTACTTACACGGTTAAATAATATACTGACTCAACCACTAGCAAAAATTCATATGCATTTGTTTACAATCATTAGTGACGAAAATCTTTAAGCATAATATACATTCCGAGACAAGTATAAATATGATATGAACAGAAAATACACACTACACAAGAATATGGATAACTAATCAAGTAATAATACCAATGTGAACAAAAAACAATATTTCAAAAATAAGTTTGAATATATGAAATGAGTCTGATTATATGTATTCAATAAACAAACATTATATGAAATATAAAGAGCACTTACCCGTTTCACATAAAGATGTAACTTTCGGATTTCAAGAATGACACACCTCATTTTTCCATACTACCATCAACATATAAATATTCTCGTTTTTTTTCTATAAAATGGGACAACAAATCTGCAACAGCATACCAGAACGACGGCGGCCATGTTGGGTAATTGTCTTGTATCTGATTGGTTGGTTGGCTGGCACATCCTTGCGATCATTGTTTGTGTCGATGTCGACCGATGTTGCCCGGTATTGGCCAATGTGAGTTTTTCTACATGGATTTACAGAACTTAAAATGTTATTATAATTGTTTCCTGTTTTCTACCTTCCCACAAAAAGTGCAATTTGTGAATAAAAAATTAAAATATTCATGATTCCAGAAGTTTTAATGTTACAAATCCAACATCGGACAACATCGATCAATATTGGCCAATGTCGGTAAACATGACCGGTCTTTGCCGATGCACACCAAGATTGGCCGATATTGGGCAGTATCGGGCCAATATTGCTGTGCTACCTGGGCAACTTATACCCCAATGAAAACTAACTATTATAGCTTAGATAAAGAAGAAAATCTTTTATCATCAAATGATAATTATAGACAAGCTATAGGAAGTCTTTTATACATTTCCTCATGCACAAGACCTGATATTGCCGCTCCTACACACATACTAAATCGAAGGTGCAATAATCCAAGACAAAAGGACTGGAATGCTGTTAAGAGGGTAATAAGATACTTAAAAACAACGAAAGATCTTGATCTCCATATTTCTTCAAAAGAATATCCTAATATAGTTGCATACTCGGATGCAGACTGAGGACAAGATGCTACGCACAGAAAATCCACCTCAGGAAATGTAATCTTCTTAGGCAATAGCTGCATTTCTTGGTTCTCGAGAAAACAAACATGTGTGACGTTATCGTCAGCAGAAGCTGAATATGTGGCACTGTCACAAGGAACTCAAGAGGTGCTATGGATCTTAAAATTATGTAAAGATCTCAACTTACAACAACATTTTCCTATTAGAATTTTTGAGGATAACCAATCTACAATTAAATTGGTTGAAAGTGAAAAATTTAAATCTCGCACTAAGCACATTGATACAAAGTATCATTACATACGAGATTTGAAAACGAAAAATGTTATAGATGTTAACTATCTATCAACAAATGAAATGATAGCAGACATAATGACGAAGCCACTGCCAAAGACCAAATTTGAACTTTGTAGAAACCTTATCCACCTGGTGTCAGATTCTATCACAAAACGGGAGAGATGTTAGAAAATGCTCTTTTGTTTCAAGAACATTCCACCAGATGGCAGCATCAGACAATCCTTTTTATTTGATCTACTGTGACAGACACTCAGAACAGTTAGTGTTTTCTCCTTTCCTTATAGCAGTTGGCAGCAAAATGCTGGTGGATTAAAAATCCAATAATATTCCAAAGGAATGATAATATGTTAAAAAAAACTGCAACAAACCATAGTTAAAAGCATTTCTCTGTGTTTGTAAATAGTCTTATTCATTTGTTTTGTTTTATTGTGAAGTGTGATCAGTATTGTTATATTATATTTCTATTGAAATACATCAAAACATAAAGGTAAAACTTTTAACTTTTTATTGTTTACCTATTGAGGAATTTCGTATTCATGCCTTCCATTTGGAATAACATTCCAACAAAAACATTGCATTTGAAAGAAGAAAAAAAGAAAAGAAAAGACAAAAGAAAACTCAAAAAATGTTACTTATATAGAAAGTCTAAAGCAATCATTTAACAGTAAAAGAAATTAAAATACCGTCAGTAGGTTCGATTGGAAAGATTTTCACTTGAAAATACAGGGTTGGTCATAAAAAACTTCCCCGATATATGAACCCTTAGCGGTCTAACCGCTCAACCAATCGAAAAGAAATTTTGGATATACTTATTTGAAGGTATGCGCTCGAGAGTAGGTAGAAAATGGGGAAACCAAAACAGTGGCGCAGTGGCGCCACGTGACCGGAAGTGGGCATGACCGGAAGAAGCGTGGTTATGACGTCATCGAGTTGAGTTGAGTTGTAGGATGCTGAATGTTGAGTTGTGGGATGCTGAAGGTTGAGTTGTAAGATGCTGTAAGGATTTTATTTTAAGGAATGGCAACACCGAGTTTCGTTTGAATGTAATGGCAACACTTTAGTTTTGGAATCCAGACTTAATTTTTTTCGTAAACGGGTAAAAAGGGGCGGGGTTCAGGTATTGAAATGAGTTGAGTTGAGCTGTACGAATACTGCTGTTAAATGAAATTATTTACTGAGATAGAAAAATATCTAATGGTTTATTTAAATTAATAATATGCAATAGTTTAACGGTGACCGGAAGGAAATATATTTAGAAAAGGGTTTTGGCAACATAGGCATTCGGCAGTTGCAAAGTTAATTCGCGTGCGTGTAGCATCGTCTTGTTTTATTTCTTTGCATAAATCTTTTACTGCTTTTTTTTATATTTTTTAAAAATGAAACGGTCATCTAGTGCCTTGAATAACTTCGCAAAAAGATGTGTTTTGGAGAGGAGTCTACAAGTAACATGTCTTCTGTGAATATGGATATACCAGAACAATTTTTTCAATTGAGTAATGATTATTTTGTAGTCGTTTCTGACTTTTCTGATGTGATAACTATACACATAAGAAAATTTTGGAGGAATAAATATGGCCGCCTTATTCCAACGAAGATGGGGGTCACTCTTTCCCCAGTCCTGTCGCAGTCTCTTTCGAAAAAGTTGGACTATTTGACTCCATCATGTATATCTTCAAAAAGCGAGATTATTGACGAGGAATTGGTGGTTTCAACAGCAAGCATTGAGGATACACCACATATTATTCTACAACGTTATTTTCAGCGAAAGGACTTTGTTCGCGTGTTTACTCCTACTATATGCCTTCTATCAGATAGTGAATGGCAAACTTTGCGCAACATTCACAAAGATGTGACTGCTGATATCATTAGAGAACTGTTCTGCAAATTATTTCCCAAAATGATCTTGAAAGAAGTTCATCAGAAAATGTCTCCATCTGCGAATACATCGGAAATGGGGAATGACGATGCTGAAATGGTGTTGACAACTTCTATGGTTGAACTTTTAAAATGTCATCTGGAAGCCAGCATTAATAATGTGTTTGAGTGCATCGGATGTGAGGAAAATTTTGGCAATCAACTAGGACATGATTGCATGACAATGAACCATGATCCAAAACTGCATCGCTATGGTAATGTAGCTATTTTTTCTATGGACTTAGAACTTTTAGCACAAGAATTTGTGCAACAAAATGTACAGATTATTAGTTATGTTACTAAAGAATTTTTTAATAACCTAGACATGTCGCGATTGATTGAAAACGCGAAAGAATTGTATATTGCTTCTGATCCTTTTCCTGATCTTATGTTTTAAATAAAATATTTATTTGTTATTGAATTTTACGTCTCTATCTAATTGTGTGTTTTTTTAATTACAGTTAACAGCAAATTTAATTCGAAATATAGGGAATAAATTATTAGTATAAAGTAATCATTTTCTAACTGTTTCGAATTTTGTATAAAAGCCTTCATTTTTAATTTTTTACTTCATTAGTACGCACGACTTTAACACATTCACTATTCTATCTATGTCTCTTGAATTAATGTAATTATACTTTATCTATAAAATGAGTTTAAATAAGGTTTATAAAACCCCTGAACATCCAGGAAGTTTTAGTAGTTTGGAAGCTTTATATCGAGCAACGAAAGGTCAATTTTCAAAGTCTTATATCCGAAAATGGTTGCAAAGTAAAGATTCTTATACTTTGCACAAGCCTGTAATAAAAAGATTTAGAAAAAATCGAGTTATGGTTGGTAAAATTAATCAGCAATTTCAAGCTGAATTGGTTGATATGCAATCTTTATCAAAGTATAATGACGGTTACAGATACTTGCTAACTTGCATCGATGTATTATCGAAGTATGCTTGAGCCATTCCTTTATCAGATAAGAAAGCTGAAACAGTTAAGTCAGGTTTCGAAAAGATATTTTCTGAGCGTGTACCTTGTAAACTACAGACTGATGCTGGCGGAGAATTTAAAAATCACCTTTTGAAAAAATATCTGAATAAAAAGAACATAGGATTTTTTACGACGAATAACGATACGAAAGCCTCCATTGTGGAAAGGTTCAATCGCACTTTAAAAACTCGGATGTGGAGGTACTTCACAGAAATGAATACTTATCGATACCTAGACGTTATTACTAAATTAGTGGCTAGTTATAACCATACCTGGCATCGCAGTTTTCGGATGGAACCGGCAGCCGTATCCAAGGAAAATCAAAGTATTGTTTTGAAAAATCTATACGGTAGTAAAATACTTCCGAAATCTAGGCCGAAATTAAAAGTAGGAGATACTGTTCGAGTCAGTAAAGAAAAATTACATTTTGAAAAAGGGTATGAACAAAACTGGACCCAGGAAATATTTACTATCAGTCAGATAATTCGTAGAAACCCCATCGTTTATAAGTTGAAAGATTTGACAGGCGAAGAAATTCAAGGTACGTTTTATGAACAAGAATTGCAAAAGATAACAGATACGGGTTATTATCCGATAGAGAGGGTTATAAAGCAAAGGAAAAGAAATGGAAAAACCCAATTCTTTGTCAAATTTAAAGGTTATCCGGAAAAGTTTAATATGTGGGTGGAAGAAATTGAATCTTTATAAAAGTTAAAAGACATTTCGAGTCGTATCAGTTACGAGTATGTCTTTCTACGTGACGCTTGTTAGTGATAGCTCTAAAACTTTTTTTCATGAAAACAAAATTTCCCATTTTTTCACACAGCTTCCAACACCTATAAATTTAAACAGTGGAGAATGGGAAGTTGGACTGGTCGATTTAATTTATCCTCATACGTGGTATAACATAAGATCTGATAATAATCATAATGTTTTTGGATTCGATTTGGGAGTTGGAAAAATAGTTGCCAGAAAAATCCCCCAAGGTTGCTATGAAACCATACCAGACCTTATGAAAGCGATGTACGTACCTTCGCATCAAAATAAAATCGAGTTTAAATATAATTCTGTCACGAAGTGGGTCAAATTTAAATTAGAAGAGAACTGTAAAGTAATTTTATACCAAGGCATAGAAGAACTATTAGGTTTTGAACCGGGAGAATTTAAAGGTCATCATGAAAGTCCTTTTATTGCGGATCCCACCGCTTCATTTCCTGTAATATACGTTTATTGCGATCTGGTAGAGCCTCAGATAGTCGGTGATGTGCAAGCTCCTCTTCTGAAAATTGTGAAAGTAGAAGGAAAGGACGGCGAGGTGGTGAATGCGCATTATGTTAGACCACGTTACGTACCTATCATGCGCAGGCATTTTCAAACAATCGAAATTGTTTTAAGACTACATTCCGGAGAATTGGTACCTTTTGAGAGAGGAAGAGTGATAGCTGTTCTTCATTTTAGAATGAGACAAATAGTATAAAAGAAGGTGTCGTAAAAGTCATGTTTTATTAGAGACTTCGTTTTGAAGCAAGATGTTAGTTCCATACAAGTGTTGCGTTAAGGACTTTGAAGATTATTACATAAATCAAGCCGGAAATGGTCTTGGATACTATAAAGGTCAATTGTCTCAAAAAGGTTATGGAATCGGAGGCTGGTTTAAAAAGCTATTTCGCTCGGCCCTCCCTTTTATAACCAAAGGCGCCAAATCAGTGGGCAAGGAAGTTTTGAGAACAGGCACCCAAATAGCTTACGATTTGTTAGAAGGTCGAGACATACAAGAATCTGTAAAAATGAGAGCAAAAGAAACTGGACGAAAATTAGCCAGAAAAGCACTAAATACAGCCGATGAAATGCTGGGGCAAGGTAAAAAGTATAAAAGAAAAAGAAATTAGCGAATCGACACACTTTATTAAAACCACGGAAAGTGAAACGACGTGATATTTTTGATCCATAAAGAATGGCATTTTTATTAAAAGATTCCCCAGAGTGCGCTAAATCAAAACTTAATTTGTTCACTCTTCCACCTACTCAAACTGTCATCGAAAAAGGGCATTGGGTTCAATATCATCCAATAGCAAATTCGTCAGATGGAGGCCCCGTCGAATTTTTGATATCCGGAAGTGGATAAGATTATATTGACTTATCAGAAACCAGAATTTACGTGAAAGCTAAAATTGTAAGTTCTGAAGAAAAAGATCTCAATGTTAACGTTCCAGAGGCTGGCAGAAGGACGGTTGAGAATAAAGTGGGACCAGTCAACCTTTTCCTACGTTCTTTGTTTTCTCAAGTGGATGTGAGTTTAAATGAAAGAGTAGTTTCTTCAAGCGATAATACTTACGCTTATAGAGCATATATAGAGACTTTACTGAATAATGGCTATGACAGCAAAACATCACAACTATCTTATGAACTTTATTATAAGGATACAGCAGGCAAAATGAATGCCTATGAAGAAAGTGGAGATAATGTAAATGACGGTTTTATGAAACCAGCAGCTCTGTTTAAAGAAAATACCGCTGTCGACATGATGGGTCGGTTACACGTAGACATATTCAATCAAGATCGACTTTTGCTTAATTTAGTAGATGTTAAAGTTAAGCTGATAAGAAACAAGCCAGAATTTTGTTTAATGGTGAATTATAGAATTGTTTTCGATCACATATCTCTTTTTGCACGCAAAGTGAAAATAAATCCAGCAGTGTCAATAAGTCATGCCAGAGCTTTAGAAAAAACATCTGCAAAATATCCTATCGATAGAGTAGTATATAAAGTATTTGCTATTCCACAATCTAGCTTCTCTTTTGTTCAAGACAATGTTTTCTCAGGTCAGATGCCTAAACGTCTAGTTATAGCATGCGTAGATAACGATGCTTTCAATGGCAACTATAAAAAATGTCCTTTTGAATTTAATCATTATGGTATGAATTTTATTGGAGTCTATGTGGATGGGCAACCTGTACCTCACCAACCTATGCAGCTAGATTTCGATAAAGGAAATTATATACAAGCTTATCAAAATTTGTTTTTGAAATCTGAAGGTCTCTACATATCTAGAACTGAATTCGCTGAAGGCTATTCGTTATTCTTGTTTGATTTATCCCCTGATCTGTGTGATGGTGAACATTTTAATTTGATACGACACAGCAATTTGCGCGTAGAGTTAAAGTTTAACAAGTCGCTTGATAAAACGATAACACTGGTTGTTTTCGCCGAATTCGAATCTCTGATTGAAATTAATAAAACTAGGAACGTGTTATTCGATTTTGGTAATTAATGTATGCTACTCAGATTCATCGCATTTTGAGTAACGATAAGCATGCTGGTAAGCATTTTCCCGCAGATCATCTACCTCCAATTGAAAAAGAAACCGCTTTTATTGTGAACACAGACACTCATGACCAGAAAGGTTCTCACTGGTTAGCGATGTTCAAGGGCGGATCTGGAGAGTCCTCAAGGGGGGGGCGATTTTAGAAATTTGGAGACTTCAATATGATACGCGGGTCGGGGCTAATTTTTTTCACTGCGGGTCGTGTTACTTCTACTTTTTGCTGCAGGTCAGGTTTGGGTCCGGTTTACTATACTTTTTTGCTGTGGGTCGCGCCTGGGTCCGGTTGATTTCTACTTTTCTGCTGCGGATCGGGTTGACTTGTACTTTTTAGCTGCGTCCTAGCGAGTTGGGTTTGGGGCAGATTGACATACATAATTTCGGGTTTTGGTCAGTTTCGGATTGGGCTTTCACTCTTGCGAGAAGGGTTCGGGCCAACCCAAATTTTGAAAAGAAAGTCTAAATACTTTTGTAGATAAAAACTATGTACATTAAAAGCTCCATAACGGGCACGCCCAAACAATTATTTAACAATACTTTTTAATCTTTAGGATTATGTAAAAAATACTAATTTGGTGCTTGTCTCTTTATATCTAAGATGAATTGTAATTCAGTAAAGAATGCTTTGAAACTTATTAAAAAACGTACTGGGAGTCCTAAAATGGACTGACTGATTTTAAAATTCAGTAACGTGCAAATGGAGACAGCAATTTAAAAAAATCTTGCAGGAGGGTTATATAAGATGTCAGGAGATTTTTTTTACTGCGATTCTCGACTTTACATTGCAGCGATAGATGACGCTGCAAACAATAGTCGTTAAGTCAGGCACAGATTTTGTGCCTATTGCTTGCAGCGTCATCTGTCATTTCTATTTTAAACTAAAATTAAAAATCTCAGTTTAAAAAAAACTCATGATCAGGGATTCAGTAAAAAAAAAAAAAAAAAAAAAACTAATTCTGAAATTTTCTGAAGTGTTACAGCAGAGGAGGGGGGGGGGGGGGAGGATTCCTTCCTGGCACTAATTATTTTTGTTGCAGGTCGGGTTAGATGTTTTCGATTCGAGTCAATTTCAGGCTGAGTGCAGATTCCTGCAAGCTGGGTTTGGTTTAATCCGTTTTCTTCAAAAGTTAGTTCAGCATATTATTTCAGATTAAAAACTTTACCTATAATAATAAACATAGGTGTATGTAAGTGTTCTATTTTCTAAAGAGACCATTGTATTTTTTCCACGATTCTTTGATAAAATTCGCATTTGTTCCACGACTCTTTCACGAAATTCGCGTTTTTCCGCAACTCATTGACGAAATTCACATGTTTTGGCAGCCCTTTGATAAAATTCGCGTTTTTTTCATAGCCGTTTGGTGAAATTCACATTTCCTTCGTTGCCCTTTGACGAAACTTAAGTTTCTTCTGCAAGACTTTGGCGAAATTAGTATAATTTTGCAGCTCTTTGATAAAATTTGCGTTTTCCCCCCCCACGATCCTTTAACAAAATTCGCGTTTTCTCCGCAATCCTTTGACGAAAATCGGATTTTTTCAGCAATCCTTTGACGAAATTCGCATTTTTTAAGCGATTCTTCGATGAAATTAACTTTTTCCGCGATTTTTTGAAGAAATTAACTTTTTTCTGCGATTCTTTGAATAAATTCGCGTTTCTTCGCGATCCTTTGACAAAATTTGAGTTTTTTTTTCGCAACCTTTTGACGAAATTCGCGTTTCTTTTGCGACACTGATGTAATTCGCGTTGCTTTTGCGATTCTTTGATAAAATTTGCATTATTTTTGCGATCCTGTGACGAAATTTGCGTTTTTCGCGGTTATTTGACAAAATTCGCATTTTTCTCCCGATCCTTTGAATAAATTCGCGTTTCCGTGATTATATGAAGAATTTCGTGTATTTTCCATGGCCCTTAGACCAAATTCGCGTTTTTTCCACGAATCTTTGGCGAAATTGAAGTTACTTTCTGCGAACGATTGACGAAATAGATTTTTTATGGCGATCATTTGTCAAAATTCGCGACTATTTTTCTGTCCGAATTTTCGAGTTGATGAATTTTTTTTTATTTTCCGAACCGAATGCCTTAACCCTCTCGCTGGGTATATATATATATATATACATTTATGAAAATAAGTTAAAAAATTGAGCCTTTATTTTATTACATATTTCAAATCTGCATATATTTTAGAGTTCAAATATGTCCAAAATCTTTATGAAAGAGTTTCTTTTTTAACTAGAATTAGGTCATAAAAAAAAAGGATTTGCTGCTGCGGAAATTGCGGGTTGCGCACATTTTGTCACTTATACGTTGGTCGTGGAAATCGCAGGGTGCGCAGCGATGGGGTTAAATTTTCGGAAAATTCGGAACAGAATCACATCTGCTCCTGAGATCTTACATAACCCTCCTTCAAGCATATTTTTTTTAATAGCTGTCACCATTTGCACGTTATTGAATTGTATTTAAAATCCGTCAGTCCATTTTAGGACACACGGTATATTCAGTAGCTATGAGATGATGGCTGAAAGAAGCATAAAAAAAATAAAGCTGGCTTCGATATGTCAGTTAGAGGTTTACCCGGGCTGGAATTTCCAGGTCCAACCCACACACACACAAAAAAAATATTGGCCCGGCCCGGTATAAAAGCTAAAAAATCGACTACAGCTCAGCCTGCCTTTTGCAATTAAATTTATTCATAAAGCACACTTACTTATGCTCATATTTTATTTTAGATTATGTTTGAAATTCATGAATACAGAAAAACATTAATATAAATGACTATTTAGGCGGCAATTATGTACATAAACACTACGTAAACATCATTACTTAGACAAATACATTCCAGTATGAAAGGCAATTATGTACATAAACACTACGTAAACATCATTACTTAGACAAATACATTCCAGTATGAAAATCCAGTCAGAAAATCAGCTTAGAATGAAAGAAACGGATGATAAAAGAAAATCACAATTTTAAATCTCTACAAAGAAAGCTAGTTGGATGTGCCAATCCCAAACTTTCTTCTATCTTATACATCTTAATATTTCAAAAAGCAGTTACACATGTTAATACTTCAATATTATTAGTTCAATACTATACCAACTTTCCTTTTCTTCTTAAATTTCTGCTCCAGTCAATTAAACGGCTAAAAACGAGTTAATCTATATCATGATATTTGTTAAAATTAATAGTTTTCCCTTATTCTGTTGTTATCAGATGTTTCTGAATAACCGGCTTAGCAGGAAGCGAGTTCCCGCCACTGCACGAGCCGCCGATGGACAATAGAACTACGAAAAATCAAGAAAAGTATACAAAAATTGCTATCCCAGAGCCCCTTTACCGCGAAATATTTCCAAATTCAAGGAGGACCTGTTGACCATATCCAAAATTATGCACAAAAAATTTGGTTCAATTGTATGCATAATTTTATACACTTTTCGATGGTACGATAATGAAAATGGGACAGGCATCGCTATTACAGCGTCTCCTTCAGGCAGATTTTTTTCAAATTCAGGGAGGACTTGCTTGCCACAGCCAGAAACATGCACAAAAAATTTGGTTCAATTATATGCATAACTTCATACGCTTTTCGATGGTACAATAATGAAAATCGTACAGACATCGCAATTATAGCGCCTCCTTCCGGAGGAATTTTTCCAAATTCAGGGAGGATCTTCGTGCCATGACCAAAGACAAACACAAAAAATTTGGTTCAATTCTATGCATAACCTCATACACTTATCGATGGTACAATAATCAAAGTGGCACAACAGTCGCACAAAAATCGCTATTACAGCGCCCCCTACCGGCGAATTTTTTCCAAATTAAGGAAGGACCTGCTTGCCATAGCCAAAATCTTAAAAAAAAAATTTTGCTTCAATTCTATGCATAACTTCATACACTTTTCGATGGTACAATAATCAAAATCACAGAAAAATCGCTATTACAGCACCCCCTACCGGCGATTTTTTTCCAAATTCAGGAACGACCTTCTTGCCATAGCCAAAAACTTAAAATAAAAATTTGGTTCAATTCTATGTATAACTTCATACACTTTTTGATGGTACAATGGCGACAGACAGACGGACACACGGACAGACAGACATTTTCTATAAACATGTTTTTTGGGATCTCTGACCCCTAAAACGTGTAAAACCGTCGAAAACCGGAAGTCAAAAAATTTTCGATTACAATGCTTTCTTCTATGGATAGAAGAAAGTAAAAAGTAGATTTAAAAAAATGCAGTGGTTAGGGAGTTGAATTCGGAATTAATTAGGGGAAAGCTGGAAATTGTTTTAATCCCTCCAGTTTAGGTCTGGAATGAATATGCTATGTTTTCCCCCTCGTACTAGGTGAGCGTTAGGAAATATGTATAGATTTATAGTAAAAAAAAACACGTTTTTTTGCATACCATAACAGTATCTCCAAACAGCTAACTCTGTCAAAAACATTGTCAATAAAAATGTTGTAGAGCTTAAAATTCTGAGTAAAATGAGTACCTACATGTAATATTTTTGTTGAACATTAAGGTCGCAAATTCCAGTTTAAACTTTTAGACCCATGGTCAGGGTGTTGAACTCAGAATTAATTATGAGTAAACTGGAAATTGTTTTAATCCCTTCAGTTTAGGTCTAAAATGAACGTACTATGTTTTCTTCCTCGTACTTGGGTGAATGTTAGAAAATATGTACCTATTTATTTTCGAAAAGCACGTTTTTTTTAATTACCTTAACAATATCTCAAAACAGCTAACTCTATATAAAACATTGTCAATACAAATGTTGCAGGGCTTAAAATTCTGAATAAAATGAGTACATCATGAATATTTTTGTTCAACATTAAGGTCGCAATTCTATTTCAAAAAATTGCCTTAATCGCTAATCAAGAGCTTGAAGCCAGGAGAGACAAAGTTAACTTAACAATATCTCAGAACAGCTAACTATATCAAAAACATTGTCAGTACAAAAGTTGTAGAGTCTAAAATTCTGAGTAAAATGAGTACCTACATTTAATATTTTTGTTCGATATTAAGGCCGCAGTTTTGAGATATTTTAAATTAATTTGGTCTCTCCTGGCTTCAAGCTCTTGATTTGAAAAATTTTGAAATAGAATTGCGACCTTAATGTTGAACAAAAATATTAATGATGATACTCATTTTATTCAGAATTTTAAGCTCTACAACATTTGTATTGACAATGTTTTTTATAGAGTTAGCTGTTTTGAGATATTGTTAAGTTAATTAAAAAAAACGTGTTTTTCGAAAATAAATATGTACATATTTTCTAACATTCACCCAAGTACGAGGAAGAAAGCATAGTACTTTCATTTTAGACCTAAACTGAAGGGATTAAAACAATTTCCAGTTTACTCCTAATTAATTCTGAGTTCAACGCCCTGATCACGGATCTAAAAATTTTAAACTGGAATTGTCACCTTAATGTTCAACAAAAATATTAAGTGTAGGTACTCATTTAACTCAGAACTTTAAGCTCTACAACATTTGTATTGACAATGTTTTTGACAGATTTCGCTGTATGCAAAAAATCGTGTTTTTTTACTATAAATCTATACATATTTCCTAACGCTCACCTAGTACGAGGGGGAAAACATAGCATATTCATTCTAGACCTAAACAGAAGGGAAGCTCCACCACCCCTACCACTCTGTAACTTATCAAATCAAATTAAATTTTTAAAGATTTCGCTAAACAAATGTACTACATAAATATAATTTTTACGAATAACAAATAAGTAAGATGCCAGACCAACTTTGGCTCGGGGAGAAGAATTTAGAGAAGTGCACGTGTCGCGATCGGGCCAATACTGCTTATCATATGGGCTGACTTGGACAGAATGTTTAGCTTTTATTCCGGGACGAGCCCTGACCTGGAAATTTTGACAAGTGCAGTGCAGACCTCTAGTAAGAATGAAGTACAGGCCTGGTTCGATCTGGAAGAAAAAGAAGTCTGGCCCGACCAAAATTTTCAGAAAATTTTAAGATCAGGGCACGGTTCTAAGAGAGAGAAGACCTTACCAGGGCCGAGTCTATTAGATTTAAAATGGCGCGACCCGACCCGGGTCGCGCCGCGCTCGAGCTTCGCCCCAAGTCATTTCGCGTGAGGATGAATAATGCCGTTTTCCAAACCTTTTATTTGCCCAAGGGGGGGGCGATCGCCCCCTCGCCCCCCCCTTAGATCCGCCATTGGCGATGTTTATTCAAGATAAGCATACTTTAGAATTTTTCGACTCTTTTGGATATCCTCCTTCGACATATCACCCGTTTATCTCGCAGTATGCAAAATGCAAGCCGATTTAAGCATGTGAAATGGAACAAAACATCATTTCAAAGCCTAACATCTAATGTATGTGGGCAATACTGTACTTATTACTTACTTAAAAGATGTAATGGATTCTCTATGGATTATGTACTTCATGTATTAAAATTCTCAAAGAACAGCGATTTTGTACTGTATAAATTTTTCAAGAAAAAGTATGCTGTAAATATGATTTTTAAAAAATAAATAAAATGTGTATTTCAACTACTGGTATTCTTAATTATTATTACAATCATTACGATTACATTTTAAAACATTTGTTTCATACGTTATTTATTATTATTATTATTATTACCATCGGAAAGCTTAGTGGAAGAAACTGTCACGAAAAATAAAATAAATCCTGAAATTGAACTGAAACTTTTTATTGTAAATGTAATTGATTTCTTCTTATTTTTTGTTTTTTTTAAACATGTTTTAATATGTTAACAGGTGGTACTCTGCCTGTAAAAACATTTAAGCTTCAAATATTAAAATTACTAAGCGTCACAGATAAAATAAAATAAATTTTGAAGAATTTTAACATAATATATTCTTCCACTAAGTTCTTCAATTAATACTTTATTTGTTGTATTTTTTTTTAAAAAATCTTTCTTTCGGTATAAAAAAAATATATATTTTAAAATAAGGTAAAAAACTCTAAAAAAAGAAAAGAAAAACACATGTTAAGCTATAGAAATAAAAGACATGACAACTTTTTAAAATATTAAAATAATCATTGCTTTATTGAGCATTTAATAGTTGGTTGGTTGGTTGGTTGTGTTTATGTCGGCCAATTATCAACACGAGGGATATAGACCCTATGGGGGGGTGCCCTTCGTGGGGGTCTTTCTAAGGGAACCTAACCCGTATTAACGCTTGGAAGTCCAAGGTTCGAAGAAAACCACGAAAACTCCGAACGATTAGGCCGACGGGCGCGATTGGGATCGAACCCAGCACCTCCCGTCTACCAGCTTCGAGAGCAGAACCTCTCGGCCACTGGTGGGGCCGCATTTAATAGTTACACTTGTCCAATTCGTTACAATATTAATATGAGTCCCATGCAAGGGATTTTACATTTCCAGTCATGGATTTATTTTTCAAATATTTGTTTTTAACATGTGTAGGCGGTAAATTACATTTCATCAATGCTTCATGAAAATTTTCGTAACCAACAGGTTTTATTTTACGATCTCTGACTAAATGATTGATTAAATCAACAATATTTGTACGACGTAAAAATTTTCCATTAACCACTAATTCCTTATCCGGTGTCCAAAAAACGGAAGAACCAGGTTTTCGCATTATTTCGATTGTTTCTTTAACAGTCCTTCGAGATTTTGATGGAACTGATTTAACTATTTCTTG
Source organism: Maratus speciosus (assembly GCA_963932465.1). NCBI lineage: Eukaryota > Metazoa > Arthropoda > Arachnida > Araneae > Salticidae > Maratus > Maratus speciosus. The sequence continues at coordinate 301,545,180 of OZ010788.1, forward strand.
TTCGATGTCATCTCTTTGAGCTGTGCTAGAGTTCTCAGAAAGTCCGCTAGGTTCTAATTTTATTTCCTTTTCCAAAGGTTCGGTCGTAATTTTAGTAGCTCCCATGTTTTTTTCCTTTTCTGGAAAATTATCAGTTTGCTGAGGGAATGAAAATTTAACGTACTTTTGGAGAGCTTGTTGATAGAGAGCAACTTTTTCTGATGTGTCAAAATCTTTCTTTTTCAAAATATCATGCATTATGCGATCTAATTCTGAAAGTTGATCAGATACAAACTGCGACAGTCTTTCGTGTGGCACTAAGAGATATTTTTTAGCGTGTTCCATTGATGAGTGAGGACAGAACAGACACCGCAGCAGGAATGAGGAAACTGAGAAAACCCTCGCCTTTCTGCACGAGGAGTCACCTTTTCTTATAAAGAGGTACAGATTTTTTACTTAAACTTCTGACGTACTTTCTGTACGGAGAGAGTTTATTCTTTTGATGCTTACTTAATGGCACGTTACCGTTCAGTATGTTTATACAACACTCACACAGCGCTTTTATAAGAGAATTTGGACATTTGCGTAATATTACAGCCTTACTCCTGCTTTTAGTCAAGAGCTTTAAATGCTCGACGTGTTCTTTGGCAGACATATCGATGACAAATGAACTCCGTGATCTCGAAGTGAGCAACTAATATACTTTTCGAACGCCACCGCCTTCACTAATGCACAGTGATTAAAATGAAGCGGATGAATAAAACAAACAACATTAGTTTGAGGTAAATCTTTCAATTTCGGGCACTGCCAATCTTCTAAATTGTGTATAGTATTACTTATTAGCTTTTGCATGAATTTCTTTTTTTCTAAACCTTTCACGAAAATTTCTGTATAATTTTGGGCTATAGAAAACAAAATAGTTTGGAATGGGAATAGGATATCTCTCCCGAATGCCATGACAAATTATGCATGTTTCGAGTCACCCACGAGAAAATAAGTCTTTGTTTATCAGATAGACTTTCCCAGGATGAAGGAGGTAAAAATAACCAGTGTTCCTGGAAATTATCTCCTACACCTCGAATTACAAGTTCTTTAACTACGAAACAGCCCGGCTTAAGCTGGAAACCTTCAAAATCGAGAACTGCGTACATGACCAATGGTTCTTGGCAAATGAATGGATTATCGTGGTACATACACTACACTTAAATCGTCTGGAAAGATATTAGAGCGCACGCGTAGTTCTTCGATAGTTTCCGGCTCCAAATCTAAAAACAAATAACCATGAGGCTCGAGTGTTGCATCATTAAAAATTTCCATAAAAAATTTAGTTTGTTTCGGATACATTTGTCGAGCTAAACATGCTATTTGTTGTTTATCTCTCACATTTTTAAAACAGCACAGATACGAAGTATTTAAGGACACATTTCTCATTTGCTTGCCTTTATGAAATAAATTCTGCACAATAAGTATGACGGATATGTTACGATGATGCGATCTTTTTGTGAATAATTTTGACAGTCTTTTATCATCACCCAATTCATCCATTAAATCATCAATAATTAACACGGCGTTAGACAAATTATGTAAATTTTTTGGTAACCCTTCATGAAATTCAACATTGGGCATTTCATGAAATAAAGCTTGATAGGCGCCGTAACACCAAACAATCCTACTGGGAAAGGGTTTAATCAACTTCGTATCCAGTATTCGCTTAACAAATTTTGTCTTACCAACTTTAGTTGGACCGGAAACCATTAGCGAAAACGGATGGTTTAACCAGGGAAATTCCAATGGCTCGTTTATCTCTGGAAATTCCATTGCAAATGAAATATTTTTAAAGGAAATTAGATATTTATACAAGATAAAACTAGAGGGGGAGGGGAAGGGAGTAGTACATTGTTAAAATTAAAATATAAAACAAAACTGATTAACCTAAAAAAACAATCTTTCAACACAGAGACGAAAAAAAAACAACAACATGAAATTACGAATTTTAAACCAAATATTAAACGAATTATTTTTTAAAATCTAAACTGAAATAGTGAAGAATTTATTTTTTCGAGCGATTTCATCATATAAATAGAGCAGTTAGGAAGTAAAATTAATACTATAATGACCATAAGGTAAGGCAGTTACAGAATTTTCACTTACATACCTTTTTTCATCCTTAAACGAAAGAGCCAATTTATTCTGTTGGATCGACAAGAGATTATGCTTCTTGGAACGAATGATATTCATCGTAACTAACAGGTTTTTACTATTGAACAAACAACGCTGATAATCTTCAAATTCAATTTTACTCTCTATTACGCCTTTTTTAATGCCTTTCAATCTTTTTACCATATCTTCATCTTCCATCTTATAGGCATACATTTTCGATCGTAGTCCAATGAATTCTGTCATTATTTTACCGGCGCACTCGTCTTTCATCTTTCCAAGCACTTTTTTGTTCATGAGTGGCATGGAAAATTTATTATTTTCGGGATAGTCCGAAGTATCATACCATGAAATGTTTTTTTTATATCATCGTACAAATCTTTTGTTTCAATGTCGTATATCAAACTGTCCGTGTCAGTGTATAAAAGTTTTACTTTATCTTTATATGTCTCTTTCATATGATCATAATGGAATTCATACATAAGTATTTTGGAGATATCTAAAATGCACATTCCAATGATTACGGGCTTATTGAATACAATGGATGTTTTGTTCATGTGAACTGCTACCAAATTTTCATCAAAAATAGTACGTTCTTTAAAATTCGGCTTAGAGATAAGCTTTTCCATCTTGCGGGCTGAAGTACATATTCGTATGTCTACACGTTTTCTAATTTGTTCCATCGTCTTGCCAAACACAGCATTGTTCATCAATTTATAAAAATCCTTTTCAAACTTAGATTTTGCTTGAGTGCGGTGCTCAGTATTCAAATCTATGTATGTTTTAAGCCATGTAGATTGCTGAAATCTGAGAACTCTGTGAATTTTAGTAACTTTTAACCCCTGTTTTATGCATTGTTTTAAATTCCTATAGTGAATTATATATTTTTCTTTATTTTCCAACGTTATCAAAAGTCGTTTTTCTTTACATCCTGGTGGAACTGCATTTTCAGGGGTAAAAGGCAAATCTGCGTGCTTATCATGAAGTTTTTCAGGGTATTCTATATCTACTTCTAAAATAAAACCAAAACAAGAATCGTCGGCAACATTCATTACGTCGATTTTTGTGTCGACCCAGCAAAAATCCCTAATAGGCAAGGGCTGAATCATTGCCCATCGATACAAGTTATTGGCATCTAAGTATAACAAATAATTTGATGCCTTATTATCGTCAAACCCTGGCAAATACTTATTGTGCGCCTTTCCATAGCGATTGGAACATTGAGAAATTTCACCTCTTATCCCCTTTTCCACAAAAAGTAACATGTCGTAGTCAGTGAAAAGGTCTAAACTCACTTTCGTCATTTTTAGCATGGCGTCCCATGACAGTCCGGGAGCTGTATAATACCAAGCTGGATCTAAATTGTATATGTTCATGCATAAATTTCTAAAGTTCTCAAAAATATCAGTGAGTAAGAGCACGTCGCTTTTAACGTGCAGTTCCGTATGTTCTCCCATATTTTTTATGGTAAAAGAGTTCCAGACATGCAGAGCGTGTGCGTAATCATCATCTGAAATGTCGACATCATTTAACCTGTTATAAAAATCCGCCTTTGGTGGAAGAGAAGTTTCTGCACACTTTTCATGACTGCTCATGAAGTCGTAAGGGAATACTCCTTTACGAAGAAGAAGGTCCACTTTGTCTGGAGCAAAAAACGAAGCGGTATGTAGAAATCTTTCTTTAGGCAGATTACTGGAGAGAGTATCAATACTAAAAGACATGAAGCGATAAGAGTCTAAAAATCGAAGTTTCATTTTACTACTTAAGGATTTCGTTAAAGAAATGTATTTTTCCTCCGTTTGAGGAATGATTTGAATGTCTTTTTCATCTACTCCAAGTTCTCTGATAAATAAATGCAGATCATAATTTGTTAAGTTATGGAAGAAAACAGGTAAAAAACGTGGAGTCTTGAACTTCAAATTGCAAGTGTTGCAGGCTGGTCCGCGAAATTTTCCCGAAATGTGGCAATGATCTTTTACCTTGGGATTTTTTTCCGAGAATTTATAGAAGCATAAGTAGCATTTAACAGCAGAATTAAAAAGATTAGATTGTTCTTGAGTTAGTGGGATCATAGTCTTCGGTGTTGTGTAATTTTTTTCGATTTCTTCTGCTTCTGCTTTCAAATTCTGTACAAATACTTTTGCAGCGTCTGGCCCACGATACACTACGGGGGGTTTATACATTCCTTCAGTATATGCTATGTAATAGCAAAATGCCATCGGTTCATGACGCTGGTATGCTTCGTTATGAGAAGTAGATGATTCGGGTGAACGAGATGGAATAGGTTTTGTAATACATTCGAAGTCAGCGTACACAACGAAGGGCACTTTGTAGCTGTTTTGTACATTTTTAAATGAAATCCATTTATTGTGCGGCATCTCAACTCTAACAGGTTCTTTTCCAGAACACAGAACTTTATGCGTTGAAAGTTTGTCTTCAGAGTAAAAGAAAAGCAAGCATCGGCGGCAAATGAAACATCGAGTCTTATGTTTTGTGTATTGCGATCTAGCCAATCTAGATAAATCTTTTATCCACGCATAATGGGATACATCACCCTTTTTTATAAGCAAAAGGTCAACGTGAACTTCCTTTTCTTCTGAGGTAGTCAGAAAGGGATATATTTTAAAATTCTCTTTGTAGGAATAGATGTTTATGGATATCGAATTGTTCACTTCGAATTGCTTAATGTCTTTTGCAGTGACGGGGAAAGTAATTCCGCCAAAGTTAAGACTGTCGGACTATCGCTCATAATTTGATAAACGATGAGGGTTGCTTTCAGCTGGATATAATGCTGAAAGAACGGCCCATTTAAGGCATTGATTGCCTTTGTTTTTTACATTAATTACAGCTCCCTTGGCTTTGATGGATTCCGGCAGCTCTACAAATGATGATCCCTTCATTGGATTGTACTTATTTAATCTAACTTCTAAATACAAAATTTCTTCTAAACTCCATCCGGAATCCTTTTCTTCAAAGTCTGAAGATTCAGACAAGAGTTTTTCGACACATCCTTCATAAAATTTGTCTAAATCGGTCGAAGCTAACACAACTTCATTTTTCGTTTTGAAAGATTTTACTTCTGATATTAAAGAACATGATTGTGAATATTTACTGTATTTACAAAATAACTTCAAATTTATTTTGAGTTCACTTGCATCGTTTTCTTGTATAATATCCTTTACTGCTTCACATTTTGACATCAGAAAATCTTTTATTTCTAAATGACCGTCTTGATTATCAAGCTTAAAATCTTTAGCACGTCCTTCAAAGGCAGCGTTATCCGGATCTGAAATCTTTGATTTTTTTTCTCTAGGCTGGGCGACTTCGCGAATGGATACTGTAGGCTCTTCTTCCAAACTAGATGCTTTTCTCTTTTTTATGACTTTGCAGTTTAAATTAATATGCCGATTTAATGCATCTTTTCTTGAAATTTTAATCTGGCAATTCAAACACTCAAACGAAGTTTCTTTGGTGTGTACAGTCTTCACATGACGGCGTAAATCTGCTGCCCTGGAAAAATTCTTATCACATATGTCGCATTTTGTACTATTTATATGCCCTTCACCTCTCATATCGGCTGACATGCAAGATATAAATGATAGTTCAGGTGTCGGAACTGGCGAATCTGGGGCATCAAAATCATTTGAAGAATTATCTTTTTCTGAATCCAAAGATGTTGTTGCTATTCCATTGAAATTTGTTTCTGGAATATCATTATAATTTTCTACTTGTAGAATATCCATAGGGATGTCTGGATCAAACAGCTGTTCGGCAGTAAATTCACAAAATTTATTTGTAATATTTGAAGCTGATGGAAGTTCATCTAAGAAATTAAGGTTTGATTGGCCGAGATTCCTCAAAGTTAGAGATAACTGTGTAGAACTGTTACTTATTGGGCTCAAAATGGGTGAAGAAATCGTTGAATATTCATTATAATTTTCTACTTCTAAAATATCCACAGGGATGTCTGGATCAAACAGCTCTTCGGCAGTAAATTCACAAAATTTATTTGAAATATTTGAAGCTGATGGAAGTTCATCTAAGAAATTAAGGCTTGATTGGCCGAGATTCCTCAAAGTTAGAGAGAACTCTGTACAACTGTTATTTATTGGGCTCAAAATGGGTGAAGAAATTGTTGAGTGTTCATTTTCTACTTTTAAAATATCCATAGGGATGTCTGGATTGAACAATTGTTCGGCAGTAAATTCACAAAATAGATTTGTAATATTTGGAGCTGATGGAAGTTCATCTAAAAACATTAACTCACTATCACTTAAATTTTCCATATTAGAAATTAACAGTATTAAAGTAATAGCAACGAAATAAGAAATAAAAAGAAGCAGTACACAAGGTTAATCACACTAAATGATAGTTTAAAGTCTAAACAAGTTTAAAGTTTGTTTAAACATTCGCATGTGCACGTGTCTTATCCATTCTTCAAAAGATTTCTATACACTGAACAGGGAAAGCGTAATCCGTTCCGAGAAAATTTCATTTCTTAGGTGACGTATTTGTCGTTTCATTCATAGTACAGGTGATGAATAATAGGCGCGTTAGTGTTCTTCTTCAAATAAGTTTCTGTAAACAGCATATGTCACTTAAGGGTGTATTTCGATCCAAACTGCTTATTTTCTGATTCATTTTAAAATTCATTTTTGCTCTCAAACGCATCAAACTTGGAAATTCTCTTATTTAGAAACTATAATGTGCGGTGCTTCTTAATTTTTTGATAAATGCAGAAAATACTGTAAAAAACGCTGTCAAAGTTGGCGTTTTGAACCGAATTTTCCGAAGCGGGCTTTCTGGGAATGAAAAAAATGGTCATACTGAGAAAATAATTGTTTAGAAATCAAATTCTAATTAATTGAGCTGAAAATGAAATCACACGGCATGTTAAACATGTCTTCAGAAATCACCCCAGCAAGTTTCATGTTTTTACTTTTAAAAATGAGTCTGAAAATGTCTCAGAAAATTTCCAGCTGTTGAGGGTGGAAAAATATTTTTTCGAATACACCCTTAAAAGAAACATAATGCTACTTTAAAAAGATGAGTTTAAAGGGTTCTTTGTGGTTAATATTTTAAAAATATTTCTTCCCCTAACTTAACAATGCATATAAAAGATGAAGGGGTTCCAGTAAACAAAGGTAAAAAATGGTCAATAGAGTTTATCTCTTCAGTTTGGCTTGAACAAAGGGGAATGACACAGCATGATTGGCATGAACGCAGAGTGAAAGATTTCACATTATGCTTTCTAATAAACTAATCCGTATCACCTTTCACACTTGCCATTGTAATATATATTTTTTCAGAAAACATATTTCAACAAGAGAATTAGCATTAAAATAGCACAAGAGAAATAGCACACTTTGTGCAATGCAAGAAATATCATGAAAAGTAAATAGGATAATACCTTTATTCTTCCCCCATTTTTGACACTTGATTCTTTTGCAGGAAAAGTCTCAATCTTCCCTTCAAAATTTATCTTAATCTCTTTCTTTAGTACAAGCATGGGATGAACTGTTCTTAATTCTTTTCAAACCTTCAGATCTCTGCATGACTTAGACCAGCACAAATTGTTTTCATCAGAGTTACTTATAGCGAAATTAAAAATATATATATATATATATTAAAAGTTTAGAGATGCATGTTTTTTTAAAACTAAATAACGGCTAGATGCTACACACACGCGAATTAACTTTGCAACTGCCAAATGCCTCTGTTGCCAAAACCCGTTTCTAAATATATTCCCTTCCGGTCACCGTTAAACTATTGCATATTATTAATTTAAATAAACCATTAGATATTTTTCTATCTCAGTAAATAATTTCATTTAACAGCAGTATTCGTACAGCTCAACTCAACTCATTTCAATACCTGAACCCCGCCCCTTTTTACCCGTTTACGAAAAAAATTAAGTCTGGATTCCGAAACTAAAGTGTTGCCATTACATTCAAACGAAACTCGGTGTTGTCATTTCTTAAAATAAAATCCATACAGCATCTTACAACTCAACCTTCAGCATCCTACAACTCAACATTCAGCATACAACTCAACATTCAGCATCCTACAACTCAACTCAACTTGATGACGTCATAACCACGCCCCTTCCGGTCACGCCCACTTCCGGTCACGTAGGGCCACTGCGCCACTCTTTTGGTTTCCCCATTTTCTACCTACTCTCGAGATCGTGATGATTTAAAACAAAAGAGCTCTCACGGTTATGGTTACAATGAAAAAATGTTGAAATTTTTGAATGGCAACACCCATTTTTTTCATGTGCAAATTCATCAACGCATTGAAAAACCATAAATGGCATTAGAATGACACACGTACGATGAAAAATGCCGGCGTAAAGCACTTGCAAAAAATACCATTGTAAAGGACCAATGACAACACAAGAGAGAAGAAAAAAAAAAACATTTATTTGAATTAGCAGTTTTCAACATGCCTACCTTCGCAGACAATAACGCATTGCATGCATGAGACTGTTGACAACAATGACGAACGTAACATCGCAAAAGGAATCTGTACAACTTCTCGTTTTTATGGCATCTTTCAATTCTGCCAAATTTCTTGGATTTGATGTGTACACCTTTGATTTCAGACAACCCCAGAACCAGAAATCAATTGGAGTCATTGGAGTGAGGTCGGGGGATCGTGGTGGTCACAAACTGCTAAGTTATCAGAGATGGTTCTATCATCAAAGCGCTGTTGCAGCACTTGTCGAATAGACGTCGCGACGTGTGGAGGAGCACAATCTTGCATTCATACAATATCATTAACGACATTTCGCTGCTGCAATCCTGGAATTACGTAATTCAGCAACATTGTTGTATACCGAGCACTTGTGATGGAGCAGGTTTTTATACCTGTGGAAGTGACTTCCTCGAAAACGTACGGACCGAGAACGAATGTGTTTGCGATGGTGCACCCCACAGCCACTTTAGCTTCGTGTAAAGGCGCTGATGTCACATCGTGAGGATTTTCATCAGCCCAGTGAACGCAGTTCTTGGAGTTTACGTTCCCAGTTAAAGAGAAATGTGCCTCATCCGTCCATAATATTCGCAATGGCCAGCTGTTATCTTCTTCATATCTGATGAGAAAATAATTCGAAAAGTCCAAACGCTGTTGCTCGTCTCCCGATTGCAACATTTGGGCGCGCTGGAATCAATGGGGACACATCCGCAGAAAAGTGCTCAGAATCTTGAGGACTGTTGTTTTTGGTACATCCAAACTGCGTGTAACACTTCTTGCTGTATGCAATGGATCTGCAGTAATCCTGTTATGCACTTCCGTAACAATTTTAACAGGAACAGATGGTCGTCCGAATCGTGGTCGATCATAAGTGCATCCAGTTTCTTCAATTTTTTTCATCAAATCACGTACAGTTTTTACGGAACATGGGTCTCGTCGTAACTTATGATTTCGGCGATAAACTCGCACTACTTCATCTGCATTTTTTCCGTTCAGATAAAACAGTTTTATCAATTCACCTCGTTGTTTTATTGTAAGTGCCATCTTGTTGGCACGTACGAACAATTAATTCAAGAAACAATCTTCCCACACTGTTTATTAAAAATTTTCTACACGCAATGATTTACATATGGTGTTCTGTGATTGGTGCTTCCACTATCTATTCCTGTGAATTATGCAAAGTGCGTCAGTTCACCTCGTCTTAGAATTATCATTGATCCTTTACAATGCTCTTTTTTGCAAATGTTTTATGACGGTGTAACGACCCTAAATATCACTTGGAATGCATGATTTTTCGTAAGATGTGAAACACCAAATAAACACTGGGTACATCATGAGATACGAAAGCAAAACTCGCTCCTGAATTGGAGTCCTTTTAACTTGCGTCTGGCTGACTTCACTTTCACTATCGTACCGAAGTAACACGTTTTCGATATCGATATGCGAGGAACGAAGGAGTGGCTACAAGACATGTTTTTCAGCAGCCGATTTTTTTTTCACTTGTGAACTGAGTAATGTTGTAAGATGTGTTTTTGAGTTTTGTTTGTGTATACAGAGTGAAAATAAAAATGTAATCATTTGTTTTGCAGTGCTGAATTTTACGTTACATAGGAACTGATTAGAATTGAGTGATACACCAATAGACACCGGCAATTTTAGTCATACGTGTATCGTTCCAACGCCATTTATGGTTTTTCAGTGCACTGATGAATTTGCGCAGGAAAAAAGGGTGTTGCCATTCAAAAATTTCGAATTTTTTTCACTGTAACCGTAACCGTGAGAGCTCTATTGTTTTAAATCATCACAATTGCATACCTTCAAATAACTAAATCTGAAATTTCCTTTTGATTGGTTGAGCGGTCAGGTCGCTAGGGGTACATATATCGGGGAAGTTATTTTCTGACCACCATGTACTATAAAATCTAAACAGACCGGAGAGCGCGTATCACACCCAGTGTAGGCTGCCGAAAGCAGTATGCCCCTTCCCTCAACTGTAAGTTTATTTGGATAGATTTTCATTTAATAATATAAAATTATACAAATTCGAGGCTGTGCGCTGCCGAGGGCAGTGGGTGCCTCATCATTATGTTCACTTGGAAATATTTTCGTTAAAACATGTATAATCATCCAGCATTTAAAAGTTACTCGGCTCATAGCTCCTGCTGGAGCAGAACCGGCCTTTTCCTACTACTACTATCATAGTTAATATTTACGTAGGTGTTTGTCGTAAGTTATGTCCGCAAGCCGCCGTCATGTACAGTGGACTCTATTCTGAACACTCATGGGACCGACCAAAAATGTTCAGATTACGGGGGTGTTCATTATAGAGGGAAATTGGTAAAATTATTACTACAACTACGTATTGAGTTTATCGAGTGTATAGAATACTTAACCTGATTATCCATGCCAGTTACTGGGGTGTGGAGGTGCTGAATTTAAATTTGGCGGCTAGTGCAATGTCTACGTGAAAACATAGTCAGTACATTACTTAAACAAGCGAGTAATTTTAGTCTGATTTTTTCATTGTGTATGCTCGTGCAGTGTAAATGTTATCTAGTTGTTTAAGAAGTGGAAAAGTTTCAGGGTGATGTTCAGCTGCATAGTTCAACAGGCCTTGAATTCCTTGGCCATATTGCTTAAAGGTAATCATACTTTTTGTTTAACCGGTCTCTCCTGGTTCTTTTTCTTATTCGCTATATAAATCCTCTTCAACAATGTTGTTGTCGAAAACCGGAAGCCTTCCGTCGGCTTCGAGATAAGCTACAGGTTCAATTTCAGTATGAAGCTCCTGAAGAATTGACCCCAAGTCATTCACAACTATTGCTTCTTGGTCCTCTGTTCTTGATTGCTTATTTTTACACGGGAATCCAGCTTTGTAAAAGCATCTGTGGATGGTGTATTGGGTTATTTCCTTCCAAGCCGTTTATATCCAATGGACAGCATACATAACGTTGACCTTCTTCGTTAATTAGGTTGCCGAATTTGCCTCCTCCATAACCAGGGACATTTTCTTCAGAAAATGGATTAGGTAGTGAGCTATAAAGATCTTGATTCTCATTTATACAGGGGTTGGATTATAGAATGCAGTTCGGTGGCAGGAACTTCAGACTCACGTTGTTCAGATGCATGTTTGTATGTGATCTGGCATTATCCACAAAAAGAAGAATTTTTCTTCCTTCTCTCTTAATCATCTCATTAATGTCTTCCAACCATTGTGAGAAAATTGTGAATGCCATCCAGGCTTTTGGTTTTATTCATAGTGTACAAGCAATGATGCGATCTTCACATTTTTAAAGCATCGTGGTTCGAGCTTTCACCTATAAAACTGGCACAGAGCATGACGGTAAGTCATTCTTTCGACGTTTACCCGCCCACGCATTTTTTGCTTCTTTCTGCTATGGTTTTAATTCGAAGAACTCTAAAAAACAGGCCGGTTTTATCAGCATTGAAAATGTCAGCTGTGTTGACATCTTTCGTTATGCCAGGAAGTTTCATTTTCCATTCCTCCACAGCGTCAATATTTACGTCTGCAGCATCAACCATTGTTTATTTTTAATTCGATGTTATGTCGACTTTTGAAACGAGGGAATCATCCTTCTGATGCCTTGAATTCAGCGATTTTCTCCTTTTCTGCAAAATCCAGAGCAATCTGCTTTAGAAGGGGTCCAGGAATATTCTTTGTTCTCACTTGGCAAAAAAACTTACAGACGTGATTGTTTATGTTCTCGTATCTCTTTCTTTTTGAAAATTCTACACATTGGGGAGGTTTCATTTGCTTCAAAAATGGGTATAATTTCTTTCTTTTTCTTGCTGCTGGCGTTGACTTGGCCTACTGAAATTCCAAACTTTGGTGCAATTTTTTAAAACGTACTTCTGATTTTAATTTTTGAACAACTTCACATTTTTCCTGAAGCTTCAGTTCTTTCTGTTTTTCACTTTTCTACTTATTTCTGACACATCTGCAAAAGTGCTGTGCTACTTTCTCTGCATTGATACAGAAATGGCGAAAACATCTTACCTTTGCAGTGTAAAAAAGGAAGAAAAAAGCAATGCTGTCTAATTAGGTGTGCGGGAAAAACCCATAATCCTTTTTTGGCCACACTGTCTAACACCTATTGTCTGTTATCTGCCACTGGAAGGGGGGGGGGGGAAATTCTGTTGCGTAATCTTTCTATTTTTATCTCAGCTCGGGAAAGGGGGAATCACGTGACATGGTTTTTACATTATTTTTTCTTGTACTTCTTTACATAAAAATTGATTGCTTTGTTCATTTCCTTTATTTGATTATCACGACTTTCTTTTTTTGTGAAATGACAACAGTTTCATATCTGAACGTTTTTGTTTATTAAAAATATAAGAATGGTTTAGTTAGTTGAGATGTAGAACACGGACGGTAAAGACATACCAGTTTCAAAAAAATTCTTTCGATTTTTTTATTATTATTATTCTTTTATAATAAACGTTTTTTGTTTTGTTTTGTTAACTGAAGATTTTATCTGAATTATTGAAAGAAATTGCAGCTTCGGATAGATGCTTAAACTCTAGCAATGTGTTTGTTTGTTTAGTTTTAAATCAAATTCGTTGAACGTTTTTATTCTTCTGCAACAAATTCTCTGAATTTCCATAATGGAGTAATTTCTCGGATTCCGACTGAACACACACGTTCAGTTTACAGAGAGGTGCAATAGAATGGGGATCCAAAGTAGCGTTCATAATAGTGGAGTGTTCAGATTAAAGGGTGTTCAGACTACAGAGAGTTCATCTTTTGCTATAAGTCTATGGAGTTTCGCCGGGGTCGTCGAAAAGTGTTCATAATACCGCGGTGTTCACATTAGAGAGTGTTCAGACAGAGAGAGTCCACTGTATTTCAAAATAAAATGCAATGCTATACACTTACTTTATAAATATTAATTGGTTAAAAATAAAAAGAAAGAAAGCAAGAATCAGGAAGTTTTTTAAGTTAAAATTTGAAATTTTATTTCGAATTACATGATTTCATTCATTTTACTGGTTATTGGGCAGTTACAAAATCAAAAAAATAAATAATGAATAAAATAAATATAACAAGTACATTATCACATAACAAGAAAATAAAAGTCGCAATTTTTATACATTCGCTACAAATTCAACCACTTAAAAATTATCTGTTGAGCAGAGTTTTGTAATTGCCCATAAGCAGACATAGAACGTCACTTGGAAAAATCTGTGATGATAAACTGCACTTGGCTGGAACCAATCCTTGTACCATAAGAAATAAACTTTTAAAAAAATGTAATAAATGTCGTATTTTTTAAAAATCGTCCGATGTTCTGTCGACTTATACGTCCAGTGAGAAGCAACACTCCTCTAACGAACGTTCTCGTTGAGACCAGTAAGTACACGTTTATCTGCCAAGAACATGGACACGAAATAAAAGTGGCAGAATGCATAATGAAAAAAAGAAGAAGAATGTTCATTTTTCAGTTTAATAAGTTCTGTGTTCCATTTTCTTTTGTTTTATTACAAGTAGACAAAGACAGGAACTATTCTTCCACAGCAGTAACATCTGCATCATGGGTTTTAAGAGCTTGGTTCCTTAGAATGGTTTGTTTTACAACATGAAAGATAAACGACTAGCGACGATTCAGCTATATGTAGGTTGGTTTTCATGAGCGTGAAGAAAGTGCAGTGAGTTTATTCCATTATTTCCAGGCGATATCACAAGGTTGAAAAAAATAAATTTCATTTAGAATTAGAACGTTTCAGTAGATTTGCGAACTAAAACTTGTCGCTTAATTTCATAAAATAAATATGAAACATAATATATTCTTCTCATTTTCATAATTTTTCTCAATTTTTGTAAGAAATTTCTCGGCTCAAATGAGATAATAATGTCAAATTATATATATAGCTTCATTGAATACATTTACATTCACTAAAATAACTTAAAAAGTATAGCACTTTTTTTTTTTTTTGGTAGTACACTCGCGATTCTCATTTAGTAATATCAGAAGCAAGTAGTCTTTTCTATAAACCAGAAAATATTCACTTCTATTTAGAGCAAAATAATTTACATTGTATTGGCACCATCTAAATGCTTTTGCTTTAATTATTTTATAGAATCACCACCAGACATTGCCTTTTCTACGAAAGCTCTAATTGCACATTTGCTGTCAGTAACTTGACTCAAGATGATTGCGAAAATGTCTGCTGTGGGGATCGAACTCTAGACCTCCAATAAAATATTCCAGCGCATTAGAGAAGAAAACAAACAAAAACTTCTTTTTTTCCATCTTAAGTCAATTACTGCCAGCAACGCAAAATATCATTTGTTTAAAACATGCACAATTAGTTTTGAATAAATGCTAGTTGTGCATGGTTACATGACTTATGAAAATACATCCTTGGATTTTATTATTATTATTTTATTTTAAACTGATACCTAAATATTTAACTAGTAATAATAAGAAAAAAAAAATATTTAAGCAATTACAAAGCTCCACGCGCTAAGGAATTCTATTTAGAAGCCTAGTTCGATCCCCACATCTGACAATTTCACTGCCATTATCTTGCAATTAATTTACAGTATCTGTTATAATATAAATGTCAATGGCCTTTTAAAAAAAAAAAAATAAAGGAAAATAATTTAACACAAAATTAAATTTTTAAAATACTGCATCGGAAAAAATATTTTATTGCGTTTCCAAGGATTTATTTTCAGCCTTTTTTTTTTTTTTTTTTCAATGGTCCATTTGCACGTTCCCAGCTGTTTAACGGATATATAACACTGCACTTTCATGAGCGCACAGCAGGCGGCTGCTTCGTGTGCGCAGGTACAAAAAGAAGGAACTGTCGTCTGCTCATCCTCCAGTCTTCGCATAGTTCCGTCAACATTCGAGGATAAGGTTCAATTTATAGATTATAGTACATGGAAAGCTTTCAAAAGGATCCGAAAGCAAAAATGCACCTTCTCAACAAGAAACGAAAATGTGAACAGGAACAAGGACGACTCGAGACAAACTCACTCAGGTCAAACTAAAAGAGATATATTAGCTAAAATTAATATAATAAATTGAATAAAATAAATATCTAAACAAGTAAATAATAATCAGCAAAGTTTCAGTTTGCAAAGCTTCTTAAGAGGCTACTTCAGTCAAATGGAAAGACCCGTTAGCTAATGTTAATCCTATGGAAGAAATTTATAAAGATATCTCGGTCGTATTTCAATATTTTTAAATGATTTCTTTTGCATGGAATAGTTGAGATCGATCTGTATGCAGGCCGTTTTTTACTTTTTCGATTTTGTTTGCAAGTATTTCTTATGAGGACACTTTCATTTTCGGAACCGGTTTTGAAAGTAAAAGCATCCTCATAAAAAATATCTACAATCAATATCGAAAAAGTAAACAACGGCCTGCATACAGATCGATCTCAACTATTCAATGCAAAAGAAATCATTTAAAAATATTGAAATGCGACCGAGATATCTTTATAAATTTCTTCCATAGGAATAGCATTAGCGAGCGGGTCTTTTCGCGTGACTGAAGTAGGGCCTTAAGATACACATCGCTCAACCGCAAGAAAAGTGACAAGACTCAAAAATACTATATTTCAAAAGAGAGGCAAAAGAAGATTCGCACGTTTTTAATGTAACATAAAATTACAGTATAATTTTATCAACCCCTACACATACGCACAATTTGCTCCTCTTCTGTGGTGGCAAATGAACATATAGCGTAATCTAGCAGTTTTCCAGATAACTACACTTATGAAACTTTTTCTATAACAAGATGCATTAGTGCAATAAAAAGCAAAATAAATATTTTGGAGGTATGTTACTTTTCTTGCGCATAAGCGACATAATGAACAGGGGAAAAAAAAAAAAAAGAATCAGAGGCTCAAATCCGGAACTATAAATTACGGTAATAGTCAGGGATATCTTGCAACGAACTCTCATGATGATAAAGAAAGTAATAAAGAAAAGTCTTTTTAGGCCCATGTATATGCCTCCAAAAGATCGTTAAATTGCTAAGTATACTTTTTGATACTATAAAAGTTATGTAACTCAACTATCTTCAACACAGAATAGCGCTTAAAATAATTCTTGAATTTAAAAAACGTTCACTTCAGCCTATTTATCACACATTCCTCCATAAAAATACATTTATAATGTTTTTATATGCAATAGTTTTAGCCAAGCTGAGAAAGTGAAAAGAACACGGTCGATTAAAAAACGGCAGAAGCCGAGAGTTTTTAAGTGCGTTCGTAATTATATAAATGCGTAGCACCTATAGTCGTTGTTTGGTCCGTCCTTCTTTCCGCACATAACAGTGCAAAAACTACCCAACCGAATGGTTTGAAATTTAAATTTAATATTATATATATAATCATTGCAGAATTTTGTCGAGCCATTTCAAATTTTATGAAAATCAAATCAAAACTTAAAACGAAATTAATAAAAATTTCTTCATTCTATTAAATCCTATCATACGTAATTAATTCAATGATATCCCATGATAGGTAATGGTTCTAGGTTGCCATGGTGATGACGTCCTATTTTAGATGGAGTTTTATTATTTCCGTATTACTGAATTTAATATTATATAATCGTAATAAATTTTGTATTTATGCATTTTTGAATAAGAGTGCAATAGCTATTGCACCAAGATCTGAATATTTATAAAACTAGCTATAGTACGAACGCACCTCATTTGCCACGTTTGACGTACTATTTCCGACTTGTTTAAATGTAGAACAGACAATAGAGCGAATTAAAGCATTCCCAGTTTTGAATTAAGATTTTGCACAATAATTGTTTACGTATTCAAAACATATCCAAAATTGAAAATAAACTTTTACAGTAGAGCGCCGATTATCCGAAGAAGTCGGGACCGACCCTAGTTCGGATAAATGGACAGACAATTTAAGGGATGTTCCTGACTATACTAAAATCTTCACTCTTTATCCACGCTTCGGATTGACAGCACTAGTTAATGCTGGCATGTTTAAAAATTGATTTTTGTCTTTTTAATTTTTTTTGTTTACTTTTTTACATTATTTTCTTAACTCCAGGCATTATAATTTAAGTAAAAAAGTTTTCGATTGTTGCTTACTTCAAAGAAGACATTCTTTTAAATGCTGCCATATCTCGAATTCTTCTTAAATACGTTAGTTGAATAGGATCAGCATTCTTCTGCCGTTCGCGCCATTTCATAGCTGTTTCCAAACATTCAAATGCTTCGTTATGTGATGGACTTGGGTCATTTTCACAGCATTCGCTTTCATTTTCTTCAATTTCTTTTTCATCTTGAATCTCACCCACAATCTCATCGTCATTTAAAATCTGATATCCAGGTATAAAAGGGTGTTTGGATAATTGGAAGTTCGTTAAAAAAAAAAAAAAAAAAAAAAAAAAAAAAAAAAAAAAAAAAAAATGAGAGAAATAGGCTGTTTGGATAATTGGAAGTTCGGATAATTGGAGTTCCAATAATCGGCGCTCTACTGTATTTTATTTTATTATTTGAGATTTAAAAATTCTATGTCTCCTCAACTATTTTGAAGTTTTATCTAAAATTTCAGTATAAAAGTCAATCGGTTAAATTTCACTCATTTATTTCATATTGTATGAAATCAACGAAGTCAGTGAAATATGAAACCAATTAAGCCAGTGAAGACAATAATGCATAAAGGCAATGAAAATAACTACGTCTACTATTTTCTTTTAATATTTGAATAAAGTATTTACTTTAAAATAGATAAAACAAGTGGGTAAGTGTGATCACAGATCGCACAGAGGGTTTCGTTTAATATTTTTTTCAAAACACTTTATCATTTTGAAAAATCTGTTAGTTCCATATTTCAAAACCAGGGGGCGCGCTTGATTCTAAACAAACCTGCATCCGAACGAAAATCCGTTTTACATACTATCCGTAGATATATTAGTCAAGGGGATTGGGCCCATAGCACCCGAGATAAGTAGGCGCACCTGGCGGGAAAAAATGGAACTAAAATATGTAAGGCTATGATGCATAATATGAAAGAATGGTCAAAGGGGTGTCGGCAAAAGTTGGAAAATTTCTCCCTGGGTTAAAAGGGCGCAGGTTAGAAAAAATGCTTAAAATACACAAGTTAGAGCCCAGAAGGGTAAATAATAAAAGACTTTTTGAAATTTTTATGATTTGTCGTGTGGTCTGAGGCATTCAGCTATACGTATGCAAAATTTCATGTCACCAACTTAATTAGGGGCTCTCTTAGAAAGAATTGCTTCAAATACATATGTGGTAGCTCAAAGGGTTAAACGTAAGACTTTTTCAAGATTTTATGATTTGTCGCCTGGCCTCAGGTGTTCTGCAATAAGTATGCAAAATTTCAAATCCCCAATTTAATTAGGGGCTCAGTTAGAAAGAATGGTTTAAAATACAAAAGCTGGAGTTGAAAGGGTTAAACATAAAACTTTTTCAAAATTTATTATTTGACGTGAGATCTGAGGTGTTGAGCTATAAGTATGCAAAATTTCAACCTAAATAGGGGCTCACTTAGAAAGAATTGTTTAAAATGCACATGTGGGAGCACAAAGGGTTAAATGTACGACTTTTTCAAAAATTTTATGATTTGTCGTTTGATGTGAGGTGTTCAGCTATAAGTATGCAAAATTTCACGTCTCCAAACTAATTAGGAAGCTCACTTAGAAAGAATTGTTTAAAATACACATGCTCGACTCCAAAGGGTTAAATGTACGACTTTTCCAAAATTTTATCATTTGTCGTATGATGTAAGGTGTTAAGCTATAAGTACCCAAAATTTCATGTCTCTAACATAATTAGGGGCTTATTTAGAAAGAATTGTTTAAAATACACATGTGGGACCCCAAAGGGTTAAAGTACGACATTTTCAAAATTTTATGATTTGTCGTTTGATGTGAGGTGTTCAGCTATAAGTATGCAAAATTTCACGCCTCCAAACTAATTAGGAGCTAACTTAGAAATAATTGTTTAAAATACACATGCGAAAGCCCAAATGGTTAAATGTACGACTTTTTCAAAATTTTATGATTTGTCATTTGGTGTGAGGTGTTCAGCTATAAGTATGCAAATTTTCACGTCTCCAAACTAATTAGGAGCTCACTTAGAAATAATTGTTTAAAATACACATGCGGGAGCCCAAAGGGTTAAATGTACGACTTTTTCAAAATTTTATCATTTGTCGTATGATGTGAGGAGTTCAGCTATTATAAGTACCCAAAATTTCATGTCTCCAACATAATTAGGAGCTCACTTAGAAAGAATTGTTTAAAATACACATGCGGAGCCCAAAGAGTTAAATGTACGACTTTTTCAAAATTTTATGATTTGTCGTATGATGTGAGGTACTCAGCTATAAGTACCCAAAATTTCATGTCTCCAACATGTATAGTTTCTGAGAACGGGCTCTGTGACGGACAGACAGACAGAGGAGCGAGACGAATAGGGTTTCGTCAGATGAACGAAACCCTAATAAAAGGAAACATGCTCATTGCTGTTTCGGCTTGATTTCTCTTTGCTTTCAGTTTTAGAGTTAGAGAAAATAAACTAAAGAAATATTTCAGTTGTTTAAATTTCATTCACTGTTTGTCAATAAAATATGAAATGAAGGAAAATAACTACGAATGTGTCTGATATTTTCTTTTAATATTTGTATATTTACTTTTCAACAGATTAAATAAAAGGAAATATGCTCATTGCCTTTTTTACTTTATTATTTTCTGCTTTAAGTTTTAAAGTTAAACTAAAAAAATATATATTTCAGGAAAAATCCTCAAATTTTGGGAAATTAATTTTTTAGATTTGAAATATAACTTTACCTTTCGATACGGAATTCGTTTGCATGGGCATTGCGTGTTGTCCTAGAGGCTGACTATTAGCAGAGAAGTGGGAATCTGAAAAAGATATACAAAATCAATTTTCGTACAGCAAGATCCCTTTTAATATTCAATTATAATTTGTAACTTTTAACACATAATTTACTTTTTCTACATATGGATTTTTACTCTCTTCTATAAGCATAAAACAAAGTATTGTATTCGTGAAAATTTTCGACTTCAGTTTTTTAATGAATTTGTACGTTTTGGGATATCTTGAATGTGATTTGACTGTTTTGGAATATGTCTGCACAGGGTTCTCGCTGTCGCTCGCAATTGCGCCAAATCGCGACAAAATGCTTCATTTGGCGAGTAAACGAACAGTCAGACTCGCCAAATTGCGAGTGCTCAATTTTTGCTCTCGTGTGTGTGTGTGTGTGTGTGTGTGTGTCAGTCAAAGACACAGAAAGGTATTTCTTTATTGTCAGTTAATCTCTATCTATGAGCCGGCATCGCGCCGGTAAAAACACAAACAAAATTACTTGCATAAGGCGCCAAATAGTGAAAAGTTTTGCTATAATGCGGCGTTAAAATTAGCCATTTACTATACTATTTATTAGTTGTATGCAAAGCATCATTGGCCGGTAAATTTTTTCTATCGGTTAGAGTTGAAATCTCATAATAGCTTTTAGTGTGTATTTTACAACGGTAAATCAAAGATAGTTGTTTTGAATTGTTATTTAGACTGTTAAAAGAATGGCTGAAACAATCACACATTTAGGAGATATTTAGAATTTACTTATTTTTAATAGTTTCTGTAGCGGATAGCCGAATTTCTATTGTATAAGCAATTGCAAAAATTAGGTTATTTTAGAACATGTTGAAAAAAGGAATATAATAAGGGGTTAAAGACAGATTTTTCAGTGTTTCACGCCGAATCTATTTTGCTAACATTTTTTTCATTTGGCTACTGTTTTTTATTTCTCATTCGCCAAATCGCTAATGTTGGTCAAAAGCCAGCGAGAACCCTGTGTCTGCAAGCGTGTTACACACATTTCGAAGTTGTTCTAATGCAAGAACTAGGGCACGGAATTTCATCAAGCTTTATATTAAGTTAGATCTTGTTGTAAATTGCTCTTTGCATTTTGGTGTGCATCGCCCAACAGGTAGCAGTATTGCTATGCCGTGTTTACCACGATTTCTATGTGATGGCTAAATCTTGGCACCTATTGAATGGAATTGCATCAATTTTAACACGCAAGAAGATTTTTCTGAAAAACTACGCTGCTGAAACAATTTTGGCTTTGATCAGTCAACCGGAGAAGCTATTAGGCTATGCTTAGGAGAAAAGTTCCATAATCGGTTTGCAGCCAACTGGGCCATTTTAGCCTACTTGATTTGGCATTACATTGTTATAACTCTCAAAGACTTGCAACCACATTGTTACCAGAATCATTCATGTTTAACTCGATTACGGAACATTAAGGCTGTGCTTTTACAGGGAGGTACCTTTTTTTACTCTCTTTTATTTACCTTGATTCATGTATATTGTAAGTAAAGTCACATGACAATATTTAAATTATTTTTTCATAAGATAAACTCTTGAACAATAGACATTTTTTCCTGACTCCATGTATTTAATTTTTTTTTGGGTTCAGACGAAAAACGTGAGATGTTCGACGATAATATTGATGTTGTTATTATGGTTTTGAGAGGTGTATTCGTAGTTGCTGTAATGTGATTGTCTAAATAAATGTTTTGTGTGTTTTTTAAAGAAGTTATGTTTATAGTAAAATAATTATCATTATTTTAACTAAAATGTTAGAAAATAAATAACATATATAAAGATAGGATTTGTAATCGATTTATCACTCATTTCTTGAAATGATAGAATTATAAAAAAATATGTACACAATTGTGTTTCCGATGACAATACACTATTTTAATATATTTTAGAACTTAAATATATAGCAAATTAACACCTTGTAATAATATACTAATTTAAAATGCTAAAAGGTGTAAATTAAAACTTTAAAACCAGTAAAAGTACGTTTATTTCGACTGTTTACATGTTTCGACTCTACCCAAGTCATTTTTAAAACAAATAAATAAAAATATTCTAAAATTGCACGGTCTATGAAACGCCATCATTCAATTTTCCACATTTTCCTGTCATTTAACTTACTAAAATTATGGATCGAGCTACTCAATGGTTATGAAAATAAAAAATAAAATAAACATCCAAGTAAAATAAAAAATAATGTGCATAATATGAAAGAATACGTGGAAAATTGAATGATGGCGTTTCATGGACCGTGCAATTTAGAATATTTTTATTTATTTGTTTTGAAAATGACTCGGGTAGAGTCGGAACATGTAAATTAAACGCATTTTTACTGGTTTTAAAGTTTTAATTTATACATTTTAGCGTTTGAAATTAGTATATTTAGAACTTAATTATAAATTAATAAATTGATTCTAAGGCATTTTTTCCGTTAGCCTGGCGCAGATCACACTTCTTTTACTTACACTTTAGTTACTTTTTTTTTTTTTTTTTCGAATAGAGAGAAATGTAATTTACAATTTACATAATCAATTACAATTAAAAAATTCGAAAATAGTATATTTGCGTTCGTGTGTGTGAAGTTCTTTCATTTTTATTTATTTATTTTGAGGGATGGAGAAAATTCCAAATCCTTCTTTATTACATTAAAGTAACAAATTGAAACAGAAACTATTATTACATGAAAAATATTTCAATTGACGAATAAAAAGTGTAACTGAATAAATTAAGAAAATAGTTTCAAAAGCGTCATATTTAGAGGGTTAAAGTACTAGTACCTAATTTATCAAGAAATAATATAATGAAGTTTTACGACAATATAGTTTCTGAAAATTTCGGCGGCGTGTCATAAAACAGTGCAAACATATGAATTTTATTGGCGTCATAATTCTGAAGTAATCCTGACTATCTAATGCTTAGTTTTCTTTTTATATGAGTACAAGGGAAATGAAATAAAATATTATCTTTGAGGCTTTCAAAAATTTGGAAACACATCTTGCAGCAATTCCAAAATAAAATTTAATGCATTTTTTTTTTTTTTTAAATCTTTTCCAAGAACATTACTTAAAAGGTTGAAAGACAAAAGAGGAATTAAGTTCTATTTTTGTAGCTAGACTGTCTTTTTATGGTGAAATGAAATTGCGTATCCGGGAAAAACAGGTTTATATCGATATTTTGTAGGAAATAGCAGAAATTAAATTATTTTACTAGAATTAATAACTAATGGTTTTGTTTTGTTATATACTAGTGTTTGATTTTTGATGAAAATTTAATTTTCTGATTTAATTTTTTTTTAATTTAAAAATAAAATGGCCACGGGCACCTGAGAGGGGGATCAGAAAAAGGGAATCGTCCTCCCTGGATATGCCCCCACTCAATAATTTTTTCGTTATATTTTTGCATTCAGTACTACATAATTATATATTCATGGAGTTCTTTACAAAAGCATAATCTACAATTTATGTCCAAAATATTTTCTCTGACTCACGGCTCAATGTTTTCATGATCGGAGCCTGATTTTATAGATGAAGAGATAATTTTAGTTGAAGAGAAATCTGGTTAAATCTTATGACATTTCACACAAAATAATTTAAAACAGGCAAAAAATAAATAAATAAATAAATAAATAAATAAAAATTTCAAAATGATTCTTGAAGTGCCTGGCATATTACGATATAAAAAATTATAAAGAATATATATTAAAAAAAAAAAAAAAAAAAAAAAAAAAAATGCGCCCACCATAGAAAAACAATCATGTCATATTTTTCGACTTTATCCTGGACGTTTTTCTGCATTTTGTTCAAACTGACTGATTGTTGATTGAAACATTAACTAAACTATTAAATGCCTGACTCTGTTGATACAGTTTATAGTAGACTACGCATTTTTTGTTTTACAAGGTACATGTACACAACATAAACCTACTGCCACGAATCTTCTGTTTCAGCACTGCCAGGCTTGGTTTACTAAGACGTGCCTATTCTCTTAGTCGTTTGGGATTGTCGTAATGAATCCATTATTCATCTTTTGTAAAAATTAGATATAGAAAATATTTTGATTTTTGTCTTTGAAGCAACAGTTCATATGGTTTTTCAGTATTTCACGATGTTCCACACTCGTATATGGGAGCCGATCTAAACTTTGCAAATACTGTAAAAAAAAAAAAAAAAAAAAAAAAAAAAAAAAATCTGTGTTTTACAACAAAATGTGCTGGCACCCCGGGTGCCAACACAGTTGCTGTAAAATTTAAAAGCTTCAGTCTTTAAGAGTGCTGCAAAATTTCTCAAGTCTGGGTAAAGTGCGTTCCTATTGGCTGCGTGGTGCACGTGACAGAAATAATTCGATTTTTACTTCACTCGTTGCTTGAATTCGATTTCACCGTATAGGTGCTTGAAATATTACAACAGAAAGCGCAGAAAAAAAAATCACAATTTTTTAAAATTATTATTATTTACAGTGAAGTGTATGGCAAAGTACTTCATCGAGAACGGAATCATATTTATATACAAAATAAATAATCTATCTATCTATCTATCTATATACGCGTAATAATAATAAATGTTGCTGAACTTACCTGCTGCCGTGAGCGTCTGCGATAAAAGACTCTGAGCCATCGAAAATTGATTTCTCTGATTGTAACTTGGATATGTGGATCCCTGGAATAGAGTTGGTCCGCCCTGGGTGGGGTATCCTAATTTTGGGAAAATAAATTTTCATGAAACTTCATTTGAAAACAGGACAAATGTTATAATTTAATACAAACATTTTTTGGAACGAAAAACAATAACATGAAAAATTGCGCCGTTTTCCAGACTTTGTAAATAAAGAATAATGGAAAGTGAAATAGAGAATGGATTGTTTCATTTTTTGTACTTCCAAACAAGTTTAAATTTAAGAACTGTTAAGTATTTTGTGTTCATAAAGTAAAGATTTAAAGTCAAATACAATATATTAAATTCCATTTCAAATTCCAAAATACTATTGTTTTCAATTGCTCTTTCATATTAATATTTTATTACTATTGTACAAGGTGGCCATAATTAAACTGAAAGTACTCAGAGTGTTCTGTAGCGCGATCTAATTGAGAGAATGACGCCAAATTTTGTAAGAAGATTAAACAAGACGGGGGACGAAGGAAAAATAATTGTTCCAAAAGTCACCGCTAGGGGAATATGTGGCGCTGTGTAACGGAAAAGAGAGTACTATTGCCGTATTGAACTTGAATTAAATCGTTAAATGTGCTAAATCAGAAGTAATTTTATTTCAGTATTGATTTTGCATTTTTTAAACTATCTTTTTTGTTACACAACGCCACATATTCCCCTAGCGGTGACTTTTGGAACTTTTTTTTTCGCGGAATCCTTGGTCCCCCGTCTCGTTTAATCTTCTTACAAAATTTGGCGTCATTCTCTCAATTAGATCGCGCTACAGAACACTCTGAGTAACGTCAGTTTAATTATGGCCACCTTGTATATTATGTTTTTTGTTGTAAACCTTAATCTTATTTCATACAAAATAAGTATACGAATCATTTTTATTGTTATGCTCGCAAATGTCATTAAAACACAGTTAAAGTTTAAAAATAAAATTTGAAATATGATCTATAACGTAGTGCTTTGTTTCTGAACTGCAAGTATATGTTTATGTAATATAGCGTGAGATTTGACAAGGGGGAGGGAGGGAGTATAGTGAAGTGTGACAATTAACGTTAAAAACATGCAACTAAATATGTGTGTATATGTGGCTTAAATTCTGTGGTGCAAGCACCTTGTCGGATTCCGAGATGGAACCAACTTTGTCAAATTTATAACTTTATTACATAAAAAGGTTTTATTAAAAGTATGAAAAATAAAATACAATAAGCAAATGAAAGTTGCATTTTTCCGCAGCCTTTTAACGAAATTCACGTTTTTCCCTGTCCTTTTGATGAAATTCACGTTTTTTCTGAGGTCATTTGCCGAAATTCACGATTTTTTTACGCAATTTTTCGTTGAAATTTGCGTTTTTTCCGCGGATTTTTGACGAAATTCTCGTTTTTTTCTCGTCTTTTTGATGAAATTTTTGTTTTTCTGCGGCCTTTTGACGAAATTCACGTTTTTCCGTGTCCCTTTGACGAAGTTTGCGTTTTTTTTGCGATCTTTTACGAAATTAGCTTTTTTTTTCGCAGCCCTTTGACGGAATGCGTGTTTTTAGCGATATTTTTTCGAAATTCGCGTTTTTCCGCGATTTTTTGAGGAAATTCGCGTTTATTCTGAGGTCATTTGCCAAAATTCGCGATTTTTTTACGCAATCCTTCGTTGAGATTTGCGTTTTTTCCGCGGATTTTTGACGAAATTCGCGTTTTCTTCTCGTCTTTTTGATGAAATTTGAGTTTTTCTGCGGCCGTTTGACGAAATTCACGTTTTTCCGTGTCCCTTTGACGAAATTCGCGTTTTTTGGCGATTCTTTACGAAATTAGCTTTTTTTCACAGCCCTTTGACGGAATGCGTGTTGTTAGCGATATTTTTTCGAAATTTGCGTTTTTCCGCGACCTTTTGATGGAATTCGCGTTTTTTCTGCGGCACTTCGACGAAATTCGCGTTTTATTCCGAGATCCTTTGTCGAAATTTGTTTTTTTCCGCGGATTTTGACGAAATTAGCGTTTTTTTGCGGCTTTTTGACGAAATTAGCTTTTTTCCGCAGCTTTTTGACGAAATTCACGTTTTTCTGTGGCCCTTCTTTGTGACTGCTTTTTTTTTTTTTTTTTTTTTTGCGATCCTTTAACGAAATTCACGTTTTCCGCTTCCCTTTGGTGGAATCCGTATTTTTTAGCGATCCTTTGTCGAAATTTGCGTTTTGTTCTGCAGCCATTTGAAGAAATTCGCGTTTTTTCTGTGGTCATTTGCCGAAATTCCCGTTTTTTTATGCTATCTTCCGTCAAAATTTGCGTTTTTTCCGCGGCTTTTTGGCTAAATTTGCGTTTTTTAAAAATTTTTGTGAGGAAATTTGCGTTCTGCGGCCTTTTGACGAAATTCGCGTTTTTTCAGCTTTCCTTCGAAGGAATGCGTGCTTTTTTTGCGATCCTTTGTCGAAATTTGCGTTTTTTCTGTGGTTCTTTGACGAAATTCGCGTTTTTTCTGTGGTCATTTGACGAAATTCGCATTTTCGCAATCCTTCGTAGAAATTTGCGTTTTCCGCGTCTTTTTGACGAAATTCACGTTTTTTTCTCGCCTTTTTGACGAAATTCGCGTTTTCCATATTCCTTTGAAGAAATTCACGTTTTTTTTGCGATCCTTTACGAAATTAGCATTTTTTTCGCAGCCTTTTGACGAAATGCGTGTTTTTAGCGATCTTTTTTCGAAATTCGCGTTTTTTCCGCAACCTTTTGATGAAATTCGCGTTCTTACTGCTACCTCATGACGAAAATTCGGGTTTTTTCTGTGCTCATTTGACGAAATTAGCGTTTCCTCGGGGATCATTTGACGAAATTCTCATTTCCTCCGCGATCATTTGACAAAATTTGACCTTTTCTTTCGCGATCCTTTGCCAAACTTCGCTTTTTATCCGCGGCCGTATGACAAAATTCCTGTTTTTCCTTGATCCTTTAAAGAAAGTGGAGATTTTTTTTTCTGCGGACGATTGACGAAATTGATTTGTTTCGGCAATCATTTGTGAAAAATCAAGATTTTTTTAAAGTTCAAATTTTCGGACTGATGACCGAATTTTTCAAATTTTCGGAACAAAGTCACCCCCCCCCCCCCCCCTGGCTACGGCCTTTTTAGCAAAAATGATTTCAGTTTATAACACAATTCAAAGTGTTTCGTAAGATTTAGAACATTATGGAAATTTAAGTCAGCCCCCCCCCCCCCCCCGAAATAAAATCCTGGGTACGCCACTGGTTGTCGTTGTTTAGAGGTGACCGTTCAAGGAGGTTTCACTGTAGTTCTGAACCACCTTGTATTTATTAAATTGCAATAAGGCATATTTTTTGCATTTTGGATAACTAAGTTTAGTTACACTAGATTAATTTTAACACAATTATTCTAATTGGTAAACAAATCAGAGGTGAATTTACATCTAAGTTTAGTTATTTTCTTGAAAAAAAAAAAAAGTAATCGGATCAAAGAGGAATCTGACATTATTATGGCAATTACAGCATGTCATATGACGAGAGTTTGGTGACAACCAAGAACCAAAAGAGAAAAAAAAAAAAAAAAAATCTGGATTGACTCCATTCCACTTGACTTTCCGAACAATGGTGCACGTACCCAGAAAGAAAATGAAAAGTGTAAATATTTAAAAATAAGTACAGTAGAACCTCTTTTATCCGAAATCCATTTTTAAAGCTTTTTTTTTTTTCACTATCACATTCCTTGTGTGCAAAATCCATTTTGAAAGCTTCTTCTTTTTTTTTTTTTTCAACTATAATATTCCTTCTGTGCAAGTGGTCATTTCCAAACTACGAGTACATATAAATATTTTCGATTCTTTTGAATTTAACTTGAGTTCCTGTAAGCTGCGGTGTAGAACGAAGAAAACGAACAAATTAGCAATTCTGAAGCTTTTGAATGTTTTGCTAAAGGTTTGGCATGGCTGGAGCAGCAGACAGACTGTGATACTGGTAAACTAATAATATTTAAAAACTCCGTGATAGAGCTTGAAAGCAAAGGCAATCGAAACTGCCATAAACAAAACATTTTTCCAAACCCTTGTGATATATGTAAAAGGTACTTAATTTCAAACTTAAAATTCAGGTAATTTATTCTTGTTTCTATTTTGCTATTGCTTTATTTTTATTAAGCACTTGTTACCATAATACGAAATAGTGCACATATTTATCCTTTAATCTTAAAATCGAAGCATTCTCGATTATCCGAAAATTTCGATTTTTCGAAAGATGGCCGGCCCCAATTACTTCGGATAACCGAGGTTCTACTGTAGTTTTTAAAAAACACTCTTTTATAAGCATTCAATGTTCATCTTGAAAATCAGGATAAATTTTTTTTTACTACAATTCAATGGGCGTTTTTTCCCCCAAAATTTCCCTTACAATGCATTCATTCGGCTTTGGCACCGAACTCTATTATGAAAAATTCACGGTTTTATTTTTGGCTTTGTAGAAAATGCAAGCAAGGGAATTTATTTTAAAAATATATAGTTTTATTCTCTGTTCCTTTTTTAAGATAGGGTAATATGGAGGGGGCAAATGAAACATTATTTAAACTATCTTTTTAGGACTTCTAAATTGATTTCTTGACGTGTAATCGTAAATTAATAATTATTTAACTATTATCTGATAAAAGCATATTTTTTTAAATATTGCGCTCTTAAAGTTTTATTTATAATTTATTTTCTACTTTTTAGCCTGTAAAAATATTTTATTATTGCAGTTTATAACAGCCATTTGGCATATTTTGGCGATCGTTTATTGGGGCAAAATTAAATCCATTATTTTTTTTTTCAACTCCCATGCAATTGTACTGTGATGATATAGTTTTTATAATTCCAGCATATCAGGAAGTGTGTTAAAAATCAATTACGAAATTCCAACTTTACATGCAAAAACTAGGTTGAGTTAAATAAAATAGTTAATTTTTTTTTTTTTTTTTTTTTTTTTTTTTTTTTTTTATAAATTTCTGACACGTGGAATCGACTGGATTCGAACGTTCGGTCACTCGTCCCAGTGATTTTCCTCCCGAATCTGACGCAAAATGGTTTATAAATAGATTAAATACCTAATCCGTCGACCGATTTTTACGAAAATCTATGCAGTTCTAGCGACAGTGATCTATAACAGACCTGCCCAACCTTTCAGTCATCAGGGGCGCATCCCAGCTTCTAACAAAAAATGAAGGGCGCCATTATTCACATGACTGGAAACGTACAATATTATCTCACCTTGGTATTGTTAGTAACACACACACGTGCGTCTTTTACGATGTACATACATCTCACAGTAACAGTAATAGTCATGCCCATGTAAAAATACACTGCGGAGAAAATATAAATCATAATAAATTTAGAACTACATTTCCTTATCTCAAAAGATTTTGTAGCATAAGGGAACAAAAACCTTAAGGGGACTCTTAACTAACTTGAAAAAACACGCTCCGTAATGTTAATCCTATAGACAAGTTATTTTCGAATTTTTCGTTTCAATTTGAATATTTTTAAACGATTTTTTTATTGCATAGGATAGCTGAGCTCGACGGTTTTTTACTTTTTCGATTTTGGTTGCAGATTTTTTTAATAAAAGTACTTTTAGCTTTCCAAACTGGTTCCGAAAGTGAAAGTACCTTTATTTAAAAAATCTGCATCGAAAAAGTAAAAAACAGCCATATTACAGATCGACCTCAGCTATCCTATGCCAAAAACGTTAAAAATATTCAAATTGAAACGAGAATTTTGAAAATAACCTGCCCAGAGGATTAACATTACGGAACATGTGTTTTCAAGTGAATGAAGAGTCCCCGTCCCCTTATAGCCCAGTGGTTAGGGGGTTGAATTCGGAATTAATTAGGGGAAAGCTGGAAATTGTTTTAATCCCTTCTGTTAAGGTCTAGCATGAATATGCTATGTTTTCCCCCTCGTACTATGTGAGCGTTAGGAAATATGTATAGAATTATAGTAAAAAAACACGTTTTTTTGCATACCATAACAATATCTCAAAACAGCTAACTCTGTCAAAAACATTGTCAATACAAATGTTGTAGAGCTTAAAATTCTGAGTAAAATGAGTACCTACACTCAATTTTTATGTTGAATATTAAGGTCACAATTCTACTTCAAAGTTTTAGACCCATCATCAGGGGGATGACCACAGAATTAATTAGGAGAAAACTGGAAATTGTTTTAATACCTTCAGTTTAGGTCTAAAAAGAACGTACTGTGTTTTCTTCCTCGTACTTGGGTGAATGTTAGAAAATATGTACATATTTATTTTCGAAAAACACGTTTTTTTAAATTTTCTTAACAATATCTCAAAACAGATAACTCTATAAAAAAACATTGTCAATACAAATGTTGTAGAGCTTAAAATTCTGAATAAAATGAGTACCATCATTAATATTTTTGTTCAACATTAAGGTCGCAATTCCATTTCAAAATTTTTCAAATCAAGAGCTTGAAGCCAGGAGAGACCAAGTTAACTTAACAATATCTCAAATTGCGGCCTTAATATTGAACAAAAGTATTAAGTGTAGGTACTCATTTTACTCAGAATTTTAGGCTCTATAACTTTTGTACTAACAATGTTTTTGATAGAGTTAGCTATTTTGAGATATCGTTAAGTTAACTTGGTCTCTCCTGGCTTCAAGCTATTGATTAGCGATTAAGGCAAAATTTTGAAATAGAATTGCGACCTTAATGTTGAACAAAAATATTAATGATGATACCCATTTTATTCAGAATTTTAAGCTCTAGAACATTTGTATTGACAATGTTTTTTTATCAAGTTAGCTGTTTTGAGATATTGTTAAGGAAACAAAAACGTGTTTTTCGAAAATAAATATGTACATATTTTCTAACATTCACCCAAGTACGAGGAAGAAAACATAGTACGTTCATTTTAGACCAGTGGTTCCCAACGTAGGGCGTACGCCCCACCGGAGGGCAATTTGGTCTTCTAGGGGGGACATTCCAAATTTCTTACACACTCATTTGCTATCAGTTACTTTTGTCGTTTTGGGGGAAAAGTGATGTTGTAGACTAAAAATAAATGGGATGCAAGAAAAATATCAGAAATCAGTTTATTTTATTAAATATTTTAAATGTTCCCTATCGAAATTTTAAAATAGAATTAACACCAGAATAATTATTTAAATAATCTTATCAAGTACTTTGATATGTATTAAAGTATTAAAATTCACTATAATTTTTCTGGTGCTAAATTTAAAGTTTTTCGTAACGTTTTCGATTATTTATTGAATGAGTTTTCTACTTCTATTCGCGAAGACAATAAACAATATTGGGAAAGGGAAAATAGAGAGAATGTGTTACGCGGAATAATGGCTAATTGAAATTGATAAAGATGATAATCTTGAAATACTTCTTACATATTTTGTTATCCATATAAAGAAAAATCAGTATCCAAAGATTTTCCACCAACTCTTAATAAGTTACAAGATTGCATTATAAAAGGTATGAATTTATCAGTTTTAACGTTAAAAGTAAGTGTATTTTTAAGATATTTTGTGAAGATAAAAATGCAGACCCTATTTTTATTTCACGTTGAGTTAAGTTGGAAAAGTACAACAAATCTCGTTTTGGCATATAGGCAAAAATGTATAATCTCATTGCATTTTAAAAATTATGTTAAAAACACATTTGTGGTAGAAGATTCACCTCTTTGATAAGATAAAAAATGTGAAATGAAAAGTTATTGTTAAGGCACTATTACACTCCCATCGTGTGAATAGAGTTCACTTTTTAAGCAATAAGAGACATAATTGACAGATTACAGGGGTGGGGGGAGATAGTGACTTTACAGATGCTTTGGTGGGGCGTGGTCGATAAAAGGTTGGGAGCCAATGTTTTAGACCTAAACTGAAGGGATTAAAACAATTGCAGTTTTCTCCTAATTAATTCTGAGATCATCCCCCTGATGTTGGGTCTAAAACTTTGAAGTAGATTTGTGACCTTAATATTCAACATAAGTAATGAGTGTAGGTACTCATTTT
Source organism: Maratus speciosus (assembly GCA_963932465.1). Lineage (NCBI taxonomy): Eukaryota > Metazoa > Arthropoda > Arachnida > Araneae > Salticidae > Maratus > Maratus speciosus. The sequence continues at coordinate 301,578,325 of OZ010788.1, forward strand.
ACTCAAAATTTTAAGCTCTACAACATTTGTATTGACAATGTTTTTGACAGTTAGCTGTTTTGAGATATTGTTATGGTATGCAAAACAACGTGTTTTTTGACTATAATTCTATACATATTTCCTAACGCTCACCTAATACGAGAGGGAAAACATAGCATATTCATTCTAGACCTAAACAGAAGGGATTAAAACAATTTCCAGCTTTCCCCTAATTAATTACGAATTCGGCCTTTTTTTGCTCCCCTACCACTGGGCTATTAATGCTGCTTACAATAGCAACTGTCAATGATTTAAAAATAACACATTTTTAAAATGGCTTTTTATATTTAAAAATTTAGTAACATGAAACATTCGAGAGGGACATGCACATCTTATATGATTCGCATATATCTCATAGTGCCCATTTAGCCATGCCCATATTAAAATTACATCGCGGGGAAAATAATAAGTCCTAGTAAATTTAGAATTACATTTCCTGAGCGAGGGTTATCTCAAAAGCTTTTGCAAGGATAAAGGACTAAAAACCTTAATGCTGCCTACAATAGAAAAGCATGCAAATGTCACCGATTTAAAAGTAAAACACCTTTTAAATCGATTTTTATATTTAAGAGACTAGTAACATAAAACATTCGAAAGACATATACACGTCTTATATGATGCACATTTCACATACATATCATAGTGATAGTCAAGACGTCAATAAAGTGCAGAAAATCGTCATGTAAAAATATACTGCAAAGAAAGTATTAATCACAGTAAATTTAGAATTATATGCCCTGGGAGGACTTATCTCAAAAACTTTGATAAGGAAAAAGAACCATTAAAATTAAAAAAAAAAGTATACAAACATTAAGGATTTAAAATTTGTAAGAATTTTCAAAATAGATTTTACATTTTAAAAAGCTAGTAACAGGGACTGAAGGTGAAATTGTTAGCTTTAAAAAAATTGAGTCTTAATCCGATTTCGGCACAGTATCCTGAGATACATATTTTCTTTAAAAAAGGTTTTGTATGAATGCTTTGTACATTTCTCGTCCTACCGCTGCATAAGAATTCTAAGAAAAATCCAAACAAACTTTTTACTAGTACTCATGAACATAGAACTACTACTGTGTGCCTCTCATAAGAAAAACCTTGGAACCCGTCTCGTCTCTGTCCTGTTGCCAGGGTAGGTAACTAGTCAGTTGACTTAATTTTAGGGAAGTCCGCCATTTCCTTGTCTGGCAAATTTCCTGCCGTTCAAGCGGTCAATCCGTGAATTATCGCAGTCTTTTTAAACTTTCCACCGAGACCGATTTTGCAAGGACATTGCCAAATGTGGTGTGTGACCCCGCTACTTCGGACGAACTTCCCTCCCTACAAGTTTTGGAATGTTTGTAAGGAGTAACCCTACCCAGGGTTATGGGTGTTTCGTGTAGAACTTACACAGTATGTTCATGCTACTACTGTAATGTGATAACGTTCTTACCTATATAGCTCTTTCCGAAAGGTTCTTTATTCCTTTGAGCGTTTTATTACAATAAGTAGTTCGTTCATTGAGTTATAGACGATGGCGATGTTACAGGTATGAGAGCTCCCTCACCCTGTATTACTCTTCACAGTCCTACCTACCTCTATCTAGTTAGCGGCAACTTTCAAATTCGCATCCCTTACAATCATCTTAGCTCACCCACCACCATCACCCTTGTAGTTTACTTGCAATGAGAGTAGAGTCAAGTGATACGGAAATTGCTACAAGTGCAAAGTGATAAACAACATATTCGCATTCAAATTTGAGGCGTTTATTGAGAAATGTGAGAAAAACTGGTGTTTGAACATATGCGATTCAGGGAAAAAACGGAAGAAACAACAAGGATAATTTTACAATTGACTTAGCTCACACATTACGACCAGAACAAGAAATGAAATTTCGAAGTAAATTGTGCAACTTCCCTTATAAAAAAAATAGGCTTAAAAGAGGTGATAAAGATAAAAACGGTGAGGACATTTATGGCAGCTTGTTTATTGTTTTTGTTAATGTTCCTAAAAACAAACTTGCTTTTTCCCTATACATTTACAAAATCATTGTTATTCATACGCATCTTATACTAATAAAAGAAAGTTTCGCTCTGTGTTTGTCTGCAATGGCTAGCAAAATCTACTGCAAGTACAAGGCTGAAAATTTGTGTGAGGTTAATCCAAGGCCTCTCCTGGTGCACCCGAGACTAGTGATGGGCGATAACGAGATGTTTTTATCGATTGTATGGACATCTCGATATTTTTCGATTGTGTAAAATTTTTCTCGATGACTCCAGTTTGCCAATTGTTTTTATATGTCATACATTTATCAAGAATCGTCTGCGGGTGAACTAGAATGAGTTGGCGTTAACAAGGACTAAGTGGCTTCGCCCGCTAGTTTTCCTTCCTTTAATCGGAGCCTCTAATTTATACGTAATCTTGTAATATGAAATCTCGAACTGGCTCCCCGCTATATAAGGCTCCGTGGTGTGCACGCACTACAAAATCTTGTGTTAAAAAAAAAAAATCTCGAACCGAACGAACCTCGGACTGGATCCCTGGGGGGAGGGGTCAAAGTGAGGTGAGGAGCACAGCAGCTGCATAATATGAATAAGTCGTCACAGGGCTTTAGGCCTTTCCAACCATATGTCACATGAGGGGTCTCGATCTGAATTTATAAAAATACCCTCCCCATGGGGGCGAAATGGGGGGAGAGGCGCGGCAGGTGCATAACGTGAGTAAGTGGTCACAGGCTTTTCCGACAATATATGTCACATGAGGGGTCTCAGGTAAATTTAGAAAAGTGCCCCCGCGCGGCCAAAGTGGGCGGAGGGGCATCGGATGTTTATAACATTTACAGGTGGTCACAGGGCTTTCCAACGATATGTCACATGAAAGGTCTCGGCTAAATTTATATAAATGCCCCCGTGGGAGCAAAGTTGGAGGTGAGGGCCGCGTGAGGTGCATGACATGAGTAAGTGGTCACAGGCCTTTCCAACAATATGTCACATGAGGGGTCTCGGCTAAATTTTAAAAAGTGCCCTCGTGGGAGCAAACAGACACCGGAGGTGCATAATAACCAATAAGTAGTTAGACCTTTCCAACGACATGTCACATGAGGGGTCTTGGCTAAATTTAGAAAATTGCCCCATGGGGAGAGGGCAGACACCAGAGGTGCATAACATCAATAAGGTGTCGCAGACCTTTCCAACGATATGTCACATGAGGGGTCTTGGCTAAATTTAGAAAAGTATCCCCTTGGGGGCAAAGTGTGAGGGGGGAGGGAGGCGCATAACATGAATAAGTGGTCACAAGCCTTTCCAACAATATGTAACATGTGGGGTATCAGCAAAATTTAGAAAAATGCCTCGGTGACCGACTTTACAATGATATATCACGAGGAGTGTCGGTAAAACTTAGGAAAGTTCTCCCCCCTAGGGGGCCAATTACTGCACCCCCCGGAATACAACCCCACTTTTTGAAATTTCATATATTATAAATATTTACCGGATGGCTCCGTAAAAAAATCAGATTTAAAATGATGAAAATGCAAAAAAGTTGCAAAATTGGGGAGAGGGAGACGAAAGTCTCATAATATGAAAGAGTTATCCAAGAGCTTTCCGATGATATATCACATGGCGGGTTCAAAAAAAGTTTGAAAACTGTCCCCCCTCCCCCCCCTCATGGGTCCCGGAATTCCCGCAGCCCCCACTTTCAAAATTTTTATGTTTAATAAATATTTACAGGAAGACTCCATAAAAAAAATCACATCTAAAATGATATTTATTATAGAAATTGTTATGTTTTTAGAAATTTGTTCGTCCCCTCCCCACCCCCAAAATTTAATTTCGGGGAAAGAAAGGTTCATAATATGAAAGAGTGGTCAAAGGGCTTTTCAATTATATGCCACAGGAAGGGTTCGGTAAAATTTTTTAAATTGCACCTCGCATGGGTTCACTCTCACGCCCCCCGAATTCACCCGACCCACCATCCCCTTTGAAATTTTTATATTTAATAAATAATATTTATCGGAGTGCTCCAGGTATGTGGCATCTTGGTAGGGCTAAAACAAGAGAAACTTTGAAAATTAGGGCTTCATTTCACAGCTCATTGTCATGCCTCTTTCTCTATCTCGTACCTTGGCACTTCTCGATAAATCTTCTCACATCTCATCTCTGCCGACGACGGGAAATTGATTTCTCATTCAGCCAACGTGTGAAAAGAAAATTATGGAGAACAACATACCGAGAAGCGAAGAAAATTGATTTCTCATTCTCGGCCAACATATGAAATGTTGAAAAGCGCGAGAGAAATCATCGAGAAGCTTCTCATCGGGAAATGTTGAAAAGCACGAGAGAAATCATCGAGACGCTTCTTTGGGAAATGTTGAAAAGCACGAGAGAAATCATTGAGAAGCTTCTCACGTGGAAGCGTCGAGATGCCAGGAAAATCATTGAGATGAGATTTGCCAAAATGAGAGATAGAAATGAAGCTTTCAGGGAAACTTACAGCATTTCTGGTTTAAGTCACAATTTCTCAAAGGAGTCCATCTGCTTATCCAATCTCTTTTTGTTACTCACCGATATGGGTTAGGAGGCACAGTGGTTTATGTATTCAGTTCTGTATAGTCCTAGTTTCAATGTTTACTGTTGAATTTAGCATCATTTTGCCCCGAATTTTCATTGTTTCTCTTATTTTAGCTTTACCAAGCTGCCCATACCTGGAGCCCTCAGATAAATATTATTTATTAAATATAAAAACTTAAAAGAGGAATGTGAATGAATTCCAGGGGGTGAGAGAGTGGGCCGAGGGGGTATTAATTTTCAAACTTTCACCGAATGTCTCCTGTGACATATCATCAGAAAGTTCTGAGACCACTTTCATATTATAAACCTTTCTCCTCCCGGAGTTGAATTCGGGGGGGGGGGGGGGGGGGGGGAGGATAGGTGATATTTTTTTAAATTGTAGAGATTTCTACAATAAATATAATTTTAGATGCGATTTTTTTTTTTATGGAGCCCTCCAGTAAATATTTATTAAATATAAAAATTTAAAAGTGGGGGCTGCGTGATTTCCGGGTATATTCTGGGAAGAAAGAGTGAACACACGTGGTGGGGGGGGGGGTGTAAATTTCAAACTTTTTTTGGACCCGTCTTGTGATGTATCATCGGAAAGTTTTCGGACCACTCTTTCATATTATGAACCTTTCTTCTCCCCTCCCTAGTTTGGTGCCCCAGGGAAGGCACTTTTCGAATTTTTTTGAAATCTTAGCATTGTTAACATTTTAGATTGGACTTTTTACTTTCTTCCATCTCCAATAGAAGAAAGTATTGTAATCGAAATTTTTTTTGACTTCCGGTTTTCGAAGGATTTACACGTTTTAGGGGTCAGAGATCCCAAAAAAACATGTTTATAGAAAATGTCTGTCTGTCCGTGTGTCTGTCGCCATTGTACCATCAAAAAGTGTATGAAGTTATGCATAGAATTGAACCAAATTTTTATTTTAAGTTTTTGGCTATGGCAAGCAGATCCTCGCTGAATTTGGAAAAAATTTGCCGGTAGGGGGCGCTCTAATAGCAATTTTGAATATTGTACCATTTAAAAGTTTATGAAGTTATGCATAGAATTGAACCAAATTTTTATTTTAAGTTTTTGGATATGGCAAGCAGATCCTCCCTGAATTTGGAAAAAAATTCGCCGGTAGGGGGCGCTGTAATAGCGATTTTGAATATTGTACCATCCAAAAGTGTATGAAGTTATGCATGGAATTGAACCAAATTTTTATTTTAAGTTTTTGGATATGGCAAGCAGATCCTCCCTGAATTTAGAAAAAAATCACCGGTAAGGGGCGCTGTAACAGCGATTTTGAATATTGTACCATCCAAAAGTGTATGAAGTTAGGCATTGAATTGAACCAAATATTTTGTGTAAGTTTCTGGCTATGGCAAACAAGTCCTCCCTGAATAAAAAAAAAAAATCTGCCGGAAGGGGGGCGTTATAATAGCGATGTTTGTGCCATTTTCTTTATTGTACCATCGAAAAGTGTATAAAATTATGCATACAATTGAAACAAATTTTTTCGTACATGTTTTCGGCTTTGACCAACAGGAATTTGGAAATATTGCGAGGTAAATGGGCTCTGTGATAGCAATTTTTGTATGCTTTTCTTGATTTTTTGTAGTTCTGTTGTCCATCGGCGGCTCGTGCAGAGGCAGGAACTTGCTTTTCGCTAAGCTGGCTATTCGCAAACATCTGATAACAACAGAATAAGGAAAAACTATTAATTTTAACAAATATCATGATATTGATTAAATCGTTTTTAGTCCGTTTAATTGACTGAGGCAGAAATTAAGATGAAAATAAAAGTTGGTATAGTATTGAACTAAAAATATTGAAGTAAAAAATACATGCGTAACTAGTTTTTGAAATATTATGTATAAGATAGAAGAAAGTTTTAGGATTGGCACATCCAACTAGTTTTTTTTTTTTTTTTTTTTTTAACGGAGCCCTCCAATAAATAATTTATAATATATGAAAATTTCAAAGAGGGATGGGGGGCTTGATAGTTGTAATCCTACGGGGATGGGGATCTTTTCTATCTTTTGCCGACACCCATCATGTGATATATCATTGGAAAGCTCTGACTACTATTCATTTTATATATCTCCTGTGTCCTCCCCTTACTGTGTCCTCACGTGGGGTCACTTTTCTAAATTTAGCCAACACCTTTCATGTGATATATCGTTGGAAATTACTGTGACCACTTATTCATATTATGCACTTTCCTTGCCCCTCCCACTTTGCTCTCCGCAAGGGTTTGTTTAACATATTCCAGTAGAAGGTTGTCTAATAATGAGGAAATTACAGATCTGATCTCAAATGACGTAGAGAATTAAATAAAAAATATTGATCCCATTTACCAACCTTTTGGCTAATGTCTTTGCCACTAGGGGGTGCTTTTGATTATTTCTTTGGCCACTTTGGTGCTAATTGCCGAAAAATTCTAATTTTTGATACTTAAACTCCCCTTACCGCTTCGTACCTACTTGGGTTTTTTCAACCCGGGGGTGCTGGCACATGACTTTTCCACTCTTGTGGCTTCATTATAGCCTCCCTTTGGATTGTTGTTTTTTTAATTCCATCTGTTTTCAGTTACCCTATATTTAATAAAATCTGCCTTATAAATATGTAAAAACAATGATTTTAATAATCAACTGTAGAACATCTCGATTGTAGATTCTCGAAAGTAATCAATGAATGTATCGATTGTGTTTTTTACAATGACGATTTTTCTCGATTGGTAAATTTTCGAGAATCATCAATCACTACTAGTAATGGGCAATAACGAAATATTATTATCGATTGTATGGACATCATGATATTTTTCGATTGTGTAAAATTTTCCTCGAGGACTCTAGTTTGCCTGTCAATTGCTTTTATATCATATCCAATTCGATTTTATCAAGAATCGTCTGCGGGTGAACTGGAATGAGTCAGCGTTAATAAGGACTAGGCGGTTTAGCCTCTCCTATAATCAGGTCCTCAATTTATACGTAATACGAAATCTGAAACTGGGTCCCCACTGCATATGGCACCGTACAGTTAGTGTGGTGTGCACGCACTGCAAAATCTTGTAAACAAAAAAAATATTCTCGAACAAAACAAACCTCGGACCGGATCTCTGGGTGGTCAGAGTGGAGGGAGGGGCACAGGAGCTGCTTAATTGGCAGGAAGGTTTATGTAAAAAGATATGCACCGCAAAGCCAGTTTTTGGATTTTTTAAAAAAAATTTTCATGTGATTTTTAGCCTTTTTTTTTCCCCCACACTTCCTTGAAATTTTTCAATTAAAATTTCAATTAGGTTTCAAACTTTTAGTTTTAATTTAGCAAATTTTGTCCGTACTTTTCAGTTAGCCGGGCGCCAGTGTTATACATATATATATACACATATGGGGCATTCTCACAATCTTTTGACTTTTGAGAAAAAAAATCTGGCGAAATTAAACTTGCTAAAATAAATTTTAATCTGATAGAAGAATGCTATAATGATTCAAAATAAAGAAAAAATGGTCAGCAGTGAAAAAAAATTTATTTAACTGAGGTTTAAGTTAAACTTGTGAGTTTAATTTTCCTTACCATTTTACTACTATAACTTTATTTTCTTCTAATTTTTTACTTATAATGAATTTGCATAGTACCCACAGGACATTCAAATAAGAAATAACAATGTAGTGCTTTTAATACAGAATTTTTGTATAACATTGTCTTAAATGGGTGTTAAAGAAGGAATGGTAAGGTATAGGAAAAAAGGGACAAAATGGGGAAAAAAAGGGATGGTAAGGATGGAACAGCAAGGAAACTTACCACCTATTTTAGGCAGATCATGTTAAGACTAAGTGGTAGCGAGAATGTTCATTGATTTTTAGAAAGTTATTTACATTGGATTAAATTAAAAAAAATAATTTACCTCGAAAATTGCAGGATTAAACCTTGCAGACGGTAAGACTACTAATAAAGCCACGGTGCTTGAAATTGATATTTAAATGCTTATTTATATTCTGCAGTAAATTTCCTGTCAAAGAATTTTAGATATTCTTTCTCTAGCATACTTCTGCATGAGCAAAAACTTGAAAAAAATTCCGTCACTGCATCTGAAGCGATTTTCTGTATCATTTTAGAAGAGGGATGGTAAAAAATCTAAAACCCAGGGACAGAGTTAAAAAAATAATATCAACCCTAAAAATGTGTGCAGGTTAATTTTTAGCTACATATTTATATAAAACAATAGTTCCAGTTTCAGGAAAAAATTAAATCAAATTATTTTTATTGAAACAATTTTATCCAGACAGCTCCAAACTTCAAAATCAGCATCAGGGACACAGGACGGTAGATGAGTTTTCCATGTGTTTGGACCTCCCAACATCGTCCAAAACTTGTTTATCTCGTTAATATTGTCGTGCAATCATGCATTGGGATGTTCCCAAGGATATGAAATAGAAAAAACACAAAAAAGTATTAAATAAAAAATTATTATTCAGGGACATGAAAGTTAGAAGATTGTGAGAATGCCCCATATATTTACATATATGTATGTGTGTGTACATATGTATGTAAATATATGTCTATATATGTATATATTTATGTATATATAACACTGGCAACCGGCTAACCGAAAAGTACCATTTTGTCCTTTGATTGCACATTCGATTTGAATTTTTATCAATTTTAAGCAGGTTTTTTTGTATTCCACAGTGATTTTTTTATACCTAATAATAACACTTTTAGTCAAGAGATGAAATACGAGATTCCGCTAACTACCAAAAGTGCGAATAACAATAACACTAGTCAGAGTTCTAGTAAGCAAAGCATAAGTGAGCCCAAAACACCTAGTCAGTCAGATGTAACTGAACAAACCTGCTTTATAATCGAGCTAGGGCTTTAAACATTGCAGCCATGGTTGAACAAAAATTCAAGAAAGATCGTGAAATTATACAGTTTTCCCCCAGAATCCAAAATAGAATGGACGCCATCACTCTGATACTTTGAAGCCATATGTGTAAAGAAAAAAAAAGCACAAGCAGGAAAATAAATTCAAAATTATTTGAAGGATAGTGTGCTTACCCTTCACATAAATAATTGTTTACATATTTTGCATTGGAGTGAATTCATTATATTATTTTTGGAAAACTTCTCCATTTCTGATACATTGTCAACTGATTTTTCAAGCATCAGACTTAAATCCGGGGTAGTCCTTAACGAGTACTTTGAGGAAAAAATAAAATGGTGTGCATGTTAGATTTGGACAATTGTTTCATTTTAGAGGGATTAAAAGAATGCTTGCCATTAGAAATGAAAAAATTAGTTGTCACAAATCTCACCAAGAGTGCAACTGACTGGAGAGAATTAAGAGTTTAAATTGAGCAAAGTCCAACTAGCAGGCCAGTTCCACAAAACTAACACTAATTTAGATAGTGGCGATCTCCATGATCAAATTTTAATAACAGACAAAATGATCAAACAAGATCATGAATTGTAGTTTCTAATATCAATCATCCCAGAACCGACCTTTTGTCCCTAACCAATAGAGGAACTTCCAAAATAACATTAAGTCGGTACACATCCCAACAGAGACTAAATCTGCATTACCAGGCCACTTGGTCACAGCAGCGTGCAAGGTTGCAAGAAGTCTATCCAAGCCAAGACTGATAACTTTTTTAGTATCAAAATTGTAATGGGTTAACAGATTTCTATGCCTTACATTATGGCTAAAAATTGATCACTTACAATAAAAGAAAGTGATTAAAAATTCTTGATAGTAAAATTGCTAAAACATGAATACATTAAAATGATTCTCAGTTTTTATTACTAAAATAGGTGCTAAAAATACAATTAACAGGTTTTAAAACATTATAACCAATAATCAGATGGTAAAAAACTTCCCGAGCGCTTTCGACCAAACCCTGGTCATCACAAATGGGGTGAAAAATAAGAAGACCTTCAGAATGCATACTGGTATAAATAACGCAGGGCGATTCCAAAAACTGTAAAGGGGGGGGGGGGGGGGGACGGATGAGTCCATACAGCTACATTGATCATTCCAATCCAAAGATTCCATTGACTCTAAGTAGACCAAACCAAATGCTCGGTATATGGCAGGACAATGTATCATTACAAGTATTTCTACCTCTGGTTAAAATTTCTATTCTGCTATTTAAGTTCTAATTCTGCTATTTAAGTATATAAATTAAAATTTACTATCAGTCAAAAGTCCCTTCAAGACTGAAGGTCTTGCACCCATGGTGCCGAGTTTAAATCAATATTGGCATTCATAATGCATATTATTGCGTCAGTGATTGCCCATTTCGAAGACAAGTTTTAGGGGCTGCAATTCCAGTTCAAAATACTGAAAATCAAACTCCTGACCACACAAATAATGATTCACCATGCAATGCAAGCAGTAACCAACGAGAGCAAATAATCAAAACCAAAATACCAAACAGGGAGAAATTAATAAGAGATTTTCCCTACCTCTTATATGCATAAAATTAGAGTATTTAGGTCTAGGAATAGAAATGTTTCTCATAGTGTTATTTTTTCTATTATTTAAAATGAGATCGTATTATGTAAAATTTTTTCAACTTTGTGTAAATATTTTGCGTTTAATGCCAATTCGTATAATTTAGTATTTTATGTTCTCTTGAAAAATCTGTTTTTGTTGCATAAAGACTAGACAATTTTTCAAGAAAAGTTATGATTTCTTGTTTTTGTTTTATAATAATAATTACTATTGCTATTTTTGTTATTTCAATGACCAAGTATATTTTCAAAACATCAAAATTTTTATTTTGTTAGTAGTATGTGATATTTACAAAGAATTTAATACATTGTGTGCGGGACATGTATCAGTATGTTTTCTGATGATTCATACTTGAGTGCGGGACACGTACTAGTACGGGTTAATTAAATTTGCTCGCAAAACCCCCGCGCTCGGCACAATTCCGCCGCGAAATGTACTCGCACACAATGTGTTAAGTATTAAAAACTATCAGAATATTATCATATGAGGGTTATTTTATTTAAAGACCATATATAGGACTTATCCCTATCAACATTTAAGGACAAAGAAATCAAACACGGGTATTAGGGTGTCCCAAATTTCAATGTAAAAAAATTTATTTTTTAAAAAGGTGAGTCTCACCCTCTAAAAAGTTTCTTCTCCTATTATTAAAATATATGAAGTTAGAACACATTTGGAAAAGATTAAGAGGTCCCTCAAGGTCACACAATTTCACTGGTTTATGTAAAAATATAGAATTTTAATCAAAAGCATAAGTTATGATCAATTATATATTGTATTTCTATAAGTAATTTTTTAGTATGTATTATAACAAAAAATATAATAAAAAGCATAATTAAATAGAAAAACAAAATTAAATACAAAAATATAATTAAAAACTGCACCTGCTAATTTTATATACTTTCACTGTACTCGGATACTTTCGATCATTAATAGTTCTGTTCTTGTATACAATAACATTGTGCTAATTCGGGAAAAATCAAGTTTGTCATTAAGACATAAGCAGCATATCTTAAAAAAGATTAAAGATTCATATGACAAACTAGTACGCTTAATGAAAAAATAAAAAAAGGAATAACGCAAAAGACCAAGAGAATCAAAGAATGTAATAGCGAAAATTTGGGTTTGTTATTTGTCATAAGCCATGCTAATTCGGAACAGCTTATTAAAAATGAAGAGGATTGCCAGTTTCTAAAGCTACACGTTAGAAAAGATCAGCTGAATAACAGAAACAATTTTCAAAGCCATTAAAAGAAGTTGTTTCATCTCAAAATTCCTTTACTTTATCAACTGTATCTTTTACATCAACAATGAATGTGACTGACAATGAAAATTCTAAAGAAGACTTTCATGATGAATATGCTGTAGAAATTAATCCAGAAGAAACATTACGTAAGAAACATTCAGATAAAGATGAACAAAGACAAAGGTCGGTAATAACACCAAAAGCTGTTCCAGCTTTTGATAGAAATAAGACTGTTCAAAGAGTGAAACTCCGTAATTCCTTCAACAAGTACTGTTCATCATGAATGTCAACGCTTATGTAGTGAAACTGAGCAACAGATAAAAATTGAGTTTAATGCTTTGTAATCAGTAGTTCATTGGGACAGAAAGTTATTACCTGATTCATCATTACAGGGAATGAGAAAGGTAGACTGTTAACCAGCGTTAGTTTCCTCTCTAAAAGATAGTAATACATAACTTCTTGGAATTCTAAGCTGTTATCTGGTACAGGAGAAGCAGCAGCTAATAAGTTTTTTAAAACTTTTATAGTCATTGAAATGTGATTCTCAGATTATTGGTACGTGCTTTAACACAACTTCTTCAAATACAGGAACATTCAAAGGAACATGTGTTCTTCTTGAATTTAAAAATGGAAGAATTGTTCTATGGTTAGCATGTAGACACTACATGTTTGAAGTGTTACTTTCAGATATATTTAAAGTATGTCGACATTGAGTGGACCTGAAATCACTATGTTTAAAAATTTTCAAAAAAATGGATTGAACTTCACTACCACAACCCACAATGTCAAAACACGCCATTGATAGCAGCATCTGACTCTTTAAAAACTTTAATTATGAATCAACTTCAGGCAGATCTAAACAATTTCCTAAGGATGATTACAGAGACCTGTAAAATCTTTTCGTTCTTATGATTGGAATAGATGTGAACAATATTATATGGAAACCAGATGTTCTCCACAGAACTCGATGAATGGCAAAAGTTATTTATTCATTAAAAATGAACTAATGTTGATGGAAATGAATCTATAATATATAATTGTTATCTCAACAATTCCAAAACCTTCAAAGGTTCAATCATTTGTACTATGTGTATACATTCAATCATGGTACAATTTGCCAGTCGATTGTAGATGCACCAATGAATAACATTTTAGTGATACAAAGATTGCATGAATATGATGATATACAACTATGCAAAACAGGATTAAAGAAGGCTCTACGTCACTCTTGGTATTTAAGTGAAGTGCTTGCCACTCTTTGTTTTAAAAACTTCTTAGTGCCAAGGAGAAATATGTGTTAGTTAAAATCGGAGAAAAAAAAAAAAATTTGCACTTATTGTAGAAATTTACTTTAATTTTACAACTTAAATATCTCTCACAGCTTCTTCTTTCACACCACAAAAATAGACGATAGCTTCTTAAGTTTGCTGGTTGAGAAATGGCTACAAACACAATCTTTTAAAGAAGCTGAAGAAATTGCTGAACATTTGCCATGTGTGAATGACTGTGCTGAGCAAGGCATAGCATTAATCGAAAGTTTCAATGATGCAACAAAAGATGAAGAACAGAAACAGTATTTATCGCAGGTAGTTGAAATGCAGGGAAAGAACTTCTAGAAGTGCAACCGTAAAGATATTCAAGATATGTAAAAATGACTAGTTATGTTATTTATAGAACGTTATGCACCATTTTCCTCTTTATTGACTTGTTAAATTTGTACAGGTGAATTTTGCTGTAAAGCATTCTTTTTCCATTGCATTTTTCAATTTTGGATAAAGTTCGTTTTTAGTTAATTTTTTAGTATTTTTTTTTACATTTACTACACTAAATATTACCAATAGGGTACATTTTTTAGAAACGACATATTAAATGCATGCAACTTAAAAAAATATATATATATGTTTATAAAATAGTAATTTTGTAAGCAACTGTAAAATATTATGGAATTAAAGATAATTTTTAAACTTTTTGGCGACCTTGAGGGACCTCTAAATATTTTTCTTTTAAGCTGAAATTTTACAAGAGATGTTAAGTACCCCAAAAGAAACTTTTTAGGGGGTGAGAGTCCAAATATTTAAAAATTTATTTTTTTGGGACACCCTAACGGGTATGTTAAAAAACAAAGGATTCCATAGAAAAATAAGTTAGGGTGTCAGAAAGTTATTTAAATTGCATCAAATACAGAATTGTTGCCTTGTTTAAAATGTCTCAGGTACTAAAACTCCTTTGGCTTTGAAAAAAAAAAAAAAAAATCTCAAAGAGATGTTTCTAGAAAAATAAAATACAGATGTAACTTGGGAAAGTTGCCACCATATTTTATTGATGCCACCGAAGATGTTTTATATCTTCAGCCTGCAAACAATGATTTACCCGATCTCTTGCCCAGGTGTATCTGTATTTTCACACATTTCATGAAGTGCAACCCAAAGATAGTATGGTGCTCGGACAAACTAAGTTCATAGGGATGTTGAAAGGGGGAGGAAAAAAAAAACAAAAAAAAAAAACAAGGACATCATAATCTTAACAGCAATTTATCAAGTTATAGTACACTTACAAGTTGTAATCAGCTGTCTAAAGAATAATATTTGATTAATTTTAACATAATTATTCTAATTGACAAATAAATCATATGAGTTGTAACTTTCCAAGTGAGTGAAAAATGTCCGGACTAGGATTCGAACCAGAGATCTCTTGGCTGAAGCTGCCAATGCTCTGCCAACTGAGCTATCCCAGACGAATCAGGAGGACCTAATTCATCCAGATAACCTATAAAACCGAATGCTACAATTAACAAGATTAGCTGGGTGAATTAAGTCTTCCAGATTCATCCGGAATAGCTCAGTTGGCAGATTCAGCCCAAAGATTTTCAGTTCGAATCCTGGTCCGAACATTTTATGCTCAGTTGAAAAATTACAACTGAAATTCTAACATTTTCACGTTCTTTATTTTTGGCTACAGTTTTCCCATTTTTATATACTTTTGATTTTCTTTTTTTAATCATGAGAATAATTCCAATACTGCATCACACATGCAGCAAATTGTCTAAAAAGATTGTAAATGAGTAGTAATGCATACAGGGTATCTCAATATTTTACTGTTTTTTACATTCGTTTTGTTTCAATTTTGTTATTAGAAAAGTACTGCATTTGTTATTTTATATTTTTAAATAATATTTTTGAAAATTTATTGTTATTTGTATCTCCAATTATATTTAAAATAATGTTTGGAATCCATGTGTTGTGTAAAGTTGTATTTACATTACACTATAGTACATAATTTTGTAATTATCACAAATAACAAGAATCAGTACTAGTAGTGACAGTGATACTGAAAATTGTATTTGAAAAAGATACAACACAGGACGTAAGAGAGCATTACTAATAAAAGAAAGTTTTGCTATGAGTGTGTGCAATGGCTAGCAAAATCTATGGCATATACGAGGTTGAAAATTTTTGTGAAGATAGTTACAAAGTTACAAGCCTCTCCTAATGCACCCGAGACTCAGAATTTTGATATTTTGTTAATTGAGATCTTAATTAAAAACGACAAGGAACTCTCATCAAAAATTCTCTTTTTTCATCATGAACTCCGAAAAGCTCTTACAGATGCCCACAAATCCATTTACAAATTGGAAGCAGGTGAAGAACCGCTTTTTGATTTAATTTGTAATTTTTAATAGTTTTGTTTTAATCTAAATCGACCAAACTGCTCTGTACAGTTCAAATTGGAAGACATATTCCAAAAGATCACACTCTTACGTCTCAAAATGCAGCAATCAATTTGAAAAAATATCGCAGTTAACCAATTGAAATTTTTTTTTTTTCTTCAAAAAGCATAGTTTCCCTCCTTATGTCAATGCCACTCGAGGATGCAATTTTGAAGGTTTTTTGGACAAACCAAAAACATGCTCTTAAAGCTGAAACCACCTTCCAATCCATGGTGCAATGAATTTGAAAAAATATGAATTTTAACCCTTTCAAATACACATGCGAACACAGGTCCCATCACACCACATGGAGACTATATTTTTTTCTATGGCAAAAGTAACTAAAAAACTGTACACTTGTGTAAAAATTTGTACACTATCTTTTCAGAGCATCTCAATAGACAAGATTTACATCGCCTACAAAAATGTTGAAACATTCGGACAGGTAGAAATATTTTTTTATAAAATAAGATTTGTGAAAACTGACAAAAACAATAAAAACCGAGAGATTTAGGTGGTTTCTCTAGACTTCGGCAAAAGTTTTCACTATTAATATGCATATTTTTTTCACAAAATTTTAAACAAGGCTCTGGCTACAGTTATATTTATAATCGATTAAAATTTCAGAGAATTTGGAGGATAAGAACTATTTATTTTGTTATGCTAATGGAACTGATGCGAAAACAAGAAAAGATTATCTTTTCAACTAGATATCAGGTTACTTCATGCCACACAGAGAAGAATTTTTCTACGCTAAAAGTAAATGTCCGTATTTTAACACAATCTTTTTAAAGAATCTCAATAGACCACATTTACATCACCTAAAAAAATTGCAAAATGTTCAGATGGGTAGAAATACTGTTTACAAAATAAAACGTACGAAAATTTTGAAGAAAAAGAAAATATCAAACAGTATACTTCCAATTCAAAAATTTTTTCATTATAAAATATAAATTCAAACAAAATAGAGTTAAAGATATAAAATCATACAAATTCGCAGTTCATTTAAGGTTATCACGGGTAACAACTGATTACGTTTCACGGCGATTTCTCCAAAAATATGGAACATTATGCGATGAAATTAACACCAAAAATCCATATTGATCCGCAGATCTCAAAACTAATATTAGTTTTCAAAATATTAATTTTTTTTCTAATTTTAAACAATTTTCTTTAATGATGACAACTCAAATTTTAATCATAACATTTTTTTCTTCATATTTTAGGAAAGGTTATGATTTTAAACTAATTTGGCGACCAGTTTGGCCTTCTTTAAATGTATGCTAAGTGATGTATCATGTTACTTTTATTCATAATCCAATTTACTTGAACAATCTTTCGCTAAATCGGAATTTTCTGATAGAGAAATCAAGAAATCGGTATTTTTATGTTAGCGTGGCGCAGGTGATAAATCGCCAAAAAATTTCTCCCTTCGCATTTTTCTTTTGTATTTCATTAGCATTTTATTTAAAATACAAAACTTTTATTTAAAACTGAAACATTTAAAATTAATGGCTTTCACTTTTTTCTAAAAAACGAAATGAAAAGAAAAATATTAGGTACAGATGTCACATACGCACCGGGGTTCGTTATTTTGCCTGACATGGTAACCCGGCTATTGTTGCTTATTTATTAATAAATGTTTATCTACATTTATTTTCTTTTTATTTAAGGAAAAAAAAAAGTTTTAAATTGTTTTGTTCTATAGTTATTAAACTCATTTATTTATTATTTCATTTTAAAAATAACAGAAAATATTTAAAAAATACATATGTAACTGGTATTCGAAAATGCAGTTTTCGCCAAATTGTCAAAAAAACATGCCACATCCGGTGTGTATGACATCTGTGTGAAATATTAAATAATGTAACAAATCATGACATTTAATTTTAACTTCAAACCAATGTTTTAATGGTACTACTTAATTAACCCCCTTCCCCCCCCCCAAAAAAAAAATTATGGCCATTTTTTCCCCCCCATTCTGACCAGAAAATCAGAGTTCTAACTTTTTATGGATGCTCTTTCAGTTTCACCTAACACTTCATTTATAATGGCTGTTTCATAATAATAGAAGCCATTGGTCCATCAGACTCAGTAAGCAGTACTCTACTGTAGTTCAGTTTGACTTAAAACACACAATTTCATTTTATGTAAAGTGATGCCATCCGAATCTGCTGCAGAGTTCATCATTTACGATCCAGTCAAAGTATGCATAGGACATCACTATAACAGAATAGTAGTAAATCCAGCTAAAAGAAATCAGTAAGAAACTCGACCAAAAAAAAAAAAAAAAAAATCGGCTATCTAATGATTCATAGGCCTTCATTTGTTTGTAATAATTACATAGATACTTAAAATTAAATATTGTTTATAATAGCTCCATGTTTTATCAGAAATCATTCATTTATATTTTTCTCAAAATAGCACATATTTAAATTACATTTTTTTCGGTTGTTATGAGAAAATGGCAACAAAAATATATAATTATTTTTCAGCAATTTTTCCTTTACTTTCTACAGAAATGAAGTACTTGAGTAGCCAAAATTAAATGTCGCTAAAAACTACAAAAAAAATTAATATCTCAAAAATAAATGGAGATTCAGTTTTCAAACAAATTGCATTAAAAATTACTTTTTTTCCCCAATACGATGGTATAAAAATAGAAAATGTGCGACGTTTAGAAGTTAAAAATATTGCTATAGAGTATTTAATCATACAATGATTAAATTATTGATATTTGCTTTGTTTTATGGCTGGCTTATACAACATAATGTTATTTTTTTAGAGACAACACAAAATAAGCTGGGAGAATGAAATAGCATAGCAGGGGCTAATAAATACATCAATATGCGTTTAATCCTGAAAGGGTTAAACGCATATTAATGCAGCAAGGTACTTCTATTCATAAAATGTTGAAACCAGTGAATGACACCAGAATTTACGAACAAATTTATTTCGAAATACGAAAATGCTTTTGTTCCCTTACTTGGAAAATTTTCATCCCAATATTCTGGTGCCAATGTGGCATTTAAGAATTAAAATTAAGTGGTCCAAAAATGAATCACCAACCCTTGAAGGAGTTAAAGCAGTAAATTGTATTATGTCAATCGTTTTCTAACACAAAAATACCGGGAGGCAAAGATTGTTTACTTAATTCATTTTATTTTAGCTTAGTTTCAAATATTTAACTGATCTTTAATCAAACATGAAAACAACCATTACATGTCTTAACAGCAACTGATTCGGCCTTAAATTTTCGCAATCAAAGGGAATTGAATGGAAATCTGTTTACAGGGAGATCGCTACGGGTTTTTTCATTATACAGTAGAACCTCGATTATCCGAAGTAATTGGGAACGACCATCTTTCGGAAAACCAAAATTTTCGGATAATCGAGAATACTTCAATTTTGAGATTAGGGAGAAATATATGCAATATTTCTTATTAGGATAACAAGTGCTTAATAAAAATAAAGCAATAGCAAAATAGAAACTAGAATAAATTACCTGAATTTTAATTTTGAAATTAAGTACCTTTTACATATATCACAAGGATTTGAAAAAATATTTTGCTTGTCACAGTTTCGATTGCTTTTGCTTTGAAGCTCTATGGTGGAGTTTTTTAATATTATTAATTGACCAGTAACACAGTCTTTTTGCTGCTCCAGCCATGCCAAACCTTTTACAAAACATTCAAAAGCTTCAGAATTGCTAATTTATTCTTTATCTTCATTTTACTCCGCAGGTAACGGGAGCTCAAGTTAAATTCAAAGGAACTCTGAAAAAGGGGATCGAAAATATTTATATGTACTCGTAGTTCCGAAAGGACCACTTGCACACAAAGAATATGATAGTTAAAAAAAAAAAAAAAAGTTTTAAAAATGGATTTTGCACACAAGGAAAAAATAAGGAACATAGGGGAAAAAAAAGCTTTAAAAATGGATTTTGGTTAATCGAGAGTTTTGGTTAAAAGAGGTTCTACTGTAATTCAATCTTATTTAATCTTTTTAAAACCAATCAGATTAGCGTGGTTTTAGATTTTGCGGTGTCTGAACAGGAGTTGGCGAGCATAGCTTGCAGAGGGCAGAGCCCCATACTTTGTTATATTATTATAGTGTCTACAATCTTCAGTGTAATATAAAAACTTTATTTTTAGAGGAAAAAGTAGGCCCAGCTGGCTTGAGAGTCAAACCAAAAGAAAAAAAAAATTATTAGTTTTGTTTTTTAAATTGTCTAAGTCAGGGACGGTGAACCTATGGTACACATGCCAAAAGTGGCACCATGAAAGAATTATTTTGGCACGGCGTTGCTTGTGACTTTAAACTAATATACGGTGATATTGCACAAAATATACAAACTTAGATGGTCTGATCTTGCCTAGATATCATTACATGAAAATAGAAGAATTTTAATTGTCTTTTTAAAATATAGTAAATTACACCATTAATAAAATTACGAAAACTTAGAAATTCAGAACTATTTAGAGAAATTGGAGTTTGCCCTTTTAATAATTTTTCCATCTATGTCCGCAAGGTCATTTGTTTTAGTAAATAAATAATACAATAAATTAAATAAAAAACAGTTGTCAGATAAATCCAGTTCAGTTTGCATTTTGTAGAAATTACCTGAGTATGAACCTGATATTAATTACTTTTCTTTTAAGATGCAACAACACAATCACAATTTAAAAAAACAAAACAAATGTTTTTATGATTATTACAATGTAATAACTTACATATTATGTTGCACATTAAAAAAAAATTTAAGTGATTTATATTCATGATTTTTTAATCCACTAAATTTGTTTATTAGTTGGCACATCAAGGTCATGTAAATTATTTTTGGAAAAAAAAATTGGCACACAACCATAAAAAGATTTGCCAATCCTGATCTAAGCGAGTTCCACTGACCTTGCAGGCATGGTCTTTGGCTCTCATTTTAGAAGGGAAGGTAGGAAATATATGACAGGATAAAAAAAAAAAAAATAAAAATAAATAAATTCCCAGACTTTTTTTTCTAACTTTAAATCTAATGCTTAAAACCAATTTACTCACCATACATATCTTTGACATCGATTAGTATTTAAAAAAACATTAAATGATTGCTCAAGACCATGAATCATAATGGACTTTCATCATTGTGACAAATATTAGGTCCATTGGATCAAATTTCAGGACACTGATCACTCAGGGCCATGGGTCATGGTCAACTTTCATTGTTCTAACAGTTGTTCTGTTTGTCTCATAGATCAAATTGGATAATTGTGTTCACAGGAGAATTTGAATTCAGATTGACATTCAGGGGGAAGAGAGCCGGAATTACATTTATATCATAAAATTTAATCAAACGCCCTCGGAATGACAGTTATTGGATTTACTTGGACTATGGGATCAAAGTGTTGCATAATTCAATCAAATGATTACATTTAAGATAATCAATTCTAGTCAATGTCAAATGTGGAAATTGCCTTGAGAGATGCAATCAGGACTGAGTCAAGACTGTTGCCGCATCAGAGCCCCATCACTAGGGCTGTATCAGGCCAGTCAGAGATAGGTGACCTTCCACTTGATACTTGGGGGGCCCCCTGTTGGGAGAAGTTAGAATTACATCAACAAAAACGGACTGCACAAGCGGATAAGGGTTATTTGCCTCAAATTAATTGTTCTCTTAAGCCCATGGCTTAGTTTCAGACTACGGGACATTAAAAATGGATATTCTCTCCAACTGGGTCTGACTTAAGAAAAAGGAGATAAATAGTCCAAAAGTTACAATGAAAGGATGCTTTCGATTCTACACGGTTTGCCGAATATCTACCAAAATTCTTGACGAATTGCCCTTAAACTTAAAGGATGTAAAGAACATGTTTGACTTAATATTTTTCAATTGAGATTTAGATGCATCGACAATTAGAGGCCAACAATATATTTAATAATAAGATAATGTTTGTGATCACACATGAAACAGAAAATGCTCAAAATGGTCTGTCACTGTAGCAAATGACTATGTGGGACCTGCTTAACGGTTGTGTGCATTTGTGTATTCTATATGAATGTATAAAAAAGTAATGGAAAACTTAAATGTAAATTTGAAAAAAAAAATTTTTTTTTTTTTTTTTTTTTTTTTTTTTTTACACCTATAATATTGCACAGTGAGGCTTAAATTCATATAAAACTCTCTGAAAAACAACTAGGGACACGCTATGTATAACACGGACGAAATGTAAACAAAACGTTTTTTGCTGTGTCTAAAAGATAATAGTGATCAGAAAAGCGATTCGCTGAATGCACATGTCATCGTAAAATGACCTGTCTTTAAAAAGAGATTCTAACTGAATTTTGATTTGCTGAATGGGTCGGGTTATGTGATCGTAAATTAAGAACAGAGAATCATTGCTATGGTTGTTGCCAAATGGCGAGCTATAAATTCAGCCCCATTTTCATGCCATGTAAGAGAAATATATACAGTCGAACTTTTTTCTTATCTGAAACTCTCGGTTAACCAAAATCCATTTTTAAAGTTTTTTTTTTTTTTTTTGGTATCCACATTCTTTGTGTGCAAAATCCATTTTCAAAGTTTTTTTTTTTAACTATCTTATTTCTTGTGCGCAAGCGGTCTATTCTGAACTACGAGTACATGTAAATATTTTCGATCACCTTTCTTAGAGTTATTCCTTTGAATTTAACTTGAGCTTCCCCAAGCTGTAGAGTGGAATGAACAAAACGAACAAATTAGCAATCCTGAAGCTTTTAAATGTTTTGCAAAAGGTTTTTGCCATTGCTGGAGCAGCAAAAAGACTAATACTCGTGAAATAATAATATTTAAAAACTTCGTGATAGAGTTTCAAAGCAAAGGCAATCGAAACTGCGACAAACAAAACATTGTTTCAAATCCTTGTGAAATATGTAAAAGGTTTTCAAAATTAAAATTCAGGTAATTTATTCTTGTTTCTATTTTGCTATTGCTTTATTTTTATAAAGTACTTGTTACGATAATAAGAAATAGTACATATATTTCTCTTTAATCTTAAAATGGAAGCATTCTCGATTATCTGAAAATTTTGATTTTCTGAAAGTCGGTCCCAATTACTTTGGATAATCGAGGTTCTACTGAATATAGATATATATGAGTTTGAAAATAACTGGTACACGTGGGTGCAGGAAATCCATCCAACATGAGACTGAAGGCCTTTGTCTCATGAAAAGTTATGCACCAATAACCTTTCATGAGACAAAATATATCTATGAAAATGATTTTCGCCCCTTCCAGACAGCTTATAAGAAGTAAAAGAATAATGAATAAAAATTTACTAATAAATTAATTTAAATTATCTCCATGCTTAATTTTACAAGGATATATTTTTTTTATGAGAAATTTGCGAGCAGAGACAATTGATAAATACTGATTTTTTGGCAAAATATTTTACACTACATACTTTAAAAGGTAATTTATATATCATAAAGATTCAATGTCAGAATTAAGATTTCTATCTTTACATCCTTCATGAATATTAATCAAACTACTTAATATCTAACTTGCATAAAAGATGCAAATTTAATATTTAATTAACTTGTTTAAAATGTGAGTGAATGTGATGAAATCTAATTCAGTGTGTCACTAATTTACCAAATTAAGTCTTTCTTGTTTATATTACATAGCAAATGACACATAGCCCAGACAGTGCTTTGTGCTAATCTCCAAAATAAGCTACCTGCCATATTTTTTTTTGTTAAAAATTAGAATAATGTTTTATTTTGCAATATGCACAAAACCAACCTACTTCACAGAAAACAACACCATAGTACAAAAATTGCACAGAAGGTATCACACTTTTCAGATATGTGCTTTCAGATATGAAAATATGGAATAAGAATGAGAATTATGAAACATTAATATTCAAGTAATCTTTAAAAAATAACATTCATATGTACATAAAAAAAGAAACATTTTACCGATAACCCAATTAAAAACATCCAAATAACATTCAATTGAGATTTACAAGGAACTTAAAAATGCAACAGATTAAGAATAGCTGCTATTAAAATAAATTGCATAGCAAATATTAAAAAATAAAAAATAAACATGCAGTTATTTACATGCCAGTTCACTACTGTAAATAAATAAAAAAATAAATAAACTGCAAAAAGTGTCAACAAGCTATCAAAAATGCAGACATAACTTTGTACATGCAAGATATTCATTATTTTTCAAGACAGATTCACAGTCAATCATAAACATTAAAAACAGTTTAATGAATGTCAAATTAATGAAACAAGCATATACAATACTATTAAAAAAATATCTAAATGATGGGAAGGCAATATTCAAAGCAACATGTTTAATACACATAAACAATACAGAAATTAAAAGGAATCATTCTAACATAGGCCATTCTTTACACAAACCAATAAATAACATTCTATGTGTGTCCTTGAGTCTTTTAAATATAAAACACATCCAACTTCAAACATTTTCTGCTATTCAAAAGCAAAGTCCATATATCACAAGGTGAAAAGGGTTAAAGTACAAAGGCAGGTTAGACATCTTGTTATGGGAACATGCCACATGCTTCCAACAAAATGTCCATCCCAAATGAAATTGTCCCCTGCCATATTTATTGTTCCCCTGAATCACCACTCTCTTTGGTCTCATACAGAGGAATGTCTCCCATGAAAGAGCGGAAATACTGAAGGGATGTCTACTTGGACAAACCTGATTGCTGCTGTTGGGGTGTGCTGGCAAAGGCAGGACTCTGACCTTGAGTATTGGACCCAGGCCCCACAGCATTCATATTAGGTTGTGGCTGCGGCTGTGGCTGAGGTTGAGGTTGGCCCGTCAACCTTGATAAAATACCTCGTTCAGACATTTGGAGTCTCTGAGCTACTGGTGGAATGCGGGCAAGAGTGGCAGGTAACCGACTTACATCAGATTTCATGTCACTCAAAAGTTCTTCTAATTGATTGAGCACTAGAAAAAAAGAAATAAAAAATTGCACATAATTAAAACAAAAAATCTCACCAAATCTAAAAAAATAAAATCCAAATGATATAAATATTCTACACACAAGAAATCTATCAATAAATAAACTAATAATGAATTCTAAAATAGATATTTTTAAACAAAGTATATCAGTCTTTTCTAGATCCTTAAAAATACAGAAAGTACTACTGTCTATTTCATAAATAGACTGTAGCATCAGTAATTGTAATTTAATAGTGCATATAAAAACAAAATACTTAAAATGAAACAAAAATTAAAAGGGAAAAGAACGCTATAAAGCAATTTCTCTAACATTCAATACAATAATTTATGGTTTCAGAAATTTATTATATTCCATACATACACCTACAAAAATAACCTCAAATTTATTATTTACAACTCATCAATTGTGAACCTTATTTTTACCTTTTAATTAATGATATCATACAAACTTTTGATAAACTTAGAATATTGAGAACAACAAGTAATTCAATAGCAGACCTAAGAGTTGAAACTTTGCTATAACAGGATTTGTACACAGTGGTGCAGTCATAAACCAGAGGATATATGCTATAAACAGTGGGTATGACATCATAAAGTATACGCTAGAACTACGAAGGATACATGGAATTATCCAGAAAGTATATGGCGTATACTACCATATGTAATTCAAGTTGTTCTTTTAAGATGGGTTTTAGGAACACTTCCATAAACAACCGAACCATAGACAATAATTTATTTTTTCTTGACAGGGGGCTATTCCAAGCCAAAGGAACCTAGAGTGATATTAGCATGACTCGAGTTTTTGAGATGTGCTTGCAGCATGATAATTAGGAATCTAGGTGAATACCTAGGTATTTATAATCCAGGAAATGAACTTGTCATTTAATTTCAAGTTAAGATTAGCATCTGGGGGTACATTCCTTGTTTGTGATAAAAATGGTAGCATGTTTCACATTGTTGACTTCAATTTTCCACTATTTCAAAACGAGGTCAAAATTTGTTTGAAATAACATTGGAGTTTAGAAACACTGTGTAGATGTTTGTACTAGTGTCGGATGACTATGTTGTTGGAAAAACTTAACTTGAGAGGTTCTTTAAGGAATATCGCTGATATAAGATACTGAAAAGGGTCAGATCGCTGAGTGACTCTTGAGGGACAAAACTTAGTGATTTAGGGTTAAACAAGAAATTTCCAACTGTAATGAGAAAGGACCAATTTTTAAAGTAGTCAGCATACATTTTAATGACTTTGATAGGTAAGACAAGAACAATAAGTTTAAATAGGAAATGGCAGATTTTATCAAAAGCCTTTTGCATAAGACTGTGCCTGTCACTCCACTGGAAACTAACATCAATAACGCCAAATAATCCTTTGCCAAAAATTTAGACAAATCAACCAGTTCACAAGCTACAGAAATCTAGCATCTTCGTACTTAAAAATGCTAATACTAAAGCTTTCTGATCGGCAATCCAATTGGTTATTGAAGCATTGGTAATGAGTGGCTTAGAACATGGAACAATTTGAATTAAGTTTTGGGCACATGTTTTGTGTTAACTATGCTTAGAGTTTTCTTTCCATTATTGTTACAATTAAGTATTGTGTTGCACACAATGCATTAGCAACAGTTTTTATTTTTCAGCTCAAGTGCTAGTGTTTTTGCAATGTACTTCATGTTCAATTAAACAGGCAAATCTCCATTTATTTTACAGCCCAGTATTTAGTAAATCTCAGAGCATCCGATTCTTTAGTAAATTAGATTCTTTGCATCAAATTTAAGTAATTTCAATGTTTTCAAATCTTTTGAAGCATCAGAAGCATGCAACAAGAAAATGCATAACAAAAGACAAAGATAAACAGAAAGACAGGTGTCGGTCTTTACATCTACAATATCCCCTTTGCCCAAAGAAACTGTCTGTGCAACGAGCTTCTGACAACCGCGCATTCTACTTCTCGTTGCTTGGTGACCAGAAGAGAAGTTTTGATCCAGAAAGGTTATATTTCTTTCTTTAGCACATCCTCAAAGAAAAGCAGCATTATGTGAACGAGGGATTAAGTATACATTTAGTAAAGAGCTGCAAGCAGTGCTGGAAACACAAAGTAAACAAATCACAATGTCGGACATCTGCTTGGCATGCTTTATCTAAATGAATTATAAGACTAAAGATGATTTATTTTTATTTTGTCACTATGGATTCCAGCCAGAAATGATTTTCTTTTTGTTACATTTTATCTTCCCAAATGTAAAATAAATAGAAAGTATACACAAAAAAACTAGGATGCTATAGGCAAAGAATATATGCTTTAGCTATGGAGGGTATACGGAGATATCCAAAAGGTAAATAGCATATTCCACAGTATACCCTCCACTACATTTCTGATCATATCACAGACCAGTAGCAGAAAGTTCGAGACGGGAGTCGCAGATTTTCTTTTTCCTTTTCAAGATTCTTTTTCATCGAACCTTTATTTTGCTTTATACATTATGTTTAGCTCTTTATAACTTAATAGAAAAAATTATTATTAATAAAAATTTATAAAATGCATAAAAACACTACAGGTAAGTGATTGTTTAATTAACACTTCAATTTTAAAAATATTTTACCTGTAGATTATTTCTTGTCTCTGAAGTATCTGTCACAGACACTTAAGAGAATTTTCTGCTACTGGGTATCACAGAATGATAGATTTTCACGTTTCACTTTATTTAGGTTTTGAAAGTTTAATATATCTAAATGTCAGAAATTAAATCGGGAATCACTATAATGGACACTCCTTATTTTGTTTGGATAGATTTTCATTTTAAAATATAAAATCACAAATTTGAGGCTCGGTTGTAAAAACAGACAAACATGTGTAGTACACGTATGCTGCCAAAGGCAGTGGGGTCCCCAATGTTAGTTTGCTAGGAAAGGTTTTGATTTAAAAATATAAAATCATTTAATACTGATTTTAGGTATATTTAAAGTTATCATGGGCCCTGGCAATGCTGGGTGGGTCAGCTAGTACATGAAAAAATTCCAGAAAATATGCTTAAAATGCCTCTAGTCAGAATATTTCTTCAAAGAAAGTTTTTGTAGAGGTTGACAATCATTTGAAAGGTTCTGAAGCAGATATGTTTGAAGGTATATCAGAAAACCTGTCATTACCTACTAAAATGATTTAACCCTTTAGTGCAGTGTTGATTTCAGGGGGTGGCCCGGGGGTCATCCCCCCCCCCCCCCCCCCAAAGAAAAGTGAATTCAACACTGCTTTAGTGCGCAGCTTTGCATATATGCAAACAGTGTTTTGAATTTAATAGATCTTTATTTGCACATACCTAATTCACACCAGAAAATTAAAATAGCAATATTTGCTTTAAATAATAACAGACTTTCCATATTTAAATAAAGCGAAATTAACCATTGTAACTTTCTGGTGTAAAGTCAGATTCTCTATACTACGTAATTTCTAGAATGTATTCTATCATGGGAATTAAAGTGTTAAAGGTTATGCTTTATAAAATAAATAATTATATAAAGTAAGGTATTTGGAAACATACTTATTAAAATATTTACTAATTTGCAATATTTTAGCGTTAAACAGCCACATGACAGTAGTTTTTACTTATATATTGCATGACGTATTATATGAAAAATGTATCTCTGATTTTTTTTCATTATTTTTCCTGTGTAATAAACCTTTCAGAGAATCATATATAATTTTTTCGAGACAAAATAAAAAATCGTGCATTTAAGGGTTAATGTTCAATGACCATAAATGGAGAACAAAGTAGATGAAGAAAATGAAACGAAAAACAGATGAGCTTAAAATTGTGTGTAATTCATCTAAAAAAAATTATATATATCGCACAAATAAGATAAATACTGCAATAGTGATATGCAGAATATAGTCTACTTTTAAATGATATAGATAAAATTTGCTTAGGGGACCATCTACATATTAAAATGAACCATAACTTTGTTTTTTTCAATAGCAGTACACAATTCTGACAGCATAAATGAATTTTACACCCTTCAATTAGTCTAAAAACAAATTTTTATGCAATTCGTAGCATAAGTTTTTGAGAAATTAATTATTTTAAAACGAGCGTATTTTATGGGCTGTATCCAAATTGAAGTTCGGTACTCGATTGTTAACAGAGAGAGCTCCCTTCTTGATCAAGGCACCTTAAGCAGTCAATTAAGCCTGTTAGATTACAGGATAGCATAAGAAATTTCAAAATATTTAGTCACTTCTATCATAGATGGCCCCTTAAAACCGCCCTTTTGCCGTTTTTTAAGTATAATTTAAAAACTACTTGGAAGAAAAATGTGAAATTTTAGATTTCCATAAAGCAGGACAATAAATCTGAATCCATCAAAAAAGTTATAGGTTGCAATTCATAATTCATATAAGAAAATTATAAAAATTGCAAATTCAACGTATTTATGTTTGGGTATATTAGTATTATTGCTATACAAAACATTAGAACATTAGGATCATAATTTCAGAAGTTATAAATAAAAATATGAAAATGTAATTTAACATTAGAAGCACTCAATTTTGAATGTTTATTATTCAAAAATGTATCATTCAAATGACTTGAAATTTGGGGTCTAGGCATAGTTTGAACCAAAGATTTGAAATATCTTGTTAAAATTGGGTATTGCCATTGAAAAAAAATGAAGTTTGGATTCGGTTTAATATGTAAATGCCCTCTAAGCAAATTTTATATACGTCATTTAAAAGTAGACTTTATTTCCAATTGTTCGGTACCAGTAACTTTCGTCTACAATAATTTGTTGAGGAGTTAGTAGGGGGTCTTTACTTTTTTTTTTTTCCACGACTGTACCTTTTGTTTCTCTTTAGATCCCGATTTCAGGGTGTTAATATTAAAATAAACTAAGAAATGAATTTAGATTCCCATTAGTATAATAACTTTAAAATAGAATTTATTAAATTGCTATTTTGGGGTATTAAACATTTTTATGCCTTTCATCAATTATCCAGATACCCATGTGAATTTTCGGTGGAAAAATAAAGAAATTGACAGATTATTTAGATTTAGATCAATAAACCTTGAAATTAATTTGAAAATAAGAGTTTGACATACCATTTAAAAGGTAAAAAATATTTCATTTACGTAAAATTTTGTGAATAAGCTTTACAATAGCAAAAGGTGTACAAATGTACATTACCTACTGTCTTCCCACATTGTTTACATGATTTTCTTGTTTTTCTGTACCGTTTTTGAGGTTTTAACAAGTACGAATGGCACAAACTACTTTTCTTCTTCCTGTCTCATCCCTCTTAAAGCCCTTTGGGTTGAGTTCTGAACGTGCAGCAGCTTCAAATACAGGTAAAGATTTTTTTTCAGTATACTTTCAATTCTCAATTTGGTTGAAAATGTTTCATAGCCTGTGCATTTTGCGATTGTTCTTGAATTGCTATAAGACTCAAGGCCCCACCTAATTCCCGCAAAAACAGGGAATGATTGTCCGTTTCATGGCTAACCATATCATTATTAGCAGTATGTATAATGTAAGCAAGAAGTGCTGCTATATCGACAATACTGAAAAAAAATTCAAGTGCCCATGTGGTTATACACCTACATGCTGTATATCGCCCCAATAATTTATTCATTATATTCATTCCATATTTTGTTTCATAGTAAAGCTGAATCATTTCAGGTTTCTCGTTCGGTTGCATGATGGTTTTATCATGACTCATAGTAGACATTAGAATGACAGCTTTGTTCCTTTTTGGAACATACAAATACTTACGTCATCATGAAATCCAAATTCTGTGAATAAAACTTTGACTTACATGGCCTCATTTCCTGGGGAATATAGTTTCTTTTCAATGTGCCAACCATTGTGAGCTTCCAGTATAATAAATGCTTGGCAAAGAAAGAAAAAAAAAAGTAGTCCGTGGTGATGTTTCGTCCAGAATCCTTGAATGGAATGGCCAAGTTTTTCACAACTCTTTCACCTTGGTTTATTTTACGGTTTGTATCTGTTTTTCCAGTACATGGTTGGGGCTGTTGAGAGGATAATTTTTTGCCTCACATACCCACCATATTTAACCGGAAAAAATTGTATGAATCTTGTTCTTCCTCATGGAAATAACTGCTTGTTAAACATTAAATTTTCCGCTGGTTTGTAATTTTGCAATAGGTTATGAGTTAGCATAGCCCATAAATCCCGAATTGCTGCAATTTTATCATTTTGAAAGATGTTCCACCCATGTGTTCTGGTTGTTAAACCAAATAAACATAAGAATATTCCAGAATCGGTTTGAATTATTGACACCCAAAGTAATTAATATTCCTAAACATGTGACAAATTGCTCTTCTCCAAAAGGCGGGACAGTTACATTCTATGAAACAGGGCTATTTTATGGCTTGCGTATATTAAAATGGCAGCAAGTACCCGAGTTCCCCAGACATTGGAGACAAGGGCAAATTTTGGTCATTGAAATAAGAGTTAAGTTAGATATGAAAATGAAAGAAAATTACTACAACAATTCTATTACTTATTAATAGTTAATATATTTTTTGGAAATGCGGCAAGCATTATTGGAAAATAGTGGTTGTTTGGACAATTTTTAGAGTTTTCATGTAAATATGCACAAGATGTCATCTTTTATATTTTAAATTAAAGGGGGTATAAATTTAAATTCCATAAACTTTTCCCCTCCTCATAACACTGTCCCTGTATCTCCCTAATTGTGGGGTTTTCGTTTCATTTAAGCAAAAATATTTTACGATATGTAAAATACCGAATTGTGAAAATTCTCAACCCAAAATTCATGACTATATTTTTGTCATTCAGATCATAAACATATTTTTGAAAATATCAAATATTCCAACCTTTGTGTAGTACGGCATTTGCAGGTTTGTTACCAGCTAAGGATTCTTTGGATAGATGTTGATGAGATTCAGCTAAGCATTCTAACTCTGCAAACCTATGAAATTAAAAAAACAAAGATGTTAAGACTACAAGTAGCAATTTAAGTTTTTGGAGAATAAATCTAATAGTAATGAAAAGATTTTAACTGATCAAGTAAAACTTTATCACTATGACATTACCATAACATTTTTTTTATGCAAAATTACTTTTAGTTCCTCAGGATCATAAATGTAACAATCTATATAGATATTTAACAGCTTTTAAATGGGCTGTTAAAAAAAGTTCCTAAATAATGTAAGCTAAGCTCCCTGCTCACTAACGCTCAACAACCCCATGAATTGCAACACAATTCCCATTGGAACCGCTAAGCGTTCCCAGCTCGCTTTGCTTTACTCAAAACTTTTTGCAGGAACTCTAGCCATAATGAGTACTATCATAAAAATCCTTTTAACTTATGAAATTTTCAAAAAAATGTAAGGTAAAAAAACAGTAATTGAAAACTTAGTTGAAATCACAATTTAAAATGCATTTAGTCGGTGCTACCAATAGGCATAAATCATTTTAACATTATGAAATTTACCAATTTTTGAAATTTAAAATAATCACCTTGGAACAATTTAAAACTTATTGTGCATAATATTGTACAGAAAGGTTTAAATTTATTTCGAAAAACTCTTGGAAAACGCTACCAAGATTGTTGTGTACTCAAAATTAACATTATGTACTTTAATGGCAACACATGAATAACCACTTTTACTTACAGATATTGACAATGGTAAAGAACAACAGAACGAGATAAGAAATATGGAAATGTTATATTATGTTTTATGTTAGTGTTTGTTCCTGTAATTTTGTAATAAATAGTGAGTGTTTAGAAAGGAATAATTACTTAGTAAATATAATGCACATAAGCGTACACCACTAAAGAGAAACCTTCACACTGGCGATGAGGATGACTTTGCTTCATCAAGTTTATTACGTTAGAATACTTCTATGATTTCAGAAGATTGCCAAGGTAAAAAATTTCTTATTCTGTAAAAATGGAAAGTTAGTAGAAGAATTAATTAAACAAAATAAAGCGTTAATGGATGTGCTAAAAGGGGAAAGTACCCAAAAGAATAATAAGGTTTCTGGTGTGCAAGTCGAGAAATATGATGAATCATTAGAGAGTTTAGATACTTTTATGGATAGGTTTGAAGCATTTTTAGACATACAAAATGTACCTAAGGAAAAACGCGCAAAAACACTAATAACAAGTTTATCAGCTAAACTGTATAACTTGCTCAAAAATCTTCTTGCTCCACAGAATCCCAGTGATCAGGAATATGAAATGCTTAAAAATATTTTACAAGAGCATTTGAACCCTAAACCATTAATAATACAGAGTAGACATATGTTTTTGAACAGGAAACAAAATGAAGGGGAAAGCATTAGTTCTTGCTGAACTTCGCTCTTTAGCAATTCCTTGCAAGTACAATCAAATTATGTTGAGTACTATGTTGAGAGATGTCTTCGTTAGTGGTTTGTGAGATAGGTCAATCTTAGATAGGCTGTTTGAAGAAGATGATATCGATAAAACTGTTCCGATCGCTTTAGCAATGGAACGAGCCACTAAAGGCATTAATGATATAATGAGTATGCCTCAAGAAATTAAAACTGTTGGCGTATATAATGGGAAAAATAAAACAACACAACATAAGAACACGCAAAAAAAAAAAAAAAAAAAACGTATATTGTTCTAGATGTAACGGATCAAATCATAATAAATATAAGTTTAAAACTAGTAAATGCAGAGCGTGCAAACGCATTGAACGAGCTTGTTACTTCGCTAAACAGACTAAACCAACCAGATTTGTGAAACAAAAACAGTTTCATGTAAGCGAAACAGAAATTCAAAATTTAGTTCCACTTCATAGTTTAGAAGTTGAGAACATTTCTATCAAAGAATTTCCTAAGAGACCTCTCATAATAGTAATTGTGGAAATTGAAGGTAAATTTGTTGAAATGGAAGTTGATATGGGCGGTACGGTATCGGTAATGAGTTTGAAGAAATTTAAAGAGATTTCGAGGAAGAAAATCTATCCTACGGACTTGACATTTAAGACCTACAACGGGGAAATCCCTAAACCTCTGGGTTACTCAACAGTTAAAGTAAAATATAAGAATCAAATAGAGTACTTAAATTTGTACATTGTTGAAGGGAACTTAGACACCATCTTGGGTCGGGAATGGCTGTATAAAATCAATTTAGATTGGGTGAGAATAAAAGCTCTTACAGTTATAGAACAGGGAAATCTTACAAAACTGTTAGAAGAATAACAGAGTTATTTGATAAAAAATTGGGTGAAATAAAAAATTATGAATGTAGTCTTGAGTTAAAACTGGATGCCTTCCAGTTTTTTGCAGACCGAGACTATTACCTTTTGCAATGAAAAAGCGTGTTGAAGAGGAATTAGAAAGACTTGAGGAAGACGAAGTTATTAAAAAATGTAATATTTCAGATTGGGTGACTCCAATAGTACCAGTAAAAGCAAATGGAAAAATTCGATTATGTGCTGATTATTCCGTCACTCTTAATAAAAATCTGAGAATTCAAAGACATCCTCTTCCAAAAACACAAGAAATTTTTGCTTTGCTCAATGATGGTAAGATATTTTCAAAGATTGACTTTAGTCAAACTTATTTACAAATGAAGGTTCACCCTGACAGTCAAAAGTTATTAATGATTAACACCCATAGGGGACTTGAAGTATTTTATGATGATGCACGGATCGCAGCACCAGATTTCCAGACACATTTGCCAAGATTACGGAAATTTTTCGACAGCAGGGATCTGTCCAGACTTTTCTCACAGGGTCCTGTTTTTGTGAAACTGAAGTTTTTCTTATTTTTGTGAAAATTCTACTCATAATTTTCTGAATTTTAAACTATCGATGTCTTCATGTTCTATACTTCATGTATAAAAAGCTAAGTAATAAGCTCTTTGGTGAGTTCAACTGCTTACTTACAGGCCAGATTTTATTTTTAAATGACTAAATTTATGAAAAGTTCAATTTGAAAGTGAAAACATTCTATGAAATCTCTATTTAAGAGACAAATAATTTTGTGAAGGGTCCTGTTTGGGGATGAATAATTTTGTGAAGGGTCTTGTTTTAAGATAAATAATTTTGTGAAGGGTCCTTTAAAGGACCTAAAATTTTCCTAAACATATCCCTGGACAGATGTCATCAACATGGATTGAGAATAAATAAGGATAAGAGCAAATTTTTCCAAAATAAAATTGAATTTTTGGGATTTAAGATAAATGCCCAAGGATTATCTAAAATGGAAAAGATTGCTGCAATTAAGAATGCTAAAATTCCTAAGAATGTTCAGGAAATTCAATCTTTTATGGGATTAGTTAACTTTTACTCTAGATTCTCAAACAAAATTTCTACTTAAGCATATCTATTGCATAACTTAACTAAAAAAGGTGTTCCTTGGAAGTGGGATAAAAATTATCAAGAAGCAGTTTAAAATATAAAAGATGAAATCTGTTCTGATAGAGTATTAGCACACTACGACCCCAAACTTCCTATTTTTCTTGCATCTGATGCATCTCCAGTCGGCTTGGGTGCAGTGCTCTCACACAAATTTCCAGATGGTTCTGAGAGGCCTATTGCATTTGCTTCAAGAACACTTTTGCCAACCGAACAACGCTGCTCACAAATTGATAAAGAAGCTTTAGCTCTAGTTTGGGCAGTAAAAAAGTTTTATCTTTACCTTAAAGGAAATAGATTTACACTCATTACAGATCACAAACCCCTCGTGGAAATTTTTGCTTGCAAAAAAGGTCTTCCAGTTTTGTCTGCTACAAGACTTTTGCATTATGCTCTAGTATTGAGGGCTTGGCAGTACGACATAATTTATCGGAATACTAAGGACCATGGTAATGCAGATTGTCTTTCACGATTACCCTTAAGATCTGAAGACTTGGCCAAATTGAAACACTGCCAATAACAGCAAGAGATTTAGCTAAAGTAACTGCAAATGACAAAGATTTGGCACCTTTGCTAAATGCTTAAAAAAAGAGGACTTCTTTAAAAGGGAAGGAAGTCGAATATACTCTCCAGGATGGTTGCATTATGTACGGCCAAAGAGTTTGTGTACCTAAAAAATGTTCTTAAAAAGAGAAATTCGTATGAGAATTGACCTCTTAATTCCTAACCCCAAAGAAAGAATTCAAAACAAGATTAGGAAGGATATATATTTTAGTGATCGGTATTTTGAAGGGGGTGATAAAGTAGCTGTTCGAGATTACACTGCAGCTAATGCAAAATGGAAATTCGGTCGTATCATCAGCCGAGATGATGAATTATACTATACCATAAATGTGCAAGGCAATTTGGTTAGGCGACATGCCAATCAGCAGGCAAAGAAGTACACAATGATGTTGAATACAGACCAAGAATAGTAAATGTGAATGAACCATACGATACAACAATAACATCAACAGAGAGAGACGCATCGACCGAGCCACCTAGGACCTCCGAGGATACCACCAAAGAGTTGCCTTCAGTCGTATCTCCTACAGTTGCCA
Organism: Maratus speciosus; assembly: GCA_963932465.1. Taxonomy (NCBI): domain Eukaryota; kingdom Metazoa; phylum Arthropoda; class Arachnida; order Araneae; family Salticidae; genus Maratus; species Maratus speciosus. The sequence goes on from OZ010788.1 coordinate 301,614,798, forward strand.
CACCCCAAGTTGTTCACAATCCAATTCAGCTAAGAAGATCTAAAAGGATCCGTAAACCACTAAAGAGATTGTGCTGTTAATTGAAAGGGGAGGAAACTGTCGTGTATTCAAAATTAACATTATGTACTTGTATATATATGTATGTATGGCAACACGTGAATAACCACTTTTACTTACAGATATTGGCAATGGTAAAAAACAACAGAACGGGATAAGAAACATGGAAATGTTACATTATGTTTTATGTTAGTATTTGTTCCTGTAATTTTGTAATAAACAGTGAGTGTTTAGAAAGGAATAATTACTTAGTAAATATAATGCACATAAGCGTACACCACTAAAGAGAAACCTTCATAAAGATAGTTCAATATAAATCAACAAACACTATCTAAAGTTCGTTCGACGTGAAAAATACAATATATCTCAGACACCTGGCTAGATAACAAAACGTAAACAACATGCTGATGTATCTAAAAGAAACTTTTGATCAGGAAGCTAATTTTCTGAATGCATCACGTAACCGTAAAACGAACAAATTGCCATTACTATTCTTACCTGTGCCAAAAGATCGTACTGTGTTTAAAAAGAGCTCCTGCTCTGAATTTTAATTTGCTGAATTAGACGTAAAGACCAGTGAATATGATGTCATATTGACAAAATCATACTAAAATACTTCAGTTTTATATAGACTCTAAAGACGTCATTGGCAGTTCCTAACAAACTGTTCCTATGCATTTCCTGCAATTTTTTCTGTGAGGGAACTCCTTCCAGTCTATTTATGTGTAAGAATAAGTAACAAGAATATGATGTCATCACTGACACAGTTGTAGTAAAATATTTTAATTCATGGAAGAAAATGCATCTTTTGATTTCCAAATGACGTCATTATCTTCAACGGAAACATCTCCCTTTCCATGCTACTTACTATGAAAGATTATTCACTGTCATTTTATTTACACAGATTACTTAATATTATTTCTCAATAAATAATCTGTGTTCTGCTCTTATGCGATTAGTGCATAATACGTATATACACACTTTTAGGTCTGTTACAGGCGACAGCAGACACCGAGTTGAGTTCAATTGCATATAGGCCTCACAATCCAATCTTTGAGAACAGTACAAAAGTCTTAACTAAACAATTTAATATGAAAAGTAGGATATGCTAAAAATATTTATTTTGGAAAATAAAAAAACTCAGCAGAATCAAAACAAATTTTGATTTTCATAAGCAGTGAAAAAAAAAAAAAAAAAAAATCCGATTGATATTGATAAGTAAAGTGCTATTTTCATCCCTTTCCCTACTATTTATAATTTTAGATATTTTAGCTACTATCTTTTAAAAAATATATTAATTTTAATTTATTTTCACAATAAAATAAATTATCAAGATTTAAAAACACTTTAAATTAATAGAATAAAGTACTAACCTTGCATTTAGGGCCATAGCAGGATGGTTAGGATCTTGTGTGAGATTTAAGTAGGCAGCTCTTCTTAGTTGTTCTTCTATCACAAGTGCTTGTTCTAAAAGCTAAATATATGCAACGATTGTGTTAGAACGAAACTAAATTTACATTTCAAACACATATACAGTAAAACTTTCAACACACTCCTGGACTGTGGAAATTATCTGTTATTCAGAGAAAGCATATAAATAAGTAGGTGTTTTAGATTGAAAAAGTGTTCTCTAAATACATGTTTGCTATTCGAGAGTGTCTGTTATGGATATTTTACTGTACAGTGAAATACATTTAACATGAAAAATCTGTTAGGAAATGATATAGTGGTCCAAACGGTATACTATGCTATTTAATGCATTTTTCTTCCCATTAACACAAAACAAATTGTTTAACACGAAAAAAATTCATTTTTGATGTTCAGGGGCATGTTTGCTACAAGTCACTGTAGAATTTATTTATGGAATTATTTAACTTCCGGGAATCAATTCCTCTTCCTTCGCAGCCCCGCTTTTTCCCCACAGCCCTTCAGCCCGTTTACAAAGTCTGTTAGTTTGATTTAAAATTGCTGAATTTTGCGTTAAAATCATTGAATTTTGTGTTTTTCAATTCCTACTATTAGTTCACACTCTCTCTATACTTATTTATTTATATATCTTGTTCAAATTTTCATTTGTTAATAAAATACTCATTATTCATCCTATCAATATCAAGTTGAAATAAATTTTTTAAAACTTGTACTGGTTGACAATTGATGTTAATACAGTTTTTTCAAATATTAATTCATTAATTAAATTTTAATTAATTTTAGTTTTACATGGTGACAAAATGGCAAGCCATTGGTTATTAAAGATTTAATGCATCATCCTATCTATAACGGGGGACCCTGTTCTGTTGCCAAATACAGCCAAGTTTGTCGCTAACTTGGCGATAGTTTGTCAAATTTGGCAACCAAAATGAGACGTTAAAAGTGACAAAACTTGGTGATATCTCTAATATTTCGCCAAATTCCCATAGAGTTCCATTGTAAACCTACTTGCTTATAGAAAATCAACAAATTGAGATACTTTAATGCAAGAAAAACTAATATCAGCTTAAGGGATTATATTAAATTTTTCTTTGATGACCTAAGCAGGAATTGACTTTAAAAACAAAATTTTTACATTACTTGTTTGTAAATTAGTTTATGTTTTATGAGCGCAATAATTGAGAAATTGGTATGAAAACAAACCGCTATTTCGCTTGATATGAAGATATGCTGTTTAAGGGTGTATTTGAAAAAATATTTTTCCACTCTCAACAGCTCGAAATTTTCTAAGACATTTTCAGACTCATTTTTAAAAGTAAAAGCATGAAACTTGCTGGGGTGATTTCTGAAGACATGTTTAACATGCCGTGTGATTTCATTTTCAGCTCAATTAGAATTTGATTTTTAAACAATTATTTTCTCAGTATGACCATTTTTTTCATTCCCAGAAAGCCCGCTTCGGAAAATTCGGTTCAAAACGCCAACTTTGACAGCGTTTTTTACAGTATTTTCTGCATTTATCAAAAATTTAAGAAGCACGGCACATTATATAGTTTCTAAATAAGAGAATTTCCCAGTTTGATGCGTTTGAGAGCAAAAATGAATTTTAAAATGAATCAGAAAATAAGCAGTTTGGATCGGAATACACCCTTAATTCAGTTGATGAAAAATGCACGATGAAAACAATAATCTGCAAACAGTTTGGCATTGGCAATTCTACTTTATCAACAATAATAAAGAACAGGGATCACATTACGTTAATGGTTGAGCACAGTAAGCTTGAGCCATACAGAAAACGTATGAGAACTCCTAAGCACAAAGATTTAGAGACAGCTTTGCTTATTTGGATCAAACAAGCTAAAGCTAGATCTCAGAATGCTTCTCTATATATGGTCCTTTATTGCTGGAAAAGCAGATGAACTGACAAAACAATGTATCGATTTTTTGGCAAATCCAGGCTGGTTGGAACGTTTCAAGAAAAGGAAAGGTACTGTGTCAAAAAATGTCTGTGGCGAAGCTACTAACGTTTTACCAACTATGACCATAGAATGATTACAATCTAGAAAAGGATTAAAAGTATGTGCAGTTATTTAGATGCACATTCGAATGGAGGGAAGAATAAAAAGATAAGAAAATGGATGATCTCTAACAATTTGTGGACAGTATGGTGCTGAAAAAGACATTTCAAATAAAGATATCTGATTTTTCCCCCAAAAAAACTATAATATTTTTACTTGTTTTTTTATCCTAATGGATGTAACATATTAGTAGTTCAACAGGAAATCAAAATAAAATATGACGACATCGAAAATATTGGTGAGTTTTGTTATTTTTTTCTACGAATCTTTTTACACAAAAAAAATTTCAGTTCTCCAGTTTCATGTTAAAAGAATTTCATTGTATATATAATATTTCAATGGGGGATGGATACACAAGTAATTGACTATTTAGTGAAAATTTCTTCAAGTTTTGTATTTTCATTTGTCTAATCACACAGAACACATTTTTCTTGGTTGCAGATGTAAGGGTTGTTGAAGGTACAACTTCTCATAATTAAGAAATCTTTATTTTATTTTTTAAAGTAGAAGGAGCAATATTGTGTCTTCTTGTACTTTTTTCTTGTGATTTTTTTCATTTACCTCTCATTTAAAAAATATAGCAGATTTTAGGTTCCTTTCAAAATATTTAAAAATGGTTATCTGTCTTTTCTATGTTATACTATAACTGTATTCAAATTTTATATGAACTTTGCATTAACATGTTACTTAGTTTTATCCATACCACCTTATTTGTAAGGTAAAATACAAAACTATTTAAAACTTAAAATTTAAATTCCCAATTTTTGTTTCTACATTTTTATAACTTTAAAATCTAATGGTCAAAAGCTGAATCTGTCAGATATTTTTTCAGCCCTAGAATTATTACTTCCAGACTTCAAATTATATCCAACTTTTAGGAGAAAAGTAATGAATGCAGCGCTATTCCCTCTTTTTTGTAGTCAGGATATGCACAGTGGATGCCTGTGAGTCTCTGCAAGCCTAAAAAGTTTTTGCCTAACTGAATTGGCAGCAAATACACAAAAAATGATCACACATAAAATTTATGCACATTACCATTCTAGGATTATTCAATCTTGATAACTTCTATTAAATAAATTTTTAATGTAAGAGACTTTTTTTTAAATATGCTTCTAGATAATTATTAACAAATTTTAAATTTTTGTTGATTCAAACACTTTTCAGCAAATGAATGCTGACAGTGAAGAGTATAAGGAAAAACTAAATACATAAATTTTGGTCCACAGATCACAATATATGCTGAAAATAATTCCAGTGAGTAGACTCCTGGTTATCCAACATTGTTCTCATATTTCTTCATAAGGGGCTTTGTGGCTGTATTAAAAAATAAGCTTTCAACTGGAATTTTAGAACTATTGTACAAAACTTTGTAACTTCAAACATGGTATAAAAGATTGAAATTGAAATACTATTAATTATTTCAACACATACACTAGTGTGCAAAACGTATATAAACTAATATAAAATTTTGTCATAAGAATAATTTAAAGCAGATTGTAGATACTGTTCCAGATTTTCAAACAAAACAGCTGGCATATTATAATTCAGCTTGACTTCAAAATTGGTTTGAAAATTATGAAGATAAAACACAAGTGCTTTAATTACATAGAATCTGAAACCATGTTTTAAGATCACAATTAAAGAGAAAAACAGGTTTTGATGATTTTTTCTTTAAAAGCATTTTTTTTTTTAACTTATGACAAGGGGAAAAAAATACAGATTTCCCTCCCCCTTTAAATTTAACTGATTTTTATTTATATGATAAGCTATTTCACTTTATAATAAGCAATTACAGTCTAACAATAGTGTAATTACAAAATGCATCTGAGGAGGTCTTTAATTGATAACCCTTACCCGATAATTTTGATTTTTCAACATATTCCTTTCCCTGTGAGTGTCAGACAATCAGGAGTGTACGGTGCTACTAAAAACTAATAAGACGCAGTCAAGACAACTTAATTTTTTCTTTTTATCTTTTTATTAACATATTGAGTGCCCACGGTGACTGACACTGAAAAATTTACAATGTTTTAAGTCATTTTTAAGAAAGCATACTCCTGTAATAAGTAAAAAGTAATTAAATTTTAAATAAATTTTCAATAATTACTTAAAACAATATATATATACATAGTTTTAAATCATATTTTAGACTATCAGTCATCGGTGAATGACACTTTCTAAACTTTAAACTCTAAAGTTTGGTGCCAGTCACTGGTGACTGACATGATGCTTAACGTGTTAATCTTACCTTGAACCTCCGAGCAAGAAATTTATTTTTAATTTCTAAGAAGTTCCCTTTTCCTACATCCATTTTAAATGGTTCATTTATAATACTGAAAGCAAAATCATTTTGAATATCTTGCCACCGACCATAGCCATGTCTAATGAAGGAATTAAGGAAGAGAACAACAATACCAAAACAAAAAAATTTATTTAATTACCAAATATAAACATTTTAAGATATGGCTGCATACAGACAAACTCATAAAACAAAATTAGGAAACGTCACTTTTTTAAAATTTTAAATGCTATTTAAGATTAGGAATAACATTAAAAATAACAAAATAAACAAAAAGGAAATATTGATATCAAATTTTAATTACTAATATTTTATTAAGATGATAGAATAACACTAGCAGTATAAAATTTTTTCCCATATTTTTAGAACTCTGTGCCTTTTAGATTTCATCTAGCTGAGAACAGCAATTTCAATGGTTTTGTTAATGAATTTTACCACCCATTTCACACTACCACAAAAATAAAAAAATATTAACTAATCCAACCAAAAATAACTAAAAATATAAATAGGAAAAATAAAAATAAAAATCAACTGCTCCATAACAGGAGATACTATCTTGAAAATATAATGCTATTCATATTGGCAAAAGTTATTCTATAGTTAACAAAGTAAGCTGAGTAAAGGTATGATCTAAAGGAGGAATATTATTAATTCACTCTAAAGATGAACTAGTATAATATCTATCATTAAAAAGAAAAGAACCCCAAAGAAGAAATTATATTTCAAAATATAAACACACCAAGATAATCCGCATAACAACGAAGTATTAAAAAATGTTGTGGAAAAAAGTCATTAACATTTAAAAATATTACTATAAATTATAACCAAGTTTTCTTCTCATTTAATACTATTCCAAAAAATAAAGGAAATGAATAAGTAATTCCAGCTTCCATTCTCAACACATAAGGAAAATTAACAACTACATATGTATCATGTAAAATATCCACACAAAAATTTTATAAAACTACTCCAGTTAATACCTTCTAAAGTGAATAAAAATACAAATCCAATATATCATATTGACAAAAATTACAACAAAATTAAAGATCAAGTAATTGAAACAATTTGTTTTACACTCATCAAAAAACAACTAAGACTTAGTAGAAAGCATCCAGAAAATTTTGTTTTATATAAAAATTTTAAATACAAAATAGTTTTTTAACTGAAAAATTTGAACATAAATGCAAGCTTGTCTGCTTTTTTAATCCCTAACATGTTGTGCAGTTTAAAAACTGAACTAAACCAAAACCAGATATTCCTTTCTAATGAAGTTGTAAATAACGGATTATCTAAATTACAGTTTACTTTTCAAGAGCTATTCAGAATTAATAATGGCCCACATAATTATTAGTACTTACATTTAAAAATTCAGCTTCAAATATAAAGCTTGGAAAACATATTTTTCTACTTAGGCTAAAAAAGTCACTGCTAGAGACAAAAGTTCTTTGTCTACAGGACTACACAGCAAATAAAAAAATTCCTTTATATTTGTTTTGATTGAAAATATAAAAAAAAATCACACAGAATGATAATTTGAAAATAAATATCAAGTATATAAAAGTATCAAACATCTTGATATTTTAAAAATACTAGGGGGATCTGCCCCCCTACCGAGCTACGTTTGCCAACTCCCGTTCTGATACCCCAGATTCTAAAAGCAGGCTAACTTCACCGGCTTTAAAATGATTGAATTATAATTTTTAAAAACAGTGGCGATATCCCTGTAAACAAGCTTTCATTCATATTCCTTTGGAGATTTTTAAGGCAAAAATAAGCATTTGTTAAGGGATACAATGGCTGTTTTCGTCTTTGATTTAAAAAAATTAGATAAAAATTTGAAAATAGGCTGATGTAAATTGAATTAAGTAAACAGACTTTGTCTCTCTGTTTTTTAACGGCTCTATAAGAAAGTTATTTAAATAACACATTTGAAATGTATCGTTGTCACCTCAGTGTCACTGAAACTAAGTAATTAAGAAACATTTAAATAACTGGGCTGGATGCAAAGGGTGCTTATATTTATTGCTGGATGCAAGATATGGCAATCACATAATGCAGCTCTCATAAGACTCCGAGAATTTGCCGATCATAGCAAGCTAGTATAGGTACTGATGAAGTAAAATAATTAGGTCAAAAATCAGGAGTAAAAAAATTGAGAACCCACATAATTCCTATCACTGATTCAAAGCATAGAACAAGGATTATGCATTTTATGGAATTTGTTAGCCATCTAATACATCGAATTTAAAGATAAAATTTAGGTTAAAGATTAAACAGACGAAAATCTTAACTGAATTTAAAATGTACCACAGCACATTGCATATTCAATGTTATTCAGGTTCATTTTGCACATCCTATCAATTTACATAACTCACTTCCCCCTCCTTTTAAACAGCTTTCAAATCATGTCAATATTACTTCTACAAACAGAGAGAATTTCCGATTGAAAGGGATGATCTAGGTTACACAATAATGAATAGGAGATCTCTGCGAGATATATCTTAACGTAATCAAAGGATTTTACCCTATATCTTCTGAACTGATCATACAAACAGTGATATCAATATTGCAAACAGCATATTAAGAGCTATATAACATAAAAGAAAAATACTGCCGACAAGAAATCTGTCAGCTACTTTATGAAATACGTTAGTTAGCTTGAAACATTTTTAGTATTATATTGAAGGATTTTTTTTCCCCCCTGCAGCTAAAATATAAAAATTGGCAGTAGAGTAAAAACAATTTATAGCAACATCTCACCCCCGCTGTTTATATAAACTGCCCTTTTTATAAAAGCTAGTTAATATTTAAAAGAAAATTGATTAGGGATATTACATAAATGCAATCCTACAAAAAATTCCACACAATGCAATTTTAAAATAAATACATGGATTATTCGTACTATCTATAATAAAGGATACTTGACAATACCAGCCAACAACCAATAGTCATGGCGCCTGTGCCAAATTTCATATTCACGACCAGGGTTAGCAGCTCTTTCTTCATTCTGCCATAGTGTGTGTAACTCTGTAAAACCACCGTCAGCAATATTAAACATGAATTTGTTTTTCTTTTTATCTCCAGATTCTTCTTTAATCTTGTCTTTGGTTGGTTTTTCATCATCTTTTATTTCAATAACTTCATCTTTATTATCTAAAATGTAAAAAAGATGAGAATTAGACATTTACTTTTGTTATGACAAAATTATATGAGAGTGGTATGGATCTGTATCCAATTTCAAAAGTTTACCATTTGAATTTTTATCCTTATTTTCTTGTGATTTGTCCTTGTTTTCTTTATCAGCATCTTTGTCTTCATCTTCAAATGTTTCCTGCTTAAGTTCTGGAATGAACCAAATAAGTTAAATTGTATAAAAATGTGATTTATTTATAAGACTATGAAAATTTGTTATGTCTCATTTTTACAGGTTATTAAAGCAAGGTTAATAAAGTAAGTAGTAAATAGCAGTCAGGCATTAACGTGGGAAATAGAAAAAAAGGTGGAAATTTTTTTCCATCCATACAATGGTATATTTAGACACATTTTAACTGTTATTAGAATGAGCAAAGCGAATTAATTCTCTACTAGGCTACACAAATTACATTTTGTCGTACACTCTACAAAAAAAAAAAAATAAAAATAAATAAAAAAAAAAAAAAAAAAAATATTCATTATTTTGACTTGAAATTAAACAAAAATAAATTATGATCTGTAGATTTGCACAATATTTTTTTTTTACAGAATAACCTTAAAAAATTTATTATTTTAATTAATTTATTTTGCATGTTTTTCCATTATGGACACATTTTTGAAAATAAAAAATGCAACACTTATATTTTCAGAAGAAAAAATAAATCATGGAGTTAGTAATTATAGATAATTACTGATTAATTAAATAGTTTCACGAGTTCTTTTATAAAATTTTTAAAATACCCCCCCCCCTTTTTTTTTTTGAAAATATAGCATATTTTTGATGAATTAAAATTCATAAAGATTCAGTTATTTACATTCAATTATAAAAGCATTTTTCAGTGTTAAGAATTCAAATACACAATTTATTCTTATTATGTGAAATCATTTACGCATTTTTAAAAGAATTATATTATGGGTTTTTTTTTTTTTTTTTTTTTTGTAAAGTGGCAACAAAAGAATCGTAAACAAATAAAATTAACTGTTAAATTCGTTATATCATAAATAAAAAAATCCAAAGAAATTCTTAGTTATTTGGCTGAATTTACATTTCTAAAATTAAAATGAGCCAAAACATAAAGTTTTTGCTTAATAAAGATGCAAATATAATATAAAAATTGTTACTTTCAAATATTTTTCTTATTAAATAATGCTTCGAGAATCTAAACAAAGCATGGCTTTTGCTATAGTAAAAGCCAAATTTTATTGTCTTTTGCTACAATAAAATTAAATATTACTCTATGTATGATTATTTTCTTTTAATAATTTAAAATTTACTAAGAACAAATTTAAACAAAAAATTTTACAGGTTTTTTGAATCAAAATAAGAAATTTAATACAATTTGCTAAAGATGCAAAACCATAAATATCTGATGAACTTATGTGAAGTACAGTGATACATTTTTCAAAATAAATATTATTTTAGAACGTTTGTCTGTATAAGATCCCCCCCCCCTCCTTTCCAAAAATTACATGCTGCATAAATAGAAGCAACTCAAATTGATCGTTACTCCAGAGATACATCTCTAAAATTGCATCACTGAAATTACACAAAAGTGTTACATAATTAGGAAAAAATATTCTATTCCAAAAAGAACCTTATGGAAACTCCCTTTGCTTTTTAAAGTCTAAAAAAATTACTCTGGAAAGACATTTTAGAAACAAATTACATGACTTTCAAATACTTATTTACCTTTGATTTGATGGCTTTTTTGCACAGTAATTCAGAAACAAATTCAAAGGATTTCAGTAAACAAAATGATGATTAAATTTTCTACCCCCCCCCTTCCCCCTCTCCCATATATGCTTCAAATATTTTCATTGCATTTTTGCAGACAATGTCCAGAATTGATTTTAAAAAGGTGGAATTCCTCCTCTATGCGGAACTATTTCATGCCTGATAGCAGTAGTATAATAGAAAGTACTTTATAAGAAAATAAGTTATACATGAAAAGATAAATTAAAACCTTATTAAAATTCCCAGTTTCTTTTGTCTAGCATTTAATTCTAATACCCCAAACTTAATTTCTCCTGTTAAGTTTGCTTCTCAGCTGACATTTGTCACTTTCAATCCTTAAATTCGAAGTAACTAAGATAGAAATTGCAGATGTTAGTGCACACTTCACTCTTCTGTGGCTAGATCGGCACAGGCAATTTCTTAAGAGGCTTTGCATGGTCTAGTGCAAATATCAAAAGCTAACTAACCACTTACATTTAAGTTAACCTATATTTGACTGTCACTTCTTCAGGGAAAAATGAAGAGTGCGAAATAAAATAGCGAACAGGAGAAATGATTTTTTCGGAAAAAAATTCTTGTTAGCCATTCTCAAAGACACTCATGAGAGCATTTTTAAAATAATGAAGAAACAAAAGATTGCAAACTTTTAACCCTCCCGGGTCCGACTTTGATACAATATTGTATCTTAAAAAGAATAAAGATCAGGTCCCCAAAGAAATTTGTTAGTAAATTACAACATACTAAATGAAAAAGATTATCTATAAGAAAAGTAATGAAACCTTTTCATTTCATACATATAGTTTGTTCTATTTTCCTGCCAAGCTATTATATATAAGAGTTGCTAATTTCATCCTGCTTTCTTTTTTCTACAGAATTCTGTAGACAGAGGAACCAAGTTTCAATGAAGGTTACCAGTAACCAGAGTTTGGGAGTGATTCTGGATAAACAATGGGGGCAAATCAATGGGGCGAAATTGGCGCTTTTTTTTCTGCAACCCATACGAAATTCACACTTTTTCTGCGATATTTTGACGAAATTCACATCTTAACTAAAGTGCTTTTTCCACGATCTTTTGATGAAAATCGCACTTTTCCTGCGATATTTTGATTAAAGCCTTTTTTTCCCCCTTTTTTTTTCGTGTTTTTTACGCAGTCCTTTGACGAAATTTGCTTTTTTTACACGACACTTTGACGAAATTAGTGTTTTTTATGCGATTCTCTGTCAAAACTTGCATTCTTTCAAGCGATCATTTGACGAAATTCGCAGATTTTTTTTTGCCATAATTTTTAACCGCTGTCTGCAACGTTGTAATTTCTGTTGCATATCCGTAATAATTACGGACAAATCGTAATACTTGGCAGCTCTGTGTAGACAAAGCATATAAATTAGTTACTCAACCTTTTTTAACTTCTGGTGGATCAATTTCCATAATTTCATCTTTGTCTTCAACTTTTACTTCAGATTTTTCCTCTTCAGCTTTCTTTTCACTGTCGTCCTTCTTCTCTTTATCTGCTTCAGTATTTTCTTTGCTTTCCTAAATAAAAACAACATATTTTTCAAAAACAATTAACATAAATAACTTATAAAATAATCAACTATTTATCAACAACAAAATAAACTAACAAAAATCAATTGTTTAAATATATTTTAATTATGTATGCATTTTCAAAAGGCTACATAAAAGTTTACGTTGCTCTACACATGTGAGAAAAATAATGCATAGCAGAAGAAATTACACACAGCTAACAGGTGAAAATCGTGAAATTTTACAAGACAGAACTACAGCAATATGATTATGCAACACTCAAATAAATATGCATAACTCATACATAATATAACAATATATAAGTAAACAAACGATGATGACAATCTTATAGGTCTGAGTGGCCATGCTAAATTTCTCAACTGAATTATTTAAGACTAGGATAGATTTATTTTTATTTTGTCTATAAAGATTTGCCACTGCCACAATTTCTTCAATACACAGACCACCCAGCAACCTATGTCCAGTCAGAGATGAATAATTTTTCCCACCAAGTTCCACTTTTCCAAATATAAAAACTAAATTCTGAAGGACAGAAAAGTTTCACCCAAGCATACACATGCCAACATTTGAAAACGGCAAAGTGTGATGATGCACAAAGACCATTTCACACTTCTCTACTACTATTAATGTCCGTAATCGTCTGTCTGTATGTTGGTAACACTCGCCCGTGTCGCCGGAACTACTTTTCTCACAAGCGACGCAGAGGGTCTTATAATATGTCGATTCGGGCCACCATTTTCCGAGAAAAACGGACTTTGTGGTTTCAAGAAAATCCCGCCGTAATTACAGACGTCATTAGCTAATTAACAACTCATTATTGATGGAAAATCCTTTCAAAATTGAATCTGAGACTTGACATCATTAAATTTCCTTCCCAACCCCTCAATATACACCTTAAAATAAAGGTAAAGTAAATTCTGAACTGAATAACATACAAGCTTAGACTTACGAGGCACGACCATAAAGTTATGACCGTTTTTATTGAATTTTTTAATTTAAGCCACTACCCCTTACATAATACACCTTAAATTAAAAGGTATTAAAATTTCCGAACTGAAAATCATGTTAAATAAGCTTTACGGGTTCTTTCCAGAAAGTTATGGCCAAAAAAAGCAAATTTCTCCAAAAAATTTTTTTCAAAAGACAATAACTCTGTAATTTTTGCCCCTATAAGTAGGAAGTTCCGCCTTAGAAAAAGTTCTAATCAAACTGCTGGGCATCACGAGCCCAGTTTGTCCCCATCTTTCTCTTCTGCTTCCCCCCCTCTCAGCGTGCCCATAAAGGGTTAACTTTTGCAACTTCTGGTTTTGACTTAATTCAGCAGTGTTTTATATCAAACTGTTGGACATCACGAGCCCAGTTTGTACCCCCTCTTGCTACTATGTTTATGCATCTCCGGTGTCCATCCCCGCAATTTCCCCCCCCCCCCACTTTTCTGTATTTATCTGTTACCCGCCATGTGATATATCATAGAAAAGGCCTGTGAAGGTTGATTCAAGTTATGCATCTTCGCTTTTCATCCCCTCCTTTTCACCACCCCCTAGAGGGGCGCTTTTCTAAATTTCTTAAAATATTGGTTAGGACCGCCACCTTCCCGACCCATGTATCTACGGAAAGTTCTTTTTATTAAATGTTATGAACTATCTCAAAGTTTCAAACAGATCACATTGTTAGATTTCTAATTTTAACTATATCGTGTTATGTTAGTTCCACATTCCACCACTAGGGAGCGCGTAGATGTGTCTTGAAACTTTAAGATACTTCATAACATATTGAGATATATGCTACTTATTAAATATAAAAATGTCAAAAGTTTAGTAACCACTATTTCCGAATAGTAATTTGTGCAAATATCTTAAATTCTTGCTTAAGACCGCCACCACCTCGAGTAACATATCTACTGGTAGGTTGTTTAACGGACTTTCCTTTCGACACAGTTTTGTTATGAATAGAGAGTGCTCCCTGGTGGTGGAATGTGGAACTAATAGAATTCTTGGTTAAGACCGCCACCATCCCGACCCATGTACCTACGGAAAGGTTGCGTGAAGGCGTTTCGTTGAGAAATGTTTTTGTTAAGAATACAGTGCGCTCCCTGGTGGTGGAATACGGAACTAACATAACGCTATTTTGTTAAAATTAGGCAATCTAACAAGGCGATCTGTTTAACATATCTACTGATAGTTTGTTTAACGAACTTTCCGTCCGATACAGTTTTGTTATGAATAGTGTGCGCTCCCTGGTGGTGGAATGTGGAACTAACAGAATTCTTGGTTAAGACCGCCACCTTCCCAACCCATGTATCTACGGAAAGTTTGCCTGAAGGTGTTTCGTTCAGACATGTTTTTGTTAAGAATAGAGTGCGCTCCCTGGTGGTAGAATGTGGAACTAACATAACGCGATTTGCTTGCGACTTTAAGATAGTTCATAACACATTGAGATATAGGCTACTTATTAAACATAAAAATGTCAAAAGTTTAGTTACCACTATTTCCGAATAATAATTTGTGCAAATATCTTAAATTCTTACTTAAGACCGCAACCACCTCGAGTAACATATCTATTGATAGGTTGTTTAACGGACTTTCCTTCCACTCCAGTTTTGTTATGAATAGTGTGCACTCCCTCGTGGTAGAATGTGGAACTAACATAACGTGATTTTGTTAAATTCAGGAAATATAACAAGGCGATCTGCTTGAAACTTTAAGATAGTTCATAACACGTTGATATACATACTACTTATTAAATATAAAAATGTCAAAAGTTTAGTCACCACTATTTCTGAATAGTAATTTCTGCAAACATCTTAAATTCTTGCTTAAGACCGCCACCACCTTGAGTAACATATCTACTGACAGGTTGTTTACCGGACTTTCCTTCCGAGACAGTTTTGTTATAAATAGAGTGCGCTCCCTGGTGGTGGAATGTTGAACTAACAGAATTTTTTGTTAAGACCGCCACCTTCCCGACACATTTATCTATGGAAATGTTGCGTGAAGGCGTTTCGTTCAGATATGTATTTGTTAAGAATACAGTGCGCTCCCTGGTGGTGGAATCCGGAAATAACATAACGCGATTTTGTTAAAATTAAGCACTCTAACAAGGCGATCTGTTTAACATATCTACTGATAGGTTGTTTAACGGACTTTCCTTCCGATACAGATTTGTTATGAATAGAGTGCGCTCCCTGGTGGTAGAATGTGGAACTAACATAGCTCGATTTTGTTAAAATTAGCAGCGAGGACCCGGTTCGAGGTTCGTTCGAGCGAGATTGCCTTTTTTACAAGACTGTGCAGTCGTGCGCAGCAGGCCCGCTATACGGTGACGTAGGCAGCGGGGACCCGGTTCGACATTCATTCGAGCGCGATAGACTTTTTAAAAAGAGTTTGCAGTGCGTGCACAGCACGTCTGCTATAAGGTGCCGTAGGCAGCGAGGATCAGGTTCAACTTTCGTTATAGCGAAAGGCTTTTTTAAAATTGTTTGCAGTGCGTGCGCTGCACGCCTGCAATACGGTGCCGAAGGCATCGGGAACCCGGTTCGACTTTTGTTCGAGCGCGATACGCTTTTTTAAAGAGTTTGCAGTGCGTGCGCAGCACGACTGCTATACGGTGCCGTAGGCAGCGGGGACCCGGTTGGATTTTTGTTCGAGCGAGATTGCCTTTCTTACAAGATTTTGCCGTGCGTGCGCAGCACGCCTGCTATACGGTGCCGTAGGCAGCGGGGACCCGCTTCGATTTTAGTTCACTCGAGGTTTGTTCGCAGGCGAGTTGCGTTCTTTCGAGATTTTATAAAAAAGGAGGGGCCCCGCTAGCGGGCGAAGCCAGCTAGTAAGAACATAAGATCCACATAATCCAGTTTTTAAGTAATACAAAACAACATTTTTACGCTTTTTATAGTACATAACAGATGAATATTATTAAATAATACAATGACCATAATAAAAATAGTTGAAAAATATAACACCCATAAAGAAACTGATTTTAAATACATCATAGATTATTTTTTTAAATTTAATTTCTGTTTAAAAGTATAAGCTTTACACTAAAGTATAAAAGTTGGCAAGTAAGTAAAAGTATATATATTCAATACATATGCTAAATTCATAAAACAGTGAAAAAATAATTTTGAGAAAGCAATAATCTCACATTTTTTATATGCATTTCTGTAAAAGAAATAGGACTTTGATGTTAATAATAATTTATTATTATTAATATTGTTATTATTAAGGATATTATTGATATAGCAATGGAAATTAAGGTAGGAAAACAGTAGTGCCGAAGAATTTGTCTTTCAATAGCTCAAGAGTTAATTTAAAAATGATTAAGTAAAAAACTTTTTAATTGATAGATGGTAACATGCGAGATGCTTTCTTTAATAAATGGTCCTACATTTTAAATATGCTAATGTAGAAGACTGCAATATTGTCTTATTTGAAAATTGTTTTGCGTTCTTATAGTTCTATTACAGGATGCCGCAAAATAATGTGAATACTTTAGCTGTTACTTGGAATTCTTTTTTCTTTATACTTTTAAAAATTCAAAGTGCTACATGTAAAGTATTATTGACCTCTCATAAGAAGAGACCAGTCAATCGTGCGTTACGTAGCTGAAGGCGTCCTCATTACCTTCATATTGGCGTGGAGCAGAAACGGGAAGGTTGCCATATTTTTCAGCTTTGCAATATTTTGGTGCAACTTATTTATTATTCACTTTTTAGGGGAATTACGTATTAAGATGTTATATAAATTATGTTACATTGTTTTAAATTATTACGATAATTATTTTCGTTTTAAATATATTTTATTAAAAATTGTTAAAATATACTATTTTTCTCTTTTAATAAAAGAAAATTACACAGAACAAAACCAAATAAAATTTTGCTCTTTGCTTTTCTGAACTTAAACTAATTAAAAAAAAAAGTATTATATTTTATAGGAAAATCCATAATTATAAAAATATATATACACAAATGGTATTTCCAAAATTAATATAAGTGACTATAAATGTGGAATCTACAAACTGCAGAAAAACATGAGCATAGTTTAATTTTAAGGAGATTCTTAAAAAAATATTTTACCACGCTCAACAATGTGAAACTTCACTCATTTTAAAAACATAAAAGCATGATTATTGAAGTGATTTGTAATCAGTTTTTTTTATTTTATTTATTTCCGATAAATGAATTGCATCTCGAGTTATAAGTGATTGTTGTCTAAGGATGTAGTTTTTAACAGATGTGCCTATAGACCGCACACCAGACCACGTTTTGATGAATATAAACATGAGAAGTTAAATGAAAGAAATACACTCGAAAAAGGAGGAGGAGGTGGGGGAGGGGGGGGGGAACAAAAAATTCTTATTTCTTTTTTGCCTTAGTGTTTAATTATTTTATATGGCACTTATATATAAAAAAAATAAATGTTACTAATTTTTTCGTCTACCTATGCATAAAATTTTGAGATAATGCATTGCATTTCAAATCCATAGAATACATTTCATTCAGGCTTGAGATAGGCAGATACAAAAGCTGGAATCTTTAAAAATTGTTGCAACCAAAGGAACAAAAACGAGCTTCTGTAGATAAGACGCAAAAATTATTTTATTGAAACCTCTTCTCTTGTTCTTTGTCATGAATGGTCGAACTGGAAGGGGGTCGAACTGAAAGGGTGGGGTTATTTTTCCCTTACAGTTTCAACTAGTACACCCTCCATAAAATACTGTTCTAAAAGAAGGTGTTTCCCAAGTCTGAACTCTTAATGGGTCAATAATACTTTGGTTATAATTTGAAATTTGTGTCTCTGTATCAGCCTGTTTGTCTATATCCATCTGCAATCACAAAAATATTGAGATAGCCTAGAAATTTAATTATGCTATTAAAATATAATACAATACTATTGCTATTTAAAAGTTTCTATTATACATAAACTTTGCTTACAAAATAAAAGCACAGAGTTTATGTTCAATTTCCTTCTTTATAAAATACAATAAAGTCCCATTCTGCTATTTAAAAATGTTTTTGAATTAAATTTCCATTTCAAAAAATCATTATCGATTTTTATAAAGTTTTATTTATAAAATTTTCTTTTATTAGTGTAAATTTATTTATTATCTGTTTGACCATGCACATTGCTAATGCAGGTAATTTTTAAATTCATATATGCCACAAAAGTAGAAAATGGATTGTTGTCCACCAAAAAATGGTTTGTATAAAATTTACAGGGCTTCAAAAAAGTAATTGAATACAAGACCAACTTTGTATTGTTGCAATTTGAAGAGAGTTTTGTTTACACTATACTACAGTGAAACTCGTTTAAGATACGCCCGCTTAAGATACGATCCCGCATAAGATACGAATTATATTCGGTCCCTTGAAAAATGCCTATTAAACCTGTGTAAAATTACCCGCTTAATATACGTACGCATAAGATACGATCACGCTTAATACACGAAGAAAATTTGTCCATTGATGTCGAAAAACCCGCTTAATATACGAAATGGTGCTTATGTAATATTGAAAGTAAAAAGAAAAGCACATTCTTTGACTGAAAAGTTGGATGTCTTAAGGAAATACGACGCTGAGAATGTTAAGCAAGACTGTCTTTCCGAAATCTGTGGGAATACACCAGTCAACACTTCGAGCTCTGTTAAAAAAAATAGACAGAACCTGGAAAACAGTGCATCAGCTGGAGGCTCTGGCAGAAAGAATATTAAGGTGGCAAAATTCGAAGAATTGGAGAACATTTTACTGGAGTGGTTCACCCAAACCCTATCGACGAACATCCCAACTAACGTATCATTGGCCTACAAAATTGCTACACGTCTTGTAGTGGATTTCACATCTAGCTGCGGTTGACTAGAGCGCTTCAAAGATGCGGCTTAGTTTAATAGGAAAGTAAGAAGAGAGTCGACAGCTGTGAATGTAGATAATGTCAATTGTTGGAAAAATAACGTGTTCGCCCCGCTATTGAAAAAGTACTCAAGATGCGATATTTACAATATCGAAGAGGTGGGCCTTTTTTAGGTGCGTTCGTAATTATATAAATACGTAGCACCTATAGTCGTCGTTCAGTCCGTCCGTCCGCATATAACAGAGCAAAAACTATTTAACCAAATGGTATGGAATTTTAAATATATAATTATTGCAATATTTTGTCGAGTCGTTTCAAATTTTATGAAAATCAGATGCATAGTTTAATTACAGGGGCAGTCAACAAGTTTTCCGTTAAAATAAGGCCAATGTAAAAAATTATTTCAGGTGAATTTTAATGATGAACAGAGTGAAATTGATATGCACTTATTGAAGTGCACTAAAATATACATTCAGTACAATATGCAATGTAAAAAATATTTATAAAACTAATTATAGTACGAACGCACCTCATTTGCCATGTTTGACATGCAATTTCTAACTTGTTTATATTAATGCCTGATAAAACAATGGCGTTTAAGGGTGAGAAATGTTTTGGAGGCAAACTGAAAAAAGAATGTATCACTGTTTTAAGTGGATCAAATAAGAGCGGAATTGCTAAATTAAAACCCCTCGTCATCGGCAAGTCGCGGAATCATCACTGTTTTAAAATTGCTAAAAATCTGCCCCCTGCGATTATGAAAGACAAGCCGAAGCGTGAATGACAAGCGATATATTCGTTAAGTAGATCCGCAAGTTCGATGAACGAATGAAAAAGGAGTCCAGGAAAGTATTGTGTCTCGCCGACAACTGTCTCACCCATCCGAAGGATATCCCCAGCTTACGAAACATCGAACTAGTCTTTTTAACCACCCAATGTGACTAGCGTGGTTCAATCCATGGACCAAGACGTAATCCATGTTCTAAAAAAGAAATACAAATGTCGTGTCTTTGTACGTCATCTACACCAAACGGATCATCGCGAAAAGGATCTGTCCTGTCCAATCTGTAAGC
Source organism: Maratus speciosus (assembly GCA_963932465.1). Lineage (NCBI taxonomy): Eukaryota > Metazoa > Arthropoda > Arachnida > Araneae > Salticidae > Maratus > Maratus speciosus. Next base: position 301,635,051 of record OZ010788.1, read on the forward strand.
GTATTAACAGCTTGGACGCCATGTATTTCCTGAGTGCGTCATGGGAAAACTTAATATCAACCACCATTGAGAACTGCTTCTGTAAAGCCTTTGACGTCGACGGTACTTTGCAAAACGTTGACATCGCAGAAAAGGAGCAGCATCAAGAAGGATGCTCATTAGGACTCATTTGTAAAAATTGACGATCAGGCCGTAACAACTGAAGTTCGTTCTATCGTGGATATAATCGCGGACGTCAAAAGTTCCGATGAACCTAGGCCTTCAGTAAAAGCAGAAGACAGCGCGGATGAAGAAACGGATGTACCAGCCATACCATCATTCGCATCTGTAATGAGCTCGTTCAGCTTACTTCGACTGTACGCCTCTTCGATGGATGCTGGTCCTTCTGTCGAAGATTTTTTTCTACCACATCAACAAGGCAGAAAACGTAGTGATAAAATTTCGTCCTACGTTGAACCAAACCAAGGTAAACGACATTTTTCAACGAACTAAAACTACTTCATGTACTTTAATTTTGATAATGTATCAAATAATTATTGTTCCTTGCATACATTTAGTTTGTCTTTCTAAAAATAAATTATGAAAATTTATTATTTCTCCACTTTAAATATGTAGTGTATTTTAGTTTCTGTTTTCTAATGATTAACAATAATTTCATTTTATCACCTTTTTTTTTTAATTGGTAGAGCGTATTGCATAAAGGCGTTTTAATTTTGTTATTGTACAAACGGTGAGTCAATAAAATCTTTATTTCAAAATCTTAAACTCAAATTTCCTAGAATATCTAAAAATCGTTAGAAATGGGCAAAATGAGAGTCATAAATGGCTAAAATGCGTTAATAACAATGTGCACTGGCTTTATATGCATTATTATTCGAGAATCTATGAAATTCGGATAAGATACGATCCTGTTTAAGATACGAAATGCTCTCGGTCCCTTGATTCGTATCTTAAACGAGTTTCACTGTATTTTATATGCAACACATTTTTAATATGCAGAATATAATGTCTATAAAAGATAAATTTGCCTATTGAAAAAAGCTATGGAATGCTTTGTATTGAAAATAGTACGGCCACCCTGAGTTCATACTCATTTTTAAGTAAAAAATAAAAATCCCTTGAGTTATTGGCCATGATCATTATGTTTTCCATATCAACAATCACATTTTTTAAACCAGTATCACACACTCCCTTAAAAAATAGGTAATTTGAAAAGTAAAGTTTTACATTAATCTATATTTCCGTGTAAATGGCAAGAACGAAAAAATTTATACTAGTCTCCAGGTGAATTTATTTTTGCCAGGTGAAAAAAAAAAATCTAAATATAGATTTTTCTCTCTATTTTTCTTGTGTAGCCCTAGGCTTACGAAATAGGCCTTTTATATATATATATAAATTCTGGAACTTTCCAGTGAACTTTTTCTGGACCCCCTGTCCAAAATCAAAAACTCTTATAAAAGGCGATGTAAAAAAGGTGGTGAAAAAAATTCAGAGACCGAAAACATAGCACTTTGTTGAGCATATAGCTAATAGCAAAAAAAAAAAAAAATCCACTCTCCAAAATCATTGAACTTCCCTAGATCCAAAATTTGTTCCAACACAGTTCCTTTCATCTTATTCTGATCTGCTTGTTCATAAAAACAAAACCTCCTCTTTTATTAAGTGGGAGAGCCTTCCTCTACTTCAGGTGACTACTAATTCTTACATTAGCTTAATGAAAGATGGTTGGACAAAAAGTTGTCCATAAAAGGAATTCTTTTTTAGACTAAAATAATAAATTTTATCTTGTGCAATTTCTGAATTTTTAGAGCATTTCAAAATTTTTTTGCATTGTGCTGTGATTTTTTGACATTCATAAGAAGAATTTGGTTGTAAACTTTTCTCCTTAGAAAGTAACTTTTGTCCTCCACGTTTTTTGAATTTTTAATGTGATTTTTGGGGAATTTTTGCATTTTGCACTGTTGTCCTCAGCGATTTTTTTTTTTTTTTTTTTTGTGTGTGTGTGTGTGACAGATATTTTTGAACATTTGTGAAAGAAATCCAGTTTTACACTTTTAGCATAATAAAACGAATTTGAAATTTTAACATTTTTTTAAGATTCGGTGCAATTTTTCCACATTAGTAAAAGGAACTATCTTCAATCGTCTAGCCCGATGTAGTAAATTTAGTACCCTTTTCAATAAAGTTTATTCGGATTTTGTGTACAGATTTTAAAATCTTCCAAGATTTTGTAAAGTTTTTTTTGCATTTTGTGTTATTTTTTTGATGAGTCCATGCAATGCCAGGTGGATCAGCTAGTTTTCAATATTTTAGGAAAAGAGTTACTTGATTTAAGATACTTAACAGTGCAATGAGAAATAAAAGTTTCATGGAATACTAAGAAATAAACAAGCATTCTTCCCTTATTTTATAATGATATTTTTAGTATATCTTACTTTTCAACTTTAAATAAACACAAATATTTTAAAACTTAAACAGTATCACCTAAAGATGGTCTTTTTCAACATTTGTCTTATGGCACATTTGAATGTACTGTTAATTATATTTCAATGGCATGCATATGCATATAATACAAAATGTAAGTATGATATTTTTATATGTACTCACTTAAAAAATTTAACAAAATGTATATTACACACACATACAAAAAGAGAAAAGAGAAAAAGAATAAAAGTTGTAAGAAATAAGTAAAACATAATGAACACTTTAAAACTTTCCACTGTACAACTAATTTACTCTCATACCAGCAGTAGTGCCAAATTTTGAGAAATATCGGGTGGGCTCAAAAAAGTTTTGAGTAAAATACACATACAATTTTTAGCCAGTGCGTGCAGAGAGGGGTGAGGGAGGAGTGAATGAATAAAAATGATAAATCGACATCAAAGTATGTTTAAGTAAAATATAAAATTATTCTAATTTAATATTTTATTAAATTATATTCTTACAAGTTCTTTCAGAAAATACATTAATATTTATTACTTATAAATAACATAAAAATTGCTAATTATTGAAAATGCAAAAAACTAAATATCAAGAAAAACTAAATGTCATTTTAGTCACCTTCATCAAGACATTAAAACTGATGTTAAAATATGCTGGCAATTTGTTTTCAGAGAATTTTATTTTTACATCCGATGAAGGGGCTTTCAGTGCTCCTGTGAGCCTAATTGATGTCCTTACTATTTTTCAAATAAAATTATTTTGAGAACTTCAATAAAATCAATTTTTTTTTTTTTTTTTCAGTGATTAAACAAATAAATAACCAAATAAATTAATGGAAATTGTGTGGGCGGAGAGATCAAATTATTGAGTGGGCTCACACACCACAGATCCATATAAGTTGGCACCACTGTATACCAGCATACTAGAGCACTGTAGCACATCAGTTAGGAATGAAATTACCATTTCCCAATATAGAAACTAGAAATAGAAATTAAAAAAATTATGGAAAGTGTAATATTTCACCTCATTTTCAGCCTTTTCTTTATTTTCATGTTCTTCTTTCACCTGTTCTTCTGCATTAGTTGCTGCAGGAGCTGGGGTTGAAGATGGTGTCGGAGCAGGAGTTGATTCTTTGCTATCACTTGGGGTGACATTGTTATTAGTATTATTAGCAGGAACAATCTGATTAGCATTATCAGGCATTTTATTATTAGGAAGTTCTCCAGGTGGAATGCTATACAGACCATTATTATGCTCAAACTCCTGAACCTATAATGAGAAAAAATGAAATTATACTTAAAAGTATGAGTTATAGTTGAAACAGCTTTAAATAATAACTACTATGCATATAAATTATATTAATATATTCTGCAGAATGAACAACATTCTTAATTTGGTGTGTAACATGCATGCACACTGCATACACACACACACACACAATAGCATTGCAACGAAAACATGTTGTATAATTGGTCTTCAAATGCAGCAATAAAGGTATTACTTGGAATCTTACAAGTTTCTAAACTACTTTTAAGAAAACAGTCAATAGGTTTTATACGATTTTCATAAAATGCAGCTTATGAGGCAAAATCAGGCAATACCAACAATGCATCTTAATTTTTATTCAGTCTACAAGTTATTTTTCTTATTTATAATACAACCCCAAAGCAGAATATGCTTAAATGTGCGACGTACGTCGCAGAACAATGAGATGTGCTGCAGAACATTTCAAGACAAATGATACTTTTTTTTTTTGTAAAAAAAAAAAAAAAAAAAAAAAAAAAGGTTGCATACTGATGTGAAAGCAAAAAGAATTCGGGAGAGGGGGAGGACTACTTTTGTTGTGTTCGAATCTATTTAGGGTTGGGTTGGGTTGATTTTTGACGGCCAATTATCTACACGAGGGATATAGGCCTGGGGGGAGTGCCCTCCGTGGGGGTCTTTCTAAGGGAACCTAATCCGTATTAACGCATGGAAGATCCACGGCTCGAAGAAAACCACGAAAACTCCGAACGATTAGGCCGACGGGCGCGATTGGGATCGAACCCAGCACCTCCCGTCTACCAGCTTCGAGAGCAGAACCTCTCGGCCACTGGTGGGGCTCGAATCTATTTAGGAAGAAATAAGAATATCGCGCGGCAATCAATCTTTCTCCCTCCATCCTATTTCACCTACTTTCTGAATAACAAGCGATTTCTTTCCGAATGGGAGTTGTCTTCCGCGAATGTGCAAAGAACGAAGCTGGGAAAGTTCGCGACAAAACGTGAATTTCGCCCAAGGACCACGTAAAAAACGCGAATTACGTCAAAACATCGCGGAAAAAATGCAAATTTCGTGAAAAGATCGCGGAGAAAACGCAAATTTCGACAAAGAATCGCGAAAAAGAATCACAAAATTTATTCAAAGTATTGTGGAAAAAAGCAAATTTCGTGAAAAGATCGCAGATAAAACGCAAAATTCGTGTAAAGCTCGCGGATAAACGCAATTTTCAACAAAGAATCACAAAATTCTTCAAAGTATCGCAGAAAAACGCAATTTTCGACAAAGAATCGCGAAAAAGAATCACAAAATTCTTCAAAGTATCGCGGAAAAATGCAAATTTCACGAATAAAATGCAAAATTCGTGAAAAGATCGTGGAAAAAACGCAAAACCCGTGAAAAGATCGCGGAGACAACGCAACTTTCTTGACAAAATCACGGTAAAAAAACACAAATTTCGTCAAAAGATCGCGGAAAAACAAATTTCGAGTGAAGATCGCGGAAAAAAACGCAAATTTCAACAAAGAATCACGAAAAAAAATCACAAAATTATTCAAAGTATGGCGGAAAAATGCAAATTTCGTGAAAAGATCGCGGGAAAACACAAAATTAGAGAAAAGATCGCAGTTAAAACACAAATTTCGTGAAAAGATCGCGGATAAAACGCAAATTTCGTGAAAAGATCGCGGATAAAACGCAAATTTCGCGAAAAGATCGCGGATAAAACGCAAATTTCGCGAAAAGATCGCGGATAAAACACAAATTTCGTGAAAAGATCGCGGATAAAACGCAAATTTCGCGAAAAGATCGCGGATAAAACGCAAATTTCGCGAAAAAAAAAATCGCGGAAAAAACGCAAAATTCATGAAAAGATCGCGGAAAACACAAATTTCGAGAAAAGATCGTGGAAAAAACGAAATTTTCGTAACAAAATCGCGAAAAAAAACAAATTTCGTCAAAAGATCGCGGAAAAACAAATTTCGATAAAAAGATCGCGGAAAAACACATATTTCGAAAAAAAGATCGCAGAAAAAACAAATTTCGAGAAAAGATCGCGGAAAAAAATGCAACTTTCGTCAAAAGATCGCGGAAAAACGCAAATTTCGTCAAAAGATCGCGGAAAAACAAATTTCGAAAAAAGATCGCGAAAAAAAAAAAAAAAAGAACGCGAATTTCGTGAAAAGACCGCGGAGAAAAGGCAACTATTTCATCAAAAGGTCGTGAAAAAACACAGATTTTGCAAAAGGTCACGAAAAAACGTGAATTTCGTCAGAAGATCGCGAAAAAAACGTGAATTTCGTTTAATGGTCACAGAAAAATGCATATTAGTTAGTGCCGGAGGGGGGGTTGGGGGTTGCCCTCTGCTGTAACCTTTCTGAAAATTTCCTGTGAATTTATTTCATTGTAATTAATAGTAAAAATAAAATTTTTCAGTTGAGTGTAATCATATAGAACGGTAAGTAATATATATTAGTAAATTACAATGTTGATAGTTAGAAAAAACACAATTTTGTATGAAGCGTACATAACTTTGTTACTGGCCAGTGAAAAAAATCTGTGTACTGGCCAGTAGGTAAAAATGTTAATTTTGACCTATACTGGTTAGAGAAGGTATTCCTGTATCCTGGGGCCCTATGCACAGATTAGAGTTGGTTCAGATACATTCAGATAGTAAAATTATGGAAGATTCCTTAGCACTTATCAATACTTGCATGAAAGAATTCATGTGCAGATGAACTGCAAATGTTTCTCTACAAGCCTAAAATTTTTAAAACTTTGAAATTTGTTTTACATGCTTTTAATGTTTTTCAAACATTCCTAAATGACTTCAAAGCATTAGTCGTATCCTCTGAAAAAACAGAAAATGCAAGTCTGGGGACAAACTTTTATAAAAAAGAAATATCTTCAGTATAATAGTTATTGCTGATATAATTTCGGTACTTGCTACCATGTTAAAATGTATTCAGGTAACAGATCTTCGTCCTTGGGAGTATACAGATTTAATTACAAATTTAAACTGTTATTTGCTAACATCAAATCCCATCTGACAAGCCTTCATAATTGTGAGAATGTGCAACAATTTATTGATATTGTCAGATCATTGCCAAAATGTTTTTTCAAAAATACAATACTTTCATGGTACATGTTTTTAGAAGAAAGTACTTTCCAAGGAGTACCCCTGCCAGACCTTCCAATAAGTAGCAAAATATTAAGGTCTACTACTGATAATTCTAGTATATCATATTTTATCAGTGACATCAAAGATATACTGCAATATATTGATACATTGCTGCATCAATACAGTGTCTATTTTGGACAAAGCACAGAACTTGATGAGATCATCAAAGCAACAAAATATTTATTCAATTTTGAATATCTGAGTTCAGATGTGACAAACAAAGGATCTTTCCAAATTTTTAGAAATTCTGAATGTACTCCCTTGTGTTCATCCCTCCAAAGGGGAAGGGAAGGAGCTGTATTTTGAATACACTGTATTTCTTGATTGGGTTTATGAAACTGTCAAAGAGTGCCAGGAGAGTGAAACATATTTTTAAAATAAGACCATGTTGAAAAATGCTGTGAATACTTTAAAATCAGAGATCCCAAAAATAAGCAGTTTTCTAACTAAAATTTTGTCTATTTCAGTATCTGAAGCTATATGCAAATCATGGGGGTCTACAATCGATAAAAATTTTTCTAAAAGGCCCAATACAGCTGATGGGAATGAAACGACCATTGGTACAACAGACAAACGTATGTTTATTTATACGAATGGACCTCCATCTGGACATACATCTGTTAGGAAACTTGTAAAAGCTGGCTTTATAACTATGTATGGACCAAATTTCCAAAGACATTTTCTTCATAAAAGTAATAGGTCTAAATATCTCACTTCCAAAGTCAATAACTTCTGTGTCAATGCCATGGATAGAAATAAATCTTGCCTCCAGAATATGTTTCTTTTGTTTGACAGTGTTTTTTGAAACACATCTTTAGCATTTTTATAAAAGATGAAATTACATCTTTACATATGTATATAAACATCCTCCCCCCCCTTTTTTTTTCCACCCATTGCACTTGCAGAACATTTTTGATCATCTGAAATTCCGTTGCAGAACATTGCAAAGTATTCTGCTTTGGGGTAATACCAGTGTTAAATTCTACATATAGAAATAGCTATTGTTTTTGTTCAGAGAAATAGATTTAAAGTTTGAGATTCACAAATTAAAAGTATCGAAGAATATGAGCTTAAGATTAATCTATTACTTCATTTTGAGGGATAGCTAGAGTGAGAGATTTAATAAGGAGGCTGGCTCACAGGTGCAATTCAGAATAAAAAAAAAAAAAAAAAATTCTGAAAGGTTACAGCAGAGGGGAGGAATCTCCTCCCAGAGCTAATTACATGTTTTTTCGCAACCCTTTGACGAAATTCACATTTTTTTTTTTCTGTAATCCTTTGATGAAATCCAAGGGGTTTTTTTTCTTTTTTTTTGCGATCCTTTGACGAAATTCATTTTTTTTTCCTTTCAACAATCCTTTGAAGAAATTAACATTTTTCTTTGATTCTTTGTTGAAAGTATTTTTTTTTTTTTTTTTTTTTTTTTTTTTTAATCCTTTGCATACTTGCCAACTAAATTTCGGTAAAACTAAGAAGATTTTGGACAAAAAATCAGAAGAAAGCAGAAGATTTTGGCGAAAAATCAGAAGATTTTTTAAGTTTTATAACACTTTCAGTAAGGATTAAAAAAAAACAGCTGAATACTTATAAATAAATTTCATAGAGAAACTTGATTAAAGTAATCACTAATTTGCAATTACACAATATATATTATGACCAAAAAGGATATCTTGAATATATTAAAAATTACTAATTTTTTTTTTTTTTTTTTGAATATTCATAGATATCCCACCTTTCACATTAAAAGACACTTAAAACTTCTGACTCCTAAATTTCTTTCTTTTTTTTGAGGGCGATTCTGAGTAAAAAAAAAAAAAAAATTCTGAAATTCACAGCAAATTTTCTGAAAAGTTACAGAAGGGGGGGAGGGGGGGGGGGGAATCCACTTCCGACACTAGCTATGCGTTTTTTTCCCCGCGGCCCTTAGACGAAATTCGCGACCTTTGGCCGAAATTTGTGTTTTTTTTTTCAATTTTTTGACGGAATTTGTTTTTTGAGATTTTTTGACGAAATTTGTTTTTTTTTTCGCGATCTTTTGAAGAAATTTGTCGTTTTTTCGCGATCTTTTTTTACGAAATTAGCGTTTTTCACGCGATCCTTTGACGAAATTGGCGATTTTACTGCAAATGATTGACAAAATTAATTTTTTTTGGCAAAGATATCGAAATTGGCGATATTTTTTATGTCCGAATTTTCGAATTGGTGGCCGATTTTTTTAAATTTTTGGAAAATTCGGACCAAAATCACCCTTACGCGTTGTTTACGCAATCTTTTGACAAAATTCGCGTCTTTCCCGCGATCGTTCGACGAAATTTGGGGTTTTCCGCGATCCATTGGTGAAATTTAGGTTTTTTCCGCGATCTTTTCACGAAACGCGCGTTTTTTCTGCGATCCTTTAACAGAATTTGCGTTTTAATGCGATCTTTACACGGAAATAGTGTTTTTACACATTCTTTTGACGGCGCTTTTTTTTACCCGATCTTTTGACGAAATTCGCGTTTTTTCGCGATCTTTTCACGGAATTAGTCTTTTTACGCGATTTTCCGACAAAATTTGCATCTTTCCCGCGAACCTTCGGCAAAATTTCGGGTTTTCCCGTGATCTTTTGACGAAACTCGCGAAAAAAGCATAAGAAAATGATAAGAGTAAATACCTTATTTCCTGTCTTGACACTGTCCAGATGTATATCTCCTCTGCATTCCTCTATATTTATTTAACACTGCATATTTCTTTTATATTTATTTAACACTTAGAATATATCTCCTTTATTAAAATATATTTCCTTTATTATTATTTCCTTTATTAACAGTATACAAAGTCATTTCACTTACCTTTTTATTCATTCCTGTTATTCTATCTTTAATTCCTTTTTGCGATGTTTATCTTTCTTTGCCGTTCATATTCACGTTTTTCAATTGTCTGCTTCCGTGCAAACATGAGCACGCATTTCGTTTGAATGATGATCATAGATTAGTTTCTCGATCGCCGCCAGATGGCGTCGCTCATTTGAGTTTACGACACATCGGCTCTGCGTTCTTTCGTCATGATGATCTCATTCTGGAACTGTCTGTAGTTGCTCCTTGCATTGCGTAATGAGGCGTTATTCGAACGCCCGGCTGATATAAATTGAAATAAGTTTCTCTCCTTCTTCGCCTGCTGCCTGCCTGTCTGCACTCGTTGCTTTCTTTTCCTGTGTTTGTCTACGTGTTTCGTCTCGTCCTTTTTACTAACAGTGTTGGTTTTCCACGACATTTTAATAGTGCTATTATGGCTGGAGATGTCTTCTTGAGTTGCTGTGTGCTTTTAATAAGTTGATGCTTTTACTTCCTACTTCATCGTTCGTCGGCCATTTTATAAGTTGGTTGTTATGAGTTCGATAGTATAGGACTTCGACTCTGCTCTTTAAAGATGGACTCTGCATACGTCGTGTTTAAATAGATACACTGATGTGAGTCAAGATGGCTATTGTTATGTTGAAGTACAGAGAAGTTTTACTCGCTATTTGTTATCGGCATCTACATTTTGACGTTTCATCTAATGGCTATTTACAAGGCATCTTCATCTATAAAGAAGTATTTTTCCCGGAGTTGTTTCGGCACGTGATTCACTGTATTTCAGTTTAATAGTCATCGGCGTATTAGATGTTTGTGAACAACATGGAACTTTGAGGAGGACCAGTCATTCTGTGATCTTTTTCATTTCTTTATTGCTATGAGTTCAGTTTTCTTTTATTGTCACATGGCTTTTTGGATATGTATTTATATTTAATTTGACAGCTTAAATATATTTATTGAATTTAAAGATTTGATTTATTGTTTGAATTATATTTAAACTTATTTTATATTTTAGTTAATAAACGTTAGTTTGTTTTTAAACTTACTTTGTTTTTATTTCGCGACCATACGTTTCTTTTCTTTTTCATAAACTATTTAATACTTTATTGGGACTATTAGCGTTAGCTTTCATCGTGCTTTTAATTAAACTCTGCTAATCTAATTTAGTTTAATCCTTGTCATTAATTTAATGACATCAGAAAAGGCCGAAAATCGGAAGAAAATGACGAAAAGTGGAAGAAAACGCATTACGTGTGTAAAATCGGAAAACATGTCAATTATTCGGGAGAATTCTGAAAAAATCTGAAGAGTTGGCAGCTATGCCTTTGAAGAGATTTCATCCCCCCCCCCCCGCAATCCTTTGACGAAAGTTTTTTTTTGGCGACCCTTTGAAGAAATCTACATTTTTATTCAATCCTTTAATGAAATTTGAGTTTTTTCTGCGATCCTTTGACAATTTTTGCATTTTTGTTTTCTGCAATCCTTTGATGAAATTCGCGTTTTTTTCCACGATCCTTTAAACTTGGAGACTTTTTCTGCGAACAACTGACAAAATTGATTTTTTTCTTGTGACCATTTGTTGACATTCATGATATTTCTTATGTCCAATTTTCGGACAGATGACTTTTTTTTTTTGTCTTAAGAAAATTCGGAGCAGAATCACCTCCTGGAGGCTCACCTAAAATTTATGTTTACTAGAATCTGTCAAATGCATAAAAGACTAAATTCAAAATAGACTCATTTACAAAGTAGCTAGTTGCTTACAGAACACAAATGTATGATAAATTTCATTTGGAAACTGCTATATTTACAATCCACTTACCCCCCAAAAAATTTAATTGTGTACTGATCTGTTCTCTCTCAAAACAATAACATAGTAACATACAATAAATTTTTTTATAACAATACGATAAGGAATATAATTGCTTAAAAATATTATGTCAATGCCTATTTTTGTCTTCATATAATTTCTTTTGATATTTTTCTTTTGTCTTTTCAGCTTTACAATTGAAGTACTATATGCATAAAAAATGTGTAGACAAGCAGGAATGTGTAGATGTGCTAAATACCAAATAAGATTTTTATAGACAGAAACTACAAAGCATACATGAACTAAGAACAAAAAACCTTTAAAATCCCTAGGTAGTTATAAAGTTAAAAATCAAACATATAAACTTATTTTACATAGAGAAAACTTTAACTTCAGATACAAACCTTGACATGCATAATATGATGGAAAAAATGAGATTTAAGTAATAAGAACATCCATTTAAGCAATCAATGAATAATAAAATTGTATGGAATTGTTCAAGAATGCAGTATAATATTTTATTTATATTTTTTGGGGGAGAAGGGGGATTGTCAGATTACGAAAATATATTTTTTAAATCTTTATATTAGAAAAGACAATAAGTATATTCTTTTTTCTCGCAATGAATGATGAATAAAATTTTTGTGATTATAAACATTTTGCCACAAATGGCATCTTTTGACTTTGGAATTTCCCAAATTGTTTTTTTTTTTTTTTAAACATAACTAAAGTAATACATACAACAGAATTTAAAAGAATTATTGTTAAAAAGAAACTTGCACAAGTAACTTACTTTTTTCCTAATCAAAGACATCACACCTATTCTAGTCAACACATGTTGGCGAGACAGACCTTCTCTTGGCACACCATCAGCAAATGTTTCTGAATTGTCAGCACCAGGTTCACAAAGATGGCGCATAAACAGAGAAACGTAGGCCTTGAAATTTTTTTCAGACTTGCCTCTCAAATCACGCACCAACCTTAAGAATTAAGTTATAAAAGTAACGAGGAAAAAAAAAAAAAAATAGATATAACTAAAATGTAAGGGAAAAAAAAAATCATATATATATATATATATATAATAATTACCATTGTGAATTAAATGCATCTTGTGGTGGCATGCCATAACGCATGATTGCATTTAGGAAAGCTTTTCTCTGTCTGGCATTGAATCCAAGGACCTATTAAACAAAATTTTTAATTAATTTTTTTTTTCATCAAGTTTAAAGAAAGAAAGCTAAAACCAAATATTTATTTATGCTTACTTCAATGTTTCCACCCACTCTTGCCAATAGAGGTGGCAATGGCTTATCTCTCTCCATTTGACCAAGTCTTCCCTTACGGTTACGTACACCTTTTTCTATTTAAAAAGAAAGAAAAAAATAATAAAGTAAAGTTTGATCTCTTCAAATGATAATTCTTTAACAAAAAACTCAAAATATTTTTAATAACTACTAAGAGTTTATTGAACCAGGATAGAGGGATCTATATGGGCCAACAGAGAATCTCAGATCAATTACCAATCTCCCAGGGCACCATGTAAAATCCAACTCTTTAGCATGTACGTACGTATTTATCCTTCCAATAAGTTCCTTGTTTAATTTTTATTAAATTTCATACGATAAATCATTTCATATTCTGACTTCACATTGGGACATGAAATAAATTTGCTATTCAAGTTTTCCTCGCTTTATGCAGTTTTCAGTTACTACAGTAAACATTTTTTTAGATACTATTTCAATTATCATAGCTGAATGACCCCACAAATTTTTCGGAAAATTAAAATTTGCAAAACATCATTTGATAGACATAAAGCCAAACATCTATGTAGAGTATGAAAGTGCACAGAGGTTTCGAAAATCAAGTTTTGTGTTATTGCAAGTTTTAGTCTAAAAAGGACAAAAAAGCTGTGGAATTGACTATTATCCCTCCACTGCATGATTTTTTCTATTTTTATGAAAAAAATTATTTGAAATCTATATATCGGTCTAATAATGGGAAAAATAGTAAAAAAAAATTTCAAATTTTCAGCTAAAATTTGATATTTTATGGTGTGTGCCATATCTACACAATTAGGGATTTAAAATATTGTATTGCTATATTTTGCAACTAATTTAGCTTAAAATAATTGTACCTGCTTAACACTCTGCAACTTTTTTTTATATTAATAGTTTTAAGTATTCAATAAAAATAATGAAAATAAATATTACCTTAATAGTGTGATCAATTTTTTTTTTGTTTGTTTCCGAAGAACAAATTCTAATTTTTTGTCAAATGAAGCCATCTGAGATGGACAAAATAAGTGTTATTCCATTCTTTGGACTGTTCGTGATCAGGGACAGAGATCATATTTGCCAAATTCATGGCACATGGTACAGTGAAGGGTTATAATATAGAATCAAAATTAAAGTTGACTGTTTAATGTTTCTTGATTGTTACTCCTTTAATAATAATACATCAAAAACAATATTGGAGTACATTATTGAATTGTCTATTTGTGAAAATGTGTTTTTAAGAAAGTTGGTTGTGAATGTATTATAATTTTTCCCATAAAATGTATGTTTTGATTAATGCAGCAGTATAGAAGGATTAATTAACTGCAGTAATCAAGAGAAACCTGTATATATTGCCATTTGATAACATCTCTTATCAGACTAATTCTATATAGTAAAAAATAATCCAAACTATTTATTGTTTATGTGAATGGGAAGGATTTAAAGCTTTGTATGCCTTTGTTAGCCAAATATTTATTGCTAATGTAAACAAAGCCTATTTTGTAATGTTTCTTAATAATGAACTGAAAATATTAATTTTTCATGTGTAAATACTTTGAAAAGTCTAACTCCTACTGGACGATATAACTTACCCTCCCAACTCCCCCCCCCCCCAAACTATTAATTTCAATTCCTCCAATAATCTCCTTTAATTTGCTATTCTTTATTTTTCAAATAAAAATTGTACAGTAGCTCTATTGTATGGTACATGCTGAAACACAGTAAAAAAACAGTGATATCAAAAAGGGCAATATAGTTCAGGACAAAGAAAATTATACGAAAGATAACCTATTAACCCTATCAAGGGTCTGTCCAGACATTTCTCTCAGGGTCCTGTTTTTGTGAAATTATGAAGACTTTTTTTTTACATTTGTGAAAAAATCTAGTCCTAATTTTGGGAATTTCAAATGAATGTTATATTCAGGTTCTTTTATATATATTTTTTAAGAAGATATATGTATGTAAAATACATAATTTTTCTTTATGTATGTAAATGTGACACATCAGATTTTACTTTTAAATGATTGAATTTGTGAAAGGTTTAACTTATAATTGGAAAATTTTTGTAAAAGGCTTATTTTTAAGACAAAGAATTTTGTGAAGGGTCCTTTTTTTAAGGTGAAAAGTTTTGTGAAGGGTCCTGTTTTGAAATGAAAAATTTTGTGAAGTGTCCTTTAAAGAACCTAATTTTTTCTTAAACAGATCCCTGCCTATAAATAAATATTTCATATATGTCTGCCAAATATTAGTTTATGTCATTAAATGTTGGTTTTTTTAATTCGCCTAACATATATTTAAAACTCCAATTCTTCATGCAATCTGCTTAAGTAACAATTTACTTCAAGACGTGAGTTTCAAAACTTGCCTCATCCAGAAAATCAAATTTTAGGAAATCGCAAAAAACCTCTAACTGCGTCCATTGGTTTTCATAATAAAAGAAATAGAGGATAAAACTAGATATTTTGCAGATTGTTGGGGGTTTTTTCGGTGCAGATCTGCCAATAGAATAAATTGATGGAGAAAACACAATGTTTTAAATTTTGGATAAGGTTAGTTTTGAAACTCATGTCCTCATTTATTTATTTTTTTTGGAAGACATAGGAAATGGCAATACATCAAAATGAACAATCATACTGAGCCACGATATAGCAGGGTGTTAGTGTATGTAATTATCAGGGATTTAAGAAGAAATAAAAGAATTCACTTTATTTCTCCCTGTCACATTGCGAACGCGCCATTTCCTCGCATCCGCGAATCGGCATTTGCATGTGGCAATATCTCCCATTTTTAAACTTAATTTTTGCCTTTTTCGCAATTTTCCTTTAATATTTTATTGTTTCAATGTTCCCATTATTCAGCATTTATTATTAGTAATTTAACACATCCCTTATAATCCTACGGCGATTCCTTCAATTTTCGATCTACCGTTCGCTAAAATCGCCAATCTTTTTTTTTTTTTTAAAGTTGCTTTTACTTGAATTCATATCGAGCGCCATTGCTGCCGCACCACAGGAGAGAAAGATTCCTCCTTCCCTCCTGTGCCGTCCGGAGTGTTCAGTTTTTTTTTTTCGTTTATCGCTCTTTTGGCGTTCTGCGCTGACTTGCTCTTTGGCGTTGGGCGTATGATGTTTTTCTGCTTCGCGCGCTGATTGGTCACGGTCGCTGGTCGACTCGCCAATCTGGTGTGCGTTTGGGCTTATAGGATCACCAGGTAGATTCAGGCAGTATTGCCTGTGACTTAGAGAGTGTCGCATCGTGGAAAAGTTTTTAACGAGATTGCCCTGGCACGGGGATCCCACGTGGGTCCGCCGTATGCCGAGTTTTCTTTTTGATCTTCCGTTTCGGGGAATTCTTGAAAAAAAAAAAAAAAAAAATGGAAACTTTCAAGCCGTTTACCAGCATTCCAAACCTCAGCCACAAAATGCAGTTTAAAACAAAAGTTTCCTTTACAAGAATAAGTTTAATCTATTTTGTGCCTCTCTCTTTATACAGCAGCATGCACATCCAGGTTGAAGTTTTTGAAAAAGTATTTAAATCAACATCGTCCCTGGTAAGCTCTTTTTAATATTTTCCTTCTCTGTGCAAGACGAAGCAGAATGATGAAATATTATTTCGGCGAAAACGACAGCGAAAAGAAACCTGTGTTATTGACACTTCACAAAAGCATGTGGAACTTCGGGTTAGCCCTTGCACGTGTGACTGTAATAACGCCACTATAGGCCATTTCCTCTATTGTGACTTTTTGTTATGTGATACCCCCAAAAAATCTTTAATAAAACTTAATTCAAAATTACATACCATCATTTTTCTCTTCAAAGTCATCGTCATCTTCATTGTCATCTGTAAATTTAAAGTGAATATTAGTGACAATGAATTTTTTAATCAGCAAAGACAGAATAATGATATTTAGTTACGGTTACCAGATGGATCCGAGAAGTCTGAATTGTAGTCAGACAGATTATCTTGCCAGGTTTGATCGTCTTGTGGTCCCATAGCATCATTATAGTTAACTTGCTTGCGAACTCGTTTACCCTTTCCTAAAGTTCGAGCCATATCTTCTTGTTGCTGTTCATAGTGATGCCGTAGAAGTTTTTCCCAATAAGCAGGATCAGCAGATTCTACTTCTTGTTTAAGAATTTCAGTTTCTGGTTCCTAAAATGCATTAAAAGTTTATTTTTAATGCTAGTTTAATATGATTAAGCATATCAAGAATACTATAAAAGTTTGAGTCAGAAGTGACACCCGCATATTAAACGTGATTTGTATAATGTTGCAGGAACTGGGCTTATTTACACATCCAATCTTCTAAATGAACTTAGAGCTTTTATTTATATGTTTATGGCCGATAATTGTTTTACAGTACAGTAGAACCACTTTAACTGAAACTCTCGGTTAACGGAAATCCATTTTAAAAGCTTTTTCTCTTTTTTTAACTATCACATCCCTTATGTATAAGCGGTCTTTTCCGAACTACGAGTGCATATAAATATTTTTGATCCCCTTCCTTAGAGTTCCTTTGAATTTAACTTAAGCTACGGAGTGGATCGAAGGAACTAACAAATTAACAATTCTGAAGCTTTTTAAGTTTTGAAAAAGGTTTGGCATGGCTGAAGCAGCAGAAAGACTGCGATACTGGTGAACTAATAATATCAGAACTCTGCGATAGAGCGTCAAAGCAAAAGGCAATCAAAACGTTTTTTGAAGTCTTTGTGATATACATAAAAGGTACTTAATTTCAAAATTAAAATTCAGGTAATTTATTCTTGTTTTTATTTTGCTATTGCTTTATTTTTATTAAGAACTTGTTACCATAATAAGAAATATTGTATATATTTCTAAAATTGAAGTATTCTCCATTACCCGAAAATTTCGATCTTCTGAAAGATGGTCGATCACAATTACTATGGATAATCGAGGTTCTACTGTAATTTAGATTAAATTGTACTCAACTTTAACTCATTGTTTCTTGTTATAGAACCAATTGGAATAATAACTGAAAATAAATATGGATTCCAGCATGGCTTTATTGACGATTAATATGTTACAACTAAAAATTTTCCTACTAGACAGATTTTTTAACAGAAAAAAAAAAAAAATCTTTGAAGCACAATCAAGTTGTTAAAATCATATTTAGTAGTTGTGATTGTGATAATGAGTACCATAATACTCTGTCATTTTTAATATAAAAAACTATCCTTATTAATCTTTTGATATCATAGCAGAAGTAAAGAAACATTGAAAACAAAACAATTATGCAACTAGTCATCTTTGAGGGTTTTCTTTTTTTTTTTTTGCCTATAATATGCATTACAAAACATAGTAGTGATATAACATACACTTAAAACCTCACTAACAACAGTTATAATCATCTCTAATCATAATTTTTAGGACATATCTGAGTATCCTGAATTCGTCTATCTCTCTCTCTACTACAGTAAAAGCATACATGAAGCGAGAGACAAAGAATGTCAGGACGGGAGGATCAAAGATGAATTGCAGTGTTTCTAATTTAGCAGTTAAAAAAAAAAAAAAAAAAAAAAAAAAAAATATATCGAATATCTGTTACTGTTTCTGATTAGTAATGTTCGACTTAATTAATCTGTTATTAAATAAAGTAAATATTGATATTAGGAAACCAAATTTGTTTTTTATCTTATTTGTTCTATATGATTACAAAGATGTTTTTTATCTGAATAAAAAACATCTGCATTAAATTGATCGCATTGGAGTAGAGAGAGGGAATTTGCGTCTTAAGCATTTTTTGATTCAAAGGGCCGAAAATTTATTGCGTATTAAGCGGGATTGCATAATAACCATTTGTGTATTAAAGGTGATATTTTTACATTAGACTTATGGGTGATGGTTTTGCTAGATTGTTTGGTGATATTTGTAATTTATTTTGCTTGATCGTTTGACGAATTTCATGACTTTTTTCAGCCATGGACAGACGAAATTCTATATTTCAGCCAGATTTTGACGAAAATTGTGAGTTTTTGGTGGATCTTTTGAAGAAATTCAGCCTTTTTTCCCCTGCGACCCGATAGATGCAATTCGCCATGTTTTTTAAGATTGTTTGACAAAATTAGATTTTTTTTTTTCTTTACAATCATTTTGACGAAATTCAAGATATTTCACACAATCAGTTGTTGGAATTTGGATTTTTTATACAATCGTTTAATGAAATTAGAGATTTTTTCCTTGATCGTTTGCTGAATTTTGCCAATTATTTTGATTGTTTGACTAATCTCACAATTTTTTTGCTCAATTGATTGAAGAAATTAACGATTATCTTCAGTGACTGATTGGCAATTTTCCAAAAAATGAGATTTTTTCCTCTGCCATCATTTGATGAAGTTTATGATTTTTTTCTTACGACATATCAACATAATTTTTTTCTGCAATCGATTGTTTTCACGATCGTTTGACCAAATTTGTCATTATTTTCAATGACTGACAAAATTCTTTTATTTCCGAGTTCTTTTGACAAAAATTGCCCCCCCCCCCCCCCCCACCCCAATCTTCTGATGAAATTCACAAATATAACGGGGCTGGTAGCCTAAATTCTTGATTTTCTTTTCAGCCACGGATTGACGATATTTCTGTCATGTTTCACCAATGTGATATTTAAAAAAAATTCACGAATTTTGACTGCCACCGAAAATAAGCACTTTGTAAGGGCCTTAGAAACCTTTATCGAATGTAAAGCACTCGTAAAGACCTCTATGCCCCTGAAGAAGCAATGCCCATTGAATTCTTTGAAATCCTTGCTTAAATACACTTTGTAAATGTTTGTTGTTTTTATTTAAAAAGGGTTACACAGCATTTCAATGATTTACAGAATATTGACAGAGTTACATAATTGATACAAATGCCTACAAAAATTAAAACAGATATGCAGAAAATATGGCCTATCTTCATTTCCTTTTAGATTTTAATAAAGGAAGTTCATGATGTTCACTATTCTGTGATGCTCTTTTGTTCTACCTCATTTAATTAAAGACAGATATTTTAGAAACATAATTGATTGTTAGCAATTTCCTTGTGAAAGCTTAAAGAATCAAGAAATTTACACTTTTTTTTTTTAAAGAGATTGTTTAAAAGCGGTAGTCCTTTTACTAAGAAAATAAAACTATTTGCATACTACATGTGCATATTACCGTTTTCAATTAACAGGCAATTTAAAAACATGGGTGATATTTGGTGGCTGTAATTAGGAGAAAAGAAAAATTTTCCATTTTTATTAATTATCATTATACATAGTGATCACATGTAGTTTATGTCCTTGTGAAACCACAAAAAGATATGAACTATTTTGTATTTTACATTAATGATAAACACCACAAAGCCGAATTCACAAACTATTTGGGGGAAAAAAGTACGTAAAAAGCGGAATACAAAAAGGAACAAATAGCAAGAAAATAAGCTCAGACCTAGAAGCGACTTTCTTCAAAAATATTACAGGAAATTTTATTTATGTGTATATACACCTAAACATTTAATGTCACAGACGTCAACATTGTAAAGACTATATCATGAGTTCACTCACTCACTATTTCAGGAATTTTTAACACTCTTCAGGAGTAAAATAGTCTCAAGAGTTGTACGCATTTTTTTTTTTATTTATTTTCAAAACTATATATTTTTAATATTTTTTACGATTACTTTCTGAATCATTACCCCTCATAGGATTTGCAATACAAACATAATTGAAATACAGGTTGGTTAATTTATGGTTCCATATCTTAAAAGGAAAAAACAGAACCCTTATAGTCTCGCTTTGGAAATTCCAATAATAAATTGACATAGAATCATAAATTAATGGTTTTAGAAAAAAAAAAAAAAAAAAACTCATGAATTTCCATAATCAATACAAAGATATCGAAGAACGTTTTGTAACAAATTTTTTGTAATCGTAATAACATAATGGTACAGAATACCAGGATGAGAGTTCTATTTGCACTTGTCCTGATCTCTCCTTTCCCATTGATGAAATTTGCAACTATTTTCCATAACTAATTGAAGAAATTTTTAATAATTTTCTGCAAACAATGTGACATTTTCCATTTGCAATTTTTTCAGGACCAACTGGGATTTTTTTTTTCTTAAAAAAAAAAAAAAAAATCAGTACATGTTTTTGAAAAATGTAAAAAATTGTTTCAAAACTATTTTTTGGCAAGTAATTTTTTTTTTCTCCTCTGCCACACGCATTAATTCCAAAATACCAATATTGCTGAATTCTGTGAAAAATAAAACTTTTCATTAATATGTGGGAAAATTTCATAGCAGATGGAGGAACTAAGAATAACAGAGGAGGGATATATATATACAGGGTTTGCAGCAAATATTCAAAAAATTTTAGGGAGGAATTTTAGGGATTAGACAATGAAATTTTAGGGATATTTTAGGGCTAATTTACGTCCACCATTCCCAGTGATTTTTCATTCAACACAGCAAATAAATTCTCAGAAAATTCTTGGTTAAAATTTTTTGTCAAGTTCAAAATTTTAAAGCAAACATTCAATGGTTCTAAAAATATATCAAATACAGAGCAAATAACAATAACAACAATAAAGTAAAGAAATGGTTTAGTTACCTTAATTTTTCTATATCTAACAATTTTATAAGATGTTTCCTTAATAAATCTTATATGATTTCTTGCAATCTTGTTTGGTATTTTCACAAAAACTTTTTTCAGATACTTGAATTTTGTATATTTGAATAAAAACCAAAATTATTTAATTTTAATTAATTCTTCAACTACTTTTCAGCAGTGAAAACACTCTGTTGGTGATAATGTGATAATTCACATCTTTAATATTCAAAATTATTTAAATTTGGCTGAGACTAAATGCATTCCTTGCTATTTTTTTTAACATCTCAAACGCATAGTTAAATGAAATACAAAAAATAATTGTTTAAAAAAGAAAAAGATGAAGAAATAATCATAATATGCTTTACTGTACCACATAAAACAAATTTCAAAATTTTATTTTGTTTCACATTTAATTCTCTTCATCAAAAGTTGGGCTTTCGACTTCAATTACTTAGAGAATAAATATATTCATTGCTACATTTTTAATATCTCAAAGGCATAGTTAAATGAAATACAAAGAACATTCAATTGTTTACAGAAAAAAAAAAAAAAAAAGAAAAGAAAAGAAATAATCATAATATGCTTTACTGTACCATATAAAGGGGTTCCGATTCTTTGACAAAATTTGCCACTATTTTTCGCGACCTTTTGGCAAAATTTGTCGTTTTTTCGAGATCTTTAGACGAAATTTGTCGTCTTTTCGTGATCTTTTGGCAAAATTTGCCGTTTTTTCGCGATCTTTTGGGGGAAAATCGCCGCTTTTTCGTGATCTTTTTTTTGGGGGGGGGGGGGGGGGGTCGAATCGTCGGTTTTTTCGCGATCTTTTGGGGGAAAATTCAGTTTTTTTCGCGATCTTTTGGCGAAATTTGTCGTTTTTTCGCGATCTTTTGACGAAATTTGTCTTTTTTTTGCGATTGTTTGACGAAATTGGTTTTTTTCGACGAACATTTGTCGAAATTCGGGATATAGTTTATGTCCGAATTTTTGGATTCGTGAACGATTTTTTTTAATTTTCGGAAATGACTGCCTTAATTTTTCAGAATTTTCGGAACAGAATCACCTCTGTTACGAATCTTTTGTAAACAGAAATAGTTATCGGAAGCAAATTTTAGGGAAACAAAAAAAATTTAGTACAAATTTAGGGCTATTATAAAATTTTAGGAATTTTAGGAATTACAGGGTGAATGCGATCCCTGTATATATATATAAATATATATAAATATATATATATATTTATATCGGATTTTTTGTTTTCTTTATTTTTCTACTTTATTACCATACTTTACTATACATCGCCAGAAAAATTCGAGAATTTCAGAGATGTTGGCAATTATGATAAGAGAGTTAAATATTTAAAATTTTTATAATAAATGTATTCAATGATAAATTAAGATACAAAATTTATAGGATTCAAAGAACAGAATACTTACTTCTTCAGCTTCCTTTGTTACATACGCTGCAACTTTAAAGGAACTGAGATAGTCATTAGCCCACAATTCCTTTTGTTCGATTCCTTCTTGAGTACGATCCAAAAGTTCATCAATAGCTTTGTTATCATAATGAATTGTATCCTCTGCAAAATAAATCTTTGTTTATACTTTTTTTCCCTATAGTAAACAGCCCTATAAATAAACTTTTATTAAAAACATTGCTGTTACCTTTGCCTTCATCATCTTTAAATAATTCTTCAGTACCAAATCTTAAAATATCATCTAACTCTTGTTTGGACATAGTATTTGATCGGCTTCCTAAACCAGGTCTAACAACTAAATGAGTGAGCATCATTTTCTTTTTAGCTACCTATATTAAAGTAAACATAGAAAAACAATGAAATAAATAAATATATATATAAAAAGTCTTAAAATTTTTACAAGTCATATTACACTATAATGAAAATTAGACCATAATGCATTTTAAAACAAACCTACAGGACCATTCCATGAGAAATGGACAAAATGTTCCACACATTGCGCTTACTTAAATACCTATATTTATTAACTTATAAATTGTTAAAATATAAACTATACGTTAAAATTAGCCGATGAAAACTATATTTCATATTAGCATAATTATTTTAATTTGAGAATTCAATAGCATTGTTAAAACAGCAGTAATATGTAGAAAAGCTGTTTCACACGTGCTTTAGAAAGGCCCTTTAATAGGTTTAAAAATCTCCATGTTTTAAACACTGGACATTAGTAAGGTGCCTGCTTTTAATAATAAATAATAAAAATAATAGATAATAAAAATCTCCACATTTTAATTCTTAGACCTAAGTAATCTGTCCGTTTCAGGGCCATTCCATGAAAAACTGACAATATATCCTGTGCACGACACTTATATAAATACCCATATCTATTGACTTAAGTTTTTAAAACAAACTATAAATTAAAAATATTTCAAATTAGCATGGTTGTGTTAAGTTGAGGATATAATAACATTGTCAAAATAGCATAAATATGTAGAAAAGCTGTGCCACACGCAACATGGATTGGCCTTACAACATAATATAAAGAAATCTTTTATTAACAGAAAGAAAAATGTTTCAATTATATCTAATCACAAAAAAGGAGAGTTCTTTGTACTGTACCAATTAAGAAAAAAAAAAAAAAAAAAAAAAAAAAACATGCATCAAAACCTTTCACTATAGATAAGAATTAAATCAATAACATTTCTTAATAACATGTTTCTGAAAACGAGTCTTACATTTCTATTTAAATTGTAGTTAAATCCCTTCAGGATCAGGGTTGCAAAAAACCACAATAAAATCCACATATTTAACATCCTATTAAAACATTGTGGGTGTAGTGCCAAATGTGACAAAGTCAAAATGAAATAATGTGAGTAAGTCTTTAAAAAGCCTGTTAATAATATGGGGAGAAAAAAAAAAAAAAAAAAAGCCAAAATCAATATACATAGCTAATCATAACATTTTCGCATAGATAAAAAATGAGAAGGCCTTATATCAAGATTTAACAATATAAAACTTCATAATATAAGTTCCCAACTGGATACAAATTTGACTTATTCACTCTTGGCGAGGGTTGGGGAAAAAAAATTACAGATAAAAAGTAATCTATTAAAGTAGCTTTTAAATATGTGACATGTGGTTATTATATAAAATATGTCAGAAGTAAAAACATTTTTTATAGACTTTTACACTGATTTATTTGTGTCATTTCAATTCGAGTTACTTGTATAGTAAGTAAATTAATAAAAAATAAAAGATTTCTTAATTTAATACATATACTTAAAAAATAAGGGACTCACTCCCCTTGCCCTCACCCCCCCCCCCCAAAAAAGACAACAATACAACCCTAAAAAAGCCAACCGGGTAGGGTTTTTTAATAAGTAACCTGTTCAGGACAAGCATACAGTTTTTACTTTTAAGTACCATATTTTTAGGTAGTTTTCATTACAAAAATTAAGAAACTACCTATGGCAGCACACTGTAGGAAAATAAAAATATTAAAATTCCTAATCCCCCCCCCCCCCTTTAAGTGCATTGATACACAGATTCTGGGGGCATTTCTTGTTCCGCTTCTATCTTAAAATGGTGTGATATATTAGATGTAAATTTCCAACTGGGCGAAAAATGTCCGGACCAGGATTCGAACCCGGGATCTCCTGGCTGAAGCCGCCAGTGCTCTGCCATCTGAGCTATCCCAGACGATTCTGGTCGAACTTTTTCACCCAGCTAACCTTGAAGATTACAGCATCTGGTCTGAAACCTGGTTCAGCTCAACAGAATAAATCTCAGGTAATGGAACTCCAGAAATCGCTGGATGCGAAATTACACTAGATTATTTTAACACAATTATTGTAATTGGTAAACAAATCATATTAGATGTAAATTTCCAACTGGGCGAAAAATGTCCGGACCAGGATTCGAACCAGGATTTTTCGCCCAGTTGGAAATTTACATCTAATATGATTTGTTTACCAATTACAATAATTGTGTTAAAATAATCTAGTGTAATTTCGCATCCAGCGATTTCTGGAGTTCCATTACCTGAGATTTATTCTGTTGAGCTGAACCAGGTTTCAGACCAGATGCTGTAATCTTCAAGGTTAGCTGGGTGAAAAAGTTCGACCAGAATTGTCCGGGATAGCTCAGATGGCAGAGCACTGGCGGCTTCAGCCAGGAGATCCCGGGTTTGAATCCTGGTCCGGACATTTTTCGCCCAGTTGGAAATTTACATCTAATATGATTTGTTTACCAATTACAATAATTGTGTTAAAATAATCTATGGTGTGATATAGTCACTTAAAATCCTGGGGGGGGGGGGGGGGGGGAAACTGGGACTGACATTTTGAAGAAAACAGATTAAAGACAAGAAATTCATGGTGCCAACGATTAAAATAAAATGATTAACCATGATTTAAATAAATTGATCTTAAAAAAATCATTGAATTAAATCTTTTTTATTTAATCTTTAGAAATCCTCATGAAAATTTAAATCTCACTAATGCTGTCTTTTCTTAATCAGTACTATATTCCTCCTCTATTTTTGTCCCTAGTCTTTCCTCACTTGACCATTCTTATCTATTCAAAGTCTCTTTTAGGGTGTTCCGTAACTCTGCACCTGCACTCTTTAGGTGATAAAAGGTTTAGATTCTTTATCTGAAAACCTCTTTTCCAGTTTACTATTTGCACAAAGAGTGGACATTTTCAATTTCTACTGCAATCAGAATTTCTTTCTTACTGTAGCACATGGTAATCTCTTGAACATTGTTACACTTTTGCTGTAGAAGATTTTTGATACTATTACTTACTTTAGTTAGAGTTTTGCTGTTATTACTTACATATTATTTAAGTTCTTAGTTAAAACTCTAAAATATGTCTGCTGGAAGGAAAAGGGATATAATTTGGTTTTATTTAAAATTAGAGGCATCTCTGGATTTGTACATAGCAAATTACGAAGCCAATTAGGAGTGGAAAAAGCTGCCAAACTGGCTTTTCTATTCAAATCTCTTAATAAATAAATAATATTGTTGTTATTGTCTATTGCGCGTGATTTAACTTTCTGTAGTTTAATTTCTAAAATCCTTTACAAAATATTTAAGTTTATTGCATGCCTAACAAGGAAATACTTTATTTATAAATTTATGCTACCAAAAATAGGTATTTACCAGCTCTCTATATAGAGCAGTTAAAGTTATTAAAAATATTCATTTACTTTGTTTTAAAAGAAAAATCCAAATTTAAATAAAAAATCTGATTTAAATTTAAAAAATCAGATTTAAAAAAAAAACAAACATTTTTTTACACCCTGAAGGGATTCTTTGTTAGCATCAAATTCCTGCCAAGCTTGGTGATACTTGAAATATCCCCAAATTTGGCGACAAAAAATAAATCGCCATTAATTGAAGCCAGCTTGGCTATAACCGGCTAATTCGGTACAATTCTCAAATTCAGTATTGATGAAAACTAAGAACGAATCTTCTATAATTGGGTTCCATACTTTTTAGCTTCATGTTTTCATAAATAAAATTAGCTATAATCTTAAAACCAAGGAATAGGAAAATTACCTTTTTCTGCCGGTACAGTATGGAAAGACTAATTCTAATCCTTCCTTTGTCTCATAATAAAATTTCTGGATTAAACAAGGCAAAGAATACTATATGGAAATACCAATATAGTTAAAAATTTCAACGTCTTTAAATAACGCCTGTCCTCAAGGGGTTAAGAAAATCAAATTCCCGTAATACCTCGACTTATGTCGCTAATCTTGAAACGAACTGCTGACGTCAGTCGAAAATGACGTAAGTCAAGGTACACTTAGATAAGTAAAAAAAAGATAAGAAATAAAAATTCTCCAAAATCTAATGAACATACAATTCTATTGTATTTAAGGATCATGTTACACATATTTATCATTAGCAAAAAATATGTTTGCAGTACAAGAATTTCGAATAAATCAATAAGTTGTTAAGTTACAATTTATTGTTCTTCTAACTGCCCTGTACGAGTCTTTGAGGAAGCGAAAAAATGTTGCAATGAAGTTTGAACGGACAAATTTTTCTTTTTTACTTTTAGAAGCTCTTTCTAACAGCGGAGTGAGTTTTTTAGGCTTTTCCTAGTGAATTTTTTTTATTTGTTTGTCACTATCACTTGACTATCGCAGGAAAGTTTCCCTTCATACAACCAAAAGTCTTCAAAAATGTTCAAAGAGTGTCTTAATTAAGGACAAATTTTTTCCAAGTAAGACAACGTAAATGCGGGGGAACGTAAGTCAGGGTACACTATTTTTATTGTCCAATATGACAATATCTTATCTAGAGTTTATTTAAATCAGCTCGATTTTAACGATGATTAAAATCATGATTTAAATCAATTGATTTTTTAAAAAACACAGATAATCAGTTTTTAGAAAGATAAAGCTTAATTTTTGTCAAAAAGTTAAGTAAAATGTAAAATTTAGAAAAAATGATTTTAAAATTTCATTTAAATCAAATTGTAAAATAACTTGCAACAGTAAGGAAATCTAAGGAGGAATATTTACTTGCCTATTACTTAATATTTAGAAAAAAATTCTGCAAGTTTAAGTAAAATAAATTGTATGACTTTGCTCGTTACAAACAAGCATTGAGCGCAAAACATTTACCATACCAACGTTTGTAATCCCCATTATGCAGGAGAGAAATTAATCGCAGAAAATATCAGCATTATTGTTTGCTAAAGAGAAATTCTCTATTTTTATTTGCCTATTATATTATAGTTTGAAGTAAAATCTGAACCATTCCATGAATTTTTGTCTCAATCTAATATAGCGGAAGAACTTCGTCTTAAGAATGATGGAAGACATGTTACAGTTATCAGAGATGATAATACTAAAAAACTTAAAGAATTCATAATCAACCAGTTTTTCACTGCAATAGCTTCATCTGCTTCAGCAGAATGATTGTTTTCTTCTTTCTGTTTGGTACATTCGATAATCAGGAACAGATAAAGCTGCTAAACTCGTTTTTCTGTACCTTCCAAAATTATTTAAAATTTGCATGCGCTGCAGTTATTTTAACTAAAATATGTAAAGTGGAATTGATTTTTGACATCTGATTCGTAGTTTTACACGCATTTTGTATAATATCTATAATATTTCGATAGCCTAACATGTTACAATTTTAATCATTTATGTAAAGTGTAATAATATTAATGATAATATATATATATTTGTAGAAGTTATTGTTTGTAAAATGTTAATATATAGATAATTTGAATAAGTAGACGTTTGAATCACAGCACATACACTTTAATACAATTCTATAAGGGTAACTTTACATCACTTCGTTGATACTTTTCTAAATACAGCACCTTTCTCACTTAAAACTTACAACATATTTCTTATGAATAATTTTATTAGGCTTAACAATACCTTCCTTGGCATCTCATAAGCCGATGGCTTCATGTACAACATTATTTTATAGACCGACTCTTTTCCAATCTTTGAATATATCCAAACATGATCTCGTGATTGTGAATTTTCACAACTCGTGCTTTGAAACCATGTATAATAAAAATATCAGAGCGTCAGTTAATTTATTGATAATGCACGTCATAAAGAAAATAAAGTATGTTTAAATTCAAATCCTAAAAATCGGTCATCCTGACATGATGGCGTTCAGACATCATCTTGGTTTATTATTTTTCTTTCACATAAAATTTTGATTATTGGTTCAATACACATACACGTATACTTAATCTATACGACTCGTCTAGGAGTTTAACCCATAGACCACAGCTTCATGTATTCGGCCCCGGTTGACGTCTTCCCTGGACCTTCATGATCTCCTACTTTCTTCACTTCATACCGATCATGATTCTTGGCTGCAGTTCTCATATGGCCCTAAGTATTTTTCCTTAAGTTTGATAGCATTGCCAAATTGCGTTCTCTTTATGGCGACGATGTCTCCTATTTTATATTTTGTGGCTGTTTTCTTTTCTCATCAAACTGCACCTTGTTTTCTTCTTGTATTTTGAGTATATTTTTCTTTGCTTCTTATCTCATGGCTTCACATTCTTCCATTTTACATTCGGTAAATTCTTCCAAAATCTTCTTAATGTTTTGCATGTCACTATCTTTCATCTTAACTCCTGTCATTAATTCGAATGGACTATACTTGGTGCTTCGTGTTACTGTGCTATTGATAATTCTTTGTAATTTTGGTACATATTTATACCACTTGGATTCGTCATTATATACTTCAGGTTGAATTAAAAGTTTTTCCTGTAGATCTTGTTGCGTTATTATTTTTCTCTTCTTTAACATTTTTTGTATTATTTTCAGTAGGATTATCTTTTATTTTCTGATCAGAATTGTTTTTGGACTTTTTCTTTCTAATCATTTTTCTTTTAGGTCTTTTTCTATTCTTTTTGTGTTTAAAAGTATTAGTATCTCCACAAATAGCCATTGAACTGGTTTTAATTTCGGTTTTCTTCCCAGTGGCTTTACTTTTGGATCTCTCCTGTCCAGTGATGACGATTTTCTAATCAGTTTCTTTTTCCTTACTCGGGATCACAGGTGTCGCAAAATCTGAGTAACTTCGTCTATGATCCCATCTTCCAACCACTGTTGTATTTGCTTACTGATAATTTCCTGCTCAACTAGAGGTAACCTCCTTGGACGTTCACAGATAGGTTTTTCATCTGCCAGTAGTATTTTCATGTTTGATCCAGTATCTTTTATTTTGTTCGTTTTGCAGGATTTTATTAATCCTTGTATTTCTTCTCTGTTAGCTAAATTTGTAATACGAGTCAACTCCATTCCACCATTTTCGCAGTCGATATTAACCATATCTTCCCAACCTCGATTACCGTTGCTTATATTTGATGTGGCTACTTCATCTGTTTTGAAAGGGATTTTATTAATTTTTATGTAACCTACTCGTACTGTATTGTTGTTTATTATTCTAACAACATCATCTTCTACTTTTAACGTCAGGCCTTCGATTGCTTTTCTACCTATTATTAAATCATAGTCAGTTTCTTGCACCACGTAAAATTTATCTTCTATACCATCTACATAAACTTTATGCAAGAAATACCCCAATGGTTTAATTTCTTTTCCACCTATGCCCAATATAGTTATATTGTCGCTGGTTAACTTTGGCGCGTTTATTGCAGTATGATATCTTGACTTGGCAATTGAAATATCACTCCCTGTATCAATTATTATGTTTGTTTTTATTCCTTGAATATCAAGAATGCTCCCTTTCTTACCATTTAATGTGCCCATATTAAGTACTTTTCTTTGCGTGTTGTGGCTCCAATCTTGGTATTTCGTTTCTCGCCAATTTTGATTACGTTGCGGGTTATAATTTGAATAATTTTGTTGTATTTTACTTCCCATGGTACAATTCTTACTCATGTGATCAGGTCTGCCACAATTATAACACATTATATGTGCCTCGTTTCTTCCATGGTTCACATTATGCCTATTGTCAACTTGGCGCCTTTTCGAATTGGTGTAGTCAGCCACTCTCGATTGTTTATCCTCAAAACTCCCACTTGTATTCCTTATAGCTTGTTTATTGCAAACCTTTCATGCTGTTTCGTAAATATCTAATTTGTTTACTAAGTCGTCTATCTTTTTTATTACTAACAATTCCTCTGCAAAATGAGTCTGTTTCCGCAGGTAAATTATGCCTAATTTGATTAACTACAATTAATTCCGATAATTCCTCAAAGCTATCTATTTCAAGGCCGTCCATTGTTTGAAATATACCTTGATCTCATAAGCGAAATCGCGCCAATTTGCCGATGGCTCTTTTTTGAGTGAGAAAAATTTCAGCCTAAACTCTTCTGGCGATAGTCTGTACCGTTTTAAAAGAATACTTTTTATGTAATCATAATCATGCATTTCAGGTTCACTCTCCCTGGTTATTATATTAATCACATCTAACGGCATTAGGTTAATTAAATAGCTGACCCACTCTTTTTTATCAATGCCCGTTTGCACCATTTGCCTTTCATACATAGCCAAGTATAAACTAATATCATTCGTACTAACATATTTTGTTAATAATCTAAGCAATTCATATTGCTTACCTGGATTTGTCCTTGTGTTTACATCGATGTGTTGTCTTGAATTTTCTTGCAGTTGCATTTTCTTAATTTCAAATTCTCTTTCGCGATCTTTTTCTTCCAATTCTATTTTCCATTTTCTTTCTTCCATCTCCATTTTTTGACACTGGCGATTGACAACAATTTCTCTTCGATTAATATTTTACTATTTATTCCACTAATAGTTGCTTAAAATCCCGGCATCGAGCCCCCAAATTTGTAGAAGTTATTGTTTGCAAAATGTTTAAGTAGACGTTTGAATCACAACACATACACTTTAATACAATTCTATAAGGGTAACTTTACATCACTTCGTTGATACTTTTCTAAATACAGCACCTTTCTCACTTAAAACTTACAACATATTTCTTACGAATAATTTTATTAGGCTTAACAATACCTTCCTTGGCATCTCATAAGCCGATGCTTCATGTACAACATTATTTTATAGACTGACTCTTTTCCAATCTTTGAATATATCCAAACATGATCTCGTGATTGTGAATTTTCATAACTCGTGCTTTGAAACCATATATAATAAAAATATCAGAGCGTCAGTTAATTTATTGATAATGCACGTCATAAAGAAAATAAAGTATGTTTAAATTCAAATCCTACATATATATATATATATATATATATATGTAGCATACATGTGTCTATGTATATAATTTTATTTTATAAATTAAAAGTCATATACAAGTAAAATAACATTAAGCGAGGGTAAAAAAAAAAAAAATCTTGATTTAAATAAAAACTCACAAACCTTGATCTTATCAAAATATATTTTTTTTTTGAAAATTTTACTATTTGCTCACATTGGCAAATGGCTAGTGCATGCCATGCATTTATCTGATGAACTAAAACACATAAGACACTCACTTGTGTAATTCTTTCTTCAACAGAAGCTCTTGTTACAAAACGATATATCATAACTTTATTTGCTTGACCAATTCTGTGAGCTCTACTGAAAGCCTAAAAAATTAAATGTAAATCTGGGAATAAATTAAAATTAGAAATATAGTCAATAAAAAGTTACAGAAAGCAACAGCAAAATAAATTATGTTAATATTAAATAACAAACAGGTAGTCTATGAAAGAAGCTACACTATTAGCCTTAAGGTCAGCTACGAGGCCTAGCGTTGCCCAGGACAGGAAAAAAGACAGGGAGGCAAAAAAAGTGGAACGGAAGTTTCTAAATCGGACATAAAAATACAGTAAACCCAATGAAAACATAACCTGTCTGTAACAGAATACTGTACAAATATAAAACTTTAAAATGTTTTTGTCCCTCTACTGTAAGAATATGATACAATTACACCTGCTAAGGCAAAATCCAGTTTAAACCAGGAATTTTTCTCCTGTCCCTTGCCACTCCATCTAAGCAGGTTTTATTTTATTAAATAATCAAAACAATGATTACAGTAGAACCTGTGAAAGCAGAATTGCCAGGGACAAACAAAATGTCAATTTATCAGATATAAAATTATATAGTATTTCTATCGTAGGAACAATGAAAGTATTACTTTTAAAACAGAAATCCGTTATAAACAGGTTCTGTTTACTGAGCAATATAGGTTAAAACTGGGAAATTTCCTTAGCGGCCACTGGCCGTTAGGACTAGTTTTTTAAGTGGCCACTTTTTTATTTAAAAATACTAAACAGTAAAATTTCTATAAGTATTAACCTAAAACTGAATAACCCAAATAAATATGTTAATAATATGTTATATTGGAACCAAAAAAAGTAGAATCCTTGATGAAATTCAAGAAAATTTTATTCTCTCCTTGTAAAACAGTGGCCGGAAGGTGGCCACTAATAGGCAATTTTTCACTAGCCACTTTTTCTCATTTACTGGCCGTGTGGCCGGTGGCTAGTGCTAATTTTGACCTTTACTGAGCAAAGTACAGAAAAACTGGTGGAAACATAATTGCTAGAAAGAAAATAAATCCATTTTAGACAGATTTCCGTCTAGGCAGGTAGGTTTGTAAGAGTTTCCTTTGGAAGGGACCCTGGTAGCAGAAAGTTCAAAAGGGGGAAACAGCTGTCGCAGATTTTCTTTTCCATTGAGCCTTTATTTTGCTTTATTAGTTAAGATACAAAAACTTAAAATTATTACTAATAAAAATGAATAAGTGCATAAAGACATTACAGGCAAGTGATTGTTTCATTAATTACTACTTCAGTTGTAAAATATTTTACCTGCAGATTATTTTCTGCCCCTGAAGTATCTGTTGCAGACATGTGAAAATTTTTTTGCTACTAGGGAAGGGACTGTAAAAAATTTCTGTTAAATAGGTTCGATCTTCACATGTTTAGAAGTATTAAGGTCCACAAATGAATAGCATGGTACAGAAAGAAATTTAAAAGAATTTGTGCATCATGAAACATTGGGACTTTTGGTATACTGTGTAGTAGTTATGCAGGACAAGTCTTGAGAGTTCCTGAAAATCGGCAAACACCTTGCAACACTAACAAAGCCTCATATTTGCCACAATAATGTAAAATAAATATGCAAAACTAGAAAAAAGTGACAATGCTACTCGTCTAAATCATCTATTGCATAATCGAATCCACTATTTAGATCTGACAAAAAAATGGGAGAAAATCGAGATAAGGTTCGCTTGAGACATAATAGAAAAAAGGTCTCATAAAAATGCCTAAAAAGATGTATTATTAATTTTTAGTTTAGATATTTAAAAGCAGGGTTGGCACGGTTTAAACCACAGTTTAAACCAACTGGTTTTTTTAAGAAGAAATCTAATAACATTCTCTTTTTTCTTTATAATTTAAGTGTTTTATATTATTCTATATAAATAATTTTTACTTTTAACACTTTATTTCAGCAATAAGCATTAGATATAGTGGGTCTAAGTTAGGGATGCACAACCTGTGGCCCGTGGGCCAAAAGTGGCTCGCTATGGGTTAACCTGTGGCCCGCGAACTTCATCAATTTATAACTCTGAAAATTCACCATTTTTTTCTATATGTCTCTAGAAAAAAAATCGGGAATTTCGTAAATTTGTCGCTGGAAAAAATTTCAAATTTCATTAATCGAGTTCGGAAAAAGTTAGGAAAAATCGAGTTTGTCGATCACGTGCGGAAAAATCTCAAATTTCGTTGATCGCATGCGAAAAAAATCGCGAGTTTCGTCAGTTTATCTCGAGAAAAAAATGACTAATTTCGTCAGAATCAGTTAAGAATCGCAAACTTCTTTCATCGGGCACGGAAAAACAGCAAATTCCATTAATCGACTGCAAAAAAAAAAAAAAAAAAAAATCGCAAATTTTGTCGATTCAGTGCTGAATAATTCCAACTTTCTTTGATCAGCTGCGGAAAAATCGCAAGTTTCGTCAGTTTATCGCGAGATAA
The DNA here is from genome assembly GCA_963932465.1 of Maratus speciosus. Lineage (NCBI taxonomy): Eukaryota > Metazoa > Arthropoda > Arachnida > Araneae > Salticidae > Maratus > Maratus speciosus. The sequence continues at coordinate 301,669,877 of OZ010788.1, forward strand.
TTTTGTCAGCTTTCCACTGGGAAAAATTACAAATCTTGTTAGTCTGTTAAGAATCACGAATTGATCGGGTTCAGAAAAATCGCGATATTTGTCAATCATGTATGAAAAATCTCAAATTTCGTTTATCGGCTGCGGAAAGATTGCGAGTTTCGTCATTTCGTGCACATGAGTGCGTAAAAATCTCGTTTCGTTGATATGTTGTGAAAAAAAATCGCTAGTTTCGTCACTTTTCCAAGAGAAAAAATTGCAAATTTCGTCAGTCAGTTAAGAAATACGAATTTCGTTGATCGTCTGCGGAAAAATCGCGTTTTTTGTCTGTTTATCGCGAAAGTCATCAATTATAAATTTCGTCAGTCAGTTAAGGATCACAAATTTATTTGATCAGGTTCGGAAACATCGGAATTTTGTCGATCATTCGTGTGCGGAAAAATCTCAAATTTCCTTTATCGGCTGCAGAAAGACCGTGAGTTTATCAGTTTATCGAGAGAAAAAAATCGCTAATTTCGTCAATTTGCTGCGGGAAAAATTAAAAGCTTCGTCATAGTAGGTTGAGAATCACGAGTTTCATCGATCGGGTGAGAAAAAAATCGAGAATAAGATAGAGTGCGGAAAAATCGTGAATTTTATCGATAAGCTGCTAAAAAATTGCAAATTTCGATGATCAGTTGCGGAAAATCGTGAATTTCGTAGGTTTATCACGAGAAAAAATCATCGTCAATTCTTCGAATTTTGTCAATTTTCAGTAGGAAAAATTACAAATTTTATCAGTCAATTAAGAATCATGAATATCGTTCATTGGGTTGGAAAAAGCGCGAATTTTCTCGATCATGTGCGAAAACAATTTCAAATTTTGTTGACCGGCTGCGGAAAAATCACGAGTTTCATCAGTTTATCGCGAGAAAACAAACGCAAATTTTGTCAGACTTAAGAATCGTGAATTTCGTTGATTGGCCGTAGAAAATGGCGAATTTCATTTATCGAGTGCGGAAAAATGGCGAATTTCGTTGATAAAGTGCAGAAAAATCGCAAATTTTGTCAATTCGGTGGGGGTAAAATCTCAAAGTGTTAATCGACAGAAAAATTGCGATTTTTGTCAATTTTCCGCGGGAAAAAATTACAAACTTCGTCAAATTTTTTAGGCACAGAAAAAACTAAAGTTTCGTTGATCGGCTGCGGAAAAATTGCGAGTTTCATCAACTTATCGCGAGAAAAAATTGTGAAATTTGTCAAAATTTGTCACGGTAAAAAAAAAAAAAAAAATCATGAATTTCGACAATTGGTGGAAAAAATTGCAAATTTTGTCTATTGGTCGCAAAAAATAACGCAAAATTCAATCGCTCGTGGAAAAAACTCGTGAATTTTGTCAAAATTTTCCATTTATTAAGAAGGAACAGTTTGTTTTCATAAAGTGTTATATGCAGACCTGCCAACCTTTGAAAATAAGAAATTGTAGCACACAAAATTAAAATTAATCTGGATGTTGGTTGGTTTTTCGTGTTTCGCAGCCGTCTTTCGATATTCGTAGAAGGAATAAGGTTTCAGTCTTTCAACTGAATATAGTAAATATTTTCCTCTGAATATTTTTATACAATTTTTAGAGTTTCTTCTCGTTTCGCAATTTTTTTTTTTTTTTTTTTTTTTTTGCTTTTTACATTTGTAAAAGAACCCTGGTTCCAATTTTTTAGCCCAGTGCAGTAAAGTTTGGCGTAATTCGCAAATTTTCTCCCGCGATCATTTCAGGATATTCACTATTTTTCCCACAATCGTAATATACATTTTTCTATCACGATTCATTGTTGAAATCCACACTTTTTACCATGAACTTTTGACGAAATTCGCATTTTTTTACCACAATCCTTTGACGAATTTTGCATTTTTTTCCACGATCATTTGACGAAATTAGTGTTTTCTTTCTGCGATCTTTCGGTGAAATATGCGTTTTCTAACTGATCTTTTCACGAAATTCGTGTTTTCTTTCTGCGATATTTTGACAAAATTCACGTTTTTACCACGAACCTTTGACGAAATTAATTTTCTTCTGCGACCAATTGACGAAATTGATTTTTTTTACACGGTCATTTGTCTAAATTCGCGATAGTTTATCGCAACCGATCGGCAAAATTTTCGATATCTTTTCGCGACCAATTAACAAAATTCACTACTCGTTTCCACGACCTTTTGACGAAATTTGCAATATATTTACCTTGATAGTTTATCGAAATTCGTAATTTTTGGCGGAATTCGCAATCTCTTTCGGAACTCTTAAAGAAATTACCAATTTTATTAAGCGATCTATTGAAGATAATCACTATTTGTTTCTGAGATCGTTGACAAAATACCCGATATTTTTACACAATCATTTGAAGAAATTCTCAATTTTTTCCGCAATCGACTCACGAATTAATTTGGGGAAATTCCATAAAAAAAAAAAAGGAAATTCGCGGACTTCCAATAAATTTCAAAATATATTCGCAGAAGAATCATAGATCTCTGGATGAATTTGCAGGGGGAAATACTGCACAGCAGTTTTCATTATGTTTCAATTATCATTATGACTTTCATTTTCCGCATGCTATTTCAAACCCTGCCCTTCGGAGAACACCCCTCCCCCTCCAGAAATTCTTAAAGTGGCATCCCTGTTTCTAAGGAAGGAAATTCCTGTATAAATATTTACAGAAACACGATTCACTCGTGGTTAATACACATAAAGAGGGTTTTATGCTAAGAAATTTGTTTTGCAGCCCAGATTTTCTCCCCCCCCCCATGAGCAATTTTTAATGTCCGAATTTTCGAACTAATGACCAATTTTTTAAAATTTGCGGAAATGAATACTTTGAAATTTTTGAAAATTCAGAACAGAGTCACTTTTGAAAAATATGCTGGGTGGGATAAAAGTTGCAACTAGAAGCAAAAAATACATTCATGTTTTTTGCAAAAAATCTTAGTTTAAGACCGATTTTCGTAGCATCGTAGTTTATAGGTCCAACTCGTAGCAACTACGATTTTTTCGTAGCAGTTGGCAGGTCTGTATATGGTATATCTGAAAAAGCCCTACATACAATTATTTATTTCCATTTGTTTATTTTTCGTGTACAAAAATCATTATTCTTCAAGAATAAAGAGTTATTAACCCCCCCCCCCCCCATATAGAAATCTGTCTGTGTTACTGATGTGGCCCTCGACAACCCAAACATTTTTGTAAGTGGCCCTTCTCTCAAAAAGGTTGTGCACCCCTAGTCTAAGTCATATGTATAGGATGAAAATTAGTATATGTTGAAGAACATATCTATTGTTCCGAACATATGATTTTATCGAAGATAAAATAGATTAAAAATATTCAATATTTAGTGTAAAATATTTTCATTTTTAAAAAATGCAGGTTGTTTAAAGCAATTAATAACATAACACAATGATCTTTAAGATTTTGGTCAAGTTGTAGAAGAAAATTTTCTTAATTGGTGAAATTATCTTTAAGAATTAAAATCAAAATATGAAGTGGAATAAGAGAGTATACAAAAATAGGGTGCTTGTTATAGCATTTTAATAATACAAATCTATTTTTTTTCGGTTATCTGCTGAATCTAATGATAAAAAATACTGACTTCGAATATCGGTCAAAAAACCAAACCCCAAAAAGTATTTGAAATTTTTTGAATAACTGTGGAAGAGAATGTTATATTCATCAAACTACATCAAATATTTATTGTTAGTAATCAAAAGATTGTTGATAAAGATTTTCAAGCTATCAATGTTTCACTGTGTAGAGCAGGTTTATTTGTTGAACATAAGACTGTTATTAATACCAGTGATGGAACAGCATGGACTTCATTTTGGAGCAGCAAAAAGCCATTTTGGAGCAGCTAAAACGCTCATTTTGGAGCAGCAAAAAGCTATTTTGGAGCAGAATATAACTAATTTGGAGCAGCAAATAACTAATTTGGAGCAGCAAATAACTAATTTGGAGCAGCAAAATGTCATTTTGGTATTCTTTGACGAAATTCACGTTTTTCCTGCGATTCTTTGATGAAATTAGTGTTTTTTTTTTTTTGCAACCCTTTGACAAAATTTGCGTGTTTTTCATGATCTTTTGACTAAATTTGCGTATTGTTCGCAATCTTTTGACAAAATTCGCGTATTTTTCGCGTGTTAGTTGGACCCTTTGTTGAAATCATCATGTTTTCCGCTATTTTTTGACGAAATTAGCGTATTTTCGAAATCTTTTGACGAAATTTGCGGTTTCTGCGACCTTTTGATGAAATTTGAGGTTTTTTGCGACCTTTTGATAAAACTTATGGTTTTTTTCTGTGATCTTTTAACGAAATTCGCGTTTTTTTTTCCACAATCTTTTGACCCCGCTTTGTTCGTTTCTTGACGAAATTGGCCTTCCTTTGACAAAATTCACGTTTTTTCGGCGATCTGTTGACAAAATATGCGTGTATTTCGCGATCTTTTGACGAAATTCACGGGTTTTTTGCGGCCTTATGATGAAATTTGCGTTTTTTGCGACATTTTAACGAAAGTAGCATTTTTTCACGATCATTTGACTGTGTTTTGTTCGTTTTTTGACGAAGTTAGCTATGCTTTGGCAAAATCTACTTTTTTCTTTTTGTGATCCTTTTACGAAATTTGCATGTTTTTTGCGATCTTTTGACGAAATTTGCGTTTTATTCGCAATCTTTTAGCGAAATCTCTTTTTTTTTTTTCACGATCTTTTCACAGCATTTTGTTCGCTTTTTAACGAAGTTAGCACTCCTTTGACAAAAATCTCGTGTTTTTCGCGATCTTTTGATGAAATTTGAGACCTTTTGATGAAATTTGCGGGATTTTTCTCTATCTTTTAAATAAATTAGCACTTTTTCACGATCTTTTGACCGTGCTTTGTTCGTTTTTTGACGAAATTAGCGATCCTTTGACGAAATTTGTGTGTTTTTCCGCGATCTTCCGACAGAATTCATGTGTTTTCCTCGATCTTCCGACAGAATTCGCGTGTTTTCCGCGATCTTCCGACAGAATTCGCGTGTTTTTCGCCATCTTCCGACAGAATTCGCGTGTTTTTCGCCATCTTCCGACAGAATTCGCGTGTTTTTCGCCATCTTCCGACAGAATTCGCGTGTTTTTCGCCATCTTCCGACAGAATTCGCGTGTTTTTCGCCATCTTCCGACAGAATTCGCGTGTTTTTCGCCATCTTCCGACAGAATTCGCGTGTTTTTTACGAACTTTGACAAAATGTACGTGTTTTTTGAGATATTTCGACAAAATTTGGGTTTTATTCGCAATCTTTTAACGAAATCAAGTTTTTTCCGCGATCTTTTGACCGCGTTTTGTTCGTTTTTTGACGAAATTAGCGATACTTTGTTAAAATTCACGTTTTTTTCCGTGATCATTTGACAAACATTGCGTGCTTTTCGCGATCATTTGACGAAATTCGGGGGGAAATGATCGATTTTGCTCAAGAATTATTATCGAATTGGTGCAGTTGGGCGCAATTTTGTTGAAAAATGATCGTTTTGGCGCAGAAATGGGCAGCATTATCGATTTGGCGCAGCTGTTCCATCACTATAATACTGTTTAAATTAAAATATGAATTTTTTTTTCCCAATTTTCTACTTAAATTAACCATAATTATTTAATTTTAAATATTTTCAAATGAAGTTATACTACTTATACATCCAACAATGTCTATTTTTGTGAATAAATATGCTGTATATGTAACAAGAAAAGATGCTTTTAAAAAGCACGGTTTAAACCAAAAAACTTTTTTTGCCAACCCTGCTAAAAACTTTTCAATTTATAAATATTTTTAGCAACAGAATCTGCCAATCAGTCTATTGCTTGAATTAATGAAATGAACAAGATAGATTTTGTTGAAATTTTAATATAAATAAAAGCACAAAATTTTTAAAAGACCACTTCAAAAGCAAATAGTAGTCAAGAGGTTAAAGGACAGCGGTGTTTGTGATTTTATTTAATCTCTAGCATTCCGTAAAAGGTATTTGTTTCTAAATCAAAGCATGGCCACGGGAATAAATTTTAGCCACCTATTAGTAATGGATCAAAGCGAGAGCACTTTTTTTAGTCTCCTTAAAAATTGTTAACTTGCACCTTCTGAGAAAGGCTGCCATAAAATACTAGGATGACTCATTTTCAGCTGAATTGAAGAATTTTCTGCATAGTATTATTTTTTGCGCTTTTCAGTTGAATATTTTTTATAATGCTGATTTATTTGTGATTTATGCAAGTATATTTATAAAGAAATAAATGTGGATTAATTTGTATGAATAATCTTTACATAGACGCTATATTTAATCTGCTATTATTCTCTATTAATGAAGAAAAAACATGCATTTTGCCTCTCATGTTAAAACCTCTCAAATTACACTAAATATTCATATTCATAGAGTAAACACATTTAAAATCAAGTACTGAGTTAGTGCTCTGTGTTTTTTAATTCGTGAAACGTACATATTGAGATCGGCGTTTGACTTACTAAATTAGATATTTTAATTTTTAATGTCCGAGAATATTCCTAAGCAATAAGATAATAGACTTTATTTAAATTAACATAGAATTACTGATAAATGCAATTAAATTTAGAAAATATAGAACTCATAATATAACAGTCATTACACTATGGTCGTATCATAAACTAGAAGTGCATTGATAAAATGGCAACTATTAAATTAAAACATACTAATTTGATTATTATTTGGATTAAATTTTACAATTAAATAATACTTAATATTGCCTTTGATGTTTAAATAAATCTCAAAGTTGCCAAAAACAAAGAATTTAGAAGCTGGACACTCATCCATAATGTAGAAAGTTAAACGGAAGATAATCCAAATAACAGAAGACATTTTATTAAGATGAAAACACAAAATATGATGAGCCAACAACTAGAGTGAAATTCAACTTAATGTAATAACAATCCATTTAGATTAAGATTTAACTCAACATATTTATCATACTAAAATCTTTTTCACATCGTAATATACAAAAATATTTAACAATTATAAATTCATGATTTATTATCTGTGTCATTTATTAAGGATTAGTTATTCTGTGATCCTGAAGAGAAACAATATCCAACAGGAATTAAAATTACTGCTTATATTAATGTTTTTGTTAGTAGTGATAATTTTTTTTTTTTTTTTAGAATTTCTTTGAGAATATTATCTTGAAAATATTTATTTTAAATAGTTCACTGAAGAAACTATAGTTGTGTCTGACCAAAACATAAACATGTTGGCATCTAATAACGGAAAATCAGGTTTTCACAGATCGCTTCCGATGATGAAATTCACATCTTATTTTTCTGGGAAAATTATAGAATGATGATTGCTGAAACTTTTTTATATGAGACAAAAATGTTGGTTCCAAATTCCACTGCCAGATACTTAGACGATAATATCCGTTACAAGTATATCTCTTCCCCATTATGAAAAGAATAAACAAGAAAATGGTACATCAAGACACCGCAGGACTCCACAAAGTCTCGAAAATGAAGTTATAAAAGGGCTAGATCATTGTCATTATAAAAAGTTTAGTTAATTGGCATTTTATGCTCAGTGTGCAGAAAAATACATCTATCCTCTTAGACTGCTTATTGAAGCCAAAATCCCCGATAAATGAAAAGCAGGGCTCGAGGGCTCAATTTTCCCTCAAGATGTGCCTACTATATCGCTTTTTCAAACACACACTGATGAAAGATCCAAGACATCTGGAATAAAGTAGATTGGTGAAATGCTGAATAAAAAAAGCCAATGAAAATTGCCCAAAACTCACATTCACACCAATGATTGTTCGTAACCAGCCTGAACAAATCCAGTAATTGCAAATTTAAACATAACCATATTTGCAGGTTGCTAAATTCTGTAACAGGCACACATCCCCGCAATTCAAGATGGAGGAACAACAGCCAATTTCTTGACAAAGTTGTTTAGATACTAGAAAGGAGGATAAAAATGGTTGGAAGGATTTTTTTTAATGTTACAATAGTGAGAAAATATTGTTTTGTGCATAACTAATGAAGTTTTGGTCGAAAATTGACGAAATTTTGGCTGCTAAATGGAAATATTTATTTAAATCTAATAAATATATTTTGAAGGTGAAATAATAAATATTGAATCAATTTAGCAATGTGATTTTTCGGACTTTAGCTAAACACGATGTGATCTGGCTATCACAGAAAAAAGTTAAAAATGTGTCCCAGTAGCGCCACAAGTTGGGCAAAATACACCAAAATTTAAACGGCATCAATTTAGTACTACAGAAATTCTAAAGTTTTATATTGCATATCAAAAACAAGATATTTATTTTTCAATTTACTTATGAAAATTGTATATAATGAGAACTGTAAAAAAAAAAGTATTTGTATAAAAAAAAAAACAGTTGATTTCATTATGACATCACAAAGCATGTGAATAGCAGCAACTGATTTAATTTATCAGGACAGCAGATTGTTTTCCCATATTTTGAATTTCTGAGAATTTCCTGAAACTTTAGGGCCAAAAATCCCCCCCCCCCCTTAGAATTTTATAAAGATTCCTTAATTCATCTGAAGCATACAAGTCCTGTAGCAATTTACTATTAGTATTGGACTATTGAAAGACTGACTACTGGAGCTTTTACTTTTTTTTGGAGAGAAAATGCAGAAAAAAATCATACCTGGATGTCATTGTGTGGATTCCAATCCGAATCATATATAATTACAGTGTCAGCTGTTGCTAAATTAATACCTAAACCACCTGCTCGTGTAGACAACAAGAAAGCGAAGTGGGGAGAACCAGGAGCTGAAAAAAAAAAAAAAAAAAAAATTATATATATATATGTATTAGAAAAAAGTTCAAAATTTTAAGCAAGAATGATTTAACACAATGTTTTGATTCCCAGCATGACATTTTTGACAGCATTCATAGAAGTAGAGTAATAGGTGAAAGTGCACAAAATGCAGTTTGGAAATTGTTACGGAGCAGCAAAAAATGATAAGGCAGGTTGAAATTTAAATATTCATTAACTTCTCTGTCGAAGAAGGAAAAAAACAAATACATAAATATGTACAAGATTCAATTTACAACTCATTTGCCAACTCAAAATCACACAAAACATACACTTCCCCTTAAATAAAAAATGATACAGCCTAGCTATTATTAAGACAATCATGATTAAATGTTAAATTATGAGGGGAACAAACCATAGCTCCTTTCTCAAGGTTGTAAAAATGCACAATATATCACTTGCATTTATTTAATTTTGGGAGTTGAAATTCAGAACTTTGTATGGTTGTGAAACATTGAGCAATCATTGTCATATTCAAAAACACTGAAACTTATCTTTTTCTAATTTAATTTGAGGGTTTCTTATACTAGATTTAAGAAAATTTTGAAACAGCAGTGAATGAGAACATAACCAAAAAATACCCCATTCAAACAGCAACCCAATTACAGAAGATTGTCGCTGCTCTCATAATATCATTCAATCTTACATAACTGGTAAATCTTTTAAAACAAGGCACATTACCATGTTTTTAGGGGCTGCTAAGTCTGAACAGGTGTTGGCGAGTGGTATCAGAGAGCAGAGCCACCTAGTACTTCTGAATCTTCTCTATCAATGTTAAATTTTGCTTGCGTATTTTGTACACTTAAGATGTTTAAGTACTATTTAGAAATTTTTTTACTTCTAAGGGATGTCTAAGGGTAGTCTGTATGCACCCTGGACTTGCGCTATAACGTATAAATCATAGCGAAGAATCGGAGGCGGGATGCATAAAAATAGCTCTTATGCATCCCATGGTATGCATAATTTCGTCGAAGAATCGCGGTTAAACTGGAATTTTGCAGAAAAAATGCAATTTTTGTAACAGGACTGTGGGAAAAAAGTGAATTTCGTCAAAAAATCGCAGAAAAAAAAAATCCCATGAATTTCATCAAAAGATTGCAAAAAACCACTAATTCCGCCAGAGGATTGCCGAAAAATAAATAAATAAATAAATAAATAAATAAAAATGCGAATTTTGCCAAAGGATCACGAAAAAGAATTTTGTAAAAGGATTGCGAAAAAAATGTGAATTTCGCCAAAGAATCGGTGTAAAATCTAATTTCTTCAAAGGATCGCGGGGAAAAAAATGAATTTCTTTAAAGGATTGAGGGAAAAACGCGAATTTCGTCAAAGGGCCGTGGAAAAAAGCACAATTAGCGTCGTAAGCTCCCCTCCCACTGTAATCTTTCAGAAAATTTGCTGTGAGTTTCAAATTTTTTTTTTTTTAAACACTCAGAATCACCCCTAGTACAAACATCCCTAACAAGGAAAATGTCCGATTCCAACACTGATCTATGCTGACAAATAATTCAATGGGAAGTGTAATGGAAGTACCCATTCATTCAACAAAAAGCACCCTTTTACTCAATGAAAGTACTCTCCCCCCCCCCCCCCCAGCAAAAATGTCTTTTTCAATACAACCGTCTTGTCTTGTCCCTTTTAAAAAGAAATGTGAATATTAGTGGTACTTGTTATCTTCTACACTCAAATAAGCAATATTTTATAATTAAATTTGTATCTTGCATATTTACTTTTAAAGAAGTAAAGAAAATTTCTATTAATAGTTTTTAAAAGTATCTTATTTGAGTTCAAATAATACTGGTTTTAATTATTATTAAAACAATAATTAATGCATTTCATTTCTCTTTTCCAAATAAAAGTTTCATTCATTCCTTTAAAATATGAATTATTTGTAGGACCCACTTTTCTAAAAAAGGACTCAGATTTTTGGACGTCCTGGGTCCCACAGATCCAGGATTTTACAAGCCCAGCGACATCACTGAATCTAAAAAGTTTAGTGATACATTAAAAAAAAATTAGTAAGAATCCTAGAAGTAACCTCTATATTTTGTCAATGTCTCAAAACCAAGGCACAAGAAATGGATCCTGGTGCTGTTTAATGCAAACCTTGCACTGATACACTTTTAATCCAATTTCATATATTATTGCATTATTTTTTCAAGAATAAAACTTTTCTTTCTAAATTATACAATAATATAGACATATTATAAATAAAGTTGAATTAGTTAATCATGGAAAAAATAACAAAGAAGAATGTAAAATCAAGCATGAAGCATAGATTATGAAACACTTTCCAACACATTCAGAATACCATAACAAAACTTCATGGTTTAATAAGATGAAAGATGATGTATAAGTAAATAATTTTAAAAATGCATAACACATTTGAAAACTCAACTTAGCAAGTACCATCAACAGTGGAGAAAATATACTATTTTGTGCAGCCTTGTACATGTCCTGTAGATTTGTATATATACTCCATAATATGTAAAATTAAGTTCAGTTAGGAAACGTGTGGTACTGTTCAAAACTCCCTTTAAACATTTCTATCAATATATGTAAATGTACTCTATATCTTTTGTGGAGCCCTGTATACAATCGATAGAAATTGAACACAAAAAGTAATATGCAAAAAATTAGTTATATTTAAAATATCTTAGCACATCAGAAAACTCACTTCCAGCAATTAATGTTCATAGACAATACTATAACCAAATTATATTGTGTGTCCCTGCATATAAACAATGAATGCTACGCACATCCTTTTCTGTAATTAGCAGCTTGTAACCTCAACAATATATCAATTTCAATCTGTTTGAAATAGTGTAACATCATAAAAACCCACCGCAAATGATTTTTCCCTGTAGACTTTCATCCATGTAACAATTCTTTTGAGTGGCCGTGTAAATGAACTATAAATATTACTTCATTTTCAATACCGAATACGTCATGGTAAACTTTAATAACATATCAATTATATGGAAATCCCAGTATATTTATGAGAGTTAGAACCAGATGGCAGACAGATGACAAACAGACCAACTGATTTCACAAATACTTTTTTCAAATTATGTTGCAAAGTATTAAAAAGGGGATAAAAGTAAAATACAGTTTAACTTCCTTTCCCACTGCCACTATATAATATCAATATAAAAATAACAAACTTAAGGCATACCATTAAATCGATCAATTGCTTCTTGTCGTTGACTACCAGTAATACCACCATCAATTCTTTCATATTTATAATATTCTGCTTCAAGAAAATCTTCTAATATATCTAACATTTTGGTCATCTAGAAAGTAATATTTTACATTGCAATTCTAACTTTATACAATAAAAAACAAACTAGCAAGTCATATACATCTGGTAATAATATATAAGGTTTAAAAGAATGTATTATGTACACTTTTTGAAAATTAACAACAATATACATGAAATTAGAACACTGACAAGGCAGAAACTTGTCTAATTTGCATTAATTTTATGGTTCTGATGAGAAAATAGGCAATACATTGTTAATTTTTTTTAAATCCTATGTAATCCAACACTGAAATGAAAAACACTAATTTAAGAATTCGTCAGAAACTATGTGCATAATGAAGAAATAAGTTTACTATATAAATCATGTATTTTCCATATAAAACTGGACTTAGTAAAGTATATGCTTATTAGCAACTTATTATTTTCATATGTATTTTTTACAGCCTGTCATCTAAATTAAAAAATAATAAAATTATGATCTTTAAGGAAAATGGATATTGGCTATTGGCAGATGGAAAAAGATTTCACAACTAATTTGGTAGGGTGACACAGGATAAATATGGGCCAGAAAACAAGATCTCAATATCTACGAAAATATAAAAGATTAATTTTTCAAATTTGGCATGAAGTTGACTTAGTATTGTAGCTTTTGTATAAAACATTTAGTTTACCCAAAATATTTTTTAATTGAATTTTCTAAGTGACCTATAATTACACCAACAACAGGGTAATTATGGGTCACAGTCTTTATGAAGTATTAATGCATTTTTTTTTTTTTTTAAATATTTTTGAAAGTTTTTGGAAATGACCTCTAAAGTAGAAATTTTCATCATTAAAGCTTAAAAGTTTTAAGACATAAAAAACAAATGAAAATGCCATTTATTTTTATTGGATGTTTACGAAAATCACATTTTTCTGTTACACGCAAACTTTATTTTGCAGGTGCTTAGCAAGAGAGTTGAGGGACACTTGATGTACATATTGATGCAGAATCATCCAAGTATAGTTAATAATGGTTTTAAAAAACATTTGTAGCTTTTTAAACAAGATTTTAATCTAGAAAAATTGTGTCGTTGCAATCTGCTTTTGAAGAATGCTTGGCACAAAGGCGAGTTTAAAATTTTGTACAAGGTCTCTTATCTATAGCAGAGGTAATAAAGGTTACCTATAGGTAAGGTGAATCATACTGATAAATAGGCATCATATGGAACACTTTGTGCATGAGTAAAATTTGCACTTGACCGATTTATTTAGGTTTATAGTTTTCTTCAAATTACCTGCTCTACATTATAAAAATATGAATCGAGCACATGTGTTTCACCATGTTCTAACAAGTAGACCTAAAAATTAATATTCAAACAATTACAGTTACCCTAAATAGCCTAATATGGTTAAAGTTTGGAAAAAGCATGCTTAAAAACAATTTACTCTTTAGTTGAAAAAAATAATTTTAGTTACAATACTTCTTTGTTCTTTTAAGCAACAAGAATCTTTTTGGGGTTTATATTTTCTTAATGTTTTGTATCTAATTAACTGCTCCACACTATAAAGATATGAATCCAGCACTTGTGTTTTACCTTGTAACAATTAAAGTTTTAAAAAGAGATGTTTATAAAAATATTTAATGTGGCATGATCTTAGTAAAAAGTGCAATTTTTGAAAGATGATTTTGCAGCATGTTAAAAAAACATCTCAACTCAAATTATGCAGCAAAATAAAACTTTTTTATGCATAATAAAGTAGATTAATCGGAGGGCCTATCCACTTGATTAGAATTTATCTTAGTAGATTCCATAGTGATAAAAACTAGGTGACCCATAATTGCCCCAGAATGAGAGTGATCCACATTTACCCTGTACTACCCTATAAATATAGCAACACAATTAGAACAGGATGGATTTCTTTTGCAGTGAAGCTGGAAATCCTTCTATCCTCTCCTCCAAAAGCAATCTGCAGTTGTATCCAGAATTTCGAAATTATTTGGATAAAATCCATTTTTTTCCAGTGTGCTTTAAAAATTTTTATAACCAAATACCTTAAAAGGTATTTGAATAAACATTGAAAATCATTTATGATGAATATAACACTCACTGTGATAAAACAGAGTCAAGTCTCACTACAGATACTATCTAATGCAATCAGAAATAAATATTGTAGAAGCAGACAAGGTTTGGCCGATTCGAGTTCGTAGAAACTGGACTGACTTAGCAATACAACAAATCAAAGAGGATACTGTATGTAATTGATTTGCGAAAGTAGGCTTTGTAGAAAGTGGCTATTCAGATGCAGTAATGAAGCAAGTGAAAAAATAAAAGTAAATCCAACCTCTGCCAAGATCAAAAGCATCAGTGTTAATAAAAACTTTAGAATTGATGATTACTTTGCCACTCATTACAACTTCAAATCAACTACAGTCCTACGTAAAAAATGATTAAAAAGAATAGAAGGAAGAAGCTGCAGCAGAACAAAACAATTGAAAGAACCAAAACGCACAATAACACAAGGCCGTTCAAAGTATCAATGATACAATTCAGTTTTCCACTGCAAACTTATCCAATATAAGACATAATAGCTCTGCATTTTAATATTTTTTCTTTCTATGAAAGTGTATAAGTCTGATCATTTTAGTATCGTGTAGAGTAACTTTTCCCTTTGTTGGCGGTACACCTTTTAAGCAATTAAAATTTGAAATATTAGTGTAGAGTAATAGTAATAAAAAAGAAATGACAGGTAAATTTATAAGATTTTACAATGTACATAATGAAAAAGAATATCATTGATAATAATCTTCACTCAAATAACGTATGCATTAAAATTACGATAACTTACAACATTATTATTATTTTAAAAAGGTAAGAAGAATAATTTCTTCACACTTTCAGATATCTTCATAAGAGGATATGTCCTTTGTTGCCCAGATTCGTGATAATATTTAATATACCTAAAATCATTGTTGTATGATTTTATATTTTTAGACAAAAATCTTTTCAAACGAATCTAATTTGGGATGTCTACTGCCAAATTTGTAGGACTTTTATATTTAAATGAAAATCAATCTTAACCACTTCACCGTTTGCCAAGAGATAAGTCAGGGATAAAAGCACTGTTTCCCCCATACCTGTCGCTGGTGAAGTGGTTAACCAACCTAGAGTTAAGGGTCCTACTGCCTTTGGCAGCATACGCCTAACATGACACGGATGCTCTGATTAGTATTTGCAAATGGATCTTGAATTTGTAGGATTATAATTTTAAACAATAACACATCCAAACAAACTAAGGGGTCTAGCTGATTTATTTATGACACTTAGATATGTTCAACTTTCACTTTCAACCAAAAGCTCCTGAGAAAATCTAAAAATATAAAACAGGGTGTCCATTCCAGATCAGCAATAAATTTCCCTGACTTTTCCAGGCTCTACAAAAAAATTGTGATGTTACACACAAAAACTCTTTAAAACTATGAATTTGAAAGTGGAACTTTCACAACTGAATTTGAAGTAATAACTACTTAATAGTTAAACTCTTGCAAAATTACAAATTGTTGAACATTTTATAGGCTAAACATATACGCTCTTAGCATCAGGTTCTAACCATTTTGTCCAATCAGGATGAAATTCTGATCACAGTCAAACACAGATTATTTCGACATATTATAATACAACTAATAAATATTCTATAAATTAAGCTAACAAATGTTCAGTTAAAAAAAAAAAAAAAAAAAAAAAAAAAATCAGACAAACATCTAATCAATCCTACGACATTCAATACCAAGTTTAAGTGAAACAAATTTATGATTTCAGAGTTACAAAGAAGGATTGAAAAGGGCTAGACAAAATTATTTGCATGACAGGTTGAAATACTCTTTAGACTATTTATAAGGAGCAAAATTTGATTTTCTTGATGTTGTAATTTCAAATACTTAGTTTTATAATAATAATTTTTTTTCCTAATTTTTTTCTTGGAAGTTTTAAATTGTTGCAACTCTTTCTCAGAATTTTCAAATTTCCCTGACTTTTTCTCAAGAATGGTAAATTTCCCTGATTTTCCAGGTGGCAGGACACCCTGATAAAATGACTCCCCCTCCCTCTTTTGAAACATGAAATATCTTTAAGTGTTGAAAATGTACAAGAACAGTATATATATTTAACCCATTAGAACCGGAAAATTTCAACCTGGAAAGCAGGCAATTTTTTTAAACTGCAAAAAATATGAAAAACATGAAATATGCATTCATATTTTCTTTTTTTTAAACATTTTTTTAAAACTGCAGAAGTCATTAGAACAGAAGGTTTCACAAATAAGTGAGTATTTTAAAAAAATTACTATTATTACCATTATTTTGTTCTGGAAAACAGATGTGAAATTTTAAAATCGGCAGAAGAAACAAAAAGAATTAAATGGCATTTTTTTTTTTTTTTTTTTTTTTTTAAAACAGTAATATTACATTTTATTAACGCAAAGGACATCGTTAGAATTGGAAAAGTAACACTTTTTTTTTTTTTTTTTTTTTTTTAAATATTGAGATGGAAAGCAGATGCATATTTTTTAATAAAATGCAGAAAATATAAAAATAAAATCAGCATACATATATTATTTTATTTTTTGAAATGATAAATGTATGTATATATGAAAGTACAAAAACCCTTTTTAAAATTCAAATTAAACTTCAAAATTTTAAATTAAAATCTGAAGTCTCTTTCTTCTAACTTTAAATCTCACTCTAAAACCAGTTTTACCCCTTGTAACTTTGTTTCCAAACACTACATCTTATTACTTTCAAACATCATCATTTTCGGTCGATCTTTAAGAGTAAAAATGCTGATGTTCAGAAAATTCTCCCTCAGTTGTGATTAGCTGATCCCTGGGCGAACCAAACCCAGTTCTGGCATCTGAGCCCAGACAATCAAGCAAAAGCTAACCAACCAATTAAATAAATGTTCCTCCCAGTTTTACAACTATACCCTCTGCTGGAAAATATGATAAACCTCAAGATAGTAGCTAACATGTGTGCCAAAAAAGAGATTTTGCAGATTTGAGATGCCTGCTATGCCCATGTAACGCCTCAAATCATCAACGTAACTGGCTCGTGGGACCTCCCTATCGGACTGTAAGATGAAGCACGAAATAAATGAGTTCGATCCACCAAGAGGTTCCAAAGTCCAAATTACTTATTCCACAAGTTCTGTCAACCCCAAGATATTGTTACATATGAAAAGCCGGCTGTATGGTCATCTGCCGGGAAGTAAGAGGGCCGTGACTTCTCTACAAGTATGGGACTCGCAATATATTATATATATTTTTTTAAACAAAGACATCAGAACTGCAAAGGTACGACAAATAATTGGGTATTTTCTCTTTTCTCTTATTTCGATCAGGAAAGCAGATGTGGAGTTGTAAATATGCATTTTTAATTCAAAAATATCAAATTTTAGTTACTTTTACATGTTGAACACCAAACTAAAAATCCCTAAACATGCCTGGGGGGGGGGGGGGGTTGCTTTAAAAAAAAAATGGTAATAAATTATAAATTGTGACGTTTCATAGCAATAAATTGTCTTGAATGAAAATGTTGTCATACATATTCGTATGGTATGGTGGCCCAGGAAATATTTCTGGCACACATTTCTGTGCCATGGCAGTCAATGTGTTATAAAATATTAATAAAAATGAGATTATGAAGGATTAAAAAATAGGTATCTTTACAAAGCCATTAGTGGTTTGTGAAAATTTTTCCAATAGACTGAAGTTTTCTAAAGAAAAATGCTGAAAATTTTAATTGCCATTGATGTAGAAATACTTAAAGCTTCATATAGCAGATTTGAGAAAGTGAAAATTTTTCCCTAAAGATTTGCAATGAAAGTGGCTTGGTGAACAAAAAAAATTGATTGATAAAAGAAAAAAATATTGCAGGACATAACAGAGAAGGGTGATTAAAAAGACTCCAGATTACCAGACTAACATTTAACCAGAGCTGTAGATGAGGATACACAATTTACACTGTGTACCAGCTGGACTTTTTGGAAGAATCAGTATCCTGCATATATTGTCTGTATCTTAAGTAAAGCGTATATTCCTGGCACATATCCTGTGCATACAGCACATACACTCTGGATTTCTTTCCTGACTACGTGATTCAAAATCAGTAAAATAGAACTATTGCACATGAAAATATCCTCCTTTAGTTTCTTACGACAAATTATATAGAGGTAAAAAAATAAAGTTAAAGAACAAGTAAAACTCATTTGTATGTGCCATTCTGATAACTTCAATAACATTTGTTGTTCAATAATGCTTAGCCAAAATAATATTTAGCAAAATATTTTTATACATCATACCTGAGAAAATATTAAAACTCTGTGACCTTCATCATTCAGCTTCCTTAACATTTTTTGAAGTAATATTAGCTTTCCACAAGCTTTAGTTAAAGCAGATCCTTCATAGGCCCCATTGGGTAATTTAGGTGCTTCCTAAAAAAAAAAAAAAAAATCTTACATACCTATTAAAATTAACATCAAAAGTAGTTATGTATATGGGATACACTAATCGGTCACCAAACACAGAAATGAAATATTTTTTTAAAGTTTAGAAGGACATAGTAGCTCTGACTTACTTGAGCAGCAGCCGGAAACAAATAAGGGTGATTACAACACTTCTTCAAATCCATCATAATATTTAACAAAGATACTTGATGGCCGCCACCTTTGGCATTTAAAGCTTCAAAGTTTCGTGTCAAAATAAATTTATAATATTTTCTGAAACAAAATTTTAATTAAATAAAAACAAAAAACTGCAGATATTTTTAAAAAATTACATTTACAGACAAAAATACAAAAATGAAAATACAAAATTTATATAAACATTAAAAATTTTCACTCATAAAATTAATTTTTCAGTGTAAAGAAAAGTCATATTACATTTTAGTAATGGAGTAAAGGTAATTAGTAAGGAAAGAAATTCTTAAAATTTTCAAAAACAGTTTAAACAAAATCTTTTTTTCAACCAGAAAAATAACAAAAAAATATATATTCTGAGAATTCAACAACATATATTTCATTACTGAGCAAGACATTCTGATCTAAAAATTTGTCACAGAAAGGTATATGCTCCATCGTCAATCTGAATTTTCTTTTAAAGTGAGAATTGTAATTTTAAAGAATTTCACACTTGAATAACTCTGGAAATGAACCTGACCAAGTCCATAATTATTCAGTTATCAATAAAGAATGAAAAATTTGGAAAATATTTTAATCAGACATGAAATTAGCTCAACTGGGGAAAAATGGAAGATTTCTTTAGTTATACAATGATGACAAATTCTTTTAATTTAATATTACTTTAATGGATATTTATAAATCGAAAGTGGCCTGCTCACTAGATGGCTAATAATATTATGATTAAAAAACTGGTGGAACCACAGAGAAAAGTAAAGACCGATCTAAAAAAGTTACAGTAAAAAATTGTCAAATAGTTTCAGTTTCAAAAAGTAAGTAGTGCGTAGAAAAGTAATGGAATCAGATTTTCTGTAAAGCTCATGAAATTACCCAAATTTTTGTTGATAGCTGAAAATGTGTACCGAGCTTTACTGGTGCCTTAAAATCAATCAAGGAAGTAAAGGCATTTTTAATTCCAATCATTCATAACCAGTTTAAAAATTTGGGCTCATAAAAATATGTTTGTTAGAGGTTGATTGGGAAATGAGCGAGAACATGAGAGATCGTTCAGTACGAAGTACAGACCAAATTCCATTCCAGGGGTCACTGATAAGCCTGGAAGATCAAAGTCCAAAATAAGCCCAAAACCCTAAGCATGTACAATTCAACCATATGCTAACTACTTGTCTGGCTTAAGTCCATTGACATAAGGGTCCCTTTTCACAGTAATTACATGAGATAAAAATTATTACGCTGCATGTGTTATGTCAGAAATGTTAACAACAATTCCTCAACAACTTGACTATATTAATGTTATAATTAAAATATTACTTCATGGTTTACATTCTTTCAGCTTTGTGGAGTTTAGCTTGACTTGATGCAATCATATCCACAATTCTGGGCCTGACAGAATTTTTTATGCAAATATTAACTACACATTCTATTTACTGTACCCAGTACTCATTTTGAGTGGATAATATGATTTTGAATATAAGGCACCAGTAAAGCTCAGTCCACATTTTCAGCTATCAACAAAAATTTGGGTAATTTCATGAGCTTTACAGACAATCTGATTCCATTACTTTTCTATGCACTACTTACTTTTTTAAACTGAAACTATTTGACAATTTTGTACTGTAACTTTTTTAGATCGAGCTTTACTTTTCTCTCTGGTTCCACCAGTTTTTTATATCATTTCACATCTTTTTCAGATCCTTTCAGGAACTTAATCAACCAACTTCAACTCATCAAACAACCACCCCAATTAACCAGCCAATGATCCCAATTAACCGGCCCAACCAATTGTCCCAATCAAAAACTAACAGAAACATTGGTTCACCAGTGTATTTCAAGAGCTCTGATGGCCCCATACTTATTGCTAAACCGCACATTGGGATATTGACCTATACTTTACTCAGGACTGACCACCAGACTAGTTCTTAGACTAAGTTTTATACATAGTGTGATTTCTTCAATTTTTCTGCTATATACCTACGTTCCTCTGGTTTAAGGGAATATGCAGTATCCTAGGACAATCCCTCAAACACACAAAAAGCTAGGGTAAGAAACAGTTATAAGAAATGAATTAAAACTGCGAAAAAACTATAAAAAGGGGGAAATTCTGTCTTTGGAACTTAATGGGAATTTAAAATTAAAATTAACAAGAATCTTTTTGAGGTTTATATTTTCTTAATGTTTTGTATCTAATTAACTGCTCCACATTATAAAGATATGAATCCAGCACTTGTGTTTTACCTTGTAACAATTAAAGTTTTAAAAAGAGATGTTTATAAAAATATTTAATGTGGCATGATCTTAGTAAAAAGTGCAATTTTTGAAAGATGATTTCGTAGCATGTTAAAAAACTCAAATTATGCAGCAAAATTAAAAAACTTTAATTTTAATTAAACTTCGAAGTCTATCCCGGCAGGGATTTTCTTTCATATAGATTAAACTTTATCTTTCAAAAACTGATTATCTGTATTACATATAAAATTAAATTATATTAAAGTACATTATTATGTTTATTCACATCTTTAATTTATTTAAAATAATTTATAAAAAAAAAATTAAAATCAGAAAAAAAAAAATGATTTAAAACATGATTAAAATTAAGCTGATTTAAAAACTAAGTAATTTTTTTAAAGAGTGGGTGAGAGTTCTGGAAAAAATAATACAGGCACAATTTGGCTAAATGACCCCTAAATCAATATTTAAAAAAAAAAAAATAAATATTAGCAAAAAGATAAACCATGAGAGAATACAAGCGCATTGCAAAAAATACATATGGACATAATTACTTGGGAATTATCATGCAACTTAAAGACAAAAGTGAAACTTTTCATATGGCAAAAATATCATGTAAAAAAAATCATTAAACTAAAATTATTTCAGACTTACTTCTGCATGGGTGCTAAGTCCACTCTAACGATAAATTCACTCTTAGCAGGTATATTCTAAAAATAAGAAATAGATAATGGATTTTATGTTATATTTGCTATATAGTTGATAATTTGAAAACATACCAACATTAAAAACCCTTAGCTTTACATGCAGAAATCGCCTCTGAAGGAAAACTTTATATATGAAATTAGTTCTGATGAGATCAGAATTATGATAAAACACATGGCACATATATAGACAAATAGATGTATGCACAGGAACCTCAGTTATTTAAAAATAACAAAAAAAGACCAACATATGGTTTCTTATCAAGGTTGTTTTGTCTATAAAAAAAAAAAAAAAAAAAAAATCATATATAAAAAGTGTAGAAATATATAATTACACTACAATTTTTTTAATAAAATTTTAAATTCCAAAGCCATTTGCTTCTTTTTACTTAAAGAAGTTTTCACAAAAATAATTGGGGAAAAAAAGAAAAAAAAAAAAAAAAAAAGTTTACAAGATTCCAGTAAAGTCCAAATACATAGAAAAATTCCAAAAGAATAAATATCCAAATTGAATGCAATTCTTTGCTTGTGAAAACATTCATTTCTTTTTTTTTTTTTACAATTTTTTTTTTTTTTTTGGTATCTAGAAAAATAATGTTGGATTATTATAATCAGTTCAAAATTTAATTATCCCCAAAGCAAAGAAAGATCAATTATCTCTCTATTCTAAAAAAAAAAGTAACTACCGCCGCCAGTTTTGAATTTATTTGTCCTCCAACTCTCATAAACATACTTGGATTGCCATGTAATTGATGGGTTAGAGATTTACTATGGCACTTTGTTTACAAGAATACTCAAGAATCCCATAACATTATGGCTTAGGGGGAAGATAGTTTGTGGTTTATATTAATGATGTTACACACTATTTAGGGTATTGTGATGTGTGTTTTTGAGGTTCACTTAAAAAAGTTTTTTGTAGAATGTGGAGTGCAAAGGATTTATAATTCATTTACAGGGTCACACAAAAGTGTTACGAGTGATAAATGTTGGAAGTGCGTTTTCAGTTAAACTAATTTTTGCATACTATATGGAGAGTATAAGTTCTATAAATCATATACAAGGCTACATAAAATAATTTGTAAGCAATTACTGTGTATGAGTGTGAATTAAAGATGTTTTAATTGAGTTATGCATTCTGTAGCTGAACGGTATTCAGTATACTAAGAGATGGGAATATAAATGAATTAATATACAGGGCTATGGAAAGAAATGGACAGACTGTTGTCAATGGACAGTAATTTCTACAAGTATGTTCTTAATTGTGTTTTGAATTTTTTAATGAACTAAAGATTAGATTAATATGAGGTATGTTTAAAAATCTGTAGATAATACACAGGGTGTACAAAATTATTAGAATACATTTCAGTCTATTAGCAGAAATTGCTGAAGGTGAAGAAGAATGCAAGAAGATAAACTTACTTTTAGTACATCAGCTTTCAACCTCCTTAGTAAATGACAACCTAATAAATCATGTAATTTTTTTACTTGTTCCTCTTTGGCCAAGTCAGCAAACTCGTTGAGAAAACCTTGCAAATCACTATAAAAAACACAAAATTATATAAAATGCACAAAAAACAAAAAAAAAAAAAAAAAAAAACTAGATTGAAAAAAAAAAAAATACTACAGCTCTTACTTAAAATGGTTAGAATTCAAAAAGTTCAACAAATGAAAAAGTTCTTCTAAATTGTTCTGTAGTGGAGTGCCAGTAAGAAGCAACTTGTAGGCAATTTTGTAGGCATTTAAAACTTTGAAGAACTGCAAAGAAAAAATACATATTTAAAAACCTGATATAAGCTGCTGATTGAAGTTAATAACAGATGTTATTTATATTTTATTGATGTTAAACTAGACAGAAAATTTGAAATTAAATTTTAAAGACTTAGCCACAAATCACATATGTTACTTTACAACAATGTTAACCTTATATGGTATGTCATTTATTAGGAATGAAAACATCAAAAATATATTAAAAAAAAAAAAAAAAAATAAATTACTGTTACACACATCACAGAAAAATTTCATGGCCCTGATGAAAGGAATAATATGCAATTTTAATTGTTAAGGCGAAATCTGATTAAAAGAGTGTTCTAATACGTACACAAACATCCAGTATAGTCATACGTATGAATCTTAAACATATAATAGTCTATAATAATATATATTTGTCAGTCTGTATGCCTGTGTTCTGAAGCAACTGCTGAGTGTGGTTCTTTGCTATATTCTAAATAGACAACAACAAAAAAAATAGTCCAAATCATTGTTAATGAATAATGAAACACATCCCACTACAAAAAAGATTAGTGTGGCGTAATTTTATTATGATTGTTGCAGTAGAAATAATATGAAGCAATAAATAAATAAGAAGAGTTTAATTTGCTGTTGGATAAAATAAACAATCTGGAGTGCTGTAAATGGATCGTATAGCTAAGATGATAAGATTGACTTGCAGTAAAAATGAAAAATCAAGGAAGGATGAATAAGTAAATGTAACGTTCTTACTTAGTGATGAGAAAACACATTGAAGAGACAGCAGTTATAAAAATCTTTATTCGTTGATTCACTTGAGAGGTGGAAAGCATTTAGAATAGGTAGGTCACCGTACACATTAGAAGAACGTTCCACGTAGCATTATTAAAAACTTGAAGTAATTCCATGATAAAAATGAATGCTGGTTAAAATAACTTTTTAAAGAAGGTCTTGATAATAAAAAGTCCGAAATCGAAAAAGCGTTGAATTAAATTCCATCGGCGATCTACAACAAACTTTTACTTATAAATGAGCACCTTAGAATACATGATTGCTGAAACATGTTCGCAATCCTTCAAACAGGCACTAGACCAGATTTGAAAAAGACAAATCACGTTGTCAAAAATACATCTTAAAACTTTCGTAAATTTTAAAATCTGTTAAAAAACTGGCTGCATTGATATATATACTACATAAAAGGGGTTTACAAAACTACTTCCAGAAATGATTTAAATCTATTCGTTAAATTAAATTGCGTATAAATTGTAGAACGAATGACAGCACGGAAAAAACTAAACTACGGTCAAAAGGCAAGAGGAGACACCTCCAATATGACGCGGGCGACGTCACGCTGATTCTAAAAATAGAACAGAGGAAGAGAAAAATCTGAAAATATTCTGTTACTTGTGGTAAAAAGGAAAGAAAAAAAGCGATTTGAACGATGTTTTGCATTGAAAATAAATAGTTTAAAAACGTGAGATAATAATGCTGCATTACAATAAAAAAAAAAATAAATAAATAAATGTGATTACTACATCACAATTAGCATTGCACGGATAAGAATTGCAATCTATTAATTGGAAACATTGATTAAAAAAAGTCCTTCCGGCCAGTGCCGGGAGGAAGAGGTAGCTTTCATATTCCTTACTTTAAAAAAGCCAACTTATATTATTCAAACACACGAAGCTCAATTAAGTGGAAACCGAATGTAGGAGATTCAATACAAATTTTTATCAATACTAAATCATTATGAATGAGAATTTTGCGAAATTAGTCAGCTTTATCCAAGCTGCTTTTATTTAAAGTAACTTATATTTAGCTGCCAAATTCGGCGATTTCTTAAAGTGCCTGCCATTTTAAGACAACATGGTGGATGAGGCTAACCAGTGAACTTGGTCGAGACCTTAGTAATTGCTGTGCACATGCTCACTCACATCGGAATCGGTTGATATATACGAGTGCTGTCGCAGGCAAAAAATCAGATTTTTTAAAATGTCACCCACGTTAGAAATTGAAACTGCTATATCTGAGCCATTTTTTAAGATAAAGACAAACAAAAAATGCTCCTGAATCCTTATATCAAGGTCAAATACTTAAGAAAGAAACATTTTTCAATTTCTAATTTTTTTGCACCTCACTTTAAATATAATTTTTTTTTTAATTTAATGGCCGCCATTTTGAAGCAAGATGGCTGATGAAGCTGGACAGCGAACTTGGTCGAGATATTGATGCATACTATCCACATGTCTTCTTCCATCGAAATAGGCGAATACGTGTGGTATCACGGACAAATACAAGATCGTTTCAAAGTGTTAGAAATTCAAAGTGCTATAATTCAACCACTTTTTAAGATATAAACAAAAGAACAAATTTTCAGAAACAAAAACTGCTCCAGAATCTTTGTATCAAGGCCAAACACATAAAAAAATCTTTTTCATTTTCCAATTTTTTAATACCTCATTTTAAATTTTAAATTACATTTTTTTAAAAATGGCAACCCTTTTGAAACATGATGGCGAATGAAACTGGCCAACGAACTCGGTTGAGACATTGGTATGTACTATGTACAGACCAAGTTACATTGAAATCGTTTCATAAATACGCCTGTTATCGCGTGACAAAAATCAGGTCGTTTTAAAATATCAGCCACAATAGAAATTCAAAATGTTATAACTCAGCCATTTTTTTAGATATAGACGAAACAAAACCTGTTCCGGAATTTTTGTATTAAGGTCAAACACATACGAAAAAAATCTTTTTCATTTTCCAATTTTTTGGTATCTCATTTTAAATTTAAAATTTTTAAAAAAATTTTAAATGGCCGCCATTTTGAAACAAGATGGCGGATGAAGCTGGCCAACGAACTCGGTTGAGTTATTTGTATGTACTATGTACTATGTACACCAAGGTACATCCAAATCGGTTCATAAATACGTCTGTTATCACGTGGCAAAAATCAGGACGTTTCAAAATGTCAGCCACGCTAGAAATTCAAAATGCTATAACTCAGCCATTTTTTAAGATATAGACGAAACAAAAACTGCTCCCGAATCTTTTTATCAAGGTCAAACACATAAGAAAAAAATATTTTTTCAATTTTCAATTTTTTGGCACCACATTTCAAATTTAAATTTTTCTTAAAATTTTAAATGGCCGCCATTTTTAAACAAGATGGCGGATGAAGCTGGCCAACGAACTCGGTCGAGACATTGATCTGTACCATGTATAAACGAAGTTACATCCAAATCGGTTCATAAATACGCCTTTTATCGCGTGACAAAATTCAGGACGTTTCAAAATGTCAGCTTCGCTAGAAATTCAAAATGCTATAACTCAGCCATTTTTTAAGATATAGACGAAACAAAAACTGCTACGGAGTCTTTGTATAAAGGTCAAATACATAAGAAAAAAATATTTTTCCATTTTCAATTTTTTGGTACCACATTTCAAATTTCAAAATTTTTAAAAATTTTTAAATGGCCGCCATTTTGAAACAAAATGGCGGATGAAGCTGGCCAACGAACTCGGTTGAGACATTGGTATGTACTATGTACACACCGAATTACATCGAAATCGATTCATAAATACGAGAGTTACAGTGTGACATAGGTCAGATATATATATATATATATATATATATATATATATATATATATATATATATATATATATATATATATATCAATTTTGAACGGAGGGTGGTTTCGGGGTCTGGGGGTCATGATCGATGAAAATATACCAAAATTTTTTGAAATCGCTTTCCTCCGAACGGCTGCAATAGGTAGCTTTTTGTAAAGAAAGCTACCTAAAAAAATAATACTGTTATCGCTCATCACTATGTCTGATACTATGTACCTCAAAGTCAGTTTTTGACTATCTTTGGAGATTTTTCTACATTAATAAAAGAAATCCAGGTCCATTTTTCCATAAAATTCATTTAGAAAACTTATTTTTTTTCCTTAATTTTTAATTGTGATTGTTAAAGTTTTTCACGTTCTATGGAAGTTTTTCACATCCATAAAAGGAATCCCATTCCATGATTTTAAATCAACAATACAGTAAATTCTGTCCAATGATTTTTGAATTTTTTGCAAACTCACTATGTGATTGTGAGAACTTTTTTCTTTCTGTGATGATTTTTTTACATACATAAAAGGAATCCAGTTTCAAGCTTTTAGCCTAAAAAAGAAAATATTATTCTTGTGAACTTTTAATGTAATTTTTTGCGTTCCTCAGCGATATTTTGACATTCATATATATAATTCAGTATTAACCTTTTAGTCCAGTATAAGGAATTTTGTTCTCTGTGATTTATGACTTTTTTCAGAATTATGGGATTTTTGCCATTTGACTTTTTTTTTCTTCTGAAAACAGAAAGAATTTGTGGATAATATCTTAAAGAACATTTACTTTTGATTGGTTGTTTTTCAGACGATGAGCTTCATCCACAACTAAAACTTGCCAATCTATAGATCCAAGCATCGTTGTATCTATACATATCAGTTCATATGATGTTAAGAGAACATGGAATTTGATTGGAACATCTTTCTGTAAAATGAAAAGAAAAAATAATAAAGATTAAGTTATAATAATATTGTTGAGAAGTTACTTAAAATCAGTTGAAGCATTAATATTATGAAAGATTAAATTACAAAAACTAAGGCTTACTTTAATTCTAGAAGCTTTTCCAAATTTACTGCCTCTGATAGCACCTTCTTCAAAGGAAAATTCATGCTCTCTTATAACAGCTCTGCTATCTTTATCACCAATATATGTTACAACATAGAAATCTGGAGCCCATGTTTCAAATTCTCGTTCCCAATTAATTATGGTTGATAAGGGTGCACTGACTAAGAATGGTCCTCTACAATGACCCTAGAAATAATTTTAGAAATAAAACAGACTATAAAAAATCCTTAATTTTAAAAAATGCATATAAAACAGAGGATATTTTAATGTTTGTAACCAATGAAAAATAATTATTTATGCAGAACTAACAAATTATCCATTTACATTCGCTAACAGGAAGGTGAGACAATAGACTTATGGTCTAAGCCAGAGGTTCCTAAACTGTGCTCCACAAAGCCCTAGGGGCTCCGCCATGCTTTAGGAAAATAATGAAAATTTGAACGAAACCAACACATTTAAAGGAATATATATATACAGTAACCGCCGCTTAATAAAATCATATTCGTTCTGAGGCAAATTGATTTTAATAAGCGGCTGATTTTTATATCCGGCAAACATTCCAAAACCTAAAAATGATGGTGATACCCCGCAAACTCGGTAAGAAATTGTAAAATGCATCTAATCAGGTTAACAAACAGGATTAATTAATTTTTGTTTAAATTAGATAATTATTCATTCAAAATTAATAACTACCATACATATAAAATTAATAAATACTTACTACATATAAAATTAATTATGCATTATTATTTACATTATTGGGCTTTATGAAAAACTGATCTTTGTTTGGTCGGAATAATCAAACGTTCAATGTTTTTAGCAAGAGAGTAATACTGACTGTACAGTTCCTGTTTAATATCCTTCTGGGTGTATGAAGAGCTTTGCACGCATCAGCAGCAGTGGGTGGAAGATCTAGCTCTTCATCTACGTCGGAATCTTCATCTTCACTAACTGGTCTGCTTGAAACTTGCGAAGACAAGACCTGCTCCACTATGTCTGAGTCAAATATTTCACTGGAAGTTGGGAGATTTACGTCAATTTGAACATATTGAAAGAAATCCTTCTCAAATTCTTCCTTATCTTCAGAGGTAGCGGCAATTTCTTGTGACTCTTTGTATTTAAATCTGCAAGCCAAGAAGCAATTTTTTATCGTGTCTTTTGTCACACTGCCCTAAGACATTTTAATGCAATGCATTGCATCCAGCAAACTGGCAGATTTCACTATGAAGCTTACAGAAGGAGTAGGAGATGAATCACATGCATCGATTTCTGTTATTGCTTTTTTGGTCAATTCCTTCCTATAACATTTAAAAACTTTGATAATTCCCGGATCAAGAGGCTCTATAACACTGGTGGTGTCAGGTGGAAAAAACACTATTTTTATGTGCTTAAATGTTAAATCTGGAGGATGTGCAGCGCAATTGTCCATAATCAGAGCAATATTTTCTGTAAGTTTTTTTTCCCATTGGATCTGTGAAAATTGGAAATGCCATCCATGATTTCTTATTGTTGCGGTAATTCACAGGTACACTCTTCACTCCTTTAAAACAGCACGGTTTCTTACTTCCTCCAATCACTAAAGGTGTTTTCTTGACGGTCCCCATCATGTTGTATGTCAGAAGTACAGTGTTACATTTTCAATATTTCAGATTATTAATTTATCGTCTGCATTATTTCTCTATTTTAATTTAAATATTTAAGTTCAAAAACAAGTTTAAAAACGTATTAAGTAAATAAATAAAAAGCATTCTAAATAATTTATATTCCGTTAATATTCCTATAATTAATAATTATTCAAAGTAATAAATATTATAATATGCAATTAAATATAATTCTAATAATGTACAGATCTTTTAAAATATAAACATTACGGAAAATCGTTCGTTAAAGTAACTTACAATGCTTTTCTTACAATCGCTTACTTCCGAAAATATAAATTTAAAAAGTTATTTAATATTAATTATTTTATTCTAAAACTATTTTTATTGGATGCTACTATTTATTTCTAAGCGATTGCCAAAATTTCATTAATTTTGAACCGTAATTTAGCGAGATATCCCCATTACAAAATTTAATCACTTCTGTCAGTTTTAAAAGACGCGCGATCCATTTTTTTCCCCGACGCAGTTAGACATTTTTATCTTTCTTCCTCGCAGAAAAGGACGTCGTGACGTCACTCTATCCTCCATCTTGTTTTGGTATCACGGCGTGACATCGCTGGTACTCAGGAATGCAAGGGGAATGCAACTTCGATTACGATACAAATCGTTATCGACATTTCGATTGCGATGAAAATCGCTATCGTGATGACTCAGATGTGCACGTGCCGGTCGCTGATTGGCGAATTTAAGTTGAGCGTCAGTTTTAACGTTCTTTTCGGGCCATCTGTTTTTACTCACTCTCTCTCGGGACGATGTAGCAGGAGGTTGTTGTCGGGCGGCTGGGGTTTTTCTGGCCTCAGTCGCTCTGTCAGAGTTCCGTGCGTAACGAGCAAAATTTTTAGGTAAAAACTTTCGTCAGCTTCACGTCTAAGAACATCGATCCATTTATTTTATTTTCTTTCAATATTTCTACAAGAGAATTCCAGCTACATCAGTGGCGTGTTATGTTAAGGATGTGAGGACCTGTCTGCTGTTTTTCTTCATAAAACCTGCTTGAGGAGCTATCTGCTGCTCTCTCTATTATTCAAAGACGATGTCAACCAACAGCTGCTGTCACTTCCAATGATGCGGCAGAATGATGACAACTGTTCCTGCAATTTCTTCATAATTTCTTAAGTACTTCTTCTCAACCTCATAAATTATCTACAGCCTCAACTGCAGGAAGGAAACCATCCCTTTATAAAATTCTTTTTTTCTCTGTGTGAATTCTCAAAGCATCTGAGTGCTACAACTTATCCAGAATCCTTCTCAACCAAAAACTTTTCGGAATATTGAACTTTTAAATAGAAAGAACTGTGGACATGAATTAAAATTCGGACAATATATCTCAAGCCTGTTTTAAATGAACAATCCAAACATCCTTCCACATTACCGCCAGCTAGTCAATGGAAATAAACACCTGTTTTTAATATAATCTAAAATATATCCTCATCACTCTGTTATTTCCTGGCCAGGAAAATATTTTACTTCGTCATTATTAGTTTTATATATTATTTCAGTACATATAAAATAATTTTGCAATAAAATATGTGTCAACTGTACCTTCAATCTCCGGGTGAGTTATTTTACACTTTCTTACTTTTCAGCCTCCATTGTTGAATATTTTTATGGCAACATTTTCTAAATTATTTTTAATGCTTAACTTTAATTCTTAATATTTTCATTGGTTGCCAATCCATTTTAATTTTCAGACAACCACTACGGCGATCCACGGCCACACACAAACAATATAGCAAACAGTTACATGTTAATTCTCTTGCATCCTTCACTGGTGTTTTGAACATATGAGTGTGCTCTGGTAAAGCCTGATGAAACAGTCCTGTTTCATCAGTGTTAAAGATTTGAGAAGTGTCATAGCCTTTCAATAAATCTGACAAAATGCTTGCTTTCCAGTAATCTGCAGCGTCCAAATTCGCGTCCTGCTTTTCGCA
The DNA here is from genome assembly GCA_963932465.1 of Maratus speciosus. Lineage (NCBI taxonomy): Eukaryota > Metazoa > Arthropoda > Arachnida > Araneae > Salticidae > Maratus > Maratus speciosus. The sequence goes on from OZ010788.1 coordinate 301,701,606, forward strand.
ATACAGTTTGCTATAAACGATATTGTTTCTTTCTTTCCATCGTGACAACCAGCCGTCAGTGGGTCTGAAGTTTTCAACACTCATCATTCACAAAATTCCACAAGAAATAGGAACTTTTTTCAACCTGGCATTTTTAAACCATTCTAAAAGGGCTGCCTGGGTCTTCTGCTATTCCTTCTTGCTTCCGTTTGCGACTCAAATTTCCGTTTGCTACAATTTCAGACTTAATATTATCTCTGTTCTTAAGCAAATTGCATAAAACAGATTGGGAAATCACAAGCTTTGACACCGCTTCCCTTTGGCTACATTTCGGTAAATTATCATAATTATCTAAAATTTCACCCTTTTCTTTCAGGGTTAAATCCTTTCGTTCAAAGATCTTTCTCGTTTCAAATGAAACAAAAACTTAATCAAACTGAACTAAATTCTCTTTTAAAATTTACAGAAAGAAAAAAATAAGCCACGTGATCACTGTAACAAAATTTTGAAACTTACAACCGCACTAATAATCTTTGAAATAATGCATTAATTTATCCCCCACCTCCCATACATCTACCTACACGTTACGCAATTCCTCTTTCATCCCCCTTTTCTTTCTACACTAATCTTCTACGAAATCAGAGGGGAAAATTGGTTGCTAGGACATGTGATCTGCGTGTTTGTTGCTAAGCAGGTGAGACTGTGGAATATCAAATGTATTTTTTTGTTTTGTTTACGTTTAATCTGGAGAAAAAAAAGCAAAATTAAAATTCTTCAGAGAAGATTAAACTGATTATATTTTGTTGCTGAAGAAATTTTTTGAGTTTATTAACCAGCGATGTTGATTTTATTAACCCTTTCACCGTCCGAGGGTTTTGCAGTAATTTTATAAGAATGCTTGTAAATCCCAGGATATATATTTTTTAAATCTCAGTTTGATGCTATAATATCTTTAATATCACTACTTTCTATATAAGGTTAAAAATAAAATTCTGTTTAATATATTTTGGTCTACAGCCATTTTAACATGATTTCTAGGAACGGAAAAATCCAGGCCAGACGGTTAAAGGGTTAAGTGGCAGTTTTAACAGAAGTTTGTATTGATTTGATTCCGGTCCTCACAATTTGATCAGACTAAGCGGCTGATTTTATTAACCAGTGATTTTATTAAGTGGCGGGTACTGTTTATAGGAATATATATAATATATAGGAATATATATATATATATTTAAAGGAATATATATATACATATATAACCATTATATATAACAAATCGTCATCGATTCCCAATTATTGAAATTAAATTTATAAATTAGCTAATATTCATCACAGACATAAAGAATAAAGATGGAACATGTAACTAGTAATACAGAATCTTACTCAATTCCACTAATTCACTAGCATATTGCTGGCGATAAATCTACATAAAACATATGAAAAAACCACCAAATTTTGATAAAGTAATATTAAAGACAAAAGATAATGAATCCAGCTAAATAATGTTGAACCAGAAAAAGCCGTATCATAAACATACAAAAGATCAAATGGATGAATGATGCCGGAAGCTTATAAAGTATTTCACTTGTTCACGGGTACATAAAATACATTTATAAGCAAAAAACGTAGTCTATTTCTGTAACGGAATTCAGCAATAAGCAAAAATTGAATTCCGTTATGTACCCAATCGACTAATCACCAGAAATTATTAAACTACCATGTAAAATATTAAACAATGTGATATCTGCAACAATGAAATCTTTAAAATATGAAACAAATTAAATCATAGACAAACCCAGCTAGAGAACAGCCAAGACATTAACATTGATACAAACAGATAACGGTATAAAATATATACGGTATATAAAACGGAATTTGGTATAAAATCCCGCACAAATAACTTACACAGTTAAAAGCTTAATCAGGGTGTCTACAGAAATTGAAAAATAAAGTTCCCTGATTTTTCCATGATTTCCCTGACTATATCATACTTCCCTGATTTCTATTATTAATAATACACATACGGTATTCTTTCATGTATGACGATTCCCTGTATAACACACTTATTCAGCTTGCTAATATCTCATTTGGGAGAAAAAACAAGAGAAAAACATTGCCTAATATTCATTAAGTATTGGTTGACAGTTTTATAGATCGAAACTCAAAATGTAGTCCAACAACTTCATAGAGTGGCCAATGGATATAGGGTGACCAGAAAATTTCCCCATTTTCTGAAAAATATTGAATTCTAAGACTTATCTAAATCTGACCGGATAGCTACCAGGATTAAACTGGCCACCTGGTCAGGTTTATGCTAATGTATCATTTAAAAATTTTAAAAATGAGTAAACTGACTTCAATATAAGCAGTATCTACAGAAAATGAGATACATCTGATTACCTTAATTTGGATTAAATAATCAAAAACTCAAATCATGTGCATCTTTTTTAAAATATTAGGAAAGAATAATCAGTATGTGAAAAAAATTTAGTATATAAAATAGACGAACCAGTCTCGTTGGCAAGGTGAAAATGCAAATACTTTCGCATATAGACAAATTTCCCTGATTTTCCAGTATTTTTACAAAGTTCCCTGACTTTTCCAGATTGATAAACCTCCCTGATTTTTCCATGATTCCCAGATTCTGTAGACACCCTGTTAATATATATATATATATATATAAGAAATTAGAATTTTGGAATGGAATTTATTCAATATAAAATTTGGAGCCTCTTGTTTTCTCAATTTCAGTTAGCTTTAAAATTTTCTAAGGGAAGCACGTGCTTCTCGTGCCTATTCGGTAATCAGGGCCTGTGCACAGGCAGAAATAAATCTATGGAGGAGCAGTGTTTTGGAACTAATGTGCATGTATTAGAGCAGCCAAGAACACTTTTTTAAAAATGAAGAATCTATTATACTATCTATATTAGAGGTTTCCAAATTGTGCTCCACGGAGCCCTAGGAGCTTCGCGTGAACTTTCCAGGGGCTCCGCCGCGCTTTAGGAAAATAATGAAAATTTGAACAAAATCAACAAGTTTTTTTTTTTTTTTTTTTTTTTTTTCAAAAATGGGAAAAGATTCTTTTGTTACGAAAGTATTTATACAATGATGATAACTATCTTCAACAATCTGAACTCTTTTAATTAACTAAATTTTCTTTTCTTTAAAATTTCAATTGCAAATATTAATTTACGCTCTACTTTTACGTTTTCTGATCAAAAAATGCAATAACTGGAGAAACAAACGCATATTTCAGGCATAAAAGTGAGAAATAGGAAAAAAGGTGGAAATTTTTTTCCAGCTATACAATAAGGCCAAATTCATATAATTTAGACACACTTTAAACAGTTATTCATACAATAAAATGAAATATAACTGTACATATAATTGTTATTTACTTTTTGTAACTAAGAAAGTATTCAAAAGAAAAAAAATAACAAATGTATAAATTCATGAAATCAAAAAAGAAAATTGGAAACAGTGCTAAAAGTATAAATCCATCCAAATGTATCTGCTGAACTTTTGTGAAGTACAGAGATTAATTTTTCAAAATAAATGTATTATTTTGAATGATTTAACTGTTTACCACTTTACTTAAAAAAATATATATATCCATGCTAAATATATGCACGCCAAATTGATCTTTAAACCAGAAATACATTTCCAAAAATGCAGCATTGAAATTACCTAGAAGTGTTTTATAAATAGAATAAAATATTCTATTCCAGGGGTCGATGCAGGTTTTTATTCTTGGGGCCCATTTTGTGAAAAATAATATTTTGTAACGAAAGTTGAAATCCAGTTACTCAAATTCGAACCAAGATTTTAACAAAAACATCTTTAAATCCCCTTGCTTTTGTTTTTGATGACCTGGTTTTATTTACAAATTACACAATTTAAAACACTTTTTATGAAAAGAATGTTGTGAAGGGGCCTATTTTATTAAGTTCATTTTTGTGAAGAGGCCCATTTTATTAAACTTATTTTTGTGAAGGGGCCCATTTCATTAAATACATTTTTGTGAAAGGGCCCTAAACAGGCCCAAAATTTTGCCTGGATCGACCCTTGTATTCCAAAAAGAACCTTATCGAAACTTCCTTTCCCTAGTTAAAGAATTTAATTTACATGACTTTCAGATGCTTATAATAAAAGATCGCCTTCAATTTGATAGTCCAGCAATTCAGAAATAAACCCCAAGGATTTGAGTAGACAAAATGTTTAATTATTAAGTTTTCTAAACCACCATCCTCTCCATATGCATCTAATATTTTCTTTGCATTTTTGCATCAATCCAGAGAACGTCCAAATTTGCCCCTAGGAACTCTTTCATGCCTGATATTTACTGTAAGAAAGCCATAAATTATATTCTGAAGGAATTTGAATTTCCCAACTCATCCTCTTAGTGTGACTTGAGGTGAAGTGTTATCCAATTATGACTCCATGTTTCACGCTCAACTACGTTATCATTCCAACAGAAATTAGTCTGATTTGAAAGATAAACCGCCTGATTTTTTTTTCAATATGAAGAGCAAATTATTGTATGCATGACTCAAAAGAAAATATCACAACACTTGTTAAAACAAATATGAAATGTCCTAGATATAGGTGCAGACTTCACAGGTACTTAGGCAATAAGATATACTTCTACAACGAAAGGCAGATCCAGCTCACCATTTAGAGGGGGGGGGTCATTGATTTCTTTTTTTTTTTGGGTGAGAGGCGATCACATCTATTTATGAGAATTTTATATTGAAAGCTATTCCAAAATCCAAATTAACTACTTTTCTGATACTTTCGCGGTGTCATTCATTCAGAAAATGCTGTCAAAGTTACATTTTAAACCAAGTTTTACAAGTTAACAGCCATAAAAATGGGAACAATTGGCTGTCACTTCCAGAAATTCAGTTTAAAAAGTCTAACAATTTTCAACGATTAAATATGGCAAAAATTTTTATTAAATTTTAGAGGTAACAAAACCATACAAATTGGCAGCTATGCGATTCCTTCACCTAACACTTCATTTATAATGGCTTCTCCATAATAATGGAAGCCATCAGTCCAAGAGAAGAAAATAACTTGGTTAAGCGAGACTCAGATATTTGGGACTCTATTGTATATTTCATTTTAAAAATGATCATTAGAATATTTTGTTGGTGTTCAGAGGAAAGTCATGAGTACATGACCTCCCCCTTTGATCTGCCATTGTCTACAACTAATTTAAATTTTTCCTTTTGTCCTGTTTAATCACTGTGATTAATTAGAACAAAAATAATGTTCTATAATTAGTGATAAACGTTTGCCATGTTAGAACCCGTCGCCCCCGTAAGTCGGCACCTATCTGATAAAGATTGAGTTTGTGAAGATCATATAATTGCAGAGACTCCTACTTAATAAACCTTGTAAAATTGATATTGTCATGAATTTCCTTTATGAAAAAGTTGTTAATTTAGTGTCAATATTTCCCTGTCATATAGTTCATTTTTTTAAAATTAACTCTACAACAGGTGACGTAAAAGAACACTTAACAGCATTTTCAGATGTACAAAATTTGCACTACAAATGAATGAATCTGCTGACATCACTGCATTAGCAGTTTTGTTAGTATTTTCAGTTACATATACTAATATCCCATTCACACCAGGAAAGTTAAGAGTCTTAACTGACTTTTTTGAAACGGGCATCCGGAACTTAACTTGACTTTTCTATTATTAGGGTGTTTAAGAACATTAAATTGATAAAAATTAAGTGCCGTACTAACGCCAGTCTGAAAGAGGTTTCACAAAGCTATCAGGATCATATTTTTTGTAGATCACTACAAACCAACACACTAAGGGACGAAATTTTTTTTGATTAATACATAGGAAAACATATGAACATGAATGCACTGATGATGTGAAAGTAATGATGGGTCACAATGCCATAGCAAAATTAAAAATATGAAAGCACCATAGGACTATCTATTGCATTCTTTATAGACACACACTATCCCTGGGAAAATATCTCCTGAACTTATGAAATGGTTAAGTGCTGCCATTAAAATAATAAACTAAAAGCAAACTTTTTAAGCTTATGTATGAAGATAATGGATGCCAGCACCTGCACCTCCTACTACATACTAAAATAAGATGGCATTGTCCATGAAGAGTATTTATACGATTGCTGCAACTGCGGAGGTGATATTAGAAGAAGCATAACTCTAAACTGGCAAAACTTTTAACTAATAAAGATTGTGAATTCTAACTGTATATTTTCCTGTATGTTTAGCAAAATAAAATAAATGTATCTATCATTGCAATGAAAATCTGTCACAATTTCTGATCCATTTACAAAGCTTTTCTTTTAAGGTGAATCATGTATTAGTTTGATTCAGAGTCAAACAATGATATCAATTACATCTCTCTTGTTAAAAAGGAATGCAAAAAACACCAGATAAAAAAAGCATACAAATAAATATTCAGGGGCATCCTATAGCTTTGAAAAACTCTTTCAAACAACACTTTTCAACAGCTGAATAGAAAAGGCTTTGGACGACTAAATGTGTTCAGCGTTATCAAAACAAATATCCAGCTTAAACTCAGAGAAACACTGAGGTCCTCGTTGATTTGACATATCATAGCAAATTACACTAAATATACCAACAACAACCTGTTATTTGGTGGTACACAATGAAAATATTTCGATTTGAACCAGAAATTTTTCATAAAATAAATTTAAATCAAACAGAAATAAGTTAAATAGTTTTAAATAAAAATTATTGGTCTGAAACATTTTTTTTATAAAACTTGAGTAAAATTCATGGTATATGTGGTAGTGTTAAAGATCTTACTTTAAAACCAAATCAAAATACAGAATCAAACATTCGCCTGCAATTACTATCAACTGAACCTGACATTTGTGAAAAACAATCCAATCACATTATTAGAGTGGCGATCGCATAAACACTTAATGTAAAATTTATTGTAAAGCAAATGTTACAATTTCTTGAGTTTTGGAGGTTAATTAAACTTTGGACAATTCTATCTGTTCTGATAACTGAAAATAAATTCAGCATTAAAGTAACGGTTTGAAAATATAACTTTATTTCTGGGACAATGCACAACTGTTTAGATTACTATTCATTCCCTCTTCCTGTGCTCAGTAGCAATGCACCTAAAAAACTTTACCTTGTAACATAGGGTATGGTTAGGCTTCAGGGGCTCTGCCATAGAAATTCTAAATTCATTCTTAAAAGGGCTCCGCCAGTCAAAAAGTTTGGTAACCACTCGTCTAAGCTATTTTCTAGTAATTTCCACAATTTCCAACCCCTTTTACTTTCTAACATTCAATTTCAAGGATTATAATAAACTCTTTAATTAACTTCAAACAAAGATTTGATAACTTTTTAATTAATTTCAAATGAAGATTTGACCAAACACAGAACAAAAATGCACACAGGTGAATATATACTTAAGCTGGCCTTTCACACATTTAAATCCAATTTTTTTTTTTTTTTTTTTTTTTTTTTTTTTTTTTTTTTTTGGGGGGGGGGGGGGGGGGGGGGGGGAGGTAAAATTATTTGTAAAACTTCTAAGAGAAAATATAGCCAGCATTATTTTAACTGTGGATGTTAGAATAGAAGTAAACCTCAAGACAAAGAGCCTAGTACCTCTTTGAGAAAAATTGATTAAAATATGATCAAAACACTTAAGTGTACAGAACATCTGATGTTCTGGGGAAAAAACTAGAAGGAATCTCTCACAGGCAATTTAATATAATAAACTATAAAAACATACAAATATCTCTACAAGGTTTTATATACATAAATTCTAATACTTTCTAATATCTGTGAAAAAGTAGATTTTCCCCTCAAATTCTTAAATTAAATTAACTTGAATGATAAGTATAGGAAAGTTATTAGAAAGATCACTTTAAAAGATATAATTTTAAAAGAACTATTTTAAGATTTAATTTTAAAAGCAATACATAAAAATTAAAACTCTTTTATGCAATAATGAGATAATTAAAAGAAAAAGGAAATATAACATACCTCTTTGTACAAAGAATACAAGAATACAATAGTTTGAATAGTCTTTCCAAGACCCATTTCATCAGCTAATATTGTGTCAGTACCATTAGCCCAAGAGAAACGCAACCAATTGACACCTTCTAATTGATATGGATGGAGTGAATTACAAGTAGCATCTATGAATGATGGCTGTTTATCATACTTTTTCTTAGGCTGAAAGGAAATAAGTGTTTAAGAATAAACACACTCAGGACTACATATAATTTCCCTTCATCCACAAATTAAATTTTCGTAAAATAATATCATGGGCTTGAGACAATAAGTTTTTTTTTTTTTAAATATTTAATATAATACTTACATAAGAGTGTGATTGTTTTGTATAATAACACAGTCATACCAAAACTATAAGAAAAACTATTTTATAATTAGGAGGGATGTAATTTTAATGCTGAAACCATTCATTAATAACATTTATGGAATTTTAATATAAAAAAAACTTTGTTCAGGAATTTTCATTAAAAAAACATTTTAAATAACTAAATAGCATTATTATTTAATTATTGCTTTCAGGTATGTATATTTATTTTTTGTGTAGCAATACAAAATTACACACTCTATAAGCAAAAGAACAAACACAATGGACCTGGGCTGAACAAATGTGGTCGCCAACCAAAATATTTCAACTGACAACTGTGTTAATATATCTTTTTTCCATATTCATTAACAGAGCTGAAGAAACATTACCACAGTTTGCTCTGGACAATAAAATATGCGAGAAAAATTTACTTGCTACTATGGAGTCAAATTCTAAAAACTGTATCAAATTTTAAAGTTGGAGACTATAGTATTTCCGAGTGACGCAGCTTTAAGCTCAAAATCGTAGAATGGCAGAACTCATACAGGATGTCTACAGAAATTGTAAAAAAAAGTTCCCTGATTTTTCCATGATTTCCCTGACTATCTTTATCAGACTTCCCGGATTTTCCTTATTAACAATACGCATACAATATTTTTTCATGTATGCCGATTCCTTGTATAAAACTTATCCAGCTTGCTAATATCTCATTTTAGAGAGAAACATAAAAATTGCCTAATATTCGGTAAGTATTGGTTGACAGTTTTATAAATCTGAAGTCAAAATTTAGTCCAACAGCTTCATATAGTCGTCAATGGAAATATAGTAACCAGAAAATTCCCTCATCTTCAGAAAAATATTCCATTCTCAGACTTATCTACATCTGATGGGATAGCTAATTGAATTAAGCTGGCCACCTGGTCAGGTTACGCTAATGTATCATTTAAAATTTTAAAAAATAGTTAAATTACCTTCAATATATGCGCTATCTACAGAAAATGAGGACATCTGATCACCTTAATTTGCATTAAATATCAAAAACTCATGCCATGTGCGTCTTTTTAAAAATATTGAGAAAGACTGCAACATGTGAAAAAATATGGTATAAAATAGACGCATCAGTCTTGTTGGCAAAGGGAAAATAAAATTAATATATAATGTGAATCCGTTCTAGATGAAGCAAATAAAGCGTTCTCTGTTTTTAAGAAAAGTGTGCGACAAGTCATTCCTGTATTACTTTGCACACCTTCTTTTCCTCAACTTTCGGGGAAAGATATCTGTGAAGTAAATAGTGCTCAGTGGATAAGGTGTAGGACTAGTAACCAAAGTGTGCAGGTTTTGCTTTCCTTGATGTTTTAACGTTTCTTTTCAGATTTTTGTTTTGATCTTTAAGTCAGTTAACCCTAGAATACTAGACTCAGTATTGCGTGATAATATGAATACCATAGTCATGATAATTACGACAGTCTAGTATTCTAGGGTTAATAAAGAATAGTTCACCTTTATCATCAGTTAATTTGTAATTTTTTATTGCAAATTAGTTCATTAAATAACAACTAAGATAAGGAAATAAAACTTCATTTTAAATAAATTTCAATAATTAAATTTTAAAATTTATATAAGCTATTTTTTGTTATTAAAATGAACATTTATGATAATTCTATAATATCTCCTAAACTTACATTAAATATATTTTTATGTTAGAATTTTAGTAACAAATAAATATCAAAGTTTCCATTTTTTTAAAATTCAGCATTATTCTTCAAATATGAAAATCTCTATTGATTTACTAGTATTCTTTTGTACCAATTACTGGTTCATCTATAGTTAGTTATAAAGTAGTGCAAGATAATTTAGAGATTTTCAAAAAATTGTTATTTAAATACGTAATTAATACTACAATACAAAGCCTAAAGTCCGGAATCCTCGCGACTTTACCAACCCCGAATTTCAAATTTTCCCCCGAACTTTGGCCACAAATATTGCCTTTCCAATAAGAAGAAAAATAAATTTCAATACTTAAAAAGGCAAAATATGATGTTCATATTAAAAATTGTTTATAACAGCTATTAATACTAAAAATTGTTTATAACAGCTATTAATACTAAATTAAACAATCATTTTCATTAAATAAATCATAACAAAATAAAAAGTAAAACAAAAAATGTATTTAACGGAATATACAATTTAAGAACAAATTGTAACTTATATAACTACTGAACATTTCAGTTGATGTGCATTGCTTTATTAACTTAGGTTTATCATTAAGAAGTTTTTCTTTTATTCTGTACATAGACATGAGTTAAGACTCAGTAATAAGGCTTCTTTGCTCTACAAAAAAATTTTTTTTTTGTTCGTTCCAACAATTTTGTTTTCCCCTCCTTTCTTGAATACCTACTGTCGCTGGAAAGTCCGAACTTTGGACAATTCCGAACTTTAGACTTTGTACTGTATAATATTCTTCTTTTCTCATGATTCCATGAGAATTTTTCAGCAATAAAAATATTACCATGAGAATTTTTTTTTTTCTTTTTTTTTTATAAATATTTATTTTCTTCTTCAGAAATTTGTTGTTGGTGATCAGATCTTCTTTCATTTTTGTTTTAGAGCTCTTATTTCTTTGTAAGCAATTTCTATATTTAGCTCACTGCATCCTTTATTGATCGTAACTGGTTTATTTTGAAATTTCTAAAAACAATTTTTTAATGTGACATGTCATTGTGTTGACTTAATACTTCAGCATTATCAAGTGCTAATAACTAACTTATCTCTTAACTCTTTGCCAGCATCCAGCAATGATCCATCATAGCGGTTTTTTCCATTTAACAATTAAGAACACAAAATTTTCCATTTTGGGAGCAGTTAGGCATATAATTTAGAAATTTTTAGATTTCTGTAGCAGAGTGTAGTAGGAAATTAATGTAGTAGTTTGGAGCAATTGGAGCAGATCTCCCACCCCTGGGATTATTTTAATAAGCAGCAGAATTGTTTTTAAAACACTCAACAATTTCATTATTCATTACTGATATAGGTTTGTCTGCCTACAATTCTATCTTCTTCAACAATAAATTAATTTTTTATACTTTTTATTTGATATAAGCAAGTTCTTATATAAACAGAAAATTACTCAACAAAATCAAAGCATTAAAACCTCTCAATGAATGCACTTAATTTATTTTACATAACAAAACATTAGCATCTAATTTAACTGAAAATGCATTCCAGAAATTGTACTAAAACAGCCCATCATGCAAATAAAAAGAAAACATTTTCACCTCAACACACATTAAAATTAAACATTATATACAGGACTTTCAGAGATTGTTACAACCATACCACAAAGCTGTAAGGCATATGATTACTTTTCATATTTCATCAGAAAAAAAAAAAAGATAAGCAACTAAATATTTTTATTGATACATAGCAAAGATTCTCCCTCCCTCTTCAACCAAATTCATATAGCAGACAAATATATATATTAGACACAACACAGCTCCAATCCAAACTCTGTACATGCTGCTTTCTATAAAGGTATTTTTTATGATATCAACATTGTCATTTAATAACTCATGTAAATACAATAACATTATTTGTTTACAGAAAAAATTAAAAGTGCACTTACGGCATCAATCAGAAAGTTTAAATTTATATAATTATTAGAGACTGGGAAAAAAATGGCATTTTCCATTATACAATCAAGGATCCATAATCCGCAATTTTCTATAATTCGCATTGCTTAGTGAATGTAAACAAATTTACAAATTCTTGATCGAAAAAGGATTTTTAAAAAGAAATATCTGAAAAATTTAAATGTAAAAGTGAATATAATAATTTTTTTAATACAAGAATTTGAAAAATGCATTTTTTGATATAGTATATTATTATATTTCATATTTTTCGTTTCATGTTATATTTAATATGGACTTAAAATAGTCTCCAGAAATAAGAAAATGACATATAATCCTTAATACTCCATAATCCGCAATATTCCATAATCTGCACAACCTTTGGTACAAACTTGTGCGGATTAAAGAACTTTGCCTGTATATACAGTACTCCCTTAACATTCGCGAGGGTTAGGTTCTCGGAAACCTTCGCGAATGTTCAGACTACCTTCCTGGCATAAAAGGGGGTTAGATTTTATGATTTTTTTAAAATGACGATTAAAACGTAAAAATATATTTATTAAGCATTAAACAGTACATGCTGTAAATAAATTTAAATTATAAACATATTGTACAAAGTTTGGTTGCCCGTTAATGTCTGAAAAAAATATAATTCAAAAATCATTATCTGGAAAAATTAGAGATCATCTCCTCGATTTTTTAGGCTCACCAGAATCCAATTTTTGCACCAAAATGCAGAAGCTACTGTCAGTGAAATGGATTGATTATATTACAGATAAGGAGAATAAACTTATTCCTTTTAAAACAATCATTAATAGAAAATAAGTAGGCGTTTATTGCAAACTAGCTTTAACGATGATTGATTATAAATTTTTACTGTCAGTAATTTGTCAACGTTGATACCTATATCAGGTAACTTCAAAACAGTTTAATAATCTTTATGACATTTTCAAGCTAAAAGTGAATGAAAGTCATTCACAATTCAGGATGTCCACGTCACATGCCTGTATAAGATCTTTTGAGTGTAGATTCCATTTGGCATACAAACCGGATATAAAGGAATGGCAAGTGTGCACTCCTGACGAGATGAAAAAAATTAAAATTGTAGAACAAAATTTACAAAAAAGATTTCATTTACAATTAGGACTTCTCGTTGATAAATCAAAGCTCGGATTTGGAAGCACAAACGATACAACTTGTAGATTTTTTGAAAACGCAACTATTTCTGCTTCCATAAGGAGCATAAACGAAGATTTGATCAAACGATACCATGTCATATTATGAGTAATTTCTTTTGACCAATTTCGTAGATTATTGCTCACAAACAGCTTGTAAATTCGTCGAATTGTATTCCTAGTTCTATATGCCAACTTCAGTGCACGAACTACTCATTCATGGCACAGAAATAATAGTTCCCTCATTATTGACTGTTGGGCAAATGTCGGGAGACACTCGAGAATCATACAACAAATTGATCAAAAGGTATCGAGAAGATTTCTCCCTGAAATGCAATAGGACATAAACAGTGGAAGATTTCTTTTGCGGCTTTTAATGTTATCAGATCCCCCCATTTCAAGCTTACATAAATTTCCATTGAAGAAACTAATATCCTTGCTCCTAGAAGCACAGAAACTTCTGCAAAATATTTCGACACCTCCTGAAGAGTGTACTTGTATACTACAGATGATTCAGAAGATGAATTTTAGAATATCCTTTCGTTTTATTTTATAATAATATATAGACATTAAATGTTGTTTGTTCTATTTTTCCTTAATGCACTTAATTGTATTTAATAAATAAATATTCATCGTTTAATTTCGATTAAAAACATCTTAGTTCCTTGAAAACACCTTGTAACGTTTAGCTTCGAAACTCGAAATATTTTATTTAAATCTAATTGTTTTTAAAATTTAATTTTTGAATCTTACTAAGCAACCTCAAAAGTACCTGTATATGAAATTTTATGGAAATTGAATAACTTTCAAAGCATTTAAATATTAAGTCTGCCATATTGTATCCGCCATTTTGTATTTTGGAATTTTAATTTTAGAATAAAGATCAGCATCCTGAAAAACACCTGTGTACAAAATTTTGTGGCATTTAAATAACATTTTTATATTTTGGCCAGCTTTTCGGGATTTTGGCCCACTGTGCGGCATGGAATACTCAGAACAACATGATTCAGTAGCTGTTGAGGCAAGTTGCCCCCATTCCTCAGTCACTGCACAGATGAGGATATCCTTGTTTGTGGCAGGAAATTGTCAAGCAGCAATACATCCCCCCAAGGCATCCCATACATTTTCAATGGGACTCAGGTCAGGAGAACATGCTGGCCAGTCTATGCGATGGATATCTTCAGCCTCAAGACAAATATGTACAGACTGTGTGCAATGACAAGGTGTGTTATGGTCCATAAAACAAAACTTTTCGCCAACAGCACCTTGAAAAAGTAGAACATGTGGAAGAAGGACATCTTCAATGTACTGTCTACCGGTCATGGGCCCTTGGTCAAGCATATAGAGATCCGTGTGGCCATTGAATATGATACCTACCCACACCATAATACTTGAAGTCGCATATCGATCTCTTTCTAGAGTATTTGTGGCAGTAAGCACTACCAACAGTACAACTGCAATGCATACGGCACCACTGTAAATGGGCGCTATGTTAGCGCCTCGAGAATGGGACACACACAACAGGTCTTCGGGGATATAGTCCACCCTTTTTCAAACGCCTTGCAACAGTTTTCCGTGATATTTTAGTTCCTGTGGCAGCAGAAAGTTGATTTGTTAATTGACCAGCTGTGCTGCGTCGGTTTCTTTTTGCCAAAATAACAATATAGCAATCTTCTTGGGACATCGTAATGCTAGGATGACCTCCTCCCATGTGCCTAATACATATTCCACTCTTTTGGAATGCCGTAGCTGCCACTAGCCTAGAAACAATACTGTGAGCAATGTTAAATTCATGGACAACATCTCTCATTTTGCGTCCTCCTTTCAACTTTTCGATTATTCTACCACAAGTAATATCTAAATGATGCCTCGAAGACATGTTAAAAATTTCAATGTTCAAGCTACACTCCATCTCCTTCAATTTTTACACCTAATGACAACTCACAGCACCTGCCAATCACCTAAAATCTCCGCTGTTACGTGATCAACAAAAGGAGAAGTACAAAATTTGCACAAGTTTCACAAAACAGAGTACATCCTGCATTCATGCACATATACACGTGCAGCTGCGGTTCTATTTCTAACTGTAATCGTTGAAAATAACCCAACACGACCTGATGTTTGACTATTAAACAATTCCGGTGTCCACTATTCAGATGTTTAATTACATTTGTATATTAAAGAATATAGATTTGTTAATTTTTCTATGAAAAACATAAAAATGGTATTAGAGATACAATTTTAGAATTTTTTTCATAATGGCATTAAGACATGATTTACTTTATTTTCATTGTGGGTTAGGGTCTGGTTGCAGGTTGCCAAAAATTAATTTTGCAGGTTTGGATCGGGTTGCAGGTTGATTTAAAATGAAATTTGCATATTCGAGTAGGGTACTGCAGGACTCTAGTGCAATGTATACTATAAACAGGGTTGGTAAGTTTTTGCCATAGGCAGAAAAAACCATGGAAAAAACCTGGTTGAAACAGTCCCGGCAAAAATAGGCTGTCCATTTAATTTTTTTCCCAGAAAAAGAAAAAAATATTTCACGAAAGAAAAAAAAAAAAACTTAATACAGTAGACTCCCTCAAATCCGAAATCCTAAAATCCGCAAATCATCACAGATGTAAACAATGTAACTTTCAGTTCAGATGTAGGGTCAAAATTACAGACTTTTTTATATTTTTATATCATTCTGTACATATTTTAAACTTAATTTTCATTACTATGACTGAACTCATGGTTTTTTATGAAGGAAGTAAAAATTTATTTTTGAAAAAATTCAAGCTATTGCTGATATCTTTGCTAATCACAATAATATTTACCAAATATATTTATGTATTAATCAAGCTTTTTTAGTTATTAAGCCTGACTAAACCTGAAATAAAACTTCCTTATTTTATGAATTTGATGCGAGTTAGTAAGGTACCTTTAGGAGTCAAGTTTCATTCATTAATTCAGGACAAATGAATCTCATCATTTATTATACATTATTACCTTTACTTTTAATAATTTAATCATTTTTAAAACTATTACTTTACTTAATTATTTTTAATATTTTAATATATTGTAAGCATTCATTGTAATTTTGATTGCATTATTACATTCAAATTACCGTTTAAAAAATGTAAACAAATCAATGACCAGAAATCCACTAAATTCTAAAATGTGCACAACCTCAGGTCCTAAGCAGTGCGGATTTGAGAGAGTCTACTGTACTTAGTTAAAAAATCAATATTCTAAATTTATTTTTGAACTCTTAAGTTAAATAAGTATAATTATGCATTTTATCAAAGAGTACTAACTTTTATAACAAAATTATAAATGAAAAAATACTAATTTTATATAAATAAATAAAAAACTTGATTATTTATTCATGTTTATGCAATTATTAATTATTATTCACATAATAGAGGGAGGGAAAAAAATTCTAGTTTCCTAGCAAGACATAGACTTTCTTTCAATATATAGTTTTCAATTTAATTTAATTACTTTATCTGTAACAGACTAGTTTCATCAGATAAATAATTATAAATTAGTACCAAAGACTTAAATATTTTCATATTTTTAAGACTCATTACATAAAACGAAAGTAGCAAGTTTATATAAAACCTTTTGATAATTAATAAGTATTAATGGCTCACAAAATACTTTACTTAAGAAAAAAAAAATAGTCATCTGATTTTTTATTTGGTTCTTAAATTCCTAAGTATTAGACTGAATCCCATCTATTTTATAAAGATTTAAAATATGTAAAAATATTTAATTATTAGCAAATTAAAAAAAATATTAAATGATATGTTATTAAATGTAATTGTTTATACCATTATTATCCTTATTAGCTCATGGATTTTATTAGGGGCCGTTCAAATATTACGTAAGCACCTAGGGGGGGTTAGAGATTTGCTTATTTTTGCTGACAAGGGGGGAGGGGGGGTTTGAATGATGCTTACGTAAGACATTTTCAGAATCTCTTAACTTGTAAAAGAAAAAAAAATTATAAAATTTCAAATTGAAAGAAAGAAACAGCAAAAGAATATAAACTTGAAGTTCTGATGTCAGCTATTTTGACCGCACAAGGAAACCATAAACGATCTCTTATCTAGAGGTGACTGTTCATGTTTGATGCATGAGGGCTTATTATCTCTGATAACTTACTATTTCCAATTGTGAGAATAGAATAGAATTGAATGGGTCGATGCGATATGTTGTATTGTGACAGTAGAAGTTTTCTGGGAAAGCTTCCAAAACGTAAATAAAAATCCATCTTTTTTTTGTTTCCACCCCTCCTCTGTCAAGTGGTTGAACCCCATAACCATAGTGACCGACTGCTCTACTGTCTGGTGTCTCGTGAGTTTAGAAAACCACTCACTACTGTAGTGAAGTTGTGTTTAAAATAAAATCAGAAATATGTCTTAATTTCATGAAATCTTGTATAAAATTTTTTTTTGAAAGTTTCAAAAAGTCTGCATCAGATAAACATTTAAAGGATATCCAATGTAAAACTAATGATGTGTGGCGGCAGTACAAAAAGTCTTCTAAAACTGGCAAAGAGTTAGAGGTATTGGTGCTAAAAAGAATTGAGGACGAACTGCGTAAGGCAACCAAAAAGAAATCAGTCTTTCTTGATTATTTTATAAAGGTAATTATAAATTTATTCTTAAAATTTTAAATATATTTTATCATAACTTTAAGTTTACATAATTACTTGTAAAAATGGGAAAAAAGATAGATAAGATAAAATGACCGTGTAGCCTTGGTGAAACATGCTCAGTATGGGAATAAATAAAGACCAAAGAAACGTCAAAAACGAGTTATTACTTTTTAAATATGGCATAGCCAAGCTACACCTTATTTTTTCTTTTCAAATAACTCAAAAATTAATACATCCATGGGGGAATAATGAAAAAATATGTTAGTTTTGTATCAGGTAATCGTCTAACTGTTTTCAAATTTTGAACCTTACTAAAAATGAAATGTAATCCAATTGAATTGAAACCAATGTATTTCAAATTCAAAAACAGATAAAAAAAGGTTTCCAGTGATCAAAAAAACAATCCTTAAAAAGGAAATGACAAAATGCTGAATACCAAAGAAAACATCGAACCACCAAACGAACAAATCTTGGAGAAATCTGCCATGATAATCCAGACATTTAAAAAAAAAAATAGCTTTGAGGGAATCAGTAGGAAGACCAAGTTTAAGCAACCATTATTGCTTAAGGCAATAGCAGATATAGCTATTATTGGAAGCGCTGCAGATGCAAAAAAGAAGAAGCGAGTCCGAAGTGTCAAAACTCTCGATGACTTGACAGCAGAACTGAAAAAGGTTGGTTTTGCAATAAGCAGGAGTAGAACATATCTTCGTTTGCTTCCAAAAAATTCGTCAACCATCAAGGTTCGAAGATATGTCACCACAGTGCCGTTAAAACTTTCTTGGGTTCTGGCTGATTATCACCGATCTCACATTGATACCCAATTTGCAGTAACATCCATCCACTATTTAGAAACTTTAGCTTCAATTCTTGAACCCATGCAAGTGTTTCTTCTTTCACAGGATGACAAAGCACGTGTACCTTTGGGAATTACAGCAGCCAGTAGACAGGCTCTGATACTGATGCATATGGAGTATCGTGTATCCTTAAGCGACCACGACTGGGTCATCGCTGAACGCCACAAACTTATCCCATGTGTGTACGTTGCTATTGTGATTGCTCCTGGCATGGCAGGTCAAAGTAAAATATGTTGATTCAGGCGAACCAGACTCTCTTGGTTATGACTTGGATTGGTATTCGAAGCTCATACAAGAAAGTCAATACTTTCTGCAAATTGTAAAATGCGAAAAAAAGAATTGTTGCTCTCCTGCACGTAGTGGATTATTTCGTATATTAAAAGGATGAATCATTCCTCTTCCAATTAAAATGAAACAATCGTCACATGACATCATTACAAGTGAGGAGGGGGAATTTATAGATTTAAGTCTCTGTCTGGCCTTAAATCTGAATATTACAGCAAAGGGATTTTTAAAGATGCTGTATGATTATTTTTGCCCTTCCATAAAGTTGCAAATATCCGCAAGAACTTGTGAAAGTTATGGCCAATATCATGCATCTCAGAAGTCAGCAAACAGACACAAAAAAAATTCAACACAGTGAAAAAAGCGAGAAGACCTGCGTTATACGACCATTGAGAATTGCTGCTCGTCGAGCAAATGAACTTATGTGCTTCGTAAAATTCGTGGAAGATATGGAAGATGTTGAATGGATCAATGAAGATGAAGTTGATCAAGATTGCATGTGAAAAGTAAGCGATGAAGATAATCAAGTAAAACTGGAAACCAATATCATAACAGATATGGAAAAATGGCTTGAGAGCAGCCGTGATCAGCATCGGAATAGATATTGGCATGTTCAAATTTAAATTTTGCAAATGGCTAAGTTCTTCTAAAATTGTGATCTAAGAAATTTTCTTAAATAGAATTGCAAGGAAATAAAACAAGCGTTTTTTATTATTTTTTTTAAAAGTCGAGTAGAGTTTTTTAAATTTGTATTGCGTCCTTTTTTTAAGTGGGGGGGGGGGGGGGGGTGCAATTTGCTTACGTAATTATTAAGGTGGGGTTTGTGATTTGCTTATTTTTGCTGACAAGGGGGGGGGGGGGGGTCAAAAAGTGTCAAAAACATGCTTACCTAATATCTGAACAGCCCCTTACACATTAAAGACAAATAAGAATTTGCCATTTTTGCCGGTTTTTTCCAGTTTTTGCCCTGGTTTTTTCCAGTTTTTGCCGGCAAAAATGCCAACCCTGACTATAAATTTTCATTTTATTTAAATAAACTTTCTAAACTGAAGCACATGCAGCAGGGAAGCCTATCTCTTTGAAATTACAGTACATTTCTTATGCTGCATTTAACATACTAACCTTAAGCTACTGCTGAGATATGGCAAAATGATGTAAAACTTCTAATGCACCATTTTCTTCCCTTGGTGGTTAAATTTCTAAAATCACTGAAATACACTATTTATTTATTTATTTACTTATTAAGAATTGTTATGCTGAATTTCATGTTCCTACCTAAAACTGTTAATTTAACGCCCTTACATAACTGCTGCTGAGATATGGCGAAATAACCTCTAACTTTTAACCCCTTTATGAGGTGAATTTTCAAAAATCCTTTCTTAGTGGGTGGCCTATATAGTGTAAGGAGCGTGTCTTCCAAATTTCATTGTCCTAAGAGAAACGATTGACGCTTGTTGTTGATTATGAGTCAGTATAGATAAATTCCTTGTTTTGAAATTTAACTAAAACAGTTTTAAAATATCTTGATTAGTATTTTAAACACATTAAAAACATTGTACTATTTTCTTATCTATATTTTCATTGCTGTTAAATCTTAATACAAGAACTAGGTAAAATGTTACTGTTGAGAATATTAACTTTCCTACAAATATTGGTAAAATTTATCAAAATTAATATGTTAAAAATTTATTTACATGATTGTTAACAAAATTTTTAACATATTATACAGACATGTTATAGGATCAGCAAAAAAAAGCTGAACTTTCAGTTTCACGCACGAAAAGTGCAGAGTTTTTTCCACAACCCTTTGATGAAATTATTTTTTCTACAATTCATTGATGAAATTATCCTTTTTTCTGCAATATCTTGATGAAACGATCATTTTTTCTGCAATCCTTTGACAAAATTATTATTATTATTATTATTATGGGGGTGGGGGAAGAGAGATTGCCGCCTTTTGACGAAATTTGCGTTTGGCAACATATTAGTAATGTCTACATATAAAAATTTTAACAAAGTTAAATATTTTCAATACTAACATCTAATTTTTACATTATATTTGGATTCTTCAACTAATTTTGCTTTTGTGTACTAAATAAAAGTCATTCAACCAAATAGCTTGAGAATTACGCTGATTGAGAGTGTGGAACTCAAAATTAAAAATTTATTTTTAATTGTTGCATAACAAGATGAAACTGAAGTCATATTTTAAGCATAAATCTGAAACTACTTGGCAGAATGGACTGTAATTTTATATTTGCTTATTCGAAGCTTCAAGAAATTGACTTCTACTAGAAAATTTTATAGGCAACAATTCATATACTTTTAAAAAATTTTTTTAAAGACATACAATTATTTTTCGAAAAAATTGATTTCTGGAAGTTTTAAAAGCATTAATCCAAAATTAAAACTTATTCTGGCAAGTAAATTTTGAGTTATGCCAAAAAACTATCAACATTGCAATCTACTTTCTAACAATTAAAAATGAATATAACATGTGGAGTTGCAAATTTTAAATCTGAATAATTACTTAATCAAATGACTTCCCATCTGGTATAAAAGGTTAAAATTTACTCAAGAATTCAAATATGATGTCAAAATTAGATGTTAGTATTTAAAATGTTCAACTCAGTTACAATTTCTATAGACAAAGGATACCCTAAGCAAAATTTGTCAGTATCAATCGACTAGTCACCCTTGACGACCAGTTTGGTCTCCCTTAAAGGTATGCTAAGCATTGTATCATGTTACTTTTGTACATAGTTTAACTTATTTGCTTAATTCTTCACCAAATCAGAAGATTCTGATAGAGAAATCAAGAACTCTGTATTTTTATGTTAGCTGGGCATAGGTGAAAAATCACCAACCATTGTTCCCTTCACATTTTTTCATATTTCATTGCAAAACTTTCATTTAAAACTGAAGTATTTAAAATTCATAACTTTCACTTATCTCTTTTAATTTTCAGAAAAGAAGAGAAAAATAATAACATAAACCATGATATTTAATTTTAACATCAAAGCATTGTTTTAATTTACAACGCGAAATATAAAAAATGCTGTTGGCGAGATTTGCGCCCAGCTAATATAAAAGTACCAAAAATTCTTTGCAATTGTGGCAACTTTTATGTAGTTTTATTCAATTTATTTTTTTATTATTAAAATGGAAGCCTTGCATATGAAAAGCGAAGGAGTCAGCCCATAATTGTTTATGACAGTCACATGACTTGGACTATTATAAATAAAATGATGGCGTTGGAAAAATATTTGGCTGTTTATCACTTGCGCATGGCTAATATTAAAGTACCAAAATGGCCGCTTGGCACATTAAAAGCGAAGCGATCAGCCCAGAACTGTTGATGACAGTCACATGACTTTTATTATATAGATTCGTACCAATCGCATATTTATATGATGATTTGTGGGAACAGTCAGTGCAGATGTTGGCCACTCAAGACTCAAGAAATATAAATTACTTTCAAACATATAGCACTTTTTTTTTCCTTCTAGAATTTCAAGAAGTCTTCATTGAATCATTTAGTTAACCTACTATAATTTTATTATTTCAATCTTAATTTATTAAAGTCTCATTTCAGCTCATATGCTTTAACTCAAAACAATTTTGAAACTTAAATGTTTAACATACTTTAAAGAATACTGTGAGAGTATGCTGCACAGTGTATCTAATTAATTATAAATAAGTATTAATTGAATTTAGATTAAAAAACAACTCAAGTCCTGTATATATTACATCTGACTTTCATATAAATAAATTAATGCAGTCAAAAATTTACATAAGCAAATTAAACAGTTAATACATCATAAAAATTGCAGCCAACGAACAAGCAAGCCAATTTGAAATCTAAATCTCAGCCAGCACATTACATCAATGCTTAAATATTTCTCTGTTAAACAAGGAAGGGAAGAAAAAAAGATGAAGTAAACTAGAAGCTTGATGATGTAAAATTTACAAAACTAAGACTTCTAAATTTTGCTGGACAAAAATGAAAACTAAAAACATCAAGTAGAGCAACAGAAAAATATTTACCTGAGTTTTTATTATTTCCTCCTGCAGAAATGCAAGAGTAAATACAAATCACACAATTAGTATAAAAATTACTTATTAGCAAGAGTTGTACTAACATGTAACTACAAGTGAAAAAGTGTAACTGGCTCAAAAACTAGCTAATGTCTAATTTGGAATGAACCTGAAGTAAAATTTATTGGATTAATTTTTAAATAAAATAAATTGCACAATATATTTTGTGCAGTAGCATAAAATAACTTACATCGACAGTTGGCTTGTCAGGAGGTGGTGTCATTCGACTTGTTCCATCATCTTTTATATCTCTGGGCCTTTTCAACTTGCTACTCTTATTTTTGCCAAATTTTTTGTTCATATTTTCAGCTACATTTCTGTAATAAGAAAAATAATATTAATTTATACAAACAAAATTTAACAGGTTTTATATCGAACACAAGACTAAATTTTTCCAGAAAGAAAAAATAAACCGTGAAAGATAGAATAACATCCAATGCTTGGTTTTAGTAAACAAAAATAAAATAAATATTTATGTAGAACACCAGATTTATTATAGATGCACTCTGTCAAATATCAGATTCATTTGTGCATTAAAAAAACTTGAAAAAGTGGAAGAAATAACGAGCCTGGTTGCACCATTAACCACAAACACCTGCAAATTGCACTTAACTTGTTGCTCAAAGTTGTCTATAATTTATCTGAAAGTAATATTTGCTGGGCTGAGAAGCTTAAAATGGACAGATTTAGAATTAGACATAAAAAGTTGGAAAGTAATTTAAATTTGAGATTTAAAATGAGATTTTATATTTTAATACCTTTAATATGTTCAGACACTCCCAAGTATTTCTATAAATGTAACTAAATATGCAACATGTTATTTTTTGTTGATAACTGGCGAGTTTCCTTTCATGGTGAGGCGGTAAGTATAAACATTTGGAAAACATTTATCAACAAACTTGCAAGCTTAAATATTTCTCTACAGCAAAAATTTATATGAAAAATAGATAATGAGTAGTTTCTGGCTGCCCATAGTTGATTATTACATTTACATACAGGATGATGTAAGATGCTCCAGAAAGATTAAGAAACACATAAAAAATCTTTTACAATTTTTTGGATACCTAGTAATTCTAGCTTTTATGTTCTTTACAGCATCATTAAGCAGTTAAAATCTCAAAATTTGAATTGCAGAAGAAAAACAAAAAGAAAAATAAAATGAAACATTTACCGTAAAAAATTGTTATTTATACTGTAGTGATGACTAACGTTTTAGCAAGAATGTGTTTTCGCTTTTTACCGTAAATAAATTTATCATAGTGTAACATAGATGTAAATATACCTTCTAATAAAAGGGAAGAGAAAAGTGATATCGCGTTACGAATTAATTGAGTAAGTGCCAATTATTTAAATTAAGATAGCACTAGTTAATAAAGAAATCCATTGAACCACAATCGGTAGCAACACTGGTGCAAACGGACGGGAATATAAATTGACGACAGCACATGATGAGCAGACAAAATGAAGCTCTTCAGGAAATTAAAAAATTTACTTACTTGAAAATCTTTAATTTCTGATTCAGCAGCTGCCGCTATTAGTGGGCTTCCATTAACAAGTGAAAATTATGTAATGGCAATAAATATATTAAAAGATCGTTCTGGAAAAAGAGAGGTTTTAATTTCCGCGCACACTAACAAATTATTAAATTTTAAGCAGTACGAAGATCAAATGACGTACATTCTTTGAGAAAATTATGATGAAATAGTGATACAAATACGAAGTCTCAAATTACTTGATGTGAAGTCAGACCAATATGTTTGCTTATTATTACCCATTATTTATAAATGCATACCAAATGATCTTGTATTACAATTTTACAGAGAACAACATAAAAAGGATGTTTGTGTAAATGACTTATTGTTATTCCTTAAACGTGAAACAGAAACGTGAGAAAAATCTATTAGTGTCACTTCAATTAGTTTTGAAAATACTAAATCCCATGAAAATGAATTTAAACAAAATTCTCCCAAACACTTTCACCAAGGGAAAATTAAAAATTCTTCAGTATTTACATTAAATACAATTGCAGAAGATTGCTCCTTTTGTTCGAGGAAAATTTATGTAATTTAAATTTCAAACAACGAACAGAATCTTTATTGAAACAAGCAAAATGTTTTCGCTGTTATAGGAAATTCCACAGGAAATGGCAGTGTAGAAGTTCTGGGATTTGTTGTGCAATTTGCTTTTCGATAGCTCATCAAAATTCTCTTTGTAACAAAAAAGAACAACCATTGAATGAAAATGAATAACTGTTTCGTCAGTTTGTTGTACCTAGGGCTACAGAGTCTGAGTCTGGCCCATTTTTGAGCGAAAGAGTCGTAGTCGTCCATTTTACAAGCAGGGCTGCAGAGTCGGAGTCAGGTCCATTTTTTGGGCGTCTGAGTTGTCCCTTTTCCCCCCACAGACTCCGCAACCCCGGTTGTAACCTAGATGAATATATTTATTTTCAAATGTTGAAAGGAATAATGATTGAGAAAGGCCAAAATATTAATGTTCGTATATTATTAGATAATGCCTCGCAACGAACATTTATTGGGAAGAATTTGTCAAATCATTTAAATTTAGAGGTAACAGGGCAGGAATTAAAAATTCATACTTTTGCTCGAACAAAACCTATTGTTGATAATCATACGAGGAAAGATTTTCCTAAAAGACAATTCTGACAATATGTCTGGAAGTGTTAGAAATGGAGAAAATCTGCTTTGATATAATACGCGTCCCAAGTTCTGAGTTATATAAAAAAATTTTAAATATGGGTATAGAATTATCAGATGTTTCAGATGAATTAAATAATGGTGAGAATGAAATAGATTTATTGATTGGTAGCGATTACTATTGGTCAATTATGACAGGGAAATATAGACGCATTTCACCAACTCTTGTTCTGAATGAAACTAAATTAGGTTGGTCACTTCATGGTAAATTCTCAGAAGTTAATGTAAATAATTTAGTGGATGCTATGTACATATCTATTTGGGATAATAACAGCGATGATAAAATGTCAGTTCACCTTGAAAAATTTTACACTGTAGGAGGGTTGGGGATTCAAGAAAGTAATACGAACAAAGATTCACATGACAAACAAATACAGTAAACTCTGTGTAAGGCAGAATCAATCTGGACCAAGAAAATTTTCCATAGTAGACAATATTCCACCTTAGACAAATTTTACTCTATGTCTATGGATTTGCAGGGACTTGAAAATTCTTTCAGGTAAGACAGATTTCCGTCTTACAGAGTATGCCTTACAGCGAGTTTATTGTATTAGAACAATTTGAAAATTTCATTAAATTTAAGAACAGCTATGAAGTTAAATTACCTATGAAATATGATTTTCTTGATCTTCCTAATAATTATGAAATTGCCAAAAGGAGATTTGAAAGTTTAATTAAATGATTTGTAAATAATCCTGCATTATTTAAAGAATACAAAGATATCATTAATGAATATAAGGCTTTAGGAATAGTAGAAATTGCTGAATCTCAGGAAATAAATTCGACTAATGGTAATTTGGCATACTACTTACTCCACCACCCTGTGATTTGAACGGACAAAAACTTCTTTAACAAATACGATGAACTAGCGACATTGTCCAGGTAGTTCAAATTCTGCTGACCGACTTACAAGAGGACTCTCACTTCTCGACCTCGAGAGCAATGATCTATAGCGGTCAGGACCTCCATGGTTAATTAAAGATTCAAATTTATGGCCCAAGGAAGACAGAGAAGTAGATAAAGATATGAAACAAGTTCGATTCCCATAAAGGTTCACGAGTCACTTCCTTAGCCATCATCTATGACAACCCCACTAGAATCCTTACATTATTATTAAAAGTCGTGCAGAATAAAGGATGTTTGTGAAGATATCCATATGCCTTTCTATTAAATATCCGGCTACTTAGGAGAAAATGGATTTTCCTCAAATTATTAAATGATATATTACCAAGAGCGGAAACAGTTTTCACAAATGGATAAACGGCCGCGATCTCTGTGTAAAAGACAACAATACTTGCCCCATTTTCAAGATCGTACAAACTGTTCAAGGGAAAAAAAAAATTATTTTTCTACCCGTTAATGGAATTTATGCCGATATTGCTTGCTGTGAAACTTATTGCTTGAAAATTATATTCAAACAATCGTGAAATGGAAGAAAAAAAAATTACTTTGAAAATTTATTTTCCTCCAACATCCAACAATCCTGATAAATGAAAGGAAATATAAACTTCTATTTAGACCTCTTCAAAAGAGACTGTACAACAGTTTGTGGTTTCGTGATTACGTGTGGCGATTCGAAAATTTTTTAATTTGATCATTTTTCTCTTATCAACTGAGTGAAAAACTTTCCTCTGAAATTGTAGACTGTTCAAGGCCAAAGGTCACAGACAAACACTTTCCCTCGTCAGACAAATAGATGATTCACTCAACAGATAAAACTCATTTATTTTTGTTTTATTAAATTATTTATCGTTAAAATTTAGATGAAAAAAAAAACAAACAAACAAAAAGAAAAGAAAATTATTTAATGTTTTATTATCAGTTTCTTTTTAAAAAACTTTTTGGATATTCTTTATTTACAGGTATGTTTTTTTTTTATTTATTCATTATTATTTTAGATGTGTTGTTTTCGTTTAAAATTACATCTAAGTTGGAGAAGGGAGGGGGGGGGACTGATGTGCTTTATATTAAAAATTATTTTCCTTTAAATTTTTTTTCAGTTTGTAAATTAGATAACACTACAGATTTCTTTTTTATATTAATTTTATGAAATATTTTCGTAATAAGAAAAGTTTTTTTTTTTGTACATTAAACAATGTTAAGTTCTTCGTGATAATGAGAACTATGAATGAAAAAGATAAAAAATACTGTTAGCAATATGGGTATTATATTAAAGGGATTTTAAAGATTTTAAACAAATTTAAATTGATTATTTTCAAATTTTTATTACTTTTATTTTTTTTTTATTATTATTTCGTGTGAGATTTAAAGTTTATGATTAAAATTATTGAAAAATTTGATGTGGACATACTGCACGCATGTTAAAATCTTAACAACTAAGGTAATAGTAGTTTGTTTTCTTAGTCATCAGGTGAAGCATAAGTGCGATCACCAAAAAGTAAGCTTCATTGATGCAAATGTTTTTGGTATTGTGAATTTTTTTTTTTTTTTTTTTAAACTTGTTACATATTTTTTAACTAAAAAGCATCAAATAACATGCAATTGAATATTTCCAAATAATTAATGTCCTATTTCATTGTATCTTTTTTACAAATTCACATGAACACAGTGCCATTTCTACATGTTTGTAAATAGTAATTTGTAAGTTTATGTGCTATTTTAATCATTTTTTGAGTAAGTAAATTTTTTTTTTGTGCATAATGAGAAAAGCTCAGTCTGTTTTTCAGGTATTTGTTTTTATATATAGAATTTTATGCCAATTATTATTCATTTTAGATTTTGTGTACAGCTCAATATTATATTTTGTTATTAAGGTATATTGTGAATTTTGAAATTTAAGTATTTTTATCAAGTATTTTATTTAAATTATATTTTGTTCTTTGCATTTTATATTACGTAGTGAGTTGGCCACACTCCAACCATTTTTGAGAAATAGGTAAAAGGTCACATCCTCACCATGTTAAAAAAAACTTTTTTTTAAACATTTCAGACATTGGCCAAAAGATTTGAACATGACCGTGGCAACTCCACTAATCTCAAAATATTTTCTTGATTTTGAGATGACCGTGGTAAGCCCACTAATGTAGACATATCCATTTTTTTAGATAGGTGATCATGGTTGAATCCATTAAGTCTATAAAGACATTTTTTTAAAAAGATGAGCATGGTTTGACTCCATTAAATCTTTAAGCATTTAATTCTTTTTAATAACTCCCATTGCAAAAACACCCCTCTGCAGACAAAGAGGTTTCAATGACTGTTGGCAAATCAGCAAATGTGGCAACTGTTGATAAAACGTACTCGGGCATTAAATAAAAATACAAGGATCCATTAATAACAACAACAAAACTGTCAACAGGTTGCCATGTGCTTTATTAGATTTGGGTCATTGGCCTATTCGTTTGAATCAGGGTCTATTTTTTTTTTTTTTTGCCAGTAGTAAAATTCTTAAAAATTTATAGATTTTTGCTATTTGAGCTGAGTGAGATGTAAATGTGGTTTATTAAATTATGACTTTAGTTTATTAATGCTACTGAGGAAAATAAATACCTCAGTCTGCTTAAAATAGTAAACACCATTGCTTACAGGTAAATTGCATCTGCATCTTCACACAAAAAACAAGTAATATAAAAATTTTGTTTTTAAAGTCAGTTCCTACTTAGGTCATCAAAGAAGAATTTAATATAATCCCTTAAGCTAATATTAGTTTTTGTTGCATTAAAATATCTCAATTTGTTGGTTTTCTATAAGCAAGTAGGTTTACAATGGAACTCTATGGGAATTTGGCGAAATATTAAAAATATCGCCAAGTTGGCGTCGCTTTTGGCGACTTATTTTGCCGCCAAATTTGGCGATATATTGCCAAGTTGGCAACAAACTTGGCGGTATTTGGCAACAGAACAGGGTCCCCCCTATGGTAACCCCTTATTGAAAATACTTTCATTGACCTTCAATAACCAATGGCCGGCATTTTGTTTCCCATGCAAAACTAAAATTAATTAATTAATATTTGAAAAAACTGTATTAACATCAATTGTCATCCAGTACAAGTTAACCATAAATGGTTTAGTATTTGCTAAAACCTCCTTGAGGTTTAGGATAAATATTACTTACCTTGTAAATAGTCTTCAATATATTTTTCTTTATTTTCATTGTGGATTTCAATATTATTGTTACATTTGTTTAATGTTTACTTTTTTTTTTTTTTTTTTTTTTTTTTAACATTCCAAATGAGTGAAGAAAAGTTTTCAATTTTTAAATATTTCTATAATTTGAATGTTTTGTGCATAAACAAAATCCCCCCCCCCCCCCCCATTAATCATATGCGAGTATAGTTTTATATTTATCATTTTTAATAATACCTGTATGTGTGTATTTTATAATAATTTCAATTATTGTGGAAATCATACCAATTTATGCCATAAGAGACTAAATACAGAACTTACCTCGGAAAGTAAGGAAGAGATTCCTATATTATGTGCATAAAAAAATTTATATTTTTACAGAGTTTATAAAAAAGGTGAAATATGTGCTTAAATACTCTAACTGAAAAAAGCACAAGCTTGAGGACTTTCAAGTAAGAAAAATATGGTCACTACTTTAAATTGTATCATTTTATTGTTTTTTTCCCCCCATATAGTTCTAGTATTATTATTGCTGTTTGTGTTTTCAGCTTTTCTTCATATTTTATATCATTATATTTTTCAAATATTATATGTAATCTCGAGAGCCATATCCCAAACTTAAATACTTCAGCCTAAAAATTTATTATAATCTTAAATTTCTTCCTTAAAATTCATGCCTCAAAATTTAAATATATTTTCCAGTAGCAAAATTCAGCCCTCATATCTTAGCAAACTTAACTTTAACGTTACATTTAATTTAAATTTACCTTTAGATTTAACTTTCAACCCTAATCTCTAATGTCGCACTTATCTGTTTTTGTATTTGCCATTCTCCGTGTGAGTCCCCCCCGATTTGCCTGCAAATCTGGGGGACCTCAACTTGGAGGGGGAAGGGGGGAGGATATGAAAGGAAAGTCGAACCCCTTTTTAAAACTTAAATTTAAAATTCAAATTCAAAAGTTTAAAATTTTAAAGTCTCAACTAATATTTTTTTTAACTTTAATTCTGAAGCTTAAAAGCATTTTGCCCCTGTTAACTTTATTTTCCCGCAATACATCTTATTACTTTCAGAGATCATTTTAGGACGATTCTTAAGAGTGAAACTGCTAATCTAAGTGCTTTTTGCAGGCATCTGTGGGTAGGGCTGATACGTCAGAGCCCCTGGGAATTGTGCGGGCCTTGACCACAGATCAATCAAAACTTAATGAACCAATTAAATTAAATGTTCCCCCAAATTAACAATTCTGCCCTCTGCTGGAAAATATTAGAATCGTCACCATATTACCTTGAACGCGCATGGAAAACGGGGATTTTTGCAGATTTCAGATCCCTGCTAAACTTAGGCCAATGTAACCTCCCAAAAATCTACGCTGTTGGCTCCGGGACTGGCGATAGACCCGCGAATCAGATGTATGATGAGTGGCCTAATAAATGAGTTCGATTCCCATAAAGGTTCCCAAGTCACTTTCTTAGCCATCATCTATGACAATCCCACTAGAATCCTTACATATATATATTTTAGTTAATCTTATTCAGGTAAAATATCTGATCAGATATGTTCATGTAGCTACATGTTATAAGATTGTCATTGTTTTGATTTATATTGATCTCAACTTTATTATTTTATATTTAATTCTTTATACTTCAACACCTATAGATTGAAAATTTTCTATTTTATCATTTGAGTTGTGATTTCAGGTCAAGTTTATTATAAGAATGTGTTTATGTTGATTTATCATTATGTACTCTCATGGGTTAAGGTGGGGAATGTGTGGAGAATTATGTTAAGCCAATTGAGCGACAAATGGATGGTCGTGGCTCTATTGTTTAGAGGTTGCTTGCCCTCCTGGTCTCATCTCACTGTATGAGTAGGTGTGTGTTGATAGAATGTTTTTAAGAACGTGTTTTCGCTTTTTATTGTAAATAAATGTATCAGTGTAATATAGATGTCAATATATCTTCCAATAAAAAAGAGGAGAAACAATGATATCCCATTATGAATTAATCGAGTAAATGCCAATTATTTAAATTAAGATAGCATTAGTTAATAAAGAAATCCACTGAACCACAACCGGTAGCAACGCATACAGAATATCTGAAGTAGTAAACAAGCTAAACATAAAAAAAAGTTCATTGTGCACATGTGCAATCACACTAGCTACTGATAACATCTACTCCGTTCTCTTTAATTTCTCTCAATGGCACCAAATTACAATGGGCATGTGTAGGTCTGTATTCAGGAGAGATGAAGGAATAATTTTGCAAAAGCTTTGCTAGATATCCGATAGTGGGGTCATTCCATGTCAAATCAACACACCTATTTTACCTCACCATCTCAGATTTTAATGAACTGTGGCACATAGTTAGTACTTATATAGACTAAGAAAAATACCAATTTTTTTCAAAATATATCTATCCGTTTTAAAAATATGGTTATGTAAACTTTTCAAAAATTGTCAAAAAATGGCAGTTTGACAAATTTTCAAATCATCACAGGGTCTCTCCTAATTAAGATAGGAAGGTGAAAAAAGTGTAATATTGCAGCATTTTGTATGGACTTTAATATGATATGCAACATGATACAGGTTTCAGAAAAAAAAAATTTCAAAATTTAAATTTAAATTTTAAAATTTAAATTGTGAAAAAAACGTTTTTTTTAAAAATTTCAAAAAATTAGAGAAAGTAAGTTATATTATTGCAAAACATTACAGAAAGTTTCAAAATGGGACAACAATGGGTTCATAGAAAAAATAATTTTTTAAAAATGGGCTTTTTCATCAATTTCAAGTATGATGCGAAAAATCCATGAAAATTTTACTTTTAATGTATGTCACAGGACAGAATTTGAAAAAAAAAAAAGAAAAGAAAAAAAAAAAAAAGAATGTAAATTCAAAATTTTGATTTTATTTTAAAATTTCAAATGTGAAAAAAATTTTTGATTTTATTTTTTTTCTTCAAAAAAATATAGAAAATAAGTTGTAAAATGAGACAACAATGTATTCATAGGGGGAAAAAAAATTAAGTGTGATTTTTTTAAAAATACAAACAATCATAGAAAATATGTTGTATTATTGTAAAATAGTATACAATGTTTGAAAATGGGAGAACAGATCCATATTAAAAATAACTTTAAATGAGCATATTTTACTAAATTGGGGTTATATAGAATAAAAGAAAAAGAAAAAAACTCATAAAACAAGAAACTCAAAATTAATATTTAATCTGCTATAAATGATGATATAGGAAAGCAGAAAACAATGTTTTTATTAAATAAAATTGTTCAGTTGCTAGGTAATCCTAATGTATAATTTATGTTTTCATATAAAATTCTGCAAAATAATACTTTCACACCTTCCTATCTTAATTAGAAGGGATTTTTTGGTAACCACTCTCTGTCTGTAGGTCTGGCCTGTCTCAAACTGTCAAGGGTTTGTTATCTATTGACTACTTGAGATAAGACAGATCAAAGGTCAGCCATGGGTATCACCAGTCAACAGCACTGCAATCAGTATAATCTTGGAATCAGTTCTGTTTGGATGTAGAATGAAGAATATTAGTATATTGATCAGTTTTGGTTTCAGAATATAGGAATATTCTTTTTCATTTAAAATAGTGTTCTTTCTTTTTTATGTGAATGAGTTTTCACAAAGTTTCTAAAGTTTTTCAGGATATTTTATGCAAGAACTTTTTAAAACTTTGTGTTTCTTAGTTTAAAGATTAAATTCTGTTTTGTAATGTGGATTCTTTTAAAAGTACATTTTCAACTGCAGTTTATTTGATTCTGTGAGAAGAATTTAATAGAGGTCCGATTGAAATAAGAAATGGCACAATGTCAGTTTTCAAATGTTACTTGTTTCAATCCATTTAAGAAAAGTAATCACACCATAAGGGATAAGAAAAAGTTAAGAAAGGTTACAAATTGGATATGTGATTTGTATCCTGATTTGCCCAAACATGCAAAAGTTTGTGATTACTGCCGGAAAGAATTAGCAAAGTTAAAAGATCAGAGCACTTCTACTCATCAAGAAGAAGAAATTTCAGATTCAGAAGATCCTAGCTTTTCTGCTGAATCACATGTGATCGCAACATTAAATTCTTCACTATATGAATTAGGAGAGTCCCCTATCGATAGGAAAAAAATTAAATCAAAACAATATGCAAGTAAAAAAGTTAAAACAATAGACTCAGCCCTAAAAAGAAATTTGTTTGTATCAGCAAAAGAGTCTTCAGAAAGTGATAATGCTGAAGATTTAGATAAAACAGTTTTGCAAAATCTTATAGAGAATTTTTCAAATACAACAAGTAGGACAAAAAAACTTATGATATTGACTTGCCTACCGGAAAGTTGGGGTATCAGAAAAATCATGCGTGAGTTTAACGCACCTAACTATATGGTACGTCAATCAAAAAAACTGTTGAAAGAAAAAGGAATATTGGAAACCCCAAATTCTAAGCCAGGTAAAAATCTTTCTACTGAGATAGTTAACACGGTCACTTTATTTTATGAAAGTGATGAGATAAGCAGATCAATGCCCGGAATTAAAGATTGTATCAGTATCACTGACCAAAGTGGAAACAAAGTAAAAGTTTATAAAAGGCTCATTTTATGCAATCTAAAAGAGGCTCATGTACTATTCAAAGAAAAGTTTCCAGACTTAAAAATTAGTTTTTCTAAGTTTGCAGAGCTCCGTCCAAAGCGTTGCATTTTGGCTGGGTCAAAAGGTACACACACAGTTTGTGTTTGCACGACTCACCAAAATGTCAAGTTAATGATAGAAAACGTTAAAATGGGTGCAATTACCAATGCCGAATTGCCAACTTACAAACATTGCATATCAAAAATGTTGTGCAATCCACCGTCAATAGACTGCAACATGTCTGAATGCTCATCTTGCCCTGGTGATTTTGAAATACGGAATATTTTAGAGAAATCATTCGAGGATAATTTAATAGAAAAAGTCACATTTAGACAGTGGGTTTCTGTAGATCGCTGCAATTTAGAGACTCTGCAGAAATCATCAGCAGAATTTATTGAATATTTTTGTGACAAACTGTCAACCTTGGTTAGACACGATTTCATTGCAAGACAGCAATCATCTTTTATGAATCAAGTAAAAGAAAATTTGAAAGAATCAGAATTTGCTGTTGTGCTTGATTTTTCTGAAAATTACAGCATGGTTATTCAAGATGAAGCTCAAAGTTACCACTGGGCTAATGAACAAGCCACAATTCATCCGTTTGTAGTGTACTACAAAAGGGAAAATACAGTTGAGCACTTAAACTATGTTGTAATTTCAGACTGTTTGGAGCATAATACTGTTGCTGTGTACACCTTCCAAAAGAAATTCATTAAATTTCTCGAAAATAAATTTCAAAAAGCCCCAACAAAGATTTTCTATTTTTCAGATGGATGTGCTGCCCAGTATAAAAATAAGAAAAATTTCTCCAACCTATGTTTTCATAAAGAAGATTTTAATATTGAAGCTGAATGGCACTTTTCAGCCACAGCTCATGGGAAAGGGCCTTGTGATGGACTGGGTGGCACAATTAAGAGACAGGCAGCAAGAGCTAGCTTACAGCGACCTTATGAAAATCAAATAGTAACACCTCTTCAATTACATAAATGGGCCGAATCCAATTTTTCTTCAAAAATAACCTTTGCATTTTCAACACAGGAAGATTACATTAATTCAGAAATATTTTTAAAAGATAGGTTCAACAAAGCAGTTACCATTAAAGGAACACAGCAATATCATGCTTTCATTCCGGATTTAAATTAAATACATCAGACATATTTGTTAAATCATTTTCTGATTCTTCAAAATCATTTAAAGTAATAGTTTCAAAATCTGATGATAAACTATCATTATCAGATTGCAATGGATATATCACCGCTGCATATGACAAGCATTGGTGGCTTGCATATATCCTGGATAAAGATGAAGAACTTGATGAGCTTAAGGTCACATTTTTACATCCACATGGGCCATCTTCATCATTTTCTTATCCTAGCAAGCCAGATGTTCTATGGGTGCCACTTATGGATGTTTTATGTTCTGTTGAGCCTCTAACACCAACTGGGAGAACTTATATTTTAACTAAAAAAGACATTTTGAAATCCAACAATTCATTGTCCAAAGTAATTCAATAACAAGAATTGTTAAAGGATTTGCATTGGTAAGGTTTTGTGTTATTTAACAATTTGACAATTTTGTACACCGTTATTTGAACTGACTGTAGTGTATCATATTGTATTATACATTTATCATATTACATTATGCATCATACTTTTTTTTATATTATATACTATTATACTTAAAATTGATGAAACTTTTTAAACACTATTTTTCCTATGAACCCATTGTTGTCCTATTTTCAAATTTCAAAATTATTGTAAAACTGTATATACTGTTTTACAATAATATTACTCATTTTTTAAATTATTTGAAACAAAAAAAAAGTTTTTAAGTCTTTATATTTGAACTATTTTAGTATATAATTGTATTATATTGTATCATATTACATTGCATCATATTGTATTGTACTGTATCACTTGAAATTGATGAAAAATCCAATTTTTAAAAAATTATTTTTTCTATGAACCCATTGTTGTCCCATTTTGAAACTTTCTGTAATGTTTTACAATAATATAATTTACTTTTCCTAATTTTTTTAAATTTTTTAAAAAAACGTTTTTTTTACAATTTAAATTTTAAAATTTAAATTGAAATTTTGAAATTTTTTTTTTCTAAAACCTGTATTATGTTGCATATCATATTAAAGTCCATACAAAATGCTGCAATATGACACTTCTTTCACCTTCCTATCTTAATTAGGAGGGACCCTATGATGATTTGAAAATTTGTCAAACTGCCATTTTTTGACAATTTTTGAAAAGTTTACATAGCCATATTTTCAAAACGGATAGATATATTTTGAAAAAATTTGGTATTTTTCTTAGTCTATATATGTACTAACTATGTGCCATCGTTCATTAAAATCTGAGATGGTGAGGTAAAATTTTTTCAAAAAGTGTGTTGATTTGACATGGAATGACCCAGTGCGCTCAAGGGATGCATACACGTTCTCGAAAGAGTTGCTGCCGCTTGCTTCCCGTATTTAATAATGCTTTTATTCCGTAAAAGAGAATATTATATGGCCAAACCATACAAGTTGGCAACTATGAGATATGTTAATGAAATGAACTTGCCATTAATTTTCAAAAAGTTACATTTAAAAAATTTTATTTGTTAACAGTATACAGGTCCAATTCTAATCAACCACGTTTAGAACAGAAATTCTGCATGCTCCAATAAAAAAAATTTCATTCTTCTATGACCAAAACTCATTGACTTTTTTAAATTTTATAGAATTTTAAGGATTTCAAGCATTATTGAAAGTTTTTAGCACCAGAAAGCTCCAAAATGTTATAAAATTCAAAGCATCATAACTTAGTGAATTTCAGTCACAGAAGAACGGATTTTTAAAAATATAACTTATAGGAACCAGGGAGCATATAATCCGTTTATATAATTCTTATCCAACATTTTTGCAATATACATTGCCTACGTATTTCTAACACAAAAAAATTAAAGGTATTTCAATCTTTTTGGGACATCCTGTAAAGCAGCATATTGTGATATCTACTTCTGGTAAAATGTTCTCATCAAACTGAAGAATACAAAAAACTATTTTAATTGACTATAGAACTATTAGAACAGATTTCAAAATAATTTTTAACCCACTTTTACCAGTCACTATGCCCTTATGGCATAATCATTTACCATCTATATCAACCATACTCAACCTGCGGCTCGCATGTGGCCCAGCAATCTTTTTTGTGTGTCCCGAGACATATTTATAAATTATTAAATAAAAAAATTGAGAAGCACAGAAAGATTATTTAAGACCGTTGCAGCTGCTTTATATCTTCATGGGAAGACAAAATCTGTTCTGTTATTAATAACTTAAAATTACGTTAACACATCTCAAATGCTGTTTTCTTCCCCAAAAGATCTTTTTACATTGTCCAATTTGTGCTACATTGGTGAATATGTTACCGTTAAAGTGTATAATTCAGTTATTTCCTAGAATACCTAGTTATTTCATGAAATAACTTTTAAGTCCGTTAAAGTGTATAATATTATTGGATTCTACGCTTTAACTAGTTATTTTATAGAATAACGATTGCCTAACTGTTAAAGTTTAAAATAAACAATTTGACATTAAACCAAATCCGTTGTTTTATAAATTAACTGATGATAAATAGTTAAAGTCACTCGAAAAATACATTTCATATTACTGATAGATTAATTGATAAATAATAAATAGAAACAGAATATATTATATAATTTTATTTTTTATGTTTTTTAAATAGTAATAAAAAGGTAACAGAATGTAGTGAGGAAATAGTTATATTTAAATTTTTACAACTTATAATTACATAAATTATTAGGCTGCTTAGTCCTATTGGCAAAAAATGTTAAGCTGTTTAAAAAATATTACAATATTTATTTATCCAAAACTCAAAATATAAATAATACTATAATAATAATAATGTTAAATATTATTAAAAAATGACATGCTAGAGGGAACAATTATGTTATATAATAAAAACAAATATTTAATAATTCATAATTTTTTCCCAGAAGGGGGCAAAGTGTGTGTAAATACTACAATGTGTTAATACTATTAGCAATCAGACAAGTATTAACAATCACATTAGGACATTGTGATTGGTATCTGGGAGAAGTACCTGGTGCTAGCTTTCAGCAGAACTGACCTCAGAAAAAGGAGAGCTCAGTTTACCTCAGCAGTTTGTCTTTAAGTTAGTTAAAATTTTTAGCCTGGAAGTAATAAATTGTGAGCTGAGAAACAAAATTAACAATATATAATAAATTATAATGTATAATAATATATAACTCTAATAAATAATGGAAAATAAAATGAAGGTATTTCATAAATTTTTAAATTAATATGATCTTACATAATTGTTTTGAAAAAAAAAATTATGAATTATTAAATAGTTATGTTTTTATTAAATAACACAATTTTTCCCTAGAGCATGTCATTTTTTAACAATATTTAACATTATTATTACTATTTCTTTTGTAAGTATTATTTATACTTTGAGTTTTGTATAAACAAATTTAATATTTTTTTAAACAGCTCAACATTTTTATATAGAACTAAGCAGTTTATAAGCTGTTTAAAAAATATTAAAAAATTTGTTTATCCAAAACTCAAAATATAAATAATACTTACAAAAGAAATAGTAATAATAATGTTAAACATTGTTAAAAAATGACATACTCTAGGGAACAACTGTTATTTAATAAAAACATAAATATTTAATAAATCATAAATTTTTTTTCGAAACAATTATGTAAGATCATATTAATTTAAAAATTTATGAAATACCTTCATTTTATTTTCCATTATTTATTAGAACAAGGATTGCTGTGATGATACTTAGAATTACATTGCATATTATTTTTAAAACAAGCACACTTTTTACTATCACACAGTGTTTTACACGAACAATTTTTAAATCCTTGCCCAGTGCCGCACCTTTGAGCTGTTGCAATCGATCGCAGAGTTGTCTCAACATTTGGAACATCTTCAATAGAAATTAATTCTTGATCACATATACTGAACTGAGACCTAGAGCACTGCTGCTTTATCTGACCATTCCGTGATCCTAATCTAAAAAATCCATCGCTAGTTTTTTCCATGATGACAGCTAAAACCGATCTAGATCTCCTCTTCCTCTGTCCACTTCAGGAACTGGAATACAGACTGTAATGCTTATAAATGCCTCAGAATAAGATTTGTCTGACATTAATTTCATTTTCGTAGCTTGAATTTCTAAACACTCTTTAGTTCCTTGTCTTTCTTTCTCGATATTTTTTTTATTTAGACACAACCTGCAGACTTTGTGTACCATTTTGTCTTCTGTGTAACAGACTTCTAGGCATGGAGCATGGATAGGATGCTCACATTTACAGCAAAATAGGCCGTCTTCTCAATTTTCGGAACACACAATTTTACACTTTCATTCGAAGGTGTATCTTCGATGTTAACAACATTATCATAACGCTCGATACACTTTCCCAGTTTGATTCAGAGATGTTTCCTTGAAGGTGCCATGACCACGTTCAAAAGATGCACTTAGATCATTTAATGCATTTGCAAATTGTTGTTCATCCTCTATTGAATCAAACACTTCTCTTGGAATAGGAGTTGTGAACAGTCCAACTCTAGGAGCACAACCAAACATAACCTCATAAGGTGTCCTGTTTATACCAGAGTGAAGTGCTCTGTTTTTCATGAATTGGATACATTTAAGCCCGTGACTCCATGAGGTAAATTGGTTGTCTTGCATCCAAGTTGTCAACATATTTTCGATGTCTTGGTTGGCCCTCTCAACGCTACCTTGACTCTGACTATGTCTGTGTTTACCATGTACGATCTTAAATTCTGGTCAAGTTATTTTCAAGTCTTCAATTAT
The DNA here is from genome assembly GCA_963932465.1 of Maratus speciosus. Lineage (NCBI taxonomy): Eukaryota > Metazoa > Arthropoda > Arachnida > Araneae > Salticidae > Maratus > Maratus speciosus. Next base: position 301,741,943 of record OZ010788.1, read on the forward strand.
TTTGTTGCAGAATTCTTTGCCGTTGTCGGATTGCAGAATACATGGAACACCAAATAATAGAAATATATCGAGCAACTGCGTGGCGACTTCTGCTCTCTTTGTTTGAAGAGGTCTTAAAATCACAAACTTCGCCAAATGATCTTGGTAAACTAAAATAAATTTATAGCTTCCATTAGGTTGAAACTGGAAATCTATAAGATCTACTTGACATCTTGAATTGAGATGAGAAAACACCTTGGGTTTCACCACAATTCCTTTCTTTCCCGTATTTCTTTTTTGTTGACAAGGTTCACAAACAGTCAAAAAAATCTTTATGTCATTCTGAGTGATTTTATATCGATGATTCAGTTCTTTTATCATACGGTCTCTACCACCATGTCCAATAGATATATGAGTTTCATATAAAGTATCGAACAGCATATCATTTGAGCAATAAAATATGACATCTGGTTTTACATCTGTTACTGGCACAATTAACTTTTCTACGCCTTGAACTTCAAGGACATCATAATGCTGGATTAACCAATAGTCACGTGGTATTTTTTTCTGGCTGTTTTAGCCTTTTTTACTTTTGCTGTCAAATTTAATAATTTTCCTTGAGTAAGTATAACAGTTTTCCTTTGTCTCACGCTTATTTAACAAAGATTCAAACCGCTCTCGCATTAAGTCTTTCTTATTTACCAATTGATCTCTCATTTCTGTAGAATTCATCGTTAAAAAAAATTAGAAAAATATTCGTTAATAATCCCAAATGAAAAACTAACTTACAACACCGCTTACAAATTTATACAAGTTCAATACACATTCGACAAAACATGAACTTTAAATGACAAATGAAGAAATGCAGAATGCACACTGATTGCAAACCAGACATAACTGATTCAAAACTGACTCAAACCAGCTATAACCGATTCAAAACTGACTAAAACCAGCTATAACCGATTCAAACAGCTTTCGCCTGCCGTCTTTCATACTTTAAAGGTTAGGCAATCGTTATTCTATAAAATAACTAGTTAAAGCGTAGAATCCAATAATATTATACACTTTAACGGACTTGGTTAGTTATTTCATGAAATAACTAGCTATTCTATGGAATAACGGATTATACACTTTAACAGTAACATATACATTTCTTAATCTTTAACACTAATCAAACCTTATTCTAATAATCAAATGTTCTCAATATATGTCTACAATTAAGAAAAAAAAAATTTTTCGGATTAAGTAAAAGACCGATTCATTACAAAAAATTACAAGATTCTTTTTTTATTTATTTAGAAATTCTGCATTGTTATTTTGTTTTATACTTATGTAGCCAACACTGAAATTTAGAACTGAATATTTGTTGCAAAAAAAGGCACTAAGCTTTATTTACACCACTATTTCCAATCAACAAACTTCGCAGCAAATTTTTTTACAGCATTTGCAATAGAAATTTACCACAAAGTTTATGTCTGGAAATAGTGGTAAAAAATTTTTTGGTAACATTTCTTCCAAGACCCTACTAACAATATTAACTTATACTACTTATGTTATCTTACTATTTCTCTTAATCTTATTTACCCTTTTTTAAGTGTTATGGCCCGCCTAACACCACAAACATTTGCTTATGGCCCCTGAGAAGAAAAGTTTGAGTACGGCTTGATCATTATTATAATAGTATATATCATGTGACCATCTGAAACATATGACTGCATCACAGGGTCAGCATTTTTGCCAGGACAGTGGCAAAAACTGGAAAAAACCAGGGCAAAAATGAAAAAAAACGGCAAAAATGGAAAAAAACAGCAAAAATGGCATATTCTTATTTGTCTTTAATGTGTAATAAAATCTATGAGCTAATAAGGATAATAATGGTATAAACAATTACATTTAATAACATATCATTTAATATTTTTATTTAATTTGCTAATAATTAAATATTTTTATATATTTTAAATCTTTATACAATAGATGGGATTCAGTCTAATGCTTAGGAATTTAAGAACCAAATAAAAAATCAGATAACTATTTTTTTTTTTCTTAAGTAAAGTATTTTGTGAGCCATTAATACTTGTTAATTATCAAAAGGTTTTATATAAACTTCCTACTTTCGTTTTATGTAATGAGTCTTAAAAATATGTAAATATTTAAGTCTTTGGTACTAATTTATAATTATTTATCTGATAAAACTAGTCTGTTACAGATAAAGTAATTAAATTGAAAACTATATATTGAAAGAAAGTCTATGTCATGCTAGGAAACTAGAATTTTTTTCCCTCCCTCTATTATGTGAATAATAATTAATAATTGCATAAACATGAATAAATAATCAAGTTTTCTTTTTTAACTAAGTACTCTTTTTTAACTAAGTACAATAGACTCTCAAATTCGCACTGCTTAGGACCCGAGGTTGTGCACATTTTAGAATTTAGTAGATTTCTGGTCATTGATTTGTTTACATTTTTTAAACAGTAATTTGAATGTAATAATGCAATCAAAATTACAATGAATGCTTACAATATATTAAAATATTAAACATAATTAAGTAAAGTAATAGTTTTAAAAATGATTAAATTATTAAAAGTAAAGGTAATAATGTATAATAAATGATGAGATTCATTTGTCCTGAATTAATGAATGAAACTTGCCTCATAAAGGTACCTTACTAACTCGCATCAAAATCATAAAATAAGGAAGTTTTATTTCAGGTTTAGTCAGGCTTAATAACTAAAAAAGCTTGATTAATACATAAATATATTTAGTAAATATTATTGTGACTAGCAAAGATATCAGCAATAGCTTGAATTTTTTCAAAAATAAATTTTTACTTCCTTCATAAAAAACCATGAGTTCAGTCATAGTAATGAAAATTACGTTTAAAATATGTACAGAATGATATAAAAATATAAAAAAGTCTAATTTTGACCCTACATCTGAACTGAAAGTTACATTGTTTACATCTATGATGATTTGCGGATTTTAGGGTTTCGGATTTGAGGGAGTCTACTGTATTAAGTTTCTTTTTTCTTTCATGAAATATTTTTTTTATCTTTTCCTGGGAAAAAAATTAAATGGACAGCCTATTTTTGCCACCACTTTGGCAAAAACCTATTTTTACCGGGACAGTTTTAACATGGTTTTTTCCGCCTATGGCAAAAGCTTACCAACCCTGCTGCATCATACTTCAGAAGATAGTCAGCCACTTTTCTCAAAAATACTTATTGGAAAAAAATGCATAAAATTTACCTTTTTATTTTTTTATATTGATTTTTGAGAGATGAGATATTCAAAAGCAGAGGGTGTTTACACATTTTTAGAAAGATTTCAATAAAAGATTTAAAAAATGCAAATATTGAATATGGGAGTGGGGGGGGGGGGGGATTTCTAGCAACAGTTTATTATTTTAAATTATAATCATTCTCTGATACTTTCTAATTTATTCTTTCAAAATGGTGCATGTAAAATCAGGGTTTTCTGCTTTTCAAGGAGAAATATTATAATTAATTTAACAACATTTTGTTTAATTTATTAATTTAATTTATAAATAATTTATAAATTATTTGTCGTAATTTAACAACATTTTGAAACGAATGACTTAACCTGTTTGCTACTGAGTATTAATGTAATATTATTGATTAAAACAGAGTTATTTCTTTTCAAATTTGATTTCAGGGCAAGAGTTTTTATCTACTTGCATTATTTCGATTAGAAGCATATCACTTTGAGATTGAAATTGCAATTACGTTAGAGTTAGTATCATTAATAAAACAAGAAAGAACTGAGGTCCACATATGTGGACCTACGAAGTGAAGGGGATAAGAAAGAATGTAACATCAACGTAATAATAATAAAACAAAATGTATCAATCAATATTTGATGTGTTGAGAACCAGAATAGACCAACATCAATAGCTGTAATTTCAAAAAAGCTTTCAAAAATTGTACTAGCTTTTGTCAAACTCTTTTAGACCAGTCTTGAAAATGTCTCTTGTATTTATTTCTACCTTTAGAAGTTCAGGAAGAGAGATTTTTAAAATATTAGTTTTCCTATCAAATACTAGAAACTTTGGTAGAAAATGTCGCTTTCTGTTTTTTTTTTTTAAACTATCGTATATAAAAAAACATTTTTACTTATTTTTATTGAACAATTTTATTTAGATTTCTTTTAAATAGAACTCAGCTAATGTATATACGGTTTTTTTATAATTTGGAAGAAAAGGAATGAAAATAATAATAGTATATTATTTTTTAGGTTTTTCACTTTCTTTTTCTATTTTAAGCATATTGTGCCTATGTGGTTACTGTTCTGGTGATGACATTTAATTTTTTTTAATAGAAATCATGGTGTGCAGGGAGGATGCAAGGGGAAAATGCCATTTTCAGGGGACAGGGGGGAATTTTTATCATTGATTGTTTAAATTTCACAATATGGTAACAAATATAGCAAAAAAAGTATTTTAAAAAATCACAGGGTTCCAAAAAGTTTTTAATCTTTGGGTACTTATAAGAGGAGGCAAAAGGGTGAAGCGAAACTTTGGGAAAGGAGAGGGGAATTGAGATGAAATTTTAATGAAATCAATGTGATGGAACAAATGAAAAAGTTAAAAAAAAAAATTAAGGCGTATGTGTCACCTTGTGGACATCATTCACTGGCTGACTCTCAATGAATAAGCAGATGCACCAAGTAGAAGCATACTACATCAGTGACCCTATTTCATGGTTTTTTTTTTGACAAATTCCCCCCCCCCCCAACCCATTTAAAGCCTATTTCATAAGAGGTATCACTACGATATGTTCATGGTTGCTGCCAGTGTGGACCAAACCACTTGATCCACTCTTGCATTAGCAACTTGATATTAAATTAAGCTGGACCATCTATTAAACTGGCTTTATCACTTGAATAGTTTCAAAATTAATAACATTCATTAAACAGCAAATAGATGCCATGACATACAATGTTTTGACACCGACACGTCAAACTCATATTTCATAAAAATGTGGGATAGTTTACTCTGGTTCTCAATGCCTAAAACCTTTATACTATTTTGTAATTAACATTTGAATTTTTTCTAAAAATTAGCATTTGAAAGCAATAATATATTGATTTTTTTTTTTCTTTCTCTGAACAGATTGAAAAAAGTAATTTTATTTAACCCCTTGGGGACGAGCGACTGGTATATGTGCTGCGTAAGGTGCTCAGAATGCGTGATTATTCTCACCAATAATTTATTGCAAATTTTGCCTTATTTAATGTGAGTATTTTCCAGATTCAATTAGTCAAAAATTTCGGTTTTGAAAAAACGGTGATAAAAAGATTAAAAATTCTGTAAAAGACGCTCGTCCTGAAGGGGTTAATTTAAATTGTTGACTGAAAGATTTTAAAGAAATAAATTTACCTCAAATCCCAATAGAAATTTACTGCTTTCTGAAAATCAGGTATTTCAAAACCTTCAGTGATTTCACCATCCTCCCAGGTAGATTGATCATATGGAAGATCTCTCCATTTTATTAAATAAATATTTCTTCCATCTTTCCCTACTCTGGAAAAAAAAAAAAAAAAAAAAAAAAAAGGTAAGATTTGGTAAAGTAATCGATGTGAACAAAATGCAATGCAAAGGTATTTTTTAAAAACATAACATACCTATGGTTTATAATCTTGTGAATTTGCAACCACTCTGGGCGTATCCCATAACGATAAAACCTCTCTTCCAAATTAAAAGTATTGTCACGTTGTCTGCGTTCTTTCTTTTGTGAATCTAAATAACTGCTTCCATCATCTAGAGCAGGAGGCTCATCCATATCATTTTTACGACAATAGCACCTGAACATGGCTGGATGATAATAGTCAAGCTAAAATGTACAAAATAAATCATGATTCAACCATTTTTTTTTCAACTATATTAACATATACTCTATATTTATGATAGCTTTAAAAAGTTTTTAAGGAGTTTCTCAAACATCAACATAATCAAGGTTCTCACATATTTTAATATTAATTGCTAAATATGTGCATGAAATAGTATTTAAAACAGAAGCCCAGTAGCAGAAACAGTGCAGCACGACAGCGGGCGCTGCAGATTATTTTAAGCCTTGCAGATTAATCCACCAACTTAAAATGCTGGGCTTAAAAAATAGCTGAAATTTGCTTTAAGTCTCTAGATTTATGGTATTTGTTGTATTCTTATATTATATTTTCTTTATAAATGGAAACTTTGCTTACTTCAAGTGTTTCTGTCATTTCTTATGATAGTAGGCTTATTGGGTCGCAGATAAATTTTAGTTTGCTGCAGACTGGCACAGAAAATTCTGCTTCTGGGAACTAACAAAACAACTAATAAAACAGAAGTACCAAATCAGTACAGTAAAAGTCAAAGTATTTCTTACCTGCACTTCTGAAATCCACGAACAGTGCCAATAAGACATGTCATGCCATTTGACAAAAAATTCTCTTTGAGGTTTCGGTTGAGGTTTTTTGCTTGTAGATGGTTGAGCTGCCAGATCTTCACCCTCTTTTTTAACCTCTTCAGTTTTAGGAATTTCAGCCCAACGCCAAGTAAGGATTTTTGCAACTTTTCCTTTCAAAGGCTCAGCCTACATAAATGAAAACACAATGAGGAAAAATCAAATAAAAAATATAAGATGGAATAAATTGTATAGCTTAATAAGAAAGGTTTTTAATTGCTGTGGTGTTTTCAACAAAATTTATTTGCTAGATTGTTTGTTTGCTAGATTAAAATTGAAAATACATTTCCTGCCATTTTTTTCAAGTATGATAAATATTGTACAAAGTTCAAGCTAATCAACATTACAGGGGTAGTTACTCATCCTAGGTGATATTTCAGGACATACTTTTTTCGATATTTCAGGACACATTTACCTGGTACACTAGTTTTTCCTGCGATCATTTGCCGAAATTCACTTTTTTTTTCGCAATCATTTGCCAAAATTAGATAAGACCTTTTTTTCAGCGATCATTTGCCGAAATTCGAGATTTTTGTTCGTTATCTTTGTTGAGATTTTTTTTTTTATCGTTTGCCGAATTATTATTATTATTATTATTTGCGATCGTTTGTCAAAATTAGAGGATTTTTGTTGGACAAAATTCGTGACCTCTTGGCAAAATCACAATGTTTTTCTGCAATTGTTCGACGAATTTCGCAATTTTATTATGCAACTAATTTCTGCAATTGTTTGACAACATTCACTATTTTTTTTACTCCATGGCCGAATGATAAAATTCGCGACTTATTTTACTCTAGACAAAATCTGCAAGTTTTTGCACAATTGTTTGATGATTTTTTGCTTGAATGATTGGCCCAAATTTGCAATTTTATTCATGGACTGTTTGATTAAATTCGCTTTTTTTTTTTTCCGGAAATCATTGATTTTTTAAAAAAAGGCATCTTGTGACTTTCAGTGACTGATTGATACATTCGCGATTTTTTTAGAAATTGATTGAAGACTATCGCAATTTTTTTCAACGACCGATTAACGAAATTCATAATTTTCCTTCCTGTCCGTCTGATAAATTCCAGATTTTTTTTTTTTCTGAGATCACTTGACGAAATTTGCAAGTTTTTCATGATCAAATGACGAAATGTTTCACTATTTTCTGGTTTTCCTACGGACCTATTAATTCTAAAATACTGATTTTGTGGAATATTGCAAAAATAAATGATTCATGGAAAAATTATGACTTATTAGTGCATTCTCAGGACATGCTACCATATTTCAGGACATTTCGAGATGTTTTTTCATTTTTCAGGACAAGTACGACCCCTGACATTACTCAATCAGGCATGAAAGTGCAAGTTGGCCAAAAAAGCTGAAATCCACGCGATACAAAATGATTACAATATGAAGGTGAACGCGCTGTGCATCTGCAACATAAATTATTAATTATAATTATTTTTATGAGATTAATGCATGCGTATAAAATATAAAAGGAAAAAAATTATAACTTAAACATAATACTTTTAATATTAATAATTTTTATCTTATTAGAGGGATGCCACTTAGAAAAAAGGAAATTAGGCATGAAACAAAATTTACGACATTTATACCTAAATTTTGTGAACTATATTGTATTGAATACTAGCTAAAGTACCCTGCGTTGCCTGGAATTTAAAGAATGTTTGTTTTGAGAAACCAATTTCAAAATTTAACATACAACATAAAATAAATAAATAAATAAATAAACAGTTGAAGTGTTGTACACATGAATCAAATGAAAACCCAATATAAAAATGTATAAATTTGTATAACAGATGCAAAATAATACAGCTATAAATGAACTTATTTCCATTCATTTTTGGAACAATAATGTTAAAATACGCCAATATTTCCATAATTGATCAATCCAATTTTTATCATGCTTCAATACATTTTTTTCACACTTATATGATGTTATATATTCAGCACATCCTTTATATTTCCAATATGACGAAATACTCTATTTTTTTTTATTCATCAAATTATCTGTATTATTATCGAACATTACCCACTAATCTAAGATTGAGTCTATAAAAATCACATGATTGGGGAAAACAAACAGGCTGTTCAGTGAACATACATTTTATCAATTTAGATTTATGAGAACCCATTTACTTCAACTAAAATCACTTTAGAGTGATTTATTGTTATAACTTTTATTTAAGAAAACCCTTATTGATATTATCTCTTTAGCAATTAACCATGAATCATCTGAAATGGTGTTATATCCAATTTTGTTTATCATATCAAGATACTTTCATCTCCTCAGATGTTTAAAAATAATTATTGTGAGTTATGGTGGTTGATCAAGGAATCAAGGTCACTTCCTGGTTGCAGTGATTGTACATTTTGAAGAGGCAGTTGAACTCGAGCATTCAGACTGTACGCAACAGCTCATCTCTAGCTGTGATTTCTCAATTTTCGCAGCCGGGTAACAAAATCCCCGGTCCTTGTAAACTGCAAGCTCTCTTTCCTGTGCACATGCAAGAAATTGTAACATGTCAATTCTTAATATAGTTTTATTTACATCTCGTGTTAATCTATTAATTCTATAAACACACAGAGAAACACCGGCATTTTCCCGTAGTAAAGTATAGCAAAATTTCTTTTAACTCTCTGAAAGTAAATTATTTCACAACGTGCCAAAGTATCGTGCTGTGTATAGTTGTTACAATAGTTCATTAATTCGTTTACAGGCAAAAAAGTATTTCTTTCCATAAGTTTATGCGAATAACAAAAGGTAAAAGTTTCGTTATCCGGTTTTGCAACCAACTGGTATATTTTAGACAGCATTGGTCGACGCAAATTTAATTTTTATAACCACTGTTTCTGAAGTAGGAAAAAAGCACATTTTGAGTGATGAAATTAAATGATATACTTCTATGAGATTTATTGCCACACATTTAAATTTTAAAATATGGTAATAACTTATTTACCATACCACTTAAAATCAGAATTAACATTAAAATTTAATAAATAATTGAATAAATGCAAATTAAAAGCCTGCGTTACGTGTGTGACACTCTCCACGGAATCGCCCTAATAAGATTATCTGAATTTTCTAATATGTATTTAATTGAATACTTATTTGTACAAAATAGTTCTAAAGTATTTTGCACATGCATTTTCCTGTATTTATGATGCATCAAGTGATTTAATATATAAACAAATTTGCTTGCCACACTTATTTTATAGCACATGTCATTTTATACCATTGTCATTTTCTCTATAAAATTGAAAAAGGAAACCTCTTTTTCCCGTCTATGGAATTTGACAGACAATTTTTGATTCCAGATAATCGAAATGTGGAAAAAAAAAAATATATATTTAATTTTCCCGAAAAACATAATTGTTATCAATTGAAACAAAAGATATAATTTCAATTATCAATCTGAAATTGACAAAAAAAAAAAAAAAAAAAAAAAGAAATCTAACAATCCCTATAGTTTTTCACTGTTCTCCCCTTTAAAAAAAAAAAAATTAAAAAAAAAATGGAGTAATTTTGTTGCCATTACAGATTTTCATTACAGAAATGCAATTAAAATTAAAATATTTCGAAAACTTAAACTTTTTAAAATTCTGTTACCATTTTTTAAACTTGTTTATCAATACGGATTTTTTGTGTTAATTTCACTGCATAATTTAATAAATTTTCCATATTTTAGGAGAAATAGCCGTAAAACTGAATCAATTGTTTCATAAATTCATTTCATTAGGATTTTATATATATAAGGTAGATAAAATAAATACATTGATTGACAAATTTCTTGTGTTAAAATGTTTTATAGATATTTTCTGTGATAAATAGATTGCATTTTCATAGTACAGCTTGGGGAAAAAAAAAAACGACTACCTGTCAGTCTAATCAGAAGCAAATAACGTGAATATCAAATAATTAACAACCATTTTTATACATACAGAAAACCTAAACTTGGTTCAAATTTATGGCTTTTCCTACAATCCATTAACTCCAGTGGCAGAAAGTTTTGTAGCTGTCTACGACAAGCTTTTAAAATTTCATAATCTGTCTGTAAATTTTGCATGTAATTTTAATGAATAAATACTACATTAAACTAGGAATTTTTGAAGTGAAAACTTCTTTAGGCGTGTTGCGCCTTTTTTGAGATGGAGAAAAATCACTGATTTCGAGACACTGTAACGTAACCGACATGCTAGCATTTTGGCATTCATTATTGAAGGTGCTGTCCCATCGTCATCTATACTCATATTATAAGGAGGAAAAAATTGTTTATTTGTAGGAGGTAAGCTCAGGAACTACCGAACCGATTACAAAAGTAATGGTATCAAAATGATGGTGTTCGCCCAACTTAGAACATAGGCTATATCTTATGTCGGTGCCACTACCCCAAAGGGTGTGTAGGAGCAAAAAATGTTCTAAAAATGTGATTTTTGCGTTACTGAAGGGCCTAGAAATATGAAATTTGAAGTATCAGCTACCTTTTAGATATAAAGGATTTCTAAGAACAGTTCTTAAACAATTCAAAATTTAAAAGGGGTGAAAATGCACAAAAAGCGTTGTAAAAAACATTCTAAATTGCAATTTCTATGCAATCTCAGGAAATACTGAACTGATTTCAAATATAATGGTGTTAAAATGATGGTGACAGATCTTGCTCTAAGATAGGCTATATTTTATATCTGTTTACGCTACCTCAGAGGAGATGCAGGAGCAAAATGAGCGAAAAGCGTTCTAAAAACTTTCTAAATGCCGATTTGTCACCAATATCTCAGGAAAAATCAAACTGATTTCAAAAGCAATGGTAAGAAATTGATGCTGACAGCCTCTGCTCTAACATAGATGCTATTTCAAGTCAGTAACACTATCACCTAGACGTTGCAGGAGCAAAAAAGCATTCCAAATTTCGATTTTTGTGATCGGTAGGGGCTAGCAACTTAAAATTAGGCAAGGTACATATTTATTACATATAAATGATCTTTACGAACAGTTTTGAAAAAATTGGAAATTTAAAAAGGGGTGAAAATGCACGAAAAGCTTTCTAAAAACGTTCTAAATTGCGATTTCTGCTCAATCGCAAGAAATTCGAAAGCTATTTCAAAAGTAATGGTTGCAAATCAATGGTGACAGTCCCTGCTATAACATAGGTTATATTTTATGTTGCTGTCACTACCATCTGAGGGTTGCAAAAGCAAAACATGTTCTAATTTGTGTTTTTTGCATAACTAAAGGGTCTAACACTTTGAAGTAGGCATGTTATTTACTTACAAGATGCAACTGCTTTCTATGAACTGTCGAAAGAAAATTTCAAATTTAAAAAGATGAAGTGAGCGAAAAGCGTTATAAATTACAATTTTTATGTAATCTTATCAAATACCAAACCGATTAAAAAAATAATGATGACAAATTGTTGGTGATAGAACCTACTCAAACATAAGCTATATTTTATGTCTGTGCCACTACCACCAGAGGGTTGCAGTAGCTAAAAGCTTTCTAAATTGCGATTTCTGTGATACTGAAAAGGCTAAAAACTTTAAATATGGCATGGTAGTTACTTATAAAATATAAATGCCCTCGAAGGACTGTCAAATATAAATTAGAATTAAAAAGGGGTGAAGTGAAAGGGAGGTGCGAAAAGCCTTCTAAAAAAGTCCTAAATTACGATTTCTACGCAATTTCAGGGAATATAAACCAAATATAAAAGTAATAGTTGTGAATCAATGGTAACAGTCTCTGATCCTACACAGGCTATATTTTATGCCGATGATTCTACCACCTGGGATTCACAGGAACAACAAACGCTCTAAAAAAGGGCTTTAAAAGCTTTCTAAATTACGTTTCTGTGGAATATTAGGAAATAACAAACCAATTTCAAAATTAATGTTGGCAAATTAATGGTGGCAGTTCCTATTTCAACATAGCCCTTTATGTTGAGAGAGGTGGTAGGACTTTGGATTTGACATGATGGTTACTTTAAGATGCAAGAAGATGGTTTCTAAAAAATTCAAAACTTCAAATGAATACTGAAATGAGCGTATTAATTGAGCATAAAAGTTTCAAAATATTTTCTAAATTATTACTTATTTAGTTTTATTTCGTTTTATTAATTTAAGTCTCATTTCTGCCTTATGCGGTGTGACAATGATGTTTAATCAAACTGTGTTTTAAATAGTAATTTTTTTAATTATTCCTAAAAGTAATAAGTACCTTTTAATAAAATAAAAATTTAGTTAGTACCTTTTAATAAAAATTAGACATATAAATATCACTTGGCATATTTCAAATATTACGCGAGCAAAGCCGCGGGGTTTGCTAGTCTTTTAAATTTGCGCTTTCCTCATCTAAACCGGAACTACTTTCCTCACAGGCGACGCAGAGGGTCTTGTAATATGTCGATTCGGGCCGCCGTTTTCTCAGAAAAACGTTCTTTGTGGTTTCGAGAAAATCCCGCCGTAATTACGGACGTCATTAGCTGATTAACGACTCATTATCAAAGGAAAATTATTTCAGTGTATGCGCATTTCCATCGTCATCTTTTAAATTTTCGCTTTTTCTGCAAAGAAATTTTTAGCATCAAACTATAGCGATATTTCTAATAATATGGTAGTGGTTTTAAATATAGCAAAAGCATAAGCGCAATTATTTATCAAGAAATGTTAACATACTTGCAGAAATATTTAAATTCACCAAAACAACATTTGGTAAACCAAATTATTTTTATTTTTTTTTCGTCAGTTAAAATGAATTATACCGTATTTGTGACCTACCTATTTCGTGTAAATAAAAACCGAAAACGCTGTATTTTATCGCGTTGATGCTCTGGTCAATGACCAACAGTATTGGTGGGAATTTCGATTACAGAAGATAAAATACGGGGCACAGATGTCAGATACGCACTTGGGTACCTAATTGACACCAAAATGGCGTTACTTTATTTTACAAGGTAACCCGGCTACTATTGCTTATTTACTAATAAATCGTTCATTTACTTTTATTTTTTTTTTTTTTTTAATTGTACAATTGTTTTGTTCTATAGTTATTAATGAAATTATCGTTTATTTATTGTTGTTTACTTTTTAAAACAATAGAAAATAATTTAAAAATATATATTGTAACTGGTATTGGAAAACGGGCTTTCGCCAAATTGACGTTAAAGAATCGCGCCAAACCTGGTTCGTATATCACATCTGTGCCAAATTCTCGGTTTTTTGATTTTTCGACATTTTATCCAAATTTTCCGGATTTTTTTAAATTTTCACTTTTATTGGTTTTCACTTGTATTGGCACTCCTAGAGTGCGACTATTTTTATTTATCTTATTAACATGATAAGCATGATGCACTCTCATTAATTCTGCTTAAATAACTTTTCATCTTCTAACTTCCTGTAGAATTTCTAAAATGGGAAGAATAAGCAGAAATATACATCGACGATAAAGATGCTTTTAAAAAGCTTTGGAAGATACAGAACTGATTTGTTCTTTCATTGAGTTGGGAATGTTCCACTTTTTTAAATATGTTTTCCAAATTTTTAGCCCAGAGTGATTTCCAATTAATATTTTGACCAGGGTCCTTGAAGATTTTTTTTTTTACCTCAGGTATTTTTTATCATTTCACAAACACACACACCACAAACCTTTAGATATGCTACAGGCTCAGCAAAAAAAGTTAAGACTTTTACGGCTTTGCATGTGAATAGCGCTGAGTTTCTCCACAACCCTTTGATGAAATTAGTTTTTCTTTGCAATCCTTTGACAAAATTAACCATTTTTTTTTGGGGGGGGGGGGGGGGGGCAGACTTCTGAAGAAATTTCAGTTTTTTCCACGATACTTTAACGAATTTATGTCTTTCTCACGGTCCCTTGATGAAATTCGCATTCTTTTCCACAGCCACTTGAGGAAATTAGCATTTTTTCGTAATTCTTTGATGAAATTTGCATTTTTCCCTCGATCTTTTGACAAAATTCACATGTTTTCCACAATCCTATGACAAATTTTGCGTTTGTTTTACAATCCTTTGGCATAATTCGCATTTTTTGAAGAAATTCGTGAATTTGTCTGCGATCCTTTGAAAAAATTCGTGAATTTGTCCGCGATCCTTTGGCGAAATTTGTGTTTTGTCCGCGATCCTTTAGCAAAATTTGTGTTTTGTCCGCGATCCTTTAGCAAAATTTGTGTTTTGTCCGCGATCCTTTAGCAAAATTTGTGTTTTGTTCGCGATCCTTTAGCAAAATTTGTGTTTTGTTCGCGATCCTTTAGCAAAATTTGTGTTTTGTTCGCGATCCTTTAGCAAAATTTGTGTTTTGTTCGCGATCCTTTAGCAAAATTTGTGTTTTGTTCGCGATCCTTTAGCAAAATTTGTGTTTTGTTCGCGATCCTTTAGCAAAATTTGTGTTTTGTTCGCGATCCTTTAGCAAAATTTGTGTTTTGTTCGCGATCCTTTAGCAAAATTTGTGTTTTGTTCGCGATCCTTTAGCAAAATTTGTGTTTTGTTCGCGATCCTTTAGCAAAATTTGTGTTTTGTTCGCGATCCTTTAGCAAAATTTGTGTTTTGTTCGCGATCCTTTAGCAAAAATTTGTGTTTTGTTCGCGATCCTTTAGCAAAAATTTGTGTTTTGTTCGTGATCCTTTAGCAAAATTTTGATGGAAATCATCAAACTTTATGGTTCTCATCGCCTCCCTTATCTATTTATATCATCATTTCATTCCACTTACATCATTTTCTTTCTAAGTTCACATTCCATAAAGTTTCTTATTTACTTTTATTTATTTCATTATAATATCAACAATAGACATGAATTAACTTAAACTTACCTTTCCATATTGTTTTCTGTTAATATCCAGTTGATTTAAGTTCTTCTTTAATCTTTTGGTGGTCGTATTAACTTCCGCCATTTTCCGTTTCATTACACTCATATCTTGTCATCCTACACCGGCAAAATCAGTTTTCAAACTAAGTTTAATTTTCCGTAGTGTTATTTTTCCCGCTAGATGGCGACATTGCATATCGCTTCTTTAATCGATCTTTGCATCGAATCTCTGCTTGCATAGATTCGATGCCGCTTTCTGATTGGTCCGTTTGGCGGGTGTCGCTCCCAAATGATGTTTTCAATCCGAGCCATTTTAGATAAATACGCGATGCAAACACTGTAATGTTGCACTTTTTAGTCTTCCTAATGGAAGCAATATTTCACGAACTGGATAGAGGCTGGGACTCTATCCTGGAATGTACGCTTAGAGTACTTGTTATATTTATGTTTTCTAGAATTTTTAAATGCTTTTAAATAGTTTTTCATATGCAAATTAATTGTGCTTATTCATGTATCAAAGTCTTCATTCTTCACGACTGTTGTTTATTAGAGAGGTTATAATGTGGATTATCATGCTGTCAACTCTTCAAGATATTTATTAAATAAACTGCATTCTGTTTTTAAGTGAATTTGCCTTTGTGTTATTAAAGTTCTCCTTAAGCTACATTAAGTTACACTCAAGACACGTCCATTCTTCCGTGAAATTTCATATCCAGCCTTTGCTTGCACAGCGTATTTCTGCTTATGTTAATGTACCATTTTAACGTATATAATTGATTAAATTATATATCGCAAGAAATTTGTGTTTTGTTCGCGATCTTTTAGCAAAGTTTGTGTTTTGTTCGCGATCCTTTAGCAAAGTTTGTGTTTTGTTCGCGATCCTTTAGCAAAGTTTGTGTTTTGTTCGCGATCCTTTAGCAAAGTTTGTGTTTTGTTCGCGATCCTTTAGCAAAGTTTGTGTTTTGTTCGCGATCCTTTAGCAAAGTTTGTGTTTTGTTCGCGATCCTTTAGCAAAGTTTGTGTTTTGTTCGCGATCCTTTAGCAAAGTTTGTGTTTTGTTCGCGATCCTTTAGCAAAATTTGTGTTTTGTTCGCGATCCTTTAGCAAAATTTGTGTTTTGTTCGCGATCCTTTAGCAAAATTTGTGTTTTGTTCGCGATCCTTTAGCAAAATTTGTGTTTTGTTCGCAATAATTTAGCAAAATTTGTGTTTTTCTGCAATAATTTAGCGAAATTTGTGTTTTTTCAGCGATCCTTTAACGAAATTGGTGTTTTTTCCCACAATCCTTTAGCGAAATTCACGTTTTTTCCAAGATCCTTTAGCGAAGTTTACTTTGTCTGTGCGTGTGTGCACGATCCTTTGACAAAAACCACATTTTTTAAAAACGTGATCCTTTGCTGAAATTAGTGTTTTTTCCGTGGGAAAAAATTGTCAGAAATTCGCATTTTGTCCACAGGGAAAAATGTCCGAAAGTTGTGCACAATTTTTTTTAAATTGATTTCATTCATGCACACAAAAATTGCACGCAAGAGATGAATTTTTGCGATTTTATTACGCAATTGTTTGAAGAAATTTTAGATTTTATTCCACAAGACGAAATTTGCTATTTTATTCCGCTATCATTCAACGAAATTTGCTATTTTATCACGCGATAGTCAGAAGAAATTTGGAATTTTATTCAACGATCGTTTGACGCGATCAATTTCTGCAATTATTTGACAAGTTTTTTTTTTTTTTTTTTTTTTTTTTTACATAACCTCAGAGAAATTCGCAATCAATTCTTACAATTGTTTGATGAAAATTGAGATTTTTTTTAACGCGACCTCTTGAAGTCTGACAAAATTTACAATTTTATTCTGTGATTGTCCAACAAAATTTGCGATCTTGTACACGACCTCTTCACAAAATTTATTATGTAAAAAAAAAAGACCTAGATTTTCTGCCTCTCTGGAATGCATTGAATGCATCACAAAAGTAGCTCTGGCTCTCTATCCCCCCCCCCCCCCCTCAAAAATTTCGGTTTCAATTTTTCAACTGATTTGCATCAATCTCAGAAAAGGCCAGAATAGCTTTCAAAAAAGTGAATTTCCGCAGAAAATTTTCATGCCTGCTCAATAAAAAATAATGATTAAGTTTATTTACTATTAATAGCTTAAAAAAAAAAAAAAATTCAAGATATCACAGTATTGATAAATCGCACATTTTAGCTCAGTGAAAATTCATATTTAGCATAAATAAAGTATGAAAAACTCAATAGACAAGTTAACAGTCAAAATTTTTGAATTAAAAATGCAGTACATTATAAAGAGCTTTATTTTGAGACATTTAGAACCGAAGTTATACTATCTTCGAACTGTCAACACAATCTTTCATAAATCATAGTTAAAAAAAAAAAAAAAAAAAAAGGCTTATAATGTAAAAGTCAAATTCATATTAAAAAAATAAATAAAACAGCAGATATGAAGATTTAGAAACCTCTTCAAATGATTTTGTTTTTTATTATCTCATTTATCACATGGCAGAATTAAAAATTATTCTACTTAAAATTAACTTGGCATTAAAAATGTAAGTAAGTTTTCAACAATAAGAAAATATTAACCTTCTACCACTTAGATTAATTTCACATAAAAATATTTTTCAGAAAAATTACTTTTGGGAAAAAAAAAAAAAAAAAATTATATTTCATGGGAGCTTTTATATTAAAACAAAAACAGTTAATGAAAATTAACATCTTTATGCCCCCCCCCCCCTTAAGCAGTAAAAAGAAACAGCCAAGTAAAAGATAATGTACAGAATATGACATTATTCGAAATTTAGATAACGATAAATTTTTAAAAATGAACTTTAGTAGAAGCATGATAAAATATTAGCCAGGCAGTTATCTAGCGATACTTGGAAAGAAGATTGCTTGTGAGATTAAAAAAAAAGAAATTGGAATTATCATTAGGTTAAGACAATAAAACTAGTATGCAAAAGAAAACCAGTAACCAATAGCAACAGAAAATTTAAATGCATGAATTAGCACAACAAAAAACTAAAATACAGCCAGTTTTTTTTTTAAGAGCATTAACGACGTTAAAATTGCACAACAGAAAATATTCTTTACACAGTTCAGGAATCTCCGCTTAAAACATACCTTGTTTGAGGGCAATTTTATTTTTTCCCTCATTTTATATTTGAAATTAATGTTAAGGACATCACTTCACTCATTTAATAACATTTACAAATTTTTCACAAAAAGGGCAGAATTTGAGAACATTTGATTGTACATTACTTTTTAATAACAATTTGGGTGCCACATCTTTTACGAAGTTATTAAAAAATTGTTA
Organism: Maratus speciosus; assembly: GCA_963932465.1. Classification (NCBI taxonomy): domain Eukaryota; kingdom Metazoa; phylum Arthropoda; class Arachnida; order Araneae; family Salticidae; genus Maratus; species Maratus speciosus. The sequence goes on from OZ010788.1 coordinate 301,760,529, forward strand.
GTGACACTGATGAAGAGAAAGATAACATTTCACAATCAACAACGTGAGGGATTGAAATAATGATTACTAGCTGTTCGCGAACATTACGAATCAAAATCTGATGTAACAGAAAATATTTTAGGGCGTGTAACAAAATTAGAAAATGATCTGTTAAAATGATCACTTGTTCGACTATTGCACACAATCTTTCTTTCTTCCTTTCTTTCTTTTTTTTTTTTTTTTTTTTTTTTTAATATAATTTAAATCACATACGTAATCGCAATTTATTTCTATTATATTTTCCCCGAGTATTTAGTAGTTTTGTATTAATGTCAATCAGCATTTTTACTAAAAATACTAAATTAAAAGAACACTGTTTCTGTTAACAAAGTTCTAACCTGTTAATTTCTTTATAAAACTGAATTCTTTTTTTCTGCCATTGTATTTGTGTGCAAAAATTGTGTGCATTGTATTTGTGTGGAAAAAAGAAATGAAGTACTTAAGTCTAACAAATTTATGTTGTTTTTATGATAAAATAAGAGTTATGAAGAGGAAAAATCAACGCATAATGTTTAAAGTACAAGAATGGTGATACAGCAAGTAAAAACAGAGAATACAAATAAAATAAAGGATAACAGATAAAATATCAACAAAGTTAAATAGGCCAAAATTGCAGCCCCAATCCTATAGCACTCCATATACAAATTAAAAAACATACCTCCTTAATTTCATCTTCTAATTTCTTTTTGACTGAAACTTCTTTGGCTACAGCCCCTTCCTTAAAAGTTAATTTAAACACTATTAAATTATCATATAAATCTTCATAAAGTAAATGTGATTATATTCATAATGCCATTGCTTCTTTGCCACAAGGGCAAATTCACATGCTGAGTAATCATTCAAAACTGGGTTTACCCCAAGAATATTGGTAACCCATTTGTTTTGAAATGTTAGTAAACACACACACACACACAAAAAAAAAAGTTAAATATAACAGAAAATTAGCAAAGCAAAATTTTAACAACAAAATATTAAGAACATGCAAAGAGAAAAAAATAATAAAAGTTATAAAAATGCTGCAAACAAGTAAGTTTAGCAGGATTTATACCCAGTAAATTTTTGGGTAACAAATTGTAAACATACAAAAAAAAAAAAAAAAAAAGTATATAAAATATTTTTAAAAATAAATTATGAAGCAATTATGATATAAACCTTTTCTAAAATACAAAACTATTCCAAATTCAAGGATTCTCCCTCACCCCAAAAAACATTTAATAAAACATTTGTACTGAGGCTTAAATACATACCTAAGGCAAACATAAGGATTTAAATAGGCATATTAAAATATCCCAAATGCAGGAAAATACACTGGTCAAAACAAACCACAGATAAAGCACACAACAGTATCAACTAATGAAAAGATCTAACTGGATCGCATTTCTAATTAGCAACATTCTTAGTGAAATTTTATGAATTTGATATTAGCGAAATCTTGTCTTTAGCTAGATAATTCATATCAAAAGAATTGGCTTAAATGTGATAAGAACAAATTCCTAAAGAACTCTGAAATAAACTAGATCTTACCGTGCACCGTGGACAATGCCACTCTCCATCAGGTACATTTTTAAGTGGGGGATTGAGACAATGTGTGTGATAAGCAGAAGGACAACTATCGCAACATAGCAGCTCTCCTCCATCTTTACATACGCGACAGAATTCCATATGCTCATCTTCTTCTTGTTCTTGAATACCTTCCCCTTCCTGAAAAATATTTTGATGGCCTCATCATTTTACTTGAAGATAAAAAAGCATTTTACGCTAAATAGGTGTTGATTAATTTCTTTTAACTTATAACTGTATATGTAGAAACAAAAAAGAACTAAATACCCCCAAAATAAAAATATAAAGATAGTAGTCGGTAAAATTCATCTGTGGAATCAACAGTAGTGCTTTCTTTAATGAGCAATGGAAAGGAGAGTTGCTATGTTGCATTCAGTTAAGCATGTGCTCAACTATTGTATGCCATATCAACACATAGAGAATTATAAATATCTCACCTTTGTCAGGTATGTGCCAACAGGTAAGCCACTAAGAACAAAGCCTCTAATAGTAAAAAAATCCTTGAACATGAAATGTATATATTTACATGAATTTAAAATCAGCTATAAAGAAAGCAATGCACACAGATTCTAATTTTAAAAAATTAAATGAAAAAGAATGAAAAAAATAATACAGAGAAGAAAAATAAAAAAATTAAATGTACAAGCTCAGAAACTTAAATGAACTTCAAGAATGAAAATGTATGACAATCCTTCTACATATGAAGAAAACACTAGATGTGATTTCACAGACAACTTAAATTTCATTGGCACAAGAAGCAATGGCATTAAACAAATTTAAATAAGAACAAAATAACATTAAAAAAAAAAAAAAGATATATATATATATATAAAGGATAAAACCTCTTTTAAAATTCAAAATTCAAATTTCAAAGATTTAAATTTGAATCCGAAGAATTTTAAATCTCTTTCTAAAACCAGTTTTTTCCCTTGTAACTTTGTTTCCCAGCAATACATCTTATTACTTTCAGATATCATTTTCGGATGACCCTTGAGAAGTAAAAATAGCTGAGTTGCAAATTTTGTAGATATGTGTGATTAGCTCATCCCCGGGCAAGCCAAGCCCAATTCTGGCATCTGAGCCCGGACAATCAATCAAAAGCTAATCAACCAATTAAAGAAATGTTCCTCCCAATTTTACAACTGTGCCCTCTTCTAGAAAACATGACAAGCCCCAAGATATTAGCTAAAACCCATGCCAAATGGAAGATTTTGCAGATTTCAGAAACCTGTCAAATCTACAACCATGTAGCTCTCCTAAAATCAGCGAAGTAAGCGGCTCGAGGGACCTCCTACCGGACTCGCGAATCGAACTGTACGTTGGAGCACGAAATAAATGAGTTCGATCCACCAAGAGGTTCCAGAGTCCAAATTATTTATCCTCAAGTTCTGTCAACCCCAAGATGTCGTTTCATATGAAAAGCCGGCTGTACGATCACCAGCCGAGAAAGTGAATGGGTTGCAACTCCTTTACAGGTCCGGGATGTCGCGATATATTACATATATATTATCAGAACCACACCTTCTATGCATCAAAAACTTGACCAATACTAAATCTTGCACTCTTTTTAACCGGCATAAACAACACAATGTATTTGCTTGAAAAAATATTTTTTCCCCTTCAATAAATAAAAAAAAAATTAATTTAAAACTGTACATTTTAATTATTTAGTTTTTTTTTTTTTTTTTTTTAATAAACAGCTATAAGTAATAAACAGCATTTTGCAAAGAAAGCAACCAATCCTTGCACAGTCAACTTGACCTGAACAGTCAACTTGATTTCTGAAATAATCAAATCAAAACATGAAACAGTCTACTAACAGTTACTCCTTTGTTAAAGATATATTCTTTATGAGCATAATTTATAAAAGTAAAAATCTAGCCTCCCATTATAGCATAAATTCTAAATACATTTACTTAAAATTTCTTGCGGTATTTTTTTCACCCAAGTAAATTAGATAAGTTTATTTTGGCTGAAAACCTGCTTTTTTTAAATATCAAGGGAGGTGGGGCGAGGAATGCAAATGCAGAATTTTACAAAACAATAAAAGCTGAACAGACTTATTCTTGAATGGAAAATACTGAAAAGTATATATATTGAAATTTGAATACTTATACGATAACGTTTGAAAATACCCATTGAAGGGGAGAAAAAAGTAAAATGATGACTGTGTTAACAAAAGAAAAGTGTTTGAAACGTGAAAAATTTTAATGGTAAAGCTTAACTTCATAAATTTCATAAGCAAACTGCTGAAACTAGAGAGCCATACAGCAATAAAATGTTTTGGCACTTTTTTTTTCGATCCCCCACCCCCCTTCTTTCCCAAAAGAGTAATATAACACACAAGTTGAATTTGTTAATTCATGCTAATATTGAAAAACTTACACAGTGTGGACAGCTCCATTTTCCTTCTGGGGGTTCTTCTAGATCTGGATCTAAACAAACTAAATGATAAGCTCTTGGACAAGTATCACACAGAATTATTTCGCCTCCCTGCTGACAAACTTCACAATAATCTTGATGATCAGTCTGAGAAGAGAATATAGGTTAAATATTAAAATAAAGTATTAAATTAAACATTAAAATATTTCACAATAACTCAATCATCACTTTCATTTCTAAACATACATCAAAACATTGGAATAACATTTAATTTTAATCTAAAGTCCTTTCAATTACAATTACCTGCATCAAAAATTAAACTTCCTTTAACAACAATTATTTATTACCATGTGAAAAAGTTTATCCAGCTATCCAGAATAGTATTTCCAATCAACTGACTTTAAAATCTTCAAGAAAAGTGCCATAGAGTGCCAATTTGACATATGCATTGTTTGATATATTTGTTATATGTTAATATTATGTTTGATATATTACGACATGCATGGCATAACTGACAGAAGCACTTAGACATGAAGTGTTGATTTTTATGTAGAATTATTGGTATTTGGGCTTCAGAAAATGAGATTGTCGGAAAATAATATATAGAGCTTTAAACACAAACCTAAATGAACTTTTGTGCTTGTTTATATATATATATATATATATATATATATATATATATATATATATATATATATATATATATATAATGTTACGGCTAAAGCAAGAATCAAGGGTAAACCTAGGTTTAACCGGTTAAAATGCGGATTTCCCAGGCCTTGCAGATAAAGCCCTAAGAGTTCCCAATGCTTCCATCTTTAACTGGTTAAAGCTAGGTCTAACCAATCTTGGTCGGTTAAAGCCCAAAATTATTAAATTCCAATATCAAATACAGTTATAAAATCAATTATATCTATTATTTTTTTTTTTGTGGGGTGTCCATTACTGGAACAGAGAGTGTCTATCACTGGAATTTTGGACGTTTTGATATATTTCTGTTATTTACAATTAAATTTTGATCCATATTGAGAAATGAGATTATGAGGATACTTTAATATAATATTGAAAAATACAGAATATAATAATTATAAGAATTAATTAAAAAAGAAATTCCTTAAGATTATCCATTTCTGGCACATTTACCTCGTATGTCATTATTCACTTATAAGATTAAACCATTTGATAAAATTATTATTAAAATAAGCAGTAATAACATCTAATTTAAAGCAGTAAATATTGTTTGTTAAGATTTATTAAGGTGCATCAGCTGTTTAAAATGCATGGTTAAAGTGTATTTGTGGTAATATTGAAAAGAAAAAAAAAGGATAATGTTAATCTAAGATACAAATAAAGTGAAAATTAAATCACTCTTTAAACGTTATTCATGGACTAATTTTTAAATTCTTGTACAAACTTGTGTAAAAACTTTTGTGTTTGGGGGGGGGGGGGGGGGGGGGGGGATGCCGTAAAACATGAACACTAAAAATTTCAAAAATCGGTGTACGAATCCAGAATAAACTGTAAAAGATTGCAAAATTTTACTATATTGGAAATTCAAATCACTAAAACAAACTAAAATTCAAACCACATTATTTTTTACTAATGAAGAAAAATAGCCTGAAAACAATAATCACGTCAAAAAAAATTAAATGAAAAAGAATATAAATAAAATCTAAAAAAGGCCTTTGATGTATGGAACTTCAGACATATGGGTATGTTCCAGCCAAATCTTGTAATCTTGCATGCAGCAGTTCCTTCAGAAAACCACACACAGACAAACATCTATATTATTATTGATTAAGTTGCATTTACTGTATTTTTTTTTTTTTTTTTTTTTTTTTTTTTTTTTGTGTGTGTGTGTGTGTGTTTATGCCACAGTTTTCTGCGGAAAGTTTACTTTAAAAATCTAAGTGTGTAGGATGAGTATTTGGGATTTGATTGACCTATGTATATAGGTTACTGTATAAAATCATTGGCTGTCAGTTTTGTATTTATGAAACTATTAAGCAATACATTAAGACTGTGAAATGTATGCACAAACTATTATACTTTAAAAGAATAAAATCTGAAATGTTTTTCCCATATGAGATAATAAAAATCAGGATGCATGGCATATATGAAAAAATGTTATTTTTAATATTACTAGAAATATATAGATAAGCTATTTCTAAAGAATTTACTGCAATCTAATATTTAATTTATGTGAAGACAATATTGAATAAGCATCTGATATGAAAAATGGAAATGCTTATATTCACAAAAATGCTTGCTCAAAACTAATTTTAAAGTAAGACAATGCAAAATAGATTTATAATTAATGTAAAAACTTCGCTTAAATATATACACTATATGGCCATTAATCACCGGACACTTTCAATTTCAGACATTTTGTCGAATATTTAAAGATATATTTGTCTGATTTTTCTGGAACTTCAGGATTATGAAGAATATGTTCCACTTCATATTTATCAGCGGTGATTTGATCAGAAGGACAATTAGGGGGCCAAGAAAAAAATCAAACAAAAATAATAATGTTAGGGATCACCCTGTAAAATAAGATGTATGAAATGATCAATCGCTATAGCTTACGATTATATGGATATTATACAATATATGTATTCATTTGTGGAAGAATAGAACTTATATTCATGGAGATGATTTTTTTTTTTTAAGTTCAAAAAATTATTGCATACTTTTTGTTTATATCATGCAGGGCTTTTTACCAAATTGAATGCCAGTTTCAGAAAATTTGACAAAATGTAGTAGAAATAGTATAGTGCAATTGGAATGTAAAGATATTAAATATTTGATGAGATATGAGCAGTTGTAAGAAATATTTTTTATCTGCACATGCGTGCACAATATTTAAATTCCCTGATTTGATAGTCAATTCTATGGAGCAACTCATTAAAACAAGTTGGAAATTGCTCGTCAAACGTGGCAAATGAGGTGCGTTCGTACTAAAATGAGTTTTATAAATATTTTTTGCACCGCATATTGTAATGAATGTATATTTTAATGCACTTCATAAATGCATATCAATTTCATTCTGTTCGAAAGGCTGTAACATCATTAAAATGCATATAAATTTTTCCCCATTGGCGTTAATGTAATGGAAAACTTTTGACTGTCCCTGTAATTAAACTACAGTATGGAACCATTTATCCGGAAACCAGTTAACCGGAAAACCAGTTATCCGGAATGATATTTCTGATAGATTGATTTCAGAATCTTTGCACAAAAAGGTGTCATACACTGGCAGTTTGACATAGGCTTTGCTTGAAACAATTGTATAATTTGATAACAACATCTTGTATTTGTTGTCATCAAATTTAGTTGCATTTTAGATGTTTTAATTTATATTCAGAAGAAACAGAAGAATTTTTGTTCCTAAGGGATTCCCATAGATTGCCTTCTTTTAAACTCTGGCTAACTTTTGATCTTTCTTGCATTGATTTTTAATCCAAGTAATCTAATAATTTTAAATCAGAAATAATGCCACAACCACAGATATTCCACAAAACTTATCAAATGGATGTTGCTTTAATGCACAACCAGTTAACTGGAAAAACCCAGTTATCCGGAATACATCTGACCCCAAGCATTCCGGATAAATGGTTCTGTACTGTATACATCAGATTTTCATAAAATTTGAAATGACTCGACAAAATTTTGCAATAATTATATATTTAAAATTTCAGACCATTCGGAAGCCTGTAACATCATTAAAATGCACTTGCAATAATTTTTTCCCATTGGCCGTAATGTAACGGAAAAGTTTTGACTGTCCCTGTAACTAAACACTGTGTAAAAATAAAATTTGAAATGATTAAAATTTTTTTTGTAAAAATTAATTTTAGACCATTCAGTTGGGTAGTTTTTGCTCTGTTATATGCGGATGGACTGAACGACGACTATAGGTGCTATGTATTTATATAATTACGAACGCACAGAATAAGCCAGTCAAATATCGTGAAAATTCAGAAAGATATGGGCAATATAAAGAAAAAAATTTTTAGCCGCTGAATGATAAGGTATTTTCTACAAAATCTGGCTTTCAGCAAACAAGTTGGTACTTAATGAATGCAGACCCGCAACCTTTGAAAATGAGAAATCGTAGCACACAAAATTTAATCTGGAGGTTGGTTGGTTGGTTTACGTGTTTCGCAGCCATCTTTTGACATTCGTAAAAGGAATAAGGTTTCAGTCTTTAAACTCAATACAGTAAACTTTTTCCTCTGAAAATTTTTATATGATTTTTAGAGTTCCTTCTCGTTTCAAAGAGATTTTTTTTTTTTTTTTACACATTTGTAAAAGGAGCCTGATTTCAGTTTTCTAGCCCAGTGCAGTAAATTGACGAAATTCGCATGTTTTTTTCCCGCGATCATTTCAGGATATTTCCATTTTTTCCCACAATCGTAATTCACATTTATCTATCATGATTCTTTGTTGAAATTCGCACTTTTTACCACGAACTTTTGTTGAAATTCGCACTTTTTACCACGAACTTTTGACGAAATTCCAATTTTTTACTGCGATTTTTGCTTTTTTTTAACCACGATCCTTTGACGAAATTAGTGTTTTCTTTCCGCGATTTTTCGGTGAAATTTGCATTTTCTTGCTGATCTTTGGACGAAATTTGCGTTTTCTTTCTGCGATATTTTGACAAAATCCACGTTTTTACCATGATCCTTTGACGAAATTTATTTTCTTCTGCGACCAATTGACGAAATTGATTTTTTTACACGGTCATTTGTTGAAATTCGTGATACTTTATCGCAACCGATCGGCAAAATTTTCAATAGCTTTTCTCGACCAATTAACAAAATTCACTACTCGTTTCTCCGACCTTTTGACGAAACTTGCAATATTTTCCCCTCGATAGTTTATCGAAATTCGTGATTTTTTGCACACTCTTTTGACGAAATTCGCAATTTCTTTCTGAACTCTTAACGAAATTAGCGATTTAATTCAGCGACCAATTGAAGAAAATCACTATTTCTTTCTGAGATCTTTGATGAAATACCCGATATTTTTACACGATCATTTGAAGAAATTCTCATTTTTTCCGCGATCGATTCACGAATTAATTTGGAGAAATTTCATAAAAGAAAAAAAAATTTGCAGACTTCCAAGAAATTTGAAATTATACTCGCAAAAGAATCATAGGTCTGTGGAAGAATTTGCAGAGGGAAATACTGCACAGCATTTTTCATCATGCAGAAATTTCTTTTCCCGTGAGCAAGTCGGGCGATTTTGCGCACTAGTTCAAACCTTGCCCCTCAAAGAACCACCTCCTCCCCCCTCCAGAAATTCTTATAACACACCCCTGTTTCTAAGGAAGTCAATTTCTGTATAAATATTTACAGAATTCACTCGTGGTCAATATTCATAAAGAGGATTTTATGTTAAGAAGTTTGTTTTGCAACCCAGATTTTTTTTCGCCCATGAGCATTTATGTCCAAATTTTCGGACTAATGACCAATTTTTTAAAACTTTCGGAAATGAATACTTTGAAATTTTGGAACAGAATCACTCCTGAAAAATATGCTGTGCGGGATAAGAATTGCAACTATAAACAAAAAATGCGTTTGTGTTTTTTTGCAAAAAATCGTAGTTTAAGACCGATTTTTGTAGCATCGTAGTTTATAGGTCCAAGTCGTAGCAACTACGACTTTTTCTTAGCAGTTGGTTGGTCTGTGAATGTCAACGAGTAGATTATCCCTCTGAGCAGTTTGGACGTATTTTTCTGTTTTGCAAAAGAAGCCTAATCTGTTGTAGAAAAAAATATTTTAAACAGAATTGTATTTTAAAATGTATATCAAATAAAGGGGCATGAAGTGCATTATAGAAACAAACAGGGAGAGAAAATTTTAATGAATATTAATTTTAATAATTTTTATAAGCATTTTTATGAAAATGCAGGAAAGTCCTCAAGATACCCAGCGGGTTAGGAAGAAATGTTTAGATTTTTATACTTCTTTTATTCTTGGAATAGACTCATTCTGGTGGTTTTCCCAAGAAGAACTAAAGGATCAATAAAAAAATGAATATTAAAAGGAAGCTGGTTTAAAACAGCTTCCTTCTTTCTTTAGTTTTTTTTTTCTCTCCCAAGTCTTACTTCATTTTAGTTCATTTAGTCCTGTCACCTCAGTGTGAGACCGACTTAAAACTTATTAAGTGAATATGAATAGGCCTCAAACTTCAAATCAAACAAAATTTATAAAAATTGCTTAAAATAAGCATATTGAAATTTATTTTGAAATTCTATGAATATTTCTAAAGCCATATTTGTCACAAACTAAAAACTTAAGACTTTTAGGACTTCATATAAACATTTCTAAATAAATCTACAAAGAAATAATTACTTCGTAGCCATCATTTTCTCCTTCAGAGCCAGGAAAACTAGATGTTGTTTTTGTCTTCTTTTTCTTTTTTGTTTTTTTCGTTTTGCTTTTCTTTTTGGCTGGAGGTGGGCTCATATTTTGAGCTTCTTCTAGAGCAGCTTCGAAATCGGCATCACTTTTATCGCTATAACTTTCATCTTCTTCCTGTGATAAAATTAAAGACAAAATATGAAAACTCGTCAATATAGCATTCATTAAGAATACCTGCTTCAAATAAAAAGGAAACTTATAATAAGAATAAAATGCTTAATATCGTTCGTAAACATTTTGTACCGACATTTCCTATGTTTAAAATCGCAGAAAGCACTGTTTTCATCCCAACCATAAAAATATCGGGATGGCATAACAAAAGCAAAAGATCTATACCACAAAACTGCCTGTATAACCTAAATATTCTTTATTGAGGGAGGGCTCTTGTGTGCATGAAAGATATGAGATCAAAGAATATGCCATGTAATAATGGTTATGTGCTAAAGGGTAAAGCTCAAACATTTATTGAAAAGTTGAATGTCAATGAAAATTCCAAAGCCACAAATTGCAAAATTTCAACGAAGGGATTATCTTCAAAAAAGCTGTGGGGGAAAAAGTTCTGTAAATCTCAAAACAGTGAGTCAATGGAGAGATACAACACTGAAAAAACTTTTAAATGAATACAATAAAGTTTGACATATTTAATGCTGAAGAAACAGCTTTCTTTTTTAAGTTGCTGCTGGAGAGATCTTTAGTTTTTAAAGATGAAACTGTGTCTGGAGCCACATGTGTAAAGGAAATATTAACTTTTCTACTAGCTGCTGACATGTATATAACCGAAAAACTTCCTTTGCTCTAGGAAATTCTGAAAAAACACATTGTTCCATAAAAATGTTGCCTGAAATTTACAAAGCGATTAAGAAAGCATAGATGACGTAGGAAATTTTTGAAGAGTGGGTCAAGAAGCTAGACAAAAAATTAAAAAGAAAGATCTTATTAATCATTGATAACTACATGGCACATTCTCCAGAAGTTAAAAATCTAGAAGCAGTAAAGATTGTTTTTCTTCCCCCAAATGTTAAATATGTTTTACAGCATATGGATCAGGGTTGGAAAAAAACCGGGTTTTTTTGTAAAAAACCAAAAAAACCGGTTTATTTGGTTTAAACCAGGTTTTTTTGGTTTAAACCGGGTTTTTTTAAATATAATTTCCTATTGTATACAGATGCATATCTGTTGATAAAATAAACATTTTTGGATATTATGTAAGTAATATAACTTCAGAAAATATTTAAATTAAATAAATAATTACAGTCAATTATATAGAAAATTGAAATCATTTCTAATTTAAACATTATTAGTAACACCTATGTCTTATGTTCAAAGTAAACTGCTCTACACAGTGAAACATTGATACCTTGAAAATCGTATGAAGAATCCTTTGATTAATAATATAATAATCAATCAATAAACATTTGATGCAGTTTCATGAATATAATATATTATTCTGTGGTTGTTATTATTATTATTATTTTTTTAATATCCAAATACTTCTGGTTATTTTGTTTTCTGAGTGATAACTCCAAGTGTCCAAGTCAACATTTTTGGCCATTAGATTCAGCAACTAACAGAAAAGATTGATTGGTATTACTGAAATGCTATAAATAGCATTCAATTTTTGCAAGCTGTGTTATTCAATTTGATATCTTAAGTTACTCTTTTAAATTCTTTAAGGATAATCTTCCCCAATCCCAATCCAGAAAATTTTCTTTTACAAGGCTGTTCTCAAATCCAAGAAGGCAACTTCCTGACATAAGTTTTAATTTATTTTTGTGCGAAAATGAATGAAACTAGCTGGTGTTGTTGTTCAGAAACTATGTAATTGAGCTGTTTTTTCCATTTTTTTGCTAACTCAATAGATCTTTCAGAAAATAGAGTCCAAGTGGGCGTTTTGAACCGAATTTCCTCGCGAAGGGAGAAAAGGCACTCAAGAGCAGGCGAAAAATGGGTTTGTCACGTTATCGAATTTGCTGATAACTCAATAAATAATCGATTGATCAAAAGATGGAAAAAACAGTTTCCAAATCGCTTCCGTGGCCAGGCTTTCCAATTTTATACCTTTCCGTTAAAAAATGAATTTGTAAATATGTCAAAACGTTTTGCGCTTGTTGAGCAGAGCAGTTAAGAACAGCCTTAACCAAAATCTTAAAGATCATTGTATTTTGTTAACTGCTGTAAATAATCTGCATTTTTTAAATGAAAATATTTTATGCTAAATATTGAATAATATTTATCTATTTTATCTTTTCTAATTTCACATGTTTTAAGGAAAATCTTTAGAGTACCAGATATGTTCATCAGCACATGCTAATTTTCATTCTACATGCATAGAAACATGACCTAGGCTCATTATGTCTCATGTTGACTGCTGAGATGAAGTGTTAAAAGTAGAAAGTACTTCTATCTATAATTTAAAACAATTAAATTGCAAAAAAGAGAAAATATTATATTAGACTTTTTCTAAAAAAACCAAATGGTTTTTTTGACAAAAAAACCAATTGGTTTAAACCGTGGTTTAAACCATGGTTAAAACCACTTGGTTTAAACCGTGCCAACCCTGATATGGATACAAGTGTCTTAGTGTTTTTAAAAAATGTACCAAAAGAAACTAGGCAATGGCAATCTAATTAGCTTAGAAGCGAACAACATAGTTTACCCCAGGTTTAAAAAAGGGCAGGGTGCTTCTTGTAGGAAAAGGGCATGTTTTGGATTCTTAAGGGCTCTTTTTTTTTTAATTTTTAAAGGCATTATTTTGATTTTTAAAACTACTTTTAATATTTAATAGACAGGATGCTATTTTAAAGACAGCAATGAGTCAATTTTTACCATGCAAGTAACTTTTTTAATAAACAAAGGAGTAAAGGCACTTTTCCAGCTGGGGACAACAAGTGCTAATGTTTTTCATCAGGGGCAAGAGGGATGCTATTTTTAAACGTAAGGGCAGGCAGGGTGCAGCACCCTCCTGAAACTGTCTAGGTGAAACTCTGCAAACAAAATTCATACAATGAATTTATCAGAGACTATTCATACAGAAAATTCTGCTTGGCAAGTAGTTTTCCAGAACACAGTTTACATTTACTTCTATTAAACTGGATTTTTAAAGAAACAAGCTTGAAAAATTAAACCTGCTGTCGAGGAAGTCCAAAATCCAGAACACTGAAACTGAAGATTTCAATCATCGAATGCAAGAATGGAAACTTGGCTTGTCAGAAAATCTAACATTTGAGGATTATGTTGCCGTAACAATAAATTTTAAGTAAGGGGGGAATTTTGCAAGAGGACTTAATAAGGGATGCATCAAATATTCGGCTCCTGCCGGATATCCTGCTTATTCAGCGCTGAAAGCGATATTCGGTCTGGCAGAATACTTTAATACCCGGTTGCTCACTCACTTTTTAAATTATATTTTTAACATTATCAGAAAAAGTTAGTGCAATAAAAAAAAGTTAATGATTTTCTCCTTATCAACATTATCTCATTAAAAGCAATACCAATTGCTAACAATAAGGAAATACTCATATTTTTACCAAAATGAAATCGTAGAGATATATAAATGAAAACATTAAATATTACAACTAAATATTTATAATTTTATTAAAGGCAAGTTATGATTTTATCTCAAATATTCCCTGCTTCTCAGAATAAACTCCTCTGGTGGGCAACTTTTCTTGTGTTTTCAACATTTGTGAAGTAAAAATGATTTTATCGAATCTCTTTTTACTACTTTCTTTATCGATGGAAGACGAGCTGTGTTAAAATAATACCAATTATGCAAACATTGTGCTACTTTCTTAAAAAGTTCATTTTCCCCTTCTTTGTTCTACCAAACAAAATGCTTGCAATGATGTTGATGACCTCCCTATTTAAATTCTGTTAGAAGACATTTGTAATAGGAAAAGTAAGTAATAATATGTATGTATGTAGGAAAAGAAAAAGCTTTTTCAATAGGATGTTTCTGTAATTATAAATAAACTAGAATTGTCAGTAAGAACAAAGAAATAAATGTTTATCTTTTTATGCACAATGAAATTAAATAAAAGAAAAAACTGTGTACATTAAAATAGGAAAAAGACAGAATAATTAAATTTCTAAGCATTTGTTTTTAAGTAACTTTATCTTAATAAATGAATTTAAAGTTTTTCTTCTTTAAGCAAGTATAAAACAGAAATTGTATTATGATTGAAACTAAAAACGAAAAGTATTCAGCCAGATACCGAATATTCGGTAAAATTTTGTACCAGATATTCGGTATCTGCAAAAATCGAGATCCGGTGCATTACAAGACTTAATCTGCAAGCCTTCTCAATCCTGAACAGGAGATTCCTAATAATCCTTCCGGCGAGGAAAGTGACGATGTTCCACCTTCTACATCAAAAGAAGCACAGTATGCCATCAAGATTCTACGGAACTGTTTTCGAAGGGAACAAAATCTTACAAATTCCTCGAAAGTGGCATTTTGGATATTGCCAGCTGCCATTTGAAGCAGAAAAGTATAAAATTTTTCCAAACATGTTAATTAACTAGTGAAGGTCGTTTTTTAATTTTGTAAAATGTTTCAATTAAACCTTATACAATTATTTCATAATTTGTATGCATTTCCTAAAAATTAAGACAGATCACTACAAATATATATTTTTTAATTCTATAAATCAAAATTTTTTGTTACAATGTTTTTAAACTGCATTAAAAACAACCAATATTAGCAACTTTTGAATTAACGACCATTGAATTTAACGTACTACTTTCCGAAGTATTGTGAAGGTCGTAAATTGCAAATATACTGTGTAGGTTGTTTATTTCTGCTCATTAAGCAGAAGAACCTTTAATTGCTTCCGAGGAGGACTTAAATTAATCGACTGGGAGCAAAGAGTTTAACGGGATTACCAGCAAAACAAGTCTGGCAATTTCCCTAACCAAATCTCAAAAAATTCCATGACCAAACGTGCATACACAAAATGTACTTTGATAAGGTAATTACATTTTTTTAAATATATTAATTAGTAGAATTAATTTTAAAGTAACATACAGTAGACTCCCTCAAATCCGCCCAGCTTGGGACCAGAGGTTCTGCGGATTTTAGAATTTTGCAGATTTCTGGTCATTGATTTGTTTACATTTTTGAAACATTAATTTCATTGGTAGTTAAGCAAGGGAAATTATAATGAATGCTCACGAAAAAGTGAAACATTAAAATAAGTAAAATATTAAAATAATTTGTTAGATTAAACGTAAGTAATTATTAAAATAATTATGTAAAATAAAAATTTATAAAAATATTAAATTATTACTGATGAAATAGATTCAATTCGATTCTAAAAGTCCTATGCTATTATGAGTATATATAGCTTATTGCTCTCTGTGTAACTTTTTTTTTATTGTTATTTAGAGTCTTGAATGCTTTTCTTATACTGCTTTGTAAGTTTAGGGATAAATATGTGTATAATAAAAAAAATAAAAAAAAAAATCCACGATCAATAATTTTAAAATAGCGTTCCGTTTCATGGATTTTTCCATTTCAAATCCTGGAATTTTTGATATAGATATGCTAATTTATATCAAAATCAAAAGTAATGTAAATTTATTTAAGTAATAAATCAGCTGTAATAACCAAACGAGAATGATTAACAAAAAAAATTAGTAAAAAAAAACATTGCAGTAGTTGCTGATTTCCGCGCCATCTTGAATTTTGTTCCTGCAACTTAACTGTAAATTTCATTGTTTACATCTGAAAAAATACGTGGATTTTAGGGTCGCGGATTTAAGGCATTTTGACAAACAAAAAGCATCTTATTCAGGGCTGCAGCGTTCTCAATAAATTCAATACAGGAAGCGGTCACAGGTTGGTTAGATGCAAACTGTTGTTAAATACTAAAGTAGAAAGAACAGCTTTTGCAACACTCAAAGAAATCAATCAATATTATAAATCTCCAGAAACAAAAAAGAATTTCAGTTGGAACTTAAAAAACGTTTCCAAGTACTTCAATCAATTTTAGAAGAGCAAGATGTTAGAGTAGTGAACAAGAAACAAACACTCTACAAGAAATTACAAAGAAAGGTAGCCGGTGAAACAAGCAGGCAAAGAAAATAACAGAAGAAACAAGAAGATTGATGAAAAACACAGAAACTTTAAAATGAAGAAAAACAATCCTAAATCAAGAGCTGAATATGCTGAATTATGTAAAACTGTAAGAAAATGTGTTACAGAGGATATCAGAAAATTTAACTGTGATCTTGTCAAGTTGGTTCTAGAACAGGGACGGCGAACCTATGGAATGCGTGCCATAAGTGGCATGCTGCAGATTATTTTTGGCACGGCGTAGATTCAGGTTCTACACCAAAATATAATAGAATTTCACAAAACGCAATAATTAATCTTGATGTTGTCTCTGTTTATCTGAATTCGATTAGTTCGGTGGGTTGTCATACAGATTTAAGAAACTGAAATATAACCTAATATATCCCAATCTAGCTCAATATTGGCTCACAAAATTTTAAGAATAAAAGAGAATTAGGATGTTATCGCGAAAGAAAGATTAAAAGGCATTATAAGCAAAAATGTAGATGGTAAAATTAAAACAACTTTGAGTTCAATTTCAGTCACTAAAAGCTGAAGATGCTGGCGCTTGCTATTTTGACAATATGTTATATGTTGATAATTTGGGGTTTTCTTAAATAAGTAATTAAATATGAAAAAAAAAAAAGAAAAGAAAAGAAATACTATATTTTTAACTGTTTTGTATAAATAATAGTTGTTTTTTTCAATTTTAGAATAACTTATTTTTGGTCAGTCAATAGTTACAATATTACTCCATATAATATTTAAAATTGATCTTTGTAATGTCCAATAACATTTTAAGGAAGTTTTTTTATGTTGGCTTGGCACCCGCCAATGTAAAGACTTGTTCCTCAGAAATTTATGAATATTTTATGTGTAAAATATAAGTTTAAAACGTGGTTCTGAATCGCCGATGTTTTTGGTATTCATCCGCGGCAATTGGACCATGTTTTACAAGCAATAACTCCTTTTAATTTGAAAATATACTGTAAAAAAAATATATAATAAGTATAATTTAAACATCAATTAATTCATTTTAAAAAAACCTGTAAATAAATAGTACGGCATAACACAGTTATCTTTGGCGTGCAATCTGACTGTTTACTTTTGCACCGATGGTAACAGGTGAAGAAGCGAGATGATAAAAGGAGCAGGTTTTCGCCAAAACGGGAGGTCAGCTTGGAGGCTTCTGCTGTGACGGCTGGCTCGAGTAGAGACTTCTGCTTGTGGTGAGAGGCTGAGTGGTCCGGAAAGGTGGAGAAGAGGGGAATCGCCAAATGTCCGGTAGTTAGAGGATGGAGAAGTCGTAAAGAGAGGATAGACGTGGGACGGTATGATTTGGACCGACAAAAGAATAGTCCTGGCGACTTTCCTGGAAATGCAGCTGCAGCGTAATGGTTCACAAAAATAGGATTAATTTTTTAGAGGTACCTCTATTTTTTATACCCTGGAGTGTTGTAAAATTTTCTTGCATGAACAATCTTCAGCTTACCTTCATTAATGTTAATAGGAATAAGAAAATGATGAAAGTGACAATAATGTAAATTTACCTAGTAGTGCATCTAAATTTAATTTTAAGTGCTTAATATAATTTTATTAAATAAACACTAAATTTAATTCAGCATGAAATCTTTGTAATTATTTTTGTTTCTTTCCCACAGCAGCAATCATTACTTTTTACTTTTAGGTTTTGTTGAAATAATATACTATACGATCACGATTTATTTTCTCTAGGTAGAAATTTATCTACCACGTGTTTGTGTCTATTTAGAAATGTATTAGGCACGACACAACAAATTATTTCTGTGAGACGTTCTTTTCGGAAATAAATAATATGAAAAATTCAAGTAAAACATCTTGTCAAATTTGTCCAATTCAGTTTGGATTCTCTAAAAAATAACTAAATACAAAGCTGATAAGAAGATCTTTATAACGCAAACCTTAAAACGCAAGATTGTGCGTTATATGGGTCACATCATTAAATTCACCTTATAAACATGGCTAAATGTGTCTGAAACACATCAAAATACATTAGAATATCTGTATACTGCATTCCTTGTTATCAAGAGTTATCCAAAAATTATAAATTTTTGCATAATATAGGTCAGACATTGTTAAATTTACTTTATAAATATGATCCAAATATAACTGACACAACCATCCCTTATATTAGACATTTTCTAAAATGTTTATTGTAATAAAAGCATTTTTTCAGTAAAAAGGTCTTAAATTAGAAGATAAAGTTGAACTAAAGTATCAAATTTAGTCCTCTAGAGAGTAGCAATATTTGACAATGTGAAAATGCAGGTACTTTTTAACTGCAAAAATCATTGTTTACATCCGAGAAGTTGTGCGTTATATGGAGAATCGCGTTATAAAGATCTACTGTATAATGTTTTTGGAATCTAAGGTAAAACAATAAAAGTAATACTTTTAAATAAATTTCTAAAGTATAATACCAAATATTACCCATATTTTTTTTTAATGCTAAAATTTTTTTTAAGTAATTAATTATTTGATCCATTTTTTTTTTAATTGTTGGCACGTCATGATCACGCAAAATATATTTTTGGAAAAATTTGGCACGTGGATGTGAAAAGGTTCGCCGTCCCTGTTCTAGAAGATAACAAAAGTTTAAAATCAGCAAAGCGCAAACTGTGTGTTGGAAGAAAAGATATTTTTGCACTGACAGATGGAACAATCACCAAAATCAAAAACGGAACAGCACACATTGTCGAAAAATTCTATAAACAATCTATATAAAGTGAAGATCAAAAGGAAATCAACCTACAAGATCCATGAGAAAACTCAACAGAAACTGAAGAGATAATCCCAGTGATGACAGATGAAGTTTTACAAGACATTAGATGTATGAAAAAAGGTAAATGCCCTGGCGAAGATGGAATTACAATTGACCTTATCAAAGAAGCAGGGGGAATTTGCGAAAATGCTATTCTTCCTGCTTTCCAACGTGTAGAAGATTGGAATAATGCTGTGATGGTGCTACTTTACAAGAAAGAGAAGAAGGACATCATTAAAAACAAGCATCCCAATCAGCTTACTATCAGTGATTTATAAAATTTTCACCAGTTTTAACGACAAGACTTTAATCAGCTCAACCAAGAGGATTCTGAAGTGGATTCAGTACAATGGATCATATTCAAACAGTAAGGGAACTCATAGAAAAACATAAGGAATATAGTATAGTTGATCTCTCGCCTTGCCTTTATTGATTATGAAAAAGCATTTTATTTGGTCTACACATCAGCAGTAGTAGAATCTCTGAAGGAGATTGGTATAGACAAATCTTATATCAGTATCATAAAGAAGATTTACAAGAAAGCAACAGCAACCATCCGTAGGGTAAGACACAAAGACATTGTTTCACCTAAACTTTTTACTGCAGTCCTAGAAAATATTTTCAAGAAGCTGGATTGGGAAAACAAAGGGATTAGAATAAATGGGGAATATTTAAGTCATATCTGGTTCGCTGACGAGATTTTAAATTTCAGTAATAGCCCTGAAGAATTTGAAAACATGCTAAAAGATTTGGCAGAAGCTAGCATTAATGTGAGATTAAAATAAATTTGGAAAAGACTAAGGTGATGTTCAATTCATTTGCATTAAAAAAGAGAGAAGTCTACAACAACACTGAGATTAAGGAAGTGCAAAGTTGTGTATTTTGGACAGGAAATATCATCAGATAACATTATCTATCATGAATGAAATCAATAATAAGAAATGGATAGGGTGTTTTTAGGAAGAACAATATTTTCTGAAGAGTAACACGCCTCTGTTTGAGAAGAAAGATGTTCAACCAATGAGTTTTGCCTGCACTAACTTACGGAGCAGACACATGGACACTAACAAATCGTATGGAACAAAGATTACGACAAACAACACAGTGAAGTATGGAAAGATGTATGCTAGGTATAACTAGAAGACAGAAAGAGAATAACTTAGATAAGTCAGACAAAAGTTTTTCAACATCATTGAAATAATTAAATAGCTAAAACGGAAATGGGCTGAGCACATTGCAAGAAGACAAGACAATAGATTGAA
Organism: Maratus speciosus; assembly: GCA_963932465.1. NCBI lineage: Eukaryota > Metazoa > Arthropoda > Arachnida > Araneae > Salticidae > Maratus > Maratus speciosus. Next base: position 301,781,064 of record OZ010788.1, read on the forward strand.
CATAAACGCCCTACAGTGGTATCCCAGAGATGTAAAACGACCTCAAGTACGAAGGAGTGCCCAGGGGTGCAGAATATGTTCAATCCGGCGATCTAGGATCGGGGAGAAATTTTTCAGAAACATATACAATTAATTGATTTCGATTTTAACAACGAATTCCATAATTCCCTGAGATAGAACAATTTCAGTACAAATAAAAATATCCGTATGGCGATCTTCACAAAATCGATCTCTGAATAATATGTACCGTATATCAGGGGTGATTATGTTCCGAATTTTCCGAAAGTTTAAGACATTCGGTTCAAAAAATCCGTCATCTGAAAATTTGGACATAAAAATACCACGAATTTTCGCGAAGAATTGCAGAAAAAAACACTAATTTTGTCACAAGATCGCAAAATAACTGCATATTTCATCAGAAGATTGCGAAAGAACTGCAAATTTCGTTAAAAGATTGCAAAAAAACTGCAAATTTCGTCAAAAGATCACGAAAGAATCTCAAATTTCGTTAAAAGATTGCAAAAAAACTGCAAATTTCGTCAAAAGATCACACGAAAGAGCAGCAAATTTCGCCAATTGTAAAACAACCGCGAATTCCATCAAATGATGGCAAAACAACTGTGAATTTCATCAAAAAGGAGAAATAACTGCAAATTTCGTCAAAAGATCGTGAAAAAACGCGAGTTGCGTCAAAAGGTCCATGAAAAATACATAGTGTTGGGAGTGAATTTCCCCCACTTTGCTGTAACCTTTCAGAAAATTTGCTGTGAATTTTAGGAATTTTTTTTTCACCCAGAATCACCCCTGCCATATATACTTGCGCATAAATTGAGAAGTATTTGAAAAATAAATTTTCTATACCTACGGTAATACAGCACTTACCTATAACATACCGTAAAATTTTGGGGAAATTTTCGTGTGGATTGGGGGAAATATTGGGAGTAGAAACATTTCTGTACCCACCCTGGGAGTGCCGAAATCAGAAAAGTGGCCGGTGTTAATTGGATGACTAAAGCAGTAGACAGGAAACAGAAATATCTGGGGAGACCTACATTCAGCAGTGGATTTTACACACACACACAAATTAGATGAAAAATGCAATTTTTATCAATAGTATTAAAATACAGTTTAATGACTAGTAGAGTTATTGTATACTTGGGTTTTTACAACTTTTTCCTCAGGTTTCTACGGATAACAGGCATAAAAGTAGGGAATGGGAAAAAAGGTGGAAAATTTTTCTATCTATACAATAGGGCCAAACTCGTATAATTTAGACACTTTTCAACAGTTATTCATACTATAAAATGAAATAACTGTACATATGATTGTTATTTTTGTAACTAAGAAAGTATTTAAAAAAATAAAAATAAACTAACAATAAATGTATAGATCCATTAAATCGAAAAAGAAAATTGAAGACAGTTTGCTAAAGATTATAAATCAAATATATCTGATAACTTACATGAAGTACATAGATTAATTTTTCAAAATAAATATTATTTTGAATGGTTTGACTATTTATGATTTTATTCCCCCCCCCCCCTCCTTTTTTTTTTTAAAACGTCCATGTTAAATATATGCACGTCAAATTGATCTTTGCTCCAGAAATACATTTCCAAAAATGCATCACTGAAATTACCTAAAAGTGTTGCATAAATATAACAAAATATTCTATTCCAAAAAGAACCTTATGAAAACTTCTTTTCTCTTTTAAGAAACTTTAAAGAACTTCATTTACAAGACTTTCAGATGCTTATAATAAAAGCTTGCCTTTGATTTGATGGCGCTTCTGCACAGCAATTCAGAAACAAGCTCCAAGGATTTTAGTAGACCAAATATCTGATTATTAAATTTTCCAGACACCCCCCTCCATATGCTTCCAATATTTTCTTTGCAGTTTTGCATCAATCCAGAGAATGTCCAAAATTGCTTTAAAAAAAGGTGGTGGAATTCCTTCTTTGGGAGGAACCTTAGAGGAGTAATTTAACAGAGAGCGAATCCCATTGTTCTCATCCGTCAAACCCTGATGCACTCATGTCTGAGATTTCATCACCAAAAGAATGTCATTTTTTGGCAGTGATCCCTTTCTTGGCAATTTTCCATTTTCATTCTCATGATAAATGAAACGCTACAAAATGAACGCAGACGAAATAGGTCTTGGTGTGATGCGGGAAAAACCGGTTTGGCACGCATTCTCCCTACCATCACGCGATGGCGGGGAGCATGATATGTGCCTCAAGAAAAGGTTGCCATTTCTGCGTCCAGTTACATTAGAAGTCTATGGGAGGAACCCTTTCACCCCTGTGATAAAAACTTGCCATGTCCTGGTAAAAGGCAGACCCTGAAGCTTAAAAAATCAATTTTCAAAATCATTAAAAGAAAAAAACAAAGCATTTGCAGAGATATGAAACCATTATTATCATTTATTTAATTTATGCTATACACCTTTTTTATTCTAGTAGGATGTTGGATTTTTACATATAAGAGCACAAAAGGGGGGGGGGGGAAATATAGTTCATTATATAAATTAAAAAAAAAAAGTTAATTCTTAGTACTTACTGAACTGTGTTTCTTTCTTTTTCCAAACCCACCAATTTTAATTTTTAACATAGGAACAGATTTCCGACTTTTTGATTTTTTGGGTTTAGGATATGTCTTTTCAAAATCTGAAAAGCAAAATTTATTAATATAAGTATCATATACACAATAAAGGTAAAATAATCTAATCGGAAAAATATTACTTTGTGAAGTACAATGTATCAACTCAAATTTTCAGCTATAGCTATGAATTGTGCATAGAATGCTTAACATTACATACAGGGATGGGGAATTGCATCATTCTACTCATCACTGGCAAGTGGATTTTCTGACTGGGACAATGATTTTTTAGGCAATCTTAAAAACTACAGAGTAGAAAATATACCAAACTTAACATCAGTATTTGTTAGCCATATTTTGCGACTCTCCAATTTCCAAAATGTAAACATGGCACCAAGTTCTATTCTACACTAAACTTTCCCTAGTTATATACATTTCTGAAGTTTATACTTATTTAAAATATATATATTAAGAAAATGTTAGTATGAAAATTAAATGTATAAATCAGTTTGAATCTTTTTTTTTTTTTTTTTTTTTTAAATGGTGGAAATACGAGATAAATTACTTTTATAAGATGAAAATAATAAGCGTTGCCACTATTTTCGAATAGTAATTTCTGCAAATTTCCCAAATAGCATTAATATTTTAATTATCACCTCTCACATTCTTACAGTTAGTGTATGAGTGGTAGTTACCACTGAAAAATAAAATGGAATATATCTCAATCTAGGTCGTATCAGAAATCTAATTATCACTTTCGCATCATATCTGTAAGTCTTACTTCGAGTAATTCGAATCATAAGTAATATTACAGCATTCTAAAATAATTATCTGGTCTGGAAGTAAACAAGAAGAAACTGCGTATCTGTCAAGTCAAAACTTCATGAATCTTGGCGCCAATCTTTTTAAGTAAACATTTAATCAAGAATAAAACTATTTACAGATATATTACATATTTACACAAACTCAAAACCATATTGTTCGGAGACAATTCTCCACGTTCATATTTCAATTATTTGACGATCTTATATAATAAATCTTTATATAATAACAAATCATTCCATTTTTTAAAATAAAAAAAAAAACAAAAAAAAAAAAACATTCGTTACATTCTATTTCGTTCTGTTTACAAAAAACAAGGCATTCCGGGAGTGTTCTATAAGTTGAAGTAGAAGTAGGAAATTGCATTGCGCTAATCTAACTGCAATTCCTTTTTCTACACACTCCCCACTTGAACTCTTACAGAGTTCATCAATCAAAAATTCTATCATGAAAATTTAAATTCTCATATGTTCAGTGATCACAGTGATCAGTGGTTCAGTGATCTATGATAATTCAATTTCAAAATTCAAATACACAAAATCAAATTCAAACACAAAATATCAAGTTCAAAATATCAATTAATGCTAAACATAAAAGTATAAAATTCAAACATTAGAAAAATAAAAAATATTACCTGCAAATTAACACAATAAAATGGTATTTTTTTTTTTTTTTAAACAGTTAATATACTTACTTATACTAAAACTCAAATAATACTGCATTCAAAGTAAGTAGAATTTTAAAAAAAGGAAAAAAAAAACTTTTAGAGTTCTAAAAGAGATTTAAAATAAAAAAGAGAAGAAGTCTATAAATGTTCATCAGTCTATAATTTCTAAAGGATATAAGTTCTGTGATCTTTTCGGGTTTCTCTTTTACGGATTTTACAAGTCTTTCGCAAAAGTCTCCCCACCATGCAGCTGTTAACAAGACATTTTTTAATGATGCTTTTCACCAACTGTCTTCCCTTTGGAATCCAATATAGGGATTGAATTTTTGTCAAAGTATGTGCAGTTCCTGCGTGCATCATTTTTTCATGATCTTGACGCACAATCAACATTGTTAACCAGGAATGTCTAGGCAGAATGACTGGATGTTTTTCTTCCGTAGAAAGATCAGCAAATTCTAATCTTCCTCCTAAACGTATAATTTCTGCTTGATCTATATATGGAACAAAATTGAATAGGGGTGAATTTTTCTCTACTGAATTATCATTTCTAAGAGACTCAAATTCTACTTTATAAAGTTGCTTCTGTTCACTACGGATTAAATATTTTTCTGCTTCTAATAATTCTTCAGCTGTTAGTGGGCCGCAAACTTCAGTAGACTTTTTTAACTTCAATATAAATCTTTTTACCCAAGCAGTTATTCTTATTAGTTTCTCCAAACTATTAAATTTGGCTATATCAATAGGATTTTTAATCTCTTCGATTATGCACTCGCATTGCAATATGTCATTAAGCTTCTTTCTGTATTCTAATTCATCTTCATCAATTATTTCTGTATCTTCAGATCTTGACCAAAATTCTGGTGGGAAGCTAAGCCACTTTGGCCCAAATAACCAAGTCGGATCATTGATGAGCTTGGAAACTTTTGCTCATCTTGAAACAAGGTCTGCGGGATCGTCTGCCCCTGGGCAGTGACGCCAATCAGAAGGGGAACTCAGCTTATGAATTTCTTCAACACGATTTCTCACAAAGGATAATTTTTCAGGTGATCCTTTAATCCAAAAATATGTTATTTTGGAATCCGTCCAGTAAATGCAAGGAATTTCCAGATGTAGCGCCTTCAAAATACTGCAGCTTAATCCAGCAGAACATAATGCAGCTATAAATTTCAGTCTCGGTAAAATGAGGGTTTTTAAAGGAGCTACTCTGTTTTTAGAAGCTACGAAGACTGTTCAAATGTCTTTTTCAGAGGTTGTTACACGTAAATAAGCAATAGTGCCAAAAGCTATTGTACTTGGATCTGAAAATAAGTGCAATTGTAAATTGGTAATCTTCTCAGCTGGAATTTAAAAAAAATAATGTCGAGGAACAGAAAATTCAGATATCTGTCGAATTTCATTACAACAGTCTTTCTAAAAAGAAACTAGATCTTTTGGGATAACATCGTCCCAGTCTATACCTAACGACCAGATTTTTTGCATCAAACATTTTATTCTTAAAGTGAAGGGTCCTAGGAATCCAATAGGATCAAATACTCGACCCAAAACTTGTAAAATATACCTCTTGGTATCAATTCTTTTAGAAGCAAATGTTGCTAATTCACGAGTGTCAAAATACAAAAAATCCTCTAGACTGTTCCATGCTATACCTAAAACTTTGTAAGGGGCATTTTCTGTTTCAAATGTTTCCAAATTATCACTAGAAATTACATCATTATTTTTCCACAATTCTTTAAGGGATTTTGAATTAGTATGCCATTTATGTAAATGCATACTAGCTTCTTTGAAAATGTCTATAGACTAATGTAGTTGACAAGGCTTGCTCGACAGAGGATTGACTTCCAATGACATCATCTACATAAATGTTTTCATTCAAAAAATCTACAGTTTCTGGATACTTTTTGATACATTTCTTTAAGTGGTGTTTTATTGTAGCCGCTAACAAGAATGGACTACAATTAACCCCAAATAAAACTCTAGTAAATCCATATATTTGTGGGAGGTTGGATTCATCAAAAGGGTCTTCTGAAAACAAAAAACGAGAAACGTCACGTGTCTTCTTCATCTACCAATATTTGTAAAAATGCCTGTTTCATATCAATAGTAAAGGCAACTGAATGAAATCGAAAACGTAGCAAAATATCAAAAATTTCTGGGTATAAATTAGGCCCTGCGTGAAGACAATTAAGAGAAAGGGAGTTTAAATCGTGAGCGGATGCATCAAAAACAATCCTCAATTTACTAGTTACACAGTCTCTTTATTACTTCTCTGTGAGGTAAATAAAATTCAACATGCCCTTTATCTTCTGACTTAGGAACTAATTCTATGATTCCCTGATTTAAATAATCGTTCAATACTTCTTTATATTCTACGAATAATTGGGGGTTTCTAGTAAATCTTCTATTTAATTTAACTTGTCGAGATTCTGCGATTTTTCTATTATCATCCAAACGTCTTTTTTCCAGTTTCCATGGCAATCTTACTTTATATCGTTTGTTTTCGTATTTAATATCTGGTTCGAATTGTTTCATAATTTCATTTTCAGAAGGGTCAGAATCTTGTTTAACCCTAGATAGATAACCTATGTCGAATCGACGTAATCGATTTATAACTCGTTTGTTTTTCGCGTCCCTAAACTCGCCGTTCCTGCCAACTCACTCTGCCGTTGGAGCTTGCAGGACGCACCCTATAAATTTACTACTAATTTAGGTTTAATTATAAATTTAGCAACTTTAAGTTTCGTAAAATAAGAAGTTCCTTGATTTGTTCCTTATTGTTTTTTCGTAATAAAATTTAAATAAATACTTATGTTGTTTTATGTACTCGGCACTCAATTACATACATTAACACATATTATTACATTTATAAACCTAGTATACACTTAATCGAAAATATGCTCACTCAAACATTTGCACGTCGAGTCGACGTATGGTTATCTTTAGTGTATAGTGAAATATGGTTATCTATCTAGGGTTAATATTAATAAGTCCTGAAGTTTCAAGATCCCAATATTTTTTTATTTGCTCAGAAATTAAATGTTCAACAATTACATTAAAAATCAATGAAGTTTGATTTTCCCTTTTTTTACCTTGGAGGCACCAGCCAAAGATGGTTTCAACAGCAACAAGATTTTTGTTCAAATGTTTTATATTACCTGTTACTATTTTATAGTAATAGTCTGCTCCTATGGGAAGGGAAATAGGATCCTGACATTGTGGTGAGTCAGCAAGGGTTAAATTCTGCAAAATGCTCACCTCTCTCAATTCCTTTACTTCTGGGGGAGGGATGTCAGAACCAGAGATTTCGTCTGTTACTATAGCTTCTATTTCTACACTTGACTTCGAAAGATGCTTATTTTCCAATTTAAGCTTAACATCATAATTTTTTTGAATTGGGGTTTTACTTCCAAATGTGAAGACTGACAGTTTTTCTTTTCTCAATATTTTAAGTTGTAATTTGTCAGCAATTTCCAGAGTTAAAAAGGTTCGCATTGCAGCGGTATCCAACAATAATCGAACAACAAGTTCTTTATTTTTATTTTTTACATTTGCACTGCAAGTCTGTAAGAAAATTCTATTTTTTCCAATACACGAGATAGCCGAAATAATTTCGTTACTTGTTTCATTTTGTGTATTCGCTGCTTCCAAATTTTTATCCAGATAATTTTTATTAGCAGATGAATTATGTTGTTTACAAATAGCTCGGCTATGCCTACCACCACACGTACAGCGTATTTTAGAAAAACAATCTCTAATTCGATGTTTTGGCATCAGACACAAAAAACATCTACCTCGTGATTTCAAAATATTTTTCTTCTTTTCAACATCAAATGCACTGCATATTTCTGACAAATGGTTATTCTTACAAAAAATGCAATTTTGTTTATCTGTATTTTTTTTGTCTGAGAATGTAGTCATTAATTCATGTGCGGATGAAAAGTTTAATTCTTGTTTTGGAGGTTTCGTAAATTTCTGTCTGTTTACTTCTAATTTATTTGATTTTGAAAATGAAAAAGACAATTCTCTACTTTTAATTTCGGTTTGTAAGAAATTCAGTAATATGTTTATATCAGGGTTACATGACGACTTAATGTTTTGTCTATTAAATTCTAAATTTAAATCTGAGGGCAGTAATTTCAAAACTAGGGCTAACAGCATGGAGCTGTAAGTCTGTGGTTCGAGTCCCAATGTGGTTAAAGACCTTACATTTATTTCAATATCGTCATGAAGTTTCTGTAATTTTGAAATATCATTTGACTTAAATACAGGAGATAAATTCAACAATTTAGTCATGTGATGATTAATTATCATCTCTTTATTGCCAAACCTACTTTCAAGAATTTTAAGTGTGGTGTCATAATTTGATTCCGAAACTTCTAACCCTTCTATAGCATTTAAAGCAGATTATCCTAAGTAACTGCGTAGATAATTATACTTTTCAATTTCGTTAATGAATTATTTTCATTTATAGAAACTTTAAAAGTATTCCAAAAGTTTGTAAATTGTGTGCAATCCCCATAAAATTATTGTATATTCGGCTTGGGAAGTTTCACATATTTAGTTTCATTATGGGGTAGAGAATCATTAACTGAATTATTATTCAAAGGAACAATATTTCTTTTACTTTCTTTAAGTTTCTTTTAAATAAGAATTCAAAACAGCTATCTTTGATTTACCATTGTGAAAATATACACTAAAAATTGTTATGAGATTTCGAATAACAGATAAAAGAAAATTGACTGGCCAATGATACTTTGCATACAACTTATAAATAGTATTCTACATGGCTAATTTTAACAACATCGCATTCCAGCAAATTTTTTCTCTATTTGGTGCTTGATGAGAGTAATTTTGGTTGTATTTTTACCGACGCGACGCAGGTGCATAAACAGAGAAACAACAGACAATAGAGAAATACCTGTCACATAAACCTTTCTGCATCTTTGGCTGTTGAGCCAGTATCTCCATAAATAGATAATAGAGCAATGTAAATGGCATGGGGCGATTGAACTTTTTAAAGTCCCATTTATCGTTCAACAACGCGAATAAGAATCTCAACTGTAATGGCACACGCACACAAAAAGAACAGAAATTGAGCATTCGCAATTTGGTGAGTTTGATTGTACGTTTATTCGCCAAATGAAGCATTTTGTCGCGATTTGGTGCAATAGCGAGTGGCAGCGAGAACCCTGAATTTGTTGTAACTTTGCAGCATCTGGCCATGTTCATTTCAAATATAGAAATGTAAAAACATTTACATGAATTAGTAGTAATTTCAAAGTGAAGACGATAATATTTAACATATATTTCTGTTTATAATAAAAATAACAAAAAATATCGTCTGTCAAAAAATTTAGTAAAGCTTTAAAGTGTCCAATTACTCATGTGAGATTGTTTTTAATACTTTCTCGGTAAATTAATTAAAAAAAAAAAAATCATTTTCATTACAATATGTAGGTTTTATATAGGGAAAATAAAGTTTATATGATTTTTTTTTTTTTTTTTTTTTAAGTGGATCCTTTAATATTTAATGATGTTTTTTATAAGTTTCAAAAACACAAGTGTCTAAAAACAAATGTGAATCACTGCATATACCAGACCTGCCAGCTGCTACGAAAGAATCTTAGTTTCTACGACTTTGAGCTAAAAATTATGATGCTACGAAAATGTCTAAAACTACGTTTTTTTTTTTTGCAAAAAAACACGCCAAAAAATCAATTTTGTCAATTATTTGCAAAAATTAACTTTTGTTTTGATACATAAATTTTTATATTTTTCCTAATGTGAAAAAAAATTAGTAACAATTGTTACCTTTTTTCAACAATGAAAATCTAGATTTAAACATGACTTCATTAAGAGACCACCTTTCGGAGCAACCATATTTTATTGGAATGGAACGTGGTCACTTTAGGGAGGTTTTACTGTATATTTATAAACACATATGCAAATACAGAGTAGGGTTCAGTGCTTCAGGCCTCACTTTCAAGAAAAGTAACTTTTATGAGGGGAAAAAAGCTGACAATGTGTTAATGTATTACATTATTTTATTATACATAAACATAAAAATTCAAATATTATAAAACAGCAGGGGTGATTCCGAGTGAAAAAAAATATATTTCTGAAATTCACATCGGATTTTCGGAAATATTTCCGGGGGATTGGCGAAAAATTGACGAAATTCATCTTTTTCGGCGATCATTTGTCGAAATTCGCGATATATTTTATGTCTGAATTTTCAGATTTAAGGTCGATTTTTTTTAATTTTCGGAAATGACCGCCTTAATTTTTCAGAATTTTCGGAACAGAATCACCCCTGTAAGACAGTAAATATACAAAGAAAAAGAAATTAATCATGATCACTGTCATCTTCAATCATACCAGATATGCATTCTCATTTCTGAATAATGTAGAAAGAATTTCTGCCTGTCCTACAATTTTGGATAAATACCTCACGTAAGAAACATTACATTTCAATATCGAATAATGTTGTTTTCCAAGCAATTGCCTCAATCATATTGAAATCTAAAATACAGCAGTTGACACAGTGTCTGCTGACTTTATTACAAAAATTCCTCGGATGTCGAAGTTGAGTAGACTTGCCTCAAATGCCTTTAAATGATTTTTTGTAATTTTTTACACATTTTTGTAAATATTTGTTATACCCAGCGCAAACTTTCGGCATTTCAATATAATATGTGCCCATATGAGAAATTTTGATATGATTTTTATTTTTCTAAATTTTTTTTATCGCTTTTTCACACAGTATTTATAAACAGAAAATTATACAAAAATTCTCAGTTATGCATCTTTGATATCTATATAACCTCAACTAACAGCCTGAAATTCGGTGAAGTAGTATGAGAAAATCAGTTTTTAAAACAAAATCGAAAAAACATTTTATCTCATAAAACAAATATTTATAAGGTGACAATAGGGGAAATATATTGTCAGATAGGTAGCCACATCTGGAAAAATGTCAGAAAATTTGAAAGGCATGTTTCCATTGCTTGACCGGCTATGTCCTTTAACCACTTCACCGGCGACGGGTATAGGGAAACAGTGCTTTTACTCCCGACTTATCTCGGGGCAGCCGCTAAAGTGGTTAAGATTCATTTAAGGCTACTATCCCAGGCCCAGGCAATCTGGATGGAACAGCTAGTTTTATATAAAAGAATGAATAATTTGATTAGTTAAAAGGAAATTATGACATTGTAAATTATGTTAGATTTAAATATTCTAAAATGAAATGCTTTTTATGCCAGATAAAAACCTGCTTTTTACAAACCCGCTGTACTACTTGTTACAAGTTTATGGAAAAGTATTTTTACAAAGACAAAATTAAAAAAATTCATTATGTAGAAATTTTAGAGTTTATAGGGTTTTTTTAAATCCTTAAAATTGAAGGAGACATTTTTTTAAAATGCTTCAGCTTCTGGTGTCTACATCCAGATGGTAAAAACCATATTTTTATAATTATATTTGGTAATGAGCAATCGTGTATTTAAATTTTTCCATAGGTTAACATGGGATTTCATAATCAAGAGGATCAATGAAGACAAAAAAAGAAAAAGAAAGATAAGCTTAATTTGAGAAAACTATTTTTGTACATGGTAACATAGATAAATACATACACAGATATGTAATGTGTAGAGAAATTTTAATGCATTAAAACTGTTTTCTCCTTATAGATCTTTCATATTGGCGCTAAAAAAAAAAAAAAAAAAAAAAAAAAAAAACTTTTTAAGGAAGAAAAAGGTCAGACATTTATAAAGAAAAAATTTTGTACCTTCTTTTGGTTTTGGTTTTGGAACAACAACTCGGTCTTCTTCATCTAAAATTGCTTCTCTATTTGGATTATTTTCTAGGAACTCGCGCCATTTTGCAGATATGAGAGTAACCATTTTGGATATTGCAATTTTGGGATTAGCTTTAGCAATAATAGGTCTTATATGTTGTGAAAACAGTTTATAATTTGTTAATGTTTGATAGTCTTCATCTGTATAGTCTAATATGACATCTTCTAATCCAAATTCTGTGCATATCTCAGCTGAGCTTTTTTGAGCTTGGGTTGTCTGAAAAATAAAAATAAAAAATACTTTTACTAACTAATTCACTATGTATTCACTTATGCATGGGTTATTCCATGTCAAATCAATGCTGCAAAAAACCCGACCCCCTTATGCTTCTATTGTATTAACTTTAATTATTGCATTCATAAAGCAATGAATAAATACCCATCAATGTTTCCATGGTACTTTGTTTATGAGATAAATAGTTTAAAAAATAAAAAAAAAAAAATGGATGAACAGCTTCAATTTTTGCATTCCCTGCACTACAAATTTAGTCAATGTTTGTTCAATAATTAACATAGAGCCTTAATTTTGGTATCAATGGAAAAGTGTGTGATGTAGGTTTCTACATAATCACATGCACATATATATATTTTTTAAACTTTTTTCTCTATGAATTGAATATCTCCAAATGAGCAGAAAAAATGCCCAAGCCGGGAATCAAATCCAGATCCTTGGCTTACACTGCCAATACTCTACTGTTTAAACTACCTGGGCTAACAACTGGCGAGCATATTGGTAATAACATCTGGTGTTATTGGTAGTAACGGTTGGTCTCATCTACCTGGCACCATCAGCTATGATGATCTCAAAGCCATTGTAGCTGTCTGATGTATTAAACACTTTTCCCTACCCAGACATGCTATTCAATGCCTTAAACTTGTCAAATTTAGCTTTTAAATTTTTCTAGTAAGATTGTCCATGATTTTACCATTCCAATCAGTGTTGAAGGGAAATGACTACACACACCACCTGTTCTGCGGTTGGAATGTATGACTTATATAATTTATATATACCAGGGGTCAATCCAGACAAAAATTAGGGCCTATTTAGGGCCCCTTCACAAAAATTCATTTAGTAAAACAGGCCCCTTCACAAAATTCCTCAATAAAATAGATCTCTTCATAAATTTGCATTCCATAAAAGCACACTCTCCATTAATTATTTTTAATTTTTTAAAATGTGCAAACACAACAAGCTCATTTGAAAGAAAAATTGAAGCAGGAAAATTTTAAAAAGTTTTTAATTAATGGTTCGAATTTTGAGTAACTAAATTTGATCTTTCATAAGAAAATTTAATTTCATAAAAATATAATAAATTTCACAAACTGGGGTCCCAAGAAAAAAACCTGCATCGACCCAAGCATACAGTGTTTACTCGCATAATAGTCGCCCTAGCGTAATAGTCGAACCCCCGATTTGAAGCAGAAAAAAAAAACGTCAAAATATTTTCTTTGCATAAAAAGTCACAGTCGCGTATTTGACTTCCATCTAGAAAATAGAAAATTATCAGCTGTACTCTTCCCACAACTAGAGTAACTCATAATGGATTCATCTGTTCTGTCACTCCCATTGACATACCCCATGTTCACTCCAGTCTTCAGATACCGATTCGCATTATAATAGAGATACTGATACCTTCAGTGAAAGTGATTTATTATGAAAGTGTCAAAATTTTCACAAAGATTATTTGTAAATTTCATGTCTATAAAAATATTACAATAAAAAGGAAAATGGTATTTAATAAACGGCATATAATGTTTTTTTTTTATACCAAACTTAATAATTAGATGTTTTAGTTTAGAATAAAAAATTGTTAATTAATGTTTGGTATTTATTAAATAATTTTTTTCTTATTTACTGTTTTTTGAAAATATTTTCATTCTTTATATTTAATTTAATAATTTTTGCAAGCTCTAATCAAAATTGTGCTGTTGAATGAGAAAAAAGAGTTTTAAACGTTTAAAACATGTTTTAAACAAACAAAAAAAAAAACACGTTTGATTTTTTTCTAAAAAAAAAAAAAAAAAACATGTTTTTTTCCAAGCCTGATCATGGGGAATCAGATGCATAAGGGCTAGTTAGTTTAAGCGATTTGGAAAAAGTAAACAATTTCAGGCTGGACAGCCAACTTTTAATAAAACCAATTAACCAATTTTTAGTAAAATTTTAAAATTTCAACTGGTACTAATTTTTAGACTGTAATTTCAGGTGCAAGTTTCTATATTTTCACCTGACCTTGGGACAGACCATGCAGGATCAGTTGCTGCCCACAGTGGATTTATATTAGGTTGTAACGAAAGTTTTCTGCCAAATAACCATTACATAATACTAACAATAATATACACTAGCAAAAGCCATGCTTTGTTTGGATTCGCGAAGCATTATTTAATAAAATAAATATTTGAAAGTAACAATATTTTTTATTATTTTTGCATCTTTATTAAGCAAAAATGTTATTTCATGTTTTGGTGCATTTTAATTTTAGAAATGTAAATTCAGTCAAATAAGAATTTCCTCGGCATTTTTTTATTTATGATATAAAACTGGTATAAATAAAAATATTTTCGAAGCAAAATTTTACAAAATATTTTTAAATTTTCAACTAAAAGCTCTTTTTTTAAAAGATGTTTTTACATTTTCTAATAGCCTCTGGTATTTTCTTAAATAGTTCGAAATAGATATCTTTCCAATCTTTGTAATTCACATCAAATAATCTTTGATAGCAATCTTAGAATAATATATTCGAAGAGAGCTTGAAGAAAGTTATTTCTTCAAAATCCTATTTTCTGGAAAAACATCTGAAATCTGCTCTCGTTGATACTAAGAATTATTAACTTATTATATTATTGGGTTGGTTCATATTTCAATCCACCATTTGGCGAAATCTTGCCAAACTGTAGAGAATCAGCCAGACATTGCTCTTTTATTGTTGGAAAGTTTGAGCAATGATATTTTTGTGATTTCGCATTTGTTATGTCAGAGGGATACATAATTCACCTTTTTATGTGTATTTTTAATAAATTTTAATGATTTATTAGTTTATTTAAATTATTATAATTTAAATAACAATTAAGTCACTAAATCATGACGTCATGATATTAAAATATAAAAAGCATTCAAAAAAGTCATAACACGTTTTTTTATTTCAAACATTTTTTTGGTTAAATTTTTTATACAAATAAATGATTAATTATGTCATTAATCAGTTACCTCATGATATTAAAAGAGGAATAGCATTGAAAAAATGTCATCGTTTGCTTGTTTATTCAAAACGCGATCACTTTTTCTTTTTTTATTGATGAAAGTTACCGATAGTTGATGCTTTAGTGATCGTTACATTAATGACTTTCAGGTGCTTTTAGGGATTCCGATACATGGAGATTGCTGCGTCCAGTGATGTTTTCTCTTTAGTTTTCATGTGCGCAAAGAGCTCATATATGCAATAAAATGATCGCTGCATTAACAATTTTCGTGTATTTTCGGGATTCTGATACATGGAAGTTGCTACGTCCAGTGATTTTGCGCTTATACATGCAATAAAGTGATCGCTGCATTAACAATTTTCATGTATTTTTGGGATTCCGATACATGGCGGTTGATGTGTCCACTGATGTTTTAGTTTTCATGTGTGCAAAGCGCTCATACATACGGTAAAGTGATTGCTGCATTAACAATTTTCGTGTATTTTTGGGATTACAATACAACGAGGTTGCTGCGTCCAGTAATGTTTTTCTTCAGTTTTTGTTGTCCTGGTCTGGGTACCGAACCAGGGTCTGAAACAGATCTAAAATTGAGTAGCAGAGAAATAATATAGCTGGGCAAGGCCACGGCATAGACCTTAAATAAAAAGGTAAATGACAAGGTTGTTGGCATAGATGTGTAAAGGTAGATGAACACAGAGAAGAAACAGTATTTAAATTTTTTAAGGAGTTAACGTTTATTGGTAAAAAAATAAATAAATAAAAATAAACAAGTAGATAACTAAAAATAAAATCAAAGTAATTAGTTGACAATGACAAACAACAATTCAGTATTGCATAATATTGTCATAATGAATTATGACATTTTTTCTTAATTCCTTAATTAAAAATTATGGCAATTATAATTTGGGAAGTTTTATTATAAGTTCGTTAATTTTTTAAAAATTTAAATCATTAAGCTAATTATGTTAGTAGTTTGATTATTTCACCTTAAAAATCCCAACTTTAATTTTGTAAAATCAATTTATATAATTTTCGAAATTTAATTAAGATCATTTTCTTCTAAAAACAACCTTAAATGTCAGTAGTAATGTAACTTCATTTGTTTTTTTAATCTCTTTAATAAACACAACGCATTAATTCAAATTATAGTTACGATCACGCTAAAAGTTCATTAGCTCCAACGTATATCATAACAGATTTACAATGGAGATTATTGCAACGGTTTTCTAACTACTTTAAATGAAGAAATAATATTTTAAAATTAACTTTATCCTCATAATCCTTCTTCTAAAATAAAAATTCAGTATTTAACACCCGTTTCCTTAACTTTTAAGTCTCAATTACCTTTTTCAATGCAAGCGTAAACTTTAATTTACGAATACGTTTTTTTCCTATTTTAAAAACGAAAATTTGAATTTGCCTGGCCATGTTGAATCGGAGACGCATCGTTCACTTTCCCCCTTTCCTCACAGAAGCGCACGCACAGGTCTGCTGTGGATGCTGCGCTTGGCGCGATTTTCGGATTTCGCCGTGCCACCATTTGGAGCTAGTTAGCGCTGGGGTGGTGCAGGCATTGCACATGTCGGAGAGAGCGCCAAGTAGCATTTTTAGCGATGGGTTTTGGCGGCCACTTGCGTGTTTGGAGAGGGGCAGGTTCGCGCCTTTTCGGCAGTTGGGTGCTGGAAATTCAATGACGAAGGAGGCATAATTACCTATCTCCCTTTTTCTTTTATACATCATTAGGATGTTATTTTTGAGGTGGCATAATGCCATATCTTCATTTTTTACTTTAATTCCTTAATACTTATATGATTCTATTTAAATTTATCTGAAAAGAAATCCCTTTCTCGTAATTATGATACTATATAAATTTAAATGCAAACTTAACATTATGTTCTTTTTTTAAGTCAATCTTTCAAACATGCATAGCAAAAAATTTCTGGCTTTTCTCATTTCCCTTAAATCTTATTTATAAAAATAAATAGATTGGTTTAACAACCTATTTCTCTTCTCTTTTCTTTCACATTTATTTTTATTTCAGTTTTAGCAAACTTCATCTTTTTTTTAGCAAAGAGTACAGGTAACATTCTGTTTAATAATTTTATGATTCCACGATTTAGTGAATGTTTTAATTCTTTAGAACCTAAAATATATAGATGGAATATTTTCAAAATTATATTTGAAAGATGCATTATTTTAAACATGATTTTATATACTAATTGGTAATCTCATTCAATTGGAAAAATTGAACTTTGATAACTTTTGGTAACATTTAAGAGTGCATATGTTTGTATAAAATTTGATAGAATTTGTTATTTTATTTGTTGGATCTATTTATTTAATGAATATAAATTCACCCTTAAGAGGGCAGCCAATATTTTAGATAATTCCATCTATACTTAAGCGATTAATGGGTTATTGCCAGAATTCATCATTACAAATATACTTTAGTATATAGGCCAGCTATTAGCATATTAACTTGTATGATAATATAGTAATAAACAGATATATATATATATATTTATTTATTTTACTCACAGTTGGTTGAAGCAGAACATCGAACCATGGAAAAGCATTTCTTAAAAATTCATAGCACTACACACATCATCGTTGAAAAACTGACGGTTAAGAAGAATTGAAGTGCAGGCGACATTGAAAGATGTATGACGGTAACAATGTGTCAAAAACTAAAAGTTCGACGTATTTGCTTAAAACAGTCTGTCTGACAGATAAAAGTCCAACAAATGAGTAAATACCACAGTTTGAAAGAGCGCTGGTTTTAACTTAAAGATTTGGCAAAGTCCACGAAGCATTGCACTGTTTGAAATTAGCAGCATCAAACTTCATTATGTATTGAGGAAAAAACTAAGTGTCAAAAGCCTTTCAATATTAACTAACTTCAAAAACATCTTTCTTAAACAGCATTCAATATCGTTTTGCTAAAGCGATATCTAAAACAACTTCAACATTTAACAATATCCTTTAACTATCAACAGCTGGCGTAATGTTTAATTAAAAACGATAATGAAATAACTAAAAGCCATCAGAAACAAACAGAACTGAAGAACCGAAATGCAAAGAACGAACAAGAAAAGAACGAACCACGTACAGAAACTAACGTCCCTTTAACCTGCCAAATCTAAGCACATGTCAACCGGCGAACAGCCCCCTTCCTCAAAACACACGTTCAGCGGAGTAACACACGTACTGCTGTACAGAAAAACTATTTTTCAACTCCGGAACGGGAGAAAAGCGATACGCAGTGCATCCGAGTTACATGGATGAATGGAACGAAAGAAATACGATCGGAAGTCGGAAGTGAAAAGTCAGATGACGTGAATAGATTATCAATCGAATCTTAAAACGAATAACTAAACCACGTTTACAGCAAAATGAAAACACCAGGTAAGTGAATTACGAAATGATATTTGAATAAACTGAAAGGAATAAAGATAAACAAAGGTAAGCAGAACGATAGAATGAACTTAGTTGAAAAGGAAAAATAAAGAAATGATTGAAATAAAGTATTTAACTTTAAGAAAGTATAAATGTCAAGAAAAGTAGGGCTAACAGTTTTCATGTGTGCAAAACGCTCATACATGCAGTAAAGTGATCGCTGCATTAACAATTTGCGTGTATTTTTGGGATTCCAATACAGTGATGTCATATCGCGGCATTCTTGCCGATATCGAAATATGGCATAGATATCAGTGTTTCAAGTCGTTATGCTTCGCAGCCCAATTCTGAGCATGTTCGGTACCAATGTTTGTTTTCTAGTTTAGCTACGAAATCTTTTCAGCCTTTAACTTATGAGCGTTTCGTTTTTCTGACGATATGATGTCATACATTTACGAATTCCACGTATCTGGAGATGAATCACTGAACTCCAACTTAAGTATTGTGTCATCGTGCCAATGATGTACGCTGGTTTCTAATTGGCTGATTTCTATAACTGCATGTTTCACTGTTAGTTACGAAGTTGATTCTGTTCTGATGGTATATAATTGGAGAGACTTCTGATGGTATATATTGGAGCGACTTCTGATGGTATATATTGGAGCGACTTCTGATGGTATATATTGGAGCGACTTCTGATGGTATATATTGGAGCGACTTCTGATGGTATATATTGGTAAGATTGGTTCAGATGGCTCGTTTTGTATGTTATATTTCAGTAATGTGACTGATATAAGTAAAGGCTCGATAAATGAGCTGTTTAAGTTCTTGTCCGAAATTATGGCCGTATATTGTTATATTTAATATCTTTAATCGTGTTTTTAATTGGTTGTAATAAAGTTATGTTTGAATTATATGCTGACTTATTTCTGCATGTCAGTGGACACAGATTCTTGAACTCTGCTTTAAGCTGTTGTGGCTTCTAGGCTTAATTTGCCCTAACAGCCCGTTATGGGCCCAGCCTCGATTGAAGACCACGATATGCAGAAGGGTTAGGTATTTTAAATTTGTGCTTGGGTTCCTCAGTTGAATAGTTCAAAAGGCATGATGTCGTCTTCATCAGGCACTGAGTTTCTTCGCATCGATAAATTAATGTCATATAATTACAGTACGTGGAGAGAGGATGTCCGTGTTCTTCTGATATAGAAATCTCTGTGGGAATGAATGTCTATAAAATTACCGGAAACCGACGATCCAGTGTAGGCTCCTACTGCAGCGGACATGGCAAAGAGTACACGCCTATTTCCATTCTGTATTTGAATGTGTGTAAAGATTTGAGGCCTTTATTAACTGGTATCCAGGATCCGTATGTAGCGTGGCAAGCATTAGAGAAACAGTTTCGTACCAGTAGACGTGTGCAGTGCACGTATCAAGGAATTGACAGACGCGTTTTTCGAATGCAAACTGCAGCCTGGTGAAGAATTGAATCTCTATGGTGCTAGATTGAGAGAGATCATCATGCAACTAAAGGATGCCGGTCGTCCAATTTCAGAGTGGTTAAAGCCGTTTCAGCTGATAAGACATCTGCCTGATGAGTACAGAAGTATTGTCCAGCTTATTTACCGTTTTTCGGATGAGGACTTTACTTTTGAAAATGTTCTGAACGAACTGTTATCTGAGGAAGCAAGATTTAAGTTGTTCAATTGTTCATTTAACAAAAATTCTAATTTAAGTATTTTTAATGAAGTTGCTTTACATAATAATGAAAATAAATATAATGATGTAAAGTTTAGAAAATCTAAGCAGAAGCCTAGATCTTCTAATATGCAGCTAAGTACAGCAGGTCCCAGTGTTAATTTCAAACGTAATGAATCTAGAAAGTGTTTTAAATGTGGTTTAAGTGGCCACCTTGCTAAGAATTGTAAAAGGTATAAACATAGGGCTAGTCAAAAACATGGTGAAGTGGGTTTTATAGGTGAAGCATATAATTCAAATACTGATAATACTGCCTGGCTGTTTGATACTGCCACTAGTTCCCATTTTTGCTCGCGTAAAGATTTATTTTGGGATTTTAAGCCAATCTCTGGTATGGAAATGAAAGCAGCAATTAATGGGGTAGCTTGTGAAGTTCCAGGTAGAGGAACTATGAAGTTTAATTGTAAAATTAAGGGCAGAAACCAGGTTGTTGTATTGAACAGACATAAACTACGACATAATTTGATGGCGGGCCATCTCTTCGAAGAGAAAGGAGCCTCATTTGTCAGTATAAATGGGCGAATAGACTTATTTTTAAATGGTGGTAAATTATTTGCAGCTATTCGAAAGAATGGTCTTTGCTATGTTTTTCCTCACTATATTAAGCGTAATGATAAAAATTGTCATAGTCGAGAGGTTAACCAGGTTAATATGGAAAACAGCTTAGAAACATGGCACCGCAGGTTTGCTCATATTAATAAAGATTACATACTAAAAACCGTTGATAGGGGAATGCCTTCACTCAAAAATGAAGACATATTGTGAGCCTTGCAAAATTGGTAAAGCCAGACGAGTTTCCTTTAGACCAATTGGAAAAATTAGGTCCGTAAAAGAAGAGGCGGTAATAGGTATTTTCTAACTATAATCGACAATTTTTCCAGAAAAGTTTACGTTTACTTGATGAAGGAAAAATCTGAGATTTTTAACTGTTTTGTAAAGTTTCAAAAGCGGGCTGAAACATTTACTGGGAACAAAATCATTAATATTCGAACCGACAATGGCAGAGAATTTTGTTCAAAAGAATTTGAAAAATATTTAGATGATAGAGGTATTAAACCTGAGCGGATGAACCCATTTTCTCCCGAAATGAACGGACTTGTTGAGAGATTCAATTTAACGGTCCTAGTTGCAGTAAGAACGTTACTTAATGAGTCTAAACTGCATGAAAGATTTTGGGGGGGAGGCTTTCCTATTTTTTGTCTATAACTTCAATCGTACTTGCCATAAGAATTTCACTAAAACGCCGTTCAAATTATTTGGGGGGAAAGTACTGTCTGTCAAACATCTAAGAGTTTTCGGTTCCACTGCATATGTTGGGATTCCTAAACATAATCGTGGTAAACTAGATATGCGTGCTGAAAAGGGGGTGCTTGTAGGTTATGCTCTTCGTATAAAAGGATATCATGTATGGATCCCCGAAAAAGAAAAAGTTATCGAAACCATCAATGTTAGAATAGAGGAACCAGTCAACAATAAACGGGATTCTGACCGAAGTTTATTCCATTTGGATGCATTAGATTTAAACGATTCGGAGGTTTCTGATGCTGAAAAATTGTGTGTTGAACCCGATAAAGAAGTTAAATTAATTGAGGGGGAGTCGGAGAGTTCAAAACCAATAGAAACAGTATCTAAATCTCTTACGTTAACTAAACCAAATATTGAGTGGTTTCGAAAGGCTGCTCCTCGTTCAGGTGGATCACATACAGATATTTATTATAGTATGTTGGGAACCAACATGCGTTTAAGATCCCAAAACGATGCTAAAACTTGTTGTGAATCTAAAAATATACCTTTCGATACAAAAATATTTGACTTCAGTGGTAAAAGTAATTTTACGGGCATTATAAATCAGGAACTAGAAGCAAACAGTTCAGATGAATGACAATTAAAGAGGGATCAGGTGAACGTTCCAAATGCATTTCATGAAGCAATGCATTCTCCTCAAGCTGAATAATGGAAGCATGCAATGGAGGAGGAAATTCAAATTATTAAAGATCAATACGTTTGGAGTTTGGACTTTAGTAGAAAAACCTTTGAATGCTAGGATCTTAGGAAGTAGATGTGTTTATACTATTAAATGCAATAAAGAGAACGAAATAATTAGGTTTAAAGTGCGTCTCGTAGTACAAGGCTTCTGACAAGAGAAAGGCATTCAATATGATCAGGTTTTTAGTCCTGTGGTTAATTTCACTATAATACATTTATTTTTATCGATTTTAGTTTGTGGATTGAAATGGTATATTCAAATGGACGTTCGCTGTGCATATTTATCTGCCCCTTTATCAGAAGTTATATATATGAGACAACCAGTTGGTTTCGTGGAATCAGAAACACCAGATCACGTTTGTTTATTAAAGAAGGCTCTGTATGAACTCCATCAGAGCGGGCGTGAATGGTTTTACGAACTTCATTCCGTCTTAGAAAGTTTAAATTTTAAGACGTTCGAGTGAACCAACTGTGTTTATTCTCTTAATTCGGAAATTGTCTTGCTGTTCTATGTTGATGACATGATTTTGTTAGGAAAGGATAAAGATCAAATGTTTTAAGTTATAGATGTATTAAAACAAAAGTTTGACATTAAAGTTTTGGTAGAGACCGTTAAACTACTTGGGGGTTAACTTTGAACAAACTGAAAATGGTATTTCTATTCAGCAAACGGATTACATTGAAAATATTTATGACCAATTTAAAAGATATTATCCACCAATTGTTTCTTTACCCATTTCAAAGGGGGTTGTATTTTCCAAAAAGGATTGCCCTCAAACTAATGAAGAAATTGCTGAAATGGAAGAAATTCCATAACTTAACTGGATGTTTGTCATTTTTGGCCAGTAGGACATGACCTGATATTAGTTATGTGATTAATCTCCTTTCACAATTTCAAAGCAATCCTGGTAAAATACATTGGTTAGCTTTATTAAAAGTTCTTGGTTATGTATATCATACAAGATATGAAAAATTACATCTTTCTTGTAATGATAATTTTTCGATAAATTACTTGAGTGACGCCGAGTATGCATTTAACCGAGATGATAGAGTATCGATTGGGGGTTTATTTTATTTTCAGACCTGCCAACTGCTACGAAAAAAATCGTAGTTGCTATGATTTGGACCTATAAACTACGATTTTTTGAAAAAAAAAAAACACAAATGCATTTTTTGTTTCTAGTTGCGATTTTTATCCCGCACAGCATATTTTTCAGACGTGATTTTGTTCCAAAACTTCAAAGTATTCATTTCCGAAAGTTTTAAAAAATTGGTGATTAGTCCGAAAATTCGGACATAAAGAAATCCAAGCTGCAAAACAAACTTCTTAACACCCTCTTTATGTATATTAACCACAAGTGAGTCCTGTTTCTGTAAATATTTATACAGAAATTCCCTTCCTTAGAAACAGGGATGCCACTTTAAGAATTTCTTAAATGGGGGGGGGGTCTTTGAGAGGCAAGGTTTGAAATAAGGTGTGCAAAATCGCACAGTTTGCACACGGAAAAAAGTCCTGCATAATGAAAAATGCTGTGCAGCATTTCCCCCTTCAAATTCTTCCACAAACCTATGATTCTTTTGCGAGTATATTTTGAAATTTCTTAGAAGTCCGCGAATTTTTTTCTTATGCTAATGTATCATTTATAAATAGGTAAATTGCCTTCAATATAAGCTCTATCTACAGAAAATGAGGACATCTGATGACCTTAATTTGTGTTAAATATCAAAAACATACACCATGTGCATCTTCTTAAAAATATTGAGAAAGACAAATCAGCAAGTGAACAAATGTGATATATATAATAGACGAATCAGTCTTGTTGGCAAGATGAAAATGCTCAATATTTTCGTATATAGAAAAATTTCCCTGATTTTCAAGTATTTTTACAAAGTTCCCTGACTTTTCCAGATTGATAAACCTCCCTGATTTTTCCATGATTCCCTGATTTCCCCTGACTCATGATTCGCTGCTTTAAGTAAGTAAATTTTCTTATTGGTCAATCTCGTTTCCCTAACAGCACAAAATCTATCTGGATCCTGACCCTTGTCCAGTCAAGATTTCGCACTTTGAAAAGATCCCGTATCTGTGTAAGAATAAGAGCATAAAAAATGAACGGTTCCAATTGGGCGACTGCTTCAAAAAGAATTTTAATTTTAAAGTTCTTATTAAAAAAAGTTCTAAACATCAGATTTTGATGAAATTGGGATGGGACCACAAAGGTGTCTTACACTTTCGAACAAAAAAGAATTAACAAAATTAGTTCATATTTACGAAAGTTATGTATGAACGAAAAATAGATACAGGTCTAATTGATAACCTCTTTTTTGAAGTCTTAAAAAAAGTAAATAACACTGTCACAGCTGCCGTGATTGGAATTTTTATGACCAGGGGTCTTTCTTTGCTAATATTGAGAAAATTAATGTATAGAAAAATATGAAAATTGGTGGTTTTATAGAGAAATGTTTGATAAACGTTTCTGTTTGACTGTTCCGTTGATGTTTGATGCTGATAGACAGTTTTTAAATCGAAGAATTATTTAAAGAGATATTCAATGTCAAAGTTGGTGAAAATTGTTCCATTAAAAAACCTTGGAATTTAATCATTTTTTCTAAAGATATAACATTACAAACATGCGGTGTACAGACTGCAATTATTTTTTTCTCATTTTTTTGAGTGTTTTATTCAATTTTTATTTGAATTTTCATCATTTCAACAGATTTTTTTTTACACTGTTAAAAGAATTGTATTAATTTTCGAACAAAATTTTTACTTTTTAAGAGGATGAAGACTGTCAATGGATTTGGTAAACCATTCTGTGGCAATAACTGATGAACATTTCCTCTTATATCTCAATTAAATTATTTTTTATTGCTCACGTTTATTTTATATCTATAAAACAATGTTAAAGTATATACAAAATTAGCTGATGATGGCATTTATAGACAATATTGAAACAGTCCTGTTTTCATAAATGTAATCTTTAACAAAAAAGAATGTTTGACTTGCCTTTTCTTTGCCGAAAATAGTCTTTATAAATATTTTTGTGCATCAAGCACAAAAATGAATTCAATAAAGACAATAAATTCAATCTTGGACGATGAAAATCCCCTTTCAGACAGGTTTTCAGCAAATTTAATTGTATCGCAATTCATATTAAGACCATGTAATGCTTCCGTTAAAGACAGGATTCTGTTATCGACAATTACTATTTTGACAAGTTTTATTCTATTCATATGACATAAATAATCCTTCGATACATAAAAAAAAAAAAAAGTTTTGCTTTGGAAATGGACCAATGAAAATCTGCGTAGATATTCCGGGAAGATCGGCATCCAATTTGAATGCTTAAGCATGGCCTTTCTTCGTTAATATTAAAAAAACTGTTGCATACAAAAATATGAAAATCGGTAGTATTATAGAGAAATGTTTGATAAACACGTTGATGCAGACAGGTTTCAAATCGAAGAATTATTTTAAGAGATATTTAATGCCAAAGTTGGACAAAATCGTTCCATTAAAAAAGTTTTATAGGAGCAAAAACTGTACATAGGAATTTAATCATTTTTAGATCATTTTATGCGTCAGAATTTCCCGGTGTGCAGATTGTATTTAGTTTTTTTAATTTGACTCATTTTTTGAGGTTTTATTTCTATTTTAAATTCAAATTTTCAGCATTTTGAGAGATATTTTTTAGATATTTTAGAAAATTGTATTAATTTAAACTGTTGCCAACTGTATAAACAGCGCAAAGAATAATGTTTGCTTCAAATTAAAATTTTATTTTACACATGACTATTATAAACAGAAAATGTAAAAAGCAGGAACTCCTTGAAAATTACGTCATAAAAACTATAATTACACGTGAATTTTAAAAGAGAAAGAATATTGTAAAATAATAAATTCATTAACATGCGTTAGAAGTCTTAAATAGGAGAATTTATGTCACATTTACGTCACATTACACTTATTACGTAAAATGAACAAAAAAGAATATTGCAAAACAGTTTAAATTTAAAAATTGTGCGAGACATTTGATATTTTAAGATGATCATAATATTTCATTTCTAACAAAAGTATTTTTACGTGAATATTAAAAAGAGAAAAGTTTGGTGAAAATTATGTCAGATTATAATTGTCAGATTCAAATTATAATTCAATCTTCCGAAATCTTTTTAAAAGCCGATCAAATTAGCATGCTGTTAGAGTCTGCGATGTCTGAACGGGGGTTGACGAGCATAGCTCGTAGGGGGCAGAGCCCCCTAGTTATATTTATATAAATACACAAAGCTTGTAAAAATGGAACCTGCCTATAACAGAATTCTGTCTTAAACAGAAATGTTCCATAGTGCTATGGAAAAGAATACTATACAAATACACCTGATAACACGAAAACTTGTGTAAAACGGAATTTTTCAGCAATATTTATGATTTCATCTTGACAGGTTTTACTATATATATATATATATATATAACCTGAAGGAAAAATTCTTGACCCCCCCCCACTCCCGAAACGAAATCCTGGCTACGCCACTGCTTCTACATGGAAGTGTTAAAAAGATTGAAGCGTTGGGTCAATCGAGTGTGACCAGAAATTGCCACCAATTGGAAGCTCCACCACGACAATGCGCCATCTCACACCTGCTTCATGGTTACAAAGCACTTGACAAAAAATGGCATCGTAACAATTCCACAGCCTCCCTACAGCCCCAACCTTGCCCCAGCAGACTTTTTCCTCTTCCCCAAAGTGAAAACCGCCCTCAAAGGGCACCACTATGGGACCCTGGATGCTGTCAAAAGGGCTTGCACGTATGCTCTGATGGATGTTTCGGTTGGTGACTTCCAGGGAGCATACGAAGCATGGAAATCTCGCCTGCAGAAGTGTCTTGATGCTCAAGGAGCATATTTTGAAGACTACTAAAGTTTTGTAGTGATATCTCTAATAAATTATTTTTTGTGGACTTATTCTCATTACTTAAAATACACACCCTGTATTCATTTATATTTTTTCAAAATAGCATGTATTTTTTAATTACTTTTTCTTCAGTAGTTATGGGAAAATGGCAACAAAAAGATATAATTACTATTTTCCAACTGTTTTTTCTTTACTTTCTACAGAAATGGAGTACTTGCCAAAATTAAACAAAGTTGCCAAAATTAAACAAATTGCACTAAAACTACAAAAAAATTAATATCTTAAAAATAAATTGAGATGCAGCTTTCAAGCAAATTGCATTAAAAAGTACTTTTTTTTCCCAATACAAGGAGGGTATAAAAATCGAAAATGTACGATGCTTAAATGTTTAAAAAAATGCAATATAGTATTTAACAGTATAATGATACATCTGCTTTGTTTTGCAGTTGGCTTATACAACGTTTACGTTATTTTTAAGAGATGACACTTTATTAGCTGGGAGAAAGAAATAGCATATCAGGGGCTAAAAAAAATAATACGTATATATTGAAATAGAGGCAATGAGCAACTCTTGTTCACAATAGTACTTGGATCCCCAAAGGCAGGAAAACTTTCTTTGCAGATTTCCTTTAAAAAAAAAAAAAGTTAACTTCACAATGAAAAACATTTAGATATGGCCCCAAATCAATGATTTTGGTATTGAAATTGGGACAAGCAATTTGCTTTTTAATCTACAGGGTATTTATAAAGTCCCGGACCCATTTTGATGTTTAATAACTCATAAAATAATGAAGATATAAACAAACTTATGGCATTTATTGATGGGATAACTCATATTTTCCTTTTCAGGTTTGAATATCTTTACTTTTGTAAATATTGTCTGTGCGTGTGGTTAATTTCAGATAATTTCCTTTTCCAGTCTAAATATCTGTACTTTTCTAAATATCGTCTGCTTATTAATTGCATTTTTCTCTTTTGTTTTTGGCAACTATTGCAATGTTACGTTTACTTTTGATGTGTTTGTTCTATGTTACTTTTGTATATGATGTTTCATTCGAGCGGATATTAAAAAGAATGCATACCCACAAGAGAAAGCACAGATTTTATGGTGGTTCATAGAAACAAAATCGATAGTGCA
Source organism: Maratus speciosus (assembly GCA_963932465.1). NCBI lineage: Eukaryota > Metazoa > Arthropoda > Arachnida > Araneae > Salticidae > Maratus > Maratus speciosus. The sequence continues at coordinate 301,809,392 of OZ010788.1, forward strand.
AGCACAGAGAAATTGCAGAAGAATTTACCAAAAAGATCCTCCATCCAAAAGCAGCATCTTGCGGTGGAAAAAGAGTTTTCTAGAAACTGGAAGTATCGCAGATAAGAAACGTTCCGGACTTCCCTGCACAAGTGATTTTGATATTGAGCGTGTCAGAGAGACCAGCGGCAAGAGAATTGGATATGCCAATTTCGACGGTGTACAAGGTTATTCAGAAAAAATTAAGACTGCATGCATAGAAAGTTCAAATTGTTTAAGTTTTGGAGCCAGACGATAGGCCTAGGAGGATGGCCTTTGCAACAGATATGCTAAGGAGAATAGAAGATGATGCTGATTTTCTGAAGCACATAATGTTCTCCAACGAAGCATCCTTTATGTTTCTGGCATTGTTAATCGCCATAATGTGCGCATATGGGGATCTGGAAACCCCCATGAATACCGTGAGGCAGTAAGGGATTCCCCAAAGATTAATGTGTGGTGTGGACTAATGCATGACCGAGTCATTGGGCCTTTCTTTTTTACAGAAGAGACTGTCTCATCAGTCGTATACTTAGACATGTTGGAAAACTTCGTATTTCCACAACTAGAAGAGCTTCAGCCAAATGTCATTTTGCAACAAGATGGTGCACCACCTCATTGAGGTACCATCGTTCGTACTTCTTTGAATGACCATTTTCCAGGAAGATGGATTGGGCGAGGAGGTCCAATTCCTTGGCCACGCAGATCACCTGATATAACGCCGCTGGACTTTTTCCTTTGGGGATCTGTAAAGGACAATGTTTACAGGAGGAGAGTGTCGAACATTGATGACTTAAAAGCCAGAATTACAACCGCACTAGCCTCTGTGGATGCCGACATGCTTGCCGCTACTTGGCGTGAAATTGACTATCGACTTGATATTCTCCATGCGACGAAGGGGGCACACGTGAAAGTTCATTGACAAGGGTCATGAAACTTTTTGAGTCTATCTATAACCATTTATGTTATTAACCTTAAACTATCTTTATTATTTTATGAGTTATTAAACATCAAAATGAGTCCGGGACTTTGTAAACACCCTGTATAACTAAGCACCCATTGATGCTTCCAAAATGATATATTCAGATATTATAGAGAATCAGTATAAAAATAACATACGATTTTTTTTTCCAAAAAAATTTTAAATGTGCTTTTAAAATATGAAAGGTCAAAATGTTTATTTAACCTTGATATTAAAAGATACATGCATCTGAAAGTCCACATTAAGTATTTTCCAATTGTCAAAATTAAGGCTCTATGCCAATTAGAACAAATGTTGGCTAAATTTGTTGTACATGAAATGCAAAAATTGAAGATTTTCTTACATTTTTAAAGGCTTAAGGTTATCTTAAAAACCAGGAAAGAGAGACTTATTGGGCATTTATTCATTTTTATGAGCATAATATAAAATTCTGAAGAAATCAGTAGAAAGTGTCTTTTTTTGCGTTGATTTGAAAAGAAATGACCCACATGCAATTAAAATTAAACTAATACTCACTTTTTCTACTTTAGGTTTTTTAGGTTTTCGTGTTTCAGCAACATAATCACTATCATTTCCAGAAGCAGCACCTGCAGATTTGCTATCACTATCCTACAAAAAGACAGAGGACTTTTTACTTCTGAAGAAAAAACTTAATGAATAAGCAGCATCCTATATTTTATACGAGATAAATTATAATGAAAGATTATTAAAAGTAAAGTATTAGTTAAAATACATTTATTTTGAAACATTTAAAAATAATAAAAAAAGGGAGACTATGATGTTTCAGATTCATTCTCTAGTCAAGCGATTATTTTTAACCTTTATTAAGACTATGAAAAGGACTGTATTTGTCATGTTTTGACCAAAACTTTAATAATTTATGCACATAAAATAACATTAAACAACAACAAACACCAACAACAAAAAATTGAAAACTTACAGCTAACAAATTTTAGATGCATTAGAAAGCACGAGTAATTTTTGTAGATGTTCCTTTTTTTTTTTTTTTTTAAAAAAAAAAGCTTCTAAATTAATCGAATAGAAGTTGGCACAGAATTTAAGAATCTATCCATGGTAGAAATGCACGATGGCAACATACATGCATATCAATAGTAATAAGACTACTACTAGCAAGAAGCAAGCATTATGCAAACTTTTTTTTTTTTTACACTTTCAAATAAGGAATTAGTAATATATTTGGGAAAAAAAGCAAAAGCTACCATTTTATTTTCTCCAAAACTAATTAACATCTTGTTTAAATATTGGGTACTTTTTGGTTACCCGGACGCCAGTGTTATGTATACATGGATACAGATGTACATATATACATTGATACATGATATACATACAAATATGTGCATACACATGTATATATGTATATTTGTATATATATATATACATATATGTATGTATATCCATGTATATATAACACTGGCACCCGGCTAACCGAAAAGTACCAAATATTGTTATTTGTAATAAATAATGAAAAACAAATGTTCTTAATTTGCTAATTTTTACAATAAGTCAAAAGATTGACTAAATCAAAAAATAATGAACCACATGCAAAGGCAGAAATAAAAGGAGGTGCACCACTTGTATGTTTCAAGCATTATTTGAATTTTGAAGCATTATTTAATCCCTTTTTGCCAATAAAACCTAAAAGCATTTCTCCAGCATTAGACTTATCACATTTAGTTTCCAAACACTCTGATTCTGAGTTTAATTGCAGATTACTTCTTTCCGAAAATCATTGTTGCAGCTAATATTTAATTCCTTTAGTAACAGAATGGGGGAAAAAAAAGCAGAATACAGTTAACAAAGAGCACTGCCATCTAGTGAGATGAAGTTAAAACAGCTGGACTTCGCATTCCACAATTTTATGTCACATACCTGACAATTGAAAATTATTTAAATGTTATACTTTTGTAATTTTTTAATGTAACATCAAACAGTACGATTGTATTTTGTAAAAAAGAATTTAGAAATTTTCAATAAATTTAATGATATAGGGAAAAAAAACTTGTTAATAGTTGGTTATGTATGAAATACCCCACAACTCTGATGAGCTTTTTTTAATTGAAGAATACCAAAAGAAGTTTAATTTTGTTATTTTTTGATAATATTACTTAAACAGATATTAGTCATTGAAAATTAATATATAATAGATACTTGTATTAAAAATGAAGGAAATATGAAGCCTCAAAGAAATATGCTAATGAAACACGCCATTTTACAATTCTTGGCATTATGTCTTGAAATATGCAATTTATGAGAGGTTTAATTTTTTTTTTTTTTTTTTTAACAAAAATGAAGTCCACTACAAAAAAGATCATATATTTTCCATTAAAAATATGTAAAAAAAATAACCATGAAAATATACAAAAAAATTTTTACCCTTGGTTTCAAAATTCGTGGAATGGGCCTAATGTGGTTTCATCAATCTTATTATATAAAGGTGTGAAAATTATTGAATAATTGTGAAATTTATAATAAAATCTTGTTATATTAAAAAATACATTATTTAAAAAATATTGATGCATTTAATATTTAGTGTGCATCCCCTTGTTTTTTTTTTTTTTTTTTAATTAAAGATTCGATATGTCTTTGCTTGCTTTGTATGAGTTTTTGGTAATTTGTATTTCATTGTCATGGTGCCAAATTTGGATGAGTCTTTCTATCAGACCATTCTTGTTTATGATGTTGCATTTCTTTAATTTTTTCTTTACAATGGCCCAAAGATTCTCTATGGGGTTTTTATCTGGACTCTTTCCAGGCCATGGAAGTGTTTTCTTTAATTAAAAATTAAAGAAATGCAACATCACAAACAAGAATGGTCTGATAGAACATAGAACGACTCATCTAAATTTGGCATCATGACAACGAAATACAAATTAATTCAGACTGTATTTGTGCAGATCTGTTTCTATATATATGCAATGGTTAAAAAAATTCTCAGAAGAGAGATAAATAGGAACAGGGCGGCTGGAAGGGAATAAAACACTTATTGAATATCAGCTTAAAAAGAAATATATGCTAAACAAAGCAATAACAAAAGTGTGTGAGCATTTTGTGGTCCCAAATGCTTGAAACATCTCAATAAGAAAAATGTTTAATTAGAGCATAAACATAACAACAGCAAATACATAATAGGTAGGCATATAATTTAAAAACGAACACTTGTAGAATACATAAAAAATAAACTGAAAATAAATAAAAACAATAACATCTTTGTTTGATTAAAAAATTGCAGTAACATGCATAACAAATACAGTGATTGGACGAACAAAAGTGCAGCAGAATGCAGCGTCCAATCGCAGCCTTCGACAAATTTGCTGCGTCTTTCACCTTTTGTCCAATCAAAAGCCGGCTTGAACTACTGCTAAAATTTAACAATTAGTCTCCTCTTAAGAAGTATGGCCAAATATTTACTTTTATAATAAAGCCTGATGAAATCGAAGAAAATGTTTTAGATTTCCAGTGTGTCCCGGCAAATGGATTAGGGCATAGTCAAAGCCCAACAACAAGCATCTGTAATTTTGCTGAATAGAATGCAGCCTCAGTATATCCAGATAGTTTCAACCCCCCCCCCCCCCCCCAAAAAAAAAGTAAACTGTTTCAGAGTAGCCGGTTTTAAATCAAACGAAAGAGATGTCAATGCAAGAAATTGAATGACCACCTCCTGTCTCAATATTTAGTTACTGCGAGTCAACACATTCGGAAAAAACAGATCTTCCTCGAAGAGTAACTGATATTGAGAAAGGCACCAGTACAAAAGACTTTGTAAGTTTCGCATCAAAGACGCATAAAAGATCCCTCCTTTATTTCATGACTCCAAGAATGTAGCAGGTAAAGTCAAGGAGAACAATGAACACAAACCTGCATATTCTGACATTAACTGCTGTTAAATACCTTTATCATCTTACTCAGATACGTCCTAAAAGTTATTTTGGTTTGAAATAATTATATCTATTGTTAGTGAAGTCTTTTAGTGTTGTACATTATATCACTATTCACTACTATGTTTCATAATGTATGTTATAGGTTAAAAAAAAGACAAATTCAGGAAGATTAAACAAATACATTTCTTTAATGTTTTCTATGTTTTGTTTACTTTCTGCCCTGTTAACAATATATATATATATATATATATATATATATTTTTTTTTTTTTTTTACAAAGATTAATAAGTATACTAAAAATTAAAGACTGATTATAATGGTTACTCATTATCACTAGTACTTACTAAATATGATTTTAATAACTGGATTATGTTGCAAGTTGCAAATATTTAATATTTTTGATTTGTGTAAAAAAAAATGTCTAGCAAAAAAAATATGCTTTTGTTTACTTTTGGTTGTAGGGTCATTTCCATGTCAAGTCAACACAGAAAAGTGCAATTTTTTCTAGAGCCGTACCGAGTACTCGGTAAATACTCGGTACTTGGCCTGCTCGGCCAATTTGCCGAGTACTCGGCCAATACCGAGTAGTTGTAAGAATTTCATTTTTTAAACATATGAATTTAAAATTGATCTGTAAAAAGTTATTCGAATATCAATGTATAATATATGCAATAATTTATAAAATTATTTACTTTGTATTTAACAATATGTCTACAAAATATAGAAAAAGTTAAGAACAAAAACCCTCATAAAATAATTCCAGATTAAAATTTAGTTTCACATTTATACAAATAAAAATAAGTTCTTTTTAAATATATAGGAAAACAGAAAAGACATTTTGGATAAAGAAACTGAAAATACAATAAATGTAATAAAAAAAAATTAATAATTAAATTTATTATATTTCAAATTAGGGTGCAAAAACACCAAACGTTCTACATTATCAGTAGACAGGGCATTTCTTTTACTACTATAAATTTGGCCTGCCTCTGAAAATATATGTTCGGAATAAACAGTGGTTGAAGGTGCACATAATAGGAAAAGTTTTTTCCTCCCCACCATGCAAATGGAGTGTTAGTTTTACATAAGTCTTCGGTTAAGAAAGCTTGTACACTTTTTGTACAGCTCTTTGTATTTTTCTCTTTATTTTTAATCAAAAGAAAATAATGTACAGTTACAAAATAAATACGAAATGTTTTGCATTATTCAATGAATTGTTACAGTAACCAATAAACATTTTTATTTTTGATAGACAGATTTCAGATATCGGAATAAATTGGAGGGTTGAAGAATGTTTTAATTTTATATTGGTTAATAATTGTACAGTAAAACCTGTAAAGTTGACCACCTGTCTATGTTGACCTCTGTTGTCAGGAACCAAATTTATCCTATACAAAAATATAAGACAAACCCTTTATAACTTGACCACCTGTCTATCTTGTATCTTGACCACTGAAATTATACAAATTTGACTAGAACTATTATAAAATGCCCATCAAAACCCTTTATAACTTGACCATCCAAAGAGCTAACAATTCATGAATTAAAAAAAAAAAAAGTAACTCTCCGTGAAATTTTCTGTTTTGGCTTTTCAACCCTCCCCTTCCATTCTTTGATTCTAGATTTCTTTCTTCTATTTCCCATTCTCTTATCATTCTTTCCTTTTTCTCAATAACACCAGGTGCTACTTGGTAAGCAGAAATATTTTTTTTTAATGTTTTTTATAAAGTATGTGTAATAACTAGTATAGTTTGAAGAATCACTAATTAGCTGTATATTGATTGACTGTTTTTTTTTTAAATAAATAGTAAATACTAATTGATTTTAAAATTGATACAAAACTATTAATTCATTCTTGTAGTTAATCTTTTCTTTTATAAGGTGTTAGAAATATGCAAGGTAATACAATAATTATTTTAAAGCCTGTCAATAAATAAAATTTTTGTGGAAAAAAAATGATATGGTATGAATATTACGTAAAATAAGAGAGTAAATTTATCATCACCCTTTATAAGTTGACCACTGAAGTGCGGCACCACAAGTGGTCAACTTTAAGTTGTCAAAAATTGCCTTTAAAAAGGTGCATAAATTTCAAAATTTTATTAATTCATATATACTATATATGTATATTATATATATGTACACAGGTATATATATATGTACACAGGTATATTTATATATATGATGTACACCTAAGCTCACATGTCCAAATCAGAGGTTTTTTTCCTTATTACACAACTACTCGGTGCTCGGCCAAAGTACTACTCGGTACACCACTAATTTTTCTCCAAATTTTACAAAATTTGGAGAACTAGTTAGACTGGTTGAGAAAGTAAAAAATCTGCATTTTCAAATTCCTGAGACTATTAGTTTTTTAATCATAGACATTTAAAGATGGCCGACTAAGACTAATTTACTGTCAGATGGCAACATAAAAATCATCATAACTCCTCTTCTAATTAACATACAGACATGGGCCTGGTATCATTTTAAAGCATTTGAAATGACCTTTAAAATGATATCAAACTCAAGATGTTTTTGAAAAAAAAAAAAAAAAAGTTTGAAGGCCATAGCACTTGACCTTTGACCTTGAATTACTAAAAAACTAATTCTTCAATTTTCACAATTTTTTTTTTTTTTTTTTTTTTTTTTTTTTCCTGAATGCTTAAACGCCTTAACTAGATGTGCAGAAAGTTTCAAAATGTGACCACAATGGAATCATACAAAAAAAAAAAACAATAACAAAATATGAAATGTTGTGTTTAAATTATCTATTCGTAATAATGAGTTCGTAAACGCATGTAATTTTATCAAACAGAATTATACAAATAGAAATAAAAAGTATTTATATAATACAAATTAATTTGAATAAAAAACAATAGAAATTGAAATAAAATATACAGAATTTAACATATGAATATGTGTATGGGATAACAATTATACATAACAGAACTGTTAACGTATGGGCATAATATAGAGTATTTTCTTACAAAATAGACCATGTAAATCCTTATGACAGTTTTGAGTTTTCCTGCATTAAGTTTACCATTTGTTTCTGTAATTGGATTAACAACTGTTAATATGTCATGTATGGGCACTAAAAGTACATCTGGTGTACTTGGAAATCTGTATGATGGAGAAGGGTCCTGATGGAAGAAAGCTTAACTTTGCTTGTACACTTTCTTTATCAGTATCAATCACATAAGCTATCCACCACTTTTTATCATATGTAGCAGTGACAAATACCACCAATTGAAAGTTCCTCTGGTTACTAGTTCTACATTTGAGAAAGGTGCAGCAGAATACATTTTAGTACAAATTTTACTTTATTGTTACTGGAATGAATGAGTGAAACTTTTGAGTTTGTATTTGAATGATGCAGAAGGAATATTAAAGGCTGCACACTCGTACAACTGTTTAGGAGTCAATCTGTTCATTGTATGGTTTTTGTAGGTTAGCACATGCAGATGAATTTTTCAAAGTTCCTCCAATCTCATCACAAGCTCCTTTTCCATGTGCTGTCACAATGAAGTGCCATTTAGTAGATATACCAAAATCTGCTTCGTGATAAGTGTTATAAAATTCTTTCGGTTTTGTAATCTGCTGCTACCTCATCCAAAAAGTAAAAGATCTTTTTAATTAACGTTGGATACACCTTACTTTTGAGAAATTTTATTAAGTATCTCTGAAATAAGTGAAATGCATTGGTATTATGAGTTAAACACTCTGAAATAATTACAAAACTAAAAAGCTGAAGAATAAATTCATTATCATTAAAATACAAAAAAATAAATGGATGGTTAGTTACCTGGGAGTTATTCCAATGATATCCATGAAGTACGAAAGAATCATTTTCGGAAAAGTCACATAAAACCAAACACTATACTGGTTGCAGCATTAATTTTAGTTCTGCTTGAAATAGGGATTGTTGTTTGGCAATAAATAAATAGTGAAGAAGGTGTTTTAAATCCTCATATGCTTTTTGTAACTGTTTCAAGTGCACACCTATCTACAAATACCCACTGTTTATATGTTACTGTATCCACCATCCCAGTCTGCAACACAAGTAGAAACTTTAAAAACAGTCTTCAGAACTTAAGGACAAACGCCCTCTTTCCAATCCCTCATGCACCTCGAGTATTTGTGATTAGCATAAAAGGAAAGTACTTTTTAAAATAATTTACCTTTGTCCTCAAAATTTTTAACACCATTGTCTGAAAAATCTTTCATAAAATTTGTCAAAATTTCTGTGAAGTTAGATTGGATTGGATTGATTTTTGACGGCCAATTATCTACACGAGGGATATAGGCCCGGGGGGAGTGCCCTCCGTGGGGGTCTTTCTAAGGGAACCTAATACGTATTAACGCATGGAAGATCCACGGCTTGAAGAAAACCACGAAAACTCCGAACGATTAGGCCGACGGGTGCGATTGGGATCGAACCCAGCACCTCCCGTCTACCAGCTTCGAGAGCAGAACCTCTCGGCCACTGGTGGGGCTCTGTGAAGTTAGAAAACAGAATAACAGTAAAAATAACATATGAACACCAATTTCTTAAATTTTTGAAAAGATTGATACAATGTGATATCAAAAATTATATATAGATGTGATAATACAAGTGCACTAAAACCACTTTGGAGCAGCAAAAATCTAATTTTTTAGCAATAAAATACATTTAATTTAATTACATGTGTAAATTAAAATCTACAACTCAAAAGTGTGAAGTCAGAGCTGAGTTAGAGCAGTGGCCGGAGCCACAGTATTTTATAGCTGGAGCATCAAAAATTTTTCAGCTCCGGGTCATTGTTTATAACTATAGAAACAGATAAATATACATATAATACAACCAATGATTCAAAATCTTACTTCTTCACTATCTGATACAGCTTTTTTCTTTTTCTTTTTCTTCCCTTTTTTCCTTTCACTATCGCTTTTAGCTTTTCGTTTTTTGCCTTTATCACGTCTAGGTTTAGGAGGAGTTTCAGCTTCTTCTTCATCATCCTCATCCTCCTCCTCCTCCTCATCATCTACTACACCATTGTCATTCTCATCACCTACACCATCAGAATTTTCATCATCATTCTGTGTACGGGAAGTATCTTCATCACCATCCTGATCATCAGGATCTTCTGGCAAGGTGTTCTCATCTTCCCCATCATCACCATCCTCTTCTTCTTCTGTACCTATAAGTCATTAAAAAAACTATTTTATGAGAAATATCTTATTACAGGGTTTAGCTGCAACAAAGTTAAGGCCACACAATACATGAATATTTAACATTATTAAAAAATAATTATGTTTTGGAATGTAGTTTCTTTAAAAAAAAAAAAAAGACAATGAATGATAAGATACAGTGAAATACATTTAACACAAAAACGCTTAACATGAACAAGTGGGTAAGTGTGATCACAGATCGCACAGAGGGTTTCGTTTAATATTCATTTCAAAACACTTTATCCTTTTGAAAAATCTGTTAGTTCCACATTACGCAACCAGGGGCGCACGCTATTCTAAACAAATCTCTATCCGAACGAAACTCCGTTTTACATACTATCCGTATATATAATAGTCGAAGGGATTGGGCCCATAGCACCCGAGATAAGTAGGCGCTAGGGATTGACCGAAGCAGCAATTTTGCCGAATACTGAAGCTTCGGTCGAAGTGTACACCGAATATTCGGTATTCGGCAACCGAATACTTGAAAATTTTTAATACGCATTTTTGCATATACTAGCTTTTTTAATAAACTTTAATTGAAATGAAATTCTCAATAATTTAATTCAGTTACATTTTTATTCTTAAATCTAATTAACAAAAAATTTAATGAATTCTTTCCACTCACAAATTTACTAACCCATCACTTATTTTTTATTATTTTATCACTAGTCAATACCCAAAAATAACCTATGAAAGTATTAAACTATGCAGGCTATTATTAAGGATAAGGATTGCCAGAAAAACATAAGTTCATTCAAATAAAAAGAAACAATGTTATTAAGCTGATTTACTGATTGTCTAATTATAAACATATTGAATAGGAATGTTCTCAAAATACAAAAGGTATATCAATTTGTACATTTAACTATTTTCTATCAAATTATTGATAGATACAGTAGAAGATCTTTATAACGCAATTCTGTATAACACAATTCTCCATATAACGCACAACTTCTCAGATGTAAACAATGATTTTTGCGGTTAAAAAGCACCTGCATTTTCACATTGTAAATACTGCTACTCTCTAGAGGTCTAAATTTGATACATTAATTTAACTTTATCTTCTAATTTAAGACCTTTTTACTGAAAAAAATGCTATTACAATAAACATTTTTGAAAATGTCTAATATAAGGGATGGTTGTGTCAGTTATATTTGGATCATGTTTATAAAGTAAATTTAGCAATGCCTGACCTATATTATGCAAAAATTTTTAATTTGGATAACTCTTGGTAACAAGGAATGCAGTATAAAGATATTCTAATGTATTTTGATATGTTTCAGACATATTTTGCCATGTTTACAAGGTGAATTTAATGATGTGATCCATATGACGCAAAATTCTGTATAACGCACAACCTTGCGTTTTTAGGTTTGCGTTATAAAGGTCTTCTACTGTATTTATATTTTGATTAACATTTTAACGCTGTGGTGATAAAGATTACAAATTTGAGAGATTTTGATATAACGGTTATAAAAGCTATAGGATAAGCATTGGGGTATACTTATTGGATGTGTGTATTTTCTTTAATAACCTTAGATATACAGATATGAACTCTAATGTACTTATTTGATGTGTAGTGTATATTAAAGAAAATACATATTAAATAAATTTAAATTAAAAAAACTAATGTAGAAGTAATTAAGTTGCTGTTTGATGTGCGATGCTCAGCTATAAGTATGCAGAATTTCACGCCTCCAACCTAATTAGGGGCTCACTTAGAAAAAATTACTTAAAATACACATGTAGGAGTCCAAGGGGTTAAATGTACGACTTTTCAAAATTTTATGGTTTGTCATTTGATGTGAGGTGTTCTGCTATAAGTATGCCAAATTTCACACCTCCAACGTAAATAGGGTGTCACTTAGAAAGAATTGTTTAAAATACACATGTGGGAGCCCAAAGGGTTAAATGTATGACTTTTTCAAAATTTTATAATTTGTCGTTTGATCTCAGGTGTCCATCTATAAGTACGCAAAATTTCATGCCTGCAACCTAATTAGGGGCTCACTTAGAAAGAATTGTTTAAAATACACATGTGGGAGCCCAAAGGGTTAAATGTACGACTTTTTCAAAATTTTATGATTTGTCGTTTGATGCGAGGTATTCAGCTATAAGTATGCAAAATTTCACACCTCCAATCTAATTAGAGGTTCACATAGAAAGAATTGTTTAAAATACACATGTGGTAGCCCAAAGGGTTAAATGTATGACTCTCAAAATTTTATGATTTGTTGTTTGATCTCGGGTGTCCATCTATAAGTACGCAAAATTTCACGCCTGCAACGTAATTAGGGACGCACTTAGAATTGTTTAAAATACACATGTGGGAGCCCAAAGGGTTAAATGTACGACTTTTTCAAAATTTTATGATTTGTCGTATGATGTGTGGTGGTCATCTATAAGTATGCAAAATTTCAAATCTCCAACATGTGTAGTTTCTGAGAACGGGCTCTGTGACGGACAGACAGACAGAGGAGCGAGACGAATAGGATTTCGTCAGATGAACGAAACCCTAAAAATCAGTTAACAAAAAATGATATAATGGTCCGGACAGTATACTATGCAATTTAATGCATTTTTTTTTTCATTTAACATGAAACAAAAATCGTTTAACACGAAAAAAAGTCACTTTCGAGCTAGTTAGTTTGAGTTGAAATGGGTGAATTTTGTGTTAAAACTACTGAATTTTGGATGAAAATCGGTGAATGTGTTTTTTTGTAAATTAGCTTATGTTTTATTAGCGCAATGGCTGAGAAATCTGTGCGAAAACAAACTGCTATTTCGCTTCAAATGAAGATGAAGCTGCTTAATGCAGTTGATGAAAAAGAAGGATGAAAACAGAAATCTGCAAAGAGTTTGGCATTGCCAAGTCTACTTTATGCACAATAATATAAAACAAGATCCCATTACGTTAATGCTTGAGCGTAAAGATGAAAATAAGCACTCGCCGACTAAAAATATGGAAAGTACCGGCCAAATGTAGGATTTTCCCAAAGGGATTTCGTCAAAGAATCACGGAAAAAAAACACCGCGAATTTTGTCTAAAGATCGCAAAAATACTCAAATATCGTCAATAGATCACGAAAAAAAGCGAATTTCGTCAAAGAATCGTGAAAAAACGCGACCAATCAAAAAATCGTGAAAATACCACACATTTCGTCAAGTGATCGCTGAAAAACGCAGATATCGTGAATGGATCGCGGAAAAAAAGCAAATATAGTCAATAGATCATGCAAAACAAACACGAATTTTGTCAAACAATCGCAAAAAAAACAAGAATTTTGTCAAAAGATCGCGAAAAATTGCTCATTTCGTCAAAAGATTACGGAAAAAAAAAAAGTAAATTTCGTCGAAGGATTGTGAAAAACCCAAATATCGTGAATTGATCACGGAAAAAACGCAAATATCGTCAATAGATCGAAAAAAAAACGCAAATATCGTCAATAGATCGCAAAAATCGTCAATAGATCGCAAAAATCGTCAATAGATCGCAAAAAACGCAAATATCGTCAATAGATCGCAAAAAAACGCAAAAATCGTCAAGGAATCGCGAAAAAAAAAACCAAGAATTTTGTTAAAAGATCGCGAAAAAACCGCACATTTCGCCAACAGATCGCAGAAAAACCTGTATTTCGTCAAAGAATCGCGAAAAAAAACGCAGAATGTCGCCAATCAATCGCGAAAAAACGCAGAATATTGTCAATAAATTGCGAAAAAACGCAGAATATCGTCAATGGATCGCGGAAGAAACGCAGAATATCGTCAATGGATCGCGGAAGAAACGCAGAATATCGTCAATGGATCGCGGAAGAAACGCAGAATATCGTCAATGGATCGCGGAAGAAACGCAGAATATCGTCAATGGATCGCGGAAGAAACGCAGAATATCGTCAATGGATCGCGGAAGAAACGCAAAATATCGTCAATGGATCGCGGAAGAAACGCAAAATATCGTCGATGGATCGCGGAAGAAACGCAAAATATCGTCGATGGATCGCGGAAGAAACGCAAAATATCGTCAATGGATCGCGGAAGAAACGCAAAATATCGTCAATATATTGCGGAAGAAACGCAAAATATCGTCAATGGAACGCAAAAACGCGTATTTTGTCAATAGATCGCAGAAAAATCCGAATTTTGTCAAAGAATCGCGTAAAAAAAAAGAGTATTTCGTCAAAGAATTGCGAAAACGAACGCGAATTTCATCAAAAAATCACAAAAGTGCGAATTTTGTGAAAAGATCGCGAAAAAAACACGAATTTTGTCAAAAGATTGCGGAAGAAACAAACATCGCCAACAGATCGCGGAAAAACGCGAACTTTGTTAAAGTACCATAAAAAAAAATGCATAGTTCCAGGAGAGACCCTCCCCCCCCTCTTTACATTTCAGAAAATTTGCTGTAAATTTCAGATTATTTTTTTTAATTTTGAAAAGTACCTAAGTATAGTGGACTTATGTAGTTAGCTATAAGCATGTTACATATAACTTTGCTGTTAACTTAATTTAAAATAGATTGGAAATTAGTATCTCAAGTTTATTCAAAACAATACGAATTAAAATATTTTTATTTATTACATAAATTACTTATTTACTCTAAACTTATATATTTTTAAATTAAATATTCAGTGACATAAATGTACTTACTAGCGACTAAAGAAATTATTCTTACTAGCCAGTAACTGGCTACTAAAAAAAATTAACTTACCGGGCAGTGGCCACTAAGTAAAATTCCTTATTTTCATCTTTAATTATAAGATATGCTATCACAAAAGCAATCTGTAAAAAACATTACAGAAGAAAATGAGACTTGAGCCCTAAGAGATGGATCAGCTATTTCTGCATGACTCAAAATATCCTCGTAAGTGGGAGCCTTTTAACAGCATTATGTACAAGCTGCTTCATAAAACTTTCTCACACTATGAAAAAACTTTTTTTTCACTTCTTCCGATATATTACTTTCACCAAGATATGCTTTTGTCTTGGCTCCAATCACAAGATCTTCATCTAATTTTTGGTGGCTTGATTTCAGAAAATCAATCTTTGTGATATCACTGCTAGAAAAACTCGAAATGGCAGATGGTTGTAAGAATCTGACTAATAAATCCATGAAAAAAGAATTCAGATACCTTCTTACAAGATGAATTTGTGGTACATCACTTTGTAATTTTACATTTAATGTTGTAAATATTGGTAGAACTGCTTCAAGAAATAATAAATACAACTTTGTAAGAATAACTTTTTATGTTTCGGAATTTTGCATTTTGTTTGAACTCCAGATCAGAACTAAAAAACTATACTATTGCATTCCACTGCGAAAGCAACCTATTTATCGTTTCTAACAATGATAGCCAATGAGTCGAGACAAATTTCAAGATTTTGTAAGGCTCTAATCCACATGCTTTCTGGCAATCAAAATTTTTTTGCGCTTTGAACTTTTATCAAGATAGTAATAAATATCAACAAGTAAAGATTCAACATCACAATGTAGCCTTTTAGCTGCTTTTTGGGCACAGATATGCAATAAATGGCACAAGCAGCCTTGGACATATAAATTAGGGTTATCTTTTTTAAGGTGTGAAACAACACCATTTAAATGACCAAGCATAGTTCTTGCATTAATCACAACCAAATGCTACACAATTCTTCCAATTTAAATCTTTGTCATCAATTTCTTGATTCAGCATTGAAAAAATTCCTTCTCCTGAATTGTCACTACATTCTTTTAATGAGAGTAATGCACACTGAATTTTTTGCTTTGATTCATCAAAATACCTGACAAGAATAGGGTATAGTTTAACAGCATTTTGGTCAGTGCTACCATCAGTTGAAAGTGAAAACGTCATACGTTTTAAAATAGTCACTATATCATGGCAGGTTTTATTTGCCATACATTTTAAAATGGCTGTCGTTTTGGTTCGAGCACTAGCATACTGTTTAGCGATTTTGTAATCCGGAAACATCGCTTTAAAAAGGTAGCCTGCATGGTCAGCTGCGCCACTGAGCTCTACAATAATACGGAGAGCCAACTCACCGATCCACTTTCTGCCGCGACCGCATCACACTTTCAATGCATGCAAGTAATGAGTGCTGCACTTTTCTTAATATTACAAGCATTTTTTAAAACTTTATCACATATTTTTTTTATCAGTTTTGGTGTTTTCTACATTTTTTTGATATTTTTATGAGCAATACTTAATTTGTTCTTCAATTCTTTTCGTTGAGCTTACCTAGAACTTCATTTTTAACTAATATCAAATTAAAAAATTGTGATTAATTTAAATAAAATCTATAGTTTTTTCAATAAAAAATATATATCAGTGAAAATTGTAGCAACTTCGTCAAAATTTTAAAAGAAAATCGAATTTGAAAATATCTACCCCATACTACTCTATGGAAGGAAATCTACGTTTTGCCAAAAATTTTCATCGGAAAATCTTTGGCATTGTATTCATGGGCAGACTGCTGGATTCAATGTATCAGAATGGGGAGTTAGCCCTCCGTTCTATTGTCGAGCTCAGTGAGCTGCACTTAATGATACGTTATGTTCAATAATAAATGACGAAAACAGCATTTCTGCTTTGGTAATACTTATCGACAGGTCGCTTTCAACGAAAAAGGTGTCCGGCATATTTTTAACTTTCGTTTTCCATTCATTATTCTTGTTGTGTCTGTCTGACTTTATATGGCACAAACAATCAAATTTTCCCCCACTTGATTAACATGAAAAGTACTTTCACAAGTAGTGCAGAATGCTTCATAAGGCGATTTTTCTGAAGCACGCAAGCAAGGCCACTTGGCAGAATATTCGGGTCGAAACTTTTGATCCGAATTTTTCTTCTTTTTCGCATTATCTCGGTCACACATTTTGACGAAGAAATAAAAAATGAACAGAAATTATAATATAAAATATCATAAACGATATAATAGAGCTTCAGAAAACATAATATAATCAGAAATTCGACTTTAGTGCCATACGATTCGCATAGGATTCCATGCAACTGAAACCAAACAAGAAAAGTAAGTCTAGCGATAGGAAAGATCTTATCAAACGAATCCAATCACAGTGCCATATTAATCTGAGCACGCACTTCGCATCACGATCACCGTTCTCTAGGAGGAAAAAGGAATTTCAACCTACTTCCTCTGTAACCGCGATCGGCGTTTAAGGATTGCTTAATCACAGTGCGCTGATAATAAACAAAAGCGGAAAAGCGTAATTGGAAGTAAGAGTAGCGTAGTGCGTAGTTGAAAAGCTAAAGCGGAGTAACTACGCCTACTGTGTAGTAGTTGGCAGGCCTGGCTACACGTATTTATGAACCGATTTGGATGTGACAAGGAATGTGCATAGTACATAGCAATGTCTCGACCGAGTTCGTTGGCCAGCCTCATCCGCCATCTTGTTTCAAAATGGCGGCCATTAAAAAAAATTTAAGTTTAAAATGAGGCACAAAAAAAAATTAGACATTGAAAAATATTTTTTTTTCTTATGTGTTTGGGCTCGATACAAAGATTTCGATAATATGCGTTTATATGAACCGATTTGAATGTGACAAGGCATGTGCATAGTAGGGGAAGACGGGGTACAATGAAACAAAATTTACTAATTTTTTTTTCCTATCCCCAATTTTGCATGCACAAAAATATAATTAATGCATATTTTTAATCTTGTATTTTCCCCATCTAAATAAATTTTTATTAGGTTCTAAACAATATCTTTATGCTTGAAAAATAACAAAAAATAAATGTCTTACAGTGTTTCATTGTACCCCGTATGCCGGGGTACAATGAAACACATACTGGGGTACAATGAAACACTCCAAATGATAGAAGCAATTTTCACCCAGTATAGTTTATTTTATGAAAAATGAGATAAATACAAAAACAAAACTTGATTAATAAGGAACTTGATAAAAATATTATAGTCTAAGATGAAAAATAAGAAAATTCTATTAGTTTAAGAAATACCTTTCATTTTACATTAAATTGGCGCAAGTCAGTTTCAAAAATTAGCATTTCTGTTTATATTTCAGTTGATCCTGAAGGAATATGGGGTGGTAGTTTCAACAGAATGAGTTTTTTTTTAAATGTAAGTTTCTAAAAAAAAAAAAAAAAAAAAAAAAAACTACGTTGGAGTCTTTATATCAAGTATTTCACATTTGACTTCATTTAAATGTATGATTTCCCCAACAGTATATATTTCCTTATGTTTTCATTTATGCGGATACTGCTTGTGCCATACATGTTGTGTGTGAATATCTCATTCTTAGTACCTCGATGACCAGCTGGGCCTGGAAAAAAATCTGGATCATCATCAGAGTCTGTAGCAGGCAGAGTTTGTTTACAAAACAATCCCTTCTCAGCTTTTTTTCTCTTTCTATTTTTTAATTGCTTAACAAGAGCATTTTTTACTGACCTGGTTAGAATAAAACTTTTTTTTCTGTTTTCCTACTCTTACTTCTAATATATTCTATTTACTACTTTTATTACTATAATAAAACATGTTTCATTGTACCCCGTCTGCAAGTGTTTCATTGTACCCCGCACTGAGGTTACTAAATAAAAATTTATTTTCAAACTTCTAATATTTATTTATTTTTAGTTTGGTTTTGGAAGTATGAAGACAACAACCCAAAGATAACAATGTATAGAAAAAATAATTATTACATATAACAACAAGGAAAAAGAAACTAAATTACTTTTAGTAAAGAAAGTTACTTTCAATGGCGTAAAAGCAATAATCTTCTATTGCTACTGTTGTAGAAGTGTGAATGTATCCAAATCACATCAGTAATTGGAACATATAGTTGTATAACATATATATAAACTGCAACTCTCTATGACAAATTTGACTGATTTTACAAGTAATGTTTCATTGTACCCCGTCTTCCCCTACATAGCAATGTCTCGACCGAGTTCGTTGGCCAGTTTCATACGCCATCTTGTTTAAAAATGTCGGCCATTTAAAATTTAAAAAAAAAATTTTAATTTAAAATGAAGTACAAAAAACTTATAAATCGAAAAAGATTTTTTTCTTATGTGTTTGAGCTTGATACGAAGATTCCGGAACATTTTTGTTTCATCTATATCTTAAAAAACGGTTGAGTTACTGCACTTTGAAATTCTAGTGTGGCTGACATTTTGAAACGATCTGATTTTTGTCACGCAATAACACGCGTATTTATGAACGGATTTGGATATAACTTGGTGTGTACATAGTACATACCAATGTCTCGACCGAGTACGTTGGCCAACATCATCCGCCATCTTGTTTCAAAATTGCGGCCATTAATTTTTTTTCTATTTTAATTTAAAATGAGGTACAAAAAAATTAGAAATTGAAAAAGACTTTTTTCTTATTTATTTGACCTTGATACAAAGATTCTGGAGCATTTTTCGTTTTGTCTATATCTTAAAAAATGGCTGAGTTATAGCACTTTGAATTTCTAGCATGGCTGACATTTTGAAACGATCTGATTTTTGTCACGCGATAACACGCGTATTTATGAACCGATTAGGATGTGACAAGGCATGTGCATAGTACATAGCAATCACCCGGCCAAGTTCGTTTGCTAACTTCATCTGCCATCTTGTTTCAAAATGGCAGCCATTTAAAAATTAAAAAAATATATTAATTTAAAATGAGGTACAAAAAAATAAGAAAAAAATCTTTTTCAATTTCTTATGTGTTTCAGCTTGTTACAAAGATTCCGGATCATTTTTTGTTTTACCTTTATCTAAAAAAAGGCCGAGATATAGCAGTTTGAATTTCGAATGTGTGTGACATTTTGAAAAATCTTATTTTTTGCTTGCAACAGCACTCGTATATATCAACCAATTAAGATATGAGTAAGCATGTGCACAGGAATTACCAAGGTCTCAATCTCGAGCAAGTTCATTGGTGAGCTTTGTTGCACCCATTATGTTGTTTTAAAATGGTGGTCTATCACCGATAATTTGGGTTATTATGATTATTAATATAATTCGGGATATCACCGAATTTGGCGACAAAATATAAATCACTTTAATAAAACCAGCTTTGATAAGGCTGACTAATTTGGCGAAATTCTCATTCATATTCAATATTGACAAAAATTAGCATCTTCTATAATCGGGTTCCACTAATTTGAGCTCCGTGTGTTTGAATAATATAAGCTGGCTTTTAAAAAATAAGGAATATGAAAGCTACCTCTTCCTCCCGGCACTGGCCGGAAGGACTTTTTTAAAAATTTACTTAAATACTTGGTACTTTATAGATTTCTTACTTGGATCGTAACAGCAGTGTGATGTGTATTTTATTTCGATAGCATTACAAAATATTAAAAAGTTGTGTAACTTTTTCATCAGAAATAAGTTTTATTTACATTTAAAATACAACAAAAATCTAATTGAGTGATTCCGAATCCCCAGTATACCCCCGTGGCAGAATGTGCGCGACAATGCGACAAGCGTCGCAGACGTCTTAGGGCTTCTGCAGACTAAAAACATAATACACAGAGGGGAAGAAAATAAAAAGGGAGGGAAAGCAATGTTTTTATGAAAATCCAAACAGAATTCGCTAAGTGAGAACGGGTCTATGGCAGAGATAATTCGGCTCCGAATTTTCTGAAAATTTTAAAAAATCGGTCATCGGTCCGAACATTCGGAAATAAAAAAGAAATCACTGAAAAATATCGCGAAATATGACAACTGATTGATAAAAAAAAAGCCTTTTACGTCAATCATTTGCAGAAAAAATCGCCAATTTCGCCAAAGGATCGCGGGGAAAAAAGCGAATTGCAGAAAAAACGCAGATTTCAGCATATGATTGCGGAAGAACGCGGATTGCATCAAACAAACCACAGGGGAAAAACGTGGATTTTGGCGAAAGATCACAGAAAAATCACGAATTTCGTCAAAGGAATGCAAAAAAACGGCAATTTCATGAAATGCAAATTTCGTCAAATGATCTCAGAAAAAACGCAGATTTTGTCAACTGCGAAAAAAAAACCCCACGGATTTTGTCAAATAATCTCGAAAATCGCAGAATTCGTAGAATTAATTGTTATGCATCAATTGCTTATTTAAACATTCAGTAAAGTTTAACTTGAATGATAATGCTTTAAAATATTTACTTCCTATTGATGCACGTTTATTTTTCACCTTCTCTTGTTTTTGTTTACATCCGAAAGGACCGGTAGTTTCATTCATGCATATTAGCTCCTGAGGCAAGTGCCGTTGCTGAGTAACTGTCAGTAACAGTGATTTTTGGGATTGCGTCTTTCGCCGTGAACAGTCGACTTGTGACGTCATAGTTTACAGCCAATGGCGTTTCAGCTGTGTTCGTATGATCGGAGTTTCGGATGTATTGTGAGTAAGTTTGTATTTACTGATTGGCAACAGTTTTTATGTAAAACATTGCTGTTTTCAGGGATATAAATATCTGGACTGATCGTGTATCAGTAGCTTCGTGAATTTTTTTGTATGATTATGTCACCTATCATAATGTAGCTGCATCAAATATTATTTTGTTTTTAATATGATTTAACGGCTAAGCAAAGCTGTTGCAATGTATATCATCAATTCATCATGCTTCAAATAAATTAAGTTTGTTTTTAAAACTGGTGTCTTGAAATAAAGATGAAAATAAGCACTCGCCAGTCGCCGACTAAACGTGAAAAACTGGCGACTAAAAATATGGAAGGTACCGGCCAAATGCAGGATTTTCCAAAGGGATTTCGTCAAAGAATCGCGGCAAAAAACCCCGCGAATTTTGTCAAAAGATCGCGAAAATACCCAAATATCTTCAATAGATCGCAAAAAAAAGCGAATTTGGTCAAAGAATCGCGAAAAAACGAGACTTTTGTCAAAAGATCGCGAAAATACCACACGTTTCGTCAAAGGATCGCAGAAAAAACCGAATTTCGTTAAAGGATCGCTCAGAAACCTAAATTTCGTCAAGTGATCGCGAAAAAAACGCAGATATCGTGAATGGATCGCGAAAAAAACGCAAATATTGTCAATAGATCGCGAAAAACAAACGCGAATTTCTTCAAAAAAACCTAGAATTTCGTCAAAAGATCGCGGAAAAACACACATTTCGTCAAAAGATTACGGAAAAAAACGTAAGTTTCGTCGAAGGATCGCGAAATAAACCCAAATATTGTGAATGGATCGCGGAAAAAACGCAAATATCGTCAATAAGTCGCGAAAAAAACGCGAATTTTGTCAAGTAATCGCGAAGAAAAGGAGAATTTTGTTAAAAATCGCTAAAAAACCCCATGTTTCGTCAAAGAATCGCGCAAAACGCAGAATATGGTCAATAAATCGCAGAAAAAATGCGAATTATGTTAAAGTATCGTGAAAAAAAGGCATAAATAGTTCCAGGAGAGACCCCCCCCCCCTTTACATTTCAGAAAATTTGCTAGAAATTTCAGATTTTATTTTATTTTGAAAAGTACCTAAGTATAGTGGACTTTTGTAATTAGTTATATAAGCATGTTACATATAACTTTGCTGTTAACTTAATTTAAAATTTAAAATAGATTGGAAATTAGTATCTCAAGTTTATTCAAAACAATATGAATTAAAATATTTTTATTTATTATAAGCATATTATATATAACTTTGCTCTTAACATAATTTAAAAGTTAAAATAGATTGGAAATTAGTATCTCAAGTTTATTCAAAACAATATGAATCAAAATATTTTGAATTACTTATTTACTCTAAACTTATATATTTTTAAATTAAATATTCAGTGACATATATGTACTTACTGGCGACTGAAGAAATTATTCTCACTAGCCAGTGACTTACCGGCCAGTGGCCACTAAGCAAAATTCCTTATTTTCATCTTTACCAGGGTTGGTAAAAAAACGGGTTTAAAAAAGGTTTATTTGGTTTAAACCAGGTTTTATTTTTTTTTTTTAATATTCCATATTGCATACAGATTTATATTATATAAGTACAGGGGTCTGTCTGTCCAGACTTTTCTCCTAGGGTTCTGTTTTTGTGAAACTGTAAAAAAATTTTTACATTTTTGAAAAATCTAGTCATAATTTTGTAAATTTGAAATTGTTAAATTCAGGTTCTTGTTTATACATTTTTAAAAAGATGTGTATGTAAAATATGTATGTTTTCTTTATATGGGTAAACAGGGTTGTTTGGTTTAAACCAAACGGTTTTTTTCTCTTTCCTTAATGTTTTCATTTATTTTACACATTATTGAAAAATGCAAAACCCAAGTTATGCAGAAGCTACAAGCAAAGCTTTAGAAAAATGATGAATTAATAATTTTGTAAAGCGACAAAGATTTTTAATTCATCAAACTTTTCTTACAAGCTTTAAATCTACATGGCAGACTAGAAAAAAACAAGCAGTTAGTTTTCTTTCTTCTTTTATTTTTAAAAATAGCCAAAATGGCAGATTTGAGCTAAAAATATATTTTTACTACTTAGATTGCTTGATTAGTTAAGATTTACTAAGGATTACATTATGACTCAATGATGACATAATCATAAGTAATTCTCTCCATTGATTACTCTTTGTTCTGTATGCTAATGAATGATTGGCTGTGAAGTTTCTTTGCTGTATTGGTATTTGGGGGAGGGGGGGGCTTCGTTTTTCTTGCATTACTTCATTCGAATTGGGATTTTGCATTATGATTTTATTCTGTTACCAGCAGGTTTAGCACGGTTTAAATAAATTGGTTAAACAACTAGTTTTTTTTAGAAAAAAATCTAATATAATATTTTCTCATTTTTGCAATTTAAGTGCTTCAAATTATTGGATATAAATAATTTCTACTTTTAACATCTTATCCCTCACTATGTCACATAGTGAATCTAGGTTATATTTGTATGCATGTAGAATGCAAATTGCATGGTGTTGATGAACATATCTGAAGCAAGAGAAAATTTAAAACGTGAATTTAGCAAAGATAAAATAGATTAAAAATATTCAATATTTTGAATATTTTCCTTTAAGAAAACGCAGATTATTTACAATTAATAACATAAAATGACCATTAAGATTTCAATCAAGCTGTAAAAGAAAATTGTCTTGATTGGGAAGATTATCTTTTAAGGCTGTTCTCAACTGCTCTACTCAACAAGCACAAAACACTGACAAATTTACAAATTCGTTTTTTAATTAAGCGATTTGGAATCTAACTGTGTTTTCCATTTTTGATAAATAAATTACCTATTGAGTTATAAGCAATTTTGATCACGTGACAAATATGTTTGTAACCTTCCTGATTATTCTTCTTTCGTGTGGAAATTTGGTTCAAAACACCCTCTTTGACACTATTTTCTGAAAGATCTATTGGTTTGCAAAAAAACACCAGAAAAACTTCGATTACATAGTTTCTGAACAACAGCATCTGCTAGTTTCATACATTTCCAAACAAAAATAAATTAAAACTTATGTCATAAAGTTGCCCTTTCGGATTTGAGAACAGCCTTAAGAATGAAAAAAACTCAAGATATGAAGTTGAATAAGAAGGCATTGAAAAATTGGGTGCTAGCGAAGCACCTGTTTACTTTTAAAAATATGCAATAAGATATTTAAATCGTCTATTGCATAATCGAATCCACTATTTAGATCTGACAAAAAAAATGGGGGGAAAATCAAGATAAGGCTCGCTTGAGACATAATAGAAAAATGTCTCATAAAAATGCCTAAAAAGATATTATTAATTTTTAGTTTAGACATTTAAAAATAATACATATTATAACCTAGCTTAGAAAGAAAGCCTGTGCATTAAGTCTGATGTCTGTTTAAATGTTTTAGTGCATGACAACTTTTATAAATCTGCTTTCCATTTTAAACTCAATGTTTTCAGTAGTCTAAAAAGCTGGTAAATAGGTATTTCTGTTCTGTTTATTTTACTGTCGCCTTTTTTTTTACCTGGCAGTTTCAGAGGAGAAGTGTCAAATCACAATACTTCTTGAAACATGTAAAGATTCTACTGCTAAATTCAAATCATTCCAGGAATTCTTTATAAAAATCTTTACTTTCAATAAAAGATAATTGTTCACAGAAAAATCATATTTCAGATTGCAAATTTTTCAAAGAAATTATTTTGAATAGCCATGGGAAAGTATATTATATTTATGAAACTATTTATTTATAGTACTAGTAATCAAAAGATTGTTTATTAAGATTTTCAAGGTATCAATGTTTCACAATGTAGAGCATTTTTATTAATGGATCATAAGCAGACTTGTATAAAATCAAAAACTTTCTGCGCACATAAATATTGGGTCCAAAACTTTCTGCAAATTAATGTTTAATAAAATAACGTGTTATATTACTTTGACGGTATGAATTTTAAACAGTAGTTTTAAATAATTACCATTTAATTTAAAAATTAATTATTACCATTTAATTTAAATATTAATTACAGAATAATTATGTTGGCTAAAAAAATAATAAAGCTAAAAATCCATGATAAGAAGGAGAATTCTTATCAGTTATTTTATCAATGCATTTAGAAACAGCCCAATCCTTAATATTGTGATCTCTTCTCACAAAATGCAATAATGGACATTGCTTCTGAAACGACTGAATCACATTTTGTAAGGAGAGGTCCATTCATAGATATCATTAAAGCATGGCTGTTTGTAACACTTGATAAAATCCCCTGAAAAAAAAAAAAAAAAAAGGCTGAACTTTCACGGCGTCACGCAACCGAGACCTTTTGACGAAATTCCCGTTTTTTCCACAATCTTTAGATAATATTACCGTTTGTAGGCGATTTTTAGACGAAATTAGTGTTTTTTCGGCGATCTTTTGACAAAATTCACGTTTTTTCGGCGATCTTTTGACAAAATTCACGTTTTTTCGGCGATCTTTTGACAAAATTCACGTTTTTTCGGCGATCTTTTGACAAAATTCACGTTTTTTCGGCGATCTTTTGACAAAATTCACGTTTTTTCGGCGATCTTTTGACAAAATTCACGTTTTTTCGGCGATCTTTTGACAAAATTCACGTTTTTTCGGCGATCTTTTGACAAAATTCACGTTTTTTCGGCGATCTTTTGACAAAATTCACGTTTTTTCGGCGATCTTTTGACAAAATTCACGTTTTTTCGGCGATCTTTTGACAAAATTCACGTTTTTTCGGCGATCTTTTGACAAAATTCACGTTTTTTCGGCGATCTTTTGACAAAATTCACGTTTTTTCGGCGATCTTTTGACAAAATTCACGTTTTTTCGGCGATCTTTTGACAAAATTCACGTTTTTTCGGCGATCTTTTGACAATTCACGTTTTTTCGGCGATCTTTTGACAAAATTCACGTTTTTTCGGCGATCTTTTGACAAAATTCACGTTTTTTCGGCGATCTTTTGACAAAATTCACGTTTTTTTGGCGATCTTTTGACAAAATTCACGTTTTTTCGGCGATCTTTTGACAAAATTCACGTTTTTTCGGCGATCTTTTGACAAAATTGCCATTTTTCCTGCGATCTTTTGACAAAATTCCCATTTTTTCCAAGTTTTTTTTTACAAACTTTGCGTTTTTCCGCGATCTTTTTACAAAATTAGCGTTTTTTCAGCAATCTTTTGTCAATCTTTGCGTTTTTTCTGCGATCCTTTGACAAAATTTGCATTTTTCCCACGATTTGACGGATTTCCCGGGGTTTTTTTCTACGATCTTTTGACAAAATGCGCATTTCTTCTGCGATCTTTTGACGCAAATCAGTTTTTTTCCGGATCTTTTGACGAAATTCCAGTTTCTTTCGCGATCTTTTCACAAAATTCCCGTTGTTTCTGCGATCTTTTTTGAGAATAGGCGTTTATTCCGAAATCTTTTGACGAAATTCGCTTTTTTTTTTTGCGGTCCCTTGACAGAATTCGCGATTGTTTGACGAAATTTGCGTTTTTTCCACGATCCGTCATTATCAGAATTCGCGTTTTTTACGCGATTCTTTAACATAGAATTCACTTTTTTTGCCGATCTTCTGACGAAATTAGTGTTTTTTAAGCGATCTTTTGGCAAAATTCGTGTTTTTTCGCGATGTTTCAACGAAATCAGTGTTTTTCTGCGATCCTTTGACGAAAGTTACCCTTTTCCGCAACCCTTTGACGAAATTGTGCTTTTCTGCGATAGTTTTCGAAATTGCCTATTTTTTTTCTGCGAACGATTGACGAAATTGTTTTTTTCGGCGATCACTTGTCGAAATTTGTGATATTTTGTGCCCGAATTTTCGGACTGATGACAGATTTTTTTTTTAATTTCGAAACAAATCATCAATGCGAGAAACGGCAAAAAATCGGAAAGCGACAAAAAGCGGAAAAATCTCATGCCTGTAACTCCGGAATTTCCGGGGCACGTTTTATCAAATCCCCGGAACACAAACAGGCATGTTAAAGAGACCGATGAGTTTTTATTGCGGCCTTTTAACGAAATTCTCGTTTTTTCCCGCGATCATTTGGCGAAATTTCCGCTTTTCCGCGATTTTTTGACGACATTTGTAATTTTTTCCCGCAATTGTTTGACGAAATTCTCGCTTTTTTTCGCGATCCTTTGACGAAATTAGTTTTTTCTGCGGTTCTTTGGCGAAATTTGCATTTTTTTTTCGCGATCGTTTGACAAAATTCGTGCTTTTTCCGCTATGCTTTTACGAAATTCATTTTTTCCTGTGCTTATTTGGACGAAATTTGCTTTTTTCTGCGAATCTTTGATGAAATTCTCTTTTTTTCCATGATCCTTTGATGATAATCGCGTTTTTTCTGTGGCCTTTTGAGGAAATTCGTGGGTTTTTTTTTTTTTTTCGCGATCTTTTGACGAAATGCACGCTTTTTCCGTGGCCCTTTTACGAAATTTGTGTTTCTTTCGTGATCCTTTAACGAAATTAGTTTTTTTCTGCGATTCTTTTATGAAATTTGCGCTTTATTTCACGATCCTTTGACAAAATTCGCGCTTTTTCCGCTATGCTTTTACGAAATTCCCTTTTTTCCTGCGCTTCTTTGACGTAATTTGCGTTTTTTCTGGCGATTCTTTGACAAAAAAATTCCACGATTCTTTAAAGAAATTCGCGTTTTTTCCGCGATGCTTCGACAAAATTGGGCATTTTTTTCTGCGAACGATTGACGGAATTGGTTTATTTTTGGCGACCATTTGCGGAAATCCGCAATATATTTCAGTGATATTTGTTTATGTCTGAATTTTCGGACTGATGGTAGATTTTTTTTTTTTTTTTTCAGAAAATTCGGAACAGAATCACCCCTGGCAAACAATAAATTATACATAAAATTGGGGAACATTTTTAATTTTTTGGAATAAAAAAAAAAATTACAAGAACAAAAATTTTTTTTCTAAGAAATTTTCCGCAAAGTTCCGAATTTTGAAGAAAGTTTTCCGCGCACGGCGTGTGCTTCTATATTATACAACTCTGATCATAAGATATAGCTTTTACTAAAAATGTTTAAATTTTAAATGATTTCAATTTTCTACATAATTGATTGTAATTATTTAATTTAAATTATTTTTAAATGAAGTTATATTACTTATATATCCAACAATGTTTATTTTTTTCAATAAATATGCATGTATATGCAATTTGAAAATATATCTAAAAAAAAAAAAAACCTGGTTTAAACCAAAAAAAAAAAAAAAAAAAAAAAACGGGTTTTTTGGGTTTTTTAAAAAAAAACGGTTTTTTTAGCAACCCTGTAGGTAAAAGTGACAGGTCATATTTTACTTTTACTTGATTAAATTTATGAAAAGGTTCAGTTTAGGGATAGAAAAATTTCGTAAAAGACCTATTTTTAAGAAAAAGAATTTTGTGAAGGGTCCTTTAAAGGATCCATTTTTTTCCTAAACATATCCCGTGTAAAATATTATTCCGTGGCTATTTATAAAATAATACCCACATACGTCTGGTTATTTTGTTTTCTGAGTGATAACTCCAAGTGTCCAAGTCAACATTTTTTACCATTCAGCAAATAACAGAAAATATTGATTGGTATTATTGAAAGGATATAACTAGCACTCAATTTTTGCAAGCTGTGTTATTCAACTTCATACCTAAAGTTACTCTTTTAAATTCTTTAAGGACAATCTCTGGTCTCCCAACCCAGAAAATTTTCTCAACCAAATCTTTACATCTTGACCAAAATCTTAAAGATCATTGTATTTTGTTACGAACTGCTGTAAATAATCTGCAATTTTTAAATGAAAATATTTTATGCTAAATATTTATTATTTATCTATTTTATCTTTTCTAATATCGCATGTTAGGGTACCAGATATGTTCATCACCATATATGCTAATTTTCATTTTACATGCATAGAAAGTAGCATGACCTAGACTCATTATGTCTCATGTTGACTGCTGAGAGGAAAGTATTTAAAGTAGAAAATACTTCTATCAATAATTTAAAACACTTAAATTACAAAACTAGTTGGATGTGCCAATCCCAAAACTTTCTTCTATCTTATACATCTTAATATTTCAAAACCTAGTTACACATGTTAATACTTCAATATTATTAGTTCAATACTATACCAACTTTGATTTTCATCTTAAATTTCTGCTCAAGTCAATTAAACGGACTAAAAACGAGTTAATCTATATCATGATATTTGTTACAATTATTAATTTTTCCTTATTCTGTCGTTATCAGCTGTTTGCGAATAGCCGGCATAGCAGGAAGAGAGTTCCCGCCGCTGCATGAGCCGCCGATGCACAATAGAACTACGAAAAATCAAGAAAAGTATACAAAAATCGCTAGCACGGAGCATCTTTACCGCTCAATATTTCCAAATTCAAGGAGAACCTGTTGGCCAAAGCCAAAAACAAGCACAAACATTTTGGTTCAAATGTATGCATAATTTTATACGCTGTTCGATGGTACAATAATGAAAATGGCACAGAGATCGGAATTATAGCGCCCCCTTCTTTCGGAATTTTTTCAAGTTCAGGGAGGACTTGTTTACCATAGACAGAAACATGCACAAAAAATTTGGTTTAATTATATGGATAACGTCATGCACTTTTCGATGGTACAATAATGAAAATGGTACAGACATCGCAATTATAGTGCCCCCTTCCGGCAGAATTTTTCCAAATTCAGGGAGGACCTTCGCGACATGACCAAAAATAAACACATAAAATTTGGTTGAATTCTATGCATAACTTCATACACTTTTTGGCGGTACAATATTCAAAATGGCACAAATATTGTACAAAAATCGCTATTACAGCGCCCTCTACGAGCGATTTTTTTACAAATTAAGGGAGGACCTCCTTGCCATAGCCAAGAACTTAAAAATTTTTTTTGGTTCAATTCTATGCATAACTTCATACACTTTTCGATGGTGCAATATTCAAAATCGCACAAAAATCGCTATTACAGCGCCCCCTAACGGCAAATTTTTTGCAAATTCATGAAGGACCTGCTTGCCATATCCAAAAACTTAAAATAAAAATTTGGTTTAATTCTATGCATAACTTCATACACTTTTGGACGGTACAATATTCAAAATCGCACAAAAATCGCTATTACAGCGCCCCCTACCGGCGAATTTTTTCCAAATTCAGGGAGGACCTGCTTGCCATAGCCAAAAACTTAAAATAAAAATTTGGTTTAATTCTATGCATAACTTCATACACTTTTGGACGGTACAATATTCAAAATCGCACAAAAATCGCTATTACAGCGCCCGCTACCGGCGATTTTTTTCCAAATTCAGGGAGGACCTGCTTGCCATAGCCAAAAACTTAAACTAAAAATTTGGTTCAATTCTATGCATAACTCCATACACTTTTGGATGGTACAATATTCAAAATTGCACAAAAATTGTTATATCAGCGCCCCCTACCGGCGAATTTTTTCCAAATTCCGGGAGGACCTGCTTGCCATAGCCAAAAACTTATAATAAAATTTTGGTTTAATTCTATACATAACTTCATACACTTTTTGATGGTACAATGGCGACAGACAGACGGACGGACGGACAGACGGACACACAGACAGACAGACATTTTCTATAAACCTGTTTTTTGGAATCTCTGACCCCTAAAACATGCAAATCCGTCGAAAACCGGAAGTCGAAAAAAAATTCGATTACAATACTTTCTTCTATTGAAGATAGAAGAAAGTAAAAAGAGAATCTATTATATTTGTTCTAAAAAAAACCAATTGGTTTAAACCATGGTTAAAACTAGGGTTTGACTGAATACCGAATAGTTGATTCAGTATTCGGCATGTAAACCAAATATTCGGTTTTCGGCCGAATAATTGCAGATAAGTATTTTCTTAGAAATAAAAGAATTTGCTTTTACTTAGCAGAAGAATAGGCTAAACAACGAGTTTCAATATTATGTGCATGAATTCAGAGTTCAGCTGCACTACAAAAAACAAGTCAAAGGCCATTTTTTAATTCAAAAAAAAAAAAAAAAAAAAACTTTCTCGTCCCTAAAATAGTCTACATAGGTATGAAATCAAAACAACTGTCTACTACAAAGAAAAAAAAAGTAAGGAAGATGCGCATCTTTCCCTTATCATTTAATTTTATTTCTACATTAGTTTTTTTTTTAATTTTAATTTATTTCATGTGTATTTTCTTTAATATACACATCAAATAAGTATATCAGAGTTCATGTCTGTATATCTAAGGTGCATATTAAAGAAAATACACACATCAAATAAGTATACCCCTATGCCTATCCTATACTTTTATAACCATTATATCAAAATCGCTCAAATTTCTTTTCTTCATCACCACAATGTTAAAATATTAATCAAAATATAAATATTCTGTCAATAATTTGACAGAAAATAGTTAAATGTACAAATTAATGATACCTTTTGTATTTTGAGAACATGAGAACATTCCTATTCAATATGTTTATAATTAGACTATCGGTAAATCAGCTTAATGACAACATTGTTTCTTTGTATTTGAATGAACTTTTGTTTTTCTGATAATCCTTATTGTTAATAATACCCTGTATAGTTTAATACTTTCATAGGTTATTTTTGGGTATTGACTAGTAATAAAATAATAAAAAATAAGTGATGGATTAATGAATTTGTGAGTAGAAAGAAGTAATTAAATTTTTTTGTGTAATTAAATTTAAGAATAAAAACTAAAAACGTAACTGAATTAAATTATTGAGAATTTAGTTTCAATTAAAGCTTATTAAAAAAGCTAATATATGCAAAAATGCGTATTAAAAAGTTTCAAGTATTCGGTTGCCGAATACCGAAGCTTCGGTATTTGGCAAAATTGCTGCTTCGGTCAATCCCTAGTTAAAACCACTTGGTTTAAACCGTGCCAACCCTGATAAATCCATTTCAAAATATTCAAATTTAATAATTACAATCCGCTATGTAGATAATTGAAATCATTTGTAATTTAAATATTTTTTGTAACATCTATGTATTACGTTCAAAGAATAAACTTCATTATACAGTTAAGCATAGATATTTTGAAAATATTATCAAGCATCCTTTGATTAAAAATAATAAGATTAAAGATTTGTTTCAAAAATGTGTTAGTGGCGAATACAGATAAAAAAGTAAACTATTAAAGTGATTTTTAAATATATATGATATGTGGTTATTATATACTTATATGATGTCAGTTTTTTTACAGCCTATTACATTGATTTATTTGTGTTATTTCAATTCAATTTACTTTAATATTAAGTTAATAAAAATATAATAAAATTTCTTAATACATATACTTAAAAAAAAAGGACTCCCCGTGACCTCATTTCTCAAAGAAAAAAAAAATTCCAGTAAAACCCGCAAAAAAACCCAAATGGGTTATGTTTTTTGCAACCCTGCTGGTAAGTGCAATTTAAAAATTAAATTTGATTACTTAGGTTTTCCAGTTAAGTCAAAAGAATTTATGCACTAATGAGCATTACTGAAAACTCAAGCATTCAAGTAATGGACACAGGTCTTAAAACCTTAAAAATAAATGAAATTTTCTAAATGGCCATTACATTAGTACATAAAATTCAAAATTTTCTATTACAGGGTGTCTACAGAAAGTGTAAAAAAATGTTCCCTGATTATCTTTATCAAACTTCTCTGATTTACAGTATCATCAAGACCAGTCATGTGGTCAGGTTATACTAACGTATCATTTAAAAATTTCAAAAATGGATAAATTGCCTTCAATATAAGTGACATCCACAAAAAACGAGGACATCTGATCACCTTCATTTGTGTTAAATATTAAAAATTCATACCATGTGCATCTTGTTATTGGGAAAGACTAATCAGCATATAAAAAAAAAATAGGATATATATATAGGGTGACACAGGGTAAATATGGGTCAAAAAACAATAAGATCTCTATATCTAGGAAAATATAAAAGATGAAATTTTCAAATTAGGCATGAAGGTGACTTAGTATTGTAGCTTTTGTATAAAACACTCAGTTTACCCAAAATATTTTTATTTCTTATTTGAATTTTTTAAGTGACCTATAATTACCCCAGCAACGGGGTAATTATGGGTCACAACAGAGGTAATTATGGGTCACTGTCTTTATGAAGTATTAATGCATATTTTTAAAAAAAATATATTTTTGTACGTTTTTGGAAATTATCTCTAAAGTAGAAATTTTCATCATTAAAGCTTAAATTTTTTAAAAATATATAAAAAATAAATGAAAATGCCATTTATTTTTATGGAATGTTTACGAAAATCACATTTTTCTGTTACACACAAACTTTACTTTGCAGGTGCTTAGCAAGAGAGCTGATGGACACTTAGGGTATACATACTGATGCAGAATCATTCAAGGATAGTTAATGATTTAAAAAAAAAAAACATTTGTTGCTTATTAGCCAAGATATTAACCTAGAAAAATGTGTCGTTGCAATCTGCTTATTTGAAGAATGCTTGGCACAAAGGCGAGTTTAAATCTTGTACAAGGTCCCTGTTATAGGTAAGGTGAATCATACTGATAAATAGCCATCATATGGAACACTTTGTGCATGAATAAAATTTGCACTTGACCGATTTATTTAGGTTTTAGTTTTCTTCAAATTAACTGCTCTACATTATAAAAAT
The DNA here is from genome assembly GCA_963932465.1 of Maratus speciosus. NCBI lineage: Eukaryota > Metazoa > Arthropoda > Arachnida > Araneae > Salticidae > Maratus > Maratus speciosus. The sequence continues at coordinate 301,843,534 of OZ010788.1, forward strand.
ATGAATTTAGCACATGTGTTTCACCATGTTCTAACAATTAGGCCTAAAAACTAATATTCAAACAATGATAGTTACCCTACATAGCCTAATATGGTTAAAGTTAAAGGAAAAAGCATGCTTTAAAACATTTTAATCGTTAGTTGAAAAAATAATTTTGTTTTTTTACAATACTTCTTTGTTCTTTTAAGCAACAAGAATCTTATTGGGGTCTATATTTTCATAATGATTTGGATCTAATTAACTGTTCCACACTATAAAGATATGAATCCAACACTTGTGTTTTACAATGTGCTAATAGTTAAAAATTAAAGTATAAAAAAGAGATGTTTATAAAAATATTTTTATCTGGCCTACTTCAAAAGTTACTTTTGGTTTACAATACTGTATATTTTTATTTATTTATTTATTATTTTTTTTTTTTTTGAAAACCCTTAAAATCATAAATTAACAATTGCATTGCATGTCTAAAATTTAAAAAATGCCATAAAAATGGAAAAAGCATACTGACCCAGAATTGCCCCGGTGACCCATAATTACCCCAGGTATTTGGGACATAATTGGGTATACATCTAGAATCTATTTGAAAACAAATAGTACTAAAACGTGCATGTATTTAAAAACCTTGTAGTATTTGTATTTAAAAAAAGCATAAACAAAAAAAATCCAAGCATTTATTTAATTGTGGGGAAGAGTCCCGTATCCTGTGCCGGAAGATTTGGCGATTTTTTTGGCGCGCTTTGTTTGGCGATAAATGTTTCGATCTGGTTTAAGTTTGTTCGTCGGATTTCGGATCGTTCGAACGGCTTTAGGGTTGCTTTTTTGGAAATGCCTTTTCAAAACTGGATGACGTGAGATCTTGAAGCTTATTGGTTTACTAGTATCACGGGAACTGTTAGTCAGCAAATTTTGAATTCGGTTAGATAAGAATTTGCTCCCGCGGTCACGCCGACGCCACAACACTCACATTCGGATTACTCTCTGTGCCGGTCGATGTAAGTAAAGTCTCGTTAATTTTTCCAAGATTGCGGAAAACATCATTTTTAAATCTTTATATTATTTATAAATCAATGATTTTACACCATTTTTAAAAAGAGAAAATGATGTAAAAACATGGATTAAAAATTACATAAAGATTTAAAAACGAAGTTTTTGCACCACTTCGAAAATTTCTTCCGATGCAATTGCATAAATTTCAGCATTCTAAATAAATCTAAACATGTGCTTTTTCAGATGAATAGTTGGTACCCTGTTTTAGACCCTAACTGGGATCATTTTATAAGCATTAAATTCTTGCTGATTGTTTTTTTTGTTTGTTGTTGTTGTGTGTAAACATTTTTAAATTATTTTTATACATTTTTTCTATGATTTAATACTTTTTTTCTTTTCTGCAGTTGTGAGCGGGATTTTACCTGCATTAAAAATAATAGTTTTTGAAATATTGTTGAAATTTATAAAAGGTTTCTGGCCAGTTTTTTTTCTCTTTTTTATTGTCGAAAATGTTTTAGGAACGGGGGGTTCAGGGGGGCAGAGCCCCCCTGACAATAACAAGTATTCATCTAAAAAAAACATTTATTTAGAATGCTGCTAAAATTTGTGTAATTGTATCGGAATAAAATTTCCAAGATGGCGCAAAAACTTCGTTTTTAAATCTTTGTGTAATTTATAAATCCTTGTTTTTATATCATTTTCTACCTTTAAAAATGGTGCAAAATCATTGATTTATAAATAATATAAATATTTAAAAATGATGTTTTTCTGCAATCTTGGAAAAATTTTCATGTCGCCAAAACGGCATTTTGGCGAGATTTTTTTTCGCCAAAAATCTTCCGGCACAGGATATGGAACTCATCCCTAATTGTGACATGGATCTTGGTAAAAAGTGCAATTTTCAAAGGCAATCTTTTTGAAAGACGATTTTACAGCATGTTACAAAAACATCAACTCATATTATGCAGCTAAGTTAAAATAAAAAATTATTATAATAATAATATAAACTAATGAGAGAACCTATCTACTATTTTAGAATTTGTCCTAGTAGATATCATAGGGATAAAAACTATACCTAAGGAAGACCCAAGTTGTCAATAGTGATTATACTAGAGAGGAGTGTAAGTCTGCGACAATAAATAGTTCTGTACTGAATATGAAAGAAATGGCATATTAAATCTCTTTTTTTCTTCATTTTCACAGGAAAAATGATTGACTCATTAATCGAAATCGATTGAGCTTAGCATATATTCATTTTTATGATAAATATCTAATAATAATCAAGGAAATGTATTTATTCGCAAGGAAGGTTTTTGGCGAGGACTTGGTGCGGTGCAAGCAAATAACTAGCAACCTTAGACCCCCAACAGAGAGCTGTGCCGGGTGATGGTCAATAGATATTGCCTCTTTTTATTATCAGGGATTGTAGATTTTTGATGTCCAATCAAAAGTTTCTTTTTTTAAGCTATTACATATAGAGAAAAAATTTCGGTGGATTCGAATTTTTCGGAAAATTTCACCCCAAATATATACCCAAACCCAACATATGGATGAAACATTTAAAATAACAAAGAAAATTTTCTTTTGAAAATTAAAACGAATAAAAGAAGCTCTTTATTGTATGGCTGTTCTCAAAAAAATTATCTTTCCCCGCTCAAGAACCGGAAACTTTATATTTTAAGGCTCTTTTTTAAATGTAAAAACAGGATACTTGCAGGCATGATATTTGAAGGGATTTGAAATCGAACAGTTTTTCTTAGTTTCCGGTAAATTAATTTAATTACAAGCAATTGTTGTCTAAGAATGGATTTTTATTTATTTATCTAATTTACTGGACAATCGCGTTGGATAGAAAATTTTGGTGGATTAGACAATTTCACCTCAAGTAAATATGAAGCATATGGAAAGAATATGTAAAATAACAGGAATTTTCCTTTTGTGTGTGTGAATTAAAAGGAACCTTTTTTCTATGCAGTTTTTCTCAAGTACATTCATGATATAATTTCGATCCCTCTGCATACAGAAGTTCAAACTATTCTTATTTTACTTAGAAAGAATTGATAAGAAGTTAAATTAATTTGCAGGGTTGGAAAAAAACCGGGTTTTTTTGTAAAAAACCAAAAAAACCGGTTTATTTGGTTTAAACCAGGTTTTTTTGGTTTAAACTGGGTTTTTTTAAATGTAATTTCCTATTGCATAGAGATGCATATCTGTTGATAAAATAAACATTTTTGGATATTATATAAGTAATATAACTTTTGAAAATAATTAAATAATTACAGTCAATTATATAGAAAATTGAAATCATTTCTAATTTAAACATTATTAGTAACAGCTATGTCTAATGTTCAAAGTAAACTGCTCTACACAGTGAAACATTGATACTTTGAAAATCGTATGAAGAATCCTTTGATTAATAATATAATAATCAATCAATAAACATTTGATGCAGTTTCATGAATATAATATATTATTCTGTGGTTGTTGTTATTATTATTATTTTTTTAATATCCAAATACTTCTGGTTATTTTGTTTTCTGAGTGATAACGCCAAGTGTCCAAGTCAACATTTTTGGCCATTAGATTCAGCAACTGACAGAAAAGATTGATTAGTATTATTGAAATGCTATAACTAGCACTCAATTTTTGCAAGCTGTGTTATTCAATTTGATATCTTAAGTTACTCTTTTAAATTCTTTAAGGATAATCTTCCCCAATCGAGAAAATTTCCTTTTACAACTTAACCAAAATCTTAAAGATCATTGTATTTTGTTTTTAACTGCTGTAAATAATCTGCATTTTTTGAATGAAAATATTTTATGCTAAATATTGAATATTATTTATCCATTTTATCTTTTCTAATTTCACATGTTTTAAGAAAAATCTTTAGGGTACCAGATATGTTCATCAGCACATGCTAATTTTCATTCTACATGCATAGAAACATGACCTAGACTCATCATGTCTCATGTTAACTGTTGAGATGAAGTGTTAAAAGTAGAAATTACTTCTATCTATAATTTAAAACAATTAAATTACAAAAAGAGAAAATATTATATTAGATTTTTTTCTAAAAAAACCAATTGGTTTAAACCGTGGTTTAAACCATGGTTAAAACCACTTGGTTTAAACCGTGCCAACCCTGTTAATTTGTCTTTTAAACAATGTTATAAATTCAATATTTTAACAGTATTTTAGACACAAAAACAAGAAAAAATTCACCAGTTATTCACAATGCATACTATATTTTTATACATAAATGTAAGTTAATTTGATTCGATAAGTTAAATTATAATTTAATTTGACATAAATTAACTGGAAATGAAATTGCAAAATATCTAAATATATTGGATTAGTTTAAAACAATTTCTTCAATGCTACTAAAAATGTGCATTTGTTTGTAAACATTGTGAGAAAAAAAAATTGTGAGTAAAGTGTTGTAAGAACATTGTGAGAGGGTGTGTATATGCGTTTCCTTCTATTTTAATAGATAAGCTTGAAAAAAGTGATATTATAATAATTTTTAGGATGAAATTTATATTGAATATGAAATTGGGATATAATTAGATTATTTTCAAATGTTTCTTTTGTTTTAAACATAAAAATTGAATGCTAAATAATAAGAATTTTATCTTTATTTAAAATGTTAACATATATATCAATAACATTTTTATTCGGCTTCATAATAAAACACTGCACAGCTTTTGAATTTTAGCATTCATTACTATGAGTTTATTATACCGGTAGATTTATTTATTGTTATTATTGTAAAGAAAGCTTTCAAATCTGGGACTAAATAATAATTGATTTAGAAAAGAAAAGCTAAAAATATTAATTCCTGTTTTCTTTTATGATTTTCCGAAGAAGATTTCTATTACAAACAAATCAGCGAAGACCATTTATTTTTATTACAAAAATAAGGGGGAAAACATCAATTTTTATTTTATACACGTTTCATGTGATTTACAATAAATTCTATATTGAATGTATTAAAAAAACTGTTCAATTTAATATGATATGATTTTTGTTCGCGCACTTTTAAAATAAAATTTCCTGTCCTATTTTTTTTCTGGTTGGGTGGGAGAGTGTCTGAACTAAAACACAATTTTTCTCTTATAAATTTGTTCTTTCTGAATATTTTTGTGCATTAAATCATCGTTAATTTTATATCTTCGCGAAAAAACGCTGAAAATAGCATTATAAATGACTAAAACTTCAAAAGTTGCACGATAAAAAAATTTCTATATTGGAAAAAAATAGGATTCAATCAGGGGTCGATGCAGGTTTTTATTCTTGGGGCCCATTTTGTGAAAAGTAAAAGTTATTTTTGTGAATTTTACAATATTTTTCTGAAAAATACCATTTTGTAATGAAAGTTGAAATCCAGTTACTCAAATTCGAACCAAGAATTTATTAACAAAAACTTCTTTAAATCCCCTTGCTAAAGTTTTTGCTTTTCGTGACCTGGTTTTATTTACAAATTACATATTTTAAAACAGTTTTTATGAAAAAGATTGTTATGAAAGGGGCCTGGCCTATTTTATTAAAAGGAATTTTGTGAAGGGGCCTGTTTTATTAAATTCATTTTTGTGAAGAGGCGTGTTTTATTAAGTTCATTTTTGTGAAGAGACCCTATTTTATTAAATTTATTTTTGTGAAGAGGCCCAGTTTATTAAATTTATTTTTGTGAAGGGGCCCATTTTATTAAATTTATTTTTGTGAAGAGGCCCATTTTATTAAATTTATTTTTGTGAAGAGGCCCATTTTATTAAATTTATTTTTGTGAAGAGGCCCATTTTATTAAATTTATTTTTGTGAAGAGGCCCATTTTATTAAATTTATTTTTGTGAGGAGGCCCAGTTTATTAAATTTATTTTTGTGAAGGGGCCCAGTTTATTAAATTTATTTTTGTGAAGAGGCCCAGTTTATTAAATTTATTTTTGTGAAGAGGCCCAGTTTATTAAATTTATTTTTGTGAAGAGGCCCAGTTTATTAAATTTATTTTTGTGAAGGGGCCCATTTTATTAAATAGATTGTGAAAGGGCCCAAAGTATGCCCCAAATTTTGCCTGGATCGACCCCTGGATTCAATTTGCGAATGTTGAGAAATCGTCGCGCACACCCAAACAAAACCCACAAAAATTGCTGTACGCGAATTCCAAATAATCATCATTGAAAAAAGGATAAAATTTATTGTATTGGACTAAAAGTTAACAATTGGATGTATTTTTAATAATGTAGATATTCGCCGCGAAAAACAAAAGCAAAAAAGAAACATTAAATCGCATAAGAATAGTTAAAAATTCAGAAATCACAGATGACAAAATAGCACTTCTTGCTATTCAGTAAAAAAAAAAAAAAAAAAGGGGGGGGGGGGCTTTCTCCTTTTTGCATTAAACAATTTTCTTGTATAGTAAAAGCTGACTTAATGTGGTCTTGAAAAGAATGTCCTGACTTTTAAATATTAAAAGTGCCCTTTGCTCACTGGCACTGGCAGTGCTTTGCCTTGTTTTAAACCTGAGGGAAACTCTGAAGTACTCATACATCAGAAAATTTAGAATTTTCAGAGAAATTTATATTTCCCATTTTTAAAATCAGTCTTGGACAAAAAATGTGTGATGTTCGCAGGGAAAAAGCAATCCTCTTGTTGTACTTATTTTACATAATAGATAATTACTCAAAGGAAATTGTGACAATGTAATTTATTTTAATTTAATTTAAACATTTTTAAATGAATTTTTTTTCAATGACCGATAAAAACTTGCTGCTTACAAGCTTAAGAAAGTAGCTTATATGCAATTATTTAAATTTTCTTTCATTTAATTAATCGAAATAATCTTTAGAAACATTGCAAATTAAGTTTATCTGAGATTTTTAATATTTTAAAAATTAAGAAAATGCATGATTTTTGTCAAAAAATTTCATTTTGATTTGAATCATGATTAAAATCGTTGACGTTCCACGTTTAAACAATCAATTATCGTAAATCTCTTTTAAAGTAAATTTTCTTTCTTGTCCCCAGCATCTGATCTTTTCATAACTATCATCTGTATACATTATACAAATGAATGCATTGAGAAAAATACTAAAATTAATCCCAATTAGAAAAGCAATACTAGCACGGTAATTTTTTTTTTTTTAAATCTCAATTCAAAATCATCTCCCCTCTTACAATCACCTCTGTCACACGCACATATTTACAAACAGACGCTGTTTATTTACATTCACACACAAATACATAATATTTATTTATTGTCACTTAACTACTTGTATATATATCAAATAATCATTTTAACAGAGCATTAGTTGGTATGACTATTTTATTCGATCCCTCACCACCACCCCCACCCTTCTTGAAAAATGATAAAATATTAAAATAAAATAAAAAATTATAGATGCCTGATGTATTTTCCATTATTTCAAAATGTTTTGGCATCTCATAAGATTTTGGATTCATATAAAACTTCAATACGTCACTATTTGATACATCAATGAGTCCGCGTCTGTAAAAATTGATTCAATGGCTCATAAATAAAAATGGTGGAAGTAGAACATTATACTCAAAATTTATTTGAATTAATTCATAGCACGTGAAAAATTGAATAATTTGTACGACTCTGAAACTTTCAATTTATTTGAAGAAAGTGTATTTTCATAGTCTAATTTGCGACCCATCTGGTTATTAAAATTTAATCGCTAGTCAGAAAAATAAACTTTAATTCTATTATAATAAAATCAATATGAAAGTTGACCCTCAAGAGTCGATACGTCTTCTGTAAAGATTACAATACTCTTGTTCCCCCCTCTTTAATGCTGCCCGAAGTAGTAGTGGACTCGCTCACAGCCTCGATCCGGACGCAACTAGCTACGCCATATTAATATGTTAATGAGTAATACTTATCCTAATATATATCCTACCCACCTTCTTCTGGCGTTCAAGATAAATTTCATTGTTTTCAATCGGTCAAAAAACCACTTATTTGGGGGGTTCTAGACAATCAGTAACTACTTTAATAGCCAATATTGCTATATTGACACAATCAAAACAAAACCCATGTGGTTTCTGGCACCGGCAAGTGATTTACTATAAACTTAGCCTTCACGTGCAGATGCAACAATGTAGCACGCAGAAGAACAGCTTTAAATGATAAAATATTTAACAAAATCACTTTATTTTGACAAATCCCAATCACTGAAATTGTGATTAAAAAGTTTAGTAACCTATGATTGGCAGTTATGTCAGGAAAAACAAATTCATAGGATTGAAAATTAGCACAGCTATCATAAATACCTTAAGAAGCAAAAATAACTTTTAAAGAAATATAAATATCAGCAATATTTACCTGCTAAAGATTCCTCATCGTCATCATCAATAGTTAAATCCTGATCTTCGGATAATTCTTCATCTCTCCTTAAAGGCGTCGGCATTTTCAACCAACAGCGTAGAATACGTAAGCACACACACTCACTTCCAGAAGATGTCTATGGGTAAATGGTAATCCTCATTCCCCCGCGGAAGGAGAAGAAAAAAACTGCGCATGCGTTACCTGACTCCTCATTTCAGATTTTTATTTTTTATTCGTAAAAAGATAATATGTCTATCTTGCCGAAGAAAAAAATATTAAAATTCTTTAAAATAGTTGTTTTTTTTTTTTCTTTAGTGTAATTTAAACAACTTTTAGTTTTCTTTAAAAGCAATCAATTAAAGTTTATCAATTATTTTAATTTTTTTAATTAATTTAATTGCATCTTCCTAAAGAATGGTACAGAAATACATATCCAGATAAGATCGCATGAGCGAAGAGAGAAATAACGAATGTGCTTTCTGTCAATCTATACAAAATCTACATTTTTTCCCCTTAGGGTAGCGTTATAATAAAAAATATTGTTATATAAAAAAGTATTTTGGACTAATCAGGAAATCAATATATGAGCGATGCTACATTAAAAATCATTATATTATAGGGAGCATTTTTATTTCAGCTATAGTTACAATTCATACTTTTTTATTAATAAAACTCGCAGAGTTTTATTCACATTTATTCTAATGAAATACTCTTTAAAATTATTAAAATACAGGAAAAAATCTACTGATTGAATGTTTAATTCAGACTCTTTTCTCCCGGAGGGATTTATGTGGCTCCGGGGAGGGGGAAATTGCTCTTTTTGACCATAGAAAACACAAAATCTCAAATCTTCCGGGGGAGACATCTCATTGCTCCGAAGGGATGCCGCCCCCCCCCCCCCCCGGGCCATCCCCTGAATCCAACGCTGGATTGATATACTATTTGCACGATTACATTTTTATGATAAGTCTCGACTGGTATATGCACCCACGCGGTTTCGCAAAGAGCGGGGCGAAGCTGGTACAAATAACCGGGCTCCACCTCCGGTTCTATTTTCGTAAATAAAATTGCAAAAGAATAGTCTCGAGTATCTTTTTTAGGGAAATTTTTAAACTAAACATAACTAACAAAGTAAAGAAATTAAAATTCCAAAACTTGAAAATTATGCGTGCGTGTTTATAATATAGATTACAAAACCTTAAAAAAAAAGAAAAAAAAATGCATTTACTTATAAAGCATTAGAAGTATGCAGCTATAGAGTGAGTTCAGCAGGCAAAATATCAGAAGCTTCCAATTTCAAAAGGCTTCCTTGTATCCGAGCATTCGCATACATCCACGAGACTTTTGACCACTTACACTGTTTTCGTTATATATATTCTTGTGAATAATGTAATGATGATTCAATTTTAAATAATAATGTGTAATACTTTTTAAATGTTAACTATTTAGGGGGTCTCAGGACTCTTAAAATTGGAAAAAAATGAAAAAAAAAAAAGACCGTTTTCAACATTTAATATCTTAAAATGTATATGATTTAAAAACGCAATTTTTATTAGGATATAAGTATGTTCTTTCATTTCATGTATTTAAAAAATTGCAAGATGCAGAATTAGTATTTATAGGAGGTTCCAAACTGTCAGACATTTGTCGAACAGAAAATTGGTATAACAGCTTACGCGCAGGATTACAAAATAAATTTTGCAACTAGAATGAATTTTTTTTTTTTTTTTTTTTTGCTTTTATACTTCAGATTGTAATAATTACTCTGAACCTAAATAAATCTGTATTTTTTTTTTTTTAATTATATTTTTGATACAAAGTTGTATTTAGCTAATACAAAATTTTGAAAATTTCAACAGTATAATCACCTTAAAAAATATTTTTTTCAGCAATAAAATTAAAATTTAAGATTCAGTTTATATACAGACTAATGTAAAACATATGTTTTGAAAAATTTCAAGAAAAAATATTCAGAAGTTTTTGAGATATCCTGCGCGTTATACTTCAAAAACGAAATTTGGAGAAAAATTATTTCAAAGTTTCGGAAATGCCGCTTCAGCTATTGAGCGGGTATAATTCTAAAAGCCATAACTTCTGTTCTAATGGGAATTTCTAGGAAACAATTGTTCAAAAAAGATAGGAGTTTAACATCTAAAAAAAATTAAATTTCGAAAATTTTGAAGCTTTAAGAGTCCTGAGACCTCTTAACAAATTCATTTTATAAAGAGCCCGCGTTCGAATCCCTACCGGGACTGGTGTCGCCAAGTCCAGTTTCAGAAAAAGCGGGACAGGAAGACAAAAAAACGGGATAGCGGCTTTTAAGTTGGGGCATAAAAATACGATAAACCCTATGAAAACCTGTCTATAACGGAATTTTGTATTAAACGCTAAAATTTCATTGCCCTTGTGGTAGGAATAGGAATACCATACAATTATACATACCTAGACAGAAATCAATTTAAAATGGAAAAAAATTTCCGGCCCTTTGCAACTTCATCTTAGCAGATTTTATTATATTAAATAAACATTATCTTATACAGTGAAACTTATGAAAGTGGAATCACTAGAGAATAAAACAAAATTACCATTTAGCAGGTATAATTGCACAGCATTCCTATCGTAGGGACAATGAATTTTTTTTTTTTTTACTTTTAAAACAGAATTCCGTTATAAACAAGTTACGTTTACACAAGGTTTATTGAACAAAGTACAGTAAAACTTACGAAAGCCGCTAGGAACCGCAAAATCTTCCGTTCTAGATAGGTTTCCGTCTAGGAAGGACATTCCGTTGGGGGGGGGGGGGGACTATAAAAATGTACCGTTATTGACAGGTTCTGTTTTCACAGATGTTACTGTTGCTGCTAATCAGCTTCCAAATTCCCCTCGATAATGTTAACCCCTTCGGGACGGGAGCCTTTTGCGGAATTTTTAATCTTTTGTCACCGTTTTTTAAAAACAGAAATTTGTGTCTTGTTGAATCGAGAAAATGCGCTGATTAAATAAGGCAAATTTTACAGTAAAATTTTACTGGTGAGGAAAAACAAGGATTCTGAACGCTTCATGCGGCACGCATACGTGTCGCTCGTCCCCAAGGGGTTAAGTCTATATGGGCATTTGGTGCGTTCGTATATTTAAAATATCTCCTCAGGAAATTAATATTTTTAACTTCTTTTTTCCTATTTACTCTTCTTAAAGGATGTCACTTCTTTTCTTAATTCTCAATTTTATGTGAAGAGTTAAAATTTTACTCCCAGTTCGTCAGTTTTTAAAACATAAAATATTAAATTAAGCATAGATTTTAGAAATATTTTGACAACTAAGAAAAAAGGTGAGATCCTTTAAGAAGAGAACACCGAAAAAAGAAGTTTAAAATATTAATTTCCTAGGGAGATAATTTAAATATAAGAATGCATCAAACGCCCATAGACTTAACATTACCGAGGGAAAGTCGGAAGCTGAGTGACTAGCAGCCTTAAGTTCCATTTGGTGTAGATTAACGAAAAGAATGGTGCAAAAAGAAATTTAAAAGAATTTACCCACATAGCATTTTTAGTTTGCAGAAGTCTTGCTTTGAAAATCTGCAAAGTTGCAGCAAGTTCAGCATGACAAGACTGAAAGTTCATAACAAGACTGCAGCAAGATAACGCAAACGCCGAAGTCACCACACTTTGAACTTGCAGCTAACTTGTCGTGCAAGTTAAATTCATGCTGTATCAAATTTACTGCAAATTAACGGCAAACAAGCGATCAAAAAACTATGCAAACTTACTGCAAAGTAGTAATCTTTCCATGCTGCACTATACGTTTAACCCCCTCGAAGGGCTCAATAGACCTGATCTGGTCTATTGATGCGAACGCACCGTCAAAAGGTGCATACATTGCTTTTATCACCATAAACAAGTTAAGATAATATTTGTACTTTTCAACTCGAGTATTTTTTGGTATTTGATAAGTATAGCGTTTAGAAAAAGCGGTGCCTATACCGAATAAAATTTCTGCAATTTCTGCGTATGTTCCGATTGTCTATTGTCTCAACAGAGGGATTTTTTGCTTTCGTCACTTTCGTGAATTAAAGACAGTCTTACCATCAGTTTCGCAACAAACTACTCATACAAGTGGGTGATGGTATACCTTGCGGGAGATTTGCTGCTAATTTCTCAATTCAAATTTGTCACGCGAGATAATATCAGAAATTACAGACTTGGTTGGGTCAAAGTTGGGACTTTTTTCGTCCCGCACAGTGCTTACGCGGGACAGTTCTTGGAGCTCCTGAAAAACGTGACATCACACGTAAATCGGAACACATGGCAACACTAACCAGGAGCCGCAGTCCTTCTCTGCGACCCTGCACACACAAATGTTATTATTTTCTTATGTGCTAAATATACTTTCTTACATCAAGCTCTTTCGTTAAGCAGAAATCATTTTGGTACAACTAAACTTTCAGTAATAATCTTTTGAAATTAAATTGATCTAAAACATACATTGCATGCATCAGACTCTAATTACGGAATAGGCAAGAGAAGCACACGTGCTTCCCTTAGAAATTTTTGAATGGTCCCGAAATTGAGAGAGCGGGGGGGACCCAAATTTTATATCGAATTAATTCCGTTCCAAAATTCTAATTTTTTTTCAAATTATTAACTCATTTATATATATGTATATATATATATATATGTATATATATCTTGAAAACGTAATTCAATATATAAATTTTTCAATTTTTTCGGAATCCATATTCTTCTTTTTTTCTTCCATGTTAATTCTTGTAATTAGGTATACGGTACTTTATTTTACACATACAGTTCTATATTGTTGGTTTATGGCGTATAGTCAATCATTCACAATATTGCAGTTTTTGATGATGGTCGGTAATGTTTAATTAATGGTTATATATATATATATATATAGTTAAAAAATTCCAATAGTTATTTCAAGCATTACCACAAACTGTAAACTTTAATTGAAGCACATAATTAACTTAACCAAACCAAATAAGAACTATAATTTAACTTAATAATATATACATAATATATATATATATATAATAATAATATATACATATATATATATATATATATGTATATATTAAAAAGTGTTTTATACAAATACCTTTCATAACAAATTAGTTTCTGATACAATATATCAGTTTTAACTACATAATCACAATTTCTCAGCTTCTCCAACGAGCCAAAGTTGTCAATTTATCAGGAAGTATTATCGTCCACTCAACCAAAATTTATAAAATATAATAATATTATATTTGTGTCTATATTATAATCTAATAATATATATTTGACTTGAATCAGGGCCGAAACTAGAGTGGGGCAGAGGGGGCATGTGCCATGGGTGCCAGAATGGAAAACGAACGGGGCGCCCCAAAATGAGAATTGGTTTTTGAGTTCTTAAGAACCTGCACTAGTCACACGAAGAAACTCGCAAGCTAAAGTTAAATCTATGTGAGCATTCTTTCCAAATTTCTCGCTTGCATTTTAATATTTTTAGATATTTTTTTTTTCCTTAGGATAGCTGAAGTGATCTTTAACGTTGTTATATTGTACGTTTTCAATTTTGGTTCCAGTTTTTTTTTTTTTTTTTTTTTTTTTTTTTTTTTTTTTTTTTTTTTAATACCGGCTACTTTTATTTTCGCAACCGCTTCCGTTAGTGAAAGTAACTTTATACATATATAAAAAACGGCTGCAGCCAAAATCGAAAAAGTAAACATTAATTCGGTTCTAGATGAAACTCAGCTATCCCAAACAGAAAAAATCATTTAAAAATGTTAAAATGCAAGCGAGAAATTTAATAAGAACGCTTCCATAGGTTTATCATTAGCTTGCGAGATTCCTCACGTGACTAGTGTAGTCTCTTAAGACAATATGATTCCTATCACTGTCACTTTAAACGCCTCATTTGTAATACTACAACTATCGTAAAATCTGTGAAAATGAAATCTCTCTATAACGGAATCCTGCCTTAAATGAAAAAATTACATGTTCCCAATAAAAAGAATAAAACAATTATGCCTCCTAAAATAGAAATCTGTATAAAGCTGAATTTTTTTTTTGTTGTTGTTCTTTTGGATTTCGTTTTCAAGGTTTTAATGAATCAATATTTGACAAAGTTGATTACGTAATAAGTATTACGTATTTTTTATTACATATTTTAAATTTTAAAATAAGTTGGCTATGAGAAACTTAGTAAAATTCTCTTTGTAAATTTACTTTGAGGAAGAGGGGGGTGTGAGGCACCAAAATCTATGTTTGCCCCGGACGCAAAAAATGTTAGTTTCGGCCCTGATTTGAATAATGTATTGGTGAGTTTCCGGGTATGTCGAATTTAGGAAACTCTTCTCAAATTAAAGACAGAGCCCGATTATCACAGGGGCACATGAGGCACGTGCCCGGGACCACAATTTCAGGGGGGCCGCAATTTGTGCACTCTCTGAAAATAAAAATTTCCATTTGTAGTTCACAGAAAAAAATGTATTTTTCCCATTCATGTAAACTAAACTATATCAGTATTTTTCACTAACGACAACAAGCTACAATGTAAACTTCGAAATTCTAAGAAGAACGGATGTTACACATAACATGTTTAACGGATATTACATCTAACATGTTTTATTCAGTCTTATAGGTTTAGAACATGTTTCATTCAGTCTTATAGGTTTAGCATTTTACTCACTCTAAAGACCAGATAGTGCAGAAGATTTTACATTCCTATATTTTTAAATGCATTTTTACATTTGTCTATAATATATTATTTTTTCGTAAAGTTATCGTTTAAGTTGTAAACTGCACGTTGTCCAAATTATAATGCATGAATTTTTTTTTTGAGAAAAGGGGCCCAGGCCTGTATATGGCCTGTATGGCCCGGGTCCAACATAGAGTTAATCAGGCTCTGATTAAAGAAGGTCCTGAAATGGCACTGACAGTGTTGTAGTCGTAAAAAAAAAAACAGAGGTTATACGCTACAGGAAGAGGGTATACGCTAAATTTAAGAACGTCACTTCTAGATTATACGCTATAGCTTTGTTTGAGAAACAAAGGGTATACGGAGCATCTTAAAAGAAATCCAGAAGGTATACGGCGTATACCCGCGTATACGCCACTACACCCCTGTGCACTGTGCTTCCCATGGGCAATTCTACAGAAAATTATAATTTTGTGGGGGGAATAAAATTTATAATATGTTTAATTTAAGGGTATATTGGAAAACTTGATATTTTTATATTCTATAATAAAATCCTAATAAAAAGGCATTATAAATTACTGTTTACAAACTAAGTTAAGTACCATTATTGTCTTTGTAAAGTCATAATTTTACGTCAGTTACACAATAAAAGTTACGTCAGTTACACGAGTAAATGCCATTTTTTTTTCTTTTTTATTATTCAGAATTTAATTAAACAAGTTACTGTTATAATTTGGCATTACTGTTGTTATTGAGAACATTAAATCACTTTTTTTAACGGGATAGTTTTGATAATCTTTACACTTCAATGAAGGCAGGAAAAATGTCTGCATCTTTTATGTTACGCCAGTTACAGAATTTTGAAATGCAATTTTGGGGCCTAAAAGAGAGATTGAAATAATCTGCAGGTATTTGGGTATTAAGTCCTTAGTAAGAAATATTTTAAATTGTAAAAATTTGCTTATCTTTATTAGTAAATTTTCTACATAGTTTTGAAAACAAAATTCGATGATCAAATGTTACATCAGTTACGATGGAATTGCCCTATAGATTCAAAGGTTAATCGGGCCCTGCATTGCATGCGCATATATTACAATATGCTTCCTGTATCAAAATAAAATCATTGCTTAAAAAATTATTTTATGAAATTTCAGTTTCAAATTTTCATGTTTGAATAAATTTCTCCCACTCTTACAGAAAATTGCTCTTTCGGTGTATTTGCGATAAGAATTATATTTAAATTTTAAAATAAATATTTTAAAATTTAAAGTATTTGCCAGTCTTTTCAAAGGGAATCATGAGGCGCTTGTAGCGTTAGAATTGTATGATACTGCGCTACTGCGAAAATTCCTGCAAAAGTTTTCAGAATTTCGCTTACAATAACTCCGTTTGTCGAACATTTCACTTAAATTTTTGGTTAGGTTCTGAAACTCCCACCTTCATGACCCCGTAGGGGCAAAATTTTGGAATAGAAGTGCTTGCAGTGGATGACAAAACAACGATTTTTGTAAAATGGAGAATATAAACATGAAATAAGCTAAGCTAAGAATTTTTTGACAGGACACCGCGTGCAAGGCAGTTTTTTTTTAAACAAATAAACATAAAAAGCCATGCAAAAATGTAACACGGTAAAGCACCGTTTATACGTTTTCCCTTTATACGCCTTTTACATTTATACGTCGCGTCAGTGCGGAACCGATTCATCCCTATGTATTTTAATGTTGTAAAGTTTGTTTATACGACACATAATGTTGGTTATACGTCGTTTCTTTCATGCTGTAACTGATTTTCTCAGAATTTTTTCTCCCGGCGTCGTTCTTTTTTTAATTTTCTGTTGGCAATATTTGGGAAAAGATGAAATACAAAGAACATGTGTGACTTCTACATGAGTTCTTTTAAGTTTGTGGAACTTGTGAAGGGGTGAAAGGAGAAGAACGGACAGTGGGCGAACTGCATTAACACTAACGCACTTAGAACATTTATTGTTTCTCACAATACCAGTGAGAAAGATTCCAGGAGCTTAACTCCATACATAATACTTTTCTTAAGTCTCAAAGTAAATATGCACAAAGATTTGTTTAATTAAAATCTGTTTTTATGTTCGATAATGGAATAAAAAAAGTGTTATTCAAGGTGTGCAACTGATTATAAGGTATGATAATTCTCACTTTTATTTTTCAATTTTAGAAATGATTATTTAATATATATTTTTCAAGATATAGTGCATCTTAAACAATCGAAAATGGTAGCAAAATTAAATTTGTGTGATTTCAGCATTATATTTCTACAGTCAAAGATTTTACACCGTAGGCGACTACAATTTCGATCGTACGTTTTTCTCAGATATACGTCGTTTTAGAACAGTCCCCCGAAAGACGTATAATCGGTGCTTTACTGTAATTAGGAAATATTAAAAATAAAAAAGTAAGCTTCTACCGACTCCCCCCCCCCCCCCCAAAAAAAAAAGGCAAATTGAAACAATTACTATTTGCATTCTTCGTCAGGAAATTTGCCTCTCTGAGTATAGTGAGTATCCTTCTTTAACCCATTCGAAACCTGCATCTCTAACACAAATTTTATTCGGTTGACACCACTTTTTTTTTAAACAGTTAACTTTACGTTATTAATCACGGAAATGCTTTAATTAAATAAGGCAAATGTCACTTTTCTTTTTTCTACCGGTATCAAAGACAAGTACTGTATGCACCTTTTGAAGACGCATATAATGCACCCATGGTCCCGAAGGGGTTGAGATAGTTTTTTAACACAGGATCGTAATAAGAAAAATTGAGCTAAAAATTACCTTAAACGGTGGGAGGGTTTCAGAGGGCCCAAGCCCCCCCCCCCCCCTCACCTCCCTGTTGAAAAGTCCTTCGTTTCTTTGTCTCTTAGTGTTTAATTACTTGAAGTCGCTTGAGAAGAATATACTTTTATCATATTTTTCAAAATCATCAGAAATCATTTTCATGCAATTGATATATATTAA
This sequence comes from Maratus speciosus, assembly GCA_963932465.1. Classification (NCBI taxonomy): domain Eukaryota; kingdom Metazoa; phylum Arthropoda; class Arachnida; order Araneae; family Salticidae; genus Maratus; species Maratus speciosus. Next base: position 301,861,548 of record OZ010788.1, read on the forward strand.
TGATGTTTACCATGGCATGTTCGGTATTGAATATGAAGTGTGTAATAGCATTAATAGTTCATTTACAGGGGCACTCAAAAATAATTCCGTTACATTATGTTCAATGGGGAAAAATCGTTTGTAGTGTATTTTAATGACATTATGCTATTTAAAATGTATTGAAAGTTATATAAATGACTGTAAAGTAGAGCGCCGATTATCGGAACTCCAATTAACCGAACTTCCAGTTATCCAAACAGCCTATTCCCCCCCCCCCCCCAAAAAAAAAAAAAAAAAAATTAACTGAATTCCCAGTTATCCATTGGCTTGAAATAAAATTTTAAATAAAGAAAAAAAACTGATAGTGGATCAGAAAATGAGGAAGGTAAAACAGTAAAGGAGATGGGAAGAATTCTAAGCTGTGAAGAAAATGAAATTAACGAGTGGTTAAATAGTGAAGTACATGACCCTGGATATCAGATTATAAATGATGATGAGACTGTATGAGATTCATGTGAAAAAGAAATTGAAGAAAATGAAAACGAATGCCCTGAAAATAGCTCAGGCTCAGGTCCATCAAATAACGAAGCCTTTGAATGTTTGGAAACAGCTACGAGTATGAAATGGCTCGAACGGCAGAAGAACGTTTATCCTATTCAACTAACGTATTTAAGAAGAATTAGAGGTATGGCAGCATGAAAAAGAATGTCTTCATTGAAGCAAGCAACAATCAAAAGCTTTTTTGCTTAAAATTATAATCTCTGGAGTTCAGAAAATGATAAAAAGAGAGAAAAAAATTAATGGTAAAAATGTAAACAAAAAAAAAAAAAAAGAAAAAGACAAAAAAAGAAAAAATTAAACATGGCAGCACTAATTTGTGCTGCCAGTCCTAAGCTTACATAACGTGTGAAGGTTTTTTTACAGTCACAGTCAGAAACATCCCTTAAATAGTCTGTCCATTTATCCGAACTTTTGCTTATCCATAACTATAGGGTCGGTCCCAACTTGTTCGGATAATCAGCGCTCTGCTGTATTTCACTACAAGATGGTTACTGTAGAATAGGGCATTCATAGACTTTATCGTTTATTTGCAAGGACACACAAAAGAAATCACTTACATAGAGTACAACTTTGAGCAATAATTGCTGGTACGTTTTCAGTTTCGGTATGTGCTTTTAAATTTAACTATTTTTTTGCATGTTACTCGTTGTGTAAAAATTCTATACCTCGTATACAGGGCTGCACAAAACAATCCACGTACCACTCCCCTTATTAGCGGAAATTGCTGAAGGGGAATTTTCAACTGTGGCAATTTCCTGTCAGAACTAAATTTTTGCATGCATGTAGTTTATAGATACAAACCTATATATCATATACAGGGATGTTCAAAGAATTCGGATAATTTTCCGATTGTAGATGGGAATTACTGAAATTAGAGTTTTCAAATGTGTTATGCGTTTCCAAATGGTTCAACGTTTAACCTTTCATTTGCATGACAGTGACATTTCATTTAAACGGATGCAAAAACTGCATTTCTTTTTTACATACCATCAAACAAATATTAAAAATATACTTGCTTGATAGAGTACAACAAATAAAATACTATACTTGCTTGATGTACGATTATTATTAGTCACTTGCATAAGAATTTCACTGGTACTTGGCGCCGTAACACGAAATTTATAAAGAGGCAAGTAAAGGTTTGTGAATACGGGTTTAAGTCAAACAATTTCTTCTACAACTATGAAGAGTTAATTAGAAAATAAAAACTTGAAATTGATCAAAGTAGCAACTCTATCAATAAAATTTTGTTATATCACCAAAAAGCAAAAAAAGGTTCTTTTGTGAAAATTAAATATAGGGTAACTCCTGGACAGTCGCCGCATACGGGATAGATGCCGCACCCCTTATATTTCTTGTAATTATCGATATATGGTCGTCAAACGCACAGTATAGGTGTGCAATGAGATTATTTTAACCAGTGTATAGCGTGAATCCCATTTCGATGTTTACTTGTAGAAGTACAATCTTAATTTGACGTAAGTGCATGATTTCACTATCCAAACTTTTAAACACGTTATGTCTAAATACACTAATTACTAAATGCATGCATGATTTCGAATATAAAACTAAGTGCAGCGTTTGTATAGAGTACTGTGTATATGATTACGCCATTCCCCTTAGCGATGGCAGGTAACTGTGATGGCTGACGTCTGCACCATGCAAAATGGGATACATGCCGCATTGCTATTCCGGTATGCATGCCGCAGTTTCTTTTGTACGGGATGATTAAGTGTTATTAACTTTTCCTTTTGTTTTTGCACAGACTAACCATGTTAGGCATGTTATCAAGTTTACTAAAACCAAAGGAGAAAAAAGGGAAAAGAAAAAATAAGAAGTGCAAGAAAGATACAAGTCAAGATGATAATAATGAAAAATTGCATTAAGACTATCGCAGACGTTCTTTGCAAACTACTCCAAAAAAGAGGAAGTGTAATTAGCTTCGTTGCATCATGTGTTTAAATGTAGTTACATAAAGACTGGACTTTTTCGACACTTTTTCTGTAGATTGTAGTCTAAAAAACAGGTCTCTTAACACATTCGGGTATAAGCACCTTCGTAAAGAGCTTACAAAATTTGTTTCTGGCACCAGTAAAAAAGAAAAGTAATATTTGCTTTGTTTAATTAAAGCATTTTCATGATTATTTAAGTAAAGGTAACTTCTTTTAAAAAAGTGGTACCAGACGAATAAAATTTGTGTAAAAGCCACAGGTCCCGAAAGGGTTAACAAATAAATCATGTAAACACGATTTTACTTTTTTCTTTTCCCTTTCTAATACATTGATGTTACGCTGTTGCTGAAATAACAGTTAAAATTTAATCTCTCTATTCTAAAAAAAAGTAACTACCGCTGTCACCGCCGCCGCCGGTTTTGAATTTTTTGTGACCGGAGGTCTTTCTTCGTTAATATTCAGAAAAATAATGGATACAAAAATACGAAAATCGGTGGTATTATACAGAAATGTTTGATAAACACGCTGATGCAGACAGTTTTCAAATCGAAGAATCATTTTAAGAGATATTTAATGCTAAAGTTGGACAAAATCGTTCCACTAAAAAAGTTTTATAGGAGCAAAAACTATTCATGGGAATTTAATCATTTTTAGATCATTTTATACATTTGAAGTTCCCGGTGTGCAGACTGTATTTCTTTTTTAATTTGACTCATTTTTTGAGGTTTTATTTCTATTTTAAATTAAAATTTTCAGCATTTCTAGAGATATATTTACATTATTTTAGAAAACTAGGGGGCTCGGCCCAATACGAGCTACGCTCGCCAACCCCCGTCCAGACACCGCAGACTCTAAATGCAGGCTAATTTGATCGGCTTTAAAAAGATTTCGAAAGATTGAATTATATTTTAAAAAACAGTGGCGATCTCCCTATAAACGGATTTCTATTCATTTCTCTTTGATTGGGGAATTTTAACGCCAAATCCGCTGCGGTACTATTTGATTATCCAGTCGACCAATTTCGCCAAATTATATAAATCGCCAAACCACTCGCCCAATTGTACAAATTGACATAATTTTTATTTTAAATAACGAAAGAACAAATAAATTAGTACAACATTAATAAAAATACAAATAAAACGTCGAAATAAAAATAACTTGATGACGTAGACACGTGTATAAATAAGCTAATATAAAAGGAATTAAGTAAACAGAGTCTTTGTCTCCTGGTATTTTTTAACAAAGCGAAAAGAAAGTTCTTTTAAATGAGACATTTTAGATAACAGACATTGCATTACATTACAAGATAAAAACACTTAAAACAATATAAAAGGACATTTTGGATTCATTCTGAATCCCTCATCAGCTAATTCAGCCCTCATCAGCAAATTACTCTGACGTAATTTTGACCAAGCTATTCTTTCTCTTTTAAATATTCACGTGAAAATACTTTTGTTAATAATGAAATATTATTTGCGCTTTCCTAGCAATAATAGTTGAAAAGAACCTCTCAAAATATCAAATAAATGTCTAGCGCAATTTCTAAATTTAAACTGTTTTCCAATATTATTTTGTGTTCATTTTATGTAATAACTGTAATGTGACTTACATATGACGTAATTTTTCCTATTTAAGACTTCTAACGCATGTTAATGAATTTATTATTTTACAATATCCTTTCTCTGTTAAAATTCACATGTAAATATAGTTTTTATGAAGTAATTTTCAATAAATTCCTGTTTTTTATGCGTAATTATTTAATTCTAATTTGAAAGTTTTTTTCTGTTTATAATAGTCACGTGTAAATAAATTTTTAATTTGAAGCAAACATTATAGTTTGCGCTGTTTATACACTTGGCAACAGATTAAATTAGTACAATTTTCTAAAGTAAGTAAAAAAATCTCTCGAAATGCTGAAAATTTGAATTTAAAATAGAAATAAAACCTCAAAAAATGAGACAAATTAAAAAAATAAACGAAGTCTGCACACCGGGAAATTCTAACGTATAAAGTGATCTAAAAATCATTAATTCCGATGTATAGTTTTTGCTCCTATAAAACTTTTTTAATGGAACGATTTTGTCCAACTTTAGCATTAAATATCTCTTAAAATAATTCATCGATTTGAAAACTGTCTGCATCAGCGTGTTTATCAAACATTTCTCTATAATACCACCGATTTTCATATTTTTGTACGCAATATTTTTCTTAATATTAACGGAGAAAGACCTCCGGTCACAAAAAAATTCAAAACCAGCGGCGGTGACAGCGTAAGTTACTTTTTTTAGAACTAGGGGGCTCGGCCCCCTACGAGCTACGCCCGCCAACCCCCGTCCAGACACCGTAGACTCTAAATGCACGCTAATTTGATCGGCTTTAAAAAGATTTCGAAAGATTGAATTATAATTTAAAAAACAGTGGCGATCTCTCTATAAACGGATTTCTATTCATTTCTCTTTGATTGGGGAATTTTAACGCCAAATCCGTTGCGGTACTACTTGATTATCCCGTCGACCAATTTCGCCAAATTATATAAATCGCCAAACCACTCGCCAAATTATACAAATTGACATAATTTTTATTTTAAACTAGGGGGCTCGGCCCCCTACGAGCTACGCTCGCCAACCCCCGTCCAGACACCGCAGACTCTAAATGCACGCTAATTTGATTGGCTTTAAAAAGATTTCGAAAGATTGAATTATAATTTAAAAAACAGTGGCGATCTCTCTATAAACGGATTTCTATTCATTTCTCTTTGATTGGGGAATTTTAACGCCAAATCCGCTGCGGTACTACTTGATTATCCCGTCGACCAATTTCGCCAAATTATATAAATCGCCAAACCACTCGCCAAATTATACAAAGTGACATAATTTTTATTTTAAATAACGAAAAAACAAATAAATTAGTACAACATTAATAAAAATACAAATAAAACGTCGAAATAAAAATAACTTGATGACGTAGACACGTGTAACAACATTTCAAAATAAGCTAATATAAAAGGAATTAAGTAAACAGAGTCTTTGTCTCCTGGTATTTTTTAACAAAGTGAAAAGAAAGTTCTTTTAAATGAGACATTTTAAATTAATCGTTTTTAATCTGACACAATTTTGACCAAACTATTCTTTCTCTTTTTAATATTTACGTGAAAATACTTGTGTTAGAAATTAAATATTATTTGCGCTTTCCTAACAAAAATAGTTGAAAAGTATCCTCTTAAAATATCAAATAAATGTCTAGCGCAATTTCTAAATTTAAACCTTTTTGCAATATTATTTTGTGTTCATTTTATGTAATAACTGTAATGTGACGTAAATATGACGTAATTTCTCTTATTTAAGACTTCTAACGCATGTTAATAAATTTATTGTTTTACAAATTCCTTTCTCTCTTAAAATTCACGTGTAATTATAGTTTTTATGACGTAATTTTTAATAAGTTCCTGCTTTTTGTACAGAATTATTTAATTCTAATTCCAAATGTTTTTTTCTGTTTATAATAGTTACGTGTAAATAAATTTTTAATTTATTTACACGTATAAATATATATATATATTTTTTTTGAAGCAAACATTATTGCTTCCGCTGTTTATACAGTTGGCAACAGTTTAAATTAATATCACTTTCTAAAATCTGTTAAAAATATCTCTAGAAATGCTGAAAATCTGAATTTAAAATAGAAATAAAACCTCAAAAAATTAGTCAAAATAAAAAAATTAATGCAATCTGCACTTCGGCGAATTCTAACGCATAAAATGATCTAAAAATGATTAAATTCCTATGAACAGTTTTTGCTCCTATAAAACTTTTTTAGTGGAACGATTTTGTCCAACTTTAGCATTAAATATCTCTTAAAATAATTCTTCGATCTGAAAACTGTCTGCATCAGCGTATTTATCAAACATTTCTGTATAATACTACCGATTTTCATATTTTTGTATGCATTATTTTTCTTAATATTAACGAAGAAAGACCTCCGGTCACAAAAAATTCAAAACCGGCGGCGGCGGCGGCGGCGGCGGCGGCGGTGACAGCGGTAGTTACTTTTTTTTAGAATAGAGAGATTGATATTTTGCACTCCCACTCCCTTTAAGATTTTCAAATGTGTATTTCACAAGACCGTGCATGGAATTTCAGATACATCTAATATTACATTTAATATAATTTTTTTACTGACTAGGGGGCTCTGCCCCCTACGAGCTACGCTCGTCAACCCCCGTTCAGACACCGCAGACTCTAACAGCACGCTAATTTGACCGCCTTTAAAAAGATTTCGGAAGATTGAATTATAGTTTGAATCTGACAATTATAATCTGACGTAATTTTCACCAAACTATTCTTTCACTTTTTAATATTCACGTCAAAATACTTTTGTTAGAAATGAAATATTATGATCATCTTAAAATGTCAAGTAAATGTCTCGCGCAATTTTTAAATTAAAACTGCTTTGCAATATTATTTTTTGTTCATTTTACGTAATAAGTGTAATATGACGTAAATTCTCCTATTTAGGACTTCTAACGCATGTTACTGAATTTATTATTTGACAATATTCTTTCTCATTTAAAATTCACGTTAACTATAGTTTTTATGACGTAATTTTCAATGAGTTCCTGCTTTTTATATTTTTTGTTTATAATAGTCGCGTGTAAAATAAATTTTTAATTTGAAGCAAACATTATTGGTTGCGCTTTTTATACAGTTGGCAACAGTTTAAATTAATACAATTTTCTAAAATTTGTAAAAAATATCTCTCGAAATGCTGAAAATTTGAATTTAAAATAGAAATAAAACCTCGAAAAATTATTCAAATTAAAAAACTAACTGCAATCTGCACACCGGGAAATTCTGACGCATAAAATGATCTAAAAATAATTAAATTCCTATGTACAGTTTTTGCTCCTATAAAACTTTTTTAATGGAACGATTTTGTCCAACTTTGGCATTAAATATCTCTTAAAATAATTCTTCGATTTGAAAACTGTCTGCATCAGCGTGTTTATCAAACATTTTTCTATAATACTACCGATTTTCATATTTTTGTATGCAACAGTTTTTTTAATATTAACGAAGAAAGACCTCCGGTCACAAAAAATTCAAAACCGGCGGCGGCGGCGGTGACAGCGGTAGTTACTTTTTTTAGAATAGAGAGATAACGAAAAAAGAAATAAATTAGTACAACATTAATAAAAATACAAATAAAACGTCGAAATAAAAATAACTTGATGACATAGACACGTGTAACAACATTTCAAAATAAGCTAATATAAAAGGAATTAAGTAAACAGAGTCTTTATCTCCTGGTATTTTTTAACAAAGTGAAAAGAAAGTTCTTTTAAATGAGACATTTTAAATTAATCGTTTTTAATCTGATGTAATTTTGACCAAACTATTCTTTCTCTTTTTAATATTCACGTGAATGTACTTGTGTTAGAAATGAAATATTATTTGCCCTTTCCTAAGAAAAATAGTTGAAAAGTATACTCTTAAAATATCAAATAAATGTCTAGCGCAATTTCTAAATTTAAACCGTTTTGCAATATTATTTTGTGTTCATTTTATGTAATAACTGTAATGTGACGTAAATATGACGTAATTTCTCCTATTTAAGACTTCTAACGCATGTTAATAAATTTATTGTTTTACAAATTCCTTTCTCTCTTAAAATTCACGTGTAATTATAGTTTTTATGATGTAATTTTTAATAAGTTCCTGCTTTTTGTACATAATTATTTAATTCTAATTCCGAATGTTTTTTTCTGTTTATAATAGTCACGTGTAAATAATTTTTTAATTTATTTACACGTATAAATATTTTTTTTTTTTTTTTTTTTTTTTGAAGCAAACATTATTGTTTCCGCTGTTTATACAGTTGGCAACAGTTTAAATTAATATCACTTTCTAAAATCTGTTAAAAATATCTCTAGAAATGCTGAAAATCTGAATTTAAAATAGAAATAAAACCTCAAAAAATTAGTCAAAATAAAAAAATTAATGCAATCTGCACTCCGGCAAATTCTAACGCATAAAATGATCTAAAAATGATTAAATTCCTATGAACAGTTTTTGCTCCTATAAAACTTTTTTAGTGGAACGATTTTGTCCAACTTTAGCATTAAATATCTCTTAAAATAATTCTTCGATCTGAAAACTGTCTGCATCAGCGTGTTTATCAAACATTTCTGTATAATACTACCGATTTTCATATTTTTGTATGCATTATTTTTCTTAATATTAACGAAGAAAGACCTCCGGTCACAAAAAATTCAAAACCGGCGGCGTCGGCGGCGACGGTGACAGCGGTAGTTACTTTTTTTAAGAATAGAGAGATACAGAGAAGAGATTGTACTAATTTAACCTGTTTCCAAATGTATAAACAGCGCAAACAATAATGTTTGTTTCAAATTAAAAATTTATTTATACGTGACTATTATACACAGAAAAAATCATTTGGAATTAGAATTAAATAATTATGTACAAAAAGCAGGAATTTATTAAAAATTACGTCATAAAAACTATACACGTGAATTTTAAAAGAGAGAGGATATTGTAAAATAATAAATTCATTAACATGCGTTAGAAGTCTTAAAATAGGAGAAATTACGTCATATTTACGTCACATTACAGTTATTACATAAAAAGAACACAAAATAATATTGCAAAAAAGTTTAAATTTAGAAATTGCGCTAGACATTTACTTGATATTTTGAGAGGATCTCTTCAACTATTTTTGTTAGGAAAGCGCAAATAATATTTCATTTCTAATAAAAGTATTTTCAAGTGAATATTTAAAAGAGAAAGAATAGCTTGGTCAAAATTACGTCAGATTAAAAACGATTAATTTAAAATGTCTCATTTAAAAGAACTTTCTTTTCGCTTTGTTAAAAAATACCCGGAGACAAAGACTATGTTTACTTAATTCCTTTTATATTAGCTTATTTTGAAATGTTTAACTTATTTTACTTAATCAAAGACGAAAACAGCGATTGTATCTTAGGTACTACTTAGTTATCCCGTCGACCAAAAATCTATCATTCGCCAAACTATAAGATTAAATGCCATTAATGGTTGATCGTAAATGTCACATTAACTTGACTTTAAGCAAGTTACACGTGTCTACGTCATCAAGTTATTTTTATTTCGACGTTTTATTTGTATTTTTATTAATGTTCTACTAATTTATTTGTTCTATCGTTATTTAAAATAAAAATTATGTCAATTTGTATAATTTGGCGAGTGGTTTGGCGATTTGTATAGTTTGGCGAAATTGGTCGACGGGATAATCAAGTAGTACCGCAGCGCATTTGGCGTTAAAATTCCCCAATCAAAGAAAAATGAATAGAAATCCGTTAATAGTGATATCGCTACTGTCTCTCTATTCTAAAAAAAAGTAACTACCGCTGTCACCGCCGCCGCCGCCGGTTTTGAATTTTTTGTGACCGGAGGTCTTTCTTTATTAATATTAAGGAAAATAATGCATACAAAAATATGAAAAACAGTAGTATTATACAGAAATGTTTGATAAACAAGCTGATGCAGAATCTTTTCAAATCGAAGAATTATTTTAAGATATATTTAATGCTAAAGTTGGACAAAATCGTTCAACTAAAAAAGTTTTATAGGAGCAAAAACTATTCATGGGAATTTAATCATTTTTAGATCATTTTATACGTTATAATTTCCCGGTGTGCAGAATTAATTTATTTTTTTAATTTGACTCATTTTTCGAGGTTTTATTTCTATTTTAAATTCAAATTTTCAGCATTTCGAGAGATATTTTTTACTTATTTTAGAAAATTGTACTAATTTAACCTGTTGCCAACTGTATAAATAACGGAAACAATAATGTTTGCTTCAAATTAAAAATTTATTTACACGTGACTATTATAAACAGAAAAGATACTTTAAAATTAAAATTAAATAATTGCGTATAAAAAGCAGGAACTTATTGAAAATTACGTCATAAGAAGTATACACGAGAATTTTAAAGGAGAAATGATATTGTAAAATAATAAATTCATTAACATGCGTTAGAAGTCTTAAATGGGAGAAATTACGTCATATTTACGTCACATTACAGTTATTACATAAAATTAACACAAAATAATATTGCAAAACAGTTTAAATTTAGAAATTGCGCTAGACATTTATTTGTTATTTTGAGGGGATCTTTTCAACTATTTTTGTTAGGAAAGCGCAAATAATATTTCATTTCTAACAGAAGTATTTTCACGTGAATATTTAAAAGAGAAAGAATAGCTTGGTCAAAATTACATCAGATTAAAAACGATTAATTTAAAATGTCTCATTTAAAAGAACTTTCTTTTCGCTTTGTTAAAAAATGCCAGGAGACAGAGACTCTGTTTACTTAATTCCTTTTATATTAGCTTATTTTGAAATGTTGTTACACCTGTCTACGTTATAAAGTTATTTTTATTTCGAAGATATTTGTATTTTTATTAATGTTGTACTTGTTGGGGCGCTGCTTTTTACATCAAAGTTTAAACTATATTCGTATTTTCAGATATTATAAATCTTACGATTAAATATATTTAAAATGATTCACAAATCCCACTTATTTATTCGTCGAACATCTTTTATTTTTTACAAAACAAAAACTGAAACATTTGAGCTGTTGCCAACTCAACAATACTAAATAAATTTAAGCCACAACAGTACTCTCCTCCCAGTAACGAAGTTACGTTACAATATATACAAAAAAAAAATGTTAATTACAAAAATAACAATGCACTAAAATTTGAACATTACTTAAAAATAAATATAAATGTACTAATCTCGAAATCGCACAGGAAGTTTAATCGTTCGTCCCGAACGTGACTGTTTTTCAGGAAGTTTTTGGTCTTGAATATGAGAGTCATGTGGTGCTTTTGCAGGTTGTATTTTCTGTGTTGGTTGCTTTGTAGCAAAGTCTGGTATTTGCAAGAAGTATGCAGACTTTAACCTATCAATAGAGACAGTTACAGTTTTGTCTTTGATTTTGAGCGTGAAATATTTTTCGTTTCTATCAACGACTGGAAATGGACCTTCGTATGGGGGTTCCAGTTGCTTTTTAACTCTGTCTTTGCGAACAAACACATGTGACGTGGTTTTTAAATCTTTAGGAACAAATATTTTTTGTACATACTTTTTTGACACAGTTCTTGGTCCGACTTCTTCTATCACTTTTTGAAGTTGTTTGGCAAAATTATCAGGTGGTGTAGGAATTGTACTTTCATGGAAAAATTCTCCAGGTAAACGTATGTTTTGTCCATAGAGCATCTGGTCTATAGTATGTGCAGAATCTTCTTGCATGGCAGTGCGTAGATCAAGAAGAACAGTTGGCAGTGTTTCACTCCAGGCCAGGTTATTGTGTGCCATTAGTGCGGTCTTTAGAGTTCTGTGTAATCGTTCGACTTTTCCATTGGCTTGGGGGTGGTAGGCAGTCGTGTGCTGCAATTTTATCCCACACATTTTTGTCAGGGTGTTTAAAAGCTCTGATGCAAACTTTGAACCACGATCCGTGACGAGCCGACATGGAGTTCCAAATCTAGAAATCCAATTACCATAAAATGCTTTGGCAACTGTGTCGGCTGAAATGTTGTTCAGCGGAATCACTTCCATCCAGTTAGTATGCCGATCTATGCAGGTCAGGCAGTAGATATTACCGTTTGATGGTGGTAAAGGTCCTATCAGGTCAATATGAACATCACAACCTTTCCGATGGAGGTTGAAATTCACCGAAGCTTGATTTGGTATGTCGATTGATTTTGCTCTTTTGGCAGGCCATACATGACCGGGTCCATAGCTGTACATCTTTTCGGATGTTTGGCCAGATAAATTTTGATGTCAGGAGTTTTACAGATGATTTAACCCCGGGATGAGACATTCCATACATTTGATGAAATATTTTCATGCGATAGGATTTGGGAATATATGGTCTTATATTACTTGTTGAAGTTTCACACCACAAAGACTTTCCAGAAGGTAGCGGATACTGCTTGAATTTCAGGGAAGTTTTGGATGTCTTCAAGTTTCGAAATTCTTCATCTTGACCTTGCTCATCAGCTATTTTATCATAATCGATCAAAGAAATTTCTTCAACTCTAGATAGTGTATACACAATGATATTTTCTTGACCTTTAATATGTTGGATATCAGTTGAAAATTGTGAAATGTAGTGTAAGTGACGAAGTTGGCGAGGAGATGCTTTGTCAGGCTTTTGTAGGAATGCAAAGGTTATGGGTTTGTGGTCTGTGTATATCGTGAATTTTCTTCCTTCTAATAAATGCTTGAAATATTTGATAGAGAGATAAATACCAAGTAATTCTCTATCGTAAGTACTGTAGTTCTTTTGTGCATCATTTAGCTTCTTAGAATAAAATGCGATAGGTTTCCATCCTTTATCTTCATATTGTTGAAGTACTGCTCCAATTGCTGAATCTGAAGCGTCTGTACATAATGACAGAGATAGTTCAGAATTCGGAAATGATAAGAGTGCAGTATTGGCTAAATCATCTTTGCATTGTTGGAACTGTTTTTTCGCTTCATCTGTCCAAGGAATTTTTCTTCTATCTTTCTTTCTTGCTCCTTTGAGGTAATCATGTAAAAGAGATTGGTTTTTAGATGCATCTTTTAGATATCGACGATAAAAATTAATCATGCCTAGGAATGTTCTAAGTTCATGAATAGTTTTTGGAAGTTGATAGTTAAGAATGGCATGAACCTTGTCAGGTAAAGGACGTGAGCCTTGAGGAGTAATTAAATATCCCAAAAATTCAATTTCTTGTGTTCCCAGGATTGATTTGGAAATGTTTATACGAAGACCGTAATCATTTAATCTTTCAAACACTAACTTGGGGTGATTTTTGTGTTCTTTTTCACTAGTAGATGCAATAAGAATATCATCTAAATAGGTGAAAACAAAATCTAGACCTGAAAAAACTTAATGTACAAATCTTTGGAATGTTGCTGACGCGTTTTTCAAGCCGTAACTCATCACATTAAATTCATATAAATCGAATGGCGTGATAATTGCAGTTTTGCACCTATCTTCTTCGGCGATGGGAACTTGATAATAGGCTTTAAATAAATCAATTTTAGAATAGATAGTTGTATCTTTCAAAATGTGATGAAAATCTTCGATTCGCGGAATAGGATATCTATCAGGAATAGTTTTGGCATTTACTTGTCTGTAATCTCCACATGGGCGAAAAGTGCCATCTTTTTTCGGAACCATATGAAGAGGGCTCGACCATTGAGAACTAGAAGGCCTGATTATATTATTATTGAGCATAAATTGGAATTCTTGTTTTGCTATTGCAAGTCGTTGATGATCTAACTGTCTTGCTTTAGAATGGACAGGTTGACCTTTTGTAATAATATGGTGTTGAACATTATGTTTTACACTTGATAAGGATAAATTTGGTTTGGTTATTTCAGGATATTGCCTTAACAGAGTATAAAATTTAGTGGAATTACTTACTGTGCCGATATTACTATCTTCACTGATGGAAGCAACTTCGCCATTAATACTTAGTTGAGTTGCTCCATCAATTAGTTTCTTCTTATGTAAATCAATTAACAAGTTAAATTTGTTTAGAAAATCAGAGCTCAAATTTCCTTTGTTTATCTTAGCAACAATAAAAGGAAATTGAAATTCTCGCCTAAGTCCTAAATCAAGTGTTAACATCTTTATACCATACGTTTCAATTTCTGTGCCATTTGCAGCATATAGTTTGTAATCAACGGATTGCTTATCTTGAGGAGAAGCTGGTAAAATACTAACATTTGCACCGCTGTCCACCAAGAAACGCACTTTCGAGTTTTTATCTCTAACAAATAAGCGAAATTTGCGACAATCCGAAAATCTATCTGCAGTGGAATCTGTCGCTACATCTACTGCATTCCAAGCACAAGGCTGGGTGCATTTATCAGGAAAACAACGATCGCCGAAACGGAAATGAAAATAACACAGTTTGCCATTAGGATTGTAGCGCTTACGAGATCTGCTTCGCGAGCCAGAACGGTTTTCATTATTTCGAGAATTAGCTCTGGATTTTCGTGAAACGCACAGTTGCGAAATTTGCTGTTCCAGAGAAGCAATTCGATTTACAAGTTCATTATTAACGTGAGATCCCGCATTATCATTAATATCAGATTTATTATTTGTAGAAAAAATTTCAGGTCTTGAATTCATATCACATATTTTATCTGCCATTACAGCTAATTTTTCTAATTTTTCTTCGCTAACAAGCAAATATTTTTTATGCCGTCGGGCAATTTTTTAAGCCAAAGTGTTTTAATTAGGTTGTCAGAAACGTCAGAAGTAGCTATAGTTCTTAGCTTTTGAAGGAGCTGACTAGGTTTCATACTTCCTATTTCAATTCCGGTTATCAATCGCTTAATTCGCACGTTTTCGCTTTCTCTAAATAAATGTAGCAACCTAGCTTTAGAATCGGAATATATTTGGTTAAACTGTCACTATTTATTATATCCCACACATTCTCTCCGTATTTAGATTCAAGTTGAGCAACTAAATAATTAAATTTTGTCTCTTCCTTAGTAATATCATCAATTTTAAATTGTGCTTCAACTTGAAAAAACCATATTTCTGGTCTATGAGTCCAAAATAAAGGAATTTTTATGCTCACCTTGTTTAGTTCCGGCGTTTCTTTCACAAAAGGATCATTACTGTTCGTCAATTCACTTTTAGACATTTTTGAACTTGACGGGTCACCAGTTTATTGGGGAGCTGCTTTTTACATCAAAGTTTAAACTATATTCGTATTTTCAGATATTATAAATCTTACGATTAAATATATTTAAAATGATTCACAAATCCCACTTATTTATTCGTCGAACATCTTTTATTTTTTACAAAACAAAAACTGAAACATTTGAGCTGTTGCCAACTCAACAATACTAAATAAATTTAAGCCACAACATACTAATTTATTTGTTCTTTCGTTATTTAAAATAAAAATTATGTCAATTTGTATAATTTGGCGAGTGGTTTGGTGATTTATATAATTTGGCGAAATTGGTCGACTAGATAATCAAGTAGTACCGCAGCGGATTTGGCGTTAAAATTCCCCAATCAAAAAGAAATGAATAGAAATCCGTTTATAGGGAGATCGCCACTGTTTTTTAAATTATAATTTAATCTTTCGAAATCTTTTTAAAGCCGATCAAATTAGCGTGCAATTAGAGTCTGCGGTGTCTGGACGGGGGTTGGCGAGCGTAGCTCGTAGGGGGCCGAGCCCCCTAGTTTATAAAAACTTTTCAAAATAACAGACAATACATTACATTACAAGATAAAAACACTAAAAACAATATAAAAGGACGTTTCGGATTCATTCTGAATCCCTCATTTACGTTAGGAATTAGCTGATGAGGGATTCAGAATGAATCCAAAATGTCCTTTTATATTGTTTTAAGTGTTTTTATCTTGTAATGTAATGCAATGTCTGTTATCTAAAATGTCTCATTTAAAAGAACTTTCTTTTCGCTTTGTTAAAAAATACCAGGAGACAAAGACTGTTTACTTAATTCCTTTTATATTAGCTTATTTTGAAATGTTCTTACACGTGTCTATGTCATCAAGTTATTTTTATTTCGACGTTTTATTTGTATTTTTATTAATGTTGTACTAATTTATTTGTTCTTTCGTTATTTAAAATAAAAATTATGTCAATTTGTATAATTTGGCGAGTGGTTTGGCGATTTATATAATTTGGCGAAATTGGTCGACGGGATAATCAAGTAGTACCGCAGCGGATTTGGCGTTAAAATTCCCTAATCAAAGAGAAATGAATAGAAATCCGTTTATAGGGAGATCGCCACTGTTTTTTAAATTATAATTCAATCTTTCGAAATCTTTTTAAAGCCGATCAAATTAGCGTGCATTTAGAGTCTGCGGTGTCTGGACGGAGGTTGGCGAGCGTAGCTCGTAGGGGGCCGAGCCGAGCCCCCTAGTGTTTTAGAAAAAAATTGTTAAAAAATATGGTACAGATACAGGGATGTAGTGGAGGGTATACGGAGGTATACGCCGTATGCCTTCTGGATTTTTTAAAGGAACACCGTATACCCTCTGTTTCTCAAGAAAGCTATAGTATATAGGCTCTAGGGTATACGCTCCACCTTGAGCGTATACCCTCTGCTTAGAGCGCATACCCTCTGTTTTATTTACCACTACACCACTGTACAGATGTCATATTCGCCTCATATGGACTTTACCCACGAATGGCAACAGCCACGCCTCTGCGGGAATTTTCCCTCCGAAAAAGACTTTTTATTGGACGAAGGGGAAACAGTGTTAAAATGTTCTTCACGCCCATTGATGTTTTTCTCTGTTTTAACCGCAGTTGACGTCACATGGGTAAAGTCCATTGGCGCGATTTTTTTCTGACGCCAATGTCATATACGCAACGTGTACTTAACTGGCGCCAAAGTGTCGTTATTTTGCTTGATGTGGTAACCCGGATTATGTTGTTTATGCTGTTGATGTTTTCGCCAAATTGGCAACCGAAAAAAATAGCGCAAATATGGGGCGAATATGAAATCTGTATCAAAAATAGTAATAATTTGTTTTGATTTTTTTTCTTTGTCGCAGTACACGCGTTGTATATTTAACATTAAATAGCACAGCATAATTTTTTGGTACAGATGTCATATTCGCCCCATATTGGCGCGATTTTTTTTCGGTTGCCTATTTGGCGAAAACATCAACACCATAAACAACATAATCCGGGTTACCACATCAAGCACTTTGGCGCAAGTTAAGTACCTGTTGCCTATATGATATTGGCGACAGAAAAAAATCGCGCCAATATGGGGCGAATATGACATCTGTTCCGATTTTTTTAATTTTATGTCCACCATGGGACTTTATACACAAATTAAAAAAAAAAATGTGCGGCATAAATCCCGGAATTACCCTAATAAAAAACTTTTTCTTTCTTTCTTTTCTTTTCCTTTTTTGTTTGTATGTATATGTGCACGCGTGTGAGAGTGCGAGTGCGTGTCAGAATTATGTTAATAGTACACTGTCTTACTGAAATAATGAAATTTTATATAATTTTTCCACTTATTTTCCTAAAAAAATAAAATAAACCATAAAAATTCTCCACATGATGTTATTTATTGTATGTGTATTTACTACAATGTGCGTATCTACTGAATTCATCCAAGGTACTGATTTAAATTGATTTAATTTACTTGAGATTTACAGGGAACCAATCTACTGTATAAATCAAGGGTTTACGTTTAAATTGCGCATACGTTTATGTGTGTAATGTATAATTATTACTAATGTATATCATTCAGTTTACAGTCATGTCCGCTTGAAGGGTTAACAATTTTTTACCAATGGTTATTTTACACAAAGTATTCTATTAAAAATTTTTCATTTCTTCCTAATGTCGACTAACATAAATTTTGTGTACGTAGGTCAGTCGTTGAAAAAAACTATACTGCATTATCCTTCTAACGGCTGCGATAAATACATTTTTGCTATCGGAATTACGAAAGGTGAAAATATATTTATCGCAGCCGTATATTTCGAAAAGATAAAAGCTGATAAAATCGTCAATTCTAATTTGGATCATAATCATTTAGTTGAGGTAAATTGATGTTGGTGTCCACAATGAATATTTGACTAATGAAAATATTTATAATTTTATCTGTAAATAAATTTTATTTATTATGCATACCTAATGAAATCAATAGAAGAATAAGAAATGGATGGAATGTTTTTGGGAAAATTAATATTATTTTGAAAAGTAACATGCCTCTTTGCTGGAAAAGAAAAGTGTTTAACCAATGTGTTTTGCCTGCACTACCTTATGGAGCGAAAATACGGACGCTAACAAAACGGATGGTGCAAAAATTAGAAATAACACAGCAAAGTATGGAAAGATGTATGCTAGGTATAAGGTATAACTAGAAGAGACAGGAAAATAATAACCTGGTCAGACGGAAGTTTTTGACATCGTTGAAAGAATTAAACAGCTGAAATGGAAATGGGCTGGGCACATTGCAAGAAGACAAGACAAGAGATGGAGCATAAACGCCCTACAGTGGTATCCCAGAGATGTAAAACGACCAAGAAGACGACCTCAGGTAAGATGGAGCGAAGAAATCAGAAAAGTAGCTGGTGTTAGTTGGATGACTAAAACGCTAGACAGGAAGCAATGGAAAAATCTGGGGAGACCTACATCCAGCAGTGGATCGAAAACGGTTTTTGTTGTTGTTGTTAATGATGATGATATAATATGTATGCACTATAATTATTTAAGCAACATAACATGTTCTGCGGATTGACTGCTATAAAATTGTTTATACTAAAAAAAAAAAAATGGAAGCCATAAATCACTCAGTTATCAGTGCTTGCTTGGTTGATTTATTGACTTACACGACTGATATTGTAATAAGGTTTAACAAATATTATTTAATTGCATTTCCTAGACGTTTATTTCGGCCTATATATGATCCTTTTTAAGAGTTTGCGGGGGAAATCCTGAAAATGTAATAAAATTGTCAAAAAATGCCTTTGTTTTCAGGCTCGGTGGAAAGATGAGTGAAAAAATTTAAACATTACAGAAGAAGAGAAGATTCAACTAGAAAGAGTTTTATCGGTTTAGTCTATATCTAGAGAAGATTTAGACTAAACCGAATTTCCGACGCGAAACTGCAAGAAAGGAGAAAACCCGGGGCCACAATTGATTATAACATGATAAGTAATTTATTTATCAAAAAAGGGAAAACTCGTCTCGAATCCAAACTTGCAAATTTTTGGCCTTTACGTTTTAAAATGTATCATATAGTTTCGTGTTGTTGAGCAGGGAATTTGAGAACCACCTTAATATAATTTTTTGGACGGTGGGCAATCTGGTTTGGTCAAATTAGACCAACAAGAATTTTTTTAATTTTTACATCTTCATTCATTCATATTGTTTTTATCAGTTTCTTTTCTGTTCATACTTTTAAGGCATGTCGAGAAATTTGCAGAACTTTGTGTTGTATATTGTATAGGCTGAGTTCAATTGTGAAAGATTTTGTTAAATATGTTTATATTACTTTAACCATACCTCTTGCTTTAATTTAAATTGTATTATAAGGCTGGAGGCTGATTTCAAAATAGGGACATAGACTCCGTCCTAATAATAAAATTTATTTGACTAAAGATGATTTTAGGAAATATCTGGCTATGAACTATGAGAGAGAGTATTATCATTGACTGTGAATGTAAGAAAGGATAAAAGTAACATTGGATCATAAAAGTGGTCATTCTAACTTATAGAAAATCAATTTGATATAGGGGAGACTAGAGAGGGTTGACCCCCGCCCCTTTTTGCAAAATGATTTTTTATTTTTTAAATATTGAACGTAGAATAAAGTTTTATATATCATTTTATTCGTTATACAAACAGTTATCAAAATAAAATTGCTACATAAATGTAATATATAAGAAATTTGAAAAATGATTGATTTTAATCATGAGAAAATAATATGGGTCAAGGCAACATATGGGAGGGTTGACACACTTTGTTTTATATTGAATTACTTGTGAAGAGAAATAAATTCAGTTAAAAAAAAAATAACTTTATTCTACATGCTTTAATTATTGTAAAAAAATATTTTTGAAAATATGATGCTTAAAGAAACCTGTTTAAACGCAATCGCAAATCAGAGGAAATATTTTTTTTGTTTTAAACAGGATTTTGTCTGAGCAGGTATAGATGTACAGCAGGGAAAAAGAAATTTTAATATTTAAGACAGTATTCCGTTAGAGACAGGTTCCGTTTTCATAGGGTTTCATGTATTATTATGTCCGGATTTAGAAGCCACTGTCCCGCTTTTTTTTTTTTGTCACTTTGTCCTACTTTTTGTGACACTCGACCTGACAACTCTAGTTGTCACATAGTTTGGCTTCATCTCACTGTATTGATCCTGGTAAAAGTTGTCTACATATTTACCTACAGTATTTCGATCAATGCTATGTACTTTTGCAGCCGCATGAGCACTTAACTTATCATTAACCCTTAATTGCAATGTAAATTTCCATCACCTTTTTATTTAATTTTTAATACATAAATTAAGTTCTTACAACCACTATATTTATATAGAAATATTAATCCTCTAAAAATTACAAAAATATGCTACTAAATAAAGTTAAAAATTTATCTTAAGATTTCTGGTGTCTAATCCTTAATATAAAAATAAAAAACACAATTCTAAAAGAATAATTCATGCAATTAAGGGTTAACATGTTTTAACCCTTTCAGGGGCAAACTACTTTCAGTACTAAAATGTTGAAATAAATGACTGGCACCGGAATTTACGAACAAATTTATTTGGAAATAAGAAAAAGGCTATATTTCACATAAATATTAAATGGAAAAGATTTTAGCAAAATTCTGGTGTCATTGTGGCGTTTGGGAATTAAAATTAAGTGTTTTCAAAAACATACCACTGCCCCAGAAAGGCTTAAGACTGCTGCTTTCATACTTTCTAGTCTTTTTCACTGTTTCTATTTATCTATTGGAAGTAATATTTAAATGGATAATAGTTCCTATCAACTTTTCCATTTATATTTCATTAAATTTTTTCTTGCAGTGGATACTATAGGAATTTTTCACATCTTCCTTTAACCAGTTTTAAACATTTTCTTTTCTATCACCCCATTTTACTGTAGCTTTACAGAATAAATTTACACTATTTTTTACATATAACTATTAACCTTTCATTATGCACAGTGTATAATAAAAAGGTTTCCAAAATCACTTAATTAAGGGAGCCTTGAGCATCTGGTCAACCGTCCCTCACATTGACTGGGTCAAGACTCCCCACACAGCCCTTTTCTAAAGAATAGTACATTGTTATTTTAAGCCTAACTTACTGTACGATCTTTATACCTGGGATGAAAGCTCGATATTTCTGCATTACTTAAAACCTACTTACTTAAATTTTCATGATATATTTTATTTGAAAAAAAATCTTGCAAAATATTTCTAAAAAACACAACTTTCAGGTTGAAAACGCCTCACAATTGATTTTTTCCACACCTATTTCGATTATCTGTATGAAACAAAGACTGTTGTTTGAACATTCCAGTAGCTTTGGTTGACACCTATTGATGAAACTCTGAAATTCTTTTAAATATGAAAATTGATAAGTAGGTTAAGCCTCCGTTACGGTCAACCCTTCCTAGTCTCCCCTACTTATGAATAAAAGAATAAAACGGAACTTCTTAATTTTTTCTGCCATAATAAATTTAAGATGTACATTTAACAGTGGTAATGACTAATGAGTGAATGACTAATGAATTATTTTTCTGTAAATAAAATTATGATATTATAATTTAGATGTAGTAAAAGTTTATTATCAGTATCAAAGTTAAAAAGCAGAAAAACCAACGTTTAAAATGCACAAATAATATATGAAAAGCAGCAAACAGCTGTTTCGAATCTACTAGCGAGATTCTTCTTCAGTGCAAAAGGAACAGCGTGCTAGAAAAAGCAAGGCTGAGCAAAATCATAGACAGAGATGCGCTGGCTTTTATACCCTATGCGGGTGGCGAAGGCGCCGAAACAACCAATGAGAGAGAAGCAGTGGAAACGACTGGGTGGACAAGTAGCGACATCTACCGGAGAAGTAGAGAAAAGAAACCAAAAAAGGGGAATTAAATTAACGCTTTCCAAATACTTGGAAAATCTGGAGTACTAGATAAGTCATTGACTAAAGAGTGAGAATTTTTAATGATATGGTAAGCTTCCCAAAAATCAAGATCAAGGTTAGAAGAACATTTTTGGATAATGATGGCTGAGGAAAAATCGAACCTATGTTGAGAAGACCAAGAATGTTGAGCAATAGAAGAACGTTTGAGCTCCTGATTTTTAACATAACCTTCATGCTCTTTTAAACGAAATCTAAGAGCACGTTTAGTCTGACCAATATAAGAAAGACCACACTGACAAGAGATCTGGTAAATGCCCCAATTATCTAGGCGATCAACGGGGTGTTTGAGATTTGAAAAAGGGATTTTATTAACAGGAGAAAAAATAACTTTAAAATCAAACCTTCTTAGGATTTTAGCAACTTGCTGACTGATTTTAGGAAAAAATGGTAATACAACTGAAGTATTAGAGTTGGAATTAGAATGCTTTTCAGAATGGTCGGATTTCGTCAATTTCTTATAAATAGAATCGATAATATTAGAGGAATAACCACGATCGACAGCAATAGCTTTGAGGTAATTAAGTTCAGCACTAAGTAACTGAGGAGAGGAACAAATATTAGTAGCCCGAAAAACAAAAGTATTGAAAGCAGCGAATTTCTGGTTGGGGGGATGAGAAGAATACCTGTGAGGTGGGAGACTGACAGCAAAAGGTTTAAGAAAGACGGTAGTCTGAAAGCCATTTTCACAACGAATAACAAGGACATCCAGGAAAGAAAGACAGTTATTGGTCTCAATTTCAGAGGTAAATTGAATGCAGGGATCAATGGAATTCATAATAGAGAGAATATGATTAATATCCGAATTCATTTCAATCAGGACATAAACATCATCAACATAACGAACATAGAACGGAAATTTTAAGATTTCAAAAAGCTTGACCTCAAAATAGTGCATATAAATATCGCATAAAATTGGACTAAGAGGATTACCCATAGCCAAACCGTCAATCATACGGAAGAAATTACCATTGAAAACAAAAGTATTTTGCGACAAGCAAGCGCGAGTGAGAAGTATAAGTTCCTCGATTTCAAAATAAGAGAAATGGAATTCACAAAGCCTTTTCTTGAGGCAATCTAAATCCCCCTCAACCGGAACGTTTGTAAATAATGATTTAACATCAAAAGAAACCATCATGTGACCCTGCGGCTTAAAATTATGAAGTTTTTTAACAAAATCAAAAGAATTCTTAAAAGTGAAACAGTTACTGCTCAAAAGTGGGGAAAAAACAGAAACTAAATATTTGGCAAGCTTATAAGAAGCTGTACCGATACTAGAGACAATAGGTCTAAAAGGAATGTCAGGTTTATGGACCTTAGGTAAAGCATAAAACCTGGCACAATGCGCAATAGACGGAATAAGGGACTTCTTAAAGTTAGCAGGAATAATGGAAGAAGACTTAATGGCAGATTTAATAGAGTTAATTTCACTAGTGGAAGGGTCTTTGCGGATATCCACATACGGACCATCATTAATTAATTTATGGGTTTTTTCCAAATACGTAGATTTGTCAAGAAGAACAATCTGACCACCTTTGTCGGCCTTAGTAATAATTAAGTTTGGATCAGAACGCAAATTTTTCAGACATTGTTTAACATCTGATCCAAACTTAATTATTACTAAGGCCGACAAAGGTGGTCAGATTGTTCTTCTTGACAAATCTACGTATTTGGAAAAAACCCATAAATTAATTAATGATGCTCCGTATGTGGATATCCGCAAAGACCCTTCCACTAGTGAAATTAACTCTATTAAGTCTGCCATTAAGTCTTCTTCCATTATTCCTGCTAACTTTAAGAAGTCCCTTATTCCGTCTATTGCGCATTGTGCCAGGTTTTATGCTTTACCTAAGGTCCATAAACCTGACATTCCTTTTAGACCTATTGTCTCTAGTATCGGTACAGCTTCTTATAAGCTTGCCAAATATTTAGTTTCTGTTTTTTCCCCACTTTTGAGCAGTAACTGTTTCACTGTTAAGAATTCTTTTGATTTTGTTAAAAAACTTCATAATTTTAAGCCGCAGGGTCACATGATGGTTTCTTTTGATGTTAAATCATTATTTACAAACGTTCCGGTTGAGGGGGCTTTAGATTGCCTCAAGAAAAGGCTTTGTGAATTCCATTTCTCTTATTTTGAAATCGAGGAACTTATACTTCTCACTCGCGCTTGCTTGTCGCAAAATACTTTTGTTTTCAATGGTAATTTCTTCCGTATGATTGACGGTTTGGCTATGGGTAATCCTCTTAGTCCAATTTTATGCGATATTTATATGCACTATTTTGAGGTCAAGCTTTTTGAAATCTTAAAATTTTCCGTTCTATGTTCGTTATGTTGATGATGTTTATGTCCTGATTGAAATGAATTCGGATATTAATCATATTCTCTCTATTATGAATTCCATTGATCCTTGCATTCAATTTACCTCTGAAATTGAGACCAATAACTGTCTTTCTTTCCTGGATGTCCTTGTTATTCGTTGTGAAAATGGCTTTCAGACTACCGTCTTTCGTAAACCTTTTGCTGTCAGTCTCCCACCTCACAGGTATTCTTCTCATCCCCCCAACCAGAAATTCGCTGCTTTCAATACTTTTGTTTTTCGGGCTACTAATATTTGTTCCACTCCTCAGTTACTTAGTGCTGAACTTAATTACCTCAAAGCTATTGCTGTCGATCGTGGTTATTCCTCTAATATTATCGATTCTATTTATAAGAAATTGACGAAATCCGAGCATTCTGAAAAGCATTCTAATTCCAACTCTAATACTTCAGTTGTATTACCATTTTTTCCTAAAATCAATCAGCAAGTTGCTAAAATCCTAAGAAGGTTTGATTTTAAAGTTATTTTTTCTCCTGTTAATAAAATCCCTTTTTCAAATCTCAAACACCCCGTTGATCGCCTAGATAATTGGGGCATTTACCAGATCTCTTGTCAGTGTGGTCTTTCTTATATTGGTCAGACTAAACGTGCTCTTAGATTTCGTTTAAAAGAGCATGAAGGTTATGTTAAAAATCAGGAGCTCAAACGTTCTTCTATTGCTCAACATTCTTGGTCTTCTCAACATAGGTTCGATTTTTCCTCAGCCATCATTATCCAAAAATGTTCTTCTAACCTTGATCTTGATTTTTGGGAAGCTTACCATATCATTAAAAATTCTCACTCTTTAGTCAATGACTTATCTAGTACTCCAGATTTTCCAAGTATTTGGAAAGCGTTAATTTAATTCCCCTTTTTTGGTTTCTTTTCTCTACTTCTCCGGTAGATGTCGCTACTTGTCCACCCAGTCGTTTCCACTGCTTCTCTCTCATTGGTTGTTTCGGCGCCTTCGCCACCCGCATAGGGTATAAAAGCCAGCGCATCTCTGTCTATGATTTTGCTCAGCCTTGCTTTTTCTAGCACGCTGTTCCTTTGCACTGAAGAAGAATCTCGCTAGTAGATTCGAAACAGCTGTTTGCTGCTTTTCATATATTATTTGTGCATTTTAAACGTTGGTTTTTCTGCTTTTTAATATTGTTGCACAAAGGCTTTATTTGCTATTTTTTCAGTATCAAAGTGTTTGAAATATTTAAAAAAAAAAAAATACATCAAGCTATTAAAAACTTTAAACACACAAATAATAAACATCAAGTATGCTTAATCATTTTTCCATTTAAAAATTTTAAATATGTATAGATAATCAAATGTTATTTTCTTTTTTGGAAAAAAATAAGTTGGTATTCGACCTAAAATTTGGCCGGATATTCGGTATTCGGCTATTTGCGAAATCCCTATTCGTCACATCCCTGGTTATTAGCAAAACAAATTCGCTAAATATTTAAATATTTTACTATTTATCGCAACTTTTTTTATTCTAATTATTTCATTGCTTAATCACACATATGGTAAACTTGTTTCTTTCTCTCTCTCTCTCTCTCTCTCTCTTTTTTTTTTTTTTTTTTTTTTTTTTTTTTTTTTTTTTTTAAAGTTTATTTTTGATATGGAATATTAGCCGGAAACAAATTCTGAATTATTTACATTGTTTCAATAGCAAACACGTTAATCTTATGCAATGGGGTTATTTGAATTGGGTAGGTATTTTTAAAAAAATCATGCTTGAAATTTATTTTAAAAATCATAAAAACCCAGTAAATTGAGATACAATTTTGAAACAAACAGTACCAGAAACCTTGAAAGGACATTTTTTTTTTTTCCATTCGAGAATGTAAAAATTAAAATTGTGCGATATTTAGAAGTTAATAATTTTGCGATAAAAACGAAATTAATTGCCATATCTTTCCCATTGTCGATGTGCCAGCATTACCTTTATAATATATACTAGCAGACCCGCCCGGCGTTGCCCGGGATTTGTAAATATAATAACCTTAAACAAAACTCAAGTTATGATTTTATATCTTTTGAAATACTTTTAAACGAACCTAATTTTGGAGCCCGCGTTGCCTTCTGCAGCATCTAGTGTGTTCCAAACAAACTTCTTCCGAACGAACCTGTAACCTGAGTCCCCGCTACGTATGGCAGCATTTACCGGAAGTGCTCGCGCGTGCTGGAGACAATCGAAAACCAAGTTGAGTGAGCGAAACCTCGTAGTAATCAAGCCGATAGAATAAAAAAAAAAGAATGCACCATTAATCATTAATCTTAGAAAATGTTGGCAACTGAAGTCTAAGGATAAAATTTCATAATACAGAAAGTAGCTGAATTGTAATTTAAGTTGAATGAATCAAATCCCGTTGAAATTGGCTCCTTAGAACCCGAGTGAAGAATGCGTCCCCAAGCGGTGAAAGATGCCACCACCCCTAGTACATTTCACGAATTACTCTTAACCTTAACAGGATATTTAATAAACGGATGAAATCCCTTACCCAAAGTTACCTTTAAAGTAACGCGACTTTTAATTTACGGCTGTGTTGAGTAGACGTAAGTTGATGCTGAAAAACGATATTAATGTTCGAAAAATGTGGTAGCTGAGGTATAAAGAAAGACATAATTAGAATAGTATTTTAAAGAAATGCGCAAAAAATGGGGTAAATGCTTAAAAAGGGCCCTAGGGGCCCAATAAATATATGCGGGTGTTGGTCTAGGTAGAAGAGTTCGAGATTCCATTTTAACATTATGCAATGAGAAGGTGATAAAATTAGGGGGTGAAAAATACATGGCACACAAAAAGTTCAAGAGGCCCCGGATCGGGCCAAACGGGACTCTGGGTTGCCCCAAGATTTTAACTGGAATATAGAAACGGGAGAATAACTAAATGGAAAAAATGAAGCGGCCAAAAATGAAGATTAAGAGGGGCAATTTATTGACAATTTATACTGAAAAATCATCAAGGGGCCCCGTATGTAGTTTGGTAAAAAGGTACTTTTGAGTAATTTTTAAAGTAATCAGAAGACGCTAAAACCATGTTAAAGAAAGTTGCAATCAATTCGGTTCATTTTTAAAGAAGCTGCACCAGGGGGCCAAGAAGGCGATTAATATTCAAAATTGGTGGTAGATGAAGACTTAAATTTTTTTGTCGTTCATGTAGTAGTTGGAGGACCTAAGAAGTTAGAAAAAAAAGCTTGGGAATCGGAGCATTTTTAAGGTGGCTATAATAGAGAGCCAACTGATAGTTAAAAGCAGGGCCCTAACATGGAAACATGTTAAAATGTCTCAGTACTTAACGCTTTAGATCTATAGATAGTCAAAATTAAGCATAGGGTGTTAATTTTTCGTTAGAATAATATTTTAATTAAATGCGTAAAAAAATGAGTAAATGCTTTTAAAAAAAGGCTCAAAGGCTCCAATAAAAATATGAGTGTGTTCGTCCTAGAAGAAGAGTCCAAGACCCAACTTTAAAATTATGCGCTGAAAGGTGAGGAAATTAGTTGGTACAATATGCATGGCGCACAAAAAGTTCAAGGGCCCTGGACCGTGCCCTCGGGACCTACGGGACCATTGGAGCCCCAGGGTCTTAACTGGAATGCATAGACGTGAACTAAACTAAATGGAAAAAGGGTTCCAAAAATGAAGATTCCTTGAATCAAACGAAATTGTGAATTTAACCTTCTATTTTAAAGCAGTAAAGACCATCACCTGGAATGTCCTTCCTCATTGTTGAAAGCAATGCGAATGCTATTGGGATATTATACACTCTTATGCCTTGGACAAAATTTGGGCAATTAAGAAACAACCCTTTTAGTTGATCATTTAAAGTAGAGTTTGGTACTGAAATGATACAGTTATGACAACAGGAATTAAACTTTCTCTAGTCATAACACTATTAAATTAGAGAGCATTACAATGATTGCAGAGATTTATTATTGAACTTTAAAAACATTTGGACCTTTCATTTTCACTTGTTTGTTGTTGAACTCCCGGCCTCTCAACTTGCGCTATATGAGATTCTGGTAGCTTAAATTCAATCTCATTACACGTTGCATTAATTTTTTTTAATAAACGTCCTCTTCTGGCAAGTCTGCTGCTGTTTTCAATCTGTCGATTCCAGCAGATTAAATAGAATCAAAAACATAGGACAACAAACGAATAGGACAATAGGACAACAAACCGACGTGTTTTTACCGTAAAGCATATTGAAAAATATTTTAAATGTCTGAAATTAAATGATTTAATCATATATGCGAGAGGCGGTGGGGGGGGGGGGGGGGAATTTAAATATTTTACTTAACAATCATAATGTTAACTGCTTTTTATATAATTTACATTTGAATATAAAACTTTACTTCGAAATGTGCTCATATACTTAAAAAACACTATTGTTGTGAGCGTTGTTCGGGCCTATGTCACTCTTCTGCCTTTTTGGCTTAAAATCGCAAAAAATTATTTGTCGACCAAGGTAATAAACGAATAGAATGCAACTCACAAGTATATCCATTTTTACAATTACTGCTGCCAGTTTCTCTTGTAAGACACACATACACACACACATGTATATAAAACATTTTATTTACATATTATTATTATTATTATTATAAACAAATTAGGTACTACTTGATTATCCCGTCGACCAATTTCGCCAAATTATTAGCCAAATTATGGAAAAGATATAATTTTTATTTTAAATAACGAAAGAAAAAATAAATTAGTAAAACATTAATTAAACAAAAACATAATTTGAAGAACAAATTAAAAAAACAAAATTTATTTCCTAGATTGTTTAAGACCGAGAAGGGACAGATATTAAGTTATTTCATTCAATTAGTTCTACATTTAATGTTAAATTTTTGTAACAAATTAGTTAAGCCAATTGAAGATTAAAAAATAAAAGTAAAATTCATACCATATGATACTTAAAACACCCTAAAAAATTAGATTCCGTTCAAATGAAATCGAAATAAATCTTAGACTTCTTCCATATTTAATTGAAAATATTTGTATTGCAGATTTTGTATTATGTTTATGACTATTGTACATAAAATGATAAGATGCATGCAAAATACAAAACTTAAAAAAAGTCTAAGATTTATTTCGATTTCATTTGAACGGAATCTAATTTTTTAGGGTGTTTTAAGTATCACATGGTATGAATTTTACTTTTATTTTTTAACCTTCAATTGGCTTAACTAATTTGTTACAAAAATTTAACATTAAATGTAGAACTAATTGAATGAAATAACTTAATATCTGTCCCTTCTCGGTCTTAAACAATCTAGGAAATAAATTTTGTTTTTTTAATTTGTTCTTCAAATTATGTTTTTGTTTAATATGTCAAGTTTTTTAATAACTAATGCACTCAGAGGAACGCATTTCAAAATTAATAGAGAATATTATCATCAGGCTTTGATGTATGGGGTATTGCATCACAATGTGGGATGCAGTTTACCAATGTGTAATTCAAAATGTTTCACCACTGTAGTAATGCAGGTTGCAAAAACTTCTAATCTGAACGTAAAAAATCTATAATCAAAACATAAAAAATTAACTTCACTTAAATTTAGATACCCTATTTCCCACTCAGGAACGCTATGAATGTAAATGTAAATTGTGTTGAATCCTTACTGCTAATATTTAACAATAGTATAGCTGTGATACAGTAAAAAATAAAAAAATAAAAGTTTTACTTAAATTTCTAAACCTTATTCTCTCCAGGGGGTGATGTAAACACGTCATAAAATTATTACCTAAGTTTAACTTGGGGTATAAATAGTTCTCATCTCGGAAATAAAAATACATTTTAAAATTTAAGTTATGTAATTCCCCACTAAGTTCGCTACCTGCGTAAAAATAGCTATCCACTAGAAATTTTTACTAAAATATAAACTTGACCAAAGCAAAAACTTATTCCGAAAATATCCTTTTTATTTCTACTATGACGCCATATTCACCTTTTTAATTGTTAAAAAAAAAAAAAAAAAAAAAAAAAAAAACTAGCTCAATTTAACATTTCACGTGAAAATCTTTCAACTAAAATGAAATAAATTATTATTACGGCTTTTGAAATTTTTGCAACAATGAAGAAAAAATATTACATTTTCTATGAAAAATGGCTGTTGATTTTTAATGAAAAAAGCGAAAATTGGAATTATTAAGAAAAATATTTGAATGATGTACTAAAAAATTGGCGCATGTTTCTCTCTGGGTTATAATTCACCCATATGTAAAGGCATTTTACCATTCGTTTTGACCCTGGCGTCAGGCAAACGTTTTTACACTTGAAATTTATAATATCATTAGAATTAGTAAAGAATAAAAATGAGTGGCATCAGGGACAAAAAGTTGGGAATAAAAAATGAAAAAGTTATGATCTCCATAGGCTTTTGCATGTTAAATTAACATTGAGAAGTGACACTGGAAATAAATATATGAAAAATTAATAGGTTGCCAGTAAATATACAAAAAAATCCCTTCACTCGCTAAAGCCATTTTCTCTATCTCGCCAAAGCCCATATAATAAAAATATACCAAATACTCTTCAATCTGTTGTCTGATACTAAGTAATCACAATAATGTAACTGTTAGCACAGATATCATATACATACCGGGTTTGGCGCGCTTCTTTTTCACGCCAATTTGGCGAAAACATCGTTTTCGAATACCAGTTACATATTTATGTTTAAATTATTTTCTATTATTTTAAAAGGAAAAACAATAAATAAAAAAAGTATAATTAATAACTATAGAACAAAACGATTTATATAATTGTAAAAAAGAAAATAAAAGTAAATAAACAATTTATTAATAAATAAACAACAATAGCCGGGTTACCATGTCAGGCAAAATAACGCCATTTTGGAGCCCATTAGGTACCATGGAGCGTTTATGACATCTGTGCCAACAAAACTTCCAATAATATAGTAAATATTGCATTTGGCGGTGACTTGATTATCGGAGATTATAAAATAATCAATAATAATAAAAATAATAACAGTTAATAAATAATAATAATAATAATATAGAATTGAAATTCAGACGTTAATTTATGTGCTTTTACGCATCTAAGATTAGTCCAATATCTTTTAAAATATTACCTAACAGAGGGGGAAATATGAAGAAATAACAAATATAAAAAGATTTGTAAATTTTTTTTTCAGCAAGCAATTATTATTTCAAAATGTTGAATTTTTGAAGTGAAAACTTCTTTAGGCGCGTTGAGCTTTTTTTGAGATGGGGAAAACCACTTATTTGGAGACACTGTAACGTAACCGACATGCTAGCATTTTGGCACATAGACACTAGCGCGCCAAGCGGTGAATGACAGGAACTTTTCCCTCTTCAGCTCAATCCGCTAAAGAAGAAGGAAGCTAAAACTCACTTTTTCTCCCGGTGTATTGCTAAAACAAATTATTATTTTGTTTTTAGTCAGTTAAAATTAATTATACCGTATTCGTGACCTACCTATTTCGTGTAACTAAAAACCGATAACGTTGCGATGGTCTGGTCAATGACCAACAGTATTGGCGGGAATTTCGATTACGGAAGATAAAATACGGGGCACAGATGTCAGATACGCACTTGGGTACCTAATTGACAGCAAAATGGCGTTACTTTATTTTACAAGGTAACCCGGTTACTGTAGCTTATTTATTAATAAATTGTTCATTTACTTTTATTTTATTTTTTTAAATTGTACAATTGTTTTGTTCTATAGTTATTAATGAAATTATCGTTTATTTATTGTTGTTTGCTTTTTAAAACAATAGAAAATAATTTAAAAATATATATTGTAACTGGTATTGGAAAACGGGCTTTCGCCAAATTGGCGTTAAAAAATCGCGCCAAAACTGGTTCATATATCACATCTCTGCCAAATTCTCGGTTTTTTGATTCTTCGACCTTTTTATCCAAATTTTCCCTTTCATTGTATCCCAAACACTACCTTCATACCAAATTTCAAGATTCTAGGGATACAGGACGTACCTCTGAGTTTTGATGATCGGTGAATCAGTGTCGAAAAGGCGAAAGTTTAAGTTCATATATCTTCTGAAATAAAAAAGATAGAAACGTGAAATTTCAGCATTTAGTTCCATTTCCACATTACTTTAGATTTACGAATTTTCAAGTTTCTGGGAATCACCAACACAAAGATATTGGTGGGTCAAAAGTACCCTGAGTTGCTTCCAGAAAAAGATGCTTACGGCTGTGCTTTCCAAGACTTGGCAGGGGCACTGCCGTGTCCCCAGATGCTTTCATTAGTGCTGCTACACAATTCAACGCATAAAACATTTCCTGACGATTAAAAAAACACACACGTAATTGTTGAAGTTTTCACTTCTATTGGCACTCCCGGAGTGCCACTGTTTTGTTTTTTTTATAGTAATAACACATAAATTTCCTCAAGAATAATTTTCAGTTCCTAAATTTTGAAATTGTTAATTTTCCGTACTACTTAGTTATCCCGGCGTCCAATTTCGCCAAATCACCAAACCACTCGCCAAGTTGTACAAATTGACGTAATGTTTATTTTAAATAATGAAAGAAGAAATAAATTGGTATAACATTAATAAAAACTAGTGGATCGTACCCGGGCTTCCCGGGCTACAGAATATAAGTGAAAACCAATTTTTTTTAATTGAAAAGTAATTTTTTTTTTTACATTCAATACATTTTTTAGATTGCTCACTACAAATAAAAAAGCATTCTTCATATGAAAATATGAATTATACAATCAAATAAACTTTTGAAATTTATCAAAAGCGATTTTTTCGTATTAGCCGCATGCTAAGAGTTATTAGCCAAAGATTTTACTGCTTACAGCATCCTTTTATTTCCTGATAATTTCAGAGCTTTAAGCGCGTAGTTCAATTATATGTCTGTTAAATTTGTGTTTTATTTACATTATTTATTTAATCATAGAAGAAGTTTTATTTTCGTTTAGGAATATTAGTCGTAAGAAAATGATGAACTATTTATGTTGTTTTAAGGGCAAACGGATTCATCTTTCTTAATTGAGCTCCACGCAATAGAGATAAATTTAAAAATTAACCTCTCATACCCGCAATCACCCTTTTTAAAAAATTGGTATTTTAATTTGATCATTTTAAAATCATTTTAACTCAAAACGTGATGTCACGATTTTCAGCAAAATCTTTGCATGTGAACAGTCGCACTCTTAATTCGAGATCCTAATCTCAGTACCGGAGAGTAAAAATTGCCATAATGTATGCTTTTCTTTTCTTTTTTTTTTTTTTTTTTTGACGCATTTGTGTTAAAAAGTTGGGTTTTTTCTAAGAAAATCATCCAAGTATTTTAATTTCAATATTTTTTTTCAGTTTTTATGAGAAAATGACAACTAAAAGATACAGTAATTTTTCCCTTTACTTTCAACAGAAATGGAGTACTTCAGTTGCCACGATTACGAAAAAAGTAATAAAAACTACAAAAAAATTAATATTTTTGAATTAAATTGAGATACAGCTTTCAAACAAATTGCATTTAAAAGAGCATTTTTTCCCTTATACGACGGTGTAAAAATTTAAAATGTGCGATGTTTAGAAGTTTAAAAATTTGCAGTAGAGAAAATTGCAAAACCAAAATTTTATTTTAAAAGTGTTGCCATTCCAAAATGACGTATGCGTTACGCACAGATATGTTTGTCCTTTATAATATAGATACAAATAAATACGTCGAAATAAAAATCACTTGATGACGAAACTTGCTTAAAGTCAAATGATTGTGACATTTACGATCAACCATTATTGGCATTTAATCTCATAGTTTGGCGATAGATCTTTGGTCGACGGGATAACCAAGCAGTACCGAATTTTCCTATACGTGAAACTGGCGTTATCAAAAAAATAAACAATAATATTTTCTAAAAAAAGAAAAAAAAGAAACGAAAATAAGGGATAATATTCGTTGATCTGAGTTGGAATGTATAAAAATCACATGCTTCCGTAATTACGGCGAATTTTTTTTTTTTTTTAAGTATGAAATTATTTTACAATATGTATGTGTGGCACAAATTCACACTAAAATTTAGACATTTGATTCCATTTTTAAAATATTAGCTGATATCTATATAACTTATAATTGAATATATAAATGTACACCAAAAATGCCAAAAATGATCTCGGTCAATTGAGAAAAACACTATTATTGCGAAAATCCTCACGCTAATGCATTTTTGGCTTTAAAAAAAAAAAAAAAAAATGGCTAAACATTGTTTGGCGACAAACGCAAATTAGAAATCGTAAAGAAAGAAATAATATATAATTCACAATTTTAGTAACTTTTACAGTTACATCTGTTTGTTTATACTGTAAATCACATGATGTGGAGTTAGATAAAATTAAAAAGAAAAGAACTAAAAATAAAAAAAATGTAATTCAAAATTAGTCTAATCAATTTTTCAGATTCATTTTTTTAACGTAACGTAGGGAATAATTCGCCAAATATTGTATCAATTGTAAAATTTCACCATAAATTATATTTCAAGCATTAAAAATGTTTATTTCATGTTTAAATTAAATATTTTCGTTTTATAATATTGTGTCTCATTAAAACATTTTTTTGTCTTTTTTAATTAAATATCAGTATTTTTTTCATTTATTTGCGAGGTATTTGTATTATTTTCTAACGAATATAGCCATTTCAATTGTCTAATCAACAAACTTTTCGCCAAAATATAATCAGTGGCAACCCTTTCCTTCAAAATAATAATAAAATGCGAAATTTATTACCAAAAACATAGTTATCCCTGTATATTTGACTCACAAACCACCGGGAGAATATTCTCCATCGAATGACACAATTTGCAAACAAATCCACCGGGTAGTTTTTGAAAACACTCGAGCGGAACTTCTTGAGCTCACTGCTTTATAATATACTAGCTGGCTATGCCCGCTGCGCTGGTCAGTATTTCCAAATAAACCTTGAATTAAGCAAAATGGTGAATTCGAACTTGTATATTTTTTTTAATGGACCTTTAGCTTGAATGTCCTTCCGCGTTGCTGAAAAGATACGAACGTCATTGAGATATTATATTACCTTATGCGTTGGACAAAATTTAGCTATTAAGAAACAGTTCTTTTAGTTGATTATTCACAGTGCACTTTTGGTACAGAAATGAGGCCGTTATGGCAATAGGAATTAAAATGTTCTCATATTTGACAATATTAAATTAGAGGTGCATTACAATGATTGCAGAGATTTACCATTGAACTTGAATTATGCTCGGGTGGTGTATTTTCATTTGTTTGTCCTTGATCTCCTGGCCACTCAGCTCGCGCAATATGTGATTCTGGTAGCTGAAATACAATCTCACTGGATGTTAGTTATATTTCTTAATAAATACCTTCTTGTGCTACTACTCTTTTCCCTCTTTGGATTCTAGCAGGGTAAATGCTGTCAAAAAAGTAATAAATTATTTGCAGACAAAGAAGATTGTTTAACTTTCATATTTAAAAGAAAAGTGAAACATAAAAATGTGTGTTTTTAAAGCTGAATTGCCTGAATAAATCTAAAATGAGGTCATTTTCACTGTCTTTTCATTTTGTAGACCAGCTGAAATCATGTAACCGTTAACCCGGGAAAAAACTCGATGGCTTAATCTTGTAGAAAAATAAACCTCATGCATCCATTAAAATCTTTATAATCATCCGTAATCGACGTTATTGTGAGGGTTCACGTCAAACATTAAAACTGATTCAACAATATTGTTGCACATGTACCAGGGTTAAGAACTGACAATGATAAATAAAGTTAGTTATACAAAAATTTTAGCAATATGCATTTTGGTGAATACCTGAACCGAAGATTTATTTAGCATTTTTCTAAAGAGCGTAATAACACGGACAAACAAATAGGCCTGCTATTTTCTTTATATTTAAGAGTAAATTAATCTTCAGTCTGTTGTGAAAATAACCCAGATTATGAAAATAACTCTTAATTTGTTGCTGTGTTTAGCTGCTAGAGCGTGCGTCAGGACATTTCGCTTTATACTGATCGAAATTCCAGGTAATTTAATCCTATCTAGGCTGAAATGATAAGTCCATGGGCATTATTCCATTTGCCACCATTGGAACCATAAAGTTTTTCCCCCTACATTGAAAGTATTGTTTTTTTTTTATGAGAGTAAAATAATTTGAGGTAATAAATAAATAATAATAAATCTTCTTTTGTTTGTTTGCTTCATTATGAGAAACTATAATTTAGTAATCGCTAATTTCAAAATCTGTCTAATCTTTTGAATTTTGATACGCCATGCAACATGCTCGTTGGCAGGTGACACGATTCCGTAAGATTAGTCCAATATGTTGAATAAAACATTTTTTAAACAATGGTTAAGCAAAAGAAAGTTATGCAGAAAAAGCTAAAAAGAAATGACA
This sequence comes from Maratus speciosus, assembly GCA_963932465.1. Classification (NCBI taxonomy): domain Eukaryota; kingdom Metazoa; phylum Arthropoda; class Arachnida; order Araneae; family Salticidae; genus Maratus; species Maratus speciosus. The sequence continues at coordinate 301,898,534 of OZ010788.1, forward strand.
TATTAGCAAGCAATATTTATTGCAAAACGTTTATTTTATTTATTTATTTATTAACCATTTGGAAAAATGGTTATTGTCCTCGGTCAGGGTAGGACATCAAAAGCATATCTGAAGCGTTTTATTAGTTGAATCCCGCATTTTATTTGTTTTCTCATTGGTCTATACAGTAATCTGTATTTTCCCTTTACTTTCAACAGAGATGGATACTTCTACAAAAAAAAAATTAATAACTCAGAAACAAATTGAGATACAGCTTTAAAAAAAATTGCATTTAAAAGTACATTTTTTTCTCTATACGACTGTGTAAAAAGTAATATTGTGGGATGTTTAGAAGTTTAAGAATGAAATTTCATTTAAAATTGGTCTATAAATATTAATCTTTAATCCATGGCGTTACGTAATGTATGACCAGCTCCGTAGAAGTTTAAAAATTTACAGTACCGAAAAATGTAATCCATGGCGTACGTAATGTATGATGATCAACATAGCGCGACTGTTTATGTCTTAAATTTTAGTCTTTGAAAAAAAATCATTTTCCAAATGGTCGTCGTAATTTGTTAAATTGCATTTTTTAATTATAGTAATAACGTATAATTGCAGAAATCTTCTTAACAATATTCTTATATCCTAACTTTTAAAGCAGTGAATATTCCTATAAGTGAAATCGACAATATGTTCGGCATGTTAAAAAAATAACATTATACACAATATTCAATTAATAAATAATGATCCGAGTTCGAGGATATAAAAATCACATGCTTGAGGAAAACAAAACGCATGTTTCCATAGTAATGGTGAAAAATATTTTAAATTATAATTTTAACTGCTATAATTATAATTTAACTGCTATAATTAATAATATAATTGCTATAATTAATAATATAATTGCTATAATTAATAATATAATTAATAATATAATTATTATTATATAATAATAATATAACTGCTATAATTAATAATATAATTTACGGTTGAATATAAAAATGTACTCCGAAATGATCTTTCTTCTCTCGTCTTATTTCACACTTTTGTCTTATTTGGCTTAAAATTGCATTGTTTGGTGACGAAGGTAATAAATAAATAGCATGTAACTCACTACAGCCATTTTCACAAATACTTCTAGTTTTTCCTGTAAATCATATGATGGGAGAATTATATAAAATTAATTATTAAATTGACAAAAAAAAAAAAAGAAAAGAAAAAGACTAATAAAGAATGTAACCTAGATTTTATTTCATCAAGTTTTCAGACACGTTTTTATTAACCTGGCGCATGCGATAAAAGAGCTAAAAAGAAAAAAAAAATTTCCATTCAAAATTGTCAAATCAAATTTTCAGATTCATTTTTTTAGTAGCAGTACATGAGCAGAATTTACAAAATATTGACTCTGATTCCTCCGACACAGAGAGTTTAGACACAGTCCATTTGAAAAATGTGTGCCTCAACAGTGTGGAAACACCAAACATGAAAACAACCGTCCTGATCAACGGTACACCATGCGTTATGGAAGTAGATTCAGGAGCTAAAATATCCATCATTGACAAAGGTACTTTTGACCGGTTATATCCTCACAACGTTCCACTGTTGGAAAAGTCTCCTTTCGTTGTCAAAGACTACAATAAACAACCAGTAGAAATCTTGGGTCGGTGCCAAGTTAGAGTTAAATATGCTTCATATGAACAGGAACTTCCACTTCTGATTGCTAAAAAGAAACGTCAAGGACTTCTAGGTCTAAATTGGTTCGAACCATTGGGAATAAAGGTAACAGGCATCCATAGCATACAGCATTCTACTTTGGATGATGTCCTGAGTGAATTCTCCGATGTTTTCAAGGAAGAACTGGGAAGGTTTACAGGTACACCTATCAAGTTACATTTGGATCCCTCAGTTCGTCCAATTCAGCTGAAAGCTAGGAATGTACCATTTGCTCTAAGACCCAAGATTGAGAAGGAATTACAACGATTACAAGACCAAGGAGTTCTGGAACCAGTTAGTTACTCTGATTGGGCAACTCCTGTAGTTCCTGTCATGAAATCTAATGGAGATATTAGGTTATGCGGTGACTATAAATGTACGGTCAACAAGGCTTTAGGCACCCATCCATATCCAGTACCGGCAGTAAATCAAATACTTGCAGAATTAACAGGAGGCCGACATTTCATAAAGCTTGACTTGTCCCAAGCATATCTGCAGTTAGTCGTGGATGAATCTTCTGCCATGGCGCAAACAATTGTGACACATCGTGGAGCATTCAAGTGCAATCGCCTCCAATTTGGAATTTCCACAGCTCCTGGAATATTCCAACGGTTCATTGAGTCATTGCTCGCAAACATACCAGGAGTGTTTCCATACTATGATGATGTCTTGATCAAAGGTTCAACAGAAGAAGAAGTAGCCAAGCGATTTCGTGAAGTTCTTGGTCGATTCTCTAAAGCTGGGTTACGCTTAAACAAAAATAAATGTATTATTGGAACTCCAAAAATTGAATTCTTAGGTTATGAAATCAACGAGAGAGGTATTAAACCCACAAAGGACAAAGTAAAAGCTATTCAAGAAGCCCCTACGCCAACAAAGAGAGAAGAACTCCAAGCATTTTTGGGTCTACTAAACTTTTATCATGTGTTTTTACAAGATAAAGCAACAGTGGCAGAGCCTCTTCATCGCTTGCTAGACAAGGGAGTAGTGTGGAAATGGAAGAAAAGTCACGATGAAGCTTTTAATAAGGTTAAAAAACTCTTATCAAGTGATTCCCTCCTCATACATTTCGATGAAAAGAAACCAATCATCCTGACATGTGATGCTTCTCAGTATGGTGTTGGCGCTGTCCTCAGCCACAAATTGTCAGAGGGAGTTGAAGCTCCAGTGGCGTTCTATTCAAGAACAATGAACCCAACAGAGCGTCGGTATGCCCAGATTGACAAAGAAGCCTTGGCCATCATTCAAGGGGTTAGGAAGTTTCACAACTACCTCTATGGGCAGAAATTCGAAATAAGAACTGACCACAAGCCTTTACTGGGCCTTCTGGCCAGCGACAAACCCACACCAACAATGTTGTCTCCAAGAATGCAACGGTGGTCCCTAGCTTTAAGCTCATATGATTATCATCTTGTATACCAACCTGGTAAATTGATTTCTAATGCAGATGGACTTAGTCGTCTACCTCACCCTCAGATGATTCATCATGGGACATCTCCTAACGAAGTATTGCTCCTAGAGGCTTTGGACAAGCCTCCCATTTCAGCCAAAGATATTGCACGGATGACTATGCAAGACCCTATCTTAGCCCGAGTGCTCAACTGGGTTTTGAAGGGGTGGCCAGCTGAAAATCCAGATGCAGAATTCATCCCTTATTTTCAACGGCGACTGGAAATCTCAACCCACAAAGGATGCCTCCTTTGGGGATGCAGGGTCATAATACCCAGAAAGGCACAAGAACACCTATTGGCCACTGTCCACAGTTCACATCAAGGCATCGTACGTACAAAGGGCCTTGCAAGAAGTTACATGTGGTGGCCCAAGATGGATAGTCAAATTGAAGACACAGTAAATAGGTGTAACGTTTGTCAACAAACACGACACGCACCTCCTAAGACACTGGGAACATGAGAATGCATTAAAAAACCATGGTCAAGACTCCATATCGACCATGCTGGGCCTTTTCAGGGATCCCTTTTCCTCATTGTCGTTGATGCATACTCAAAATGGCTAGAGGTTATTAAGGTATCGTCAACAGATTCACCTTGTGCTATTGAAGCTTTGAGGAAGCTTTTTGGCTCACATGGTATTCCTGACACCATAGTCTCGGATAACGGACCTGGCTTCACATCGTCTGAATTTGAACGGTTCCTTATGAGAAACGGAATCCATCATACATTCACAGCTCCTGGGCATCCTTCATCAAACGGACAAGCAGAACGAATGGTGCAAACAACAAAAGATGCACTTCGAAGAATTGTTGCGGGGAATTGGAATACTAGACTTGCATCATTTTTATTAGCACAACATGCTACGCCCAATTCTGCTACCAATGTTTCTCCAGCAGAGCTGCTTATGAACCGTCGTTTGAAAACCTGCCTCGACAGGATCCATCCAGATTTTTCAGAGCCTAATCCTAAGGATCAGTCTAATTCAAGATTCCGGATGTTTGCACCTCTAGACTTGGTATATGCTCGAGGATTCCACCCTCACGACAAATGGGTACCAGCTACAATAATAGAAGTAATTAGCCCCACAATGTATGAGGTTTTGACGGATAAAGGTCTTGTGTGGAAAAGACACATTGACCAACTAAGACGACGCCTGGGCAGTCTTCAACATATGACAGACTCTGACAGTTCTTCAACATATCCATCTAATGTCCCAACACCTTCATCGTTGATGTCAGAATCAGTAGGAGACAGCGAGAACTCTGAGCCAGCAGGAGGCAACCAGAATCCAGTTCTGCCGACAAAGGACGGGGTTTCAGAACCTAGGAAGATGGACAGTTTAATTGGGACTGCACCCGCAGGGGTTGGAACGTTGCCCGATGTTGCAAGGCCAGCGGTCCTTCCATCGAGACCGGTCAGAGATAAACATCCACCAAGCTGGCTAAAGGACTACGTTACATAGGGGGGAGGAATGTTATGTATTGTAACACACTTTTATGCTACCGGAATGGCAACAGGCCGCACGAATGGAATATGTAAATATACTTGGTTGTTACTGTTTGATAGCTATGTTTCTGGCTAGTAATGTTATATAATAAATAGGTTTAAGCTGCATTTGTGTTAATTATTAGGTATTAACCGAGACATAAATAGTTAACACAAATGCAGCTTAAACCTATTTATTATATAACATTACTAGCCAGAAACATAGCTATCAAACAGTAACAACCAAGCATATTTAACTCTAACTTGGCACCGACCCAAGATTTCTACTGGTTGTTTATTGTAGTCTTTGACAACGAAAGGAGACTTTTCCAACAGTGGAACGTTGTGAGGATATAACCGGTCAAAAGTACCTTTGTCAATGATGGATATTTTAGCTCCTGAATCTACTTCCATAACGCATGGTGTACCGTTGATCAGGACGGTTGTTTTCATGTTTGGTGTTTCCACACTGTTGAGGCACACATTTTTCAAATGGACTGTGTCTAAACTCTCTGTGTCGGAGGAATCAGAGTCAATATTTTGTAAATTCTGCTCATGTACTGTTTCCCTAGAGAAATTTGATTTATTCCGACAGACTCTTTGTATGTGGCCCTTCTTTTTGCAGGCATGGCATTCAACATCTTTAAATTTGCACTGTGCTCTTGGATGGTTGCGTCCACAACTAGCACAATTTTCTTTCTGAGATTGCCTTTGATTTCGATTTTGTCTCTTGCCAAGAGGCATAACTGAAACAGTTCCAGATCCTCTAATCTCTTTTACATGAGAATTGGCCGTTTCTGCCGCCAAGGCCTTATCTAGTGCTTGAGCAAACGTTAACGATGAATCGGCGAGTAAACGACGTTGGAGAGATTCATCTCTCATACCGCACACCAACCTATCTCGGAGCATGACATCTAACGACGCACCGAAATTACAGTGCTCGGATAGCTTCCGTAATTCTGCAATGAATGCACTTACACTTTCTCCCGACTGTTGATTCCTACGATAAAATAAAAATCGCTGGAAGATCTCAGAAGGTTTCGGCGAGAAATGTGCCTTAACAAGTTTTATTAGCTCGTCATAAGACTTAGTAGTAGGGTTTGCTGGGGACACGAGAGAACGGATCGTCGCGTACATCTTCGCCCCGCACACACTCAAAAATATGGCCCGTTTTTTGTTGGTTCGGTGATATTGTTTGCTTCTAAAAAGCATTCCAAGCGTTCATGGTAAGCATCCCATGTTGACGGTTCTGATACGTCGAAAGGCTCCAAGCTGCCGAAAGTAGCCATTTTCTTCACAAAACGATGTTGAGAAAAAAAAAAGGGGGGGGGGTTCTTTATTAGAAATTAGCAGAATGTAGATATACTCACAGTTCTGAAACGTCGGTAAGCGTTGCCGCAGTTAGGCCTAAAGCGTAAGCATAAGCTTCGATCTTCAGCAATTCTTGCAGTTATCTGAATACTTTTAGCTTAGCAGAATACTTTTACCTCGTCGCCAATTATTAGGTATTAACCGAGACATAAATAGTTAACACAAATGCAGCTTAAACCTATTTATTATATAACATTACTAGCCAGAAACATAGCTATCAAACAGTAACAACCAAGTATATTTACATATTCCATTCGTGCGGCCTGTTGCCATTCCGGTAGCATAAAAGTGTGTTACAATACATAACACCTATCGCAAGCGATAATTCGACAAATATTTTACTAATTGTAAAATTTCACAATAATTTATACTTTAAGCATTACAAATATTTATTCCATGTTAAAATTAAATATTTTCGTTTTATAATATTATGTCTTATTAAAACTTTTTTTTTGTTGTTGTTTTTTAAATTAAATATCAGTATTTTTTTCATTTATTCGCGAGGTGTTTGTATTATTTTCTAACAGATATAGCCATCTTAATTCTTTAATCAACAAACCTTTCGCCAAAAGATAATCACTGGCAACCTTTTCGTTCAAAATAGCAGTAAAATACGAAATTTATCATAAAAAATCATAGCTATCCCTGTATATTTTCTCATAAACCACCCCGGGAATATTTCCTATCGAATGATACAATTTGGAAAAAAATCCACCGGGTAGTTTTTGAAAACACTCGAGCGGAACTTTTTGAGCTTACTGCTTTATAATATACTAGGGGGCTCGGCCCCCTACGAGCTACGCTCGCCAACCCCCGTCCAGACACCGCAGACTCTAAATGCACGCTAATGTGATCATAATATATTTTTCGAGATTCATCATAGTTAAATGCATATCTCCAAATTTTTATGAAGGATAACGTTTATGAGATTATTTATTAGTAAATTTATTTTTCAATTATTTTCAATTATATAAATAAATTAGTCAATTCATTCATTATTATTATTAAATAATAATTCAATAAATATAAAATAAATTATATAATTAATTGAATGAAAAAAGCATTATTCTCAAAAATGAAAAAAGCATTATTCTTTTAGAAGGTACAGCCGTTTTTAGGTGCGTTCGTAATTGCCGAAACGTCAGTGAAGGCTTACTGTGGAGACACGAAAAGTTTTGATTTCCGTTTGTCTGTCCGTCTGTCTGTCTGTCTGTCTGTCTGTCTGTTCCGCGATAACTGCGACAAAAAGCACCCGATCAGCTTGAAATTAATTGGGCATATTCGTGAGATACCCGGACGTAGCTGTATAGTTTTTGGTTAAATTTGGTTCATTCGTTCGGAAAATATGGAAGATTTTATTTTTCTTTATAATGCTTTTCTACGGCAAGTCAGGCGATTTTCAAATTTCCATTTGTTGAAAGAAAATGGCACGTTTGATTAATGGATTTAAATGTCAAATTATGGATACTAAAATTCCAAATAAGGGTTTTAAATTATTCCTATTATATTGAAGTTTTATCAATATATCTATCAGATTTTTTTATTTACGTGTATAATGTTTTGAGGACATTTATACATGTATTCCAATAATATAAAGAATTTTTAAATTAATTTTCTTGTTTTACATGATACATATTTCTTTTTTTTTTTCCTTTTCTTCGTTGCCTAGCGACTGTTATTCGTAGCCTATCATTGCTTCAAATATGAATGAAGTTAGTAAATTACGTTAATTTTGTTGCAGGTACTATTAAAAGGCTATCACAAAAAATATTTTATCGCGCCAAATCGATGCAATTTAGGCAATTAACAGTGGGCACGATAATGAATTATTTTCCAGTAGATTTATAGATCTCCAGATATGCATATTTTGGGGGGGTTTTAATATGTTATTGCTATCGCATGGATTAGGATGTTTAAACTAATGTTTAACCATGCTATAAGTGAAAAAAAAGTACAGTTAAAGGCATGTAAATCTTTTTTAACACTTTCCAACATGGATGAAAAGTATTTATGACTTCAGTTTTTCTATCTGTCGCCTGCCGTGTTTCTCTACGTGCTCTAACTCGCGTAAATATAGTCGGGATTGCATGTAATTGATATACGTTATTGAGGTTTGCCAAAGTATGTTTGGTATTAAAAATGAAGAGTGTAGCATTCATAGCTTAATTACAGGGGCACTCAAAACTATTCCGTTACATTATAGTCTTTGGGAAAAATCGTCTGCGGTATATCATAGCAAACGCGGCAGCGTTAAGCTATAATATGATTAAGAAATAGAAAATGCAAACGACTTTCTTAAATTTCTGGCGAACCAGTTGACATACGACAATGATTTTTCTTTTGAAAGATAGAACTCGACGAGACAAATAAACTGATAGCATTTAAAAAATTACTGTAGCTTTCAGTAGTTTTTTATTTAATCTTAAACGAAAAAATGAAGACACAAAATTCAACAAAGTGTAGCTAACGTTCCAGTGAGTGGATTAACTTCGTTTTTGTTTTATTTTGATCCTCTTGTTAAAACTTAGAATAAGTTTTTTTTTCATCTTTGTATGTTTGACGGTCGCTGAGAAAATCGAATTTGTTTTTTATAATGTCTCCATAAAATTATAAAAATCTCTCCTTTTCATTTTCTAATTTTCCAATTCAATAATTTCTTTCGTGATGCCACTCCCTAAAAAGCAGTACAATAATTAAAAAAAAGGATAACACGTGTACTTTTGTTTTTATCAGTCAATAAAAATTGAAATTCAACTGACAGATTTTTGTACTTTTGAAACTGACGTCAACCTAAGCAGATAACGCATAATTTTCATAAATATATACCGGGTGTCCCAAAAAGGACTGACTGATTTTAAAATTCAATAACTTCCAAACGGTGACAGATATTAAAAAAATTCTTGCAGGAGGGTTATGCATACAGTCAAAAGTTTTATTCCAGTGATTTTCGATTTTAGTTCAAATTACAAACAATAGATGGCGCTGTAAGCAATAGTCGCTAAATACAGGCTCGATTTTTGGTCCTTTATTTTGTTCTATGCAGAAAAAGGAGATGGAAATGTATTATCCGGGCCACGAAGTACCAAAAATCGAGCCTGAATTGAGCCTCTATTGATCGCAGCGCCATCTATTGTTTGTAATTCGAACTAAAATCGAAAATCACTGTAAAAAAACTTTTGACTTTATGCATAACCCTCCTGCAAAAATTTTTTAAATATCTGTCACCGTTTGGAAGTTATTGAATTTTAAAATCAGTCAGTCCTTTTTGGGACACCCGGTATATAAACTTTCTTGATTAATATTTTGAACTGCAGTAATAGACATAATGGAGCACAAATGAATTAATAGGAAAAAAACAGGGTGTCGAAAATGTGAAATAAAAAGGCAGGTGTCGCTGCTAATTCGATAACCCCCCCTTTGAAGTGAAATGAAGAGAACACTTCAGTGTTTGTTGTATGATTGAACCACCGAACCGATGTAACGATATTGTGTAATAATGTTCGCTTCGAGAAGAAGCTATGAAGGAGAGATCCTTATAATATCTTGAATATGCTCATGAAGATTGCGAATAAATATTTGTTAAGTTGTTAAGAAGTCACAATATCATTTTAGAAGTAACACATCTTACGTAAAAATATCTACACCCGGTATAAATTTGGAACGAAGCCAATTGGGTTTCTAAATGGTGCAACTGGCTGGGAAGGAAGTAAGGTCATTTAATTATTTTGATTGAAAACATTTTATTCGCAATAAATAACAAAAGAAAAAAAAAAGTAACTTTGTTAAGTAGTAGAAAAAAAAATATGCTGTTTGTTTTGAATATAAATTCTTGCTCTGATTCGTTTTTATTTGAAAACGAAAGTTGTTGTTCGAATTTAATAATGTGATATAAGAAAAAAAAACTGTATAATTTAATGATTAGAAACTTGATTACTTATGCTGATTGATATACAATGTAAGTAAAATAAAAATGAATGATTTGCTGAAATTTAAGAAAGAAAGGGCTGTTTTGAGAACAGCGGTAACTAAATATATAAATAAATTGGAAAGTGATGATTTGGAAAAATGTACAGAGAGCTCGCTAGAAGAATATGTTGGTTATTTAGATCAAATGAGTAAAGAATTAAAAACCTTTGATAATGAAATTAAAAATTTAATTAATGAAGATAAAGAATTTGAGAGTGAAGTGCAGAGTGCCATCGAATATAATCAAAAAATAACGACTTGGATAAGCAGAATTAATGCGAGGATAAAAATTATTAAAGAATCGAAACAAATTACGCTCTCCAGTCCTGATAGTACACCGCAAAGGGTTATATCTAATAAACCTAGCGAATCACCTGAAAATGCAGGAAATAATAGTTTAAACTTTAATAATGTAACAGTGAAATTACCTAAAATCGCGATTGCAAAATATTATGGTGATCCATGTTTATGGATGGAATTTTGGAATCAGTTTCAAAGCTCTATTGATAAAAACGAAAATTTGTCAAAAATAGATAAATTTTCATATTTAAAAACTCTTTTAGGAGGGGTCGCGTTCAATGTTGTAAACGGATTTGCTTTGTCAGAGGAAAATTATGAAAAAGCAATAAAATTACTAAAACAAAGATTTGGTAGACAGGAATTAGTTGTTAACGGGCATATGTCAAAATTGTTAAACCTTAATCCCGTCAAGGACTCGACTAATATATTTGAGTTAAGAAAATTATATGACATTGTTGAAATTCAAATTCGAAGTTTAGAGTCGTTAAATGTAACGACTGAAATGTACGGTCATCTTTTGTATCCCATTCTGATTAGATTAATCCCAGATGATCTCGCTCTAAATTTTAATAGAAAACGTTTAGAAAAATCAGATGAAAATGAGTTTAATGTTTTAGAACTATTGAGATATTTAAAAATCGAAATTGAGTGTCGGGAATCTTCTCTTATGCTAAATTATTTTAAAGATACTAAACGAAAGTATACAGGTCCCCCCGATAAACAAGGTAGTAAAAATTATTTTAAGGGTTCGAGTTCTGCTAGCGCTCTTAATGCACAAATTCTATCATGCATATTTTGTTCTTCTCCCCATGATTCATTCAAATGTAGCTTGCCCTCGCAAGATAAGTTTAAGATATTGAAAAATTCTAATCGCTGTTTTAAATGCTTTAAACTTTTTCACAACAGCAAAAAATGTAGAAGTAAATTGTCTTGCTTTAAATGTAAAAATCAATATCACCATGGTTCTATTTGCACAAAAGACAGCAGAGGGTTAAATGCCGCTCGGGAGGATAAAATAAGCAATACGCGGCAAAATTCTGAATCTCCTAATTATGGATTTGAGGCGACAGTAAATGTAAACAATTCTAGTTCCGAAATTGTTAGTTCTGTTTCGTATTGTAATAATAATGTGACGCATTCTAAAAATGTATATTTGCAGACATGTAAAGTAGTTGCGAGTTCTGATTTCAATTCAAAATTAACTAGAATACTTTTAGATAATGGGAGTCAGCGGTCATTTGTCAGTGAAGATTTAGTGAATGCTTTGAGTTTAAAGCCAGTAGGTCAGGAGATTTTATCAGTGTATTCTTTCGGAATGCAAAGTGCGGTAGAGAAAGTATATCCAATAGTAGAAGTAGAAATTAAAAGCTTAGATCAATCTTTCGAGGCGAAAATCCGAGCGCTTGTTGTTCCTGCGATATCTGGTGCCGATATGTACGAACCGTCTGCACAAATTAGGGAATTTATGAGGGATAATAAAATGGAAATGGCTGATGCTTGTGTAGGAAAAGATTTGATGAATGTTGAAATACTAATTGGATCAGACTTGTTTTGGGAATTCATTTTAAACGAACGAATATCCATTAATAATGACTCAGGAGCTATAAAAACGGTTTTTGGATGGGTAATTACGGGACAGGAATTGAGAAAAGGAAATAAATGTTCTCAAAATATTGCAGTAATGAAAAATGCGGTTGAATTAAATGATTTAAGAATATTTTGGGAAATTGATTCTATCGGAATTTCGGATGAGAGTGATGAATTATCTCGAAAGGATAAATTATTAATGGAAGATTTTGAGAGGAAATTACAATACAAAAATAATAGGTACACAAATAATCTTATTTGGGATTCAGGTTCACATGAAATTAATAATAATTTTTGCATTGCTAAAAAGCGGTTCGATAATTTGAAAGAAAAATTGAATAAAAATAAAGCAGTATGCGCTGAATATAAGAAAGTTATCGATGAGCAGTTTCGTGAGGGAATTGTAGAAGAATCTAAAAATGATGCGTTATTGTCTGGATACTATATGCCTCATAAGGCTGTTTTGAGACCAGATAAAGAAACTACGCGCGTGAGGATAGTTTTTGATGCGTCATCAAAGGAAAATCATTCGAAATCTTTAAATGATGTTTTGGTATCAGGTCCAAATTTAAATCCTAATTTATTAAACGTGATACTTAAATTTCGAACATATGAAGTTGCTTTTTCTTCCGACATTGAGAAAGCATACTTAATGATAGAAATAGCAAAAGAAGATAGAAAATACTTAAAATTTCTTTGGTTTAACTATGGTGACTCTAACTCCTTTAGGGTAATGAATATGACACGTTTACCCTTTGGAATTAGGTGTAGCGCTTTTGTCTTAGCGGCCACAATTAAGGCACACATTAAAAGATATAAGGAATTTTATCCTGAGGTTTTTGAAATGTTAAATAACTCCATGTACGTTGATGATCTTTATTCTGGGGCAGATACAGCTGAAAATGCTTTTAACCTTTCATCCAGTGCTAACACTATACTTAAGGACGCTAGCATGAACTTACGTAAATTTAATTCAAATTCGACTGAGTTAAAAGAATTGTGGCAACAAAACGGTATGTTAGATAACCCATCTGAGCGGTCTATGTTATTGGGACTGGAATGGGACACTAATAAAGACATTATAAAAATTGATTCATTGGAATTTCAGAATGTTACAGCTAACACTAGTTTGGCCACTAAAAGATCAGTCCTGCGTGCTGCAGCAAAAATCTATGATCCCGCTGGATATATAGCCCCCTTTGTAATCAGAATTAAGCTGTTAATGCAGAAAATATGGCAAAAAGGGCTAGGATGGGACGAAGAACTTCCCGAAGACCTAGATATTGAATTTAGAAACTGGTTAGTAGACGTTCAAGATTTAAAAAACATATCATTCGATAGAAAATATTTTCTGGAAGGAGCCTATCCAACAGAAGTAACTATACATATTTTTTGTGATGCTAGTGACAAAGCATATGGAGCTGTAGCGTACTTCAGATACATAAACAAAGGTGGAAAAGTGAAAACGTCTCTTATAATGTCAAAATCACGTGTTGCTCCTCTTAAGAATCTAACACTGCCTCGTTTGGAGTTGATGGGAGCAGTTATAGCAGTGAGAATCTATAAATACTTGAATAAAATATTCAATGACTATTGCTCGAATGCGGTTTTTTGGACCGATTCTCAAATCGCTTTGAGCTGGATCAAGAGTTCAGCTAAAGAGTGGAAACCATTCGTTTCTAACCGAGTGACAGAAATCCAAAACATATCGGATCCCAAAAATTGGAACCATTGCTCAGGTAAAGAAAACCCTGCAGATTTGTTGACGAGAGGATTGCAATTGAGGTCTTTAAAGGAAAATTCATTATGGTGGCTGGGTCCGCCTTGGTTAACCAGTTCCACAGATTGGCCTGCACAATCGAAAAAAATTTTGGCTAATGACAACATGTTAGAACGTCGGAAAAATATTCTCGTTAATGAATGCACTATTGAAAACAATGAACTAGTAAAACTTTTAGAAAACTTTAGCAGTATGCTAAAATTACTTAGAACAATTGCATGGATTAAACGCTTTATAAGGAAAGTTAGAAAATTACCTGGAAACGATGGTCCCTTATCTGCCGATGAAATTCAAGATGCGGAAATATTCTTCATTAAGTCAGTCCAAAAACAATTTTATAAACCAGAAATTGATTTGCTTAAATCGAAGAGTGAGCTTCCAAAACAATCGAGCTTACTATCATTAGCACCGTTTCTTGATGAAAACGATTTATTAAGAATAAAGGGAAGACTGGACGAGAGTAAATATACTTATGCAGAAAAGCATCCAATCCTCATGCCGAAGGACTCTCGATTTACAGAACTGCTAATATTACGAGAGCACAACAAAATGCTTCATAGTGGTGTTGCAGCTACACTATGTAAATTGCGTGAGAACTACTGGATTCCCAAGGGGAGGCAAGCAGTTAAAAAGGCCATCAACAAATGCCTCGTATGTCGAAAATATGCAGTGAAGCCAGCAAAACAAATGACGGCGCAACTTCCCAGAGATCGAATCTCAGAAACACCGGTATTTTCCGTCTCTGGAGTAGACTTCACCGGTCCTGTTTATATAAAAAATGGTGACAACACCGAAAAGGCTTACATAGCTCTATTCACGTGTGCTGTGACTCGTGCTGTTCACCTTGAACTTGTTTCAGACTTATCAACTAAAAAGTTCATTTTGGCACTTAGACGTTTTCTTAGCCGAAGAGGAAACTGTCGTATATTCTACTCCGACAATGCCAAAACCTTCAAATGTGCAAATAAAGAAATTCAATATTTCTTTGACATACTTAAGCACCAGGATTTTCAAAATTTTATCTCTTCAGAAGGAATAACATGGAAATTCATCGTTGAACTTGCCCCATGGTGGGGAGGTTTCTATGAGAGGCTGATGAAAAGTGTTAAAGACCCCTAAGAAAAATCTTAGGAAAAGCTTTGTTTACTTTTGAAGAGCTTATGACTGTGCTTGTAGAGGTGGAAAATGTTCTCAACCACAGACCACTAACATACATTTATGATGATTCCTCTGAGCCTGAGCCGCTAACACCGGCCCATTTCCTGCTTGCTGGACACAAGGTAGGATACCCCTTTAACTTTAACGAACTGTTTAACGCCTCTATAACTAGGACTAGCCTAATTAAAAGAAAAACGTATCAAACAAAACTTTTGAGCCAGATTTGGGAGAAATGGAAGACTGAGTATTTACTAGCAACTAAAAGTTTGCATTCTTTCGGAACTCCTAATGCTCAAAAAGACTTGAAAGTCAATGACATTGTTTTAATTGAAGGTGTAAGTAAATCAAAGTTCCTATGGAACTTAGGACGAATTATCGAGGTCAATAGAGGTCGTGATGGACTAGTCAGGTCTTGTGTCGTCAAGACCAAAAAGGGAAATTTAAGACGACCTACTCAACTTATATATCCTTTTGAAATTGCTGATTAATAAAATAATTTTGTAAATAAATTTTCTGTAAATATAACAATATTTAATTTTAGCATTGTGTTTATGTAAATAACATTAATAACTTATTCTTTTACTGTATTATAACTGTAATATATTTAGCTATACTGTAAATACTGATATTATTTAATTTTGCATTTATTGTGTTATTTTATGAAAGTTTCTTGCAAAAATCCTGGCCAGGTATATTTATGTTGTACATATTGGTAAGAAACATATGTTTTGTAATTATATTATGATTGTTTATTTAGTGCTTTATTTCAGATTTTCTTAAAGGTATAACTTTTAAAATCTATTGTTTTGAATAATTCCATATAGTATAATTTTGACATGTATATTGGTTTCAATAATTATTGGTAAAATTAGATTAAAAATATAGTGTGATAATTTTGGCAATTATTAGGTGGGGAGTGTCGAAAATGTGAAATAAAAAGGCAGGTGTCGCTGCTAATTCGATAACCCCCCCTTTGAAGTGAAATGAAGAGAACACTTCAGTGTTTGTTGTATGATTGAACCACCGAACCGATGTAACGATATTGTGTAATAATGTTCGCTTCGAGAAGAAGCTATGAAGGAGAGATCCTTATAATATCTTGAATATGCTCATGAAGATTGCGAATAAATATTTGTTAAGTTGTTAAGAAGTCACAATATCATTTTAGAAGTAACACATCTTACGTAAAAATATCTACACCCGGTATAAATTTGGAACGAAGCCAATTGGGTTTCTAAACAGGGTAAATCCAAAGCTTCTGTTCAGGAGGTAAATGTAAGTTTTTTTTAATTATCATAAATACTTCACATACTAAGCATACCTTAAAAAAAAACCATCCCTTCTATTTTAAATAAGGAAGAAATGTCGTATACGCACCAGTGTGCATAACTGGCACGATAATGGCGTTATTTTGCCTGATACGGAAACTGAGCTATTGTTTATTTATCAATTATTTTTTTATTTACTTTTATTTTATTTTTTAAAATTATATAAATTGTTTTGTTTTATAGTTATTAATTAAACTTTTCATTATTTATTGTTATTTCCTTTTTAAAATAATAGAAAGTAATTTAAAAATATATCTGTAACTGCTATTCGAAAACGCGGTTTTCGTTAAATTGGCGTCAGAAAAAACCCCGCGCCAAACCCGTTGTGTGTACGACATCTGTGCCTTAAATAATTAGGGTTTCGTTTAACTCTAGGTACTTTTGCTTGAGATATTGTCGAAAAGTGCAGCAAAAATATACGGTACTACTTGATTATCCCGTCGACCAATTTCGCCAAACTATTCGCCAAATGATACAAACTGACGTAAGTTTTATTTTATATAACGGAAGAATAAATAAATAAGTAAAACATTAATAAAAATACTAATAAAAACTGGTCATATACGCTCCATATTGACGCGATTTTTTCTGACGCCAATTTGACAAAAACATCGTTAATATATCATCTATATCCGGGTTACCATATCAAGTAAAATAACGACACTTTGGCGCCAGTTAAGTACCCGGTGCGTATATGACATTGGCGGCGTCAAAAAAATCGCGCCAATATGCGTATATGACATCTGTGCCAAAACTTGAATTAAAAATCACTTGATGACGTAACAAAAACGTGTATCGTGTTTAATGTCAAGTGAATGTAACATTTACAATGATCCGTTATTGTCATTTAATCTTATAGTTTGGCGATAATTTTTTGGTCGACAGGATAATCAGGTTGTACCAAGTATGGTACAGATGTCATATACGCACCACGTTCGTGCGATATTTTTTCTGACGCCAATTTGGCGAAAACCTCGTTTTCGAATACCAGTTACATATATATTTTTAAAAAGGGATTAACAATAAATTTATAAAAGTTTAATTAATAACAATAGAACAAAACAATTTATATAATTTTAAAAAATAAAATAAAAGTAAATAAACATTTTATTAATAAATAAACAACAACATTCGGGTTACCATATCAAGCAAAATAACAAAACTTTGGCGCCAGTTAAGTACCCCGCTGCGGTGCGTATATGACATTGGCGTCAGAAAAAAATCGCGTCAACGTGATGTTCATATGACATCTGTGGCGGTTCAAGTACACTTCGGAACGTTACTTTGAAATCGGTGAGTTTCATCGCCAAAATCGCCAAGATGCTTAATGATCATCGCCACTGAATATATAAATGATGCCATATTTGCAAACTTATAGGTCAAAATATAAGTGGAACCTCGGTTCACGACCACCTCTGTTTACGACCAGTTCGGTTTATGTCCAACTTCGATGATCAAAATTTGACTCGGTTGGCGTGCAATATCTCGGTTCACGACCAAGGCTGCCGAATAGTTCAGCTGGCAACCTTCACATAACTGTTGTTATTAGTCAAGTTTGGAGTAAGGTGTGCATATCAGAGTGCTTTGTGTACCTTTATTACTGTAAAAAAATTAACTTTTTGTTTTACTTTTACTCAGGTTTGCGCTAATATTAGCTCTCATTATGACTTCTAAGAATGAAAAAGTGCTTAGTGATAGCAGTAGTAAGAAGCTTAAGCGAATTACTGTTCAATAAAAGAAATTGTAGCAAAACATGAGAACGACGTTAGTATAACCGGTCTAGCTAAGCAATACGATGTGGCCTAAATCTTCGATTTCCACGCTAATCTATATATGTATTACGCTATCGTATGTGTCACAGAAATCACGATTATTTGTTAATTGTTTAATGGCAACGCTCCAATGAAACGTATCTCATTGATTATAGAACAGCATTTAATGCATCTCCATACCTATAAGTGGGGTTACCATAGGCTGGCCCCTGTTCTGTCGCCAAATAACGCCAAGTTTATCGCCAACTTGGCGATATATCACCAATTACCTATAGACTCCCATTGTAAACCAATAGGGTTTACTTGTTTAGACAGAATCAACAAATTGAGATATTTTAATGCACCAAAAACTAATATCAGTTTAAGGAATTATATTAATTATATTTAAGGGAGCCCAAGTAAATTAAATTATGAATAAAAATAACTTGAATTTGATTTAAAAACTTCGAACCTCTTAAAACAGTGTGCATTACTTGGTTAACTAGTGCGTTATTGTGCGAAATAAGATAAAAGTATTGGGAATATTTAAAAGAACTCAGGTTTATTTATATTCAATATATAATTATCAAAAAATTTAAAAGACTAGTATTAAAAAATGCTCTGACGAGCACCAAAAAAGGCTAATATGTTTTTAAGTATGAAAAAGGGTTTGACAAGTGCTTCTAATTGAGCATGAAAAAGGACAAGGGGTACCTTCTTGGCTGCAGCTCACTGTCAATGCCAACTTTGAAAAAATCATATTTGCGCTTATTCCATATAAAAAATAATCAGCCACAGTTACGATAAAAATGTGTAGTGTAAAGACACAGACAGTAAAGACGCAGCCTGATTAAATATGAATGTAAGGCGACATAGAACCAAAAATCTTAGTTCCTGCAGCGTATCACACTCATGCAGTGCCACCAAGCACTCCCGCAGTGTAGAACTGTACAGAAAACTGATTTGTAGTGCAGTGTAGACTGATGCAGCACTCTGCATAGGAACAATTCCACATGTGCATGCATTACAATATAATGCATTCATTGATTGTTGAAATTATATCCAAGTGGATATGGCTGTAAGATGTACTATGCAGTACAACAGTGCATATGTAAATTATAAACGAACATTAGACGCATACACCTTTAATACGGAAGTACAAAAGCACAATGTGAGTGTACACTGAGGTTCAAATGCATAATAGGAATGTACAGTGTAGTATAATTTGTAGAGAAATAATGGTACACAGTGCACTGTACAAAGTTGCATTGCAGACGCATGTGCGGTACAATAGTGGAACAGTGCAGTTAACATGTAAAGCCCGACGGAAAATTTTACTAAAGTACTGCGAATTTTTTTTTTTGAATGGAATAAGCGCAAATATGATTTTTTCAAAGTTGGCATTGACAGTGAGCTGCAGCCAAGAAGGTACCCCTTTCCTTTTTCATGCTCAATTAGAAGCACTTGTCAAACCCTTTTTCATACTTAAAAACATATTAGCCTTTTTTGGTGCTCGTCAGAGCATTTTTTAATACTAGTTTTAATAATGTTACATAATTTTAAACGTAATGAAATTTATATACTTTATTAAGGTGCACTAGAACCTGGTTAATATAAAATATGTTATGTGTAGCACTTACAGCATGCGTACAGGGAACTCAAAAGTATTCATAATATTACAATCTTTGAAGAAAATCCTTTTGTGGCGTTTTTTAATGATGTTACTCTGTTACAAAATAATAAAATTGATATGTATTTTTGAAACATTTTTGTAGTATATGGGGTGCAAAGCATATGTTTTTTTCAGGGTCACACAAAAGTGGTCGATTAAAATGTGGTCTACGGGGGGAAAAAAACTCTTCACAGCTTATTTTAACACATTAGCGACGGGAAACGAGAATTCTCGTTTTTATTCAGAATACGTCATTGGCTAAGGGAGTGACTTCTACCTTACAAAAAAGACATTTATATTGTGTTGTCCATATTTTTTATAGATTGTAAGACATTATATATTACATCCGTACATTGAAAGATATTTACTGCTGCATAAACATGAAAAACATATTTCAGAAACCAATTTCCGAGACACTTTCAGAAGAGGGAGGAGCTTCTACTGTTTTTAAACCCAGATTTAATTAAATTTCCTGTCGTCAGTGTGTTAATTGTGTAGCACTAATTCAAACATTATGAAATTAAATTACATTACTGTGGTTGACTACAAGAAGCTTGATTATGATTTGTATCGTATTTATCGTTCATTTATAGGGTCACATAAAAAATTTCGGATACAGTTCTGGCCTATTAGGGATGATTTCTGAAAAGCATTTTCGATTATGGTGTGCGTTTTAACGTTAAGTAAATTTGTGCTTAATAAGTAGTGCTTAAATATTGTATAGACCATGTACAGGGATACACAAATGAATTCGTAAGTATAAATGAAAATGAGCGCGAATTGCTTCAGTGTTTTTTTTTTTTTTTGAGTTATGTATTTCCCAGCCCAATTACATTTAGTATACTAACAAATGTTTGCAGAATTTAAATAGAACCATATACAGGACTCCGCAGAAACTGGATATATGGTGCACACTATGCATACTAATCCCCGGAAATGTGATATAAGCAGTTTTAAGAGGGTTTTTTGTCTGCATTAAATTTAAATGTTATAGACGACGCGTAAAAATCTTCACGTAATATACAGGGATGTAGAAAAGAATTCATGTACGTTTCTGTCTATTGGTAGAATTTACTAAAGGACATTAACACAATTAATTGATAATTACAAATGTAAATTAAATTACACTACGAAGGGGTTCAGGGGGCTCTGCCCCCCTGAAGAAATCTACTTTTTTATCTGAAAATTACCAGAATAAGTAGCTCATGAGATTTTCAGAATACCATTACATAACAAGGGGTTTAATTTAACGCTTCTAATGTCAGAAACCTTCGAAATATTTTTTTGTTTTATAAATGTTTATGTAATTTCAAAACTTTAAATTTCGTTTTTTGTAGAAAGATTAATATTACTTAAAGGGTGCTAAACACAATGAATTGTAGAGCTGACGTTGAGGCTCCTGATCTGCAGATTTACTAGTTATATAAATACGTAGCACCTATAGTCGTCGTTCGGTCTGTCTGTCTGTCCGTCCTTCCGTCTGTCCGCATATAACAGATCAAAAACTACCCAACCGAATGGTCTGAAATTTTAAATATATCATTGTTGCAAAATTTTGTCGAGTCATTTCAAATTTTATGAAAATCGGATGTATAGTTTAATTACAGGGGACAGTCAAAAGTTTTCCGTTACAGTACGGCCAATGGGAAAAAGTTATTGCAAGTGCATTTTAATGATGTTACAACCTTCCGAATGGTCTGAAATTTTAAATGTATAATTGTTGCCAAATTTTGTTGAGTCGTTTCAAATTTTATGAAAATCGGATGTATAGTTTAATTACAGGGACAGTTAAAAGTTTTCTGTTACATTAAAGCCAATGGAAAAAAATGATTTCAAGTGCATTTTAATGATGTTACAGTCTTTCGAACAGAATGAAATTGATATGCACTTATGAAGTTCAGTAAAATATGCATTCGGTACAATATGCGGTGCAAAAAATATTTATAAAACTAGTTATAGTACGAACGCACCTCATTTGCCACGTTTGACGAGCAATTTCCAACTTGTTAACTATAGTTATACTTAATTCATTTTTTTTTTTTTTTTTTTTAAGAATGTATATTTGGAAATATATATATATATATACATACATTTTAATGAGAAGGAGGGGCGGTAATTTTTTAAATCTATATAAATAAAAATATAAATGTTCGTTTGTTCCTAATCGCTAATCTCCAAAAGTTCTTCACCGATTACTTTGAAATTCACGGGTTGAGTTGCATTCGAATCCGGAAGTGTTTTTATATAGTTATTATGAACCTCGCTTCCCCACCACCACCAGGGACGCTTTTTAATTTTTTTCCAAAACCCATCATGTAATATATCATTAGAAAGCCCTTGGAATACTGTTTCATATTATGCACCTCGCATCTCGCTCCCCTCACTTTCCCCACCTGGGGGCACATTTCTATATAAATTATATAAATAAAAATGTAAATGTTCGTTTGTTCCTAATCGCTAATCTCCGAAAGTTCTTCACCGATTGCTTTGAAATTCACGGATTGCGTTGCACTCGAATACACGCGTGTTTGTATATACCTATCACGAACCTCGCTCCCCCCCCCCCTCCTCCAATTTCCTCGCCACCACCAGGGGGCGCTTTTTAAATTTTTTCCAAAACCCATCATGTAATATATCATTAGAAAGCCCTTGGAATACTGTTTCATAATATGCACCTCGCATCTCGCTCCCCTCACTTTCCCCACGTGGGGGCACATTTCTATGTAAATCTATATAAATAAAAATGTAAATGTTCGTTTGTTCCTAATCGCTAATCTCCGAAAGTTCTTCACCGATTGCTTTGAAATTCACGGATTGCGTTGCATTCGAATACGCGCGTGTTTTTATATACCTATCACGAACCTCGCTCCTTCCTCCTCCAATTTTCTTGCCACCACCAGGGGCGCTTTTTAAATTTTTTCAGACATACGTCATGTGACATATCATTAGAAAGCCCTTTGACTACTCTTTCATATTATGCACTTACTATCCCCCTCATCCCACTTTCCCCCCGTGAGGGCACATTTCTATATTAAAAAATGTAAATGTTCGTTTGTACGAAATCTTAAACCTCCGAAAGTTCTTCACCGATTTCTTTGAAATTCACCGATTGCGTTGCATTTGAATGCGCGCGTGTTTTTATATTACTATTATGAACCTTGCACCCCCCTACCCCAATTTCATCCCCCGGGGCACTTTTTAAATATTTTTCGACGCCCATTATGTGGTATATCATTAGAAAGCCCTTTGACCGCTCTTTCATACTATGCATCTCTCCTCACTATGCCCTCCGGAGGGACACATTACTGAAATATTTCGTCGGTATTTTTTATGATATTTGTTTTTTCTTTGTTTTTTTAGTTCGTCTTTTTTTCTTTTTAGCTCACAGGCTATTAAAGCCTGAGAGCTAATGTGCCCTCAGGTTCTGTATGTACGTATGTATGTAACGCGATAACTCTTGATAGAAATATCCGATTTGCTTCAAATTTTGAAAACAGTTTCATTCTGATAAGGCGCTTCCCTGATTAATTTTCGGAATTCATTGGTTAAGCATAAAAGGGGCAACAGGGGGCTAATCTCCCTTAATTTAGATAAATGGATTTTTCATGCAGAATTATCTGATTTGCTTCAAATTTTGTAAATAGGTTTATTCTGATAAAGTGCTTCTCTGTTTAGTTTTGGTGTTTTATTGGTTGTGCAAAGAGGAACGGGGAGCTAATTCGCCCCCCCCCCCCACCGCCCTTAATTTAGATAACTTGGTTTTTCATGTAGAATTATTCGATTTGCTTCAAATTTTGTGAATAGGTTCTATCTGACAAGGCGCTTCCCTGATTTGTTTTAGGGGTTCATTGATTAAGTATAAAGGGGCGAACGGGGGGCTAATCCGCCCTTAATATAGATAAATGGGTTTTTCATGCAGAATTATCCGATTTGCTTCAAATTTGGTATGCCGGTTTATTCTGATAAGGCGTTTCCCTGATTAGATTTGGAGGTTAATTGGTTAAGTATAAAGGGGTAATCCCCCTTCATTTATTTTTCAATGGGCATTATTCTTTGAAATAAGAGTATAATATACAATTAGTGTGAATAGCCTGTAAGCTCAATGCCATAAGTTTAACTCGGCACATATCTTTTTAATTCACTCGATGTGCCAGGCATGCCACCGCACGTGCTGCAATTGACAAACGGCCTGCCAATTCAGATGTTGCGAAATATTCACAAGCCAAATCTTTGCAACGGCACGTGGCTTGCAGTAAAAAAACAATGAGCAACTTCGTAGAAGCAACAATCTTGACAGGACCTTTCAAAGGTGAAGATGTCATCATTCCTCGCATTCCTTTTATTCCAATGGAAGCACGATTTCAATTTAAGAGATTGCAATTAACTATTTGATTGGCGTTTGTAATCTCCATCAACAAAGCTTGGGGCCAAGCTTTAAAATTCTACGGTTTAGATCTAGACATGAATTGCTTCTCACACGGGCAATTATATTTTTCGTGTTCTAGAAGCGGCAAATCAGACAATCTCTATATCTGCACAGACAATGTAACAACAAAAATATTGTATAACCACAAGTATTGTGAAATTAAACATATTAGAAACGCGCACTTTCTATTTTCTTTCTTTTCCACTTAGCCAGACTGTGCCACAGCAACGCGTGGCCGGGTACAGCTAGTAAATAAATAAATAAAAAATATGCCTCGGCTCATCTTAAAGAATTCCATAACAAGATTTATGCTAAACGATCTTTAACCAAAAAAAAAAAAAAAAACGAATTTACTAGCATGTATGCTCTTTATTTAAATGTTTATAAATGATTTTTTTATTTTATTTTTTAAGAAAATTTTATTTAACTAGTGAAATGGATTTTTTATTTAAGTATTGCGCGGCAGCGCAATACTTATTTATTTCCAGTGTCACTTCTCAATGTTAATTTAACATAGAAAACCCTATGGAGATCATAACTTTTTCATTTTTTCTTCCCACCTTTTTGTCCCTGATGCCACTCATTTTTTATTCTTTACTAATTCTAATGATATTATAAATTTAAAGTGTAAAAACGTTTGCCTGACGTTAGGGTCAAAACGAATGGTAAACTGCTTTTGCATATGGGTGAATTATAACCCAGAGAGAAACATGGGCCAATTTTTTTTTTTTTACATTATTCAAATATTTTTCTTAATAATTCCAAATTTCTCTTTTTTCATTGAGAATCAACGGATATTTTTCATAGAAAATGTAACATTTTTCTTCATTGTTGCAAAAATTTCAAAAGCCGTAATAATATTTTTTTTTTTTTTTTTTTTTTTTTTTAGTTTAAACATTTATTCCACGTGAAATATTAAGTTGAACTAGTTTTTTTTTTTTTCAAGAATTAAAGATGTGAATATGGCGTCATAGTGAAAATTAAAAGGATATTTTCAGAATAAGTTTTTGCTTTGATGGTCAAGTTTATGCTTTAATAAAAAGTTTCAAATGGATAGCTATTTTTACGCAGGTAGCGAACTTAGTGAGAAACTACATAACTTAAATTTTAAAATGTATTTTTTCCGAGATGAGAACTATTTATATCCCAAGTTAAACTTAGGTAATAATTTTCTGACGTGTTTACATCATCCTTGGAAGAGAATAAAATAACAAAATTTAAGTAAAACTTTTATTTTT
Source organism: Maratus speciosus (assembly GCA_963932465.1). NCBI lineage: Eukaryota > Metazoa > Arthropoda > Arachnida > Araneae > Salticidae > Maratus > Maratus speciosus. Next base: position 301,923,742 of record OZ010788.1, read on the forward strand.
TATTTTTTACTGTATCACAGCTATAATATTGTTAAATATTAGCAGTAGGGATTCAACACAATTTATTTTTGCATTCATAGCGTTCCTGAGTGGGAAATAGGGTATCTAAATTTAAGTAGAGTTAATTTTTCATGTTTTGATTATAGATTTTTTACGTTCAGATTGGAAGTTTTTGTCCAAACTACAACAACCTGCATTACTACAGTGGTGAAATATTTTGAATTATGCATTGGTAAACTGCTTGTGATGCAATACCGCATACATCAAATCCTGATGATGATACCCTCAATTAATTTTTAAATGAGTTCGTCTGAATGCAGTAGTTATTAAAAAACTTGACATATTAAACAAAAACTTAATTTGAAGAACAAATTAAAAAAAAACAAAATTTATTTCCTACATTGTTTAAGCCCGAGAAGGGACAGATATTAAGATATTTCATTCAATTAATTCTACATTTAATGTTAAATTTTTGTAACAAATTAGTTAAACCAATTGAAGATTAAAATATAAAAATAAAATTCATACAATATGATACTTAAAACACCAGATCCCGTTCAAATTAAATCGAAGCAAATCTTTCTTTTTTTAAGTTTTGTATTTTGCAAGCATCTTATCATTTTATGTGCAATTGTCATAAACAAAGTACAAAATCTGCAATACAAATATTTTCAATTAAAAATGGAAGAAGTCTAAGACTTATTTCGATTTTATTTGAACGGAATCTAATTTTTTAGGGTGTTTTAAATATCATATTGTATGAATTTTATTTTTATTTTTTAATCTTCAATTGGTTTAACTAATTTGTTACAAAATTTTAACATTAAATGTAGAACTCATTGAATAATATCTTAATATCTGTCCCTTCTCGTTCTTAAACAATGTAGGAAAGAAATTTTGTTTTTTTTTAATTTGTTCTTCAAATTAAGTTTTTGTTTAATTATTTGTTATTCATTATTGCGGAGACATTTAAGAATAAATATGTCAAATTGCTTTATATTAATGAAACGTGACGTTTTAGACTAAACTTGCTAATTTATTATTTCTCGACAAACACTCACCTAAAACAATGCAAGTCGGGAAGAAGGAATAATAATTATGATTGAAAACAGAGAAATGTCCATATGAAAATGTCAGCAAGTTTGTAAAGTAATATCAAATAGTTTTTGCAAGCTCTTTCCCCAAAACTTCTTATTATCCTTCGTAGTCACAAGCCCGAATACTTAAACTGATGCTTAAATTTCATCTATCTCTTGCTCCACAAATAAAGATAAAATTAGATAAGAGTATTCATTCACAATCAACTTACGAAACGGCGGAATTAATGAAGAATTTTATTCTTCCGAATGCTATATCACATCTGCTATTTCTACCTCAAAATGATTTAAAACTAGAAATCGACCGAAAATTCGTTTTCGTTTTCGGCCCAAAATTAGAGTTTTGTCGATAACTCGTTTTCGGCGAAAATGCTGCCTAAAATTCGGCCGACCGAAACTATCTATTTTCCAAAAATCTCTTTTTTTCCTTCGGGAATTTTCAGCATTACTCATTCATTTGAGCTGTATCGGCTCAAACGACACACTCTTTATTTATTGCTATGAACTTCACTGTTTATAATTATCAGACATGACTGACTCAAGACGTGAGTGCAAATTATAAAGCAAGAAATGCATATATCACTAAACTTTTAAGACGCTTTTCATGTGTTCATTAAAAGCTTCAAACTGGATAGTAATAGAAAATTTTTAGTTTGAAACCATATAAGTGTTTCGAATACTCTTTGAGAAAGTTCTAGTATAACAGATGATCATTTACAAAAATCATTATAGTAGATAAATCGAGGTATGTATACATAAAACATTTTCTTAATTAGATGAGATTAGTATAATTAGCAAATTATTTTCTACCGTTGATGAATTATTTGCATTTTAATTTACATGGAAATAAACCAACACGTATAATTAATTAATAATTATGTATATGAATGCATTATTACTTAAAAAATATTTTTTGGATATTTTCGTTTTCAGCCGAAAATAAGAAGATTACCGAAATTCGATTTCGGTTCCGTTTTCCGCTTTAAAAATCTGTTTAGGTCGATCCTTATTTAAAACATGCCCCCCCCCCCCCCCCCCTCTACGGCGTACCTGAGAGCCTGATATTACCTGATATTCTCTAAAGCTTTTCATTCACCATTACGAAATCTTACACAGAAAGAAATATATTGCGCTTAATCGCCAAAATTAGATGACGGGAGAAAGAGTAACATCGCTTATCTGAAAATACTATCGCCAATTGGCGAACAATCATGATCGTTCCAGAAATTTCTGCTTAAAACCAAAAGAAGAAAAGCAATAAAAAATTTTAAATTGAATTCTAGAAAATAGATTCCATGCGCACTGTTACTCTTTTGGCGTATATGATATTTTGAAAAAGAAGGACTAAAATAGATGAAAAGGTGCAAACACGAAAGCTGGAAAAATATTAAATTCCGCTGTTTCAATCTATGGTAAGAGAGCTTAAAAAAGTAAAAATAACTTAAGTCGAATCAATATTTCATTCTGTATTTTCAGATGATAAAGATAATCTTAAAAAGCTTGGAAAAACCAATTGTTACGTAAAAAGACAATTTGTTAGAAAGTAATGCTTGCAATTGAAATAAAATAAGAAAAATAAGATCGTTAACGTACATTTTGTACATTAATTATGAACAATTCCTAGTTTTATATATTTTGTATCGCGCTCATTTGTATGCATTTATTTTGTTCATGCGATTTATGCCGCCATTTGAATTCGCTTCTTGTTCAATTTTTCTTTTTCTGTAAAACCATTTTAGAGTACATTTCTGGAACATAAAAATAATAATGATATTGATTATAATATATTTCTTAATCCTAATCCGTCGATTATAGAGAAAATGACATATTAAAATTTTCAAAGTTCATTATGTCATTTTTAACTTCTCAAGAATCTAAGAATTGAATTTTCAATTAAAACAAGTTATTAATATTATTATTATCAAAAAGGCATGGACTTCAAATGCATTTCTTCAGCCTACTCCTTTTCCGAAATTTCAACTTGGAATCCTACCGTGGCACCGGCAGAAAGCAATCTATAAGGAGGAATAATATTTTTTTGGATAGTGTTTGTCGACTCCAGCCAAAGTCACGTTTTATAAAACTAGGCGTCCCATCCCGGGCTTCCTAAGTTACAGAGTATAGGTGGAAAACACTTTTTTTTTTTTTTTTTTTTTTTTTACATGCAATATATTTTTTAGATTGCCCACTAACACCAAAAAAGCATTGTTATATGAAAAATATCAATCATGCAATCAAATAAAGTTTTGAAATTTATCGAAGGCGATATTTTCGTATTAACTGCATGCTAAGAGTTATTAGTTTTAGACTTTACTACATACGGCAGCCTTTTTATTATGATCATTTCAGTAATTTAAGCGTGTAGTTCAATTATATGTATATTAAATTTGTCTTTATTTATATTATTTTATTTATTTATTTATAGAGGAAGTTTTAATTTTTTTATGGAGCATTAGCTGCAAGAAAATACTGAATTACATTCTTTTAAAGGCAAACGGATTAATCTTTCGTAATCAAACTCCACGCGATAGAGATAAATTTATAAATATTTCATGCTTTAAAATTGTTTTTAAAACCATAGACAATCAGTAAACTGAGATGCTGTTTGCAAACAAATTTCATTTGAAAGTTTTTTTCTTCCTTTTTGGCTGTGTAAAAATTTAAATTGTTCTATTACATATGTATTAAATTTGTGGGACTTTTAGGTAGCTTTCATTACAAAAAGCTACCTATTGCAGCCGTTCGGAGGAAAGCGATTTCAAAAAAATTTGGTATATTTTCATCGATTATGACCCCCAGACCCCGAAACCACCCTCCGTTCAAAATTAATATATATATATATATACATATATATATATAACCATATATATATATATATATATATATATATATATATATATATTGAAAAATCCAAATTCATACAATTTTGTACACGATAAAACATCTAACCAACTGTAACTAAAACAATAATTAACAAAACCAAGAGTAACTAAGAAAAAACTAAATATGGAGACAAGTGGCCAAGGCTTATGACTTGTACTGCGGGGTTAAACATGTTTCACGTGCACAACATTCCCCCTCACTTGCCAAGACCAAACAAATAGAGATTGAAAAAATGAAAATCAGAAACTAACCCAAAAGCCGTCAAATGAAGTCCGTGAATAACCTCACCGCAAAGCTATTTTCGATAGGAATCACATATCGATAAATCACCATCATCGAACAATTCCAATACCTTATTTCGATAGCATTTTTTCTTGATAAAATTGAAAGTTAAATCATTCAGAAAATGTATTGGGTAATTTTGTTTACTGGCGTTTATGTAAAGGTTAAAGATTTCACCAACCAATTTATCAACATTTGAACACAAATTTGCAATACGATTTAATCCTTTTAAATATATATTTCTAAAAATTGAAACATGCACGTTACTATTAAAGTTTAATATTTTAATTGTATCAAAATCAAAATAATTTCTTTTATCATAAATACTGTATACTAAAATTCCATTTTTAATTTCCAAATTAACATCCAAGTAGTTGACACTGCTATGATTATCCGAAGCGCTCTTTAAATTTAAAGTGTCTGGATAACATTTAAATTGATAAATTTCTTTATTGTTATTCAGCTCAACCACCAAAACATCATCTATATATCTGTATATCTTTAAGTCTTTTTGCAACAATAAACCGGCTTCATATGTAAACAGATAAATATCTGCAAGGATGGAGCTACAACTGCCCCCCATTGGAATACCTCTCACTTGTTTATATATTTGTTTCCCTTCAAACAGATAATTTTCGTAAACAACAAATTGAAATAAATCGGTGAATATTTCAATACTGATATCCTTCTCTTTAGATTTCTTGAAAAAATCCATAACTCTGTACTTCAAATCATCTAAATTTATGCTATTATACAAATCCTCGAAATCATTTGTATACAATCCTGTAATGTTTTTCAGCTTTTTTAAACTTTTTATAAGTTCATAACTATTTTTTATTACTATCGAAGAATATTCATTTATAACCTGATCAAAAATCTTTTGTAATATATTCAACAATTTTTTATTTACACATTCCAGGTAAGAACCAAACCCACAAGTTACGGTTCTAAAAGTAATTGGGTTTTTATGGAATTTTGGGATCATTACAAGATAAGGAAATTCCGCACTATTTTGCTTTGATTTTATTTTTTTATAAAACGCCTTCACTCTGTTTACAATAACTTGTTTAGTAGTTTTTAGTAGTTGATAATTTCCCTCATTATTGTAGGTTTCCCTTAGAATATCTCCGTATAATTTTTTACATATTATAGCATATTTGGTGTTAGCTTTATCCACATACGTAATGATAAAATCATCCTGTAGATTTTTTACTGATTTAATATATATATATATATATATATATATATATATATATATATATATATATATATATATATATATATATATGTATCTATATATATATATATATATATGTATATATATATATATATATATATATATATATATATATATATATATGTATATATATATATATACATATATATATATATATATATTGAATCTTTAAAAGTAAGTGATACTGCAAAAATATATTTATTCTTTTTCCATATTTAAGTATTGCGCGGCAGCGCAATACTTATTTATTTCCAGTGTCACTTCTCAATGTTAATTTAACATAGAAAAGCCTATGGAGATCATAACTTTTTCATTTTTTCTTCCCAACTTTTTGTCCCTGATGCCACTCATTTTTTTATTCTATACTAATTCTAATGATATTATAAATTTAAAGTGTAAAAACGTTTACCTGACTTCAGGGTCAAAACGAATGGTAAAATGCCTTTGCATATGGGTGAATTATAACCCAGAGAGAAACATGGGCCAATTTTTTTTTACATTCAAATATTTTTCTTAATAATTCCAAATTTCTCTTTTTTCATTGAGAATCAACGGACATTTTTCATAATAAATGTAACATTTTTTTCTTCATTGTTGCAAAAATTTCAAAAGCCGTAATAATAATTTATTTCTTTTTTAGTTGAAATGTTTCCACGTGAAACATTAAATTGAACTAGTTTTTTTTTTTTTTTTTTTCAAGAATTAAAAAGATGAATATGGCGTCATAGTGGAAATAAAAAGGATATTTTCAGAATAAGTTTTTGCTTTGGTCAAGTTTATGCTTTAGTAAAAAGTTTCAAATGGATAGCTATTTTTACGCAGCTAGCGAACTTAGTGAGGAATTACATAGCTTAAATTTTACAATGTATTTTTTTCCGAGATGAGAACTATTTATACCCCAAGTTAAACTTAGGAAATAATTTTCTGATGTGTTTACATCACCCCTTTAATTTTCTGATGTGTTTACATAACCCCTTGGGAGAGAATAAGGTAACAAAATTTAAGTAAAACTTTTATTTTTTATTTTTTACTGTATCACAGCTATAATATTGTTAAATATTAGCAGTAACGATTCAACACAATTTATTTTTGCATTCATAGCGTTCCTGAGTGGGAAATAGGGTACCTAAATTTAAGTGAAGTTATTTTTTTATGTTTTGATTATAGATTTTTTACGTTCAGATTGGAAGTTTTTGTCCAAACTACAGCAACCTGCATTACTACAATGGTGAAATATTCAAAATATTTTTTGAATTATACATTGGTAAACTGCACCACACATTGTGATGCAATAGCGCATACATCAAAGCCTGTAGATGATGCCCTCTATTAATTTTGAAATGAGTTCGTCTGAATGCAGTAGTTATTAAAAAACTTGACATATTAAACAAAAACATAATTTGAAGAACAAATTTTAAAAAAACAAAATTTATTTCCTACATTGTTTAAGCCCGAGAAGGGATAGATATTAAGATATTTCATTCAATTCTACATTTAATGTTAAATTTTTGTAACAAATTAGTTAAGCCAATTGAAGATTAAAAAATAAAAATAAAACTCATACAATATGATACTTAAAAGACCAGATCCCGTTCAAATTAAATCGAAATAAATCTTTTTTTTTTTAAGTTTTGTATTTTGCATGCATCTTATCATTTTATGTACAATTGTCATAAACAAAGTATAAAATCTGCAATACAAATATTTTCAATTAAAAATGGAAGAAGTCTAAGATTTATTTCGATTTTATTTGAACGAAATCTAATTTTTACTTTCTTCTATCTTCAATAGAAGAAAGTATTGTAATCGAAATTTTTTTCGACTTCCGGTTTTCGACGGATTTGCATGTTTTAGGGGTCAGAGATTCCAAAAAACATGTTTATAGAAAATGTCTGTCTGTCTGTGTGTCCGTCTGTCCGTCTGTCCGTCCGTCCGTCTGTCCGTCTGTCCGCCTGTCCGTCTGTCCGTCTGTCCGTCTGTCTGTCGCCATTGTACCATCAAAAAGTGTATGAAGTTATGTATAGAATTAAACCAAAATTTTATTATAAGTTTTTGGCTATGGCAAGCAGGTCCTCCCGGAATTTGGAAAAAATTCGCCGGTAGGGGGCGCTGATATAACAATTTTTGTGCGATTTTGAATATTGTACCATCCAAAAGTGTATGGAGTTATGCATAGAATTGAACCAAATTTTTAGTTTAAGTTTTTGGATATGACAAGCAGGTCCTCCTTGAATTTGGAAAAAAATCGCCGGTAGGGGGCGCTGTAAATGCGTTTTTTGTGCGATTTTGAATATTGTACCATCGAAAAGTGTATGGAGTTATGCATAGTATTGAACCAAATTTTTAGTTTAAGTTTCTGGCTATGGCAAGCAGGTCCTCACTGAATTTGGAAAAAATTCGCCGGTAGGGGGCGCTGTAATAGCGATTTTTGTGCGATTTTAAATATTGTACCGTCCAAAATTGTATGAAGTTATGCATAGAATTAAACCAAACTTTTATTTTAAGTTTTTGGCTATGGCAAGCATGTCCTCCCTGAATTTGGAAAAAATTCGCCGGTAGGGTGCGCTGTAATAGCGATTTTTGTGCGATTTTGAATATTGTACCGTTCAAAAGTGTATGAAGTTATGCATAGAATTAAACCAAATTTTTATTTTAAGTTTTTGGATATGGCAAGCAGGTCCTCCATGAATTTGCAAAAAATTCGCCGTTAGGGGGCGCTGTGATAGCGATTTCTGTGCGATTTTGAATATTGCACCATCGAAAAGTGTATGAAGTTATGCATAGAATTGAACCAAAAAAATTTTTAAGTTCTTGGCTATGGCAAGGAGGTCCTCCCTTAATTTGTAAAAAAATCGCTCGTAGAGGGCGCTGTAATAGCGATTTTTGTACAATTTTTGTGCCATTTTGAATATTGTACCGCCGAAAAGTGTATGAAGTTATGCATAGAATTGAACCAAATTTTATGTGTTTATTTTTGGTCATGTCACGAAGGTCCTCCCTGAATTTGGAAGAATTCTGCCGGAAGGGGGCACTATAATTGCGATGTCTGTACCATTTTCATTATTGTACCATCGAAAAGTGTATGAAGTTATCCATATAATTGAACCAAATTTTTTGTGCATGTTTCTGGCTATGGCAAACAAGTCCTCCCTAAACTTGAAAAAAATCCGAAAGAAGGGGGCGCTATAATTCCGATCTCTGTGCCATTTTCATTATTGTACATCGAACAGCGTATAAAATTATGCATACAATTGAACCAAAATGTTTGTGCTTGTTTTTGGCTTTGGCCAACAGGTTCTCCTTGAATTTGGAAATATTGCGCGGTAAAGGGGCTCCGTGCTAGCGATTTTTGTATACTTTTCTTGATTTTTCGTAGTTCTATTGTGCATCGGCGGGAACTCGCTTCCTGCTATGACGGCTATTCGCAAACAGCTGATAACGACAGAATAAGGAAAAATTAATAATTTTAAGAAATATCATGATATAGATTAACTCGTTTTTAGTCCGTTTAATTGATTTGAGCAGAAATTTAAGATGAAAATCAAAGTTGGTATAGTATTGAACTAATAATATTGAAGTATTAACATGTGTAACTAGGTTTTGAAATATTAAGATGTATAAGATAGAAGAAAGTTTTGGGATTGGCACATCCAACTAGTTTAGGGTGTTTTAAGAATCATATTGTATGAGTTTTATTTTTATTTTTTAATCTTCAATTGGCTTAACTAATTTGTTACAAAAATTTAACATTAAATGTAGAACTAATTGAATGAAATATCTTAATATCTGTCCCTTCTCGGGCTTAAACAATGTAGGAAATAAATTTTGTTTTTTTTAAATTTGTTCTTCAAATTATGTTTTTGTTTAATATATATATATCTGACCTTTGTCACACTGTAACTCTCGTATTTATGAACCGATTTGGATGTAATTCGGTGTGTACATAGTACATACCAATGTCTCGACCGAGTTCGTTGGCCAGCTTCATCCGCTATTTTGTTTCAAAATGGCGGCCATTTAAAATTTTAAAAAAAATTTGAAATTTGAAATGCGGTACCAAAAAATTGAAAATGGAAAAATATTTTTTTTGTGCATTTGACCTTTATACAAAGATTCCGAAGCAGTTTTTGTTTCGTCTATATCTTAAAAAATGGCTGAGTTATAGCATTTTGAATTTCTAGCGTGGCTGACATTTTGAAACGTCCTGAATTTTGTCACGCGATAAAAGGCGTATTTATGAACCGATTTGGATGTAACTTCGTTTATACATAGTGATAGTACATACCAATGTCTCGACCGAGTTCGTTGGCCAGCTTCATCCGCCATCTTGTTTAAAAATGGCGGCCATTTAAATTTGTAAGAAAAATTTAAATTTGAAATGTGCTGCCAAAAAATTGAAAAATGAAAAAACATTTTTTTCTTATGTGTTTGACCTTGATAAAAAGATTCGGGAGCAGTTTTTGTTTCGTCTATATCTTAAAAAATGGCTGAGTTATAGCATTTTGAATTTCTAGCGTGGCTGACATTTTGAAACGTCTTGATTTTTGTCACGTGATAACAGGCGTATTTATGAACCGATTTGGATGTACCTTGGTGTGTACATAGTACATACAAATATCTCGGCCGAGTTCGTTGGCCAGCTTCATCCGCCATCTTGTTTCAAAATGGCGGCCATTTAATTTTTTTTTTTAATTTAAAATTTAAAATGCGATACCAAAAAATTGGAAAATGAAAAAGATTTTTTTTCGTATATGTCTTAATACAAAGATTCCGGAACAGTTTTTGTTTCGTCTATATCTAAAAAAATGGCTGAGTTATAGCATTTTGAATTTCTATTGTGGCTGACATTTTAAAACGACCTGATTTTTGTCACGCGATAACAGGCGTATTTATGAACCGATTTGGATGTAACTTGGTCTGTACATAGTACATACCAATGTCTCGACCGAGTTCGTTGGCCAGCTTCATTCGCCATCTTGTTTCAAAAGGGTTGCCATTAAAAAAAATAAAATTTTAAATTTAAAATGAGGTATTAAAAAATTGGAAAATGAAAAAGATTTTTTGTATGTGTTTGGCCTTGATACAAAGATTCCGGAGCAGTTTTTGTTTCTGAAAATTTGTTCTTTTATTTATATCTTAAAAAATGGTTGAATTATAGCACTTTGAATTTCTAGCATGGCTAATATTTTGAAACGATCTTGTATTTGTCACGCGATAACACACGTATTCCTATATTTCGATATAAGAAGGTATGTGGATAGTATACATCAATATCTCTACCAAGTTCGCTGGCCAGCTTCATCAGCCATCTTGTTTCAAAATGGCGGTCATTAAATTAAAAAAAATTATATTTAAAGTGAGGTGCAAAAAAATTAGAAATTGAAAAAGGTTTCTTTCTTAAGTATTTGACATTGATATAAGGATTCAGGAGCATTTTTTGTTTGTCTTTATCTTAAAAAATGGCTCAGATATAGCAGTTTCAATTTCTAATGTGGGTGACATTTTGAAAAATCTGATGTTTTGCCTGCGACAACACTCGTATATATCAACCGATTCCGATGTGAGTGAGCATGGGCACAGCAATTACTAAGGTCTCGACCAAGTTCACTGGTTAGCCTCATCCACCATGTTGTCTTAAAATGGCAGGCACTTTAAGAAATCGCCGAATTTCGCAGCCAAATATAAGTTACTTTAAATAAAAGCAGCTTGGATAAAGCTGACTAATTTCACGAAAGATAAAAATTAGTATTGAATCTCCTATATTCGGTTTTCACTAAATTGAGCTTCGTGTGTTTGAATAATATAAGTTTGCTTTTTTAAAATAAGGAATATGAAAGCTACCTCTTCCTCCCGGCACTGGCTGGAAGGACTTTTTTTAATATTATTCTTTTATTCATTTATAATGGAAGTTTCCTTATAGAAAATTAACCATAAATAAATTCTGGGTAAATTTTATTGCTTTATATATGTAAAATGTTTATTATTATTATTATGTAATGGAGCCGGCAAGTGATAAAGATAAATTACAAAAATTCATGCTTGAAAATTGTTTTAAAAAACAAAATAAATCAGTCAATTAAGATACAGTTTTTAAACAAATTGCATTTGAAAGTAGATTTTTTCCTCTATACGACGATGTAAATATTGAAAACGTACGATGGTTAGAAGATTAAAAAATTGCAGTAACGAAAATTGCAAAATCGAAATTTGATCGTGAAGCATTGCCATTCGCAAATGACGTCAGCGTTACGCACAGATACGCATATCCTTTATAATACAGATAGATAGATAAAGAATATATAAGCTAAAGAAGGATTTTTTTTTTTTTTCATAACTCCTCCTGCAAGACAATTTTTAAAAACAGAAGCATAAAAAACTATACAGAACAAATAAGAACTATTAAATATTCAAAAATAAATCTTTACCAATATTTTTCAAAATGGAGAATTGAGGCTGTCCATTATTCCCATTTAAATTTGAAACACATGAGCATAAAAAGAAAAACAGAATCGTCGACGGGGGATTCTTGCTGACGAATAATTCTTAGTTTTTCTTTCTCTTACTTAGTGTTTAATTATTTTGTGTCACTTGAGAAGAATAAATTTTATCATTTTTGTTTCAAAATCATCAAAGTTAAAGAAAATTTAATTAATTCAATTTTAAAATCAAGGGAAGGGCAATGGCCATCCCCCGTCCGCCCTTGCCGACGCCAATGAATTCTCCCTGTAATTGACCATTACACCATTAAAGGCCTAGTTTTTCTCTAAAAGAAAATTTAATATCAACGAATACTTAAAAAAAAAAATAACAATTTAACAAATTACAACAACCATTTGGAAAATGATTTTTTCAAAGACTAAAATTTAAGACATAAAAAATCGCACGGAGTTGATCCTACATTTACGTACGCCATGGATTAAACGATAACATTCCTGGACCCATCGTGAACAAATTTTAAAAGAAATTTCAGTTTTACAATTTTCGGTACTGTAAATTTTTAAACTTCTACGGAGCTGGTCATGCATTACGTACGCCATGAATTAAACATTAATAGTGTTATTACACGTAAAAATTGCAAGATTTCCTGAAACTTGCGTATTATCCAAGCATTTCATTGGCTGTTCGGGAAAAGGTTTTCTGTCATCAGATTTCCAAAAAATCTCACGACCAATTTTAAATAAAATTTCATTCTTAAACTTCTAAACATCCGACAATATTACTTTTTATACCGTCGGATAGAGAAAAAAATGTACTTTTAAATGCAATTTGTTTGAAAGCTGTATCTCAATTTGTTTCTGATTTATTAATTTTTTTTGTAGTTTTTATTACTTTTTTGTCACAGTGGCAACACTCTGTTGTCCATCGTTGTTGAAACCAAAGGGAAATACAAATTACTGTATATACCAATTAGATAACGAATAAATTGCGGATTAAACCAGTGAAAACGTTCAGATGTGCTTTTGATTTCCTACCCTGACGAGAACAATAACCATTTTTCCAAATGGTTAAAAAAAAATCACCTCGTCTTCTCTACTATCGACAACCAAGAATTGGTAAAAGATATGAGAAATACGTGAGAAAATGCGATAATACAATTAATATAATTATAATATTTCATTTCATTTTATTTTATTTCAATATTATATTATACTATTAAAATTAAAAACAAAATTATTGTAAAATAATTATTTCATTACTAATTTTAATTGCATCCCTGAAAAAAAACTGTATACAATATTATTACTATTTTCAAACGACAAACTTCTTGTAGCTTATCATAACATCATATTTAAATTTCGGAAGAATGGATCTATTGTTTTTCTGCAAAAGTTAGAGCAAATGGAACAGGAAAGAAAATAGACTTGTTACCATTTCATTATAATAAAAATTACACAGGATCATTGGTAAAATGAATCCTTAAAGGGAAAAAAAATTATATCGATAAATTTATTTGAAAACTATCTGCGTAGCAGATTGCATTTGTATTTTATAAAATCTTTCGAGTTCTTGGGGGAGGAAAAACTTATCGATCCAATTTTTAAATTAAGATGTATAAGTCATAAGCAAAAAACATAATTATTATCATTTATAAATTTTAATTAGACCTTTCAATTGCCGTAAGATTATTAAAAATGAATCAATTAGTTCCGAGTTTTTGAGTTTTAAAAAATTGGTTGGTTGATTGGTTCTTCCCGTTTTCCCAGAAACGACTCTAGATACTGGAATGCGACAAACTGCAGATAAAGATCTGCACGGGCCGGGTTCGGGCCTATTTTTATTCACGGCACTCGGTACGGTCCTGCCCCGGGCCATACTTTTTTCTGAAGGCTCAGGCCGGGCCGGTCCTAGTGACTACTCTTTACGGGCCGTACCGGTTTCGGGCCTTACTTTTATCCGGAAGAATCGGTTGGGTCGGACCGGGCTGGGCCTAACTTATTTTTTCTGTACAGATCCGGGGCTGGTTTCATTCCTAGTCTTCGCGGGCCAATATTTTCAGTTCTGGTTTTAAGCCAGCCCGTATGAAAATCATTGTCTCGCCGTGTCCTGTTTTTTCAAAGGTCAGTAAAATTAAGCCTGGCCCGAAGATTTTTGCAAAAAGTGTATACATTTTTAAATCGTCATTATTCTACAATTAAACATTAAAATTTATTCTTTTTAAAGAATAGTATATTTCTACGCTTATTAAAACATAGCTAAATTAAAATATAGTAAAACGTGTGAAAAAGAACCTGCCTATGACGGAATTCTGTTTTAAACGGAAAAACGTGTTGATGTATGCAAAATTAACATACTAATACGTAAGAAAAGAATATATGATACATTTACACATTCTAAGAAGGGAACTTGTCTATAACGCATTTTTTTTTCTTTTCTATATAATCGAGTCTTAGAAGATTTTACTGTATAGTATTTTTTAGATTTTCAACACTTCAATACATGGAATATGGATTTAAAATATTAATGACAACTGAAGCATTTTTTACAAGAAATAGTGATTCATTAAAAAAATAAATATCGCAGCCTGCGGCCCTTCTATAAAAATGAAGATTATAAACCTGAAAAAAAGTTAATATAAATATTTTTGGTCAGAACTCCTCGTGCGAGACAAATTTTTAACGAAATCGACGTAAAAATCAATGTTTTGTAGAACTTCACTCGGGCCGAACTTTTAGCTGTTATACCGGATCGGGCCGGGCTCGGGTTACTACCTCTACTGCAGATTGTAGCCCGAACCATTCTTCGCCTGCGCTTGATAAGTTTAGTGTTTGTTACGCAACCCTTTCTGAGCCTATTCCGATCAAAGAGACGGACATGACAAATATATCTATATATTATTTTTAACTATGCGTCGTCTAAATAGTAGACGAATGAGCTTAGAAATAGGTATTTTACTGAAAATCACAAACTATCACTTCCAATTTCATATATTAGCATAGATATATATATATATAGATTATACGTAAATAGACATGCAAATGTGTTTTGTCGAATCCAGTAATCTCCTTTTTTCAACCGTGAATTAAAGATTGTTTTCAGAACCACTTTAAGAAAAAAAAAGCTATTTTTTAAATTTATTATCCAGGATTTTTGATGTAATTTTAAGTAAAGATAGGAAATTTTGAAAAAAGGATTAATTATTAATGTCATATTTTTTGAAAAACAGCGTGATTTCAAATAAATTTAAGTTGAATTTTAGCAAAATGGACAACACTGTAATGAACTGAAATGTGACTACCTTATTTTCCTTTATATACATAAACAGAGACAGAGCATAAAGAGTTACAAGTTTAAAAATACAATTTAAAATAAAATTTATAAAAAGTTTAAAATACTAAAAAATTAAAAATACATTTAGTAGTCGTTTCTCCAAGCAACCGCAAGGCCTCATCAGTACAATTTAACCACTGTAAAACAAATAGCAGAACAAATCAAGAACAGTTAAAGTTATTTGGTAAGTTAAAGCGTGGACGTGTGTTGCTTGGCGAAACGTCTACTAAATGTATTTTTAACTTTTTAGTAATTTTAAACTTTTTATAAATTTTATTTTAAACTGTATTCAAGCCTGTCTTATTTTATTTAGTCTTATAAAAGTTTCAAATTCACACGTTAAATGTATGTATATTGAAAAAAAAAAAAAAAAAACATTTATAAAAAGGAAAGTATCATATCTGCAATCATTTTTTTTTTATATTAACTTTTAATTGACATTTAAAACATCCTCTAAAAGTTTCATTAAATCATCATAAATATTACTTGAGATATGAAAGTGGAGCAGATTTCTTCCCAAAATCAAAATTTTGATAAAAGTGCATTAAACATGTAAAGTTACTGTAAAAAGGCACGGGAAACAATGATTTGCTTTCTGTTTTTGTATGCTACATCTTTATTTCTAATTGGCGTATAAAGAAAAGAAAACGAAACAAGGTTTTGGAAACAAAGAATTTGAATAACAAAGGATTCTTTCAGGGAAAAAAAGAAAGATTCAAGTACTCGAAATGCAATTTTTCGATCGTAGAACCACTTTTTAAACTCAGAAATACTTAGAAATTTTTAGTATAAAGCAAAGGCATGTCCGTCACCTAACGTTAATATCACAACGATGGTTGCAACGATCTGCGTTATCACTTTCGTTTTTATCGCTATACACATTTCCATCTAAATATAATTTCAATTTTGGCACACCATGAAATAGAGCAAAAATTGTACTTTCAGAAAAAAAAGTTTTAAAACTGTAATTTAATTTACAATTCTTTTTTTCTTTTTGTGTGTGTGTGTGATTAAAAAAAGTCAAGCATGATTTTTTAAATCTCTCTGAATCATAATCATTAGTTTGCAGCAATAATGTAAAGAAACATTTTCAGTAATATATATGAATATGCAAAACTAAAGAGAGAGTGGTAGTAATTCCAAAAACTGGAAATGGTGTTCGTATTCATGTTCATAGCTTTCTCGCGCCCCACCAGTGGCCGAGAGGTTCTGCTCTCGAAGCTGGTAGACGGGAAGTGCTGGGTTCGATCCCAATCGCGCCCGTCGGCCTAATCGTTCGGAGTTTTCGTGGTTTTCTTCGAACCTTGGATTTCCAAGCGTTAATACGGATTAGGTTCCCTTAGAAAGACCCCCACGAAGGGCACTCCTCCCCCCCTTAGGGCCTATATCCCTCGTGTTGATAATTGGCCATCATACACACAACCAACCAACCATAGCTTTCTCGCAGGAAAATGTAAAGTTTTTTTTATTATTATTATTTATGGAATTTTCAAATGGACTGGGAGGGTGGAAGCTAGGAATTAAAACGACAGATAGAGAAGACAAGAAAAAAAAAAAAAATAGAGAACAGGAGTTTTGCTTTTTCAGAATTTAGTGTCGCCCCCGGCATTTCCATTACTTCATTTTCTTCTGATGGACTGATGGCTTCTATTATTATGAAACAGCCATTATAAATGAAGTGTTAGGTGAAGATGAAAGAGCATCCGTAAAAAGTTAGAACTCTGATTTTCTGGTCAGAATGGGGGGAAAAATGGCCATAATTTTTTTACGGCTGCTCTTTCATCTTCACCTAACACTTCATTTATAATGGCTGTTTCATAATAATAGAAGCCACCAGTCCATCAGAAGAAAACAACTCGGTTAATAATAATGACTCTACTGCTGTACAAAACATATTTCAATTTTAAGACTTAAAGCAGACGTTTTATTTTATGTAAAATGACGTCATTCGCATCCACTTAAGAATTCCGCATTTATGATCTACTCTTAAGCATTTACAGTAAAGCATGCATAGCACATCACTGCCGCGAAATAATGCACAAATGTAGCAAAAAGATTCCGTCATTCAAGAAAATCGAAAAAAAAAAAAAACAACCCGGCTATCTAATGATTTATAGATACTTACAATTAAATATAGTATATAATAGCTCCATTGTTTTAACAGAAATCATTCATTTATATTTTTTTCAAAATAGCACGTATTTTAATTACATTTTCTTTCGGTTGTTACGAGAAAATGGCAAGAAAAATATATAATTACTATTCTAAAACTAATTTTCCTTTACTTTCTACAGAAATGGAGTACTTCCGTTGCCAATATTAAGCAAATGGCTCCAAAAACTACAAAAAAAAATTAATATTTCAAAAATAAATGGAGATGCAGTTTTCAAACAAAATGCATTTAAAAGAACTTTTTTTTTCCAATACGACGGTATAAAAATTGAAAATGTGCGATGCCTAGAAGTTTAAAAAATTGCTAAAGAGTATTTAATCGTAATGCTTTGTTTTACGGCTAGCTTCTGTAAGGTAACGTTATTTTTTGGACACAAAATAAGCTGGGAGAAAGAAATAGCATACCGTACCGGAGGCTAAAAACCTGTTGAAAAAAAAAATTATTTAATTAAGAAGTTTTGCAGATCCAGAAATAAAAAGTGAAACAGAAAAGAAGAGAAAGAAAGAAGAGAGAGGGGGGAGGGGGACTTTTTCTAAAACAAAAGATCAATTAAATTTTACAAAAGAAAAGGAAGAAAAGAGAGAGAGCGAGAGAAACATGACCGTTTTTTACAAAAAAAATAGTTAAATTAAATAAATTAAATTTTACAAAAGAAGAGAAAGAAAGAAAGAGAAACCACGATCGTTTTTTACAATAGATTAATTAAATTAAATTGATTAAATTTTACAAAAGGGGTGAAAGAAAGGAGAGAAAGAGAGAAACCATGGCTTCTTTCATACAAAAGAACTAATTAAATTAATTAATTAAGTTTTACAAAAGATTTAATATTAATTTCATATATAATCATAATTAATTGCATAGATTAATTTCATATGCAGATATATTTGTATATATATTCTGCAATGAATTCCAATGCGATTACCTCGGTTTCATATTTCAAAATGAACTAAAATATAAGATAAATTTTATACGTATTTAATTTTTTTTTATATTTCACTACCGCTTTAACTGCTTATGGATGCGAAGTGTATAGGGCCTTCATATATTGAGAACAAACGTTATAGAGTATGTTGTTTTAACGGTTTAAGGGAGTGAATACTCGCGGACCAGTTATTGTGATCGCCGTGTTTTCTTATGATACTTCATTTTTGTTTATTTTACCTGGAAGTCACTCAAGGTCAACACTGGTCGAATCTGCTTGTTATTAGTAAAAATTTGGAAAAACAAAAGTAATAATGATCTTTAAGATGAATATAATACTTAAATAAATAAACAAATAAAATAATATTATAAAATATATTTATTACAAAATAATTTTTTTATGGTTAGGATTATTTTCAATTATTGGGTATGTAATAGTAATATTAAATTTTAAATTAAAGGAAAAACAATGTTTTAAATAGTTTAGAATGTAATAAAAATATTTATTATTCTAAAGCAACGTTATCAAAATTTGGTATCCTCTTTTATTAAGTAAGAACAGATTTATCACACATATAATAAATAACATGTATAAACAAGTTTAAATCTCTATCTCAAATACAAAAAAAAAAAAAAAAAGCCTTAGCATTTTTAAAACATGAAAATGAAGAAAATATGAACATGGAGAAAAAGGCCATTTAATCTTTTAATTTGTGTGGGTAATTACGCTAAGAGTATTAACAAAATTTACAATATCTCGCGATATAATTACCGTATGGGTAAAAATGAGGTGTCAAAATATTCACAATTAAACAGGCTTTCATTTAAAAAAATCGATTTTTTTGCCAAATTGACCCGATTTTTTTTCGAAAAGAAAAATCAATTTTTTGACCAATTTTAAGGTAAACTGTCCCCTTAAGCGAAGATAGAATACATCTTTTTTTTGTATAGGAATATAATGACTCTTGCGACCCGTTGAAATGAAAATATGGATCTTTCAGTCGTTCGTGACTATTTGTCTTACTATCATACGTATGTCATAAGATGTCTAAAAGTAAAATGCTTCCAACTAGTCATCATTAATCGTTTTAATTTGCTTTGTTACGAAGATAACGTCAATAATGAATTTCTCTTTAAAACAATGGACTACAAAGGTGTTCCAATAAAATTTTGAGCATTAGTTTTATGATGTGATGATGTACTTTTTTTTTTTTTTTTTTTTTTTTTTTTTTTTTTTACCATTTGGAAAAATGGTTACTGTCTACCGTCAGGGTAGGAAATCAGAAACATATCTGAAGCTTTTTATTAGTTGAATCCGCATTTTATTCGTTTTCTGATTGGTCTGTACAGTCATCTGTATTTTCCCTTTACTTTCAACAGAGATGGATACTTCTGTTGCCACAATGACAAAAAAGTAATAAAAACTACAAAAAAAAATTAATAACTCAGAAACAAATTGACATACAGCTTTCAAACAAATTGCATTTAAAAGTACATTTTTTTCTCTATACGACGGTGCAAAAAGTAATAGTGGGATGTTTAGAAGTTTAAGAATGAAATTTCATTTAAAATTGGTCCAGGAATATTAATGTTTAATCCATGGCGTACGTAATGAATGACCAGCTCCGTAGAAGTTTAAAAATTTACAGTACCGAAAAATGTAATCCATGGCGTACGTAATGTATGATCAACTCCGTGCGGATTTTTATGTCTTAAATTTTAGTCTTTGAAAAAATCATTTTCCAAATGGTCGTTATAATTTGTTAAACTGCATTTATTTATTTATTTATTTGTTTTGTTTTTTTATCGGGGGGGGGGGGTGAGGCATGGGTAAGGAAGCAGGGAGAAAGGCCACTCCACCTCATCCTAAATCTTTGAAAAAATTCGAGTTTTGGTCACTTTCTAATATTTTTAACATTTGTATCCCTTTTAACGAGAATCCTGCGTACGCGCATGCTCACCCCTCCCTCCTTTTGTGCCTATTTACGGCAGGGCATTCGGGCAGGGACCCCCAAATGCTGCTGAAGGTTTTCAATTATTGTCTAAAATCTGGCGTAGTTTTACATCTAATGCAATTTCACATTTCAGTGTACATTCTATTGTGCTCGTATTGTATTTTTATAACATCGCATATTTTGTCTGAAACGTCCGTTTTTAATTACTTTATTATAGTCAATATTTTCTTTTATCTTTATCACTTTAAAAATATATTGTATTTTTAATTCTTATTTGATCCTGTTCCTGTTCTCGTCATATTATTTGGGGGTTGGTGAGCGTAGCTCGTAGGCGGCAGAGCCCCCTAATATTTTAATTAAATGTAGCTTGGTATCGCGGAGAGTTTATTATAAGTTGTTACATTATCATTCCAGATATATAAACTTGCATAGGAAAAGATAATTAGCGCCACACAATTTATTATAAAACCTTTACTCATTTAAATTTCGTAATTGTGAGATAATTATTTAATGATTAGTAAATTAATGATTATCAAATTTAATTTTTTAACAAACATTTTAAAGTAATTATTAAAGTCAATAGTGGTTATCTTAGTAAATACATTTTCAATATATATATATATATATATATATATATATATATATATATATATTACGCAATCCTCCTGTAAGCATCTGTGCAAGGGGCCCCCGTAAGCATCTCTGTCCGCCCCCCGCCCCAAATTTGTAAATCGATCACTGCCCCCTCTAATAGGGAAGCCTGGGACAGCTGCCCCTGCATTAGTCCGGCCCTGCTTATACGAGCATACAATTTTAAATTTTGTAAATTTAAAAAAAGTAATAATAACTGTTTTGACGTAAATGGACTTTTACATGATTGAGAGAAACATTAGAAAAATATTTGCAATTGGAACTATAATTATAAAACTAACGGATTAGAAATTAGCAATTGGTCAACGATATGAAGGGACACACTGTATAAAAGTAGTAATTGACAAGAGTGTGCATCGAACAGAAGAAGTGTGATTTGATGTACCAAAATTACAATTTAAAAATACTCGGAACTTAAATAGTATCTTTGGCCGTAAGACACAATCCTACGGCTCCATATTTTTAAGAGGCTTTGAAATCCTTGTTCTAATTGTATTTTCCAAATATGGAACTGAGACTATATGAAATTCTCTTTTAATACTACTAAATAACACTGTACCAGAGGGCTCCGCTCTATCTTAATGAAGTCTTATGTAAAATATAAATAATGAACTCTAAGCAAAATAGCTTGACAGAACATTCCGCTTAAAATAACTGAGCTATTTATTATTAAGTTACGTAGATTTCTTGAAGCGTCTCACAATCGAAGCTTGAAAAATCCCATTAGATTTTTTTACCCCAACAAAACTCGAAAGTGCGTATAATATTAATTATTCGCTTCGCGTGATAAAAGTGTTTTGTGGCTGTAAAATTTGTTGCGCATCTTTACTTTCTTTAAGGCATTTTTTTGTTGTGTTTTTTGTTTTAGTTGCTTTATCAGCTTTTCTGTCATCTGCTGACATCTCGAAAATATAAATTTTAAAAATAGTAATAGTAATTGTAATAATAATAATAATACGAAAAATATAAAACTGCTTTATTGGCAGATTTTATTTACGCGTCAAGTCAAATAGTAGTTAATAAATGCTTTTTAGTTGTTTGTTTTTTAATTACCTGCATGCCAACTACTCCATACTTATTACATTATCCCCATACTGACGTACAATCGTGGAAAAAAAGTAAACACCTCTTACTAACTCTGAAACAAATTATTGCAGAAGAAAGTTGCTGGTACTAAACGATTGGAAATAAAGTCTACTTTTAAATGATGTATATAAAATGTGCTTAGGGGGTCATCAACGTATCAAAATGAACCCAAACTTTTTTTTTTTTTTCAATAGATCCAAGTTTAACAGCATAAATAAATTCTACCCCTTCAATTAGACTAAAAACAAATTTTCATGAAATTTGTACGATTAGTTTCAGAGAAATTAAATATTTTAAAATGAGTATATTTTAGGGGTTATATCCAAATTGAAGTTCGGTATTAGATTGTTGAAATGCTTCAGAATGACTATGTTACTTCTATGTATTTTTTCTTGCCAATATGACCCTTTCACTCGCTTAATATGTTCCGACTATTTCCAGCCCAAATGTTTCAATAAAATGATTAAAATACATTTTTTTTTTTTCAAATTATGCTTTTCTGCACAGCATAGACGACTCCTTAAACCATCATTTGACGTTTTTTAATCATAATTCGAAAACTACTTGGAAGAAAAATTTGAAATTGAGAATTCGCATAAAGCAGGTCATAATAAATATAAATCTATCAAAAAGTTTGTAGGTTGCAATTCATATACTTTTCGAATATTAATTTCATAATTCATATTTTAAAATTACAAATTCAATGTATTTATTTTTTTAATATTATAACTACACAAAAAATATCCCATTAGGATTATAATTTCAGGAGAAATTAATAAAAATATGAAAATGTAATTTAACATCGGAAGCTCTAAATTTAAAATTTTTATAATTCAAAAACTTATTATCCAAATGACTTGAAATTTCGTTTCTAGGCATAGTTTGAACCGAAGATTCAAAATATATTGTCAAAATTAAGTGTTGCTAAAAAAAAAAAAAAAGTTTGGTCTGGTTTTGATTTGTACATGGCCCCTAAGCAAATTTCATATACAACATTTTAACCCTTAAATGCCTGGTGTTGCTTTTCGGCAACATACCCAATTTAGGCTTTAAAATGCTATTAGAATAATAGTGAAGCTATAATGCCTAATGTTGCCGATAAAATACAGTCTTAAAATATTATTAAATCGATTTTCAACATTTAGATGGCAACACTTGTGCTGTTTAAGAATAAAGATAAATTTACTTTTTCAAATGTTTCTACTTGTTCTTTTTGTTTTGTTTGGAAGCTTGCGAAATACCCTATTTTGACCTGCAGTGAGCAAGTAAAATTTATTTCTTATTAAAGTTCCTAAAAGTCTTGTGTGTTTAATATTGTAGAATTTTATCAAGGGAAATTATTTTTTCAATTAAACATCAGTATTGCTGATTAGTAACAAACTGTTTTTTAGCCGTAAACTATACTTAAAACAAAATATGATTTTTTTAAGTATTTTTCCCATGATTTATTTAAAAAATGAAAGCCGAAAAACATTATTACAATGATTTTTGAAAAATCAGGCATTTAAGGGACTTTATTTCCAATTGTTTGGTACCAGTAACTTTCTTCTATTATAATTAGTAGCAAGTGTTTACTTTTTTCCCCACGACTGTACGTGTACATCTTTTCCTTACTTTTTGGCCCCACCAGCGGCTGAGAGGATCTGACTCAAAGCTGGTAGACTGGATGTGCTGGTGCTGGATTCGAACCTCTGTTGCCCAGGTGTCGTGATTTAAGCGGTATAGTCATAACTCGTAAAAAAACAGAGGGTATACGCTATGTGCAGAGGGTATACACCAGGCACAGTATATGTTACACACATGGAGAGTATACGGCGCATATTACCATATACTCAACACAAGATCCAGTGCTGCAGTAGTAAAAGATCCATACTCTATAAAGCATATAAGCTATAGTTCTATATAAGAAAAAGAAGTTGCTTAAAAAAATACAGAAGGTACACGGCGTATACCACCTTATACCCTCCACTATATCCCTGGCGATGTCCCGATTTTCCTGGGCTTCCAGACCTATCCTGCGTAACTACTGCGTGGGATGTCAAAATTCTCGATTTTTCATGGTGCCTAAATTTTTTTAGTTTCTTTTCATACCAAGCTCTTCGTTAGTCTGCATCGAGTGAAACTTAAAAGAGTGAAACCTGTGAAGACAAAACCTGTCTATAACGGAATACTTTATAGTCCTTTCGAAAGGAATACCTTACAAATCTAATTGCCTAGATGTAAACCTGCCTAAAACGGAATTTTTTACCGTTCCTTGATCTGTTTTTATTAGTTTTTACTGCACTTTATTCAGTAAACCCTATCAAAACGAATCTGTTTATAACGGTATTCTGTTTTAAAGGTAAAGATATTTCTCTTACGATAGGAATACTATACTATAATTATACCCTCTAAAATGGAATTTTGTTTCAGCCCCTAGCTATTCCTTTTTCACATAGTTTACTGTATAAGATTGTTGTTTAGCATAATAAAATCTGCTAAGACGAAATTGCAAGGGTTAGGAGAAAAATTCCTTTTAAAACAAGCTTTCTTCTTAGGTGTAATTGTATGGCATTTCTACCACACAATGTGATTTTCCTATTTAAAACAGGATTCCGTTATAGATAGGGTCCTATTTCCAGTGTTTATTGTTTGTCTTTATTTAGAAGTCGCTGTCCCACTAATTTTTTTTTCTTTTTCTTTTCTTTTCTTTTCTTTTTTTTCTTTTTTTTTTTTTTTTTGGTCTTTGTCAGGTTCTGATGAACATATACTATTTAGAACTATTGTTATATATTATTTTCTTGCTTATGTATTGTTTGTGTACTGGGAATTTTAAAAGAACATTCTTTTCTTATCTGGAATTTAATCCGATCCGGTGAGTTAGATAGTATTTGTTGAAGGAAGGTAGTTTATCCACCGAATGGGTGTTGCTCTTGTCATTCAAAGTGCATACCTGAAGATAGGTCAGACAAAAGGGTTGTCACTCACTACCTAGGAAGATAATGGATATCACGGAATGTGACATTGGTGGGGAGAAGTCCTTGCGGGCAGATAGGGATCCCCACAGATGGCTCTCTGGAGGTTGATATCTGGGTCTGGGATAGAGGTCAGTTGATGTTTGGAGCTCAAGGTGTGAGTTGTTCCTGTGAGGAGGCTCTTGGATAGAGCATGATTAGGCGGTATGAAGCTCTTGGAGTACAGAACTAATGTGTTGTGAGATTAATAGTGATCTCGGATAATTCTAATTTAGCTAATGTAGGGTAAGAGGAATATAGAGTAGTTTAACAGTACACAGAAGGCATTTACTGTATTTAATTTAATGTTGGACCGGATCACCTATATCCAAGTTCTTAATTGTAAATATTATTTTGTTATCTGTATGTGTAAATAAATTGTTAGTTAAGTTTAATTGAAAGAGTTGGTATTCTTTTCAACAATCCTCTCATAGCGTGACCGATATCACGTAATCATATCGGTGGTGGCAGCATATAAAAAGTAAAGGATTTCTTCAAAGATGCGTGGACTTCGAGGCAAACCCGACAGTTTTCCTGTCCCGCTTTTTGTGGTACTGGATCTGGCAACACTAATTCGAACTTCGAACCCATGTCGCGCACGTCAGCCTAATCGTTCGGAGCTTACTGTGGTTTTATTTACACATTTTTTTTTTATTGTGTTAGGTTAGACTCCCTAAAGAACCCCCGCGGAGATCAATCCCCTTACATTACACTCTCCGAAATACTTTGTTCAATTCACGGAAATATTCCTGGCAGCACTGCTACCGGTATATGCCCAAGAATGGACCTTATGCACGCGACCTGAAGTCGAGGCTAATATTCGTCTGCTGGCGGTATTTACTGGCGGTGTTTAGCATAGCAGTCTATGGAGTGTGAGTTATTAATGCTTGTTTGTTAAAAATACCGCAAAAAAATTCTTTGATGTAGCAGCATATACTTAATATATTGTAATCTAAATTCAAAATGTTGTTCTGTATGCGAGAAAATTCCCTAAGTTTGAAAATTTTCAGTTAAAGTTATGCACTCAACCTGGGTCAAGGCTAAAGTCGTCTGCTAGCGGTGTTTGCGCCTGCGCATACTGGTATTCTGCCGATGCAGTAACTAGAATAACAGATCATCATACCGCCAGCTCCGGCGTCTGACGTCACCTGAATAGAGTCCATTAAAGAAATTTCCATCCTTTTTTACCGCTCTAGGCCAGAAAATTTCTGTAATCCGAAAAAGGGAGTTTTTTGTAAATTACGTCTCTCGTTCTTTCGTGAATCCGCTTGGATTTGAACCCGTCCGTCTTGATCCTCGCGTCTCGAATCGAGCATCTTACCCACTGGCCAGCGAGCACTTGGCAGAAGGCTGTTTAAAATGAAGATATGGGTTTCTTGAAACGAGAATTGGTAAGGCTTGTCCAATTGTCTTGTTCAGAAACCTCGTTCTTGTCTTGTTCAGAAACCTCGAAAATTAAAACTTAAGTGCAGGGACATTTCGTCGTTATGAAAAAACTAGGAGATAGCCTGTCAGAATGACGTGTTTGCATTTTTAAAAGAATGATATAGAATGAAAGAATGAAAAGAATGACATTATAAAAAGAATTATGAAGTAATAAACTTTATCTTATCCGATTAATAGGGTCAGATGCTATAAAATAGCTATAAAAGCAGCCCATTTTTCTTTCAAAAATAATTTGGAAGAAAATTATTAATTGAATTGGTTAAATAAGGACATAATATATGTAAATGAACTTCACTCGCAAAATTTGCAGAACTATTCTACAAAAGCATGCAGATTAGTACTGATAATGCTATTTTAAAACATATTGTCAATTAACTTTCATTTTTTCGTTCATTGCATTAAAAAAAATCAATAATCTTCAATTTTTTATTTAAAAAAAAAACTGCAAGACTGCAATTCCTAATAAATTTTTTAGCTAATAGTAAAAAAGAACACACGTTATAAGATTGAAAAATCAAATCTAAACAGTAAACATTCACTCGTAATGCCACTTGAAAGAATATAATATTTTTTAGGAATAACAATGGAGTCATTCTGAAAACTGATTCATGGCTGTGAACAAAAAATTAAAACAGCCCGAATATACAAATTCTAACAATATTGCATTTAATACACACTCTCGTTTGCCTTAAATTGGCATTTTTTAAGAAAGTTTTAATGTATGGAGCTCGTTCAGATCGCTATAGAATACCATGGTCACACTTAGCGCTACGCTGTCATATTTATAATGCAAACAAAATTGATAATATGCAAAATAAAACACAATTTCAACAGAAAGTTCATTTGTTTTTATTAATTACCGATAGCTGGCACCAAAATAATTATATAACTTAAATTTTAAAATGTTTATATCAGATTAAAGCCTGATTTTTTAAAACATGGATAAAGAAGCCTGTAATAAATTTTGATCATTAAAAATAATCTTTTATGACATAAATAAATTGCATTAACAGATTTTGTTTCTCAAATTCTTTTATTAATTTACAAATTTATTTTCCCTACAAAATACAAAATTTTATTTGCATTGATATAATATTGCATTGATGTATTTATATATATATGTGTGTGTGTGTGTGTGTATGTAGCACACGGTATTATATATTCCTGATATTCTAATTACATTTTATAAGAAATATTCATTTTTTCCCCAATGTCTTCAGAATTTAAAGAACTTTTTCGAAAGAATTTTTTTTTTTTTTTTTTTAACTACCGATAGATGACGCCAACAAAGCATAAACGTTCACAACGAATGCGATATCTGTTTTCAACACTAGGCAACATCGCAGATTCGCCTTGCGAACATACGCTTTGCGAACAATTACCTCCATGTTTTAATATTTTAAAGGTTCAAGACGAGTGAATCGTTTGTTTACTTTCATGTAGGGAGAGATTGAGCTGCCAATCTAATTTCAACTGCAGTTATCTCGGAATATATACATAATTGAATGAAAATCATCGGTCAAATGTTAATTTATTTTCAATAATCTTTCTAAAAATGTAACATTTATGAAGTTTTATTCGAAAAAATAATTTGAATAAAAATGGCCGAGTGGAATATGAAAAGGGAAGTGTTTATCGGGCTCCGGATTATTTCACTCCGGAAGTGTTATACACTTAGCTCTATAACATATATAATGGTTGGTGCTTTAACACTTATAGAATAATAGAGGATAAAAATTGTTGCATATTAGACATATTTTTAATAAGATATAATTTGATTGTTAGGTGTGAAATATGAATGTTATATTTTTGATTAAATTCAAGAAATGTTTACCTTTTTTAATAAAATCGATTTTTTTAACTTGATTGAAATACTATATATTTTTTAATATGTTCGTTTATAACATATTTTACACACAAAATTTTTTTTTAATATTCTAAAAAATAAATTGCGAATAAATAATTAATAATAAAAATTATTTATTATAATAAAAAAGGAGGGATGTTTGCAGAAGCAAAAAAATTACATTAGCATGATTCTGATGAAACCAACTCTTCCAGAAAAATGAAATTAAAAGCTCGTCAAAAGCGCCCAGATAAAATTGTTAAACTGGGTTTATCTCTAATCTTGATCTAGTTTTTGTTGGTGAAATTAGTACTTAACTTCGAAATCTACCTGTGCCTGTAAGGCCTAGCCGGCAGGAATTTTTTTTTTCTAATGCAAAATTCTGAATGCAATTTTGTTTAAAGTGATACTAATTAACTAAAGTTTAATACTGATTAATAAAATAAAGGTTAGTAGTGTGTTCGATTAAAAAGTAGTTATACCACAAAATTCTCCTCTCCAATGTTATCCCAGGTGCTTGGAATTTGGAATGCATTAATATTTTGCAAATTACTCATCAGAAAGTTATTTTGTCTTTTATTTTTTTCTGTATACTTTTATTGAAAGGTGTTTTTATTCTTTCTGATTGGAAAAATACTTCTAAAATACATACTTAATTTTATATTTCCAGTGTAAAATCCTAGTGAAGCTGTCGAGTCTTGAATAATTCCTATTGGCTTATACATATTTAATTTTACTTTTCAGCGTAAAATCTTAGTGAAGATGTCGAGCCTCGAATAGTTCCTATTGGCTTGGAATATATCATATTCCTCATTTAAAAAGTAAAATTTTTAGCTTCTTTTTTTTTCTTTTTATACTTTTCTAAAAGAATGTTTATTTGCTTTGACTTTATAAAATACTTGTAAAACACATACCTAATTTTATGTTTCAGTGTAAAATCTTAGTGAAACTGTCGAGCTTTGGATAAAATCTTAGCGCTTAAAATAAAATAAAAAATATATTTCAGAAATATCTTGTCAAATGAAAAGCAAAAGAAACATTCTTTAAGAAAAGTATACAGAATAAGTTAAAAATATAAATTTTCTGATGAGAAATCCGAAAAATACGAATGCATCCGAAGACCATTTAGAATTTACAGTGGAGATGGAAATTTGATACCTGATCTGATCTGTCTGGTATGTGCCTACCCTCAAATCACTGTTTATGCGAAAAATTACGATTTTATTATTATTATTATCATTATTATTATTTTAAATTGAAGTTCAAACATTTAGGATTCCAAAAATGCCTTACTTTTGGTTCAGTGACAATTAGAAGCAAAGTTATAGCCCAAAATATAAACCGGAAATGAACTTTCTGAAACCGGAAGTGATCGTTTAAAGAGCCACAGAAAGGTAAACAACTAGAAAACAGGAATTCTGCTTTTTCAGAATTTAGTGCCGCCCCCGATGAAAAAAAAAATACATATGTATATAAATATAGATAGCACAAAACATATTTCAGCTTTAAAACTTAAAACACACGCTTTTACTTTATATAAAATTATGTCTTTCGCACTCGCTAAAGAATTCCACATTTACAATCCAGTCTTAAGCAACATCTACAGAAAAGTATGCACATGACATCACTATCGCAAAATAATACACAATTTCAGCAAAAAAAAAACGATGTCAGTCAAGAAACTCGACCAAAAATTCGCTATATAATGGTTCAAATACCTTCATTTGTTTGTAACATTAATATAGATACTTAAAATTAAATATAGTTTATAATAGCTCCATGTTTTATCAGAAATCATTCGTTTACATTTTTTCAAAATAGCTCGTATTTTAATTACTTTTTTTTTTTTTTTTTTTTTAAGTTATTATGGGGGAAAATGGCAACAAAAAGATATAATAGTCTACTTATTTTCCAGCTATTTTTCATTTACTTTCTACAGAAATGGAGTATTTCAGTTGCCAACATTAAAAAAAATTCGTTAAAAACTACAAATAAATTAATATCTCAAAAATAAATTGAGATGCCATTTTCAAACAAATTGCTTTTAAAAGTACCTTTTTCCCCCTATACGACGGTATAAAAATTGAAAATATGCGATGCTTAGAAGTTTAAAAAATTGCAGTAGAGATTATCCCGTACAATGATACATCTGCTTTGTTTTATGGCTGGCTTATAGAACGGAACATTATTTTTTAGAGACGACACCTTAATTGCTGGCCGAAAGAAATAGCATATCGGGGGCTAATACATTTTAATACACAAATATATAATATATACACAAATATATAAAAACCTACAAACATGGTGGATTTTAAAGTTGTAAACTTTATACATAATTTTTTGTGCTATATCAAAATCTTAATTTGCGTTTTCTAGTAAACTGCGTTTTTCATTGTTGTGCGTTTACGAGAAACATCATTTCTTAAAAAAGTTTTTTAGACATTGAAATAAAATTTTGTCACAAGGTTCTGTTCATCTATATTGGTATGTTATGAAGCAAAATATAGCTTGTAAGTTTGTATATATTAATTTAAGAGCTATTTTTATTGAAAAATACACATCTTTTTTTAAAAATCATGTTTTGTATACAAAATTTTGTATATGTTAATAAATTTAAGAGGTATTGCAAATCTTTTGCTTCATAACACAGGTAAGTGGTTTGCTAATATATTGTTGAAAAAAAAAAAAGTGAAATATATTGAATAGATTTCGTTATAGAAGGTTTGCATTAAACGCAATTCTTTACTAAAATTTGACTAAATGGCGCATAAATTTGAAAAGTTAATTAAAATTCCATTAAAAATTTAGATGAATTCATAGTTTTATTCTTTGTTTCATCTAAAAACACATGTGTTTGATAAAGATTTCATATTAAAAAAAAGTGCCCCGAAGTTAGGCACATACCTTAACAACAAGTTGGAAATTGCACGTCAAATATGGCAAATGAGGTGCGTTCATACTATAACTAGTTTTACAAATATTCAGATCTTGGTACAATAAGCTGTTGCCACTCTTATACAAAAATGCATGAATGCAAAATTTATTACGATTCTATATATTAAATTCAGTAATACGGAAATAATAGGACTCCATCTTAAACAGGATGTAATCACCATGGCAACCTAGAATCATTAGCTATCATAGGGTATCATTGAATTAATTACGCATGATAGGATTTAATGGAATGAAGACAACTTTTATTAATATCTTTTAAAGTTTTGATTCGATTTTCATAAAATTTTAAATGATTTGACAAAATTCTGCAACGAAAATTTCAAACCATTCGGTTGGGTAGTTTTTGCGCTGTTATATGCGGACAGACGAATGGTCAGGCAGATAGACAGACGCACAGACCAGATGACGACTACAGGTCCTACGCATTTATATAATTAAATTACGAACGCATCTAATAAGCAACAATTTTAAGCTGCGCTTCATACTATCTGAAAATCATTAAAATCAGAAGACTTATTATTTTATTTTATTTTATTTTATTCAACAATCAGCTACACTCAGTAGATTGAAAATTTACAGCTTCACATAATTTATTATTTCGTTTACCAAGCAGAGTTTCAGAAGAAAGGAAAAAAGAAAATTTGAGTCAAAGAAAAAGAAGAAATCCTGACTAGAAAAACTAGTTTTTTGACGTCATTTTTTTAGACTGAGTAGAAAAAAAAACAAAAAAACTTAGCATTTTCAATGATATTCTTAGAAACATTTTGGCAGTAACTGGTTCTCGGAACGATTTGATTTTCAAAGCACGCCAACAGAGAAAACTTTTATTTCCGGATGACCTGATAAATTAAAAATGTATTTGGAAATTTTAGCTCAATTTTTAAGTTTTAATTAAAATTTGCCTCAAATTAAAGGTCCTTCTAAGGCAGTGGTTCCCAAAGTGGGGCGTACGCCCTACCGGGGGGCAATTTCAAATTTGTAACTCACCCAATTGCTGTCAGATTTTTTGGAAAATTAATCTTTTAGACTAAAAATAGAAGTAATACATACATGCAAAATTAAAATAATAGTAATAATAAAAAAATTCTTGAATTTTAAAAAGTTCCTAATCAAAAGCTTAAAATAAAATAAACACTAAAATAATTATATGAATAATCTTTAAAAAAAATTTAATACCTTTTTTAATTTAAAGTTTATAATTTTTTTGGTTAATTTTCTATTTTACAACTTTTTTGAACTTTTTCGATTATTTATTAAAGAAGCTTTGTATTTCTATTTTCTTTGCTGTATGTAACATGAAAAAACTTTATTTTACGTCTTGAACATATTTAACCTAAAATATATTTGGGACATCTAAATGTGGTACTACCAACTTTATAAAATTTATAATTCCTAAATAGCATTAGAAAAGGAAATGTGTAAATAGTAAACATTTATGGCTGTAGTGCAGGCCCTCCTACACGGTAAATGAATATAAAACATTTACAATTTAAATTTTAAAATTCGATAATACATGGTAGTCAATTAATGATAATCGAAAAGGAAAGAAAAAAAAAGATAATTGTGTTTTGGTGGAGAGTAATGACAACTTAAACTTGATAAAGGGCAACATCTTCAAATGCTTCATGTGTATTTAGTTATCCATAGAAGAAAAAAAATCACCAACTTTTAATAAGTTACTGTCTCTTCAAGTATTTTCCGAAGATAAAATGCGAGCCGTATAATAATTTTTTCAAACATTCAGCTCAGTTGGAAATGCACAACACAACTCTTTTTGACATAAAAATGAAGATGTATCGCCTCATTTATACAATTATGTTAAAAACACATTTGTGGCAGATAAATTCACCTGTTTGATAAGTTAAAAAATGTGAAATGAATAATAGTTAAAACACTGCCAGTGCCAGGCTTCTTTCTGGTGAATAGAGTTCCCTTTTCAAATAGTAAGCGATATATGTTAGAGAAAGTGTGTATAAGAAGAGGGGGGGGGGGGGCAATCGCGATGTTTTACATGCTCCGGTGGGGCGTGGCCAATAAAAGCTTGCGAACCACTGCTCTAAGGGCAGCAAGGGGTGGTGGGAGTGCCCTAGCACCACTCTGGATTTTGAATTTTAATTAACAAAAATTGTCTTTTCGCTGGTTAAAAAAACAAAAAAAAAACAGAAAAATACAATGTATTTTCCCCAAGTGACTCAAAATAAGGAACTAAGACCTTTTCGTCGGGAGAGGGAGGGGGGGGTCTTTGCTTCTGAACTTCTTGTAGAAGTCAATTTTTAGTTCTGTTTTACTTTTTACGTTCACGTGTTTTTTGACAGATTGCGTTAGATGGTCAAGATTTAAAAAAATACCTTTTCATTTTCATTTTAAGAAATATACTATTTTATCTGGTGCATAAATAATAGATAAAGAAGATCTTTCATGCTTTCAATGCATAACTTAAAAAAATCACTAACCGATTTTTTTTATTTTATTTTATGTAATCTTCACTTGAAGCAGATGCCCTAACAAAATCAAGTCAGACGAGAAATTATGTAGGGAAAAGGAATGGTTGGTAGACCCAGGAAGAAATGGATAGAAGAGGTAGAGAGAGACCTGGCACAAAATCAAATTATAAATTAAAGGCTAAGGGATCGGAAGGTCTGGCGAGGTATATTCATGGATTGTAGTACCATTGTGTATGTATGTATGAGAAATTATATATTCGTGTTTTAGCATTTTGACCATACTTATAGCAGGGGAGCCATTTCAGAATTTTCTTGGGGGAGGCAAAGATTTTTGGAGGGAAGTTATATTGGGATTATCCGGGGGTCTCGCCCCCCCCCCCCCCCGAACGAGAAATGTTAACTGAATCATGCTTACAGAAACAGTAAAAACTTCGAATACGGAAAGTACAGAGCCAATGAATTATTTCTTTTTAAACAGGTTTCCGTCTTAGCAGGTAAAATTTCAATATATTGAATATGAAAATTTTTCTTTTTAGACAGGATTCTATTATAGACATGTTCCATTTTTATAGGTATCCTCAAAGACTGTTAAACCATCCACTCTATAGCTCTTGAATCTCTCTGTCTATGACAAAATTCTTTTTCAAAGGAAATAAAAAAAACAAATATCGATGAAAAAATATCATACAATTATATTTGCTAAGGCGGCAGACTTGTTTAAAATGGAACTTTTTTCTATAGTCCCTTTCGACTCCTTTTTTTTTTTTCAGTTTTTACTACAGGGGCCTTCAAGAGTTTCCTGGCGAAGGACAAGAAAAATTTTTCTTTGAGGAATAGGGAACATGCAGAATTGCATAACGTGCAGAACTGCACAAATCACACAGAAACTGGGA
Source organism: Maratus speciosus (assembly GCA_963932465.1). Lineage (NCBI taxonomy): Eukaryota > Metazoa > Arthropoda > Arachnida > Araneae > Salticidae > Maratus > Maratus speciosus. The sequence continues at coordinate 301,958,372 of OZ010788.1, forward strand.
AAATCCCGTGCAATAAAAAATGCTCTGCGTTATTTTGTCTCCTTAACTTCTTTCACAGGCATGTGATTATTCCGCGAATTTTTTTTTAATTTTCGTGAAAGTCCGCAATTTTTTTTTCTTTCAAATTCTGCAAAATCAATTCATCAATGGATCGCACAAAAGAATCGTGAATTTTACAAAAAGTCTTAGAAAAAAGTCTTAGAAAAAAGTCTTAGAAAAAGTTTTAGAAAAAAGTCTCCAAATGCTCGCAGAAAAAAATCGCTAATTTCTTCAAACGACCGTGAAAAATATTGTTAATTTCATTAGAGATCGCGAAAAGAAATGAAGAGATTTCGTCAATTGATTCCGCAAACTAAAATCTCGAATTTCGTAAAAGGATTTCGAAAAAAAAATGCGAATTTGGTCAAAAGATTGCGCAAAAAATCACAAAAAATTAGTCAAACAATCGAACAATAAAATCGAGGAGAATTTCGTCAAACGATTGCGAAATAAAATCCAAAATTTCGTTTAACTATAAAGCGAAAAATCACAAATATTATTAGTCGATGGTAGTAAAAAAATCACAAATTTCAACAAATGACCAGGCAAAAGAATCGCGAATTTCGTCGAAAGATCGCGGAAACAAATATGGAATTTCTTCAGTTGGTCGCGGAAAAATATTGTGAATTTCGACAAATGGTCGCTAGAAAAAAATCAATTTCGTATAACGGTTGCAGAAAAAAAACGTGATTTCCGCGATCGCTTCGCGGAAAAAATCGCAAATTTCGTCAGATGATCGTGAAAAAAAATCATGAAATTCAATAAGTCAAGAGATAATCAGCCCACGAACGTCACAAAATTTGCAAATTTTGCGATTTAATGCGGAGCTTGCCGACATGCATTTCATGTATGAGATTGCACAAGGAAATGGGTTGGCTGCTCAAAGGATTTAGATTGAATAATTTCCGGGTAGGATTCTGCCGGATCCCCGAACATTTAAGCGTCTTCATTAGGAGTTGTGCGCGAGAGGATCATTTTATGCTTTCAGGCGTGATAAGGGCACTAGAAGATATCCCAGACTACCTGCAGTGGAAGAAGCAGTATTACACACAATAGAGGATAGTGATAGTCCATCGACAAGCTCAAAATCTGTTGGGTGCGAATCATTTCTTTCCTTTGCCCCATACAATAAATGCATGTGGGCAGGGCCCGCTTAACACTTAGGAATAGGGGAAGCCTGACGTCACACAGGGGGCCCCTTATTACTCTACAAATTGCTTTTTTATTTACTAAATCTCATTTTCGTATGCTTAAATAATTTGAAATTTTACCATCAAAGTTTAGAGTAAATATTTAATATTAAACTGAAACTACCTATATAAGAGTATTTTATTATATGTTTAATTGTAAATAACCAATTTATTTTGTAAATGACAAATATGGAACTATAGTTGAGAATATGTGAACTTCAAAATATTTTTTGTGATTTACAAATTGCCATATAGTAAGAAAAAAAAAAGTTTCATAAGAAAAAAAGGATTTTTTACAGTGATTGAGTTTCTTTTTTCTAAAAATTAGTTTTGAAAAGTAAAATTGGGGGCCCTTTTGTATTTCAGTGGGTAAGCACGGGCTTCACGGGCCTATTCCGTAAACAGGCCCTGCATGTGGGCAAGCTCCACATTGGTGTAGCGATGCACATTGCTCGAAATCCATGAGGGAATGACGATTCAAGCCAGCAAAGTACTTTCATCCCGCGAACTTAACAGCGCCCTCTACTGCCTTAACGCTGCATTTCTGCACCCACATTCCTATACGAAATCTGCTTATTTAGGTCCCCTCTACCTGCATTTACATTTCTGACATATAATTTTGAAGCATCCTGTTTAGTATATATCTTCATTTTTCTACATACAAGATAAAATTTATATTAAAGATATAATTGTAGGCTTTTTTACAATAATTGTATTAAAATATGGATTACTATTCTTTCATTCCGGGTCGGGTTGGCTTTCAATGGAAATCTTTTCAGCGATTTTCATATTTACATGAAATTACAGTCCTGCATCAGGACAAGACAGGTTGACGTATTTTCTTCGTTGCGGGCGAGGTAGATTTAAAGCTTTTCCTACTGTGCTTTATTTCTTTCGGTCGGACTCGGGATGACCTGTTTTTTCGAAAGGAAGTCCTGAATATTTTTGAAATGAAAAATATATATATGTGACTGACTATTAATGGATGTACATGAGTTCATTTCTGTACATAACGGATAAAATTTTAGACTGCTTTGTTACACATGTGTTAAAATATGGAGAAATCTTCTTTTACTTCAGGTTTTGGTAGAAGTCTGTCGGATTTCGGGTTGAAGTCGAGTTTGCCAGGGTGTGCGGAGACTCCAGTCCTAGGCGTTAAAGAAGTTTGAGACTGTACCGCATATAAAATGATTTAATAAAAGAAATAATTAAGTGTAATTTGATAACATTGCAATGATTCCAGTTAATATATTGTAGCACTAATAATTCGAAAAGTAAAAAAAGTCGGATTATTCAGAGACTGAATTATATCCGCCCCCCCCCCCCACCTCTTTGGACTACAAGGGAAAATTCCAAATTCACGGAGGACCTTCTTGCCATGACCAAACACCTATACAAAAAATTTGATTCAATTCTATGCATAACTTCATACACTTTCCGATGGTACAATATTCAAAATGGCACAAAAATCGCTATTACAGAACCCCCTTTCGGCGGTTTTTTTCCAAATTAAGGAAGGACCTGCTTGCCATAGTCAAAAACTTTAAAAAAAATTTGGTTCAATTCTATGCATAACTTCATACACTTTCCGATAGTACAATATTGAAAATTGCACAAAAATCGCTATTACAGCGCCTCCTTCTGGCGATCGCTATTGCAGCGCCACCTACCGACGGAATTTTTATAAATTCAGGCAGAACCTTCTTGCCATGACCAAAAACCTACACAAAAAAATTGATACAATTCTATAAATAACTTCATACACTTTCCGATGGTACAATATTGAAAATGGCACAAAAATCGCTATTACAGCGCCTCCTTCTGGCGATCGCTATTGCAGCGCCACCTACCGACGGAATTTTTCTAAATTCAGGCAGAACCTTCTTGCCATGACCAAAAACCTACACAAAAAATTTGATACAATTCTATAAATAACTTCATACACTTTCCGATGGTACAATATTCAAAATGGCACAAAAATCGCTATTACAGCGCCCCCTTTCGGCGGATTTTTTCCAAATTAAGGAAGGACCTGCTTGCCATAGTCAAAAACTTACAAAAAAAAAAAAATTGGTTAAATTCTATGCATAACTTCATACACTTTCCGATAGTACAATATTGAAAATTGCACAAAAATCGCTATTACAGCGCCTCCTTCTGGCGATCGCTATTGCAGCGCCACCTACCGACGGAATTTTTCTAAATTCAGGCAGAACCTTCTTGCCATGACCAAAAACCTACACAAAAAATTTGATACAATTCTATAAATAACTTCATACACTTTCCGATGGTACAATATTCAAAATGGCACAAAAATCGCTATTACAGCGCCCCCTTTCGGCGGATTTTTTCCAAATTAAGGAAGGACCTGCTTGCCATAGTCAAAAACTTACAAAAAAAAAAAAAATTGGTTAAATTCTATGCATAACTTCATACACTTTCCGATAGTACAATATTGAAAATTGCACAAAAGTCGCTATTACAGAGCCTCCTTCTGGCGATCGCTATTGCAACGCCCCCTACCGGCGGAATTTTTCCAAATTAATGAAGGACCTGCTTGCTATAGCCAAAAACTTTAAAAAAAATTTGGTTCAATTCTATGCATAATTTCATACACTTTTTGATGGTACAATGGCGACGGACAGACAGACATTTTCTATAAACATGTTTTTTGGAATCTCTGATCCCTAAAACGTGTAAATCCGTCGAAAACCTGAAGTCGAAAAAAAATTTCGATTACAACACTTTCTTCTATTGAAGATAGAAGAAAGTAAAAAAAAGAAAGAAAGAAAGAAACTTATTTGGCATCAATTCGGAATAGGGTTTAATTATCGTCTACATCATTAAAAATATTCTTTGCTTGAAACGTCGCTGGAAAATAAATAATGGATGGATCAAAGATTATATATGTACTGCGCTTAGCGAAGCGAAGAGAAATACTCTTATTAGATTATTTAAAACTAGTCGTATGTGCCAATCCCAAAACTTTCTTCTATCTCATACAGATTAATACTTCAAAATTCTCTATCACAGTGCCGAAATTAAATGGCAATCTATGCTCATCATGAGTATTCTAAAAGATTAAATTCCGTGCATTAGTACTTGAAATGTGACTACCGCTGAAATTGTGTAAATCCAGAAAAATGCAGCATTGCAGCGCCACCTATTAGGCGATTTACTCCAGAACCTTATCATCATCAATTTCTGTCAACGTCTAACTGAAAATGTGTGCATTAGTTCTTGACATAGAGCTATTGCGAAAATCGTGTGAATCTTGCAAAATACAGCATAGCAGCTCCATCTGTTGGGAGATTTACACCAAAACATAAACAGCACCAATTCATATCAAAGGACTAACTGAATCTGAAGTTTTATTAAATTCCGTGCATTAGTTCTTGAGATAGAGTGCCCACAAATTTGTGTCACAGACGTTTTGTAAAAATATGTTTTCCGGCTTCTCTTACCCTTAAAACGTGTAAATCCGACGAAAACCGGAAGTCGAAAATTTTCACGAATCCAATACTTTCTTCTTGTAAAGATAGAAGAAAGTAAAAAGGTGTGAAAAGCGTGTTTTTTATACATTTCTAAACGTATGTGACACAATTAAAATAAACAAGTTGGAAATTGCTCGTCAAATGTGGCAAATGAGATGCGTTCGTACTATATCTAGTTTTATAAATATTTTTTGGACCGCATAGTGTAATGAATGTATATTTTAATGCACTTCATAAGTGCATATCAATTTCATTCTGTTCGAAAGGCTGTAACATCATTAAAATGCACATGAAATAATTTTTTCCCATTGGCCTTAATGTAACGGAAAACTTTTGACTGTCCCTGTAATTAAACTATACATCCGATTTTCATAAAATTTGAAATGACTCGACAAAATTTTGTAACAATTATATATTTAAAATTTCAGACCATTCGGTTGGGTAGTTTTTGCTCTGTTATATGAGGAGCAAACATTCAAACGTGTTTTCTCACAAAAAAAATAAAAATTGAGTTTTTGTTAGTTTTATGAACTCTGTGTTAAATTGCACAGAAATAAACGGTATTTTTAACGAAAAAAAATTTTTCTCCGATTATAAACCAATTTTAAAACTTGACGTTTCAATCAAAGAGTGTTTCTTCCAAAGTCTGCATTCAGTCAAACAGTGATTTCTCCATTCTGCCAATCACAGTTGTCACTTAATGCGTACTTTCGAAACCTATCATAGATATCACAATCGAAACGGATTGTTTTAGAGAAAAATAAGAGAACTGTTAAGGTTAAAGGCTTCCAGAATTATATATTTCAAGATCTAAGTGAAGAATCTGTTGTAAATCTTAAAAAATTAGTATGTTGTGGCCATCACAAAACTTTCTTCTATACAAGTCACGTCAATTAAATCATTTAAATAGTACAAGAAATTAAATGAATTTAACACCAATTCATATCAAAGTACATCTGAATTTGAAGTTTGGTGAAAATTCGTGCATTAGTTCTTGAGATAGAGCTATAGCGGAAATTCCGAAAAATGCAGCATAGCAGCGCCACCTGTTGAGCGATTTACACCAAAAATAAACAGCACTAAATGATATCAAGGTATACCTGAATCACTTAATGCGTACTTTCGAAACCTATCATACATATCACAATCGAAACGGATTGTTTTAGAGAAAAATAAGAGAACTGTTAAGGTTAAAGGCTTCCAGAATTATATATTTCAAGATCTAAGTGAAGAATCTGTTGTAAATCTTAAAAAATTAGTATGTTGTGGCCATCACAAAACTTTCTTCTATACAAGTCACGTCAATTAAATCATTTAAATAGTACAAGAAATTAAATGAATTTAACACCAATTCATATCAAAGTACATCTGAATTTGAAGTTTGGTGAAAATTCGTGCATTAGTTCTTGAGATAGAGCTATAGCGGAAATTCCGAAAAATGCAGCATAGCAGCGCCACCTGTTGAGCGATTTACACCAAAAATAAACAGCACTAAATGATATCAAGGTATACCTGAATCTGAAGTTTGTTGAAAATCTAAGCGTTAGTTCTTGAGATAAAGCTATTGCGGAAATCGCAAAAAATACAGCATAGCAGCGCCACCTGTTGAGCGATTTACACCAAAAATTAAACAGCAATAATTTATACATCAATTCATGTCAAGGACTAACTAAATCTGAAGTTTGATGAAAGTCCGTGCAATAGTTCTTGAGATACAGCTCTTACGAAAATCGTGAAAATGCAGCACAGCAGCGCCACTTGTTGGGCGATTTACACCAAAAATTAAACAGCACTAATTTATATCAGGGACTAACTAAATCTGAAGTTTGATGAAAATTCGTGCATTTTTTCTTGAGTTAGAGCTATTGCGATAATCATGAATAATTCAGCATAGCAGCGCAACCTGTTGGGCGATTTTCACAAAAAAGTAATCAGCACCAAACTATATCCTGGACTAACTGAATCTGAAGTTTGATGAAAATTCGTGCATTTTTTCTTGAGTTAGAGCTACTGCGATAATCATGAATAATGCAGCATAGCAGCGCCCTGTTGGACGATTTTCACAAAAAAGTAATCAACATCAAACTAAGTCTTGGGCTAACTGAATCTGAAGTTTTATGAAAATCCGTGCAGTAGTTCTTGAGATATAGCTATTGCAGAAATCGTGAAAAATGTCGTATAGCAGCGCCACCTGTTGGGCGATTTTCACCAAAAACTAATTACATCCAGTTTATATCAAGGTCTAACTAAATATAAAGTTTTGTGAAATTCCGTGCATTAGTTCTTGAGTTAGAGCGCCCACAAAATTTTTGTCACATACAGACTCACAGAGTGACAGCAGACTCACAGACAGACATTTTTTAAAAACCATCAAATCGTGTTCTGGGCATTCTAAAACGTGTAAATCGGTCGAAAACCGGAAGTCGAATTTTTTCACGAATCCAATACTTTCTTCTTGTAAAGATAGAAGAAAGTAAAAAGGAGTTACTGTTGCCCGAGTTCAAAGAATTGTTTTAGAATCTCTTCCTCTTAGCCATGCCATATCCATATCAGTTGAAAAGAAAAAAGATGTTGACAAACTTTTGAAGGTAGTGTGGGGTGAACAGGGGCAAAAACAACCTGATGATGTCTTCAAATGGTACAACTACATTATCCATTATTTACCAGCCTGCAATGAAGAAGAGGGAGAAGTGTGTGACTGTCTATAGATGAAGATATTGGTTTTAAAATTTGAAGTAGATTTTTGACAAACTTGTATTTATTTAGTAAAAATTTATGAATACTACTAGGTACCATAATCTGATATTTTATTTTATCGATAATCAACTGAAGTTCAGTATTTGCTCAAATAAAATAATGTTTTTGTATTATTTCTGAGTTAGAGCTTATTTCATTCAAAAAGCGTTTTATCCACTTGTCAAACAATCAAAACATGTTTCCTCCTCTAAATTCGGTCAAAACGTGATTTCGCCAAACATTAAATGCATTTTATTAATTTGTTTTAGGTTTAATATCTTATGTATGCTTGCAAGTCTTTAGTAATAAAAATATACAAAAAAAAAAAAAAAAAAAATAGAATTAAATACAAGTTATTTTCTAATTTATCAGTTTTTTGAAAATCTGTATCTAAAGGAGAAAACATGGTTTGAATATTTGCTCCACATATGCGGGCAGACAGACAGACGGACGGATTGAACGACGACTATAGGTGCTACGTATTTATATAATTACGAACGCACCTAAAAAGGAAAGAAACTTCAACGTTTACATTTGACTGGGAAAAGGAAAAAAATGCATACCCAAAAAAGCCGACCCAATGCATACCCAATATCACTGCTTATTACATCTAAAGTCACATCTCATGTTTTAAAAGAAAATACAACACCCCAAAGAACTATCGCAAAATCTTTAAACATATCTATGGGAGCTGTAAACAAACTTATAAAATCTGATTTAGGACTAATAAAAAAAAAAAATGTTCACAACTGAATGTGAAAACATGTTTCTCAGTGTAAGGCTATGTGCAGATTGTTGTATAAAAATTATTTTGCACGTGAAAAAGAAAAATATGTTGTTACAGTTGATGAGGCATGAATATGTTTATCTAACTGTTATAGAAAAATATCGATTTACTACCGAAAACGGTGAGGAAAAGACCTAATATGTTGGTTGAGAGAAAATTAGGAAAGTTTTGTTAAAAGTTTTATGATTATTGCTGGAATCTCTTATAACAGAGAACTTAAAATAAGTAAAATTAGAAAAAAATATTAAATTTAGCTCAGATTACTATCAGAAATATGTTACACATGTTTTCAAAGAAGCTGTCCCATCACTTTATCCAAACAAACATCATTGTGTTAAGTTTCATCAGGATAAAGCTACCAGCCAAGCCATACTTCTAAATCACTGCTATATTTTTAGAAACTAGCCGGATGTCCCATTCCCAGAACTTTCTTCTATCTCATATATGTTAATATACTTCAAAATTCGATCTCATAGTGCCAAAATTAAATGAAAATCAATGCCCATCATGAGGATTGTAAAGGTATAGGTTCATTGAATTGTGTGCTTTTTAAAAGGAGCAAGCATCGCATCTTTCGAAGAAATCGTTCAATTTCGGCACCCAACCTCTTAGATGTTTGCAACCAAAATTCCCAACCCAAAGAGCATAACAGCGTCAACTTTGCACAATATACACCCAGGCCTATAATAAGGATCTATATGTTAAAGTGTAACGGAATATGAAGTTTGATTAAATTCCGTGCATTAGTTTTTGAGATATAGCTATCGTAAATTTCGTAAAAAATGCAGCATAGCAGCACCACCTGTTATATGATTTACGCGAAAATCTACTCAGCACCAACTTATGTCAAGGTCTAACAGAATATGAAGTTTGATTAAATTCCGTGCATTAGTTCTTGAGATATGACCATAGCTGAAAACGTGTAAATCCTGAAAAATGCAACATATCAGCACCACCTGTTGGGCGATTTACACTAAAACCTAATCAGCAACAACTTATGTCAACGTCTGACTGAATTTGAAGTTTGATGAAAATCCGTGCTTTAGTTCTTGAGATAGAGCGGAAATCGTGAATTGCGGAAATCGTGAAAAATGCTGAATAGCAGTGTCAACTGTTGAGATATTTACACCAAAACTTATTCGGCAACAACGTATGTGACCGTCTATCTAAATCTGAAGTTTGATGAAAAGCCGTAGCAGCGCCACCTGTTGGGCTATTTACACCAAAAACTAACCAGCACCAATTTATATCAAGATATAACTGAATCTAAAATTTTATTAAATTCCGTGCATTAGTTTTTGAGTAGAGGGCAACAAAATTTTTGTCACATACTGACAGTCTCACAGATTCGCAGACAGACATTTTCTAAAAACAGTCAAATCGTGTTCAGACCCTTCTAAAACATATAATTCCATCGAAAAATGGAATTTGAATTTTTTCACGAATCCAATACATAATTTCCTCTTGTAATGATAGAAGAAAGTAAAAATGAAATCGGAATTCAGGCTGTTCCATTTAAATGCATTCTACCCAAGTCCCTTGACGTGCCTCTTATGGATTGCTGTGCGTTTGGACTTTTAACCCTTCACTGCCCGATTTTTTCTATTTTTATGAAAAAAAATTATTTGAAATCTATATATCGATCTAATAATAGGAAAAATAGTAAAAAAAATAAAATTTCAAAATTTCAGCTAAAATTTGATATTTTATGGCATGTACCCTATGTACACAATTAGGATTTTAAAATATTGTATTGCTATATTTTACAACTAAATTAGCTTAAATTAATTAATTTTATCTGCTTAACACTCTGCAACTTTTTTCATATTAATATTTTTAAGTATTCAGTAAAAATAATGAAAGTAAATTTTGCCTTAAAAGCTTGATCGATTTTTTTTTTTTTTGTTTTTGTTTCCAAAGAACAAATTCTAATTTTTTGTTAAATGCAGCCATCTGACATAGACAAAATAAGTGTTATTCCATTCTTTGGACTGTTCTTGATCAGGGATAGAGATCATATTGGCCAAATTCATGGCACATAATAAGAATTACAGTGTTTTTAGGTATGCGCCAGATGTGGCACGTCGTGCAGTGAAGGGTTAAAACAGGGTTAGCGAACCTATGGCACGCGTGTCAGAGTTGGCACGTAAGCTAATTTTTATGGCACGGGAAAATTTTTAATTTGGTAATTGTTATACAGATAAAATCTATTTTTTATTTTTGTTATAACCAATAAAATTTTGTTCCATACGGACAGACTATCACAAATACAGTGAACTCCCGACTATCCGGCCTAATGTGGCGGAAGGGTACGCCGGATAAGCCGGAGTTCTACAAATATTTACTAACTTTGAGCCCTCCCTCCGCCATGATATTAAAAACTCATGTTACACATATTAAGATAAATTTTATATATACAGTACATACAGTTTCAAAAGAAGCAAAACATTAACATGAAACGTAATGCTAATTCGTAAAAAAATGAGTAAATCTTATTTTACTGTTTATTAATAAATGATTGCACAAATATGAAAAGTTATGCATAAGATAAGAGTCAAAACTTACTGTTTTTAGTTTTTGAAAAAGTCCTTAATAGAGGACTGCTTCTCCCTGTTAGCCCTCTTCCGCGACGCAATTTCCCTCCATTTACACAAGTATAGATGATATCAATTGCCGTCGATTCCGACTGACTAATGTACTGCAGTGCTGCCTCAATCGTGTTAAATCCTTGCGAATGTGGGATGAGATTCTTCCTGCAATCCTTTTCATCTTTTTCTTCTGATATTTCTACCTCTATTAACACTTCTACAATATCGTTTTCAATTAATTCATTAATTTCGTCGTTTGCCATACATTTTGTAATGTCTTCTGCATTGACATCGTCAGGACCCGGTGTATTTTTGAACAACGGAAGAAGCTTATCGTTCTCATCTCCCATTACAGTTTCCCACACTGGTTTACGTTTTACCTTTTTAGTCTAGAAGCATGTTCCAAGACCTTGTAATTACTATGTTTGGAATTTTTTCTCATGCTTTTGGCATCCACTTGGACGGGAGTCTGCCTACCTTGACCGCTTGCAACATTCCTCGTTTTTTTTAATAGGCCGGATAGTACGGAGGGCCAGATAGTCGGGAGTTTACTGCAATGCAATTATTTTTTGCATGAATTAACAATATCATATTAATTTTCTTTTCCTGTGATGCTATGAAGCGTTTTCGACATGTATTTTGCTTTTCTATATGAATTTAAAAAGCTGTAATTTTCAAAAGAATTTCGTTTGACAGTCACTGCAGTAAAATTGCGAAAGGATTCAATTTAGCTATGTATATTTGTAAAAATAACAAAATATGAACTAGATTATAAAGCATTTTCCATAGAACGTACGAAAGCAAAAATATCATCAATACATTCTTAGTACATTAATGCAATTTGGAAAATTATAACCGAGATGTTGCATTAATAATAAGTTAAACATTAATGAAATAAAAACTCGTATTTTTTTCCCTTATTACAGTATACACCGTATAAATGGATCCTATTTACGAATTAAAAATTCATTCATTTAATGGCTGATTCCAGTATACAGAAAAACTGCAATTTGATTTTTAATATTTTTTTTTATTATTAGTGCATCTAATCAATCTAATCTAATTAGTGCATCTGCAGAAAGCAACTAATTTTATAACCAGGGTTTCGTATGAACATCGCAATTATTTTTGTATACGTTTGGCACGTTACATTGTTGATAGATATTGTTTGCGAATTTTCGGCACTTGAATGTGAAAAGGTTCGCCGAGCCTGGGTTAAAACTAGGGATTGACCGAAGCAGCAATTTCGCCGAATACCGAATACCGAAGCTTCGGTCGAAGTGTACACCGAATATTCGGTATTCGGCAACCGAATACTTGAAAATTTTTAATACACATTTTTGCATATAGGGTAGATGTGCCAGTAATGGACACCCTTCCAGTAATGGACACCCCTTGATGTTTTTGGTTCACAAAAAAATAACTAATAAATATTTAGCTTTAATTATTTTTTTTATAATACCCCCTTGCATGTTTTATAAAACTGGGTTATTGTTCACACTTTTAATCAAACCAATCAAGAAGCAGAAAATAATGTTTCAAAGTTTCACTGTTTTTCTGTGAAAATCTTAATGAAGAGGCTAAGAGTTGGCTTCGTTTAATTAATTTATATATTATTTATTTTCTTGCAAAATTTGAGTGTTTTTGTTTGAGTAGCAATAGGAAACTTAGAATATTATATACTAACGGCCATTTACTAAATTTCATTTATTTTTAAGGTTTTAAGAAGGGTGTCCATTACTGGGATGGTTAATTAGTCATTTTCCAGTAATGGACACCCCATGTAGACATTGCTAAAAATGCAATTTCAGTAATGTTTATAGTGCATAAAATATTTTGACTTAACTACAAACCTAAATAATCAAATTTAATTTTTAAATTATACTTACCAAAATGTAATAACACCAAAACTTTTATAAATAGCTGCTTTTAAGTTATTTTATGTGATTAATAAAATTTCAATATTTTATTTTATTTATTTATTTATTTTTTTTTTTATGTAGTACATATATATATACCTCACATATTTTATAATCTGGCAATCAAACCAGCCAGGAAGCAGAAAAATACAGTTTAAGAGCACAGTCAGAGAGGGGCTCATAGGGCTTAATCCCTCTCCGTTTAAATAAAAAAAAATTAAGTTACAGAAGCTATTAAAAATCCATTTTCTGTCTTAAATGTTTCCTTGTTAAAAAAAAAGAAAAAAGAAAAAAATGCAATAGGTACTATTAATGAAAGTTATAGGTAATATTCATGAAACTAGTAAATCTGCAGATCAGTGGCCTCAAACATCAGTTCTACAGTTTTATTTTGGAATTATTTTATTTAGTATTTAAAATATTCAACTCACAATATCATTTCTTTCATATTTGTAATATTAATTATTATAAATGATATATCAAGTAATCTCTGGAAGATTATTAAAAAATAGTGGCACAAAACTAAACATTAATATTCCAAAACTTTTTTATTATTATTATTATTACCTTTTAAATCCACCACTGTTTCAATAATTTGATAGCTGTAATTGTCCATCTAAAATAATTAAAACATCGATCTTCTGATAATTACAATAATTGATGCAAACAGTAAATGATTATCACAAATATTTTATTAATTACTGGTATCCTAATTGTTAAATTTATTTAAAATAACTATTTTGTTTCATTAGTATGTATTCATTAAATTCTGGTTCTAAATACAGTCATAAAAACAATTATATTTATTACTTTTTATGGGGTGTCCATTACTGGAACAGAGGGTGTCCACTACTGGGCCAGAGGGTGTCCATTACTGGGCTTTTGGGTGTTTTGATATATTTCTGTTAATTAAAATTAAATTTCTATTCATATGGGGAAATGAGGCTATAAGAATGGTTAAATATTGTTGATAGATTAATATAATAGTGAAAAAACTGGAATATAATAATTATAACTATTAATAAAAAAATAATTTTTAAAGAAATTCCTTAAGGGTGTCCATTACTGGCACATCTACCCTACTAGCTTTTTTAATAAACTTTAATTGAAACGAAATTCTTAATAATTTAATTCAGTTACATTTTTATTCTTAAATCTAATTAACAAATAATTTAATGACTTCTTTCCACTCACAAATTTACTAACCCATCACTTATTTTTTATTATTTTATCAGTAGTCAATACCCAAAAATAACCTATGAAAGTATTGAAACTATACAGGCTATTATTAAGGATAAGGATTGCCAAAAAAACAAAAGTTCATTCAAATAAAAAGAAACAATGTTGTTATTAAGCTGATTTACTGATTGTCTAATTATAAACATATTGAATAGGAATGTTCTCAAAATACAAAAGGTATATCAATTTGTACATTTAGCTATTTTCTATCAAATTATTGATAGATATTTATATTTTGATTAATATTTTAACGCTGTGGTGATGAAGATTACAAATTTAAGCGATTTTGATATAACGGTTATAAAAGCTATAGGATAAGCATTGGGGTATACTTATTGGATGTGTGTATTTTCTTTAATAACCTTAGATATACAGATATGAACTCTAATATACTTATTTGATGTGTATATTAAAGAAAATACATATTAAATAAATTTAAATAAAAAAAACTAATATAGAAGTAATTAAAATTAAATGATAAGGGAAAGATATGCATCTTCCTTACTTTTTTTTTTTTCTCTAGTTGGCAGTTGTCTTGATTTCACCCCTATGTAGACTATTTTAGGAAGGAAAAAGTTTTTTTTAAATAAAAAATGGCCTTTGACTTGTTTTTTGTAGTGCAAGCTAAATTCTGAACTCATGCACATAATATTAAAACTCATTGTTTAGCCTATTCTACTGCTAAGTAAAAGAGAATTCTTTTAATTCTAAAAAAATACTTATGTGCAATTATTCGGCCGAATACTTAAAAGTATTCGGTCGGAGCCGAATATTCGGTTTACATGCCGAACCACCGAATACCGAATCAACTATTCGGTATTCGGTCAATCCCTAGTTAAAACAAGCTCTTAATAAGTTGCATTTCAAAACATTGGATGGATTCTGGTGGTCGATGAGTGTAACGAAATCAACCTTGATATTTTAAAAAAAGCTCTTTTATCTTGGGAATCGAGACGTAATACGATAGTTCAACAATAGAGCTATCATATTGAACATATTCTAGAAATAAAAATGTATTTATGCATTTCTTTTTCCAGAATCGTTACAAAATGCTTGAACACCCTCTGTATATTTGCGAAAACTCAAGCTGACAAAAATGAAACTAAATATTTTAATTCTGACTCAGTTTTAAGGGTTACACTGAAAAAAATAAAGTGCTCAAAAATGAGTAAATCAATGTTTTCATATCGAATTGGGTATGTTTGGATAAAAAATGAACATATCGCTCGCCCGCAACAAAAGTGATACATCTCGACAAAAGTAAATTTCCCAAGAGAGGCAAAAAAAAAATTTGCATGATTTTACTGTAATATGAAATTATAGCACTTAGCTCTGTCTGCAGAAGTAAAAACGTGCATAAAAGTGTAAAACCCTTAATATAAGGATGAAGGCGTATGATGAGGTTTGGGTAACTTTACCTCCCAACAAAATCCACCCCTCTTCTGTGGTCGCAAATGGACATATAGCGTAATAAAGTGATTTTGCGTAAAAGTGCACTTATGAAACTTTTTGTGCAGCAAGACACAGCTATGATAAACCTGTTAGTGGATTAAAACGCAAAATGAATCTTTGCGAGATGCGTCACTTTTCTTGCGGGTAAGCGATATGTTTTCTCAATTTTGAAACATCACATGTTATCAAACCCAAACAAAACGATAATTTTTTACCGTGTAATGGTTTATTTCATTTATGGTGACATAAAAGATGTTCCTGATGATTCAAATAATAAATTATGTACAGTATTTTAAAATTATTTAAAAGTGCTTACAAATAAAGCTCTTGTTATAAAAATATTTGATTTGGGTATCTTGCTAATAATTTTGCTATTTTTCTTAATAAATAATCAATTAAACGTTTCTTGTTAGTAATTTTGAACGGGAAATAAATGTCAGTACATTTTTACTTTAATTTGTAGGTTCAGGCAGGTGGGGGGGGGGGGGGGCAGTACATAACCATTCATATTTGAACACAACCATGGAATCAAAAATGAGTACATGTGCGTTTCTCAATTTTGAGTACATTTGGATCAGGGCTATTTTTAATATGTGGCGTATTTAAAATTGAGTACTTTTTAATCAATTTTGAATACTTATTTTTTTTTCAGTGTATGGATGCACTAAAACACGGATGTATCAGCGAACACGGAAACCATCATTATTGCATATTAAATTTACATGAAATAAGAGCACAAAAAATAACAAATAAGTCTGATGTGTTTAAAAATGTTCATAAAATATTTTTACGGATATTTTTAATCCCATTCAAATACAAAATACAGTAAATTCTGTCTAAGGCGGACTCTGTGTAGGCCGGAAATCTGTCTACCGCGGAAATTTTTTAAAGTCCCGGCGAATCCATAGAAAATAACATTAATTCTTGCTGCATAAGCCGGAATCTGCCTAACGCGGAAACAGAAACGGTTTTAAGGACCCGCCGAAACCGAAATTTTGCATAAGGCGGAAAATAGGATATTTTAAAAATGAAAGGCATTTCGTTTATGAAACTTTAAAACTGATATATATGCGTCAAATACTCGATGTCGAGCATAAAATTAAATTCCGTAATATTTAAAAAAAGTTAATTCAAACGAACAGAAACTGTTTAAATTTTAAGGAATTCTTTCTTATGCTATTTTTTTCTGTATGAATATGCATTTAAAAGTTATTATTACTAGTTGAGTGCACATTTATGAAAATATGTATTGTCTACAATATATTATGCTTCAAGGTTGTACTCAAATTCAAGGTGATGGCTTTCTGTCTCATTCCCGATGTTATTATATTATTATTTTTTTTGTGAGTAAACTTCAAATTTGTAGGTATTACAGCGGTACTAAGAAATTGAATAGCGTTTCTAATTTATTTATAAAGACAATGGATCTTCCAGAATTTCAGTTTTCGACAAATTTTCGAGTCAGGACAACCAATGAAAGATCGTGATGAAAGATCGAATGCAAGATCGCGAGCAATTCATTATAACTCAAGATTCAATCTTTTTATCGAAAACATAAAACGCTATTCGACTGACGTATGTTTTATTCCAATAAATCACGCTCTTTTGCATAAGCCGGAATATTGTTTACCACGGAAAATTTTCTCAGTCCCGACCGATTCCCTCTTAGACAGAGTTTACTGTATTCAATATCAAGCAATAACAAAAATTATCTTGCCCAATTCCAAAATCAACGGCACAATTTATAGTTTAGCCATTGGAAAAACTATTTAAAAAAAGAGTATTGAAATCGCCTCAGTAGTTCCAGAGAAAAGGGTAAATCAATGGCGTCTCTTTTACATCATACGTTATTTCCTACTGTTGTCACTCCACCGTGGACGGTGGACTTTTATTTGAGCCAAAAGCGACCCCTAAATAGACATTTCTTTTTGTGTGTATTATTAATCTCCAATTTGTACTACGTCATTCATGGAAAAACTGCATGCAGATGCGATTATTTTACTCACTGTTACAAGTATTTTAATTTTGTTCACAAGCAATTTTTTGGCCTTTTAATATACTTTAAACCTGTTTTTCTCAATACTGATGTTTTAGTTTGTTTTTCTTTTTTTAATTTTTGATCAAAATTCATGAAACTGATAAGGAAAAATCCTGATATTGCTTAAAAAGAAACTGTGTATGCATTTTAAAATTCGATTTCATTAAGACAATTAAATTTGATTTTTAACTTATAAGGCAGAATTTTGATGAAAATCGATATGGAATTCAGAAAGTATCTCTAAAATATTAACTATTTAAGGGTATTAAAAAATCAACACATAGATTTGTTTGTAATAGAGTTTTATGTGATTAAAATCCAAAATCGAGGAAATATCTAAAAAAAAATAAGACACAAGGAGAATTTTAAATTTTCGTTTTAAATTTTAAATTTTTTTAAAAGATCTTAAAATTATAATAAGATTAGAAATTTCTTTTAAGGTGTTCTATATACTTATGGTGAAATGTATATTGGCACAAAATATCATATCTCTATTATGAAAATTAAAAGAAAATTTTTTAAACGTCCACCGCCCCCTTACACGAGAAAAAACGTTAGATAAGGAATATTTATAATAGTCCGGGAACCGGTGACATCAAAAGTCCCGTCATCGCGGATTTTTTTTTTTTTTTTTTTTTTTTTTTTTGTAAATTGATTGTAAAAAGTCATAGGAACAAAATGAGCTAGATATGACTAGGTTTGACAAGCCTAAAATAAGTTAAATTAAATTAATTATTAGGTGCGTTCATAATTATATAAATACGTAGCACCTATAGTCGTCGTTCGATCCGTCTGTCCGCATATAACAGAGCAAAAACTACCCAACCGAATGGTCTGAAATTTTAAATATATAATTGTTGCAAAATTTTATCGGGTCATTTCAAATTTTATGAAAATCGGATGTATCGTTTAATTACAGGGACAGTCAGAAGTTTTCCGTTACATTACGGTCAATGGGAAAAAAATATTGCAAGTGCATTTTAATGATGTTACAGCCTCCCGAATAGTCTGAAATTTTAAATATATAATTGTTGCAAAATTTTGTCGACTCATTTCATATTTTATAAAAATCGGATGTATAGTTTAATTACAGTCAAAAGTTTTCCGTTCCATTAAGGCCAATGGGAAAAAATTATTTCAAGTGCATTTTAATGATGTTACAGACTTTCGAACAGAATGAAATTGATATGCACTTATGAAGTTCAGTAAAATATGCATTCAGTACAATATGCGGTGCAAAAAATATTTATAAAACTAGTTATAGTACGAACGCACCTCATTTGCCACGTTTGACGAGCAATTTCCAACTTGTTATTAAAAAGCTGTAATGATTTACCGTTTTCGCGGAAAGCCGTCACTTGGCCAGCGTCTAGACGCGAAATAAAAGCAGCCACTGGTAAAAATTCAAAGCAAAATAAATGTGAAATTTTATCGCCGTCCTTAAAATAGGTATGACAGACTTTTCAGGCCGAATAAAGTTTGTCATACTAAGTTTTTCTGAAAGAGCACAAAATTTTCTATAAAATGCTCAGTGTGCTCAATATCCGCAATGACGGTAGAACATTATAGTTTTTTAATAATAATTAATTTAATTAAACATATTTTCGGTTTGTCAAACCTAGTCATACCTATCTCATTTTGTTCGTATGACTTTTTACTATCGATTTACATATTTATTTATTTATTTATTTATTTATTTTTTCAATTCCGCGATGACGAGGATTTCGATGTCACCGACTCTCGGACTGCACGTATGCTGCACGTCTCTAATTTAACTACACATGATAATAAATTTATAAACATTATGTTTCATAAGCATAATCCTAGGCCTCATGTAAAACTATATACAGTCGAATCCCGGTTTAACGAATCGCTCGGGATTAGCGCAATATTCTTCGTTAAATCGAGATTATTCGTTAAATCGGGATAATGAAAGGGATATTTCTATACAACAGAACAAGCTAAAAAATGGCAATAAATAGGAAGAATAATCATGACTTAACTTAATAATTATGTTAAACATTTGTTGCTTTAAGAAAATACTCTGTATAAAAATTGATTCTTTTTTTTTTGTGTGTACTGCTATAAATCAAGAAAAAAATCTCATTTATTTAACTTTTATAGATAAATTATAAGATATCTTTTATAGATGTTTTTTTGCTTTGTTTCGATTTTGTATTCCAAACTTCTTTATTAGCCCCCGGTACGATATGCTATTTCTTTCTCCCAGCTTATTTTGTGTCGTCTCCAAAAAATAACATTACCTTACAGAAGCCAGCCGTAAAACAAAGCAGTACGATTAAATACTCTATAGCAATTTCTTAAACGTCTAAGCATCGCACATTTTCGATTTTTATACCGTCGTATTGGGGAAAAATGTACTTTTAAATGCAATTTGTTTGAAAACTGCATCTCAATTTATTTTTGAAAATATTATTTTTTTGTTTTGTTTTTAGAGCCATTTGCTTAATATTGACAACGGAAGTACTCCATCTCTATAGAAAGTCAAGGAAAAATAGTTTTAAAATATTAATTATATATTTTTTTGCCATTTTTCATAACAACCGAAAGAAAATGTAATTAAAATACGTGCTATTTTGAAAAAAATATAAACGAATGATTTCTGTTAAAACAGGGAGCTATTATAAACTATATTTAATTTTAAGTATCTATATTAATGTTACAAACAAATGAAGGCCGATGAATCATTAGACAGCTGATTTTTTTTTTTTTTTTTTTTTGGTCGAATTTCTTGAATGACGGCATCTTTTTACTGTATTTGTGTATTATTTCGCGATAATGACGTCCTATGCCTACTTTACTGTAGATGTTTAAGAGTGGATCGTAAATGTGGAAATTCTTAAGCGGATGCGAAGGACGTCATTTTACATAAAATAAAAAGCGTGTGCTGTAAGTCTTAAAATTGAAATATGTTTTGTACTATTTATATATACATATTTTTTTTTTTTTTTTTGCATCGGGGGCGACACTAAATTCTGAAAAAGCAGAATTTCTGTTTTCTAGTAATTTTTCTTCTGAAGCTGTGAAAACCGTGTCACCAACATCATGATCCATCAACTACCGTTTCAAAGCATCCAAACTGCTAAGTGCCTTTGTGAACGTTACATGCTTCGTTTCTATTTCATCTTCTACATCCGATCCACTACTCTACTACTGCTATTAATAACATTGGTTAAATGTACATTTTCGCATGCAGATATTTCTGCGTCAAAAGATGCATATTAAAAAAATTAACAATCAGGGACATTGAAAATTTATACTAAATCTTAGAAAATTTCTTCAATTTTTCATTTTCTTGACATCGAAAGTTATTCGTTAAATCGGGATTACAAATTCGTTAAATCGAAGTATTTTAGCCCCCGTTATGCTATTTCTTTCTCCCAGCTTATTTTGTCTGCAATAAATAACGTTACCTTGTATACGTCAGCCGTAAAACAAAAGCCGATGCTTCATTATGCGATTAAATACTCTACAGCATTTTTAAAAACTTCTAAGCATCGCACATTTTCAATGTTTATACCGTCGTATTGGGAAAAAAAGTACTTTTTAATGCAATTTGTTTGAAAACTGCATCTCCATTTGCTTTTGAAATATTAATTCTTTTGTAGTTTTTAGAGACATTTGTTTCATTTTGGCAACTCACGTACTCCATTTCTGTAGAAAGTAAAGAAAAAATTGTTGAAAAATAGCAATTATATCTTCTTGTTGCCATTTTCTCATAAAAACTGAAAAAACAAAATTAATTAAAACACGTGTTATTTTGAGAAAAATATACATGAATGATTCATGATAAAACATGGAGCTATTACAAACTATATTTAATTTTAAGTATCTATATCAATGCAAATACGTCATTTACATAAAATAAAAGCATGTGCTTTAAGTCTTAAAATTGAAATATGTTTTGCAGTAGAGTCCCGATTATCCGAGTTCCGCTTAACCGAGTTATTTTTTTCTGGTGGACCGGTGGCTTCTATTATTATGAAACAGCCATTATAAATGAAGCGTTAAGTGAAGATGAAAGAACAGCCGTAAAAAGTTAGAACTCTGATTTTCTGGTCAAAAAAATTATGGCCATTTTTTTTTCCATTCTGACCAGAAAATCAGAGTTCTAACTTTTTACGACTGCTCTTTCATCTTCACCTAACGCTTCATTTATAATGGCTGTTTCATAATAATAGAAACCACCAGTCCACCAGAAGAAAATGAAGTAATGGAAATGCCGGGGGCGACACTAAATTCTGAAAAAGCAGAATTCCTGTTCTCTAGTTTTTTTTTTGTATTTTCGTCGGGGCCATAAAAAAATTCGCTAAATCGCGATTCGTTAAATCGGTGCTCGACTGTAATATAGTATACGCCTGCTTTTCATTTAGAGTAGCTAGACGATAAGATAAGGATTCAATTCGTAAATTTCAGTAGAAAAATTAGCTTGTCATTTTACTGCATTTATAATCCTTGTTTTCAAAATTTGAAAGAAACTTTTAACGTTCACATTTATAAACGAATAAAATTATAAAAAATATTGTTTCATATTTGAGAGATTATATTTGAATCATAAATATATCCCGAAAAAGTGCAGTAAACATTTATATGCACACGAAAATGCGTCGGTTTAGCCGCGGATATCGCAATATCATTGGAAAAAATAATCGATTGCAAATATCGATCAGCCATGCTATTTTTTTAAGCGCGGGCCCCACTCAAATATGCATCATGCGTGAAACACGCCGAGAGAGGAGCATTTCAAATTAAATTTGAGAATGAGTCTTTTTTTTTTATCATTGCTAAACAGATAAATATTGAAGTACCCGTTTTAAATACCAATTAATGAAAATTTTCTTTAAAGAAAATTGATCATTTACTGTACGCGTCATTTTTCTTTCTTTTTTCTGGTATAAACCGACTTTTATTATAACATCACCTGGCCAGACAAGTATTTCACGTGATTTAAATAGAAGTCACTTTTAATTTATTCTATTTTGTGACCTTCAAATGAACAGGGGTTGGGGGGAGGATATAACAAATTGCATCATAAATTTAATATAAAGGTAAGTAGGGCCCGATTCATCTATTTCGGAGCTATATAGGCATAGCATAATTTCGGGGACTTTATAAGTAAGTTCAACTCAATATCTTTTTGCCTCCCTTCCTGCTTACATGATAAAGTGCACAAAAATTTCAAACTTTTTTAACCCGCGGTGCCCAAATTTTAAAACACGATAGACTTCAGTTCTAAATGTAAAAAAGACAAAGACATACATTAATACAAAAGAAAACAATATATTTCTCTAAATATTTCCCCCCATATTCACAAATTTTTTTTCTAATATAGTTATACAGGATGCCCTTGCTTTTGTTGACCAATAACTAATTCCTAAATTCTTAGTTTTATGGCAGTGATTTCCAACCTTTTTTGACAAGGAGAACCCACCGACGAGTATCACTAAAATTACGATCACTTTCCTCTGCTACGTAGAATTTTATTACTTAAAAGGTGATCTCGTTTTACAGCCTGAAGGAATATTAACAATGACAAGTCACTTTATATTATTTTAGCTTACCAAACAGATAAAATTTTTGTCACAAATATATTTTTAATGTTATAAATGCAACGAAGGCATCTTTACCTTTCTAACTAGAAAATTTTTATTGTTATTTGCTAATTTATCTCAATACGAAACAAAAGTGCTATATGGTCAGCAATTTTACTTCACTAAATTTTTTGATAGGGCTCGCGTATTTGCCATTAAATTTGAAAGCATTGATACATTTTATAAGTGATTTTAGTGCTTTACGATGTATGAGAGTTTTTAGACTTCAAAAATGATTCTGTTTTTCATTTTCTGATTATCGAAAATTTTATAAATATTCTTTGAAAGCCGTTTATAAACATTTAAACATATGGAGATGTAGCGATGCTTGTATCTTGTCCCACAGTGCCCGAACGAGCGGTAATTTTTGCGAAACTTTAAACGCGACTTTCTCGTAACAATAGTTTTAAAGTCAGTACAAAAAATAACTTTGAAACGAATGAACATTTTTTTTTTCTTTTTAACGAAAACTTATATATTTGCCTATTCCTTGACTGATTCTTTTTAAAATTTTCCAACATAGTTGAAAAGTATCTATGAATTCGGTTTGTCTGTCTTTCCGTGCTCTAACTCACGTAAATATACTCGGATTGCCATGTAATTGAAATACGTTATTTAGTTTTACTATGGAATGTTTGGTATTGAAAATGAAGTGTACAGCATTTATGGTTTGTTTACAGATGCACCCAAATGAGTTCCTTTACAGTACGTTCTATAGGGGAAAATTATTTGCGATGTATTTTAATGATGTAACACAACTTTAAACAGATTTGAATTGATATATATATCACAGAGGTGATATAGATGTAATAGATATATATCACAAAACGCTGAAGCTCCAGATAGACGCATCATTCTACTCGCGGTCTTTTTGTTCCGGTCAGGCGGCGCTTTCTTGTGTTTACGCGGTGTTTTTCATATTTTATGGGTTTACAAGGTTAAGGTGCGGATAGGCAATCCTTCTAACTGTTATCAGTATCGGCGTCTTTTCTTGTGGCCACGCGGTGTTTTTGATCTTTAATTACTTTAAATTGAAAGGGACTGATGTCCTGCAAAAGAGGAGTCTTTCCGTCAAGTACAGTTGAGCTCCTTATCTCCAGACCCATTGTTGATTCTCCTCATTCCTTTGTAAATAAACCCTAGAAGGGTCCAGAACAAAATATTTCCTGGAAAACTGTAGAAGGATGGCAAAATAAGCGTTTATACGCAGCCTTAAGCTCCAGATAGACGTATCAGTCTACTCGCGGTGTTTTTGTTCTGATCAGGCGGCGCTTTCTTGTCGTTACGCGACGTTTCTCGTCTTTTATGGCTTTATAGGGAAAGTGCTGGATGTCTTGCAACATCCTCCAAACGGGTGAAGTTCGATCTAATCTCCTTATCTCCTTTTCATTGTTAAACCCATTGTTGAATTCCCGGTCCTTTTGTTCAAAACCGCTTTTTATTGCTTTACCATGACAGAGAGCACTTTTCCTTTCTGAACGGAGCCTTAAGCTGCGACCGCACCATCCTTCTAACTGTTAGCAGTGTCGGCTTCGTTTTTTGTGGCGACGTGGTTTCTTTGATTTTTAACGACTGTAGTAGGAAAGGGAATGATGTCCGGCAAAAGAGGAACCTTTCCTTCAAGTAGAGTCGAGCTCCTTATCTCTTGACTCATTGTTGATTCCCCTCATTCTTTTGTGAATAAACCGCAGATGGGTCCAGTACAAAAGTTTTTCCAAGAAAACTGGAGAAGTAGGCAAAATACGCGTGCGTTCGCAGCCTTAAGAATGCCTTAAGAACAGTAGAATGCGGTGTGCACAGAATTTATGATTCGCTTACGGAGACACTCAAAATAATTCCTTTGCATTCGATCTATGGAAAAAATGTTTGCGGTTTACTTTAATGGTTAACCTAATTTTAAACAGATTTAAATTGAAATATATCACAGTGGTTCACTGCAAAGCGCTTACTGTATTGGTTTGGTATGCACAGAATTCATCGTTCATTTACAGGGACACACAAAAGAATTCTGCAGCAGTATTGTCTCTGAACCATAATTGCTGGAATTGTGTTTTCAGTTGTTTCAAGTGTTTTTAAATGCAACTAATTTTTACTTTCTTCTATCTTTACAAGAAGAAAGCAGGGCTGCGGAGTCGGAGTCGGGCCCATTTTTGAGCAAAAGAGTCGGAGTCGTCCATTTTACAAGCAGGTATGCGTTGTCGGAGTCGGCCCATTTTTGAGCGAAAGTCGGAGTCGAATCTGTTAAAATTCCCGGAGTCGGAGTCGTCCATTTTCCCCACCGACTCCGCAGCCTTGGAAGAAAGTATTGGATTCGTGAAAATTTTCCACTTTCGGTTTTCGACGGATTTACACGTTTTAGGGGTCAGGATTCCGAAAAACATGTTTATACAAAATGTCTGCCCGTGAGTCTGTCTGTCTGTCAGTCTGTATGCATGTGACACAAATTTTGTGGGCGCTCTATCTCAAGAACTAATGCACGAAATTTAATAAAAAATTTTATTCATTTTATTTCCTGACATAAATTGGCGCTGATTAGTTTTTGGTGTAAATCGCTCTACAGGTGGCGCTGCTATGCAGCATTTTTCACGATTTCCGTAATAGCTCAGTCTCCAGAACTAATGCACGGATTTTCATCAAACATCAGATTTAATTAGCCCTTGACATGAATTGACGTTTTATACATTTTGGTGTAAATCGCTCAACAGGTGGCGCTGCTATGCAGCATTTTTCGAGATTTCCGCAACAGCTCAATCTCCAGAACTAATACACGGATTTTCATCAAACTTCAGATTCAGCCCTGATATGAATTAGTGCTGTTCATATTTTGGTGCAACTCGCTCAACAAGTGGCGTTGCTAGGTTGCATTTTTCAGAATTTCCACTATAGCTCTATCTCAAGAACTAATGCACGAATTTTCATCAAACTTCAGAATCAGATATACCTTGATATCAATTAGTGCTGTTTATGTGATTTAAATAGAAGAAAGTTTTGTGCTGGCCACAACATACTAGTTTGGATATTACTTGGCGTGTATAAATTCTATAGATCATATACAGGGCTGCACCAAAGATCTCGAGTACATTTCCGTTTATTGGCGGAAATTGCTGAAGGGGAATTTTCAACTGTGTTGTGTGCTTCCTAGCTAAACTAAATTTTAGTTTACTATGTAGTATGCATACCAGTCTGTAGATCCTATACCTATCACACACACAAAAATCGACTATTGATAGTAATTGCTGTAATTGGGTTTTGAAATGTGTTATTCGTTTTCCAAATTGTTTACTTAGACATCATCTTCACAAAAAAATTCGGGTATTTTTTCGACTATTGATAGTAATTGCTGTAATTGGGTTTTCAAATGTGTTATTCGTTTTCCAAATTGTTTACTTAGACATCATTTTCACAAAAAAAATCGGGTATTTTTTCGATTATTGATAGTAATTGCTGTAATTGGGTTTTCAAATGTGTTATTCGTTTTCCAAATTGTTTACTTAGACATCATCTTCACAAAAAAATTCGGGTATTTTTTCGATTATTGATTGTAATTGTTGTAATTGGGTTTTCAAATGTGTTATTCGTTTTCCAAATTGTTTACTTAGACATCATCTTGACAAAAAAAATTCGGGTATTTTTTCGATTATTGATAGTAATTGCTGTAATTGGGTTTTCAAATATGTTATTCGTTTTCCAAATTGTTTACTTAGACATCATCTTGACAAAAAAATTCGGGTATTTTTTCGATTATTGATAGTAATTGCTGTAATTGGGTTTTCAAATGTGTTATTCGTTTTCCAAATTGTTTACTTAGACATCATCTTCACAAAAAAATTCGGGTATTTTTTCGATTATTGATAGTAACTGCTGTAATTGGGTTTTCAAATGTGTTATTCGTTTTCCAAATTGTTTACTTAGACTTTAGACATCATCTTTCACCATTTTAAAACGTGAAGTTTTGTTACATAGTATTCGGAATGTGTTGGACAGTGTTTCATAATCTATACTTGACGCATGATATTTCGTTCTTGTTGAATTATTAATTTGTTCACTTCTTATAAACAAAAGAAAATCAGATTTATTTTTTCTTTCTTTTCTTTCTCTCTTTTCTTTTCTTTCTTTTTTCTTTCTTTCATTATTTTTTTTGGTAACTGATACATTAAATATGATAATCCTGCATTTTGTTAAAAATTTCAAAAAGGAAATACAAACAATTATACACATTTTCTTAACATGCCTTTTGTTTTATTTGCTTCAGATGAAACCACTCAGACAAATTCTGGTATTGTGAAATCCTACACAAAGTGAAACATTGAAGAACAATCAATCTAAAAAGCACATTTTGTAAACAAAATATATATATATATATAATATGATTTATGAAAGTGCAAAATGCGTTTATTTGTGCAAAACACCTACATAATTCTAACTCGTTCTTAGACATATAAAAATAAAATAAAATAAATGAAATGAAAAATAACTCATTTTTCCAGTTGTAAAACTTCTATGTAGCCAGAATATAAAATCTTTTTTTTCTTTTCCTTTTCTTTTCTCCTTCTTCTTCTTCTTTTTTCTTTTTTTTTTTTTTTTTTAACACTAAGTTATCTCTATGAATATTACGAAACACAAGAAGCATTTTTGAATTTTCATCTTTATCAATTTTAAATAGCTATTTGCAAACTCCGTTAGTTTTTTCTTCCCAATTAACACCTGTTGGCCTTCTTGTATTGTATTTTAAATTTTAAAATGTAAATATACTAATGTATGCTTATATATTGTGCATGCTAAATACATCAGAGCAATAAGAAATTTACTAGTAACCCATTTTCTTCTTTGCCCATTTGAGGGTTAATCAAGATCATAAGGTTAGCAGTACCTCATTTAGATCTTTAAAATATTTTTTAGGTTAAATGTAGTTTTAGATATATCCTTAAGTAGTTTCATTTGTAAAAGTTTTTTATTGTGACATATTATTGCACAATGAAAATAAATACGCGGTTCGTTGAATAAAGAATTGTAAAAATTATGTACAATTTTTAAATACAACAATAAACAGAAAAGCTAAATAATTAAAAAAGTTATTAAAGTGCCTAAATACTTTCAGAACCCTTCAATACAATTTTTCCGTTAATTGATGTTTTTGAACTTTTTAACGCTATTTTTTAAATGACTAAAAAACTATAGTGAAGCCTCCCTTTGCGACCACCTCCCTGAACGACCATTTTTTCATGGAACGAAATTTATTTCCATAGGCTCAATACTAATTTTACCTCCATTCAGAAAACATCCCAGATGAACTCCCTCCATGAGCGACCAATTTCTTTGAAGAAACGTCCATTTTTTTCTGGTTACTTGAAGAAGGTTTTATTAGAAAAATAATTCCAGAGAGCGCATTATTCATCAAACTTCTAAACTAAGTTTAGATTTTTTTTTATCCCGGTAACTTTTAAGTGTTTAAACCCCTTTGCGCCTTTTTAGGCAATGAATTTAACTCTGATGACAAATTAAGAATGACAGTCAATGAACTCCCCTGCCTATTCTGTCGGAAAACTCTCAAAGAAATAGATAAATTAATGAAATCGTCATTATTTGTTCCTGTCAAAAAAAAAAAAAAAAAAAAAAAAAAAGTGGCATTTATTTACTGAACTTCGAAAGGACTGGAAAATAAAAGTTTTAAACGATAAAACCGTAAAATCAAAGCAAATGTCAATGTATTCATTTTTTTAAACTCTGCAATAGTTAACTTTGAATGTAATTAACTTTTGTTTTGATACTTAAATTTTTATATTTTTTCATAATGTGAAAAATAACTTTTAGTAACATTGTTACCTTTTTTCAACAATTAAAATCTTAGATTTCAACATGACCTCCATTAAGAGACCACCTCTCTGAGCGACCAATTTTTATTGGAACGGAACGTGGTCGCTTTAGGGGGGTTTTACTGTACTTTCGGAATTTTATTTTTGAAATTCAGATGTGTAAAACTTTTATTTTTAGTTTCTACAGCATTACTTTTCCAAAAGAAAGAAAAAAAAAAAGACAAACAAAAACTAACAGGATATGGGTTAATAAAAAATCTGACCGTTTTAGAGGTATAAGCCCGGTTTAAAAAATGTTCCAAATGTTTTCTTCATCATGTCAAAATTCATTTACATCATCAAAATGGTTCTTTTGTAAAAAGTTACGAAATTTAATTTTTTATACAGTCCCTGGATCCCGCATATTTAGAAAAACGTTTTCCGTACTCTTACAAATAAAACAGCAAAAATTCCATTATTATACGACCTTACTGAGGCATAATACTTTGAATTTTATTAATTGATAGTGTTTTCCTGTACTAAAAGCGAAAAATCGCACTTTTAGTGCCAAAAAACGCTGAAAACTTTTTATATGTTGAACATTGAAACATAACATATATATTTTTTTAAAACACAGAAATGACATCATCGAAATTCACAAGCATTAATATCATGTCTCCAAACTGTTGAAAATTTTCAGGTTTATTACAGTAGAGTCCCGATTATCCGAGTTAATATGGACCAAGCTCACCTCGGATGAACAAAAAACTCGGATAAACCGGATTTACACAAATCGTCACCAACTGAGATGAAATATAAATTTTCACTTAATTAATTAATTTTTATGGTACTATAGTAACATTTCTTTGATCTACATTTCCGTTACTTTTAAGAAAAACGGGGAATGCAATTGTTTATTTGAAAAAGCCCTTGACAGTTGTTTTTTTTGTTGAATGTCAATTTTGGTGCAGTTTTTTTACTTCTGCAGTATTACGCTATTGCATAGCTACTAATTTCTAAGATTTTTTCTTACCACTAAAACTTACTAGTAAATTTTGCCTAATTCAATCGTCGAAATCTAACAATTGTCAACGATTAAATATGGCAAAAATTTGTATTAAATTTTAGAGGTAAAAAAAACCGTACAAATTGGCAGCTATGTGATTCTAAGTGTCATGGAAATAGCAGGTGTAGCCTCTTCTTTCTGTTCAAAGTATTAAATTTCAATCGAACTTCCACCTTTGGAATGGATCATTTTCTTCTGATGGGTTGATGGCTTCTATTATTATGAAACAGCCATTATAAATGAAGTGTTAGGTGAAGATGAAAGAGCAGCCGTAACAAGTTAGAACTTTGATTTTCTGCTCAGAATTGGGTGGGAAAATGACATAAATTTTCTTGAAAAAAAAAAAAAGCCAGAATTAAAAAAAAAATGGCCATTTTTTTTAAATTTAAAAAGTACTACTTTAACTTAATGTAAATTTCTTATATTTTATAAATAATGATGCAGTATTATCATCAGTATGAACATAATAAAGATTTTAGACTATTAACCCCTTCGTGACAAGCGTCGTTTAACACTAGAATGACGATGAGAGGCCAGTTTGGCCCGTACCAAATGAATATATTTCAATTCAAACCAGAAATTTCTTTATAAAATAAGTTTAAAATATACAAAGGGGAAAAAAAAGAATTATTTGAATAAGTTAAGCAATTTTAAATAAAAATTCTGGTATTACATATATTTTTAAAACTTGAGTAAAAAGTAAAAACTCCCAAAAAACGAGAAATACCAGGTCACATCCCCGTTTATTTTCCTTTCGAATTCTAGAATCCGTTTCAAAAACTATAAATATTAATCCTTTGAAAAAAAAATTCATTTGCGATTTCTTCCTCGATGTTTAAAAATCGACATCGGCTTCGGAAATTAAAAAAAAAATAAATAAAAATTCCATATTCATTTTTAAATTTGCAGTCTGTTTAAAAAATATGTTATTATTAACCCTTTCAAATAAAATATTTTCCGAAACTCACTCTCGTAATTTTCATTTTTTTTTTTTTCGAAATATTTAACATTCTTCACCCGAAATTTTTAATCTAAATCCGAAAAAAAAAAAAAAAATCGTATGCGCTTAACGAACGTACATTCATATTTAAAAGACGTCTTCGGTTGCAAAAAAAATTATTAATATTTACCCTTTCAAAAAAAAATTCGTTCCTGGAAGCCACCTCAGGATTTTTTCCTGATTACTTACTTAAATCGTGAATACCTACGTAGCTTTTGCTTTCGATCTGCAGCCCTTTGTCACTAAATATCAATATTTTAGTACGAAAATTAAACACAGGGTTCAGAGACATTATATTTTTAACTCATAACAATTTTATACAATAAGAAATATTATTATTATTATTTTGATTTAAATGTATTCGATGGCAGTCAATTGAAAAAAAAAAGGGGGGGGAAAGAAAAGTAGAACTCTTCTTGCATGCTCTGCTTACTTAGATTTTCGTTTAAAAATGTGAAATTATTCAACACTTATTTTATGTATATTTAAGGCTTTTATTACGGTCTAGGCAACGCCGGGCGGGTCAGCTAGTGTTTATATATTGCAAGTTATTAAACATTGTTTTGTTTGTCGTATTTACCATTAGTTGAAAAAAAAAAAAAAAAACAGAATCCTCCCCACATACATTTTTAACGAAGAAAAATGTAAATAGCAATTCAATTGAAAAATAAGTTTTCCTTAAAATTACAGTCAGACCTCGTTTTCCCGACACCCAATTTTCACGTCACTCCGCTTATCACATCAGTTTTCAAAGTCCCGATTTTGTGTACATAGTTTTAGTGTAAATAAACTCCGGATTTTACGTTCGTTGAATAATTTTCAACTCCGGATATCCCGACGGTTTGGGAAAATTGTCCATTTTTCATAATCCCTCTTATAAGCACATAAATTAAGCGGTAAAAAATATCTTAGCCAAACTTTTCACAAAAGTGTCTAAAATACCCATGAGATAAATGAGAAATTTTACTTCAATCCTTTATCTGAATAAATAAACCCACACACTATGAATGACCCACTTAAGTTCCAGATAGACGTATCAGCCTACTCGAGGTCTTTTTGTTCTGGTCAGGTGGCGCTTTCTTGTAGTTACACGGCGTTTTTAATCCGACTAAAACCGAAGCATTGCATTGCATTGCATTGAAACGATCAGAAATTATCTAACATCAATTTCTAAAACAACGAATATTTATTACAATTCATTGTATAATATTGAAAAAAAGAATTGTAAGAAGCACACCTAGGGATAAGCAAACCTTAATTCATCAATATTTCATGTAACAATAAAAAAACAAGTCGTCATAAATCTGATTTTTACTCTTTTCAATTTTGTTTTTGCGTTTATTTTGTTTAATAATAATGTTTTATTGCTTAAAACTACAAGAACAGTTATGAATTTAAAATTTTCTTAAATTAATTAAAAATACAGCTTTTTATAAACATATTTTTCTCCAACTCCGGTTACCGCGACACTCCGCTTATGACGACACTTTTTTCTGGTCATTAGAGTGTCGGGATAACGAGGTTCGACTGCATATTAAGAAATAAGCTTGTGGGAGCCGTCTCCATATTTAAATCGTAAAAGGATTTTAAATTTCCAATAATAAAGCATGATTTTGTTTCATATTTTGAATCTAGAGCAAATTTTAACTTTGGATTTCAAACTGAAAACAATTCAGACAAGAATTTTGGGAATTATAAAGATGTAAAAATATTTTTTCACACAGAATATTCAGTGGCATTAGAATTAATCATCTCAACTGCGATTTTTATACATTCTAACAATTTTTATATGTGAAACATGAGTTATAACAATAATATTCGAAAAAAAATATATATAACTATGAACGCAGTCAAAATCGGTGTTTGATAGCAATTTTTTGGATATGAAAATTATGAAAACTTGGTCGTCAGGTAGCAATTGATTATGATCAAAGATGTATTATATTTATAGGGGAGGACGCGTTTCTTAATTCTTTAACACCTGATTAAAATTATCCGAAATTTAAATTTTTTGTTTGCAAATATGTCAGATACATATCTGATTCAATTCGATTGTACAATGATTCGAATAAACGGCATATTTCTGTACTTTATAGGGGACCTATATTTTTGGATCTGCCCAGCGACCCGTGAAATTTGTCGCCAGCCCTGGATATACACCTTATGAAATTGTATTGTTTAAAACATATTTGCAGTATTATAAAAAGGAAGTACATTATTTAGTAAACATAATTCTAGGTTTTAAAATGAACTCTAAATGGCATATTACATGAATAGAAAAAAAAGCTGTCACATAACTATGAATATTTTTTATTATTATTTAATTATACACCATCAAAACTTGCTACGTGACTTGGAACCGGATAAATCACCTTCATTACAACATAAAATTAGATTATTCGTCACATCAATTCGAAAACGTACCATCTTCAATTTTCGGTTTCACTTTCACTTTCTCACATGACGTCATCACACGCAATGAACCTACGCCCCACCCACCTCACCGCTTCTTTAAATACTCTTTCTAAAACATGCAATCATGGCTCAGTCCAGTGGTTAGAAAAACAGAAAAATCACTGAGACATGATTACATTTTAGCGTGTTCGAACCCCACTTAAACGTTTAGAAAACCATTAAAATAAGTCCAAATACGAAACCCTAAATTTAATTCGAACTATAACCTATAGATGGCAACTTCGAAAAATTCTAATCCTCTTAAAAATTACCATTGCAAATTCCAACTCTTACTAATACATATTCGATAAAAAAATTCATTCTTCCGAAAATGATAAAAAAAATCTTAAAATTTGTTATCGCATTTACTAACAATCATCTTATCTCCCCTCCACCTCCACCTCTTAACTACCCCTCCTTTTAGAGTGCAAGTTCTTGGCAGGAGGACCACTCTCGACTCACGGGAGGAGATGAAGGTGTATGCACACGCACCTGCACCTCACTCCTCCTCGCGGTTTCGGAGCCCCATTTACCCCTACTTATTTATGTAAGCCGGGAAGCCCGGGTTGGATCCCTAGTAATTATAATAAATAAAAATTTTGTTTTAACTTCTACAATTGTTTTTTTAATTGTATGTGTTTCGGTCATTTATTATGTTAAAAATGAACCTAACTTTTAAAAGTTCACTAGTGGCAGTTTTATTATATGCTAGTAGAACTAAGCGGCTTTGCCCGCGTTAACTATTTTGGGTTTTCCGGATAAAATAAGTAAAAATGCATTAATACTACGATCCCAATATCGGAGTTTTGTAAATTCGCGCCCATAAATCGCTAAATAGATAATCAGAAAAAAAATTATCCAAAAAATTTAGACAAAGTAATAAAGTTCAGTGATCGGGTTTAGTACCATTAGTCCAAGAGCCGACGACACAAAAACCTATGTTATCAAGGAAAAGAAAAAACCTATATTTTATGGAAAAGTAGAAGTAGGGGAATCTATTGATCCATGTCTACCGGAAGTGAAGCGGTGCATAAGCCAAAAATTAATACCACCGGTGGTTGACTCGTATGTTTATCATTGTGTCTGTCCTACAAAAAAATGTATGAAAACATGGAGGGTAGTTGTAGGACAAACACAATGATAAACCTACGAGTCAACCACTGGTGGTATTAATTTTTGGCTTATGCACCACTCCATTTTCGGCCGACATGGATCATTAGATTCCCCTACTTCTACTCTCCCATAAAATAAAGAGCTTTTTTTGTGCTTGATGACATAGGTTTTGTGCTGTCAGCTCTAGGACTACATTCTGATCAGTGTGGAGCTTTAGGGAACGACCGCACGCCATCTGTTCCGCGAGTAACGGTGGCTAGGCGTTTCTTTTTGTTTTTCATCTTCTTTGTTTTTTACAAAATATTTATTACTTTGACGCAATCATAGTTATTATCCACCAGTTTTATAACTGAGAGTATGCGTTTTATTTGTCGCATGTAACAGAGAAATATTCGATTTTTCTAGCATTACGGAAAAAATAAATAAAGTTCAGCCAAATGGCGTAGCATTCTGTGAAATTCTGTTTCATATGTCAGCATTTTTCTAGGTTCCTACGCTTCAAGGAGTTTCAAGAACCTTTTACCAGAATTTTCGTACAATAATATTTGCCTTTACACTATTAGTACCATTACACTATAAAACTAGGGAATAAAAAAAATGTGAAAATCGATTAATTACCCACCTGGTGGTGTCCATTTTTACTTTAACATTACGTCTATTAGATGAAATTTTAATTTGCAAAAAAAAAAAAAAAAAAAAAAAAAACGCCAAATGTTGAATCCGAGCTAAACATGCAGCAACTGATTGTTTCCCTAACTTATTTTTCACAAAAATCCTGTTTTCAGAAAGAGCATTTAAAGTTTTTATTTCGTAAAATTTATTAGAAAAATTCAACCTCCTTCAGGGGCGCCATTTCAGAACTTTCTTGGGGGGAGCAAAGATTTTTTGATGGAAGTTATATAGCTAAGGGCGTCTACCCCCCCCCCTCCCCCACTTGCCTTCCCGAACAAGAAACGTAAACTGAATCATGCTTACAAAAACAGTAAAAACTTTGAATACGGAAATTCAATAACCAATGAAATATTTCGTTTTTAAACAGGTTTTTGTCTCAGCAGGTAAAATTTCAATATATTGAATATGAAAAATTATCTTGTTGCATAGGATTCTATTATATGTTCCATTTTTACAGGTATCCTCAAAGACTGTTAAACCATCCATTGTATAGTATAGCTCTGAAAAGACATGCATTTCACTAAAACTTGTGAGAACGAAGCCTGTCTATAACAGAATTCGTTCTTAAAGGGGAAAAAAAATCAAATTTCTATGAAAAAACATTATACTTGCTAAGACCTGTCTAAAATGGAACTTTTTTCTAATCCCTTTCGCTTTCTTTTTTTTCGGGTTTTACTATAGGGGCGCCATTTCAAGAGTTTCCTGGCAAAGGACAAGGGAAAATTTTCTTTGAGGAACTGGAAATTTGCAGAATGGAGGATATTCCATTTACGTTTTGATCACGTGGTCAAGGTAAAAACTTCTAGCGTAAAGAAGGTAAGGCTCCGTAGATGTAATGAAAAAACCCTCGCCAGCCAGTGAAACAGTTCATGCGGAAAGCATTAGTAGCCTCCCTTCTTATCAGTTAGAAGTTCGTTGGGTAAATAACCGGTATCACGTGGCTTTTTTCAGCCTAGAACCCAGATTTGGAATAAAGTCCATTGAACAACGTGCAGAACTGAACAAATCTCACGGGAAATGGGAAAATCCCGTACAATAACAAAAGCTCTGCAGGATTTTGTCTGCTTAACTTCTTTCACGGACATGCGATTATTCCGCGAATGTTTTTAATTTTCGTGAAAGTCCTCGATTTTTTTCTCTTTTGAATTCCGCAAAATGAATTCGTCAATGGGTCACAGAAAAAAATAGCGAATTTTGTTAATTAAAAAAAAATCCCCAATTTCTCAAAACGACCACGGAAAATTTTGCTAATTTCATCAGAGTTCGAGAAAAGAAATGCAGATTTCGTCAAATGATTGTACAAACAAAAATATCGAATTCTGTAAAAGGATTGCGAAAAAAATTGCGAATTTCGTCAAAAGATTGCACAAAAAATCAAAAAATTT
The DNA here is from genome assembly GCA_963932465.1 of Maratus speciosus. NCBI lineage: Eukaryota > Metazoa > Arthropoda > Arachnida > Araneae > Salticidae > Maratus > Maratus speciosus. Next base: position 301,994,948 of record OZ010788.1, read on the forward strand.
AGTCAAACAATGGAGGGGAATTTCCTCGAACGATTGTGAAGTAATGGACTCTATTCAGGTGACGTCAGACGCCAGAGCTGGCGGTATGATGATCTGTTATTCTAGTTACTGCACCGGCAGAATACCAGTATGCGCAGGCGCAAACACCGCTAGACGACTTTAGCCTTGACCCAGGTTGAGTGCATACATTTTAACTGAAAATTTGCAAACTTAGAGAATTTTCTCGCATACAGACAACATTTTGAATTTAGATTACAATATATTAAGTATATGCTGCTGCATCAAAGAATTTTTTTGCGGTATTTTTAACAAACAAGCATTAATAACTCACACTCCATAGACTGCTATGCTAAACACCGCCAGCAGACGAATTTTAACCTCGACCTCAGGTCGCGTGCATAAGGTCCATAGTCCAAGAGCCGACGACACAAAAACCTATGTTATCAAGCACAAGAGAAAAACCTATACTTTATGGAAAAGTAGAAGTAGGGGAATCTAATGATCCATGTCTGCCGGAAGTGAAGTGGTGCATAAGCCAAAAATTAATACCACCGGTGGTTGACTCGTAGGTTTATCATTGTGTTCGTCCTACAAACAAATGTATGAAAACATGGAGGGTAGTTGTAGGACAAACACAATGATAAACCTACGAGTCAACCACTGGTGGTATTATTTTTTGGCTTATGCACCACTCCATTTTCGGCAGACATGGATCATTAGATTCCCCTACTTCTACTCTCCCATAAAATAAAGGGTTTTTTCTTGTGCTTGATAACATAATTTTTTGTGCTGTCGGCTCTTGGACTGTAAGATATAAAAGTTTGTGTAACTATCGCGCAAAAAATTACAAATATTATTAGACGGTGGTAGAAAAAAAAATCACGAATTTCAACAAATGATCGTGAATTTTGTCAAAAGATCGCAGAAACAAATACGGAATTTCGTGACAGTTGGACCCGGGTTGCTTTTCAATGGAAATCCTTTTAGCGGTTTTCGTGTTTACATGAGATTACAGTCGCAGGAATAGGATAGGTTGAAGTATTTTCTTCGTTGCGAGTGAGGTACACTTTAAGTTTTTCGGATTGTGCTTTATCGCAGTCGGGATGACATGGTTTTTAACCCTTTCGTGGTCATGCACGCAGATACGCGGTCGCACTTTGGTACTTGAAAGTGGTCATAACCGCATATAGGCGGTCAGACTTTTGTACTTGTAGATGGTCATAAGCGCTTATAGGCGGTCAAAATATTCTAGTTGTAAATGGTTATGAGCGCGTTTGCGCGTTTGTGCTTCCCCTCACTTCTCGAGACTGGGAGTTAGGCAGACTATTTGTCAACTGGATTACCGTATTTTAAGTCGAATGCCTTTAGAGAACTTCGTTTTCTGTAAATGCTTAAGAATGGCATTGTATTTCGAAACATATACTAGGCAACTTTATAGAATATCATCGTTTACTTATTTTATTTTATTATTTCTGTCCATAAGATTCTAATTCATTATTATAATTATTATTATTTCAAATCATTTGCCATATAATATTTATTTATTTTGCATGTTCATTATTTATTATGTAATATTTATTTCTTTTGCTCTTTTAATGAATATACACGTTCTTTTCTTTCCTTTTTATTTCTAAATGTATGACTTTTTTTCATTTAACTATAATACTAAATAACTAAACTGTCCTTTACTTACAGCACTTTTGTTGTGTAATAATAATAAAAATCTCAAACATCCACTTTAACATTACACTTCAAAAATAATATTTTTATTTATTATTGTTGCTCAGATTTTATTCAAATTCTAGCATAATTTTAAAACTAGTACCGTGAAACCTGTCTATAATGACGCTGAAAGGACCAGAAAAAGCATCGATGTAGATAGGTTTTCCATTTCATTATAGGTAGATTAAAGACTGTTCATTGATTCAGAGTACATAATAAAATAATTATTATATATAGATGAATCCTTCGTTTAACTTTTTAGAATTATCTAATTAAATAATGAAATTTAATTATTTTCTTATCAATAATAAGAATTCTGGATTTTTAAATAAATATATAAAGAGTGTACAATGTCATATATATGAAAGTGCGATAAAGAAAGAAAACGAACAGGGATTCACAATTTTGACTATTAAACAGGAGAAATAAATTTCAGATATTGTTCATTTGACTATAAACCAAAAAGAAATACTTCGTGTAAAAAAAAAAAAAAAAGAAAAAAAAAAAGTACTTGGATGTTTAAATGTAGAAGATAAGAAGAGAAATAGTACTTTTATTTATTCACAGACATTATTTGACATTCCCAGCCTTGTAAAAAGAAATAAAAAAAGAATCATGTAAAAGTTTCATCTAAAAAGAAATAAAGTTTGTGGTGAATTAATTCACGTGCATGTACAACACTCTTGACTATTTTCCTTTGGCGTTCTAACAGAGTATCTTTATCAGTATTTTCACTGAACCCAATAAAATTGATTAAGTAAATTTAAATACTCTTCAATATTTATAGGGGACTTAAATATATGTTGCAGAATTCATATGATCTAAAAAATAAATATCCCCATATTGCTCTTTTTTAGAAACATTCAGTTGATCGCTTCGTTCAAAAGTTAATCGTGAGTGTACTTCACTGACGAAAACACGCATTCACTAATATTATTCCTAAGGAAGAATTTTTTAAAGATAGCTTGCTTGCATTTCAGTATTTTTAAACGATTTTCTTTGATTTGAGTAGCTGAGGTCGGTCTGTACAAAGGACTTTTTTACTTCTTCTATTTTATTTGCAGGGTTTTTTAATGGGGATACTTTTACTTTCGAAACCGGTTCCGAAAGTAAAAGTATCCTAAATTAAAAGAAAAAAACTTTAAACAAAATCGAAAAAGAGAAAAACGGTCTTTCTATAGATCGATCTCAGGTAGCCAATGCAAAAGAATCGTTTAAAAAAAATGCAAATAAAATCGAGGTATCTAAAAAAATTTCTTCCACCGAATAAACATTAGCGAGCGGGTGCTTTCGCGTGAGTGAAGTAGCCTATTAATTGTTGGAAGTAGATCAAAAACTCCAAGCAATTAAACATCATATACGGGTTTATTAAGTCCAAATGTTCGCAGTAATCTGTAATGCTTTTTTAATATTTTAGAGCAAAAATAAAGTCATTTTATTTTTCAATTTGAAAACTTTCTTTAATCATATGAGACAAAGTTAATGATAATTATACCGTGAAGGCTGTATTTCAAAATCTCTACAAACATATCATAACTTTTTTTTGTTGCTGTTTGTTTGTGTTTTTCTGTGCTTATCTCGATTTTCCTTTTGTTTATATAGCAGTTTACATACAAAGAGGTTTGCCATGAAAGGATTATTTTAATCAATAAAATGATGTTTACACAGTACTTCTCAGATTGGGAGATATAACCTATCATCTCACCAATATGATTAAGCAAAGTAAAAAATAATAATAATTTTAAGATAGGTAATGCATCCATACGCATTAAAGACAGATAATCTTAACAAAAGTTACTCTTCCTTGTTTTTACTTGCATTAAAAAATAAATAAAGGTGTATTTTTACACATACAGTCGAACCTCGTTAACATGAACCTCAAGGGGAAACAATATTTTGTTCATGTTAACAGCAATTCATGTTATCAGTATGAAATCTTTGTATTCGTTTTTATAGGCGACTGTGAAAACAATTCATGTTAAAAGTAATTCACGTTAAGCGTGGTCATCTTAACGAGATTTGACTGTATTTATATTTGTGGTTTTCATTATATTTGTACTTATATTTTTGAATAACTTGATACTTGTACCGTGCATTAGTATATTTATAAGCAGTATATAGTCCCATTTTTAGCATTATTATAGCAAATACTTGGCTTAATATGAAAAAAGTTCTATTTGTTTTTCTTTTGAAAGTTGAGGGGGGGGGGGGGGTAATCCAAAAACCATTCTTATATTTATATCAGTGGCTGTGTCCGCTTGGTAAATTAAAAACACTGTGTACTATTTGTGCTTTCTTTATATAACGAGCCCCAATATAGCGACTCTTACATTAAAACTGCCATATTAAAAAGCCCTAAATCTTATTTATTCTCACAGTTGTGTTTCACAGAGAAGAACCAGAGATGTAGCCAGAAAAATGCTTATGAGACTACATTTCTCCGAACTTATATCTAAAATTATTAATATTTTTTACCTAATCATTCTACTAAATACAACAGCGTTGACCAAATATTCCAGTGTAATTAATTCCAATGATACTTTAAAAGTTTCTATGAGTTTTCTTTGAAGTAAGTTTTGAAAGAGAGTAAATATCTCCCATTGTTATCTAGTCCAAACTCTTGCAACCTGTGAATGACATCGAAATACTATCTGTAAGTGACTCTTTGAGCTTTGAGAAAACTATGATTGACAGTCCCACCCCTTCCCTTGTAAAGATGATTTCTAAAGAAAACAGTTCACAGGAACAGTAAAATTCCAAAAAGCGGTAGCTTGCTACATATTTTTTTCATTGTCGCTTATTTAATAAAAGGATTATGAAAAGTTTATGTTTTAAACTAGTTCTTTTAAAATTAGTATTAATCAATAATTTATTAAATCATGAATATTGCACAATGTAACATAAAAGATTGTTGATATAAAAATAAAGTAAGACATCATTAAAAAAAAAAAAAAAATCTTTTCTGACATCACAGCAGAAATCTTAGAATAACTTCCCCCCCCCCCCCTCCCCAACGAAAAATAAAAACTGATAGCCGAAGAGTTGTCTTTATTGTAGCCTAAGAATTATTATTAAACTTATGGTTATTTTTAATAATAAAAACTTTGTTGCACATTTTCTGTATATTATCAAATTCTGCTTCATTCCGCAAGCGCGCTTATAGAAGAATTTAGTAATTTAGTTATTCTACCTGAATACTTTTAAATAATCACTTTTAATGGTCTACTTTAAAAAAATCAAATTCGTGATATTTTATATGCGCATGTTAGCTCCGATATCGTGAAATCAAGAAAAACTTTTTCCGATTAAGTCACACACTAATGACAATTTGTAATTCTAAATTATGAAGAACCTCTATTATATTTATTTATTTCACATTTTCCAGCATAGTTGAAAAGGGTTTATGACTTCCGTTTGTCTATCAGTGCTCTATCTTGCGTAAATATAATTCGATTTCCCTGAAATTTTGTGTGTTATTAACATTTACTATGGCTCGATCGCCAGTGAAAATGAAGTGTGTATAATACACAGTTCACTTACAGGGGCATTCAAAAGCATTCCATTACATTACTGTCAATGGGAAAAAATCGTTTCAAGTGCAACACTAAAACATGCTTTCTGTAGAATTTGAAATGCAAACAATTTATTATTCACTTACAGAGTCTCACAAAATAATTCCGTTACATAATGGTCTACGGGGAATATAGTTTGCAGTATATTTTAATGTAGATACTCAATTTCAAACGAATTTAGGTAAAAAGGTCAACGATAAAAAGGTCAATAGTAAAAAATTCAATGGTAAAAATAATAAATATTATAAATACTTAAATGAACCTAAAATTGAGATCTATTAGTTATTAAAGTTACACATATGTTCAGTTATAAAAAACCGATTCTAAGCTTTAAGTAAAGCTCGTGCTAAACCCGCATATCTGTTCCCTATTATTGATAGCAAAAAAAAATTTTTATACATATCGTTACACTAAAGCACACTAATAAATAGGTGCTGTGTATTGAAAAAATATTTTTTGCTGGAGACACCGGCTATTCATTAGGAGGCCCCAGGAGGGGGGGGGGGGATTAAACAGAAAATACAATCTATAGATTCAAGAGAAAGGGGGAGGACATGGAATTAAAATAAACAAAACTTTACATACAGATATTTTAAAGGGGTCAAAACAATGATAAACAAAAGGAATTTTTTCAAAAGTGAAGGTTTTTCATTATCTTGATTTTTGTAATGTAGGAGGAGGAAGGGTTAAGAGCGGGGTGTACGTGTGTTTATGTGGAGGGGGGGGGGGGGTAACAATAAGTGGGAGTCAAAATTTTGAGGTTTGGACAAAGAAAACAAAATTTAGGGAAAGCACAGCAGAAATGAAAATATTTTCTCGAAAATAATTTGAAATAACATTTAGGATCTAAATTTATTGGATATGGTGTAGAGTCCTGCATCGGGTCTGGAAACCCGTTTTACCTGAAACTGCGATATCAGCAGTTCGGGTCGGGTCGACGCTAAATATATATATATATATATATATATATTTTGTCAGGGGTCGGATTAACTTCTACAATTTTTCTGCAAATCGGGTTGACATCCATTATTTCGGGCTCGGGTTAGGTTTTGGCTCTTGCGGGTCCGGTTCAGGATGACCCTATTTTTCAAAGAATTTCTAAAATATTTTTTCTGGTGAAAAATCTATATAGAATAACAGTTTTTAAAGAAATGGAAAACTTTAATACACATTCTATTAAGAAAAATGGTAAAATCTAAATAATTTAGAAATTAGTTTTATTAAGTTTGTCTTAATACAATTTAACAGACATATTATAAAAATGGGGTATGTGAGTCGAAGGAAAAAATTATGATAGTCAGGGACCAGTTATTCAGAGTTATTTCAATTTACATTTGTGGATATAGGATCTTCGGCTATGCATTGACCTATCTTTAACTGCATTGTCAAAGGACGATTTTCATCTTATTCTTCTATTCAAGATTAACAAACGATAGTACTTTGTTCAAGCTATTAAATAAAAGTGTCATACCAAATTTCACACTATTTGACTATTATCGTTCTTCCTCTTAATCATTTAATTTTTCTCTAATTTTTACACACACACGCAAAAAAACTGGAAAGTAAAAACTTTTTTTTTCTTCACCATTTGAAAAATTAAGGAAGATATAATGAAAATGATGTTTTATTAAATTTTGAACTCGAGTGCGAAAAGCAAATTTCAAAATAAGACAGTTTTCTTTTAGCCCAGTGGTTAGGGATTTGAATTCGGAAATAATTAGGGGAAAGCTGGAAATTGTTTTAATCCCTTCAGTTTAGGTCTAGAATGAATATGCTACGTTTTCTCCCTCGTACTAGATGAGCTTTAAGAATTATGCATAGATTTATAGTGAAAAAACACTTTTTTTTAAAAAATACTATAACACTATCTCGAAATCATTAACTCTTTCAAAAACATTGTAAATACAAATGTTGTGGAGCTTAAAATTCTGAATAAAATGAGTATCTACACTCAATATTTATGTTGAATATTAAGGTCACAATTCTACTTCAAAGTTTTAGACCCATCATCAGGGAGATGACCTCAGAATTAATTAGGGGGAAACTGGAAATCATTTTAATCCCTTCAGATTAGGTCTAAAATTAATATTCTATGTTTTCCCCCTCGTACTAAGAGCACGTTAGAAAAAAAGAACACATTTACATTCGAAAAACACGTTTTTCTTTAATATTTTTAACAATATGTGAAATTGCGACATTAATTTTGAACAAAAATATTAATGTGAGTATTCATTTTATTCAGAATTTTAAGCTCTACAACATCTGTATTGGCAATATTTTGATATAGTTAGCTGTTTTGAGATATTATTAAGGTAATCTGGTTTCTCCTAGCTTGAAGCTCTTGATTAATGATTACGGCAAAATTTTGAAATAGAATTGCGACCTTAATTTTGAACAAAAATATTAATGTTTGCGCTCATTTTATTCAGAATGTTGTACTTTACAACATTTGTACTGACAATTTTTTTGATAGACTTAGCTGTTTTGAGATATTCTTAAGTAACTTGGTCTCTCCGGACTTCAAGCTCTTGATCAGCGATTAAGGCAAAATTTTGAAATTCGAGTTGCGACCTTAATTTTGAACAAAAATACTAATGTAGGTGCTCATTTTATTCAGAATTTTAAGCTCTACAACATTTGTATTGACAATGTTTTTGATAGAATTAGCTATTTTGAGATATTGTTAAAAGAATTCGGGAAAAACATGTGTTTCGAATGTAAATATATACATATTTCCCAACGCTCGCTTAGTACGAGGGGGAAAACATAGAATATTCATTTTAGACCTAAGCTGAAGGAATTAAAATGATTTTCAGTTTTCCCCTAATTAATTCTGAGGTCATCCTCCTGATGATGGGTCTACAACTTTGAAGTAGAATTGTGACCTTAATATTCAACATAAGCATTGAGTGTAGGTACTCCTTTTATTCAGAATTTTAAGCGCTACAACATTTGTATTGACAATGTTTTTGACAGAGTTAATGATTTCGAGATAGCGTTATGGTATTTAAAAAAAAGTTTTTTCACTATAAATCTATGCATAATTCTTAATGCTCATCTAGTACCAGAGGGAAAACGTAGCATATTCATTCTAGACATAAACTGAAGGGATTAAAACAATTTCCAGCTTTCCCCTAATTATTTCCGAATTGGACCTTTTTTTGCTCCCCTACCCCTGGGGCTATTTATAGATATTAAAATTTTAATTTCAGCAATCTACCCTTTCCTCATAAATATTTTAAATATGTAGAAAAGTGATCCTTTTTCAACCGTCATTTTTTTGTGCACTGTCCTTCGGTTGTCTCGGAATTCTTCTGTTAATGATCCGTAAACACTACGCGCATTATTATTATTATTTGTGGGAAACAAACTGCAGTGCACATTAGCAATGTGTATCAATTATTATGGTTGAAATAATATTCTATAAAAAAAAGTACTACAAGCAGATATCAACTTAGACCATAATTCGAATTATTTTATACATCCATGTAAACCAACAATAAAGGCCACACTCACTATTTCCAATAGTGAACAGGCCTCCATATCATATATCGATTTCATGGCAATACAAGTAATATTTGCGAAGTCAGGTGGAAGAGCAGTAATAGATTTTGTCGCGATTGCTCCCCAAGCTCACAATTAGACTAAAATATTCTTGATAAAGTGTAACTGCATATTGTTTAAAAAGGTACCAATGAACAGTACAAGTATCGAATTATTGAAAAATATCAATAGAATGGATGCAATTAAAACAGTAGATATGATTTAGTGTAAGTATATGTCTTTAACCCCTTGAGGGGCACCGGTATATATTATATACCACCTACGATTAATGAAGTTTTACACCAGAAAAATTTTATTAAATTTTACTTTTCTAACTTTGGTAGAAAAAAGCCGTAAAATTGCCTTTACTTATTTTGAAATAGAATTTTTCAAAGATTCCGGTGGGAATTCAGCATTTCACAAACAAAATTGCTTGCCCCTCAAGGGGTTAAAAACAGGGAAGAATCACTATCTATCACAAAGATTCTGACAATAATAGAAACGAAAGCATTATCTATTTTAAATTTATTGTTATTTTTATTAATACTTTACTTAGCACAATCATGTTGGTTAAATGACAAATTAAATCATGGTAATCCATTTTTTTATAATCCTATCTCACATGGACTAATACTATATGATCAGATTTAATGCTAATACTATATGATAAATATGATTAAAACAATCATAATGAAATGAATGTATTGAAACTGGAAAAAAAAAGTTAAACTAGATTTTGATGATTGAAATATTCATTTCGTTACCATGAGAATTAAAGTAAGAAAACTTTTATTTTAATGCATTAAAGTACACTAATACTGTATATTTGAAATTTATTTTAATGTATTTAAATATTTATTTTTAATTATAGATTACTTAGAGATCGCAAAAGTATTTGACAATAAATGTTGATTACTTTCGTTCTCATCCCGACTGATAATAGTTACATCATATAAATCCAACTTATTGCAATTGCTTCAAAGTTTGAGACACTAAATTTTGGGGTCTCTGGGCAAATGCGCCGGACAAAAATTGCATAATCTTCGAAATTGACTTTTTCTGACACATTCCTGAATTCAGTTTTGTTCATAAACACACGGAATTGGCAGGAGCTCTTATTCAGAAACTATAAAGTCGAACATTTTTTTTTTTCATTTTTCGATAAACGTAGGAAGTCTTTTAGAAAATGCTGTTAAAGTTGGCGTTTTGAAAAAAAAAAATCTACACACGGAAGCTCGATAAAGATTATAACAGGAAAACGCTTGTAATTCTCATGTAATTTATTTGCCGAAAAATGAAAAAAAGAAAAAGTGAAAGAAAAAAAAGCGTTTTTGAATTCGGTTTGTCTATCTTTCCTCCTATCCGCCATTCCGTGCTTGCGTAAATATAGTCTAATTGCCATGGAATTGATATATGTTATTTGTGTTTACTTTGGCATGTTTAGTATTGAAAATGATGTGTGTAGCATGTATGATTCATTTACAGGGACACTCAAAAGAATGCCGTCACATTACTGTGAATGGAAAAAATCGTGTGTTGTGTAGTTTAATGATATTACATTCTTTTAAGCATGTTGAAATTTATATACATCACTGAGGTGTTGTACATTACAAGGCGATTGATGTAGAATATGGTGTGCAAAGAATTTATATTTAATTTTCAAGGACACACAAACAAATTTGGCTTATGAACAATAATTGCTAGAAGTTCGTTATCGGTTGTGGTACATGTTTTTATTATTTTTTTTATCATATTATATGGCGTTTGTAAATTTTATAGATCATATACAGGGCTGCACTATCTCAAACACATTCCCGTTTATTGACAGAAATTGCTGAATGAAAATTTCCATGCTGAACTAAATTTTTCCATACCATGTAGCATACATACAAAGTTATAGAGCATATACAGGGCTGCACAAAAAATTAGATGCGTTTTCTAATTTATATATTTAGATAACATCTTTCTCCGTAATAAGCTGCAAAGTTTTGTTTCAATATTCTGAATGTATTGGAAAATCTTAATTTATGCTAGACGCATGATTTTTAGCTCTTGTTTCTTTTACAGATACTCTTTTTCAATTTCTCCAAAGAATTAAAAAATATAATACTGAATCTTACTATACTAAATATAAGGAAAAATACATGAATACATTCCGAAATTATTAAAAATAGTGCTTAGTTTCCATCTAGTCCAAGAATATTCAACTTGTGTCCCGCGAGGTTGCGACTTTATTGTTGTAAATTTTAAATCCTTTTTCTCTCTTTATGGCCGATGGATGCTGGAGGTTTTATTGGGGATAAAGTGAGGGGGATAAGGGGGGGGGGGTATTATTCTTCACAAACATTTGAAATTGATTGTATTTTTCTCATTTTGTATAGGGAAATATATTAGGTATGGAAAATAATTCCTGATATCAGAAAATTTTAGATGTAATTATTTCTCCTAGGTGATGGGAAAGGAAAAATTGGCACCCGAAAAAAAAGGGCACTTTTATTACTATGGAACTTGCAAAAAGCATATTTATTTTGTATATTACTATGCAGAGTCTCCATTTACCTATTTATACTTAGTAATACCTGTAACATTAAGTGGAATCTTGACTTAAAAAGAAATCCAAAGTTCCTTGGAAAATTTCTAATTCAAAATTATTATATTGTCCCTTGCCATTTCGTCTTAAAGGGTTTCATTGTTAAAATTAAAATCTGCATTTAATCAGTAATATTATACATATGTACAATTATTGCACCTATAGCTCATTAATGATGCAATACTATGATCACTAATTAATTACAATAAAACCTGTAAGAATGGAATCTTTATATAACATAATCCTGCCTTAAACGGAAAATTTTATGTTTAATAACATAAAATTTTCGAAATACGAAATATTACACAATTACACCTAGTAAAACCTGTCTGAAACAGAATTTGTTTTCGTACCCAGTGATCTCGTATTAACCGGTTTTATTGTAATATACAGTGGTACCGTGTAGTGTTACTGATTAATTAATTCTGTAATACTTAAGTAATGTATCTTTACTATCTGTAAACATGATTTAAGTACAAGAAATAGTGTACTTTATAAAAAAAGAAATGCCTTAACATGTTTGGTTTTACTGTAATCAAACAATTGCCTAAAGATATATAGTAAAAACTGCCGAGAACGAAAGGCAAGGTTGAAATAATTACTGCCACTTTGATTACAGCAATAAATGTTTTTCTTTTAATGGTCTACATTTATCAGTAAAAAAATAAGAATTAATAAAAATTCAAATTTGTTATCTGGAAGCTAAATTATAAGATCCAAAAATCTCTTTATTTTTTATTTTATTTTATTTTATTTTCTTCTTTAAGCATGGGTGGAAAAAAGTTTGTCAGTTTGTATTTTTTTCTTCTTTTTTTAAACAGCAATTTGCGCATTTTGAATACCTTATTAAAATTTATTTTAATTCTTTTATTGCTTGCTCACAAAAAATAAGTTAGAGGGATTATCATTTAGAAGAAGAATTTTTCCATTTATTTTGAATGCGGATTTGAAATACTATATAACAAATCACATTTTTGGGGGGTGGGGTTTGGGGGGATGGAATATTTGAATATATTTTCAACTGGCATATTCATCAGGATAATGTAAAATATATCAGCTATCTCAGATTTATATCACATAAAATCAAAGAAAGCAGATGTTACACTAACTTGTATAATGACAAATTATTATTATCATTATTTATAAAAGAAAAAATAAATAATATTAGCATTGAAATTGAAATACGATGGATAACACTATCTAAAAGCGAGCACCATGGTATGCCGTACTAAACATTTAATTGAGATTCATTGTATAGTGAGATCTATCGCTATATGTGCGTTTTATAAAATGTAAATTTATTTATAAAATCGATTACTTCCAGTTTAATTTTATAATTAAATCATTACAAATTAATTAAATTTACAGGTTTATGTAACAGAAACTGTTTCTTAAAAAATGCATTTAGACGGAATGAAACATGCTTGTTATTGGGGAGATATAAATTCTTTTCAAATTTAGATAAAATTTAATAAGCATATAAAGCAAATTATACTACATTAACAGTTTGCAAACATTATTCCAAGCAACGGACCTGTATTCCTGAAAACTGCTATTTCCTTACATACTTTCAGATGTTGTCTGGAATTTACCGGACAATCATTTTCGAAAGCTATTAGTCAACTAGTTTTAAACACCCATTTACGCCTCATACAGACGGTGGACAGCCGCCTCATTCATTCAGTGTCAGAAAGAAGGGGAAGGAACTAAATCCCTTAGCATTTTTGAAGTAAAAAATCACATAACCCCTTCTTCCTTTTAGAACAAGTTCTTTTTTCCTATTCAAGGCCTTTTTAAGGTACATTTTTAGAATATACTGAAACGCTCAATGGGTTAACATCGAATTCCTGAATATTTTTTAAATGAAAAACTATAGATTTGATTATTACCCACAAATAATCCAAAAAAGTAAAAAAGTCGGATAATTAAGAACTTGAATTATACTCTCCCCTTTAACCCCCCCCCCCCCCCAGAGAAAAAGTAACTATCTGAAAAAACTACCTCTGAATTTCTAGAAATGAGGGGACTAGTTTTACTATGATCATGTTGTACCCAGCTGAGAAGCAACTGATAAACGAAAATGTCTCTCGTGTATTTTTTAAATTAGCCAAAGTACGATATAGGTAAGAAAGGATAGGTACGATATAGGTAGGCACCTTATAGTCCAAGAGGTTTATCATTGGTCCCATAGGTTTATCATTGTGTTTGTCCTACAAACAAATGTATGAAAACATGGAGGGTAGTTGTAGGACTAACACAACGATAAACCCAAAGACTTTTAAGATACATAGACCGGCAAACTGTCAGTTTAACTGAGGATTTTTGATCACAGCTGTTGTACGGCAGTATATTTGTTTTATATTTTAATTTATCTAAGAAAGTACTTTTATCAGCAAGGGCGGGAACCGGGGGAGCTGGGGGAGCTCTGACTCCCCCTGGAATATTTCAGACGGGCTCAGCTCCCCCGGGAGAAATTCTCGCACCACATTTGTTTACGATACATAGCTGAATTAAAAAATAAAATATACTTTTTCTAAGAAATTCACACAATAAGCAACAAAGAGAAGAGAGAGAGGGGGTGGTGAGCACACTTGTTTGTGCCTTCATCCTTTTTCTCATTGTTTACAACCTTCCCGATTTCCAGAAAAAAGGGGGTCTTATATAGGTCTACTACAATTACAAATTACCTGCACTGATAACATATTTATTAAGAGGAGGCCTTTAAAATTGATTTGGAAGAGATTTGTAAAGAATTTGTAAGCAAAACAACAGAAAGCACTTTAATTTTTGGTAAATGGAAGTGGGGGAAGCCTTAAATTTGAATATTGTATTCGGGATCGCACATAAATTAAGTTTCTATATATCAAGTATATCTATTAAAAATTATTTTAACTGGATTAAAGAGTTGGTGATCTTTTGATATGCTTCTATTTTATATTTCTGTTTGTGAAACGTGCAACACTTATCAAGGAACCCTCCAAAATAAACGAAATGATCCGCGCCACTAGCTTTCCGCAATATGCCCCGGCTCCCCCTGTTTGTACAAAGTTCCTACGGCACTGTTTATCAGCGTATTTTTTCATTGCGGATCATTAAGTATTTGTCTACCTTATTTCATTTAGGCCTTTAAAAAAAATACATTATTATTCATCAGTTTTTCTATTTTTTTCGTATAGTAAGTAAGTATTTCAATAAACATCCTCCAAGGATAAAAAAACACAGTGTTACTTTCGTTAATGTGCATTTTTAATTACTTTTTTGCATAAAAATTAGTTTAAAAAACGTAGATTTCTTTAAAAGTAATTTAAAATTTTGTAAATTACTATATTATGTTACAGTTGCTACCTTTAATCTAAACTCCCCTACCAGTTACTTTTGTAAGCCAAACTTAAAAAAAGGTGGAATTATAATCTTTAACAATATGTTTCCATATAAATTTCGCCTTTACTTAAGTTTATAAGGCATGTTAAAATTAGATACTCTTTTCCAAACATACCATCCATAAAATTATTAATAAATTGCTTTATTTAACTTTATTGCTGAAAATTCAATATTTATAACGGATATTTAGATATAAAAAATAGTTTTATGTAAAAAAAAAAAAAATGCCATAAACATCATATATATTGATAAAAATTAATTTTTAAGCTCATTCTAGCCATAGCACTTAATGGTAGGGCTCCTTTAACTTTAGCTCAATTCTATAGCCGTTTCGGGCGATAAACTCGCCAAGCAAGGGCTCCGAAGCAAAATGTTGCCAAGCGTTCTTCTCCTAACGGCATTTAAATGGCGGCGTGAGCCAGCCCGAGTTATAGGAGCCTTACTTAATGGTAAATAACCACAGCTGACGTACAAACCTCGCGGTTCAGATGTCTCAATTTACTTCAGATGGCTGCCATGATTTCGCATGTTTTTGAATGGGAATTGCCCATAGACTTCTAATATAACTGGACGCAGAAATGGCAACCTTCTCTTGAAGCACATATCATGCTTCCCACCATCACGTGATGGTGGGGAGAATGCGCGCCGAACCGTTTTTTCCCGCATCCCACCAAGACCTATTTCGTCTGCGTTCGTTTTGGAGCGTTTCTTTTATAACGAGAATGAAAACAGAAAATTGCCAAGAAAGGGATCACCGCTAAAAAACGACACCCTTTTGGCGATGAGATCTCCGACATGAGTGCATCAGGGTTCGACGGAGAGAACAAAGGGATTCGCTCTCTATTCAATTCCTCCTCTAAGGAATTCCTGGCCTATGTATCTTAGGATAAACCTACGAGTCAACCACTGGTAATATTTAATTTTTGGCTTATGCACCACTCCATTTTCGACAGACATGGATCATAGATTCCCCTTCTACTCTCCCATAAAATAAAGTGTTTTTTCTTGTGCTTGATAACATAGGTTTTTGTGCTGTCGGCTCTTGGACTATTAAGAAAGTTCGAATTGGAAAATTTTTTTGATAATTATCAATTTCTATGCATAAAGCCTTTATTTAATGCATATGTTTTTATTGCAATAAATCTGATAAATTATTTTAGCATTTGAGCATTTTTTTAAATTTTTGTTTGAGTCTGACGATGGTTGATAAACTTTCGGAAAAATCAAATTCCTTTTTTTTTTGGGGGGGGGGGGGAGCCCCCCACAAATGGATTTTACCCATGTGACGTCAGCCGCGGGTAAACAGAAGAAAAACATCAACAGGCGTGAAGAACATTTTAACACTGCTCCCCCTTCGTACAATAAACAGTCTTTTTCGGAGGGTTTTTCCCCGCAGAGGCGTGGCTATGGACTTTACCCAGGATTGGCAAAAGCCCCGCCTCTGTAGGTATATAGCCTCCGAAAATGACTGTTTATTGGACGAAGTGGAAGCAGCGTTAAAAAATTCTGCACGCTTATTGGTGTTTTCCTTTTATACAAACTCCTTTTATACTTTGACGTCACATGGGTAAAGTCGAGGCTAACGAGAAAGACAGGCTACCGCGGTGTGTCCGATTCTTCTTTTTTTACAGACCGCTGGAGTCATGTGATGCTCGAATGCACCAATGAAGGTGTGCGAAAAGAGCATCACGTGACTCCAGCGGTCTGTAAAAAAAGAAGAATCGGACCCACCGCGGTAGCCTGTCTTTCTCGTTAGCCTCGGGTAAAGTCCATTGCCATTCGCATCAAAGAGTACTGTACCGACGGCTGAGATCAGCGCCTCTATAGTCCGTTTTAAGTTTAACTTTTGCATCTTCACTTATCAACTTACGAAATGCGAACGGATTCCCAAAAATGTAGGCTTCTGATTGGTTAATCTCGTTTCGCTAACAGCGCAAAATATAGACGGGTTGCATATGACGTCACATGTCTGAAATTGCTTCTTATGGCGCCCAAATATAAGGCGAATTTGGTGCTCTCCATTTGATTTTTTAGACTTATTTGCACTATAATAATTAAAATAAGGAAGCTCTAAATTAAAGAGAAAGATAACACGTGCTTTTAACGGCAAACGGAGAGTTCTGTGCGCCACGTGTGTGCTCCAGAAGCTATAGTATCAGTCGTTGCTAATAGCAACGTGACGTCAATGCAAGTGGTCTTATAGACCCCTTGCATTGACGTCATGTCCCTGGATCATGGTGTGAACCTAGCATTTGCAGTTCTACTCGCAACCGCATCCGCCATCCGTTCACCTCACCTCCATTTTCCTCGTCGTTTTGAGGACGATTTTATTGTAAATTCAATTTTTCTTTTATATTTGTAAAGTCAAAAAACAATGGTAAGTAAATTTTTTTAGTTTTATTAGTTCTTCAGTCATTTCTAATTCTTTATTACTTGATTGTATGTGTATAACATGTAATCGCTCATATAAATATGCTTGAGCATAGTACACTTGTATGGTGAGTCTATACACGTGGTAAATATTGAAATTTACCATCTATTATTATTTCTGCTATAGATCTATTGATTTGTATCAATATTGTTATTTAAAAATTGTAATTTTACATGAACTAAATCTACATAAGCGTTTTTAATGATGCATAATACTTTTGCCGTATAACATTTAACAACATTACAGTTCAAATAAACTGTAGGTACCTTATTATTCCATCGACTACATTCTATTAAGAAATTGACGCCAAACAATAGGATTTAAAGCCAGTAATACAAAAACATTGTCTCATGCTTGATTTAAAATGCACCTCTAGTCCGCTACAAAGCGATATAAGTAAGCGTTCTGTCTTAAATGGGAGAGGTAACCGCAAGATTAAAGGCGGGGTCACATCAATCAAGGTCGCACGCCACGTAGCAGACGGGGTTAAACTACTGGAAGATGACTAACTGTTTTCTTACTTCACACCACTAAAATTGTAAAGTTTTTTGCACCTTGATTAATAGCTGAAATGTCTCTGACAAGGCGAAGGAAACTTCCTGGTGTCAAGTGCATCTGGACGCCCGTCTCTCTACGCCATTATTTTGCAATAAATGTGGAAAACAAAATTCAGTTCCATGAGTGACTAAAGATTTAGAAAATATATGCAGATGGTAGATATCCTGTCATATGACATCACACTAAAAGCCTGTGTATGTGGATTATCACCCCGTCCACAAGATGGCGCAACTGTGTTAATTTACACCAGATTCCAGTATTAAGTTTGTACGTTTATATCGCTTTGGTCTGCTATCTACATATTCAATTTCTATTTATATTGTTAGGCACAATCCCAGAACAGGCAAGACACCCCATTTCAGAGTTCGAAATCCTTGCTGGTCTGAGACCACCAAAAATTCAATCGGACCACTAATTTGAAAAATTTAGTGGTCCGCAGGACCAGTAGGTAATTTTTTTCCCTCTCTGGCAGGTAAACGTACATTTTACCGTCTGAGAATACTGCAATCAAACACAAATCACACAATTTTATATTATTTAAAAAAATAAATAACAGAAAAAATTGCATTAAACAATAGTCAGTTGAAATAATCAAAAATGAAATATCTAATTAATAATTTTACAGTTTTTGTTTATGTGCTGTTTATTTGATTTTTAGCAAATTATAATTTTATATTTTATCGTGCTGAAAATTTTGGGTCACTGCAAAGGAAGATTGGTTTATATTCTAGGAGGTGGGGGCCCCCACCAGTGGCAGAGAGGCTCTGCTCTCGAAGCTGGTAGACGGGAGGTGCTGGGTTCGATCCCAATCGCGCCCGTCGGCCTAATCGTTCGGAGTTTTCGTGGTTTTCTTCGAGCCGTGGATCTTCCATGCGTTAATACGGATTAGGTTCCCTTAGAAAGACCCCCACGGAGGGCACTCCTCCCGGGCCTATATCCCTTGTGTAGATAATTGGCCGTCAAAAATCAACCCAACCCAACTCTAGGAGGTGGGGTGGGGAGTCGCTCAAAGTGTTAAAGAGACGATAGAATTTTATGTAGCAGGCCAGTGATGATGACTGCGGACCAGTAAATTTTTGTGCTTACTGGTCCTTCGGACCAGTGACTTTTTTTTTATCAATTCTACTGCTGCATTTGGCGACTTTTCTGACAAGGGCCAAATACCCCATGCCCACATACGGCAACATAAAATGCAGCTGAAAACTAACATGATTGGTTCACTTTCCTGAATGCTTCCAGACTGTTTTTTACTACGTCATCATCCTGGAATCATGGGAAATACAACATTTATAAATAACGCCGTATTAGAAAACACAGGAAAGCTGATTTTTATGACATTCAAAATAAAACAAACGAGGTGCGATCGCAGTTTACTCTCCTTGGCGCGATTTTCAAAAATCACCAAATTGGCGCATTTTCGCGAACTAACTCCCGGGGCTGCAACATCCGGGAGAGAGTACGCAAAATTATTGTTTTCTCTTCTCATATATTTTGAAACAAGTACCTATCTAGACAAATGCTTAAAATGTGGGAATAGATATTTGATCAGTTATTTTTCTCTTATTTTAACCTGTATTTTTGAGTAAAAATAATGCATAAAATTTCAAATTTTTTCGAAATACATTTTTAAAAAATACATTTCATATACTTTAAAATACATTTTATCAAATATTTATATATTAATAAATAAAGCCTTAACCATGAACATTTAGGAGAAAGAATTTTGGAACATATGTCATATATTCCCGCATCTGCCATCTTGATTTTTTCTTGATGTGCATAATTTTATTTCACAAATATTTAATTATATTTACATTTTAAATGTTTAGAATTAGTAATTATTACAAATGGAAGTGCTGATGTAGCATCGTTCTACTCTAGGCTAGTTTGCTTCTACCATACCAGTCAGTCACCTGCTTGATCATTGTCCAGATGTTCATGTCTGCTTCTATTCTACCAATCATTTTCTTGACAATTGAGCATCAACCAATAAATATTTTCCTCTAGGTGAAGCTTACTATTCATGGTTCTATGCCAATTGCCATGTTTGTTCAAAATTGAGTTCAATGTTTTTTAATGAAGACTACTGTATGTTCATGGCATTAATAAAACTAATTTCTAGTTTTAGTATCGTGTATGCATGAGTTAATTCTACATATTATTTAAGAATACCTTTTTATGATAATTAAATTCTTAATAATAATCTTAATTTAAATTAAATAGTTATGGTATGTTAAATAGTATGGTATGTATATCTTAATTAAATTTTGGAATCTGCAACTTAATTTTAAACTGTTTGTTTCTTTGTTTTAAAAGTATTCCCAATGCTAATGTGTAATGTAAAATACTCTAGCTCGCCAATTAGTAAATCTTATGCCATTAATTGTGCAGTTATTGCTATTATTTTAAGGAACAGCTTGTGTATTACTCCAGTGTCTGCCATCTCGTTTTTTTCTTGCTGCGAAAAACTCTTTTTTTCCAAATGCCAATTGTCACCAAGTGGTCATTTGCTGCAACTTTGGGCTCAAAATTTTTTTACAATACAGATTAGACAAAAAGAAAATCCAATTAAAGAAATGGGAACAACTTGCAAATTCGCCCGGAGTCCGCCATCTTGTTTCTTTGTTGGTCATTTATAACCATTTTATGCATAATTTAACAACAAAAATAAATAAATAAACCAGGGTTGGTATGTTTTTGACGCATGACGGTTTTTACCGGATTTTACCATCGTTTTTACCGTCATGTCAAAAACCTCTTTGTCAAAAAGGTCGAAAACTGTCAAAACCCCATTTTTTATTAGTAGTTTGTTTTTACATCATCTTTTTTCATTCTGTCTTTAGTATTAAGTTGTTTTACATGAAATATTCAATATCGAAAAGACTCTGAAGTATATTTATCTATCTGAGAAAAACAAAAAAGAATTGCATTAGAATAATACATATACATCTCTGTTAGCAGATCTCTATAATAATCTTAAGCTATTTGGCATATTCTGTAAAAATTAGATTTTTTAAAGAAATTCTATAACCCATAAGTGTAAGATTAAAAAATGTGTATAATTTCGGCAGAATTTATTACTCTTTAAAACTAAATAGCTTTCTCAGAAATTTCCTTAGTAGTAAGATTTCTTAAAGTGTTAAATCAAAATTGTTCATTAATTATTTTTATTTCTATATCACAAAATTTGATTTATATAAATAAATATATAAATGAAATAAAATATATTTTAATAGTTGAGAATTGCATACATCTTTTGAGAGAAAGGAATAAGACTTGTTCTTCAAAGTTAAATCTTGTAGAGATTAAAATTGCAAATCCATATTAAACTTTAAACCATGTGAAAACTCAATTTTTAACTATATATTTTTGTTAAGTAATTTATTATTTGTTATTTTGTTAATTTAAGAGCAAGAATCTGAGAGAGTGTCACACCTGTGATTCATGACATCTCAGATTTTCTCCAAAAAATTACCAGTTGTTACTTACCTTGTTAAAAGACAAAATCTAGAATTTTTTTTTTCCAAAGTTGAGTTGTTCATTTTTTATGGGCCCCCAAAGGTCACCGTGCAGTGCAAAAAATTGAGCGTTTTTTAAAGACATTAAAATTGCTATGATCCACAATTCTTTGCGCAAACAACTTGCCACAAAATTCTTGTTATGTATGGGATGTAGGAGGGTTCAACTTTATATAATAGATGAGAAGTCTGTGGCAACTTGTTGCCGCAAGGTCACTGAAGGTCACAAACTTATGCATTTTCGCTGTTTTTTATCATTTTTAAGGCCCAATAACAGCTTGCGCGTTGAAGTTGCCATGGCAAAAAAAGTGTCATTTGAAAGACATGTATTAGCACTTTTTAAAAATGTACATATAATTGAGGCAAGTTTGATGCGCTTTTAGTAACAGCGCGCCAAAATGTGAAAAATGTCATATTTGACCGATATTCAAACTGTCATAATTTCCTGCGGCAATGACATTGTGAAATAATTCTTTTGCCATTCTTTTATTCTATTATTGCTCTTTATGAAAAAATAAACTCCATTGAGGCATGTACCTTTAAGAAAAAAAAATGATTTTTTTAAACATACTCTATTCCGGTAGTCAGGACTTTTTTGCTTTTCAGAACAACTCGTCTGAATAACATTTTTTTTTATATTTACTTGGCTGTATGAATGGATATATTTTAATATATTGTGACACATATATGATAGATGTTATTTAATTTGACAATCAAAATTCTTGGCATTTATAATCTATATTGATAATACAAGTATATTCAGCTAACGCTAACACTATTAATAATTAAACCCACAAACATATAATTGTTCCTTGTAAGACTCTTGAATATCTTTTAAGCATGGAACTGTAAAAGGATCAGCCCCAGACAATTGTATAGGACCAGAGAAGATGGTATCGCATGTGGGGTAACATGTTTTAATCCACAATCATATTAAAGTTGTTCCATAAGCAACATCTTGTAGAGAATTTGTTGTAAACAAAAAATCTAAAAAATGATCAACCTTACTCATGTCGAGACAGTTTCTACTAATTTTGTGTACAAAAGGCATATTGCCAGCCCCAAATTGTGCTCTCAATTCTCTTGCTCTCCTTACCATTCTCTGTGAGCATTGGAATTTCTCTATAACTTCTGATTTTGTGTATTTTTGAGGATCCAATAAAGCTAGCTTCATCTTTTGAGATGGAGTGCTTTTAAAGGCTGCTACTATCTCTTTTAGACATTCATCTGCAGCTGCTACTGTCTGAAACAACCTTTCGAAATTCATGTTCTTGCTCTGGGGCCAGTTTCTTGGTTAACGTTGCTTTAAAATTATTGGTAACTTCAGAGTATTTTTGTTTCATTTAGCGAATGGTACTTGCAGAAAGTTTTGAAACAGGAGATTTCAACTGAAATTCAACAGGGCTTACACCTTCTGTTAATGATTTTATAAATGAATTTGTCTCGGTCTTATAAGTTTCCACTAACAGAGAATTAAGAACTTCAAATGTTGGATCGCTGGAAGTGATGTCGGCTATCTCAACTTCATCGTTCATTTGATGTAGATCTTTTGAAAGAAGATAATCTCTATGCTTTGGACAAACAGTTCCTCCAATTGGAAAGTTTACAGAAGAATTATAATTACATATTAATTCATATGTTGCCCAACTTGCAGACCTAACACCTTTTTCTTTTCTTTTCCTGTTTTCCTCGTGATAAGGGTGTAAACATACAGCTGGAACATTCCAATAAGTACCAAAACCAAAACGATGCTTTGCACAAAGTTTAAATCCTTCAGGTAAAACTTTACCACTTCTGCTAGATATTAGTTCTTTTTCAGACACACTTCTATCAGGTGCTTTAACATTTATTCTTTCTAGATAATTTCTTCACATCTGCTGCCAAGTCCTGTTCTGAAAACAACTCATCCTTACGACTTTTACCGTGTCTTCCACAGTTCAATAGCTCATTATAAAAAAAACAATCTGTATAAGGATCCGAATTAAGTTCTTCCATGTTTTGTAAAACAGTTTTTTTAACTAAGAATATATAAACATAAGTATGAAAATATCCAAATTAAAAATTCACAACTTTATTTTTTAAATGGATGAACAAAGGTAATTTTTATTCAACAGAAATATTGTTCTGATATTCCAGAATAGCCAACCATGTGATAACAGTAAGGCAAACAAGGGAAGAGCTGAGTTGGGTTTTTTTTTCTCTGTGCAATTTTATTTGGTACTTTTCGGTTAGCCGGGCGCCAGTGTTATAGATACATATGTATGTATATCTATATATACATATATATGTATATATACACACACATATATATATGTATACATATAGCTTGTATATATGTATAAATATATATATATATGTATATATAGATATACATACATATGTATCTATAACACTGGCACCCAGCTAACCGAAAAGTACGTCTTTTATTTTACTAAAATTATTGTTGCAAATGTAAAATATTTTATCAGTAATACTTTAAAAAAAAATACCCTTAAACAAAAAAGAAAATAATAATTTTATTTTTTAATGGATGAACATAAAGAATTCTGATTGCACAGAAATATTGTTCTCACAGTTCTAGAATATTTTACCAAGTAGTACTAGTAATACAAAAAAAAGAAGAGTTGAGATATTTTATTTTTCAGAATTTTGTGTTGCTGAAATAATGTGATTATAAACTTAAAATATTTTATCAATGATTTTTTTAAAAATACTTTACAAAAATTAATCTTATCAGATACAGCCTTTTTTTTAAATGAAGGAGCATTAAATTCATTCATATTCCACAGAAATATTGTTTTGAAGTTCGGCATTTTTCGCTCTGTAGTAATAGTAATACAAACAAGGGGAAGGTTGGAATATTTTGCTTTGAATAATTTTATGTTCTGAAATTAATGATTTTAAATTAAAAATACTTCATCAATAATGATTTTAAAATGTACCTTATATTAAAAAAAAAGACTAATATCTTTATATATGTGCATTTTATTCAGTTATAATTTTGTACAAGTTTCAGGTGATTTTTTAACAAATGTTAAAAATTAAACAAAATATTCTAAAATATGTAAAAAATTAAACAAAATATTCCAAAATATGTATAAAAGTATAAAACTTTGTAAACCTTTTGCTTTTAGTCTATTAAATGTGAAAAATTATAGTAAATTTTTAAACAGTAATGGAAAAATCATATATGCATTTCACAGGTATATACCAAATAGAGAACATGTCGGTGATTTTTTGATTTTTAAAACTAAATAATTGTCCTCAATAAATATAAACGTAACAATATATAAAATATATCAATTCATACAGCCAAGTAAATGTTAAAAAAATTGTTATTCAGACGAGTTGTTCTGAAAAGCAAAAAAGTCCTGACTACCGGAATAGAGTATGTTTAAAAAAATCATTTTTTTTTCTTAAAGGTACATGCCTCAATGGAATTTATTTTTTCATAAAGAGCAATAATAGAATAAAAGAATAGCAAAATAATTATTTCAAAATGTCATTGCCGCAGGAAATTATGACAGTTTGAATATCGGTCAAATATGACATTTTTCACATTTTGGCGCTCTGTTACTAAAAGCGCATCCAACTTGCCTCAATTATATGTACATTTTTAAAAAGTGCTAATACATGTCTTTCAAATGACACCTCTTTTGCCATGGCAACTTCAACGCGCAAGCTGTTATTGTGCCTTAAAAATGGTAAAAAACAGCAAAAATGCATAAGTCAGTGACCTTGCGGCAACAAGTTGCCACAGACTTCTCATCCATTATATAAAGTTGAACCCTCCTACATCCCACATATAAAAAGAATTTTGTGGCAAGTTGTTTGCGCAAAGAATTGTGGGTCATAGCAATTTTAATGTCTAAAAAAAACGCTCAATTTTTCGCACTGCACGGTGACCTTTGGGGGCCCATAAAAAATGAACAACTCAACTTTGGAGAAAAAAACTTCTGGATTTGGCCTTTTAACAAGATAAGTAATAACTGGTAATTTTTTGGAGAAAATCCGAGATGGCATGAATCACCCCATAATGCTAGGTGTGACACTTTCTCAGATTCTTGCTCTTAATTATTTCCTTAAAATAAATAAATAATTAAATATTACTTTAAAGCAGAAATGTAGATCCATTAATTAAAAAGTTAACTGCATTAAAAAATAAATAAAACATTTAAGAATCTCTCTAAATTTAATAATAATTTAAGAATAATTTTAACGGTAAAAGATTTTTACTCATACAGTCATATCTATGTAATAAAAATATGCAATGTGTTATTTCTTTCAATTCACTTTAAATAATGCCTAAATAATTTTAAGTAAAATGTATACAGGAACAGGACATTATATTCTGATTTTTCTTAAATATTGTTATGTGTTAAATAGTTTCCCCCAGGTTTAAAAAAGGGCAGGGTGCTGCTTGTGGGAAAAGGGCACTTTTGGATTCTTAAGGGTATTTCTTGAAATTTTTAAAGGCATTCTTTTGATTTTAAAAACTACTTTTTAATATTTAATAGACAGAACACTATTTTAAAGACAACAATCGGTCAATTTTACTATGCAAGTAAATTTTTTAATAAACAAAGGAGTAAAGGCACTTTTTTCAGGTGGGGGCAACAAGGGAGCTAATTTTTTTAATGAGGGGAAAGAGGGGTGCTATTTTGTAAACCTAAGGGCAGGCAGGATGCAGCACCCTCCTGAAACTGTCTGGGGGAAACTCTGGTTAAATTTTAAATCTAAGAGCTTTCACCTGAAATCAGGTCCTACATGTTTGTATAAAAAAATTATTAATTTAAGATTTTAAGATTCTGCTTATTGAAGTGAAAATGAAAATCACAATAATTGCATTTATGAAATACATAAGATATGCATTTGCAAATATTACAATTTATTCAATGGCCACAGTCCATGCTTGACATCTATTGCCATACCATGTAACAGCATTTTTGCATCTCTAAAATATTTTTAATGTATTTTATTAAAAATGCATGTAGAATGTTATTTAATAATTATAATAACCTTTTATTATCATATAGTATTAATGTTCATTGCAGTTAAAAGAATCTATATTAGTGGAGATTATGACAAATATTGTTCTTTCCTTTTACTCTAGTATTTTTAAATTTTCCCCATTTAGGAAATGTTCTTCTTTTAAATAAATTTAATAAAGTAATTGTGAATAATAATAAGAACAACAAGGAAAAGTTAATCTAGAAATGTATTGTATGCTACACTTACACTATAAATTTGAGGAAAATCGCAAATGATAGGTTTTTGACGGAATTAACCGGTAAAAACACGGTTTTTACCACTGTCATGTCAAAAACCCAACCCTGAAATAAACCCAAATAAAGAAATTTAAAATCGGCTATGATCAGCAAAGAAACAAGATGGCAGACTCCGGGCGAATCCGCAAGTAGTACCAAGGAATTTTCAACAGAATTCCAAATGTTATTTGTAAAAAAAGAGATTGGGGGTGTATTCGTAATGAGCAAATGGTAAATGCATAAATATACTGAAATTAAAATTTTTGAAATAGTAAACTAAAGCACAAAATTCATTTTTTAAAGTATAAATTGCGAAATTATAGCCATAAAAATTTAGTCATGAATATATAAAAACTGAGATTACAGAGTCGAAATAGTGAAAAAATTTGTTTTTAAAATATAAATTGTAAATTATTTCAAAAATAAGCTTGGTTTTGAGAAAAATACTGAGAATAAAATATTGAAAATATCAAAATGAATAAAAAATTCACATTTTAAAAGATAAATTGTTAAATTAGTTTCAAAGATAAGGTTTTAAAAGCATACAATTAAAAAAAAAAAAAAAATGCTTATGCAATAATTTAGCAAGTAAAAAAGAAAATATCTACATAAAAATTCTAATTTTTTTTTTTTTTTTTTTTGAAAATATCAAACTATCAAAGCAAAAATTCACGTTTTAAGAGATATTGTTAAATTATTTTCAAAAATAATTTTAAAAGCATTAAAAAAAAAAGTATTCATCCACATTCTTACACAATAATTTAACATTCATAAAAAAAGAAGGAAATACATAAAAATTCTAAAAAAAAAAAATGAAAATATTTAAAAGTAAGCAAATAAAATCAAAATAATAAAATTTTAACCTGGTATAAAAAACATGTGCAGCTCATTCTCTTTTTACAAATAACGTTTGGAATGAGATGATTTCTATTGAAGATTCCTTCATTTGGATTGTTTTTCTTTTTTTAATCTCTGTATTAAAAAAAACAAGTGGCTATAAATGACACCATGGTAGATTAGTTTACACCTCAATTCCCCGTACGACCTCACGAGGATACATCTGAAAATCACCAACCCTAAATAGCTATGGTTGCCAGGTATCACACGTGAAAAATGCTGGCAATCTCCGGGTGAATACTCAAGGATAATCTATTTTAATTTCTGTAGAAGAAAATTGTATATATTTAGACTTACCTATAATGAATTTGAATACTATATATTCGTAAATGTAAAATATTTTACTAAACTTGATAACAATTATTAACCTATTTTTCATTTTGAAATATAATTTTTTAATTAAAAAAATGTATTCTTTAAACTAAGAAATATTGTAATATTTGTTATCAAATTTAGTGAAATCTTTTAAAATTGGAAATTTAATTGCAATATTTCTTTTAATAGGCAAAACGCACCAAGAAGGTAGGAGTTGTTGGTAAATATGGTACTCGTTATGGTGCTTCATTAAGAAAAATGGTTAAGAAGATGGAAATAACACAGCATGCAAAATACACATGTGTCTTCTGTGGAAAGGTATGTACTCAGACACCCAGTAGTACAATTTTCTGTGTCAAGCTGCAGCAAACCAAAATTTGTTTGTGACATAAAAAGGATGTACTAAGCTTAGTATCATTAGAAATTATATATAGTAATCCATAAAATATAAATAAGCAAAATTTGCATCTTTGATGAAAATGCAATCAGAAGATACAATAGAATTGGAAGCATTAAGTACTTTTTTTTTTTTAACCCTCAAAATAGACTTTATAGTATGGAACCATTTATCTGGAAATCAGTTAACCAGGATATCAGTTGTCTCGAATATTTCCAATTGACTGATTTCCAGAAAAAAGTGCCAGTAGTCTTGATGCTAACATCAAAGATTTGAAATCGAAGCATATTTTGTTTAATATTGGATGTTTTTGTTCCCAAGGAATTTTCATAACTGCCTTCTTCCAAACTGATTAATCTTTGATATTGTTTTGATTTGGTTCGTAATTTGAGCAATTTTAATAATTAAAAATCAGAAACAATGGCATGGCTATACATTTTCTACAAATCTCATCAAATGGATGTTGCTTTAAAATACCCGACCAGTTATCTGGAATACTATCCCCAACCATTCTGTATAAATGGTTCTGTATTGTAGGGTCACCCAGGGTAATTCCTGGTCAGTAAGTTTCTGGGGTAATTCCTGGTCAGTCTTTTTTATGTTTTAAAAACACTTTACCAAAACTAAAAAAATCATAGAGGTACTATGAACTGTCCTCATTGGAATTTATTACTTAATTATGAGTTTATTATTTATTTATTTTGAAAAAAAAAATCTTTTTGAAATGGCTTGTTAAATTTCTGTAAAATAACATTGGCCTTAGTTATGATACATTTTTACAAAGATGTTTATCACAACTCAAATTTTAAATATCTTTCTTTTTGGTTCAATTGCGAACTACTTTAGCTATTAAAAAACAGTCTTGAAATTTTTTATACTATTTTAAATAATTTACAGAAGTTGGTCAAATATTGCCCTATGTATCCGGGGTAAATCTTGGTCGCTGGGGTAATTCCTGGTCAATGTTTTTATCATCATTTAATTCCCTTTTATTGTCATATTTAGTGATTTTAATTGTTACAAAACCTTTGAGAATTAACTGCAACCACACTGTTCACCACATTTTAGTTAATTGTAGTTCTGAATAAAGTAGTCACCTGTGGTAATTCCTGGTCAGTGAGTTTCTGAGGTAATTCTTGATCATTTTCGCTTTTGTTATAACAATTTATGAAACTGTAAAAAAATCTCAAAGATACTTTGAATCCTTTGCTTTGAAATATATGCCTTAATTATTCATTTAGTTGAAATTAAATATTTAAAAAAATTAGATTCAAAACTGCTACTCAAATTTCTGCAAAACATCGATCTTGATTTTTACACATTTCACAACAGATCAGTCATTTTTGAGGTTTCAATTATTTTATTTCAACTAATGACATATCACAGTCTTTAAAAAAGATTATAAAATTTTCCTCTACTATATTAAACACTTTTAAAAGAAGAAAACAGTAAGTGCGCAGAGAATAAGACCCACTCTATGACTGAACAATTTAAGTAGAAATACTATCTCATTGCAAAATGCCAAACTGGTACATAAAAATATACTTAATGCAATAGAGGAACCTAATTATTATGCTGTGTATTATATTAAAGGTCTGTATCGAAAATTTCTTGAAAAGGTAGCCGAAAACTTCAGCTGACCTAAGCAAAATAAAATTGGTAACAAACATTCAGTTATATTTTTTATGGACCAATAAATTTGTAAGTTATTAATAAATCCACTCACAGTGGATACTAATGAAGTAATAAATACTGCCTATAAAAGTTGTAAAAATGCATAAAAATTCTTTGGCTAATTAATGATTTGTAAAATGTACAAGTCTTTTGCACGTCAAATAACTTTGTATTTATGCCCAAAACAAAGTCTATGCTTTATTATTCCACAATTATGAGATGAACAAAACTTTTAGAAGATTGATTCTACTTATTTTATTACTCAGTCATAAAAAAATTAACTGTACTACTTTATTTACATGAAAAAGGATGCTGACCAATAATTACCCCATTTCCAGGGTAATTCTTGGTCATTTAAAAATTATAATTATTTTAATTATAAGTGCACATATATTTAAGTAAGCAGTTTATAATGTAGCCATCAGAGGGGGCTTATTCCACAAAGAAATTGGGAACAATACCTTTAATGGTTTTTATAATAATTAGATGTTGATGCTTTTTGGCCAGGAATTACCCCGGGTGACCCTACTGTATTATTTATTTTTTGACAAAAACAAGTATAATGGTTTTATTTACATGCATATTAAAAAAAATTAGTGTTTTCCAAATCGAATTTCTTAATTTTAATCTTTTTGAGTGTTTAAATGTCCTGGAAAAACAGCTATAGGGTAGATGTGCCAGTAATGGACACACTTAAGGAATTTCTTTTAAAATTATTTTTTTTATTAATAGTAGTGATGTAACGAATAGTGATTTGGCCGAATAGCCGAATACCGAATATTCGGCCAAGTTTTAGGCCGAATACCGAATATTCGGCGGCCGAATACTGACTTTAATATAAATGACTTTTATTTTAATTGTTTAATTTATTTTTTCAATTTTAAAATAAAAAATTAAATTAAGGACTAATTGAAATTAATTTTTTTTTTTTGAGTTTTCAAAAATCATAACAGCTGAATGTATTTTTTGTTATACTTTAAATGTCTTAAAAAATACTTTAAAGATAACATATGACTTTTAAAAATGTAAATAATAATTTAATTCATAATTTTTTTTTAATCCATAGATAGTTCTAGTAATTTATATATATATACTATCCAAAAGAGAACTCATTACCTCTGTAAAAATGAAACTTTTTTTTATTTTAGTAAAATCCTTTCATCCCCTGAAAATAAGAACTTGCATGTGTCCTCTGTCTTTTTATATCCTTTTTCATGCAACTTAAACTTAGTAAATTTACACTCTGTATGTCAAAAAAAAAAAAGGGTTATTTTCTTAAAATATAATTATTCATTCCATTAAAATATATTCTTTTCTGCTACCAAGATATACTTTTCTCTTTTCTTTCTCTCAAAATTAACAAGCCCCTCATAATACTTCCTCCACCCCATATTTCAGAATGAGATCTTTTTCTTATAATAATTAATGTATTTAGGTATAATTTTTTGATATTGTTTGTCGAAAATATTTAAAATAATATTTTGTTTTGATTTTCTGGAACATATCTAACCAAATATCTTAAAATATTCGGCCAAATATGCCACTATTCGTCTACAGGTATTCGGTCAAATGTCCCACTATTCGGCCACAGGTATTCGGCCGAATATCTGTTCAATATTCGGCCGGCCGAATATTCGGCAAAAGGGCCGAATAGGCCGAATACCGAATAGTGGCCGAATATTCGTTACATCCCTAATTAATAGTTATACAGTAAACTCTGTCTAAGGCGGAATCGGTCGGGACTCGGGACTGAGAAAATTTTCCGTGGTAGACAATATTCCGCCTTATGTAAAAGAGCGTGATTTATTGGAATAAAGCATACGTCAGTAGAATAGCGTTTGTTTTGGATAAAAAGATTGGATCTTGAATTATAATGAATTGCTCGCGATCTTTCATTGATTGTCCTGACTCGGAAATCTGTCGAAAACTGAAATTCTGGAAGATCCTTTGTCTTTATAAATAAACGAGAAACGCTATTCAATTTCTTAATACCGCTGTAATACCTACGAATTTGAAGTTTACACACACACACACACACACCAAAGAAAAAATTGTAATAGCTTCAGGAATGAGACAGAAAGCCATCACTTTGAATTTGAGTACAACCTTAAAGCATAATATATTGTAGACAATACATATTTTCATAAATGTGCACTCAACTAGTAATAACTTTTAAATGCATATTTATGTAGGAAAAAATGGCATAAGCAAGAATTCCTTAAAATTTAAACAGTTTCTGTTCTTTTGAATTAACTTTTTAAAAGTATTACGGAATTTAATTTTTATGCTCGAGATTGAGTATTTGACGTATATATATATATATATATCAGATTTAAAGTTTTATAAACGAAATGCCTTTCATTTTTAAAATATCCTATTTTCCGCCTTATGCAAAATTTTGGTTTCGGTGGGACCTTAAAACCCTTTCCGTTTCCGCGTTAGGCAGATTCCGGCTTATGCAGCAAGAATTAATGTTATTTTCTATGGGTTTGCCGGGACTTTAAAAATTCTCCGCGGTAGACAGATTTCAGACTTACACACAGTCCGCCTTAGACAGAATTTACTGTAATTATATTCCAGTTTTTTTAATATTATATTAATCTTATGAACAATATTTAACCATTCTTATAGTCTCATTTCCCAATATTAATCGAAATTTAATTTTAAGTCAGAAATATATCAAAACAACATCCAAAAGTAATGGACACCCCATAAAAAGTAATAAATATAATTGTTTTTATGACTGTATTTAGAATCAGAATTTAATGCATACATACTAATGAAACAAAATAATTATTTTCAAATAAATTTAACAATTAGGATACCAGTATAATTAATAAAATATTTGTGATAATCATTTACTGCTTGCATCAATTATTGTAATTATCAGAAGATTGATGTTTTAATTATTTTAGATGGATAATTAAAATATAGGGCAAAACTGGGAAATTTCATTAGCAGCCACTAGCCGGTAGGACTAGTTTATTGTGGCCATTTTCTTTAAACTAGTGGTCACTTTTTTATTTAAAAATACTAAACAGTAAAATTTCTGTAAGTATTAATCTAAAACTGATTAGCCCAAATAAATGTTAATTTAAATAAATTTGAACCAAAAAAGTAGAATTCTTGATGAAATGATAGAAAATTTTTTTCTCTCCTTGTAAAAAAGTGGCTGTTGTTAGGCAATTTTTCACTAGCCACTTCTTTTCATTTGCTGGCCCTGTGGCTAGTGCTAATTTTGCCCTTTAGTTTAAAATATTAAATATCAGGCAATTACACCTATCAAATTAATGGAACAGTGGGGGATTTAAAAAAAAGTTTGTAATATTAGTGTTTAGTTTTGTCTCACTATTTTTAACAATTACTCTTCCAGCGACTACTTGAAATATCATTCATAATAAATATTGCAAATATTAAAGAAATGTTATTGTGAGTTGAATATTTTAAATACTAAATAAAATAATTTCAAAATAAAACTGTAGAACTGATGTTCGAGGCCACTGATTTGCAGATTTATTAGTTTCATGAATATTACCCATAACTTTCATTAATATTACTTTTTTTGGGGGGGGGGGGGGGGGTCAGAGGTGAATAAGCGAACATTTAACACAGAAAATACATTTTTAATAGCTTCTGTAATAGGGATGCAACGGATGTCAATTTGACCTGATGCCGGATATTCGGCTGCAATTTAAGCCGGATATCCGGCCGCAGTATGTGTTCTTTTCTACCCCTTCCTCCCAAATCAGATTAAACATTTTTTTAAGTTATTATTTTTAATTAAACAATTAAAAACTTATTATTTTAATTTCTTATTTTATAGAAAACATAAATATTAAATTTTAATAATGATAATTAAATTCATTAGTTATTTAATTAGTACTATTTTAATTAAATAGTAATAACTAGCAATAATAATAGTAAAATAACAAAAAAAAAAAGGAAATTATGTAGGGTAGATGCATAGCTGCCAACTTTTATGCTTTTTTATTACCACTAAATTGCAAGAGAAATTTTAGAATTATTGAATCGCAGAGTTCACCGATTAAATATGGAAAATTTTATTCATATATTTAAGTGGTAAGAAAAAAACATAAAAGTTGACAGCTATGGTAGATGTAACAGTAACATGCCTGTTTGTGTTCCCGGAATCCCGGGGATTTGATAAAACGTGTCCCGGAAATTACGGAGTTACACAGGCATGATATTTTTCCGCTTTTTGTCGTTTTCCGTTTTTTTCCGACTTTTTGCCGTTTCTCGCATTGATGATTTGTTCCGAAATTTAAAAAAAATCTGTCATCAGTCCAAAAATTCGGGCACAAATTTCGACAAGTGATCGCCAAAAAAACAATTTCGTCAATCGTTCGCAGAAAAAATAGGCAACTTCGAAAACTATCGTGGGAAAAACGCAATTTTGTCAAAAATTTGGAAAACCTCTGCAAATTTCGTCATAGAATCGTGAAAAAACAGCTGATTTTGTCAAAGGGTTGCGGAAAAATGGTAACTTTCGTCAAAAGATCGAGGAAAAACATGGATTTCGTTGAAACATCGTGAAAAAACACGAATTTCATCAAAAGATTGCAAAAAAAAAGTGAATTCTATGTTAAAGAATCGCGTAAAAAACGTGAATTCTGATACTGATGGATCATGGAAAACTCAAATTTTGTCAAAGGATCGCGGAAAAAACGCGAAATCTGTCAATCTCGAATTCTGTCAAGTGACCGCAAAAAAAAAACGTGAATTTTGTCAAAAGATTTCAGAATAAACGCCTATTCTCAAAAACGATCGCAGAAACAACGGGAATTTTGTGAAAAGATCGCGGAAGAAACTGGAATTTCGTCAAAAGATCACGGAAAAAAACTGATTTGCATCAAAAGATTGCCGAAGTAATGCGCATTTTGTCAAAAGATTATAGAAAAAAACCCTAGGAAATGTGTCAAATCGCAGGAAAAACACAAATTTTGTCAAAGGATCGCAAAAAAAATGCAAAGTTTGTCAAACAATCGCTGTTTCTGCCAAAAAATCGCGGAAAAATGGGAATTTTCTCAAAAAATCGGGGGAAAAACGGGAATTTTCTCAAAAAATCGCAAAAAACGGGAATTTTCTCAAAAGATCGCTGGAAAAACGGGAATTTCGTCAAAAGATTGCCGAAAAACCGCGAATTTTGTAAAAAAGATCGCTGAAAAACGCGAATTTTGTAAAAAATATTGCAGGAAAAAAGCGAATTTTGTCTAAAGATCGCCGAAAAACATGAATTTTGTCAAAAGATCACCGAAAAAACGTGAATTTTGTCAAAAGATAGCTGAAAAAACACGAATTTCGTCTACAAATCGCCTAAAAAACAGTAATATTGTCTAAAGAGTGGAAAAAACAGGAATTTCGTCAAAAAGTCGTGGAAGAAATGGGAATTTCGTTAAAAGGTCGTGGAAGAAACGGGAATTTCGTCAAAAGGTCACAGTTGCGTGACACCGTGAAAGTTCAGCCTTTTTTTTTTCAGGGGATTTTATCAAGTGTTACAAACAGCCATGCAGTAATAGATACCCTTCAATGTTTTTGGTTTATAAAAAAATAATCAATAAAAATTTTGCTTTTATTTTTTTTCATAACTCCTCCTTGCATGTTTAATAATCTGTGTTTATTGTTCACACTTTTAATCAAACCAATCAGAAAGCACAAGCAGAAGATAATGTTTTGAATTCCACTGTTATTCAGGGAAAATCTTAATGAACATGCTAAGAGACATTTAAAAAATTTATATACAGTCGGACCTCGTTATCCCGACACCCGGTTTTCACGTCAATCTGCTTATCACGTCAGATTTTTAAAGTCCCGATTTTCTGTATATGATTTTAATGTAAATAAACTCCGTATTTTACATCGTTGAATAATTTTCAACTCCGGATATCCCGACGGTTTAGGAAAAACATTCATTTTTCACAATCCATCTTATAAGCATGGAAATTAGCCAAACTTTTCACAGAAGTGTCTAAAAATACCCAATGAGATACACGAGAAATTTTATTTTAATCCTTTATCTCAATAAAGAATAAATAAACCCACACACTTATGAATGACCCACTTAAGCTGTTAATCAAACAAGTTAACAATTAAATCAGAACAATTAAATCAAAATTGTTCATTAATTATTTTTATTTCTATATCGCAAAATTTGATTTATATAAATGAAATAAAATATATTTTAATAGTTGAGAATTGCATACATCTTTTGAGAGAAAGGAATAAGACTTGTTCTTCAAAGTTAAATCTTGTAGAGATTAAAATTGCAAATCCATATTAAACTTTTAAACCATGTGAAAACTCAATTTTTAACTATATATTTTTGTTAAGTAATTTATTATTTGTTATTTTGTTAATTTAATTATTTCCTTAAAATAAATAAATAATTAAATATTACTTTAAAGCAGAAATGTAGATCCATTAATTAAAAAGTTAACTGCATTAAAAAATAAATAAAACATTTAAGAATCTCTCTAAATTTAATAATAATTTAAGAATAATTTTAACGGTAAAAGATTTTTACTCATACAGTCATATCTATGTAATAAAAATATGCAATGTGTTATTTCTTTCAATTCACTTTAAATAATGCCTAAATAATTTTAAGTAAAATGTATACAGGAACAGGACATTATATTCTGATTTTTCTTAAATATTGTTATGTGTTAGAGTTTCCCCCAGGTTTAAAAAAGGGCAGGGTGCTGCTTGTGGGAAAAGGGCACTTTTAGATTCTTAAGGGTATTTCTTGAAATTTTTAAAGGCATTCTTTTGATTTTAAAAACTACTTTTTAATATTTAATAGACAGAACACTATTTTAAAGACAACAATCAGTCAAATTTTACTATACAAGTAAATTTTTTAATAAACAAAGGAGTAAAGGCACTTTTTTCAGGTGGGGGCAACAAGGGAGCTAATTTTTTTAATGAGGGGAAAGAGGGGTGCTATTTTGTAAACCTAAGGGCAGGCAGGATGCAGCACCCTCCTGAAACTGTCTGGGGGAAACTCTGGTTAAATTTTAAATCTAAGAGCTTTCACCTGAAATCAGGTCCTACATGTTTGTATAAAAAAATTAAGATTTTAAGATTCTGCTTATTGAAGTGAAAATGAAAATCACAATAATTGCATTTATGAAATACATAAGATATGCATTTGCAAATATTACAATTTATTTAATGGCCACAGTCCATGCTTGACATCTATTGCCATACCATGTAACAGCATTTTTGCATCTCTAAAATAATTTTAATGTATTTTATTAAAAATGCATGTAGAATGTTATTTAATAATTATAATAACCTTTTATTATCATATAATATTAATGTTCATTGCAGTTAAAAGAATCTATATTAGTGGAGATTATGACAAATATTGTTCTTTCCTTTTACTCTAGTCAGTGGCGTAGCTACATATTCAGCGCCCTGGAGCAAGTAAAGTTTGTGCGCCCTCTTCTCTCTCAAAAAAAGTTCTGCGTAATTTTGTTTTGAAGTTATATATATATGTAACTAGCTGACCCGCCCGGCGTTCCCTGGGCCCATTATAATAACGAAAGCAAAACTCGAGTTTGTATGATTTTATAAGTTCTGAAAGTAGTTCAAATGAACCTGGTTTTAGGGGTGGCCCACTGCCTTTGGCAGCATCTAGCGTGTTTCTGACAAACCTCTTTCTGAACGAACCTGTGGCCTGGGTCCCCGCTACTAAAGTCAGTGTATACCAGGAGTGTTCCGTACGCGTCGGAGACAATCGAATCCAAGATGAGTGAGTCAAACACCGTAGTAATCGAGACCATAGAACCCGAGATAATAATGCAAATCCTGGCGATGGATCTTTAAAAAAAAATCGTTAACAATTTCCGTTGAAATAGAGCCCATAACAACAGAGAAAAGAATGCGCCGTTAATGTTCGAAAATGGTGGTAATAGAAGTCTAAGATAAACGTTCATAATGCAGAAAGTAGCTGAATAGTAAGCTAAGTTTAATTATACAATTACCGTTGAAATCGGGTACATTGAACCCGAGAAAAGAATGCACCATTAATGTTCGAAAATGTTGGTAACTGAAGTCTAAGACAAACTTTCATAATTACAGAAAGTAGCTGAATCGTAATCTAGGTTTAATGAATCAATTCCCGTTGAAATCAAGACCCTAGAGCCCGATGAAAGATTGCACCCCCAAGCAGAGGAAGGTGCTTGTCGTCCCCACCCCCTGTAAATTTAACGAATTACCTTTAACATTAACGCGATATTTAATTTATGGATGAAATACCACCCCCTCTAAAGTTAACCACTTACCTTTAACAGTAGCGCGAATTTTAATTCACGGTTGTAGTGAGTAAACGTAAGTTGATGACGAAAAAGAAGGTTAATAGTCGAAAAAGGTGGTAGCTGGAGTATAAGAAAATTTTTTAGTACTTTATAAAGTAGCCGGAGGACCATAGAACTATGCTAAAGAAAATTGCAAGACAATCGGATAATTTTTAAAGAAACTGTATACCAAGGACCCTAAGAAGGCGATTAATATTCAAAATTGGTGGTAGCTGAAGTGTGAGTAGTTTTTTTGTTATTCATGTAGTAGCTGGAGGACCTAAGAAGTTGTTAGGTAAAAAAATCCTAGTGAATCTGACTATTTGTATGGGAGCTATAATAAGAGGATCAAAAGGAGCCAACTGATAATTGAGAGCAAGGCCTAAGATGATAACATGTTAAAAGTTTCTAGTACTTAGCGCTTTAGATTTTCAATTAATCGAAATTAAGTATAGGGTATAAGAATTAATCATTAGAATTTTTTTTCTAAGAAATTCTTAAAAAAAGAGCTCTAGGGTCAATATAAAAGTGTGAAAGTGTTAGCTCGGGAAGAGATGTCCAAGACTCAATTTTGAAGTTATGCAATGAGAGTGTGACACAATTAGGGGGTGAAAAATGCATGGCGCACAAAAAATTACCCTAGGGAGCCAGTGTCTTAATTGAAATGTAGAAACGGAAGAAAAACTAAATGGAAAAAGAGCTCCTAAAACGAAGATCGGATTAAAAGGAGGCAATAACAATTTAGGGCACAAAAACTTCAAATGGCCCTGTACCAAGCCCCAGTGTTCCAGGGTCTCAACTGGAATGTACCTGGGCATAAGGAAATTGTTTAGTATTTTATATAGTAGCCAAAGGACGCTAGAACTACGTTAAAGAAATTTGCAAGAGAATCGGATCATTTTTAAAGAAGCTGCACCAAGGGCCCCAAGAAGTCGATTAATATTCAAATTTGGTGGTAGCATAAAAAATATTTTTGTCGTTCGTGTAGTAGCTGGATTTCCTAAGATGTTGTTAGAAAGAAAAGTTAGTGAATCAGACCAATTTTAAGGGAGATATAACAGGAGGTCCGAAAGGGGCCAAATGATAGTTGAGAACAGGGCCCTAAGATGCAAACATGTTAAAAGGTTCTAGTGCTTAGTGCTATTGGTCACAGAGAAAATTACAGAATATATACGTTAGGTTTTAAAAGATTTAAATGGTCCTCTGAAGCAAGGAAAAACAATAACTTATTTTGCCTTGCAAAGCGAAATAAAAATCATTAATGTAAAATTCTTCAAAAAGTGATTTTTTAAAATTATTAAATGATTTAAGACTTTTTATATCTAATGCTTATAGCAAATTTTAAAACTATTACCTTCACCTGAGGGAGCGAGCAGCTTTACCTGGTTTAGGGCGCACCGACACGGAGGTCGGTTACCCGACGGTCCAGTCTGCCTTATTTAATCCAAAAATTCTGCGATTAAATAAGGTTTAATGCGGGAAAATACTGTTAGAAAAAAGGTGGTGTAGTTTTGCATAAGCTATAATCAGGCCCTAAGGAACACTGAATTTGGTACATAACTTTTCTCTCTTTTTGAAGCTTATCGATTCTGCATTTAAGGCTGTTCTTAACTGCTCTGCTCAACAAGCGAAAAACGTTTTGACACATTTACAAATTCATTACTTAACGGAAAGGTATAAAATTGGAAAGCATGGCCTTGGAAGCGATTTAGAATTGAACTGTTTTTCCCATTTTTTGATCCATCAATTACCTATTGAGTTATAAGGAATTTTGATCACGTGACAAACCCGTTTTTCACCCGCTCTTGAGTCACTTTTCTCCTTCGCGCGGAAATTCGGTTCAAAACGCCCGTTTTAACACTATTTTCTGAAAGAGCTATTGCGTTTGAAAAAAAATGGAAGAAACAGCTCAATGACATAGTTTCTGAACAACAACACCAGCTAGTTTCATGCATTTTCGAACAAAAATAAATTAAAACTTATGTCAGAAAGTTGCCCTTTTGGATTTGAGAACACCCTTAACATTTTCAATATTTTCTCTATATTTTGCAATATATTTGCAATATTTTTTGCAATATAAATCTGAAAATAATACGCACAAAATTTAAGTTGCTGCTTCTCCCTTATTTCCCCCCCCCCCCCCCCCCCGGTCTAAATTTTGTCGCCGTGGGCTGATGTGGAATATGTTTAAATCTGGCTCTTATTATTGTTTTGTAATCTGTATTGATGCATGTTTAGTTTCACAAAAAAAAAAAAAAAAAAAACCTTCAAAATTTTTGTTTTCTTGGTTTTTGTCTGCAAAATGGTCAATAATTTTTTTGAACTTGTCAGACTATTTTTTTTTCTCCAAATCGTAAAATAATTATCTTAAATTACTACTGTTACATTGTACATATAGGTTTCTCAGCGGTGAATTCTTTGTCTACCATTATTTCCATATAGTAATCATCATGATAAATTTCCAAACCATTTTTAATAGAAATGTATCAAAGATTATTGTTTGGAAATAGTGGTAGCCAGTAAAGGGACCGATGAGAGCCCTATTAAATAAGTATTGGTTACTTTAAGATCTGAAATCTTCAACAGTCGTTTACGGAAAAATTACAGAAAAAAATCAGGCAAGCTGAAACGGTGTTGGAGAAGTTACTTGAGGCTGCAATATGGTACGAATTAAAATTAAAACTTCCTGAATAGAAGTCATTTTTTTCAACTGTGTATGAAAACATGTTTTAAATTGAAAAAGCTGAGGTTAAACACAAGGTAAAATATCATAGGAATATGCTGATTGTAACAAGATTCATCTACAATGTCTGACTTAATGAAAAAATATGCAAATATTTTAAGAAATCTTTATTTCACTTTTTCTAATTTTGCGCCCTTAGGATTCGTGCGCCTGGAGCATTTTGCTCCAACTGCTCCACGGTAGCTACGCCCCTGACTCTAGTATTTTTAAATTTTCTCCATTTAGGAAATGTTCTTCTTTTAAATAAATTTAATAAAGTAATTGTGAATAATAATAACAAGAACAACAAGGAAAAATTAATCTAGAAATGTATTGTATGCTACACTTACACTATAAATTGGAGGA
Organism: Maratus speciosus; assembly: GCA_963932465.1. Classification (NCBI taxonomy): domain Eukaryota; kingdom Metazoa; phylum Arthropoda; class Arachnida; order Araneae; family Salticidae; genus Maratus; species Maratus speciosus. Next base: position 302,036,219 of record OZ010788.1, read on the forward strand.
AAATCGCAAATGATAGGTTTTTGACGGAATTAACCAGTAAAAACACGGTTTTTACCACTGTCATGTCAAAAACCAGTTTTTGACGTCAAAAACCCAACCCTGACTTAATCAAATTTAATTTTTAAATTGCATTTACCAGAATGTAATAACAACAAAATTTTTAAAAATAGTTTCTTTCTGTGAAGGCGCCCTAGATAGGCCCCAAATTTTGCTTGGATCGACCTTTGATAGCTGTTTAAAAATGCTATCGAAGCAAAAGACGTTTGAAGTAAATATTCTTAAAAATTAAATTTAGTTTAAAAAAAAATAATAAAATACATTTTTTAAATAACATTATTAGCTATTCATTTATTAAAACCATGTTTTTCATAACTGGGAACATTTATTTCAAGCCGGATGTTCGACTGGATAATTATAATGTCTGGCTACTGCCAAATATCCGGCATATTGGCCGGATAGGCCAGATACCGGATGTTTGCCGGATATCCGTTGCATCACTATTCTGTAACTTAATTGTTTTTATTTAAACGGAGAGGGATTATGAGCCCCTCTTTGACAGTGCTCTAAAACAATATTTTCTGCTTCTTGGCTGGTTTGATTACCAGATTATAAAATATGCAAGTACATTAATAAAAATCACATAAAATAACTTAAAAGCAGCTATTTATAAAAGTTTTGGTGTTATTACATTTTGGTAAGTTTAATTAAAAAATTAAATTCGATTATTTAGGTTTGCAGTTAAGTCGAAATATTTTATGCACTATAAACATTACTGAGATTGCATTGTTACCAATGTCTACATGGGGTGTCCATTACTGGAAAATGACTAATTAACCATCCCAGTAATGGACCCCGTCTTAAAACCTTTTTAATAAATGAAATTTTGTAAATGGACATTAGTATATAAAATTCTAAGTTTTCTATTGCTACTCAAACAAAAACATTCCAATTTTGCAAGAAAATAAATAATATATAAATTAATTAAACGAAGCCAGATCTTAACCTCTTCATTAAGATTTTCACAGAAGAACAGCGAAACTTTGAAACATTATTTTCTGCTTCCTGATTGGTTTGATTAAAAGTGTCAACAATAACCAGTTTTATAAAACATGCAAGGGAGAATTATAAAAAAAAAAATAATTAGAGCTAAATATTTATTGGTTATTTTTTTATGAACCAAAAACATCAAGGGGTGTCCATTACTGCCACACCTACCCTTTATAAAATAATTTGATAAGTATAGAATCCATTTTAAAAGGGCTTCAAAGGACAAAACTTGGCATAATTGCACATAGTTCTGGTTATTTCTTGAAATTGAAATATTTACTGGAACATTCAGAAAGTCATTTTTGAAAATGTAATATTCTTTTATTCCTAATCTGTGATAATTTTAAAAAAGCAAGTTATATGGTATACAGGGTGTCCGTTCTCAATGGTGTCCAATGGCTAATTCCTAAACCGTTAGTCATAGACATATAGTTCCAATTGCAAAAATGTTTTAAATGAGGTAAAGTATTTTTAAAGCGATTTCAGTCAAGAAAAACATTTATTAAAAAATTACAAAATTTAAATTTTTATATGGTCCCCAGGTCCTATAAGTGATATTTAGTAAAAGTATCCTATTGCACTGACAAGTAAGACCAAAAAAAGTCCCATTCCTCTGCGATTAAAACTGACCAAGTAATAGATGTTTAAAGTTGGAGTATCTTTTTTGCGCGAAATAGGGGTCTGTCACAAATTTACTAGAAATAAAAATAATCGTCAGATATAAATTTAACATTAAACAGTGAGAGTAAATTAACATTACAAATATATTTTGAGATTTTTGTTCATTCTGACATATTAAAACAAAATATACAACTTGTACTAAAAATATAAGTAAAAAAAAATAACAGAAATTTTGTTAAATGATTATGAAAGCAACAACTCTTTAGAAAATGATACAGAGTTAGATTACCTAATCTAAAACTTAATAAAAATTCAGGTTACATCTTAAAGCGTGCTCGAAGTGACGTCCCTTCGGCTACAATGCAGAAATGTACATGTGAAATAAATTCTTCTACTTTTTTCAACATTGCAGGTGTTACAGATCTGCACGCCATAGCAATAAGATTCCACAAATCTGCTCGACTAGTGGATTCTCTTTCATTTACCTTATTTTTCAGAAAACCCCCAAAGAAAAAAAATCTAAAAGATTGAAATCTGGCAACCTGGGAGGCCACTTAATACGACCTCCATATCCGATAATATTATTTCCAAAAGTACTGGTTTGATTTTGGTCTCTAAAATATTTTTTTCAAACAAGTTTTTATAAAGAACTAAAAAGTTGAATTTGAAAAAAGCATATCATCATCAAAATGTATAATAAACAATCCCTGCTCATACATCGTAATGTATCTTCTGACTTCTTTTGTGCGGCACTGTATAAAAAATATAAACGCAGCACACTTTCATTTGGAAAAATTACATTGTGAACGTCTATGCCTTGCAGAAATGTTACTGATTTTGATTTAAAAATTTTTGTTTGTAGGCTATAATGTATACAAAATTTTTGGAGTGGTCCTGTAAAATAAATATAAATGGTACGTACCTAAAATCATATTAATATTGCATTGTCATTGGATTTACATAATTATGCAAAATTTAATCTTGATCGGATATTTGGAAGTGAGTTAAAATTGGAATACAAATTTTGAATTAGGAAGACATACATAAGAACGTCGTAAGTTAAAAGCTTATAAAAGTAATACAACTTTTTAAAATAAAATCATCAAAAGAAACACACTCATTTCCTTACCCCCCCCCCCCCCCAAAAAAAAAAAAAATGTCAAATTTCAATTGAGGACATCAGTTTCGAAACTCGCTTTATCCGAAATTTAAAAAATCTGTGTTTCTCTATCAATCTATTCTATTGGTATAACTGTACCAATCAAACACTACAATCTCCAAATTTTCAATGAATACCAATGGGCGCATTTAAAGGTTTTATGCGATTTCCCAAAATTTGATTTTCTCGATAAGGCGAGTTTTGAAACTGACTTCTTCAATTATTTTAACCAATCTCAAAGTTAATTTTTAAAAATTAATACTACCGTAATATTTATAGGGGGCAGCACCTTCAGTTAAATCGCTTTAAAAATACTTCTTTACATTATTTAAAACCTTTTTGTAATTGGAACTATGTCTTTGACTAACGGTTTAGGAATTAGCCATTGAACATCGTTTGGAGTGGGCGCCCTTTATAATACTTTAAGCACTTCGTGTACGAGCCCTGAAAGCTTGGTCCAACTCATCTGTTTTCGGTTACAGAAAAGTGGTTTAAGTCATAAAATTGCAAATCTCATAACTCTGTCAATTTTAGTGTTAGATAAATGGGATTTTTTTTGCCGTACTTGTTAGAGAAACAGGAAAAGTTTACTAAATATCACTTATAGGACCGGGGGACCGCATAAAAATTTAAATTTCATAATTTTTAAATAAATGTTTTTGTTGACCTAAATCGCTTTAAAAATACTTCTTTACCTCATTTAAAACATTTTTCTAATTGGAACTATATGTCTATGATTAACGGTTTAGGAATTAGCCATTGGACACCGTTGAGACCGGACCCCCTGTATATATATATATTAGTATAAAAAATTGCAACTCTCTAGATTTAATAAATTTATAAAAAGTATAAAAAATACATTTGTGATTAAAAAAAAAAAAAAAAAAAAAAAAAAGTGCACACGTATGTGTGACATTGCTTCAGGAAAATTACACTAAAAAGTTCAACCTTTTAGCAGGTTTTAAAGGACTAGGTAGGGTAATTGCTCCAATTTTGGCCACAGTGGATCAGTTTGTTATAGGGTTCTTAAATATCTTGATATTTTCGAAAATATCAAAAATATGATATTTTGATATATATCCAATATTTTCACAATTGCCAGCTTACTGCTGATTATAAAGATTTTTAGACTTAATATAAATTAGAATCTAAAACGTATTACATTTAACATGAAAACATAATAAAACAATATTCTAAATGTCATTTTTTATATTTTTCTTATAAAATTTATGATCAAATAATTGAAAAAACTATCTTCTGCAAAAGTTGCTTTTTCACTCATCAAAACACAAAATGCAGGGTTGTTTTAAAAATAAATAAAATTGCACAACAAATTCTAAAATACAAAATTTTTCTGTTGAAGAATTTGAACATGAATGTAAGTTTGTCTGGTTTTTCATTCCCTAGCCTACTGCACAATTTAGACTGAAGTAAATCAAAATTAGAAAAGATTCTAATGCATCTATTGAAGGAGAATTTGTAAACAAATAAGTTAAATTATCTTTCATGGGCTGTTCTAATTTAATATTATCCCACCAAATTTTTGGTTCAACATTTAAATATTCAGTTTCAAACATAAAGCTTATATGAGATTTTTTTGCTAAAATCCAATCACCAATTAACCTCTTTATCTCATTCTAGAAGGTGCAGTCTACATAAAGAATTGAGACAGGGTAGGGAGGTATTGTTCAAAGACAGATTTCTTATGATGGTAATGGGAAAGCTGCAGGTACAGTCCAAAACTAGTTTTTGGAGTGTGGGGAATATTTTGGGAGCTATTCTTTTTAGTTATTTATTTATAGATGGGCTAATTTTTAATAACAGTTGAAGAATTCATTTGCACTTCTTTTGACTGAAAATATTTTGAAAATAAATATCAGATATATGAAAATATCAAAAAATACGACATTTAAAAAATAAATATCAAATGTATGAAAATATCGAAAATATCAAAAATCTTGATATTTTGAAAATAAATATCGGATATATATCATGATATATATCCATTGATATATATCAACGAACCCTGGTTTGTTCAGTATTTAGCCTGATTTGATGTTAACAAATAAAATGCATTCTTACACCTTAAGCAAACACTCTATCGTTTACAATCTCATTTGTTTATTTTTTCATAAAATGTGACTTGCAAAAAAATAAATGTGACAAGCTAATATAAATGAAAACAAAATCAGAAATTGGTTTCTAGAAGTAGAACTCTGAAGATTCAAGTAAACAATGCACAATCCATGGTCCATGGATAATTATAAAACTGATGAAATATAATCTTTTTATTAAAAAGCAGTAAACCAACGTTTCTATAAATCTTTTTATGTCCATATAAATATCCACTCTTGTTCCTTTTATGAATCAAATATATTTTTTGTTTTTTAATTGAAATTTTCAGCTCAAAACAAACAACCTTAGTATGTTTTATTTTGATGTTTTTATCAATTCATAAAAAAATTGCAAAATTCTTAATATAGCAAACAAAAATATGTTTGGTAAAGTAGATGCATAAAAATGATTTATTTTTACTTTATATTGATGAAAATGTTTGTTAAACTACATGATATTTGAGTGACCAAAACTGGTGCAGGGGTGGCCAAATTGGAATAATTTAATCAGTCATTGCTCACAATCTAAAATATTCTGTAGAAAGTAATTATAATTCACAGAAAGACAATTAAATTTACTAAAGAATGATGTTATATCATAGTGTTGACTCTAGAAAAAAAGGGCTGCTGGGCGGGAATTTTTCAAAAAGGGAACACTATTCTAAAAAAGGGGCCTATTTTTTTTTTCAAAAAGGGCACACTTGTACCTTGTTCACTAAAAATATTTTGAGCCGGTTTGTTTAGAGTCCCTAGAATTTGCGATATTTTCCCGGGATCAATTGAATTGCCACGGGCAAATATGAAATGGTAAAAAGGTCAGCCGAGGGCATCAGAAGTTTTTTAAAAGAGCCACCGGGCTAAAAGCGGCTTAGAGTCAACACTAGGGATTGACCGAATAGTTGATTCGGTGGTTCGGCATGTAAACCGAATATTCGGCTTCGGACGAATACGCGAATACAAGTATTCGGCCGAATAATTGCAGATAAGTATTTTCTTAGAAGTAGAAGAATTCTCTTGTACTTAGCAGTAGAATAGGCTAAACAATGAGTTTCAATATTATGCGCATGAGTTCAGAGTTCAGCTGCACTACAAAAAACAAGTCAAAGGTCATTTTTAATGTAAAAAAAAAAAAAAAATCCTAAAATAGTCTACATAGATGTGAAATCAAAACAACTGTCTACAACAGAGAAAAAAAAAAAAGTAAAGAAGATGCACATCTTTCCCTTATCATTTAATTTTATTTACTTCTACATTAGTTTTTTTTTAATTTAAATTTATTTAATGCACATTCTCTTTAATATACACATCAAATAAGTATATCAGAGTTCATATCTGTATATCTAAGGTGTATATTAAAGAAAATACACACATCAAATAAGTATACCCCTATGCCTATCCTATAGCTTTTATAACCATTAAATTAAAATTGCTCAGATTTGTTGTCTTCATCACCACAATGTTAAAATATTAATCAAAATATAAATATTCTATCAATAATTTGACAGAAAATAGTTAAATGTACAAATTGCTATGATACCTTTTTGTATTTTGAGACTATTCGTATTCAATATGTTTATAATTACTTAGACAATCAATAAATCAGCTTAATATGACTTTGTTAACATTGTTTCTTTGTATTTGAATGAACTTTTGTTTTTCTGACAATCCTTATCCTTAATAATACCTTGTGTATAGTTTAATACTTTCATAGGTTATTTTTGGGTATTGACTAGTGATAAAATAATAAAAAATAAGTGATGGGTTAATGAATTTGTGAGTGGAAAGAATTCATTAAATTTTTTTTGTGTAATTAGATTTATTTTAAGAATAAAAATGTAACTGAATTAAATTGAGAATTTAATTTCAATTAAAGTTTATTAAAAAAGCTAATATATGCAAAAATGCGTAGTAAAAAGTTTCAAGTATTCGGTTGCCGAATACCGAAGCTTCGGTATTCGGCAAAATTGCTGCTTTGGTCAATCCCGTGTCAACACTATATCATTTAATGTAGGTGTGCACAACCTTTTTAAGAGAAAGGCCACTTATAAAAATGTCCGTGTTGTCAAGGGATAAATGGCATTGGATTAATATCGATAAATGTCATGCATGATTAGGTACTTGAAAATTGTGGCTGGTGCTCTGTAACCAAACTGTATCTTAATAAAAAGAATAGTTGTGCAAACAAAATAATTATAAATGGCAAATCTTGAACATTATTTCCCATCTTTCCCATTGCTGAGCATATTTGTATATTGTAATAAAGTTATTTGAATATCTTCATTTTCAATTTTCATGAGTTTTTATTTTAATGTGCATTTAAAACTTTCAGGAAACTATGAAAAGAACATGTGTTGGAATTTGGAAATGCAAAGCTTGTCAGAAAACTGTTGCAGGCGGTGCGTATGTCTATAGGTAAGAATTATTCCTCCTACATTACTTTTTTAAATTTCGGTATTAGAAAAACACATTATCTTTTTATCTGTACATTGACTTCTTGGGGAAAGGTTAGGGTTCGATATATCATAAAATATCATGGTATTTTTGAAAATATAAAAAATATATTTTCAAAATAGTTAACTCATTGCTGACAATAAATGTTTTCAAGCATAATATAAATTAAGAAAATAAAACGTATTGCACTTAATATAAAAACTAATCAAATAATATCTAAAAATGCATTTTTCTCTTTGAACAAAATAGAAGATCAACTAATTGAAAGTACCGGGTGTCTCAAAAAGGACTGGCTGATTTTAAAATTCAATAACTTCCAAACGGTGACAGATATTAAAAAAATTCTTGCAGGAGTATATACTTCCATGCTTCTACTATTATGCATAAAGTCAAAAGTTTTATTACAGTGATTTTCGACTTTAGTTCGAATTACAAACAATAGATGGCGCTGTAAGCAATAGTCGCTAAATACAGGTTCAATTTTTGGTCCTTTCTGTTGTTCCATGCAGAAAAAGGAGATGGAAATGTATTATCCGGCCCATGAAGTACCAAAAATCGAGCCTGGATTTAGCTTCTATTGATCGCAGCGCCATCTATTGTTTGTAATTCGAACTAAAATCAAAAATCACTGTAAAAAAACTTTTGACTTTATGCATAACCCTCCTGCAAGAATTTTTTTAATATCTGTCACCGTTTGGAAGTTATTGAATTTTAAAATCAGTCAGTCCTTTTTGGGACACCCGGTAGATACAATTTGCATTATACACTTATAAAATACTATTAGGATCAGGGATGTAGTGGAGAGTATACACCGTATACCCTCTGGATTTTTTAAAGGAAGACCGTATACCCTCTGTTTCTCAAGAAAGCTGTAGTATATATACACTAGGGTATACCCTCTGCCTTGAGTGTATACCCTCTGTTTTTTTTACGACTACACCACTGATTAGGATTCAGTATCAAGTAATCAGAAATTTATGAAACAAAATATTTTTTATTCCTTAAGGTTCCGCTGCACTGAAACTCCTCGATCGCGAAATCCCATGTTAGCCTATGGGAAAATTTTAAAGCACGATGACTCATTACCTAATATAATTATTAAAATACCGTTTTCACCATCAGAAAGTAGACGTCAGATGCAGATGATGTGCGTTTTTTAAAATTATCTCCGTAAATTTTAAGTACATAAAAAATCCCTATAAACTTTGAAATTTCCATTTGATTAATTTTTATCCTCTTCTTAAAAATACCGTATATACTCGCGTATAAGTTGACCCCCTAACTTTCGAATGCAATTTCTAGAAAAAATCAAAAACCCGCGTATAAGTGACCCCTAACTTTTTACTTCAATTTTGCACAAAATCAAACCAAAGATTTCACTTGCCAATGCGAAGAGGTAAACAAAAACAAATCATTGAAATTTTTTTTAATGATAAATTATTATTTGTATATTTTATGTATTATTTTTTTATTCATACACATAAAAAGCCATAATATTGCAGTATTCGAAGTTTTTGGTTTTTCTTTTTTAACTGACTCGCATATAAGTCGACCTCCCAAATTTGCTTACCGAAAATTGTCAGAAATTCCTCGACTTATACGCGAGTATATACGGTACTTAAAATTTACGTAGACAATTTTTAAAAACACACATCTGTATCTGACGTCTACTTTCTGATGGTGTAAATGGTATTTTAATAATTATATTAGGTAATGAATGATCGCGCTTGAAAGTTTCTCCATAGGTTAACATGGGATTTTGAGTTCTGTGAGTTTCAGTGCAGCGGCCCCTTAAGGCTCCTGTCCCTGCCGGCGAAGACACTCACAAGCTAATGCAGGGTTGCCACGCCACCGGGAAAACATAGGGAATTTTAAATATTTTGAAAAAAATCTGGAAAACACAGGGAATTTTTTTTTGTTTCTGGTATTTTCAAACATAAATTATTTTTTCTCGACTTTAAAAAAAAGTTCGCTCCGCAGAAGAAAAAAAAAAAACTGAAAAAGCAGCGCGAAAATTCATTTTCAACGAAACTTCTTAAAAGCGTCTTTCTACCTACATCCCTTTTCTTGCAATGGCTGAATCCAAAAACGCAGCCGCTTCATCCCAATTCCCATCCATCGTTCAATGATGTATCTGAGATATTTTGTCACATGTTTCCAGACAATGATATTGCTAAAAAATGTACTTTAGGACGCACAAAAATGTCCTATTTGATTTGTTATGGATTAGCTCCCTTTTTCCAACTTGCTCTTCAAAAGTCTGTGAAGAACAAAAAATGTCATGTGCTTTGATGAAGCATTAAATCGTATTTCTCACTAATACTATTATCTTGTAATATTTTTTAAAGTAAAAAATAAACCAGTGTTGTGTATCAAAGCTGTCTTATATTTTATGTGTCCTGGGTCCATATTTCAATTTGAATTCATAAAGTAAGGAGGCTTTTCTTTTTTTTTTCCCCCTCTCATTTTTGGGTTATTATGTTTGAAGTAATTGGTTTTTAGGTAAGATTCTTTAAAATGTTATATTCTTTAAATTATTAGATAGAAAGTTTTTACATATTCTAACATTCATTTACAAATATTTCAAAGTATTTTTTAGCAGAATGTATGAGTATTGCTTTACTGTTTTTATTATTATTAATGTAAAATGTGGGATTTAATAAGTGTAACAACTTTTAAAGAGTTTTTTTATTTGCTCATATTATATTTTATTTGGTCAATTAGTTGGGTAATGGTAAATTATAAGATGACTAACTAGTATACATACACGCGTATATTTTGCACACTCAGTATAGTAATAAAAACGTTGTAGTACAGGGAAAATACGGGGAATTTTTTTTTCAAGATTAGAGTGGCAACCCTGTAATGCTAATCCTATGGGGAGAGATTTATCTAATATCTCGCTTGCATTTCAACATTTTTAAATAATTTTTACTTGCATTGTATAGCTGAGGTCCATCTCTACGTCACACCTTTTTTACTTTTTCAATTTTGGTCGCATGTATTTTTTATAAAGTTACTTTCACTTTCAAAACCGGTTCAAAGCCTGCGTTATGCGTGTGACCCTGAACGGAATCGCCCTTGTGCAGACGTAAGATCATTTAGATTTCATAGGTCTCATCTTTTTGCTGCATATACTTTTTTTTTATATAAATGAAGCTATTAAAACACACAAACCTTCTATTCTAATTTGATTTCTAAAAAATCTCTTAAGTATATTGAATGATCTTCATTATTAACTATGGATTGAAAAAAACAACCACCCTGTGATGAACTAGCCATTGAACAGTACTTGTATATATTTTTATAAAATGCTTTATTTTGAATATTATGTAATGTGTTTAAAACTTCTTTTATTTTTCCTTTTACAGTACTACTGCAGCTGCCACTGTGAGAAGTGCTGTTAGACGATTGAGAGAAATGAAGGAACAATAATATGTAAATAAATTAATAATAAAAAAAAATCTGTATGCGTACTGTTTTCTCTGAAAAACATTCCTGAAAAGGAAAAGATTAATCTTTTTACAACATTTTTAATTTGGAAGAAAGTTATCATTGTAGAACATTTTTTCTTTGAAGATTGTATTTTGTAGTATAGCAAAATATGTTTTTTTGAAATGAATTATCTTTAAAACATAGTAACAGGGGTGATTGTGTTCAGGTAATATACCTGAATTCAGGTCAGGTTTTTCTGATAGTCAGGGTTGGACGGTATTTACCGTCTGATAGTTTTTACCGGTTATTACCATTGTTTTTACCGTCTTTGGAAAAACATGTTTTTACCGTGGTTTTTACCACCTTTGAAAAAGTTATGTGTTTGACTGTTTTTTGTCACTTTTATGAAAATTTATACTTTCAATTTTTCATTTTCCCAGGGGTGAAAGTTTGCCGGGTATTTTATACCACTATTTCCATTCAGCAATATTCACCTAATTTAACTTTTGATTAGGTAATTAAAAGAATGTTATATGAAAATAGCAGTTTTTAAGGAATATAAAAAGCCCAGAAAACATTCATCCATGTTTACCAGCAACAAGAATTCAAAATTTTGAAGATATTATTGCACATTTATCATTATTAAAACCTAATGCTTATTATAACTATCATTATGAGAATGCACATTACAATATTTATTATATTTATCTTAATGGAGACTAGTTTACTAATTTTTATTGAAAGGAAATGGAAAATTATAAGTACACTTTTATCATATTTAAAAACCTTAATCATTTTAACAAAAACCAAATGCTTACAATATTATCACATAATATAGGTTGTACAAATGTTAGTACAGTTAACCAGTCTATACCCTTGAAGCCTTTTAGCAATTTACAAAAAGCTTTGTAGCTTTCTGTACACCCTAGTCTATTTCTTAATTTACTGTGGATATGTGAAAAGTTCGAAAAAATTAGCTATATTGATGAAGAACTATAAGGTATGGAGTGGAGATTCATCATTAAATGTATGAATTCAGGATTCATAGTGCTTTCCATTGAACTTTGGCTTTTATATCTTTTGTTTTAAAGAAGCTTCTTGGAAATGGCTGACCTTCAACTTCATATGCCAAGAGGAGTGAAAGAGAATTTGGCATGAAATCTATGAGCCATTCCCTTTCCATTTCCTTTTGTGTTTCACTTAATAGATCTTGATTTTTGTGCATTGGATCTGTCATACATGCTAACAGGTGAAAGGGCTCTAAAGCCAAATCAATTTGTTTTTTTTAACAAGATCTTTATATGGAAATAATTCAGAACAATGCACTAATTTCAGCCATTCAGAACAAGCATTTGCTCTGACGATTATTTAAGCCTTTGACTACTTGTAGCTGTTGAAATAGACCCTTCACTTGTTTAAATAAATTAGTCATTCACTAATCTTTGAATTCTAATATCTTTTTCATGATTTTTGCAAATGTCAAGCAATGCAGGACTATTCTTATAAATGCGGTGATACATTCTATATGGTTATTCCATCATACTTCGCTCGGCAACTGGTGTTTCACTTATCAGATGATTTTGGAAATACTTCTGTATATCAACATGTTTAGTAATAGATATTGGAGCTTTATTTTCTGCCAGTAAGTTCATCCAATGTCCTGTACATCCATAAACAATCATATTAGAGTACAAGTGAAATGGAAACCCTGCTTTGCGAAACCGATACTGAACATCTGTTGTTCTATTTATAGATGGGAAATAGAAAATATGGTAAAATTTATATGATTAAAGTACTATATCAGCAACTTTAGCGAATTAATTCTTTATTTGCCATCTCTCTCTCTCTATATATATATATGTGTGTGTGTATCAGTTACATGAAAATACAGTTTCAATCAATAGTATTTAAATACAGCTTAATGACTAGTAGAGTTTATTGCATCCTTAGGTTTTTACCACTTTTTCCCAGGTTTTTACCGGTAAAAAGCTAACCCTGCTGATAGTTCATAAAATAACACTTGTGGATATGATTGCTAAACACAAGTAAAATTAATGTATTTCATAATGAGAGGATTAGACCTCCTTGCAATAAATTGTTTTCCTTCCATACAAAAACTTTTTCTATTAAAATATCAGGTATTTTTCCATTAATTCACATTCATCCCTGTAGTAATTAAAAAATAATAATAATCATTCTATTCTAATATATATATTTTAAATTAATAGATATCTCAAACTATGCCTCACGTACCTTTTTAAAAATGACATGTACATGACTTTTTGTTTCCCCAAAAGATATAAAAATCATTTTTAAAAAATGAAATCATCTAAACATTATAGTTTTACATTTAATGTAAGTACAGTATTGGAATTTTGAAAATAAAAATGTAAAAATTTTAAAAGTGAATACTTTCTTAAAAGTATTTTGAAAATTAAATAAATACCGCTCCCCCACCCCCTCCCTTTAATTTTTTATAAAATGATTTCATTTAATCTAGGGAAGAAGGAAAAAGATTAGTTGCCAGAAAAAAAAAATTGCCTGACAAAATTTCATGACCAATTTTATGTATGAACTGGAATATTAAATATGGACACTGATGAGCTATGTGAGTTCATTTTATATATTTAAACAATGCAGAAGTGTTTTAAAACCATAACCAGGCAGGCATTTCTTATGGGGGGAAAAGGTATTTTTTAGGTTATGAATGTCACTCTTTAAATCTTTACAAGACTTTGATTTATAAAAGCACTTTTAACCTTTTAAAGTTTGGGCACTTTTTTCAAGACACAACAATGAGTGAGTTTTTAGAAAAGGCAATTATGTTTTTACAGTGGAGGGTTGAAAGGAACTATTTTCTGTATAAGGTGCAAAAAGGGGGGGGGGGGGCATTTTTTAAAAACCAAGATGCAGACAGAATGCAGCGTTCTCCTGAAACTGCATTAATATAAGAATAGATAAATCTTAATTTCATTTTGTACATTTTTTATTCAGAGTTAAAAAGTATCCAGGTGCGTTGTTCCAGTCGGCAGAATATTAGTGTGCTCTTCGAAGCCTGGCCCCAGGCTTGGATACTTTTTTACTCTGTTGATTTTACGCTTTGTCAGCACTGTGAATAAAAAGATTCACATAAATTCTGATTTACTATTTCTCAGGTGTATTTCATTGTTTCAATTATTATGTATGAATATGTAAGAATAGGTGTTAAACTAGGTGTTACTTTATACAGTAGACTCCAAATCTGCATAGCGTGGGGCCAGAGGTTGTGTGGATTTCAGGTCATTGCTTTGTTTACATTTTTTAAACAGTAATTTGAATGTAATAATGCAATCGAAATTATAATTAGTGCTAACAATATAGCAAAATTTTAAAATAAGTAAAATAATAAATTAAGATAATTTAAAAAATTATTAAAAGTAAAGCAGTTTCCACCAGGTTTAAAAAGGGAAGGGTGCTACTTGTGGGAAAAGGGCACTTTTGGATTACGAAGGGCATGTTTTGGATTCTTAAGGGCATTTCTTTAAATTTTTAAAGACATTCTTTTGTTTTTAAAACTACTTTTTAATATTTAATAGAGAGAACGCTATTTTAAAGACAGCAATGAGTAAATTTTTACTATGCAAGTAATCTCTATAATAATAGCCTAAGTCATGTGACTGTCATCAATAATTCCGGGCTGACCGCTTCGCTTTTTAAATGCCAAATGGCCATTCCAGTACGTTTATGTTAGTTGAGCTCAGGTGATACATCGCCAAATATTCTTCCATCGCCATCATTTCATTTAAAATATAAACCTATCACTCATTTAATTTAAAATATATAACTTTCATTTCAAACACACGAATTTAAATCACTTGATGATGTAAACACGTGTAACTTGCTTAAAGTCAAGTGAATGTTAAATTTACGATCAACCATTATTGGCATTTAATCTTATTATTTGGCACTGGAGTTTTGGTCAACAGGATAACTAAGTAGCATCCATTTAATCTTATAGTTTGGCGATGGATTTTTGTTCGACAGGATAACCAAGTACTACCGTAATTTGTATATACACAAATATTGTATATATATATAAATAAAATGTTTATATGCAAATAAATACATATAAACAAAAATAAAATTCACCAGATTTGTTTTAAGTTATTTATATATTTTGCCAACGTATTTCACTTTCTGAAGCCCGAATTGCGCCAAGATTTAAAAAAAAAATGCCAAGGCCTCTGTAGTAGAAAAGTACCTAAATAAATAATTAACTGCAATAATAATTACATAAACTAAAATATTTCATTTCAACATCAAAGTATAGTTTCTAAAATATTTCATTTCAACATCAAAGTATAGTTTCTTATTTACATACATTCAAATAAATATATATTCTAAGATAACTTCAATTGAAATTTGGTTGACATCTTTCTATCTCACTTCATAAGGTAAACAAACACGAGATTCATTCAGTAAAAAATAATGTGTCATATTTATGAACTCAAAAATCAAATTTATAAAAACAAAAGTATATATATATTCATTATTTAATTATTAAGTAGTGAAAAAAAATTATAAATGCATGATTTGAAAATTTTAATTTATTAATACTAAGAAATAACATTGAAGTAACAGCATGTTTAAGTAAAATAAGTTTAATTTAGATAGTTTATGAACAAATCTAAGTTTAAACACTTGAAATTTCACTCATTTTGCATCATTCATCACAGCTATGGAAAATAAGTGGTATGTCAAAAAAGACGAAATAAGCATAACAGCAAAAAATGTATGAAATATTATCCAGATCGCAGAGAATTCTTGATTTCTCTATCAATCTTTGGATTTGGGGAAGAATTAAGCAAGTAAATTAGTTTAAGATTGAAACTAACATGATGCAATGCTTAGTGTACATTTAAGGGAAACCAAACTTGGTCGCCAGAGGCGGCTAGTTTTTTAAATAAACAAATTAGTAAAGGCACTTTTTTCACGTGGGGGCAACAAGGGAGCTAATTTTTTAAATGAGGGGCAAGAGGGGTGCTATTTTGTAAACCTAAGGGCAGGCAGGGTGCAGCACCATCCTGAAACTGCCTGGGGGAAACTCTGGTAAAGGTAGAGTAAATAATGTATCATACAGCACGATCGTGCTGTATAGTAGAGCTCAGCCGCATCTTTTACGTTTTGAAACATGATGAAAAGACAACAACTCAATTACAATCCAAACCAGAAAACATTCAGTGATGAATGGTGGCTTTTTGGAAATTCTTAATTTAGCGATGTGCTTTTCGAAGGTCGGGTAAAAAAAAATCCAATATTAAGGAAATGGCACCCATTTAAACTTTACATGGCGTTCCATAATTTAACAATATAGAAGTATATCCTTCAATCTTTCTTACCTGTTGCCAAATCCTAAAAAGCGGCACAATAATTTAAAAAAGTGATAACACGTGTATTTTGTTTTAAATAAAAATCGGATTTTCTCGCTATATTTTTACATTTTTCAAATCGACGTCATTCTAATCAGAAAATGAAAATATTTCCTATATATATGCAAAAACTTTAACTAAACACGTGTTAAAATGAAGCAGTATCTTCATTTCAATGTTTTTAATGTTTAAAAATCTATTTTAATACAGAAGTTTTAATTTTAAAAAAACAATTTAGGAAAAGATAATAAAAAAAATCGTTTGCTAGGTATGACGTCAATTTCTGTTTAACGGACATAACTTTGTAATGATGTTTTATTCTGAAATTATTATTATTATCATCCATAAAACGAAAGATTTATTTTTAAGTCTTATGAACGAAATTTGCGGTAAATGCTAGTTCATTTGGTTGTATTTATTGCATTTCCCTGCATATTGTCAAGAAAATTGTATACTCCTATTCAGGGTTGTTACGTTTAAAACATTTTGTTTAAAACATTACATTTAAAACAGTGTTTAAAACATGTTTATTAAAGAATCGTTTGATATTGAAGTTGTACGCTTTATTTATGCAACAAATACATCATTTTCATGTGTGGATTATTCAGAATTTAAAAAGATGGTGTTGAGTACAAAACCTGGCTACAAACCACCAAATCATCATGAAATAGGAGGCATATTACTTGACAAAGTGTATGAATCTGTGCTGGAAACTTATAAAAATGATTTAAGAGAACAGATTGTTTGTGCTGCTCTTGACAGATGGAGTAACATTCTCAATGAGCCAGTTGTAGGAATTACAGTATCTTGTAAAGGCCAAATTTACTTAGTAGATTCAATTAATACATCTGGCCATCCTCATGAATTTAATTATCTTTGTGAGCTTGCAAGTATTGCCATAAATAAAGTCGAGGAACGCTATGGTTGTTTTATTGGCAGCTTTGTAACAGACAATGCTGCCATGAAGATGAGAAATGAACTTAAAAAGATTGAGAGACATAATATGAATATTTTAACTTATGGATGTTCAGCTCATGTCTTAAATCTTCTAGCAAAAGACATTAAAATCTCTAATATAAAAGCTCAAGTTTTGATATTGTTAAATATTTTTGAAATGATCATTTTGCTTCAGCAAAGCTTCGGGAAATAGTTGCTAAAAAGCTTGAGTTACCATCAGGTGTCAGGTGGAATTCCATGTTGGACACAATGGAGTCTTACATAAGCAATTGGTCACAAATTTTCAAAATTTGTGAAGATAATCGAGAGAAAATCAATTCTGATATTTCTAAGAAAGTCCATAGACTTGCAGTTAAGAAGAAATGTTGAAGATTATATCCAAAGGCTCAAACATATTGCAATTTCATGTGACAAAGCTGAGTAATAATTGCATTATTAGTGATGTAGTTGAAGTTTGGAAAGATTTTAAAAAAGAAATATCAGAAATATGTGCTGCTAGTAATCTTACCATGATTACAAAAAACATTGAAAAAGCCATAGAAGATAGATATGAATTGGCCATGACATCTGTACATTTCTTGACAGACATTACTGATCCATGCTTTAAAGGAGAATCACTTACAATTGATGAGACAGAAAAAGGCATGAACCTTGCAGCCGAATTATGTCCTGAACTAATTCCTATAATTATAAACTATAAAGCTAAGCCAGCTCCATTCTCCAGTTATATGTTTGATGCTATTAATAATAATGCAAAAAAATAAATAAAAATGATATGCTGTCAGTTACCAATCATAAATTCGTTGTTCAAGAATCAAAGTGCACAATTTTGTAGAAATAACACCTTTATCTTGGTAGATAAGCTTTGAAAAACACGTCGATAAAAATATGCTGATCACAAAACAATTACATACAGCTGTGTGGATGGTTTAGAAAGAGTTTTCGACTTTTGGCTTTGTGCTGAGCAAAACTAGAAACCAGTTAGGTGTTGATAAGGTTGCCAAGCTATTTTTAAGAACTTAATAATTAGATGTTTTAGTTTAGAATAAAAAATTAATTGTTAATTAATGTTTGGTATTTATTAAATTTTTTTCTTATTTACTGTTTTTTGAAAATATTTTCATTCTTTATATTTAATTTAATTTTTGCTCGCTTTAATCAAAATTGTGCTGTTGAATGAGAAAAAAGCGTTTTAAACGTTTAAAACATGTTTTAAACAAAATAAACACGTTGTTTTTTTTTTCTAAAAAAAACATGTTTTTTTCCAACCCTGCTCCTATTGCACGCGCCAAAGAAAACATGCATTTTAATTTTAAAAGCTGAAAAACTTTAGTATAATTACGTCATTATAACGCCAAATGAAATTCAATTTTGCGAGTTAAAAAAATTACTATTGTTGGCATGCATGCCATAAGTGGCACGCTGCAGATTATTTTTGGCACGGCATAGATTTAAGTTATACATCAAAATATAGTAGAATTTCACAAAATGCATTAATTAATATAGATGTTAACTGTGTCACTTGAATCCGATTAGTTCGGTTGGTTGTGATTGTCGCACAGATTGAAGAAATTGAAATATAACTTAATTTATCCGAATCAAGCTCAATATTCGCTCATAAAATTTTGCGAATTAGAAGATTATCGCTAAACAAAAATTAAAAGTGTAATAAGCAAAAATGCTGATTTTAAAATTAAAACAACTTGGAATTCAATTCCAGACACTAAAAGCTATGGTTTCTGGCGCTTGCGATTTTGACAATTTTTTCTGCAAAACGTTCTTTTCGTTGAATTTTTTTTTTTTCTTTTAACTAAAAACGTCTTGTCAAGTGAGCGCAATTAAACTTGCATTCTATCGAAAAATAACCAAGTACAAGGCGAATATAAATTATTTGGCATTTAAGATGAGACAACAGAAATAATATTTTAAAAATAAATTTCTACAGTATAACATCAAATATCACCTGTATTTTTTTAATGCTAAAAACAAAATTTTAAGTAGTTTTGATTCATTATTATTTGATCCATTAAATTTTTTTATTGTTGGCACGTCATGATCACGTAAAGTATATTTTGGGGGAAATTTGGCATGTGGACGTGAAAAGGTTCGCCATCCCTGGTCTAAGAGCTAGCAACGTTTTCGTCCCTTGATTTTAGCAAGGCTCATTTATCTATACGCTCTTCCGCTTTATGGTGTAGTATGTATGTGAACGGCCTGGCTGGCGGCAGACGTTACGTTTACCTGCAGGAGAAGGGGTTATGCAGATGAAAAAAATTCAAAATTACGTGCTTTTAGCAAGGCTCATGTTTCTATATGCTCTTCCATTTTATGGTGTACGTATGCGGACGGTCTGGCTTTCGGGAGGTGTTGCGTTTACCGGCGGGAGAAGGGGTTATGCAGGTGAAAAAACTTAAAAAATTCGTCATTTTAGCAAAACTCATTTTTCTATATGCTCCTCATTTTTATGGTGTAGTATGTATGTGGACGGTCTGGCTGGCGGGAGACGTTGCGTTTACCTGTGGGAGAAGGGGTTATGCAGGTGAAAAAACTTCAAAATTATGTCATGAAACACTTCTGACCTTCCTTGTACCTTTCAAGGCCAAGGTTGAGAAAGGTTGTATGAAGGAATGTCTGTAGTTTGTTGGCTAGAAAAGTAGAAATATGGCTTTTGGGATTAAATAATCCCGTGCGTGTACAAACGTTGCATTTCAATATGTTCATTCGTTACGGGATAACACACACTAAAATAATTTTACTGAAAGAGTGAAATAAAAGCTGCCTTCATATGTTGATGAAAGTGTATTAAATGTAATTACTGTAAATTTTATAAAATAATTCATGTTTTAAGAGGTAAAACAAATTGTTGCATATTTTCTAAGGAAAAAAACACGATTTTCACAGAAACTGTTATAAGATCGGAAAATAAATATGAAACGCTTGATTTTTCTTTAAAAAGAAGTAGTACTGATGCATTTTACAATATAGAGTAGTAGACTTTTTTTAAAAGCGCATTTAGTCAAAAATATAATGGGAGACAAAATGAGGTGAAATTTACATCACGCGTGTGTTAACGTTACAAAAATAGGTGCATGAGCTTACGGTTCATTTAATTATGCCCTAAACGATGCCCGGTAACATGCGCCAATTGTCTGTAGGCTCAATTATATAATTTATCCGTACCAAATACACCAATTGTCAATAGATTCGTTTATGTAATTTATCTCTTTAATTAATGCAAACTGATAAAGGACACCTACTTTCTAATTTTCCTGATTTTTGGATCAATGTTTGTAAATATGTTAGTCATCGTGATATTTTAGTTTGACCTCCGAAATATTATTATACATATCCAATATTAGTAATATTTGTGATATTACTTACAGGTGTATTGTGTAATATTTTCAATCACTTTTGATCATTTTTCTGCATTCAGTCGTTTTCAGGCTTTTTTTTAAATTTTAAATTCCAAAGGCAGAGATTTTCCCTTTTTATAGTTTTTTCGCAGTTTTAATTCATTTCTTATAACTGTTTCTTACCCTAGCTTTTTGTGTGTTTGAGGGGTTGGCCTAGGATACTGCATAGTCCCTTACACCAAAGGAGCGTAGGCACATAGCAGAAAAATTCAAGAGATCACACTATATATAAAACTTAGTCTAAGGACTAGTCTGGCAGTCAGTCCTGAGTAAAGTACAGGTCAATATCCCAATATGGGGTTTAGCAATAAGTATGGGGTCATCAGAGCTCTTGAAATACACTGGTGAACCAATGTTTCTGTTAGTTTTTGTTCGGGACAATTGGTTGGGCCGGTTAATTGGGATCATTGGTTGGTTAATTGGGGCGGTTGTTTGGTAAATTGAAGTTGGTTGATTAAGTTCCTGAAAGGATCTGAAAAAGATGTGAAATGATATAAAAAACTGGTGGAACCAGAGAGAAAAGTAAAGCTCGATCTAAAAAAGTTACAGTAAAAAATTGCCAAATAGTTTCAGTTTAAAAAAGTAAATAATGCGTAGAAAAGTAATGGAATCAGATTATCTGTAAAGCTCATGAAATTACCCAAATTTTTCTTGATAGCTGAAAATGTGGACTGAGCTTTACTGGTGCCTTATATTAAAAATCATATTATGCACTCAAAATGAGTACTGGGTATAGTAAACAGAATGTATAGTTATATGCAAAAAAATTTCTCTCAGGCCCAGAATTGTGGACATGATTGCACCAAGTCAAGCTAAACTCCACAAAGCTGAAAGAATGTAAACCATGAAGTAATATTTTAAGTATAACATTAATATAGTCAAGTTGTTGAGGAATTGTTGTTATTAACATTTCTGACATAACACATGTAGCGTAATAATTTTTATTTCATGTAATTACTGCAGTGATGGAACAGCTGCGCCAATGGACTTTACCCATGTGACGTCAGTCGCGGGTAAACCAAAGAAAAACACCAATAGGCGTGAAGAACATTTCAACACTGCTTCCCCTTCGTCCAATAAACAGCCTTTTTCTGAGGGTATCTACCCGCAGAGGCGTGGCGGTTGCCATTTGTGGGTAAAGTCCATTGCACCAAATCGATAATGCTGCGCATTTCTGCGCCAAAACGATCATTTTTCAACAAAATTGCGCCCAACTGCGCCAATTCAATAATAATTCTTGAGCCAAATCGATCATTTCCCACACGAATTTCGCCAAAAGATTGCGAAAAACATGCGAATTTGGTCAAAAGATCGCGAAAAACACACGATGTTTCTCAAATGATCACGAAAAAAAGTGAATTTTAACAAAGGATCGCTAATTTCGTCAAAAAACGAACAAAACGCAGTCAAAAGATTGCGAAAAAAACGTGATTTTGTTAAAAGATCGCGAATAAAACCCAAATTTCGCCAGAAAGTCATGAAAAGACGCAAATTTTGTCGAAAGCTCGGGAAAAACATGCGAATTTCGTCAAAGGATCGCGAGAGAAACGTGAATTTTGTCTAAAGATCGCTAATTTCGTCAAAAAACGAACAAAACACGGTCAAAAGATCGTCAAAAAATGCTAATTTATTTAAAAAAGAGAAAAAAACCCACAAATTTCATCAAAAGGTCTCAAATTTCGACAAAAGATCACGAAAGACACAAGATTTTCGTCAAAACATCGCGAAAACACGCGAATTTGTTTCAAAACATCGCGAATAACATGAGAATTTCGTCAAATGATCGCAAAAAAACGTGAATTTTGTCAAAGGAGCGCTAACTTCATCAAAACACGGTCAAAAAATCGCGAAAAAATGCTACTTTCGTTAAAATATCGCGAAAAAAAAGCAAATTTCATCAAAAGGTCGCAAAAAACATGCAAATTTCGTCAAAAGATCGCGTGAAAAAAACGTAAATTTTGTCTAACGATCGCTAATTTCGTCAAACAACGAACAAAATGGGGTCAAAAGATCGTGAAAAAATTCTTTTTCGTTAAAATATCGTGAGAAAAACACCCACAAATTTCATCCTCGCGAATAAAACGCAAATTTTGTCAAAAGATCGCGAAAAACACGCGAATTTCGTCAAAGGATCACGAAAAAAAAGTGTGAATTTTGCCAAAGGCTAGCTAACTTCGTCAAAAAACGAACAAAACACTGTCAAAAGATCGTGAAAAAACGATACTTTCATTAAAATATTGCTAAAAAATGCAAATTTCATTAAAAGGTTGAAAAAAACACATGAATTTTGTCAAAAGATCACTAATTTCGTCAAAAAACGAACAAAATGGGGTCAAAAGATTGTGAAAAAACGTGAATTTCATTAAAAGATTGTGGGAAAAAACCACAAATTTCATCAAAAGGTCGCAAAAAACTGCAAATTTCGTTAAAAGATCTCGGAAAACCGCAAATTTCTTCAAAAGATTTCGAAAAACATGCTAAATTCGGCAAAAGATAGCGAAAAACATGCTGATTTCAACAAAGGGTCCGAATAAACACACGAATTTGTCAAAGGATTGCAAAAGAATGCAAATTTTGTGAAAGAGTCGCGGAAAAAACGCAACTTTTGTCAAAGAATTGCAGAAAAAAACCGACTTTCGTCAAAGAATTGCAGAAAAAACGTGAATTTCGTCAAAGAATACCAAAACGACGTTTTGATGCTCCAAAATAGTTATTTTCTTCTCCAAAATGAGCATTTTTGCTGCTCCAAAATGGCTTTTTACTGCTCCAAAATGAGGTTGATGCTGTTCCATCACTGTTACTGTAAAAAGGGACCTTATGTCAATGGCCAGACAAGTAGTTAGTATATGGTTGAATCGTACACGCTTAGGGTTTTGGGCTTATTTTGGACTTTGATCTTCCAGGCTTATAAGTGACCCCTGGAATGGAATTTGGTCCATACTTCGTACTGAAAGATCACCCCTGTTCTCGATACCTCTCATGTTCTCGCTCGTTTCCAAATCAACCTCTAACCTATTCTTACGAGTCCAAATTTTTAAACTGGTTATGAATGATTGGAATTCAGAATGAGTTAAAAATGCCTTTACTTCCCTGATTGATTTTAAGGCACCAGTAAAGCTCAGTCCACATTTTCAGCTATCAAGAAAAATTTGGGTAATTTCATGAGCTTTACAGATAATCTGATTCCATTACTTTTCTACGCACTACTTACTTTTTTAAACTGAAACTATTTGGCAATTTTTTACTGTAACTTTTTTAGATCGAGCTTTACTTTTCTCTCTGGTTCCACCAGATTTTTTTATATCATAATTAAATACATTACAAAGATGATACATTTTCCTTGAATTGTTGAATGAAACTTGTCTAACTAGGGTATGAACCCTACTAATTCACATAAAAATCGTAAATTAAGGGAGTTTTATTTCAGGTTTAGCCAGATTTGATACACAAAAAAGCTTGATTATACATAAATATATTTTGTAAAAAGATTGCAAAAACCAGTGATACAGGCATGAAAGAGTCCATTTAGGAGGTGGAATTCCTCCTAAAGGAGGAATTCCACCTTTTTAAAAGCAAATTTGGACATTCTCTGAATTGATGCAAAAATGCAAAGAAAATATTAGAAGCATATGGGAAGGGGGGCGAGGTCTAGAAAGCTTAATAATTAGACATTTTGTCTACTCAAACCCTTGGAGTTTGTTTCTGAATTGCTGTTCTATCAAATCAAAGGAAGCTTTTATTATAAGCATCTGAAAGTCATGTAAATTAAGTTCTTTAACTAAGGAAATGAAAAGGAAGTTTCCATAAGGTTCTTTTGGAATAAAATATTTTATTCTATTTATAAAACACTTCTGGGTAATTTCAGTGATGTATTTCTGGAGTAAAGATAACTTTGGTGTGCATATATTTAGAATAGATTTTTTTTTTCTTTTAATTAATGTCTTAAACATTCAAAATAATACATTTATTTTGAAAAATTAATCTGTGTACTTCACATAAGTTCATCAGATACATTTGGATGGATTTATACTTTTAGCAAACACTTTCCAGTTTTCTTTTTTGATTTATACATTTATTGTTATTTTTTTTTTCTTCTTTTAATACTTTCTAAGTTACAACCCCTCCCCCCCCCCCCCCAAAAAAAAAAGCAAAAACAATCATATGTACAGTTATAATTCATTTTACTGTATGAATAACTGTTGAAATGCATTTAAATTATACAAGTTTGACCTTATTGTATAGATGGGGAAAACAATTCCACCTTTTTTCCCATTTCCTACTTTCATGCCTGGTGATATCAGCAATGTCTGGAATTTTTCAGAAATAAATACTTCCTTCTTAAAAAAGCATGAATTCAGTCATATTAACGAGAATTATATATTAAAATACATATAGAATAATAATAATTAAAACTAATTTTGTTCGTACATCTGAACTGAAAGTTTCATTGTTTACATTTTCAATTATTTGAGGAATTCTACTGTATACGTATTAATTACATATTATTTACATATAACTTTTAATTCTTATGACCTTTTTTACTGATGTTGCTTTTCCAACTGCAAATTGACGCTGTACCAGATATAATGGAATAATTTGAAGAAAAAGTTATTTAAATGTCTGTAAAAAAAAAAAAAAAAAAACGTCTTGTAAAAATGTTGCACAAATAGATAATTCCATTTGAATAATTACAAATATTGATCATTTGTCCATTTGCAAACACACCAGAGTTGTAAAAAACCCAGCCCGGGTGGGTTTTATTAAAAAACCTGGGTTAAATGGGCAATTTTCCCTGGGTAAATTGGGTTAAAAATGCCAAAATGTGGAATATGATTCCATCTTCCTCCCAAATAATAATCTTCAGGGTTGCCACTGTATAGGAAAAACTGGAAAAGTGAGGGAATTTAAAAATGAATATTAAAAACAAGAAATGTTACTAAATTTTGGTACTTTGCAAAATTTATCCATTGAAATTTTGAAAATTCTCAGAGGAATTACTCAGGGAAAATTTAATTTCTTGCTTAGGAAAGTGCAAGGAATTTGATTGCCGAAATAAGTGGCAATCCTGATCTCAAATGCAATCTTTGTGAACACTTCATAGTTTAAAAGATGGGAATGACTTCATAGTTTTAATAAGGATCTCAATATTTTCCCCTGTTCTTAAAATATGTATAAATAAATAAATAAATATATATATATATATGTATGATCCCTGTAATTTAAATAACAAATTTTAAATTGCAAAGCTATCAGTTGTGTGTTATTTAATAATAAAATATAAATATAACTTAAAAAAAAACTTGCTCCTTTGAAATTATCATAAGATTAGCAAATGTTGATAAAAAATATCTTGCAACAAAAATTTTTCTTATGTATATACAGGGTGTCCACTCTCAACGGTGTCCAATGGCTAATTCCTAAACCGTTAGTCATAGACATATAGTTCAAATTACAAAAATGTTTTAATTTGAGGCAAAGAAATATTTAAAAAGCGATTTGGGTCAATAAAACATTTCTTAAAAAATTATGAAATTTAAGTTTTTATACGGCCCCCAGTCTTATAAGTTATATTTAGTAAAATTTTCCTATTACACTGACAAGACAGACAAAAAAAGTCCCGTTCAACACTAAAATTGACTGAGTTATGAAACTTAAAAAATGCATGACTTATACCACTTTTCTGCATCTGAACACAAATGAGTTTGGCCATGCTTTGAGGGGTCATTTCCTAAGTGCTTAAAGTATTCAAAGAACTTTTCACATGTATCTGCACTTTGAAAAAAATAGTACAAGTGTTACGACTGAGTTAACTTTTATTAAGTTTCAGATTGGCTAAAATTATTGTATTTTAACATATGTTTTATTTTGTAAGGATTTGACTTTCTTTTCATGATTTCTTTTAACAAATATTATGTTATTTTATTTAACTTCAATGATCGTATGTATGTTTTCCTAGTTCAAAATTTGTACTCGAAATTTAACTCACTTTCAAATATCTGATCGAGATTAAATTTTACATGTATACTGACATAAATTCGATAACAATCTAATATTATTATTATTTTCAGTGGTTACCATTCATACTTATTTTACAGGATAACACAAAAAATGTCGGATAGATTACTGCCAAGAAGTTTATGAAAAAGTTTTAGATTGGATAACACAAGACTGCGATGGTTGTGTTTTTTAATTTTTATGTATTTTTTTAACACTGAATATGAGAATTACCTTAATTTTTAACCATCATCTTAGGATGTTTTGCAAATCATAAATTGTCAAAGTTAAAAAATAACAAAAATCAAATACTATAAAATAGAGGAGACGGCTGAGTTTTTAAACTTTTTGATAATTGATTTTTATATACTTTTTATCACTGAATCTGGAAATGACCTTCATTTTTAACCATCACGTTATAATTTTTTTGCAAATCGTAAATGTCAAAGTTAAAATATAGCAAAAATCTGATAATATAAAACCGATGTAAAACTTTTTATTTAATTTTCCTGATGTGGTGGTTAAAAATGAAGGTCATTTTTGGATTCAGCAGTAAAAAATGATACTATAAAACAGATGTAAAACTTTTTTTATTTAATTTTCTGTTACTTTTCGGTTAGCCGGCACCAGTGTTATATATACATATTTATATACATAATACATATATGTATATACTATATATGTATATTTACATACATATTGTATGTATATAAATATGTACAGTATGGAACCATTTATCCGGAAACCAGTTAACCGTAAACCAGTTATCCGGAATATTTCTGATAGACTGATTTCAGAATCTTTGCAGAAGAAGGTGTCATACATTGCCAGTTTGACATAGGCTTTGCTTGAAACAATTGTACAATTTGATGACAACATCTAGTATTTTTCGTCATCACATTTAGTTGTATTTTAGATGTTTTAATTTTTATGCAGAGGAAACAGAAGAATTTTTGTTCCTAAGGGATTCCCATAAATTGCCTTCTTTTAAACTCTGGCTAATTTTTTATCTTTCTTGCATTGATTTTTAATCCAACTAATCTAATAATTTAAAATGAGAAATAATGCCACAACCACGCATATTCCATAAAATTTATCGAATGGATGCTGCTAATGCACAACCAGTTAACCGGAAAAACCAGTTATCCGGAATACATCTGACCCCAAGCATTCCGGATAAATGGTTCTGTACTGTATATATAACACTGGCGCCCGGCTAACCGAAAAGTACCAATTTTCCTTACGTGATGGTTAAAAATGGTCATTTTCGGATTCAGCAGTAAAAAGTAAATAAAATAATTTAATAAATATAATAAGTTTAGTAAATATAATACTCTTGAAGCTAACTGAAAAGCTTAAATTTATGTTTTAAATTAAAAGCTAAAACGTTTTAAAATTATAGGGTTCCCAATCTAAAAGGGCAAGTAAATTAGTACAAATATATTTTCTAAGATTCATAAATAAAACAGAATAACCATAAACAACAAATGCATCATTTGTTTCTTTCCAGAAATATATTTAAAAAACCCAGGCTTTTTAAATGGGTTTTTTTTATAAAAAATTCAGCCCGGGCAGCTACCCACTACAACCCTGAAACACACACAAAATGGGTTGAGGTCAAAACCATTTGAGATGTTTTGGATATTAGAAGAAAACTGCAAAGCTCAATTTATAAAGAAAAAAAAAAAATGTGCGAATTCTTAGAGTTCAGTTCACCTCTAATATTTTAAAATTTGCTTTAGAATACAAATGATAGTAAGTTTGTTAATAAAGTTTATGATAATAAAATCTCTTCAAAACTTCTGTTTTGGGAATATCTACAATGTCTCGTTTATCCTCACAGACAGGAACCATGCTGAGTAGCTAGTAATAAATAAATAACTCTGTTAAGACGCGTTTCAAGGGAGTGGACAAAAGTCGCATATTAAACGTGATTTGTATAATGTTACATGAACTGTGCTTATTTACATATCTAATCATTTAAATGTGTTAAAATCATATTTAGTGATTGTGATAACAAGTACCATTATAATTTGTCCTTCTTTTTAATATAAGAAAAAACTACCGTTATTAATCTTTGGGTAGCATAGCAAAAAGTAAAGAAAACATTGAAAACAAAATAATTAAACAACCGCAGTCATATTTGTTTAATCTTTGCGAGTTTAATTTTTTTTTTTTTACCTATAATGCATTATAAAAAATAGTTGGGATATAACATACATTTAAAACCTCACTAATAACAGGTATAATCATCTGTAATCATAATAATTTTTATGACGTATCTGTGTATTCTGAATTCGTCTAATACTACAATGAAAACAAAAGACAAAGAATGTTAGGAAGCGAGATCAAAGAAGAATGGCAGTGTTGGTAATTTAGTGGGATTTTTTTTATTCAGGTATCTGCCACTATTTTCGATTAGTAGTAATCGCCTTAATTAATCTGTTATTAAGTAAAGTAAATATACTTATTTGTAAACAATCATTTTTATCTGAATAAAAAACATCTGCTAAATTGGCCACACTGGAGTAGAGAGAAGGAATTAGCATCTTGATCAATCGATTCGTGTCTTAAGCGAGATTTTTTTACTCAAGGGACCGGAAATCTATCGCGTATTAAGCGGGATCACGTAATAACCGTTCACGTATTAAACGTGATATTTTTGCATTAGACTTATGGGAGATGTTCAAGGGATTAGAAAGAATCCACGTATTAACCGTGAGCATCTTAACCGGGTTCAACTGCATTTTTAACAGAAATGACTGATCTACAGAAAACATGTTAAGATAAACCTCTCTATTCTAGAATCCTGCCTATAAATGTAAATGAATAATCTATAATAATAAAGACTTGTGTATGTGTTGTGTTTGTCAGTGGTTTTATGAAGAGAGTACTGCATGATTTGGCAAGAATAGAGAAGAAAACTCTCCATACATTTTGAATCGCCAAATTGTCCCAGGAAAAAATTAAATAACCATTTGACTGGAAATTATGTCTTCTTTCAATCTGTTTTGTATCAAATTCCGATATTTTCAATGCAGACACATAATTTTAACTCTTTAGCTTTCTTGGTAAATTTAACTTTAGGTTACCAAATGGGAAGTCATTTGTTTAACAGGGTGTCTACAGAATCTGGAAATCAGGGAAAAGTGGGAGAACTTTGTAAAAATACTCGAAAATCAGAGAAATTTGTCTATATGCAAAAATATTTGCATTTTCACCATGCCAACGAGTTCGATTCGTCTATTTTATACACCATATTCTTTCACATGCGATTAGTCTTTCCCAATATTTTTAAAAACTGCGTATGGTATGAGTTTTTGATATTTAATGCAAATTAAAGTGATCAGATGTCCTCATTTTCTGTAGATAGTGCTTATATTGAAGGCAATTTACCCATTTTTAAATGATACATTAGCATAACCTGACCATGCAGCCAGCTTAATCCAATTATCTATCCCGTCAGATGTAGGTAAGTCTTAGAATTGAATATTTTTCAGAAAATGAGGAAATTTTCTGGTCACCATATATCCATTGGCCGCTGTATGAAGTTGGACTAAATTTTGAGTTCAGATTTAGAAAACTATCAACCAACATTTAATGAATAATAGGCAATTTTTGTTTTTTCTCCCAAATGAGATGTTAGCAAGCTGGATAAGTGTATTATACGAGGAATCGGCATACATGAAAAAATACTGTATGTGTACTGTTAATAATGGAAGTCTGATAGTCAGGGAACTTTTTTTTTTTTTTACAATTTCTGTAGACACCCTGTTTAAGTAGTTATTTGTTATTGTTGCAATGCATATAGTTTTTTAAGCAGAACTTGAATATTACACTGAGGAATGATTGGTAATTTCGATTTGCAAGTTTATAAAAAATCTATTTCTGTTAAAAAAGGCAAACTCACATTTTTTGAAAATTTAAAAAATACTTATTTAAAAAAAAAGGAAATTTAACCTATGATTATTTTTAAGGGATAGATTTCTATAAGCTTCAAATATGCAAAAATAATATAAAATTTTTCTGTTTTGCAATGATTACAAATGAATTTACCATTGGAGTTCCACCTTCATAACTCCTTAACTATTATTTATGCAGACTGACTTGCCATTCAATATTCTAACATAAACTATGTCAAAATTAGGTGTTTGTAATAAGTTTGGTGCAATTTCAGCATTAAGATGACTGCTTTAACTTATCTGGTGATTAAAATGTATTGAGGTATTTCTGAAATTATGCACTTTGAAGGCAGTTTTTGGATTTTTATCTACTAAAGATCATGTATTCTGCAGCTTAAAATAGCTTCCCTGTGTTCCAGATGAACTTGAAAAAAAATAACTGTGGATAGTGGTACCTTCGTCATCTTAATAGTATCATCCATTTAATTTTTTAAAAAAATATTTACTGTTTAAAAAAAAAAAAAAAGTGCTGTTCTGTTAAAAAAAAACCCTCCGGGCTCTAACTTCTGTATTTTTAGCAATATTTCTAACCTCCACTTTTTTTACCTGGGGTGCACTTTTCTAACCTTTGCCGACACTCCTTTGACCACTCTTTCATATTATGCACCATAGTCGTACATATTTTAATTCCAATTTTTACCGCCAGAGGGCATCTACCTATCTCGGGTGCTATGGGCCTGATCCCCTCGACTAATATATCTACGGATAGTTTGTAAAATGCACTTTCGTTTGGATAGAGGTTTGTTTAGATTAGAGTGCGCCTCCTGGTTGTGAAATGTGCAACTAACAGATTTTGTAAAAGGATAAAATATTTTGAAAGGAATATTAAACGAAACCCTCTGTGCGATCTGTCATCACACTTACCCACTTGTTATATTTTTTGTTTCTCTACAAATTTGCAATAGCATGCATTCTCGAAGGTTAAAGAATTTAGCATGTACAAGCATTCCAGCTCATAGGTGTATGAGAAATGAGTGCAACATTGAAAGTCGTTTTTATTTTCACACTATAGATTACATTTCTAACATTTTAAAATTGTAAACCTTAAGGTAATCCTGGGTGGGGGCTGCTAGTAATTAATAAGTTAAATGATAAAAAAAGGCTAATGAAGTAAATAATAATATAAACAAATACTTATATAAATATAACAACTATTTAAATTATTTCAGTAAAACAAAATCCAGTGTGAAAGGAAATGGTAATTTTCTTAAGACTAGTGTGAAAAACCAGTCAGTGAAGGGAGAAAAACATCTTGTCACGTGATCAAAATCGCTTATAACTCAATAGGTTATTTATCAAAAAATGGGAAAAACATTACGATTCCAAATCGCTTCCAGAATCAGGCCTGTTGATTGTATATCTTTACGTTTAAAAATGACTCCGTCATTGTGTTGGAAAGTTTCATGCTTGTTGAGCAGTGAACTTGCCTTAATGATTAATTAGTAATAAATGTGTAATTAAACTAAAAACCCTGGAATTGATTTTGCCTCACTCCTGTTGCCAAGTTCATTGGTCGCTCAACCTCGTTTTTGTGAAGTCTGGCATTTCTTTTCTTGCCAATTTCTTTCCATTCAATAAGTCAATCCATGAATCAATCATGCCTGTGTTTTAATTTCCCACAGAGACAGGTGTATAATCAAAATAATTAGGGATTTATTTTATTTTAAGATATGTGATTAAATGTGAAAAAAGTAAAATTTGTAACAAACAATGCAATAGTTTATTTTTAATACTCTGGAACATTTTCTTTTACTTGGTAATTTCACTTTTTCCTCTCCAATTTTCATATGGAAATTTTGTTGCTAAAATTATATTTGGAGATTTCTTATTAACCAGTGAATCTTCGCACATGAGATATAAAGGGGGAAAAGTTTTAAAAACTATGCCTAATATGGCAACTTCACTCTTGCTGAAAAAATTGTTCCTTGCTATAAGTTTTGGAACTTTCGTAATCAGCACTCCTACCCAGAGTTTTTCTTATGGGAGCCCAGGGTTCATAAATATATTTTCGAAAATACCCGGTATTTTGATATATATCCAATGTTTTCGATATATATCTGATATTTTAAAAATTAGTCAACTTACTGCTGATAATAAACATTTTCAAGCATAATATAAATTAGAAAATAAAACATATTGCACTTGATATGAAAACTTGATCAAACAATTACAATGTACTAAAAGTAATTTTTTTTTTTTTTTACTTTGAACAGAATGGAAAATCAGAAACAAGTTGCTTTTTATACACTTACATAAAAAAAAAAAAAAAAAAAAAAAATCCCCCATAGGATTCAGTATCAACTATGAAGAAATCAGAAATTTATAAAACAAAATTTTAAATACAAAATAAACATAAATGTAAGCTTATGTTATTTTTTATTCCCTAAGATGTACAATTTAAACTGAACTAACCAAAACAGATTCTTTTCTAATGAAGCTCTGTATAACTGATTATCTAAATTAGACAGTTCCTTTCATTCATCATATTCTGTTCTGAATTATGTCCCACATAATCTACATTTAAAAGTAAAAAATTCAAGCATAAAACTTGGAAAATATATTTTTATCTTCTTTGCCTAAAAAATCACTACCAGAGACAAAAGTTCTTTGTCAAGTAGCAGTTGAAAATATTCTTTATGCTTGTTTTAGCTGTAAATATCAAAATTACCTTGCACAATATTTTGAAAATAAATATCAAGTAATATGATATGAAAATATAAAAAATCTTGATTTTTGAAGATATATATCAACGAACCCTGTAGGAGCCACGTAGTGTATTCACAAAGATTGACTAAATACTTATTTTGATAAATACAGAAACATTTGATTACTACAATAGTTATAACAAAAACTTATTAATCTACTCTCGGTATATAAAATAGCTAATTTGGATGTATGAAATTTCCCCCTTGTTTCCTTTTCAATTTAAACGATATTACCATTTACCTATTGCTCTCGCTCTCATCCACATCAGTGAAAAAAAATTATTGTCGCTATTATAGAAATGCCATTAATATTAAAATTAAAGACCTTAATAAGTCAATAATATTTGTTTTTTAGTATTTTAAGAGTTATACGAGACCTTGGTTACATGTGAATTCTTCATCGTAGATGTGTTATCGATGAAACTGGTTTATTTCACAGTAAAATTCAGTGACCTCTCAGTTATACGCCAAATTCTCTTGGTCCCGTCAACGCTTTATGAGAAAAATGTTAAACTTCTCTCACTTATACGATGCATTAAATGGTTCATATGATTTTACATTTCTCATTCAAGAATTCATTTTTATAATCTGTAAAGTACAAATCATTCACATTGTCTTCCCTTTATCCTTTCACTATTATTAAAGTGTTTATCAATAATGAATAACATTTCTTATCTACCTTAGTGTGTTAATGATGAAATCTATGGAGGGAGGATGGTTGTATGGAATTTCCTTGTGCCTGCCATTTAACAAAAGCCAAATGACCACCTGCAAATCACGTCTCTGTATATTGCTGAGTGAGAAATCAGGTTTTTTGCAAAATGCACTTTGAAGGAAAAATTTAACAGCTTTTAGGAATGAGGTTGTTTAAAGAAAAATCGACTTACTTCAAACTTAACAAATCGAAAATGGCAGTTCTTGAACGTCACTAAGAAAAAATACTAAGCAAGAACATATTAGAAACACAGCTAATCAAGCAAACCTCGATGCTTTAAGAATATAAAAAAATTGCCATGTGACTACAGAAAAAAAGAGATGGATGTTAAATTTCAAAAACAACGAAGAAATGTTTTACTTCTAATGGATCAATGTCCATCACATCCAGATGTAAAAGCTCTATCATTTCTGCAGCAAATTAAAGTTGAATTTTTGCCAGCAAATTCTACAGGCAGATTACAGCCATTGGATTTAGAATTAGTCCAGGTGGAGTATTTGTCTGCATGATCGATGTAAAATGCCAATCTCTTGCGAAAGGCGGCGGGTTGATTTGTTAGGATTGAGAAGCATTTTCTGGTGTTCAGAAGTTTTTTGTCTTGTTCGAAGCAGATCCTGTCTGACGCTATTTTGTGACTAATCATTGCATGGCACTTTAGCACCATTAAATTTACGAGCAAACAATCGACCACACTCTTTCCACGAATTTGTTTTAATGTAACTTCCCACAACGAACACCCTCTGTTGCACTGTGAGTACCTTCAGGGTGGTCAGGGAAAAACGAATGAGACTTTAATGGATCATATAATCAACATGAATTTTTCCATAACTAGTAAATCTGCAGATCAGGAGCCTCAACGTCAGCTCTACAATTCATTGTGTTTAGCACCCTTTGAGTAATATTAATCTTTCTACAAAAAAAGAAATTTAAAGTTTTGAAATTACATAAACATTTATAAAACGAAAAAATATTTCGAAGGTTTCTGACATTAGAAGCGTGAAATTAAACCCCTTATTATGTAATGGTATTCTGAAAATCTCATGAGCTACTTATTCTGGTAATTTTTAGATAATAAAGTAGATTTCTTCAGGGGGGCAGAGCCCCCCTGAACCCCTTCGTAGTGTAATTTAATTTACATTTGTAATTATCAATTAATTGTGTTAATGTCCTTTAGTAAATTCTACCAATAGACGGAAACGTACATGAATTCTTTTCTACAGCCCTGTATATTACGTGAAGATTTTTACGCGTCGTCTATAACATTTAAATTTAATGCAGACAAAAAACCCTCTTAAAACTGCTCATATCACATTTCCGGGGATTAGTATACATAGTGTGCACCATATATCCAGTTTCTGCGGAATCCTGTATATGGTTCTATTTAAATTCTGCAAACATTTGTTGTTTGTTAAACATACTAAATGTAATTGGGCTGGGAAATACATAACTCAAATAATAATAAAAAAAAAACACACTGAAGCAATTCGCGCTCATTTTCATTTATACTTACGAATTCATTTGTGTATCCCTGTACATGTTCTATACAATATTTAAGCACTACTTATTAAGCACAAATTTACTTAACGTTAAAACGCACACCATAATCGAAAATGCTCTTCAGCAATCATCCCTAATAGACCAGAACTGTATCCGAAATTTTTTATGTGACCCTATAAATGAACGATAAATACGATACAAATCATATTCAAGCTTCTTGTAGTCAACCACAGTAATGTAATTTAATTTCATAATGTTTGAATTAGTGCAACACAATTAACACACTGATGACAGGCAATTTAATTAAATCTGGGTTTAAAAAGAGTAAAAGCTCTTCTTCTGAAAGTGTCTCGGAAATTGGTTTCTGAGACATGTTTTTCATGTTTATGCAGCAGTAAATATCTTTCAATGTACGGATGTAATATATAATGTCTTACAATCTATAAAAAATATGGACAATGTCTTTTCTGTAAGGTAGAAGTCACTCCCTTAGCCAATGATGTATTCTGAATAAAAACGAGAATTCTCGTTTCCGGTCGCTACTTTGTTAAAATAAGCTGTGAAGAGTTTTTTTCCCTCGTAGACCACATTTTAATCGACCACTTTTGTGTGACCCTGAAAAAAACATATGCTTTGCACCCCATATACTACAAAAATGTTTCAAAAATACATATCAATTTTATTATTTTGTAACAGAGTAACATCATTAAAAAACGCCACAAAAGGATTTTCTTCAAAGATTGTAATATTATGAATACTTTTGAGTTCCCTGTACGCATGCTGTAAGTGCTACACATAACATATTTTATAGTAACCAGGTTCTAGTGCACCTTAATAAAGTATGTAAATTTCATTACGTTTAAAATTGTGTAACATTATTAAAGTACACCGCAGACGATTTTTCCCAAAGACTATAATGTAACGGAATAGTTTTGAGTGCCCCTGTAATTAAGCTATGAATGCTACACTCTTCATTTTTAATACCAAACATACTTTGGCAAACCTCAATAACGTATATCAATTACATGTAATCCCGACTATATTTACGCGAGTTAGAGCACGTAGAGGAACACGGCAGGCGACAGATAGAAAAACTGAAGTCATAAATACTTTTCATCCATGTTGGAAAGTGTTAAAAAGGATTTACATGCCTTTAACTGTACTTTTTTTTCCACTTATAGCATGGTTAAACATTAGTTTAAACATCCTAATCCATGCGATAGCAATAACATATTAAAAGCCCTCCAAAATATGCATATCTGGAGATCTATAAATCTACTGGAAAATAATTCATTATCGTGCCCACTGTTAATTGCATAAATTGCATCGATTTGGCGCGATAAAATATTTTTTGTGATAGCCTTTTAATAGTACCTGCAACAAAATTAACGTAATTTACTAACTTCATTCATATTTGACGCAATGATAGGCTACGAATAACAGTCGCTAGGCAACGAAGAAAAGGAAAAAAAAAAGAAATATGTATCATGTAAAACAAGAAAATTAATTTAAAAATTCTTTATATTATTGGAATACATGTATAAATGTCCTCAAAACATTATACACGTAAATGAAAAAATCTGATAGATATATTGATAAAACTTCAATATAATAGGAATAATTTAAAACCCTTATTTGGAATTTTAGTATCCATAATTTGACATTTAAATCCATTAACAAACGTGCCATTTTCTTTCAACAAATGGAAATTTGTAAATCGTCTGACATGCCGTAGAAAAGCATTATAAAGTAAAATAAAATCTTCCATATTTTCCGAACGAATGAACCAAGTTTAACCAAAAACTATACAGCTACGTCCGGGTATCTCACGAATATGCCCAATTAATTTCAAGCTGATTGGGTGCTTTTTGCGGCAATTATCGCGGAACAGACAGACAGACAGACAAACGGAAATCAAAACTTTTCGTGTCTCCACAGTAAGCCTTCACTGACGTTTCGGCAATAATATACTGTTGTTTATCACTTTTTTTGACTGTATTTTACCCTGACCACTAGCCACCCTGATCACACTTATACTGACACAGCCCGCACTAAGATCTGAACCGGTTTCGGTCACGTGGTGTCAGGGTTGCAAAAAAGCCGGCTAAAATTTAAAAAAGCCAGGCTGGTGGCTTTTATTGGTTTTAACCGGCTTTTTTTGGCCAAAATTGACCTTTTTTGGCCATAATTGGCTTTTATACAATGAAGCATTGTAATTATAAACTACACACTTTAAAGTGTTTTTAATTAGTTTTAATGACATTTAATTGATTTAGAGTTTAATAAGTAACCCAATTTCTCAATAATGAGGACATTAATACTGGAATAAAATTTAGATGGTTTTGCTAGTGATTTGTAGTCAGAATTGCAAATATGTCAGCTAAATTTTAAAAGGGCCATACCAACTGCCAATTTTTTCATTTTTACTGCTTTATAAAATTAAAGAGGACAATGGTTACTTAGTTACATGTTTTGTTACTTAATTTTAAGAGCTATTAATATACAAGTCTTATTTTATTTCTAGTAAACATTTAAAATTATACATAGTCATATTAGTAAAAACACCATTTCTCATTATTAAAAACATTGCGAACAGCATATGCATGAATATGCTTAACAACAAGCTTTTCAAAATTTTATTTAGAGAATTTTTTCTTCTTGTTTAAATGCTCTATTTTTTATACACTTATGTACCACTCTCCTCAAATATTATATCCTTTCTAATTTCTCTTTTAACATTTATAACTTAATCTCTCCATATGACACACAAGAATGTTTCCATTTTGATATTAATTAAATATAATCTTTAAAATGTGTAGTGTATGTGGAGCTATGTAATATAGAATTTCAAAATACCAATTTGGAGCCTAACTTATATTATTTTCAATGTTTATATATATATTTCAGACATAATGCCTTCACATTTGCCCTCTAGAAGTTATAGACTTATTTGACAAAATTGAATGGAAATCTATAATTTTTTTAGTAGAAAATATTTATAAGTGTATTAAAAATTAATTGATACAAATTTAAAACAAATTAACTGTAAACCAACTTTAAAAAATAAAAGCTGGCTTTTTTAAGTGGTTAAAACCAAAAAAAAGCCGGCCGGCTTTTTTTGGCCTGGCTAAAAGCCGGCAACCCTGCGTGGTGTGCATGTCAATCATTCACGTCCAATCATATCCACTCGTCTGGGCCACTTTTATTTGCCCCACCCTATAGCTTAAAAGCTTTATTAGACTTAGAAAAATACATTTTCTCTTTTTGTTGATGACTGAGACAAACTAATATCACTTCATTTTTTGAGAAAATCTGATCTGTAAATCTTTAAAATAAGCATAACAGCAAGTGAACTTTTTAAATGTATTTTATGTTTTAATTAATATATTTTATAAATTTTGTTAAAATATGTTCTTATTATTTTTAATATAAGTAAAATAATGCGTATAAAGTTTGAAATTTTTATAAGACAGTCCCTCACTTATACAACTTTTTTCTATGGTCCCTTGGAGTCGTATAAGTGAGAGGTCACTGTATTTTTTAAAGTGATACATGGAGATTGATATTGGTAAATAAGTTTACTGCAGGAGAAAATGGTGTAATATTTAGCAGCAAATTTGTAAAATAAAAAACAAATTGCTTCGAATCAAGCTTTTTTATTTTATTCACATTTTATTTTGTCTTAAAATGCGAGCCCCATGTTTACCAAAATAGGAGCTGGATTTATAATGGCATAAAAATTCAATGCTCTTGGACATATGTTGTTTGGAAAGATGCATTTTAAGTATATATTTTAACAAATAAATGAGTATTGGTTTAAATGTGTGTTAGTGTATTATCAAAAATAAAATACAATAAAAAAGTGAGCAAAATGCAGGATTGCTGTAAGACTGTGAAGCACATATTACTCTAGGGATTGATGTACAAAGGGAGCAGAGCCTCCTAGTCTATTATATATAAAATGATACGATTTTATGGAATGCATAAATGTGTGTTTTAAAGGCTACAGATTCTCAAAATCAGGGAGGTTTATAAATCTAGAAAAATCTGGGAAATTTCGCAAAAATACTCTAAAATAAGGAAAATTAGTCTGTGAAAATATTTGCATTTTTGATTGCCAATAAAACTGATTCATCACCAAATAGGCGATATTAAAGCCAATAATAGGATGAGATTGTGCAATTTTTATGTTTGTCTCCCAAATGAGATATTAGTAAGCTGGATAAGTGTGTTATACGAGGAAGTAGCTTATATTAAAAAGTAGTGTATGGGTATCGTGAACGCTCCTGCTTTGTCAGACTAAGACACTTGCGAGCTAATTCGAAACCTAGAGGAAAGTTATTTTCTAATATCTGATTTGCATTTCAATATTTTTTTCATTGGGTAGCTGAGCTCGAACCCTACATCTGCCCTTTTTTTTACTTTTTTGATTTTGGCTGTAGTTTTTTTTTTTTTTTTTTGATAGCACTTTCACTTTTGGAAATAACTATTAAAAAATCTGCAATCAAAATCGAAGAAGTAAAAAAACAGGCAGAAGTAGGAGTCGAGCTCAGCTATCCAATGCAAGCGAGATATTAGAAAATAACCTTCCCCTAGGTTTAACATTAGCTCGAGGGTGTCTTTGCCTGACAGGACACAAGCCTTAATAAAGGAAAGCAGGGAACTTTTTTTCACATTTTCTGAAGCCATCCTTTAATTTTAGCAGTTTGCGGCCCCCTACAGCATGTTTTTTTTTCTTTCTTTTAGAGGGTATATATAGCAATTACAGTGCTGCACAACAGAATTTCATTCACTACTGTCTATGGGTGATAATTACTTAAAACCATTACTACTAAGACTTATTGTAGCATGATCTTCATTAAAAATATCAGTACAGTAGACTCCCTAAAATCCACATATCATTGCAGATGTAAACAATGAAACTTTCAGTTTAGATGTAGGTACAAAATTACAGACTTATTTTTATATCATTCCATATGTATTTTAATATGCAATTCTAGTTAATATGACTGAACTTGTGCTTTTTCATGAAGCAGTATAAATTTATTTCTTATATCATTGGTAATTACAATCTTTTTACCAGATATATATACTCTAGTTCAAAATTAACACATTGAGTGCCACCATACATATTTGCCAGTTTGGCCTCCATTTTTATCCAGAAATTTAGTGTTCATAGCAGAAATAAAAAAATAATATGTTACGCTTTATTTAATAAAAGACATTCAGTGATAACATAAAGTAGAATATCTTCTTTCGAAATTTCCAGTATCAATTTAAAATTTCTGATCACTTTCACTGCCAATCCCGTGCCAGCGCTGGATCGGCAGCGAAAGTGTTAAGAGAATTTTCAGATTTGGTTGATTATCTCCAGAACTACTGGATAGATTTTAATGAAATTAGGTATGTATATAGGTTGATGTAATGCAACATTCACTGTTATAATGTGCATGCATGATCATGCATAAGAATCAGCATCTGGATATAAAAAACAGAGCTTACAATATTGACCGAAAAATGGGTTAATAGGGGTATGGTCCCTCTTACAGTTACATAGCTCTCGAACGTGAACTCATGCTGAAAATCAGGCAGTCTATGGATCCCTGTGGCAGTTAGTCTCACTCCTACAGCAATGTTGTTTTCAGACCCTGGGTGTTTTTGGGAGGTGAAAGAGAGTTCAAATTTTCTTTCCCAGACTCTATAGGGTTTTGGTCTGGAGATCTGGCTGGCCGATCCATCAAGTGAATATCCTCACTTTCAAGAAACTCATTAACCAGATGAGCTCTATCTGGAGATGTGTGTTGTTCATTAAAATGAAATCAGGGCCAACTGCATCCCTGAAAAGGCAAACATAGGGTACCAGCAGTGGCAAAGGGTCTGGTCATCGGTAAATTCGGCGATGACCATAGGAAAATAAAGGCAACATAAAACATTTAAATTTTTGCAAGTACATTTAAAAAAAATTTTTTCTTTTTTTTTTAAGGTTTCGTGTGTAACATGAAGCGATAATAGTATATTTTAGTGCTGCCATCTATCAGTTTTAAAATGAGATGGCTAAAACATAAAGGCGAAATAGTATCTCTCGTCTACGGCTAAACAAGATGCGCTCAGATTTGCAAATCTCTTTACAACATCCACACGCACCTTCTCAGCACCCTGCAACCAATCAAACGACACACTTTTCCAGGAGATATTGGGTCTAGTCATTGAAAATTTGATTGAATCCACTTGAAAAAGAACATTTCTTTTTGTAATGCTTTTTCCATTTTGAACATTATTCCAATGGACATAGCATTATTGTAACAGATTCGATTTTATTAAATAGTACAAAATACTCTATTTTATTGAATCTTTAACTAATGCTGTGTTCATCTTAAAATTATTTGACTAATTTAAATTATTTCTATTATTTCATTTCAATTAAATAAAAGATTTTTATTAATTGGAAAAGAAATCATTGCTTTAAACAATTTTTTTACGTACCTGTACTGTTAAGATATTATAAATCTTAGACGCGTATTTAATTTTGTTTAATTTTTGGTAACGTACAAATGATGAAAAATAATTATGGAAATATACGAAGATTGTCTTAGTTTTTGTAGAATTGGCATTCAATTATATAAAAACATCAGAACTATTTTTAAACCATGAAATAAATATTTTTTACATGCAATTTTTTGCTGAAAGTTATATAATTCAAAGTAACATTATGCATTAAGAAGAGTTAGAGTACTTTTATCTATTGCAATTTTGATAAGTACCTTAATATTTAAAAAATATCAAGCTAATACTTTAATGCAGATAATTTTGACAATATTTTGTTTCATTAGAAAAATGTGTAACCTATTTGATTGGTTCAACGATATTTTTAAATTAAAGTAACATTTTATTTTTTGAAGAAGTAAATTATTTAACTATTGGTTACAATTTAGATTCATATATATTTTTAAAAGTTATTATAATATATATGAATTATTATTACATCTATGTTATTTCTCAAGTAATAGAAAGCTGTTTGTATCCTCTAGATTTGAGAATATGTCTTTAATTAAGAAGAATGGGTGGCCTT
Organism: Maratus speciosus; assembly: GCA_963932465.1. Taxonomy (NCBI): domain Eukaryota; kingdom Metazoa; phylum Arthropoda; class Arachnida; order Araneae; family Salticidae; genus Maratus; species Maratus speciosus. Next base: position 302,078,766 of record OZ010788.1, read on the forward strand.
GCATATCCCATAAAAAATTTGCTGACAGCAATTGTCGAAGATAAAAAAAAAGTTTTCTGTTAGATATTTTACAATGTCCAGTTACAAGAATCATAACAGACTATGCAGTTGTCATATTTTACTTAAAGTAATTGATTAGTCGTGATTTTCTTGTCTAAGTTTACAAATAATGTTAGATATAAACTGAATTTTCAAATCTGAGAGCAGATCTGATGGATCTAAAACATCATACAATCAAATCATTAAATACATTCAAGATTTTTTTAAATGCTTAATTGATTGATGTGACATGTTTATTAGCAATTTGCTACTATTTCGTGAATAGGCTGATTCATGGAAGTTTTGAGGATGAGAGTAACATTATTTAATAATGGTAATTAGTAATTATATAAAAAATTGTGCATCTTTTAAGTAGATGGGATCCAGTACGAAAGGGATATTTTGATACGGCTACAGATTTTGAAGGCATTTCGAATGACATTAAAAAAAAATGATCTTACTTCTACTGTTAATGAACAGGTTAATGACTTATTCTACAAGAAGTTAACCATCTTAACATCCATGTTAATATTAAAGAAATAAAATGAAATTTGCTTAACTTTTGTTTTCTTATGAAACTTAAAGAAATCTTTTAATAAACAGAACACGCAGAAATTATTAATAGGCTAGGATGACCAAATGTCCTCTAAATTCAAGGGCATCCTCAAATTTGCGGAGTGTAGTTCCTCACTCAGCTTCCACAATTATTGATTTAAAACTGGGCCGAAACTAAGGGGGGGGGGGGGGGGGGCATGTGCCCCGGGCGCCTGAAAACTGAGGGTGAAGGGGGTGCCAAATGAAGATTTCATTTCGCGATTTTTCTCACATATTTGTTTAGCACAGTATTGTTAAAATCGTCCTGTCTGGGAAAATACCAAAGCATAGAATAATCTACGAATGATATGGTATAAGGATCCTGTATAAAGCGGAATTTTTTTCGATTCTGTTTCCAAGGTTAATTAATATTTGAGAAAGCTGATTATGTAGATCAGTTTTACATATTTTAAATTTTAAAATAATCGGCTATTAGAAACTTAGTAAAATTCTCTTTGTAAATTTACTTTGAAGAGGAGGAGGGGGGTTGCCAAAATGCATGTTTGTCCCGAGTGCAAAAAAAGGCTAGTTTCGGCCCTGATTTAAAACACTTATAACATTATAAAGAAAGCCATAAAATTAGTGAGACTAAAAAAGGTAAATATTAAAAATTTATAAACTTCAAAAAAAGTTCTGTTATAAAATTTGACCACCCTGGGAGAGGTACTGCAAGGTTGTGAACTAGCGATGACCATCACAAAATGTCATGCCTCGCCACTGGGTACCAGGATATCATCCCTATACTTCACACCGGTCAGACTTTGTCAAACACAGGGATGGATATGCGCCCATCTAACATGATGCCTGCCCAGACCATCAAATCTCCGCTGCCATAGTGAGTCTTTTTCTTGGAAGGCAGGAAGCGGATCCCTGGTTTTCTCCAGATGAAAGTACATTGAGAATTTGTATTTAGGCGAGACTCATCAATGAATAGGATGCACCCCCCCTCCCATTGATCCCTGGCCCAAAGTCAATGATCTCTGCACTATGTTAAACATGTTCTCTTTAAAGAGTTGCATCTTTGTTTTGAAGCATTAGATACATCGCACACTGAGACGACAGGGGCAAAATGAAGTGTGACATAGGAGAAAACACCAGAAGAAACAAAGAAAGAAGCTGTTTTAAACCAGTTTTTCCCCCGAAATTGAGTGACATGTCTCATGTGTCGCCTTAGTTGTACCTTTCGTTAGTACTTTTCATGAAATTCGACAATGTATGCAAATTCTCTTAGTATTTATGTAGTAATCAAACTTTTTTAGTTAAGTCTTGCTAAACCTGAAATAAAACTTCCTTATTTTATTTTGATATGAATTAGTAGGGTACCTATATCAGGCAAGTTTCATTCAATAATTCAAGAAAAATGTATCATCTTCATTATGTATATTTAATTATATATAATGTATATTTTTAAAAAGTTGCGCAGATTCAACACAATTTATTTTTGCTTTAAATAAAATTGATTTTCTATGTTTTTTTAATCTTCAAAATAAGTGTATGCCATGGTTAAATTTGTTTTGATAAAAAATTTCACATTTAAAAAAAACCTTTAAGCACCATTTTCAATTTAGTGATAGCATGCAGGATACCAAATATATTAAATTTCTTCCAATCACAGTAGCAATTAATGATGCAAAAACAAACCAGATGTTTAGAACATTGCAATCTGGACTTAAGATGAGAATGCACGCACATATGTCCTGGTATTTGAAATAGAAGAGTTCATGACGTATTCCCATTGGTGCAGACTTCCAAGAAAGGTCAAGTTTTGTGCACATTAACTGATGTAAGTATCTAATGGGTAAAAATATTCCTTTCTTTGGATTAAGTTAAAAAAATATATAAATAGAACAGATTTTTATACAAATACAAGCTTTTTGTTTTTAAATTAGTAATCGGTAAAAAAGCAAATTAATGAAAATATAGCTAATATAAGAAGAGCTCGGATAAAAAAAAAAAAAAAAATTCAGTTAATCATATGATTTGGAGATATTGAATGGTCCTCTACCATATGGCAAATTACTATTTGAAAAAACCCTAATAATCAGAGACTTTAATTGGTAAAGGAGGCATTTGACAATAAATGCAAATAAAGATTTGGAACTTTACAGTTCATTTTCTCAAAATGATGATTGTTTCACTTACCACTTTTATCATCTGAGCTCTTCATAAAATAATTACTCGGAATAGACAAAATATGAAAAAAAAAATTACCGTACTTACATAATTTATTTAAAATAATGTCTCACATTTCTTTGAGATAATTGAACAATTGATCTTTTCACTACATCATTTTCTAATTTTGCTATGCTTTCGAAAAATTGATCAGTTGTACCAGATTTTGATTGATAATATTGGCAAACAGTCAACAACATTGTTTAAACCTCTCGAGTAGTTGGTGGTGGAATACTGTCTTACTTTTCATCATTATCCTTAACAATTTCTTGAACTCTTGATTACAGAAACTATGATTTTGTCGTCCAAAAGTTTTTTCTAAACAATCAAATTATTATCAAAGCAGGCAAAGGTTTCTGCCTCTTAATTCTTGTGGGATATTGCATCTAGCTGTAGCTGCTGCTTCTAACGTGCTTTTGAGATTAGATAAGTTTCTTTTCTTGATTCAAATCTGTTTTGCAGCTATATTCCAACCCAAAATGATTAATGAAATTAGATGTGGTTTGAAAGGACACTTCTGACTATGCTCATTGAATCCATTCCATTGCTTGCAGTATGTTTATTTGTCAAAATTCTGAGTTGGTAGTTGCTTCAATCACGTGAATCAGAAGCATTGTTCTGTAATGTGCTTTCAAAGACTTGATGTGTTTGTTCATATGTTGATAATCTGATGTGCAGTTAAGTGTGAAAAAAAAAAAAAAGCTTTACGACTTTCAATTACGGATTTTTTGTTATGGGCGAACAGCACAGTTGTCAAAAAATTAAAGAACTTTGTGTTTTTCATTAATGAATCGTTTGTCTAGCTCAAATATATTTTTCAAAGATGTTTTTCGCCTTCCATGCTTTAGTGTTTGCTTCATATTTCGTCAGGAAGCTTCAAACGCCTTCAAAGCATCTTGGCTTTCTCGATTTGCAATAGCAACAAGAAGAGGGAGTTCTTCTGAACCATCACAGTTAGCTCCAACTAAAAAGTGTAGACTTTAGTAAGGTTAAATCTCTTAAAGAAAGGCCAGTTTCGTCCTCATTAAAAATATTTTTTGCTTTCATCAATTAGATGGAACAATGTTTTTTCCATTAAAAAATTATAGCACTTGCGACAGTAAGAAAAACGATATAACATTCTACTCTTTGAAGTGGCTTAATCGGCATTCCCTCTAAAGGAAAAGCTTTTTTTCTGGCAAAATTCTTGACTTTCGCTTTTAAAATTGGCCTGCTAATTGCAATGTTTTTATCTCTCACTTGTTTGATTCACAAGAGAAGATCACTTTCAAGTTCAGGATGCTTTAATTCTCTAAATCGCTTTTTGCATATTGAAACATCCTTATTTAAAAAAAATTCTTAATTCTTTTCTGCATGCCCATAATGAATTTAATGTTCATGGAAGTCTGAGGTCTTTGCTAAGATCACTTTTTTTTCTCCCTCTTTAATTGATCTTATAATTTTGATTTTATTGTCTAACGACAAAACTTTTTGAAAAATGTGTTAGAATAAAGCTTACTCGATGCAAAAATGACTGTCTTCGTCAGACAATCTTGTTTTACCAATCATGTGATTAAAAAAAAAAGCTGTATCTCATAATTTCCATCCCCTCCTATTCAAAACTGCTAGATCTATTTGACAGTTGTTAACTTCTCCTACCGTTTCACATCTAAACCACATGCATAGACAAAGATTAAAAAAAAAAAATTACAGCACCATAGTTGCACCAATGAAGCATTAACCACTTCACCAGCAGCAGGTGTAGGGAAACAGTGCTTTTACCCCCGACTTATCTCGGGGCAAACATTGAAGTGGTTAATGTATAAAACCACATTTTTCGAATCAGTGCCAGATAATTTTTTAAAAATTTTGTCTACATTATCTAATGAGCAGTATGCATTAAGTGATATTTTAAACATTAACTGCAAACAAGAATTGAAAGGAGAGGGAAATTGTTCTCATTTACCGGAGGTATGTCTTCAGCAGAGTCACATTAAAAAGTCTACTGTATTGATAAAAATTTTCACACATTTTCATAGATCACGTTATAGTCTTTATACTGGTATGCAGCCTTGGTGGGCAATTGCATAACTAAAATTTAAAAATGGAATTTATGTTTTCTCATATGGCAACCATATGTTAAAATTATGTAGGACAGATAGAACTTTCAACTTTCCTTTATGCTGATAGCATTTTTAGTGAAAAATTGATTACCCAAATTTAAATAAAATTGATTTTTTTATGTTTTACTGTATGAGTCAAACTGAAGTTAAAAATTGTTAGGACAGATTCAACACAATTGAGTCATTCTATGTCAAATGAACACTTTTCTACCTTGATCCCTCGAATTTCGATGAAACTTTGTTCATCAAATATATTTAATAATTTTATTCCAAAATTTTGCACTGGGCCAGGAAAATGTAAACAAAATGTAGTTAATTCTATGTATTTAAACTTGCCTTTGAGAGATGTGCTTTTTGATGAATGTCTTCATAGTGGCCTGGTACACCTGATAACAGCAAACTTAATTCTTTTACAGTTTTTTAAACAAATAATTGAACACTTGAAATAAAAATGTCTTCTTTTTGGAAAATGCAAGAAGCTTTTTCCGCAATTATCAAGAAATCTAACAAAAAATGAGTCATTTGAATAAACTTAAAAATTTTTAAATTCTTCAAAATACCTTTAAGCTTCTGCAGCAGCATTATCTTTTTCTTTAGTAGTGACAGCTTCCAGATGAACTAAGATAGATTTCCAGGCTTTAACAAGTGCAATTAATGCACCAACTTTATTGGCAATCCATCTAACTGTATGAAGATATTAAAGTTTTAAAATTGCTTCTTCTAAAATAGTTAAAATTTTTTCCAGTTCTCTCATTTGTTTACATGATTAGTTTTTAGTTTAAAGTTACACTGCATCCACTGATAACTTTTGACTTCCAATCTGATAAATTCGAAAATAAATTGAGAGTTCTGCATTTGGCTGTACCAGTATCTGAATCATAATCCTTCCAGATGATATCTAGCACAATTTTTCCTTAAATTTGCATTTCTGAAAAATGTCTATGTTTTTTTCAGATGGTATATTTGCATTTTTCAAAGAAATTGGAACATTTTTCAAATTTTCTATTGGCACTTCATTTTTAATAGCTTTTCTCTAACAGTATCAATATGTTTAACAGCACTATCACTTGTAAAAAAAAAAAAAAAAAATTGGTTAGGTGAGATTGCTTGGCACATTAAGTTTCATTAGTTGTCGCTAGTTCTTATAATCGCTTCACTTTCAACCTAAAATATTAAACATGTATAGCACATGGTTTGGTCACAAAAGCTCCATCCAAACATACAGCAGGTGGTGTGCTCTAATTTGTAACTCATGGATTGAAGTCAGCAGCTGCGACTCATTTTCCCTGCACAACTATACGACAGGCTTGACTTGAGCAAAAGAAAAGTCTCCATCCCACATTTACCAACAACTTCTGCTGCGATTGTTGTCCAATCACAGACAAAGTTGTTGCTAAATAACACTATGCTATTCTCTTGTTAACACTTTTCTTCTTAGCTTTTCAAATATTTCATTGGTACCTGTTCAGTTCATTAAAACTTTTTCTCTTTGCCGATAAAAAAAAAAAAAAAAAAAAAATCACCATAAACATTTAAATATGAAATTATTTTTCATTTTAGACGAAATATCTAGGCATAAGTGCCGAAAATGAAGTCACCCGGGATTTTTAAACCTCTATGCTCTGTATATGTTTTTATACTTAAACAATGTCTTTAAAATTTCTTATAAAATACAAATAACTGAGTGAGTTTATTACTTTTCCTTTAGAAAATAACATTTTTTATTCAATGTTAGAAACACACACAAAAAGTATTTTATAAATTTTATTTAAAACATACTCACATTTTTTTTTTAATTCATATCACTTAGCACAAAGATCCACATAAATACAAATATAAAAAGAATTAATTTGTTCATAATTTACAAAATTAAAAGCATCATTAAAAGTTAATTTTTTAATGAAAAGAAAAAAACACACAATTTAAAATTACCTTTATATAAAGAAATGTTATAGTCCATTCCTATCGGGGGGAAAAAAAAACTTCGATTTTTTAAATTTTTATAAGAATTTAAAAAATAAGCACATTTGTAATCACCTGGCTTAAAAACTCTTTTATGAACACAATCCTTTCTCTTTTTAAAAAGATTCTTATGCAAGTGAGATTTTTATGTTGAATGCTTATATATACTATTCATGTCATTACATATATATATCCCTGTTTTAAAATATGAATATCATTGAATAAACCGAGGGGAATAAGCATCTCAAAATAAAAGGCAGGGGGAAATTAATACAGCTCATGAATAGAAAAGAGTCAGGAGAATAATAAACAGAATCTGATGAAAGAAAAATAATCTCAACTGAAAAATTTACTGTTTATAAGATTAAATAGACACATTAATAAAATAAATTAGATCCCTGACTAAAGTGAATTTCTGCAGGGACACCTATCCCTGGGTTTATCAAATACGAGGGTACTCTAAAAGTTTTGCAAAAGGAAAAAATGGCTGGCAAGAAAACATTAACTGCAGCCGCTTAATTAAATATGAACCCTCACTAGGTGGTGCGTCAAATATCTCCTAGCCATTTCTTGTCATGTGACTTCCAAGAGCTAGTTTAAACCAGTTCCTGTGCTGATTCAGTCTAACTAAAGATCGACTAACTCGGCCGAAAACTTCCAATTATTTTTATGATTTTAAAGTAGGTTTAAATGAAAAACTTTAAAAATAATATGAAAGGCGTTTACAATTTCTCATCCTTCGTATGCAACTATATTTAAATGGTTTTGAGAATTTAAGGACAAAAAATTTGATTTCAAGGATGATGAGCTAAGTGGAAAGGCTCTCAACAGCAACCTCAAATGAAAATGTTGAAAAGCTAAAGGTAATTTTAAAAGATAACCTACACATTACTTATAAATTTATTCAGGAGACTGAATATTGGATTGGCAGCGATATTCAAGTTGCTACATGAAGATTAAAAAGTGCTGAAGCTTTGTAGCAGATAGGTACCTCATGAACTGACTGAGGAGCAAAAGCAGACAAGAGTGTTGTGGTGCTAAGAAATATTGGTAAAATTTGATTCTGGCACCTCCAAATGTCTTTATGAAGTTTTTACAGGAGATTGAAACATGCATTTGCAAATTTGATCCACAGACTAAAATAAAATCTTCAGTTTGGGTGTTGGGAAATGAAGAATAGTCAACAAAAGTCAAGCGGCCGAAGGACATCGGCAAGAAAATGACCACATTTTTTTCCAAAAGAGGCCATATTGTCTCATTACCTTTGTAAGAGCAAAAAAACAGTTACTGTCAACTCATGTACAAAGATCTGTCTACCAGAGGACATTAAAAAAGTAGGTAAAAAAGCGACCAAATACAGTAACAAGAGGCATTCTTTATCATCATGACAATGAGTCAGCACATTCTGTGTAAAAAACAAAAGGCTTTTTAAAAGCAAATAGGATTTATTATAGAGCCCCGACCTTGCTCCATGCGACTTTTATTTGTTTTCCAAAGTCAAGGAAAGTCTTTGTTTCACAAAATTTACCAGTTTGAATATTGTACTAGAGTTCTATTTAACCCTAGAAAAAAAAATAAAATCTGGTTTCAAAGAATGAGGTATTGCAAAACTTTCAGGGTGACCCTCGTATAAAAGCTATTTTAATTGTACAATGTAGTCTTCAACATACAATATAATCATAGAATAATATACTTTTATTTAGGCAATAACAGAAAAAAAGTACCAGTCAAATTCTCTTTAAAAGAAAAACCTCTTTAAAAAAATAATGAAAGTAAAATCTTATTACACTTCTGAAATGTTAATTTTTTTTCAGTATTTAACAAAAATTTAACAATCGATTACAGTTATTGAGATATGCAATATTATTTTGCTAAAAGGAAGAACAAACAGAAAAGCTTAACTGCCTTTAAACAAGACCAGCTCTTCTTTCTCTTATTCGCCCTCCTCTTCAGAAAGAAAAAGAGGATATACATAATTTGATTCATAAACTCTTTTTTCCCTTTTAAATTCCTAAACAATCCCCTTTTTAACATTTTCTTTTTTCGAATTTGATTGTAGAATAATCTAAAAACCAAAACAGTCTTAATAGTTTTTTTCAGCTTTTTACAGATAAAAAATGATGCACTACAAATAACAATTCATTGATATTTTGAAAATATAACAAATTTACATTAAAAGTGTTTACTAACACAATAAAGTATTGGTGTAGCATAACATGTAAACTCTCAATAGATATTATCAAAAGAACCTTGAATTGCTCTTGAATTCTCAAGCAACATATTTGAATAAGAAGGTAAATTATTTTTTTACTGAGATTGCAAAATATTCTACGGTCTTGTCTTATTCATTCTTATCATTTTTTTAAAAGAATGTTGAGAAGTTATTATTTACTGTGTCTAGATATTTCTTTTCTTAAGGATGATTTCATGCACATCTGAACTGCCATAAAAATTTAAATAATTAAAATTTCTCTTAAATTGATTACTATTTTTCTTTGATGGGAAATATTCTTGCTCAAAATATTACATTTACTAGCTTTTAAGAAATGTAAGCAGATTATGTTGTTTTACTTCACAGACTATGTAGAAAAGTCCAAATAAAAATTGGCGTAAATATATGAAAATTCCAGAAAACAAAAATATGCAATGAGTCATTTTCTTTTAGAAAAAACAATTTAAATAAAATTTAAAAAAAATACAAAATAATTTGCTGAAATTACTAGCAGAAAAAAATGTAAAATACTTGTATAGTTACAGACCAATATCTTATACTGTTAGTTACCAACAGAAAGTTTTAGACATTATACAGCTTTTGGCCTCATTTGATTACTCCTATCTCCTCTGCAAGTAGGGCAGTACCATTTTCCCTTGGGTTTTGTCATTAGTCCAACACATGAGAAATGGAACCACTCACGTTCACAATTAACATTGTCACAACCAATCATTTCACCATAAGATACCTGATCACATAAGCAGTATGTAGGTTCATTAGGATCAATAGGAGGATCAACAGTCGGTGCTTCTGTTTCCTTTTCTACTTTAGTTTTCCTCTTCTTCTTCTTTTTAGTCTTACTGGTACTTGGAGTTATAACCTCTTTCTCATGACGTTCATGACCAGAATCGTCTCTGAGTGTAATTTCCACATGGCGTTGTCGGCGAGATCTTTTGTTTGGACGTTCTGGAGGCTCATTTTTATTTTCATTTTGAGTTTCATTCTCCCGTCCCAAATCTAAAAACAAAAAGGAAATATAGGGATAAAAAGGATATTTCTGCATAAAAAATAATTTAGCTGTTGAATATTTAAAATAATGCAAATCTGTGGAATCTATTTTTTCTCTTTGCTTCAATTTTGTTTTGATATTTACAGTACTTCTTTATAAAAACTATTTAGTCATAAATTCCACTCAGTCAATATGTTAAAAAATAAAATATGAACAAATGACATGCCTTATATTAAATTTCAAATAAGCAAATTCAAATTAATACTATTATTGCTGAATAATAATAATAAAGAAAAAAACACAAATCACAGAAAAAACATTAAAAGAAAATTTCATTCATAAAAAATGTTTATATAATTACTATGTTATAACATTACAATGTCAAAATAATACATGTGAAAAAAAAAAAAAAGCTATACTTTTAGATGATATTTAGCTGAATTTTTTTTTGTGAGTGTGTTAGTCCCGAAAAAGTTTTTTAGTCTCCATAAAAACTGAAAATTTTCATATCTTTCAAAATCATATAAATTAAGAAAATTTAAATCAATTCTGAGTTATTAATATTAACCATATATAATTTTTTCTAGTCTTGAAAATCTTTAACTTTCTGACAGTCTAGCAAAAAGTAAAATTGTAATGTTTTCTCTGTATTTTGTTTTAAATGCTAAAAAAAAAAAATTCTTTCAACATTATGTAAAAAAACTTAATTGTGAATATGATTGTAATTCTTGAGAGTATTAATCATTGTTCAATATATTAAAAATGCATTAAATCAATAGAATTGTATTACTTTAAATAATGTTTATATTGCAGTGAAACCTGGAGCTTAAGCCTCCGAGCGTGTTGAGGACTTTCCCACATTTTCATAAAAATAATCTTAATTTTCTTTCTCTGTTTGTTTCTAAGATGCACTTCATGCCCCTTTATTTGACATACATTTTAAAATACAATTATGTTTAAAATATTTTTTCCTAGAGCAAATTTAAGTTGTTTTTGCGAAACAGAAAAATATGGCAAACCGCTCAGAGGGTTAATGAAGGGATTAACACAGGTTTGTTTGTGAGAGGGTTAAAAGATCCTCTCGTGCAAGCCGTTGAGATATATTCCTCTATTCAAATTGACAGGAAATAAACTATTTGTCATTTACTGTATGAAAAAGATTAGCCATAAACATAAACTCAATAAGAGCAAAAAATATTTTTTAAAGAGAGGTTCTTTAATCTGCAAAAGTTGATCAAACATAGATACTAAAACTCATTAGACTGTTATATTTTTTCGTACTTTTAGATTCCAAAAACTTGTATCATGAATGCATACTTTATTCAGTCTCAAATTATCTAATTTAGCATACCAAAAAGTAGAGATTTTTCAACATTTATAGAGTATCAAAAAGACAAGTACTGATGGCATGAAAATTTGGGACTGCTGCTGGGTTATCCAAATATGAATTGAGAATTTGACTAGTCATTTGTCAAATATTTGTGTAAAAATAAACAAATAATAAAAATTTTAAATAAATTTGTAAAAATAAAATTTGTTTTGTATTTTACTTTTTGCTTTTAAATGTAACTAATATTTTTTTCTAATATACATGGTAGTAGTTTTGTAAGTGGCCACTTGTTTATTTAAAAGCACTAAAGAATAAACTTTTGTTTAAATTTCTATAGGTATTATTCTAAAATTAAATAGACCAAATAAATATGTTAATATTAACATACTGCAACCAGCAAAAGAAGAATGCAAGAAAAGTTTATTATTGCTTTGTGTGATAGGTAGCCACTGGCAGACAATTGTTTACTAGCCACTTTTTATCATCTGTTGGCCCCGTGGGTGGCACTAATTTTGCCTTTTGCTGTAAGTATTTCATTTATAGTTAAAATTGAACATTTCAATGATTTTACAAGAGTTTTTTGATTTAGCTGGTTTAATTTTAATATTAAAAGGTCTTGTCACATTCTTTGACTAACATATTGAAAAATATTTTCCCCACTTGTAGTGAAAATTAGATTGCTGTTTTCGTTACTTGCTGTGCCTTTAGATATCAAAATATTGGATCATCCAGAAAGTTCTGCGGTTTTTCAATGTGAAGATCGGTTTTGTCTAGTTATTTTGCTATTACTAGAATGACCCTGAGATGTACACCCAGTCTTTTCTGCTTGATTTGCATATTTCTGGCTTGTATTGTCACATAACTTTTGTCTCAGTGCAGTGCTCAGAATGGAGAACCAAAAAGTTATTTTCCTCATATTATGCTCTTTTATTTCAAAAGAGGTAAAAATGCTACTCAGACTGCTCGTAAAATTTGTGTTATATATGGATAAAGTACAGTTTCAGATGACACAGTTCGAAGATGGTTTGAGAAGTTTACGTGCTGAAATTTCAGCCTCGAAAATGACGTTCACTCTGGACGAACATCATCTGTAAAGGAGGACCTCTTAAAAGAAGCTATCTCTGAAAATCCATGTTACACAGTTCAGGAACTATCACACAGATTAAATATTCCAAAAAAGTACAGTGCATGATCATTTGAAGAAGATTGGGTACGTAAGCCACTATGATATGTGGATACACCATACTTTAACATTGCAGAATATGCTTACTCAAGTTTTGGCATGAGATTCTTTGCTAAAACGAAATGAAGAAGCTCCTTTTTTAAAATGGCTCATTACTGGAGAGGAGAAATGAATATTATACAATAATGTTACCAGGAAAAAATTATGCAGTAGGTCAAATGAACCTCCCCCAGTAATATCGAGAGGAGATCTACATCCCAAAAAAGTAATGCTTTGTGTATGGTCGGACAACAAAGAAGTTATTTATTATGAATTGTTGCCACCAAATCAGACAAATTTAGAAAAATACTGTTCCCAAATGGAAGATTTGAAAGCAAAAATCGAAGAAAAGCGCCCCGAATTGACCAATCGCCGTGGTGTTGTGTTCCAACATGACAATGCTCGGCCCTACATTGAGATGAATATCAGACACCACCTTATTGAGTATAGCTGGGATGTTTTGTGTCACCCACCATATTCACCAGACCTGGCCCCTCAGATTTTTATCTTTTCAGATCACTTCAAATTTCTCTGAATGATCAGGAGTTTATTTCTTTGGATTATGTCGACAGCACCTTGATCATTTCTTTATGACTAAATCTAATGACTTTTTTAAAAAAGGAATTTTCCAGTGGCCAGGACGATGGCAAAAAGTCATAGAACAAAATGACACTTATGTGATTTAATAAAATTCTTTTGTTTTTGTACTTCAATATTGAAATTTATCATTAAAAAAAAAACAAAAAAAACTTAGAACTTTCCGGATGACCCAATACTATGGCTGTTATAACATACTTAAATACTGGATAAAACATAATTATCTTCAAAAAGAGTGTAAATATAACATATAACAGCTATCTATTGCTTGTTTGAAACTGCAATTTGGAAAATAAACAAAATGCCCACATAGAAAATAATAATTCATATTCAATCCACACTATTTTACTGCTGTGAATATAAAACACTGTCTTAACATATTTTTAATTTTACAACCCATAAAAAATGTACTAACAGCCTTTCTACAATATATACATGTACTGGATATATAAGGTGGAGGAAGGAAATAAAAGTAACCTTTAAAGGGTATCACACTTTCTGTCAACAATTCTAAATATAGTATATCTTTAAACAAAAATTATAGCAAAGAAACTTTGTATTGTATAAATTTAAATAAGGTTTTTATAGGATCAAAAATAAAAATTCATAATAATCAAATAATCATAAGTAACAAAGTAACACATGCACAAACCTAATTTCATTCTATCAAGTTCAAGCTGACGAGACTTATTTTCAATGATGTCTTGAATAACTTGAACAATTTGAAGTTTTTTGTCTCCAAGATCTTGTGTTTGGATGAGAGCTCTTTGAACTTGTAATAAAGTCCTTTTACGATTACTTGAGTCCAGATCTTTTTTTAGGATATTTTGATAGTTGTCAAGATCTTGCAATATTTCTAAAAAATAAAATAAATATTTAATATTCTGACTTTTGATTCAGCAGCATCATTTCAGATTTTGTTTGAAGAAGCACAATTATATTGTTGGATAAATAAAACCATTAAGTACTGCCTGCACCCAATACAGGGCATTACAGAATAAATCTAGATTTTTTGTTCACCAGAAATGACCTATTTTTCTCATGCAATTTCAAAGAAATATTTGTACTATAATAGTTTATTTACATGCAAATATTAATATGGGCTCACACGGCATTTGTGAACTTAGGATCTCTTTACGGTCAACAAATACTTTTTGTTACAGGCAGAAAATATTTAACATTATTGTAGGTTATTCTTATTTTCATGCATTATTGCAGATTATTCTTAATTTTTTGCATTATTGCAAGTTAATTTTTTGTAATTGTGTTACATGTGCTATGTGCATACCAAATATTAGTGTCACACACGTAAGATGCTAAAAACTAACTATATTATTTAAAACAAACCACATTAAAGCTTCCACATTATATTCATTAAAGTACATCAATTGGCTACAAGCACAATTACAGAACTTTCTGCCATAGCATACAGAGAGGTAGGGAATTACAGTCTACTTTGCCAGTGGAGGCACATAGCAGCTGCCATCAGCAGGACCACCAGCAGGCACCATTAATTAGGATAGGTGCTGACAGGTTTAATCAGTGACGACACTTATCACTACTATTGCAATTACTATTGGTAGAAAAACCACGTGTTTTGCACCAAATAGAGTTGTTGCAGTGCTTGAAAGCAGATTACCGAATGAGCGAGTAAATTTTTAGACAGTTTTTTGAAAACTGCAGGATATAAAAATATACCAGAAACTTATATATTTTATTTGTTAGCCATATTTTGAGTTTCTCTCATTTGCTGCAATGTAAACATAGCACTAGGTCCTATTTTACACAAAAATTTTATATATGTTACTATAAAAATGAATTATAATACTGAATCATTTTTGCAATCACATATGTTTTGTCCTAGCAATTGGACTGTATGTTGCAATCTTGCTGGCTGGTAAAAAAAATCGATACTTTTGAGTTAGCCGGGCGCCAGTGTTATATTTACATTCATATATACATATATATGCACACATATATATATGTACATACACACACATAAATATATACAAACATATGTATAGATATATGTGCATATATATCTATATATGAATGTAAATATAACACTGGTGCCCGGCTAACTGAAAAGTACCAAAAAATCCTTCGTTGGCAAGATCTTCTAAAAATTCATCAATATATATATATATATATATATACAGTGAATTCTTGATAAGTCGAAGTGTACACGAAGTCCCGACCCCTTTATTACAAATCAATATTAAGCTTTCTCGTTATGTCGAAGTCTACATCTTTTAAGTCGATTTTTTTTCAGACAGAGAAATAACAGTAATTGGACTAATTTCTTAATTTTTCAGTCACAGATCAAAATTATTGATACTTTCTGTTATATAAAACTTTTCTGCAGTCCTTCGCCGGCTTTGAAGGACGCTATTTTTACTTCCCACCTTGGACAGTGAGAAGAGTCTGCGAGTTTGCAATTTCAGTGGTAATCGTCCCTCCTCTCCCATTCATTTCTCTTTTACGTATTCCCTTTTCTCAACTTGGATCTTTTCGAAACAGAACAGGTGGCTTGGTGCATTCTAATTTGCATAGTTTCTGACGCTTTATGGAAGGATTTTTTTTTTTTTAATCTTTAGTTTCTATTATTGAGCTTTTACTGGAGTTCTTTGTTTTAATGTTGAGTCTCGTCATTTTATTGTTTATTGCTTTGACATCGTGATACATATTTAGTTGGGTCTTTTAAAATGTCAAAGCGGAAATTACAAGTTCTTAGTTCTGCCACCGGTGGCTGATGTGGCACTTAACGTGTTAAAACATTCATACAGAAAACGTCTAGTGCGGAAGACATTCGAGGATGACGGAAATTTAATAAATCAAAAGTGTGATGTGTCAGAAGTAATTAGACTGATTTCAAGGGCCTGGAACAACGATGATAAACAAATCACTATAAAAAAAATGCTGCAGTAGATGTGGCTTCTTTGCAAATACACTCATGTGTTGTGAATGAAAATCTACAAGATCAAGTTATTTCTGAAGATGACGTTAATGAGTTTTTGAATATTGACGAAAATGCCACAGTTTGCGGAGAACTTAGTGCTTCAGATATAGTTGAAGCAATAAAAAAGGTGGAGAACGATCCTGAGTCTGAAGATTATGAGGAAGTAAATTGCGTTTCACCTCCAAACAATCAAGAAGCACGTGCGGCATTGACGACACTCTTGCAAAATCTCGAAAGTAGAGACGGTGTGGAAGATTCGCTTTTCCTTTGTTTAGATACTTTCTAACATGTGAAAGACAAAAAAGTTCCTTCAAACAGTCCTCATTAACAAGTTTTTTCAGGAAATTTGAATTTGTAAGTACCTTATATGTACCACTAAATTATATATTGCTTTAGAGGTCATTTTGCCAGACTACGTTATTACAGTACAATTGCAATTCCTATGTTTATAATTGAATTATTTTTCATATATTTTCTGTATGTATTTAAGGATTTTCGATAACTCGAATATTTTTGTCGGTCCCTTCGAATTCGAGTTATCGAGAATTCACTGTATATATATATATATATATATCAGGGTTGGGTTTAAGCCGTCAAAAACGAGTTTTTGACGTGACATAGGTTTAAATGTGTTTTAAGCGGTTTTAACCGTCAAAAAGATCAATATTTAAATATGGTCAAGACAACAACAACAACAAAAAAATTGCTGTTATAGCCAGGGTTAGAAAAAACCCGGGTTTTTTCGAAAAAACCCAGCCCACTGGGCCCACTAGTCTAAAACCCGGGTTTTTTTAGGTTTTTCTGAAAAAACCCGGGTTTTTTCGGACTTTATTGAGTTTTTTTAGAGAACACTTTAAACTTCTAATTTTCATACACATAATGCCTAAATTATTTATTTATCAGTGAAACCTGGGCATAATTTTGCATTAATTATGAATTAACAAAAAATATACAGTGAAACCCGGTTAAGACGCGTTTCAAGGGAGTGGACAAAAGTCGCGTATTAAACGTGATTTGTTTAATGTTGCAGAAACTGTGCTTATTTACACATCTAATCGTCTAAATGAACTTTAGGGCTTTCGGTTAGATGTTTACGGTTGAAAATTTTATCTTTTAGGTATATTTAGATTGAAATTTAATTGTATTCAACTTTAACTCATTATTATTATTTTAGGAGCGACTAAGAATAACTGCTGAAAATAAAAAAAATGAATTTAAACGGCTTTAATGTAGATTAATACGTTACAACCAAAAATAAAAAAAATAATTTCAAGCTAGACTAATTTACAACCAAAAATAAAAAAAATAAAATTAATTTCAAGCTAGCCTTTTTTTTTTTTTTTTTTTTTTTAATAGCAGAGGTAAAAAATTTAAAACATTAAACTTTTGAAAGCACAACCCAGTTGTTAAAATCATATTAGTACTACTTGTGATAATGAGTGCCATTATAATCTATCCTTTTCATTATAAAAGAAAATTATCCTTATTAATCTTTTTGTAAAATATATTGTTAGCATAGCAAAAAGAAAAGAAAACATAAAAGAATTAAACAACCTCAGTCGTAAAGGTACATATAAATATTCTACAGACATACATACAATAAATACCTCAGTCGTATTTATTTAATCTTTACGAGTTTCTTTTTTCTTACCCGACTGCCAAGAAAGGTTATGTGTTTCACGCGTATATCTGGGTAAGTGGATTTCTTTATACCCTCGAAACATCCGAACGGCTGGATGGATTTTAATGAATGAGCTCTCTATCGATTCGTCTTAACCGTCTGATGGCTATAGGCTAGGTTTTGTTTTTATAAAATAAAAAATGGCGGTAGAAACGAAAAAAAGATTTTTACGCTCCATATAGAGTGGCATAACATTGGATAGGTCTTTCAAAATGAAGACGATGTTTCATTGACTATTTTACAGTCATAAGCTCCGTTTAAATATTACACAACCTCGAAGTTGTGTAGGTAGGGTCTCTAGCTTTACTGCAACTCTAACCTTCATAGACATCTATAGGCCTCATCAAAACAGTGTTTATAGATAGGAACTAACAATTAAACACAACTTAAAAGTAATCAATACAAGTAAATAAAAAAATAGGTAAGTGATATAAAAAATAGCTTCACATTGATGAGAAATAATTAGTTCGCTTTTTACGCAGTCGGGTTTTTTGAATTTAATTATTTTTATTTACCTTTAATATGCATTATAAAACACATTAGGTATATAACTTACATTTAAAACCTCACTAACAATAGGTATAATCATCTTTAATCCTAATTTTATGACATATCTGAGTACCCTGAATTCGTCTTTCTCTACAGTGAAAACATACACGAAGCGAAAAACACAAAGTTAGGACGCGGGATCAAAGAATTCCAGTGTTTCTAATTTAGCGGGTTTTTTAAAATTCAAATATCTACCGCTATTTCCGATTAGTAATGTTCGCCTTAGTTAATCTGTTATTAAATAAAGTAAATATTACTATTTGAATTCGCTGTTTTTCAATTTAATATAAAAAATCTGATAAATTGTCAATACTGGAAAGCAGGCAAGGAATTCACATCTTGATCAATGAATTAGCGTCTTAAGCGTGATTTTTTGCCTTAAAGGTTCAGAAATCTCTCGCGTATTAAGCGGGATCGCGTATTAACCGTTCGCGTATTAAACGTGATATTTTTGCATTAGCCTTATAGGCGATGTTCAAGGGATCGGAAAAAATCCGCTTATTAAGCGGGATCGCGTATTAACCGTGAGCGTCTTAACCGGGTTCCACTGTATAAAGAAAAAAAAATCACATTAATTTAAAAGGTACATCTGTATCTCATGGGACTAGTTTGATGCACTAAGGATATATTAAGTGAACTACAACTGGACTGCTTTATATAATTCTTACCTTAAGTTAAACATGCTAAATTTATGTAATTTCTTCCATTCACTTCAAATCAGAAATTAGTTGAAGACTCCTTTTTTTTTTTTTTTTGGAAAGAAATGGGATTTGTTCAATTCCAAAATGTTTACGTAACTTGCTCCAAACCAGACCAAATGCAGAAAAGTGTTGTTCGATTGAAGCAGAGGTAGCTGGTACTGAATGTAAAGAAAAGAAAAACTGACAAAATCCAGAAGGAAGCATCTTCTTCACTCTTTTTTGCCATAATCTGGACCATTTTTGTGTTGAAAACTCATATATAGAACTTTCATTGAACATTGAAGAAGGATAATAAATGGGATGATTAATCTTAAAGGCTATAACAATGCAAACAATCATGATGGGGTTCAAGTGTCATCATTTTGCATACATTAATATTTAAAGCATTTGGATGCATTTTAGATTACAGGAATGAAAATCTTCCTCCTTTACAGCTTATTTCTTTTTGGTCATTTTATCTCTGCTTAGAAATTCCTTTAAATCTGGTTCTTTCGAAATATTTAAATTGGCATTTATCTTTGCATTCTTATACCTTAGATTAAATAATGATACAGTTGTGAAAGCACAAGAAAATTTGAAAAAACCCACAATGGGTTTTTTCAAGTGGGCGCTTCCAAAAAAACCTGGGCGGGTTTATTCGGGCTGGGCCCACTTAGTCAAACTCTGTCTAACAGCCACTGATTACTAACCCAATTTTCCAGCTTTCACCTATTCTCATACCTTAAAGATTAAATAATGTTACATTTGTGAAAACATGAGAAAATTTGAAAAAACCCACAATGGATTTTTTCAAGTGGGCCCGCCCGAAAAAACCCGGGCGGGTTTTTTCGGGCGGGCCCACTTGGGCAAACCCTGGTTATAGCAAGATACAACATTGCTTTTATTTAATGATAGTGCACTTTAGTTTTAGCATTTATTTACTGTAATCAAATATTAAATTATAATTTATTTCTTTGTTTATGCCAAATTTTTTATGTGTATTTTTATTGTGGCTTTTCAGCATACTTGGTTGCATTTCTTATTTTTAAATATATATGCTGATAGTTTAATGTAATATTAAAAAACTGGAATATAATAATTATAACTATTAATTAAAAAACAATTTTTAAATAAATTCCTTAAGGGTGTCCATTACTGGCACATCTACCCTATATACAGTCTTTAACAGAAATATTTTCTCTGCAGCATTTTTTTTTCCTCATTTAGTACAAACACAGAACAATAATAATAATGATAAAAAAATTGTAATTTAATAGATTTCAAAGACCATTTGGAATTTATTTCATCCACCAAATTCCGTCGTATCCTCTTCAACAACAGATGGCAAAGATCAAACTTCAGATGACCAAAACCTTCATCGATAAACTCTCCAAGTCCTGTTTTGAGAAGAAAAACAGTTTACAAATCGAAAGCAGTTCCACCGAATCATCCACAGATTGCGACAAATTACCTACGTTGAGCTCAATTTTTCCCAGTTAGAATCGACCGATTGTAAAACGCCATGGCTAGTGGATTGGAGCCCCTCGAGACATGGCCTTTTACTATCAATCGATTAAACATTAGATTGTTTCTTTTTTCACGTTCGTCTTTTATTCTGTAATCGATTTTCATGGGCTACGTAATCAGTTGAAGACCTCGATTTTCATGGGCTACATAATCAGTTGAAGACCTTGATTTTCATGGCCTACATAATGAGTTGAAGACCTCGATTTTTGCTTTGCAAGACTATTTTCATTTCGGCGTCAGTCTTTGACTTTGGATTTTTCCATATCTGATAATTTGTGCCTACCCATTTTGTAACTTTTTCAATTTTTAACCATTTTATGCCTTTTGATTACCTATTCAAACAATTTTTAATAATTTTATGCCTTTCGATTACCTATTCAAACAATTTAATGATTTTATGCCTTTCTATTACCTATTCAAATAAAAATTCTTTTAAAAGTAAAGAACATCGTTGAATTTCATTAAAAAAATAAAAGGTGAGCATCATTTGACCCCATCCTCGACCGAAAACAACAACCATTTCCAAATGGTTAGTAACATTTATTTTATAAATTAGATAAGAATCAAATGTTACGATAAAATATGATATTTTAATCCTTTTATCCCAATATTAAATTTTGTTAGTGACTGACAATCACCTCTTACTGATGAAATTATCTTATTTATGGAATATCTCCTAAAATTAGGGACAAATGAATAATTCACCATACCAATAAGAAAAAAAAAATGCCTTAAAAACTTAGTTTGAAACCTGTTCTAAAAGTGAAAGTTTCCTAATAATAATAATAATAAAATAACGGCAAGCAAAATCGAAAATATAAAAAACGGCCTTTGTAGAGATCGACATTAGTTATCCAATGCAAAAAAAACATTTAAAAATATTGAAATATTAAACAAAATTTCTACCATAGAATTGACATTATTGAGTGAGGGTTTTCATTTTCTACTTTGAAAAAAAAACCATTAAAAAGTATGAAATTTCAAACAAGATATTAAAAAAAAAATCTCCTGTAGGATTAACATTAACAGGCCATAGGTTTTCACCATAGGCGTAACTTGGGCTCTAAGACTGCGGAGGCAAAAATGTTGAGGCCCTTTTGTATAAATTTAAACCCCTGTCCCTCCTCTTATTACCATGTACACGTACACACTTACATTAAATAAGTAAAAAATTAACCATATACAATAAAATACGGAAAAATCACAAATTACACAATTCATGTTTTTAAAGAAATACAGTGAAACCTCTCTAAGGAGACCAACCATTAGACCATAACAAATCGGCCTTTCAGAGAGGTGGTCTTTGAATACAGGTGACAAGTAAAGCAAAGTTTCATGAAATACATACTACAAAAAAAAATATTATTCAATTAGTTTATTATATTTCATGTCTATACAGCTTTAAGGCTGTTCTTAACTGCTCCGCTGAACAAGCGCAAAACGTTCTGACACATTTACAAATTCATTTTTTAATGGAAAGATATAAAATTGGAAAGCCTGGCCATGGAAGCGTCTCGGAATTGAATTGTTTTTTCCATTTTTTGATCAATCAATTACCCATCGAGTTATAAGCGATATCGATCACGTGACAAACACGTTTTTCTCCCGCTCTTGAGTGATCTTTCTACTTTTGCGCGGAAATTTGGTTCAAAAGGTCCACTTTGACATTATTTTCTGAAAGATCTTTTGCGTTTGTAAAAAAAATGGAAAAAACAGCTTGATGACATAGTTTCTGAACAACAACACCAGCTAATTTCATGCATTTTCGAACAAAAATAAATTAAAACTTAGGCAGGAAGTTGCCCTTTTGGATTTGAGAACAGCCTTAAAGAAGGAATTAATTGTAGTTTGCTTAGATTTTAACAATTTCTCATTAACAATTTTTGCTTCTAAACATTCTTTGGTCTCTTTAAACAAATTATTTATTTTTGTACCATCTCTAACAGGTATCGAACTTTCTATCAATTTATTGATTTCAACAAGTGTTTCTTGACATGAAATAGAAGGTTTAACCGGTAGAAGTTCGTCGTCTGAATAAGAATGAACTCCTAAAATATATTTATAAAAATCTCGATTGTAGTATCATTCATAGTTATAAATGGTTGTAGAATTTATTTTTTTATATAAAAATTAAGTCTTATTTTTGTTGAGATTTTCTACAACACGATTCTCCCAGTCTTCAGATAAATCACCGTAACACTCAAGAGCTTCTTCATATTCATGTGATTTGGACTCATAATCAATCAAATTTAGCTGTGTTTAATCTTTCCAAGAAAAGCAATAGATTTGAACTAATCTGGGATCGACCACACACCACTCTTCCTTTTAAAAAAGTCTCTTGCAGTTTATAGGTGTCTGTTACTCGGCCAATTCCAGGAAAGGAAACAGTCCTTCTCCCACCAACACCAACTAACCCTTGGTAACCATAGTGACATTAAACACGGTAATGCAGAGAACCAGCTTTTTCCTCCTAAATGAGGGGTGACCTTTTTTGCCATGTCTAAGGAAGTAGAATTAGCTGGGCATGTTTTACGAAAAGAAGTGGAATTTGGAGATTTCCCCATACAAAGGAAAGTAATCTTACTCTTCGACTGAAAAGTGGTCTTCCAGGGAGGGAGACGGTAAATAGTGGTCCTTTAATGGAGGAAAATTAACATTGAGCCTATAGCCAAAAATTATAGACCATAATAAACGGTCTTTATGAGAGGTGGTTTTTCAAGGAGGTTTCACTGTATTTTAAAATATTGAAAGCACAAAATTATCTCTTATGTCTGACGCAATGCTCAATTAGAAAAAAGTACAAACAAACTTAAGGCATCTTCTTAACAAATGCGAAACTTTCTGACTCATTTAAACATAAAAGTACAAGATTGGCAAGCCTGACTATTGTAGCGATTTGGAATCGAAATAAGTTTTCTATTTTTTAATAAATAATTACTTATCAAGTTATAAACGATATTGGTCACGTAAAAAAAGGTTTTTCTCCTTTACCTGGCTGTTTTTTTTAGCTTTCATACACAAATTTGGTTCAAAAAAACAACTTTGACAGTATTTTCTGGACGATTTTTTGTATTTACCAAAAAATGGTAATAAAAGTACAAAATAAAAGTAAATACGCTCATTAGATACCAATTATGATAGATTACTCAGTGCTTCTAGCCATAAAAAAATGAAAAAATCTAAACAATTTATTTATCTCTGCAAAATTTAGATTAAACCTATCTAGTTTTAATGATTACAGATAATTAAGGATTTATTAACTGTTCATCTTCAAGGCATACATTAATGATAAACTAAATCATTAAATAAGAGTTAGGCAGGGGTGCAGAATATGTCCGATCCGGCGATCTAGGATCCGGGGGAATTTTAACCACCTGGGGAAATTTTGCAGAAATATATACAATTGATTTCGATTTTAACAACGAATTCCTTAATTCCCTGAGATAGAAAAAATTCACTACAAGTAAAAAAATTCGTATGGCGACGTTTACAAAATCGATCTCAGAAAAATATGTACTGTATATCAGGGGTGATTCTGTTCCGAATTTTCCGAAAATTTAAGACATTCGGTTCCGAAAATTAAAAAAAAAAAAATCGTTCATCAATCTGAAAATTCGGATATAAAAATACCGCGAATTTTGTCCAAGAATTACGAAAAAAGCGAATTTCGTCAAAAGATCGCGAAAGAACCTCAAGTTTCGTCAAAAGATCACGAAAGAACTGCAAATTTCATGAAAAGAAGGCAAAAGAACAGCAAATTTCGTCAAAAGATCGCGAGATGAACGCAAATTTTGTCAAAAGATCGCGAAAGAACTGCAAGTTTCGTCAAAAGATTGCGAGATGAATGCAAATTTTGTCAAAAGATCGCGAAATGAACACAAATTTTGTCAAAAGATCCCGTGAATAACTGCAAATTTCGTCAAAAGATCGCGAGATGAACGCAAATTTTCTCATAAGATCGCGAAATGAATACAAATTTTGTCAAAAGATCCCGAAACAACCGCGAATTTTGCCAAAAGATCGCGAAATAACCGCAAATTTCATCAAAGAGACGAAATAACCGAGAATGTCATCAAAGGAACGCGAAAAACCCCGCAAATTTCGCCAAAAGATCGCAAACCCCCTGCAAATTTAGTCAAAAGATGAAGAAATAACCGCAAAACTCGTCAAAAGGAAGGCGAAATAACCGCAAAACTCGTCAAAAGATCGAATAATAACAGCGAATTTCGCCAAAGGATCGCTAAAAAAAGCAAATTTCACCAAAAGATCGCAAAAAACATGAATTTCGTCAAAGGGCCGCGGAAAAAACATAATGCTGGGAGTGAATTCCACCCCTTCCCCCACTCTGCTGTAACCTTTCAGAAAATTTGCTGTGAATTTCAGAATTTCAGATGGACGCAAATTTTGTCAAAAGATCGCGAAAGAACCGCAAGTTTCGTCAAAAGATTGCGAGATGAATGCGAATTTTGTCAAAAGATCGCGAAATGAAAACAAATTTTGTCAAAAGATCCCGTGAACAACTGCAAATTTCGTCAAAGGATCACAAAATTGCAAAATGCGAATTTCGTCAAAAGATCGCAAAAGAACCACAAGTTTCGTCAAAAGATCGTGAGATGAATGCAAATTTCGCCAAAAGATCGCGAAATGAACACAAATTTCATCAAAAGATGCCGAAACAACCGCGAATTTTGCCAAAAGATTGCGCTGCCATATATACCTACTTGCGCATAGGTTGAGAAACATAGGAAAAATAAATTTTCTATAACTACATTAATGTGGCATTTACCTATAACATACCGTAAAATTTTGGGGAAATTTTCATGTGAACTGTGGGAAATGTTGGGAGTAGAAGCATTTTCTGCACCCCTGGAGTTAGGTAATTTTTATCCACAAATTAAAAAAAAAAAAGAAAAATCATGCAACAATCAATTTGCAGTTTGCCATATCCTATGAAAATAGGTTTCAAGAATGCATTTCTGCAGTTTATATCCCACAGTTTTAATATATTTATGCAGTTTTACTTAGAATTTATTGTTTAAAGCCTAGATCTAACTCTGCTAAATAATTCTTTTGATATTATTTTTATTAAAACTAGGTTTTTGACACGACGGTTTTAACCATGGTTAAAATCGGTTTAAACTGCCGCATGTCAAAAACTTGCCAACCCTGATATATATACAGTACAGAACCATTTATCCGGAATGCTTGGGGTCAGATGTATTCCGGATAACTGGTTTTTCCGGTTAACTGGTTGTGCATTAAAGCAGCATCCGTTTGATAAGTTTTGTGGAATATGTGTGGTTGTGGCATTATTTCTGATTTTAAATTATTATATTACTTGGATTAATAATCAATGCAAGAAAGATCAAAAGTTAACCAGAGTTTAAAAGAAGGTAATTTATGGGAATCCCTTAGGAACAAAAATTCTTCTGTTTCCTCTGCATAAAAATTAAAACATCTAAAATACAACTAAATATGTTTTCTTTTCAAATACTAATGTTGTCATCAAATTACACAATTGTTTCAAGCAAAGCTTATGTCAAACTGGCAGTGTATGACACCTTTTTCTGCAAAGATTCTGAAATCAGTCTATCAGAAATATCATTCCGGATAACTGGTTTCCGGATAAATGGTTCCATACTGTATATATAAGTGCATGAAAGTATACTTATAAGACATGAAATTTTTTGTGATTAATAGAATTTTAATGCACAAACAAAAGTGGATTAACTATCTCTCAGACCCCAACGCTTGACTGTTTTAAAACATACATAGGTGTTATGAAAGGCTTTACATAAAATCAAAGAGATTTCTTAGAGCCAGACCTTTTTCTTTTATAGCAAGTAAGTTTCAGCGTATTTGATATAATCTGCCTCTGCATTACATAAGTAACAAAAGTTTTAGAATCTAAAGCAAAACTGAAAACTTGAATAGTTATGGAAGCTTCTTTTAGCCAGTTCTAAAATGAAATTATTTTTGATTAAAAAAAAAAGTTGAATAAATGACAAGAATCAAGTTGTTTATTCGTTATTTTAAATTCTGTGTTTTTAATTTACAACATGTCTGACTAAAAGCAGAAAAAATGATATTTTGTTTAGGACAGTTCCCCTTCCCTCTAACAAGCTTGGCTTTATGTAATACAATGTAAAAGCTCAAGCATAAACAGGAAAGGGAAATTTCTAGAAAATCTTACCGGCCAGCAAAATGCAACATATAGTTGGTTTCAAAGACTACCTAAAGATTCACTCATTAGTGGCGAGTAAAATTATGTATTTTCCCACCCCTGAGCATAAATAATCCACAATATATAATCTTTAGACCAATGTCAGACGGGCGTCTTTTTTGCTTAAGTATTATCCATTCACAATGAGCTATAGCATTGGGAATGGATAATACATAAGCAAAGAAGACGCCCGTCTGACATTGGTCTTAAGAGTGTTCTCTCTAGGCCATTATTTAAGAGTGCAGCACCCTCTCCTTTTCAAAATGAGTAAGATGCACCCTGTCCCCTTAAAAAAACTGTAAGTGCACTGCTAGATGTGATCCCTCATAAATATCTTTCTTATATACCACAGTATTTCTATTTATTTACAATTCATAAAATCATTTGAAATTGTCACTTTATTTATCATACCAAAATTGCATTTTTCTTTTTGGTAATGTTACTAAACAAATACCATTTTCTGTTGAAATAATTCCCTTTTCTATTGAACTAGTGCCTTTTTAGGGTTTCGTTCATCTGACGAAACCCTATTCGTTTCACTCCTTTGTCTGTCTGTCACAGAGCCCGTTCTCAGAAACTATACATGTTAGAGACCTGAAATTTTGGGTACTTATAGCTGAACACCTCACATCAAACAACAAATCACAAAATTTTGAAAAAATCGGTAATTAACTTTTAAAATTAACCAATCAACCTTTTGAACGCAGCTACGAACACACCTTCTCCAAATCAGCAGTTTCTCCTAAGGATTGTCAGTAAAATCAGCAGATGCATGGTTACCACGGAGGAAATTAAGCAATAAATGAAGTATTACCTATTAAAATACTTACAGAATGATATAAAATTAAAAAAAATTGTAATTTTGCCTTTACATCTGAACTGAAAGTTTCATTGTTTACATCTGTTATGATGTGCGGATTTGAAAGAGCTTACTGTATTTATTATGTCTCTTAATAAATTTGATTATTACATTTAAAATACTTACAATTTATTGACAAATGCAATCAATATCTTAAAAATATCCATTTGTCTTTTAATTTAATAATTCTGCATTTAAATACGTAAACTATTCTTAGTATTATTTTGTTCAAAATCATCTGAATAATTCAAATTTTATATTTGGTATGTCACTACATCATAAGTGTGAACGTCATCATTAAAATAACCCTATTCTTTAGTGATTTTTTTAATTTAAATTCCTTAATTTTTTTAACTTAAAATTTAAGAAAGGCAATTTTTGTGAAAAGTAACTTTGGCAGATTCCCAGAACAGCCGAGACACCACATTTGGCGACTTTTCTGACAAGCGCCAAACACTTCGCATACGCCAACCTGAAAACTAACGGGATTGGTCCACTTTCCTGAATGCTTCCAGACTGTTTTTTTACTACGTCATCATCCTGGAATCATGGGAAATACAACATTTATAAATAACGACGCATTAGAAAACACAGGAAAGCTGATTTTTATGAGATTCAAAAATAAAACAAACGATTTCAACATAAATTTATTGAAAAATGTGAAATTTTTAAAGTACCTTTTCAAATCAGAGTAACGATTTAATGATTAAAATTTTCATTTCTCAACAACTTTCACAAAAAATCATGGCGTCATTTAATATTTTAAAGTACGTGCCTATATCAGAGTAAACATTGAACAATTCATTTCTAATTTACGGAAGTATGAACGCTTAGCGTTCATAAAAAAAATAATATATATCACTGAATACAGCAACCTAATTCTACAGCAATCTGAAAAACGCAGGAAACTCGTTAAAGCGGCAATCAGTGAATATTGTATGAACGCTCCGCGTTCATTAACCGAAAAAAAAAAAAAAATCACTGGATTCAGCAGTTCTCCCTGTGTAGTGATCTCAAAATTCAGCAGTTCTCCCTGCATAGCAATCTGAAAATTCAGCAGTTCTCGCTGTCTAGCAATATCAAAATACATAAAACTCGTAAGGCCAGCATACATGAGAAATATACAATAAACGGCTAATATAAACAACTATAACAAAAAATGCATAAAATTATTAACATACCATAACACACATCTCCTTTCTTGAAACCTAACTCTAAAAAATGTTGAATTGCCATAATTTCGTAAATTTCCAGTCGTCTGGTTAACTTTGTTTAACTTTCCAGCAAAAAAAAAGAACAAATACTCGCAATTTCAAACTAAATTACATAGGTACTTTAACTTTCAAATTTTACAACTAAAAACAGCAAAAAAAAAAAAAGAACAAATATTAACAATAACAAACTTTTGCATTGCCGTCATTTAAAGTTTACAATGACAAAATGCCTTCCCAAACGTTCAACACATGTGGAGTTGAGTTGTCAAAACACCGCTGAGTTAATTGTCGATAAAAGTTTTCAGGTAGGCGTAACCATCCAATACACAACAAATCAACCAATCCCATTAAGCCGATGTAGGTGTGGAAAGAATTTATGAAACGAACTGGTAACAACAAAAATTCATTTATCGTCTCGCCAAATTGAATGATGCCAAGTGTCTCGGCTGTTTTGGGATTCAGCCGTAACTTTTTGTAACGAAATATGAAACCCAGTTAAACTTGACCCAAGCATTTATTAACAGGGTTGCTGGCTTTCAGCCAGGCCATTTTTTGGTTTTAACCACTTAAAAAAAAGCCTGCTTTAATTGGAAAAAGACTTATTTTTAAAAAATTAGTTTACATCTAATTCATATTAAATTTGGATTAATTTACTTTTAATACACTTATATACATTTTCTACTAAAAAAATTGGCTGAATCGCAAAACAGCCGAGACACTTGGCATCGTTCAATTTGGCGAGGCGATAAATGGATCTTTGTTATTACCAGTTCGTTTCGTAAATTCTTTCCACGCCTTCAGTTGTGTTATCTTGAATTTGGATTGGTTGATTTCTTGTGTATTGGATAACTACGCCTGCCTTTGACAACTCAACTCTGCATGTTTTCTAATTATTGTACGAGTTGCGTGACGAGGTATAGAAGATAGATGAATAAAAATAAATGAGGGTAAGGCTAGAGTATGTTATTGTTAATATATTTTGCTGTTTTTAGTTGTAAAATTTGAAAGTTAAAGTACCTGTGTAATTTAGTTTGAAATTGTGAGTATTTGTTCATTTTTTTTTTGCTGGAAAGTTAAATGAAGTTTATCGACGACTAGAAATTTACGAAATTATGGCAATTCAACATTTTATAGAGTTGGTTTTCAAGAAAGGAGATGTTTGTTAAGGTATGTTAATAATTTTATGTATTTTTTAGTATAGTGTTTTATATTAGCCATTTATTGTATATTTCTCATGTATGCTGACCTTACGAGTTTTGTACATTTTGATATTGCTACGCAACGTGAACTGCTGAATTTTGATATTGCTACGCAACATGAAGTGCTGAATTTTGATATTGCTACGCATTGAGAACTGCTGAATTTTGAGATTGCTGCTAGCGAGAACTGCTGAATTTTGAGATTGCTGCACACCGAGAACTGCTGGTGACAGTGATGTTTTTTTTTCAGTAAATGAACGCGAAGCGTACATACATGTATGCTGATTGCCGCTTTAACGAGTTTCCTGCGTTTTTCAGATTGCTGCAGAACTAGGTTGCTGTATTCAGTGATAAATATTATTTTTTTATGAACGCGAAGCGTTCATACTTCTTTAAATTAGAAATGAATTGTTCTATGTTTACTATAATATAAGCACGTACTTTCAATATTAAATGACCCCATGATTTTTTCTAAAAGTTGTTGAGAAATGAAAATTTTAATCATTATATCGTTACTCTGATTTGGAAAGGTACTTTAAAAATTTCACATTTTCAATAAACTTATGTTGAAATCGTTTGTTTTATTTTGAATCTCATAAAAATCAGCTTTCCTGTGTTTTCTAATACGTCGTTATTTATAAATGTTCTATTTCCCATGATTCCAGGGTGATGACGTAGTAAAAAACAGTCTGGAAGTATTCAGGAAAGTGGACCAATCACGTTAGTTTTCAGGTTGCCGCATTTTAGATTGGCGCATGTGGGGTAGTTGGCGCTTGTCAGAAAAGTCGCCAAATGGGGTGTCTCGGCTGTTTTGGGAATCTGCCAAAAAATTTATACATTTCTTTAATAAATTTATAAATAAATAAGTCTTTATAACCACTAGAAGGCAACCGTGAATCCCTTATGGGGAATGGTCCCATATCCTGTGCCGGAGAATTTGGCGATAAATGTTTCGATCTGGTTTACGTTTGTTCGTCAAAGTTTGAACGGCTTTAGGGTTGCTTTTTTTTCGGAAAGTTCGTTTGATGACGTTTGAAGAACGCTGATCTTGAAGCTTATTGGTTCACTAGTATCATGGGAACCATTAGGCAGCAAAATTTTGAATTCGGTTTGATAGAATTTGCCCTACTCCACACGCACATTCGGATTACTCTCTGCTTGTGTCATATTATGATTCTAAGGTAAGTCTCGTTAATTTTTCCAAGATTGCGGAAAAATATCATTTTTAAATCTTTATATTATTTATAAATCAATGATTTTGCACCATTTTTAAAAATAGAAAATGATATAAAAACATGGATTTATAAATAACATAGAAGATTTAAAAACGACGTTTTTGCGCCACTTGAAAAATTTCTTCCGATGCAATTGCACAAATTTTAGCAGCATTCTAATTAAATCTAAACAAAACAAATGTGCTTTTTCAGATGAATACTTGTTATTGTTTTCCCTTTTATTGTGTGTATGGGATCCCGTGTGTATTTACACACCCTGTTTCAGAAACTAACTGGGATCCTTTGTAAACATTAAATTCTCGCTGATTGTTTACACACACACACACAAAAAAAAAAAAAAAAAATAACAACATTTTTTAATTTTTTGGCAGTTGTGGGTGAGATTTTACCTGCATTAAAAATAATAGTTTTTGAAATATTGTTAAAATTTATAAAAAGTTTCCTGTCAGTTTTTTTCTGTTTTTTATTGTCGAAAATGTTTTAAGAACAGGGGGTTCAGGGGGGCAGAGCCCCCCCTGACAATAACAAGTATTCATCTCAAAAAGCACGTTTGTTTAGATTTATTTAGAAAGCTGGTAAAGTTTGTATAATTGTATCGGAAGAAATTTTCCAAGGTGGCGCGAAAATTTCTATCATTTACATCATTTTCTATTTTTAAAAATAGTGCAAAATCATTGATTTATAAATAATATAAAGATTTAAAAATGATGTGTGTCTGCCATCTTGGAAAAACTTTCATGTTGTCAAAACGGCATTTTGGCGAAATTTTTTCGCCAAGTGGCACAGGATATGGAACTCTTCCCTTATGGGGAATTTATATCTGAAAAAAATATAAATATTGAAAAAATATAAATTATATTCCAAAGTTCGATGTGGTGTTTTAAAATTCTATAGGTATTACATAGCTCTGCATATGCTACACATTTTAAAGATTGTATTTAATTAATGATAAAATGTAACACATGGAAATATTCTTACATGTCCACATGGAAAGATTAAGTTATAGAATAAACAATGTTGAAAGAGAAATTAGGAAGGATATATTTGAGGAGAGTTTAATATATAAGTTAATAAAATAAAGAGAACAATTAAACAACAACAACAACAAAAATCTCCATATAAAATTTGTTGAATTAAAATTTTGAAAAGCTTTGAATTTAAAAGAGTGTATATTAATGCATAAATTCATAATACTGTTTTCAATAGTGAGAAATGGTGTTTTTATTATATGACTTTATGCATGACTTTAAATGATTATGAGAAATGAAATAAGACTTGTATATTTAGCTCTTAAAATTAGTTAAGTAATAAAACATGCAACTAAGTAACTATTGTCCTCTTTAATTTTATAAAGCAATAAAAGTGAGAAAAAGGGGTGTGATTAAAGATCCAGATAAAGCAGCTGGTATGGCCTTTTTAAAATTTAGCTGACATATTGTCAATTCTGACTACAAATCAATAGCTACTCCATCTATGTGTTATTCCAGTATATTAATATCATCAGTGTTGCTAATTTGAGTTATTTATTAAATTCTAAGTCAATTAAATGACATTAAAACTAATTAAAAAGCACTTAAAAAATATGTAGTTTTTAATTAAAATGCTTTTCTATATAAAAGCCAATTATGGGGGGGGGGGGGGGGGAAGCCGGTTAAAACCAATAAAAAACACCGGAGTCACTTTTTTAAATTTTAGCCGGCTTTTTTGCAACCCTGTTTATTAATAATAACTAAGTGTTTCTGTTAAAGTTTAACTTTGTGCTGAACTTGTTTTCTTTGCAATTTACACATTTAAAATCCTAACAATATAAAAATAAATAATAAAGGGTAAGTTTTTATGGAATAATTTTTTTGAAGGGGCCTGTTTTATTAAAAGGAATTTTGTGAAAGGCCTGTTTCATTAAAAGGAATTTTGTGAAGGGGTCTGTTTTTTATTCAATGGATTTTTGTGAAGGGGTCTGTTTTTTATTCAATGGATTTTTGTGAAGGGGCCTGTTTTATTAAATGAATTTTTGTGATGCCTGGATTGTGTTGATATACTACAGTAATAGTGAATTTTAAACATTACATGTAATGTTGTATATGAGCGACATTTAATGTGAAATTTTACAGATCAATATCGCATTTGAGGTTTTTGATGTGATGGTTTAAACAGTCAAAAACCTGTCAACCCTGAAAATGAGAAAAATAATTAAACTTTTCTTAAAAAGAAATTTTTAAATACAAAATATTAACCTTGATACTGTAGGTCTAGTTCTCGAAGTTGAGTGATATTTCTTTGAATATCATCCGGAATGTTTTCAACGAAATCCATATAATCTTCAATATAAATGGCAGAATGCATGGCCTCTAGAGCAGCATGATTCAAAATTTTGCTGGAATCAGTTTCGGGCTTTTGATTTACAAACATTTTCAATTTGCAAGGTAAATAATCTGAGTTCAAAATATTTTATTGTAATGGCATACAATTGGACGATGAAGTTCGCAAGTTTTACGTGATGAATTCAAAAATCATTTTTGAAAAATCCTGAATAAAGTCAATCTGTTTTGTATTAAACTTCAAAAGCAAATTACAAACAAGGTCCACTTTTATGACAGAGGTTCATCCATTTAATAAACAAGGTTTATTACAAGCTACCGAATAGCAAGTTAATAAAAAACACTCAGTGTAGCATGATAATCAAATCAAACGTCTCAGCCAGCCAAAAAATAAACAAAACGTCGAGCGTAGTTCTTTGCATGGATGTATGTGGGAGGGAGAAGTATCACAAATTGGCGATTCAAGCGTCTGAATACGCCATCTGGTGGAAAGAGATGTAACTTCTCGCTTCAGGAAGATTTTATGTGACGTTACTGTTCTTTGTTGTATGCCAATTTAAAAAATATCCAAATCTGGATAGCTAAAACTTCCAAACTCGTTTAAAATAAATAATGATTTCAATGGCACTTTAGTATTGGTTAAAGGGTTGCAGCGACCACCACATATACATATATATAATATTTGTTTATGGTATCGACAACTGCGATTAGCGTCCTCTATAGGCCTGACTTTCAATCTAACGTCCACCATATCAACACATGGAACTGCATGTATAAAATTGAGCCCACTCCATATACCTCAATCTCCTTCACGCCCGGACGATATGATTCTGATTCCTGAACAAGTTCTTTGAGTATAAAATCTGGAATGAATTGCAAGTTTGAATGAATCTTTTCAGATCATTGTGAGCGAAGGACGAATAATTGTTGTGAACTACTTCCGACCCTTTAATTTTAAGCCGGGAAAATTAACTTCTGTTTTGAGAGACATTTATTTTTTCAATACCAATTTTGAATCATGTCAAAATCTGCTTTATTAATACTTTCAGAAGGTGCAGAAGAAATGGAAGCCGTAATTTCAGCAGATGTTATTAGACGAGCTGGAGTGAGTTGATATTAGATCGAAATTACATTTGCTGGTCATTCCTTCTTATCAGAACATTTTACATTTCAGGTTTTCTTTTTTTAAGCTGTTGGTTAGAATATAAATCACAAGAATTAAACAAGGATAAATCTAAGTTTTTTCTAATCTATTATTTGCTATTATTTTGATCAATGAGAATGTAGACAGTTTTCAGAAATAAGTGTGGATGTAATTTTCTAAATAATCTCCATTGACATATAGATTTGTTTTAGTTAAGTAAAATTGTCTGAACAGATTGTCTATACAGAACTCACTTTTTAATGTGCTCTTTAGTTTTATTTGTTATATATTTGGGTGATTCTCCAAAAACCTAACATTTTCAAATCACAAATTCTTAAAAAACAAAAGTGCTTTAAAAATTCTAAAAAAAATCATACTTACTCGGTATACGACACATAACAAGGGAAAAATAAAGGGAACTCACTTTAACTATGTTAAGTATGTGAAAGTAAGGGACTGAAATTTCAGATACCAGGAGAGTGACAGGTGGTGCCAGGAGAGTGACAAAATGAGTTTCATCAAGGGTTATGAGAAATTTAACAAACTAACTGAAGTATTTAATTCAAAAATATGTTTATTTTTGACAAAAAAATGTATATCTTACATTAGTCATACTACATAACCTTTAAAAAACGTCAGAGAAATAAAAATTAAAAACTCTGTAGCTGCTACCAATGGGCTCGGGAAGAGATATTTTTCTAATAATGTCTTCCATTAAATATTCATGTATGTCTTCTTTTTTTGGCCAGCACCAAGTTGTTCTGTTTATATTTTTGGGTTCCATAGAGTTTATTCTTGCTTTTCCACCTACAAACTCTATTA
The DNA here is from genome assembly GCA_963932465.1 of Maratus speciosus. Lineage (NCBI taxonomy): Eukaryota > Metazoa > Arthropoda > Arachnida > Araneae > Salticidae > Maratus > Maratus speciosus. The sequence continues at coordinate 302,114,415 of OZ010788.1, forward strand.
TCTCTCCTGCAAAAATTTCATCTTCATAATAAAAGATAACCCAGTCTCCAACATTGTATAACTGTATTTGTGCTGTTTGTGTTGGATCTGTTGAGACAGAAAAATAAATTCCATAGTGCCGACAATTTTCCTCAGCTTTGCATACATGACAACTTAGGGTCCTGTAATTCATCTTTGTGTCGGTGTCTCCAAGCTCTGCTGTAACCTGGTGAACTTTCATAGTTCCTTTAATAGCTTTAAGATCACTAGCAGATGACAAAAATGAGTCCATTTTGCTAATATTATCTTCTTCCACAACCCACAATAGTATTTTTGGGCAGTGTTCTTTAAGGATTTTTACCAGCACATCGATGTTGTTGACATCACACCCCATAGAGACCATCTTATCGGCAGTTCTTTTCAGGCAGCCACCTACGCCATCAGGAGCCCCTTTACCATGACTGGCTTCAGTAAAGTTCCATGCAATTCTTTTGATGTTTGGAAATCTTATTTTTATGTATTTTTTAAAGAAATAAAAGTTCTTTTTGTTTCGATATTGTTTCGATGGTGAGTCTGACAGAAAATGAATAGCTGAAATTCTTTTATTTTGTAGTAGATGTGACAAAACAGGTTCTAGATGTGCCCAAATGGCACAAGCATCATGGCGTGTACTTTTTGACAGTGTACAAAAAGAAATTGGTTTTGAAGTACCATCATCAGTCTTGTGATATGCTACACCAGTGTGAAGTGTAATTTGCTCTCTTGAAGCCCCAAAATGCATAGATTGTACTTCACTAGCATATTTTAATGCATAATTTTCGCTAAAATCAATATGTATCAATACATCCTCACAGGTCAGATTTTCTTTAAGTTCTTTTATGTACATATGCTGGTGTTTGATGTTTGCAATATGAGTCATAAACTTTTTAATGCTATTTTCTAGTTCATCAACAGCTTCTCCAATAGTGCTTATTACTTTGTCCTTTTTTATAATCGTAACAATTTTCTCCTTACCTCTTATCTTACGTGCTTCTTTATGCAAATTCCATTTTTGATAAGTAAAAGTATCACCACTGATGAAGTCATTATAAGTTATAATTCTTTCAGCACAGCTACTGCATTTTCTCAATAGGCAGGATTCTTTATTTTTGTCGCAGCACAAAGTTTCTGCTATTTGTTCTGGTTTCTGTGAATTAATCACCTTACATTTGTTAAGTTTATCTACCAGCATTTCAATATTGTGATGTATTATGCACAAACAGGTATCTTTGCTTTGAAGAGTTGGTTTGACAACCCAGAAAGGACGCAATTTGCAAAATAAAGAATAACTTATCCGTACACCAAGGTTTTTTGTTCTGAAGCGCTTATGTAGCTCCTTCATTGTTGTGTTCAGGTACCTCTTCTGTTTTTTTTAATTTTTTTTCTAGTAATAAAATCTTTTTTTCCTGGACTGAGGGTTGTATTTTTATCATCATTAAAGAAATAGTTAACCATTTTATGGATTTTATCTTTCTGTTTCTTGTATTGTCTAACTGCAACAGGAATTCTCATAAATGGAAATGCACTCTGCACCCTATACTTCTTTACTATCTTTCCAACTAAAGATGTTTTTAAGATTCTTTTGGTCTTATAAGATTTAATGGATGAAATTGTATCAGCTAATTGTGCCCTAATGATTTCCCCTGTGAACAGTTTTCTTCTTATATCTTTGTCGACTCTTCTTCCCTGGAGAAAATGAGTAATTTTAGCTTTTGGTGTCAAATCTTTAATTTGGCTTTGTTTTATTTCCTTTTGATTTGCTTTTGCTTTTAGTCTCTGATACTGTTTTCGATATTTTTCAGCTTTCTTATGAGATTTTTCTAGTTCTAACTTCAACTTTTTTATTTCTCTACATTTTCTTGTATCATTTAGTCTCCTCCTTTTTTTTGATTCAATTGTTCTTCCGTCAGAAGTTGCTGAACTGACATTACATATATCTGACATATTTTCAGGAGTTTGTAAAACTTCAGTTGTACTTATGGCTTGATAATCCAATTCTTGACCTTGAGTTGGATCATCATGTTCACTATCTGGCGGAGTATCTTCGTTTATATTACAGTTTGCTTGCTGTTGAATGGACTTTCTAATTCTGCACTTCCTTTGGCGTTCTCTCCACTTTAACCTAGTGGCCCTTTGGTCTCTTGCCGATTGATTTTCAATTAACTTAACTGTTCTCTTTCTCTTCCTAGCATTGTATTTAGTTTTCCATTTAATCTTCTCATCCAATTTCTTAGGATCGTTTTTTAATTTTTCATATCTTTTCCGTTCGGCTTCTCTCTTTTTCTTCAATCGCTCTTCTCTTGATTGTTTTTTTTTTTTTCCTGCCATAATGAGGGGTGATTCTGTAAGGGAAAAAAATATCTCAATACGATTTCATTATTTTATTCCATTATTTACATAACTTAGATGTAATTATTGAGCCATCTGTAGACTGTTTTTATATAAATTGCCCAATTAAAAGAAGAAAAAAAACAATTAGACTAAAGTTGGTGTCCTGTTTAAACATTTTAATTTAAAATTATGCAAAATGTAGAATTTTCTCATTTTTTGGCAGCATTGTATACAACTTACAAATCAAAAGTAGTTTACACTACAAGAAAAGTCATCAACATTTACTAAAAAACAATCCATTATCTTATTCTAATATTAATTTTCTCTAAAAAGTTTAATTACAAAAAGCTTACCTAAACTAGGTGTATGGTAAACTAGATATTAGTATGCCTAAGTGGAATTTGAAAAAAATCTATCTATCTACAGAATTTATTACCAGTGTTTATAACAAATGTCACTCTCCTGTATGTTAAGTCACTCTCCTGGCACAGAAAATGCCAGGAGAGTGATATTGTTGTCTACCAGGAGTGTGACATTTTTCTTATATAAGGCCTGCTACCCAGGCCAAGAACCAAATTTAGGGTTAAGAAGGTTTTTATATTATTATCATCACTTAATTACACATAATAACAGGCATTATTTTTAAAAAATTCTTTTAGATATAATAGAAAAGTTGTACAGGAGTATGACAACAAAAAATGTTACATACCTCAGTTTAAAACTTCAAAACTATGATAAGAACACCAGATGAATCAGATCTTCAAAGCACTCTATGAATACAACAAAATGGTAGGAATAAAGAGTGTTGCCATGCACTAGGTTATAAATTCCATCTTTTTTCCTTGAAAATATTCCAGGCCAGGAGAGTGACATGAAAACCTTGGGACAAACTTTAAAATGATTTACCTTGATAAGTTAAATGATTAAATGGATAAAAAAATGTTATTTTATACCTTTAAGTATATATAGTTTACTAATACTAATTTAATTTGTGAAATGTTGTTGTGAAATTTTTAAACAAATTAAATAACTTTGTGAAAAAGATTCGGACAGACCAGGAGAGTGACTTTCCAGCCATTTAAAAATTTTTATAGGAAATAATAAATGAGTAAATATTTTTTATATACATAGGAATACATGGGAAAAATTATGTCTGATAATTAAAAAAATATAAAACTTTCTATCTCAAGCCATTGTTGTGATATTTTGCTTGGACACGATATTGTTAGGTTTTTGGAGAATCACCCATTTACATCTTATTTGCTGTTACATGAAACATTTGGGTATGTAATAGAAGGTAGGAAGATGAGCCAGTAACGGACATCCCTTAATGTTTTTGGTTCATAAAAAAATAACGGTACTTTTCGGTTAGCCGGGCGCCAGTGTATTATATACATATTTATATACATACATATATGTAAATATACATATATTTACATATACAAATATTGTATATATACACACATATATATATGAAAATATATATGTATATTTACATATATGTATGTATATAAATATGTATATAAAACACTGGCGCCCGGCTAACCGAAAAGTACCAAAATAACTAATAAATATTTAGCTTTATTTTTTTTATAATTCACCCTTGCATGTTTTATAAAATTGGTTTATTATTGACACTTTTAATCAAACCAAAATAAGAAGCAGAAAATAATGTTTCAAAGTTTCGCTGTTTTTGAAAATCTTAAGAGGCTAAGAGCTGGCTGGAACAGATGTCGTATTCGCCCCATATTGGCGCGATTTTTTTCGGTTGCCAATTTGGCGAAAACATCAACAGCATAAACAACATAATCTGGGTTACCATATCAAGCCCTTTAGCGCAAGTTAAGTACCCGTTGCCTATATGATATTGGCGACAGAAAAAAATCGCGCCAATATGGGGCGAATATGACATCTGTACCAGCTGGCTTTGTTTAATTTATATATTTATTTTCTTGCAAAATTTAAATGTTTTTGTGAGTAGCAATAGAAAACCTACTAACGGCCATTTATAAAATTTCATTTATTTTTAAGGCTTTAAGAGGGTTTTTTAAGAGGTTTTTAAGGTTCCCATTACTGGGATGGTTAACTATAACGAGTCATTTTCCAGTAGACATTGCTAAAAAGACAATTTCAGTAATGTTTATATGCATAAAATATTTTGACTTAACTGCAAACCTAAATAATCAAATTTTAATTTTTAAATATTACTTATCGAACTGTAATAATACCAAAACTTTTATAAATAGCTGCTTTTAAGTTATTTTATGTGATTAATAAAATTTCAATATTTTATTTTTTTTATATGTAGGGTAGATGTGCCAGTAATGAACACCCTTAAGGAATTTCTTTAAAATTTTTTTTTTATTAATAGTTATAATTATTATATTCCAGTTTTTCCAATATTATATTAACCTATCAACAATATTTAACCATTCTTATAGTCTCATTTCCCAATATGAATCAAAATTTAATTTTAAATAACAGAAATATATCTAGTATAATGGACCAGTACTATCTAGTATATATCCCAGTATAATGGACACCCCATAAAAAGTAATAAATATAATTGTTTTTATGACTGTATTTAGAACCAGAATTTAGTGAATACATACTAATGAAACAAAATAGTTATTTTCAAATAAATTTAACAATTAGGATACCAGTAATTAATAAAATATTTGTGATAATCATTTACTGTTTGCATCAATTATTGTAATTAACAGAAGATCGATGTTTAATTATTTTAGATGGATGGATAGTTTAAAATACTAAATATCAGGCAATCACAGCTATCAAATTATTGAAGCAGTGAGGGGATTTAAAAGGTAATTAAAAAAAAAAAAGTTTTAGAATATTAGTGTTTAGGGCGATTCTTACGTGATGCACCTGACATTTACATGTGTTTAATCTTCTCACTGCCACAAACTGATATATCCGTTCACTAAGCTGTAGGTTTCTCTGCAACAGAAGCATTATCCAAATTGATATTATTATAACCGATAAAACTCAGTTTTGAAAAATTAAGTAATGATTAATAAGGCTCTAGGTTCATATGCCTATACATATTAAAAAAAATTATATAAAGTTGAGAAAAACATCTTTTACCATTTTTAATAAATAACAGAGAAAAAAAACTTTACAATTTTGCCTTTTTGCTTGGCGGTCAGGGGTCAGTCCATTAAATTTTATCAAAATTAAAGTTATTAAATATCTTGCTAATCATTAGGTATAAGACCTTAACTTGTACTTCAGAAAGACATGCTGGTTTTTTTTTCACAGTAAAAATTGAATAAATAAGAAATTAAAAACTATGTGTGATGCACGGGACTCACAAAAAATCAAAATGTTAATCAAAATCATCATATGGTATTAACGTTAATTTCTGTAATGTTTCATGAATTTATCGACTGTACTTTTTTTTTTTTGTAATGAAAGAACATTTAGTAGATTGATTTGGTACAGTATTAAGTTCATCTTAAAAATTAATTAATAGATTATGTAGATTTTATGGATGTAATGCACGGGACAAGTCTGACTTGTTTGCATACCACCTGAGATTTGATATTTCTCAACATATTTAGGATGTTAAATTATGAGAGTACATGATAAAAAGATACTAATCATGTATTCCACTTGATCCAGATATTAATTACTTAAATTTGCCAGTAGATGGCACCAGTGTACTTTAGAAATTTAAACAGTAAATTTTCTAAATGCGTTTAACCCTCCGACTGTCTTGGAAAAGGGCAAAATTGTAATGTTGTTTTCTCTTCATTTTGTTTTAAATGCTAAAAAAAATGATGCTTTGAACATTTTATGAAAAATCTTAATAACGAATATGAATGCAATCCTTGGAAGTATTAATCATTGTTCACTGTATTAAAAATACATTAAATCAATAGAATTATATTACTTTAAATATTGCTTGTATTGCAGTGAAACCTGAAGCTTAGTGAACGTATTAACATGGGCTTGACAGTGAGGGGGTTAAAAATGTTTTATTTTGACATGTATTGATTAATGCAAATGTATGATTTGTGAGACTTTCTTAAGTTAAGATGTCTTAAGGTAACGCATAATTCTGAAATGTTTTGGGATGAAGCATTATGTAATAACACTAAGAATTCACACTGTTGGCAACGTGTTTGTAGTGATTGTTCTCATGGAGAAAAGATTGAAAATGATGAGTCGGATGAAAATACAATCATATGGATACAATGGGCAAAAGTCGGAGGAGGCAAGTTAAGATGTAATCCGAAAGAAGACTGCATTGGCAAAGTTTTATCAAGAAACATTTTATTTAGTCACTTGCCACTTAAATATTAAACAAATTCAAAATTAGGAATTTCAGAATGATAAGAGACCCCAAAGTAAAAGTTCTTCAGGAAAAATTTGCTATGAATTATAACTGTGAATATCAAAATGAAATTCATAGTGCTCTAGAAATAATGTGACTTTATTCACAGCAGCTATGTTCTCTCAGGACATTTGTTCAGCATTTTTAATTTGTTCGGAAGCAAAAGTAAAGGGAATAATACTTTGAAAAGCCAAAAATTGAATAAAAGTGCAGTATATATTTGTTTATAGAAATTAACGAAGTATAGGTGTATGAATGCATGTGTTTTTCAATATTGTAAACATCAATTTCGACCTTCATAAACATATAGAAACAAACAATGTAAAAATAAAAAGATACATGAATTAAATACTTCAGACTATGTACTTTAATTAGCCATGAATAAAAAAGAAAAATTTTAGTTTATTTTTTGAGGGTATGGTTCACTTTTAGGAGAATCGTCCTTTAGTTTTGTCTCACTATTTTTAACAATTAATCTTCCTGATACTACTTGATATATCATTTATAATAATTAATGTTACAAATATGAAAGAAATGATATTGTGAGTTGAATATTTTAAATACTAAATAAAATTATTTCAAAATAAAACTGTAGAACTGATGTTTGAGGCTACTGATCTGCAGATTTACTAGTTTCATGAATATTACCTATAACTTTCATTAATATTACATTTATGTTGTTTTTTTTTTCTGTCAGAGGTGAATAAGGAAACATTTAAGACATAAAATAGATTTTTAATAGCTTCTGTAACTTGTTTTTATTTAAATGGAGCCCGGTAGCAGAAAGTTCGAGACGGAAGACAGGCATTGCAGATTTTCTTTTCTCTTTTGCAGATTCTTTTTCATTCAACCTTTATTTTGCTTCATAGTATGTTTAGCTCTTTATTACTTAATACAAAAAGTTAAGATTATTATTAATAAAAATTTATAAAATGCCTAAAAACGTAATAGGTAAGTGATTGTTCAGAGTTTCCCCCAGGTTAAAAAAGGGCAGGGTGCTTCTTCTAGGAAAAGGGCACTTTTGGATTCCGAAGGGCATGTTTTGTATTCTTAAGGGCACTTTTAAAAATTTTTTAAAGGCATTCTTTTGATTTTTAAAACTACTTTTAATATTTAATAGACAGGACGCTATTTTAAAGACAGCAATGAGTCAATTTTTACTATGCAAGTAAAATTTTTTAATAAACAAAGGAGTAAAGGCACTTTTTCAGCTGGGGGCAACAAGGGTGCTAATGTTTTTCATCAGGGGCAAGAGGGGTGCTATTTTGTAAACGTAAGGGCAGGCAGGGTGCAGCACCCTCCTGAAACTGTCTAGGGGAATCTCTGGATTGTTTGATTAATTAACGCTTCAGTTGTAAAAATATTTTACCTGCAGATTATTTTTTGTCCCTGAAGTATCTGTCGCAGACACTTGGAGAAATTTTTGCTACTGGGAAATGGAGAGGAATTAAGCCCTATGAGCCCCTCTTTGACTGTGCTCTTAAATAATATTTTCTGCTTCCTGGCTGGTTTGATTGCCAGATTATAAAATATGCAAGGTACATATAGGGTAGATGTGCCAGTAATGGACACCTTAGATGTTTTTGGTTCATAAAAAAATAACTAATAAATATTTAGCTTTTTTTTTTTTTTTTTATAATTCCCCCTTGCATATTTTATAGAACTGGGTTATTGTTGACACTTTTAATCAAACCAACCAGGAAGCAGAAAATAATGTTTGAAAGTTTTGCTGTTTTTCTGTGAAAATCTTAATGAAGAGGCTAAGAGCTGGCTTCATTTAATTAATTTACATAAGTGATGCCGCTGTACTTGAAAAAACCTGGGTCCCCGGGACCCAGGATTTCCAAATATCTGGGTCCCTTTTTTACAAAAGCGGGTCCCCATCAATAATAATTTATATTTTTAAAGGAATAAATGAAACTTGTTTATTTGGAAAAGATAAATGCATTAATTATTGTTTTAACAATAATTAAATAATGAATTAAAACCAGTATTATTTGCACTCAAATAAGATATTTTTATAAAAATATTAAGAGAAATTTTCTTTACTTTTTTAAAAGTAAAAATGCAAGATACAATTTTAATTGTAAAATAATGTTTATTTGAGAGTGGAAGATACCAAGTTTCACTAACAAGTGTCCCTAATGTTCACATTTCTTTAAAAAAGGGGCAAGACGGGTTTATTGAAAAAGATATTTTTGCTGAAAAAAAGAATACTTATGTTAAGTAAAGGTGTACTTTTTGTTGAATGAATGGGTGCTTTCATTATACTTCCCATTGAATTATTTGTCAGCATAAATCTGTGTTGGAATCAAACATTTTCCTTGGAAGGGAAATTTACATCTAAATCACTAATAAGCATCAAATCTTAAATGTTCTGAAGTCAGGAGACATTTCAATGCAGTATGAAGGAGGGGGGGGGGGGGGATTTTTCACTGTTTCACCTACTGAATACATTATCAAAGTACACTGAAATCATGCTGTATTTTTAAGAATCTCAAAAAAATTAAATCCCATTTTATGAATTTTCTACCTATAAGTTTAGTTTGCACATCTTTTTTGGTGCTTTGACTAAATTCACGTTTTTTCCGCGTTACTTTGACGAAATTCGCGTTTTTCTGCGATCCTTTTGTTGAAATTCGCTACTTTTCCGCGAGCCTGTCACGAGAATCGTGTTTTTTCCGCTATACTTTGACAAAATTCGGCTTTACTCTGCGATTTTTCGACGAAATTCCCTATTTTTTCGCGAACTTTTGACGAAATACACTATTTTGTTTCAGCCCTTTTACGAAAATAGCGTTTTTTCCGCGATATTTTGATGAAATTTGTGCTTTTTTTCGCGATCCTTTGACGAAAATCGGCTTTTTTACGCGATATTTTGATGAAATTTGCGCTTTTTTCGTGATCCTTTGACAAAATTCGGCTTTTTTCGCAATTTTTTGACGAAATTCGCTATATTTTCGCGATCTTTTAACGAAATATGCTAATTTCTTGCGGCCCTTTTACGAAAATCACATTTTTTCGCAATATTTTGATGAAATTTGCGCTTATTTCCGCGATATTTTGATGAAATTTGGGATTATTTCTGCAATTTTTTGACGAAATACTCTTTTTTTTTTCGCGATCCTTTGACGAAATACGTTATTTTTTCGAGGCCCTTTTACGAAAATCGCTGTTTTTGCAGGATATTTTGATGAGATTTGCGCTTTTTTCGCGATTCTTTGACGAAAAGCGGCTTTTTTACGTGATTTTTTGACAAAATTATGCGTCCCATGGGACGCGTAAGAGCTATTTTTTGCGTCCCGTCTCCGATTTTTCGCGTAATTTACGCGCTATAGCGCGTCCGCGGCATCCCTGTAACATATTTATTTTCTTGCAAAATTTGAATGTTTTTGTTTGAGTAGCAATAATAGAAAACTTAGAATTTTATAATTTTTAAGTTATACTTACCAAAATGTAGTGACACCAAAACGTTTATAAATAGAAGCTGCTTTTAAGTTATTTTATGTGATTAATAAAATTTCAGTATTTTATTTTATTTTATTTATTTATTTTTTTTTTTTAATGTATATGTACCTTGCATATTTTATAATCTGGCAATCAAACCCGCCAAGAAGCAGAAAATATTGTTTAAGAGCACGGTCAAAGAGCGAGTCATAAGGCTTAATCCCTCTCTGTTTAAATAAAAGCAATTAAGTTACTGTACCTATTAAAAATCTATTTTCTGTCTTAAATGTTTCCTTATTCACCTCTGCCCCCCCCCCCCCCAAAAAAAAAAAGAAAAAAGTAGTAATGAAAGTTATAAGTAATATTCATGAAGAAACTAGTAAATCTGCAGATCAGTGGCCTCAAACATCAGTTCTACAGTTTTATTTTGAAATTATTTTACTTAGTATTTAAAATATTCAACTCACAATATCATTTCTTTCATATTTGTATTTGTAATATTAATTATTATAAATGATATACCAAGTAGTCTCTGGAAGATTAATTGTTAAAAATAGTGAGACAAAACTAAACACTAATATTCCAAAACTTTTTTAAAATTAATTTTAAAATTGAATTTCGATTCATATTGGGAAATGAGACTATAAGAATGGTTAAATATTGTTGATAGGCTAATATAATATTGAAAAAACTGGAATATAATAATTATAACTATTAATAAAAAAAATAATTTTAAAAGAAATTCCTTAAGGGCAGTGACCCGGAGCCGAACAATTTTTGATGCCTCGGCTCCGACTTCACGCTTTGAGTTGCAGATTTTAATTTACACATTTAATTTTTTGCTGACAAATTCTTTCTTCCTTTACCTTCATCAATGATCTGACAAAATGCATTCTACTTCTCATGAAACTTGAAATGCTTGTTCAGAAAATATGACATCTTTTAGCTTTTGCTTTTAAAAAAGAAAGTTTGGTAGAATTTTAAACACAAAAATCTTAAATTTCTACACATGTAAACAACAGGCGGCCATATTTGTTTTCAAATAGTGTTGTCACTTAGCTCAAGTAGAAGTAAAGTAGTGTTACCATGTTTTGAGAAGTTTTCCATCTCTAATATTAAAAAAAACCCCTAAAAATGATATAATTGAAATACTGAATAATAATGTAATTAAAATATTTTAAGCCTGGAAATTTAAAAGATTGAAAAATAAAAAAGATTTAAAAGAATATTAAAAACTAAAGGAGCCCTGGAGCAGGGAAAAATTTAGAGCTCTGGCTCCGGTCTCCAGTTCCGGCTCTCGGCTTAAGGGTGTCCATTACTGTACTGGCACATCTACCATAGCTGTAGAATTAGTGATTATATTTTATTATCTGGCAATTGAAAATAAAGTTGAATTTCTTGTTGTGTTTTTGATAACAAATCCTGACTAAATAGTTTGAGTCTGATGACCCTTCTCTAGATTTTGAAATTCGATATTTGGGTGCATTTGGCAATTTTTTGTTTATTTTGACACCAAATTTAATATTTTGGCGAAAATTTTTTCTTAAAACCAGTAACCTGAAGCTGAAAATTTTATTATGTTCCAGCTCCGCTCGTAGATAAAATACTGTGGCTCCGGCAACCGCTCCAACTCAGCTCTGACTTCGCATTTTTGAGTTGTAGATTTTAATTTACTACACAGCTAATTTTTTGCTCACAAATTCTTCCTTTATTTTCATTAAAGATCTGACAAAATGCATTTTTCTTCTCATCAAACTTGAAGTGCTTGTTCAGAAGATCTGACATCTTTTAGCTTTTATTTTTTTAAAAAAGTTTGGTGGAATTTAAACATGAAAATCTTAAATTTCTTCTACACTTTCCAAACAACCAAAATTGTAAAACTACACATGTAAACAACAGGTGGCCATATTTTTTTTCAAATAGTGTTGTCACTTAGCTCAAGTAGAAAGTAGAAGTAAAGTTGTGTTACCATGTTTTGAGAAATGTTCCATCTCTAATAAAAAAAAACTCTACAAAATGATATACAGTAGAAGATCTTTATGAATGCAAACCTAAAAACGCAAGGTTGTTCGTTATATAGAATTTTGCATTATATGGATCACATTATTAAATTCACCTTGTAAACATAGCCAAATATGTCTGAAACACATCAAACTACATTAGAATATCTTTATACTGCAAATCTTGTTACCAAGAGTTATCCAAATAATAAATTTTTGCATAATATTGGTCAGACATAGTTAAATTTACTTTATAAACATGATCCAGACATAACTGACAAACCATCCCTTATATTAGACATTTTCAAAAATATTTATTGTGATAATAGCATTTTTTCAGTAAAAAGGTCTTAAATTAGAAGATAAAGTTGAACTAATGTATCAAATTTAGTCCTCTAGAGAGTTGCAATATTTTACAATGTGAAAATACAGGTGCTTTTTAACTGCAAAAATCATTGTTTACACCTGAGAAGTTGTGCGTTATATGGAGAATTGCGTTATGAAGATCTTCTACTGTAATTAAAATACTGAATAATAATGTAATTAAAATATTTTAAGCCTGGAAATTTAAAAGACTGAAAAAAAAAAAAAAGATTTAAAAGAATATTAAAAACTAAAGGAGCCCTGGAGCAGGGGAAAATTTAGAGCTCTAGCTCCAGGGAAAACACAGCTTCGGAGCATTGTGGCTCCCAGCTCTGGGTCTCTGCTAAGTACAGTAGACTCCCTCAAATCCGTACAGCTTGGGACCAGAGGTTGTGCGGATTTTAGAATTTTGCGGATTTCTGGTCATTGATTTGTTTACATTTTTTAAACATTACTTTGATTGGTAGTTAAGCAAGGGAAATTATAATGAATGCTTACAATAAAGTGAAACATTAAAATAAGTAAAATATTAAAATAATTTATTAATTTAAAAGTAAGTATTTATTAAAATAATTATGTAAAATAAAAATTTAGAAAAATATTAAATTATTACCAATGAAATTGATTCAATTCGATTCCAAAATTCCTATGCTGCCATCTAGTGGTAGCAAGGAGAACAGTGTTAATGCTATTATCAGAATATATAGTTTATTGCACTCACTGTAACTTTTTTCATTGTTATTTAGAGTCTTGAATGCTTTTCTTATACTGCTTTGTATGTTTAGAAATAAATTTGTCTATAATTTTAAAAAAAGTTCCACTAACAACAATTTTAAAATAGCATTCCGTTTCGTATATTTTTCCATTTCGAAACTTGGAATTTTTGATATAGATATGCTAATTTATATCAAAATCAAAAGTAATGTAAATTTATTTAGTAATAAGTCAGCTGTAATAGCCAAAAAAGAATTGTTAACAAACAATTTAGTAAAAAAACATTGCAGTAGTCGCTTATTTCGGCACCATCTTGAATTTTGTTTCTGCAACTTAACTGTAAATTTCATTGTTTACATCTGAAAAAATACGTGGATTTTAGGCATTCGCAGATTTTAGGGTCGCGGATTTAAGGGAGTCTACTGTACTATGTCTAAAAATATTCAAATATGTGTTTGGCTTAGCCTTGCTTTTTCTAGCACGCTGTTCTTTTTTCCCTATCTTGCACTGAAGAAGAATCTCCCTAGTAGATTCAAAACAGCTGTTTGCTGCTTTTCATGTATTATTTGTGTATTTTTAAACGTTTTTTCTGCTTCTTAATATAGAGTATTTAATCGTACTGCTTTGTTTTACGGCTGGCTTCTGTAAGGTAACGTTATTTTTTGGAGACTACACAAAATAAGCTGGGAGAAAGAAATAGCATACTGTACTGGGGGTTAATTAATCATTGAAGCTGTGATCGCATGATATTCCTTTAGTTTTATTTTAAAAATATTCAAAACGGTTTAAATTAATAGTTGAAACAAATCACGTGACTTTCATTTAGGGTTACTTCAAAACAAAGCTCCTAATAAGAAAAACTTGAGTTACCATAATTAAATAAAAATTGCTTATGCTTGGAACTGAAAAAAAAAAAAAAAAAATTGCTAAATACACCCGAATATGGAATTTTAACTAAATTTTCTTTATCTTTGATTTTAAAGGGAAAGGAAAGGTTCTTTTTAACACAAGGTAACTTAAAATAATTAAACACTAACAGAAAAAGCATAATTGAAATAAAGAAAAAATCCTTCTCCCTTCTCTTTTGAAAACTGTTATGGCTGATACTCATATATATATTATATTTGTACACACATAATGCTCATTGTTTTCCTTTTATTTTTTAAAGATAAAAGTTGTTATTGCTGGCCTTCAAGGAGCAAATCCTATAAAATGCAGTCGCGATATTGTTATTGTACCTGATATGGGCCTTCAAGATGCAGCTAAAGAAAGTTATGATGTTGTTATATTGCCTGGTGGTTTGAAAGGTGCAGAAAGTTTAGCTCAGGTAAGACTTGTAGAAAAATTGAAAGTGATTAGAACGTGCTGATTTTTTGTTTTTAATTCTTTTTCAAATTTATTGATTTGTTTTACTTAAATATACTTTTCTTGCTTGAAATGTATTAAAAACCTTTATGCATTTGAAAAACATTCTTGACGATTTATTTAAGTGTTTATTATCATTTGCTGATATACCGTGTAACTATGATAGCCTATCACTTCAAAATGTTACAATAACAGAGTAGGAATTCATATATCCAGTGTTTATGTTTATTCACACTTTATGTATAAATCTAATTAAATTTGTATCATAATTGTATTGAATTATAACTTCTAAATTTTACAATAGGGTCATTCCAAACAAATAGCAAAATTTTTTTTTAAAGTTGTGCCGACATAGTAACCGATTTAGAATAAAATTTGGTACACAGATTCAATTCATATCTAAATAGAGTTATGCGAAATATCTTTACAAAAAAAAAATAAATAAATAAAATATTTTGGCAGTTCGGGACATTTAAGAAACTTGTGACCAGTGGTGTAATTGTAAAAAACCCAGAGGGTATACACTGAAATCATGCGCTGTAGCTTTATTTGAGAAACAGAGGGTATATGGTGCTTCTTTAAAAAAAAAACAGAAGGTATATGGTGTATACCCACCACTACACCCTGCTTGTGACATAGAATGGCATGTGTGCAATTGTTCAAAGTTTGAAGTTCCATATTTTGAAACTATTTAACATAAATTAAAAATATTTATAGTAATATTGTAATCTCTGGAAAATTATCTACATATTTATTTAGTAATAATAATTTGGTAACACCATGGTTGATCTTAAATTTGTTGTAAAAATTGAAAATTTATTAATTTTGAGAAAATTAAAAACAGTTATAAAAATAAAAATAATTTAAAACATCTGTGAAATTGATGCCTGATGTAGTGTTAATATAAAATTTCATTGCTTAATTTTTTTAATTGCCATTTTAAAACATCTGTGAAATTGATGCCTGATGTAGTGTTAATATAAAATCTCATTGCTCAATTTTTTTAATTGCCATTTTAAAACATCTGTGAAATTGATGCCTGATGTAGTGTTAATATAAAATCGCATTGCTCAAGTTTTGAAGTTGCCATTTTAAAACATCTGTGAAATTGATGCCTGATGTAGTGTTAATATAAAATCGCATTGCTCAAGTTTTGAAGTTGCCATTTTAAAACATCTGTGAAATTGATGCTTGATGTAGTGTTAATATAAAATCGCATTGCTCAAGTTTTGAAGTTGCCATTTATTTCCTTCATCTTCAAAATAGCTTAGAAACTTAAAAAAAAGTACAAAATTGCAATTTCCCCTCTAATGTAGGCACAAAAAATCAAATGAAGGAAAAGTCAGACATAAAAAATATTGCATAGGCACAAAAATGAATAAGCCCATGATATGCTTAAAAAAATTCAAGATTGCTTTTTGATTCCTAACATAACAGAAATGGGTTTAAAAAAGGTCATATTTGTTACATTCTACGAGACATTACATGATGACATACAGAGTTAGTTGGCAGTATACTTTTTCAATTATAACATGGTTTTAGTATTTTCTAAGCAATTATGATATATATTTAAAAGACCTGTCAGATTATGAATTATTGCTTTTAATAAGACAATTTATTTTTATCTTGAGGAGAAAAATTGCACTTTAAATTTGTGTGCCTTTTTTACCATATTGCAAATGATTTCAGGGAAAAAATTTAGTGCTGCCATCAATATTGGCTTATTATATAATTATTTGCTCAAATCTATCATTTGTTCTACTCTATTTTAAAATATTCTTGAGCAGGGGTGTAAAAATCTAGGCGCCGGCGGGCATTCTCTCACCACTAAATTTTATTCGTTATTTTTCGTCTAATATTTCATCTGAATTTTTTTGCAAGAATGCTAATAAAATTTAGTGGTGGGAGACTGTCCGCTGGTGCCTAGATTTTTACACCCCTGTTCTTAAGACAAAAATAAACTGAAGACAAGAATGAAAGTTTCTATATTTAAAATATACAATATCAAATAATTTAAAAATTTTAAGAGCTTTCCTTCATGTTCAAACAAGTAATAGAAATATTGCCATTTTCCCTCAATTTTTCATTGTTTATTTTTTTCTCGGTCGCAGACGATTAGCCGAAAACCAAATAGCCGACAAGACATTTAGCAGACAGCACTTAGACGACAGGATGTTTAGCCGACAAGTACATTTAGTCGCAATTAATGCATGTTTTCTATTACTCTTTTTTTTTTCTTTACTTTTATCTGGATTAGAAATGGCTTATTTGTTGATCTACAAGTGCTCATTTCCTATTAGCTTTTTTTTTATTTTTTAATCTCGATTGGAAATTGCTTATTTGTCTATTGTTGTGATTACTGAGCTCTGGGATTTGTTCCTTGAGAATAAAAGGGTGACTCCACTTTATACTTTTTCTTGTTGCGGCAAATTCAGTTGAGCAGTAAAAAAAAAAAAAAGAAAAAAAAAAGAGAGAGAAAGAAAGAAAAAGTTATTGATTGTGGGTTACTTTTGTTAATTTTTTTAATCTTACCTTCAATAATTTTATATATCGCTTCAAATTAATTCATTTTAAATTAAATTAACTATATTTAAATATCGTGTTTCCCAAACTCATTAAAGTGTCAAAAAACGCAGTCTTCAGAAAGTAAAATTTCTGAGAGTTAAGGATTCTAACACAATCTTTGAACTCTGACTATTTTGATAAATAAGCGCATAGATTACCATGCATATTTTGAATAAATGGCCAGTTTTACCCATTATAATTTAATACATTTATTCGATATATTCAATTATTTTTATATATATATATATATAGGGGCTATGAGGGGGGAGACGTAAACATAATTTCTTATTAACAAAACAGGTGGACAACATTATTTCTTTTTCATTTACCAGCAAACAGAAGTATCATTTCAAACATATTTCGCATGTGTTATATCGAACAGCGGATTATATATGCATACACATATGACAGAAGAATAGGAATGCCAAACGTTGGGTTTTTCCATATTTTGGAATTAGTTTTATAATCATTTAAAGATTTTAATAATAACTTTGTATTCTCATAAAAATAGACAACAGACCAAAAAAAGATAACATACTATTTTGATGTAAAGACCAAGTTACAAAAAAAAAAAGAAAAGTTTGGTTGGATAAAAAATGATAACGATATCAAAAGACAAATCCCCCTCCCCTTAGCGATATCACGTGCCAGACCCCCCTCCCCCCTAAAATGATAACATTATATATGCACAGCCCCCTATATATATATATATATGTATATATCCAATTTTAAAAATACTTTTAACATTAATGACATTTTTGATAGGTATATTTTAAATTATTACTCAGTTCCATTTATTATTTTTAATTATTATTCAATACTTTTAATTTCATAAATTTATTTATAATTTTAAATAATTCTAATACACAAGATATAAATAAATATATTTTAACAACAACTAATTGTTTGATGAATGTATTTTAAGTTATCATTCAAGTTTACTCATTATTATCAAATACTCTTTATTTGATATTTCGTTTTATTATACGTAACTATATATTTTTTCTTTTATTTTAAAAAATATTTTTAACATTTAACAACTGTTTAGTAATGCATATTTTAAAGTGTACCTCTAGTGTATTTATTATTACTTATTATTATTCAATACTTTTTATTTGATAGATATATTATGATTGATTATATATTTACATGTAACTTTTTAATTTTCAAAAATATTTTAAATAAAATTTAAGCATTTTCAAACTATTTTTATGTATGTCTGTATATTAAGTATTAAAATGTAGCATGCACAAGTTGCTTGCAAGTTTTATTTAACTATTTTATTTGTGAATAAATCAGCTTTATTAAAACACTTATTTTGCTTAAGGAATGTGTTAGAAATAGAAATAACACTATGTTTTTTAACAAAATTATTTTTTATTTGAGCAAAATGTTTCATATGTTGCTATATGAAAGGCACGTAAGTATTTTGTGACCATATTATATCATTTTTTAACCTAAAAAAGTGCTTAAAATCAGGGGCGGATCCAGAGAATCAGTTTGGGGGGGGGGGGGGATACCGAGTGACATATAATCAATGTAGTCATAACTTCTGTTGCTCAAATCATTCCTTGCAGTTAATTGTTAAATGAATATGAAATAATTAATGCAATTTGAAAATATTAATGAATCTCGATTATCCGACATCCGATTAACCGAAACACTCGGTTATCCAAAATTCTTATTATATAATTCCGCCCTCTCCTCAAAATATGGTTTATTGTTACTTATTAGATCGTAAAATTAAACACGTTATAACAGAATTTATTTATTAAATGTCTTATTTTTTTCTTTTTCTTTTTACTCTTGTACCATGGTAATTATTTATCTTATTTTTTGTTCTTTTAGTTATAGTGAACAAGGTTAACAACACATGCCTGCGATGATTGTGTTTTTTAACTTTTGATAATTGATTTTGATGTATTTTTTAGCTCTGAATCCAAAAATAACCTTCATTTTTAACTACCACGTCACGATTTTCGCAAATCGTAAGTTAAAAAGTAAAAAATAGCGAAAATCCCACAAAGAAATTTGTCAAAGCTTTAACAAAAGAAGGTAAATGTTTTAAATGCATCTGCGATAAATTTCCCAGCCTTATCAACCACCAAAATAAAAGAGGATACTGGGATTAACACCATAGAGAAGATTAAATGAAAAGAGAGAACCAGAGCATGAGCGCTTCAAACAAACGTCAATGCATGGAATAAAATTATAAAGATTTTAAATACACAATAATTTACATGTGTAACCCTTGAGGGGCAAGTGATTGTGTTCCTGTAATGTTGAACTCACACTGGAATTTTTGAAAAATTCTATTTCAAAATAAATAAAAGCAATTTTAAGCCTTTTTTCCACCAAAGTTAGAAAAGTAAAATTTAATAAAAATTTTCTGGTGTAAAACTTCATTAATCATAGGTGGTGTATAATATATACCACCGCCCCTCAAGGGGTTAACTGTAAAAATCAATAGTATAAGCAAAAAAGTGAATAAATTATTATGAAAAAAAGTTACGTCTATTTTATAGTAAAAGATTTTCGCAATATTTCGACTATTTAAAAATTTGCGATTTGTGAAAAATCCTGACGTGATGGAATGATAAAAAATGAAGCTCATTTTTGGATTCAGCACTAAAATATACATAAGAACCAATTATCGAAAGCTGAAAAACATATCCATCACATCCATTTTTTAGGGTTTCGTTCATCTGACGAAACCCTATTCGTCTCGCTCCTCTGTCTGTCTGTCTGTCCGTCACAGAGCCTGTTCTCAGAAACTATACATATTGGAGACTTGAAATTTTGCATACTTATAGCTGAATACCACACATTATACGACAAATCATAAAATTTTGAAAAAGTCGTACATTTAACCCTTTGGGCTTCCACATGTGTATTTTAAACAATTTTTTCTAGGTGAGTCCCTAATTAGGTTGCAGACGTGAAATTTTGCGTACTTATAGATGGACACCTCAGATAAAACGACAAATCATAAAATTTTGAAAAAGTCGTATATTTAACGCTTTGGGGTCCCACATGTGTATTTAAAAAAAATCTTTCAATGCGAACCTCTAATTAGGTTGGAGGCGTGAAATTTTGCATACTTATAGCTGATTACCTCACATCAAAAGACAAATCATAAAATTTTGAAAAACTCGTACATTTAACCCTTTGGGATCCCACATGTGTATTTTAATCACTTCTTTCTTCGTGAGACTCTAATTAGGTTGGAGGCGTGAAATTTTACATACTTATAGCTGAGCACCTCGCATCAAATGACAAATCATAAAATTTGCAAAAAGTCGTACATTTAACCCTTTGGGCTCCCACATGTGTATTTTAATCAATTATTTCTAAGTGAACCCTAATTAGGTTGAAGGCTTGAAATTTTGCATACTTATAGTTGAACACCATCATGCGACAAATCATAAAATCTTGAAAAAGTCTTACGTTTAACCCTTTGAGCTACCACATATGTATTTTAAGCAATTCTTTCTAAGAGAGCCACTAATTAAGTTGGAGACATGAATTTTTGCATACGTATAGCTGAATACCTCAGACCACATGACAACTCATAAAATTTTCAAAAAGTCTTATATTATATACCCCTCCGGGCTCTAACTTGTATAATTTAATCAATTTTTCTAACCTCCGCCCTTTTCACCTGGGGAGCACTTTTCCAACTTTTGCCGACACCCCTTTGACCATTCTTTCATATTATGCACAATAACCGTACATATTTTAGTTCCATTTTTTACCGCCAGGGGCGCCTACTTATCTAGGGTGCTATGGGCCCAATCCCTTCGACTAATATATATACGGATAGTATGTAAAACGGAGTTTCGTTTGGATAGAGGTTTGTTTAGAAGAAAGTGCACCCCTGATTGCGAAATGTGGAACTAACAGAATTTTCAGAAAGATAAAGTGTTTTGAAAGGAATATTAAACGAAACCCTCTGTGCGATCTGTGATCACACTTACCCGCTTGTTTAATATCAGATTTCTGAAAGAGGATAATCTCTGAAAAAGGATCCCCTTCAGAAATCTGAAGGGGCCTTACCATCCTTGAAAGTAAAAATCTCAAAATGTGTCATCTAAGTGGTGTGTATACCTCTTCACAGTCGCGGATTCAAGGAAGGGGGGAGATCGCCCCGATCGCCTCCCACCCCTTGGATCAAACAAGTGGGTAAGTGTGATCACAGATCGGACAGAGGGTTTCGTTTAATATTCCTTTCAAAACACTTTATCCTTTTGAAAAATCTGTTAGTTCCACATTTCGCAACCAGGGGCGCGATTTATTCTAAACAAACCTCTATCTGAACGAAACTCCGTTTTACATACTATCCGTAGATATATTAGTCGAGAGGATTGGGCCCATAACACCCGAGATAAGTAGGTGCCCCTGGCGGTAAAAAGTGGAACTAAAATATGTAAGGCTATGGTGCATAATATAAAAAAATAGTCAAAGGGGTGTCGGCAAATGTTGGAAAAGTGCTCCCAGGTGAAAAGGGCAGAGGTTAGAAAAATTGCTTAAAATACACAAGATAGAGCCCGGAGGAGTAAATAAAATAAGACTTTTTGAAAATTTTATGATTTATCGTGTGGTCTGAGGTATTCAGCTATACATATGCAAAAATTCATGTCTCCAATTTAATTAGGGGCTCTCTTACAAGAATTTCTTAAAATACATATGTGGTAGCTCAAAGGGTTAAACGTAAGACTTTTTCAAGATTTTATGATTTGTCGCCTGGCCTCAGGTGTTCTGCTAGCTATAAGTATGCAAAATTTCAAATCTGCAATTTAATAATGGGCTCAGTTAGAAAGAATTGCTTAAAATACGCACGTGGGAGCCCAATGGGTTAAATGTACGACTTTTTCAAAATTTTATGATTTGTCGCATGATGGTGTTCAGCTATAAGTATGCAAAATTTTACGCCTCCAACCTAAATAGGGGCTCACTTAGAAAGAATTGTTTAAAATACACATGTGGGAGCCCAAAGGGTTAAATATACAACTTTTTCAAAAGTTTACAGTTTTCCATTTGATGTGAGGTGTTTAGCTATAAGTATGTAAAATTTCACGCCTGCAACCTAATTAGGGGCTCACTTAGAAAGGATTTTTTAAAATACACATGTGGAATCCCCAAAGGGTTAAATTTACAACTTTTTCAAAATTTTATGATTTGTCGTTTGATGTGAGGTGTTCAGCTATAAGTATGCAAAATTTCACGCCTCCAACCTAATTAGAGGCTCACATAGAAATAATTGTTTAAAATACACTTGTGGGAGTCCAATGGGTTAAATGTGCGACTTTTTAAAAATTTTATGATTTGTCGTTTGATCTGAGCTGCCCAGCTGTAAGTACGCATAAGTTCACGCTTTCAACCTAATTAGGGGCTCACTTAGAAAGAATTGTTTAAAATACACATGTGGGAGCCCAATGGGTTAAATGTACGACTTTTTCAAAATTTTATGATTTGTCGTATGATGTGTGGTGTTCAGCTATAAGTATGCAAAATTTCAAGTCTCCAACATGTATAGTTTCTGAGAACGGGCTCTGTGACGGACAGACAGACAGACAGAGGAGCGAGACGAATAGGGTTTCGTCAGATGAACGAAACCCTAAAAATACAATTCTGTTGGGCCGTGGATCACTATGTTATCAAAATTATATCTATCTTCATTGGTGTAGAAAGCCATCAGTAAAAACAGTTTTTAAAAGAAGTAACATATTTTATTTTTCAGAGGTTAGTGTAATTTGAAGTAAAAACTTGTTAGTATAACAACAGGAAAAATGCAACAACCACCATATAACTTTTCCATGGCTTGGCTGGCCTCATGCCTAAGTAGTAAAATTCAAATTTGTATTGCTGTACCAGACAGCTTCAAAAACCGCCATGTTCAACTGCAACCTCCAAGAAAAACAACTGGCTTAAATACTAAAAGAAAAGGAGGTTAAAGCACACAGTTAAAAGTTAATATGCAAATTTAAACTGCAAGTGTGAAGCAGTGAAACCAACTAACTGCAGGTTAACTGACATGAGATGGTTTCCCTGCCACACACCCAGTCAACCATGAAGCCAACCAACCATAGTCACGTGTAAACAACAAGGTTGTGATGTGGCAAGTAGGCTAGTGAAAGTACACACTTTGTACAACTGTAAAATAAAGTTCATAGCATCTTCCAAGTAAGTAATTAATATTCAAAAATAGTAAGCTGATATCTTACAGACATTTAAATGAACTTTAAACAAGCAATTGAAACTTTACTGTTTCTTTGAAAAAACATTGTTATTGGTTGAGCAGAGAAACTGGGAAAATATAGAAATGTATTTTTATTTTAATAAACTTAACTTTACAAAAACATATACTTGAACTTAAGCCAACAAATGCCCCCTTTTCCCAGAGTCTCTAGCTCAGCCAAATAACCAGTTACAATAAAACACAAACTTTTCACTTGGCAAAGCCTTTGTGAATATATCAGCCACATTGGCTTTTCCTGATACAAATTTGAGATTAAATTTACTTAAATTATCTTTTACAAAATAAAACCTAGTATCTATATATTTTGTTCTATTATTAGGTAGCTTTCTTTACAAAAAAGCTACCTATTGCAGCCGTTCGGAGGAAAGCGATTTCAAAAAATTTTGGTATATTTTCATCGATCATGACCCCCAGACCCCGAAACCAGCCTCCGTTCAAAATTGATATATATATATATATATATCTGACCTATGTCACACTGTAACTCCCGTAATTATGAACCGATTTCGATATAATTCGGTGTGTACATAGTGCATACCAATGTCTCGACCGAGTTCGTTGGCCAGCTTCATCCGCCGTTTTGTTTCAAAATGGCGGCCATTTAAAAATTTTAAAAAATTTTAAAACTTGAAATGTGGTACCAAAAAATTAAAAATGGAACAATATTTTTTTCTTATGTATTTGACCTTTATACAAAGATTCCGGAGCAGTTTTTGTTTCGTCTATATCTCAAAAAATGGCTGAGTTATAGCATTTTGAATTTCTAGCGTGGCTGACATTTTGAAACGTCCTGAATTTTGTCACGCGATAAAAGGCGTATTTATGAACCGATTTGGATGTAATTCAGTGTGTACATAGTACATACCAATCTCTCGACCGAGTTCGTTGGCCAGCTTCATCCGCCGTTTTGTTTCAAAATGGCGGCCATTTAAAATTTTTAAAAATTTTTAAGACTTGAAATGTGGTACCAAAAAATTAAAAATGGAACAATATTTTTTTCTTATGTATTTGACCTTTATACAAAGATTCCGGAGCAGTTTTTGTTTCGTCTATATCTCAAAAAATGGCTGAGTTATAGCATTTTGAATTTCTAGCTTGGCTGACATTTTGAAACGTATTGAATTTTGTCACGCGATAAAAGGCGTATTTATGAACCGATTTGGATGTAACTTCGTTTATACATAGTACATACCAATGTCTCGACCGAGTTCGTTGGTCAGCTTCATCCGCCATCTTGTTTAAAAATGGTGGCCATTTAAACTTTTAAGAAAAATTTAAATTTGAAATGTGGTGCCAAAAAATTAAAAATTGAAAAAATATTTTCTGCTTATGTGTTTGACCTTGATAAAAAGATTCGGGAGCAGTTTTTGTTTCGTCTATATCTTAAGAAATGGTTGAGTTATAGCATTTTGAATTTCTAGCGTGGCTGACATTTTGAAACGTCCTGATTTTTCTCACGTAATAACAGGCGTATTTATGAACCGACTTGGAAGTACCTTGGTGTGTACATAGTACATACAAATATCTCGAGACCGAGTTCGTTGGCCGGCTTCATCCGTCATCTCGTTTCAAAATGGCGGCCATTTAAAAAAATTACAAAATAAAAAAAATTAAATGAGATACCAAAAAATTGGAAAGTGAAAAAGATTTTTTTTGTATGTGTTGACCTTAATACAAAGATTCCGGAACAGTTTTTCTTTCGTCTATATCTAAAAAAAATGGCTGAGTAATAGCATTTTGAATTTCTCTTGTGGCTGACATTTTAAAACGACCTGATTTTTGTCATGCGATAACAGGCGTAATTATGAACCTATTTGGATGTAACTTGGTCTGTACATAGTACATACCAATGTCTCGACCGAGTTCGTTGGCCAGCTTCATTCGCCATCTTGTTTCAAAAGGGTTGCCATTTAAAAAAAAAATTAATTTAAAATTCAAAATGAGGTATTAAATAATTGGAAAATGAAAAAGATTTTTTTATGTGTTTGGCCTTGATACAAAGATTCCGGAGCAGTTTTTGTTTCTGAAAATTTCTTCTTTTGTTTAAATCTTAAAAAATGGTTGATTTATAGCACTTTGAATTTCTAGCATGGCTAACATTTTGAAACGATCTTGTATTTGTCACGTGATAACACACGTATTCGCCTATTTCGATCTAAGAAGGCATGTGGATAGTATACATCAACACCTCGACCAAGTTCGCTGGCCAGATTCATCAGTCATCTTGTTTCAAAATGGCGACCATTAAATTAAAAAATATATATATATTTAAAGTGAGGTGCAAAAAAATTAGAAATTGAAAAAGGTTTCTTTCTTAAATATTTTACCTTGATATAAGGATTCAGGAGCATTTTTTGTTTGTCTTTACCTTAAAAAATGGCTTAGATATAGCAGTTTCAATTTCTATTGTGGGTGACATTTTGAAAAATCTGATTTTTTGCCTGCGACAGCACTCGTATATATCAACCGATTCCGATATGAGTGAGCATGTGCACAGCAATTACTAAGGTCTCGACAAAGTTCACTGCTTAGCCTCATCCACCATGTTGTCTTAAAATGACAGGCACTTTAAGAAATTGCCGAATTTGGCAGCCAAATATATGTTACTTTAAAGAAACGCAGCTTGGATAAAGCTGACTAATTTAGCGAAATTCTCATTCATTATATTGATAAAAATGAGTATTGAATCTCCTATATTCGGTTTCCACTAAATTGAGCTTCGTGTGTTTGAATGATATAATTTGGCTTTTTTAAAATAAGGATTATGAAAGCTACCTCTTCCTCCCGGCACTGGCCGGAAGGACTTTTTTCAATACAATTCTTAGAAAAACATATTGCACTTTGGTTGTCACAGAATACATCAGGTTTATTTAGATTTAAACCGAGAAATGAAAAACATTCTCTTATTTTCAAAATCCAATTCAGTTCTTTTATAGAATCTGACAAAGCAATATATTCTGCTTCCATACTAGATAAGGCAGTACACTTCTGTTTAGCAGAATTCCATATTATCGGGACCTGATCTATGAACATGACAAAACCACTTACAGATTTTCTGTCTACTATATCTGATGCCCAGCTAGCATCAGTATATACAGTTAAATTATTATCAAGGCTTCTAGAAAGGTTTATTGAAAAGTTATTTGTATTGAAAACATACTGCAATATTTGACATACATTTTTCCAATGTGACCATGAGGGATTACTTGAAAATTGAGAAAGGGCTATTACTGAAAACATAATGTCAGGTCTAGTCCTGGATGCAAGAAATAAAAGACTTCCAATTAATTCTCTATATGGGATATCCTTGGCTTCTTCCCCCTCAAAAGTTTTATTTAAGATAACGCCTGGTGTGAGTGGCAATTTACATTTTATTCTAGGAATATCTTTAAACGTTTCACTTAATGTTTTAATATATTTTTTCTGATGCATATGAATTTCATTATTGATTTCTTCAAATTCAACTCCTAAAAAGTTTTTAATTTTGCCTAGTACTTTAATTTCAAATTTTGATCTCACTAATTCTATTACCTCTTTTAATCTACTTTTATTTTTAGCAAATATGGCGAAATCATCAACATATACTAGTATTATCACTTCCGATTTGTAGGTATAAATACAGTTACAACAGTCAATTTTCTCAAATCCCAATTTAATAAACATATCTAATTCAAAGTACCACTCACGCCCGGCTTGGTGCAAGCCATATAAAGCTCTCCTTAATCTCATCACATAATTTTCCTTTCCCATTTCAACAAAACCCTCTGGTTGATCTACATAGATTACTTCCTTCAATTTAGCATATAAATAAGCACATTTGATATCCAAGTGTTGATGTTCCCAGCCCTTTATTATAACTAACATTACAAAGAAAAACCTTACCAATGAAAAAGATATAACTGGAGAAAAAGTATCAAAATAATCTATACCTTCTACTTGCCTAAATCCCTTTGCCACAAATCTGGCCTTAAAACTTTTTATCTTTCCATTTTCATCCCTTTTAGTGGCATAAACCCATCTACTACCTAACACTTTTACTTTTTCTGGTTTGGGTACTAAATCATACACTTCTCTTTCTTGGAGGGTACTTAATTCATTTTTCATGGCTTCTAACCAGTTATCCCTTTCGGGCAATTTCTGGGACTCCTTGTAGGAAGATGGAATTTTTACTTCCACACAACAAGCTGCTAATTCAGAATCCTCCCCCTCACTATTACCTGAACTTTGGGTCAAATCTACATTTTTATTTTCAGAAGAAGGTTTAAAATCAAATTCATCTAAGTTACAGGTCAATTTCTTTTCTTTACAATACCTTTCCACATCATTTTTACTTCGCAACCTTACTCCAACTTTTGGATAATAATAAACATCTATCCTACCTGCAGATGTCCCTGTTTTTCTAGTTACCTCTTCCCTTTTCCAGTCAGCAGTAGATGAGGGGGACAGGTTCTCACTTTCTCCAATACCCTCGGAAAAATTTCCCAAAATTTTAACATTTACCAAATTTTTACTGTCTTTATCCTCAAATTTAAAATAAGGTCTTCCCTCATCAATTCTAACATGTTTGGTTTCATCAACTAATGTAGTCCCGGGATACCATATTCTATAGCCTAAAGTGCTTGAAGCATATCCCACCATAACTCCTTTCCTAGCCCTCCTTTCTAATTTATTTCTGTATCTGCTAGGTATATTGACATAAGCTGTGCTACCAACAGTTTTAAAGTGTCTAACTGAAAAAGGTTTACCTCTCCAAATATTCAGTGGGGCTCTCCCCTTCAACTTACTATGGGGGAATCTATTTTTTAGATAATTTTGCGTATTCACTAATTCTGCCCACAATTCCGGAGGTAAATTTCCTTGTTCTATTTGTGACCTAACCCCTTCCATAATGCTTCTATTGTAGCGTTCAGAAATGCCGTTCATTTCCGGAGAATATGCATTTGTGAATTCACGTTTAATACCTTCTGCTCTCAAGAAATTCTCAAACTCATTAGAGCTAAATTCACCCCCACGATCAGTTCTAATTCTTTTTATCCTTTTCCCCGTTTGCTTTTCAACAAAAACCTTAAAATTTCTAAATTGTCTAAACGCTTGGCTTTTATGGCTCAAAAAATACACAAATGCATACCTCGAGAAATCATCTATTATGGTTAAGAAGTACCTAGCACCACCCAGGGATTGAACTGGAGCAGGCCCCCATATGTCTGAATGGCAAAGTTCAAGAATTTCTGATGTATTTATTTCCCTTTCCTGAAAACTTGCCCGCTTACTTTTTGAATAGTTGCATGATTCACATTCTTTTACCTCGCCCGATAGTTTTTCTAAACCAAAAACATTTCCCGATTTAGCAAATTCTAATAGAGCTTTACAGTTTTGGTGCCCATAACGTAAGTGCCAATAAGTTACATTATTTTTAACCATGTGTGCACCAGCTGATTCACTTTTACAATTAGCATAAATAGAAAAAAACTTATTTTGCAAAGGTACAGTTAAAATTTGATCATTTGTTTCATTACTGATTATAGCTTGATTACTACTAAAATTAACATTTAAGTTTTGAAGACATAGACATCGAACAGAGATTAAATTACGACACATATCTGGAGCATAATAAACATTCTTAAGAAGTAGATTAAATGGAACAGTACCTGAATTAATCATTAAAACAATGTTACCAATACCAGCTATTTTGGCAGTACCCTTGGCAGTAACTGCTTGACTCTTAAATTCTCGAAAGTTCTGAAAAACCGTCCTCTCCTTACAAAAGTGATCCGTAGCTGCAGGGTCAAGTATGAACTCCAAGTCCAAGTTCTCACTTATCATTGCTGCGGCAAAGTGGGCTTGACTGTTTCTCTGTCTAGATTGGGAAATACTTTGGGGTCTGGAATTCATTCTACAGTCCTTTCGCAAGTGTCCCGTCCTTCCACATGAGTAACAGCGTCTTTGCTTGTTTCGATGCACTGATAAGAAAACTTGATTCCTTGGAGCCTCGGTAAGTTTACATTTTTGACGATCATATTCTGCTAGTAGCTGCTTACGCACCTCTTCCACCGTAAACTCCTTGTCGGGCAGGCGATATAGCTGAATAACTAAATTTTCATAGCTTTCAGGTAAATGTTCCAGTATTTGGTAGGTAACTTCATCAGGAGGGACTTCTTTACCAGCAGCTTGCAAATCCTTTGCACTTTCTAGTACCCTGTTGATATATGTAGCCATAGACTCCATTGCCTTATACTTAATATTCATGAAATTTCTTCTTAATGTTGCTATCCTGGCACGACTACAAGGCTCAAAAGTATTCTTTAGTAACAACCAGACTTCCGATGGTGATTTCGCATCATATATTATATTTTTGAGATTTTCTTCTACACTGAGGCATAATATAGCTAAGGCCTTGTTCTCCTTCACAACAGTAGCAGCATCCTTTGAAACTTCACTTTCTACTTTATCAGAAGTAAATTCAGCCAAATTTTGACTAATTAAGTACAAATTTACATTAAATTTCCACGATTTAAAGTTCTCTCTGTTTAGTTTTGGAAATGCAAAAGACGAATAGTTCATTTCACTGACAGTAGCCATTTTTACTTTATAGAGCAGAGCGGGACTAACCACGCTCTGCTACCACTCTGTTGGGCCGTGGATCACTATGTTATCAAAATTATATCTATCTTCATTGGTGTAGAAAGCCATCAGTAAAAACAGTTTTTAAAAGAAGTAACATATTTTATTTTTCAGAGGTTAGTGTAATTTGAAGTAAAAATTTGTTAGCATAACAACAGGAAAAATGCAACAACCACCATATAACTTTTCCATGGCTTGGCTGGCCTCATGCCTAAGTAGTAAAATTCAAATTTGTATTGCTGTACCAGACAGCTTCAAAAACCGCCATGTTCAACTGCACCTGCAACTGCAACTGCCCACCTCCAAGAAAAACAACTGGCTTAAATACTAAAAGAAAAGGAGGTTAAAGCACACAGTTAAAAGTTAATATGCAAATTTAAACTGCAAGTGTGAAGCAGTGAAACCAACTAACTGCAGGTTAACTGACATGAGATGGTTTCCCTGCCACACACCCAGTCAACCATGAAGCCAACCAACCATAGTCACATGTAAACAACAAGGTTGTGATGTGGCAAGTAGGCTAGTGAAAGTACACACTTTGTACAACTGTAAAATAAAGTTCATAGCATCTTCCAAGTAAGTAATTAATATTCAAAAATAGTAAGCTGATATCTTACAGACATTTAAATGAACTTTAAACAAGCAATTGAAACTTTACTGTTTCTTTGAAAAAACATTGTTATTGGTTGAGCAGAGAAACTGGGAAAATATAGAAATGTATTTTTATTTTAATAAACTTAACTTTACAAAAACATATACTTGAACTTAAGCCAACAAATTCCACCGATTATCGCGAATTTCAACAAATGGTCGCCGAAAAAAATTATTTTCGTCAATCGTTCGCAGGTCAAAAAATCGCGCAAAAACGTGAATTTTGTCAATGCAGCGCGAAAAAAACGTGAATTTCGTCAAAAAATAGGGCATTTCGTCAAAGGACCATGGAAAAAAGCGAATTTCATCAAAAGATCGCGGAAAAAACGCGAATTTCGTCAAAGGATCGCAGAAAAAACGCGAATTTCATCAGAAGATCGCAGAAAAAAAGCGAATTTCATCAGAGGATCGCTGAAAAAACGCGAATTTCGTCAAAAGTTCACAGAAAAGAAAGCGAATTTTGTCAAAGAATCGCAGAAAAAACGCAAATTTGGGCAAAGGATCTAAAAAAACGCGAATTTCGCCAAAGGATCGGTCGCAGAAAAAAACACTAATTTCGCCAAAGAATTACGGAAAAAACGCCAATTTCGCGAAAGAATCGTGCAAAAAATGAGAATTTCGTCAACAAATCTCCGAAAAAATGCGAATTTTGTCAAAGAATCGCGAAAAAAATACCCGAATTTCGTCAAGAAATAGGGCATTTCGTCAAAGGACCACGGAAAAAAACGCGAATTTCGTCAAAGGATCGCGGAAAAAACGCGAATTTCGGGAAAGGATCGCAGAAAAAACCCGAATTTCGTGAAAGGATCGCAGAAAAAAACCCGAATTTCGTGAAAGGATCTCAGAAAAAAACGCGAATTTCGTCAAAGAATCGCAGGAAAAAAAGCTAATTTCGCCAAACAATTACGGAAAGAACACTAATTTCGCGAAAGAATCGCGCAAAAAAAATGCGAATTTCGTCAAAGAATCGCGAAAAAAATACGCGAATTTCGTGAAAGGGCCGCGGAAAAAACGCACAATTAGCACCTGGAGGAGATTCCCCTAGGCACGCATCCACGGGGGTTCTAGCGGGGCGGTCCCCCCCCCCCCCCAAAAAAATGTAAATCCAACGCGGTTGCGTTAAATTAACGGTAGTTTTCGCGGAACAGACACACTAGCAAACGAAAACCAAACACTTTCCGGGTGTCAATGGTAAACCTCACTGACGTTTCAGCAATTAGTGAACAAAATAGGATTATGTCCACTGTCAAAAGGCATATGACGCCTTAATTTTTGACACTATGGGTTGAGGTGAGGGACGATGCCACTTCGTGTACCTTTCGTCGAATATCTACAACAGAAATTGACAACGTTATGTGAATCCCTTTAAAGTGTTGAAACTTCGTTCTTTCAAAGAAGCTGCAATTCTAATTTCTATCTGATGATATTTTTGAGGAGTGCTTTATTGTTTGAGAAAAAAACGGGATTCATAGCAATTTCCAAAGAAAGAAAGAAACAAGATAAAGAAAGGTCCTTTGAAAAATTCAAGCATCTTAATGTTTTCTGAAGAAAGCCACTAATGTGTAAAAATGTACTGTTATTGCCATACACATTGGTAAATTGATGAATGAACAAAAAAGGATTATGTCCTAATTTTAGTCAGTTAAAAGCTAAAAATCTTTATGGTGTGTTGATTTCTTAAAAACCAACTTGGTAAATTTGTTCTTCCCTTCTTTGTCCCGATCGACACCAACCACGTGGATGCGCGCTTAGGGAAATCTCCTCCCAGTGCTAATTGTGTGTTTTTCCTCCGGCCCTTTGACGAAATTAGAGTTTTTTCAGCGATTCTTTGGCGAAATTCGCGTATTTTTTACACGATTCTTTGAAGAAATTCGCATTTTTGCAGAGGTCTGGTGAAGAAATTAGCATTTTTTGCGTGATTCTTTCGCAAAATTAGCATTTTCCCTCAATTCTTTGGTGAAATTCGCGTTTTTTTTTTTGCGATCCTTTGACAAAATTCGCGTTTTTTCCTGCGATCATGTGACGAAATTTGCGTTCATTTGTGGTCCTTCGACGAAATATGCAATTTTTTGACGAAATTCGCATTTTTTCCGCTCTTCTTTGACGAAATTTCGCGTTATTTCGCTATCCTTTGACGAATTTGAGGTTTTTTGCGCGATCCGTTGACGAAATTCGCGTTTCTTTTGCGTTCCTTTGACCTGCGAACGATTGACGAAATTGATTTTTTTTCGGCGATCATTTGTCGAAATTCGCGATAATTGGTGGATTTATATTATTTGGGGGGGGGGGACGATTGGGGCGATTCCCCCCCCCCCCAACCCCCTGGATCCGCACCTGCTTAAAATATGCATTATATATACTAAAAGTCATTTTTGTACTAAAATAGTTGAGAAAATATCTCAATTTTTTGCGGGAATATATATAATAACAATTTATTCCATGTATGTGTATCTCAAAAGGTTATATGGAAAAATGAATCTTTTATAATTTTTTAAACAACACTTTACAAGAGTTAGGCTTAGCTTCGCAAAATCCTTCGGCCCAGAAGAAGAAATCAAATTTTTCCGCTCCGTCCTCAGATGCACACTTCAAAATGCGCGCGCCGTCACGAACAGGAAAAATAAAAAAAATAATTTTTTAATAAGTAATGCCATTTTAAGAATAGTATTTACTTTATTGGGGCAATGAAAGCACAAAAGTAGTATCTCTTTTACTGTTAAGTTCGTTTCTAAGCTTTATTTTAAAACATTTTTGTATTTCAAAGTTTTCCTTTTGAATATGAATGTTACTCAGTTTTTATTTGCATGCTACTATCTACTCTTTATTTTCAGAAAGTTTTATTCATTTAACATTGAATCCTGGTTTTTTTTTTTTAGAGTGACATAGTAAAAAATATTCTCCAGACTCAAGAAAAGAATGGACGTCTTATTGCTGCAATCTGTGCTGGTAAGCATCTGTAAATTGTCTTCAGATTCAGAATAAGGGCCATTCCATGTTATGTGTGTGACATTTTGAACAAAAAAAATTTCTAATTAATCAAGGATTTTTCAATATATTTCTTATTTAAAAATCCAAACAAAAGTTCTTTAAGAAATATGCACTTTACCATATTCTTTTATGCAAAAACCTGTCATTTTGATATAATAGTTATTTTTTAAATAGCTTTTTAAAAACATTACGTGTGTGACTTACAAAAAAAGCAAATTTTGAGTATTAAAATTAAATGATATATTTCTGTGAGTTTTATTTCCACACATTTAAATTAAAAAATATGGTAATAACTTATTTACCATACCACCTAAAATCACAATTAAAATTTAAAAAATAATTAAATAAATGGAAATTAAAGCCTGTGTTACACATGACTCTCGGTACGGAATTGCCCATAAGGGTTCTATAATCCATAATACAGAGGTTGTTTGCACATTTTTTAGATGATTTGTATTGCTGTAAAAATGTCTGCATAGAAAATTATTTTTCACAGCAACTATGTTTTTGAAAGTATAAATTCTCATTGAGCAACTGAAATTTTTGTTTAGATTTTAGTACTTTAAAAGAATTCATGGATGGAAGGCTATATGTCTGCATTTTCTGAAGAGAATTATTTGTATTCAGTTATTAATAAATGCTGTGAAGGGCATGGTTTTTCTATATCTAAAACCACAGTAGGTAGTATTGTCAATAAAACAAGGAAAAAATGCGAATGTCTGGTTTCAAGTGGAAAAATTATTCCAAAAAAGTACCCAAGAACAAAAAGGAATTCTTCGAATATTGTAAAGTTAAGAAAGATCTTTTTATGATAAAAGAAAATCCTCCAAGTTAAAAGGACTGTTGCTGAATTGTTAAAATGCTGCTCAGTGTCAACTGTTAACAAAATCATTGACACTGATTTCAATTTTTAAAAGGCCAAACAACACAGTGTTCATCGTCTTTCTCCATGACATATCATTGAATGTAGGACACAATGCAGAATTCTTTTTAAGAAGCATTTATCCAGAGAAAGATGGGAAAAATGTTGTTACAATAGATGAAGCTTGGTTTTATTTAAATGATTTTAATAAAAAGGGGATTCATTTATTATCATCAAAAGAAGAGAAAAAAATCTTAAAACATGTTCAATGTATCTAAAGAAAGTTTTAGCAAAGGATTTATGATTGTTGCTGGCTTTGCATGTAACGACAAATAAAAAATAAAGAGTGGAGAAAAATGTTAAGATCAACTCCATGTACTATCAGAAACATATTTTACTCCCAATTTTTGAACATGAAATATCCCCTCTTTACCCCCAGTGCCATTAATCTGTTGAACTGCATCAAGATAAAGCAAGCAACCACAAATAACAATCCAGTGTTAATTTCCTTAAAAAGATAGAGCAAAAAACAGGTATCAGGGCTACATTCTTCTCTGCTATACCTGCTAAATCTTTTGATGATTTTACCCGTGGATTTTTGTGCTTTTAAAAGCACATTATCCACACATCGATCTATAACCCAACCCTTCATGGACTTTGGAAATCTGTTCAAGAGGAATGTGTGAAAATACTTCTTCTAAAACTACAAAATTATTGTCATAAAAATAGAAGTGTAGAAAGGTAGTTCAGAATAAGGTTTACCAAATTGAACATTTAAAACACAAATATTTTATGTAAAAATAGTTCTGTAAGTACCATGAAAATTGTCTAAAAAATATGTGAACACCTGTCTATTCTGTCTGGTCTGTCTAAGACAACAAAATTTAGAATGTGGAATTTTTTTCAAATACGTTGAAGGGGGGGAAAGAAAGGCTAAGATGTATATAAATATAGGTCAGAGTTGCTACAGCCAATTAAAGGGTGACTAAGCAACTATGTTTAATTTTTTTTTTATTTTCTGCCCAAAATGACGATGGGAACTTTTTAAAGCTTAAAATTCTGAAAAAGCAACTCTCATGCCAAGGCAATTTTTTGGGTGACTTTTTGTGTACCTCCCTTGAAAATTTCTTTCAGATCTTCTAGAAAATCTTTTTAAATGTGAAGAGTTCTTCACAATAATATTTGTTGTATTTAAGCATATTTCTCTTGAATATTCTGTAAGGTCAATCAATATTCAGAAAAAGGTTATAATTACAGTGAGTCTCTATGTAACGAAATCCATTGTTCCAGTAAAAAATTTGTTATATAGAAAATGAGTAAAAATTCCTGTTTAATGTGTAAATTTTGAACAAAAATTACTTTTGAGGTGTTTAATTAAGAATTTGAAATGTTTAACTATAAATATTAACCTAATATTGTATTTCTGAATTATTTAAACAGTTTCAAAAAAGAGAACAGACATTTACTTAAAAGCATAAGAAAAATTTACATTAATTTTAGACAAAGAAATCTGTAATTTTTCACTGTTTTGATTTCAAAATTGTTACACTCTTGAAAAAATGTTCACACTTTAGCAAGTAATGAAAAATTGTATCGGGAACATTTTCTTCCATTTCAATTATCATTCACCTTAAACTTCAATTACCTCTCTGATCCCGCTCTTATATGTGTAACAATCCAATTGACACTGTTTTAAGAAGTATGTTAAAAGGTGTGTGGGAGGGGTGGGGGGAGATGAATTCGTTGGGCATAAAAAACAAGGAGATTCAAGGTAGAAAAATAAGATAAAAAACTCAGCTCTGAACGATAAATCACTAATCAGTGATGGAAAATTGATTCCATGTGATTTGGAAGCTTTTTTAAAACAATAAAGAACGTTTTATGAAAAAATTTGTTATCTGGATATAGATATTTCGCTATGTGGAGACTGTTTTAAATGAGATCATGGGGGAAAAAGGCACCGTTCCTACTAAAAATTCGTTATATAGAGAAATTCGATGTATGGAGTTTCGTTATAGAGACTACTGTATTTTTATATTTGTAATATTTCTAAACACTTTGTTACAAAATTTTCTGTTTGTAGGAATAGTTAAATTCTATATCTAATAACAATTTTGCTGTTTATAGGCTACTACTATTGCAACTATCGGGTGTTCTAAAATGGACTGATTGACTTTAAAATTCAATAACTTGCACATGGTGACAACTATTAAAAAAATTCTTGCAGGAAGGTTATGTAAGATGTCAGGAGTTTTTTTACTGTGATTCTCAATTTTACTTTAAAATACCAGCAATAGATGGGGCAAATCAGGCCCCGATATTTGACATCTCTCTTGCCTCAATATTGATACGAAAGCAATAGACTAAATATATGAAGTGGTTCTCAGTCGCCAATGCAGTTTTGTTTTAGGGGCTCACTCCATATATTTAACCTCCTTCTTTCACATCAATACTGACACTGAGAAAAGAGAGAGGCTAAAAATAAGCCCCAATTTAGCGCCTATTGCTCACAGAGCCATCTATCTCTGCTATTTTAAAGTAAAATCAAAAATCGCAGTGTAATTCCTTTTATTTGATGTGCCTTGATATAAGCATTATTCCCATTCCTATCATTGTCAAAAGTATAAAGTAAAAACATTTTTTATTACTTTTCCGGGCAATGTAAGAAATTTTTTAATCGTTTAATGTCATATTTTCTAAAAATGTTAACGGTGCTGTAACATGCAGATACCTCAAAGACAATGAAATCTGAGAATCATCAAGAAAAAATGCAAATGTATCAGAAGGTTGATGATGATATATCAATTATTAAATCTAATATTTCAGCCCTATCATGTTTTGATACCCTGTCAGTGTCAGGTGTAAAAACAGTATGCCAGTGCTGCCAAACCAATGCTGAAAATGCAATATGTAGCTTAAATAATATGAACAAGCTTTTGCTTTCTGTATAAATGTCAGCGCTAGATGTTCTAAGAATAAGATAAGAAAAACAGAAAATGGAGGAATCTTTAATAAAAATAAAAAATTCTAAGAATCTTTTTCATTAAAAAAAAAAAAAATAATTTAACAAAAGAAAAAATTCTAATATGTCCTTTTCACTGGTTTTAACTTAATTTTGTGTATTAAAAGATTAGAAACATTTAATACTACAAGTTACAACTTATAAAATCTTTTGCCACTGTTCTGTTCAACACCAGTCATAATTTTGTGTCAAAGTGCCAAATTGTTTATTTTATGTGAAAACAAAACAATAAGTTGCTCTTTAACATACACTTTATTCCGAGATTTTAAACAAAGATGTAAAAATTAAAATCACCAAAATAAAAATTATATTTGGCATTTTGGTTTATCTTTAAAATCATCATCGGGAATTAATTTTCTTAAATACAAAACTAACTAAAAACTAAACTCTGTGGCTATACAATCCATGAAGGATCTGAGCCGACAGTGCCCATCCCTGTTTTCTTGATCATGGACCCCAAGGTGCTATACAGCAAGTGTCCTGGCCAGATGGTCAGCCTAACGCGAGACCCTCAAAGTTCCCAAGCAAGTTTGGTACTCATTTTATCGACCCCAAAGGGATGAAAGGTTGAGTGAACCTTGCCCAGTCGGGAGTCGAACTCTCAGCCTGTGTGTGGCAGTCCAGATGCTCTGACCACTACATTAAATACAAAACAGCAAACAATTATTTACATGTTACATTATCGATGCTATATTCAAACTGAAAGGAATCGGGAAGTAACAGAAATTTCATAAAAAACATTTAAAATAACCTGAGTGGCACCATCTCTTATTCAAAATAAATTAAAACCACATTACCACATGGAAATATTATGCAAAAAATTGAAGTCCTTTTCAAAATACGGATCCAAACATCCGGGGAAAAAAATGATACATTATCATTACAGATTTCTTGACGTCTTAAACAGATCTGGATCTCTAAAGATTCTCAAATAATTGCTTTAAACGAATGGTTTTGTTTTGAAAGAATATTGGCATTGTCAAAGTCAGTAAACGAAATATTTACTTTAAGGAAGTTCTTGATAATGCAGTTGAAAGTTTATTGTATTTCAAATAATTTTTATGCTCTTTCAACTTTTTAAAGAGGCGATGCTTTGTTATCCCAATATATGAAGAATCTGTACTGTCAGTAACTTTAAAGGGTATCTCATAAACCCCAGAGAAAAAATGTGGGTGGAATAGGATCAATTTTTATACTCATAATATTAAACAGTTTTTGAATTGGATGCCACAAGTTTAATATTATATTTCATGAAAATCCTTTTTTAACTTTCAAAGAGGATTAGAAGACATATGGAACTTTTCTGTAAACATGACACAATTTTGGTGTTTAATTATCTGTAACTTTGTATTTATCAATTAATTTAAGAATTTCTCGTGTATAACCATGTCTCATACCAATATTAACAATGTAATTAAGTTCGTTATCGAAGAATTCTTCTGCACAAACTAAAAATGCACACTGAAAAAATGAATTTTGTAATTCCGAGGAGCTGCCGCTGTGACTAGGATTACACTGTCTAATGGGATTTTCGATAAATTGTATGTTTTAAACAGTTGTCTTCTTTAACCCTCTGTCGGTGGCAACTCTGGGACTCCCGAGCTCGGGTGCAATGAGCCTGACAGGTGCCTGTTAGAAAATCATTATTAGCAATTAACTGATGCAATTCTAACGCTCTTAAAGTGATCAGTGAATTTCATTAGGATGTACAAAGAGAGAATATTTCTAATTTGAATGAAAAAAACCTCGTTTATGCCTCGTTAATGCTCAAAATAAGTAGTCCTGTGTGCTCTAGTGGCGGAGAGGAGATCAATAATAATTGTGCTGTGTCTGTCAGGTCTATTGCGACAGATGGAGGTTTAATTAAGAAAAACACCGACAAACGGAAGTGAGTTATTAACCTCCAACTCAAGCATAAACTTAATATTGTTGTCAATCTGGTTAATTTCATATATTTTTTGTTCCCCTAAGGACCGTCTTCCTCCCTCCCAGATAATGAAAACATAATCTACATACACAACCGTAACGTGGGTTTAAGATTACACACATCAAAAATATGTTCCTCCAAAGGACGTAATTTATATTCAGCAAGAATACTGTTCAATTTTATGTTAAAAAATGTGTTAACCTTATTGTTAAACTTACTTAAAAAAATTTTCAAGTTTTTTTTTTTTTTTTTTTTTTAATGATTTAATTTTTTTTAAAAATAAGATTTTATATTTCTTACTCAGTTTGGGAAGGGGCAAGTTAAAATTTTTTTGCTGTCTGCCAGATTTTATAAAATTTGTAAAGACCTGTGTGGGTGTATGTGTGTACACACACACACACGTACTTGAAGAGTATTTAAAAGAAGTAATTAATTTGTATTTATAGCTCCTATTGCTCTGAAGAGTCATTCTATTGGTACTGGGAAAGCCATTACCTCTCATCCTTGCAAGCAAGCAGAATTGTCTACTGGTTTGTATTAATGATTTTTTTTTGTTGCTGATGATAAATGTCATATTTTCATTTTTGTTTCAAGAACAGTAATGAAAATTTCTTTGATCTTTAACCTGTTTCATTTGCACCTTTATTTATTATTATTATTATTTTTTTTAAGTCGGTGTTGACATTTGTAGTGTCATTCACATTTAACACACTACATTAAGTATATTTTAAACTAGGGAGGTTTTCCATCCCTGTGTCTTTTGTGTACCAATCCCTAGACTAATCTCCACTTCACATTTTTATGGAAAACTGATCATTACTGACACTCTCGTAGGAACAGTTTAAAGTCTCCAATAACATATTTTATTCAGAGATGTCATTCTATATGTAACAAGTAGGGCGAATAATTTGTAATAGCCAAATGTAATTATTTGCCAGAATATCCAGTCTGGAATTATATACTGTGAAGGAGATAAACATATAAGTTATTAAAAACAGTGAATAAAAAATGTGTTTGCCTTTTTAATTTTTTAACTTAAATTCTATTTTTTAGAAGGTTTTAAACATTTTATATTAATGATCCATTTCATAAAACATGGAAATTATACACTTTTTAAAAATGAATTTGTTTTGTATCATTCGTTGTTTGTTGTGGAATTCTGTTTTTGATTTTTTTTTTTTCTTTCTGTGTTCATTATAGGGGAGATGGGGGATGAATGGAACATTTTCACAAAAATATTTTTTTATATTTTTTTATTTAAGTTATTATCAATATTATATATCACATTTCATACATTAGGTATTTGACAATATATGAATAATATTTATTCTAGATTATGATTTATTCAGAAAAATATTATGAAATCAAAAAAACATTGCTCCCTGGCCCAATCATCCCCACAGCAGGGATGAATGGGACACTAATAGGGATGGATGGGACACAAAGATTTTTCTCCCTGTATTCAATTTTACCAAATTAAAATTTATAATTATAACCTTATATGTAATTATATTTGTAATATATGATTTTACAGCATGAATCGATATTTTTTTTCAATAACTTCTTTTATTGCAGTTTTAACTTCTAATGCAGACTCCGGCTATCAATCTGTTCTTTTTTCCCACTTATGAGGTATTTTAGATTTGAAATGAAAGTGAAAAATGTCTTTTAAATATGGCATAGCTAATAATTTTCAATCATAACTTATTAATTAA
Organism: Maratus speciosus; assembly: GCA_963932465.1. Classification (NCBI taxonomy): domain Eukaryota; kingdom Metazoa; phylum Arthropoda; class Arachnida; order Araneae; family Salticidae; genus Maratus; species Maratus speciosus. The sequence goes on from OZ010788.1 coordinate 302,155,620, forward strand.
TATTAATTAAATGTATCTTAGAAACATGCAAAACGGAAATTATTGGGTCGATCGGAAAGTCGTGTCATGTTGAGAAAATCAATTCGCACAGGAAAATTCTGCTTGGTTAGACATTAGCTATCGGAATCAATGTCTAATAATTAAATGATAGAATTTTCTGGTACGAATTGATTTTCCCAACACGTCACGACTTTCCGATCGACCCAATATGTTAGGGGTGGGGATTTATTTGTGATTTCATAATTCAATATAATTTTCGCCATCTGATCAATAAACATATACTATTTTTAACAATTTTATCTATTTTGATTAAGTTTTAGTACCAATTTTTTGATAATCCATTAATAATTATTACAATACAATAAATAATACTCAGAAATTTTAATCAATAACAACTCATGCAATACTATTTAATACTATTAATTAACATAAATTATTAATTTATCAACCTATATAATATTATTTAGTTAATAAATAAAATTTTCAACATCTCTAGGCATGTATGAGAATGTCCCATTCATCCCCATTTGAAATGTTCCAATCATCCCCGTAATGCATATATTCCCTTCTCAGCCATTCAGCCTCAAAAATTATTTTGTCACAATGGTTACTATTCATTCATTTTAATTATCGATATTGAACCTTAAAATAAATAACTACAACATAGCTTAATTTTTTATATTGTATAAGATATTTCACATCTTCAAATGTAATAAAAACTTACTTTTAAGCAGAGATTTCAGAAAATGCAACTTTGAAGGAAAATGAAAACAGCAGTGTGGTCCTACTTTTAGTTATAAAGCACACTGTGGTAGAGCCTTATATGGGGATAGGAAGCAATTTAAAATAAATGTTTATTGCTTGAAATATTGAGAATGTTCCATCCATCCCTTGTCCCATCCATCCCCTAGCTCCCCTACTGTATTCAGTTTTTACATGTCAAAATAAATTTAGGATTTTTTGTTATACTTCTGTACTCATTAAGTATCAAATTGGTTGATTGACAGCGTATTTAAATTACTTTCCATAAAACATTTGGTTGTGATGAGGAATTTTTGTAGGTAGAAGTACTTTTAAACTGTTTTGTCTTTAACAATAGAGAAAGCAATTTATAACATTCCATACATAAAACAAGATATAAATGGCAATTCACACCAAACAATGAAGATGAATTCGAACAGACTAATTATGGTCATATATATTTTTTATGTTCTGAAGATGCTGTTAATGAAAGATTCAAACTTCTTCCCAATCGTGGAATTAGCTAGAATTTAAAAGAATTACTAGAGCATATTATTCGGTCGCAAAGTAATTTCACACAATCATTTATGATCGTGCGAGAAACTTGCATGCTGCGCAAATGTTGAAGTAATATAAGTTCATCAAACTGTGCTTTACAATGCAAGAAAGTGCTGATTACAGAAGACTACGCCCTTATGATCAACAAATTCTGCACTTATGTTTGCACTCAACTTTAATCAAAGCTTCCTAGATAAACAATCAGAGTGGGAAAAAAAAAAAAAAAAATCGTCAATTTTCATAACGCTGATCTGTGCATAAAACTTTTCACATACCCATTGTTTTATCCAAAAATGAATCTTTGCCTATTCTGTGGATATTCAATTTGAACACCTTGCATCAGTTGTCAACATCTTATCAAATTGAATTTGCACACAATCTAATTTCTTCTTGACACCAACTCACTAACTACTATTATGCTGCATGCAGCTATTATGAGTTTTGATTTTCCATTAGATACATTTCAACTTCACATAGTACTTGTACATGTACACATAGTACTTGTATAGTCACATAGTACTTGTACATTTAAAATATTTGTTGTTCCCAAAATACATAGAAAAATGTAAGCTAATATTTCCAGAAGATTATCAGTTATGAAGAATATATTTATTAAGGTCTCGTAGTCTCAACACAGTTCAAAGTGTAAAACCAGTGATCGCCAAAAAAAACGTGAATTTTGTCAAAAGAGCGCTAACTTCATCAAAACACGGTCAAAAGATCGCGAAAAAATGCTACTTTCGTTAATAGCTCGCAAAAACACGTCAATTTCGTCAAAAGATCGCGAAAAACAAGCGAATTTTGTCAAAGGATCGCGAGAAAAAACATGAATTTTGTCAAACGATCGTTAATTTCGTCAAAAAACGAACAAAGCGGGGTCAAAAGATCGTGAAAAAACGCTTTTTCGTTAAAATAACGCGGGGAAAAAATCTCGCAAATTTCATCAAAAGAGCGTGAATAAAACGCAAATTTCATCAAAAGAGCGTGAATAAAACGCAAATTTCATCAAAAGAGCATGAATAAAACGCAAATTTCGTCAAAAGATTGTGAAAAACACGCGAATTTCGTCAAAGCATCATGAAAAAAAAAACGTGAATTTTGCCAAAGGATAGCTAACTTCGTCAAAAAGCGAACAAAACACTGTCAAAAGATCGTGAAAGAACGCTACTTTCGTTAAAATATCGCTAAAAAAAAGCAAATTTCATCAAAAGGTCGCAAAAAACACGCGAATTTCGTCAAAAGATCGCAAAAAACGAGCGAATTTTGTCAAAGGATAACGAAAAAAACGTGAAGTTTGTCAAAGGATCGCTAATTTCATCAAAAAACGAACAAAACGGGGTCAAAAGATTGTGAAAAAATGCGAATTTCATTAAAAGATCGCAGGAAAAACCGCAAATTTCCTCAAATGGTCGCAAAAAACCGCAAATTTCGTCAAAAGATTTAAAAAAACTCGCTGATTTCAACAAAGGGTACGAAAAAATGCAAATTTCATCAAAGGATTGCGAAAGAATGCGAATTTTGTGAAAGAGTTGGGGAAAAAACGAGACTTTCGTCCAGGAATCGCAGAAAAAACGCGACTTTCGTCAAAGAATTGCAGAAAAAAACGTGAATTTCGTCAACGAATACCAAAATGATGTTTTGATGCTTCAAAATAGTTATTTTCTGCTCCAAAATGAGCCTTTTTGCTGCTCTAAAATAGTTATTTTCTGCTCCAAAGTGGCTTTTTGCTGCTCCAAAATGAGGTCCGTACTGTTCCATCACTGTATATAGGATTTTTTTTATTCCCCCTCCCTCCTACCAAAAAGAGAGGGAAAAAACATGCAAAAAAAAGAAATTGTTCCAACTTTTAAATTTTTATTGCATGTCAGTGACCTCTAAACTTTTTCCTATGGCATATGAATAATTGCCTGGGTAGTTGTTTTTGTTCAATAATAATTTTATAGCATTAGTTTGAAACTAGTTTTGACAATTACCACTTGTCATTAATTTATTTTAAACTAATGTAATATGATTTTAACAAAATTAATAAAATATATGTTTTATCATTTCCCCCTCATGTTTTTAACAGACATGTGATTTTTCAGCGAATTAGCGGAATTCAGCGATTTTTTTTTTTTTTTTTTTCCTAATTCGCGGAATTCAGCGAATTTTCTTTTTTCCTAATTCGTGGAATTCCGTGAATTGTAATTCTATTAATCTGGTAATTTACATTATATCTGAAGTCCGCGCAAATGTATAAAATCAGTTACAAACTCGTGATGACCAGACGTGATGGGCGGGCATCTTTGCCCATCAATTTTGATCCAAATAATAATAAATAATCGTCAATCTGTAGCCAGTATTTTGAGCCAGCCAGTCACAAGCCACCACATCTTTCAACTTCGGGAATATGCTTCATGCCTCCTTCCACGCCACGGGATAAGAAACGAAGGGAAAGGCCGACACGTTTTGTCATTTGCTAGTTTCAGTATTTGCGAGCGAGAGCGATCGGTCGAAACAAACGATCGCTCGCTCACAATCGCAATTCCGTAAGTGAATAAGGGTTTTGAGTTATGTTGTTATCTTGGAATGGCAACAAAACGAGTAAATGAAGGGTTCTGCCTTTTTTCCTCGTGGAGGAAGGTCGTTCCACGGAAATAACGCCATTTTGAGATCATTTGAGGTCATGCCGTCAAAAGCTGTAGCGAATACCTCATAGCTTAAAATTAAAACTAAATTAAATCTGTAAATGAAACAACAGCGTGCACGAAAATAATCGAAATTGATCGTTCGCTCTTGCCGAAAAATGTGTGCATTGTTTTAAGTCGTTTTTGTATATTTTTTTTAACAGCATTTTGCTGATGGCAGATAATTTTAGATATTTTATTTTTGATTTAATTCGAAAGTAAATGTATTACGATTTGATTGCACGTGCTGTGCTTTTATGAACTATGCTTGTTCTACAGAAATCGGATGATCTTAGAGTCAGAAGTGGACAAAGATGTAAAAAATAAATTTAAATGGGAATGGCTTGATAAAAAAGTGATGCTGGATTTAAAAGAAGGTGAAATTTCAGTTTCAGTGTATTGAGATTCTAATGTATTGAGAAAGAATCCTGATTTTTGGTTATGGATGGTATTATATTAATTTAAGAATAATTAATATATATAATTATTATATAAATCATTTCGCCTATCCTTAAAATTTATCTTGTGAATATGACCAAGTATGTATGTATGTATGGATATATATAACTGTTTAGGTTTCAAATTCAAAGTGAGATTATTAATGTTCAACCAACCAACCAACCAACTATAAAAGGGAAAGAAAAATTCAGCTAATTTCAAATTTTAGAAATCACATGTCTGTTTTAACTTGTTCAGGGTTTTTTTTTTTTTTTTTTTGTGTGTGTGTGTGTGGGGGGGGGGGGATAACAAATTTTATGTTTGATTATGCATGTAAATTATTTCATCTCCATTACACATATCTAATTACTGTACTGATATTGAAAACATAAGTATAGTTATTTTCAGTGTATCCAGATACAGTAGACCTATGTAAACTGTTTACATAACTAGTAACTGTTAACTCTTTCAAGATAGACTGTTAAACTGTTTAAATAATAATGATGATAAAAAAATCTCATTTTGAAACTGTCTAAAATTAGAAATAATTCATATTTTAATGCTATTATGTAACCTATATGTTTATAAGCATTCATAATGTTGTTAAATTTTATTAAACTGTAATATATAAAAAAATTACTTTCAGGAGAATATCAGTATCTTGAAAATCGTGTTGTTGTAGCAGAGCAACTTATTACTAGTCGTGGTCCTGGCACTGCCTTTGAATTTGCTCTTGCCATTGTAGAATGCTTACTTGGTAAGGAAAAAGCCTCTTCTCTTATTGGTCCCATGCTGATTGCAGTTCCTGGTTCCTCTTAATTTACTATTTTGAAGTTGCAATATATTTCAGTGCATATCTTCAGATGATTTGTTCCTCTGTATGCTGATATTAAGTACATTATATTTAAATTGCCAATGTCAGTAACTATTCTTATAGAATAGTTAAAAATATGTTTGTAAAAAATAAAATTTTCATAGAAATTTTTTTAAAAAAATGTATACAATAATACTAAGTCAGATGTTTGTATCATGTAAATTGGAATATATTAAATGAAAAATTTTCAAATAATGTGACTCATTAGAATTTTTTTTTTGTGCATTTACATGTGTTTGTTGTATGAAAGTTAGAATAGTGAAAAAGCATACATCTTGTGTTTGTAGAATCCAAAGATGAAATTTTAAATAAAACTTTAGGTGATTTTAGAGTATGTTTATGGGTTATTCTCACAAAAAGTTACAAAATAGCAAGAAAAAATCTATTTCATAAAAGTCTGTAAAAAAAATTCTAAAAATTGTATGGATGTTTTCATTTATACTTAATAAATAACCTTATATTAGAGGTTGAGTTTTCTATTTCATAAGTTTTTGACTTTTTAAAATTCTGACATGGCTACTTAGGCCATATGATGGGGCATTTACATTTCAAAAATTTAAGTGAAGACAATTGAGTAACTATTTGGTGTAGTTGATACATATTTTTTTTTAGATACATATTTATTTTTTGTAGTTAAAGTGTTAAGGATCATTCACGGAGAAAAGACAAAATTAATTAAAAAACATTCTATTAAACTTTGCATTAAGATAATGTAATTTTCTGAAAACCGATGCACATCAGCACTTCACTACTTTTCAATTTTCTCTTTGTATTTGAGACCTACTTATACAGCATACAATGTGTGATAAATGACCAATAAACTAGACAGTACATGTAAAAATGAATATTCCAAGTCCACGGAGTAGGCAAAAATTCAGTTTTGAATTTTTAACAACTTGGTTTTTAACCCTCCGAGCGTCTTGCAAAAGGGTAAAAATTGTAATGTTGTTTTCTTTGCATTTTGTTTTAAATGTTAAGAAAATATGATTCTTTCAACATTATAAAAAAAACTCAATTACAAATATGAATGCAATCCTTGAGAGTATTAATCATTCTTCAATGCATTTAAAATTCATTAAATCTGTAGAATTATATTATCTTAAATATTGCTTGTATTGCTGTGAAACCTGGAGCTTAGTGAATGGGATATTACGCCCCAAACACTTAGAGGGTTAAGGTTGTTAAAATGGAACATTTCTTTTTATTAAATGGAATGCTAAAGCTGCCTAAAAATTGTATTTCCTAATATCTATCCTTTTGGAACCCTAAAATTTACCTTTTCTTGAGAATAATCTTTATAACATTTCACCGATTGAAATATATGAAAATAGGATAATTACTTAATTTTTCAAAATAATGAATTAAAGTATTAGATATATATTTTGTTAATATAAAATTTTTTTCCAAAAATTATAAATTTTAATCTGAAAAGTTTTCACATTATTCTGCCAAATACAGTAGAAGACCCCCAAATCTGTACAGCTTGGGACCAGACATTGTGCAGATTTTAGAATTTTGGGTCATTAAAGGGAAAAAAAAATTCTCTTTAGATAAACGAAATACAATAATAATAATAATTAAAAAAAAATAAAGTAATATCAACATGGTTAAAATACTTACGGAAAACACATGAAAGAAATCATGTTATCATTTAACTCGTAAAGAAACGAAAGAATTGCATATTATTTTTTTTAATTTTGCAAACATTTGTACATTAACTTGTTTTTATATTTTTGGATGTTATAACTTGGTTTTTTTCCTGTGTGCATATTATACACTGTCATTATTAGTTGGTACTTATACGGCTTTGTTGCTCTAAAAACCTTAGATATTTTTCTCCCAGAGCCAAACCTTCATAATATATATATATATATATATATGTATACACACACACATATATATATCTTGGTTTTTTATCATTTATTTTGTTTTATGATGTGCTATTAGGAGCTAAATTTTGTCATTTTATGGCTTAATGCCGTCAAAATTGGATGAAATAACACATCTTCACTATGAATTAAACATGGTTCCTACGGGTCAGGGAAAAGTCAGGGAATTCGAAAATTTAGGCAAAAAGTCAGGGAAATGTCAGGGATTTTTTTAAATATTGAAAAAGGTCAGGGAAAAGTCAGGAAATCTTTGATGTACTACTTCCATTGACATTTCTATTATCGTAAATGAAGAAATTTGGAATTAATTATTCATTCAATCAAACATTCTTATGAAATTTATGCAAACTATATAACAATATGAAAAATAATTAAAAACTCGGAAATTCATACAGCACATACTTTTTTCTAGCATTTATCTAAATTAAAGTCCATTGTGGAGAGTTTAACAATATATAAGCCGAATTTTTACTGAGAAAGGTCAGGGAAATTTTTTAATAAAATCGGGGAAAACCTGGGAAAGTCAGGGAATTTTTTTTTTTTTACCAGAATTGTGTAGGAACACTGTTAAACCTGAAAGCTCTTCTGATGATACTGTGTGTTAGTCATAGTTTCTTATTTTACATACTGGTTTCCTATGTTCATATCTTGTTCATCTTTAGATTTTCACCAATTAGTTTATATATTTGTGATTTCACCTTTATATATATATATATATATATATATATATATATATATATATGTAATTAGGGTAGTCCTTAAAAAATTAACTTTTAAATTTTATACGGTACACCTTCCTATTTTGTTCTATGTATAAAATAAAGACTTCCACAAAAATTTCGAAATTTTAAAACATTTTTTAAGGGTCGCTACCAAGGTTTGAATGTTAAAAAAAAAATTAAAAATTGACATATTTTCTAATTTAATAATAAATTATTAATACAAATCCATAGTCATTGCCTAATTGAGTCATGCTATGATATTAGGCTGTAAAAAATGTCATTTGTTTCAACATATTTACACAATCTATTGTCCAAACGCAGGAGTATTTCATGTCTACACTCTATTTCACCTCAACTTGGCAGCATTGTGACACGTAGAGAATCTAACATTCCGCCTTCAAAAAATAGTTCTCCGTTATTTTTTAATCTTAAATAGCTAAAATGCGTAGGAATTTATAAGATAATGTTTATAAATTATAGAATTTGATTTTTTTATATTCGTAAAATGTCGTACTAAATGGCCATATTCGTATCAAAAGCAGAGCACAGAACTAAAAAAAAGAGTTTTCGGCAAGCATTCCTTTGACTGTTCACTTGGATTGCAAAATTTTAGAAGACATTTCAGAATCTGAAACTGTAGACAGATTACCCATTATTGTTTCAGGTAAAGGTACTGACCACTTAACTAGCTATTCCAAAACTTCAATCAGGAACAGGTGAGGTAATAGCTTCTGTTCTTAACGAAACATTGGAGTTGTAGGGATTATAAGTAAGTAAAATGTATGACTTTTGATATTACCTTTGTTAATACCTGGTTATCAAGAGAAGCTTGTGCTCTTCTGGATTAGAATATGAACAAAGAAATGATTTGGCTTGCCATCATCATATCCTTGAAATGATGCTTGAGGAGGTTTTTGTTAAGTCTCTTGGAGTTTCAAGCGTACCAAACATACTGTTATTCAAACGATTTAAAATTTTGAGGATGTCTATCGATAATGGCATATTTCAGACTCCCATAACTGACAATCAATGAAAAAAAAACACATAACACATCAGAAATTACAGAATTTGCTCAGAATCATCTTAATGATTTTCAACCAAGAGATGATTACAAAGAACTGATAGAGCTTACCATCATTTTCTTAGGAGGAGTACCCGAAAGTGGTATTTACATTAGAGCCCTGGGGGGATTGCATCGGGTTCCATGGATGGTGAAGGTCATATACTCACTCAAGATTTATTTATTTAGAGATCAATTTAAACTCTTTAAGCAGGAAGAATCTGAAGTTCGTCAAGTTTGCTATTTTGTGGTGAAAATCTACATTCACAGCTGGTATCAGGCCCAATGATTTATTGCTTCTGAAGAACTTGACGAAAATGTAAATGAAATAATTTGTTTGTGTGCTTTGAAGAAGTTACTAGGACATTTCTGTACTTCACAGAAGAACTAGTTGCTTTTAATGATGTCTTTTTTGAAAGTAAAAGAAAAATAGTGCATGCTTTGAAAAAGGAAGAAAATTATGAACCCTTGAAATTTGCACGTGCCGATCCTGATGTCCTTCTCTAAAATGACTTGCAAGATTTTCTAACAAACAGTACTCTGAGTTTTTTTTTTTAAATTATGGATTTACCATCAGACGTTTTTGAAACAGATGTGACTAATTGGAATGAAAATTAACCCTTACCGGCGCGGAGTAACTCTGTTTATAAACTGATGAAATAATGGACTGACACCAGAATTCATAAACAAATTTATTAGAAAATACGAACTTTCTTATTTTCACGTACATTATAGAAGGAAAATTTTAATTAAATATTCTTTGTGCCATTTATCAGTTTTGGAATTGAAATTAGGTGTCCTTTTTTAAGGACACCGCCCTCGAAAGGGTTAATCCTACAAGACATGTAAGGCATTAGCAACTCCAGTCAAAGTTGCTAATGATGTAGCCATAAGTGGGGTAGCACTCATGGAGGAATACAATAACCTTAATACAAAAGAAAAGAACAAAAACAGTATTTTCAAGGATGTGATGATGGCAGTCCAAATCATTTCTTTGTTCCTATTCTGTTCCAGAAGAGCACACTGGAAGCTCCAGAAGTAACACTTGTCAATACTTTACCTGAAACAATAATGGGTAATCTGTCTACAGTTTCAGATTCTGAAATGTCTTCTAAAACTTTGCAATCCCAGTGAACAATCAAAAGAATGCTTGCCGAAAACTCTTTTTTTAAGTTTTGGGCTCTGCTTGCTCGGCTTCTGATACGAATATGTCCATTTAGTACGACATTTTACAAGTATAAAAAAAATCAAATTCTATTATTTATAAACATTATCTTATAAATTTTTACGCATTTTAGCTATTTAAGATTAAAAAATAACGGAAAACTATTTTTCAAGGCGGAATGTTAGATTCTCTACCTTTCACAATGCTGCCGAGTTGAGGTAAAATAGATAGTAGACATGAAATACTCCTGTCTGTGTTTGGACAGTAGACTGTGTAAATATGTTGAAACTTGAAACAGATGAGTCTTTACAGCCTAATATCATACCATGATTCAATTTGTCAATGACTATGGATTTGTATTAATAATATATTACTAGATTACAAAATATGTCAATTTTTAATTTTTTTAAAAACATTCAAACCTTGGTAGCGGCCCATAAAAAATGTTTTGAAATTTTTGTGGAAGTCTTTATTTTATACATAGAACAAAATAGGAGGGTGCCCCATACAAAATTTAAAAGTTAATTTTTTAAGGACCACCCTAATATATGTGTGTGTATGTGTATGCATGTATATTGTCACTATCTTGTATGTCATCAGACCCATCAGAATCTATGACTGTAAAACACTGTCAATAATTTCACTATCAGTCTTTTGGTAATTATCAGTGACATCATCTGAGTTTATATGTTCCGCAATATCATTTTCTTCAAATAACTGTTCATTTCCAGTTATCTGCTTAGCATAAAGTAACAACTCTTTAACTTTAGCCTGTATTGGGTTGTGTCTAAAACCAGAAAATTTAGTATGATCATCATTTATTTCTGTAAAAAGAGACAAAGGCCATAAATTAATCAGCCTGTTCACCCATGTAGATTTAGAAATGGAATTCCACATTTTTTTTATTCCTCAAGTTTGAAAGGCAGCTCAGAATTAAAAATATTCTTAAAAAATTTGTTTTGTGGCAGAATTTAAGGCTTTGTGTTAGGAAAAGAAAATGTGCAACCAGATTGTTTGAGGACAAAGCCGATGGATCAGGATGGGCAGTGCAGTTGTTGAGAAGCAGTAAAGTTATTTCATGTTAATCTATTTATGTAACATCCAAATCTGTGTGTCCCTCACAATCCCAGTTGCACCATCTCATTGATCGCGGCCATGTTAGGCTTCGTATGGAGAAATCGGTATCAACTTTAACAATGAGTAATTGTTGTAAATTACTAATGTCTGTAAAATTGTCTATAATTATGTCTGTAAAATTACTAATGGTTACCACAATAGCACCAAATTTTGAAAAACTTGGCAAAATATCACCAAATTTGATGACAAAAATAAGTTGCCATATATGAAGCCAACTCGGCAATAATTGGCTAATTTGGCGAAATTCCCATTGAAACCCACTAATCTTTTATAATCGAGCTCACCGCAGTTAGATTTAAACTCTGCACATTTAAGCTTTTTTTTCAAAATCTGTGGGTCAAAATTTAAAGTATAATATACGAGAATGTACATCTTTACATCATCCCGATGCTACTAATAAAATAATTGACACTAGACGGCGCTGTCTATCTGAGCTCCTAACTGCCTGATTTTAATGTGCTTTTCATAGCCAGATAAAAAAATTTAAATTCTCGGTACTCTCGGGTCTTGGCGAAATAGAGAAAACTGCCTTGGCGAAGAAGGAAATTTGGCTACATATTTTCTAGTAACCTATTCACTGTTTCATTCCATTTACACACACATTTTTTTCAATATTTATATAATTTATTTAACACAAGGAAGCCATTTATCTAATTTTATTCAGAAGCAGAAGTAGTTGGTACATAAAAAGCAACAATAAAATAAATTTCATTAAAATACATTAAACATCCTCTAATCCAGCATGCTGGATAATTCGGCATGACTTTCAGAAACACAACTGAATCGAAAAGCAATAAGAGAATGAGTTGATGCAGATTTTTATGAGCCAACAGAGGAAATTTTGACTTATGAGGCCATCATTCAGACTGTTATCAACCCAACTGTGGTGTGGATGAGTCGAACATCAGTTGGAATCAAGCAGCTGATGCCTGTATTACATTTATTAAGTTTTCTGAGTGCAGTAGGTTTTAAAACAGTGCGGAAATTATGAATCTCCTCATCAAAAGAAATGGCTTCCTAAATAAAGAAGAAACTACCAAACAAACTGATATTTGAGATTTATTTAAGATGGGTTCTACAAGTAGACCTACATGGTACACCTTACAGTGCACATTTTCATTTTATAGCCATGTACATATATTGTACTTTACATTGAGTATGTTTGTTATTCTATTCAACCTGTTTAAAGAATAAAAAACATGCTTTACTGTCATTTTTTATTTAATATAAACTTCTGTGTGTAGTTTTTTTAACAATAATCCTGTAATTTGGAAATTTTTGTAGTCCGACATGCTTCAAGTCCTGAATGTACCGAGTTAGAGGATGTTTACTGTACATATATAAACAATCAAAACATTTCATCAAGTTTGTTTTCATAGCTGTTTATATCATTTGGCAACATATCTCACTTTCTGATATCCAAATTCTAACAAGCTTTTAAAAAATCCCGCCAAAGGAAATTGTTTTATTTTCTCATGCCCATGGAAAAAAAGTGAAAGCGTGGGTGCCAACTTTATATACATTTACCTATGTATATAATACCATTTAAAAAAAAAAAAAAAAAAAAAAAAAAACTTAAACAAAAGTTAAATTGCATTGGAGTCCATGCTTTTATTTTTTTTTTTTTTCTTGGACATGAGAAAATAAAACAATTTCTTTTCTAGTCCAAAAATTATTTTCTACTTTTTAGTGTATATATATATATATATATATTGTACATTTTTGTGAATGTTAACAAAAGCACGTCTTAATTATTTGAAATGAATGAGTAATGAATGAAATGAGTTGATATGAATGACATTTCCAGTTATATTGTCATCTGCAATGATGATAAATAAATCACAGGGACAAATATTTTCTGCAGATGGACTGTATTTAAAAGAGCCATATTTTTCTCATGAACAACTATATGTAAGTATTTCAAGATGTAAAGAGGAAGAGCGGTTAAAAATTTATGTCGAAGGATACTGAAGACCAAGGTCAGCTTTTAAATAATGAAAGAGTTTTTGCAAAAAACATCGTATATCCTGGAGTTTTGTGACCAAATTTTCATTTATCCTTAAATTATATTTTTTATGTATTCATTATGTAAATAGTTTTTCATAAATGTGTTTTGTTTTAAAAACATCTACATGTTGAACTACTCTGAAGTGTGATGTCATCACTGATTTTCTTTTTTCTCCACAAAATGGAGAAAAAATCGACTCCTGCATTTTTTGCTAATTATATAGTATATTATTTGTGATATCAACATCCTTTTCCTATGCACATACAAAATGCACAATGATAAATGAGGCATCATACAAAAGATTTTTGAACTGTCTTTTGATATAATACTTGCATTTTGTTAAAAGATGTTTAGAAATTACAGTTAATTAAATTAATCATAAAACTATCATTTTCTAATCTTAAAGATTTCAGTTTCAAAACCTTGCATAAGTCCATGAATTTGTTTAGCTCCATATTTTAAATTGTAACAAAGTTTTTGAATTTTGTTCTAAAATGTGTTCCTAGTCTTAAAAAAAAAAAAAAAAAAAAAAAAAAAAAAAAAAGTCTGTCTTGCAGTTTCTTTTGTTAGTGGAAAACTGCTGTATTAAAACACTTAATATAACAATAATCTAGGAACAAAAGTTACTTAAAAATTTTCTTAAAGTGTAGCAACAGTTATCAAATATTATACAATAACAGCTGATATGAATGTATTTTTTCTTTGTCACTAATGAAGTGATTTCAATAATTTTTTTTTAAGTGTTACATTTAGCTATATTAGTTCATTTTATTTTTTTAGAAAAATAAATTTCTTTCTAGTTATATTAATTACGAAATCTCTATATTTTTAAATCACATAACTATTGCTTTTTTAATTTCTCACTTAATGAACAATTTATAGTTTAGCTACCTTTAAAACTATTTAAAAACTATTGAAATTATTCCAGTAGTTCCTGAGAAAATTTTACTTTAATATCTGATATTTTTCAAAGTATTTCACAGGTTATTCCTCCCTTAAATTACCATTTTTGTAACTGTGTATTAGCATTAGTGAATTTTGAAAATCTTAGTAATTTGGATATAGATGCAGCTAATATAGTATTTTTCCTACTGTTCCTAATAGAGCAATTATTTGAGGAAAGTGCTTAGCTGTGGATCATTGAAATTGTGCTACATATTAATCCTTTGTGACTCAACAACTCCAATTTGAAAAATATTTACTAGGATGTTATAATATATTTTAACATGCTCAATATCAAGTTAAAATATTGCACCCAAACTATGTTCCATCATGTTCTTGTGCTTATGCTCTGAGGATGTATAAGTGGCATCCGTGGAATGTCAAATGAATGACCAAGCGATGCCAGGTATGCGTCCTTGGCAGGGCTGCGGAGTCAGAAGTAAAAAGAGCCTTAAGTCGCTAAAATCATGTCAACTCAGACTTCAAGTATAGCTTTTTGTTGAAAAGTTTGAAGTGAAATCAAACCAATTATATTTAAATTTAAAAACAGAATTATTATTTTTATATCTGGACTATACACATTAATAAATGTTTAGTTGTTTTTAAATTTATTGCCATGTTAATGAGTAAATATGGGGGAAGAGGGCAGGTATGATATTTGCCATTTACATAATCATTAAATTGATTAATTTAGTTACTTTCATCACCTCATAGATTATACTATTGTAAATTAAGTGAAAATAAGCTCTGAAAACTTTTTTAAATTAGCGGCAAGACAACCTGAACCACAGATTGCGTCTAGTTATCCAATCCAATGCCGGAATCTACCTCGGACAACAATTGGGTTTCATTTTAACCTCTGTCCATTCAGCTTTTGTTTGGTTTGGGTCCTAAAAGTTGTATTTTAATTCAACCCGACTTGAACTAAACAAACCTAAACACGATTTGTAATGAAAGACGATCCAAATTTTAGTGGAATTATGAAAAATAGTCTTAAAGTACATCTCTAATAGCTTTTTTATGTAGGAAAATGACTATACATTTACTCATTCATAATAAAACTTAAGCAATATTGCAGACTTCCTTTTGAAAAACCTGCCAACCTGATTAGATTCCTGCATCGGGTCGGGTTACTGCTTTTACCCACACATGACAAGTTCTGCGTTTCGGCTTGGGTGGGGTTGTATAAAAATCTGAGGACTGTATAAAAAAAATAATTAAAATTAGTAGCAGGACTTAATATAATCTTAATTCCTACCTTATTTTGAACACTTTTTTAATTTACATTGCCTATGTATATCTCTAGCAGTTAAAGAATTAAAGTACATTTAAATTTTTTGGGGACACCTTGTGCCATAATGCCATAATCGAAGTCAAAGTCTGGATCGATCTTTTTAAAATTCTAGGAGTCGAAGTCGGTCATTTTTCCTACTGACTCTGCAGCCCTGGTCCTCACTAGCAAACGTGTTTAGCGTGTAAAAAAAAAAAAATTAATTAAACAATTAAAACATAAAAATAAATTATTTACTAAAAGGCACTTTTTTCACTCCTACCGTAAATAGAAAATTACATACTTCTCATAAATATTGTAAATTTTCTAATAGAAAATTGTAATGTATACGAACTTACTACTGTAAAAAATCTAATTTTTGGACATCTCCAGCCTTTTTAATTTGACAAAACTTTTGAAGTTAATTTTAACAAAAACAATGCGGAACTGCTCAAATGATAAATAAAATTTTGCCATGAAAAATCAACTCAGTATTTCTGTCTATTCTATGAATAATTTATATAACTGCTGTGTTGGAAGATAGCAGCAATAAATAAAATTGTCTTTTAAAGCCCACTGTATAAGTAGCATTGACTTTTGGGTATGTTGAAGATATGCAGTGCGGTATTACAAAGGGTTAACAAACAATAATCAAAATGAAAATTATTTGGTGCATTAGACTTTCAAAATGAAACATCCTGAGCTAAGTTCCAATGTTATATTCAGTTTTTTGTCAAAGTGTAAATCGAAATATAAACTGGTCATCATGAAATTAAAATTTAGTTGGGTTTTCCAGAAACATTCCTTTTTAAGGAAAAAATAATCATGCAAACTGATGCTGGTGTTATCCATGAATAAAAAAAATTAAGAACCTCACCTTCATTTGTTTGTTGAATATGTTTTTTAGGTTCGGGGTTTCTCATTCTTTCTTCCAGGTTTTAATTCCTTCCCCATGCTCTTCATGTCTTAAATATACATTTATTTATTATACATGTGTTTTAGATGTTTGGAAATGAACAAAAATACAACAATTGCATTTATTTATACAACAACAATTTTATTATTTTTTAATTTATGATTATATTAGATGACAAATAAATAAATGATTACATATGATATATGATGAATTATAATTCAACCTCCTATAGTATACTAGCTTTTAAATGTAACATAGTTATGTTTATTTTTATTCTAATATTCCTGCTAGTATTAGGTGGAGGCTTACATTTATTATATTTATTCTATGTGGATTAGAAAAAATAAATATGATACTACTTGCTGCATTTGAAACATCCTAATGTCCATTAATATGTTAGCTACTGTAAATAGATTTGTACCCCCTTTAGATACTATCACCTAGTCTCATTCATTTTTTCATCATTATTAATACAAAAATTGTTTTAAAAAAATTATTTTGTGTTACTTTCAGAATTTTTTTCTGTTTTTACTCCTTTTATCAGTAGAACAAATTTTATTGGTTAGGTTGAAATCACCAAAACCATTTTTAACTGTCCTAAGAGCGGGAGCACAATGCAAATAAACGTCTTGAATATGTTTTGTTGCACATCCAACAGTCTCTCCTTTTTGAAAGTCGTATAACATAACATGACGAAAATGTAACTTTTCGTTATCCATTTTGAATATTAATCTTGCACACAAATTTATTTGAAATTAAAAAAAAAAAAAAAATCACTCACGACACATATAGATAACTGTCAGTTAAAAATCTATATATTTAAAAGACCAGGCTATTTTTTTAGTCATCAGCCCTGAGCTTTCTACTGGACTGATTTTGATAATTCTTTTTAGGGTTTCGTCTATTCATCTCACTCGTCTGTCTGTCTGTCCATCCATCACAGATCTTGTTCTCAGAAACTATACATGTTGGAGACTTGAAATTTTGCATACTTATAGCTTAACACCTCACATCAAATGACAAATAATAAAATTTTGAAAAAGTCTTATATTTAGCCGTCTGGGCTCTAACTTGTGTATTTTATATATATATATATATTTTTTTTTAACTGAGCCCCTAATTAAGTTGAAGACTTGAAATTTTGCATACTTAGAGCTTAACACCTCACATCAAACAACAAATCATAAAATTTTGAAAAAGTCTCATATTTAGCCGTCTGTGCTTTAGCTTGTGTATTTTAAGCTTTTTTTTTTCTAACTCAGCCCCTAATTAAGTTGAAGACTTGAAATTTTACATACTTATAGCTGAACACTTGTGATCACACGACAAGACATAAAAATTTCAAAAAGTCTTATATATACCCCTTCGGTCTCTAACTTGTGTATTTTAAGCAATATTTTTAGCTCAGTCCCTAATTAAGTTGGAGAGATGAAATTTTGCATACTTATAGCAGAACACTTGCGATCACACGACAATTCATAAAAATTTCAAAAAGTTTTATATTATTTACCCCTCCGGTCTCTAACTTTTGTATTTTAAGTGATTTTTCTAACTCGGCCTCTAATGAAGTTGGAGACGTGAAATTTTGCATACTTATAGCAGAACACTTGCGATCATACGAAAAATCATAAAGTTTTCGAAAAGTCTTATATTATTTACCCCTCCAGTCTCTAACTTGCATATTTTAAGCAATTTTTCTAACCTTCCTCGGGGAGGGAGGTTAACGGGAATTAAACCGGGGGTTTTCTAACTTTTATATGGTATCCCCGACAGAGGGGCCAAATTAGAGTCCTGCGCAGGTTCAGGTACACCCAGTCCGAACCCGCCAAAAAAATTTCTTCGACTTGAAACCTGACCCGAACAGGACCAAATAATTTTTTGTTACCCGTAACCCGACCCGATCCCTACATATTTCAACCCGAACAAGTCCAAATAATTTTTTGTTACCCGCAACCCTACATATTTCAACCCGAACCGAAAGTAAAGTAAATGAGGCTTTAATGCAATTATGAAAAGTAATTTAAATTTTTTCTCTAATACAAATTTTCTGTTTTATATAGAAAAATGGTCAAATCTGTATTTTTTAATATTCGAATTAGTAAAACCTCTGGATATCAGACACTTCGTTGAACAGAGACCTTCATCAGGTCGGGTTGTCCTTATTATTATTATTATTATTATTATTATTATTTTTTTTTTTTTGGTCAGGATGATTTTAACTTTCTTTCTGCTGGTCATATTTAAGTTTTTTGCAAGCTGGGTTTTTGGGATTTTTTAAAAGTTTGAGCAAAACTAAGTCAAATGAAAATAAATATTATTTGAATATGAATGAATACTCAATTTACTGCATGAGTTTTAAAATGTATATAAGAAATGTCATAGATTATTATTTTTTAAAGAACCATTTTTTTCGTGTCTTGGAATATGAAAAATATTACCAACATTTCTTTTCTGATAAACAGAAATGTACATGTATCGTATTTGTGATTGTTTATGCACACATACACATGTTACAGGTGTGTGCATTGGGAGGTGCCCTTTATTTGATGGTATTAGCGTATGAATATATGAGAGATAGGAATCGAAAAAGTGTTCGCTAAATAGACATGTCCGGTTTTCGGGAGTGTCCATTGCAAAAATCTTATTGTACATTAGATTTTTAATCTGAAAAATATCTTATTTTGAAAAATCGGGTCAACCCGACTCGCAGCAAAAAAATAGAAGTCAAACCGACCTGCAATGAAAAATACAGCACCAACCCGAATCGATTCGCGCGGGTCGGGTAGCCCGATCCGATGCAGGACTCTAGCCGAATTCATAATATATATTAGAAGTGTTCATGAGCTCGGGCCTGTCTCGAAGCCAGAGTTCGGGGATATTTTAGTTCATTAAGCTCAGTGAGGGCTTAATTTTTATCTGAAGACGAGTCGAGCTGGGACTAAATTTTATTTTTTGAAATGTTGGACCGGGTAGGAATTTCATTCTTCCAGGGACAGGTCTGGGTCTTTCCTTTTTTTTGTAGATTCGGGATGGACCGGGACTGTATTTTATTCATTCAGGGCCAAACTAAATCGGTGCGACAATAGCAACAGCGAATTTCCAGGTGTCTCAAGCCTTTCTAAAAAGGAATTAGATAAGAAGTCAAAGGGTAGAAAGACAGAATGATTAAATTTTCTCCCAAGATTCAGAAGACAAGGATTTTTTTTAAAGCGAATGAGAATGACTGTTCAGAGTGTCTAGCAGAGTGCAATAAAACCTCGGGAAATTGTGATGGGATCAAGTGCATTCTGTGAAACTGTTGGTTATACAAAAACTGTTCAAAGTTCTTAAACAAATGTGTAGTTTGTGGCAGACATGAATTAGTGCTAAAAAGAACAAAGGGGCATATGAAAAACATTAACAAAAGAGTTTGACTCTAAAGCACTATATCACAGTGGCTTTACTGTAGTTAAACTTGTTATAATGCCCCGCGGACCCCACTCTGGCACCGCCCTTGGATAAAACTAAATATTTTACTGCGAATGCGTCTAAAAGTAAATTTCTGGATTTTACCGGCACTCAGATTAGAACTTCAAGTAAAGATCGCGAATGTTTACATGCAAAATTGTAACTGGCAAACTTAACACCAAGTTTGGAAATATATTTATTAAATATTGATTCATTATTCTAATTATTTTGGTTATTTTTTTTTTTTTTTTTTACAGATTCAGTCACTCTGCTCTTTTAAACATTTTCATTCGACGGGTTTCGACTCATCTCTTTATAAAAGAAACATCAACACAGTCAAAATTACAAGTTTTTGCCATCTATGAAATAGGGCACGATTTTTTGCAAACACTCAATAGTTAAGGAAATTCATGAGAAAATTCGAAAAGATGTAGGGGAAATAAGAATTCTATTTTAAATAAAATAAGTATATGTAATATCTTGAGGATTAACTGAATAAAAAATTTTTAAACCTTTTTATACAATTTATAATATTTATAATATACGGTTAGATGGGGGAAATTCCGACCATTTTCTGCAAATTTGTCTTTAATTATTAAATAACAACTTTCAGACAAACCGAGAGTAATTTTTTTTCCTTTGAAAGATAATTTGATTTCTTGCAACTACCATAAAGTAAAAATTAGGTTCAATTCATTTTTTTTTTTAGTATGTTAGAGGGTAGTCAAAATTACACCTGTTCTATATAAAGTCATATAAATCTACAAGTGATAGAACTTTTTATTTTAAAATTAATTTAACATAGCTTTGTATATAAAGATGGAATTTTGCAATCTACACTACTCAAAAAAATTAGGGGAGCAAGCAAAAAAGTGAAGAGAACTGTGTGAGACAGCCATGCGCGGGCATAAAATTGAGAGTAACATGTGTATCAACATGCAATGCAGAAAAGAAAGACGCAAAAAAAAAATTGTAAGAGAGCTTTAATTCTTTGAATTAAGGCCTAGGATGGATAGAACCTAATTCCTAGGATGGATAGAACATGAAAAGATGGTTTAGGGCAATAATTTGGTTACATGTAAATGACAAAAAAAAGTACTGTTTAGGAATGATGCTAGAAACTTAATATGGCGTGTGGTCCCTTCAAATATATAAAACTGTCGCATACCTGATTTCCATGGATTCGATGACATTATTGATAAGTTTTCGGGGAGTACTGTTCCACTCATCAAGAATTGCAATCTCCAAGTCCTAGACAATAAAAGGAGGCCTCGGTCTTGCTGCAATGCATCGTCCGAGTGTGTCTGAAACATGCTCGATCGGATTCAGGACATTAGAGCATGTTGGTTATTCCATATGCTGTATTGTTTCAACTTTAAGCATGTTCGCCACAAGACAAGCTGTATGCGGTCTGGCATTATCATGCATGGAAAAAAAAGGAATCGCCAATTGCTGCAACATAAAATACGACATGAGCTCTCAATATCTCGTCTGTATAACTTCAGGCCATTAAAGTGTCATTCTGAATTATATGCAGGCCGGTACGTCCACCTATGCTGATTCCAGCCATTAGCATCAACCCACTTTGTCTGTAATGTGATCTTTCACGAACGAATATGGGATTATTTTGAGTGCTCCTTTCTCTCCATGCAAAAACACATTGGATGCCGCATCCAGACTAATCAGGACTCATCTGTAGACAGAATTTGACTCCAACAGTGTTGCCTCCAAACTCTATGTTCAGTCGCCTACCTTCTTTGGGCCACACAGTTGCTTGAGGTCAATGGAATACAGACCATTGGCTTATGTGCATAGAGACCAGCCTGATGAAGCCTATTTTGGACTGTTTGGCCGGACATCCTACGTCCTGTGGCCAAGAACAACTGTGTTTGCAGCTGAGTAGCATTCTGCGTTCCGTATCAACGAGCTGTTAACAGGATATATCGGTCATCAGTTACTGTGGTAGCACATGGCTGACCTTGACATTGTTGATGTCTACCATTCCATGTGTTTTGGAATCGATTCCACAACCTTGTACTGACACTTCTTGCGACTCCAACAGCGTTTGCTACACTTCGTTGTGTTTCCCCAGATTCAACTGTTCTGGTAATACATCAAACCATGGATTCCGGTAAATCCCATTGTTGTATCATTTGCAAGTCACCTTTTCTCAAAATACAAGCTGGACAATTGAATTTTACAACTGAGACAGTGAAACCGATGTTTCTGCAAAATCCCGATTTCTACACTTATCTCTTTTTTCTAATTTTTGACATCATAAACTTTGATTTGCATGTGAAGTTTTCATCATCTGCTTTCTACTATGCTTTAAATTGTGGGTCTTTTATATTACATTACTTATCGGTGTAAATATTTGCGTAATTTTGTTAAAACCATGTGCTCCCCTAATTGTTTTAGCAGTGTATTTTCAACTGACTTCCTGATATGCTTGAGTTTATGAAAATTGTGTACACATGTGTGTTTCTGATGATAAACATTTTATTATTTTTAGAACTTAATTATAAATTACTAAAATAATTTTAAGGCATTTTTTCATTAGCCCGTTGCAGGTGATAAATTGCCTAATAATTTTTATGGTTACAACTGTTTACAAGTTGCGAAAAGAATGGAGTTAAAATTAATTATGTGAAAAACCACTCTTACGAAAATATATCGGCTAGCATTGAAACCGCAACAACGAAATATTTTAATAGCTAAAAAGTAGATTTTGGAAATTGCATTTTGTCATGATGAGTGTTGCTAAAGCCTGATATGTTCCTTGGTTTAATAGCAGTCTGCCATACTTCTCCTAAACAATTTTGTTCAATTCTATTAAGAATTGAACAAACTTTGATAGAAGACCTTTAGGCTAATAACGCTTTTGCCATAATCTACAGAAGACAGAACAAACAGGCCACAATTGCAAGAATTGTATATGCTTTCGAAAAAATCGGTTGATGCATTTGGTTTCTAAACCTTTTTTTCAACCAATTCTGTGATAACTGTTAAGCATTTTCTGTTATATATAAAATTATTTTTATTGTTCACATGCATCTTCTTCTATATTATATATATATAATGCAAATGGGAATTTCATTCTGGCTGTCCAGGGAGATTGCCGCTGTTTTTTAAAATTATAATTCAATCTTTTTAAAGCCGATGAAATTAGCCTGTTTTTAGAATCAGGGGTGTCGGAACGGGGGTTGATGAGCGTAGCTCGTAGGGGGCAGAGCCCCCTAGTACTTAATTTTTTTTTTTTTTTTTTTTTTTAGTTTGAATAAAAATCAAAATTTTGAAGTTCCAGTGAGAGCTTCGAATCCACAAACTACTGCGTGGCAGATATTGGCGTTACCACGACGCCATCGATGCTCGGGGTTATTTGCTGAATTTAAGATTATGTTTTGAAATCGAAAAAGAACGAATTCGCTTAGTTAAATTGATATAAGGATTTTTCAAAATTTTATGATTTTGGGAAGGTATTGAGCTCTATGTAAAAAAAAAATCAAGTCTGTAATTTAAATAGTTTCAGAGTATGAGGCTGTGACGGATGGACAGACAGACAGACAGAGGAGCGAGACTATAAGGATTTCGTGAGACGAACGAAACTCCAAAAACAGAAAATATTTTTATGTATTCGACTTGGTGGAATATCTTGATATTTGGTCAGACTGAATATTCGGTAGCATGCCAAATGGGTCCAATATCGAATACATACCTTAATTATTCAGTGCATCCCTAGTATATATCCAGTGGTCAGAATTACCCCCCAACTTATCCTGTTACAATTCTCATGCATCGAAAAGTTTCTCAAGTGAGTAAATTTATCTGTATTTATCCTATAAGCTAAAATTAAGAAACTCCTTCTGCTTGATAGTAGTTACTGTTCACTATACTCAATACTTAATTATTACTTAATAATTATTAAGTAATTATCTTGCACAAATAATGATCACATATGTATTAGTGATTCATATAAATTATTAGTATAATACCCGTATTAAAATTACTCATTGCTTTTAAAACATTTTAAAATATACTTTTAGATTAAATAAAATAAAACTTATGAAAACTTTTATTGCTTTCTCCTCAGAAGTTCTTGAATATCTTATTAAAAGTTAGTTATTTACCCCTTTAAATTCTTTAATATAGAGGGTATTCCTTTGAAGCTGTAATTTTTATAGCTGATAACCTTAGAAATTATGGACAGGCTTAATATATATATACATAAAAAGAACCATTCATTTTATCCCAGTATAAAAGAAAAAGTATACATTTTTGAGTCCTCTTCTGACAACATGCAAATTATGTGTCATTCGTGATGCAATTTTCATGAAAATATCCTTTTTATGACCGGAAAAGATTAGATAATGACACCACTTTTCATACCACAAAATTTTGCCACGTTGTCAGATAATTTCCATTAATCTAGTACCTAAAACTGTGAGATCTTCGAGTTGACTTAGCATGTCTAATGGGCATAGGTGGATAAAGTATTTCTCTAGATTCATATTTCCAATCTGTTTTGGGGCTATATCGATCATATATGCTACTTCGTTCATAAAAGCTATTTCGATATACAAAAGGTGATTCTTGCACTGAAGGCTCATCTGCACTTTCATCGTCACTTGATCTGTCCATTTTTCTCCTGATAAATATCAATAGATAAATATTAACACAAACTGACACTAACAATGAAATCACTAATGCTGCTCCTCCTATTAAATATTCTAAAGGAATGGGTAAGACGCTCTTTTTGGTGTTAGATGTAGATTGCGATGGGGGATCTTTTGGAAGTGGAAATTCTTCTTCAACTATACCAGTACCTATAAATAAAACAAAACGTGTATTATTCAGCTTTTATTTAAAGACAACAACAACTATACATTGAAAATAATTTGCAAGTATACTGAAAATAATTTGCAGGCGACTATTGTTTAATTGTATCTCGTACCATTTTCTTTAAACAAAAATTTTTTCTCATACACTTTATAAAATTTATTATTTTAAGTGGTACGAATAGAATATAATAATAGTCGCCAGTGGCAGCTCTGCGTTGGAATTGAAAGAATCGCAAATTTATATAACATTATGATTCAACTAGTACTTTAAAATACTGTCGGAACAAAAAGAATTAAGACGACCAGTTTTAACCCTTCGCATATACGTGACGTACAGAGCGCTCATAATTTTTGATTATTCATATCAGCAATTTTGAACTTTTTTTTTAAAATCACAGAGTAGGGATTAATTAGGCTTAGAGATTACATCTTCGATTACATTAGATAAACTTTCTAATCGAAATTACTGTTGATAAAAAATTGAAAATTCTGCAAAGGACGCTTCTTACAAAGATGCTCCTAATAGTATGCTCTTAATAGTTTCAATTATAAAAGTTTCTTTTCTGACATATTGCAGAGCAGAAAAGAAATAAATACAAGACTCGTTCCATAAATAGCCGAAAAAGTTGTCTAAAATACTTGCAAATCAGAAAAATTATAAAGAAATTTTAAATATAAAATTGTCTAAATATCATAAAAGAGTTGTTCTTATAATTATTCTGCTAGTAGTTCTATTTTGCACTTTGGAAATTAGAATGAAATCTTATTTTTTTCATTTTATTTTTTAAATTTTTAATGTGCAAATTTTATTTTTAGTCTATAACATTTTTTGTACAAAAGGCTATTTCCATGAGTACTTGTAGTGTAAGTCATATGCTACGATTTTTAGCTACCAGTATTTTAGAACGGAAAATTGCAACTTAATTTATGGGAGATATCTCATTAACTGAAGAAGACCAAGCAAACTTCTCGAAAAAAACGGTGGCCAACAAGCATAGCAGTTATCAGCTATGTGACTTACACTACAAAAACCCATAGAACTAGCCAAAAGAACTAATAAAGAACGTAATCATAACAAATGTGGAATTGCCACTCTGTGGGGCGTACTCCCCATGTCGCGTCAGGAACCACTGACTTAAAGCCATACTCGCTCATTGTTGTATATAAGGTGTATTGAAACCAAAACCATATTCTAACTATCCTGGATACTATGCAATTTGCATATCTTCAATATGAGATGTACTAAATTGTGTAAAGAAGTTTGAAAAGAATTTTTTGAACTGCTGTTAAAAAATGTTAAAATTTTAATTTGATTTCAGAGTTTTTTAAATTCATCATTTTTGTAATTAAGATTCGTATGCATTTTAAAGACCCCAGTGTCAGTATTTGCAAATATGCTAAGAAAGTATAATTAAGAAAGTCATCATGATATCCATTTCTTTATATAATGTAATTGTTGAATTGGTTGAATTTTACCCATACTACAAATCTTACATTCATGGTATTATCTGTTAGATAATACTTTGAGATGTTCAAATTTCATTCAATCAAAAGAGAATATATTTTATTTTTTGTTTATCGCATAGGAGTTTGTTCAGTGACGTTAGTTATCACTTTTATATGGCCATGAATCTGTTAAACGTGCACTGTTCTGTTACACATAAGACATAACAACACTCAAGATTAATCAATCAACAATATATGGCTTTACTAAGTATTGCGATTCACATTAGTTAACAAGGTTGCCATCAGTTTGCTAAAATCTCGTATATATTGGAGTTTTCTTAGCAAATT
Organism: Maratus speciosus; assembly: GCA_963932465.1. Lineage (NCBI taxonomy): Eukaryota > Metazoa > Arthropoda > Arachnida > Araneae > Salticidae > Maratus > Maratus speciosus. Next base: position 302,182,085 of record OZ010788.1, read on the forward strand.
TGACAATAAGACTTTGCAGTTAAAAAAAAACATCCCTTACAAATCTCTGAAATTGCAGATCAAAGCCTGCTTCCAATTACAAAATAAATTCAAGTTAGTTAGATATGCCGTTCGTTTTACAAGGATGAAACATTTTTTGGTCAGAGATGAATAAGCAAACATTTAAGACACAAAATAGATCTTTAAGAACTTCTGTGAATTATTTTTATTTAAATGGCGAGGGATTGAGCCATTTAAGCCCCTCTTTGACTGTGCCCTTAAACGATATTTTCTGCTTCCTAACTGGTTTGATTGCCTGATTATAATATATGCAAGGCAGAGATATATACATAAAAAAATGAATAAACTATTAAAATTTTATCAAAGAAGGGAACTTGTCTAAAACTCATTTTTTTTTTCTTTTCTATGCAATTCCTCTTACTTACTTACTTACTTACTTACTTAGACAATGGTGCTACAATCCATGTAGAATTTTGACCTCCCTCAATATACTTCTCCAGACCTTCCGATCTCTGGCCTTTACTTTATAATTTATAATTTGGTTTTCTGCAAGATCTTTCTCTATCTCTTTTATCCAACTCTTCCTGGGTCTACCAATACTTCTTTTCCCAATTAAATTACCACTATAAATCTTCTTTGTGCTTCGCTCATCCCTCATTCTGATTAGATGGCCTAACCATTGCATTCTTGTTATTTTTATACTATTTATTATATCTTTTTCATTATATAACTGTTCTAACTCCATATTTGTCCTTATACGCCATGTATTGTCTTCTTTAATAGGTCCAAAAATTTGCCTTAAGATCTTCCTTTCCCAAGTGATAAGTAGCTTTTCATCTTTTTGTGTAGTGGTCCAGGTCTCACTACCATAAATTACTATTGGTTTTATAACAGTTTTATAAATTTTAAGTTTGGATGTTCGAGATATTAGAGATGATTTTAGAATGTTTCGAAGAGAAAAATAGCATCTATTGCCTGCTGCAAGTCGGGTTTTAATCTGTGCTTCTACCATATTATCACAGGTGATCGTAGATCCTAAATATTTAAATTCTGTTACTTCATTAAATTGTAATTCATTATTTATTGTTAAAGCTGCTGTTGCCTGTGATTTCATTCGGTCCATTTTCATGTATTTTGTTTTTTCTTTATTAACCACGAGGCCTAGTTTTCTTCCTTCAGTGTCTAATTTATTGTATGTTTCAATCAAGACTTTCCTATTCCTAGCAATTATATCAACATCATCTGCAAATGCAAGGATTTGGAGAGAGCGATTCATAATAGTACCACCTCTGTTGTTGTAAATGCTTCTAATTATTATCTCCAGGCATAAATTAAAAAGCAATTCCTCTTAGAAGATTTTAATGTATAGCATTTTTCAGATTTTTAACACTTCAATACATGGAATATGGATTAACAATATTAATGATAACTGAAACATTTACATACAAGAAATAAAGATTCATTTAAAAAATAAATATCGCAGCCTGCGGCACTTCTATAAAAATGAAGATTATAACCATGAAAGAAAAGAATTAAGATAAATATTTTGGGTCAGAACTTCTCGTACGAGACGAATTTTTAACCAAATCGACGTAAAAATCGATGTTTTTTTAGAAATTCACTCGGGCCGGGCCGAACTTTTAATTTTTGACGAATCGACTTTATCGACGAATAAGGAATAATCATGAAAAAAAAGTGAGAGGGGGGAAAAAAAAAGAAAAAAAGCCAGCCATTTTGAGGCATGAAATGAGTTTCTTCACTTTCCTCTCAAAATTCATGAAATAATTGTTTTTTCTACAGTTAGTTAGAATTACGGTCCTCCATCGGATAGGATAATCAAATTTAGCCCGAACCAGATAGGCTTTAAATGCTTTGGGTTAGGTTTTGACACTTTTGATTTGACCTGATTTTTCAAAAGAAAATATGTACCGAATATTTTTCAAATGAAAAATCTATATATTTGAATATTAATGAGTGTATTTAAGTTCATTTTTATACAAAAAAGATAAAATTTTAGGATTTTTTTATAATTGTTTATTCTATAAAATATGAACTAATTTTCTTTCGTTTTGAATTAGGGTCGGATTGGCGACTTTTTTTCCATTTTAAGATTTGGTTGACGAATTACTTTTTGTCGGGTTTCGGGTTGACTTTCAGCAAAAATTTCAGATTCGGGTCAGGTGCAACCCGGCCTTTGGAAGACTTTAGTTGGGGCTTAGAAATAGAAGAACGTCTAAGTTTTAGGTAAAAAATATTTAAGAAGAAAATTGCAGTTTTTTGTTTTAATGAGAAAAATTCTGTATGAGTTGTCCTATATTGTAGTGAAAGCGGCTTTAATCAGTTTCATATTTTACACACATTCTCTTTTATTTGAAATACTGAAAAATAAGGCAGTATAAGTTGAACAAAGAATAAGTGAAACATCCATTGTTATCTGAAGTAGATTGTTGCATTCGTTAGGGTCCGATTCGAACGGTGGTTCGAATTGAGTTGGCGCTAAATGTTTTTCGTTGTGGGTCAGTCTGATAATTATTATTGCGGGTTCGGGTCGGGTTGACCCGATTTTTCAAAAGAAAGTCAATATATATATATTCCTTTTCCTACACAAAAGATAAAAGTGCTGTTAGAGATGACTATTTTCATAATTCCAATAAAATTTTGATTTTATTTCATTTCGGATCGGGTTCATGGTTCAGGTTACTTTCCGGTTCGCTTCGGACTGACTTAAAATATAAATTTCAGGACCCGACCCGAACACGGATGGACAGAGGTTAAATTGAAACATCTGTTTTTGTCTGAGATAGATTCCTTCATTGGGTTGGGTAGTCGGACCGACACGGAATTCGGGTTAAGTTGGACTTAATTTACAAAAAACAAAACAAAACAAAAACCTTTCAAAACTCACTTTAATTTAATTATTGTACAATATTGTCGTCTATGAGCTGAAGAAGTAAGTAAATGAATCAATTTAATGACTGATGTAGGCAAAAAAATCACATCCACCCTTTTGTCATATTTATTCATTAACATGTCAATAAACTGAAAAATAACTAAATATTTATTAATGTATAGAGTTAAAAAGTAAAATAGTAATTCAGTTCATAAATTTAAAATTAAGCGTAAGTGGTTTTATTTTTTATTTCACTTCAAACTGTTCAACAAAAAGTTTGGAGTCGGAGTCGGCATATTTTTACCGACTCCGACTCTTTTCACCGAAAAATCACTCCGACTCCGCAGCCCTACTTAAAATAGTCATGAACAGTGTTGTTGTAAAGAAAAAAGCAGATAATATACGCTATAGGCAGAGGGTATTACTCTAGAGTCAGGAACGTTCATGGCTATAGGGTATACTTTATAGCTTTATTTTATAAACAGAGAGTATACGGAGCTTCTTAAGAAAAAAAAAAATCCAGAAGGTAACACATCGATGTTTTTTTAGAAATTCACTCGGGCCGGGCCGAACTTTTAATTTTTGACGAATCGACTTTATCGACGAATAAGGAATAATCATGAAAAAAAAGTGAGGGGGAAAAAAAAAAGAAAGAAAGAAAGCCATCCATTTTGAGGCATGAAATGAGTTTCTTCACTTTCCTCTCAAAATTCATGAAATAATTGTTTTTTCTACAGTTGGTTAGAATTACGGTCCTCCATCGGATAGGATAATCAAATTTAGCCCGAACCAGATAGGCTTTAAATGCTTTGGGTTAGGTTTTGACACTTTTGATTTGACCTGATTTTTCAAAAGAAAATATGTACCGAATGTTTTTCAAATGAAAAATCTATATATTTGAATATTAATGAGTGTATTTAAGTTCATTTTTATACAAAAAAGATAAAATTTTAGGATTTTTTTATAATTGTTTATTCTATAAAATATGAACTAATTTTCTTTCGTTTTGAATTAGGGTCGGATTGGCGACTTTTTTTCCATTTTAAGATTTGGTTGACGAATTACTTTTTGTCGGGTTTCGGGTTGACTTTCAGCAAAAATTTCAGATTCGGGTCAGGTGCAACCCGGCCTTTGGAAGACTTTAGTTGGGGCTTAGAAATAGAAGAACGTCTAAGTTTTAGGTAAAAAATATTTAAGAAGAAAATTGCAGTTTTTTGTTTTAATGAGAAAAATTCTGTATGAGTTGTCCTATATTGTAGTGAACGCGGCTTTAATCAGTTTCATATTTTACACACATTCTCTTTTATCTGAAATACTGAAAAATAAGGCAGTATAAGTTGAACAAAGAATAAGTGAAACATCCATTGTTATCTGAAGTAGATTGTTGCATTCGTTAGGGTCCGATTCGAACGGTGGTTCGAATTGAGTTGGCGCTAAATGTTTTTCGTTGTGGGCCAGTCTGATAATTATTATTGCTGGTTCGGGTCGGGTTGACCCGATTTTTCAAAAGAAAGTCCATAATATATATATATTCCTTTTCCTACACAAAAGATAAAAGTGCTGTTAGAGATGACTATTTTCATAATTCCAATAAAATTTTGATTTTATTTCATTTCGGATCGGGTTCATGGTTCAGGTTTCTTTCCGGTTCGCTTCGGACTGACTTAAAATATAAATTTCAGGACCCGACCCGAACACGGATGGACAGAGGTTAAATTGAAACATCTGTTTTTGTCTGAGATAGATTCCTTCATTGGGTTGGGTAGTCGGACCGACACGGAATTCGGGTTAAGTTGGACTTAATTTACAAAAAACAAAACAAAACAAAAACCTTTCAAAACTCACTTTAATTTAATTATTGTACAATATTGTCGTCTATGAGCTGAAGAAGTAAGTAAATGAATCAATTTAATGACTGATGTAGGCAAAAAAATCACATCCACCCTTTTGTCATATTTATTCATTAACATGTCAATAAACTGAAAAATAACTAAATATTTATTAATGTATAGAGTTAAAAAGTAAAATAGTAATTCAGTTCATAAATTTAAAATTAAGCGTAATTGGTTTTATTTTTTATTTCACTTCAAACTGTTCAACAAAAAGTTTGGAGTCGGAGTCGGCATATTTTTAGCGACTCCGACTCTTTTCACCGAAAAATCACACCGACTCCGACTCCGCAGCCCTACTTAAAATAGTCATGAACAGTGTTGTTGTAAAGAAAAAAGCAGATAATATACGCTATAGGCAGAGGGTATTACTCTAGAGTCAGGAACGTTCATGGCTATAGGGTATACTTTATAGCTTTATTTTATAAACAGAGAGTATACGGAGCTTCTTAAGAAAAAAAAAATCCAGAAGGTAACACAGCCTATACCTCCTTATACCCTCCACTACACCCCCTGGTCATGAATTTATGTTTTCGGTTCGATCATTTTGAAACTATTGTTTATGGAAATTAAATATCAAAATTCATTGCTGTATTCATTATGAGTCTAAAAATTATTTTCTGTAATTCTCACCTGCTGATCTTGGTATTCTGTGATCCTCATCCATTACTACCACTTCATTAGTAACTGTGAGTGTTTTGGAATTTTCAGATGCTGGGGCAGAACGCTTTCTTCTACCATAAGACATGCCTAAGTAATCACCGCAGTCAGCCTGCAACATAAAACATTATCATTATTTTTAATTATTGCTTTTGTAATAAAGCATAATTAGTTTTAGAACTATCTTTTTACAGCAGCAATATGTAAGTTCTTGTGCTTGCTCGCTCTCACCCCCGCCTCCTTTTAATTTTTATAAACAAAATTATTGTTTTAAAAAATAAATTTAAATTTCTGTGGCTTAATAATATCACAACAATTGAGAAAAATATTTCAATATATTAATTTTTAGATAAATTAATGAATTTTTATAAATTTTTGATAAATTTTGAAATTAGTATTTTTGTTTTTTGGTGTGGGGAGGGAGCTGTTAATGAACACTCGAATTTTACTGACTTAAAATAAAAGTCTTTCAGAGTAAAATTAATTAAATGGTAAAAGTATAGAAGTACTAAGTAAATGTACAGGGCTTCTTATTTGGAAATATTAAAATTTAGATTTTGAGTATTTTAGACATCACATTTTAAAAGTTTATTTTATGTCTATATTTGAATATTTTCGAGCATGATTCTTTTCTTAATTTTTTTTTGTAATTCATTATGGAACAAATGATTACTAGAGATGGGCAACATCGTTCCTTTTAAGGAATCGTTCACCAAAAGGAACGAGTTCTTTGGAGTCGTTCCTTTCGAAATCGTTCCGAGAAAAGGAACGATTCCGAGAAAAAAAGAACGATTTTGAAAAATAAAGGATTCCAAGGGGAAAAAAACACTTCCGAGATAAAGAGAACCACATGCAATCCATAATATTTTTTACTAATTTATTTTCTTATGTACCCATCCATTTTCCTACGCATCTAGTCGCCTTAATTTTGTAATGTTTTGGACAGATGATTTTGTTTTTAAGGGTTCATTTCATTGATCAGTGTGTGCAATTAATTTGCAGTTATTTCTAACTTTATGATTTATGGTATAAAGCATAATTCCTCTTGGAAATTTAAGGGCGGCGCAAGGTCTATTCGATTTTCAGTGTAATCATTGGTTTCTCTTGAAAATATGTCGTCAAATGACCGTCCATTTATATTATTATTTTATACAGTGTGTATTTACTCTCAACGATGTTCAATGGCTAATTCCTAAACCGTTAGTCATAGACCTATAGTTCCAATTAAAAAAAAAATGTTTTAAATAAGATAAAAAATTATTCTATAAAGTCGTTTGGATCAATAAAAATATTTCTTAAAAAGTTACGAAATTTAATTTTTTATACGGTCCTCCTGCCCTATAAGTGATATTTAATAAAAATTTCCTGTTCTCTTAAAAGAAAGACAAAAAAAGTCTCATTCATCTAACACTAAAATTCATGAAGTTATACGAAACTTTGAAATGCAAGACTTATGCCACTTTTCTGCATCCGAATACACATGAGTTTAGACATTCTTCTAGGGGTCGTAAACATAAAGTGCTTAAAGTATTTGAAGGATTTATTTCATGTGTAGCTGCGCTTTGAAAGAAATCGCATTACGAATGATTTTTGTAAGGATTTGAAGCTGTTTCTTTTCATGATTTTTTTAACAAAAATTATGCTATTTTTATAAGCTTTTATTTAACTTGAAACAATCGTATGTATGTCTTTCCAGTTCAAAATTTGTACTCGAAATTCAACTCACTTTAAAATATGCGATCGAGGTTAAATTTTACATATTGACGTAAATCACATGACAATGTAATATTATTATGATTTTCAGTGCTTACCATATGTACTTATTTTACAGGATAACACAAAAAATTTCGGATAGATTACTGCCAACAAGTTTACTAAAAAGTTTTAGATTAGATAACACAAGACTGCGATGGTTGTGTTTTTTTATTTTTAAAATTATGTATTTTTAAAATTATGATTTTTATGTATTTTTTAGCGCTGAATCAGAAAATTATCTTCATTTTTAACCATCATGTCAGGATTTTTCGCAAATAGTAAACTGAAAAAATAGCTAATACTATAAAATAGAGTCGATGGTTGTATTTTTTAACTTTTACGATTGATTTGTATGTGCTTTTTAGCAATGAATGTAAAAATTACCTTCATATTTAACCATCATGTTAGACTTTTTTGCAAATGGTAAATTTCAAAGTTAAAAAATAGCGAAAATCTGATACTATAAAATGGATGTAAAACTTCTTTTATTCAATTTAATTTTATTTAATTCAAGAATTTATTCAATTTTTGGCTTATACTGGGATTCTTACAGCTAAACAGCTCGGGGATCCGATGATGTGGGAAGGGAAGAGGTTCAATTAAAACTTTGAAATTTACAATTTGCAAAAAATCCTGACGTGATGGTTAAAAATGAAGGTCATTTTCGGATTCAATAGTAAAAAATACATAAAAATCAATTATCAAAAGTTAAAGAAATAACAATCACGTCTATTTTATACTATCAGATTTCCGTAATTTTTTCACTTTTTAGCTTTCAAATTTACGATTTGCAAAAAGTCTGTACTTTGTGATAAAAAATGAAGGCCATTTTTGGATTCAGTGCTATAAAATACGTAAGAACTAAGTATCAAAAGTTAAAACACATGGCACAACACAAATTTGCATCCTAGTGAAATCTAATAACATTTCAAAATATGTGTCATTTTGTAAAGAATCGAGGCTGTTGCTTTTCAACATTTTATTTAACGAAAATTCTATTATTATTTTTCCTGTTATATGTTTAGTACAAGCTGTATATTTTGCATTAATATTTTAGAATGATTATAGATTTCAAATTTATAATGCAATGTTAATTCTACTATCAACTATATTTTTTTTATATATCTGAAGATTATTTATATTTCTAGTAAATTTGTAAATGACCCCTATTTCGCAGCAAAAATATGCTCCAACTTTAAACAGCCATTACTTTGGTCAGTTTTAATCGTAGAATAATAGGACTTTTATTTGTCTTACTTGTAAGTGTAATAGGAAAGTTTTACTAACTATAACTTGAAGGACCGGGGGACCGTATAAAAATTAAATTTCGTAATTTTTCAGGAAATGATTCTATTAACCCAAATCACTTTTTAAATACTTCTTTACCCCCATTTAAAACATTTTTGTAATTGGAACTATATGGCTATGACTAACGGTTTAGGAATTAGCTATTGTACATCGTTGAGAGTGGACATCCTGTATAGGAAATTTTATTATTGCTCTGATATTTGTCACCAGGGTCTAGGAATTTTTAGTCTCATAGATTCCTCTTCAAAATCTACCTCTAGGTAATCTTAATTTAATTTTTCATTCTGAATCTCATTTTTCATTTGGATGGCCCTACTGGTTTGTATATGTAACTTGTTAAAGTAGAGTTCGTTTTGTTCCAGTGTCCGTACTTCCAATAACTTTATCCCCTTTACCGTCTTTCTCCTCAGTTCCCTAACTTTACGCACACAGGATATTTTGCATAATTCATCAACATTATTATCACTGTCTTCAGGATCTGGTTCAGAAGTGGAACACCCTATTCTATAGCAATCATCTTGTAGTGCAATTCAGTGATATATATCAATTTTAATACATTTGAAATAGCTTAATGTCATTAAAATGCACTGCAAACGATTTTTTTCCCGTTGACCATAATGTAACGAAATACTTTTGAGTGGCATTGTAAATGAACTATTAATGCTACACTCTTCATATTGGATACCAAACATCCCATGGTAAATATCATTAACATATATCAATTGCATGGGAATCCGAGTATATTTACGGGAGTTAGGCATATCACACACTTAGACGACAGAACGACATAAAGCGCAACATGAAGTGCAAAAACCGGTCGAAACAAAGAACGAAGTTGTTACAAACTTGTTTTAAACCAGTTTTTCTAGCGAATTCAAGTGACATGTCTTATGTGTCTCCTTAGTGTGTGACTTGCGTTAGAGCGTGAACAGACGGTCTGACGGACAGACAAACCGCATTCATAAACACTAACTTTATTGGAAAGGGTTAAAAAGTAAAGCACGTTTTTGTACAGTGTCTTTCCTGAGTGACTGATGTATGTCTTGTCTTATACCCTAACATCGCTATTTGTGAACTGCTGTTAACTACGTAGAATTTCAATAAACTTACAACTCATTTTGAATCTCCAATTTCACGAGAACCTACAGGAATTTCTCTAATTTCACACCCTCATCCGCCGTCACCCTCTCTCCACTTATACTGAACCTCAGTTCGGTGTAAGTGAATTGCGATGCTAATATGTTTGTTTGGATAGGGATCTTTGGAGCTTCATAACTCATGAAGTCATGGAACACTTGTGTTACACGAAAGGGTAAAAGTTCCTTCAGATGATTTGTAAACAGATTCATTAGCAGCATGACTATGGCTAGTGATATTTATAAGATAATATTATATATATATATTAATACTATAATATGTATATGTATAGTAATATATATGATTTTATACATATATAGTACATATTATCTCCGCCAAAAGATATAGTGATTGACTAAACTTCAAAGTTCTATTTTTTTAAATTTGAAATTTGCTAACATTTTAACTGAAAAACGGTTTATTGGTTTAATTAAATTAAACAAATTAAAAGTATGTCCATTATTATTACAGAGTGTAGTACTATATAAAGAACTATCCTTTTGACGATGTTTCGGCCGTTGAATGAAAGACATCTGTTGTAAACGTCTTATAGATAATACCAACCTTATTTTTTTGAGAATTTGACTATATTTTATTCGGGGTTAAACTTTTTATTGTCAAAACTATTTAAAATAGATAAAACATTTTGTTAAATTCGAACTTTCAGAAAACTTTATGTAATTTTAAAAAATGAAAATAAATAAATAAATCTTCTAAGTGAAAAGAATAACAATAAGAAAGGAAAATACATAAAATTTAGTATCGTATTTGCAGTAAGTTTTACCTCAATAAAAACGGAAGTTTGGTATTAGGCTTGAAACATTAAATTTAATTTGGCATGAAGGGAGCTTTGCTTTGATCGAAATTAAACTGAGATATGTATTATCCATCACCACAGTAACAGGCATTAATCGTGGCATTGATTTCGGAATTTGTGAGTATCAATAACGATCAAGAAATCTGAATTATTATAAGAAATTATTACGATAAACTATTTTTTTTTTTTTTTTGCTTTTATTTTACGTTGAATTAAAACAAAGTCACAGTTATTTAAATTCTAATTATTTAGCAAGAAATGGAAATAAAATAACAAATGAAAAACTGTACAAAATCACAACGTGCATTCTTTGGAAACCAATAATTAAATTCGTATATTGTAAAACTTTTTAAATGCAATATTAATCTTCCGCATACCAGACCGTTGCAACAGACCCGATAGGTACATTCAAATTGATTTTTCACATTTAAAAAAATGAAAATTTTGTAAATATGTGACTCTTTCTGGAATGTTCTACTCAAAAGAATAGAACATCCCAGAAAAAAACCCATATTTACAGAAATTTCAGTTTTTAAAATAAATTAGAAATATTATAAATGTACCTGTCGGGGCCATTAAACCCCTCTGGTAGGCAGAGGGTTAACATAAATCTATTAAACCGAAACAAACATAAAATATGCAGCTTTACATATATGTGGCAGTGTTGGAGAAAGTCCGATAATCTATAAGTAGCACGTGATTTTTTTTTCCCGTTTTTATACTCAAAACGGCCATTAAGAGAGCGAACCGCGGTTAAATTATTTCAATCCCAGCCACCACTGTTACTGTTATCTTATTATTATTATTATTAGACATTATGCTTTTTGAAATATTCATTATCTTAACCCTTAAATGCCTGGTGTTGCTTTTCAGCAACATACCCAATTTAGGCTCTAAAATACTATTAGAATAATATTGAAGATATAATGCTTAATGTTGCCAATGAAATACATTCTGAAGATATTATTAATTCGATTTTCAACATGTAGATGGCAACACTAGTGCTGTTTAAGGAAAAAGTAGATTTATTTTTTCAATTGTTGCTACTTGTTCTTTTTGTCTTGTTTGGAAGCTTGCGAAATACTCTATTTTGACCTGCAGTGAGCAAGTAAAATTTATTTCTTATTATAGTTCCTAAAATTCTTGTGTGTTTAATATTATAGAATTTTATCAAGAGAAATTATTTTTTCAATTAAACACCAGTATTGCCGATTAGTAACAAACTGTTTTTTAGCCGTAAACTATACTTAAAACAAAATATGATTTTTTTAAGTATTTTTCCCATGATTTATTTAAAAATTAAAAGCCGAAAAACATTATTACAATGATTTTTGAAAAATCAGGCATTTAAGGGTTAAGAAAGAAAGAAACGTTTTACAAAAATTCCTTGTTCTAACAGATTTTACTCAATGTAAGTTGATTAAAACAACAATCTTCGAGAGTTTCGAGATTTTTTTAATCATCTTCTTCAGGAGAAAAAAACAAGACGCCAAACTGTGGAAATAAAGTGGTACTCGAGCGCTCGTAGCTGGTCATATATTTCTTTTGACAAAGAGGATTCTCAAATTGAAATTATGTTTCAGGAAAAAACATGAAATGGTGAAATATGCATGAAAGTGCGTAACTCTACAATTATTAAAATAATTGAACATCAGTTATTATTATCCTATTAAAATGCAATTTTTTATGGCCTAGTGATATATCTCTCTATTCTAAAAAAAAGTAACTCCCGCTGTCACCGCCGCCGCCGCCGCCGCCGCCGGTTTTGAATTTTTTGTGACCGGAGGTCTTTCTTCGTTAATATTAAGAAAAATAATGCATACAAAAATATGAAAATTGGTAGTATTATACAGAAATGTCTGATAAACACGCTGATGTAGACAGTTTTCAAATCGAAGAATTATTTTAAGAGATATTTAATGCTAAAGTTGGACAAAATCGTTCCATTAAAAAAGTTTTATAGGAGCAAAAACTATACATCGGAATTTAATACTTTTTAGATCATTTTATACGTTATAATTTCCCGGTGTGCAGAAATAATTTATTTTTTTAATTTGACTCATTTTTCGAGGTTTCATTTCTATTTTAAATTCAAATTTTCAGCATTTCGAGAGATATTTTTTTACTTATTTCAGAAAATTGTACTAATTTAACCTGTTGCCAAACTGTATAAACAACGGAAACAATAATGTTTGCTTCAAATTAAAAATTTATTTACGCGTGACTATTATAAACAGAAAAGAAAAACTTTCAAATTAGAATTAAATAATTACACATAAAAAGCAGGAACTTATTGAAAATTACTTCATCTATAATTACACGTGAATTTTAACAGAGAAAGGATATTGTAAAGTAATAAATTCATTAACATGTGTTAGAAGTCTTAAATAGGAGAAATTACATCACATTTACGTCACATTACACTTATTACGTAAAATGAACAAAAAATAATATTGCAAAATAGTAGTTTAAATTTAAAAATAGCGCGAGACATTTACTTGATATTTTGAGATGAACTTTTCAACTATTTTTTTTTTTTTTTTTTTTTTTTTTTTGACAGCGCAAATAATATTTCATTTCTAATAAAAGCATTTTCACGTGAATATTAAAAAGGGAAAGAAAAGTTTGGTGAAAATTACGTCAGATTAAAAACGATATATTTAAAATGTTTTATTTAAAAGAACTTTCTTTTCGCTTTGTTAAAAAATACCGGGAGACAAAGACTCTGTTTACTTAATTCATTTTATATTAGATGATTTTGAAATGCCATTGTATCTTTTAACAGCAGCTGATTTTTCCGTAAAATTCCCCAATCAAAGAGAAATGAATAGAAACCCGTTTATAGGGCGATCGCCTTTGTTTTTTTAATTATAATTCAATCTTCCAAAAAAATTCAATTAAAGCCGATCAAATTAGCGTGCTTTTAGAGACTGCAGTGTCTGAACGGGGGGTTGGCGAGCGTAGCTCGTAGGGGGCCGAGCCCCTTAGTATTATAAAGTTTATTAATAACAAGGTGAAAATTTCCTTCACAACACTAGTTTCTTATATTATTCAAAACTGTTTCTAATCAGATTTAAAAAAAATATTTTTCACTATTAATTAAACAAGCATTTTCTTTGTTTTTCTTAAGGCTGTTCTTAAGTGATCTGCTCAACAAGCGTAAAACGTTTTGACACATTTACAAATTCATTTTTTAACGGAAAGATATAAAATTGGAAAGTTTGACCATGGAAGCGATTTGGAATCGAACTGTGTTTTCCATCTTTTGATCAGTAAATTACCTATTGAGTTATTATCGATTTTGATAACGTGACAAACATGTTTTTCACCCATTTTTGAGCGATTATGCCTCTTTCGCGCGGAAATTCATTCAAAACGTCCACTTTGACACTACTTTCTGAAAGATCTATTGCGTTTGCAAAAAAAAAAAAAAAAAAAAACAAAAAAAAAAAAACAGCTCGATTACATAGTTTCTGAACAACATCTGCTCGTTTAATGCATTTCCGAATAAAAATAAATTAAAAGTTTTGTCACAAAGTTATCCTTTTGGATTTGAGAACAGCTTTAAGAATTCATTTAGAAAAAATTCATTTCGTATGATACATTTACCAATTAGAAAAAGTATTAGTGTATTAAAGTACACATGGTGTTCCATTACCTTCGGGGTCCAGGTACTCAATCGGTAAAGCACGTAAAGTTTCTGGGTTCGAATCCTATCTCGGGCACTTTTTCACTCAGGTGGAAAAAATCCAATTCGTATAAAATATTTTTTTTAATTATTTCTTTCAGATTAATTTAGCACAAGAAGATCAATTAGTAATGTTTATTAAACGCCCTACCCCGCCCGCATTTCAATTTTTTTTCTTTTTTTCTTTTCTTTTCTTTTCTTTTTTTTTTTTTTTTTTTGAGGAGGGAGGGGGGGAGGGGCACACACATTAGAAGGATATTTTGGAAATAAAGTCAGCTTTAATAGAATCAAAATCTGTTATTTTGAAATAAAATAGCATATTTTAATTTATTAAAACTGGCCAGTCTACAAGAAAAGAACCGATTCTCAAGGAATCGTTCCTTTTCGGAGTCGGTACATTTCGGAATCGTTCCGAAAAGGAAGATTCCTTTTTACAGAATGGAATAGTTCCTTCAGTTTCACTGCCGGAATCGTTCTTTTGGAGTCGTTCCTCAACAAATGACACATCTCTAATGACTACATTTCTTTAAAGGTGAATAGAGGTTGTGCTATTACGCATGTGCTCTTATAGAGTACTTTTACAATGGAAGTAGTCCCGAATTATTGCTTTTATGCAAAGAAATGTCTGAAACTTATCCTTAGAGTGACATGGTATTCAGTATACACATTTTCGAAATTTTGCCACTGTAACAGTAACTGTGAGAACTAGATTGTTATTCACATCATTCTCGAGCACAAATCTTACAATGTACACATTCCAAATGGCATCCCGTTTCTTTGAAAAATATTATGCTCGCTAGAAGCTCATATATTGAAAAAGTTTTTTTTAAAACTAATTAGTAATATAAAAAATCTTAAGATAATAGTAGATATTTAATACCTGTATTTTTCTAAAGCAAATAATTATATAACCAGTATATAACACACCTTCAAAATTGACTAAATATTGATCTGCGTTTCATTTTCACGAGACTTCATACAAACAAACAGAATGAAGATTTTATTATTAAAAGGTTTATAAGTACATTTTAAAAATGACAAATGATTTCTACAAATACAAATAATGAGGATAATTTTTTACTCAATACTAGGGCGCTCGGGCCCCTACGAGCTACGCTCGCCAACCCTCGTCCAGACACCGCAGACTCTAAATGCACGCTAATTTGATCGGCTTTAAAAAGATTTCGAAATATTGAATTATAATTTAAAAAACAGTGGCGATCTCCCTATAAACGGATTTCTATTCATTTCTCTTTGATTGGGGAATTTTAACGCCAAATCCGCTGCGGTACTACTTGATTATCCAGTCGACCAATTTCGCCAAATTATATAAATCGCCAAATTATATAAATTGACATAATTTTTATTTTAAATAACGAAAGAACAAATAAATTAGTACAACATTAATAAAAATACAAATAAAACGTCGAAATAAAAATAACTTGATGACGTAGACACGTGTAACAACATTTCAAAATAAGCTAATATAAAAGGAATTAAGTAAACAGAGTCTTTGACTCCTGGTATTTTTTAACAAAGCGAAAAGAAAGTTCTTTTAAATGAGACATTTTAAATTAATCGTTTTTAATCTGACGTAATTTTGACCAAGCTATTCTTTCTCTTTTAAATATTCACGTGAAAATACTTTTGTTAGAAATGAAATATTATTTTCGCTTTTCTAACAAAAATAGTTGAAAAGATCCTCTCAAAATATCAAATAAATGTCTAGCGCAATTTCTAAATTTAAATGTTTTGCAATATTATTTTGTGCTCATTTTATATAATAACTGTAATGTGACGTAAATATGACGTAATTTCTATTTAAGACTTCTAACGCATGTTAATCAATTTATTATTTTACAATATCCTTTCTCTTTTAAAATTCACGTGTATACTTTTAATGACGTAATTTTTAATAAGTTCCTGCTTTTTGTACATAATTATTTAATTCTAATTCCAAATGATTTTTTCTGTTTATAATAGTCACGTGTAAATAAATTTTTAATTTGAAGCAAACATTATTGTTAGCGCTGTTTATACATCTGGCAACAGTATAAATTAATACCATTTTCTAAAATCTCTCTGTTCTAAAAAAAAAGTAACTACCGCTGTCACCGCCGCCGCCGGTTTTGAATTTTTTGTGACCGGAGGTCTTTCTTCGTTAATATTAAGAAAAATAATGCATACAAAAATATGAAAATTGGTAGTATTATACAGAAATGTTTGATAAACACGCTGACGCAGACAGTTTTCAAATCGAAGAATTATTTTAAGAGATATTTAATGCTAAAGTTGGACAAAATCGTTCCACTAAAAAAGTTTTATAGGAGCAAAAACTATACATCGGAATTTAATAATTTTTAGATAATTTTATACGTTATAATTTCCCGGTGTGCAGAATTAATTTGTTTTTTTAATTTGACTCATTTTTCGAGGTTTCATTTCTATTTTAAATTCAAATTTTCAGTATTTCGAGAGATTTTTTTACTTATTTCAGAAAATTGTACTAATTTAACCTGTTGCCAACTGTATAAACAACGGAAACAATAATGTTTGCTTCAAATTAAAAATTTATTTACACGTGCCTATTATAAACAGAAAAAAAAACTTTCAAATTAGAATTAAATAATTACGTATAAAAAGCAGGAACTTATTGAAAATTACTTCATCTATAATTACACGTGAATTTTAACAGAGAAAGGATATTGTAAAATAATAAATTCATTAACACGCGTTAGAAGTCTTAAATAGGAGAAAATACATCACATTTACGTCACATTACATTTATTACGTAAAATGAACAAAAAATAATATTGCAAAACAGTTTAAATTTAAAAATAGCGCGAGACATTTACTTGATATTTTGAGATGAACTTTTCAACTATTTTCTTTTTTTTTTTTTTTTTTTTTTTTGGACAGCGCGAATAATATTTCATTTCTAACAAAAGTATTTTCACGTGAATATTAAAAAGGGAAAGAAAAGTTTGGTGAAAATTACGTCAGATTAAAAACGATATATTTAAAATGCCTTATTTAAAAGGACCTTCTTTTCGCTTTGTTAAAAAATACCGGGAGACATAGACTCTGTTTACTTAATTCGATGATTAATGAATGATATGATGAATGAATGATTAATGAATGATTAATTAATGATGATAATTAATTTAGATGATTTTGAAATGCCATTGTACCTTTTAACAGCAGCTGATTTTTTCGTAAAATTCCCCAATCAAAGAGAAATGAATAGAATCCCGTTTATAGGGAGATCGCCTTTGTTTTTTTAATTATAATTCAATCGTCCAAAATCTTTTTAAAGCCGATCAAATTAGCGTGCTTTTAGAGACTGCAGTGTCTGAACGGGGGGTTGGCGAGCGTAGCTCGTAGGGGGCCGAGCCCCCTAGTAATGTAAAAAATATCTCTAGAAATGCTGAAAATTTGAATTTAAAATAGAAATAAAACCTCAAAAAATGAGTCAAATTAAAAAAAGAAATACAGTCTGCACACCGGGAACTTCAAACGTATAAAATGATCTAAAAATGATTAAATTCCCATGGATAGTTTTTGCTCCTATAAAACTTTTTTAGTGGAACGATTTTGTCCAACTTTAGCATTAAATATCTCTTAAAATAATTCTTCGATTTGAAAACTCTGCATCAGCGTGTTTATCAAACATTTCTGTATAAAACCACTGATTTTCATATTTTTGTATGCATTTTTTTTCTTAATATTAACGAAGAAAGACCTCCGGTCACAAAAAATTCAAAACCGGCGGCGGCGGTGACAGCGGTAGTTACTTTTTAACACTTTCGAACAAAGTTGAAAAGTGTTTATGACTTCGGTTTGTCTGTCCGTATGGCCGCTGTCCACTCTCTAACTCTCGTAAATATGCTCGGATCGTTCTGAAATTTTTGGATGTTAGTGACCTCTACCATAGCACGTTCCCTATTTCAAATGAAATTTGTAGCATGTTTAGTTCATTTACAGGGACAGTCAAAAGTTTTCCGTTACATTACGGCCAATGGGAAAAAATCGTTTCAAATAATTTTTAATGATGTTACACTCTTTCAAACATAGTAAAATTGATATTCATTTATGAAGTTCACTAAAATATGTATTCTGTTGAATATGAGGTGCAAAGAATAGTTATTGTTCATTTACAGGGCCACACAAAAGAATTCAGTTCATAATCGTATAGGGGAAATTGTTTGCGG
Source organism: Maratus speciosus (assembly GCA_963932465.1). Taxonomy (NCBI): domain Eukaryota; kingdom Metazoa; phylum Arthropoda; class Arachnida; order Araneae; family Salticidae; genus Maratus; species Maratus speciosus. The sequence goes on from OZ010788.1 coordinate 302,200,440, forward strand.
TGCATTTGAAAAGATTTCAGGTACTATATTGTATCCGAATTACTGTATATTAGCAATGATTGCTCGAAATGCATTTCTAATTATGATATGCGCTTTTTTAGGGTTTCGTTCGTCTGACGAAAACCTATTCGTTTCGCTCCTTTGTCTGTCTGTCCGTCTGTCACAAAGCTCGTTCTCAGAAACTATACATATTAGAGACTTGAAATTTTGCATAGATATAACTAAACACCACACATCATACGACAAATCATAAAATGTTGAAAAAGTCGTACATTTAACCCTTTGGGCTCATACATGTGTATTTTAAACAATTCTTTCTAAGTGAGTCCCTAATTAGGTCGGAGCGTGAAATTTGGCATACTTATAGCTGGACACCTCACATCAAACAAAAAATCATAAAATTTTGAAAAAGTCGTACATTTAACCATTTGGGCTCCCACATGTGTATTTTAAACAATTCTTTCGAAGTGAGTCCCTATTTAGGTTGGAGGCGCGAAATTTTGCATACTTATAGCTGAACACTACATATCATATGACAAATCATAAAATTTTGAAAAAATCGTACATTTAACCCTTTGGGCTCTCTAATGCGTATTTTAAGCAATTCTTTCTGAGCCCCTTATTAAATTGGAGATTTGAAATTTTGCATACTTATAGCAGAACACCTGAGGCCAGGCGACAAATCATAAAATCTTGAAAAAGTCTTACGTTTAACCCTTTGAGCTACCACATATGTATTTTAAGCAATTCTTTCTAAGAGAGGCCCTAATTAAGTTGGTTTGGTTTGGTTTGTGACGGCCAATTATCAACACGTGGGATATGGGCCCTGGGGGAGAGTGCCCTTCGTGGGGGTCTTTCTAAGGGAACCTAACCCGTATTTACGCATGGGAATCCACGGTTTTGAAGACAACCACGATAACTCCGAAACGGTTAGGCCGACCGTCGCGATTGGGCTCGAACCCAGCACCTCCCGTCTACCAACTTCGAGAGCAGAACCTCTCAGCCACTGGTGGGGCCCTAATTAAGTTGGAGACATGAATTTTTGCATACGTATAACTGAATACCTCAGACTACACGGCAAATCATAAAATTTTCAAAAAGTCATATTATTTACTCCTCCGGGCTCTAACTTGTGTATTTTAAGCAATTTTTCTAACCCCCGCCATTTTCACCCGGGGAGCACTTTTCCTACTTTTGCCTACACCCCTTTGACCATTCTTTCATATTATGCACCATAGCCTTACATATTTTAGTTCCACTTTTTACCGCCAGGGACGCCTACTTATGTCGGGTGCTATCGGCCCAATCCCCTCGACTAATATATCTACGGATAGTATATAAAACGGAGTTTCGTTCGGATAGAGGTTTGTTTAGAATAGAGTTCGCCCCTGGTTGCGAAATGTGGAACTAACAGATTTTCAAAAGGATAAAGTGTTTTGAAAGGAATATTAAACGAAACCCTCTGTGCGATCTGTGATCACACTTACCTACTTGTTCACTATATTTATGCATACTATAAAGTACGTATAAATGCTATAGTTCATATACAGAGCTACAGAAATGAATTCTTAAAGGTTACTGAGTATGAGCATAAATTGCTTAAAGGTGGTTTTTAAAGGAGTTATGCATTTTTACGCTGAACTGAATTCAGTGTACTAAGAAATGTTGTAGAATATAGATAAAATGATATACAGGGCCACGCAAAGAGTTGGATTCATGGTCGTCTATGGGTGATAATTTCTGGAAATGTAATTTCAGTAGTTTTAAGAGTGTTTAAGTTTGAATTAAATTTTAGCTAAATGGTGGCATGTAATAAAAGTACTAGGTAAACTACAGGGCTGTACAAAAGTATTCAGGTATGTTTCCATCTATTATTATAAATTGCTGAAAGATGGATTTCAACCTGTTATGCATTTTCTTGCTAAACTAAATTTTACATTATATAGTATATATATCAACATACAGATCGAATACAGGGCTGTTCAAAAGAATTGGAATACATATTTGGCTATGGGCGGTAACTACTGAAATCAGATTTTTAAATGTTTACATAGTTATCTTATTTACCTTATTTCCCTAAGTAACGAAGTTTCGTTAAAGCTTTCAGGGAGTGTTGGAAAGTGTTCCATAATCTATGCTGTAGGCATGATTTTTCTTATTTGTTTTTAGAATAGAGAGATTCAATTTCTGAAATAGTTCAACGATTAATAAAGACTCCGATTCTAATCTTTAGAATTAAGAAATGAGTAATCAGTGAAAATTACGTCATGTTGACACAATCATGTAAAATTTTCTCCTTACTTTTGTTAATGTAAAAATGCATTTCAAGCTAAGTATAACGTCAAAAGCGCCGACATTTCAAACATATTTTATATACGTACATTTATGCTTAACTAAGCTATAATTAAATAAAAATAAATTTTCTATTTAATTGTAATCCAAAGAATTAATAAAGTCATATATATATATATATATATATATATATATTTAGTGAAAATAATTTGGAAATGAAAAAATACACCCAAAAAGCCACGTGTCTGAATATTTTTCACCAGTTCTCTTTTATTTGAAACGATGGAAGTAATCCGATTGCCATCATTTTGAAGAAATTTTATCAAAAACTTTTTAAATTAAAATTAAATATAACAAGTTGGAAATTGCTCGTCAAACGTGGCAAATGAGGTGCGTTCGTACTATAACTAGTTTTATAATTATTTTTTGCACCCCATATTGTACTGTATGTATATTTTTTTGCACTTCGTAAGTGCATAGTCTGTAACATCATTAAAATGCACTTGCAATAATTTTTCCCATTGGCCGTAATGTAAAGAAAAACTTTTGACTGTCCCTGTAATTAAACTATATATCCGATTTTCATAAAATTTTAAATGGGTCGACAAAATTTTGCAACAATCATATATTTAAAATTTCAGACCATTCGGTTGGGTAGTTTTTGCTCTGTTATATGCGGACAGACGGACTGAACGACGACTATAGGTGCTACGTATTTATATAATTACGAACGCACCTAAAAACGGGAATATTTTAAAAAATAGCTAGTGCGGGCACAAATGAACAGCTTTTATTAAAAAAAAAAAAATAGTAATAATAATTAGCAAAATCGGTTCAGTAGAAAGCTCAGGGGCAGATGGACTAAAAAAAACAGCCTTGCCTTTTCAATACTTAGATGGCACGGTTTGCCACGAAATGGTTATCTACACTTTTCTACAATTCGATTTATATAAGTAGATATTAATTCTAATACAAATAATGATTTTAAAAAATGTAATTGATGAAAACTGTTTATACATGTAAATCTTTGGCTGTCCTATAATTCAGGTACAACAGGCGGGAACGAATTTTCATGATATTATGAAAATTACAATATGAAATCAAAGAACATTAATTAATTCGATTTTATTATCTATAAATTAAATCTGGATAACTAGTTTTCAAACATGAGGCACACTCTACAAGGAAGGGGGGGGGGATTTTGATATTTTTCTTTTCACCCCCCCTCCTTTTTTTTTAATTTTTACGGGAAAATAATCAATTCAGAATTTTATTTAATTTTCTAAACTAGCTCGATTTGAACTTAGTTTAACATACGTGAAGGACACACAACATTATTTGTAAAGGCAGTTATAGTTATAATAAAATTTGAAACATGCATAGTGGAGCTAGAAATGCAGCTATTTTGTTTCGTGAGGATGAATATTGTTCATGAGATTAAATTACGAAAGTTTAAGAATTGCTTTTGCTGATGTTTCTAATTTCAATAGCGTATGAGATTATAGAGTAACATATTTGTCTTAATTGAAGCAGATGTTAACTTTACCGAGAAAAACAAACAAACAAAGATTTCCTTGAAAATTTACCACAGCCCTGATGTTCAAAAAATTAAAATATAGTAAATTTTAAAGAATTCTTACGTTAGATTTCGATAATAAAAAGTTTTCCCAGAAATTAAATAGTCCTGCATGTAATTGTATTTCATATTACAATTCACAGGATTCTTCTTAAACTACTTTGTTATGTAGATATGATATAAATGAAATTGCGGGTTTCGAGTTTAAAATATTAAATAATATTTATTCCAACTAAAGGTACAACTTAGATAGCTGAAGTTAATGACCTGATAACCAGATTTACATGTTTGGCTTGGGGACAAATAATGTTGTTCGATTTTTTTTTCTTTCTTCTATCTTTAATAGAAGAAAGTATTGTAATCGATTTTTTTTCGACTTCCGGTTTTCAAAGGATTAACACGTTTTAGGATTCCGAGATCCCGAAAAAAAACACACGTTTTTTACAAAATATCTGTCTGTCTGTGTGTCCTCTTTGTATCATCGAAAGCGTATGAAGTTATGCATAGAATTGAACCAAACTTCACATATCTTTTTAGCTAGCGTCGCAGTTGAAATTGGAGTATTCCTCTGGAAGGGGGCGTTGTGATAGTGATTTTTTATACGATTTTTCTTTTGTATCATAGGGAAGTGTATGAAATTATGGATAGAGTTGAACCAAACTTCATACACTGAGTCCCAAAAGTTTAGACAATAAAATTTATATTAACATAAAAAGTAATAAGGTACAATTAAAATTCGTGAGATAGGTAATAAAGAAAAGCAATTTTGCTGATACACACATATAAATTATGATCAAAGGTTTGAAATTATAAAATATACATTAAATTATGTAAAAATGTGCTGTCCCAAAAGTATAGACAATTGTAATTTTGTTTGGTTTTACATTTTTAAAAGTAACTAAAAACTTACTTTTAATATTTAATTGTATTCCCACGGCACTTTATGACATCAAATACACGTTGTTCCATAGAATTAACTAAGCACTGCATTACAGAAGCAGGTATTTCATACCACGCTTTGTCAATTGCAATTTTTAAGTCATTTACACATGTATATTGCTTTCCATTTTCATATATTTTATAAGATAAGATCTCCCATATGTTCTCCATGGGATTCAAATTTGGTCTAAGTTCTGGCCAGTCAAATAGTGTGATATTGTTTCATCTAAACCATGATTTCGATGATGTGGAGGTATGGATGGATGCCCCATTTTGTTGGAAAACACAGTCCGGTCCTGCTGGCAAATCCATAATTGGCAGTAAATTGGTATGTAAAATATCCTGATAATCCACTGATTTCATTTTTCTTTCCATAAATCGTAGAAATGTTTGGCTTTTGAAAGAAAACCCTCCCCAGGTCATTACGGATCATCCGCTTTGTTGCTTGCTGAAACAGTTCTTGAGTTCTTTTCTTAAGTCATGCCAGTAAAATTTATGACCATTAGGGCCGTCTAAATTCCATTTCTTTTCATCACTGAAGAAGACAGTAATCCATTTTTCACCGTATAACATATGCTTTCTAGCCCAGTTTAGACATGCATCTTTAAGACGTCTCTGCTTTAAGCAAGGTTTTGCTTTCATTCTCCTGTAAACAATATTTGTTGAAGCTTTCATTCTTCTGTGTACAGTACTTTTTGAAATTCTGGAAATTGATGCAATTTCACGCAGAGATAAATTATCAACTGAAGCCATTTTTAATAATATTCTATCATTACTTAATTTGGATTTGCTAGCAGGTTCGGACTGTGTTTACAAACAAGATGAGGCATACATCCATTACCTCCACATCATCGAAATCATGGTTTAAATGAAACAATATCACACTATTAGACTGGCCAGCACTTAGTTCAGATTTGAATCCCATGGAAAACATATGAGGGATCTTATCTCGTAAAATATATGAAAATGGAAAGCAATATACATGTGTAAATGACTTAAAAATTACAATTGACAAAGCGTGGTATGAAATACCTGCTTCTGTAATGCAGTGCTTAATTAATTCTATGGAACAACGTGTATTTGATGTCATAAAGTGCCGTGGCAATACAATTAAATATTAAAAGTAAGTTTTTAGTTACTTTTAAAAATGTAAAACCAAACAAAATTACAATTGTCTATACTTTTGGGACAGCACATTTTTATATAATTTAATGTATATTTTATAATTTCAAACCTTTGATCATAATTTATATGTGTATATCAGCAAAATTGCTTTCCTTTATTACCTATCTCACGAATTTTAATTGTACCTTATTACTTTTTATGCTAATGCAGATTTTATTGATTGTCTAAACTTTTGGGACGCGGTGTATAAAAGTTTTTGAATATAGACGTGAAGTCTTAGTTGAAAAAAGGGATATTCCCCCAAAAGGGAGAGCTGTGATAGCGATTTTCTCGATTTTTTGCAGTTTAAGTGAAGAATTTGTGAATATTTTTCGACGAAATTTTATGTTTAGACTAGTAATAGCCGAGGTTTGTATACAATTTTGAAGAAAATCGGCTCGAAGGTGGCGCTGTGACAGCGAATTTTGTTTGATTTTCTGGACGGACGCGGTAGCTGTTAAAAATAAAAAAGTACTGATTCAACCAATTGCACAATCTAGGTTTAATTTACATATTTGTAAAAATCAACATTTTTTAACGTTTTATATATATATATTAACCGTTTATTAGATTTCATTACGAAAATTTTTTTACCTCCCCTCCTATGATTTTCAAAGATTTATTGACAAGAAATTTGAAATGAAAAAAAAAAAAAAATAAATAACAGATCTGTTAACTACTGATTTTATGTTTCTTAAATGCATTACAAAAGAAATTACGCTTTTTGAAATACTAAAATGTATGGGGCTAAAGAAAGTTTTGGACTAGCACATCCGACTAATTTCGTCATTTGAATGTGCAATTAAAAAGTCCTTCTATTTTCATAACACACGTTAATCTTTTTGATACCAAATATAACCTTAAATTTTTGTATTAAAATGATTTCATGCAATTTTTTATAGAATATTTTTCTTCAAACTAAATTATAAACTACATTAAAATCTTGCATTACTTTTTTGTTGTTGTTTTTTTTTTGGGAGAAGATAGAGATACTTTAGTAATCAATCCTTCCATGACTGATATCACTAATGTTAGTACGATGACAATAATATCTGCTAAAACGAAATGACAGGTTTCCTTCTATAGCAGATACGCCGTCTATTATAATTGCATTAGGGCAGGGTAGTACACAGACAGACGAAAATTATTATTACTTAAACGAATGGCGACGATTTTTATTCTTTTGAAAAAAAAATTTGCTACATCTTTAAGCTACACAAATACGCTACACATTAATGTATAAATGGTTTTTAAAAAGTTATTTATAAAAGCACAGAAGCAGCATAACGGAGTATCGGAAATTGTCTCACTGTGTACCACAAGTGGTACACAGTGAGACACAGGGGCGGATCCAGAGAATCGTTTTGGGGGGGGCGATATCGAGTGACATATAATCAACGTAGTCATAATTTCTGTAGCTCAAATCCTTCCTTGCAGTTAATTATTAAATGAATATGAAATTAAGGCGACTTAAAAATATTACAGACTCTCGATTATCCGACATCCGATTAACCGAAACACTCGGTTATCCATCATTCTTATTTTATGATCTCGACCTCTCCTCAAACTATCGTTTATTGTTACTTATTAGGTCGTAAAATTAAAAACGTTATAACAGAATTTATTTATTAAATGCCTTTTTTTTTCTTTTTCTGTTTACTCTTATACTATGGTAATTATCTTATTTTTTGTTCTTTTAGTTATAGTGAAGAACGTTAGTAATACAAGCCTGCGATGATTATATTTTTTAACTTTTGATAATCGATTTTGATGTAAGAATTTTTAAAAATTTGCGATTTATGTGAAAGACTGACGTGATGGCATGGTACAAAATCAAGGTCATTTTTGGATTCAGCATTAAAAAATACATAAGAACCAATTACCGAAAACTGAAAAACATAATCATCACATCCATTTTTTAATATCAGATTTCTGAAAGAGGATAATCTCTGAAAAAAGATCCCCTTCAGAAATATGACGGGCCTTTAACATCCTAGAAAGTCAAAATGTGTCATCTACGTGGTGTGTTAGAGGTCTGCACGGGCCGGCCCGTTTGTAATTTTTACAGTTCTCGGCCCTACCCGGCCCGTACAAAAATCAGTGAAACAGGCCCGGGCCGACTCAATTTCTACAAAAAAAAAAATGCGTTTTTTCTCGACATACAGTGATGGAACAGAGTAGCACTAAAGAATAAGTTGACACCGCTAAAATTTATTAGTATTTTTCGTCTTATTTAAGGATAGATTTTCCAATGTAAAGAATACTTAAAAAAGTTAGTGGTAACAATCGCCTAACTGCTGCGCCACTGTTCCATCACTGGACATACAATTAAGATTCTTTTAATGAATACTAGATACGTATTTACGGGAACATTTTACAGTATATTTTAGATTAATATGTGTTCGCAAAACAGAAAACAAACAATAGTAAACATTAACGATTACTTACAATGTTTTAGTCATCGTCTCTAAAGACATTTCAAAATTCCAATAAGGATTCATTAAAAGGTTAATGTAATTCAGAATAAAGGATTAAAAACATGATAACTTTTGAAGCTGTATAATAAAATGTAGATTTGTGAAAATATTTCTCTCATTTTTAAGGCTTTTCTCAAATCCAAAGGAGCTACATATCGACACATTTATGAATTCATTTCTTTTTGGAAACGCGTAAGATTGGCAGGTGTTCTTATTCAGAAACTATGTAAATGCCGTCTTTCTCATAGATAAAAGCAATATATTTTTCTCTGAAAATACTGCCAAAGTTAGCGTTTTGAATCGAATTTCCGGAAGCGATAGCACAGGAAAGGAGAAAAACGTACAGTCAGGTGACAAAAATCTCTGTAACTAATTTATCAAATATTTAGAAAACTATTCGTTTCCAAATGCTTTCAATAGTCAGGCCTGTCAATTTTATGCCTTTATAATTAAAAATGAGCCAGAACATGTGTCTGAAAGTTTCGCATTGTTAAGCAGTGAATATGAGAACCCCTTAAGGTATATTTCCAAAGATACTGTTAACAGAAATTCATTATCACTATTAATACTTTTACAAAACACAATGCCTGTCCTACACATCCTGAGATCGATTAAGACCAGTTCCATCCCGGGAAGAGTCTGCTGAAAAAAAATTAAACCCGGAATCAGATGTCTTGTAACTGTACGATGCCGATCTCAACAATGGACATGTTATATATCTGTATTGATGTTGATAAAATCGCATTGGCGCGTGACGCACATTTATACTTCTCAAGAAAATCGTATTCATTGAAAATGGCTCGTATATCGGCCCGATTACTTTTTTATCGGCCTGGCTCGGCCCTGCAGGCCCGTTCAATTTTGTCTGTCGGACCGGCCCGCGGACCGGGCCGGGTTCGGGCCATGCCCGGATCCGTGCAGACCTCTATGGTGTGTATACCTCTTCACTGGCGCGGATCCAAGGAAGGGGGTGATCGCCCCTCCCCTTTGGATCAAAAAATATAAATCCACCGCGAATTTCGACAAATGGTAGCCGAAAAAAATCTATTTCGTCAATCATTCGCAGGTCGAAAAATCGCGCAAAAAATGCGAATTTCGTCAAAGGATCAAGCAAAAACGCGAATTTCATCAAAAAAGCGCGGGAAAAACGTGAATTTCGCCAAAAAATCGGACATTTCATCAAAGGACCACAAAAAAACGCGAATTTCGCCAAAGGAACGCAGAAAAAACGCTAATTTTGCCAAGAAATTGCGGAAAAAACGCTTATTTCGCGAAAGAATTCCGCAAAAAACGCTAATTTCGCGAAAGAATCGCACAAAAAACGCTAATTTCGTCAACAGATCTCGGAAAAAATGCGAATTTTGTCAAAGAATCGCGAAAAAAATACGCGAATTTCGTCACAGAGCCGCGGAAAAAACGCACAATTAGCACCAGGAGGAGATGCCCCTAGGTGCGCATCCACGGGACGGGGGGCATCGATCGGGGCGGTCGCCGCCCCCGAAGATATAAATCCAATGCTTTTAACGGCAGTTTTCGCGGAACAGACAGACAAGCAAACGAAAACACTTTTCGGGTGTCATTGGTAAACCTCACTGACGTTTCAGCAGCTAATGAACAAAATAGGATTATGTCCTGTCAAAAGGCATATGGCGCCATAATTTTTAGACTAATGGGTTGAGGTGGGGATGATGCCACTTCGTGTACCTTTTGTTAAATCTCTACAACAGAAATTGGCAAACGAGATCCCCTTTAAAGTGTTGAAACTTTTTCGTTCTTTCAAAGAAGCTGCAATTCTAATTTCTGTATAATGATATTTTTGAGGAGTGCTTTGTTTGAGAAAAGAATGGGATTCATAGCAATTTCCAAAGAAAGAAAAAAACAAGAAAAAGAAAGGTCCTTTGAAAAATTCAAGCATCTTAATGTTTTCTGAAGAAAACCAATAATGTGTAAAATATATACTGTTATTGCCACCCACATTGGTAAATTTCAAGGGTATTTCATGAATGAAAAAAAAAGATTATGTCCTAATCCTAGTCAGTTAAAAGCTAAAATGCGTATGGTGTGTTGATTTCTTAAAAACCAACTTGGTAATTTGTTCTTCCCTTCTTTGCCCCGATCTAACATCCCCCCCCCCCCCCGATGGATACGCACATAGGGGAATCTCCTCCCGGTGCTAATTGTGCGTTAATTTTGGCAACCCTTTGACGAAATTCAAGTTTTTTCAGCTATTCTTTGGCGAAATTTGCGCATTTTTTTCGCGATTCTTTGAAGAAATTCGCATTTCTTCAGATATCTGTTGACGAAATTAGCGTTTTTTGCGCGATTCCTTCGCAAAATTAGCGTTTTTTACGCAATTCTTAGACGAAATTCGCCTTTTTTGCGATCCTTTGACGAAATTGGCGTTTTTTGCGCGATCCTTTGACGAAATTTGCGTTCCTTTTGCGATCCTTTGACCTGCGAACGATTGACGAAATTTATTTTTTCGGCGACCATTTGTCGAAATTCGCGACAATCGGTGGATTTTTGGGGGGGGCGATCGCCCCGATCGCCCCCCCCCCGTGGATCCGCGCCTGGTGAGACAATGTATATGTTTTCATAAATCATACATTTTTACACTCTATCAATAATTTTCTGCAGTTTATGATTTCTAATTAGTATTTCTAGATTTTCAAAATATTAAAAATACGAGCCTCGTGTGGATAACGGCAGACCTTGGGCTACCTTCATGGAAATTTTCAGCCTCTTACGTTTAGTAGATTTCCCTAGCCATCGCACACTCACACCCACACACACAGAAAGAGAGAGAGAGAGAAAAACCTTCTTTTATTAATAAATAACTTTTTTTTTAACATCAGTACCACATAGTAGGTACACAATGAGACACGTCTCACTGTGTACCACAACTGTGTGTCTGACTGTGTACTTTCGTTACGTTGTAACAAAATGTATGACACATCTGTTACATCAATTTGATCGCTTTAAAAGTTAAATGTCGTTTTGTCGAAATAGTCTATTATTAGATATAGCTAGGTTTGGTTAAGTAAATATATGTCATATTGAAGGGAATAAACTCTAAAATAGACCTTTATGTAACTTTAACCATTATGAAATAAAGAATTATTTATTATTTTGTCGGACGAGTAACTGAAGTGCCGAAACTACATCCACGTGTTGCATAAGATGAGGTCGTTATGTGTGTGTGTCAGCTTGGAGAAAAAGTTACAACTTTATGTCAAAGTAGCTGCTGTCTCACTGTGTACCATGTCTCACTGTGTACTTCCCTACCCCATATTCTTTTTCAGTTATCTACAGATTCTGTTTTGATATGTTTTACTGTTCATCATTTTTCTTTCCCTTCCCATTATCCCTATTGTAAATGTTAGTCTTGATTTGGTCTCCCCGTCTTGGTTGCCTGTAAAACTATCTTCACTGTCTTCATAGACTTATACATGAAAAAATACTTTTAGAGGGAGAAAAAAAAATGTCTGAACGTTTGGAGATTTGCAATTATGATTTTATAAAAGACAAATAAATGACGAGTATTTTAAAATCGGTCATTCGATTTTAATCTCCCGTTTTCTGTTTTAATTAGTTTTTAAGGAGGCATGAGGCCTTTAAGTAAAAGAGTGTAATGCTGAATGTTATTTACCAAAATGAAATGCTTATAATTGTTATTGAAGAGGTATGGGCAGTGCTGAAACTAGCCTTTTTTGCACCCGGGGCAAACAGGGATTTTGTCGCCCCCCCCCCCCCCTTCTTCCGCAAAGTATATTTACAAGGAGAATTTTAATAATTTTCTAATAGCCGACTTATTTTAAAATTTAAAATATGTAATCATAAAATATGTAATACTGAACTACGTAATCTACAATAGTGGATCCAAGGGGGAGGTCACGGTGGTCATGACCCCCCTCTGAACACCAACAAAAATAGTCTGAAGATCATTTTAAAAATAAAATATACAGTAGAGTCCCGATTATCCGAGTCCCGCTTAACTGAGTTTCCGCTTTAACCGAGTTATTTTTTTCTGATGGACTGATGGCTTCTATTATTATGAAACAACCAATATAAATGAAGTGTTAGGTGAAGATGAAAGAGCAGCCGTGAAAAGTTAGAACTCTGATTTGCTGCCCTGGGTTATGGGGATTTTAATCTTCAAAGGATTCGATTTTTCGAAAGAAAAATATATGAAAGAATAATATTTTGGGGCATTTCAAGGAGAGATTTAATTTTTAGGGCATTTCAGAGATCCCCCCCCCCCCTTTACATTCAAAAATTTCAATATTCGTCGTCTACTGCGCGTCAGCGATATTTGCAACAAAGGGAATAAAATTAATGCGGCTTAGATTCTTGCATTGAAGGGGCAATGAACCTCCTCAGAGCACAACCCCCCCCCCCCCCCCCGTCTTGGAGGCGCCCATGTTGTAATAGTATTATGATAAAAAGCAGTTTGATACAAGATAAAGTAACTGCGACATTGTTAATTTATCCAACTAACACAGTTTTTGTTTTTGTCCTTAATTAGATATTTTTAGCATGTTTTATAGGTTACTCATATTTTAAATAATTAATGCAGAATTTTTTTGAAAACAAAACCTGTTTTTGGACTGAAATTTATCAGGTCAAACCTTTGACTGGACACTTGGGAAAAATAACAATGGCAATGGTGGCAAAATGCCACGGGGATTCAGCCATTGAAAATCATTCATTTAATTATTAAAAAGTCGGGCAGAATTATGAATATTGCTACTTTATGTATAGTCATGCTTTTGTAGATATATTTTTTTCGTTTGATGGAAGGTTTTAGAAAAGCGGTGATTTATATTTTCCTTGTTCGTTTTTATGCTTAAGAAGAAGTAGGAGAAAAAATAAAAGAAGTGTTATTAATTAAAAAAATTTCATTTTGTAAATAAGTAATTTAAACAGAATATATCATTATCACTAATGGAATGTTAATTTGATGGATTAAAATGATAAAATACGGCGTATCTTGTTATACTTATTACATAAATTAATAAGAAAATGGATTTTATGATAAATATAAATAATTCATTTTTACTTAAGTGAAGATTTAGAACTTGAGATGATTGGATGAAATGGATTGAAACCAATCTTAGATTTGACAGTATGAAAATGGTACATTAAATATTTATTTTTTCAAGACAGTTTTTAACGTACTTGATTTATTTACCGCATAGATTTTAATGGAATAATATTCTAAAAGTAAATATATTGAAATAGTGTGCTGTTATACTTTATTTCAATACACATCTAAAGTTGAAACACACACACACAAATAAATAAATAATTTTATACCGACAGTATATTATTAAAATATCGTGGAGTGAAGAAATAAATATTTATTTTTTAAATGTTTCTTTTTTTCATTTTAATAATTTCCAACATAGTTGGAAAGTGCTCCAACTTTGGTAAATATACTCGGATTCTAATGTAATCGATATAGTTATTGAGGCTTACTATGGCATGTTTGTAATTGAAAACGAAGTGTGCCGCAATTTATAGTTCTTTTACAAGTACATTCAAAATATTCCCTTTACATTATGTATTATGGTGAAAAATCATTTGCGGTGTATTTTAATAATGTCACAGTATTTCAAATATAATGAAAATGATATGCTATTCTGAGGTGCACCAATACATGCTTTCTGTAGAATAGGGGATGCAAAGCATTTATTATTCATTTACAGGGTCATACAAAACAAAAATCGATTAGATAGTGGTGTATAGAGAAAAATTGTTTGGAGGTGTACTTAATAATTTTACACTATTTCAAGCATAAGGAAATTTATACATATTATTGAGGTGTATTATAAGATACTTACTGTAGAATACAATGTGCATAACAGCTACCGTTCATGTACAAGGACACACAAAATATTTCGGTTGCAGTATGATGTCTATGAGCGATAAATGTTTGAAGTTACGCTTTCAGTTTTCATATGCGTTTTTAAGTGTGACTAAACTTTTGCATACTACGTGGTGTGGATAACTTATATAAATCATATTCAGGGTTACAGAAAATAATTCGTAAGCATTATTGTGCATTAGCGTGAATTGCTTAAAAGCCTACACTAGTCACGCGAAAAAGTGAGAACGCTAATGTTAATCCTTTAGGGGCGTTATTTTCGAATTTCTCGCTTGGATATTAATATTTTTGAATGATTTTTTTGCGTAGGATAGCTGAGGATGATATACAACCGGGATAGTTTTTGCTTTTTCAATTTTGGTTTCAGATTTTTTTTTTTTTTTTTTTTTTTTTTTTTTTTTTTTTTTTTTTAGAAGGAAAAAGAAAACCTTTCACTTTTGGAACCGATTGGAATCGGTTCTGAAATTGAAACTATCCTAATATAAAAAAACTATAACCCAAATCGAAAAAGTAAAAATTAGTCTGGTTATTATACACCGTCCTCAGCTATCCTATGCAAAGAAAAAAAAAAGTATTCGAAAAGCTTAAAATCCAATAGAAATTTGGAAATAACGTTCCCATAGACGTTTATATGCATACATAGGCTTAACGTCACATTAGCGTTTTCCTTTCTTCCCGTGACTAGTGTGGTTTCTTAAGGGTGTTTTTTAATTGGGTTATGTATTTTACTACTGAACCTTATTTAATGTACCAGGAGATGTTTAGAGACATTCTAAGAGGCATCCCTAGTAGTTGATATTTTATTAAAGTTTACTATGGCATGTTCGCTGGAGTATATAGCATTTATAGTTCATTTAACAGGGACTCAAAAAAAAAAAAAATCTAGTTACATTATGGCGTATGGAAAAAAATCGTTTGCGATTCATTTTAATATGTTGCACTAAGAATGATTTTGAAAATGTTGCCGTTTGTGCGATGAAACGTGCGTTAATCTAAATAAGGGTATTTTATCCCTTTTATAGCATGTTGCACTATTTCAAGAATAATGAAATCGATATGCGTTTATGATGGTCACTTACATAAGCTTTCTGTAGAATATGGCTGCAAAGTATTTATAATTCATTTACAGGGTTACACAAAAGATTTCGGTTACAATTCTACCTATAAGCGATAAATGCTGGAAGTGCGAATTCAGTTGCTGTGTGTAGTTTTAAGTTAAAATGTTTGCATACTATGTGGTAAATATAAATTCTATAGATACTATTCAGGGCCTCTCAAAATAATTCTTAAGCAGTTACTATGTATGAGAGTGAATTGCTTAAAGATGTTTTTTATTGAGTTATGCATTTTCTATCTTAACTCTCTTCAGTATGTAAAGAGACGTCTGAAGAATAAAATTAATTCATATACAGGCTTACGCAAAGAACTGGATTCCTTGCGGTTTATGGATGGTAATTAATTTGTGAAAGTATGTTATCAATTATGTTATGCGTTTTTTTTCCTGAATTAAATTTTAGTTTATTATGAGGTGTGTTTAAAAATCTGTAGATAATATTCAGGGCTGTACAAAATTATTCGAGTGCATTTCAGCGCATTGGTGGGAAATTGCTGAAGGTGTATATTCGACTGCTTTATCCGTTTTGAAATTAGGCTAAATTTTAGCACACTATGTAGTGCTTATACCGATCTTTAGATCATGTACAGGGATGCACAAAAGAGTTCGCGTACCTTTCCGGCTATGGGTGTTAATTACTAAATTCTGGTTTTCAAATGCGTTATAAGTTTTCTATATTGTTTATTTAGAATCGGCAGTTTCATTTCTTTCATATTAGTTGTTTCAGGAGATTTAATTCTTATGAATTGCGACGCGAAATAAAATTACATGCCCAGATATTTTAGGACTTTTTATTATCCATGAAAACTTTTTATTATAACAGATGAGTTCTGCTCATGAACCCCCATTATCTCATTAATTTGATAATCGCAACTCTCTAGAATAAAATATCTTAAATCCGTATAAAATAATTAGACTATTGATTTTGTTATGATGGCATGAATAATTAGTTGGAACGATTAATTTTCTCATAAATTTTTGTAAATTATTGATAATTATTCAATATGAAATGACTGTTTGAATCATAGTTATTGAATTATAACGTCGCTGGGGGGATATACTGTTCTAATAAATAAATATTTAATTAGACTGTTGTTTGAATGATTATTATTGCATGATCTATTTTTTAAAGTACTTGAAGGTTTTTTTTTATATTAAGTCAGATGAAAAATAAAATTGTCTACTTGAATGCGATAGGATTCGAGTTTTCTGAGCCCTTCCCTCTCCTATCATCCCCTCACAATCCGGTAAGAGAAAATTAAATCAATTATTAAAATTCAGAGATGTATTCTGATTGATCAGCTGATCGTCCATCTTTGTATGTTTGTTGCCTATTTTGCTGTTTTTCTGGAAAATTATATTCAGATATCACAACATTATCCTTAAAAAAAAAAAAAAAAAAAAAAATTATAGAAAATAAATGTTATCTAAAGTGTGCATAATGTTTGATGTTTTTGCTATTGGATAAATATCATAAATGTTGCATTTTTAGGTGATTTCCATAATTCGTTTTTATTTCAGAACTATATTCTTCTTTTGTTGGGCACAAAGTTTCTATATTATAAAGAAAAAACATGCTCGTGAGTAACGCTGACGTCATATTGATGGTGACAACGACTTGAGCAATAGAGTGTTGCTTTTATTGCAATTTTTTTAACTTCTAAAAATCGCACAATTTTAATTTTTAAACCGTCAAATAGTAAAAAACTGATCTTTCAAATGCAATTTGTTGGAAAACTGTATCTCAATTTATTGACTTTTATTATGATTGTAAAAATAATTTTCAAGCATGATTAAAAAAAAAAAATCTTCATCTATGAGGTCGATTATAGAAGATCAATCCTTTGCATTTAAAACAATGCAAATAATTCGGTATTTGTTTGTTTCCGTGTAACATTCCATAACTAAATTGTCACGAGAGATTAAAACTTTACAAATAAATAAAACACGAATTTAACAGTTATGTAATTGAACTATGCGCTTAAACATTGAAATAATAAAAATCACAAAGGTTGCTATAATTTGTGAAAAGTTTCGCGCTTGAACGCTGGTATGCGGCTAATACGAACGTACTAAAAATGCTTTTTGATGTAACTATTGGGCAATATAAGAAAATATAATAAATGTAAAAATCTATCTGCGTTTTAAATAAACCCTTAACTACTGCGACAACAGTTGTCGCATAGTTACTGTCAGCGGTCACTGAGACCGCTTGATCGAAAGTTAAATAAAAGGCTCGATCGGAAGATGAATAAAAGGCTCGATTCACTCATAGATACTGTTTCAGCACAAAATTTTATGTATAGGACTATAATTAATATTCACACAGTGTTGTAGTCGTAAAAAAACCAGAGAGTATACGCTAGAGCCATGAATGTTCATGGCTAGAGTGTACGTTCTAACTTTATTTGAGAAACAGAGGGTATACGTAGCTTCTTAAAAATTTCGAGAAGGTATACGGCGTATACCTCCGTACACCCTCCACTACACCCCTGTATTCAACTATGCAGAAGTCTGTAATGATGGTGCTAGAGCTGCAAACCAAATAAAATTGTACTAGTAAGTTAAACTGTAAGTTACAAGCTAAAATGCGAAGATTAAAAAAAGCAGTGGTCTGTGAAACCGCTAACAGCAGATAAGGGTTAAAAGCGATTTTCATCTATGTTCTGTACACCGGGCAATATATCGGGTTTGTTGGTAGCCCGGGTCAGATTGCTTGGTTTTTATAAAATGGAAAATAATTTTATATCGTGGTCTATATGTAATTCTTTTAAAATTCTTAAATATAAAGTAATGCATAAAAACAAGTTTTTTTATAAACCTTCCATTATAGCGACCTCCTATTATAATGAATATCTCTGTGCGGCGAAAGGATTATTATAACGAGGGTCAAATGTATATAAATAGAGAAAAACTACCGTGATCGTTGGCTTGGCTGACTATCTCGCGCTTCGAAACCTCATTATCTAGCCGCACTTTCAGGTAACCCTTCTCATTTTTTATTCTGCCATTTTTTTTTTTTTTTTTTTACCTTTTCATTCCAAAAGTATAGTGATTGGAATCCCGCCAATTCAATCGTTCGCCTCCTGGCTTCAAGCAGTGTTCTTTTAGTGAAATAACGAACATTTCCATGTTCCGGACAAACTATACTCTGTTGGAGCTTTAGTGGTATTTCACAGTTTGCGTCTTTCATTCCTATAGAATTTACCGTATTTTGTTTGGTTTACTGGATACGTTTCAGTCTTTTTTTCCGAAGTTTTACATGAAATAGTTGATCCTCGTAATTAAAAAAAGTAAATTCAACTTCTCTCCCCCCCCCCCCCTCACACACACACACACACACACACACAGAGATGGACACAAAATTAATTTAATTCACAATATTTTCATTTTAATCAGATTAACATAATAATAATAACTACATAAACTTTATTAGGGTTGAGGATTTTTGACGGCCAATTATCTACTCGAGGGATATAGGCCCAGGGGAGAGTGCCCTCCGTGGGGGTCTTTCTAAGGGAACCTAACCCGTATTTACGCATGGAAATCAATGGTTCGAAGAGAACCACGAAAACTCCGAACGATTAGGCCGACGGGCGCGATTGAGTTCGAATCCAGCACCTCCCGTCTACCAGATTCGAGAGCAGAACCTCTCGGCCATTGGTGAGGCAAACTTTATTAGGCATTAGTAATTTTTAGTTTTATATGCTAAAATTTTTTTATTGGATTCGAGAGAAAAAAAAATTGAGAATTACAATACGATAAAGTTACATCTGCATAAAAATACATAATTTTTTTGCAATTAAATTTCCTTAAAATCATCAGAAACACTGAACAAATAATCGATAAATATGAATTTCATTTTTAACACTTTCCAACAAAGTTGAAAAGTGTTTATGACTTCGGTTTGTCTGGCCGTCTGGCCGTCTGTCCACGCTCTAACTCCGTAAATATGCTCGGATCGTTCTGAAATTTTTGGATGTTAGTGACCTCTACCATAGCACGTTCCCTATTTCAAATGAAGTTTGTAACATGCTTAGTTCATTTACAGGGACAGTCAAAATTTTCCGTTACATTACGGCCAATGGGAAAAAATCGTTTCAAATGATTTTTAATGGTGTTACACTCTTTCAAACATAGTAAAATTGATATTCATTTATGAAGCCCACTAAAATATGCATTCTGTTGAATATGCGGTGCAAAGAATAGTTATTGTTACAGGGCCACACAAAAGAATTCCGTTCATAATGGTATAGGGGAAATTGTTTGCGGTGTATTTGAAAAGATTTCAGATACTATATTGTATCCGAATTACTGTATATTAGTAATGATTGCTCGAAATGCATTTTTAATTATGATATGCGCTTTTTAGCACACAGGCTATCAAAGCCTGAGAGCTTATGTGCCCGCCCGTTCTGTATGTACGTACGTAACGCGATAACTCTTGATAGAAACATCCGATTTGCTTCAAAAATTTTTTCTAGGTTCATTGTGATAAGGCGCTTCCCTGATTAGTTTTGGGAGTTCATTGGTTAAGGATAAAGGGGGAAAAGGGGGTTAATCCACCCCCCTTAATTCAGATAAATGGGATTTTCATGCAGAATGATTCGATTTGCTCCGAACTTGGTATACCGGTTTATTATGTTAAGGAAATTCCCTGATTAGTTTTGGGGATTCATTGGTTAAGGATAAAGGGGGAAAAGGGGGGTGGGGTAGTCCACCATCCTTAATTCAGATAAATGGGTTTTTCATGCAGAATTATTCCATTTGCTCCGAATTTGGTATACCGGTTTATTATGTTAAGGAACTTCCCTGATTAGTTTTGGGGGTTCATTGGCTAAGGTTAAAGGGGGAAAAGGGGGGTTAGCCCACCCCTCTTAATTTAGATAAATGGGTTTTTCATGCAGAATTACTTGATTTTCTTCGAATTTGGTATACCGGTTTATTATGTTTAGAAACTTCTCTGATTCGTTTTGGGGATTCCTTGATTAAGGATAAAGGGGGGCTAGTCCACCCCCTTAATTTAGATAAATGGTTTTTTTGCAGGATCATTCGATTTGCGCCATATTTGGTATACCGGTTTATTATATTAAGGAGCTTCCCTGATTAGATTTGGAGGTTCGCTGGTTAAGTATAAAGGGGAAACGGGGGGCTATTCCCCTTCACTTATTTTTTTTGAGGGGCATTATTCTTTAAAACAATAATATACAATAATATACAATAATTATAATATACAATTACTGTGAATAGCCTGTGAGCTTAATGCCATCAGTTTAGCTGGGCACTTTTCTTTTTTATTTAGGGTTTCGTTCATCTGACGAAACCCTATCCGTCTCGCTCTTCTGTCTGTCACAGTTCTCATAAACTATACATGTTGGAGACTTGAAATTTTGCATACTTATAACTGAACACCACACGTCATACGACAAATCATAAAAATTTTGAAAAGTCGTACATTTAACCCTTTGGGCTCCCACATGTGTATTTTAAACAATTCTTTCTAAGTAAGCCCTAATTAGGTTGGAGGCGTGAAATTTTGCATACTTATAGATGAATACCTCACATCAAATTAAAAACCATAAAAGTTTGAAAAAGTCGTACATTTAACCCTTTGGGCTCCCACATGTGTATTTTAAACAATTCTTTCTAAGTGAGCCCCTAATTAGGTTGGTGGCTGAAATTTGGCATACTTATAGCTGAACACCTCACATCAAACGACAAATCAAAAAATTTTGAAAAAATCGTACATTTAACCCTTTGGGCTCCCACATGTGTATTTTAAACAATTCTTTCTAAGTGAGCCCCTAATTAGGTTGGTGGCTGAAATTTGGCATACTTATAGCTGAACACTTCACATCAAACGACAAATCAAAAAATTTTGAAAAAATCGTACATTTAATCCTTTGGGCTCCCACATGTGTATTTTAAACAATTCTTTCTAAGTGAGCCCTAATTAGGTTGGTGGCGTGGAATTTGGCATACTTATAGCTGAACACTTCACATCAAATGATAAACCATAAAAGTTTGAAAAAGTCGTATATTTAACCCTTTGGTCTCCCACGTGTGTATTTTAACCATTTCTTTCTAAGTGAGTCCCTAATTAGGTTGGAGGCGTGAAATTTGGCATACTTATAGATGAACATCTCACATCAAACGACAAATCATAAAATTTTGAAAAAATCGTATATTTAACACTTTGGGCTCCCACATGTGTATTTTAAACAATTCTTTCGAATTGAGCCCCTATTTAGGTTGGAGGCGTGAAATTTTCCAAGCTTATAGCTGAACACCGCATATTATACGACAAATCATAAAATTTTGAAAAAAATCGTACATTTAACCCTTTGGGCTCCCACATGCATATTTTAAGCAATTCTTTCTAACTGAGACCCTTATTAAATTGGAGATATGAAATTTTGCATACTTATACCAGAACACCTGACGCCAGGCGACATAATATAAAATCTTGAAAAAGTCTTACGTTTAACCCTTTGAGCTACCACAGATGTATTTTAATCAATTCTTTCTAAGAGAGCTCCTAATTAAATTGGAGACATGAATTTTTGCATACGTATAGCTGAATACCTCAGACCACACGGCAAATCATAAAATTTTCAAAAGGTCTTATATTATTTACTCCTTCGGGCTAACTTGTGTATTTTAAGTAATTTTTCTAACCTCCGCCCTTTTCACCCGTGAAGCATTTTTCCAACTTTTGCCGACACCCCTTTGACCATTCTTTCATATTATGCACCATAGCCTTACATATTTTAGTTCCACTTTTTACCGCCAGGGGCGCCTACTTATCTCGTGTGCTATCGGCCCAATCCCTTCGACTAATATATCTACGGATAGTATATAAAACGGAGTTTCGTTCGGATAGAGGTTTGGTTAGAATAGAGTGCGCCCGTGGTTGCGAAATATGGAACTAACAGATTTTTCAAAAGGATAAAGTGTTTTGAAAGGAATATTAAACGAAACCCTCTGTGCGATCTGTGATCACAGTTACCTACTTTTCACTATATTTATGCATACTATAAAGTGCGTATAAATATACTATGTGCGTATAACACTATAAAGTGCGTTCATACACAGAGCTACAGAACTGAATTCGTAAAGGTTACTGAGTATGAGCATAAATTGCTTAAAGGTGGGTTTTTAAAGGAGTTATCATTTTTCGCTGAACTGAATTTAGTGTACTAAGAAATATTTGTAGAATATAGATAAAATGATGTTGAGGGCCACGCAAAGAGTTGGATACATTGTCGTAAATGGGTGATAATTTCTTGAAATGTAATTTCAGTAGTTTTAAGCGTGTTTTAATTTGAATTAAATTTTAGCTAAATAGTGGCATGTAACAAAGGCACTAGGTAAAATATAGGGCTGTTCAAAAGTATTCAAGCATGTTTCCATCTATTAGTATAAGTTGCTGAAAGATGAATTTCAACCTGTTATGCATTTTCTTGCTAAACTAAATTTTCCCATTATATAGTATATATATCAACATACAGATCGAATACAGGGCTGTTCAAAAGAATTGGAATACATATTTGGCTATGGGCAGTATCAGATTTTTAAATGTTTACTTAGTTATCTTATTTACCTTATTTTCCAAGTAACGAAGTTTCATTAAAGCTTTCAGGGAGTGTTGGAAAGTGTTTCATAATCTATGCTGTACGCATGATTTATCTTACTTGTTTAAATATTAAAATGCTTGGAATAAGGCATTCGTTAATTTTTTGTACTTGATAGGTTAATAGTGGGCCAAAACTTCTCCCAAACGAAGAGCTTGACTAAGTCGCTGCTATTAAAATAAGATTTATTTTGTCCAAAAATGTAATATTTTTCAAAATTATTTCCCCCCTCTCCATTTATGGTATAAATTTACAAGTAATTGCAACTTCAGTTAAATAGAATAAGTTTATTGATAGGATGCATTGACATTTACATAATTTAAAATACAAAGAAATTTCAAATGAAATACCGCAGGCTTTGGTCTTGTCTGCAGGACTTGTCTATAGGGTCTTGTCTACGTATAGCATTATTCTTCAGCTCTAAGGCGGATCTAGCCCATGATTTAGAGGAAGGTCACGTCTCCTAATATTATTTTTACCGGCGTCGAACGACACTTTTAAACTTTTGATTTACAGTGTTAAAAAAAAAAAAAAAAAAAAAAAAAACGGATTAAAAAACGGAGATTCTACTTGCAATCTAGACGCCAGTACTATTTCCGTATTTTTACAGAAATTTTTCCCCACATAAATTACAGAAAAAATTCCGTTTTTAATTAGAAAAACGGAAAATTTCCTGTAATTTATCTGGAAAAATTTCCGTAAAAATACAGAAATAGTAGTGGCGTCTAGATTGCCAGTAGAATCTCCGTTTTTTAGTCCTTTTTTAACACTTTCCAACAAAGTTGAAAAGTGTTTATGCATTCGGTTTGTCTGTCATTCTGTCCACGCTCTAACTCCCGTAAATATACTTGAATTTTCATGAAATTGCTAAGGGTTATTTAGGGTCACCAAAGCATGTTTGGTATTGTATATGAAGTATGTAGGATTAATCGTTCGTTTACAGGGGCACTCAAAAGTATTCCATTACATTATGGTATAGGGGGAAAAATCGTTTGCAGAGTATTTTAATGACATTATGCTATTTCAAATGTATTGAAGCCCCACCAGTGGCTGAGAGGTTCTGCTCTCGAAGCTGGTAGACGGAAGGTGCTGGGTTCGATCCCAATCGCGCCCGTCGGCCGAATCGTTCGGAGTTTTCGCGGTTTTCTTCGAGCCATGGATTTCCATGCGTAAATACGGGTTAGGTTCCCTTAGAAAGACCCCCACGGAGGGCACTCCCCCCCCTCGGGTCTATATTCCTAGTGTAGATAATCGGCCGTCAAAAATCAACCAACATCAAATGTATTGAAACTGTTATAAATCACTGAATTTCACTACGATCACGTTAAAACAGGACATTCATAGCATTTTTTATTCATTTACAGGGACACACAAAAGAAATCGGTTACAGTACTATACTGTCTTTGAGTAATAATGGCTGGAGTGCACGGTTTAAAATTCGGTATGCGCTTTTAAATTTAATTAATTTTTTGCATCTTACTCTTATATATAAATTCCATACTTCAAATACAGGGCTGCACAAAAGTATTCACGTACCGTTCTCCTTAATAGATGAAATTGCTGAAAGTAAATTTTCAACTGAAGTATATGTTATCTCTTAAGTGAACTAAATTTTGACTTGTATGTAGCTAATAGATTCAAATCTATAAATCATATACAGGGCTGCTGAAAAAATTCGTATAATTTTCCGATTGTGGATGGGAACAGCTGAAATTGGGTTTTGAAATGTATTATGCGTTTCCATATGGTTCAATTAGACGTAATATTTTAATTTTTTAAACAGTGTAGTTTTGTTACATTATTCTGAATGTGTTGGAAAGTGTTTCAAAATCTATGCTTGACGCATGATTTTTTCTTACTTGTTTTTTACAATGTATGTTTATTTTATTTGTACTTTTTCAAGCTAATATATGTGAACATAAGTCTTCAATGTATTAAAAATGGTTTGTGATTTTATTAATAGAAAAAATACAAATAAAATAATAATAAATCACGAAATCTTTTAAAAAAATGTCATTTGCCATCGGTAAAAATCTCAGAAATTCTGTGATTAAATAAGACGAATATTCCTATTCGGAAATAATGGTATAGAAAAATAAGGATACTAATCACACTATAACGCGCGTGAATGTAACTCTTATCCTGGAGAGATTAATCTTTAATATCTCTCTCTATTCTAAAACTAGTATGTTGTGGCCATCACAAAACTTTCTTCTATATAAATCACGTCAATTAAATCATTTAAAGAGTACAAGAAATAACAACGATTTAGCACCAATTCATATCAAAGTATATCTGAATTTGAAGTTGGATGAAAATTCGTGCATAGTTCTTGAGATAGAGCTATAGCGGAAATTCTGAAAAAAATGTAGCATAGCAGCGCCACCTGTTGAGCGATTTACACCAAAAGTACATAGCACTAAACGATATCAAGGTATACCTGAATCTGAAGTTTGTTGAAAATCCAAGCATTAGTTCTTGAGATAAAGCTATTGCGGAAATCGCAAAAAATACAGCATAGCAGCGCCACCTGTTGAGCAATTTATACCAAAAATTAAACGGCACTAATTTATACATCAATTCATGTCAAGGACTAACTAAATCTGAAGTTTGATGAAAATCCGTGCAATAGTTCTTGAGATACAGCTCTTGTGGAAATCGTGAAAAATGCAGCACAGCAGCGCCACCTGTTGAGCGATTTACACCAAAAATTAAACAGCACTAATTTATACATCAATTCATGCCAAGGACTAACTAAATCTGAAGTTTGATGAAAATCCGCGCAATAGTTCTTGAGATACACCTCTTGTGGAAATCGTGAAAAATGCAGCACAGCAGCGCCACCTGTTGGGAGATTTGCACCAAAAATTAAGCAGCACTAATTTATATCAGGGACTAACTGAATCTGAAGTTTGATGAAAATTCGTGCATTTTTTCTTGAGTTAGAGCTATTGCGATAATCATGAACAATGCAGCATACCAGCGCCACCTGTTGGGCGATTTTCACAAAAAAGTAATCAGCACCAAACTATATCCTGGACTAACTGAATCTGAAGTTTTATGAAAATCCGTGCAGTAGTTCTTGAGATACAGCTATTGCAGAAATCGTTAAAAATGCCGCATAGCAGCGCCACCTGTTGGGCGATTTTCACCAAAAACTAATCAGTTCCAGTTTATATCAAGGTCTAACTAAATATGAAGTTTTGTGAAATTTCGTGCATTAGTTCTTGAGATAGAGCGCCCACAAAATTTGTGTCACATACGGACAGACAGACAGACGGACAGACAGACAGACAGACAGACAGACTCACAGACAGACATTTTGTAAAAACATGTTTTTTTGAATCTCTGACTCATAAAACGTGTAAATCCGTCGAAAACTGGAATTCGAAAATTTTCATGAAACCAATACTTTCTTCTTGTAAAGATAGAAGAAAGTAAAAAGTAATAACGCTGTCACCGCGGCAGTAAATGAATTTTTTGTGACCTAGGGTCTACCTTCGTTAATATTAAGAAAACTACTGCACACAAAAATGTGACAATTGGTAGTATTATAGAGAAATGTTTGATAAACACGCTGAAGCAGACAATTTTTAAATCAAAGATTTTTTTTTTTGGAGATATTTAATGTTAAAGTTGGTCAGAATCGTTCCATTAAAAAAGTTTTATAGGAGCAAAAACTATACACAGGAATTTAATAATTTTTTCTAAGAATATACATTAGAAGCTCCCGATGAGCAGACTGAATTGATTTTTTTTTAATTTGACTCATTTTTTGAGGGTTTATTTCCATTTTAAATTCAAATTTTCAGCATTTCGAGAGATATTTTTTACATATTTTAGGAAAAAAATTATTATTTTAAATTGTTGCGAATTGTAAAAACAGCGCTAAGAAATAAAAAATTCATTCCTTCAAATAAAAAAAAATTATTTACACGTGACTATTACAAACAGAAAAAAACACCCTTTCAAATTAGAATTAAATGATTACGTATTAAAAGCAGGAAAAAATTAAAAATTACGTCATGGAAACGATATTTACACATGGATATTAAAAGAGAAAGAAAATTTAAAAATATTAAATTCATTAATATGCGTTAAAAGCCGCAAATGAAGAAATTTGAGTCCTATTTAAAATGGCCAAATAATAATATTGCCAAACAGTTTAAATTAAAAAATATATTTACAGGAGACATTTATTTTACATTTCTAGATGATCTTTTAAACTATTGTTGCCAATTCTAAGGCAGCGCAAATAAAAATATTTCCTTTCTAGCAACAAAAGTATTTTCACGTGAATATTAAAAAGAGAAAGAAAACTTTAAAATAATAAATTCATTAATATGCGTTAAAAGCCGTAAATAGAAGAAATTACGCCATATTTAAAATGACCAAATAATAATATTGCAAAACAGTTTAAATTTAAAAATATATTTACTCGAGGCATTTATTTTATATTTTGAGATGATCTTTTTAACTGTTGTTGTGAAGACAGCGCAAATAATATTTCCTTTCTAACAACAAAAGTATTTTCACGTGGATATTAAAAAGAGAAAGAAAACTTTGGTGAAAATTACGTCAGATTTAAAACGGTACATTTAAAATATCTTATTTAAAACCATTTTCTTTTTGCGTTGTTAAAAAATTACCAGGAGGCAAAGACTCTGTTTACATAGTTCATTTTATATTAACTTTTTTTTTCAAATGTTTAACTGATTTTATTTAATCAAACATGAAAACAGTCAGTTAGATGTTTTAACAGCAGCTGATCCGGTCTTAAAATTCCCAAATCAAATGGGAATGAATGTAAGCCCGTTTACAGGGATATCGACTTTTTTTTTTTTTTTAATTACAGTTCAATCTTCCGCAATCTTTTTAAAGCCGAATAAATCAGCGTGTCTTTAGAGTTTGCAGTGTCTCAATGGGGGTTGGCGAGCATAGGTCGTAGGGGGCAGAGCCCCCCCCCCTAGTTAAAAAAAAGAATTATATATATGTACCATATTCTTGGACGAAGAGAGTATCTGCCTTTTATAGTTTCGCTATTTAGAGTAAACACCTGTTTCAGTTTTAACCACAGTTACGAATACTTTTTAAGATAACCACATTCTTTGCATGAATACGAAAGTTACCCGGATGTAAAAGAATTCTATAGGCGTAAATTGTTCTTGACCAAAACATTGTCATGCTGTCGTTGATGTGTCGCTATTCTAAAACTATAATTAAAAATATATATATATATTTATGCATCAATTCGCTAAATTTGTGATATGAAATTGATATACAGATAAGAGATGTGGTTTCAATATTATGACAACCCCTATTAACTATTGAGGCATAGCTAGATTTGCATGGTTGCATCTCTTTGACGATATACATATACTAGCGCATTTTCTCTTTCTGGTGAAGCTCAAATGAGCCGCATACTGCTTTTGATTAAATATGTTCTTGGCAAGAGTGGTGGCACTTTACTTAGCAGTTTAGATGGCTAAACAAGTAAATTAAAATATATTTCTTTTACTCATTTCTTTTAAGGAAAAACTATTGTTTTTAAAATACTAGAAGACAGATAACAGAGCGATCTTAGCGAGCATGTGCATTCTTAAAGTAACATGTGTACCATATTTAAGTCCATGCTCAAGTAGTTCCACAACAAACGCAATGAATTGGTCAATTTATAACGTTCTCTCCGTATTTAAACCCTTAAAAAATAGATTTTTTTGAAAAGCTTTCCTATATTGCACACGCTAGAAGCGACTGACTTAATTTTAAAATGCCTAGAATAATTATTTCTAGAGTTGCCCCACCAGTGGCTGACAGGTTCTGCTCTCGAAGCTGGTAGACGGGAGGTGCTGGGTTCGAACCCAATCGCGCCCGTCAGCCTAATTGCTCGGAGTTTTCGTGGTTTTCTTCGAGCCATGGATTTCCATGCGTAAATACGGGTTAGGTTCCCTTAGAAAGACCCCCACGGAGGTCACTCCCCCCTCGGACCTATATCCCTAGAGCAGATAATCGGCCGTCAAAAAATCAACTAACCAGCCAACCAATTATTTCTAGAGTATTCGAGTTTTTTAAAATCCGTTCTTAGGTAGCATTTAAATCCTAAAAGTACCCCTAAATTGCGGCAATATAAAACTATATTTATCGGTTATCTTCTACCAGATTTACTTGATGATTTCCTACATATATAAACGGTACTTGTCTGTTATTTCTGGTCATAGAATGGACCAAAAATGTTTTAAAAATGGCTTGATATCAAACCTGTTTGTTGATCAGTCTTAAAAACTATATAGTTCTTGCGACAGTAGCGGTAAACTTATCTTCCCAATTTGAACTCATTTGAAACATCGTTCAGGCGCTATCTAGTTCACTCAAATGCACACCATACACACATATACATACAGACATCATCTTTAAAACACCAAAAACGGACTCAGAGGTCCTGCAAGGAAATACAGTAATCTGTTATCATTTGCAAGTTTTAATTATTCGCGAAATAGAAAGTGCAAAACATTTCAACATTCGCGAATTTTGTTTTATAAAGAATATTTTTGTTACAAAGTAAACTCACTTTGTTTTACCAATTCTATGAACTGGACACCTATCGTATAGCCTATTGTATTACTGTATGCCCTAAGTCGCGAGAACTTCAGCCCTTGTGTTGAGGAAAAATATAGATGTAATTTTCTTTATTTTTTATGCAGATTTTTTTTTTTTTAAATTTTCTAAAATTCCAAATTTTTATTGCAGGTGAAATATTTTCTGCAAAAATTGTCGGTGGAATTTTAAAACACCAACAACAGTTTGTTGGAAAAGCAATAGAATGAGATTCTTCACTGGTGAAGAGTCTTAAATTTAATATAGAAATCGAGGCCGCAACTTTTCCTTATGTGGAGGAAACGAAAGATCTGTTCTGTTAAACACTCGCACACCACTAAATTTTTTCCGTCATCAACTAGGAAATAAATTTTGTAAAGTATGTTTATAATTATTAATAGTTTATTTAACGCATGTACTGTTAATGTATAATGCTTAATAAATATACTTTTTGAATTTAAATTGCTCTTTTCCATAATATATATATATATAAGACCTAACTCTCTTTTAAGCACGGGAAGATAGTCTCAACATTCGCGAAAGTTTACGCGAACCTAACCCTCGCGAATGTTAAGGGATTACCTTATACCCATATCATACGCACATACATATACCGGGTGTCCCAAAAAGGACTGACTGATTTTAAAATTCAAAAACTTGTAAACGGTGACAGATATTTAAAAAATTCTTGCAGGAGGGTTATGCATAAGGTCAAAAATTTTTTTACAGTGATTTTCAATTTTAGTTCGAATTACAAACAATAGATGGCGCTGTAAGCAATAGTCGCTAAATACAGGCTCGATTTCTGGTCCTTTATCTTGTTCCATGCGGAAAATGGAGATGGAAATGTATTATCCGGGCCACGAAGTACCAAAAATCGAGCCTGAATTTAGTGGCTATTGATCGCAGCGCCATCTATTGTTTGTAATTCGAACTAAAATTGAAAATCACTGTAAAAAAACTTTTGACCTTATGCATAACCCTCCTGCAAGAATTTTTTAAATATCTGTCACCGTTTACAAGTTATTGAATTTTAAAATCAGTCAGTCCTTTTTGGGACACCCGGTAGAATCGCCGTAAAAATAGCAAAAGCGTATTTAGGGGAACGCAAAACATAAAGTTACACCAAAATTTCACAGTCGGGTTTTTTTTTTTTAAATTATAACACTTTCCTTGCACTATATGCATCTAGAAAGTAAAAAATAAAATAAAAATAAAAGTTTGTTCATTTTTATAAATGAACCAACGAACCGAGCCCGAAATCGAACCGAAAGATCGTTATGTTTAAGTAAACGGGAACGTAAACTAGAGCTGTTGAAACGAAATATTATGTTTTAACTGAACCGGAGCGATAACAGAGAAAAAAAAAACAGTTACAGATCGAGGCCCTGTAAAATAGTCTTCTAATCTATAATTGTTAAAGTAATTTGACTCATATCGATAACACTATTAATAAATGTTTAAAGAGTTAAGAAAATGCTTTAAAAGAAACGCTAGAGCTTCATTCGTTTGGAATAATGCAAGAAACGCATTTTTCAAACTGACACTTCTTTCCGCAGCAGTATTGAGATAAGGACTATCCATTTTTCTTCTCCGCATCTCTTATTGATTATTATGTTTGCTAATCCGATCAATGGATTATAATACGCATCGTTTCCGGTTTTTGATAAGTTTGTAACAGAGAATGTTTAAAAAGTTTTGCTGCTAGTAAGGCAACAGGTTGTGGCATGGCAGAAAACGTAGTCAAAAATGGGATGAAATACGCGTGATTTAAATGCTGTCATCATAACGGGTTAAACATACATTGGTCTAAAAAAAAAAAAAAAAAAATTGGGCAAAGTTGCATTGCTATATTTAAAGTACTACAGTATTTTGATGTTAAATTATTCCATTAGTGTAAAAGGAAATACACTTAAAAATCTTTGTTACGCCAAACTTCCAGCAACATATTACGTAGTTTAATTTTTATATATTTTTAATTATATTTGTACAATACAATCATTACAATACATTGCATTCTGGCAAAATAAAACTAGTAATTAAAAAAAAAAATTACTAATACTTTTAATCAGTTTTATCATTCTAGATGTCAGAGAGTTTTTTAAGAGTATGTTTGGGTTTTTTCCAAGATTTTTTGATAGCTGATTTTATTCTGTCTTTATTGGCCTAACACTTGCCTTTTGTATAAATATTTCTTGCTAATATTTTCCACAGGTTTTCTACTCGATTTAAGCCAGGGCTCTTTGAAGGCCTCTGGATCAACGAGACTAAGACTCCATCTGCTTTAAACTATGAGTTTAATGATGATACATGAAATTGGAGCATTATCCTGCTGGAAAATGTATGCACCTGATGTAATGAGAGGTAATAATGTAACGAGAAAAAATTAGATGATAAAATCAACTCCAGGGAAAAAAATCGAACTCAGACGCCGATCTTCGAACCAGGAACCTTTTGAATAGCAGGTAAACCACGGAGCCATCTAACCCACGCAAAAAAGACTGAAATTAAAGTTATGTTTTAAAATCTAAATCTCAGAAATGGTCGGATGTCATTAAATTAATTCATTTAATCACAATAATATAAACCTTTTTCAAAATTCTATGATTTGTCGTGTGATCGGAGGTATTCAGCTATAATGCAAAATTTCAAGTGTCTAACTTATATAGTTTTTGATAGTCTAAGATCCGGTCTAAGAAATACACTGCTCAAAACAATTAAAGGATATTTGAAGTTTTATATAAAATAAAGATATAAACGAAATTTTTTTTGCCTAAAATAGAAGAAGAGAATCACAAATGCAAATTTTTCTGGTTTTCAAACTGTGGAGTATGCAAATTTTGAGTTCGACGTCAAAAACGTCGCTTCAGCGGCAGCGAATGAAATTTGACTTTCAACTGGATAAAAGAGAATGAAGACAAGGATGATCGGCATTCAGTGATTGTTTTGTTTCGATGAGTACGATGTCTCAGCGAAGTCATTTGACAGATTCAGAAGCTTTGAGAATTGTTGGTAGGTTAGAAGGGGGCCAAACTCAAGCCGAAGTAGCGCAAGCCATTGGAGTGTCACAAAGTGTCATTTCCAGGATCTGGAACCGTTTTTTGGAGAGTGGATGTGCAGGCCGAAGACCAGGGCAAGGTCGTAGACGGGCAACAACGCCCAATGAAGATCGGTATTTAGCGTTAACAGCTCGGAGACACCGAACCATGAACGCTACTCTTCTCCAACAACACCTTCGCTCGGCTACAGGCACCACGATTTCAACTCAGACTGTCCGAAACCGGCTCCATGCTGTAGGTCTGTATGCTCGCCGACCGATGGTATGTGTTAGATTAACATTAAGGCATCGTCGCGACTGCAGGGAGTGGGCAACCGAGCATGTCAACTGGAGGAGAAATGAATGGAGCAATATTTTGTTTTCTGACGAGTCCCGTTTTTCTGTGCATCCGGATAATAGGCGTATTTTCATCTGGAGGGACCGTGGCAGTAGGAATAATCCTGCGTTCGTGCACGAAAGTGTCAGATTTGGCGGTGGAGGAGTGTTGGTGTATGGTGGCATCTCCATTGACGGGCGCACTGACCTCTACATCATTCGAGATGGAGCTCTGACTAGTCGCCGATATAGGGATGAGATCCTCAGACATATTGTAGTCCCTTACGCTGCAGCAATCGGAGATAACTTCATTTTAATGGACGATAACTGCAGGCCACATCGTGCAAACCTGATGGAGGATTTCCTTTTCGAGGAAGGAATCGTTCGAATGGAATGGCCAGCGTGTTCTCCAGACATGAATCCAATCGAGCACGTTTGGGACGCTCTAGGAAGACGAGTTTCTGGCCGCCAACAACCCCCACAAACTCTCCAAGAACTGGAAAGAGCTCTTCTGGAAGAGTGGGGCAGAGTACCCCAACTCGTCATTAATAGCCTCATTGAGTCCATGCCTCAAAGGTGTTCAACGTTGCTGGCCGCCCGTGGAAACCATACCCCCTACTGAAAATGATTTTCTTTGAAGAAAACACCTTTTCTTATTCTTTTTTTCTCATATGCACAAATTGTGTTTTTGTCCTTTAGTACACAAATGCGCAATAAAATGCATTTTTTTCTGCCAAACATGTGTAATTTATTCTCATATAACCTACTATGTCTGTCGACCATGTATCAATCAGCTAAACAGTTTACCAGATACAAAATCCATCTAAAGCTGCAATATCCTTTAATTGTTTTGAGCAGTGTATATACCCTCATTTGTTATTTAATGATAATAAAAAATATCTGCTAGATAATGTATACATTTATACATCGCAAATTGGTTGCCTAGCTAAATCACGTGTCGATAATGTTAAACAATAAAATGTTTAATTACATTTTTTTGATCAACTTCCTCGATTAGTTATTTATGAAAGTCGAGAATCAGCTGAGAGAATATACCCCAAGGACTTGAAAAAATAAAGGTTGCCTACTCTCTCTTCTGCGCAACTATGGGATTGCCAGGTATAAACAGGTAAGTAAGCGTTATTAATATACCCTCATAAGTTGTTTAATCGAATTACACATCAAATGAAAGCTTATTTTATTCCCAATCCAACCGTATTAGGTTGTCTTATTAAAAAGTTTGCTGAATAAATGGTTGCCTAGATTTAAGATGTTCAATTTTCTGCGTGAGCATTGAGAGTGACAGAGAAACGTTGCGCGCGCAATTCCATTTGACAGACAAAGATGTAGTGAGGCATGTGAGCTTAATTCATTAATAATTAATATGTGCATCATTAATTTGTTTCTTCGGTTTTCAAGAAGTATCCGGTGTAGTGATTTTGAGCTGTATATAGACTCTATTTACAACATGTCCGACTTGTTCTTTTTATTGAACCCGCCAAATTATGCCAGGTGGTCCATTATGTGCGACAACAAACTTATGAAGACGCAGAGCAGCAATTTGCGTATGGTATCTGAATTTAGACGGGGAGCATTTGGTATCCGACGTATCAAATCTGGTTTCTCCCGATCACCGGTTGACTTGACGTTAGAACAGACCCAAACACCCGAAAATCCGATTTTAACCGCTGACTCATAGGTTTACTATTGTGTTTTCCTGCTCCCAGCCCTCCATGTTTTCGTACTTTGGGGTACAGGAAAACACAATGGTAAACCTACGAGTCAGCCGCTAAAATCGGGTTTTCCGGTGTTTTCCACCAATATATGAGTTGGCAGACCGATTGCGTTTTAATATGCAAATCAAGATTTAATTAATCCTAGAATTTCGTCCTTGAACTTGATGAGGTGACTGTCTGTGTTGCCGGCTCCTAGTCTGTATAAGAAATACGCTAAATCCGTTCGTTGAGAGTATCGAAAGAAATGTTCTATTCAATATTTCAATTGGTAAGGCAACCTCTACTGAAGTTTCTGATTTTCTAATCAACGTTAAGTCGGTTGGAAATCAACAAAAATTGACGTTTATTTCAGAATGCAATTCTACTCCTGGAAGGTTCGAAAAACCGATAAAGCGTAACAAAATCCAGAATTTCGCTTCACAGTTTGTCGTTAAAGCTCAAACCAGCAAAGATAAAACTCAAAAGGCCGTTCTTAAAATGGAACGAGACATCTTTGGCTGATTACTTGCGATTAGTATTGAGAAAGGCATCAACATAGAGTACTGCTTAACGTTTCCATTAGCGCCCTTGCCGCCTGCGCTTTCTCGTGTACTGGTGACTTGCTAAAAACTGACAAATCCAAACTAGTCCCAATATTAAAGTCTAACGTCGAAACAATTGAGCCTACTGGTATCGTTATTGAAATAATAGATGGTTTTTATTACCTGTATATTATCGGATCATCTATGCCGCAAACATTTGACAAGGTTGCTGAATCGATCTTAATAAAAATGTGCTCAAGTAACGCCTCTGAAATAGACATAATTTTTGATAGACACATTACAGCCTCTATCAAAGACTGTGAACGTCAAAGTCTGCTGGAGTTCGATAGACCATATGTCATCCAAGGATTGCATCTTGATTGCTTTAACTGTACTGAGCTTGCAATGAAATTGGGCTCTACTTTATGCCTGGGCCTGCCAGCTTTTCACGCATTTACGGGCTGTTATTACACAGAGGCTTTTTATAATAAAGTGAAAGTCAAGCCTTTTAAAATATTTTCAAGATGAATGGATTTCCAGGAAATATTCGCATCATTGACGGATCCAGCAGATGTATTCCTAGAAGATAAAATTCAACGTGTTCAAAAGTTTACTGCCCTTCTTTATGGGATCAAGCAATGTTATAATATCAATGACGCTAGATATCAGCTGTTCCAAAAAACATATTCAATGAACAAAGACAAAGAGCATTTCACGAAGAAGATTAAAGGCATCGACTCCAGTATGATTCCACCGTGCTGGATCTCACTGAAACAGAAAATTTTGCGCACAATATATGTTAATTCTATGTGGCTTCATGCAATCGATGCATGCTGCGTTTAGTCAATCCTGAAGATTGTGGTTATTTTTTGGATGGCTATTTGCAGCCTACGTGGTTTTTAAAGGGGACCCAACACCCTTACAAGTTAACGACGTATTAAGAGAATCGAGAAACAGAGAAAACGATGAAGAATTAGAGTTAGATTCTGACATCGCACTTCTGACGATTCTGAATCTGAATAAGTGTTTTATATAAAAATTTTGTATTTTGCTATTGATAAATTTATGTATTAATAAAAAAAATATCTATATCATTATATGACATTTTATTTAACTTTTACCAGTATTTAATCCGCGCTTAAACGATCGAAAAAAATCTCCTTTTGAAAGACGCGTACATTTTGAACGGAAAAAACTTCTTATTTCATAATTATTTGTTGTCGCTAATAAACGAATGCGTGAGTGAAAAAAATTTGATATCGTTGTTAATATTTACAATATCGGAGAAATCTTTAAAAAGTTCTCGCTGCATCTTTGTCTGTCAAATGGAATTGCGCGCGCAACGCTTCTTTGTCACTCTCAACGCTCACGCAGAAAATTGAATATCTTAAATCTAGGCAACCATGGATTCAACAAACTTTTTGGTAAGGTAACCTAATACGGTTGGATTGGGAATAAAATAAGCTTTCATTTGATGTCTAATTCGATTAAATAACTTATGAGGATATATTAATAACGCTTACTTATCTGTTTATACCTGGCAACCTCATAGTTGCGCAGAGGGGAGAGTAGGCAACCTTTATTTTTTCAAGTCCTTGGGGTATATTCTCTCAGCTGATTCCCGACTTTCATAAATAACTAATCGAGGAAGTTGATCAAAAAAATTTAATTAAACACTTTATTGTTTAACATTATCGGCACGTGATTTGATTTAGCTAGGCAACCTATTTGCGATGTATCAATGTATACATTATCTAGCATACATTCTTTATTATCATTAAATAACAAATGAGGGTATATGTTTCTTATACCGGATCTCGTACTATGAAAACAAATTCTGTGACAGGCAGACAGAGAAGTGAGACGAATAGGGTTTCGTTAGATAAACGAAACTCTAAAAGAAGTTAGTCATCACCCGGTACCTAAGAATAACGCTCTTGAACAATGAGTCATCCCCGCGGTACCTATTTGAAAGAACGCACTCTGTCAGTGCAGCTAAAGCCATTG
The DNA here is from genome assembly GCA_963932465.1 of Maratus speciosus. Taxonomy (NCBI): domain Eukaryota; kingdom Metazoa; phylum Arthropoda; class Arachnida; order Araneae; family Salticidae; genus Maratus; species Maratus speciosus. Next base: position 302,237,754 of record OZ010788.1, read on the forward strand.
GCGGGTGTGGTTGGTTGTAATAATCCGTGTTCTGCGAGTTCAGTAACCAATACTACTTCCATTTATGCAAGTTCTTACTTTAATTTTGTATAGTTTCCGTCATACAGTCATATGTCAAACCTGTAAATGACTATAGTTATTGTATTTTTTTTTTAATTTTCGTTATTAAACGCCGTTGGTTTTCTGGGTCTGCTCTCTTGCCAGGTTGCATTTGGCAGAGGGGATTTTTCTGCCGGGGGTTTTCTGCCTTTGCCATTTTTGGCTGGCTCCCCGGTAGAGTGTTCCCGTTCAATGTTCCTTGTGTAGTTTTCATATGCAAATAAACTTGGTCACTTTGCGAATTTTATACTTTTCCAGCAATATCTCCAGGCTGTATAATAAAAATCTGATGACAGCTGGAGGAAAACTGATTTCATTTTCAGATTCAGCATAAAAACAACAATTGGCACTGTGAACAGTGTCCGACCGAAAAAAGTTTTTCGAGTCGAAAACTGCAGCGGTTATGCACATTATTACATTCGGACTCATTTAAAATTTGTTGTTGATATACATATATATTTCAATCATGTTAAAATTAAAAATAGCCGTGGCGAACTAATTATTAAAAGCAAGCATTTTGGAATCAAAGATATTCTCTAACATATGATGATTAAAAAAGAAAGAACGGATGCGAAATAAGTCGGAGGCCCCCGGTGCTTCTGTTTGAGCGTTTATTTTCGTGATGGTCGACGACCGGAACTAACATCCAGTCGCACTTCTATTAATTGTTTGCTCCCCTGCCGTTAACATCGCAACGCTATAAAGACACACTTACAGGAGACCAGCGTTTAAGTAAATGGCTGTGAGAGAGTGATAATCTCTAGCTGTTACATAAGACAAACAAGCATGGGCGTCAGAAAGGGGGAAGGGGATCGGGGAGGGCCAATGTCAGTCCTTTGATCTTGAAATTTAGCTAATATTTTTTCTTTGATGATTAAGAGTAAAATTTATTCTTTCCAAGTGATTTAAAGTAATGAAAAGTCTATTAGGAAATCGTATTAACAATTTTTCTTAAGAAAGACTCTGCATCCTTTAAAAACAGAAGGGTTCTGCTTAACTTTAAAAACAGGGTTCCAGGGGTGTGTGTGTGTGTCGGGGGGGGGGGGCAGGGTCATTCTGACGGAAAAAAGAAAGTATTTGAATTCTCTAATTTGAAAAAAGCTAGTAGAAACTTACTTTTGTATATTTAGTATTTATTAATTAAAGTACCCGGCGTTGCCCGAAATTTTAAGAATATTTGTTTTGAAAAATTAATTTCAAAATTAAACATACAGTATAAACAAACAATAAAAAAAGCAGTAAAGCCACTTTTATTTCAGTTCTTCACTAAGAATGAGCTCTAGGGAAAAGCAAGTTGGAAAACCGCTTTATGTACAATTGTTGAGACTCTGAGCAATTTACATCTGCAATTCCGTAGAAAAAATGCATATCAACCCTTTTCCTATTAGTGAAGAGCAACATCTTTCGATACATTCCTACCGCGATTGACAGTTGAACACTCGGATCAGCGGCTTTTATGCATTAATCGAGGCGAAATTTTGCATGCGCGTTGTTATTCTTCTCACTTTACATTTGCCTGCTGTTAGTGTCGTTTTTCTTTCGATAACTCGCAACAGGAATGGAGCTTTAATGTTTGTATGGACCAAGATTCCAAATGCGCCAGTACCTTTGCGTTTTATTTCCGACCATGCATTCTCTGATGAAAGTTGTTTGTTTAGATGGTTAGATGTTAGTTTGCTTTTCATTATCACCTCTTAAAAAATTGCCCATATTTTATGAAACACCCTATATATGGAATAGATTTCAAAATGTCGAAAACAAATTTAGAGAAACTCAGAATGTTAAAATATGTCAATATTTTCATAATCGGGTTTTTATCATGTTTCAATACGTTTTTTCAAACTCATATGGCGTTATATATTCACTTGCCGACGTCTATTATATTTCCAATATGATGTAATATTAACTTTTTTAAAAATTCGTCAAACTATTTATTTCATCTTCATTTTCCACGTGGAAATCTTGCAATAGAAAAGTTATCACGTAATATTAAACTTTTCTTTGAATTCGTCAAACTATTTATTTCATTTCATTTTTCACTTGGAAATCTTGCAATAGAAAAGTAATTGTTGTAGTAAGAATTTTATTGTGGATTTTTAATTGTTGGCAACTGCTATAACGAAAAATATTTACATTTGATGGGAAATTGCTGTTAAATGGGTGGTTTTTTATTAATTAAAAATTAACTATAAATTATTTCGATTTCGGATTACTTTAGTTGCCTCGGCCGTGTTTTAATGCACATGTACGTAACATTTCACAATTCTGGCTTCCAAACTGTGGATTTCTACAGAATTTCAGACAGACAAATTTTCATTTTTATATATTAGATTACATTTTTGTATTTATTTTCATGTACATATATTTAAAAAAGTGTGTTATATGGAGTGTTGTGACAAAAAATTCTTAGTTTAGTTTATATCATGTTTACATTTCTTTTATAAAACGCGCTCTGGCCACGAAATACATTCATTACCGTTTCGAAATCTTTCTCCTCACTGGATTTCATGCTGTTGGCGCCCATGCGAACAACTGAATTTCAGGCATCGTGCTGACTTAATATGATTGTTCAGAAATAATATAGCAGATTAATTAAGCATTTCGGACTTTCACGAACAGTGATTCGTTTGAGATAATCCTTTAGAACTTATGTTTAATTCATGTGTAATCAAATAAACAACAACAACAACAAAAAAAAACTTCTGAAAATAATTTATTATAAGTTAATTACGTATAAAATTAGTTTTATGTACGATTAATCAAATTTATGTTTGATTAATTAAAATAATCTATCATAATGAAAGAAAGTGCTTGTCATTGAGTCTATCTGTCGGTGTGCAACTTTTCTATTTTTGATACCGGAAAGCTCTGAAATTTCACAAAATTCAAAGTATCATAATTTGACAAGTTTTGGTCGTAAAAGAATGAGATTTTTAAAGATATTCTTTTTAGAAGCAGGACAATTTTTGTAAACATAGTGAAACGGAAAGGTATATAAAAAATTAAATATCGTATTTTAATGTGTTCATAAGCCCATTGTACAGATGACAAAAGATTATGACGCCGGGATAGCGATCTTCAGCGATGTTTCTATACCTGCGAAGCTCACAGAAATTCAACTTTTCCCAGAAGCTTGCGAAGAAATCCTAATAATGTAATAACCTACTATGTACAAAATGCAAAAGGAAATTTCGTTCTGGCGCTTATAACTTGAATTTTGCTGGGACTTGCATTATTAGTAAGGTAATTTTTCAGAAAAGGTTTTAGTATGTAACATGTCGTTCTACGTTGCTTAGTCATAGAATTATAGGTAAAAGTTCTATAATCAGGTGAACCCGGTTATGAAAGATTAGCCTTTTTTAACTATTGTGATGAAATGGTACTTGAAATGTTTGTTAGATAATTTTTCAGGAAAGGTTTTGGTACGTAACATACTGTTCTATGTTTACGTTGCTCAGTTGTAGATTTTATTTTATTTTATTTATTTATTTTTTGGGAGGTGGGGGGTGGGGGGTGGGGGGGGGTGAAAACCTATAATCAGATTTTGCGTTTAAAATAAATAAAAATGCATATTTGTAAGAGATTCACGAAGAAAAAGATTTTTTTTTTTATGTAGACAAGTATTAGACTGTAGGAAAAACTATCCCTGCTGAAAATCTGATAATATTTTAAATCATGCACAGATTTTCATTCAGAAAAATAGATACACAAAGTGTCTTAATTTCCAGGGATTATATCAGCCGCAAGTACATATGTTTGATGTTCATTTATCGTACAATCATTCAGAATCCTGATTTTACTAAAAGTAAATAAATATATTAATTGATTTAAAAAGTGTTAGCATTTAATTTTTTTTTTTTTTTTTTTTTTTTTTTTTTTTTTTTGCAGAATAAGGTTTGCTTATGACATTGTTCACGTGAAATTCAAAGAAGAGTTGATGCCACTAATTAAGTAAGAAATTCTCCATCTGCCCCTCCCCCTCCCATGTTTATTTTAATGACACTTTGATTATTATATAAAAAGCACAATAGAAAAGCTAGTAAGAAATCCCGATATTAATCGGTTATTCCGTAGGCAAGACTGGATAACTGATAATTCCTTTAAATTTTGAAATATCTAAATCTATATTTGAAAACTTTGGTCGTAACGGTGCGTACCTTTTCCCCCCATTGGAGTATAGTCTATTTCTGCCAAGTTTCGAAACTTTCATAATCCTAAATTACAACACAATAATTGATATGACAATGTCTATCCGTATTTGCTTTTTTCGTAAGTAACAGATTTTTCTTTTCGATTGAAAGCAATAAGCAACTCTATTGCTTAACACATAAGCATTTGGGTTTTGAGCGTTATAAACATTTTGACATTGTTGGTAATTCTACAGCTAGGAAAAATATGGCACTGTGAAAAAAAAAATGCGATAAATAGATAAAATTAAAATTTTTTTTTTGTTTTAAGTTACTTTTTATTTTTGAAATTTTATACTTCACTGCGTTTAATTTCCTTTTTAACCCTTTATGCAACGACGGTACTTTAAGGCTGTTCTTAACTGCTGTGCTCATTGAGCGCAAAACGTTCTGACACATTTACAAATTCATTTTTTAACGGAAAGATATAAAATTGGAAAGCCTGGCCATAGAAGCGATTTGGAATTGAACTGTTTTTTTCCATTTTTTTTTATCAATCAATTACCCATTGAGTTATAAGCAATTTCGATCACGTGACAAACCCGTTTTTCGCCCGCTCTTGAGTGATTTTTCTACTTTCGCGCGGAAATTCGGTTCAAAACGTCCATTTTGACACTATTTTCTGAAAGATCTATTGAATTTGAAAAAAAAAAAATGGGAAAAACAGCTCGATGACATAGTTTCTGAACAACAACACCAGCTAGTTTCATGTATTTTCGAACAAAAACAAATTAAAACTTATGTCAGGAAGTTGCCCTTTTTGATTTGAGAACAGCCTTAAAGTACCATTAAAAAAACTTGTTATAAAATTCGTTTAATAAATCGATTAGTAGTGATACAGTTAAGAATGAATTATAGTTACTTTATCTTATTCCAAAAGCATTATTGGTTGCACTAAACAAAAATATTTTTAAAAGTATGATTTCTCTTTCATTTGCATCTCTTCAGCTTTCTTGATGTTGGAAGATCGTGAGTGTTAAGTTTTAGTTCTGAAATATTTTTATATCTCTATTGCAAAAGCATTTTATTTATACATTTCCTAATTCTATAAAATACTAAAAAAATATTTTAATTAAAAGATTTGAATGTAGTTATAACTATTGTACAAAATCCCTATAAATTCAGATTTAGTTAATTAACTTTAATTGGCAAAATCCTTCTAAAATTTACCAAATGACTGCGTAAATTTTCTAACTTAATTTCAAAAATTCACGATGAGAGTTGTTTTAAAAGTGGAAGTCTTTATGAATTCATAACTTGGGACATAAAGGGTTAAATAGCATATATCTCCAGTTTTGTTCAAAATGTGACGCTTTTGAATAGAAATATGTTGTATATGTTGATTTTTCAATTATTCTAATCACCTCAAAGTCATGTCTGAAGTGCCCAACTTTCCTCATACACTAACACAACCACTCCAAACAATGTTTTTTGACACAAAAAGATAAATTAAATCAATATCCATGAATGGAATACATGTAAAATGGAATAAATATAAATGATAAGATAGAATAACAAAGTCATAAAATTGCTCAAGACAAATGTCAAGACAATTATCTTACAGACAGCGTATGGAATTTCAGCCAGATGAAAGAAATTTAAATGATCTTGTTTATAAAAACATAAATTGATAAATTGAGATCATCAGAAGTATTTTCTACTATTAAATGTGATAAAGAATTAATTATTGGGAGGGAATTTTTTTTTCAGAAATAATGCATTGATTCTTATTTAAATCTTACGTGAACGAAGTCTCGGGTAACAGCTAGTACGCAGTTATAATAAATTAATTGAATTGAAAGATTTCAGCCAAACGGGCAGACAAGGCAAGTTAAATAAAAGCTTGTAATTATAAGAAAAATTATAATAAGGAACACGACGAGAGCAAATTTATTGGAAAACTGGAACAAACTGTGGTAAGTAAGGAACGTGTTGAAAAATTTTAAATATGATTTACAACCTCACTCGGAGAATTTTTCAAAAATAATAAGAGTATGAACAATTCACTAATCATATTTTTATAAACAAGCAGAAATTACCGAATTCTTACAATAAGTGTTTCCTACATTTTTTTTTTCATAAAAGTCATCGTTTCATCAACGGTAAGTCATAATTTTCTTAGTATTACTAAATGTATCATTAAGCATTTCTAAATCGTTTATTGGTATTAAAAATTCGTGTTCCTGAGGTGATCACATCAAGCGGCAGCAACTGTTCCATGTATGAGCAAAGATTGAACATTTTAGTCATTTCGTCGATTGAATTGGATACATTAAAATCTTTTTAATTTCAATCAAGGCAAAAATCCTTTTTAATTTCTCAAGCGGAATGTATATTTAAGTAATGGAAATTGCTGTCTAAAGAGCTTAAAGAAGAAGAAAAAAAGGTTTTCTAATATTTAAGATTAAGATATAACAAATTAATTTCTCTCTTTTAAGAATTTGTAGAAAATATTTATAATAGACTTTCAGAAATAAAATCTTCATATGCGTTTTCTGAAAAATATGATTTTCATGAACAACTAGTTACGGTAAACGTTCTACCTCCTAAAATTGTAGTTGTATTTTATATCAGACTGATTATTTACAATTTGTGAAATATAAATGTATTGAATTATAGGTATAAATAGCTGAGATTTTCATAACATTTAACAGATTTTTTTTTTTTTAAATAAAAAGGAAATGTATGAAAAATCAATGTATTTATAATGTGTGATGATTACATCTATGGGTTTCCTATTTTACGGCTTAGATTGTAGTCCATTATATTCTTAGCAACTCAAAGCGTATATTTATTGAAAAAAATTAGTAAATTATCATTATTTTTATTTTGAATTGGATAATTCGAATTAAATAGAAATTTCAACAAAATAATTTAGTTAACAAATAAAGTTGCTTTTTGCGTACTAATCTATTTGAACAATCGGTATAATACTCATTTTTTCTTATTAAAGAAAAAAAAAGGGGGGGGGGTTGCTCACGTTGGGGGATATGTTAATTACACTGTTATTACACACAAAAATCAAGATTTTAATTCCGTTTTAATAAAAATTTTGAAGGCATAGTGTAGGTGACAAAATATCACCTTACAGACTACAGACGGCAAGTTTTTAAATCCGACAATGAAAACAAATACGGTTACGGTTTCATGAATTTTGCTTGCCTGCAAAGTATCCCTTCATAATACATATGTTACACTTATCAAGGACAATCGGTGGAAAATTCAATTCTTCTTTCTGCGGAAACATTGAAATTACATTTTATATAACATTTTTCTGAACAATCTTTTGATCCCCAAATAAAATTCAAATTTTCATACATTCCGGCCCCTCCCCTCTTTTTATTTTATGAGAAAACCTTTTATATAGCTTTCGCTTTACGATTTGATCTTATAAATGAATAAAGCACGAAATCATCTCTCGTCTGTTGTTCTTCAAAAGTAGAGTTGAAACATTATTTGAATTTGCCGAAACATACTTTTCATAGAAAACATGGAAATAAATAAACGGCCGTAAAATGGAATAAGTCATAACTTAGATAAAACATTTGGCAGCGGAAACACTTTTTTAAATAAAATATTAGCCAAAGGAAAATCTGTATGCAACTCATGTTTTGGAAAACTATTCACTTTTCTCGGTATACAGAAAAGCAATAATGACGTCTATCACTTATTTGAATGAGATGGAGAATTAATGTATTTGATACACTGAACTACGAAAAACAACTTTCTATTTTATAAGTATGATACATCTAAACCGATTTTTTTGAAATGGTAAAAGAGGATTTTTTTTATGAAAAGGTTTTATTTCATATTCAGATTAGTTCAAACAAATTTTATAACAGTTGCTTGAAATGATCAATAATATTTTTTTGTGGAAATTGCTTGTAGACAAATACTTGTCAGTTAAGGAATAATTAAAGTATTTAGATGAATTCATTTGTGGAAGCAAATAGATGATCTATTGTATTTATTTTAAACCTGGAGGCAGATTGAGTATATTTTATTAAAAAAACATACGGTATATTTATTGAAAAAAATTAGAAAAATAATAAATATACTTAATAATAAATACACTCCAGATTAGTTCAAACAAATTTTATCACAGTTGCTTGAAATGATCAATAATATTTTTTTGTGGAAATTACTTGTAGATAAATACCTGTGAGTTAAAGAATAATTAAAGTATTATTTAGAAGAGCTCATTTTTGGAGACAAATAGATGACATAGTGTATTTATTTTAAACCTGAAAGTAGACTGAGTATATTTATTTAAAAAACCCTACTTATATAAAATCCAAGTGTATGAAAGTATAGGTAATCATTCCGGAGCGAACCGTGCTATCTATACAGGGTGATTCATAAATATCGAAACAATAGGCTATCTCCTTAAATATTGACCCTAGGCACATACTTCCAATTGCAAAGTTTCATAAAAAAAGGTGCCAAATTTAATGACATAAGTTGTAACTACATGGGGGGTCTATTTGAGAATATACAAAAACTAATTTTTTATATGGCCCCTGTAGGGTAAAATTTCCAATTAGGAAATTTTCTCTTATCCCTTCCTGAATTAAACAAAAAAAAATTTCATCTCGGTATCTGCAAAACTAGCAGAGTTATTAAAATTCAAAATTCGCGACTTACACCATTTTCCCATGCCTCTGAGCGACGAGTTATTGACTCATTTTCAATGCAAGATAGGGATCATCCACAAATCGTACGTTATTAAAAGTCGATTTAAGACAGTGCCTCTCCTTTGGACATAAAATAGCAGCGTATAGATTTTAAGTTAAACCTTCTTTCAAATTATGCTGTAGGCCTTCATTAGAGGTCTGCACGGGTCGAAATATCCAGACCCGGTCTCGAGCGACCCATAGAAAAAAAAAGTTTGTCCCGGGCTGGAAAAATGTTTAAATCTTAGCCCGAGTCTGGTCCGGCCTGATTGAATTTCTAGATAACATAGATTTTTACGTCAATATGGATAAAAATTGTTTCGTATAAAAGAGTTCTTACTAAAAATAGCTTTATAGCTTTATAATAGCTTATAGAGTTTCTTTTTATATGTTTATAATCTTCATTTTTAAAGAAGCGTCAAAAGTTGTGATATTTATTTTTTTTTATTGAATCTCTATTTGTATGTAAATGTTTCACTTACTATTTAACATCGTTAATCCATAATCCATGTATTGGAGACTTTCAAATGCCTCATAGACAATCTCCCATCTTAAGAGGTGCAAATAAATTCTATTCTTTTCTCAAGGATTTTTATATTCATTTTGCATGGATATAAAAAATTATTCCGTTATAGACAGGATTCCTTAATAGGCAGGTTCTCTTTCACTTGTTTTACTGTATTTTTTTTTTCTTTTGCGTTTAAATCTACTATCCTTTAAAAACGATTTTTAAAGTTTAATTGTAAATGGTAATATGTTTTAATTGTAATGGCGATTTAAAAATATATGCATTTTTTGTCAATTTTTTGGGTTGAGCCACACTTTACTGATTTTTGCACGGAATAGGTGAGTCACATAGAATGATTTTAATATGGGTTGAGTCGACACCGGGACTGAAAATTTCGCCCCGTGCAGACCTAGAAAGAAAGGAAGCCAGTCCCGGTTAGGTATGAAAAATACATTAGGCCCGGTCGAGACTGGTCCGGCCCCAGAATACAGACTTTTTTTAACCAGTCGACGGGACGATATAAAATCTGAAGTTGTGAGGGTTAAAATTATGAAAACACTTTTAATCGGTATGTTAGAAAAAAAACTTGTTTTAAATAGTAGAGAAAGAAAGTACAAAGGGCAAAAGTTAAACTGAATCGAAAGTTTAAGCTACAGAAAAGAGTTACATACTCACCTGCAATTTTTAAAAAGCATTTAAACATTTTATTAGGAGCCAATCTTTGTTTAAAACTTTAAATGCGTTTTAAATTATTAATTTTAAATTGTTAAAAATAATTAATTTAAATTTATTAATTTAAATGCGGAATTAAAATTAAAATTAATTTACTTAAAATTATTAATTTACATTTTTAAGTCAAGAATTATTTTAAAAAAAGGTGCAAACTCGTAACATGATCTTTTTGACTGTTTTACATTAATTTTGTTTCAACAAATTTGAAAATATATTTATTTTTGAAAATATGAATTTTTTTAAATAAGTTACATCGTTTTTTAAAATTTGTGTTTTTAATATTTTTAACATTAATATTTAAAAAAATTCTGAAAGAAAATTAAAATTACATATTTTCCTCTTTAATTAAATGAAAAAAAGTTTGAAATTCGAGATAATATTTCGAGTTATAACGATTTTAAATTACCCCAATTAAAAAAATAATAATAATTAAAAAAATTTTTAACTTTCTGAGAAATTTTAGGATGTGATTTTATTTGCAAATTATATGGTTAATCATCACAAAAACAGAAAAATCTAATTCTAACTCAATAAATATATTTTTTGCATGTATCCTGTAACTTTTAAAGTAAGATTGTTTCTTGGATAACACGCATTTCAATTTGTGTCTAATCCCTTAAAACCTAACGAATTATTTAAATCGGCATAACTCCATGAGTTTTGCAGATATGAAGATGGAACTTTTTGTGTTTAATTCAGGAATGGGCAAGGTACAAATTCCTAATTGGAAATTTTACCCTACCGCGGCCGTATAAAAATTTAACTTTCGTATTTTCTCAAATAGACCTCCCATGGAGTTGTAACTGATCTCATCAAAATTTCCACCTTTTTTTATGAAACTTTGCAATTGGAAGTATGTGCCTAGGGGCATTAATTAAGGAGATAGCCTATTGTTTCAATATTTATGAATCGCCCTGTATATTTAAAACATAAAGCTGTTTTTTTAGTCATCTGCCTTGAGTTTTCTACTCAAACGATTTTGCTAATTATTTTTTTAATGGAAGCAGTTTATTTGTAAATGTGATGCCCGCACTAGCTATTTAAAAAAATAATAATAATAATCGCATTTTTATATTGTGATTTAAATTTTAAATGTTTTTTTTTTATGAAATTTCTTCAAAGTGGTGGCAATGTTACTTACATTGTTTCAGATAAAAGAGAAATAATGAAAATTATTGAGACACGTGGCTTTTTGGATGCATTTTTCCATTTGCAAGTTTTTTGGTAAAAAAATTATGCGCGTGTACTTTATTTTAATAAGCAATAAAAATTTATATCTATTGCGAAATCACGAGAATACTGTTTATTGGGTTTAATTTATCTTTATGCATTAAGATTTCATAAGTTTTTTCCATAACAATTAAATAGAAAATATATTTTTATTTGAATATACTGTTATTAAACATCAAAGTACATATACAACGTGTGTTTGAAAATTTTGAGACGGTGGCGCTATGCCTAGCTTGGAATGTATTTTTACGTTAATAAAACCAAGGGAAAAAATGGATATGATTGTGTCAACATGCCGTAAATTTCACTGATTTTTCATTTCGTTAATCTAAAGATTAGAAGCGGAGCCTTTATCGATCGTTGATCTATTTCAGAAATTGAGCATTGATTTAAAAATATATATATTTATATAATTTGTATTTGTAGAAATCATATGTCATTTTTAAGATGTACTTTTCCACAATAAAAAGCTTTCAATAATAAAATATTCATGCTGTTTGTTTGTATGAAGTCTTATGAAAGTGAAACGCAGATCAACATTCCGTCATTTTTAACGGAGGTGATATACAATGTATATATATATATATTTATTGAACAAATTTAGAAAACTGATAAATATACTCAATATACTCAATAATAAATATGCTCAATATTAGTTCAAACAAATTTTATCACAGTTGCTTGAAATGGTCAATAATATTTTTTTGCGGAAATTGCTTGTAGACAAATACCTGTGAGTTAAAGAATAATTAAGGTATTCATTTAAAAGAGTTCATTTGTGGAGAATGTAGGTAATATAGTGTGTTTATTTTAAACCTGAAGGCAGTTTGAGTATAGTTATTAAATATATATATATATATATATACAGTGAAACATCTTTTAAAGGCCACCCTTATTCAAGGGCCACCTCTATTAAGGGCCAATATTTTTACGAACGAAAAATTTCCCCTTAGACATAATGTTAAATTTACTCCTATTAGGAGCCGTACCTACCCCTCATAAAGGCAATTTTTTCACACGTGCCTTAAATCCTAAACAGGTGTATTAAATTTCTGAACCTAAAGATAAGAGTTCAGCAAACAACTGCACTTGCAACTAAGAAAGGATAGGGGAGATGGGGAGGATTTAGTAACACAATGAAGGATCACAAACTTTTCAACAAGTGAGACAAACAGGTGTTCCTCACACTTTGTTTGACCTTTCAACCTCTAGGGGTTGGTTTAGAGGGAAAACTTGACCCTTTGTTGTGGGCACACTAAGGATAACAGGTTATCAAGAAAAATTGATTCCACATTTACTAAAACTGTGAATGCATATTGAAGCACAATTTTTATACCTGTGAGGAAACGCTAACAGAAATAAATAAACTAATATCTCATTCTAAGGCATTAATTAATTATGCAAATTTAAGTAATTTCTTCCATCAAGTAAAAAAATCATTAGAAACCAAAATTGCCTGCGAAAAAATTATGAAAAGTAAACTTCAATAGAAAAATTTTTCAATCATGTATAGAGTTTGAAAATGTTAATAAACAGTTTTTTCACCTATATAGGTTTTGATTTCCTTATTTTAGTTGGGGTTTTTTGTCACCCTTATTCAAGGACCGCCTCTCATAAGGGGCAATTTTCAATGGGACGGCAGGTGGCCCTTACAGAGAGGTTTCACTGTATATATTTATTTATTTATTGAAAGTATATTTATAGAAAAAATTTAGAAAACTAATAAATAATCTCAATATACTCAATAATAAATATGCTCAATATTATTTCAAACAAATTTTATCACAGTTGCTTGTAGACAAATACATGTGAGTTAAAGAATAATTAAAGTATTCATTTGAAAGAGCTCATTTGTGGGGACATATAGGTAATATAGTGTGTTTATTTTAAACCTGAAGGCAGTTTGAGTATAGTTGTTAATATATATATATATATATATACTTTATTTTATACATACAGTTGTATATTATAGGTTTGTGGTATCCATTTTTATTGTCATTTCATTCACAATATATATGTATATATATATATTGAAAGTATATTTATTGAATAAAATTAGAAAACTAATAAATATTCTCAATATACTCAATAATAAATATACTCAATATTAAGTTCAAACAAATTTTATCATAGTTGCTTGAAATGGTCAATAATATTTTTTGTGGAAATTGCCTGTAGAGAAATACCTGTGAGTTAAAGAATAATTAAAGTATTCATTTAAAAGAGCTCATTTGTGGAGACATATAGGTAATATAGTGTGTTTATTTTAAACCTGAAGGCAGTTTGAGTATAGTTATTAAATATATATATATACAGTGAAACTTCTTTTAAAGGCCACCCTTATTCAAGGGCCACCTCTATTAAGGGCCAATATTTTTACGAACGAAAAATTTCCCCTTAGACATAATGTTAAATTTACTCCTATTAGGAGCCGTACCTACCCCTCATAAAGGCCATTTTTTTTCACACGTGCCTTAAATCCTAAACAGGTGTATTAAATTTCTGAACCTAAAGATAAGAGTTCAGCAAACAACTGCACTTGCAACTAAGAAAGGATAGGGGAGATGGGGAGGATTTAGTAACACATTGAAGGATCACAAACTTTTCAACAAGTGAGACAAACAGGTGTTCCTCACACTTTGTTTGACCTTTCAACCTCTAAGGGTTGGTTTAGAGGGAAAACTTGACCCTTTGTTGTGGGCACACTAAGGATAACAGGTTATCAAGAAAAATTGATTCCACATTTACTAAAACTGTGAATGCATATTGAAGCACAATTTTTATACCTGTGAGGAAACGCTAACAGAAATAAATAAACTAATATCTCATTCTAAGGCATTAATTAATTATGCAAATTTAAGTAATTTCTTCCATCAAGTAAAAAAATCATTAGAAACCAAAATTGCCTGCGAAAAAATTATGAAAAGTAAACTTCAATAGAAAAATTTTTCAATCATGTATAGAGTTTGAAAATGTTAATAAACAGTTTTTTCACCTATATAGGTTTTGATTTCCTTATTTTAGTTGGGGTTTTTTGTCACCCTTATTCAAGGACCGCCTCTCATAAGGGGCAATTTTCAATGGGACGGCAGGTGGCCCTTACAGAGAGGTTTCACTGTATATATTTATTTATTTATTGAAAGTATATTTATAGAAAAAATTTAGAAAACTAATAAATATTCTCAATATACTCAATAATAAATATGCTCAATATTATTTCAAACAAATTTTATCACAGTTGCTTGTAGACAAATACATGTGAGTTAAAGAATAATTAAAGTATTCATTTGAAAGAGCTCATTTGTGGGGACATATAGGTAATATAGTGTGTTTATTTTAAACCTGAAGGCAGTTTGAGTATAGTTGTTAATATATATATATATATATATACTTTATTTTATACATACAGTTGTATATTATAGGTTTGTGGTATCCATTTTTATTGTCATTTCATTCACAATATATATGTATATATATATATTGAAAGTATATTTATTGAATAAAATTAGAAAACTAATAAATATTCTCAATATACTCAATAATAAATATACTCAATATTAAGTTCAAACAAATTTTATCATAGTTGCTTGAAATGGTCAATAATATTTTTTGTGGAAATTGCCTGTAGAGAAATACCTGTGAGTTAAAGAATAATTAAAGTATTCATTTAAAAGAGCTCATTTGTGGAGACATATAGGTAATATAGTGTGTTTATTTTAAACCTGAAGGCAGTTTGAGTATAGTTATTAAATATATATATATACAGTGAAACTTCTTTTAAAGGCCACCCTTATTCAAGGGCCACCTCTATTAAGGGCCAATATTTTTACGAACGAAAAATTTCCCCTTAGACATAATGTTAAATTTACTCCTATTAGGAGCCGTACCTACCCCTCATAAAGGCCATTTTTTTTCACACGTGCCTTAAATCCTAAACAGGTGTATTAAATTTCTGAACCTAAAGATAAGAGTTCAGCAAACAACTGCACTTGCAACTAAGAAAGGATAGGGGAGATGGGGAGGATTTAGTAACACATTGAAGGATCACAAACTTTTCAACAAGTGAGACAAACAGGTGTTCCTCACACTTTGTTTGACCTTTCAACCTCTAAGGGTTGGTTTAGAGGGAAAACTTGACCCTTTGTTGTGGGCACACTAAGGATAACAGGTTATCAAGAAAAATTGATTCCACATTTACTAAAACTGTGAATGCATATTGAAGCACAATTTTTATACCTGTGAGGAAACGCTAACAGAAATAAATAAACTAATATCTCATTCTAAGGCATTAATTAATTATGCAAATTTAAGTAATTTCTTCCATCAAGTAAAAAAATCATTAGAAACCAAAATTGCCTGCGAAAAAATTATGAAAAGTAAACTTCAATAGAAAATTTTTTCAATCATGTATAGAGTTTGAAAATGTTAATAAACAGTTTTTTCACCTATATAGGTTTTGATTTCCTTATTTTAGTTGGGGTTTTTTGTCACCCCTATTCAGGGGCCGCCTCTCATAAGGGGCAATTTTCAATGGGACGGCAGGTGGCCCTTACAGAGAGGTTTCACTGTATATATTTATTTATTTATTGAAAGTATATTTATAGAAAAAATTTAGAAAACTAATAAATATTCTCAATATACTCAATAATAAATATGCTCAATATTATTTCAAACAAATTTTATCACAGTTGCTTGTAGACAAATACATGTGAGTTAAAGAATAATTAAAGTATTCATTTGAAAGAGCTCATTTGTGGGGACATATAGGTAATATAGTGTGTTTATTTTAAACCTGAAGGCAGTTTGAGTATAGTTGTTAATATATATATATATATATATATATATATACTTTATTTTATACATACAGTTGTATATTATAGGTTTGTGGTATCCATTTTTATTGTCATTTCATTCACAATACATATATATATATATATATATATATTTATTGAAAGTATATTTATTGAATAAAATTAGAAAACTAATAAATATTCCCAATATACTCAATAATAAATATACTCAATATTAAGTTCAAACAAATTTTATCATAGTTGCTTGAAATGGTCAATAATATTTTTTGTGGAAATTGCTTGTAGAGAAATACCTGTGAGTTAAAGAATAATTAAAGTATTCATTTAAAAGAGCTCATTTGTGGAGACATATAGGTAATATAGTGTGTTTATTTTAAACCTGAAGGCAGTTTGAGTATAGTTATTAATATATATATATATTTATTGAAAGCATATTTATTGAAAAAAATTAGAAACACGTTTTAGAATGAGGACAAACATTGTGTTATGGAAAAAAACCCCAGAAAAATTATTTATTTAATTTAACAAATGAAAATACACAATGTAATTTAAAAATTAAAATACAGTAAAAGAATTGATTATTTAACGTCATATGATGTAAAATCGAACTGGAAAGTCAACTTTTTAATCTGTCAGTTTGATTGACCTATGGAAACTAGATGTGGCAGTTGACATTCGGCACCTGGTAAGAGAATATCCTAAGGATTTACTTCATTTATTTAGTTCCGTACAAGTATCTGCTTTGCTTAGTTCAGCAGCTGTGTTGAGGTTATACTGGCTCACCGTGGTATCCATATTGTTCCTCCATCCATATGTTTCTTGTCACTTCTTCGCACATACTTTTAGCATAAGAAAAATATTATTTTTACAATTTTCTCTGTGTTCAGAAGAACTATGTTACATTCCTAAAACTTATTTTTGCCTCCTCTTCATCCTCCTTTTCCCCTATCTTTCTTACCAAGGCCCAAGATCTTGGAACTCTGGACAGGTCTCTCTCTTAATTGGTTTCTGAAGTGTGTGAGGTCGCATCGTCTTATAATTTTAAAAAAATATATATATCATTGGACATGGAATTTCCAATCGGGTGTTTAGGTCATGTAGGCCTGAATTTCCCCCCGAAGTGGTGAACAGGGGTGAGATTCTTATATCAATAAATTTGTTTAAAAGCTTTGTAAATTTGGCTTGAAAAGTCATAAATTTGTTTTGCTGTTGATTGACCAAACTGGAGCCAGGATGATTATAACTAGACGAATTTTATGATTTCATCTGGTGAGAGCAAGTATCCATTACACATATTATAATAATATCACATATTATTATAATAGATGAAAATAAAGAAGAATATCCAAAGTTTTTTTTTAGTTACAAATGTTCGATGTCCGAACCTTCCGTAACACGACAAACAACTAATCTGCAATCAAGTTCATTTCACAATTTGGCAGTTTTTCACAGTCAACGATTCTTAGTGTAGCACTGGTGCACCGTGTACATTTTACGGTGCTGCATTATTTAGTGTAAAAAGATATAATAGTTGTACTATTATATCTTTTATAAAAGATATACAATTTTCCAACTATCTTTCCTTTACTTTCTACAGAAATGGAGTACTTCAGCTACGAACATTAAAGAAATGGCGCTAAAAACTATAACAAAAATTAATATCTCAAAAATAAATTGAGATGCAGTTTTCAAACAAATTGCATTTAAAGGTAATTTTTTTTCCTTATACGACGGTATAAAAATGGAAAATGTGCGATTCTTTAAGTTAAAAAAATTGCAGTAGAGATAATCGTACAATGAAACATCTGCTTTGTTTTACGGATGGTTTATATTACGGAAATTTATTTTTTAGAGATAATTGCAGCCCGAAATAAATAGCATATCGGGGGCTAAAAGTGTAAAAACCCACTTTATGAGTGAAAAGTTTTTCCCCACTTGGAATTCTGAATTGACCCTGTGTCTCAGAATGGGCGTGACGCGTGGAATCACGCCAAGAGTTTCACATCACAAATAGGATTACAATTGATGAAACTGTCCCATTTGTAAACAAATCTTGGCTATCACTCATATTTTCTGCCTGTCCACCAAAGGAGAAAACATCATCGTAAAAATAAATAAATAAATAAGTCTGATGAAGATTTTAAAAGTTTGTCGTCAAAACATTTTGCCGTAATGGGTTAAATGGCGCAAATCACTTTTTAGTACACTTTTTCGCGTATATAATTCCAATATAAGCAAGCTTTCATGGGCGATAAAAAACTTTTTAAAAGCTGTTAGTATCAATCGTACGCATGTAGGTTAACTTAATGGGCACAGAACACGTAAGTTTTATGGAGTATGTTCACTGTCAAATATTTCTAAGTAGAAAATATCATTTTCATTTTTTATCTCGAAATTTTTCATCGCTCCGTAAGAAGTAAAGGTACTTCCAACTGGAAGAATTTCAACTATCGCATTCTATCACATTAATAGGTAATGTTTTAAAAAATGTTAATTTGATGAAATTTGTTTGAAAATACCCCTTTATGTAAAATACATGTCGAATATTTAATACATATATATTTATATACATGTATATTTGAGAAAGGTGCAGCAAAATTTTGTTTGCAAAAATTGTTTCTTTTCTTTCTAAGAAAATAAGTTAAAAACTGGTGTGAATGAATAAGAACAAAATATCTTCTTAAAACACCATAGAATTTTTTTTTCTTTTCTTTCTCTCTCTCTCTCTCTCTTTTTTTTTTTTTTTAGTTTACAATGTAATATGATAATATTCTCGTATTTCTTCAAATTATTAAATTCAAGATACAGGGCGATCATGTTTTTTAACAAATTACACACTTAGCATACATTTGTCATAGCTTAAAAATTTTATTACAGCCAAACATGTTGCACATGACGGTAATCATTTTCAGATACTATCTGGAATAGTAAGATAGCATGTTCCACAGTTGATTGCAGTGTGTTCGGGGAAATGCTAAGAACATGTCGTGAAATGCTGTCTTTAAGTTCAGGTAAGGTTAATAAATAAAATTCTAAACTATCGTAAATGTATGCTAAATGTGCAATTCATTAAAAAACGCCCTCTGGTGGCGAAATGTTGAACTAATTTTATTTTTTTTCGCTTTAACGCATTTCCATCCCAATTATGTCTTCCGCAACTTTATGAAGAATAGTTTCGTCTGTAGACAACTTTAAAACAGGGTCGTTTAATTATGGATACCCTGTATATAAATGAAAATGACCGGTGACAATCGAAAACAAAATACCAACTTAAAAATAAGGTTCAATATAATACCTTTGAATACATCTTCTAAAACTGGACGGCGCAATTCATAGAACTGGGACTGTAGCATATCACCCCAGGTCTGTATGCGCTGTGTGTGGTTCTTTTAGTTTGAGTTCTTAATAAATTATCGACATTTTTCAGTAAACCAAACTTTTAAATGCCCCTCACAGCGAAAGTGACGTGGAGTGAGATTAGAGGAATGGAAAGACGGAAATCATTTTCGAATTATTCGATATCAGTGCGTAGGACTTGTTACACTATCTTTTTAGTGTCTCTTGTTTCCGCTAAATAATTTCAGAGGAAGATTCATTTCCGGTTGAACCACTGGTGGTGTCATACGTGGTGATTTTTTGCAACTTCTTTTTAATCATAATTCAATTTTCTTGATCTAAAAAACATACCCGTTGAATTTGGTATTATTCTCAGTCATTTCTAAATTATGGATCTTTAAACATCTCACGTTTAATTATGAACACCCTGTATCATTTTACAATTTTTTCCAATGCATGTTTTTTTTTTTTTTTTTAATTTTCCTTCTCGTTTCTACTACACTTTTTAAAAATATTTTCCTTTTTCTTTCTCAATGTAATTTTATAAAATGAAAAAAAAAAAAAAATGCTTTAACCCTTTATGCCCGACAGTACTTTAAAGTACCATAGTTTTCTGCCCAATTAAAACACACTCATTGAATGTATTCGCAATGGAACTCTTAGAAAACAGTGGTAAATACTTCCCTTGACCATCACGAGATAGCAATAGCAGTTCCAGTAAGCTGAAAATTGTTCACGAAGCTATTTTGGCACGTGTGAGCGGTGTCAATTTTGCTTCCATTTCCTTGTCTGACATGGTATCCCTAACTTTTGCTTGGAAACATCTTAAATTTTAAAGGTAAGGCTGTCATATTTTTTTTTCTTGTTTTAAATTGATCACTCGACAACATGTTATGCTAAAAAAAATAAATAATTTTCAGTTTGTTTACTTTACAAAGCACTTTTCAAAGCGGTAAATTTGAGTACCATCGGGGCTACGTTGAACAGGATTTGTACTTAGATTTTTATCGTTTGAACACATCTGGTGCCTAAAAACGTATATATTTACTAGAGATGCGTGGGTGCTAGAAAGGTGGATTTTAATACAATATAGAGAAAGATACTGATTTATGTATGACATTGATGCGTAATAAAGCAAAAAATATGTTATTTTTATTTAGAAAAAATATTGTATTTTTATAAAACAAAAGGAAAAATTTACAAAAAAAAAAAAAAAAATCTTTTAGCATTTTTATGAATCTTTTTAAATTTTCTGCTACTATAAGTTTGGACATTTCTTTCAGATATGCTTTCCATCAGATGATAGTGTTACAACTGTAGATTATTCTTCTGATGGAGAAATACTCACTGATGATGCACCAACAACACCACAATCTAATCATATACACATCATAAGACATATATATATATGCATGATAAGTCACATTAAAATAATAAGAAAAAATTGGATATAGTTTTAAGTCTCAATTTTTGTCCAAACGTAGTGACTCAAGTTTGAAGTACCACATAAAGTAATTGGCCGTAATTAACAAAAATAAAATAAATATTTTATTTTTAGTGTATATATCTTCTAATGTATCATAGTAATGCAAGGGAAAAAAGTTTCGAGGATATAGTTTTTTAAATTCATAATTTGGGATAATAATATGGGTTCTAAAATTTTTCTTTCGTGTCAAATGTTACAATCTATTGTTAGCAATTGCACACACATATCAAACCATTTTTAAATTTAGAGTTTTGTTTACTTTAAAGATTTTCTTTAATGTCTAAAATTACAAGTCATTAAGTAGCAATTGTATCTTTTAAAAATGATCTCCTTTAATTTTGAGTAAACTGAATATAATTTTGAATAAACTGAATATAATTTCTGAATGTTAACTTACCCAAGGGCAGTCATGCTGACATACGATGACATTGCAGGAAAACATCACTTTTGAGCCGTCGAGGAACCGGAAAACACGAAAAGGTACGTATAGGTAATAATCTCCAGTAGTACGGCTCTGATCGTCAACGTAAACTTTGTCAGAAATCGACAGATCGACAGGGCAGCTGCAGAAAGAAAGAAAGTAAAAAAAAAAAAAAAAAGTATATATTTAATACTTAAAAGATTAAAAACATACACACACATACACAGATAGATCTCTAACCCCTCTAAAAGCACACTTCACGCATCACAAATCTATAATAATAAGGAAAGAAGTTTGTGTGTGTGTCTGTCGACGTTGTTCTGAACAACGCTTCATGTAGAGCTACAAAATTTGGTAAGAAGGTAATTAACTGTATGAACGTAGTTATGCACCTCGAAGCACGATTTTGAATTTTGAATTAGATTGTTTTAAATTTAATACTTTATGCGGTTTTTGCCATTTTTTCACATTTTGCAGCGATTTCTACATTAGTAAAAACAAATGCGATTTTATTCTTTTAACCCAATATAGTAAATTTTGTCCTATTTTCAATAATGTTTATTTCGTAAACATCGATCCGTAATTAACCAAGATATTAATTAAAAACTCATTAAAAGACTCGTAGAAAAAAGCCCCCCCCCCCCCCCTCCCACGAAACGGTAAACAAATCATCTGCTCGACTTGATTTCCAAGTGGAGATGAAAGATAATGGCAATTCCCCATAATCGGCTAAAATTAAGAAAACTAATCAAGATACAGTTTTGAAAATTTGAGAGCACAAATAGAAAAAAAAAATTACATCTGCGTATAAAATTTTGTAAAAATCGGTTGGTAATTTTTCTTATTATTACCAATAGGCTAACGGCGCCACATAGAAAATTCGCGAAATATTGAAATAGGGGACGAGGTATTCATTAAAAACGGTCTAAAAAGAGATCCGTTTCAGACGACCCCTCCATTTAATTTCCGAAAATAAAGTAAATAATGGAAAATTTGTACTAATCAGCGAAAATTAAGAAAACTAATCAAGATACAGATTCGAAAATTTCAGAACTTAAGTAAAAAAATATTTTAAATCGGAATAAATATAAAATTTTATAAAAATCGGACGGTAATTTTTCTTATTTTTAGCAAAAGACTAACGACGCCAGAGAAGCAAAATCACAAGGAATAGGTATTATTAAGAAATTAATGATGCGAATCAACGAAAATTAAGAAAACTGAAGTAAGAATGTTGAGAAGAAGAAGGAGGAATTCAGAATCAGCCGGTGTTGCCTCGGAATTTTATAAAAAAGTAAGTGTACTTTACATTGAGGCACCGCACCTGCTGGCGCATAGTATCTTTAAGATAACTGGACCCCCTTTTATCCTATAATCTCCGTTTTTGGGACCCAGCTTCCTCTCTGTGATCCTATCATCCTCCCACCTTCATTTCAGAGTTTTTTCACGTTTTGTGCTATTTTTTGATTGGACTGGACAACGCCAGAGGGAACAGATAGTGAAAAATAAGTCTTAAAATTTAATCATACGTATTTTCACGCTTCATGATTTCACATAAAAGTTATAATATTTTTACTCTTTTATTTAACTCAATGTTTATGTATGTAAAAATGAATTTTGTAATTGATTTTTCTACACTTCTTGATAGGCTAGAATTATAAAAAATATATTCACAGGTGTGTTTCCTATGAAAATACAACATTTTGATATTTTAAAAACTTATTTATAAATTATAAATGATTTTATGGCATTTTCCCGTTAGTCTGGTACAGGTGATAAATCGCCAAATATTTTCTTATAGTTATAACTAGTGATTCGAAAAACTATTTTCTCTTTCTGGATAACTACAACTACTTTATTGGAAATGCAGTTAACTACAGCTACCTGTTTTGAAAAGTAGAGACTACAAATTACTTTTCAAAGGTAGTGACTTACTTCACTTCTTTCAGATTTTGTCAATCTACGCTTGAAATTGAGAACATGAATTAAATTCTATAATACAAAGGTCCCTCTTTATATCGTGATGGTCGGGATACAATCAAATAAATGGATGAAACCGAGGACAATAAAAAATAAATTAGTACTAGAGAACAGGAATTCTACTTTTTCAGAATTTAGTATCGCCCCCGATGAAAAAAAATTATTAAATAGTTTTTTTCAATCGAAATTATACATTTGGAATGGATCATTTTCTTCTGATGGACTGATGGATCCATTATTATGAAACAGCCATTATAAATGAAGTGTTAGGTGAAGATGAAAGAGCAGCCGTAAAAAGTTAGAACTCTGATTTTCTGGTCAGAATGGGGGGGGGGGGGGGAATGGCCATAATTTTTTTTTCAAAAAAAAATTGCATTTACAATGGCTGTTTCATAATAATGGAAGCCATCAGTCCATCAGAAGAAAATAACTCGGTTAAAGCGAAAATTCGGTTAAGCGGACCTCTATTGTAGTTCAGTTTTAAGACTTAAAACATGCGATTTTATTTTATATAAAATGACGTCATCCGCATCCGCTGAAGAATTTCTCATTTGCGATCCAGTATTAAACAAGATCTACAGTAAAGTACGCATAGGACGTCACTATCGCTGAATAATACACAAATCCCCCCCCCCCCCCCCCAAAAAAAAAAGAAATTTCGTCATTCAAGAAACTCCACAAAAAAATCGGCTTTCTCATGATTCATGTGCCTTCATTTGTTTGTAGCATTAATATAGATACTTAAAATTAAATTTAGTTAATAATAGCTCCATGTTTTAACAGAAATCATTCATTTATATTTTATCAAAATAGCATGTATTTTAATTAAAAAAAAATTTCAGTGTTTATAGGAAAATGGCAATAAAAAGATATAATTGCTATTTTTCAACTTTTTTTCCTTTACTTTCTACAGAAATGGAGTACTCGAGTTGCCAAAATTAAACAAATTTCGCTAAAAACTACAAAAAAATTAATATCTAAAAAATAAATGTAGATGCAGTTTTCGAACAAAATGCATTAAAAAGTACTTTTTCCTCCCAATACGATAGTATAAAAATTGAAAATATGCGATGCTTAGAAATTAAAAAAATTGCAGTAGTGTATTTAAGAGTACATTGATACCTCGGCATTGTTTTACGGCTGGCTTATAGAACGCAACGATATTTTTTGGAGACATTTTATTAGCTGGGAGAAAGAAACTACAAACTATCGGAAAAAGTTTCAACTACTATAATTTCTTTATTTGTAGCGTGCTACTTCTGACCACTGATTACAATAATATGAGAGTTACAATAACAATGGAGTTAATTATGCGCCAAACCAAGGTCCTTAAAATAAGTCATTGGCTGTGAAACTGCACCAAGGAAATATTTTAAAAACAAAAAAGTAGAAAACTAAATATAAGTCTACTAGGTTGATTCATCTGCCGATAATTTTACCTTCTGATCAATAATGTCAATGCCATTAATTAAAATTAATATAAAAAATACAAATAAAATGCACTAAAATTACTTGAAGGTGCATACATCTACCTTATATATATAAAATCCTAATGAAACGAATTTATGAAACGGATATTATGAAACGACTGAAATGTAACGAATTTTTGAAACGGTTCAATGAAACGACTGATTAAACAACGGATTATGTTTCACGGCGATTTCTCCTAAAATATGGAATACTTTGCGATGAAATTAACACCAAAAATCCGCATTGATCTGAAGATCTCAAAACTGGTATTAGAATTTTTAAATTCGAATTAGTTTTCGAAATATTAATATTTTTCTAATTTTAATACTTTTTTCTAATTATGGCATCTCAAATTTTAATCATAACAGATATTTTTTTTTTCATATTTTAGAAAAGGTTGTTATTTTAAACTAGTTTGGCCTTCCTTAAATGTATGCTAAGAAATGCATCATGTTACTTTTATTCATAATTCAATTTGTATTTCATTATCATTTTATTTAATATAAAACTTTTATTTAAAACTGAAATATTTAAAATAAATGGCTTTCACGTCTTTCTTTTTTTAAACGAAACGAAATGAAAAATATTAGGCACAGATGTCATATACGCAACGGGTTACCTAATTGGCGCTAACATGGTGTTATTTTGCCTGACATGGTAACCCGGTTATTGTTGCTTATTTATTAATAAAGGTTTATTTGAATTTATTTTCTTTTTATTTACAAAAAATGTTATAAATTGTTTTGTTCTATAGTTATTAATTAAACTTTTTTTCTTTATTGTTATTTCATTTTTAAAATAACGGAAAATAATTTAAAAATACATAGTAACTAAATAAATTGTAGTAAATTGTATTATGTCAATCGTTTTATAACGCTGTTAAAAAATACCGGGAGACAAAGACTCTGTTTACTTAATTCATTTTATTTTAGCTTCTTTTCAAATGTTTAACTGATTTTCTTTAACCAAACATGAAAACAACCATTGGAATTCTTAACAGCAATTTATTCTGCCTTAAATTTTTGCAATCAAAGGGAATTGAATGGAAACCCGTTTACAGGGAGATCGCTACAGGTTTTTTCAGTATAATTCAATCTTCTCTAATTTTTTAAAAACCGATCAGATTAGCGTGCTTTTAGATTCTGCAGTGTCTGAACGGGGGTTGGCGAGCGTAGCTTGCAGGGGGCAGAGCCCCCTAGTATAATGTAAAATTATTTAAATTACATTAAAATACCTTAAAATTTTCTTAAAAATCAATTAAAAACCCATAACGTTTTCAGCCAATTCACCAGGGCCATCTTCAGTGGTTATTTAAATGTTATTATTTATCTTTGCGTTTATAGAGCGGTTTCTAAAAAAAATCGAAATTTAAAAGAGTGAAATGATCAGAAAATGTTCTAAAAAGCGTTCTAAATTACGATTAAGTTGGAATTGTTAGCGTTAGAAATTTGAAATTTAGTATGGCGTTTACTTTTAAGATGCTGATGTTCGGTATAAATAGTTAGGAAAAAATCGAAAACTAAAGGTGTAAAATAACCGGAAAACGTTCTAAAAACCTTTAAATTTACGATTTATTTAGAAATGTTAGGAATAGAAATTTAAAATTTTACTTCTTACTTCTAAGATGTAAATGCTCGCACAGAACAATTTTTAGAAAATTAAAAAATTAAAAGGGTGCAGGAACAAAAAGCGTTCTAAAATTACGATTTCTGTGAGGCTCTGTTCGCTCTAAAAGATTGTAATTTGGCATAGTGGTTATTTTAAATGATTTAAGTGCTTTGTAAGAACGGTTTTTGAGAAAAATCGAAATTTAAAAGGGTGAAATGAATGGAAAAACGTTCTAAAAAACATTCTAAAATACGATTTATCTGAAAGTGTTAAGGATAGAAACTTGAAATTTGAGATGATTGTTACTTTAGAGACGTAAATGCACACAGAACAGTTGTTTGAAATTTCGAAATTTAAAAGGCCGCAAGAAGAAAAACGTTCTAAAAGTGCGATTTCTGTAATATTGTTGGGTCTAGCAATGAGACGTTTGGCATGTTAATTACTTTTAAGATATACATGCTTGCTACAAATGGTTTCTAAAAAAATTAAAATTTAAAAGGTGGAATGAGTGGAAAACTATTTATACACGTTCTAAATTGCGATTTATTTGAAATTGTTAGGGGTAGAAACTTGAGATTTGTTCTAGTTCATTGTCTTTTTTTTTTTTTTTTTTTTTTTTTTAATCTTCTTTCGTTTCACTCCAAAATAAATAAATAATCTTCTAAAAGATGCATGTATTATTTTTTATAAATACAATACATAACAATGCAGGGTTCGTAAATATCATAAATATCCGATATTTTCAAAATAGTCAACTTACTGCTGATAATAAATATTTTCAAGCATAATATAAATTAAAAACTAAAATATATTGCACTTAACATGAAAATTTAATAAAATGATATTCTAAAAATGTATTTTTCTTTTCTTTTTTTTTACTTATAACAAAATTGAAGATCAGCTAATTGAAAACAGAAACAATTTACTTTATATATGCACACACAAAAAGCTATAGGTTTCAGTATCAAGTATCAAGAAAATTCTATGTTTCATATAACAAAATTTTAACCACAAAATAGTTTTTTTAATTGACAAATTTTAGCATAAATGTAAGCTTGTCTTCTTTTTTATTCCCTAACATTTTGTCGAGTTTAAGTTCAACTAAACCAAAACCAGAAAATATTATTATCTAATGAAGTTATAAATGACTTATTATCTAAATTAAACAGTTTATCTTTCAATGGCTGTTCTGAATTAATTATGTCTCACATAATTATTAGTTCTACATTTGAAAATAAAAGCTTGAAACATAAAGCTTGGAAAAGATATTTGTTTTCTTTGGCTAAAAAGTCTCTGTCAAAGACAAAAATTCTTTGTCTACACATACAGTTAATAACAGTTGCATATTTCATTTACACTCGTTTTGGCTGAAAATATAAACAATATCTTGCACATTGAAATTATGAAAATAAAACATATGAAAATATCGAAAATAACAAGCATCTTGATATTCTAAAAATATAAATGTCAAATACATGAAAATATCGGAAATATCAAACGTCTTGATATTCGTAAATGAAAATTTCAACTATTATTAACTGTATCGTTCGTTTTGTAGACAAAGAATTTTTGTCTTTGGCAGAGACTTTTTAATCAAAGAAAGTGAACATCTTTTCCAAGTTTTATGTTTGGAGCTTTTACTTTTAAATGTAGAACAAATAATTGTATGGGACATAATTAAAGTCAAAACAGCCGTTGAAAGATAAAATGTCTAATTTAGATAATCAGTTATTTATAACTTCATCATAAAAGAATATTTTCTGGTTTTAGTTTAGTTTAGCTTAAACTGTGCAGCCTGTTAGGGAATAAAAAAGAAGACAAGCTTACATTTATGCTAAAATTTGTCAATAAAAAGAAAAAGATAAAAAAAAAAACCCCTACGTTTTTAAAATTTTGGTTTAAAAAACATAAAATTCAAACATCTTGATTTTTTAAAAATGAATATCACATACATGAAAATATCGAAAGTATCAAACATGTTGATATTTTGAAAATAAATATCGGATATATATCATGATATATATATCCATATCAACGGACTCTGTAAGAATGTATGCACGGAATTACATTTGATATAATAAGCGGATATCTCATTATTGAACAACTTCCTTTCTTCGGTCTCTAACGAGTCATTTAAGTGTCACTGTATTTAAATCTTCGTAAGGAAAATAATACGAAACCTATGAATTTTATGATTTACGTGCCTACACCTCATTCACATTTTTTTTTTTTTTTTCATGTTAGATATCGAATCGAAAAGTTGATTTTTCTGGAATATATGTTTAAAATTGCATTTAAAAAGGACTTCTATAAAGAAATAATTAAGGCGACAGTGGACGTTCAAAAACATTTTCTACAATTTTTGCTCAATTGTTTTGAAATTTAATACACGTATAATTTGTGCAATAATTAAGAAAATTTCTTAATTTCATTAAAAAAATTAATATGCAAATGAGTAATTAATTAATAATATGGTAATTAGTGATACAAATTAAAAATGCTCCATGCGCATTAAATTTTGTTTCAGAAACTTGTATTTTTTTTTTAGTATAGCTTTATGATATTATATCAAAAGTTGCTATACATTTTAAAATTATACTAAATTCCTTGGCAGAAAAAAATTAAAAATCTGTAATATGGATCATTTTGGATAAAATTCAATAATAAAATATTACTTTTTGATCTTTATATGAAATAATGTACACATTTTAATAGCAAGTTTTGTAATAAAGTATATCAACAACAATATTACCAAGTATTATGAAAATTGGTATAAAATTAAGACGCATGGAGCATTTTGAACTTACTCAGTCGGCGAAAATTCTCATTTTGAGAAAACTGGATTTAAAGTTTTATTTTAAGGGTAGATTAACGATTGTTTACGTTAGAAAAACAGCTGTATCTCTGCAAAAAATTATCGGATTTGAATAATTTTTAGAATATTTGAAAGTAGAAGATTGCCAGAACATTTTTTTCCAAAAAACAAAAAATTGATTTTTGTAATGTTTTTTGCGATTTTGAACGTCCACGGTCGCCTTAAAAAAAAATCACCTAGTATTTTTTTCAAATTAAAATTTTTACGTTATCATATAAGTTTAACAAACAAACCTAAATGGAATAAGTGTAAAATAATATTTATCATGATTTTTATATGATTTTTTTACACGTTGCGAAATGTTTTGATCTTATTTTCAATAGGATTTTAATTAACCAACGTGATGGTGAATTGAATGTATGAATCCTCTGATTTCGTGCTCCTTTAATGATCAATTCATATGAGCTTAAATAGTATTTGTCATTTGGGTTTGGAAATTTAGACCGTACGATTTTCTGCTAGTAAATGGGAAACAAAAGCAAAGCTTTCTCTCGAGAAAGAAAAGGGGGGGTGGGGGGGGGGTGGAGTAAATTTAAAAATTTCTCGTGATCATTAACATAGTTATCAATTTTAGCGCTTCGTTGTCTTTTTTTCTTTTCTCCTTTGGTTTCACCCTCGCCAAATAAATGAGTAATCTTCTAAAAGCCCGTGGAGTTGGCGAGCGCGCATAAGAAGGGAGAAAAAATCAGCGGGCAAAAATCCAAAATTTGCTCTTCGGTCGTGTTGAAGTACCATAATGCATAAATCATTCCAAAATTAGAGGGGGTGGGTGGAATATTCGAAACGCGTTTTTAGAAACTTAAATCAAATTGGCACGGAGAGGGGAAGGAGGGAGGGAAATTATGATTTCTATGGACTTCAAGAATGAACACAATAAAACATAAGTAGAATGATGAGAACGGTATGTTATTATATCAGATAAATGAAAGACCATGGAGGGTGGGTCTGGAATAATACAATGTTTATTTAAGTAACACACTACAGTGAAGACTTCTATTCTGAATCTTTTAATGATTAGTTTAAATTTTGATAAAAATTATAAATAGTATAATTTTGATGAATTCAGAAGAAATGTTGAGAAAAAAAAATCTTGTTAGAGTCATTTTCAGAATTTCTCCATGCATACATTTTTAAACAACATTATACAATTTTATATAACGTTAGGTTATAAAACTAAGAAATTTTATTTTTATCTACGGAGGGTAGAAAACAGTGGCATAGAGAGTTTTGAGCGCTCGGGGCAATTCAGAAAATTTAACCCCTTTCTTTATAGCTATCATTTTTCGTACCAGCTTTGCTTTTTATGCAACAATTCTTTTGCGCCCTAAAAATTTAACGACCATGGCAATCAACCCCTGGTGGTACGTCCATACTTCATTGATAGCATGCATATTTGATTGTGAAGTGCAGCCCTGCAGTCCAATTAAACCCTTTCAGGTGCAGAAGAATTCTGTTCGTAAACTGATGAAATAATTGAGTGACACCAGAATATTCAAACGAATTTCTTAGAAAATAAAAACCCGCTAACTTTCACTTTCATTACGAGAGCAAAATTCTGTTAAAATATTCTTGCTGTCATTTGTCAGTTTTGGAATTAAAATTAGGTGGCTAGACCGTCTAGCCACCGACCTTGAAAGGGTTAAATCTATGTCGTCGTATTGAAGAGGCTTGCAATAGACGTTCCATGCTGAGAAATGTGCATGTAGAATTGCTCTCACAATTGTGTATCATGAGCAATGGCGAACTTTTCGAACATAGTGAATATTAACTTTTTATCACTGTGAGACAGCTTTGTTGACTTTTTTTTTTTTTTTTGTGTGTGTGTAATGTTATTAAAATGGATTAAGATAAGCACGTATTTATACCACAAATTGTACGCATTTCTTCATACTTCTGGCTATTCCATTCAAACATTTAGACAAAATAGAGTGCATCGATATCGGACATTTTTGGGTATACAGGCAAAGATTTATCTTATCCATGTAAACCAAATGTCGTTTCGTACTAATTAAATGAAACTAAAACTTTCTAACTGGAAATTTTGCTTTATCTCTTTTCGTTTTCAATTTGCAATGGCTATCTTCCAAATTTCGCCACTAGGGGTGCTGCCGTCGTTTGCATTAAATCGGGCGCAGTCGCTTTACTATACCGTTCCCTCACTTGCATAGCTGTAGCTCTCTCCGTTCGTAAGTATTTTCAGGTTAAAGGGACTTTCCTTTGTACCCTGTATATTTTTTTCATGTTCGTGTGACCAGCTGACGTATTAACCACCACTTTATAATCAGCTGACTTTTTTTTTCTTCAAGATATTGGGTTAGCTATAATTTGACAAATTTTCAATCGGGAGGAAATGACTAATTTTTTTCCCTTTTACGTGCGTGGTAGGTTACCGCTGCTCAACCCACCCACGGAACCGCAGCTGACGTTCACGGAGCTTCATGATACAGCTCTGTGAAGCATTTTACAAATTATCGGCTGAGACGAACTTTGTCATCGAAATCTGTTGCTGGCTCGCGGACTATCATTACAATGATCTGTACTAAAATGCAACATGGCGGAATACAAGCGAATATCAAAGTTATTCATCAACTCCTATATTCTTCGTTACAACTGATATCGGGATTATCTAATCTGGTTATAATTGATATGGTGCTGTAAAATGATGTTGATGTTTATATCTAAAATGGTTTAAAATTATAAATTATGAAATCCTTCGAAATTAGGACTTATAAAATCCTTAAGGTATCAAAAGACCCCTCATGGTAGAAATAGGTATACCCTATGCACATTTTTAAAACCAGGATGAGCTGGAGGAAAAGGATATCGCTGCATTAATTTAAGAACTATTGTACGAAAAGTCAAAAAATTAATTGTGGAGAAATGATTAAACTTAGAGAATAATTTTAAGTTAAAAACTGAAAGGTGTCTTTTGACACCTCTTGGTAGAAATAGTGTTAAATAAAGACCTTTTTTCAAGCAGAACTTCACTGAATGCCACACTTTTTAGATGCATAATTTGATTTTTTTTTCTTCGGGGAAATTGTACATTTTTATTTTATACGCGCCAAAGAAAATATGCATTCTCATTTATAAAACTGGGCGATTTTACTATGATTGTGTTAACGTTGTA
Organism: Maratus speciosus; assembly: GCA_963932465.1. Classification (NCBI taxonomy): domain Eukaryota; kingdom Metazoa; phylum Arthropoda; class Arachnida; order Araneae; family Salticidae; genus Maratus; species Maratus speciosus. The sequence continues at coordinate 302,270,300 of OZ010788.1, forward strand.
ACGTCATTTTTTTTTAATTTTATGGTCGTTTAAACTATTTATGCACGCGACTAATTGCAATCGTCGAATTTTTACTTTCTTCTTTCTAAAGAAGAAAGTATTCTAATAGAAAATTTTTTCGACGGATTTATATGTTTTAGGGGGTCAGAGATCCCGAAAAACATGTTTATACAAAATGTTTGTCAGTCCGTCTGTATGTTCTCTTTGTATCATCGAAAAGTTTATGAAGTTATGCATAGAATTGAACAAAACTTTTTGTGTATGTTTTTCGGCTATGGCCAGCAGGTCCTCCTCGAATTTGGAAATAGTATTCCGCGTCGGAAGGGAGTACTGTAATAGCGATTTTTGTGCTTTTTCATTATTGTACCATTGAAAAGCGTATGAAGTTATAGATAGAATTGAACCAAAATTCATGTGTATGTTTTTGGCTATGGCCAGTAAGTCTCACGTGAATTTCGTAACAATTCGAAGGAAGGAGGCGCTTTAATAGCAATTTTTCTCGATTTTTCATAGTTGGAGTTTTCATAAAAGTACATCGGCTATTTATGCAGTGACGGGCAATTCGCATCTTGTTAACCCGGCGATTCTCAAACAGCCGGTGTTCAACAGAATAACGGAAAATATTGATTTTATTAAATATTATGATTGAGATTAACTCATTTTTACTCCGATTAGTAAAAATGAAGCAGAAACTTAAGATGAAAATGAAAGTTGATGTAATATTGAAGTAATAACACTGAAATATTAACATGTGTAACAACTTTTTGAAATATTAACAGGTATGAGAAGGGAAAAAGTTTTGAGATTGGCACGTCCGACTAGTTAGGATATTAAATTTTTGTTTATTTTCTCGTAAGGTGCCCATAATTAACACGTTGAACGCTGGACTGGTATTAGTTTGTTAATAATGCCTCCTTGTATACTGTCTGAGCAATTTTGATTAGTACTGAAAAAAAAATTACGTTATTTAGTAATGTGTTAGAAGTTTAAAAAAATTTTACTGTCATATAAAAAAATGTTCTCAATTCAATACAGATTTTTTTTTTTTAATTCTGTTCGGATATTGACTTTTTTATTAATAGGCCGGGAGCCGGCAGCACAGACAATCACCTCATCGAGTTCACGGATGAAATTCTAGGATTAGTTAAATCTTGATTCGCATGTTAAAACGCAATCGGTCTGCCAAGTCATATCTTTGTGGAAAACCCGATTTTAGTGGCTAACTCGTAGGTTTACCATTGTATTTTCCTGCTCCCAGTCCTCCATGCTTTCATACCTTTGAGTGCAGGAAAACACAATGGTAAATCTACGAGTCAGCCGCTAAAATCGGATTTTCTGATGTTTTCCACCAAGATATGACTTGGCAGACCGATTGCGTTTTAATATGCTAATCAAGATTGAACTAATCCTAGAATTTCATCCGTGAACTCGATGAGGTGACTGTCTGTGCTGCCGGCTCCCGGCCTATAACCCCTTAGCTGTTTTGCTCGTACACTGTTGCCGGTACTCTTTGCCCTTGCACTGAAAATTTTGATTGCTTCCTTACTCAAAGGTTTTGGATATCACTAGTTTTTGAAATAGCAATCTTCCCTTTATTTATTGACATAAATTCTTTGATTAAATAAAGCTACGATTATTTTTCAGAAAAGTTGTATTTTATCCATGTTTTTGTCTTTAATTATTTTATCATGTTAAAAAAAAAGAAACTAATAAGGTATTGAGCCACTAAAATACTACAAAGAGATTGTTTAAATATAAAAATAATCTTTATAATCTTTATCCTTATAAAATTATCTAATCAGCATGAGAAAAATCATTTTTTAAATTAAAATACACCCTTTTAAATTTGTATTTGGAGTAAAAATGTAAAAATACTGTAACGAAGGTTACGTATAACGGACATTTTATAAATATATATCTTTTTTTATCTTCAATAAATTGTACAAATAAATGTTGTGTTCATAAACTTTGTATACAAAATTTTATAAAAAATATGCTGTTTATATAAACTTTATTTACCCATTTTATGAAATTTGAAAGACAATTTTATTTTTTAAATAATATTTTAGACTAAAATAAAAGTAACAGAAGTTTCAAAGATAAAATACATTTGCCTAAAAACATGGAGGTATTGTTTTAGATTAGGGCTGCCCAACTCTTTCGCTTGAAAGTTGTTTGGCCTAACAATTTCCGACAAGGTTTCTGTCATTAAATAAAGTAATTGTTTAACCCTTTCCGGCGCGGAGTAATTAATTCTGTTTATAAGCTGTTGAAATGATTGACTGACACCAGAATTTATAATAGAATTTATTAGAAAATACGAATTTGCTTATTTTCAAGTACGTTATATATATATATATATATATATATATATATATATATATATATATATATATATATATATATATATATATATATATACATATTTTGGGTGTCAGTAAAATAAAAATTAGGTGTCCTTTTTTAAGGACATCGCCATTGAAAGGGTTAATTCTAAAATAGTCGTAGCTCCGTGGTTTGCGATTACAGGTTGGGCGCCTCTATTTTAGAATTTAAACATGTGATGAACAAAGTCAAAATGGTACCAGATTTCTTTTGTAGAAAGTGTTTTCTACAATATAGATTAGTCTGAGAACAAAGTTCTTATTATTTATTCAAGTGTACACAGTTCTTATTATTTATTCTACTAAATGGAAATGCAATAACAGAGGTTAGATTTTTCCTACATCAAATGTTAAATTAATAGAGTCGTTAAAATAAATATTTTAATGAATAAGAACATATTTATTAAACTATAGTGAAACCTCCCTGAACGGCCACCTCTAAACAACGATAACCTCCGAATACCGGCCACATGTTGATGGAACAAAACACGTTCCATAGCATTAACATTACTACAAACCTCTAAATAAGGAATTCTGAACAACGGCCACTCAAAAGTCACGAGAAAAAAAAATTTCAGCTCCTGGTCCAATTTCATACTTATTTGCAAACACATATATTTTCATATATTTCATATTTATTTGCATTTATTTGAAATGTGAAGCAGATCAAACAAAATTTACTTGTTATGTAAACACACATAAAATGAAAACATTAATAATAATGCGGAAAATTTCTATAATATTCTTAGAACGGCAGGCATAATTAACATAAAATACAGCTTGTTTGTATGTCTGGTTAAAAATTTGACAGTTACTGCCACATTTGATTCCATACAGCAAATGGTGGAAGATAGGAGAGAGGAAGAGGAAATAGAGTATAGAGAATTTCCAGTGTAAACCCATTCACGACAGAAAACGTAAATTCTCGTTTTCATTCAAAAAGCATCATTGACCAAGGACTTGGCTTCTACCTCACAGAAAGTGCATTTATATCACGTTGTCCATATTTTTTTTAGATTGTAAGACATTTTATATTAACTTCATACATTGAACAATATTTACCGATGCATAAATTTGGGACACCTATCTAGAACACCAATATACAAAAGACTTTCAGAACAGGGAGAAACTTCAACTTGTTTAAAAACTCACATTTGATAAAAATTGCCCGTCGGCTATGTGTTAACACATATGCCGAAGATTTGATAAACCTACGTGAAATCTAAAATTTCTCATTAAATCATAATGATGATGAGTTGTATAGCAAATCAAGTCATATTTTTTTTCCTTTGGAGAAAGACATTTGCAACAGCAACAACAACTTCAAATCAATGATTTTCTCGTTATATTAAAACAATGAGGATGAATTAAAATGGCTGTGTGTATTTCTATTTAAATTTACGTAATTTTGCTTTAAAAAAAAAATAAAACCTCTGAATAACACCCACTTTTGAAGAGCGGTCACATTTAACCGGTCCCATGGGTAATCGTTATTCAGAGGTTACACTGTATTTAAACTGTTAATTAGAATAAAACAAATAAAGATTTTGTTACCCATGTGTTATATCGCCGCACTCTTATTATTACTAATTACTAAGGGAGAAGGTATAACGATAAGATTATTTATAGTTTTATGTACAGCAGCTGCTAAACGCAGCTCTTCTCAACAAGTCATTTCTTACAACTGCGTGGAATTTACTGGTTACATGCGAAACCTTACAATATCAGACTGTGTAGTGCTGCTATTTGTTAATAAAGATCGCTACTAATTCTTGTTGGGTTGGGATATGACACCCCTCCCCTCATAGTTCAAACGAACAACAGGCAATCTTGCTCTTTGACTTCTTCGAACTGGAGCACTTTTCTTACAGTCCTCGTCACAAGTTTCAGTCAAATTGTCTTTCACAGATTTATCTGTTATATTATCATTTTTATTACTCACAACTGTACCTGTTACAATATCATGCGAAGGCTGAGATTGGTTTGGTTCTGTAGTGTTATCATTATTAAGCTGTTCTTTTATTTTTCCATTAATTCCAGAAAAACGGTTTTGGTTAACCCTTTCATACCTATCATTATCACTGTAATTTTTACCACTATGTCCCATATTTTCAATTTTGTCTGACATTAGTTTATCATTTCGATTTATCTCTACAACTCTCTCTGGTATTTCATAACTTATCACTTTATTAAGTCCCAACTTATCAACATGACGCTTACACATTATTCCGTCACATCTATTTACTAAAACCCATCTACTCCTCAATAATTTCATAATTTTTCCTTTTACCCATTTCTCCCCTTTTCCAAAATTTTTAACAAAAACAAAATCATGAAGCTTATATTTGTGCAGGGGTTGCTGTATTTTAGGTTTTGATGGTAATACCAAGTGAAGGGCTGTTCGAACTGGCCTTCCAAACATTAATTCAGCAGGAGTTTTACCAGTTACCGAATGAGGAGTGGAATGATTTTCTAACAAAAATCGTGAAATTGACAATGTTATGTCACTTTTATCTAGCTTTTTAAGACAATTTTTCACAGTTTGCACATATCTTTCCGCTTGTCCGTTCGAAGACGGATGATATGGTGGAATAGGCGTATGCTTAATTCCATTATTTTTAAGAAATTCCTCAAATTCATCACTTGTGAACGCGGGACCATTATCACTGACCAATTCAACAGGTAATCCAAAAGTAGCAAAAATTCTCCTTAGTACCTTAATTGTAGTTTTACTATCAGACCTGGGTACTACCTCTACCTCCAACCATTTAGTATAAGGATCGACTACTATTAAAAACATTGTACCTTCAAAAGGACCGGCATGATCTATATGGATCCTTTCCCAGGGCAGTTCAGATTTCCATTTTGGGACAATCCCTCGCAAAAATCTGACAAGAATTTACCATTTGTTCAATTTCTTTATCCATATTTGGCCACCAAACTACCCCCCGAGCTTTCGCTTTCATGCTCGATATACCCTGATGAACGAATGCAGTAATTTTAATATATATTCACGGCCTTCCTCTGGTACGACCACTCTATGTCCCCACAACAGACAATTTTCTAGACAGGAAATTTCCTCCCTTCTACGAAAATATGGTTGATATTCTTCTGGTTTAACCTTTCGCGGCCACCCATGTAACACCCACTCTAAAATTTGTTTAGTTACAGGATTTTCAGTTGTCCACTTTGCAATAGTTTTAAAAGTAACAGGCCAATTATCATTATTTGAAACGAACATTATTTCCGCAGGGTTACTTACTATATTTACAGTTTCTGGGAGAGGTAATCTACTTAATGCGTCAGCATTTTTATTATTTTTACCTTCGCGATACTCAATTGTATAATCATACCCAGCTAACATTAACGACCATCTCAGCATTCTAGGTGATAATGTATCAGGTACCTTTTTAACAGGATCAAATAATCTAATTAAAGGTTTATGATCTGTTATAATTTTAAATTGTTTTCCAGCTAAATATTGGTGAAATTTAGTAACACCAAACATTACAGATAAAGCTTCTTTATCAATCATTGCATAATTTCTTTCAGTTTTATTTATTAAAGTTCTAGAAGCATAAGCAATAGGTTTCTCTTTACCCTCAACAATGTGGCTTAAAACTGACCCTATGTCATATTCAGAAGCATCACTTCTAATTTGAAAAACTATATCTTTGTTAACGTCATATAATTCTAAAACAGGAGATGTACATAATAATTGTTTAACTTTTTGAAACGCTTTTTCATGCTTTTCTGACCATGCCCACTTTACATTATTATCTAATAATCTATGTAAAGGTTCTAAAACATCTGAAATTATGGCAGGAAGTTTCTATAATAAGAAATTAAGCCTAAAAATGAACGCAATTGTAACACATTATTTGGAATAGGAGCATTCAAAATAGCATTAACTTTTTCTGGAATAGGTCTAATTCCTTCCTGGGATATTTTATGTCCTAAATAAGAAACTTCCGAAACCATAAATTTTAATTTTTCCTTATTTAATCTTATACCATGCTCAGAAAAGCATTTCAGAACATTTTCAACTCTTTCAGAATGTTCTGATTCATTACTAGCATTTATGATCACATCATCTAAAAATACACCAACATATTCAAATTTTTTAAAAATATGTTCAATTTTTCTTTGAAACATTCCAGGAGCACATTTTACCCCAAATGCTAATCGTAGCACATTAAATAATGTGTATTTATAGTCAAAATTTTACTGCTTTCGTTATCTACAGGTTGTTGTAAATACGCATCTTTTAAATCAAAAACAGTAAAAAATTTTCCACCTGATAATTTAGAAAATTCTTCCATTCTAGGAAGAGGATAATTATCATTTTCATTATTAGCATTAACTGTTGCTCTATAATCACCACATATTCTAATCAGGGGCGCCATTTCAGAACTTTCTTGGGCGGGGGCAAAGACTTTTTGAGGGAAGTTATATAGCTAAGGGTAGGATCCAAGCGGCTACACCCCCCCCCCCCCCCTTCCCGAACGATAAACGCAAACTGAATAATGCTTACAAAAACAGTAAAAACTTTGAATACGAAAACTCTGGAATCAATGAAATATTTCGTTTTAAACAGGTTTCTGCCTTAGCAGGTAAAATTTCAATATATTGAATATGAATTTTTTTTCTTTTTAGACAGGATTCTATTATAGGTTCCATTTTTACAGGTAACCTCAAAGACAGTTAAACCATCCACTCTATATTATAGGTCTGAAAAGAGAAGTATTACAATAAAACTTGTGAAAACGAAGCCTGTCTATAACAGAATTCTTTCTCAAAGAGGAAAAAAAATCAAATTTTGATGAAAAAACGTCTTACAATTATACTTGCTGAGACCTGTCTAAAATGGAACTTTTTTCTAGTCCCTTTCCACTTCTTTTTTTTTCAGGTTATACTAAAGGGGTGCCATTTCAAGAGTTTCCTGGCGAAGGACAAAGAAAAATTTTCTTTGAGGAATAGGAAAGGTTCAGAATTGCACAACGGGCAAAACTGCACAAATCTAACAGAAAATAGGAAAATCCTGCACAATAAAAGAAGCTCTGCGTTATTTTGTCATGGACCTGTGATTATTCTGCGAATTTTTTCTTATTTTTGTGAAAGTCCACGATTTATTTTCTTTCGAATTAGAAAAATCAATTCGTCAATAGGTCACAGAAAAAAAAAAGAAATTTTGCAAATTAAAAAAAAAAAAAACACATCGTCGCAAAAAAAAATCGCTAATTTCTCCAAACGACCGTGGAAAATATTGCTACTTTCATCAGAGATCGCAAAAAGAAATGCAGATTTCATTAAATGGTTGTACAAACTAAAATCTGAAATTTTGTAAAAGGATTGCGAAAAAAATCGCGAATTTCGTCAAAAGATTGCACAAAAATTACGAAAATTTAGTCAAACAATCGAGGGGAATTTCGTCAAACGATCGTGAAATAAGATACGAAATTACGTGTAGCTATCGCGCAAAAAATGACAAATATTATTATTAGTTGCAAATTGGTAGAAACAAATAATAACAGCGAAATTCACCAAATGATCGTGAAAAAAAAATCGCCAATTTTGTCAAAAGATCGCAGAAGCAAATATGGAATTTCGTCAGTTGGTCGCGGAAAAATATTGTGAATTTCGACAAATAGTCGCGAGAAAAAAAAAAAAAAACAACCCCAATTTCGATAACGGTTGCAGGGGAAAAAAAACAAAAAAAACGTGAATTCCGTGAAACGGTCGCAAATTTCGTCAAATGATCGCGAAAAAAGGATCATAAAATTTCATCAGTCATGAGACAATCAGCCCTCGAACGTCATGAATAAGTCACGAAATTTGCAACTTTTGTGAACTATAGCAATAAGAAAATTTTCATTAGTTTTTTTCTGCAAGTAAAGGTATGGTAAAGCGTTAATCGTTTCGGATTGCGTTTTCACTATTATGAGGTGGGTACGTGTTAATATTATTTGTCAAAGAAATCCTGAATATGTTTTCGATGAAAAAGCTACATATTTGAACATTAATGAATACTATATATATATATCTTCATTTTTCTACATAAAATGTAAAAGTTATATATAATTGTAGACTTCTTTTACAATAATTGTATTAAAATATGGATTTATTTTTTTCATTTCGGGTCAGGTTGCCTTTCAATGTATAAATATTTTTAGCGGATTACGTATTTACTTGAAATTACAGTTCTGTGGCAGGATAGGTTGACGTAATTTCTTCGTTGTGAGTGAGGTACGCCATAAGTTTTTCGGATTGTGCTTTATCTCTTTCAGTCGGAGTCAGGATGACCTGGGTTTTAACAAGGAAGCCCCGAATATTTTTCAAATGAAAAACTATAGATTTGACTATTAATCGTGGCTTAATAACCCATGTGTTCATTTTTCTACATAAGTGATAAAATTATAGACTACTTTATTATAAATGTGTTAAAATATGGAGAAATTTTCTTTTACTTTGGGATTTGGTGGAAGTCTCTCGGTTTTTGTGTTGAAGAAATTGTTTCGTCGAGTGAGAGCGAACTCCATTCCTAGGCGTTGAAGAATTTTGAGAGTGTACCTTATATAATATGATTTAATAAAGAAAATAATTAAATAATTTGATAACGTTGCAGTGATTGCAGTAAATATAATGTGACACTAATAATCCAAAATGTAAAGAAGTCAGATAAATAAGAACTTGAATTATACTCGTCCCTTCACTCTCCCCCCCCCCCCCCCCTCGCGAAAAAACAAAAAACTATCTGAAAAAACTCTACCCATGAATTTTTAGTCATGAGGGAATTAGTTTTCTTAGGATCCAGTTGTACACAGCTGAGATAAGCAACTGATAAAAGAAAATGTCTCTCATGTATTTTCAAATTTTCAAAATTAGTACGATATATGTCTCACCTTAAGAAAGTTCGAATAGGAAATTTTTTTTATAATTATTAATTTCTATGCATAAAGCATTTAGTTAATGCATATGTTTTTATTACAATCAAATCTGATAAATTATTTTAGCGTTTAAGAAAATTAAAAATTTTTTTTTAGTCTGACAATTGATTGGTTGGTTGATTGAATGGTTGATAAATTTTCTGAAAAGTCAAATTCCTTAGGGGGGGCTATTGCCCCCCAGCCCTCCTCAAATGGCGCCCCTGATTCTAACAGAACTATTAGGCTTAGGAACAATTACTATAGGACTAGCCCATTCTGAATGATCAACAGGTTTTAAAATATCTTCATTAGTTAATCATTCCAATTCTACATCAGTAGCTTTTCTTAAAGCAAAAGGAACAGGTCGAGACTTAAGAAAAACTGGTTTTGCATCTTTTTTCAAATTTATTGACACGGAAGGACCCTTGATTGTCCCGATCCCGTCAGCAAAAACATTAGGAAAATTTTTAATTAAATCATTTTTCGAAATGCTTTTAATCATATTTACATTAGGCCAAAATAATTTTGATGCTTTTAACCAAGTTTTTCCAATTAGACTCGGTCCCCCCTCTTTAATAACTAACATTTTTAAATCAGGAATACAATAATCATCAACAACAGCATTTACTATTAATTCCCCCAAAACAGTTAGAAAATCTTTAGTATAAGTTTGTAGCTTAATTTTAGATTTAATTAAAGGCAGCTTACCTGAGAACAATTTATGAGCAACACTTTTACTTACAATAGTATGAGCCGCACCAGTATCAATTTCAAATTGTATATTTACACCATTTATTTTAACCGATTTTTCCCACGACACATTAATGGCGTTGTCTTCCATGAAATTTAAACAATATTCTTCCTGAACAGTTTTAATTTTTCTGTTCTTAAACTGTTTCTCACTTTTCATTCCAAATTTAGCAAAAATAGCAAATTTTTAAGTGACCTAATCGATGGCAAAAATGGCATTCTGCTGATTTAAAAGGGCAGAATTTTAGATTATGATTTTTAGAACATCTATAACACGGTTTATCAAGCGCGAATTTATCTTCTTTAGGCTTAGGTGCATGAGCGAACTTCGCTAGTTTTGGTTTCTCTCCTTTCGAAACACGCACTTGATTGACAGTCGTACTTTCTTCGATGTGTAGGGATTTTACTCCAGCCTCTGCATATTCAACCGACTCAGCTATTTCTACCGCTGTTTGGAACGTTAAACCTCTAGAATCCAGTAATTTCTGTTGTATCTTCTCATCCTGGATCCCAAACACCAATTGATCACGAAGGCGGTTATTAAGAGTGTTTCCGAAGTTGCAATATTCGGATAAACGACGTAAATCTCTTATGAAATCTGCTATATTCTCTTCTTGCTTCCTTAGTCGTTTCTGAAACTTAAATCGTTCCACTATTTCACTAGGGCGTGGTGAAAAAAGCTCTTTTGCTTTCTTTAAGAGATCTTCGTAACTAATCTCTTTCAGAGTATTCGGAACAATAATATCTCGTAAAATGGCGAACGTTGATACGCCAACCTAACTTAACAATATATATTTCTTCATCTCATCATTTTTGATGCTATTCGCTGAGAAATAAAAATCAATTTTTTCGACATAAATAGTCCAAGGAACATTTGAATTATATTCTTCCAAGTGTCCCAGAGAAATTATTTCTTTATCGACCATTTCCGTTGTCTTTTTCTTTTTCCAAAAAAAAAAAAAAAAAAAAAAAATTCACAACATTTCAGTTTGTGTTAAATCCAATCCTCGTCGCCACTATTATATCGCCGCACTCTTATTATTACTAATTACAAAGGAAGAAGGCATAACTATAAGATTACTTATAGTTTTATTACATATGTACAGCAGCCGCTAGACGCAGTGGCGTACCCAGGATTTTATTTCGGGGGGGGGCTGACTTAAATTTTCATAATGTTCTAAATCTTATGAAACACGTTGCATTGTGTTATAAACAGAAATCATTTTTGTCAATAAGGCCGTAGCCAGAGAGGGGGGGGGGGTGAAAGGGTGACTTTGTTCCGAATTTTCCGAAAATTTGAAAAATTCGGTCATCAGTCCGAAAATTTGGACTTAAAAAATTATCGCTGTTTTTGACAAATGGTCGCCGAAAAAAATCAATTTCGTCAATCGTTCGCAAAAAAAATCTCCAATTTCTTTAAAGGATCAAGGAAAAAACCGGAATTATGTCATACGGTCGCAGATATAATGCGAAGTTTGTCAAAGGATCGCGAAAAAAAAGTCAAATTTCGTCAAATGATAGCGGAGAAAACGTGAATTTCGTCAAATTATTCTAGAGGAAACGCTAATTTCGTCAAAATGAGCACAGAAAAAACCCGAATTTCGTCAGAAGGCCGCAGAAAAAACGCGAATTTCATCAAAAGGTGGCGGAAAAAACGCGAATTTCGAAAAAAAGATCGCTAAAAACACGCATTCCGTCAAAGGGCTGCGAAAAAGAAGCTAATTTCGTAAAGTATCGCAAAAAACGCGAATTTCGTCAAAGGGACACGGGAAAACATGAATTTTGTCAAAAGGCCACAGAAAAACGCAAATTTCATCAAAAGGACGAGAAAAAGCGCGAATTTCGACAAAAAGCCGCGAAAAAACGCAAATTTCGAGGAAGGATTGCGCAAAAACGTGAATTTTGTCAAATGACCACAGAAAAAACGCGAATTTCGTCAAAGGACCACAGAAAACTGTAAATTTCGACAAAGCATCGCTAAAAAAACACTCATTCCGTCAAAGGGCTGCGAAAAAGAAGCTAATTTCGTAAAGTATCGCAAAAAACGCGAATTTCGTCAAAGGGACACGGGAAAACATGAATTTTGTCAAAAGGCCACAGAAAAACGCAAATTTCATCAAAAAGACGAGAAAAAGCGTGAATTTCGACAAAAAGCCGCGAAAAAACGCAAATTTCGAGGAAGGATTGCGCAAAAACGTGAATTTTGTCAAATGACCACAGAAAAAACGCGAATTTCGTCAAAGGACCACAGAAAACTGTAAATTTCGACAAAGCATCGCTAAAAAAACACTCATTCCGTCAAAGGGCTGCGAAAAAGAAGCTAATTTCGTAAAGTATCGCAAAAAACGCGAATTTCGTCAAAGGGACACGGGAAAACATGAATTTTGTCAAAAGGCCACAGAAAAACGCAAATTTCATCAAAAAGACGAGAAAAAGCGTGAATTTCGACAAAAAGCCGCGAAAAAACGCAAATTTCGAGGAAGGATTGCGCAAAAACGTGAATTTTGTCAAATGACCACAGAAAAAACGCGAATTTCGTCAAAGGACCACAGAAAACTGTAAATTTCGACAAAGCATCGCTAAAAAAACACTCATTCCGTCAAAGGGAAGCTGAAAAAACACGAATTTCGTCAAAGGGACACAGAAAAACGTGAATTTCGTCAAAAGGCCGCAGAAAAACGCAAATTTCATCAAAAAAGACGAAAAAAACGCAAATTTCATCAAAAAAGACGAAAAAAACGCAAATTTCGTCAAAGAGCCGCGGAAAAACGCAAATTTCGACGAAGGATTGCATTAAAAAACACGAATTTCGGCAAATGACCACAGAAAAAAAACGCGAATTTCGACAAAGGATCGCTAAAAAAAACGCATTTCGTCAAAGGGAAGCTGAAACAACGCGAATTTCGTTAAAGGATCGCAAAAAGAAAAAGAAAAAGCAGGATCACAAAGAAGAGCCACAGAAAAACGTGAATTTCGTCAAAAGGCTGCGGAAAAACCACTAATTTCGTCAAAACCCCGCGGAAAAAAGCAAATTTCGACAAAGGATCTGGAAAAAACGCAAATTTCTTCAAAAGGCCGCAGAAAAAAAGCGAATTTCATCAAAAGGCCGCGGAAAAACGTGAATTTCAACGAAGGATTGCGTAAGAAAACGTGAATTTCGGCAAATGACCTCAGAAAAAACGCAAATTTCCTCAAAGGGCCGCAGAAAAAACGCAAATTTCCTCAAAGGGCTGCAGAAAAAACGCAAATTTTGGAAAAAGATTGCTAAAAAAATATGCATTCCGTCAAAAGGAAGCGGAAAAAACGCGAATTTCGTTAAAGGATCGAAAAAAAAAAGCATGGTCACAAACAAGGGCCACAGAGAAACGTGACTTTCGGCAAAAGACTGCGGAAAGAAGCGAATTTCGTCAAACAGCAGCGAAAAAAACAAAAAGACGACCATTTCCATAAAAAAAACGCGAATTTTGTCAAAGAGCCGCGAAATTTATCAAAAAGACGAGAAAAAAGCGAATTTCGTCAAAAAAGCCGCGAAAAAAACGCAAATTTTGACGAAGGGTTTCGTAAAAAACGCGAATTTCGGCAAAAGTTCACGAAAAAAACTCGAATTTCATCAAAAACTCGCAGAAAAAACGCAAATTTTGACAAAGGATCACGAAAAAAAAAACGCGAATTTCGTCAAAGGGTCGCGGAAAAAAGCTGATTTTGTCAAAAGTTCGGGGAAAATGCAAATTTCGTCAAAGCACGTGATAAAAACCTGTATTTCATCAAAGGATCGCGTTAAAAACACATACAAATATCTGTGTTTATTATTATATGTATAGTTTTTAAACTGAAATAATATGCTGAACTTTTTAAAAATCTGGTTAACCCGAACCCACTCAGCCTGAAATTGACCTGAATATAAACAGAGTAAACACAAACTACAACAAAAATAATTAGCAGCAGGAAGGGATTACCTCTCCTTTCCCCCTCTGCTGAAACCTTTCAGAAAATTTGCTGAGAATTTCAGATTTTTTTTTTTTTTAACTCAGACTCAAATCTGGGAGGAAGGGGGGAGGGCACGGGTCCGATCCTGAGACCGTCCCACGTCGAAATCTGTTTAAAAGTGTTACTGGTTTTTTTTTATATACTTTCATTTAAAAGAAAGTCATTGTAACTTAAAATCTATAAAATTGTTCTTCCAATCCCCGAAACTAAATTCTGGCTACGGTTCTTGTTTAACAATAAATTAATATTGTAACAAACACAAAATATTTTTTGTATACGCAAAATATTTTCATACACATATATAAAATAAAGACTTTGTTTATTATTTGTGCATTGCACAAGTAATAAGAAGGACTTTAAACCGTTCCAGATGAAAAATACTGGCTGCAAAGTTAAGACAGAATAGGAAGATAAGTGGGGGGAGGGGACATTACTGAACTCCAAAGATGTCTTTGCAGTCAAACAAGAAGTCACTGTGTATCTTACAGATACGAGGAAGTAATCGAGTGTTAAAAACAAAAGTTAATGAATATCATTCACAGTCAGCTCTTCCGCACATATATAGTGTGCCTGACTTCCGACTTAGCCAAAATTCTGAAGGGATTAGCTAAGGTGTCATTATGCACTGATATGGGACTAACAAGAAAGACAAGTGCGATGCATGACAAATATATATATAATTGAATTGATCTAAAAAGTAAGAAGTAAACTTTTTTTACCATTTAATCTGACCGTTTTGGCAGGTAAAAGAGGTTTAGTCTCTTCAACCCTCCGCACCCCCATATTTCGGTGTGGCATGGAGATGCGACTGAAAAATGAAAGTTAATAAGCTACTTTTACAGTCAACTCTTCCGCACCGGATTTCCGATTAAGACGAAATCGACTTGAGATTAGCTGTGGTGTTACTGTGCATTAACATACTCCCGCATTGACAATCTTGGCGCCCGCCAACTATGGGAAAAATTAAAAAAATCCTTAAATTAAACTACTTTTAGATTTGTCGAATTTATTTGTAGGTCTCTTGAACTGAGTATATATGTTTTCATTTATCGAGTAAAGCAGTGGTTTCAGTCATTTGAAAATGGATTTTGTGATCTCAAGTAAATTTGGTCTCAGGACTGAGGAGGATATTGGATTAACAGGAAAAACAAATTCGTGGCATGCCAGAAAATAAAACAAATTTATCTGAAAAAGAAGGAATATCAGCCCTTTTTTCATTTCACTGCAATCTCTTCAGAGGTGGAATGGAGCTGTAACGTCATAACCCCGTCCCCATCGAATCCTTTGGTGTATGCTGGGGCATCACTGTGCACTAATATATGGGACTAACCAGAATAGCTGTGTCGCAGAAAAAAATTAAAAATTAATCTCAAAAGAAATAAAAAAAAACTGGAATTTTTTTTTCATTTCATATTTGATTATTTCGGAAGAGTAAGTAACCCCATCAGCCCCTTCCCCTCATTGGGTATACTGTGGTGTAACTGTGTGTTGATATGAGACTAGCCAGAACGTGTAGTTCGTTGTATTGCAGAAAACAAGTGCATTACAAATTCATCTCGAACAAAAAGAAAAATATCAGCCCTTTTTTCATTTCATTTTCGACTATTTTGGGAAGGGGCTGTAACCCATCACCCCCTTTCTACTTCTTTGAGTATAATGTGGTGTCACTGTGCACTAATATGGAACTAAAGAGAAGAGAGTGGCTAGTCTGTTGAATGATAGGAGAAAAAAAATACAAATTTATCTCAAACAGAAAGAAAAAAGCAATATTTTTTTATTTCATTTTGAACTATTTCGGGAGGAGGGGGCTGTAATTCCATCAGCCCCCTCCCCATCTTTGGGTATGCTGTGATGTCAATGTGGACTAATATGGTGTTAACGAGAATGGCTATTTCGCTGTATGGCAGAAGAAAAATTACAAATTTATCTCAAACAAGAAGAAAAAAAAACAGCCTTTTTTTTCATTTCATTTTCAACTATTTAGGAAGGGGACACCCCATTAGCCCCTTTCCCCTCTTTGGGTATAATGTGGTATCACTGTGCACCAGTATGGAACTAAAGAGAAGAGAGCGGCTAGTCTGTTGAATGATAGAGGAAAAATACAAATTTACCTCAAACAAAAAGGAAAATATCAGAACTTTTTCATTTCATGTTCGAATTTTTGGGAGAGGGCTGTAACTCCATTAACCCCCTTCTATCTTTTCGGGTATAATGTGATGTCACTGTACACTAATATGGAACTACAGCGAAGGGAGCGGCTAGTCTGTTAAATGATAGGGGAGAAAATGCAAATTTATCTCAAATAGACAGAAAAAAATCAGCTCTACCTTTTTCATTTCATTTTCGACTATTTCCAGAGGAGGAGGTTGTAATTCCATCAGCCCCCTCCCCATCTTAGGGTATGCTGTGATGTCAATGTGGACTAATATGGTGTTAACGAGAATGTCTATTTTACTGTATGACAGAAGAAAAAAATACAGATTTATCTTTAAAAAGTAAAGAAAAAACACTTTTTCATTTAATTTTTCGCGATTTCTGGTTGGGGGGGGCTGTAACACCATCAACCCTCTTTCTCTTCTTTGGTGTCAATATGGACTAATATGGAACTAAAGCGAAGGAAGCGCATAGTCTGTTGAACGATAGGGGAAAAATGCAAATTTATCTTAAACAGACAGAAAAAATTCAGCACTATTTTTTCATTTCATTTTCGACCATTTCGAGAGGAGGGGGCTGAAATTCCATCAGCCCCCTAACTAATATAACCTGGACTAATATGGTGTTAACGAGAATGGCTATTTTGCTGTATGGCAGAAGAAAAAATTACAGATTTATCTTTAAAAAGTAAGAAAAAAACACTTTTTCATTTAATTTTTTGACTATTTCGGGAGGAGTAGGGGGGGGGGCTATAACCCCGTCAGCCCCCCTTTCTCTTCTTTGTTGTCAATGTAGACTAATATGGGACTAATGAGAATGGCTTTTCCGCTGTATAATGGAAAAAAAATTAAAAAAATTTCCATAAAAGAAAGACGAAAAATCAGCACCTTTCTATATCACTTTCGAAAATTTCGGGGGGGGCTGTAGCCCCATCAGCCCCCCCCTTGGGTACGCCACTGACAGCTCTTCTCAACAAGTCATTTCTTACAACTGCGTGGAATTTACTGGTTGCATGCGAAACCTTGCAATATCAGACTGTGTAGTGCTGCCATCTGTTAATAAAGATCGCTACTAATTCTTCTTGGGTTGGGATATGACACCATGATGTTTAGAAATATAGTTCATTTAAAGTTGCATCTACAGTGGGTTTCAGCACAATTGTTACAAAGTTTCAGGAGAGATAGAGTACACCTAGACAATGGGAAATCACATAGCAATGCATTCCTGGCGCCGCACAGTGGGGTAAAATCCCAAAAAGCTGGCCAAAAGTCGAAAAATAAAGTTACTATTTAGGAAATTTTGACTATGCAGATGGCTAGAAGCATGTTTGGAGGGTCCGAATCTATATTTATAAAAAGGTTTTTGCTTTGCGTTGGCAATCTGTATCATTTCAAAAGTGACGCTTGAAGGATTATCATATGAGGCGAACAAAAAGAGGAAAACAATGGTTCTTCTAAACACGTGCTACATTTTTCCATATTATCCGACTTTAATGCTTTAAAATGGATTCACACGATGATAGTGTGTACTTTTTTTGCGCATGTTACAAAAATTATATTAAGTACATAAAAATTAATAATTTCATGATTTTTTTTGATAAAAAAAATTAAAATTTTTTTTATTTTTTTTGCTTTTAAACATCAAAAAGTTTATAAGTTCCACGGTGTTCCGCAACGACACATAATGGAAACAATAGCCTGAACTATTATCTAATAAATCATGAAAAAACCAGCTGCCATAAACTGCCATTCTGCATTTCGTGCTTCGTGCAGGTTTTTGCAACCACAAGTAAAAATATCACTTTTTTAGTCGCTTCAAAAGCTATGACATTTATTATTTTTCATAGTAATTTAGCTGGCAAACATTTTTGAAATTTTTAGATTACTCAGTTTTGTGATAGATTATTATGTATTATATTACAAATAAGTGTTATAATCATAAGCATAAAGGAATTTGATAAGCAAGATTAGTAACAAAAACAGAAAAGAATTCTCTATCATCGATACAATAGAAATACATTTTCTTATTTTTATAGACAATAATTTTGTGTATTCTATCGTAATGAGAAGAATTATCTTGCCAATTGTAATCTTTGCTAGATCATACTGGTGAACGTATTTTATTAATGCAAACGGAAATTATTAAGAACCTGACTTCCGAGAACATTAGCAATCTAAATTTGATTTTCAAGTGGGGATGTGATAGTATATCTGGTCAAAGTACTTTTAAACAAAAATTTAGCTTTGAGGATGGTAGAAATTAGGCTCAAATAGCTTTTTCACTTCTCTAGTGCCACTAGAACTGAAGTGTTGCGAAAAATTCAGAAATCGTTATCTGAAAAAATTCAAGATCTTCATCTCCTCGATATTTTAGGCCCATCAGAATCCATTTTTTGCACGAAAATACGGAAGCTACTGTCAGTGAAATGGATTATACTACAGATCAGGAGAGTAAACTTATTCCTTTTAAAACAATCATTGATAGAAAATAAGTAGGCGTTAATTACAAACTAGCTTTAACGATGATTGATTGTAAAATTTTTAATGTCATTTCTAGTAATTTGTCAACTCAACGTTGGTACCTATATCAGTCAAACTAATTTCAAACTAAAAGTGAATGAAAATCATTTACAATTCGGGATGTCCACGTCACATGCCTGTATAAGATCTTTTGAGTGTACCTTGCATTTGGCATACTAAACGGGATATAAAGGAATGGCAAGTGTGCACTCCTGACGAGAAGAAAAAAAATTAAATTTTCAAAAAAAAAATTTACAAAAAAGATTTCGTTTACAATTAGGACTTCTCGTCGATAAATCAAACCTTGGATTTGGAAGCACAAATGCTTAAAATAGAGTTCGTCGATTCTTTGAAAACGCAACTATTTCTGCTTTCGTAAGGAGCTTAGACGAAGATTTGACCAAACGATTCCACGTCATATTATAAGTAATTTCTTAACATTCATTTGATCAATTTCGTGAATTATTGCTCGCAAACAGCTTGTAAATTCGTCGAATTGTATTCCTAGTTCTATATGCCAACTTCAGTGCACAAACTACTTATTCATGGCACAGAAATAATAGCTTCCTCATTATTGCCTGCTGGGCAAATCTCGGGAGACGCTCAAGAATCGTGAACAAATTGATCAAAAGGTATCGAGACGATTTTTTCCTAAAATGCAGTAGGACATAAACAATGGAAGATTTCTTTGCGGCTTTTAATGTTATTAGATCCCTTCATTTCAAGCTTACATAAATTACCATTGAAGAAACTAATATCCTTGCACCTAGAGGCACAGAAACTTCTGTAAAATATTTCAACACCCCCCCCCCCCCCTTCTGAAGAGTCTACTTAGTATACTACAGATTATTCAGAAGATGAATTTTACAATATCCTTTCGTTTTATTTTAATAATATGCAGAAATTAAACCTTGTAGTATTTTATTTTTCATTAATGTACTTAATTGCATTTCATAAATAAAGATTCGTTGTTTAATTTCGATTAAAAACATCTTAGTTCCTTGAAAACACCTTGTAACGTTTAGCCTCGAAACTTTTTAATTTCGAAACTCGAAATATTTTATTTAAATATAATTGTTTTTATTTTTAATTCGCCATTTTTTTAAATTTAATTTTTGAATCGTATTTAGTATCCTCAAAAGTACCTGCATACGAAATTTGATAGAAGTTGAATAACTTTCAAAGTATTTTAAGTCCGCCATATTGGATCCGCCATTTTGTATTTTGGAATTTTAATTTTAGAATCGAGACCAGAATTCTGAAAAGCACCTGTGTACGAAATGTCGTGGCATTTAAATAACATTTTTATATTTTGGCCAGCTTTTCGGGATTTTGCCCCACTGTGCGCCGTAGTGACGACACAAAACACAAGAAAGGAAGGACAAGAACTGGGTGAGAAAACATATTTATTATTCTTAGCATCGCAAAAATGCTGGGACAAAGCTGGACAGTGCTGATGAACATGTTGCACCATCGTGGCAGCTGCTGGGGAAGTCTGGGACACGCCCGGTATTTTTGAGAACATTAGAACCTCCATGCGTCGGAGACGTGAGGTTTGCATCACGCCCCGGGGTCGTAATTTCGAACACCTTCTTTGATGACGATCGTTGTCTTTCTTTTTGTCTTATTTATTAGTTTTTTGTTGTACTAAGAATAATAAACAGGTTTTCTCACCCTGTTCGTGTCCTCCCTTTCTTGTATTTTGTGTCGTCACTACCGCACCAGTTAAGCGTTTCCGACAATGCATTGCTGTGCGAATTCCCATTGGCTAGATGTGCTTGCTTTATCGCTCCTGAAACTTTGTAACCACTGTGTTGAAACACTCTGTATAGCCATTTTGACAGCTTTATTTGATAGTTAGAAATGAAGGAAGTGGTTATAATTATGAAAAGAAATAAAATTCGAGAGAAAATTCAATTAAACTTATTAGCTGTTACTTTTTCTAAGAGTGTTATTATCTTAAAAAAAAAAAAAAAAAAAAAAAAGTAAAGTTATAGACATGATAAACTCATGTAAAATCGGTTTCACCCAACTGAAATATAAAGAGAAGACCAGTGGACCATGCAGTTGCTTGCTTCTTTATTGTATAATGCTTCGGCTTAAAGTAATCTTTCATGTGGAGGGAAGTTCATTGAAATTTTAAAAATCGTGTTTTAATAGAAACAAAATACATTCCTTCTATTTATATCGAAAAGAGAAAATATGTATTTTTTGTACATAAAAAAAAATAATATCCCAACAGAAAACAATAAAGAACAGATGACGAAAGGAAAACGTTGCCAAATTTTCTTGACCAGTAACAAAAAACTTCCAAGGAAATATCCAGCGCGTTTGTTTCCCTCCCCCCAACCCCACACTCAAAAATAAAATCTCTTTCGCCTTTTTTTTTTCCTTTCATGTGAACAAAATGTTTCGTTAAAAAAAAAAAAAAAATAGTCAATTTAGAAATATTGTAAATTCTCTATGGTTGAGAGAAAATACGTAAATGTTGTTAGTTAGAAAAAAAAGATAGCATCCATTGCGTAAGTTATTTCATTAAAATTCATGGACCGTTATCTCATGTGGAAAGAATGGTTTATTCTTATCTGTTTTGCTCAACTGCCAAGAAAATGGCCATTCTTATCAGTTAGCAATCATTTCATTGCAGGCAAATCGCAGAAAAACTTCATGATGGCAGGCTAGCTTGAAGACGACAGATGTAAATCGCTGACAAGGTGTAGAGAAATTATTAAGAAACTATCAGTGGTGAAAGTGTGAAATCTGCAAATCATAAAAAAAGTTCTAATTTTTTACTCTTCCAAAATTAAAGGCTTTCTTAATATCTTTTGATAATAGGATGCGTAGATATTATGAATGATGTCAATGGGATAATTATGAAATACTTTGAAATAAGAGATATCTTTTGTTTAATTTAATTCTTTATCAATATAGGTAATTTTCATTGAACATCTTAAAAATTAATAAAAATACTGTGTAAAAATTCAACATGAGAAAATACAAGCTTTTTCAAAGTTTCCAGAGCCCCCCTGTGTAATGGAAAATACGAAAAAGTATCGAAAAAAGAAAAGCTGAAGGAGTACACATGCTCACATGTGCGCTGTTTCTGTTGTTTTTCACTTTTCTCATTTTTCACTGACGAAGGAACTTCAGACATCTTAAAAATCTATATTCATCAATTCAACGTAAACCTAATAATACATTTTCTTATGTATTTATCTGATCCATTTTTGTTTTTTCTTTTCGTAATTAATTTGTAAGTAATGTGCGTAGGTTGATCCAAAAGTTTCCTGTCCTGTATGGTTCTAAAACAGTTAGACTAAAATCGCACATCTTATTTTTCAATACAGCCCTTTTGTTTTCGAAAGGCGTTTTACATCTTGTAGTTATCGGTTCAACGTACTTATAAAGTAATCTGAATTAAAACTGACTTTTAGGAACGGATATAATAGTAAGTTAAAGTTAAATATGAACTAGAAAGATGATGGTCAAACTATTAAAATCCAAACCTCTGTATTAGTTCTTCAGTAACGATAGCTGCATTTTTTGAGTAACAGAAAAAATTCCGGCTGGATGACTTTCAGGAAATTTATTCATATGAATAGATGGCTTGCATATGACGTCACATGGTCAGAAGGATCTGACATCGCTTCATATGGGCCCAAATATAAGGCGAATGTGGTGCTCTCTATTTGACTTATTTTTATTATTATAGGGCTAATAAGTCTAATACGAAAAGTCTAAATTAAACAGAAAGACAACACGTGCTTTTAATGGCAAACGAGGAGTTCTGACGTTCCGTGTGGGCTCCAGATGCAATAGTATCAGTCGTTGCTAACAGCAACGTGACGTTAATGCAAGCCGTTTATAAAACTTGTGCACACTTAAGATATTCACGTAGAGTTCGCAAAAGAATTATTTTTAGATCAGTGGTATTTAGCTAAAGTTTTTGTAGGAGCGATGCCGCGATGGTAGAGAAAAGAACTAGAGAACAGCATTTACGTTTTTGCAATCACATGTTTATACCAGCTGTCTACTAAAGCCCTCTTCAGTCTTCACTGATGCGAAAACACCCGTTCGCTAATCCTATGGAAGAATTATTTTAAGATAGCTCACTTGAATTTCAATATTTTTAAATGATTAGTTTTGCATTGGCTAGCTGAGGTCGAACTGTACAAAGGCCGTTATTTACTTTTTAGCTTTTCTTTGCAGTTTTTAAAAAAAATGAGACTACTTTCCCTTTCCTAACCGGTAGAGAGCTATCTTAAAATAATTCTTCCATAGGATTAACATTAGCGAACAGATGTTTACGTACCAGTAAAGTAGCTTCTTAACTTCAAAACAACAATAGCTATAGTCATGGACGTGGTGTCTGTCATGACATAGTAAAGTGGCTATGCGTTAAGCGATGAAACCAGCTACATCACCTAGCAGGAAACAGCGGAGTTAGTGTTACTATTTTTAAAACTGTTCAAGATACGAGGGAAAAGACAATTACAAAGCTGTAAACCCTTCTCGGTTTAGTAGGAAATAATGTCTTACATGTAACGATAACTTTATTAGAAGCCCTGAAATCTAAAAATTTTTTATCCTAACATTTGCTTTAATACACCGCTAATTGCATGCAGAAGTATGGGATTATAAAGCAGATGCCCGGTGTACACGGCCGAATGCACTGGAGCACTCAACTCCAGATTCGTTTGGATGGATTTTTGTTTAAAAATATAAAATCATACAAATTCGAGTGTGTACGTTGCCGAAGGCAAAGAGCCCCAGCATTAGATTCTTTTGAAAAAAAATTTCGTTTAAAAATATGAAGTCATTTCAGAACTGGTTTTTAGATATATTTAAGGTTATTATCATGGGCCCAGGGAATGTCTTGAGATTCAGCTAGTTTACTAATAAAACTAACACTAAGCAAGATACCTTTTTTATTTTAACAAGAAAATCAAGGTAAGAGTGGACAATGTGTCCACTATTGGAAATCAAAACACATGTAGAATGCATGATGCATTGACAAGCAAAGTGTCAGAAGCTTATAGCTTTTGAAAAAAAAAAAAAATATTGCGTAAAAAATGCGAAATTAAAGAAAGACAGGGATATGTAGAAAAAGAGGGATGCAAATTGCATGAATCATATGTTTTATGCAACATGAATCATATGTTTTCTGATTAAATAGCAGGATTAATCCTGCTATTTAATCAGAAAACATATGATTGTCTACGAAAAATGATAAGAAATTTAAGCCTTTCAAATCATAAAAAATTATGATTTTAATTTTTAACATCGTAAAAAATTACTAGCCGACTTCGCTTCGATCTTATTAGATGTATGATTTTAAAATGAAAAATAATCAGTAGAATAATGCACAGTCTAATCCTTAACCAATGTGTTAAAGAGATTGTACTTAATTTGCATGTTTATACAATTTACTCTCGTAATTATCAATCCACATTGACATCATCTGGTATCATATGGCATTGTTATAGAATGAGAAAATGGAGCTCTCTGTAACTCTTAATATCTTCTGTTTCTGATTTGCCAAGAACTTTTGGCAAGGTAGAAGAAGATAAAGTTCAAGAACCACAATTTTCTCGACTATTATGCAAAATTTTAATTAAAATATTCTATAGTGCAAGTTTGATGTTGAAAACAAAGTATGTTTAATGCGGAAGATTTTTATTTTTATTTTGGCAGTGTGCCGGTTACTATTCAAGGGATTTATTTAGACAGATCAACGATTTAGTGTTTTTGGCATATTATCTTTAATATTCCCCAAGAATTGGAAAAAAAATGTTTGGTATATTCGTAACTATGTATTGTCTATCCGTTTTCAAGTACGTCACCTGAGCTCAAAAGACACTGAAAAATAATAATGTTAACATGTTAAAACGAAATACAGAGGAGTCAGGTGATATTTTTAGCCTATGTTTTTTTTTTCTATTTTGTAGATTGTAAACCAGCGAGCATCATCAGTTATAGGATTCATATAAGATACAGAACTGCACAAGAAGGAATAAAGAATATGTAATTTTTAAAACATATAAGCAGTGTTACTCTCGTTTTATGTAATAAGAAAACGCAGCTGTGTAAAATTGATATCCTCCTATTACCCGTGGTTTCACAGTAATTCTCCAGAAAAAAAAAAGTTCAGATACTTTTCAAAAAACGATTTTTTGATCAATTTTCTATAATAGTTGATCAACTTTCTATAACAATATGCTTATAACCAATGGTGTGAAAGGGCGAACTCATAGAATTGAAATGCGTGAGTGTGATTAACTTCCTGCGAGTTTTGAGTTCAGTTTGACTAACTTTTTGAAAAGGGAGAGTGAGTTGTGGGAAAAAAATCGTGTTTTTAATCAGAATTAAAACTCAAACTCATTCAAGTCTTTTACAATTTCCTGAAATTTTTTCTCGATCATTTTCCTTTAAATGCTAGTTCTCACAAACTAACGAAACTCCAGTATAGAATTCTGAGAAAACACGAATGGTAGCGGTGATGTGTTTATAGTGTCTTAAAATCAGTCTTTATGTTGTAATCTGCCCCCCCCCCACCCTCTAAGCAGGGACGAAACTAGACTTTTTTGCACCGGGGGCAAACATGGATTTTGGCGCCCCCCCCCCCCCCCCCTTCCGCAAAGTCTATTTACTAAGAGAATTTTACTACTTTTCTAATAGCCGACTTATTTTAAAATTTAAAATATGTTATCATAAAATATGTAATACTGAACTACGTAATCTACAATGGCGGATGTCACGGGGGTCATGATCCCTCCTCTCAACACCAACAAAAATATTCTAAAGATCATTTTAAAAATGAAATATACAGTTAGAATCCCGATTATCCGAGTCCCGCTTAACCGAGTTTCCGCTTTCACCGAGTTATTTTCTTCTGATGGACTGATGGCTTCTATTATTATGAAACAGCCATTATAAATGAAGTATTAGATGAAGATGAAATAGCTGGCCATTTTTTTCCTTCCCATTCTGACCAGAAAATCAGAGTTCTAACTTTTTACGCCTGCTCTTTCATCTTCACCTAACACTTCATTTATAATGGCTGTTTCATAATAATAGAAGCCATCAGTCCATCAAAAGAAAATGATCCATTCCAAAGGTATAATCCTTCATTTGGCGCCCCTTCGTTCTGGCGCCCGAGGCACATGCCCCCTCTCCCCCCCCCCCCCTTAGTTTCGACCCTGAAGCCCCTTAAAAAGATTTTGCAAGACGCCTTCTTTGCAATCGATAGCATTAATGAAGTCAGGCATAATTTTTTCTTTAAAAAAGAATGCTTGTGAGTTCAGAAATTCCATTTGTGCTTTTAAATCATTCTCGAAAAGAATTTTTTTTTAACACGCTGACTGCTGCGTTTTCCAAATTTGCAAGAAATAAAGGAAAAACAAAACGGCAAAACGTGTACTTGCCTGCAAAGTCGCATTGAAAATACCTTCTTCAAATAAAATGTAATTGAAACAAACGTAAAGAAAAGAAAAAATCCTGATTTTTCCATCTTTTCTTTCGGTTTGTTTTAATAAATCATATATTTTTTTAATATATTATTTTTATACAGATAAATACAATAACATAAGTTATCACAACAATTTATCACAGACCAATTGTCAAGATTTCAATTACAAATTCCTAGCTTCCATCAAACAATATGAATGTGAGTTGATGTGTAATTTTAGAATGGCATTTTCAAATTATTTCATTTTCAAGTTTGATTAATAATATTTAAAAATCATACATTAAGCTTTCGTTTTTAATCATTTTGCGTGCATAATATACTTTGATTGCTTAAATTAAAATATTACTACCATTTTTAAAACTTAAGTTATCAATATTTTGGAACTTGACA
Source organism: Maratus speciosus (assembly GCA_963932465.1). NCBI lineage: Eukaryota > Metazoa > Arthropoda > Arachnida > Araneae > Salticidae > Maratus > Maratus speciosus. The sequence goes on from OZ010788.1 coordinate 302,296,878, forward strand.
ATTGTAATTTGAAAATAATTTTTAATCCAACAAGATTCTTTATTGTGGATGATGTGTAATTTCATTAGTACAAAATTAGAAAAACATAAAAACCAAAACATAAAAAAAAGCGTCCGTGATGGTTTTAATGGTAAGTTAGATTTTAAAGATAAAATTATCCTGATCATTTAGCTCTAACAATCAACTAATTATAAGAATTTAAGATTAATTGATAGAAATTAATTATATTAATTACAACATTTCAATTACACAGAGTATTTTAAGTCTTGTTTCAATACTGAATTACAAATTTTAACATGACTATAGTAAGTTCATACAATTAAGAATTTTTTTTTCCTTTTTTGTCATGATTTATTTATGTAATTGTTTTTTTAAAAGGAATCCGTAGTGAATTTCGATCTTTCCAGCATAGTTGAAAAGTGTTTATGAATTGGGTTAGTCTGTTTGCCTGTCAGTCTGTCCCTGCTCTAACTCACATAAGTATATTTGGATTGACATGTAATTTTTCTGTGTTAAGGTACCTGCCCATACGTTCGGAGTGCTTTTTTTAAAAATACAATATTGAGACAATATACAATATAGAAGTACAATATTGAATAAATACACACAGTTTTAGTTCAATTTTAATACAGAATCATGAAAAAACATAAAATCTTAGCAATATCTTCATAACATTTTACAAAATTGTGGTTGGTTGTCATTTTTCTAGCAAAATTCCATGTTTACGCCAGACAGCGTACAATCGATTCAACTAAATATATTTCAATTTCCTTTGTACTACATACTACTATTACACTTACCTGTGCACTGAACTAGAAATTTTACAATATCATCAAAATTAGCTGAAATATTTCGAAATATATAAAATAATACATGTTTTTTATTAAAAAATACTACTTTTTTATATTCCAATACCTATGAAATAACTACATTATCACGTAGAGCTTAGATTGTACTTCAGAACATAGTGAGTAATATGCACTGTTAAAAATTTACAGCATTCTTTCCAGTCATTTGATCGTTTTTATCGGAAACGGTTACACAACCGTAATTTAACACTATTCTGACCATATTCTTGGCCATTTTATGGTCAGAATATAGTTAAATTACGTTTATGAAACCGTTTTTTCAAAAAACGGTCGAATGACCTGACAGAATGCTGCAAATTTTTAACAGTGTGGAAAACATTGTAACAAATTTTCACTGAAATATGTTTAAAACATTTTATGTAATGAAGTTTATCGTATACATGGAAATAATGGAAAAATTGATTTTTCAGAAATCGCATTTAAAGATTTCCTATCTATATTATTTGTTATCCATAAAATTAATCTAGAAGTGTCAATTAAGGTTTGTTAGTGTTATATTTAATGTAAAAAACGTAAGAATTTCGTGCATAGAAACATTGTTTACATTTCTCCTGGCATTCCTGTTTACTTCCGATATTTGATTCAATACTTCCTGTTCATTGAATTGACCATAACTCCTCTTCTAGTAATCCTAGAAATAAAATTAAAACAGATTTGGAATCGTAAAAGAATGCTCCTTCAAATAAAACAAGGTTCAGTTAGATGGAGCGGCCTACAAATTGGGTTGAGCTCAACAAACCCCATCTAAAATCAGATAAAACAAGGGTCAGCTAGGTGGGGAAGCCTACCAAATGTCTTAAGCACTTATAAGCCCCACCCAGTCAAATAAAACAATAAAAAATGTTTAAAAAAAAATTCAACAAAACGGCCATTTTAATGTAATCAGATACTTTAAAGAGATTCACCAGTCCGCGAGAAAAATTTTGGTTGTCCGAAGAAAAAAATTTAAGGCTTCCGTATGCCTTTAAAATGTTAATTTCGATCAAAATTTAATTTTCTGTCTTTTAAATTAATTTAAAATTTCGATATTTTTATTTTTTATTTTAAGCTTTTCAAGCATTTATATTTCTTACGAATTTTAACACTTTGAGGTCTGAGCTTTTTCAACCGCGTGCCTCCCTCTGGACTGAGGGTATTCATGATTTTTTGAAAAATAATTGGAAGATATGTATATTTTAATATATTTTTTTTGTTATAAACTTCAAAATACTCTTATTCCTAATGGAGGAACTATTTAAATGTACAAAAAATTAATATTTAATGAGAAATTATTGAAAAAAGCATGTTTTATATTTTTTTAAAATATTCCGCATAAGGAAAACATAAAATTTTACATAAACTTGAATAAAAATTTATCCAAATGTTGTACGAATATCTGAACATGGGTTTTATTTGTAAATAAACATCCTTTAGTAAAATTTGCTTTTGTGTGGAACATTTCGAAGCACAAAGAGCAACACCACAAGGTTCACAATAAGTTCGAATGAAGCTTTGATTCTAGATATTTTCATATACTTACTTCTGTTTAGCGCTATTACTTATATATTTTTTCAAAATAAATGGTTCGTAAGATAATATCTGAAAAGACCACGGACGTATATAATAGGCACTTTTATAGTTCAGAGAGTTAAAAGTTGACCCTGAGGGACTCTCGGGCTTAGTTCGTTTCACCGAAAACGGCAACCCGCGTGACACTCGGGCTTAGACCTCAAAGTGTTAAAAAACTAGGTTGAAAGTTGTTTTATATTTTTTCCACGAAAGCGATTTTTTTTATAAAATTGTGTTGGAAAAATTTTCACAAATAATAGGCCAATTACCACACAAAATTTCAAATTATGTTTTCAATATATTTTCAGAGGAATCAGACTGATTTATTGAAAAATTTATGAGTTAAACAGTTTTAATTTACAAATTATCAACTTTTTTCACGAATTTTCAGCCTTGTCTGTCTTTTTATAGCCGTAACTTTTAAAATATCCATGTTATTGTCATAAAAATAGTCTAGTTCCTGTATAACATTATTGTATTTATTATGGAATTCATAAAATGTATTTATATTTAATAATTTTAAATTTAAATAGTTTTAAGAAAATAGTAATTTTTCGGTTTTTATATTATTTATTTTAAATAATAATAATAATAATAATAATAAATTACTTATTTGTATGTTTATGTCCCGTTTTTAGGGTTCCGTACTTTAAAAGTAAAAACGGAACCATTATAAGATCACTCCTGTATCTGTCTGCCACAGCCATTTTACTCGTAAACCATGAAACGGGGAAAGTTCAAATTGGGGGAGTATTAAACACTATTAAACCACATATTTACAGATTATTAAACATGCACAAATATATTTAGGAAAAATGTAGAGGGGGCTAATTAAGTTACTTGAAGAAAAAAAATATTTTCTTTGAATAGGGTGTGGGGTATCATGTGAAAGCTTTAGTAAAGTTGAACTCAAAAATACATTCCCTTTAGTTTTAGGTATTATATTTTCAGAGATATCGTCGAAAGTGTAGTGCAAAAATATGTTCCTCCCTCCCCCATCTATTTCCGAATATACTGAAACTAAAATTATGAAAAATTAGAGGTGTTAGATGTTATAAACCTTGCAGGAAAATTATAGCGGTTTACTCTAGGTCGTATAGTTTTTGAGAAAAGCGCATTTTCCTGTTACACACAAATTTCTATTTGCGGGCATTCAGCAAAGGTGTTGAGGAGCGCTGGAGGTACCTATCGTAGCAGAAGTATAAAAACATTCTTGACAATAATTTTTGAAAAAAAAATCGTTGCTAAATAGCCGAGATATTAACCCTTAAAGAAACGGACATTTGGACATAATGACAAGGGATGCGTACACGGCTTTTAAAGCCTAGATAACAACTTTTAATGATATATTTGTGTAATACATACTCAGTAGCAGTATAAAAGCAATAAAGGACAAATTGTTAAAAAAAGACTAATTTGAATTGAATTAATCACATAAATACTATGGGATTTGCAACTAGCTGGCGTTGAGTGGATCTCCCAATCCGCCTCCCATGTCTTTAAAAATTAATTAAAAACATATCTGGAAAAAAGCGACACGGACTAAAGAGGCGTTGCATCTTTGCGACCTCCTTTCAAAGTGCACTTAGCACAATGCCGAGTATAAACTTTGAACAAGGGTTTTGTTTTAGCTACACTGTAAATAGAAAAGATTATTGTATTTAGCTTTATGAAATGCCAAATGAAGTTTAAATATGCATTACTTTTATTGTCGGTACTGAATTAAGTTCATTATAAACAGATTAGGATAAGATAAAAAAAAAGAGTTATACAGAATAGCAATATTAGATATTATTTAGGCTTTATATATCTTTGAACTTTTATTGTATACACATTCATACTTTTCTAGTATATACAGCTATACCCAACCCTACGTTGTATATATTTTAAAAAATCTTATTATTCCTTTAGCAACGATTTTTTTTTCATAATACAGTTAATAATTCATATATTAATTGTACAGAACCCTCTGAGCGCGAATAGTACTCGCACTTGACCGTTTATTAATAATAATTAGCAATTTTAAACTTAAAATTTATAAATATTAGAAAAAATTGTTCCGTAGGTTGTACCGTAACATTATTTGTATTTTTCATGCTTTATTAATAAAAAAAAAAAACGATATTTTGTAAAATTCTTATATTTATAAAATTTTAGATTTCTAGTTTTGAAATTTTAAATTATAGCAAGCACTGGTAATTATGGTAATGGGTGTTAGTTGTTATTCATTTGCAAGGAAAGTAAATTTTAATATTAAAAAGATTCAACGACAAATTAAAAATCTGAAATATTTGAGGCAATATTTTTGAAGATCTAATTCTCGAATATTTGAGGCACTTTTTGGAAAAATTGCTTTCCAGTATATTTTATTTAAAGGTTATAAAGTTTTTTTTTTTTTTTTTTTTTTTTTTTAAATATCCAGAAAAAGCTTACATATTATTCCTTTAGCACCGGTAGGAGAGATTTTTTAAAGCCCGAAAAAAAAAAAAAAAAAAAAAAAAAAAAAAAAAAAAATTGTTTTAAACTTGTTACATTTTTTTTTTTTTAAGTTTATTAAAATAAAATGAAGCGAAATATTGTAAATTAAAGTAACATGACTTTCTTTTGATGTTGTTCATACTCATCATTACAGACTAATTAAACTTTCCACATATGCTTAATATTAACTTAAAAATATAATAAACGAAGCAGAGAAGAGAAAATGAAGATAATACCTGGATATCACTTTGGAAAGTTTCATTAAAATTTATTTTATTAGTTTTATATGTTTATAAGTGAATTTATCAAAAAATAAAATTCATTTGTTCTATATAAATTTAAATTATAATTTGAATGTAGAGACCATGTTATTTATTATTTCACAGAAAATATACAAAATACAGCAGAGGACCTTTTGTTAGCAAGGTTAAATTTTGTAATTAAAATCAAGTTAGATGATCAAAATACTTTATCAATCGTTATTTTTAAATAATCAAAGTAAAAAAAGAAGTATATTTTTATTTATATTTTTTAGTGTGGTATATTTCATCGGATAATATTTAATTAATACTTTAGGAAGAGGCTTTACCATAAGTATTTTGATTAAAAAATTTTATTAAGTAATCTTGTTTTAAAAATTAATGTAATTAATTAATTAATTAAATTGATTAATTAATTTTGTTTTTTAAAGCCCGGCACAGAAAAATTGGCAGAAAAAAATCCAGGAAGGCAGAAGATTTTGGATCAGGTCCGTGTGGTCGACCGTGTGGTTTGGCCGTATTTTTGAAAATAGAGAATTGAAGTATGTAATGAACTAACTTGTGCGAATTTTTTTATCAGAACCCTCAGCGAAAGACAATCAAAGTAAAACACAGCAATATAAAAATAGTAAATTCTCAAAAAATAATTTTCTATCAGAATATTCCGAGAATAATAATAATAACTGGCACAGTAATTTATTTTTGCATCAGGAGGTGGGGGAGGGGGATTGCCCCTCTGAATCCCCCGTTTGAGATAAACTTCAAATAAGTGAATGTAAAACGAAATACAGATCTAAAAAGCGATTTCTACGTGGCAGTTATACTAGCATATTTCAAAAAGGAGACTTGAAAGAGCAACTTGTTCTTTCGTAAGAAAAATTCAGAGTTCCTCTTTTTCTTAGTGTTTAACTATTTTCAGCCCCTTGTTAAGAATAATAAATTTTGCCATTTTTTAAAAAATCACCAGAAAAAAATAAAATTTAGCTAAATAATTTTAAAAATCCAGGAAAAGGTAATGTCCCCCCTTCCCCTATCTTCTGCCACTCTCTTGCCGCGCTGTGAAGTTATTCCCTTGGCATCAGTAGGGGATATTTTCTAAATCAGATGTGTATATTTTTAAAAATCCGATAATAAAAATTCATCTGTTAATACTTAAAGATACTTTTGATATCCCCTCCCTTTCGGTAGTACAGCCTTGCGAGGAAGCCGCAAAACAGGATAAAGTTGAACCTGACTTGCGGCGTATGCTTATGCGCTTTTTCTCCCCTTCTTTTTCTTCTCTTCATCACTATCTCTCTTTTTCTTTTTTAAGTTTTATTACAAAAAGTATCAATTTATTACGTTACTTTAGCAATCGCAATAAAGCGTAACATATTCTACCAATTGTTTACCCCAAATTTTTGTATCTTACATTTTTTTTTTTTTTTTTTTTTTTTTTTTTTTGGACACAAAATGAATGGTAAATATTTATTTCGAGAATTCCCCATTATCTCTACTGTTAAGATTTATGTAAAAATCGTTTTTGAAATCACTATCATAACCAATCTTTGTGAACAGTGATAAAAAAAAATGTAAGCAATTTTCAAAGACAGTAAACTTTTAATCTTAAAAAAAAAAAAAAAAAAAATGAAATAAGAAAATAAAATATAATTATAAATACATGGAGTTTCCCCAAAATAAGATCGGCTCTTACATTAATTTTTTGATATAAAAGCCACATTAGGGCCTATTTTCAGAAGATTCCTTTTTTAAAAACTATTTTTAAAATGTTTGAAAGAAAACTGCATTTGCATTTAGGAAATTGTTACTTCTACTGTTATTGCAGCAAAAGGATGTAATTTTGTTTGATTTTTCATACATCCGGCACCAAAATTAGCCATGATATTTGTTTAATCTTTCATTTTCTGTACTCTAAAACCATGGTGGTTCAGTGACCCGAGTTAATTCGGAATAATCAGTTAAATGATTAATAATACATATTCGGTGTTAAAGGTTACGTCGAGAAACAACAAATGTTTTTTGAATTAGTATTCTTATTATAAAAATATTTATATAATCGTGAAGCGTATAAACGTTACCAGCTCTATCAGGTTATTAAACTTCTGTAATAATCAATGCATTTTCCATAATTAAGAAACAATGTGAATAGACAGAGGAGCGCGCTGAAGGTAAGCAAAGCAACCAAAGTAAAAATTCGTAGTAAATAAGTGTAGACCTTAAAGATAAATTGTATAATGATACAGGCGTATTCAACCCATAGTTTCAAAATTGTGTGTGGCTTATTAGTAGTTAAGAGCCACTTTTCGCTATATTGTTTACGACAAAGAAATGAAAATAAAACATTTTCTCATTTTCGTGCTGGGAAAATCCTGAAAATTTTACAGAGCTACAATGCTTAAACAATATAGATTCGAACCCACGAACTTCTGAACCAGCTTTTGCAGGTTCGTAGTAAATACCCTAATTACTGGAATGAGTAGCTCTCCTGCTTAAAAACTGACCATCTTGCATGGACATTGGCCGAATGACATCCAAGGATGGGCAGCATTTTCAAGCGAAAGTGCCCGAGGTCTACAACATACAGCGCAACGTTTATCACATTTTTTAAAATGAAGAATATAAACTTAAAATGAGTTAAACTATGAATTTTTTTATCACCCCCCCCCCCCCCCTCCCGCGCAAGAAAAAATGTAAACATATCAATGCAAAATGTAATAAAGAAATGTAACAAATAAGTAATAATAAAAATGCAAAAATAACCTTAAAGTTGGGCTTTTTTTTTTTTTTTTTTTTTTTTTTAAATAGAGAATTATAGCAGTTTTTTCTTTTTTCTTTATCTTCAGAGCACGCGCCGCGTTGAAGTTAATTTTTAAATACACGAATGTAAAAGGGAGAAAAAAAGAACTAAGCATTTTCTGTCTCCGTCCTGACGAAAAGTCCTTGAAACTCCCCTCGGTGTTTAATTATTTTAAGTCATTTGAGAAAAATAAATTTTACTTTTTATTCTCTCTCCCCCCCCCCCCCCCCCAAAAAAAAAAAAAAAAAAAATGTTAGAAACAAGTAAAAGTTAAATTTAAAAGATCAAAAAACCCGACTGCGTAAAATGCGAACTAATTAATTATTTCTCATCAATGTGAAACTATTTTTTATATTACTTAACTATTTTTTTATTTGCTTGTATTTATGACTTTACTTATTTAAACGGAGCTTATGACTGTAAAATAGTCGATGAAACGTCGTCTTCATTTTGAAAGACCTATCCAATGCACTCATAAAAATTACAATCCACTCATTATGGTCCGTAATTTTTTTTGTCTCTATCCCCATTTTGTATTTTACGGCCACCATTTTCAATTTATAAAAACAAAACCTAGCCTATGACCATCGGACGGTTAAGACGAATCGATAGAGACCCCATTCATTAAAATCCGTCCAACCTTTGGGATGTTTCGAGGGTATAAAGAAATCCACATACCCAGATACGTATGAAACACATAACCCTTCTTTGTAGTCGGGTAAAAAGAAAGGGGGAAAAAAAGAACTAAGCATTTTCTGTCTCCGTCCTGACGAAAAGTCCTTGAAACTCCCCTCGGGGTTTAATTATTTTAAGTCATTTGAGAAAAATAATTTTTACTTTTTATTCCCCCCCCCCCCCAAAAAAAAAAAAAAAAAAAAAAAATTAGAAACAAGTAAAAATTAAACTTAAAAAATCAAAAAACCTGACTGCGTAAAATGCGAACTAATTAATTATTTCTCATCAATGTGAAACTATTTTTTATATTACTTAACTATTTTTTTATTTACTTGTATTGATTACTTTTAAGTTGTGTTTAATTGTTAGTTCCTATCTATAAACACTGTTTTGATGAGGCCTATAGATGTCTATGAAGGTTAGAGTTGCAGTAAAGTTAGAGTTCCTACCTACACAACGTCCATGTTGTATAATATTTAAATGGAGCTTCTGACTGTAAAATAGTCAATGAAACATTATCTTCATTTTGAAAGACCTATCCAATGATATGCCACTCAATACGGTCCGTAAAGTTTTTTTTTTTTCGTATATATCGCCATTTTGCATTTTACGGCCACCATTTTGAATTTATAAAAACAAAATCTAGCCTATAACCATCGGACGGTTGACACGAATCGATAGAGACCTCATTCATTAAAATACATCCAACGGTTGGGATATTTCGCGGGTATAAAGAAATCCACATACCCAGATACGCGTGAAACACATAATCCTTCTTGGCAGTCCGGTAAAAAGAAAGGGAGAAAAAGAGAACTAAGCATTTTCTGCCTCCGTCTTGACGAAAAGTCCTTGAAACTCCCCTCGGTGTTTAATTATTTTAAGTCATTTGAGAAAAATAAATTTTACTTTTTATTCTCTCTCCCCCCCCCCCCCCCCAAAAAAAAAAAAAAAAAAAAATGTTAGAAACAAGTAAAAGTTAAATTTAAAAGATCAAAAAACCCGACTGCGTAAAATGCGAACTAATTAATTATTTCTCATCAATGTGAAACTATTTTTTATATTACTTAACTATTTTTTTATTTGCTTGTATTTATGACTTTACTTATTTAAACGGAGCTTATGACTGTAAAATAGTCGATGAAACGTCGTCTTCATTTTGAAAGACCTATCCAATGCACTCATAAAAATTACAATCCACTCATTATGGTCCGTAATTTTTTTTGTCTCTATCCCCATTTTGTATTTTACGGCCACCATTTTCAATTTATAAAAACAAAACCTAGCCTATGACCATCGGACGGTTAAGACGAATCGATAGAGACCCCATTCATTAAAATCCGTCCAACCTTTGGGATGTTTCGAGGGTATAAAGAAATCCACATACCCAGATACGTATGAAACACATAACCCTTCTTTGTAGTCGGGTAAAAAGAAAGGGGGAAAAAAAGAACTAAGCATTTTCTGTCTCCGTCCTGACGAAAAGTCCTTGAAACTCCCCTCGGGGTTTAATTATTTTAAGTCATTTGAGAAAAATAATTTTTACTTTTTATTCCCCCCCCCCCCCCCCCAAAAAAAAAAAAAAAAAAAATTAGAAACAAGTAAAAATTAAACTTAAAAAATCAAAAAACCTGACTGCGTAAAATGCGAACTAATTAATTATTTCTCATCAATGTGAAACTATTTTTTATATTACTTAACTATTTTTTTATTTACTTGTATTGATTACTTTTAAGTTGTGTTTAATTGTTAGTTCCTATCTATAAACACTGTTTTGATGAGGCCTATAGATGTCTATGAAGGTTAGAGTTGCAGTAAAGTTAGAGTTCCTACCTACACAACGTCCATGTTGTATAATATTTAAATGGAGCTTCTGACTGTAAAATAGTCAATGAAACATTATCTTCATTTTGAAAGACCTATCCAATGATATGCCACTCAATACGGTCCGTAAAGTTTTTTTTTTTTCGTATATATCGCCATTTTGCATTTTACGGCCACCATTTTGAATTTATAAAAACAAAATCTAGCCTATAACCATCGGACGGTTGACACGAATCGATAGAGACCTCATTCATTAAAATACATCCAACGGTTGGGATATTTCGCGGGTTAAAGAAATCCACATACCCAGATACGCGTGAAACACATAATCCTTCTTGGCAGTCCGGTAAAAAGAAAGGGAGAAAAAGAGAACTAAGCATTTTCTGCCTCCGTCTTGACGAAAAGTCCTTGAAACTCCCCTCGGTGTTTAATTATTTTAAGTCATTTGAGAAAAATAATTTTTACTTTTTATTCCCCCCCCCCCCCCCAAAAAAAAAAAAAATAAATAAAATAAGAAAAATTAGAAAAAAGAAAATTCAATTAATCACATTTTAAATCCAGGCAGAAGTAATCGCCCTATCTTGCCACTTGCCGGCATTTATACTATCTAAAAGATATTCTTGCATATAATACCGTGTATTAATTTGCAAGTTGTATGCTTTTACCCAAGAATCTGCTATCAAAGATTTCTTTTACAATTTAACATAAAAACTATTAGAATTATTTGTATTTAATTCAGCTTTCTATTCGCAACATGATCTTTGAATTTTATATACAAAAGATTTCATTTTAGGATAATAATATTATTGTAATTAATGATTCCATTGAAATAAAAACAGTATTTCGTATAAAAATCTGACCCTTTATAAGTAAAATAGTTAATTGAAATATTCAGCTGGGATTTAATTTTTTAACTGAAAAAGTTTTTTCTTTTTAATATCGGCGAGAAAGCGTATGAAACAATTGCGCTCGAAACTGAAATCTACGGGCGCAGGCGCCCCGCCAAGAGAGGGCGGTACAGAAATCACGTGACCGCTCACTCAGCCCCTGCACTTTCCTCACTCGAGCACTCGGTGGCCGATCAACCGGACTAAGAGAATGGCAGTCCGGCAATTGAAAGTCCGGGATAAGACGCGGGACAACGCCGGACTAGGATAGTATTTGATGTTATTGGAAAAGAAATGTCTGTGCGCGTTAGAATTTACAATTGATTGTCACTACGTATGCTGGAACAAATTTATAAATGTGTGTTAATCGCTAATAGTTTTTAAATTAGAATGATATACGAAAGTTTGTTGAAATCTAATTTAATGCGATATATATCGTTTTATAAAGTGTATTAAGTGCCGATACATAGTTAAAAGTATATAAACTGCATGTTAAAACAAACGCTCTGCTGATTAAAGTGCTTAATACTTCTAAATATGCACTTTGCATCTTACATCGTGCCTTCATTTGTTGAAAAATAGTATTTGCTTCAGGGATTTTATTCCATTGTAAAATATCAACATATCACGGAAAAGTTGTACCTTTAGCGATTTTTGGATTGTGTTATCAAAAATTTTCTATCAATGTAAAATGGCTGAAAATAGACCATTTATTTATCGATCAAATATCGTTGGTGATAAAAAAAAATACAAACAAAATAATAGAGAATTAAATAATTTTTATATCACTTTGAGAATTAATTGCTCATATTAACACTTTTTGATTGTTGTACTCTAAAGAATTAAAACTATGCGCAATGTATTGCTTCTGTTTTGAAGACTTAAATGTTTTCATTCGAAGTGAGGAGAAAGAAGTGCACACAGCGATATTTAAGAGAGGCATGCGCGCAACTTTACGTGTTCGCTGGAAATTCGAACCTAATCAAGAGCTGAACCGACGTGTGTGGAAACTAAATAACTTGGAAGGGAGAACTCTTTCAAGTGATTATAGAAATATCGCAGAACAAACGATGGTGTTTTAAATCTATTCACAAAACATATCAGGTGTGCGTGGAAGTTTTTCAGAGTGCTCGGAAACTGCTGGCTGATCAACGAGGAGTTATTTTAGAGAGAAGGAAGAGAAATCCTTCTAAAAAAATACGAGGTGCAGACAAACGTTTCGCAATAACCGTGCGGATCCTCCAATGGAGGCCGTGGGGAGGCGCGTATAGGTGTTGTCCAAATAGGCCTGTGCCCTCCCCCAGCCGCCACCATTGTCGGCCAGTCTCCTGACACTCGGCCCCTGCGACCCCCGAGGACTCGGCGGGCTCGCGAGAGGCTCGGGTCCGACTCGAGCGACACGACGACGAGCTACGGCATGCTCGACGTGCTGCGGAGCCTTAAGAGCCTGCTGAAGGTCAGCAGGGTCCATATTGATAATAACGTGTTCCGCTTGCACTACACGGTGACTGTGATTGTGTTAATAGCTTTTTGTATTATTGTTACTACCAAACAGTTTGTCGGAGAACCGATAGACTGTATTCATAGCGGTGAAGTACCCGAATCCGTTATAAATACTTTTTGTTGGATTCATACCACTTATACTGTACCCTCTGCTTACGGAAAGGAAGTGGGCAAAGAAGTGCCTCATCCGGGCATAGACTCAACGCAAGACGCTTCTAAGTTTCGGTACCACAGGTACTATCAGTGGGTGTGCTTTACTCTTTTCTTCCAAGCGGCCCTATTCTATATTCCGCGCTGGCTGTGGCGGATGTGGGAAGGGGGCAAAATCCAGGCCCTCATGATGGACTTGGACATAGCGCTATATGGCGAGGCCGAGCGCAAGCAGAAGAAAAAGTTGTTGGTAGATTATCTGATGGGCAGCCTTCGACAACACGACTGGTATGCTGCTCGGTACTTTCTTTGCGAAACTATGGCTTTTGCAAATGTCGTAGGTCAGCTCTTCCTCATGAATCGCTTCTTCGATGGAGAATTTCTGAGTTACGGAGTAGAAGTTATCAGCTACTCCGAGCGCGACCAAGAAACGCGCACCGATCCCATGATTCGCATCTTTCCAAGAGTTACAAAATGCCGTTTCTACAAGTACGGTTCGTCAGGCAACGTCGAGATGCACGACGCTCTCTGTGTCTTGCCCCTCAACGTCATCAACGAGAAAATCTACATCTTCCTGTGGTTCTGGTTTATTATCCTTTCGGTGCTGACGGGACTGGTGCTCGTCTTCCGTGTGGTAATTGCTGCCTGCCCTCTAGTCCGAGTTTATCTGCTCAACATGCGTTTCAGGATTGTGCACCTCGACCATCTGCATACTGTGGTTCGCAGAGGGTCGATAGGCGACTGGTTTCTCGTTTACATGCTCGGACAAAACATCGATGCCGTCATTTTCAAAGAGGTGCTTGCCGAAATGGCCAAACGAATGACCACAGAGCCCAAAGAGGCTGCATGACAACAAATTCATTGCGGATGCCTGCGCCGCTGCGCATCCGCACCTTAATAAAAACCTGCCTTTGGACAATAATAATGTTTATGACCAAAGTGGTGAAGTGTTCCAAAGATCGGATTACTGAGTCGTGCACTCATAATCTTTCCACCTCAGTGACGGTCAAGTTGAGTAAGATGAATATATTGCTATGTATAAACATTTTCAGGTTATTTTTTATCATGTTCAATCTAATACTAGCCATTTTATCTGTGCCGATTGTGTTCCTAACGCCATTTATTGGAATGATGCAATCGTGTTTTCAGAAAATGCTTAATTATTTATGGTTTCTAACATGTATATGTGCATGTACATATGTAAGAGACTTAATTCTATTTGGTTCATCTGTAACTTAGCAAATCATGATTTAATAGTTTGTATATAATTTTCGATACAACAAGCATTATAAGTAATTTAGTGTGAAATCTGAGAAAATTAGGAATAGAATTTTAAATCTTAAGAAATTAAAATACTTTAATAAGTTTAGAAATTCTAGAGAATATTTTCCAGAAAAGTGAAAGACAAAACATATACTGCCTAAGACGCCTTCGAAATCAGAGGTATAGTTTATAAGAGAAAATTTCTCTTCATAGAACTATCTATTTTGGAAATCGGAGATTTCTATTTCATCATAATGACACAGAATTGCTAAGTAGAATGTAGAAATAACTTAAAAATTTCCAATTTAAGAAGAATGAATATATTTATGGTTCTAGTAGATGATGTTAAAAGCAGTCTCATTCCAGTTATATGATTTTTTCAAAAACATTTAAAACAGCAAATATGTGTTAGTTTTTCAAAAATTGTTTCAGGAGCAGAGGCAAATGGAATAATAATTCTTTTTATCGCATTTTATGAAAATATAATTTTCTGTTTTGATATCAAAGCATATTTCAAAAAGCACATTTTACATCTTTTAAAATCTCTGAATTTCAGTTAGATTTGAATTATACAGCAATTCTAAAAGAACTACAACAAAATTTAAATTTTAATATGAATATGATTAAACATAAAAAATATCAGTAAAAATATAAATCATTTTACTTATCAAAAATTCCAGCTATGTAATACTGATATGTAAATATGCCTAGTTTAAATTTTAGAAAACTTTTATCCATATGCATCAAAAGAAAGCAACAAACAGAAAATAAACATATTCCTTCATCAATATTTTTATTATTTAAAGTAAAAACATGTCTTATGGTAACTATTTTCCAAGAAAGCCATTTTTATTTTCGTATTATTTTTTTAACATAAAAAGTTAGTTTTAAAAGCAGTTACATTTCATTAAAATTTACAATTTCTTAACAAAAAATAAATTTTTTATTTGTAATATTTATAACATTTTTGTTATTAAAAATAATCAAATGCTCTATATACCATAAAGAACATAAAACTTCTATATTAGCAGAAAAACTTTAACCGAATCTGCTTGAATTTACATATAGAACATGTGAAATAGCGTTTTTGATGGCCGAAAATTCGATAAACAAGCTGTTTTGACATTTAGTAGTCAATCATTTGTTAAAGCATGTGGGTGAAATTTAATTAGTATAGATTCATTGTTGAGATATTTTTAACAAGACTTTTTATTACCATTATTATTAGAACATTACAAGTAAATTGATTGTTTTAGAGCACGTATGGAGATAAAATATTTTATATTAAATATCAATCAAAAAAGAGCTGATTAATAATTGGCTTTAGAGGTTTAATTTTAGATGTTATACATTAATAATTCATTCATAATGATTTAAACTTTACTTATAATTTAATTAGGTAATAAAATTTATATTTAGGAATGTTCAATTTTTTTCTTTTTTAAATTTTATTATGTGTACATAGTTCTTTTACTAAATAAGTATTAAGACTTTAATTGCATAGATTACTTAATTTTAGTTATATATTTTTTATTTAAATATATTTTTCAAGATATATTAAAAAAAATTAATAATCAAGGAGTTGATTTCAATGCCTAAATTATTTTGTTGAAAAGATGATAAAATTATTGATATACATTGACCTATAACTAACACAGAATAATGTAATTTAAATTATCTCCATTTTTTCTTTTCATCAGAATCGTAACATATCGACAAAGCGATCACTGAATTTATTGATAGCTTTGAAATTAAATGAAGTTTCTCTAATAAAAGAAAATAAAGGTTTGTTTATGATAGTATAGCAATGTTTAAACAAAAAAAAGAAAGAAGATACGTTTTCTAAAGCCACAAATCCATAAATAATTTGAATTAAAAGTGAGTTGACTTTAAAAATTATGACTTTAAAAGTGGTTTTTAATTTTTTTTCTTTCTATTTTTCTTACGACATTTAAGTTTACCAAAACTCTCATTAGTCTTTATAAGTGAAACTTCATTTAATTTCAAAGCTATAAATGCAGTCATCGTTTTTTCGATATAAGATTCTGATGAAAAGAAACAACGGCGATAATTTATCCGCAATATTTCGTTATATTTTCCTGATTTATAAATAATATATATATATAATATCTTTGAAAGTCAAAAGACATCTAATAAGTATATATCCTTGTGTATTTAACATTTTGTTTTTCTCTTGTAACTTTATCTAACTTTCGGTTCTTTTAAAAAATTTATTTATTTATTTTTATTTTTCATAAATATTTCAATTAGCTTATGTATTTAAAATTTTGTTACAAATAATTAGGGGAATAAAGGCTCTTTTTATGAAATTATAGCGATGTTTAAACCAAAAAAAGGGAGAAGATATATTTTCTTAAGCCACAAATGCATAAATACTACTTTGAATTCAATGTGACTTGACTTTAAAAAGCGTCCCCTTTCCTGATAATTTGTTGTATAATAGCACCTGTAATTTATTTATAGCCAATATCTGTTAAATTATTAATAAATAAATAAATTAATAATGATAATAATAATAAAACTCCGAATTTCATCGTTTAAAATCTGACACTGATAACTGCTAGTCATTAAGTTGTCAGTGCTTAGAAATTACGCTTTTAATTCCAATTTTGATACCAGTAATAAGTAACATAATCATGACAAGTAAGCTTAAAAAATACATTTATTATACGAGAAATTTAAATGATTATTTCGTTATAAAAACTCAGATCTGCATAAGATAAATGACGACAAATTCCTTTAAAAGGCTAATAAAATAAAAAAAAACAGTAACTTTTCAGCTAATAGATTCTAAACTAAAGTTATACAGGATAAAAGTGAAAACCGCACATTTAAAGGCTTTTAAACACCTTTCAATAAAAAGATCAACATGTTTCATACACCCAATCGGTGACATTATCAAGATCAATATTAATAAATAGTTATACAAAAATTTGAAAAAGGATTCGAATTATCAAGTTTATTGTTCAAATTTTTGCAAAAATAATTTATTTAGTTAGTATAGATCTTGATAATGTCACTGATTGTGTGTATGAAACATGTTGATCTCTTTATTGAAAGGTGTTTAAAAGCCTTTAAATGTACGGTTTTCATTTTTATCATATGTGGGTGAAACCCCCAGTTATTGATACCTATAACTGACACTTCAACAAAAATCTATCTCAAATAAGCATTTTCTTATAAAATTCTACAAAGTAATACTATCTAGGTGTAACTTAGGCATTTATTTTTTTTATTTTGGAGTTAATTTATTTATCACTAATAGGCGAAGAACATATTCAATGAGGAAAAAACTTTTGAGAACATAAAAAGTATCATTTTGAGGTATTCATCTTATTTCTAAAATTAAAGTAGTGCTTTTTAAATATATTTGTAATGCAACCAACCTTTTAAAAAGCTATACTTGTAGAAATTATAAAAACATGTATAATAATCACTTATAAACAAATTAAGTTAAATAATGCTATAAAAAGTGATAGAATATCTTTATTAAGACTTACGATCGTTTCATCGCACAATCGGCGACATTTTCAAAATCAATCATAATAGAAAATATTTTCACATAACTTAAAAACAATAATATAGTAAACAATGTCACGAGACATGAAGCATAAGTTATGCTTTCACTTTCACTTTTTATATGCTATCACTTTTTATAGCATTATTTAACTTAATTTGTAGAAATTATTTAAAAGATGCCTATGATACATTAGGTCCATGATTTCTAGTTTGTACTTATTTACTTTAGCTTAATTGGGGATGCCAGTTACAGGCGCCAGTAATTTCATTTCACCAGTTTCCGACAGAAGTGTTAATTATTGGTAATATTAAAAAAAAGTTGAAATCTATTATTAGAAATGCATTTGAATTGTTTAAAAAAGCACGATAATAAATTAAATTTATCTTGCAGTCAACAGAAAAAAGGGACACATGCATCTTTAGTATGATAAAAAAAAAATGGCCATAATTTTTTTTTTAATTATGGGCATTCCCCCCCCCCCCCATTCTGACCAGAAAATCAGAGTTCTAACTTTTTACGCCTGCTCTTTCATCTTCCCCTAACACTTTATTAAAATGGCTGTTTCATAATAATAGAAGCCATCAGTCTATCAGAAGAAAATATCTGGGTTAAAGCGGCAAATCGGTCAAGCGGGACTCGGATAATCGGGATTCTACTGTAGTTCAGTTTTAAGACAAACACGCGATTTTATTATATATAAAATGACGTCATCCGCATCCGCTGAAGAATTCCCCATTTGCGATCCAGTATTAAACAACATCTACAGTAAAGTACACATAGGACGTCACTATCGCTGAATAATACACAAATAAAAAAAAAGGAGGTTTCGTCATTCAAGAAACTCGACAAAAAAAGGCTATCTTACGATTTATATGCCTTCATATGTTTGTAATATTAATATAGATACTACAAATTAAATTTAGTTTATAATAGCTCCATGTTTTATCAGAAATCATTCATTTATATTTTTTCAAAATAGCACGTATTTTAATTACACCTTTTTTCCAGTTTTTATGGGAAAATGGCAACAAAAAGATATAATTGCTATTTTCCCTTTACTTTCTACAGAAATAGAGTACTTGAGTTGACAAAATTAAACAAATGTCGCTAAAAACTACAAAAAAATTAATATCTCAAAAATAAATGGAGATGCAGTTTTCAAACAAATTGCATTTAAAAGTATTCCCCCCCCCCCCCCCAATACGACGGTATAAAAATTGAAAATGTGCGATACTTAGAAGTTTAAAAAATTTCCGTAGAGTATTTAATCGTACAATGATACACCTGCTTTGTTTTACGGCTGACTTATACAACGTAACGTTATTTTTTGGACACGATACAAAATAAGCTGGGAAAAAGAAATAGCATACCGGGTGCTAATAAAATATGTTTAAAAATTTTTAATAGTGATTTGAACAAGAAAGAATCCTTAAGCTGTCAGTTACTGGGGTTTCATCCTGTAACTTTAGTTTAATGATAATAAGTGATTTTCTTACATAATTTCATAATAGATTCTAGACCAGAGATGGTGAACCTTTTCGCATCCGTGTGTGAAATCTTTTCAAGAAATGTTTCACTTGACCATGGCGCGACAACAACCAAAAACAATTAAAAAAGTAAATAATACTGTATCAAAATTACTTGAATTTTGCTGTTTTCAGGATTAAAAATATATATGGTAACACATGGTGTTATATTTTAGGAAGTATTGCGTTTTCTGTTTTTTGAATTTTAGATGCTAAATAATTCATATCAAGTTAGTTAATTTAAGAGTGTGCAAGTTGAATTTGAGTCATATAACATTTCTACTTGAGATTTTCTTAATACATAGCTGCCAACTTTTACCTTTTTTTGTTACCACTAAAATTTAATAGAGTTTTCCCCCCTTATTTAATCGCAATTTCGTCGATTAAATAAAGAAAACTTTGTTATTATATTTTAGTGATATGAAAAAAAGCATAAAAGTTGGCAGCTATGATAATATTCATTTTCGAAAATAGTGAAAAAAAAAAGGTCAACATGGCACTCACCAGTTTTTTTAAATAGCTTTTAGTATTTGGATTTTAATTTCAAAATTGTCATAATTTTATCATCGGCTGGTTATCTTTCCTTTTCGATAGTCTCCAAATCATCTCTTAATTTGAAAAAGAATTTGAGCTGATAATAAACTACAGTGGAAATCATTAAGTTCCATTCCAGTTTTTCCAATTTTCAACAAATCGAATTTAGAACTTGTGTGTTTTGTGAAATTTTGATTTAGAACCTCATTCAATACCGTGCCAAAAATATTCTGGCGCGTACCGACTATGGCATGCTACTATAGATTCGCCATACCGATTCTAGATAATCATTATTTTATATATATATATATTTTTAATTTCTTTCTTAATGCGAAAATTTTTATTTTATTAAATAATAGTTTCTTTATCTATTGCTGTATACTATTAAAATTCGAAAACGAGCCTTATCAAGCGAGTCTTAATCGAAACAAAATATTTTAAAATTGGCTGCAGTTATAAAAATTGAAAAGGAGATGTTCTATGAAAAGGAGAAGTTTTATGAGATGCGTTTTCATTCACTTATTTAAAACCCTCTTTAACTCTATAGTACTTTCGTAAAATTAAAAAGTCATATCTTAAATACTCATTAAGTATTTTGCACAGCCCTTGAAAAGCGTTTTGAATTAGCATGAAGCCTATGATTTAAATAATTATTTTTAAACTTTAAAGTGGCAACACTTTTATATAAAACTAGTATTATTAGTTTAATTTGAAAAGATAATAATAATAATAAAAAAAAAAGCAATTTATCAAATTACAACGACCATTTGGAAAACGATTTTTTCGAAGACTAAAATTTAAGACATAAAAAATCGCACGGAGTTGATCACACATTACGTAAGCCATGAATTAAACATTAATAGTGTTATTACACGTAAAAATTGCAAGCCAAAAAAATCGCCTGCAACCCGTCAGATTTCATGAAACTTAAGTATTATCCACCTGAAACTTACGTAAATATCCAAGCATTTCATTGGCTGTTCGGGAAAAGGCTTTTCCATCGTCAGATTTCCAAGAAATCTGACGGCCAATTTTAAATGAAATTTCATTCTTAAACTTCTAAACATCCGACAATATTACTTTTTGCACCGTCGGATAGAGAAAAAAATGTACTTTTAAATGCAATTTGTTTGAAAGCTGTATCTCAATTTGTTTCTGATTTATTAATTTTTTTTTTGTAGTTTTTATTACTTTTTTGTCATAGTGGCAACAGAAAGTATCCATCATTGTTGAAATTAAAGGGAAATACAGATTACTGTATAGACCAATCAGAAAACGAATAAAATGCAGATTAAACCAATGAAAACCTTCAGATATGCTTTTGATTTCCCATCCTGACGAGAACAAAAACCATTTTTCCAAATGGTTAATAATTGTATCAAAATAATTTTTGTATCTTTCGTCATTCTAGGACATTTAAAAATACGATAGAAAGCACAGACCTTATTGATATAAAAGTGATTCATTGATATAAAAGTGATTCAAAATTCATTAATTGATATGATTTACGAATAACAGATTTTTTTTTTTCTCTCAAAGGGAAGGATAATATTTCAAATTTCTATTTGAAATATTTATTTGCAAAACTTATTTACTAGGAATTTTTCTAAATTAAGATTTAGTTGATTATGTGAACAAATTATAATAAAGCAAATTGAATGATAGTATGAAGGAAAGATTAAAATTTTAAAGTTCCAAGATTAAAGAAATCCTCCATATGAAAGATTAAAAATTTTCTTTCACAGTAATTAGGACGTACGAGAAGAAACATTTGTGGTAAAACTTTCCATTTACCACTGAAAGATAATTTAAATAATTATTTGACTATAATATGTTTTCATTAATAAATTTTAAAACTTTTGTTTGCTTTTTTTTTACCGATATAAAATTTTGAAAAATTTTAATTGAAAAAAAAAATGTTTAAAAAATAACACTGAAAGATTATATCAACCCTAAAAAAATTTGAACATGAAAAACCAGAAAAGGGATTTTCGTTTTTAACATTCTGAAAAATATCCAATTATCTATTATTATGCATTTAAAAATAATTTAAAAAATATTTTGAAAAAAAAGTGATACTTATAATATACTTATATATATTTTTTAATATTATACTTTTTCTAATCGAATAATTTCGATTAAATCACACTTTTCAAACATTTTATAAATAATTTTTATTATTGATTTTTTTTTTTTACAATATTAAAGCTACAAGCAATCTTTAAACGGCAATTTTTTTATTTTCAGCAGTCGCATGATTTTCTGGAATGTATAATACCCCCCCCCCCCCCCTCTATTTGATAGGCTATTTTATATAACGTAAGATATATTACGTAATGTAAGGTAAACCAATTTCATGTTATTTCAGTAACATGTTTGAAACAGTAGATGAATGTTCATTATTATTTTTGATATGTTATTGTATAATAATAATAATAATAATAATAAACAAAATAATAATAATATAGTATAACTGTACTTTGGACCGCTTTTTAAAATTTATACAACAAAATTCGTGTAAAACGCAGCAAAATTGCAAAATAACTTCTGATAACTAATGTTGGTCTAAGCAATCTGTAAAACATTCTTCTTATGATAAAAATCGCCACAATTACGTATTTTCTTTTGCTTCATTAAGCTCGTTTAAATTGTTGCGCTAACATGCTGATGCTAATATTAACGAATATATATATACATATAACCATTATATAACATTACAATTCATCATCTTTTAATAAAAATTAATAATTGAGTATTAATACATTACACAGACATTATACAAAATAAATCTGGGTAAACTATCAATTTAACTTATCATTAATGATTTTTTTAAAAAGCTATATCCAAATCACCAATATATGAAGTATTAAAAAATTAAAACATTCAAAATTGGCGAAAGGAAAATCAACTGGAAGGCGAATGCATAAAAAGATTTGTAACTAAAACAATTTAACCAATGAAAAAAAAAAAAAAAAAAAGACCAGAAATAATGAGTCATTGTCAGCATCAACAAATCCTGTTATATATATATATATATGTCAATAGGTGTTACGTTTTTTCGATATAATTCTTTTTTTCGCTTTTTCCCAATACAATAATTTTAGAAATAAATAAAAGTTTTTAAATCGAAAATTGTAATAAGTAGATAACATTCTTTAGACTTTATTACAATGGATATTCATTAAATTATTAGTATTATTTATGTTATTAAAAAAAAACCCTTACAATTATATATTAAAAACATACACACACACATATATTTATATATATCGCAAAATACTTAATATGAATTAAAAAACGCTCTTCATTTCATTCTAAAGCGAAAGAATCACTAAACTATTTGTTAAAAAATATAAAGTATACGGACATTTTCAAGTGTTGTGAAGGTACAACAAATCAATTATGCTTTTAAATAAATTAGTTTCTCCTATTTAATGATTTTTTTTACGTTCTTATCCTCACTAACAAGGAAGGTCTCCTTACTGGGCATGCTCAGAATATTTTGAAAAAAAAAATGCCAATTAAACTACTTAGGTATGTAATAAAGGATCAGTCAAATTTAGCGGCGGAATTACAGTAGAAAGTCTGTAAAAAAATAAAATATTTTCGAGTATTTGGCGCGAAAAGACGAAAACGTCACGCGATTTGGCGAGCAGTACTTTTCCTCGCCAAAAGCAAATGATTTTAATGCACCTGAAAATTGTTTGTTAATTGATTTTAGAATGTTTGTCAAAAGTATTTAATGAATTTAAACATAAACAATGGGAGAGTTTAATAAATACATTTTTTCGTGCTTGTTATTTAATTTTATTATTTCAAAAACAATTTCATAAATAAAAATTACTTTCATATATTTAAGCGTATTACAAAATAAAGGCAAGATTCATTTACCAATTATTCTTTTCAATATCAAAGAATTCGTCATTTTCATAGCAACAAAACTGAATCGACTCGACAGTGCTCAGCTGGACTTAATTTTGAGATATTGAAACAATTTAAATTTGTTTTAATTTTGTTTTAGTTTATACAATTTGATATTTAACTTTTATTATATATATATACATGACAAAACTATAGTTAAATCAAACTAAAACTGACAAAACTAAAGTTATTTACATTAAATTTATTTAAATAAGTTTAATATGAAACATTGTTATCTTAAAGAGTAATTCGACATAAAAAAGCATTTTTCGAAATTTCATTTCATCGCCAACCGATGATAAATCGCCAAATAAACGAAATTTTCATTATTTTTTACGAACGTTCTATCGAGGTTCCGCCAAAAAAAATTTATAAACACATATATCCACATGAGAAGAACACTCTGTAATGTTTTCAGATTTTTCTGAATATGCCCGTATGGAGACCTTCCTTGTAAGATGATTTTGTGCCTTAAAAATAATACAACTATTCAATACTAATAAAGTAAGCTTAATTTTATTAAACTGCTTCCATTATTATTTTTTTTTAATTTTCTTTCTTTTTTTTTAAATTCTTTTAATGTAGAAAATATTTAAAAGCTAATTATTTAAAAATATTACAATTAACTAAGCAACCTATTTTACTTGTGAATAGTTACATAGTTTATCTTAATACGTTAAATTCATTGCTATCTTTATGAAGAAACCTAAAATTATATACTATATATATGTATACATATATAATAAAGGCAAGACAGAGAGAGAAATAAATTATCTGTCATATTTCATTTTTAATTTTTTAGATATTCCACAAATTTTTACATGCATTTCTCCTTTTGCATAAATACATTAATTTAAAGTTAATTTAATTTCACATTAATTTTTAATATTTGATATAACATCAAATCTTAGATAGCATGATTTATGTAAAAGTAGCGATCCGCACATAAATACAACAATATTTGGAAATCTTTCTTTCTTTCTTTCAATCATCAATCTTTCTTTGTCGTGCATTATTAACTGAAAAAATTTTTCGTTTTTTCGCTCATATAGTAATTATAAAATAACATGTAAGCGTATAAAATTCTTTTTCTTTGTTATATACTAGTATAATTCCTGGAGCTACCTGATGAAAAATGTTAATCTTCACACCTATTCGTTGAACCTTTAAATAATTGATAAAGTAACTTAAAAAAAATTAATTAAATTTTAAGACTGCATTTAGTAAAATTTTTATTAGCTAACGAAAAATGCTCTTAGTTGAAATCATTTATTAACAATTATAAAATAACATGTAAGCGTATAAAATTCTTTTTCTTTTTTATATACTAGTATAATTCCTGGAGCTACCTGATGAAAAATGTTAATCTTCGCACCTATTCGTTGAACCTTTAAATAATTGATAAAGTAACTTAAAAAAAATTAATTAAATTTTAAGACTGCATTTAGTAAAATTTTTATTAGCTAACGAAAAATACTCTTAGTTGAAATCATTTATTAACAATTATAAATAAAAATTTATCAAAATTGCACTAATATTGCTCTCTATCGAATTATATTAAATAGAGAAATGTGGTCATAATATCTCTGATATAATTATGATAATCCAGTATAAGCTCTTGATCTAAAGTGCATCTATCCTGATAAGAATTAGGCTCTTAATCTTTTCTAATAACTGTCTGTGTCAGAATTTCAAATAGCTGGATATTGATAACGATAATTAATCACTGATGTTTCCTCATTTTGTGCGATTTTAAAAATTAAATGTACCAACATGAATTTAGTTAATTTAACACTGAAATGTTTATACAGCCAAAATAATTTTTGATTATACTATTCAATGCGTGATTTAAATGCTTACACACAAAATGCATTTTCGGGATTTTAAACATAATTTTTATTTCAGTTTACTTCTGTGTGAGGAGCGAAATAAATAGGAACAATAAGGAACCAGTATTACAGGCCATTACAAAGTACAGTAGAGTCTCGATTATCCGAGTTAATGGAACCAAGCTCACCTCGGATAAGCAAAAAAACTCGGATAAACCTGATTTACACAAGTCGTCACCAACTAAGGAGATGAAATATAAATTTTCACTTAATTCATGCATTTTTATGGTACTAGTAATATTTCTTTGATGTACATTTCCGTTACTTTTAAGAAAAACGGGGAATGGAATTGTTTACTATTTGGAAAAGCCCTTGATAGTTTTTTGTTAAATGTCAATTTTATTGCAGTTTTTTTTCTTTTTGCTGCAGTATTACATAGCAGCCTGCATAGCTATCTACTTCTAAGATTTTCCCTTATACCACTAAAACTTACCAGTAAATTTTGCCTAATTCAATCGCCGAAATCTGACAATTGTCAACGATTAAATATGGCAAAAATTTGTATTAAATTTAAGAGGTAACAAAATCGTACAAATTGGCAGCTATGTGATTCTATTAGTATCATGAAAATTGCAGGTATAGCCAGCCTCTTGTTTCTGCTCAAAGTATTTAGTAGTTTTTGTCAATGGAACTTACACCTCTGGAATGTATCATTTTCTTCTAATGGACTGGCGGATTCCATTATTATGAAACAGCTATTATAAATGAAGTTTTAGGTGAAGACGAAAGAGCAGTCGTAAAAAGTTAGAACTCTATTTTTCTGGTCAGAATGGAGTAAAAAATGTTAAAAAATTATGCCCCCCCCCCCCCCCCATTCTGAACAGAAAATCAGAATTCGAACTTTTTACGACTGCTTTTTCATCTTCACCTAACACCATTTATAATGGATGTTTCATAATAATAGAATCCACGAGTCCATTAGAAGATTATAACTCAGTTAAAGCAGAAACGCGGTTAAAAGGGACTCGGATAACCGGGACTCTACTGTATTAGTGAAAAACTGTTTTTGGAATAAATACAATAAAAAAAGTGTCTTAAATTAAATTTTTCAATTACGCCTTTGCTAATACAAGCTAAAAAAATTTAAAGTATATTTAAATATATATATATTACAGATACGTTTTATGCAGGAAGTTTTTTTACGGAAAAAATTCCCACATTCAATAAGGTGGTACAGCATCTATTCTCGTCAAAAATAAAACGTTTTTATTTTTTATATATGTAATGAGGTTGTAATGAAAAAGATTAAAACAATATGTTATTTTTTTAACTACCTATATACGTAAACGAAAACAAGTTCCGATATATTGCAATTCCGAGATTTATGAAACAAAAAACTATAAAACAATGCCTAATTGAATCAATACTTTTTATTATAAACAACATTAAAATAAATAAGTAAATAACTAATAAATAAAAATATCATGCATACAAACTTTTTTAAAGTACAAAATTAATCTTTTTTATTACTTATTTTTTTTAAATACCTTAATTATAGTAATTAAAAGAGTAATTATATGTATAGGTTTATGATGCATGTAATGTAAATTCTAAACATCTTCAAACACACTCATTTTCAAATAGTAATTGTAATTTTACTTTTTTTCAGTCTGATTAATATACAATATTAATATTTGAATAATGTATCGATAAAAGTAAAACATTAACATCACAAATCAGTAATAAATTACTATTAGGACAAAAGTAAAACACAGGCAAATTATACGAAAGGAAAACAGGATCGAAAATTGCAATGTTTATGTTTCTTCTTTTTTATCATAAATAATTATTTGATTATCATTTAATAGCCCGAATTTTTAAATTAAATTGTTTGCACATTGTTTAAATTGCCCCCAAACTAGTTTTAGTATTTAAGGGAACCAGAAATGGTTAAAATGACGAAAATTGATGAAATTTAATCGTGGATTAGAAAAACTGTAATTAATTTAGACTATTACTCATTTATTTATTTATGTTTTATAGAAAACAAATTGTTAAGTTGTACAAAAACACAGTAAAATATTGTATAACAAAATTAATCTTGCAAAACTAGTTTTAGAACGATTTTGAAGCACAAACCTCCATATTTTTCAGTCATTTCTTTTTTTTATACTGCTTTTTACGTTATCTCTGGATTATACCTGAAGAAAAAAGAATAATTTGTAACAAATAAAAAAATATATAATAAAAAAATTAAAAAAAAATCTTTTTCGGGTATTGTTCGTAAAGAATTTAATTTCCTTAGTTTTAAAACAAGAAACACATAAATTCGTTAATCTGTGTCAAAAGTTATCGTTGCAAAACCGAAGAAAAACAGCATTTCCAGATAATTGAGTTTAAAGTTTTGACTTCGATGGTAAAGACGGCCTGTGCGTCTGAACGGCTACGGCTCGTACGATCGTAATTTTAAGAATTTTCCCATCGGACGAATTGTACAACATTTTTAAGTTCAAACATAATAATAATAATGATAATAATAATAATAATAATAATAATAATGAAGATTATGATAAATACATTTTTTCGTCATTGCAAACCTTTCTGGTTCATTAAGGGGCTACTTCACAAACGTGAAAACACCCGCAAGCTAATGTTAATCCAATTGAATTTTTTTGAGATATAGCGTTTGAATTTCAATATAATTTTTTGTGCATTGAGTAGCTGAGGTCGATCTGTACAAAAACCCGTTTTTTACTTTTTCGATTTTCCTCTCAGGTTTTCTTTAATGAGAATACTTTCACTTTCGAAACCGGTTCTAAAAGTAAAAGTATCCTGATAAGAAAAAATCTGTAAACAAAACCGAAAAAGTAGAAAACGGCCTTTGTACTGATCGATCTGAGCTATAGCGAATGCAAAAAATCATTTAAAATATTCAAATTCAAACGAAATATCTTTAAAAATTTCTTACATAGGATTACCATTAGCGAATGGGTGTTTTCGCGAGAGTGAAGTAGCCTCTCAAAAATGTATCTTTATTGCATAGATTAATGTAATTCCTCTTTAACCATTTATGCCCCGACATACAGTGTATAAAAAGAAAGTCAAATGTTTCTTAATTATGAAAATGCACGTAAGAAAATACACAATAACCTCTTCCGAGTTACTCACGATTCTGAAATGCTTTCTTTAGAAACAACATAAACCAGTACATTTTTGAGATTTAAAAAAAACATTTATAGAAACAAGGTTTTTTTTGTTGCTACCGATTTTCGGGAAAGTTTCCAAGCAGCTTTTACAGAGTATAATCTGTTTTATCAAAGGAGAAAGTCGGATTCTAGGATGGTATCCACTCTTAACCCTCTCGCTGCGTAATTGTTTTATCAAAATAGTTAAAAAAATTGTGTATTTAGGAATTTTTATTCTTTTGTCACCGGTTTCTCAAAAGAAAAATTTTAATCTAATTTAATCGGGAAAATGCTCTGGTTAAATAAGGTAAAATTTACAATAAAAAATAACTGGTGGGAATGACCAAGGAGGATTAATTAGACGGAAAAATGCATCCCCGAGGAAATCTCGGGTTCCGCAGCGAGAGGTATGATAAAACATTTTCAGCTGAATTTAAATATGTAAAAGCAACAAAATAATATTAATTTTAATATTTATGTTAATGCTGTTCATTTATTTTGTTTGTCTGCAAAACATGTTTGTTGAACATGGAAATGTTTACTTGAGAGTCAATAGCATTTGAATATGCCAGGCTCAGACACGTGATTAATACGCTGTTAAAACTACTCGGAAACGTTTCCGAAAATTTGTGGCGGCAAAAGAAACTTTGTTTTTATAAATGCTCCTTTAAATGTCAAAACTATATTAATGAATATCAGTAACTCTAGTTTTATGAAGGTCCTCAAAAACGCAGTAAATATGAAATATAGATTAACATACAAGATGGGACATTTGCGGCAAAATCTGTAATGGCAACAGTGCTAGCGGCACCACCGACAAGGGGGAAGAATTAACAAGTCTCTGAAATTTACCTATGTTGAAGAAATATGTTTTATGCTCTATGTTTTGAGTATCTATTCTTTCATAAAATGAAGAAGAGGCAAACGATATTCTGTTTATGCTTTTTTTTTTTTTTTTAATCGTACTTGTATTGTTGAACTTTAACTTACAAAATGATATTTAGAGTAATAATATGAAAGAAAAGCCCTAGAAAATTCTGTTAATAACGTAAATATGTAAGTTTATGAGATTAACTTGTAAAAAATCAAATTCAGGTATTGTGTTAATTTATTCATATCGAATAAAATTTTTTTGAGTGTAATGTCAGTACCTCTATTTATTTTTAACTTTTAGATTTATATAATTCTAAAAATTTTAAGGAATTTTTCCCCATCTGTAATTTTATTATTATTTCTTATATGTTAATATTATAAATATTATTGAATTGATTGTATGTTATTTACATTAAAAACAATATTTTTATTTTATCTGTAAGAAAGTGAAAATGCGTAAATTTTAAAAGATGGTTGTAACGACTGTTTAATACGTTAAACTTTATAAATTAATGAAGCATCGACTGTAAAAAATTTCCTATCAAATGGGAATATTTATGAAATTTTCTGGGACTTGTAGAGTGCAATATTTCGTATATTTTTACATTACACCATTGCTTTTGATATATAGCATTCAAGACGAAATTGTTACCTTGATTTTCGTTGTACTTAAATCGATCACTCATCATGTAAAAAAATAAATAAATAAGTAAAATGCATATATCCGTGCATGAACATAGAATAGATATTAGATATATAAAATAGAATATCTATTCTATGTTCATGTATCGGTGCAAGATTCTATTGAAACGTAAACATGCAACATTAAAAAAAAGAAAGATAATAATAAGGTAGATATTCAATAATAAAAATATTACAAGGATGGGGAGTTTCTTCCCCATTGTCACTAAAGGCGCTACGATCGCAATCGCATTACATTATGCTCTATGGAAGTGTCCCATCTTGTATGTTAATCTGTGTTGTCAAATGAGGTCCGTGCCCATGTAAAAAAAAGGCAAATATTTATTAATCTACGAAAGTGTACTATAATCTCGAACGAAAATATACAATAAATTTAATTTAAAATTCACGACTTTCAGTTATTTCTTTAAAAAAAAAGAAAGGCAGAAATAAAGAAAAGTATAGAAAACAGGGATTCTGCTTTTTCAGAATTTAGTGTCACCCCTTATGAAAAAAAAAAAAAATACATGTAATATAAATATAGATAGTTCAGTTTTATGACTCCAAACACGCGCTTTTATTTTATATAAAATGACGTCATCTGCATCCTCTAAAGAATTCCTCATTTACGATCGAGTCTTAAACAACACCTACAGTAAAACATGCACATGACGTGATAATTGCTGAATAATACACAAATCCAAAAAAAGAGATGTCATCATTCAAGAAATTGGACAAAAAAATCGGCTATCTCATGATTCATAGGCCTTCATTTGCTTGTAATATTAATATAGATACTTAAATTTAGTTTATAATAGCTCCATATTTAATCAGAAATCATTCATTTATATTTTTTCAAAATAGCACATAATTTAATAATATTTTTTTAAAATAGTTTTTATGAGAAAAGGGCAATAAAAAGGTATAATTATTATTTTCCAACTATTTTTTATTTACTTTCTGCAGAAACGGAGTACATGAGTTGCCAAAATTAAACAAATGGTGCTAAAAACTACAAAAAAATTAGTATCTCAAAAATAAATGGAGATGCAGTTTTCAAACAAATTGCATTTAAAAAGTACTTGTGTTTCCCAATACGACGATATAGAAATCGAAAATTTGCGATGCCTAGAAGTTTGAAAAATTGGAGTAGAGCATTTAACATTACAATGATACACATCTGCATTGTTTTACGGCTGGCTTATACAACGGAACGTTATTTTTTGGAGACACTTTATTTGCTGGGAGTATGAAATAGAATACCGGGGGCTAATAACCTATTCCGAGTCACCCAAGATTCCGAAAAGCGTTCTTTTATCTTTAGAAATACCAGAAAACAATATATTTTCGAAATTTAAAGACGGATTTGTAAAAGTAAATTTTTATTAGCTGCCCGTCATTTTCGGAAACGTTTTCGAGTAGCTTTTAGAATGCATTAATCAGTTCTCTCTATCCGCAAAATCGGTTTTTCGGATGCTATTCATTCTCATACATGCAGTTGTAACAAAATAATGTTAATATCAACGTTAATGTGAGAATGGATAGCATCCGAAAAAGACGATTTTCCAGATAGAGAGAACTGATTAATGCATTCTAAAAGCTACTCGAAAACGTTTCCGAAAATGACGGGCAGCTAATAAAAATTTACTTTTATATAAATTCGTCTTTAAATTTCGAAAATAAATTGTTTCCTGAGGTTTCTAAAGATAAAGGAACGCTTTTCGGAATCTTGGGCGATTTGGAAGTGGCTATTGCATATTTTCGTTCGGGATTATAATACATTTTCGTAGATTAAGAAGCATTTGTCTTTTTTTACAGTGTGATAACCAAGAGTTTAAGAACCACTGTTCTAATGTATATTAAGAAATCTAGGCGGTGTAGGTGGGAGGAGGGGGGGGGGGTAAACTTAGGTGACATTTTCATTAAGTCATAATTTAGGGCATAAAAGGTTAAAATGATGTGCCTACAACAATAGAGTAATTTATATATATGTTTTAATTGAATATAGTATTATCATATTATTGTTTAAGTTCTTAGAATATATTTCAAAAGCGTTCTATTTAAAAGCGATCATAATTTTCTGAAGTAAAAGTAATATTTGGAAGATTGATTATTGTACTTAAATTTATTCATTCTACAAAAACATGCTTTAACAGATAAAATTTTAGTTTTTTTCTTTTGTAATTTATTTCGAGCTTTAAGTCCATTCAGTTATTGGGCTTATAGTGGAACAATGAAAATGCTTGAAGCATTCGCCCTTATCTTTTTCAAAACACCTAACTACAACAAAATTATCCATAGGTATATATAACTAATAATATTTAAAAAAAAAAATATTTTTTTTTTTCGCCTTTGCTATTCACAGACATATAAACCTTTTGTTAAATAGCTGATTATATCATCCCAATTACATTCAATGTGTCCCTTTTTATCAAATGACCAATAGCTATTCCTAAACTTTTAGTTTAGAGGTATAGTTTCTACTGCAAATTACTTGTTAAAGTATAAAGAATTTTTTTAAATATTATTTATAGGACCTAGATACAGTATAAAAATTTAAATTTCGTAACTTAAAATAGAAATATAACTATTTTGACGTAAACGGATTTTCGCCATATGATGAAGAACAAGAACATTTGAAACATTTTTTGCGATTGCATATCTCTAAAATTAACGGTTTAATAAGTAAGCTAAGGGATAACCTGTACACTGGGAATTTAGTTATTACATTGACAAACTCAGAGAGATGATAGTGCAGGCCCAGAAAAACAGAATTTTGCAGTTGAATCTGGAATAGAAAACCTTTATTCAGTCAAAATTGCAGAGTGTTTAACGCGAACCGTTAATAACGCTGAGAAAAGGGAAGATATTGTAAAGAAAATTAGAAAAAATTACGTTGTTTGTGTAACATGTGATCATAGACGTACTAGAAGAGACATAAGAAAAGTGTTAGAAATTTCCACAATTCATTCCATAGATAGAGAGCTTCACGTTCCACATTTCGGAATGTGTTTGCTAATGCACATGCAACCATGCTCAATCTGCGACCCGTCGACCTTTTATGTGCGGCCGACACACATAATCATAAATCCATATTTATAAAACTGAGATGTGCATAAAAAGTATTTAAGACCATTGCTGTTGTTCTTTTGTATATTTTCATCCGAAAGCAAAGTCTGTCCTATTGTTTGTAATTAATATTAAATTAAGTTAACATCTTAGCTGCTGTTTTCCCAGTCAAAAGTTATTTTTTCCCCATATAGTCCAATTTGTGCTTTTCTTCATCTTCAACACTAATAAAAAATTATTTCAAATGAATTACATTTGCACTATATTCTACATTTAAAAAAAAGCAATGAGCAAAATATTGATTTATTAGAGAAAATATCTTAATTTTTATTCATGATAACTTGGAAATTCGACATTGTTATATTATTACGTTTTATACTTATTATAAGATAACACTAATTTTAAAGGTTGAACGTTTGTTAGAAAAGAATTTGCACAGAAAATTTGTACATCATTATTTCCAAACAACAAACTTCGCGCCATATTTCTGCAACGTAGCTTCTCTAAAAAAATCTACGACGAAGTTTACTGTTTGGAAATAGTAGCGTTAAATTTTTTTGTAACGTTTCTTCAGCGACAAACGCTCAACCCTACCAATACTGTTAACTTTGTTATACTACTTATGTTATCTTACTACTTTAATTACCCTTTTCAGGTGCGTTCGTAATACGTAGCACCTATAGTCGTCGTTCGGTCCGTCTCTCTGCCTGTTCGTCCGTCCGCGTATAACAATTCAAAAAGTACCCAATCGAATGGTCTGAAATTTTAAATATATAATTGTTGTAAAATTTTGTCGAGTCATTTTAAATTTTATGAAAAGCAGATATTTAGTTTAATTACAGGGACAGTCAAAAGTTTTTCGTTACATTACGGCCAATGGGAAAAATTTTTTCAAGTGCATATTAATGATATTACAGCCTTTCGAACAGAATAAAATTGATATGTACTTGTGAAGTGCACTAAAATATAATAGTATACATTCAGTACAATATGCGGCAAAAAATATTTATAAAACTAGTTATAGTACGAACGCACCTCATTTGCCACGTTTGATGTGCAATTTCCAACTTGTTTAAGTGTGTTGCGGACCTCGAAATGTCGCGAACATGTGTTTGCAGCCCGCCAGAAAAAAAGGTTGAAGATGGCTGTGCATATGGTACCTCTGATTGAATTACTGTAATTTCACAGCAGTTTTCGTAATGTTGTTACATTTTGAATATAGAAAAGTAAATCTCTTAAAGTTTGTATGACAGTGTCTACACTTTTCCCAAATTTATTAACAGAAACTCGAATTCGGTTAGAGCTCAACACCCCGTATACTTCTGATCGAATAAATGTATTGCGATCCCAGGTTTCGCTGCAAACCTTGTTTGTCTTAAAGTCACAATCATCCCTCTGCATTTGTCACCGAAAAATTTAACACCTTATATACTATATAAGCTTTTAAGTTTACACATAATTATCATGATATTAGTTTCATAGACAATGCTAATTATAATTATTTGTAAAAAATGAGAATTAAAATAATTTTAAATGCAGATATATTTAAAATTGATGAGCTACCTCATTTTACAATACTAATTATTTTTACATTAAATGCGAGATCATTGCGGATGTCTTAAGATCTCCTCTCGGTCCGCAAACGGCAATTTAAGATGCACTGGTTTATTGTATGAAAATAACCATTTTAAAATCAACGTATTATACATTTTCATTAAAAAAAATAATTTTTAATTGAATAGATAAGCATTAACTTTTGCTTTCTCACTCCAACCTTCATAGGGTCAATTTTTCTTCTCTTTCTTCTAATACATTTTGATTATTTTAATGTAACTTAGAATCTATATTTACTGCCTATTTGATTGATTTAAAAAAAAAAAAACATTATTTAAGTTATATTAGTGTTATGTAAGATCGGAAACGCAGGTTTCTTTAGCAAATTTTAATATATTTGAATTGTATCAATTCGATTCATTTCCGCATTCAAAACACCATCGTAAGTTTTGAACTATATATGTTTTACTTGTTTCACATTGTAGCATATGTTAAAGCTACGATGGTGGTATGAGTGCTTAATATAATAAAAAAAAATAACAACATTCTAATCAGTATAACAGGAATACATCAACATTTTCTAATTGAAACCATGTTTCGGATATTGTATAACAGTTTTAAACAATCGCCAAGCAAAAAAAATATAACCTGATCCTATGGGGGGGAAGGCGATTAATGCTTATCTAACAATAGCTTTTCTAAAAATTAACGTTACATAATACCACTTAAATATAACAAAAACATTAAGTCATACTAAACAGTTATTTTCGATAAGAATAATGGTGTCTCAATAATTTATTATCTTTTCTATGCCCAATATACAAGAGGAAACTGAAATAAATTTTTATATTTTGCCTTTCTACTACAAAATGTTTTGGGGAAAACTGTTATTGCGTAGTTTTCTCAAACGCACTTTTTAAAAAACAACTCATACCTAGAATTCTTTGCTCATTGTGCTCTAGGAAATCAGAGTAAATCTCATTTCAATAAATTCAGGGAAAAGAAATATGAACCAATATACCCTGAGATTTATATAGATATACTATATCTTTATACACATTTCCCCCCCTTTTTTTTTCTCCTGACAACAAGCACGCAATTCGACCTGCAGACATTTGCCTCTGTCCCGATATATTCGAATTGGTCGCCACATGGCAACCGGATTTGTTGACGTTTTAAATCTCCCTGAAACAGTTTTCACGATTTCCCTATAGGCATTTCAGGCTTAGAGTGAAAGAGCGACTACTTTAGCAAATTTAAACATTTATTGACCTACTGGAATATTATTTTGATCACGAAATAATACTACACACAATTATACTTATTACTGGTCTCATTTACTTATTATGCAACTAAATAAATTAAAATTACTGTAAAACTTCAATAACCTTACTTCATCTTCTAAAAAGCTTTATTGAAATAAGACAGAAATAATTTTTGTACAACCAAGTATTTTGATTTTCTGTTAATTTTTTGATTTACAGAACATGTTCGGACATTTTTCAATTATTTTAATCAGCTAAATGATAAAAAAAAAAAAAAAAAAAAAAAAAAAAAAAAAAAAAAAAAAAAAAATGTTATTTCGATCATGAAACAACATTCACACAATTATATTTATTGCTTAGTTTCATTTATTGTACAACTAAATAAGTTGAAAAAAATTCATCATTCATTCTCTGAATTTTTTTTAAATAAGGCAAAAATAATTTTGATTTTGTGTTAGTTTTTTAATTTACAGAGCCTGTTCGGACACTTTTTGAACGATTTTTATAAGCTAAATAATAAAATTTTAATGATCTAAATAATAACTGATAAATATTATTTCGATCACGAAATAACACTACACAATTATACTTATTACTGGTCTCATTTACTTATTATGCAACTAAATAAATTAAAATTACTGTAAAACTTCAATAACCTTACTTCATCTTCTAAAAAGCTTTATTGAAATAAGGCAGCAAAAATTTTTCTACAACCAAGTATTTTGATTTTCTGTTAATTTTTTGATTTACAGAACTTCTTCGGACATTTTCAACGATTTTAATCAGCTAAATGATAACTATAAATTTTTATTTCGATCGTGAAGCAACATTCACAGAATTATATTTGTTGCTAGTTTCATTTATTGTACAACTAAATAAGTCGAAAATAATTGTAAAATTTCAATAACCCAACTTCAGTATTCATTCTCTGAATTTCTTTTAAATAAGGCAGAAATAATTTTGATTTTGTGTTAAATTTTTAATTTACAGAGCCTGTTCGGACACTTATTGCACGATTTTAATAAGCTAAATAATAAAATTTTAATGAGCTAAATAATAACTGATTAATATTATTTCGATCACGAAATAACACCACACACAATTATACTTAATTACTGGTCTCATTTACTTATCACGCAACTAAATAAATTGAAAATTATTGTAAAACTTCAAAAACTAACTTCATCCTATAAAAAGCTTTATTGAAATAAGGCAGAATTAATTTTGCTACAACCAATTATTTTGATTTTCTGTTAAGTTTTTGATTTACAGAACCTGTTTGGGCATTTTTGAATGATTTTAATCAGCGAAATAATAATCAATAAATCATATTCCGATTACGAAACCAGGGTTCGTACGGGTGCCGTTATTTTCAAGGGGAATATCAGTATATATACATACATACATATATATATATATATATATATACATATATTTTTTTTTTAAATAGAAAAATAAATCTAGTTTAAATGCGCGAAATTTCGTCTTATTTAAGCAGAGGTTTTCTATAAGAATATATTGGTACTGAATAATTTCTTAGTCTGGAAATTAAAGGACCCGTGCGAATTCTGGAAACAAAATTCACTCAGTAATATTTATTATTAGTTTCATTTATTGTACAACTAAATAAATTGAAAATAATTTTAAAACTTCAATAACTAACTTATTATTCATTTTCTAAAAACCCTTATTTAAATAAGGCAGAAATAATTTTGTTACCACCAATTATTTTGAATTTGTGTTAATATTTTAATTAACAGAGCCTGTTCGGACATTTCTTCAAAGATTTTAACAAAGGTAAATAATAAATTTTAATGATCGAAATAATAATAAATATTATTTCGATCCCGAAATAACACTACACACAGTTATGCTTAATTATTGGTCTCATTTACTTATTATGCAGCTAAATAAATTGAAAATTATTGTAAAACTTCAATAATCTAACTTTATCTCATAAAAAGCTTTATTGAAATAAGGCAGAACTAATTTTGCTACAATAATTATTTTGATCTTCTGAAAATTTTTCAATTTAAAGAGCCTGTTTGTACAATTTTGAGCAATTTTAATCAGTTAAATAAAAACTAGTACATATTAATTCCATCATGAAATAACATTCATACAATTATATTTATTACTGGTCTCATTTACTTACTATGCAACTAAATAAATTGAAAATTATTGTAAAACACAATAACTTAATTTTCTAAAAGTTTCATTGTAATAATGTAGAAATAATTTTGTTACAATCAATAATTTTTTATTTTATTTTCCTTCTGTCTATTTTCACAACCTTTTCAGACGTTTTTGGATGAATTTTAACGAGTTAAATTACAGCAGCAATTCTCAACAGGTGTGCCGTAAAAGCGCCTTAGATGTGCATTAAAATTCTCAATTAAGTTCTAACAAGTTCTAATAAGATTTAAAAAAAAAAAGTATTGTTTCTTTATCATACAACATTTCCTAGACGATTAAAAACGACAAATGTTGCTTAATCTAGCTTTTATATTTCTTAAGGGGATCGTGGACCTTCATTTGAGCAAAAATTAACCCCAAAATCGGCATTTCTTTTTGTGTGTGTAATTTCTCCAATTTGTACTACATCATTCGTGGAAAACCGCATGCAGATGCGATGATTTTAAGCAAAGTTACAAGTGTTTTAAATTTTGTTCACAAATAATTTTGGGGTCTTTTAATATACTTTAAATATGTTTTTCTCAATACTGATGCTCAGCTTTTTTTTTTAAATTTTTGAAATGCTCTTTCCTTCTTAATTTTTGATCAAAATTGATGAAACTGATAAGGAAGAATCCTGATATTGCTTAAAAAGAAACTGTGTATGCATTTTAAAATTCGACTTCATTAAGACAATTAAATTTTGATTTTTAGCTTATTATAAGGCAGAATTTTGATGAAAATCGATATGGGATTCAGAAAAATATCTAGAAAAAAATTAACAATTTAAGGGATTAAAAAATAGATACACAGATTTGTTTGGTATAGAGTTTTACGTGATTAAAATTCAAAATCGAGGAAATATCTCAAAAATTAAAACGCAAGGAGCATTTTAAAATTTCGTTTTAAATTTTTTAATTTTTTAAAAGATCTTAAAATTGTAATAAGATTGGAAATTTCTTTTAATGTATTCTATATACTTATGTTGAAATGTACATTTGCACAAAATTTCAAATCTCTATTATGAAAATTAAAAGAATTATTATTTTAAACGTCCACGCAATACTTACAAAAATATAATATAACCTCTTCAGAGTTACCAAAGATTCCGCAAAGCGTTCCTTTATCGTCAGGAATCCCAGAAACCAAAAGATTTCTAAGATTTAAAGAAGAATTTCAGAAACTAGTGTTTCTTTTTTGCTGTCCGCAATTTTCGTTAACGTTTCCGAGTAGTTTTTAACAGTGTAGTAATGAGTTTTCTCAACCCGAAGTAGAGGTTTTTTTGGATGCTATATCAATTCTCAAGTAAACATTTTCATGTTCAAAAAACACGATAAATTAGAAGCATAAATTAAAATTAAAAGTATTAATATTAAAATGAAAAACCTTAACATTCAAATTAACCTTATTTTGTTACTCTTGCATGCATACATTATGTTAAGCAGCTGAAAGTGTTTATTTGAGAATTGATAACATCAGAAAAACCGATATGGATAGAGAAGATTGATAAATACACTCTAAAAACTACTCGGAAACATTACCAAAAATTTCAGGCAGGAAAAGAAACTTTTCTTTTTGAAATGCTTCTTTAACTCTCGGAAATCTATTGGCTTCAGAAGCTTCTAAAAACAAAAGAACGATTTTCGGAATCGCGGGTAACTCTGAAGATGTTGTGTTATGTTTTCATAAACCTTTAAAAGGATAAGTGCTAGAATAAGTAACATTTGTCTATTTTTACAGTGTATACTACATGATTTACTTTGTAGTGAGGTTTTGTGTCATAAACTTAAGTTTCTTAGAAGTTTATTTCAGTGTTTGCATACTCTTTATAAACATTTGCAGGAAAAATCAGGACATTGGCTTCATTTTTAGATAAAGTTAATACCCTCAGAGAAAACGTATTTCTGCAGTAGGAAAAATGATAACAATGTAAAATGCAGTAGAAATGTTTATACTAGTGATGGGGTGTAATCTATATAAAATTCTCAGTGACTGAATTTTACATAATTTAGGTTTATGTTATGTTTTTTTTCATTATCATAATGAAGTGTGCCTCGGAAAATTAGCCATGGGTTTAAGCGTGCCGTGAGGTTAAAAAGGTTGAGAAACATCAAATTAGTGTTGCCCAAACTTTACTGTTTATGCTACACACCTTAAAATTTAAAAATTTTACGCAATGCACCTAATATGTAGGTATATAGAGGTTTTTCTATACTCTATCCTAGGGATAAGGCACAGTTAAAATCTCACATTTACACTTATTAAAATCTCCAAATAGGAATAGAAAAAAGTAATACAACTGATAACAATTGTTGTTACATTCATCCAATACGCATTCATGCATTCATTTAATTTGGTGCTTTTGGCAACTCAGTTGATGAGTTGGCAACACTTCTAAAGATAAGATAAATTTTACTATTATTTTTTTTCGTAAATCAAAGTTGGACTGAAAGTGGGAAATACTTGAAATTATGTTTCTTAACACTTTCTAACAAAGTTGAAAAGTGTTTATATATTCGGTTTGTCTGTTCGTCTGCCCACGCTCTAACTCCCGTAAATATACTCTGATTTTCATGCAATTGATTAAGGTTATTTAGGGTCACCAAAGCGTGTTTGGTATTGTATATGGAGTATGTAGGCTTAATAGTTCATTTACAGGGGCACTCAAAAGTACTCCATTACATTATGGTACACGGGTAAAAATCGTGTGCAGAGTATTTTAATGACATTACGCTATTTCAAATGTATTGAAACTGATATAAATCACCGAATTTCACTACCATAACGTTGGAGCAGGGCATTCATAGCATTTTTTATTCATTTACAGGGACACACATCCGTTACAATACTAAACGAAATCCGTTACAATACTGTCTTTGAGTAATAATTGCTGTAATATACGGTTTAAAATACGGTATGCGCTTTTAAATTTAATTAATTTTTTACATATTACTCACTATATATAAACTCTATACCTCATATACAGGGCTGCACAAAAGTATTCACATACCATTCCCCTTATTAGAGGAAATTGCTGAAAGGGAATTTTCAACTGAAGTGTATGTATTTTTTAAGTGAACTAAATTTTGGTATGCATGCAGTTAGTAGATACAAATCTATATATCTTATACAGGGCTGCTGAAAAAATTCGGGTAATTTTCCGATTGTAGATGGGAACAGCTGAAATTGGGTTTTGAAATGTATTATGCGTTTCCATATGGTTTAATTAGGGTAATATTTAAAATTTTTTTAACTGTGCAATTTTTTTACATTATTCTGAATGCGTTGGAAAGTGTTTCATAATCCATGCTTGACGCATGATTTTCTTTCTTGTTTAAAAAATAAGGTTGTTTTTGCGGTATTCTTTTTAACCTTTTTAACATAGTTTAAAACTGTTTACGATTTCGGTTTGTCTATCTGTCCTCTGACTGTCAGTGCCATAACCCTCGTAAATATACTGTATGTTATTGAGGTTTAATGTAGTATGTTCGCTATTGAAAATGGAATATGTAGCATATATAAGTTAATTTACACTCAAAAGAATCCCGTTACGTTATGGTCTACGGAAAAAATCATTTGCGGTGTATTTTAATAATGTTATAGTATTTTAAGTGTAATTAAATTGATATTAGGGATGCACCGAATAGTGATTTTGGCCGAATGCCGAATACCGAATATTTGGCCTTCAGGCGAACCGAATACCGAATATTGGGCTAGCCGAATAGTAACTGCTAGGCCGAATACCGAATATTCGGCTTATCGAATAATTTTATATTTCAAAGTTTAAAGGCATTAAAATGTTAAACTTTAAAACAGTTTTACATAATATTTAAAACAGAAACTTTCATTTTGATAATCAAGAGCTTTTTTCAAGTAAGCTTTATGCTGAAAAAAATCTGCTTTGAGTTATTTAAGAAGAGGATAGTTATAAAACTTTTTTAATTAATAAAATTTTAAATTCCATGGCTTCTTCTGTGAATTAAAACAAATGAATAACATTTTCTTAAATTCTAAAACAAACATTTTAAAATCAAAGAGAAATTGTGAAAAAATTGGAAGAAAAATTGTACAGGATCATATATTATTTGTTTGTCAGGAAGAGACTAAAGTAAAAGTAAATAAATAATACAATCTATTCAAATTTTATATGGTGGCAACTCAGCAAGAATAACTGTTCTAACTCTCTTTTATTAAGCAAGGAAGTTTTTAAATACATCCTAGATCGGTGTCTGGAGTGGGCGATCATTTTCAGAGATTGTAAATGTTGTTCTTAAAATTTTAGCAAGAAACCGATTATTTACTGGACAATGTTCAGGAACTTGCCTTTGTACATAATTAATTCCTATTAAAATCCTCGTGATTGGTTAATTTTCTTAAATAATACTTAACAAACAGCAAATAAATAATGTAAAAACATTCTCTTTTATTTAAATATATGATTCTGTTTCTAATTTTTCTGAATATCTTTATAAGTTGATTGTTAAACGTATAAGTGGTATAAGGTTTTTAAAAATATGTTTTAAAAGTTTTTTTTAAGTATTCGGTTGGTCGAATATTTTGATATTCGGCCAAACCGAATATTCGGTAACATGGCCGAATACCGAATAGATACCGAATATTCGGTGCATCCCTAATTGATATGCATTTCTGAACAACCGTCAACCAGGGCTACTTTGGGCCGCTTTTTCCTGCTTCCACTAACATTTCCATTATTAAAAAATATTATATATGATTTTTCAACGTCGAAATTGAGTTGTAAAGAATTAGCATGAAACAACGAAGCAAACTGTATGGTTTTAAAAAGGCAATTTTTTATTTTTTTATTTTTTAATTATCTTTAAAGTTTTGGAACAAAGTAGCCCCTGCTAGAGGTTTCTTTGGTCCATTCACTTAGTTTCGTATAAATTGAATACATTTCATATATTGGACTATTGAAACCCTCTCGCAACAGGATCTGCATTATTCTTATCTTCTTATTCTTATATTCTTATATGATCTGCATATTAACATTGCAAACTCGATAAACAATTTTTTTTTTTTTTTTATTTTTTTTTTAAACATTTAAACACAATAAACCAATTGTAAATATTAAAGACACGAGAAGCAGTTTTCGTCACGTTATCCTCAGCAACTGGAACAAAAACAATTAATGTAACATTTTGCTACAGTAATATTTGAAAAAAATCTTACTTAAAACATTTTTAAAGAGATTTGGTTGTATAAAAGGCATTTTTAAGTAACTGGGGCTACTTCGGATCAAACCAGGCCTGGCACAAAGTAAGCCTCGAAAAACTAGTTTTCATGTTAGCTTTATGAAAACTTAAACATTTCCTGTCAAAATAAAATGTTAAAGGAAAAATTATAATCTCACATGGGTTACAGGTTAATAAAGGTAATATTTTGACACTAACATTATTTGTAGCTCTTATCCAGATTGTTTCACCCTAGAAAGTTTGGAGAGTTAAAATCTACACACGAAAACAGTTGTTACAAACACATCCAGTGTTGCAACTAACAAAAATTTAAATTACCCCAAACTATTCAAATATCCTAAAGTAAGATATAAAATATTTTTCAAGGGCAAAAGCTCCAAATTATCTTTTATTGTTTGTTCAATACAAAGAATAAACACTTTTTTTATGTGATGGACCAAAGTAGCCCCCGGT
Source organism: Maratus speciosus (assembly GCA_963932465.1). Classification (NCBI taxonomy): domain Eukaryota; kingdom Metazoa; phylum Arthropoda; class Arachnida; order Araneae; family Salticidae; genus Maratus; species Maratus speciosus. The sequence goes on from OZ010788.1 coordinate 302,340,948, forward strand.
TGACGGTACACTAAACCATGCTTTCTGTACAACGTGAAGAGCAAAGCATTTATCATCTCATTTACAGGGTCAATCAAAAGAATTAGGTTACATGCTGATCTACGGGGAAAAATTGTTTCCAGCTTATTTTAATAGCGTTACACTGTAAAAAAAATACTGCCAGTTTTCCGGTAGGAATCGGAAAAATAGTTGCCCTTATCGTACCGGAATAATTTCCAACCCAGCTCAGAATAAAATCGTAAAAATAAGGAAATAGTCAGTAAAACGGTATTTTACGGATTTTATTCCGATTTTACGGATTTTATTCCGAGCTGGGTTGGAAATTATTCCGGTACGATAAGGGCAACTATTTTTCCGATTCCTACCGGAAAACTAGCATTACTTTTTTTACAGTGTACGCTATTTCAAACATAATGAAATTTATATGCATTATTAAGGCTTTCTAGAAGATAATGCATAATGCACTATTTCAAGCACAATGAAACTTATAAGCATTATTAAGGAATTCTAGAAGATGCTCACTGTAGAATGTGACGTGCATAACAATTATTCTTTATTTATTTCTTTATACAGTTATTCTTTATTTACAAACAAAACTTTTCTTTATAGTAATGTCTATGAGCGATAACTACTGAAGTGCATTTTCAGTTTTAGTTTGCATTTTTATGTTTAACTAATACTTTGCGCACTACTTGGTGTGTATATATTCCATAGATTATATTATAGATTTACACAAAATAATTTGTAAGCATTACTATGTATGAGCGGGAATTGCTTAAGTGTGTTTTTTTATTTTTTAGTTAAATTGTGCATTTTCCTGGTGAACTATATTTAGTATACTCAGATATGTTTTTAGAATGTAAATAAATTTATATACAGGGCTACATAAAGAATTGGATACATTACCGTCAATGGATGGTTATTTCTGAAAGTACGTTTTCAGTTTTTATGCTTTTTCTAAATTATTTACTTAAAATATCTTTTTTCACCTTATTAAACGATGAAATTCCGTAAAAATATTCTAAAAATTTTTCATAATCTATGATTGAAACATGCTTTTTTTTTTGTTTGTTTCATTTTAGAAAAGAACCCGTTATGGGAAAGCACACTTACACAGTAACTAAAAGGTTTAGCTTAGCTGTAAATAAAATAATTAACGATGATATTAATCTTAAGAAGGTATTTTTAAAGAAATCGCTGCAGAATATGCACAAGACATATTTAGTTGAAAAAAGTCATGGTAGACAAAACATGGCTGTATTTAAACTATCTTAACAAAAATGTATAATATCATGATAAAACTTAAAGCAATAAATGACATTTAACGATAACAAGTATTAATAGAACATTTAAATTTAACAAAAGTTTACACAAAATGTTGATGTATAATACTCAAAATCATCCGAAAAATGTCCAAACAGCTTCTGTAACTGTTAGAATTCATTCATATAATTTTTCTTCTAAAAATATTATATTATGCTTTAAAGTTGTTATAATTTTTCCTTGTAGAATATGAATTACGGTAGAAACTCGTTATATGTTCTGAATTTGTATGTTTTCTTGCAATTTACTACAAACATATGCAATAGGCATAGATATTATTTTTTAGTATTTACATTTTATGTTCTATTTCTATGGCTTATATGAAATCTTGAAAACGAGGTTCTACTATGTTCACTTATCAGGTATATATGACATGTCAAAAAGTTTTAACAATGTAGAAAAGAAAGAAAAAAAAAATCCGTTGTTATGTTATTTCTCTAGTTAGTTAAGTTTTTTTTCTTTCAATATGTTTAACTATGCAGACGCATTAGTTTAAGAAGGCATGGAGGCATGGAAGTTTTTCAACTAGAAAGATAAACAAGAAGTTTTTTTCTGAGTTTAGGAACGAGTCAAAAATATAAAGGTTTTTGAATAAAAAATACATATATTTTAAATTTTCACCCCCCTCCCCCCCCAAATTTTTATTGAAAAAAAGCTCGTTTAGACTCGATTTGTCACCTTCGATTTTGCACTGCGTGACGATACGTTTACTTTACACGATCTTGTTCTGCATTACCGAAGATTTGTCTGATTGGTTTCATCTGAAACCAGTAAAGCAATAAACACGTAAAATATTCGATGATTTTTTGAAATTTTGCTTATTTGTAACAAAATGGTGGACTGTAAAGTTTAATGTATCAGTTTTCAACAATAACAACAACAACGAAAAAAAAAATTGATTTTGTTCTACTTATTGAAAAGAAAAGGAATTAAAAATTAGAAAAAAAATATCGGATAAAGACTAAGAAAATATGCAAGTTTTCATTTAAAAAATAAAGAATAGGAAATCGGTTCAGCCGTTGCCGATATATTTCTTAAAACAGACTTAAAAAACATCGTTTCGCGAAAATTGTGTTTAACATTTTGCCGCAAGTACACCTTGCCTGGGCACTGTACGAGAAGAATCTCTATGTCTTCTCCTAGATGCTGTCTTCTACTGTTTTTGACCATCAGTAGTTTCGAAAAAACATTTTCGAGTTCATGTAATCGCAGAATACACGATTAAAAAAGGGCGAAGATTATTTTTTAGAATTACTGGTGGCCGAAAATTGTAGCAGTTGGCAGTTCAGTTTCCTATGCTCATTTAATTTTTTGAAAACGACTTCATGAGAACATTTATGAAGTGTCAGATATACAGAAAATACGAAAAAAAAAAAAAAATCATTTTTTGAGACCGAAAAACTTCTATGCCTCCTTAAAGTAATTTTAATTGTCAATTCATACAATTATTCTTAGCATATGCTGTGTTTTGTTGTATAGCTCAAAATAGTTAGGAATACCGTATTCTTTATTTTTTTTTCAGTGTTTGTACCTGAAAAAGCTTACTAGATTTAAATGAACAGGATATTTGGTGTTGATAAAAAATGTACATGATCATATAACATTCACTTTAACCCTAGAATGCATAAAACGCGGGTATTTTATACTCGGCTTCAAATGTAATTTAATTTGATGATCGATATACTCATGCATTCTAGTGTTATTAACCTTCAAAATTATCAAAAAAAAAAAAAAATGTGGAATCGATGTTTAAAAATAAAAGTATAAAATTTCATAGTGAATCCAACCGTTCAGTATATTAAAACGAAAGGAACATTATTTTGTGTGTCCAGAACTCAACACTGTTCAACAGTGTAACATTTCTCCAATATTTATTGTTACGCTTGAAATATTTGTACTTCAAATATCCCCATTTCATAATGCTATTTTGTTAGCTGAGTTATTTGTTAAATTACATCAAACTTTTTCTAGCCTAATAAATTTTAATGTACAGTCCCGTTCATAAAAATAGATAACCCCGTCTTTACTCGAACCGGAACAAGTTAAACAGACAAAAAAAGGTTGTTAATAGTCTCAGAATAATCTATTTTACCTGTTTATGACTTTCACCCTTGCATAACGAATGATCTATAAATTAAATAGAATACCAATACATTTTTCAATAATGGAAACACCCTCGTTTCAATCTGAGTTTTTAAATACAATCAGCCCGGAAAGATATATATTTATATAGTTTTCTTAAATCGTCGAGAAATTAACAGCATTCAAAAACTGAGGGTAAAATTGTTAAATTTACTTGACAAACTTTAATTTATACGTACATTCTTATAAAATCATGCAACTGAAATATATTTTTTTCAGTAAGAAACAATGGAATGATCCAAACATAATATCGCAATTTTTAAATAAAAAAAAATCAGTTAAGACTTTTATTAATAAGTTCATATTAAAAAAATTAATAAATTACACTGTACGATTAATTTTTAAAAAAAATTATTAATATTTTTACATAAAATAAGACAAATACGTAAAAACAAAGACTAAGAAAATATTGGTGTGTAAATCTACAGCCCATTCCTATAGATAATTTTATGATACAAAGACAAACTAAGCTAAATTAGTTAAATTACAATCACACGAGATGTCATATCGTCAGACATTCATAAAATACAAGGGGAAAAAAAGAGTCATTTTTTGAATTTGAAAAACTTTCATACTCCCTTAAAGTAATTTTAACTGTCAATTCACAGAATTATTCTTAGTAATATGCGGTAACGGTAGTAATATATTTTTATTATATTTAATTATATTTAAATAGTGTAATTTTAATTATGTTTAATTAATTAGTAATATAACGGTTCTGTATGCTCGTTATTTCATTGTACAATTGGAAATGTATTTAAAAATACTTCACAATTTGACATTTTTTTCCCTTGTGAAATTGGATATTGGAATTTTGATACAAAGACATTTTGGGTTATTTTGTTCGTCTTAAGCGGACCACTTCTTTTACCGTTTACATAAAACATATAACTTTTTTCCCCATTTAAGAAAAGCAATAAAATGAAGAGAGTGAAAAAAAATGTGATGTTTTTCCCATGCAACCTTAATTTAATTTTTCTAAATTTGTGGATGGAATTTTTTGGATGTTTAATTAAATATATCATCTATTCATGGCAATTCATTTGCATGAAATTTTGCATTATGATTATTTTGCATTATTCGTTTGCACGAAATTATGCATTAATGCTGTGGTAGAAATCCTTTTACAACAAAAATTTGAACTATTGCACACCGGGAAATTTAAAGTTGATATCAAAATAAATTTGTAAATAACCTCTTATTCTAACAAAATGTTACTATGTTGAAAGAAATTGGAATTTAAAAATCCAATGACGCCTTTGAGATGATTGTATTATGAACGGTTGGAGAATAACGACGGGTGTATCGTCTCCTATGGATGCTTCTGTATACTCGTTGTTTTATTGTGCAGTTGGAAAAGCATTTAAATATACTTCATAATTTGATATTTCTTTTCCTTGTGAAACTGGAACAGCATTTAAAAATTTGATATTTTCCCTTTACTTTTCAAATTTTTATTTGATTCTACTGAAAGTTGTTCGCATTACTGTAAAAAAATTATGTAACGTTACTCCATAAAATTGGTGGCATCATGCTGCCTCTAATTTTATGAAGTAATTTAACTTATATAATGGTGTAATTTAAACTGATATAACTGGTGTAATATTGCATATTAGTGTAACGTAACACCAGTTATATAGTTTAAATTACTCCATAAGATGGAGGCAGCAAGGCTGCCACCAATTTTATGGAGTAACGTTACAGTGACCTATGATGCTTTTATCCAAATGGAGTTTAATGTAAACTGACACTTAACCCAGTATACTTTGATTTAATAATCTTTTAACTTTTTTGCATGATTGTTTAATGCTTTCATTTTTAGTCGTTTTACATACATTTAATTGAGCTTATTACAGTGTGAAAATTATGATAGAGCAATAACTTAAGATACAATTCTAATATAGAAACTGCTTCCAATTTTTTACTTTTGAGCACTTCAAAATACACCATTAAAGTAATACTTTTCTCTAGGCAATTCGCAAAATTTTAATTCATTTAGTTCAATTTTTCTTTAAATAGTTGTCTTATGTTGAAACGAATGTGATTCGAATTCCATATATTTTGATTTAAAAAGTCCTAAATCTGACCACATTTCTCTGAATACCAGGCCTATGCGCCGATACAAAAATGGTGGATGTCGTATGCTTTTTTCAGCCTTTGTGCAGCCCCTTGAATTTGAAAACCAGTATTTTCTAAAAGTATTCTTTGCCTTATTTTTCTGCGATGAAATAAGGCGGAGAGTATTTAAAAAAAATGCCTTTGTTAAAATTCAAGGAACCGTACAAACGCTGAAAAATAAAATCCACATACGAAAACTGCCATTTTTGTGTAAGCGTAGGCCTAGTATTTAGAAGGCTGTGACCTGACTATCTACTACTAAAATTAAATAAATATGTAAATTATATATGAGTTCATTTTTTCATTTTATTTTTCCCATTTGTGTATGACGAATTCTATGATATCTTATAATGGATATATACACATATAACAAGAGTATATGATGATGATGATGATTTCTGTTATAGAAAATTTCAAAGTTAAGTTTCTAAAATAATCTGAAGCTAGGTTCATTGAAGGTTGCATCTATGGTACATCAGCTTAGACCAGCCATACTCAACCTGCCGCTCTCTGACTTTTTATGTGTGGCCAGAAACACGCAATCATTAATTCATATTTATAAAAAAATACTTAAGACTTTCAGTATTGTTTTATGTAACTTTATGGGAAAACAAAATATGCCCTTTTATTTATAAATACCTTAAAATTATGTTAAAATATCCCAAATGCAATTTGCTTTGTTAAAAGATATTTTTACATGTTAGATTTTGGAGATCTATTTGCTAGCGTTATAGTAATGCGTATATTTATTAATATTCAAGACTAATCCAACATTATTTAAAATTGATTACATTTACACTATATGTTTTTATGCAGGGTGTCGCATCAAGACCACGCAAACTCTGCACAGCCAGATTCCTCGCTTGGAGTACATAAAAAATGTCCAAAGAACTATACCTCTACGACACATAATTTTTGAGAAAAATGCGGAATAAAAGTATGGCGTCCTATCCGGTGCAAGTAAAGGAACTTTGTTGCAAACATGATCATCGGTATTTGTATATGCTTGCAGACGAAGATACGCAAAATATCCACAACGTAAACGAGGCATTCATGCGCGCACCGTGGATTGGCTGATTGCACACGTTGCAGCAGCGTGGTGTCTACAAAGAATAGCTACTAGATGCAAAGAACTTGGAAATAACTATTGAACTAGGTGCACCCCTTTTAAATACGATTCAAACAACGGCTTGACGTCATTCCATAGTGCGCGCATCCATACCTCGATATGCACGGTGGATACTTTGCGCATCTTCGTCTGCAGACATATACGCTAATACCAATGTTCATGTTTCCAGTAGAGTTTTTTACTTGCACCAGATATGACGTTATACTTTTTTTCGAATTTTTCTCGAAAACTATGAGTCGTGGACGTTTTTTATGTACTCCAAGTGAGGAATCTAGCTGTGCCGAGTTTGGACGGTCTTGGTGGGACACCCTGTATTTTATTTAAAAAAATTTTAGCACTAAACAAAAGTCTAATTTATTAAAGAAAATCTTATTTTCTTTTTTTTAGAACTTGAAAATTTTGCATTATTATGTTACATTACGTTTCATACTTATTATACTGCTATTACTAATTATATTACTGTATCATGCTACTTTTATTATCGTACTATTTTAATTAGTTTTTATTTTTTACATTATTATACTAGTTGCGCTGCGGACCACATAACGTAGTAACATATGTTTGTGGACCGGTAGAAAAAAAGGTTGAGTATGACTGGATTAGATGACTATTTATTTAGAAAACGAAAAAAAAAAGAAAGAAAGAAAGAAAGAGTTGTTAATTTCATCGAAATGCCATACTAAAAATTATTTATTATATAAAACACAGAAGAAACACAGAAAACCCTTTGTAGATCACATGATGCTTAGTATTTTAATTTATTAAATTGCATTTCATATCATTAAGAAAATGGAGACTAAAAATGTATCGCCAAAAAAAGAATTATACTACGAATATAAGAATTGTGTTCATCAGATGTCAAGTACTCTTTTGTTCGAATAAAATAATGTATGTCAATGTGAAGCCGCGGGCCGGCTAGTGCTGCTCGTTGCCCATTCAACTGCCATTTCCACAGAAGGTTTGTTCTTCTTTGTTTGTTATCACATTTCTGAAATAAATTCTATCTTTTTTTGCATTCGTCGAAAAAATACATTTTTTCACTAGTTTTTTTTTTTTCGAGTTATCGTTATATTTTATATTCTCTCGTTTCAATAGGTACAGGAAAAGAGAAGCAGGAGACAGTCATCGTCCTTTGTTGGATTTTGAAATTTAATTAACTATACATTATTTTTCCTCCAATAATTTTGGGGGAAAACCCACCTGTAAGTTTTATTCTTTCCAAATGACTTTTACTTTCATGAGTTTAGAAATATCTTAAACGGGAGGCTCCGGGTGGCAGAGTCCACCTGATTAAAAAAAAGTAAGCAATCTCAAAAGAAAGCGAACTATTCCGCTTCTCCATTTTGAAAAAAAAATCGCGCCCGTCGGCCTAATCGTTCGGAGTTTTCGTGGTTTTCTTCGAGCCGTGGATCTTCCATGCGTTAATACGGATTAGGTTCCCTTAGAAAGACCCCCACTGAGGGCACTCCCCCGGGCCTATATCCCTCGTGTGGATAATTGGCCGTCAAAAATCAACCCAACCCATTTTGAAAAAAAAAGTAGGTAGAAGCTTACTTTTTTACTTTTAAATTAATTCTTATTTATTCCATTTCTGTATTGATTTTTACATTGAAATGTTTAAAAATTATTTTGCAGGAGTTTTTTCATAAAAAAAAAAAAAAAAAAAAAAAAAATAAATAAATCTTAATTTAGTATATTTTGAGTCTATATTCTTCATTTCAGAAAAAAAAAAAGTTGCGGATATCAGATACTTCTGTTTACAACATTTTTATATAATTGTTTCCTTGAAATTTCCATTACAACATAAGTTATGACTTTTAGAATTATACTCGATCAATAGCTGAAGCTGCGTTTCCGAAACTTTGAAGTCATTTTTTTCCAAATGACGTTTTTGGGCATAACACGCACGATATCTCAAAAACTTCTGCATATTTTTTCATCAAATTTTCAAAACATATGTTTCATGTTAGTCTGTATAAACTGAACCTAATTTTTTTTTTTTTTTTATTGTTCAAAAAAAATATCTTTTTAGGTGTTTATACTGTTCAAATTTTCTAAATTTTGCATTAGCTAAATACAACTTTGTATTAAAAATATGAAAATGCTTCAAATACAGATTTATTTAGGTTCAGGGTAATTATTACAATCTGAAATATAACTAGGCATCAAAATTTTCATTCTAGTTCCAAAATTTATTTTGTAATCCTGCGCGTAATCTGTTAAACCAATTTTCTGCTTGTCAATAGTCTGACAGTTTGGAGCCCCCTGTAAATGCTAATTCTGCACCTTGCAATTTTTTAAATACATGAAATTAAAGAACATACTTATATCTTTCATTCCAATAAAAGTTATGTCTTAAAATCAAATACATTTTAAGATATTAAATGTTGAAAATGGTCTTTTTTCCCCCAATTTTAAGAGTCCTGAGACCCCTTAAAAGTACATAAGAAATTTTTACTGTACCATGTTCTGCTATTTCATCCAAAATTATTGTTGTCTTTTTTAGAAAATTGTTTCTTTGCCGAAGATTCATGCTTATTCTTATTTGATAGAATTACAAAATAAGTGACACAAGTCATGAAATAGAAGCCCCTTTATTTTAAATTTTTTACTGTTTATTAAAATCTATTTTTAAAAAATGGTATAACTGTATCGCAAAAGTTGAATCCGCTGACCTAATTTTCAACCAACAAGGCCAAGATATTTTATCAATGAAATATAAACGTTCAGATTAAATAACAAGCTTATCAAAATTATATCTTGTTATGAAAATTACTTTTAACTAACTGGTTTACAACAGTTGCTAAATTTTAATGAAGCAATATAATTTTTTTTTCTTAATATCTGACAGGTCATGCATGTTCATTGACATAATTTTATATTAAAGTTATTTGTATTAAAAAAGCAAAAGTTGTTTGAAAACAATATTCTTGTACTGATATTATTTAGAGTAAGTAGAACAATGCACTTTCCTTCTTACATTAAACGAAACAATATTCAGAACGCAAAATAAGACAAAAATGTACACTGTTGAATTCAGAAGCATATTTTTCAATTATTTTTATTCCAAGCTGCAGAACCTCGTTTCGCAGTTTCAAGTCAATTGGCCAAACTCATAAATTTTAAAAACACTTCCGCCCGCTCATTTACTCCAAGAATATTGCAATTTCCTATTCTAGCCGGTCACGCTTCATTCTAGGGCATGATCGCCCAGGAAAAAAAAAAAAAAGGATAGCCTTAACTCGTCCATTTGAAGGTAAAACGTTATTGTGGTTTCCATGGTATTCACGTTTAATGTGGATTAAATCTTATCATTCGCAGACAAACGCGCAGACATTCATGGAGCTTACCAATATTTTACTAGCTGAATAATTTTCTTGTGTTAGTAGGAAATAAGATGAGAAAGATATTTTTACAGAAGATTTTGATTGAAAAAACTGAAATTTACCAAGGTTATGAATTCATCACTTGAACTACGTCAAGATATATCATGTACTTTCAGAATAGGATTGAATTACACCATTTTTTTTTTAATATATAAAGATAAAAAACTCTAATAGAGATGAAGATACGTCTTGAAATAAGATAATGGTTTTAATTTCTTAGTTTTTGTCCCCCTCCTCCCCCCCAATATTTCAATATTTATACTAATACAAGGTGACACAAACAAAAAGTGGCTTAACACTTTATCCCTTGGAGATTAGTCGATATTGTAAATTGCAAAAGTAAAAAAGAAAACAAAAGAGGAGAAAGAGAGGAGATAGGATATAAGACTAAAGTGAAATAACCCTGTCATTATTATTTTTTAAATTAAACGTTTTAAATTTTTATATGATCTCTCTCGACAAAATTTGTCAATAAGATTTTTTCCCCTTTTTTGCTGCGTTAAGATCAGCAAGGTATCCAACCCGGGCTTCCCAGAATACGGAGCATACTCATCGATGTACAAAAGATACGTGAAAAGCATTTGTAATTGAAAACTCTAATATTTTTTTACATTTAATATATATATATACATACATATGTATATATATTTATTTATTTATTTAAAAGAAAAATATCAATTTTGCAATTAAATAAAGTTTTAAAATGTATTAAAAATGGCATTTTGTTAATAAACTTTATAATGTACTTATAACTACTTAAAAGGTGACAAAAACATATAAAAATATTATTTAATGCAACCCGAGATCTCTCGCACACACACGCGTTCATTTTCAAAGGGACAAAAGATGGCTGATTGAATAGAAATACATTTTAAAAACAAAAACAAAAATAGTACGCATGCGCAAACGGAGTTCAGTCCCTTTCTCTGCAGAGGAGTGAAAAGATCAGTTCATATTATCAGGAGGTCTTGAAATATTTAGGATATTGTTTAGGATTACATTTTGTTAATTCTTATAAAGCCTATATTGTCTAGGTTTCACTATTTGCAGTAACCTTTTTGATTGTGATTATTAGGTTGTAATTTTAATTATGATTATGATTATGACAGGTGGTAGTCATACTAAAACAAACAATTTATGTGTAGAAAACAGTGGCGCAGCAATTGCAAAATTGCGGGAACGGCCCAACTATTCCTTTTCAAATAAATTGAACAATAGGATTATCAATAATTAATGAAACTTTTATTAGCGTAATTATTCATCCAGTCTAATAATGAATGACATTATTTTAAAATAAACTTTTTAAGTATTTTAGATAGAAGATTTAAAAGGCTGAATTCTATACGGCTACGATTACAAAATTAATGAGACAATAGGGGGTTCAGGAGAGCAAAGGAAATACATAGTTCTGGAGTATCAGTGCATGTAATCGTATATCACGCGAAAACTTATAAATATTGTTTATCTTCTGAAACTATTTGAAATCTTATTTGCAATAATACTTACTTGAAAGAAATTAAACAGCAGGTTGAAAGTTAAAATTGTGTTCAGAATAAAAATGCTTCCGATGTATAAACGCCCCGGACCTCCAGGATCCGCTGGTCTATGTGTTTCACTAACGGAAAATTACTAGGACCGGAGCGCTTAACCTTCTCAGCCTTGAAATGAGGAACACAGTTCCCGATTATACCTCAGCGTCGAACTTCCATCAGTATTTTAGTATAGAAATTTTGGTTCATTTAAACGTATTCTTTTTTTAAATTTTAAATCAGGCGAAAATTTCTCTTATAATCTCTTCGTTCCTGAACCTAAAATAATACTACAAATACTCCTTCATTCGTTTTAAACAAACAGATATCATAGATGACAGAAAAAGGACTTTTCGGAAATTGATACTTTAGGGGACTAGTAATTTAGGTTCACAAATAAGGATAAAAAATTACAAATCCTCTTAAAACATCAATTTAATTATCACTAACCTCAATTCTCACAATCTCAAATTTAAAGCCTTTAAACAAGTGGATGATATAGAAATCCTCAAAACATTTTACTGTCAAGGATTTAAATTAAATAAGTATGAAAATTTCCCTATTTCTTGGCCACGCTGTCTTGAAGGTATTTTACAAACTCGGATGAAAATAACATTTATTTTATGAGGAAATCAGCATAGATGTTGCCATTTATTGGTTTGTTTTCAAAGTGAAAATCATTCAGCTATTAAGAAATGAAGTAAAAATGTAAAAATAATCAAACAGTTTAGTTTTTATGAGGAAAAGAATAGAGGTCCACATATGTGCACCCAAGTAACGAAGAGCTTAACCCATTTGAGCTTGAATTTTTGTTTTCCCAAATTTGTTAATAAATTAACTTTAAAATATTTCAAAACGAACTAGAAAAATACTGAAAAAAATTACATAAAATTTTATTTTGTATTTATTTTATAAAGTGTAAATATGCTAAATATGGGAATATGCATAATATTTGTAATAGTATAACATGCATAATTATATGCTTTGTCTAAATTTATATAAAATAAGCTTTTAAATTGTATATTATGTACTATAATTATTATTTTCATGAACTACTAAAAATATATATTTATTTCTTTACAGACTAACGGCATTACAAGTATTAGTAATAATAATAAATTAAGAATAATCGCATTTGAAACTTAAAACCAATTTATTTCATAATCATCTTGAAAAGAAATTTACATAAATAACTGTCCCCTAAATGGCTAGTAAAAATATGCACCCGTTTGCGCCTTAGCGCCTTATATTTTGTACGTTAAAAAAAATGCATAAAAAATAGGCTTGAACATATAATTTCACAATTTAAAGAAATACGTATTTCAAAGAAGTCTACAAGCTAAGATTATCACTTATTTATTTGGATCCTTGGTAGAAAAAAACGCAAATAAACTTACTTTTTACATTTCGCCATCTTGAAAAATGAAAAATCTATAAACTCCAAAAAAAGCCTTCATTTAAACAAATAAATATCAATCTTATGCTGTCATCTTTCGGTAACAGATAAAGACATTTATAGATAATTATTTCATACAATTTTGATGTTATACAGAAGAAGAAACTTATACCAATTTATTAAAATTCGAAGCTTCCTAAAATTGGGACGCTACGCTAGGTATAAATGGGATAAAATAACTGGTGTAAGTTTATCCGGTGTTGTATAAAAGCGAGGTTTTACTGTAATTTCCCACAATTTACACACTTTCTGATACCTTCCTTGAAAATTCAAAAGCGGAGCTCTACTGTAAAAGAGTGTGCCTAATGCCTAATAAAAAATAATTAATATATTTTCTTTTTTTTTTGTATCATTTGTATGGCACAATATCACATTGACAGCAAAAATGAGATAAGTTTAATGGTTTTTCGATTTTTTTTTTATTTTTATTCTTATAAAAGAAATAACCGATAATCGATATACACATTAAAAATTTTTAAGAAAAGCACAGGAGAATTCTCAGAATTTGTGTGTAGCACAGTTATAATTAATTTTTGAAAAATCTTAAACTTTGGACTTATGTAGTTTTTGACATTACTGTTTGTTTTTTCCTTTAACAATTTTTATTCCGATAGCAAAATTAAATAAATTACCTTTTATCATTTGAAATTTTAAACAGAAAACAGAAACAAATAAAAATAAAAATAAAAATACGGCAGAATCATAAACATTTTAATTTTATGAACTTATGCAAACGTAAAAGTGATGCCGGAAAATAATTTAAGGTAATAAAACTACAATAAATTTTTTATAATGTAAATTTACATTTAAAATTTAACTAACAAGGAAGAATTATGCTTCGAATATCTAAGCAAAATGATTTTTTTTAATTGCTTTTTTTTATAGACACTGGTTTAAAATTTCTAGCTATTATTTCGGACAATTTTGCTTTGCGTGCCTTATAAAAATGTTGCTTTTTCGCTTAAGATTAAGCATACTGTTTCCCATTGCTTTGATTTCCATATAGCTTTTGCCAAATTTTCTATTTACATCATCGATATTCACTGCTACCAACGACTTCCGGATCGCAGAAGTGGTACATGAATTATAGTGAAAACTTGAAAATCGATTTTCGTTTTATACCCTCATGTGTAGGAAAAATGTGATAAAAAAAAAGATTTTTACTTTGATTTTTAACAGATGAGGCACGAGAAAGTTAACTCATATAAACATGTAAAAAATGAAACGAATTTTTTGTTTTTGTTTTTGCCGTTATAATAAAATGATAAATATGTATGGGCATCTTCGGTTTTCACAACTTATTCAGCAATGGAGGGGGAGGGGGGGGGTGTAACCGACATTTGAAATTGTATCGCTTATTTTTGCGGTTTCAGTTTGAGAAATTCATAATTAATCGCAATAATAATAATAAAAAAATCTGCACCAGATTTAACGGAAGGATAAAGAAAAAATAATTTTTAAACAGAAAGACAAAAAAATAATTATTACTTATTAAAACTTTTTCTCTCTCAAGAAATGACGCTTAACTCCTTGCCTACGTCAGCGTTCGGTCCAATATAGCAGGATGTGTTTAACTTGTACGTTTTAACACCAGATTTCGGTATATTAAGCTTTATGTTATTTAATCGTTGAACGTATGACATTAAGTATCTCAGTAAATATTGGTGTTCAAATTAAAGCATCGTACAAAACCTGCATACTTTCAATCACGTAGGCGATGCACGCTGTAGAAGTCAAAAGATTAATGAAATTATGTTTTATACTTAATAATCAAATTAAAGTGTTTTGGATTTTTTACTAATCGGCACCATTTGAAGCCAAACGCAAACGCTGGCGTTGAATTTAACTATAGATAGATTGATAAAATACATTAAAGATATATTTTGATTCATCAAAATTTAGTGAAGGAAACTTTTTTGATATCTAGAAATATTTGAATGCACAAGAAACAGAGCCTATTTTTGTAATATTTTTATTTCATGTTGATGATATTTTAAAAATACGTCTCCAGAAACTCTTCTGCCTGCTAAAATCTTTGTACAACCAGTGGCAACACTCCAAAAATGCAATAAAAAGCCCTAAATTGTGGAGGGTTGCCACTAACCGTACCCAGATTTCAGTAAGCAACGCTATGTTTTTTAATGGAGAATTGTAAGATCTTCATTTTAGCACTGGTTTCATCCTTTAAATAATGAACTAAAAGCAAGTGACCAAAAACTGACCTAAAGTTTGGAGGGTTGCCACTAATCGTACCCAGATTTCAGTAAGCAACGCTATGTTTTTTAATGGAGAATTGTAAGATCTTCATTTTAGCACTGGTTTCATCCTTTAAATAATGAACTAAAAGCAAGTGACCAAAAACTGACCTAAAGTTTGGAGGGTTGCCACTAATCGTACCCAGATTTCAGTAAGCAACGCTATGTTTTTTAATGGAGAATTGTAAGATCTTCATTTTAGCACTGGTTTCATCCTTTAAATAATGAACTAAAAGCAAGTGACCAAAAACTGACCTAAAGTTTGGAGGGTTGCCACTAATCGTACCCAGATTTCAGTAAGCAACGCTATGTTTTTTAATGGAGAATTGTAAGATCTTCATTTTAGCACTGGTTTCATCCTTTAAATAATGAACTAAAAGCAAGTGACCAAAAACTGACCTAAAGTTTGGAGGGTTGCCACTAATCGTACCCAGATTTCAGTAAGCAACGCTATGTTTTTTAATGGAGAATTGTAAGATCTTCATTTTAGCACTGGTTTCATCCTTTAAATAATGAACTAAAAGCAAGTGACCAAAAACTGACCTAAAGTTTGGAGGGTTGCCACTAATCGTACCCAGATTTCAGTAAGCAACGCTATGTTTTTTAATGGAGAATTGTAAGATCTTCATTTTAGCACTGGTTTCATCCTTTAAATAATGAACTAAAAGCAAGTGACCAAAAACTGACCTAAAGTTTGGAGGGTTGCCACTAATCGTACCCAGATTTCAGTAAGCAACGCTGTCTATCTATCTATATTATAAAGGACAAACATATCTGAGCGTAACGCATACGTCATTCTGCGAATGGCAACACTTTGAAATTTGAAATGAAATTTCGATTTTGCATTTTTCGCTACTGCAAATTTTTAAACTTCTAAACATAGCACAGTTTCAATTTTTACACCGTCGTATAGGGGAAAAAATGTACTTTTAAATGCAATTTGTTTGAAAGCTCTATCTCAATTTATTTTTGAGATAATTTTTTTATAGTTTTTAGTTCCAATTTTGTTATTGTGGCAACTGAAATACTCCATTTCTATTAAAAGTAAAGGAAAAATAGTCATGGTTTATTTATTTTATTGATTATATCCTTATTGATGCCATTTTCACATTACAAATAAAAGTAACTTTTGTCTAATTTTTGAACAGAAAATGACGTCAGCCATTAAAAAAACACGCATTCTTCTTCATAAATCAAAAGATTGAAAAAGATGTTTCAAAATTTTTACATTACGCTGATACTGAGTTTGAGACGCTGGGTAAAATGATTCAGTGAGTAATAATGATGTCATATTTAGAACAAAACGATCATTTTCTTTGATAAAACTAAATATTTGACCAATACTAAATGGCCAATTACTATGGCAACTAAAGTGAAATTTCGAAATGGTAAATTTTCACGGGTATTGAGATTAGAACTTAAAGTTTGTGCGAATGTTGACATGAAAATTTGTATTGGACAAACGTGACTTTAAGTTTGGAAATATATTCATTAATAATCTATTGCGCGTTAAAATACTTTTAAATTGTGAATTTGAGTGGTACATATGTAAATTTTGAGAATGTGAAAATAACATACAGTTTAGATGTTATGGGGGAAAATTTTATGATGTGACAAAGCGAAGTCCTTTTTACTGATTTTTCATCCCGTAAAAACAAACATAAGAACCTCAATCGATAACCTCAAGATAATTACTCATATTGATTACATATTCTAATACAATTGAATTTATCAATAATTTAAGCAGTTGAAGTTTGTGGAAATAATATTTTGATAATTTTAGGTTAAAAAACATTATTTGTTTTAAGAGTTAGACAACTAATGCAAGATGAATTTTTTATTGTAATTATTTTTTGTAGGTTTATTATAAATTTGATCTAACAGTTCCGTTCTAAACATTTTAATTCGTCGAATTTCGACGGGTTCCAACTCGTGTTTTTTAATGGATAATTGTAAGATTTTCATTTTAGCACTGGTTTCATCCTTTAAATAATGAACTAAAAGCAAGTGACTAAAAACTGACCTAAAGTTTGGAGGGTTGCCACTAATCGTACCCAGATTTCAGTAGGCAACACTATGTTTTTTAAAGGATAATTGTAAGATTTTCATTTTAGCACTGGTTTCATCCTTTAAATAATGAACTAAAAGCAAGTGACTAAAAACTGACCTAAAGTTTGGAGGGTTGCCACTAATCGTACCCAGATTTCAGTAGGCAACACTATGTTTTTTAATGGATAATTGTAAGATTTTCATTTTAGCACTGGTTTCATCCTTTAAATAATGAACTAAAAGCAAGTGACTAAAAACTGACCTAAAGTTTGGAGGGTTGCCACTAATCGTACCCAGATTTCAGTAGGCAACACTATGTTTTTTAATGGATAATTGTAAGATTTTCATTTTAGCACTGGTTTCATCCTTTAAATAATGAACTAAAAGCAAGTGACTAAAAACTGACCTAAAGTTTGGAGGGTTGCACTAATTGTACCCAGATTTCAGTAGGCAACGCTATGTTTTTTAATGGATAATTGTAAGATTTTCATTTTAGCACTGGTTTCATCCTTTAAATAATGAACTAAAAGCAAGTGACTAAAAACTGACCTAAAGTTTGGAGGGTTGCCACTAATCGTACCCAGATTTCAGTAGGCAACACTATGTTTTTTAATGGATAATTGTAAGATTTTCATTTTAGCACTGGTTTCATCCTTTAAATAATGAACTAAAAGCAAGTGACTAAAAACTGACCTAAAGTTTGGAGGGTTGCCACTAAATCGTACCCAGATTTCAGTAGGCAACGCTATGTTTTTTAATGGATAATTGTAAGATCTTCATTTTAGCACTGATTTCATCCTTTAAATAATGAACTAAGCAAGAGAACAAAAACTGACATAAATTTTGGAGGGTTGCCACTAGTTGCACTACGATTTTCTTAGACAGCCCTACATATTTTAGTAGAGAATTTTAAGCCCTACTGTTAGCGTTGGTTTCAGCTTTTAATTAATAAACTACGTAGGTGCCCAAAATACGCTCTAATTTTTAGGGTTGCCACTAGTTGCATCGTAGTTTCCCTAGGCAACAGAAGTGCCTATATATATTCGATAGAGATAAGTAAGCTCTACATTTTAGCGTTGATTTTATGTTTTAATTAATGAACCAAGTAAGCATTCAAAAATAGCCCTAATTTTTAGAACGTTGCCATCCGTCGCATTAAGATTTTTAGCAGGCAACCTTCTGTGAGAATTGTAAGATCTTTTTAGCACTGATTGGTCTTTTAATTAATGAATTAAGTAAGTGGTGGAAATTCACGGCGAAAACCTGCTTATGTCTTTTCTCTATACCCGCTTTGACTAGGGAACCCGATATCACAATCGCTTTGCCACGATAAAAACTCTCTCCTATAAAAGAGTCTTTTAATAAATAAGCTCTTTTTTTTTTTTTTTTTTTTTTTTTTTTTTTTTTTTTTTTTTTTAGTCGCAGCTTAGACTATGAAGAAGCAGTTCATATCGTCATTATACGAAGTATATTATGATGCTAAGGTGGGAAGGTGTATCATTATCTTATCGAATGCTGAAAAGAACTAAAAAAAAAAATCAAGTAATAGAATCAAGGTGTACAAACTTATTCCTATTCTTAATGGTGTTTGTACATGATCTGATCCAGTTGATGAAGGGAACCGCTTAGTAATTATTTCCAAAACTATAGTCGCATTACATTGAATTTTTATGGAATTAAAAGACGACTGTTTATTTGATAAAATATATTTTTTGTTAATAAAGTAATTTAAAATATTTATCAGCACAATTTACCCCAAGAATTATGTTCATTTTCAATATTTTGATGCGGCTTCTTTATAGCCTAAATCGTATTAGAAATCGACCAAAAAGCTTTTATTGTATTAAAACAAAACAAAATTAATTCTATTATTACAAAATTTATTCAACGTTAGAGGAAAAAATTGTAATCTCTTGCTTTCCTTCTAAAGTTCGAAAAATGGCTTTAAGGCACAAAGAGAAGGGGATAGGGGGTCAGGTTGAAAAAAATTTCCAGGGCTCACACTAAGACTATACAACTATATGGAAAGAATAGTTTTTCAAATCTTTCAAAGTTTAAATCCTGTTAAAAATTTAAAAATACATTGCTCAAAACAATTCTAAATTTATTCTGTTTCAAAAGTTTTTTTTTTTTCTTTTTTTGCAAAATCCATCGTTTGTATACCCTTTCAAGTAAACATTCCATGCAAAATTATTACTAAAAGTTCCATACAGACTGTCTACTGGTCACGAAATACGAATACCACTATTTCCAAACAGTAGTATTCACCTTTCTTAATCGCAGAATTCTGCGATTAAATAAGGCAAACAGACTAATATTCGAAAATTGTGGTATAAAAATTCTATGTGATCGATAACTAATACCCTGTTACCTCTGTCTACGTTGGTGAGGAAAATAGCTTCTAACTTGTTCCTATAGCTCATTACACAAAACTACCGTTACATGGACATATTACTATTTGAATAGTATGTTATTTTGCATAAAAATTACTAATAATGCAGACTTATTAATTACAAGTTACTCGGATTTAAAAGCAAAATTAATTAAAAAATAAATCGTTATAAACACATAAATTGATAAAAAATTAATTAAATTAAAAATAATTTAATAATCTTATTAATATTTTCTAATTTTTCCCTTTTTATGAGAATACTCTCCCCTCCCCCATAGAAAACTTTGCCCCCGGATCCCATGTTGGCTATCTGCGACTCTGAAAACTAGACATTCTAATTCTAACGGAATAATATTTGAATCCCTAGCCCAGCTTTCACTAAACCTTTAACAGAAGCTTAAAATTTCTGTATTCAATTTCAGATAATTTCCCATGGAAAATGCATAGTTCTAATGTACAAATACTAATAATCGTTGGCTAATAGCTAATTCCTATTCCTAAACTGTTAGTTTTAGAGGTATACTTCCCAACTGGAAAAATATTTCAAGTGTTGTTCTTCATGGTCTCAGAAGCCATTAAAACCGATAAAAGTATCTCTGTTCACCATTAATAGTCCAGTTATCAGCTAATATGTTAAATCGGCAACGTTAAAGAACCATGCTTTAAGGATAGACACTCAGATTTAAGGTTAAAATATATTTTCTGACATTTTATGGATGCCAAATACCGCAAGTCATTGATATAATAATGAATTTCCTGATGACTTATGTTATTATCGTTAACAAATAATTATTATATTATGATTCTAATACCTTCAACTGCAAAATCACTCAATTTTTACAAGCGTCTCTCAATGTTAACACATTCCACGAAAGCATTTTAAGTCATATTTAGCGTGTTTTTCAAGAAAGAACAATAAAAATTGGTATTCAAATAAATTTAGCCTAACGAATCGAATGAAAGGAAGAAATATAGGGCTTCGTATTGAGACTTTTACTGTTCCTATAAAAATAAATATGCATGCAGCCCCTCCAGAAAATATAACTATAACGGGAGTATCGTAAATCATTAAAAAAAAAATGCAATTTAACAAATTACAACTATTACAACTATTACAACAAATTACAACTATTACAACTATTACAACAAATTACAACTATTACAACTATTACAACAAATTACAACTAAATGATCCTTTGGAAAATGGTTTTTTCAAAGACTAAAATTTAAGACATAAAAAATTGCACGGAGTTGATCGATCATACATTACGTACGCCATGGATTACATTTTTCGGTACTGTAAATTTTTAAACTTCTACGGAGCTAGTCATTCATTACGTACGCCATGGATTAAAAATTAATATTCCTGGACCATTTTTAAATGAAATTTCATTCTTGAACTTCTAAACATCCCACAATATTACTTTTTACACCGTCGTATAGAGAAAAAAATGTACTTTTAAATGCAATTTGTTTGAAAGGTGTATCTCAATTTGTTTGAAAGGTGTATCTCAATTTGTTTCTGAGTTATTAATTTTTTTTTGTAGTTTTTATTACTTTTTTGTCATAGTGGCAACAGAAGTATCCATCTCTGTTGAAAGTAAAGGGAAAATACAGATTACAGTATAGACAAATCAGAAAACGAATAAAATGCGGATTCAACCAATAAAACGATTCAGATATGTTTTTAATTTCCTACCCTGACAAAGCACAATAACCATTTTTCCAAATGGTAAAAAAAAAATTCTTTGCAGCATTTTTTTGCGAGTTTATGGAGTAGGAGTTATGTCTATCGTTCGCTTTTAGGTAGCTTTCTTTACAAAAAAGCTACCTATTGCAGCCGTTCGGAGGAAAGCGATTTCAAAAAATTTTGGTATATTTTCATCGATCATGACCCCCAGACCCCGAAACCACCCTCCGTTCAAAATTGATATATATATATATATATATATATATATATATATCTATATATATATATATATCTATATATATATATATATCTATATATATATATATATATATATATATATCTGACCTATGTCACACTGTAACTCCCGTAATTATGAACCGATTTCGATGTAATTCGGTGTGTACATAGTACATACCAATGTCTCGACCGAGTTCGTTGGCCAGCTTCATCCGCCGTTTTGTTTCAAAATGGCGGCCATTTAAAATTTTTAAAAAAATTTAAAACTTGAAATGTGGTACCAAAAAATTAAAAATGGAAAAATATTTTTTTCTTATGTATTTGACCTTTATACAAAGATTCTGGAGCAGTTTTTGTTTCGTCTATACCTTAAAAAATGGCTGAGTTATAGCATTTTGAATTTCTAGCGTGGCTGACATTTTGAAACGTCCTGAATTTTGTCACGCGATAAAAGGCGTATTTATGAACCGATTTGGATGTAATTCAGTGTGTACATAGTATATACCAATCTCTCAACCGAGTTCGTTGGCCAGCTTCATCCGCCGTTTTGTTTCAAAATGGCGGCCATTTAAAATTTTTAAAAAATATTAAAACTTGAAATGTGGTACCAAAAAATTAAAAATGGAAAAATGTTTTTTTCTTATGTATTTGACCTTTATACAAAGATTCCGGAGCAGTTTTTGTTTCGTCTATATCTTAAAAAATGGCTGAGTTATAGCATTTTGAATTTCTAGCGTGGCTGACATTTTGAAACGTCCTGAATTTTGTCACGCGATAAAAGGCGTATTTATGAACCGATTTGGATGTAATTCAGTGTGTACATAGTACATACCAATCTCTCGACCGAGTTCGTTGGCCAGCTTCATCCGCCATTTTGTTTCAAAATGGCGGCCATTTAAAATTTTTTTAAAAATTTAAAATTTTAAATGTGGTACCAAAAAATTGAAAATGGAAAAATATTTTTTCTTATGTATTTGACCTTTATACAAAGATTTCGGAGCAGTTTTTGTTTCGTCTATATCTTAAAAAATGGCTCAGTTATAGCATTTTGAATTTCTAGCGTGGCTGATATTTTGAAACGTCCTGAATTTTGTCACGCGATAAAAGGCGTATTTATGAACCGATTTGGATGTAATTCAGTGTGTACATAGTACATACCAATCTCTCGACCGAGTTCGTTGGCCAGCTTCATCCGCCGTTTTGTTTCAAAATGGCGGCCATTTAAAAATTTTTAAAAATATTAAAACTTGAAATGTGGTACCAAAAAATTAAAAATTGAAAACATATTTTCTTCTTATGTGTTTGACCTTGATAAAAAGATTCGGGAGCAGTTTTTGTTTTGTCTATATCTTAAGAAATGGCTGAGTTATAGCATTTTGAATTGCTAGCGTGGCTGGCATTTTGAAACGTCCTGATTTTTCTCACGTAATAACAGGCGTATTTAAGAACCGACTTGGATGTACCTTGGTGTGTACATAGTACATACAAATATCTCGACCGAGTTCGTTGGCCGGCTTCATCCGCCATCTTGTTTCAAAATGGCGGCCATTTAAAAAAATTAAAAAATAAAAAAAATTAAATGAGATACCAAAAAATTGGAAAGTGAAAAAGATTTTTTTTTTGTATGTGTTTGACCTTAATACAAAGATTCCGGAACAGTTTTTCTTTCGTCTATATCTAAAAAAAATGGCTGAGTAATAGCATTTTGAATTTCTCTTGTGGCTGACATTTTAAAACGACCTGATATTTGTCACGCGATAACAGGCGCAATTATGAACCTATTTGGATGTAACTTGGTCTGTACATAGTAAATACCAATGTCTCGACCGAGTTCGTTGGCCAGCTTCATTCGCCATCTTGTTTCAAAAGGGTTGCCATTTAAAAAAAATAAATTTAAAATTCAAAATGAGGTATTAAACAATTGGAAAATGAAAAAGATTTTTTTATGTGTTTGGCCTTGATACAAAGATTCCGGAGCTGTTTTTGTTTCTGAAAATTTGTTCTTTTGTTTATATCTTAAAAAATGGTTGATTTATAGCACTTTGAATTTCTAGCATGGCTAACATTTTGAAACGATCTTGTATTTGTCACGCGATAACACACGTATTCGCCTATTTCGATGTAAGAAGGCATGTGGATATTATACATCAACACCTCGACCAAGTTCGCTGGCCAGATACATCAGCCATCTTGTTTCAAAATGGCGACCATTAAGTTAAAAAATATATATATATTTAAAGTGAGGTGCAAAAAAATTAGAAATTGAAAAAGGTTTCTTTCTTAAGTATTTGACCTTGATATAAGGATTCAGGAGCATTTTTTGTTTGTCTTTACCTTACAAAATGGCTCAGATATAGCAGTTTCAATTTCTATTGTGGGTGACATTTTGAAAAATCTGATTTTTTGCATGCGACAGCACTCCTATATATTAACCGATTCCGATGTGAGTGAGCATGTGCACAGCAATTACTAAGGTCTCGACCAAGTTCACGGCTTAGTCTCATCCACCATGTTGTCTTAAAATGACAGGCACTTTAAGAAATTGCCGAATTTGGCAGCCAAATATATGTTACTTTAAAGAAAAGCAGCTTGGATAAAGCTGACTAATTTCGCGAAATTCTCATTCATTATATTGATAAAAATTAGTATTGAATCTCCTATATTCGGTTTCCACTAAATTGAGCTTCGTGTGTTTGAATGATATAATTTGGCTTTTTTTAAATAAGGATTATGAAAGCTACCTCTTCCTCCCGGCACTGGCCGGAAGGACTTTTTTTCACTGATTATACTGGATGATCGGAAAATTTTAAGAGATGGTTAAGTACACAAAAAGAAGCAATTTTTATGTAAGAAACCAGGTTCGTAATCCATTTTTTTTTCACTTAAAAATACAGGCTATCTCCAATTCGAACATAACCATCGTCTAGAATTTTAACAGGGCTCCCACTCGGTCCGTTTTTTGAACACCACTTTTATTTAAAGAAAAATCGTATTTATAAATTTCGTAGAAACATACCGGGAAGAGCGTTTTTCTTGAAATTGTTGCAGAAACCTACCACAAATTTCTTTCTAAAAAATTGCTGGTTCTCAAAAAAGCAGATCAGTGGGAGCCCTGTTTTAACTAAAATAAAGATATTTGAAGGCAATTTTACCGAGAGTTATCTTGCTTTGCACAAAGTATGTTGATATCATGAAAAGTGATGGAAGTGTATTTGAGCCCCGCACCCGACCCGAACCGGACAAAAAAAAAAAAAAAAAAAATCCTCTATCCGCAAGCCTATTCAACCCTGAAATAAAAGGAAAGTAAATTATGATTAACTGCAATTATGAAAAGTAATCTACAATTATATCTCTAATACCAATTTTATTTTTTATAGAGGAAAATGCACAAATCTATATATTCTTTAATATTCAAAAATAGTAAAACCTCTGAATAGAGGATACTTCGGGATCGTTGAAAAGAGTCCCGGATCGGGTCAAGTTGTCCCTGATTTTCTTTTTTCGGGTCGGGGTGACACCAATTCTCTTTCCGAGAGTCGGGTTCACCGTAGAATAATTCTTGCAGGTCATATTTAGGTTTTTGCAAGCCGGGTTGCTGGGATTTTCTCAAAAAATATGAGCAGAAGTATGTTTCAGATGGAAATAAATACGTATTGGAATATAAATGTGTATACGTTCAGTTTACAGCATGATAAATAAAATGGGTATAAGAAATGTGATCATAGATTATTCTTTATTTGCAGTACAGTTAAGAACAAATATTTCTTCTCTCGGAATATGATAAATATTAGAAATTATGATTAAATTTACCATTTATGATACACACAAAAACAC
The DNA here is from genome assembly GCA_963932465.1 of Maratus speciosus. Lineage (NCBI taxonomy): Eukaryota > Metazoa > Arthropoda > Arachnida > Araneae > Salticidae > Maratus > Maratus speciosus. The sequence continues at coordinate 302,366,488 of OZ010788.1, forward strand.
ATCTATAGTATTTGTAATAGTTAATGCACACATACACATGTTACTTATGTGTAGATCGGGAAAGGTATAAGTGCACAAATATATAAATGTTCTCTAAATAGAGGTGTCTGCTTTTCGGGATTTTCCATTATGGAGGTCTGCTTGTATATAGATTTTAACTGAAAAAATATTTTGGAAATTATTTTGAAAAATCGGATCAACCTGAACCCGATCCGCAAGAGTCAAAATCCAACACGATACCGACCAGAGCCCGAGACAATGAAACTCAACCCGACCTGAACCCAACCCGCAGTCAAAAAGTAGAAGCCAACCCGACCCGAACCGCAACGAAAAAATATTACGCCAACCCAAACCGGTCGGATGCGGGTAAAACAGGACATTCCGACCTAAAGTGTACAGCATTTCGGTACACTGTTACCCATAAACTGTTAAATACATCAGAAATATGGAGCACATAGTTCAGCGCTATTTGGATAAGGATGGTAGCCACTTCTACCATTTCCCATATTATTATTTAGTACACAAAAAGTTAGTGAATCATCTATTTGAATAGTGATTTTTATAGTGATTTTCTATTTCTATAGTGAATTATCTAGAGTCTGTTTGAAATTTCGTCAAATCTTCATTACAGTTAAAGTTATGATTCAAAATCGGAATTCTGATTCAAGTGAGACCCTGCATTTTTGACGGAATTAAATTCTGACCCAAGGGTTCCACACAAATTTCGTTTGTTATAGTGTGCACTACAATCTCTTACAATTGTCCAATCTTTTTCTTTTTTTACCTGAGTGCCAAGAAGGGTTATGTGTTTCACGCGTATTCGTATTTGGGTATGTGGATTTCTTTATACCCTCGAAACATCCCAACGGCTGGATGGATTTTAATGAATCCATCGATTCGTCTTAACTGTCCGATGGTTATAGGCTAGGTTTTGTTTTTATAAATTCAAAATTGCGGTAGAGACGAAAAACATTTTTACGCACCCTATTGAGTGGCATATCATTGGATAGGTCTTTTTAAATGAAGACGATTTTTCATTGACTATTTTACAGTCAGAAGCTCCGTTTAAATATTACACAACCTGGAAGTTGTGTAGGTAGGATCTCCAGCTTTACTGCATCTCTAACCTTCATAAACATCTATAGGCATCATCAAAACAGTGTTCATAGATAGTAATTAACAATTTAACACAACTTAAAAGTCATCAAGTAAATAAAAAAAATAGGTGACTAATATAAAAAATAGTTTCACATAGATGATAAATAATTAATTAGTTCGCTTCTTACGCAGTCGGGTTTTTTTATTTTTTAAATGTAATTTTTACTTGTTAATCATCCTGTACGCTACATTAGAAGATAATTGTTAATAAATCATAAATATAAATAATGATTTATTTAAGAGAATCTCAGTTGGCGTGCATTTATGTGTACCAAAAGATATGACAAAATGAAAGAAACTTTTCTAAACAGCGATCAATTATACTCAATTTCGGTTTGCCGTTATTTTCTGGAGAGCTTCCGTAGCACCGACGTAGAGTTCCTGTTTTAAGGTTACTTCCAGAACAATAAGAAAAAAAATATAGATGAAAGCGGAAGTCGTTCATATTTCTCATTTGTTTTCGGAATATTATTCTGAAGTGTTTTAGACTACAATTTTCTGGAAGGTTTTTTTTTTTTTTTTTTTTTTTTTTCAGAATTAACTTTTTGAGGAATGTCAAAGTCACGTTCTCCAAGGGAAATAGAACTGTTGATATACGCTGAAAAAATTCACACTTTGACTGTTTGTTGAAATTTGATCAGAGAGGTAAACGGATATATTTTGATGTGAAAGATTCCTCAAAAAATAAAAGACAGAGAGAAGAATTTTATTAAAAAAGCATAAATAAATGTTTCTTTCCTTTATTATTATCATTTTAAATCTCGTAACCGTTATAATGGATTTTAATGCTTTAATAATTCATTTATTAACCAAAGAATTTATCCAACGAAGGAGTATTGTAGGAAGGGGTTCATTTGTATACACTGTTAAAAAAAATAATCTTAGAAAATATATTATATAACCGCGAACGAAAGTATACAATAACAACCTTTCAGAGTTACCCATGATTCCAAAAAGCGTTCTTGATCTTTATAAACCTCAGAGACGAATATATTTTCGAGATTGAAAGAAATATTTATAAAAAAAGTTTCTTTTGCTATCACTGATTTTCGGAAACGTTTTCGAATATTTTTTATAGTACAGTATAATTTCAAAAATCCGGCATTATCGGGATCGAGACTATGCCGGACTTTTGAAAATTCCGGATTTTTGAAGGAATATCAAAAGCAGTAACTAGCAATATCAAAAATAGTACTATGTTCTTAATGTTGCCTTTAGCCATAATTTAATTCATTATTGATGATAATTATATAAGAAAAGGAGGAAGAAAAAAAAAACTTTAATTGATGTTTTCTATGTTACAGAAAAAAATCTAATAAACAATGAAATTATTTCTTCTCTTATAATTTCGGATACATCGATATGAACTTCGTTTGCTTCAATATTTTTAGCCGTTCTTTAACAAGCTTTTTTCTTTTTTTTTTCTTTTCTTTTCTTTTTTTTTTTTTTCATTTTATACAAATGAAGAATGTGTATTTTGGAAATACTCTTGTTTAGGGGTGCACAACCTTTTTTAGAGAAGGGCCACTTACAAAAATTTCTGGGTTGTCGAGGGCCCGATCAGTAACACGGAGACAATTCTATTTCGGGGGGGGGGGGGGGGGGGAGGGATGATCTGTGGCCTATAATCAGATAAAAAAATATGGTTTCCGAGGAGGGGAAGTTTTACCCCTCTAAGTTCCCTACCTAGTCAATATATCCATTTCCGTTGGCAATGATATATTAACAGTTTACGTTTGTATATGTCGTAGGCTAATTGAGAAATCAGGCTCTTTGAGATTTTTCCACCGCCTGATCAATGAAATTCGCGATTTTTCCGCGTCTGATACATAAAATTCACAATTTTTTCGAAGCCGAAAGACAAAATTCGCAATTTTTCGAAGCCGATCGACAAAATTCGCGATTTTTCCGCACCCGATCAACAAAATTCGCTTTTTTTCGCTCTTGATCGACAAAATTCGCTATTTTTCCACGCCCGGTGGATGAAATTTTCGATATCTCCGCGCCTGATTGACAAAATTTGCGATTTTTTCGTGCTCGACCAACGAAATGCGTAATTTTTCAGAGCCCGATCGACAGAACTCGCGATTTTACCGTACCCGAGCGACGAAATTTGCATTTTTTCCGCCCTTGATCGACGAAATTCGCAATTCTTAACTGACTCTGACGAAATTTGAAATTTTTTCCAGAGGAAAATTGACAGAATTAGCGTTTATTTCTCCCAATAAACTGAGAAATTCACGATTTTTCAGCTGCCGGTCAACGAAATTTTCAATTTTTCCGCGCATCATCGACAAAATTCGCGATTTTTCTGTGCCCGACCAACGAAATTCGCGATTTTTCCATGCCCGATCGACGAAATGTTCGGTTTTTCCGCCCCTGATAGACGAAATTTGCAATTTTTCCGCACCCAATCAACGAAATTCTCGATTCGAACTGACTCTGATGAAATTTGCAATTATTTTTCCTGCGGCAAATTGATGAAATTCGCGTTTTTTCCCCAATAAACTGAGAAACTCACGATTTTTCAGCTGCCGGTCAATGAAATTTTCAATTTTTTCGCGCATCATTGACAAAATTCGCGATTTTTCTGAGCTCGATCGACAAAACTCGCGATTCTTCCGTGCCCGATAAACGAAATTTGCGATTTTTTCGCGCCTGATCGTCAAAATTCGCGATTGTTAAATGACTGATGAAAATTTCAATTTTCGCCGCGGCAAATTGACGAAAATCACAACTTTTTCCCTCGGCCTATAGATAAAAATTGCAATTTTTTGCAGTTATATATCGACGAAATTCACGGGCCACACGCTAACCCATCGCGGGCCACTTTTGGCCCGCGGGCCACAGGTTGTGCATCCCTACTCTAAAGCATATATTAATTCTCCAGTCAAATTTATGCATTTTTCTAGTGATACCTTTTTATCTGCCGGTTGTTCATCCTCGTCTTCTGAGCTGCTACTAGCATTATCGGCGGTTCTATTTAGCTCAGCGATCCCGCAGCCCGTTAAATTGTTCGTTGTTGATGCACTTTCTTCAGTGTTTAGCCAATCATTTATATCCATTTTTTCGACACTTAATGCATTAACAAATTTTCCGTGTTCAATGAGCTCATAAATTGCGGCCTTTTCACGGGAAAACCTCAAAATTCTTCCTCGTCATATATGTCGCCGTTGCCAAAAATTCATTCCGACCACATATTATGCCATGCATTCGCCAAAGTTATCCCCAAAGTTCTTTCCGTCGCTAAGCAACGACGTAGCTCCCAGAAAATTTGTTCAGAAAATAATCGTCTCTGACAAATAAAAAAAAGCCAAATATTTTTTTTTTGCATTTTTACTTTCGATCTTGAAGTTTTTGATTTATAAAGAATTGCCATTTTTCTTCTTCCATAACTTGAAAATTTAAAAGAAAAAGGAAGGAAAAAGATGGTTTTGACGCCGGATTTTTGAAGTTGCCAGATTTCTGAATGCCGGATTTTTGAAGTCACACTGTATATTAATCAGATTTCTGAACCAGGAATATAGCTTTTTCGGATTCTATTAATTCTCAAATAAACTTTTTATGAGTGTCGTAGAAACATCTTTTACAAATATGTTTTACAGGAAAGCCTTAATAACGGCCTTAACATTACCATTAAAACTAATATTATTTGGTTTCTCTTGCATACATAAATTCATTTGGTTAATTGAGAATAAATTGCACCCTAAAAACCGATATTCCGGTTTGTGAAACCTGATTAACCCCTTAACTGCCTCGGACGTATATATACACACTTTGAAAAATCCCTGCATATATTATATTAATGACGAACTCGCGTGGCAACGGGACAATTTTCACCAGCGGAGCCGTGTTTTGCACATTTATAACGTGTGCATTTCTTACTCTTATTTCAGAAAACTAATCGCCGCCTTATTTAATTCCAGAATTTCGTTATTAAATAAGGTACTCGAGATCGTGTCAGATTTTGTCGCAGTTAAGAGGTTAATACATTATAAAAACTGCTTATGTACATTATATGATATAAACATTAACATTAAAACTAATATTATTTTGTTACACTTGCATATATAAATTCACTTGGTTAATTGAGAATAAATTGCACTATAAAACCGATATTCCGGTTTGTGATACTGATTAATACTCTATAAAATCTATTCAGAAACGTTTTCGAAAATCAGTGGCAGCAAAAGAAACATTGTTTTCATAAATGTTTCTTTAAATCTTTTGGAAATATATATGTTTCTGAAGTTTCTAAAAATAATGAACGCTTTTTGGAATAATGGATACTTTGGAAGATGTTATTGTATATTATAGTTCATAGCTGTATTATATGTTCGTAGAATAAGAAACATTTCTCTTTTTTAACACTTTCCAGCAAAGTTGAAAAGTGTTTATGACTTCGGTTTGTCTGTCCGTCTGTCCGCGGTCTAACTTTCGTAAATATACTGGGACTGCCCTGAAGTTTTTTGATGTTATTGGCGTTTACCATAGCACGTTCCCTATTTCAAATGAAGTTTGTAGCATGTTTAGTTCATTTACAGGGTACAGTCAAAAGTTTTTCATTACATTACGGCCTATGGGAAAAAATCGTTGAAAATTATTTTTAATGATGTTACACGCTTTCGAACATAATAAAACTGATATGCATTTATGAAGTGCACTAAAATATGCATTCTGTAGAATATGCGGTGCCAAGAATAGTTATTATTCATTTACAGGGCCATTCAAATCAATTCCGTTACATAATAATATAGGGGTGGAGGGAATTGTTTGCGGCGTATTTTAATTATGTTAAATTATTTCATGCATAACGAAATTGATACACGTCGCTGAAGTTCAATATAACTTATTTCATGTATAATACGAAGTGCAGAGCATTTACAGGGACACACAAAAGATTTCAGATACTATATTGTATCCGAAGTACTGTAGAGTAGCGATGAATGCTGGTCTTGCATTTTTAATTATGTTATGTGTTTTATGTTTCATTATATTTATGCATACTATATGGTGTGTATAAATGCTATAATTCATATACAGGGCTACACCAAAGAATTCGTAAGGGTTACCGGGTATGAGTGCAAATTGCGTAAAGGTGTTTTTCATGCATTAGGTTTTCATGCAGGAGTTATGCATTTTTACTCTGAACTGCATTTGGTTTACTAAGAAATGTTTGTAGATTATAGATAAAACGATATACAGGGTCACGCAAGGAATTGGATACATGGCCGTCTGTAAATGATAATTTCTGGAAATCTGATTTCAGTAGTTTTAGGAGTGTTTTAGTTTGAATTAATTTTAGCTAAATAGTGGCGTGTAATGAAGGTACTAAGTAAACTACACGGTTGTACAAAAGTATTCTAGAATGTTTCCATCTATTAGTATAAATTGATGAAAGGGAAATTTCAACCTGTTATGCGTTTTCTTGTTAAACTAAATTTCCCAATTATATGGTATATATATATCAATCTACAGATCAAATACAGAGCTGTTCAAAAGAATTGGGATACATATTTGGCTATGGACGGTAACTGCTGAAATCAGTTTTTTAAATGTTTTATGCGTTTTCTAAAATGTTTACTTAGTTATCTTCTTTACCTTATTTCCCTAAATAACGAAGTTTTGTTAAAGCATTCAGGAAGTCTTGGAAAGTGCTTGATAATCTATGCTCAAATCATGGTTTTTCTTTCTTGTTTACACTGTATACTTTTTTCAATGGGAAAAAAAATGGCCATAATTAAAAAATAAATAAATAAATAAATAAAAATAAAATTATGGCCATTTTTTCCCCCATTCTGACCAGAAAATCAGGGTTCTAACTTTTTACGGCTGCTCTTTCATCTTCACCTAACACTTCATTTATAATGTCTGTTTCATAATAATGGAAGCCATCCGTTCATCAGAAGAAAATGATCTATTCCAAAGGTATCTTTAATTTGTCGCCCCTTCGTTCTGGCGCCCGGGGCACATGCACCCTCTACCCCCCCCCCCCCCCCCCCCCTTAGTTTCTGCCCTGGAAAGCTCTCATTCTGCTGGTGATCATGTTACAATTTCAGTAGGATCTAAAAATCATATGTTTGTCTGTCTCTCTGTTTTCTTATCTTTTTTGACTTACAGGTTTTTAACTTTCGTAAAAAGTAGCCAATCGTCACGAATTTTTAAATATAGTGTTAAGGAACACATTACTACTTTTCCTTACTTATTAAAAATTTCAGATAAATCGTAATTTAGAACGTTTTTAGAACGTTTTCCGGTCATTTCACCATTTTAAATTTCGAATTTTTTAGAAACCGTTCATAGCAAGTATTCACATCATAAACCTTACCTTCGCACCAATTTTCAAATTTCTAGCCCCAGCAATATAACAGAAATCGAAATTTTAGAAAATGTTTCGCTCCTACACCCCCTTAGGTGTTGTTGTAAGTCTTAACATATAGCCAATAGCTGGAGCACAGATGGTCACCAGTATTTTGCCATCACTATTTTTTAAATCGCTACAGTAACTCCAGAGATTACCCATACAAAAAAATCAAACGCACAAACGTTACTTCTTTATAATATTAGTATAGGTTATCCCTATAAACAACAACAAAAAAAAGCACACAAACGTTACTTCTTTATAATATTAGTATAGATTACACCTACAAACAAACACAGAAATGTTACTTCTTTATAATATTAGTATAGATTACCCTTATAAACAAGGAAACACACAAATATTACTTCTTTATAATATTAGTATAAATTACTTCTATATACAAACAAACACACAAATGTTACTTCTATATAATATAAGTATAAATCTTATACTATAATGCGAGCAAAAATTGTGTGTGTATGTAAATTTTATCTTAAAAACGGCTCTAACGATTTTGACGAAATTTTGTATTTTATCATTTTTGGGCATGATAAGACCATTGGGCTAGGTCACGTGTTCGAGAAAATTCGATTAGTGGGTCATTTTGGGTCGTAATGGGTCAAGGTCAAGCTAATTACATCTAAAAAACGGCTCAATCGATTTTGACCAAATTTCACATCCAACCGTTTTTCGACACGAGGAAACTTTTGGGCTAGGTCACATGTTCAAGAAACTTCGATTAGTGGGTCATTTTTGGGTCACTATGGGTCAAGCCAATTTTATCTAAAAAACGGCTCTAACGATTTTCACTAAACTCTATATTCTACAGTTTTGGATTACGAGAAAACTATTGCGCTAAGTCACATGTTCGAGAAAATTCGTTTAGTGGGTCATTTTTGGGTCAACGTAGGTCAAGCTAAGTTTATCTAGATAACTTCTTTAACGATTTTGACGAAATTTTGTACCCTACTGTTTTCGGGCACGAAAAGAACATTGGGATGGGTCTCGTGTTCGAGAAAATTCCATTAGTGGGTCATAATGGGTCAGGGTCAAGTTAATTATATCTAGAGAACGGCTGAATCGATTTTGACTAAATTTTGTATCTAACCATTTTCGGGCACGAAAAGATCATTGGGATGGGTCTCGTCTTCGAGAAAATTCGATTAGTGGGTCGTTTTGGGTCATAATGGGTCAGAGTCAAACTTATTATATCTAAAGAATGGCTCAATCGATTTTGACGAAATTTTGTATTTTACCATTTTCGGGCATTGTAAGACCATTGGGCTAGGTCACGTGTTCGAGAAAATTCGATTAATGGGTCATTTTGGGTCGTAATGGGTCAAGGTCAAACTAATTATATCTAAAAAACGGCTCAATCGATTTTGACCAAATTTCACATCCAACCGTTTTTCGACACGAAGAAACTATTGGGCTAGGTCACATGTTCGAGAAACTTCGATTAGTGCTCATTTTTGGGTCACTATGGGTCACGCCAATTTTATCTAAAAAACGGCTCTAACGGTTTTCACTAAACTCTATATTCTACAGTTTTGGATTACGAGAGAACTATTGGGCTAAGTCACATGTTGGTGAAAATTCGATTAGTGGGTCATTTTTGGGTCAACGTAGGTCAAGCTAAGTTTATCCAGATAACTTCTTTAACGATTTTGACGAAATTTTGCACTCTACTGTTTTCGGGCGCGAAAAGACCATTGGGATGGGTCTCGTGTTCGAGAAAATTCTATTAGTGAGTCATTTTGGGTCATAATGGGTCAGGGTCAAACTAATTATATCTAGAGAACGGCTCAATCGATTTTGACTAAATTTTGTATCTAACCATTTTCGGGCACGAAAATATCATTGGGATGGGTCTCATGTTCGAGAAAATTCCATTAGTGGGTCATTTTGGGTCATAATATATCAGGGTCAAACTAATTATATCTAGAGAACGGCTCAATCGATTTTGATTAAATTTTGTATCTAACCATTTTCGGGCACTAAAAGACCATTGGGATGGGTCTCGTTTTCGAGTAAATTCGATTACTGGATCATTTTGGGTCATAATGGGCCCGGGTCAAGCTAATTATATCTAAAGAACGGCTCAATCGATTTTAACTAAATTTTGTATCTAGCCATTTTCGGGCACGAAAAGACCATTGGATGGGTCACGTGTTCGAGAAAATTCGATTAGTGGGTCATTTTTGGATCACTGTGGGTCAAGCTATTTTTATCTAAAAAATGGCTCTAACGATTTTCACTAAACTCTATATTCTACAGTTTTGGATTACGAGAAGACCATGAGCTAAGCCACATGTTCGAGGAAATTCGATTAGTGGGTCATTTTTGGGTCACAGTGGGTCAAGCTAAGTTTATCTAGATAACGGCTCTAACGATTTTGACGAAATTTTGCACCCTACTGTTTTCGGGCACGAAAAGACCATTGGGATGGGTCTCGTGTTCGAGAAAATTCGATTAGTGGGTCATTTTGGGTCATAATGGGTCAGGGTCAAGCTAATTATATCTAGAGAACGGCTCAATCGATTTTGATTAAATTTTGTATCTAACCATTTTCGGGCACGAAAAAACCATTGGGATGGGTAACGTGTTCAAAAAAATTCGATTAGTGGGTCATTTTTCAGGTCACCGTGGGTCCTGCTAAGTTTATCTAGATAACGGCACTACGATTTGACGAAAATCTGTAATCTATCGTTTTCGGGCACGAAAAGACCATTGGGATGGGTCACGTGTTCGAGAAAATTCGATTAGTGGGTCATTTTTGGGTCACTGTGAGTCAAGCTATTTTTATTTTAAAAACGGCTCTAACGATTTTCACTAAACTCTATATTCTACAGTTTTGGATTACGAGAAGACCATTGAGCTAAGCCACATGTTCGAGGAAATTCGATTAGTGGATCATTTTTGGGTCACAGTGGGTCACGCTAAATTTATCTAGATAACGGCTCTAACGATTTTCACGAAATTTTGCACCCTACTGTTTTTGGGCAGGAAAGGACCATTGGGATGGGTCTCGTGTTCGAGAAATTTCGATTAGTGGGTCATTTTGGGTCATAATGGGTCAGGATCAAGCTAATTATATCTAGAGAACAGCTCAATCGATTTTGACTAAATTTTGTATCTAACCATTTTCGGGCACGAAAAAACCATTGAGATGGGTAACGTGTTCAAGAAAATTCGATTAGTGGGTCATTTTTGGGTCACCGTGGATTCTGCTAAGTTTATCTAGATAACGGCACTACGATTTGACGAAATTCTGTAATCTATCGTTTTCGGGCACAAAAAGACCATTGGGATGGGTCACGTGTTCAAGAAAATCCGATTAGTGGGTCATTATGGGTCAGGGTCAAGCTAATTATATCTAAAAAAAGGCTCAAGACGTTTTCACGAAATTTTTTAATATACGGCCGTTTCTGGTCATGAGAGGACCATTGGGCTAAGTCACATGTTCGAGAAAATTCAATTAGTGTGCCATTTTGGGTCACAATGGGCCAGGGTCAAGCTAATTGAATCTAAAAACATGCTCAAAACATTTTGACCAAATTTTATATTATGTATACCATTTCTGGGCATGAGAAGAGAATTGGGCTAAGTCACATGTTCGAGAAAATTCGATTAGTGGGTCATTTTGGGTCACAATGGGTCAGGGTCCAGCTAATTGTATCTGAAAAACGGCTTAAACGATTTCGAATAAATTTTGTATTCTATCGTTTTCGGGCTCGAGAAGACCATTGAAATAGGTTGCATGTTCAAGAAAATTCGATTAGTGGGTCATTTTGGATCACAATGGATCCGGGTCAAGCTAATTGTATTTACATAGCGCTTCAAAACATTTTGACATAATTTTGTATAATACCGTTTCCGGGCTTGATAAGAGCATTGTGCAGGGTCGCATGTTCAAGAAAATTCAATCAATGGGTCATTTTGGGTCCTAATGGATCAGGATCAAGCTAACTGTATCTAAAAAACCGCACAAAAAATTTTGACAAAACTTTGTACTAACCCGTTTCTGGACAAGATAAAAATATTGGGCTGGGTCGCATGCTCAAGAAAATTCTATTAGTGGGTCATTTTGGTGATAATGGGTCGGGGTCAAGTTAACGGCATCTCAAAAAGGTTCAAATAATTTTGGCAATTTTTTTTTGTTATACCGTTTCACAGTACAAAAAGACCATTGAAATAGCTCACAACTGTCGATGAATTTCGGTTAGTGGTTTTTTGAATCAACGTGGATCAAGCTTATTTCACCTAGAAAACAGTGGCGTAGCCAGGATTTTAGTTCGGGGCGGGGGGGGGGGGGACTGACTTAAATTTCTATAATGTTCTAAATCTTACGAAACACGTTGCATTGTGTTATAAACAGAAATAATTTTTGCCAATATGGCCGTAACCAGGGGGGGGGAAGGTGAGGGGCTGGGGTGACTTTGTTCCGAATTTTCCGAAAATTTGAAAAATTTTGTCCCGTCCAAAAATTTGGACTTAAAAAAATCGCGATTTTTGACATGGTCGCCGAAAAAAATCAATTTCATCAATCGTTCGCAGAAAAAAAATCTCCAATTTTTTTAAAGGATCCGAAAAGGAAAAAACCGAAATTTTGTCATAGGGCCACGGATAAAATGCGAAGTTTGCAAAGGATTGCGAAAAAAAAGTCAAATTTCGTCAAATGCTCGCGGAGGAAACGCTAATTTCGTCAAATGAGCACAGAAAAAACCCGAATTTCGTCATAAGGCCGCAGAAAAAACGCGAATTTCATCAAAAGTTTGCGGGAAAAATACGAATTTCGAAAAAAGACCGCTAAAAACATGCATTCCGTCAAACGGTTGCGAAAAAAAGCTAATTTCGTAAAGGATCGCAAAAAAAGCTAATTTCGTCAAAGGGACATGGAAGAACGTGAATTTCGTCAAAAGGGCGCAGAAAAGCGCAAATTTCATCAAAAAGAGGAGAAAAAACGCTAATATTGTCAAAAAGCCGGGCAAAAAACGCAAATTTCGACGAAGGATTGCAAAAAAAAAAAACGCGAATTTCGTCATACAGCTACCGAAAAAGCGCGAATTTCGTCAAATGACCACAGAAAATACGCGAATATCGTCAAAGGGCCACAGAAAAAACGCAAATTTCGACAAAGGATCGCTAAAAAAGCACGCATTCCGTCAAGGGGACAGGGAAAAAACGCGAATTTCGTCAAAACGCAGCAGAAAAACGCAAATTTCACCAAAAAGACGAGAAAAAGAAGCAAATTTCGTCAAAAAGCAGCGGAAAAAAAGCAAATTTCGGTGAAGGATTGCCTGAAAAAGCGCGAATTTCGGCAAATGACCACAGAAAAAACGTGAATTTTGTCAAAGGTCCGCAGAAAAAAGCAAATTTTGTCGAAAAGTCGTGGAAAAAGCAAATGTCGACAAAGGATCTCGAAAAAACGCGAATTTCATTAAAAAGTCGCGGGAAAAACGCGAATTTCGAAATAAAGATCGCTTAAAACACGCATTCCGTCAAAGACCTGCGGCGACAAAAACTAATTTCGTAAAGGATCGCAAAAAAACGCGAATTTCATCGAAAAGACGAGAAAAAAACGCGAATTTCGCCAAAAATCCGAAAAAAACGCCGCAAACTTCGACGAAGGAAAAAAAAACGCAAATTTAGGCAAATGACTTCGGAAAAAACGCGAATTTCGTCAAAGGGCCTCTGAAAAAACGCAAATTTCGACAAAGGATCGCTAAAAAAACACGCATTCCTTCAAAAGAAAGTGTTAAACCGCGAATTCCATCAAAAGGGCACAGAAAAAACGTGAATTTCGTCAAAAGACCGCAGAAAAACGCAAATTTCATCAAAAAGACGAGAAAAAAGCGCAAATTTCATCAAAAAGCCGCGGACAAAACGCAAATTTTGACGAAGGATTGAATAAAAAAAACGCGAATTTCGGCAAATGACCTCGGAATAAACGCGAATTTCGTCCAAGGGCCGCAGAAAAAACGCAAATTTCGACAAAGCATTGCTAAAAAAACACGCATTCCGTCAAAGGGAACCGGAAAAAACGAGAATTTCGTTAAACATCGAAAAAAAAAAAGCAGGGTAACAAAGAAGGGCCACAGAAAAACGTGAATTTCGTTAAAAGACTGCTGAAAAAAAGCAAATTTCGTCAAACAGCCGCGAAAAAGCGAATTTCATCAAAAAGACGAGAAAAAAAATCGAATTTCGTCAAAGAAAACGTGAATTTCGTCAGAGCCGCAAAAAAGCGAATTTCATCAAAAAGACGAGAAAAAAAATCGAATTTCGTCAAAAAAGCTGCTGAAAAAAAGTAAATTTCGACGAAGGATTTCGTAAAAAAAACCCCGCGAATTTCGGCAAAAATGTGCGAAAAAAAACTTGAATTTCATCAAAAACCCGTCGAAAAAACGCGGAAAAAACAAATTTCGACAGGATCACGAAAAAAAAAGCGTAAATTTCCTCACGGATCCGCGGAAAAAAAGCAAATTTCGACGAAGGAGTGCGTAAAAAAAACGCGAATTTTGGGCAAAAAGCCACAGAAAAAGCGAATTTCTTCAAAGGACTGCGGAGAAAATGCAAATTTCGTCAAAAAACCGTGGAAAAAACACAAATGTTTGACATGGAGATACGACTGAAAAATTAAAGTTAATAACCTACTTTTACAGTCAACTCTTCCGCACCAGATTTCCGATTTAGCCGAAATCGACTTGTGATTAGCTGCAGTGTTACTGTGCATTAACATTCTTCCGCATTGACAATCTTGGCGCCCGCCGACTGTGAGCGAAATTAAAAAACTCCTTAAATTAAACTACTTTTAGATTTGTCGAATTTACTTGTAGGTCTCTTGAACTGACCATATGCGTTTTCATTTATCCAATAAAACAGGCATGGAGCTATTTTTCAGACATTCGAAAATTGATTTTGTGGTTTCAAGTAAATTTGGTCGCAGGACTGAGAAGTATATTGAATTAACAAGAAAAACAAATTCGTGGCATTCCAGAAAATTAAACAAATTTATCTGAAAAAAAAGGAATATCAGCCCTTTTTTCATTTCACTGTGATGTCTTCGGAGGTGGAATGGGGCTGTAACCTCATAACCCCCGTCGCCATCGACTTCCTTGGGTGTATGCTGGGGCATCACTGTGCTAGTATATGGGACTAACATCACTAGTATATGGGACTAACTAGAATAGCTGTGTCGCAGAAAACAAATTAAATTTTATCTCAAAAGAAAGAAAAAAAACAGGAGTTTTTTTTCCTTTTTGATTACTTCGAAAGGGCCCTATAACCCCATCAGCCCCCTTCCCCTCATTGGGTATACTGTGGTGTAATTGAGCGCTGATATGAGACTAGCCAGAAAGTCTAGTTTGTTGTATTGCAGAAAACAATTATATTACAAATTTATCTCAAACAAAAAGAAAAAATAATCAGCACTTTTTTCATTTCATTTTCAACTGTTTTGGGAGAGGTCTGTAACCCCATCACCCCCTTTCTACTTCTTTGGGTATAATGTGGTGTCACTGTGCACTAATATAACCGGAACTAAACAGAAGAGTGTGGCTAGTCTGTTGAATGATAGGAGGGAAAAAATGCAAATTTATCTCAAACAGAAAGAAAAAAAGCAATTTTTTTTTCGACTATTTCGGCAAAAGGAGGCTGTAAGCCCATCAGCCGCCTACCTTTCTTTCGGTAAGCTGTGATGTCAATGTGGACTAATATGGATTTAACGAGAATGGCTATTTCGCTGTATGGCAGAAGAAAAATTACAAATTTATCTCAAACAAGAAGAAAAAAATCAGCCTTTTTTTCATTTCATTTTCGACTATTTAGGAAGGGGGCACCCATTAGCCCCTTTCACCTCTTTGGGTATAATGTGGTGCCACTGTGTACTTGTATGGAACTAAAGAGAAGAGAGCGGCTAGTCTGTTGAATGGCAGGGGGAAAATACAAATCTATCTCAAACAAAAAGAAAAATATCAGCACTTTTTCATTTCATGTTCGACTTTTTGGGGAGAGGGCTGTAACCCCATTAGCCCCCTTCTACCTTTTTGGGTATAACGTGGTGTCACTGTACACTAATATGGAACTACAGCGAAGGGAGAGGCTAGTCTGTTGAATGATAGGGGAGAAAATGCAAATTTATCTCAAACAGACAGAAAAAAAATCAGCACTATTTTTTCATTTCATTTTCTACTATTTCGAGAAGAGGGGGGCTGTAATTCCAACAGCCCCCTCCCCATCTTTGAGTATGCTGTGATGTCAATGTGGACTAATATGGAGTTAACGAGAATGGCTATTTTACTGTATGACAGAAGAAAAAAAATTACAGATTTATCTTAAAAAAGTAAGGAAAAAACACTTTTTTCATTTAATTTTCCGACTATTTCTGGTTTGGGGTGGGGGGGGGGGAGTAACCCGTCAGCCCCCTTTCTCTTCTTTGGTGTCGATATGGACTACTATGGAACTATATGGTGAAGGAAGCATATAGTCTGTTGAACGATAGGGGAAAAAATGCAAATTTATCTTAATCAAGCAGAAAAAAATCAGCACTATTTTATCATTTCATTTTCGACCATTTCGAGAGGAGAGGGTTGAAATTCCATCAGCTCCTCCCCCATCTTTGGGTATGCTGTGATGTCAATGTGGACTAATATGGTGTGAACGAGAATGTCTATTTTGTTATATGACACAAGAAAAAATTACAGATTTATCTTTAAAAAATAAGGAAAAATTACTTTTTCAATTAATTTTTCTACAATTTCGGGAGGAGGGGGGAGGCTGTAACCCCGTCTGCCCCCTTTCTCTTCTTTGTTGTCAATGTGGACTAATATGGGATTAATGAGAATGACTAGTCCACTGTATGATTGAAAAAAATAAAAAAATTTTCCAAAACAGAAAGACGAAAAAGCAGCACTTTTTCATATCACTTTCGAAAATTTCGGGGGGGGGGGGGGAGCTGTAGCCCCATCAGCCCCCACCCCCCCTTGGGTACGCCCATGCTAGAAAACGACTAACGATTTTCACTAAATTTTGTATTCCATCGTTTTCAGGCTCGAGAGGAGCATTGTGATAGGTCGGATGTTCGAAAAAACTCGATAAGTGGGTCATTTTGGGTCACTATGTTTCATGGTCAAACTAATTGCATCTAAAACAGCAAGAATGATTCAGTGGGGAAAATATATCGAGATAAACAGAAAGCTAATTTTAACCGAGCTTAGCTCGGTCATTCCTGCTAGTTCTATAAATAAAGAAAGACACAAATGTTACTTCTTTATCATATTAGTATAGATTACACCTACAAACAAACAAACACACAAACGTAACTTCTCTATAATATTAGTATAGATTTATTACTCTTAAATTATTTTATAACTTGGTAAGTGATGAAGCTATGACGTAAATGTCGGCACGCGTAACAAATGTAAATAAAAACTTTACTGATTTTGAACTTTATTAAAGTAAAATAAGAGGCTATTAGTTTTTGTTTTTTATTAAAAAACTGATATAGAAATAGTTTATCATGAATGATTTAAAGTTTAAAAATAAAAGTGATCGATTTTTATACATTTTCTAGTAAAAGATTTATTCTGAGAAAATGGCAATTACGTTTGCTAATCGGCTTAAACACCATTAAAATTGAAAGTTTCACAAAGATAAGCATAGCAACAGATAAATTTTAAAGATCTATACGTGAAATTTAAACGCATTATGCAGCTTTATCATTATTTATGTGTACATAAAACCACATTTCTTGTTTTGTGTTTTAAAGAAAATGATCGTTGTGCCAACTTTTTACATATACTAATGATACTTTAAACCTTATTATATTATGTTTTTTCCGTAAATACTTGTCACGAATGTTGTGTTTTTGCAGCTATTGCTATGTGAGGCATATTATTGGAAATCTATAGCCTGTTGTTTTATTTAGATAGAATAAATACAATACATAATATATTTGATATTTATATTTGGTTCATGAAGGAAAGAGGACAGTTTATGTAAAATTTGCTGGGAAAACCCTTTATTTTTCTCGTATTGCAGACATTGAAAAATTTCCGTTTCAGGGAAGGTCTTTAACCTTTTATAAATAAATAACTGCATCAGACAAGGAGGAAAAAATGCACGAGGTAAAAAAAAAAAGAGTTTGAGAGATTCCCCAGTTTAGATGCATATTTATTAACATATCGGAATGTTATAAGAGTGTCATTAAAAAAATAATAAAACCCTGCTGATTTTTTAAAAAACTTTTATAACAAAGTTTTCATGTATGACATGCTATTCTTTCAAAAATGTGTATAAACGTTGATCAGAGCTAAATCATTTGTTAAAATTGCAGATCATTTCGAACTTTTTATGATACAGGATGATCGTAAATACTATTTTTAATTCCAATTGTTGTTAGTTCCCTAATTGCCCTCATGATTGGATCTTTCCTCAAAAATACGAGTTCAAAAATGTTCTTTACATTCTTGAAGTTCTAGAAAAATTCGACAAGTATTTCGCTAGATATTCTTAGACAAAATCTTTCTATTCTAAAAAAAGTAACTAATGCTGTCACCGCCGCCGGTTTTGAAATTTTTGTGACCGGAGGTGTTTCTTCGTTAATATTAAGAAAAATATTGCATACAAAAATATGAAAATCGATGGTATTATCGAGAAATGTTTGATAAACACGCTGATGCAGACAGAATCGAAGAATTATTTTAAGATATATTTAGCTAAAGTTAGTCAAAATCGTTCCATTAAAGTTTTATAGGAGCAAAAACTATAGATGGGATTTTAATCATTTTTAAATCATTTTATGCATTAGAAGTTCCCGGTGTGCAGACTGCATTTATTTTTTTTTTTTAATTTGACGCATTTTTTTGAGGACTTATTTCCACTTTAAATTCAAATTTTCAGCATTTTGAGACATATTTTTTACATCTTTTAGAAAAGGGTATTATTTTAAATTGTTGCCAATTTTTGAAACAGCGAAAAGAATAATATTTCCTTCAAATTAAAAATTTATTTACATGTGACTATTATGAACGAAAAAAATTTTCAAATTAGAATTAAATGATTATGTATTAAAAGCAGGAAAATATTGAAAATTACGTCATAAAAACTATATTTACATGTGAATTTTAAAAGAGAAAGAATAATTGTAATATAATAAAGTCATTAATATGCGTTAAATTCGTAAATGGAGGAAATTACGTCGTATTTAAAATGGTCAAACAACAATATTGCAAAACGGTTTAAATTTAAAAATATATTTGTGCGAGACATTTATTTCATATTTTGAGATAATCTTTTAAACTATTGTTGTGAATTCCAAGAAAGCGCAAATAATATTTCCTTTCTAACAGTAAAAGTATTTTCACGTGAATATTAAAATGAGAAAGAAAGCTTTGGGGAAAAGTACGTCAGATTTAAAACGATACATTTAAAATGTCTCATTTAAAAGAACATTTTAATAACGTTGTTAAAAAATACCGGGAGACAAAGACTCTGCTTATTTAATTAATTTTATATTAGCTTATTTTGAAATGTTTCACTGATCTAATTTAATCAAGGACGAAAATAGACCGTTAACAGGGAGATCGCCACTGTTTTTTTTTTTTTTTAAGTTATAATTCAGTCTTCCGAATTTTTTTTCAAAGCCGATCAAATTAGCGTGCTTTTAGAGTTTGCGGCGTCTGATCGGAGATTTGCGAGCGTAGCTCGTAGGGGGATGAGTCCCCTAATGTTTAAAATAAAAAAAGTCTGGTGACTTATGGTAATGTAGTGTATATATATGTACAAATATACACACGAGAGAGAGTATAAATTACATATCTGTTGATCAATGCCATTACTATTTAAGAAATATTGATACATTTCTATTTTCTCCATTTAAGCCTTTCCTATTTTATGCAGTTTCCCTTTTTATCAATCAAATCTTATTTGAATTATTTAATTATTTCCAGAAATGTAATTTCCAAAACTGATGATTTGCCTTAAATGACAAATTCCCCACACGAGCAGAGATGGGAAAATTTCGTAAAATCTTACGAGCCAGCAAGATGCAATATACACTCACAAATATAGTCATGGAAAAATTTACATGACTGCAAAAGTAATTCATTACTACAATGCAGTGCCATATTAACATTTGCATAAAATTAAGAAAGATATGTAACAGAGGAAAGTTTAGTGTAGGTTAAAACTTATAGCCGTGTTTATATTGCAGAAATTGGGGAAAACACGAAATATGGCAAACCAATAAAAATATATAAAAGTTTTTAGTATATATAAATGAAGTTTGGGTATTATGGAATGGTCGGGCAGTATGGAATACTTCAATATCTGGCTGGTGCTGCAGCCAAGCATAAAACTGTCAAACGCCTTCTTAGTACTCCCATGATGCACTGCGGTCAGATCTGTTTGGATATGTTTTGTTAGAGTGTGCGGTGAAATCAAATCTTATTTTCAATTGTTGCAGTTTTTTGCAGGTAAATTTTATAAAATTCGTAGGTATTAACTATAAAACCTCTTCGTCAGTGATGTTAACCACTATTAAGCTGAAGAGTTATATTTATTGCTACGTTATTCAGTTTACCTCTATGCTAACTTTTTGACGAGTGAATAAGTTAATTTTTACAAGATGGCGTCTCGGGTAATATGGAATAGTGAAGCAACAGGCTACATTTGTGATTTCTATAAAAATCAAACAATTTTTCAAAGAATCTATGACTAATATATGATGTACTAGTGTTTACTCATTAAAAAATCTTGGTTATTCTTGTAAATCATGGTTTTTCTTGCAATTTTAATGTTCCTGGTAACGCTATTCCACATTACCTGACTGGTTCATATTACCCGAAATGTGCAATTATTTTTTAAAAATCTAAATATTGATAAGTATTTTTTTCTCCCACTTCAAACGCATTAAAAATATTCTAAGAAATAGTCAAAGCTTGTACTTTACTAACTTTTAATGTATCCCAGATTTATTATGTTGACTTAAAAATCAAAATGTGAATGGTATTCCATAATTTCCGAACTCCCTCTCTCTATATACAGGGTGCGTCATAAGTTCGTGAAAACTTTAAAAAATCATTATAAAAGAAGTAATGATCAGAAAACATTTCTGTTTGTACGGATATGACAAGAGGGGTATTGGATTCCCCCCCCCCCCAAAAAAAAAAAAGTTTCCAAAAGTAACCGAAAGAACGTTCACCAAGCTACTGAATTCTCCTAATGTGACTGTTTGATGTGGTTTCCCCGCTTCTTTCATTCTGGGCCGTTCCTTTTTATAAGAGCCTTGTCCTGAATCCGTCTGGAAAACATCTACAGTCACTGCAGAACGGTATGTTACGCTTTTGCGTGACCACGTTGTGCCTGTATTGCAAAAAAGGCATGCGTTACCTGTAGTCATCTTTAAGCAGGATGGTGCCTCGCCCCACTTTGCAAGTGAAGTCAAGACGTTCCTGTTGGACAATCTCACTGAAGACCGAGTGATAAGTTGAGGCTGTAAGTTTGAGTGACCCTCACGATCTCCAGACTTGACCCCGGCAGATTTTTGGTTGTGGAGATACTTAAATTCTTGTGTTTACCGGGGTTCCCTAGTCATTTTGGTGGAACTAAAAGATGCCATTCGACTATCCGTTGGTGGCATCGATGCCGACATGCTCAGCTATAATAGGCGTATTGATGCTCCTCACATGCGTAAGACCCGGTAGTCGTGGTCATGTTGAACATCTTTTACTTTAAAATAAATGCACCGTGTCAGGTTATTGTGATTTGTTTCATTGTTTGTTTGTGTTTGCCTAATTTGCATAAAACGTCTCAGTATGACGTGTGGCGCTATCTTTCGGTTATTTTTGGAATATTTTTTTCCATATATGGAAAAAAAATCTAATGTCCCTCTGATCATATTCGCACAAACCGAAATTTTTTCTGAGCATTACTTCTTTTATTATGAATTTTTAAAGTTTGCACGAACTTATGACGCACCCTGTATATTTATAGACTGCAGTGTTTAAAAGACTGCCTAAAAGTTCTCTCATCTGGTCAGAAAATTCACTCGTCAGTGGCAGTAGATTTATGTAATTTCCACCCCTGCACACGAACATACCTACACACACATATATATAGGGCGTATCTTAAATTATTCAACAAACTTAGAGGGGTGATAGTACTGATGAAGACGAACAAAAAATGCAATGGAACATGGGATCGCAAACGATGTTTAACACGTTGAATGCCAAGTCTATTTTGTCTGTCTTTCCGTTTGGGCCACGAAATAAGATTCCCGTTACACAATCAATAAGTGTCAGTCACCGATGACTAACGCGGCCTAAACAGAAAGTTCAGTGTCAGTCATCGGTGACTGACGTGGCACTTAACGTGTTAAAGGATGAAAATCGAGAAAATGCGTTTGGAAATGGACAAACTGAGACAAGAAAGAAACACTCCAGAAAATTATTTATTGCACAGAATAGGTACAACACAGCTCGTGATGTCCAGAGAAAACAAATATTTTACAACAATTGTTCAAAGTATCGACCGCGGACATTATTAAAAAAAAAAAGTGGTTAAAAAAAAAAGTGTTCGGGTTCAAAAAAATTATAGAAAACATCTGAATATGCTGAACAGTGTATGCAGCTTTAAGTGAAGGGTGTATTTGTACCAGTGGCGTGGCGTGAAAATTTTCGGTGGTCATCGCAATTATTTAAGTTTGTGGTGAAAAATTATTAACTCTAAAATTCAATGGTTGAATGTTCAAAAAAGAAACTTTAAATCTTACCTTCACTTATACATGAACTCCAAATGTTCTGCTAAAACTGGATCGTAGAGTTTTAAAAGCTTATTAAGAGTTTTAAAATATTGCTTGGTCATCGCCGCATCCAGCGATGACCGGACGCCACGCCACTGATTTGTACATAATGTATTTGTATCGCATTTTGATCTCGAATTACTTTAATTCATCTTTTAACTGATCCCTCAATGAAGGACAAAATCATGTGCAAAAATCTCAAACTTTGAAATTTAATAACTGTGTCAATTTTTGTAGTACAGATGTCAAACTTTTTGTGTTATATCGGTTATGACATGTGTAAACTTTTACTAAATATAACTATAAGGACTGGGGGACCATATAAAAAGTTAGTTTTCGTAATTTTTATCAAACTGATTTTTTTACTTTAAATAATGCAAAAACATGAATATTTACCTCATTTGAAACGTTTTTGTAATTGGAACTATATGTCTACGACCAACAGTTGAGAAATTAAAGGTCGGCGATAGATAGCATATTGCACCCTGTATATATAATCGATGCAGAATTCTGTCGAGCCATTTCAAATTTTATGAAAGTCGAATCAAAACTTAAAAAGATATTAATAAAAGTTTTATTCATTCGATTAAATCCTATCGTACATAATTAATTCAATGCTATCTCATGATAGGTAATGATCCTAGGTTGCCATGCTGATTACGTCCTATTTAAGATGGAGTCCTATTATTTGTGTAACACTGAATTTAATATATATAATCGTAATAAATTTTGTATTCATGCATTTTTGCATAAGAGTACAACAACTATTGCACCAAGATCTGAATATTTATAAAACTAATTTATAATACGAGTGCAGATCATTTGCCACGTTTACGTACAATTTCCAACTTGTTTAAATTAAAATTTAACGTATAATCAAAATTACGCGTATTATTTTTAACGCTATTAAAATATCCTTCCTCTAGATTAATTAAACATCATTAATTATGTTCTATTAAAACCAATAAAAATTAATTTTCTTTCTTAAATTCTCAAAGATATTTTAAAAATAGCTAAACAAAATGTGTTCGCACGCATTGATTCTTAAATTTATATGCATATTTATAGATGGCGTGATCATCTAGAAAGTGAAATTTCTTGCTACATTAGCAATAGTATATGCTCTGGTCAAAAGCTAAGGAAAAGCACGAGATGATTTCTCGGCGGTTGGCTACCTGCCCACTAAATTCATGTCCCACGACACTTTCCAATTTTATCGTAGAACAGCTACGAGTAAATTAATTAGGGGCTCTGCGCGCGTTCTTTTTATATATATAGCAATAGCGACATTATTAATCCAACAAAACTAAAAGTAGTGTGTGTAATATTTGGAACTAACAGCTCGAGATATTCCTGACAAAGAAAAAGTGTTCATTTTCTTTTTCCTGTGTTTCCCGGAACTTATTTTCAAAATTAAGCAAAAATAGCGATAGAAAGAAACTTTGTTAGTGTATTACTAGAAATGCTTTTTAAAACATTAAACATTTTTTTTTAAATGTAAAATAAGTAACGATATTTTGTGTTAGGTATAAAGTTTATTTTTTTGGTGTCTCCTGTAATATACCATATTCTCAGATGAAAAACAAACTTGGTAATTTTTTTTCTTTTTTTTTTGTAGATTTTTACTTCCACAAAGTAAATAAAAATTTCTCTGTGTTTGTCTTCGTGATTAACGAAATAATATTTGATAGTATTATGATTTATTTTAAAGATTAACTTTTTATTGCCTAGTGCTATGAATTTAATAGAAAACATAAGAAGAAGAAAATTGACTTTTCTTTTGTTTTATACATGTAATTTTTCGTTTCAGAGATATTTTAAAATTATTATTGCGTCTATTAGCTTATTATGCCAATGGGGGTATCTATCTAGCTATCAATCTGTCTATTTGTGTATTTATCTATATGCTCTCGTCAAAAGCTAATGAAAGCACGAGATGATTTCTCGGAGGTTAGCTAACCTGCTTACTAAATCCCTGTCCTGTAACACTTTCCAATTTTATCATAGTTCAGCTATGAGTGAATTAATTAGAGTATGAGTGCGTTCTTCTTACTCACACACACACATATATATATCAATAGTGTTATTCTCATTCAACAAATCAAAAAGTAGTGCGTAACATTAGGAACTAACAAATTGGGAAAAAAAGTGGTCTTTTTTTCAGTGTTTTCTTGAACCTATTTCCGAAACTAAGCAAAAATAGAAAGAAACTTTATTATGTGCAGTACCAGAAATATATTTTTTAAGAAATTATATATTATATTTTAAAATGCACAGGATATTTTGTGCTAGGTATATACATACATACATATATATATATATATATATATATATATATATATATATATAGTAGATACACATACTTTTCTTAGTACGTATGCCTTATCGATCAGTTGTAATAAAAGTAAAACAAAAATTGCAGATAATTTCAAATTTTTAATCAATAATTACGCGCCATGAAGCTTTTAATTTAAAATTTAAAATACAAAATAATTAGTTAAAAAATATTGGGAATGGAAAATTTTACTTAAAAATAATAAAGAAGAAAACAAATTCTATAAATTAAAATGTAATTTACATTATTTGTACATAACAACTGTATGTACAAATACATACATATATATATATATATATATATATATACTATACATACATACATATATACTATACTATACATACAATACATATATATACTATATCGGGTGATTTTTTTTAATTGTTCAAAGTATCGACCGCGGACATTATTACACAGAGTACATCTACGGAGGAACGACTGGCGGACATGCTCAAATTTGCATACGTAGATTCCTGCTCACAGATTTGTTTGGCTTTCTTGTAAGTAGTTGTTATCTCTTTCTGACCGGATATGCACAAAGTGAAAGGAAATCCAGCTTCGTGCTAGTAGCTAGTTCTGCAAAAAAGCAGCATGCGAGATTTCGATATTTTTATTAGTTTTGCGATTTTCACCCTTTAAACATCATTTGCGACCCCGTTCCACTGCATTTTTTGTTCATCTTGATGAGTACTATCTTATAAGTACCCTAAGTTTGTTGAAGCATTTCAGATACACCCTGTATAATAAATAATACATAATTAAATAATATACAAAAGAGGTTTTATAAAAATTAAATTCCGAATTTAACAGAAATGCTTTCCACTGAAGAAGATATTCTCCACTTGTGACTCTCTTATTAGATAAAGTACTTTTCTAATTTGCACTTTTTATCGGTTTTAAGTATTTAACTTAACAAGCAGGATTCTTCTTCTTCTTCTTCTTTTTTTTTTTTTAAACTGCGTGGAAAAGAATATATCGATAGAAATAAATGTGAACATCAGCAATTTTCTGCTAATTATTTCAAAATACCTCGATTAATTGGATGCTATTGTAACAAATGCTGAGAAAATAATAGAACATAGTTTTTTTCTTTTATAAATAAAATTGTATTTTAAAATATATCGCGATGTTTGTCTAAAAACTACTTTTCGTGAAATGTCTTCCTTATTTAAGTTTCGTTGATTTTTTTCCCCTTCATATCAATCAACATATTGTAATTGATATCATTCGAATATAGAACTTTTGTCCTACATTCTTGCATTAATAAATTTTAAAACATCGTTTCATTTTCTAGTTAATATCTTATCATTTCAAATATTTAAAGGGAGGATCTAATTTGAGTCTTTTTTTTTTTTACCGAACAAGTGTGTACTTTGTTGCTCTAAAGCAAGTTTATATTCCAAATCTTTATTTATTTTTATTTTTTTCGGGGGAGGGGGGGGGGGGGTAGTTGAACGCAACGCCGCAGCAGACAGAAAACGGTTTTCTACGCGTAGCTCTACCGCTCGAAATTTATAAAATTGTTTTTTGACCATGTTTGTAACCATTTTTCTCGAGAACTATTCGACCCATTTCCTTCATTTTTTTTCACACAAAGGTAATCCTTCTTTGCTGGAGCTTATACCATCGAAAAGCATATGTATTGATTAATTATTTTTGAAAGTTCGGAAAAGGTAAAAAAAGTCGAAAAAATGAACCTTTTTTTGTTCAAATTACTGTCATTTTTTTCAAAAATCAACTTTTTAAACTAAATGTTGGTATACGGTGTAAAAAATTTAATGCCCTTTTATAATTTGGCGACCAAGTTTGTTTCAGATGCTTGTAATTGGAGAAAAACGGTCGCATGATAGGAAGCTCACGGCGCTGTCGCACAACGCGTGTTATTCTTAACGCACAAAAATTTAACTATATGAGTGAAATGTCAATAAATGTATTGCAAAAAGTCCAAGAGTGATAACTTTTTTATTTGCAATCGAAAAGAAAGCAAGTCAGAAATTGTACGTCAAACGTGGCAAATGAGGTGTGTTCGTACTATAACTAGTTTTATTAATATTCAGATCTTGGTGCAATAGCTGTTGCACTCTTATGCAAAAATGCATCAATACAATATTTATTACGAAATTCAGTAATACGGAAATAACAGGATTCCATCTTAAATAGGACGCCATCAGCATGGCAACCTAGAATCATTACCTATCATGGGATATCATTGAATTAATTACGCGTGATAGGATTTAATAGAATGAAGAAAACTTTCATTAAGATATGTTTAAGGTTTGATTTCCTTTTCATAAAATTTGAAATGACTCGATAAAATTTTGCAACGATTAAGTTTTAAACCATTCGCTTGGGTAGTTTTTGTGCTGCTATATGCGGACAGACGGACGGACAAACCAGATGACGACTATAGGTGCTACGTATTTATATTTTTACGAACGCACCTAACAATCGTAGAATTTACGTGAATTTTAGGCCAAAGAGGTAAAATCTCCCCAATAGACTATAGGTGAAACAGTCTGAACTGTTCTGAATTCTAATATAATCACAAAATTTTTTTAAAGAATAGAATATTATTTGTTATAAAAGAGTCTTAGAGACTCTTTTATAACAATTTTTTCAAAATAATGAAATTGCGTTTTGGACAAAACTTTAAAAAAAATCAAGTGTTTTGCTTTAAACTACATTTAAAAAATTAATTTATACGTAACCTCTATTTACATAATTAAAAAATTCCAAATGCACCAAAATGAATAATTTTTCGGAAATATGTAATTAGCAAATTTTCCCTATAGGATGACATACCTTAGTGACAAGCCCTTCGCTCGTATGCTATATCGGCATTTTATTAGAAAATATTTCCAACTTAACTCTTTTTGTACTAAAATGGGTGTTCTTTCAGAAACATTTCTATTATCATTCCAAGTTTTCACCAGTATTCTTAAATAAGCGCACAGAAAAAAGCTATGTAACTTCTGAAACACTGATTGTGAAATTTTAGTTAAAAGGCCAAATTACTCTGATCAGATCGGAAATCATACTATGTGAAAAAAAAAAAAAAAAAATCCAGAAGCGTTGATTGAAAATAATGGGCAACTAGTTGACCAAAATCCTTCAATGGACGATTCTTGAAAATGTCAGAAACTTCTTGGAAACTCGATTAACACACTATCGTTGCCAACTTTGAATAGGAATATTTCAAAACGAAAAACTAGAATATTTCAGGAAAATGTTTTTGCACAACTAGATGCCAATTTTTTAACAGGGACGTTTCGGAACTTTTTTACAACACATATTTATACAATTTTATGATTTCTGCTATCTTGCAGTTTTCCTGTCTGCGACTATAGATAATCTTCAAACCACTCTTCTAGATATAATAATGGCGACAAAAAAATGGACAAAAAATTCTAGCGATTTATTTAGTCGTGAGAGAGAAAAAATTTTTTTTTCGAATATTTTATGCTTGAAGCAAAAGTGAATTATCGAATTTTTCACTCTGTGACATTTCACTATCCATTTATGGAGCTCATTCAAATTCTTAATGCATTTACTGCTAGAACCATGTCTACTAAAATGTTCCCTTGAGCCATTTTCTAATTTTAATGTTTTCCTTTTCTTTTTAGCCACAAAAACATCAAGCTTTTCTTCTCAAATGTGATTTTCTTTGTTATTATTTACAGTTCACTACAAAAATAAACAATCATACTTTAATTTAAACACATTAAAACAACATTAAGATACATTAAAATTAAAATAGGCTTTTCGTGCGGTAAACATAGCGCCTCATCATTAAAAACATCAATATCATAAACAAAGAGTTTGGTTATCAAGCACACTTGGTACTGATTTTATCGACTCAGAATAGACGAATGATTGAGTGAACCTTGCCCAATGCCGGAGGTGAACCTCGGACCTATAATGTGACAACGCAATGCGCTAACCACTTAGCTACCTGGCTTCTCTTTGTTTATCGCCTCTGTCAATACTGAAGTACCGAATTCTTACCTACCTTACACACTTAGTTCATTTGAGGTATCTTATTTTTTTTAATTATTATTAAAAAAAAATGCCTTTCCCCTTTATAATTATTAGGATTTCACCCACCATACCTCCGGGTGCCATATCGTATATGTTAGCGTCTGCAAAATGTAATTATTGAAAAGACATTTCCGTCAAAAACTATTCAGTTAACAGCTATGTTTCGAATACAGAGATATGGAAGTGGTTAACCATTAACCTAATCACTCATTTCATACCTTGTTTAACATCGACATACCATTATTTTAGAGGTGCTATGCCACACTGCATACTGTGTAGGGAGATAGCGGGGGTGGCGTAAGCAGAGCAGATCGGTCAAGGCCCCAAACTCGTAGCTCTATGTAACCAAGGGATACGAATCCCGGTCACTAACAATCGGCCGTGATCGATAGCACCTCACTTTTATAAAGCCTTTAAAATAGTTTCCTTTGCTCTTGGCCGAGTAACGGAGTGCTGATGAGCATGGCACAAATTACGGGGTTAAGGCATCAGACGCATGCTATGCTACGGAATGTGCTTTCTTCTAAATTATAGTTAAAAATTGTTTTATATTAAATCATGCGAGGCAGACATATCTTTTTTAATGTAGTGCAATTTTTTTTTTTACAACCAACTTTTACATTTTAAGCATAATGGCATAACCCGTTGTTAAAGTATATGTTAAATTAGAATTATGATCAAAATAAAAAAAAAAAAGGAAATAAAATAAAAATCATTTGAACACTTTGTTTTATCAAAATGTAACAAACTTTTTTTTTCTTTTTGATTTTTATGTTATTTGGTTTTAAATTTAATGTAAAGCATTTTAGTGATTTAGGTAGATTGAAAAATAGGAAAACATTAAAATTTCTTGTTTTATAATACTTTTTAACATTTAGTCCATTTTTCTGTCCATGAACTAAATTATGCCAATGCATCCGAATTGCCTCGAAATATGCGAATATTATTGAAGCATGTTCCCAATTAGAAAAGGTGTAACGCTTATCATTTGTTCACAGAGAGTCAAAAGTAGTGATATTAATAATTAATATTACAAATCATTTAATAATATTAATGCCTCAAAGAATCAAACATCGATATCTAGTTCGAGCTCTTATCTGTCGTTTTCCAAGTTCATGCTTTACGCATAAGAAATTGCAAGAAATAAAGATTTATTTAAATAAAGCTTTGGCAATATAAAATTACTTAAATATAAATAATAATTATACAAGTCCGATAATAATAATTTATTTTGATGCCATTATTAACGTAATAATAATAATAATAATAATAATAATAATAATAATAATAATAATTATTATTATTATTATTTCGAATTCAAATGCTTTTTTAAAAAGATCAGTATGTTAATTTACATAAAACAAGGTTAAAGGAAAACATCAGTAGTAGACGATATGGCACAAAAACAGTCGACGTTATACGAAATTATGCACATGCGGTACTTCTCAGTCTGCTGGATACGGAAGTGCTTCGTATCAATGCAGTATCCTCGAATCAATGATGTCCGTACTGCTCTTCAAGAAATGAGGTCCTTTATAAATTCTTAATAAATATAAGTGCTATATTCTACATAGTTCGAATATATCTGTATCTACGGCGTCTTTGCGGTTCGACTGTAGGACCTATATGGTTAGCCATATCTCGGTTTCAGTAAATTACGATCACCCTTAATTTTTGCTTTTCTCTTCGCTTCTTTTAACAATATTCTTCACGAATTTCCGTGTCTCCCCTCCCCGCCGCGACATTTTATTTTATTTATTTATTTATTTTTAATTTTATTTATTTATTTATTTTTAATTTTATTTATTTATTTATTTTTAATTTTATTTATTTATTTTTTTTTTTTTTTTGTACTTACTTTTTTGTTTTTACTTCAAAAATATATGTAGAATCCAGTAACTGATTGTTTCCTTATTAATCATAAACTTTGATTGCTCTACTAAAAAGTGGGCCCATTTGCGCCAGTTCCAGGAATCAAAACTAGAATCTATTGTTTCTTTATTTGAAACACTATAAAATCAGACAAGTTTACAAAACATAACTTCCCTTTTCCGCCCACCCAGTGTTTCATTAGATATCCATTATTTTCAAGTTTGCATTGTTCGTTCTTCATTGAATGAATTTTGAAGAATGTGCAAATGAAAGATTATTTCCTCAATCTGTTCAGTTTTGATTCATAAAAAAATTATTTCGAGATTTCCCGTCTGGACAGTTAAAGAGATCTGACGCCAAAGGAAGTCAAATGGATGATCCATCACAGAAGCCCCCTAAAGTCATTTTGGTTCCTACGTGAAATATGAAACTCGAAACCCCTAAGCATATAAAAAACGTCACTTTTCATAGATGATCTCCAAAAGAAATTCAGAAAATATAGCTTCCTATTTCTTTTTAAGCTCTCAGTTATGAAAACTTGAGTTCGTAGCATGCGAAACACGATTAGCATAGTTCAGAATGCAGATGACAGCTTTAAATGCCAAGGGTCTATGTAAGATGTTGCTTTTGGAGAGTTTTTCATCTATTTATTTAGTTACTTTTTTTTTTTTTTTTTTTTTTTTTTTTTTTTTTTTTTTTTTTTACTCAGCATGTTTTACATATCTAAATTTTCTGTAGACAGGGAATAGAATTTGTACATACTTAGTTTTTCGTTACGAAATAAATAAATAAATAAAGTACTTTCAGTTTGCTATATTGCATTATGAAGATATGGATATAAGGTTAGTAAAATATAATCATAGTTTTCTATCTCTTTTAAGTAATTATTCACCAATATTATTTAAAACTGTCGCATTTATTGGAATATTCAAACACCAGCGGACAGTTGAGAGCCTTTCGCACTGCAGTCTTTGAGATTACTTGCTAATACATTTTTTCAATTAATTTTTTAATTAACCGCATTTTCCAATCAAACAACGTGTTTTAACGAACTGTGGAGGTACTCTGTCAAAAGCAGGTTCAAAAATCTTCCGTATAATACCGCATTTACCGTTGTGCGTTTTGTATGTGCAGAGATAAAGAAATACTGACATCATAAATAATACAGGGTGTTTCAAAATTATATGTCAGAAATGTAAAAGCAGGTAGAGCGGTCCTAAATAAGCAGATTTCGTATAGGAATGTGGGTGCGGAAATGCAGTGTTGAGGCAGTAGAGGGTGCTGTTGAGTGCAGCGGATGAATGCTCTTCCTTGACTTGAATCGCCATTTCTCGCACGGATTTCGAGTAACATGCTTTAGTACACTAATGCGGAGCTTACCGACATGCATTTCATGTATGGGATTGCACAAGGAAATGGATTGTCTGCTCAAAAGATTTAGATTGAACGATTCCCGGGTAGGATTCTGCCCGATCCCCGAACATTTGAGAGGTGCGCCAGTAGATCGTTTTATGCTTCCAGGCGTGATAAGGGCACTGTAAGATATCGCAGAATTCCTGCAGTGGAAGAAGCAGTATTACGCATAGTAGAGGATAGTCCTTCCACAAGTTCAAAAGCTGTTGGACGTGCGTTGTGTGTGAGCCGAGACGGCACACAGACAAACCGAAATCATAAATCCTTTTCAACTAATATGTACACTTTAAGAAATGCAGACATTAGAAATTAGTATGCTGATTACTCCAAGTTAAGGGATGAAAATTCATGCGGCATTCCTGTATTGAATCGTTGAGTGTAGCTACTAACCGTTAACATCATAACAAACTGCCAATATCCCAGTTTTATTTCGTATCTCCCAAATCAAATAAACATGATTTGAACCAGAATTTTACTTAATTAATAAAATCAAATAATGGTTGGACAGTTACTGGTTTTCTTAGTTGTTACCAGAAACTGCAATAGAATCAGAAAAAAGAAATACTATTAAATGCATTTTCTGGTTGAAACCGTATTTCTGCGACTTGGCTCAAATTGACACAGTTTTACAGAAAAGGGGCACATTTTCATTAAAAAAAGACAAATATTATGTGCAAACAATTATGCTTGCACTTTTCTATTGATAGACGACTTGGAAATGTTTGAGATTTATTTTCTTGTATTAACCCCATGGGGTGATGGGACTTGTTATATCCCACCTAATTTTAATTAAAATTTGCACAGGAAACGTTAAATAAAGTTTTACTTTTATAACTTTGGTGAAAAAAAGCTGAAAAATTGCTTTTCCTTATTTTGAAATATTTTTTTCCAAATTTCCAGTGGGAATTCAACGTTATCGAAACACAATTGCTTGCCCCTCAAAGGGTTAAAAGTTAATTAATTCCGAAAATCTGAATATCACTGTGACGGCAGTCGCGAAAAATCAGACGAAAAACCTCTTTTAAATATTTCATCACGCCCGTTACACGATTGCATTATTTGATGCAAATTACATTCTATTACAGCTGTCGACATAGAGTACATAACACGCCATTGAACGGTATTTTTAGGTCGCGATAAACTTTAAACCATTTAAAATAATAAGTTGGGCTCACTTTTCACTTTTATCTGTCGGAATTTATTTCGGCTTCATATTACGAATTAATGTATGGCGTTGTTGCAGAGTTTCAAGGTATGTTCTACTTTTAGTAGATATTTAACGGCATCGATTTTCCCATTATCTCCTAACTCGATGGTGCAGTAAAGTATATTTGTCATATACGTAATGTAAAGTAAGATTTACGAAGGTGATGAAAGTTTTACAATGCTTAAATCATGCAATAAAAGTCTCCCTTTTCTTTGATTCAGTAATTTTATTAATAGCCACCTTATTAAGGGAAATAAAAGGATTTATAGCAGAAGATACATTAGGTAACAACAGTACATAGTATTTAAAAAAAAAAAGAAAAAATCATGCGTCAAGCATAGATTATGAAACAGTTTCTAACACCTTCAGAATAATGTAACAAAACTTCACTCTTTAATAAGTTGAAATAGGATGTGTAATTGAACTAGCACCGTGCGAAAGGGGGGGGGGGACGAAGTGGGCGCTCACCTCGGGCGCAGAAATTCAGGGGCGCCAAATTTATACTATCAACTCGGTTTTTTTATTTATCTCGGAGTTTTTTTCAAGGTCATTCTTATATTTCTCTTTTTATGTCTAAAGAACATATGCATATTATATGCATATCTGGAATTTTTCCCCAGTGTAATTACGTATATTTTTTTTTTTCTGAAAGGTTACAACAGAGGGGGGAAAGGAGAGGAAAATTCGCTCCCGAAAAGAACTATATGTTTTTTTTTCGCGCCCCTTTGCCGAAATTTGCGTTTTTTCGCGATCTTTTGATGAAATTTCCCGTTTTTACACGATATTTTGACGAAATTTACTTTTTTTTGCGATCCTTAGAATAATTTGTGGGGTTTTTTTCGCGACCCTATGAGGAAATTTGCGTTTTTTCGCGATCTTTTGACGAAATTTACGGTTTTTTCGCGATCTTTTGATGAAATTTCCCGTTTTTTACACGATATTTTGACGAAATTTACTTTTTTTTGCGATCCTTAGAATAATTTGTGGGTTTTTTTTCGCGACCCTATGAGGAAATTTGCGTTTTTTTTTTCGCGGTCCTTTGACGAAATTTGCGTTTTTTTTTTCGCGGTCCTTTGACGAAATTTGCGTTTTTTCCTCGATTCTTCGATGAAATTTGCGTTGTTCCGCGATCCTTTGACAAATTCGAGTTTTTCTCGCAATCCTTTCACGAAATTGGCGATTTTTCTTTGAACGATTGACGAAATTGATTTTTTTTGGCGACCATTTGTCAAAATTCGCGATGTATTTTATTCCGAATTTTCGGATTTATGACGAGATTTTTTTTTCGGAAATGACTGCCTTAATTTTTTCGAAAATTCGGAACAGAATCACCCCTGCTTAATAAATGCAATTTTCTCATTTGTTATTTAGTTTTTCGGAATTTCTAAATTAAAATTAAACCCTTTAAAAATTCCAAAATACACACGAAATATTTATTCAATAGAATTTATTTCTGTTTCAGCACTTTATCGAAGTTTGTGACAAAGAAAAGGAGGAAGGGGGGGGGGGGGGGGCGCCAAATTGAAACTTTGCCCCGGGCGCAGTTTTTTCTTCATACGGCCCTGAATTGAATCATTTGGAAACGCGTAACACACATTTGAAAACCCAATTTCAGCAATTCCCGTCTTACAGGCGGAGAATTATATTTGATCTATAAACTACATGCATACAGAAATTTAGTTCAGTTAGTAAATACATACCACAGTTGAAAATTCCCCTTCAGCACTTTCCTCTAATAAGGAGAATGGTATGTGATTTTTTTTCTGCAGTCCTGTATACGAGGTATAAAATTTATACATAACGAGTAACATGCAAAAAATTAGTTAAATTTAAAACCGCATACTGAATTGTAACCAGAAATTATTGCTCAAAGACAGTACTGTAAGCGATTTCTTTTGTGTATCCCTGTAAATGAACGATAATATTCTATAGTAAACATCTAGTGAAATTTAATGATTTATATTAATTTCCTTTTAAATAGCATAATGTCATTAAAATAAACTGTAAATGATTTTCCCCCGTTGACCATAATGTAACGGAATTGTTTTGAGTGCCCCTGTCAATGAACTTAATGCTACACACTTCATATTCAATACCGTACATGCCATGGTAAACATCATTAACTTGTATCAATTGCATAAAAATCTGAATATTTTTACGCGAGTTACAGTGTGAGCAGACTGACGGACATACAACGGAATTCATAAATACTTTTCAACTAGGTTGGAAAGTGTTAAAATGTGAAAATGGAGTATTAGATAACAACAATTTACAATTATTCATTTTCATATAATAATGTTTGTTCAATCATAATTTTTAGAAACACTTTCGTTGAAAGTTTATTTAAAATTCATGTTATAAGGTTTGGGCAGCTTTAAAGTTTTGTTGCAACAGAGAAAGTGGAAAAATTGAAAGTCGGCAAGGAAAATTTTATCCATAACAATATTTACTATGTCGATGATATCAGGTTAAGTGATAAAAATTTAAGCAGCTTTTTTGCAGTGCATCGTTTAGTGTAGCTAATACTAACCTTTAAAATAGTTGTCAACATTTCATTCGTAATGACTCAAATCAAATAAACATGATTCGAACCGGAATTTTTACATAAATAAAATTAAGTATTGGTTACAGTTGAAAACATTTTACTGGACTTCGCAGTTGCCATTAGAAACTGCAGTAAAAACACAAAAAGAAAAAAAAATGGGGGGGGGGGGTGAAATCGTATTTCTACGACTTGAGTCAAAAAACGGAAGAATACTACAATTGTCACAACTTTGCATTAAAGGAAATTTAAAAATATTTTGCGTACTATTCGGAAATAGATTTATTTTGAACATATTTTTTAAATGTAATATTTTAATTGTAGAATATATATACAGGGTGTTCCAAAATTCGACCGACAAATTAAGAGGGGCGATAAAAGGCATCGAGAGGATGAAAAATCCCCATAGAATATGAGGTCGCAAACCACGTATTTAATCGAAAATACAGTGTGATTTTCCTTAATTCAATTTCTATTGACTGCAATAACTTTCAGAAAAGTGAAGTATATTATAATAACACTTTTAATAGACATTATCTTTGCTGTAAATGTGATAATATCGAAAAAAGTGGTAGAAGTTTCCATTATGCGTGCCAGCAGTATGGACTGGACGCTCCACATTTTGAACTTGCGATTGCCAGTTCATACGGCATCATCGACTGCTTGAGCGCCCTGTTTTTCCAGAACTTTTCGTGATGTTATAACATTTCACAGGAAATAAGGTACACATCGTTGCATTTTGATTTTTCTCAAAATTATTCCCGTCAGCGCAAGTTCAGTTAGGATGAAACCCCTTGTATTTGTGACTAAATACCTGGTTTGCGGTCCCATGCTCTATGGTGATTTTTCATCCTCTTGATGATTTCTATCCCCCCTTCTTAATTTGTTGATCGAATTTTGGAACACCCTGTATATATATGTATCATCAGAAAAGAATTTCTTTGTAAAATGTTACACACATGCGATTCTGTTATAGCGATTTATTTGATGTTGTAAGTTGTAGTTGTTTTCAGAAAATATGAATATTAATGTACATAATGTTTCAGATTAACCCTTTATCTACTGACGGTAAAAAACTATTTTAAATAATTCAGTAAAATAATTCTAAACTATCTTATTAAGGTAATATAAGTCTTACTAACAAAGTAACAATGACAAAGACTCTTCATTATTCAGAAACTTTCATCTAATTCTGAGCAGTTTCGGATTTCACCAAAGCAGAATATAAAGTAAGCGTCCTAGAGGTAACCGCAAGATTAAAGACGGGGTCATATCAATCAAGGTCACACGCCACCTATCGGACGGTGTTGAATTACAGGAATATGCCTAACTGTTTTCTTCTTTGTGGATAATTTATTAATGGTACATCTATGAAATAACTGCGCAAGCGTAAAACGCCGTGTTTTCATTTGCTTGCAGCATTTATATTCTGACAGTATAGAATATTCTGTTAATTTTTATTCGTTATTATTTAATTTATTTATTATAGATAATTATATATATAATGGCGCAAAGTGTATAACGCTTCCAGGGTGAACTCATAAGGATCTTGATAATCTTTCCTCAAAATCAGCCATTTTATTCTTTTATTTCGGCCAAGCATTCCAATGCTGTATTATAAGTCGAACAACTGCCTTATTTAATCTACGTTGTATAACATATATCCTTCTTCAGTTTTTTAAAACCTTCAAAAACTATAAAATCATCATATATATATTAAAACGCAAAGGTAAAATTTTAAGTAGACCCATTTCGGGGCATCTGCACATGCATCAACCCTGTTCAATTTAGAGGGATTGAGAACGAGTTCTCGGTGTCTGAGCGGTCTAACGCAGCAGTTTAAAGTGCCGATATTTTATAGTGGATAGCAGGTTCGAACCCAACGCCCGGCAAAATGATTTCTGCAATACTTTTCGCGATAAGTTATTTCAATAATGACATATTTTATTAGGAGGAGAAGTTATATGATTTTTATTTTATTATTATTATTATTTGAATGCTTTATAATTAAATAAAATTTAACGCTGAGCAATATTTAAAATAATAATAATAATAATTTCATATTTAAAATATTTAATCTAAAATATTTTAAATGTAATTATCAATTAAAAAAATTGAGCTGATCTACAATTTTTGTTATATCTTCTGACCATTATCAAGAATATATGTGTGTGTGTGTGTCAGAAAGAAAAGTTTGCATTTCTTTTACTTAAAAAAAGAAAAAAGATATTCATATAAGAAGTATTTAAAAAAATTACCTTGATATTCATTGTTTAATATTTAAAAAATGTAAAATAAAATTCAAGTAATAAAAATTATATGCTGCAACAAGTTTGAAATTTGGGCTTTTAGAGAATGAGACTGATAAAAATAAAATTCATGGCATCTTTTAATGGTTATGTAGTTAAAAAATCATAATAAATAAATAAAAATAAATACTGTTATTTTTTCGAAAAAATGAGATTATACTAAATAAAAATAAATGCTCTACCCACTATTTTTAGTTAAATTTCTGGTAAAAAGAAGCATAATTGGTTGTAAATGATAAAGTTAAAATTCTGTGACTTCATTGAATATGTTTGGCTGACTGTACCCTCTATCGCTTTAAAGAAATATGAATCACTTATGCAATATAGAAATTTGTCACAATTTCAATAATTAATTTAAAAGCAATTCATTAAAATTCAAGAATTTGTCTAATGAAACATCCAAGGTATTTACCGTCAAATCTTGACGGGTACCATCTAGTTATTTAAATAAAAACAGTTCTTTTTTAGAACTAATATTATTTTTTTAAATGGCAAAATGGGCCATCTAATAGCTGTAGTTTTCAAAATTGTAAGAAAATTCTTTTTCTGATAGAATTCGTCTCTGTCCTATCCATTGAGTAAAAGAAATTAGTTACTTGTTTTCATTTTAATTTATTAAAAAAGACAAAATATTATTTAATGTATCGAATCTTGCTGATTTAAATACGCTTGATTTTAATTAAGCTTTTTTTTAATGTAATGAAAAATGACGCATGAAAATTAGTGAGTAGTTAATATGTAAAGATAGAATTTTGTAGTCTCATTTTTTACTCAATTCTTATGTGCTAAAGTTATAAAAAATGATATACACGGTTGTATTCTCGATGAGAATGCAACGTTTATGAATGTTTAGAATATGTATAGAAGTTAATTATAAATAAAATATTCAATTTAGTCTTTTTTTTTCGTTTATCGAGCGCAAACAATAACTTCCCAATATTCTCTTGAACGCATTGCACTAATGTTATTTAACTAACAAATATTTCATTCATTTAAATTAAAACTTATTTCATTTTATATTCGGAATCACTTTAATTTCAAATGCATATGTTATACTATTAAACAAGCGAATATTGTTCATTTATTTGTTTAAATATTTTGCTAGTCTAGACAATAGCTTCAATAATTATCCTAAAATCGCTAGATTACATTTTTTTTTTTTTTTAACAGAAAAAATTAGTGAGAGAATCCCTGTTAAAAATTCAATCACGAATTTCAAATCGTTACTCGCTTATGAAAGATGAATTTTGTTTATCAGATTTATTGCAAAATATTTTTGTTACAGTTTGTTTTGATAAAAAAAATATGTGTATTTAAAAAATAGTTGCAATGTCATTTTAGTTTCAGGGCAAAAGGCAATAATGTTTTTGTAGCATTAGTGCTTTTTCTATTAAAATTAAAATGATATTCTGACTATTTTTTTTAAATGCACAAATATTTTATCAAAACAAACTGTAACAAAATATTTTGCAATAAATCTGGTAAACAAGATTCATCTTTCATAAGTGAGTAAGGATTCAGAAAATATGCGCAAGAGATGCTCAGATAGTAGACATTCTGTCACGAGGCTAACGAAAAAGACAGGCTACCGCGGTGCATCCACGAGTCTTTTTTTACAGACCGCTAGAGTGACGTGTTGCTTTTTTTTCGCACACCTTCATTGGCGCATTCGAGCATCACGTGACTCCAGCGGTCTGTAAAAAAAGATACGTGGAATGCACCGCGGTAGTCTGTCTTTCTCGTTAGCCTCGTTCTGTCATATATGACGTCATACTAAAAACCCGCATTTTTGCGTTATCAACCCCGTCCACAAGATGGCACAGCTGTGTCAATTTACGACAGATTCCAACATTAACATTGTACGCTTAATATATATGCAGTTTTGGATTTCACAAGCTAATACAAATATATATACTATACATATATGATAATTATATATGTGACGTTAGATTAATTATGTTCTACTGTTAAAATGATAAAATATTGTCTGACTTCTATTGCAAATTCCATTAAGATGAGCTATAGCAAATAAATTCAACGATTTAATATTTTCCTATGCTTATACCAATAATAATAATAATAATAATAAAAAAAAAACAGCACATACTTATAAAGAAGGGGGCAATATATAAATAATTTGTTTTATCATTATCTCAAATTTTTAAGATAATCTATATTTGAATGTTAAAAAAAAAGAAAAAAGAAAAAAAAAGGAAAAAAAAAGAAATCATCATGCGTCAAAAGTATGAAACCCTTTCCAACTCTTCCAGAATACTTTAACCCTTTATCTACTGATGGTACTTATAAATACCATTAAAATAATTTGTTATAAAATTAATTTAATAAATCGATTACTTGTAATACAGTTTAGAATGAGTTATAGACACATTACTTTATCTTGTTCCAAAAGCATTATTGGTTTCACAAAACAAAAATATTTTTAAAAGGATGATTTCTTTTGCCTTTGCATCTTTTCAGTTTGCTTGGGGGTGGAGGGATTTTTGCATTCGGAAATATTTCTATATTTTTATTGTAAGAACATTATATTTGTACATTTCCTAATTTCACAAAATACTAAGAAAAATATTTTAAATAAAAAATTTGAGAGGAGATATAAATATTGCACAAAATCCCTGTAAATTCAAATTTAATTAATTCTTCTAAATCCTTCAATACTTCTAAAATTTATTAAATGATTATGTGAATCTTCTACTGTAGTTTCAAAAATTCACGAAAAATGTTTAGAAGATAAAGTTTTCATAATTCAATTCATAAAAGTACATAGGAAATGAAATAAAGAACCTGTCTATCTCCCACTGTTTTGTGAAGTAGAAATGGGATGTTAAAATAGGTTGTAATTTATCACGCATAAACTTTTTACTTATGAGACATAACTAAATATTTTTTGAAAATCTAAATATCTTTATAAAACCGACGGTATTATTTTGAAAACAAACACTTCATTTGGTATTAATATATTTCGTCTATAACTATGTTGATTTTTATGAAGCGTGACAAGTTCTCATTAAAAGCAATTATTCATTTAACTAGGTAAATAAAGTGTTGGCCGGCATCATCAGGAAAAGCAGTTCAAGGTGATAACTATTTTTTTTTTCGTTCAGAAATAGAAACAAAAAAAAAAAAAAAAGTTTTTTTTTCTAATATACAAATAAAAACCGAATGACGTAATGTTACACGTAGATGGAATGTATTTTATTAAAGGATAGTTTTTTTCAAATTGTAGTATACTTTAAATAAATGTGAAATAAGTATAAAAGGAAAAATAGATTTTTTAAAACATTTTTTTAATAAGCATTCAATGATTATCTTCAAAATCAAGGCTAATTTCATGACTGCAATTCATATTCGAAAAAAGAAAAAAAAAATCGTTACAATGCGATAATTTAATTTGGCTCTGATTATGGAAGATTCACCGCTTTGAATTACATTTAGTAAAAAGCGCAAACTAGTGAATTTAATAAAAAATCATAACGTTTGTTCCGTTTTTTTTTTTTTTTTTAACACTTTCCAACAAAGTTGAAAAGTGCTTATGAATTCGAATTGTCTGTATGTTTCACTGCCTGGCCGCCTGTCCGTACTCTAACTCTCGGAAATATATTCGGATTACCATGTAATGTTTATATGTTATTCATGTTTACTAAAGAAAGGCCAGTATTGACAATGAAGTGTGTAGCGTTAGCGTTTACAGTTTGCTTACAGGTACACTCAAAAGAATTCCGTTAAATTATGGTCTATATGGGGTGGGGTTAGGGGGGGGGGGGGGGTTATGGTGCATTTTATTGATGTTACAATATTTATTGATATGCATCACTGATGTGGGTTACAGCATGCCTTCTCTGGAGTATATAATATGAAGCATTTATAGTTCGTTCACAGATGCACAAAATAATTCCATTACATCATGAAATATGAAGAAAAATCGTTTGTGATGCATTTGAATGAGGTTATGATGCTTCAAACATAATGAAATTAAAAATAAGCTCTGAGTTGCACTACAACATGTTTTCTATAGATAATGGAAAGCGTTGTATTTATCGTTCATTTACAGAGACGCACAAAAGAATTTGGTTACAGCGCTGACTATTTATATTTTAAGGGATATAGTGTCCGTGCATAAAGCTGACGTCATTTTGACGGTGGTAACATCAAACGATTGAATTTAGATTTTACTGAAGTTTTTTAAAATTCTAAATATCGCACATTTTCA
This sequence comes from Maratus speciosus, assembly GCA_963932465.1. Taxonomy (NCBI): domain Eukaryota; kingdom Metazoa; phylum Arthropoda; class Arachnida; order Araneae; family Salticidae; genus Maratus; species Maratus speciosus. Next base: position 302,408,751 of record OZ010788.1, read on the forward strand.
ATTGTTATACCATCGAATAGCGGAAAAAATTGTACTTTCAAATGCAATTTGTTTGAAAACTGTATCACAATTTGTTTGAAAACTGTATCGCAATTTACTCATTTTTTATGGGTTTTAAAATAACTTCCAAGCGTGAATTTTTTTTTTAAGTCGACCTCTATCGCGGGCAGACGAATACGAAAGACAAATTCGTTTGTACTTAAATTAATACAAATAGTATAGTAACATCAAACGATTAAATTTAGATTTTACTGAAGTTTTTTAAAATTCTAAATATCGCACATTTTCAATTGTTATACCGTCGAATAGCGGAAAAAATTGTACTTTCAAATGCAATTTGTTTGAAAACTGTATCACAATTTGTTTGAAAACTGTATCGCAATTTACTCATTTTTTATGGGTTTTAAAATAACTTCCAAGCGTGATTTTTTTTTTTAAGTCGACCTCTATCGCGGGCAGACGAATACGAAAGACAAATTCGTTTGTACTTAAATTAATACAAATAGTATAGTAACATCAAACGATTAAATTTAGATTTTACTGAAGTTTTTTAAAATTCTAAATATCGCACATTTTCAATTGTTATACCGTCGAATAGCGGAAAAAATTGTACTTTCAAATGCAATTTGTTTGAAAACTGTATCACAATTTGTTTGAAAACTGTAAATTTACTCATATTTATGGGTTTTAAAATAACTTCCAAGCGTGAATTTTTTTTTAAGTCGACCTCTATCGCGGGCAGACGAATACGAAAGACAAATTCGTTTGTACTTAAATTAATACAAATAGTATAGTAACATCAAACGATTAAATTTAGATTTTACTGAAGTTTTTTAAAATTCTAAATATCGCACATTTTCAATTATTATACCGTCGAATAGCGGAAAAAATTGTACTTTCAAATGCAATTTGTTTGAAAACTGTATCACAATTTGTTTGAAAACTGTATCGCAATTTACTCATTTTTTATGGGTTTTAAAATAATTTCTAAGCGTGATTTTTTTTTTTTTAAGTCGACCTCTATCGCGGGCAGACGAATACGAAAGACAAATCCGTTTGTACTTAAATTAATACAAATAGTATAGTAACATCAAACGATTAAATTTAGATTTTACTGAAGTTTTTTAAAATTCTAAATATCGCACATTTTCAATTATTATATCGTCGAATAGCGGAAAAAATTGTACTTTCAAATGCAATTTGTTTGAAAACTGTATCACAATTTGTTTGAAAACTGTATCGCAATTTAGTCATTTTTTATGGGTTTTAAAATAACTTCCAAGCGTGAATTTTTTTTTAAGTCGACCTCTATCGCGGGCAGACGAATACGAAAGACAAATCCGTTTGTACTTAAATTAATACCAAATAGCTCGGAATTTGCTTCTAGTTTACATCCCATACTGAAATTAAAACTTCATCAATCAATAGATAAAACATAAATAAAACACAAATTTAAGACATGCAATCGAACTACGCGCTGAAACCACTGAAATGATCAGAATAAAAAAGGCTGACATAAAGGCTGATGTCTTTGGCGAATTCTTCGTTAATTGGTTAAACTCCTTCTTCGGTTAACTGCTGGTACGAGGCCAATACGAAAGTATTGCTTTTAATAAATTTAAAACTTTATTTGAATACATAATTGTTATTTTTTATGTAAAAATATTTTTGGTATTGTTAGTGAGCATACTAAAAAAAATATATATCATCAGGGTCAGAGACCCTGATGATGACCACAGAGTGGCTGAAACTTGTCGGTTTTTAGACTTTTAAAATTTTATTTTTAATGTTTTGAAAGTTTTAACCTTTTGTGTATAATATACGTGTTTAAGTAAACCTTTTTTATTATACGTGTGATGTGAAATTCCAAGACGTAACAGTCCTTTAATTTACGTATATTTTTAATTAAATTTTTTTAGCTGTCCAGAAGTATTAATAAGCTCTCATAACAGTACATGAATGAAAACGAAAATAACACCTTTTCCCTATCTAACTTCAGTTTCCCAATAACTTCACAAATGTATTTTATTACCACCTACTTTTAGATACCAATACTTAATTGGAGCCATTGGGTCAACAGCAGGATAAATTTCTCTGGACCCATCAGGATCATTAAGGTAAGTGGAAATCGCCAGTTCTAAATTCTAGGAACGCCTCGTTTAGGAATTCTGTGGATGAGTTTTCGAGAACAACCAAGTTTTGTGTACGAGGTGAGATTTTTCAATCTCTTTAGCTTGAATTTAATCATTCTTTCCTATCCATGTTGAAAAATATGTTACAAGAATTAGCAAACACGCAACGAGTCACGTGATAGATCTTGATAAGGTTATATCACTTTTGTTGAAGTTTTTAAAGGAGAGAATAAAGAGGTTTTCAATTATTTTCAAATTACACGAACGGTGTAAAGTTTTTTTTTTTTTTTTTTTTTGAGCTTTTAAGGTATCAACAGCAGTTGAGAAATCTTATGGAAAACAGGTGATATTGGCGTAACCTTTTCTCGGGAATTAATGTAGCTATTATAATGTTTTTAAATTTATTATTCATTTATTTATTTTGGCATTACAGCTAACAAATGTCTCGATTCGCGATTGTTTCGGCTAACAAAGATTTTCTACACTGTGGTTCAGATTCGTCTAACGAATATGGATTCGGCTAAAGGGGTTGGCGGTTTTACGGTGAGGTTAAAGGAAGTAATTACCTTTCCCAGACCCAGATCTTTGAAATTCTACGTAATTTTTCTCATTTTGTCTTGAAAAATACATAAAATATGCGAAATTATCACATGGAGTGTAAAACCAGGGACTAGCAATGAAAAAACATTTTTTTTTTTTTGTGTGTCAAAAATGGATTGTATTCTTCAACATAGTTTCCTTCAAGAGAATACACGTATTTCAATGGGCCTGTAATTGGTATCCATGTAATTGGTCACCTTTCATATAATACGATTTTTATAAAGGGTACCAAAATATGCATCAGTTTCGCATTCGATATCCTCATTTGATGCTAAACTCTGTTTCTCGAGTGACTTCTTCAAGTTAAAGAATAAATAACAGTCGCTATGAGGCAGATCTAGAGAATATGATAAGTGGTGGGGGAATTCGTCTATCAATTCATTCGATTCTGTTTTGATGGATGCGTGAGCCAGTACGTCGTCTTTTAAACAATACATTTTTCTTCGTCATATGTGGCATTTTAAAAATTATTATTTCTTTGTTTAAACGATCTAATAATGTTGGATAATACTCTCTTATTATGTCATGAACATGTCTCTTACCATGTCTCTTAAATGTTATGACACGTACATCTTGAAAAATACTGGCTAAGATCTTTGCAACTGATCGTTGTGCCTTTGGTCGGCTTTCGCCCTGTTCCAACTCCAACCCCTCACATACTGCCTGATGAACCCAGGTGTGTAGTGATGCAGTCATGTTTTATGTTTTATTCAGTGTTACGAATCGGTGAAAAAACTCGTTTGGATTACGCTGAAATATTGCCAAATTGCGCTCTGACTCATCGACACGTTGCTGTTTGTGAGCAAAAGTTCACAAACAGCAACGTGTCGCGCTTTGTTAGGAAACGCGGCACGCATCTCGCACAAAGCTTTTTAATATGCAAATGCTCATACAGAATATTCCTCACACATACTGTCTATATCTTTACGATGTCTATATCTTTACTATCTACCTCACTTTTCTTTTGCAGTCATCCGAAAAAAATATGGTGGCTATGTTTTAGTATTTTTGGAGTGGATGCATCAATTGGACGTCCAGAATATGAGGCACCGTTGGGGCTGATACGGCCGTATTTAAATTCATTAAACTATCGATAAATAGTTGTTTTTGACGGAGCAGATATGATCACAAGCTATTCTTAAATTAGGACTGCATTTATTTTTGCCAAAAAGCAATTTTTAATCAAACACGAAATTCTGTTTCGTCCGTTGTTTTCTTAAATGCAAAAGTAGCGTCCCTTACATGACTGCAATTCGCAAAGAAACGACTGAAAAAGTCATATAAACTTTACTTGAATTTTTTGAAGGATGGTACTTTTAGAAATCTCATGAATAATTTGTTAGTGCTGCCACATAATAGCGAGTCCCGGGACTTTTCACCCCGTGCAGTAATCACATTTTCGTAAATTTTTATTATCTTTACATTTCCAAGAATACTTATCTGGAACCGCCTTTGGGCTAACGAATGTTTTTTGGATTGGAGTGCTAAAATAATGCAGCCGCCTTGAATTTTAATTCGACATGAAATAACATTTCGATTTACAAACATTTTGCTTAACGATTATGATTCCGGAACGAACTATCTTTGCATAATTATCTATATTTCGATTTTCTTTTTTTAAAATCAATTCCTTTTTAGCAACGTTAATTAAAAAATACCCTAGAATTAGTTTGTTTTTGAAATCGTGAAATTATTTTAATTTTAATTTTATTTCTTGTTGAATTATCAGTATACAATTTGTCTACTACCAAAATAATTTTTAAAAATTATCATTGAAATCTTTTCAGTAATTCAAGGTAAAAAGGTACTTAAAAATAAGCTGTTTTCCAAAGGATTTTGAAAGCGCTGTTGCCCTTTTAATAATCTTATAAGCATAGAACTGCTTTTGTAGAGAGACTGCTTTCGCGGATTATTTTATGGTTTATTGTCTTGAGGTTTATTTTATGATGACACTTTTACTTGCGGAACCGGTTCCGAAAGTGAAAGTGACTTTATAAAAAATATCTGCAACCAAAATCGGAAAAGTAAAAGAGGGCGACAGTAGGGATAGACCTCAGCTGTCCAATGCAAAGTAATAATAATAATTTTAAAATGTCGAAATTCAAACGAGATATTGGCAAAGAACCTCCCCATAGATTTAGCATTAGCTCGCGAGTGTCTTTGCATGACGGGACGGAGTCTTAATAATAACGTTATTCCGAATCGATTACTTCGGATACAAATTTTATATTATGATTTGCAGCAGAATTAGAGGGATGCATGCATCGTTTTTCCAGCTAACGATTCTACACTTCCCCCCTCCAAAATAAAATATAATAAAATAAATAAAAAATAATAATAATATCAAACGAGGTCTTTAATTAACGCAAAAATAAACCAAAAGTGCCATTTTAATTCGTATGAAATTCTTTATAATCGTATGTGGTTTATTTTGTCTTAAGGGTCGTCTAAATAATAAAAAGTGCATAATCTGCGATTTTTTTCCAAATAGTAAAATTCACTATTTTCACCATATTTGAGTTCCTTGGATCAAGAAAGTCCGGAAAAAGACGTAATTTATTTACTTTTTTCTGAAATTTTCATACAATAAAAAAAAAAAAAGTGTTCGGGTTCAAAAAAATTATAGAAAACATCTGAATATTCTGAACAGTGTATGCAGCTTTAAGTGAAGGGTGTATTTGTACATAATCTTTCTTTACTGTTACACAAATTATTGCTAGTAAATGTAATATGTAGTAACGTTCGTAGATGAAATAAATGGGGATGGGGATTTTAATAGTATTTCCCCTTCCACAGATAGATCAGGAAGGAGCAAGACTAGTAACGTTATGTGAAGATTCTCAATCTTACAACAAAAGTTTAACATTGATTGCCAAAAGTTTTAGATAAAATAGTTATGTATAAAGAATATTATGTAAAGAAAATTTAGGAAAAGATAAAAATTATAAATTGTTCGTGATGACCTGTTCACATGACTTTCAAGCAATTTCCTAAAATTTTGTAATAAATAATTTTATTTAAAAAAAATGTTAATAAAAAATGATGTTTTACTTTCATGAACGTAAATTTAAAGATTTAACCCTTTTTAGCACCGCGCTGCATATCTGCAACATACCCAACAGACAAAGTTACTGATACAGTGGGCGTTAAAAGACGATTTTATTTATTGCAGCTATCTCCCAACACATCAGTTAATATAAATTGTACATAGCATTCTCAACAGACGGCAATAAGGAGTTAATTTTTCATGCCAAAGTTTTATTTATCATGCGAGCAATTTCGCTTCGTTATTGCTAAAATTAATTTTTTTTTTTAATTTTGTCAAATTAAAAAGGCTGGAGACATCCAAAAATAGGTTTTTTTTTTTTACAAAGATAAGTTCGTATACTGTATAATTTTGTACTAGAAAATTGACACTATTTATGAGAAATATGTAATTTTCTGTTTATTGCTGCTGTGAAAAAAGTATCTTTTAATGATTTTTTTTTTTTTTTTACATGCTTAAAATGATGTATTCTAACATCTGAGTAAATATTTTAAAAATCAAATCAGAGTTGTTGAGCCACAAAGGGTTAACATAAATGCAAAAATTTTCGGTTAATAATTATATCAATTTTAGACTACATTATAAAATAATTTTTAGCTGCGTTTGTAATTATCTAACTACGTAACACTTATAGTCGTCGTCTGGGCCGTCCGTCAGTCTGTCCTCATGTAAGAGCGCAAAAACTACCCAACCGAATGGTTTGAAATTTAATATACAGGGTGCAATATGTTATCTATCGCCGACCTTTAATTTCTCAACCGTTGGTCGTAGACATATAGTAGTTCCAATTACAAAAACGTTTCAAATGAGGTAAATTTTCATGTTGTGACATTATTTGAAATAAAAAATCAATTTTATAAAAATTACGAAAACTAACTTTTTATACGGTACCCCAGTCCCTATAGTTATAGTATTTAGTAAAAGTTTACACATATCATAACAGATATAACACAAAAAGTTTGACATCTATACTGCAAAAATTGACACAGTTATTAAATTTCAAAGTTTGAGATTTTTGCACATGATTTTGTCTTTCATTGTGGGATCAGTTAAAAGATGAATTAAAGTAATTTGAGATCAAAATGCGGGTGCAATGTCCTTTTTACGGCGAAACCACCTTTAGCCGGTATCGCCAAATCGGGAAATCACCAAATAGGGTTATTTCATCTAAACATTTGAGCTAAGTTTTATGGGTGGAACAACATTCAAACGTACCGACCGGCGAAAGGTGGTTTCGCCGTAAAAAAGACATTGCACCCGCATTTTGATCTCGAATTACTTTAATTCATCTTTTAACTGATCCCTCAATGAAGGACAAAATCATGTGCAAAAATCTCAAACTTTGAAATTTAATAACTGTGTCAATTTTAGTACAGATGTCAAACTTTTTGTGTTATATCAGTTATGACACGTGTAAACTTTTCAAATTTTATGAAAGTCGAATCAAAACTTAAAAACATATTAATAAAAGTTTTATTCATTCGATTAAATCCTATCGTACATAATTAATTCAATGCTATCCCATGATAGGTAATGATCCTAGGTTGCCATGCTGATTACGTCCTATTTAAGATGGAGTCCTATTATTTGCGTACTACTGAATTTAATATATATAATCGTAATAAATTTTGTATTCATGCATTTTTGCATAAGAGTACAACAACTATTGCACCAAGATCTGAATATTTATAAAACTAATTTATAGTACGAGTGCAGATCATTTGCCACGTTTACGTACAATTTCCAACTTGTTTAAATTAAAATTTAACGTATAATCAAAATTACGCGTATTATTTTTAACGCTATTAAAATACCCTTCCTCTAGATTAATTAAACATCATTAATTATGTTTTATTAAAACCAATAAAAATTAATTTTCTTTCTTAAATTCTCAAAGATATTTTAAAAATAGCTAAACAAAACGTGTTCGCACGCATTGATTCTTAAATTTATATGCATATTTATAGATGGCGTGATCATCTAGAAAGTGAAATTTCTTGCTACATTAGCAGTAGTATATGCTCTGGTCAAAAGCTAAGGAAAAGCACGAGATGATTTCTCGGCGGTTGGCTACCTGCCCACTAAATTCATGTCCCACGACACTTTCCAATTTTATCGTAGAACAGCTACGAGTAAATTAATTAGGGGCTCTGCGCGCGTTCTTTTTATATATATAGCAATAGCGACATTATTAATCCAACAAAACTAAAAGTAGTGTGTGTAATATTTGGAACTAACAGCTCGAGATATTCCTGACAAAGAAAAAGTGTTCATTTTCTTTTTCCTGTGTTTCCCAGAATTTATTTTCAAAATTAAGCAAAAATAACGATAGAAAGAAACTTTGTTAGTGTATTACTAGAAAGGCTTTTTAAAACATTAAACATTTTTTAAAAATGTAAAATAAGTAACGATATTTTGTGTTAGGTATAAAGTTTATTTTTTGGTGTCTCCTGTAATATACCATATTCTCAGATGAAAAACAAACTTGGTAATTTTTTTTCTTTTTTTTTTGTAGATTTTTACTTCCACAAAGTAAATAAAAATTTCTCAGTGTTTGTCTTCGTGATTAACGAAATAATATTTGATAGTATTATGATTTATTTTAAAGATTAACTTTTTGTTGCCTAGTGCTATGAATTTAATAAAACGAAAACATAAGAAGAAGAAAATTGACTTTTCTTTTGTTTTATACATGTAATTTTTCGTTTCAGAGATATTTTAAAATTATTATTGCGTCTATTAGCTTATTATGCCAATGGGGGGTATCTATCTAGCTATCAGTCTGTCTGTTTGTGTATTTATCTATATGCTCTCGTCAAAAGCTAATGAAAGCACGAGATGATTTCTCGGAGGTTAGCTAACCTGCTTACTAAATTCCTGTCCTGCAACACTTTCCAATTTTATCATAGTTCAGCTACGAGTGAATTAATTAGAGTATGAGTGCGTTCTTCTTTCTCACACACACATATATATAACAATAGTGGTATTCTCATTCAACAAATCTAAAAGTAGTGCGTAACGTTAGGAACTAACAAATTGGGGAAAAAATGTGGTCTTTTTTTCAGTGTTTTCTTGAACCTATTTCCGAAACTAAGCAAAAATAGAAAGAAACTTTATTATGTGCAGTACCAGATATATATTTTTTAAGAAATTATATATTATATTTTAAAATGCACAGGATATTTTGTGCTAGGTACATACATACATATATATATAGTAGGTACACATACTTTTCTTAGTACGTGTGCCTTATCGATCAGTTGTAATAAAAGTAAAACGAAAATTGTAGATAATTTCAAATTTTTAATCAATAATTACGCGCCATGAAGCTTTTAATTTAAAATTTAAAATACAAAATATTTAATTAAAAAACATTGGGAATGGAAAATTTTATTTAAAAATAATAAAGAAGAAAACAAATTCTATAAATTTTCCTCTGGAAATAAAAATGTAATTTACATTATTTGTACATAACAACTGTATGTACAGTCGTGGAAAAAAAAAGTAAATACCCCTACTAACTGCTCAACAAATTATCGTAGAAGAAAGTTACTGGTACCGAACGATTGGAAATAAAGTCTGCTTTTAAATGATGTATATAAAATTTGCTTAGGGGGCCATCTACATATTAAAACGAACCAGAACTTTGTTTTTTTTTCAATAGCAGTACCCAATTCTGACAGCACAAATGAACTCTACACCCTTTAATTAGCCTAAAAACGAATTTTTATGCAATTCGTACCATAAGTTTCCGAGAAATTAATTATTTTAAAATGAGCGTATTTTAAGGGCTGTATCCAAATTGAAGTTCCGTACTGGATTGTTAACCCAGAGAGCCGCTTCCTTGATCAAGGCACCTTAAGCGCCACTCAAGGAGTCAATGAAGCGTGTTAGATTACAGTACAGGAGAATAAATTTCAAAATGTCTACTCACTTCCATCATAGACGGCCCCTTAAACCATCATTTTGCCATTTTTTAAGCATAATTTGAAAACTACTTGGAAGAAAAATGGGAAATTTTTGAATTTCCATAAAGCAGGACTTAATAAATCTATATCCATCAAAAAAATTGTAGGTTGCAATTCATAATTTTTTCGAATATTAATTTCATAATTCATAATTCATATCATAAAATTATAAAAATTGCAAATTCAGCTTATTTATGTTTGGGTATATTAGTATTATTACTACAAAAAAAAAAAAAAAAAAAAAAAAGTAGCACATTAGGAGCATAATTTCGGGAGATATAAATACAAATATGAAAATGTAATTTAACATTAGAAGCACTAAATTTTGAATGTTTATAATTCAAAAACTTATCATTCAAATGACTTGAAATTTGGTGTATAGGCATAGTTTGAACCGAAGATTTGAAATATCTTGTTAAAATTGGGTATTGCCATTGAAAAAAAATGAAGTTTGGATTCGTTTTAATATGTAGATGACCCCCTAAGAAAATTTTATATACATCATTTAAAAGTAGACTTTATTTCCAATCGTTCGGTACCAGTAACTTTCTTCTACGATGATTTGTTGAGGAGTTAGTAGGGGGTGTTTACTTTTTTTTTTCACGACTGTACAAATACATATATATATATACTATACATACATATATACTATACTATACATACAATACATATATATATATTATATCGGGTGATTTTTTTAAAGTTGTGAAAGTATATGCAAGTGTGTGTGTGACGTAATATATTCACATTAGAAGTTTCTAGCGGACTAATCATAGTATTTCTTGTTGAATTCGAAATACTCGAAATGGAATTATTGTAATGCAGCAATGCTAAGATACTAGGCGTAAAATAATAGAATTTTGAGATGCGAAGTGGTAGAAAAGAGTACTTTAAGATGAAAATAATTAAATTAAAATGGAAAAAGTATAGAAATTTAATATCTATTTATCTACATCTATATCTATTTAATCAAATATGGATTAATTAATTTCGTGTATTTTTGAAAATTTTATATTATATTATATTATATTATAGATATACAATGTAATGTTTTCAAAACACATATATATGTATTATGACTACACAAATATTATTACAATTTTCTTAAACAGGTTTCTCAATTTTCATTTTTTCACAGGAACATTGAAAGAGTATCCCTAGTTCAAAAGAAGCTTTATTAAAATAGTTTTTATGGATGTTTGTTAGATTCATCGAAAGTTATTAATAAATTTATATTTAAAAAAATAAAAAACTACTTGGAGAAATCCTAATAATGCCTTTCAGCAATTAAAAAACATTGATTTACAGACATTATCACTTGATATTAGCAGGAAATGTCAGAAAAGGAAAAATAATATAAATAATTCATAAATAGCTAAATAGCAAGTGCAAAAAAATTAACAAATAATTCAATAAAATTTACAAAATATTTCAAAGTAAATTTTAAAATATAGCTTAAAACGATTTGTTTTGTTGGGTTATTCATGTGAAAATCACATAAACACAATTTATCATATATCAACTGTCACACTAGTTTTTAAATGCTTAATTTCTTGAATTCGAACGATACTTTCCTTAAGGGGTTTCAGGACTCTTAAAGCTTTAAAATTTTCGAAATTTTAATTTTTTTTAGATTTTAAACTCCTATCTTTTCTGAACATTTTTATATAATTGTTTCCTTGAAATTCCTATTAGAACTGAAGTTATGGCTTTTATATACACGTTCAATAGCTGAAGCGTCGTTTCGGAAACTTTGAAGCCATTTTTCTCCAAATGACGTTTTTGGGCATAACGCGCACGATATCTCAAAAACTTATGAATATTTTTTTCAAGAAATTTTCAAAACATATGTTTCATGTTAGTCTGTATAAACTGAACCTACAATTTCCGTTTTATTGTTCAAAACAATATTTTTTTAGGTGATTATATTGTTGAAATTTTCTTAATTTTGCATTAGCTAAATGCAACTTTGTATTAAAAATATAAAAAAGCTTTAAATACAAATTTATTTAGGTTCAGGGTAATTATTACAATCTGAAGTATAAGTAGGCACCAAAATTTTCATTCTAGTTGCAACACTTATTTTGTAATCGTGCGCGTAAGCTGTTATGCCGATTTTTTGCTCATCAAATGTCTAACAGTTTAAGAGCCCCCTGTAAATGCTAATTCTGCATCTTATAATTTTTTAAATACATGAAATGAAAGAACATACTTATATATTTTATTCCAATTAAAATTGTGTCTTAAAAACAAATTCATTTTAAGATATTAAATGTCGAAAATGGTCTTTTTCTTTTCATTTTTTCCAATTTTAAGAGTCCTGAGACCCCTTAAAAGATTTATATTCCCCCTTTAGTTAAAACCCCTTTAGTCCAGATAATGATAAAAAAAAACTTATTTAAAAGAAATAGTACTATGAAACCATCGAAGCATGACTACTGAAACGAAATGTTTACACAATACTAATTGTTACGATTTTTACGCAAAATTACAATACATTTGTATATAAAGAGTCACATATTTAAATTTAAACTTCTTTTCTGAAGATAAAAAGTACCCAGACAAAAATATCATCGCAGCATTAATTTATTATTTATGTAAAGATGGTCATTATTATTTTTCATATAATTTCTTTAACTTTATAATTAGGGATTTTTAACAAGAGCATATTTGATGCAACTGTGGAAAACCTAGGTGAAAGAAACCTCGTATTTCAAATGTGAAACACCTTTACAAAAATGATTAGAATTTTTGTGCCAAGTTTGGCCACCTGCCCATATAATACGTTTCTCAGAGAGCTTTAACACTAAAACTCGAAAAGAAAAATTAATTAGAAGGTTTACTTTTATTTGGAGGGAAGGAAAGGAAAAATTGTCTTTTTTATGGAGCTTTATTGTTCTGTAAATTTTCTTGAGGCGCTAAAAAAAGAGAAATGGACAAATAATGAGTTGTTAAGGATTATCAGTCTGCGTTGTATTTGTTCCAAAAATGGAAAGAATCTAATAATAATATATGTACACAAGTTCAATTTGAAAATATGTTAAGTCGCATTAAGCATCATCATTAATCACCCTTTTGAGTATGAAAAACGTAGATTGCATGTGAATTAGGTTTAGTTGTACCTATGGATTAAAATTAGATTTCAAATATATATAGGGAGTAAACAGATAAGATCTATTGGTTAATACGTCTGCATAATTGTTACTATGATCATCTTCTCTACATCTTCAAAAAGGAATAATTAAATTATATTTTTAAAAATTTACGAATGTTTGTCAATCTTTAAAAAATATAATAGTAAAAGTTTTATTTGAATTTAAAAAATGAAATAGCAAAGGACGACACAAGATAAGAACTGTTATTATGATTAAAGGTTTTGACATATTTTCATTTTACATCTTCAATATATGGTTCTAATGTATATTATTATTTTGCGGTAAAAAAGGTTGATTGTTCATATTTCTTCATTACTGACTGTTTCAACGCTATCGCCTTTTAACAATCGATGGGCTATACTTTTCGAATTTCATTTTTAAGTCGAATTTTTAAACAAAAAGTGCGTTTTTATGAATTTTTGGTTCATTAATTTGATATGAAACAAACATATGCAACATTTGTAATAGTTTTTTTTTCTTAAATGAATTTCATTTACCCGTTTTAGTTAGCAGGAAAACAACGATTTAAGGATTTACATTAATATATACACCTATTATTCATGGTAATAAGATAAAATATTTTTAATTGAAATAACAATGCAGAATATTAAATAAACTAATACATTAAACAAACAATTACAAGAAAAAACAGTTTCAAAATTTGCATCAATACATACATTTAACTATTCATATTAATAAGAAGATAAAATATTTTATATTGAAATAAGAATGAAGAATGGTAAATAAACTAGTACATAAAACAAATGATTTTAAGAAAAACAATTGTTTTAATAGTTTCACCTATACATGTTATTGATGTAAAAAGAAAGTAAAATATTTTAACTTGAAATAAAGGAAAAATATTAAATAAGATAGTACGTTAAAAAAATGATTATAAGAAAACTATAGTTTAAACATTTATATTGATGCATCAATTTAGTTATTCATGATAGTAAGAAGATAAAATACTTAAAATTGAAATAAGAAAGAAAAATGTTAAATGAAGTAGTACATCAAAGGGATGATTACAAGGAAAACATTTGTATCGATGTATATGATTAAATTTAGTTATTCATGATAATAAGAAGATAAACTGTTTTAAATTGAATTAGTAATGAAGAGTGTTAAATAAACTGGTTCACCAAATAAATGATTACAAGAAAAACAATAATTTAAACATTGTCATTGATGTATAAATTTAGTTATTCAATGTAACAAATAAAATATATTATATGGAATCGAGAAAGTATATTTCTCAAAAAAGGAAGGAAGCAAGAGAAAAGTTCAGACAGCCATGCATGGGAATAAACTGGGAAATTGTATATATATATATATTAAAGTATAATGCAGAAAAAGAGACACCAAAACATCTCGTATGGAAATTTTAATTCTTTGAAATGATATCAAGAACACGAAAAGACTTTCCAAGGCACCAATATTTGGATATTTGCAAATGACAAAAATAAAAGTGTTATTTGAAGAGGATGAAGGATTTTTAAAATGGCGTGTTGTCCGATTGAACAGCTAAGACTGTAGCAAAGCTGTTTCCCATGGATGCTATGAGGTTGTCGGTAAGACATTGGGGAATTCTAATTCAACTCTTCAAAAAGTGCTATCTCAAAGTCCCGGTGAACAATTACGTTTTACGAGTGAGATAGCGAAAAAAAGAGAAGCTTCTGTGAAACTGTGATTTCAGCACTGATATCCTTCTTCTGGTATCTGATGTCACGGACGTTGATTTGCATATGAATTTTTTTATTCTGATTTCTGCTACTCTTTAGACTATGGCTGTTTCTTTTTGCTAGTTATCAGTAGACTTATTTGTATAATTTCGTTAAAATCATGTGTTCTCCGGATTTCTTTTTCTTTTTTGTGCAGTGTAATATATTAAATAAATGATTGCAAGAAAAAGAATAGTTTAAACATTTATATCCATAAATACATTTTTACTTTTACTGCCCTAGAGGGATTGCTCAGATTAGAAATCAAGTCTGTAGAACATAAATGTTTCTCTCGGTCCTTTTTATTGAAGTAAAAAAAATATAATATAAATGTATTATTGATCTAGAAGAACGCTACTTTACATGTTGTAGTTTTGGTACACAGCCAGTGAGCCGAAAAATCCGACATAGGACAGAAGTAATAAGATGAAAATAATGGATGGGACGGTGAAAAATGCTAAAAGTTCAAAAGTTTCTACTTGATAAAAAGTCCACTGGTTCACATGGGTTCACATCTTTCGCTGCCACCCAAGCACGACACTGGGCAGGAGATGTACAGATTGATGAATATAAAGAACACTGTGATAGCACAGTGATGTAACTCTTTAATGGAGCCAATGATAAATGAATAACTCTTGGAATTTGCACTTTGCAGAATGAAGGTCAGATTAGGAAACCAAGTCTGTAGAGCATAAATGTCTCTCCCAGTGATGTCGGAATTCATCCATTTACCGATAATTATGAATGTCGGCTCAGCAGAAGAAAAAATACATAATGATGATCACAAAAACAATTTACTTTAAGAGGAGGTATTATGATAAGCACAAATCACTAACGATGAAAAGACACTAATAGAAGCATTATG
Source organism: Maratus speciosus (assembly GCA_963932465.1). Lineage (NCBI taxonomy): Eukaryota > Metazoa > Arthropoda > Arachnida > Araneae > Salticidae > Maratus > Maratus speciosus. Next base: position 302,424,238 of record OZ010788.1, read on the forward strand.
ATGATGCATAAAATATTGAATGTGAAAAAATTCTTGATAGAGACATATACAAAACGACGACACAATATTAATATGTAAAAAATTTAAATTTCTCTATGATTATACTTGCGATATATATGCAGAAAAACAAACTTGGGACATCATTAAATTAGGCACTTGAATACAGTTTATTGTATATTGAAGGTTGCCAGGAATGTTGATTGTAAGAGAACTGTGTTGAGAAAGAAGGTGAATATTGCACTATGGAATCTCTCTAGGGAACAAAAATTAGTTGATGGTTCAATTTAATGCTATTTGAGACTAATTGAAATTCTCTGTCCATATAAGATCTTTCGTTGATATAAGCTTGACTTATTCGTGGTAATAGTTAAATACTTTACATGAAATAATAGAAAATGTTAAAATAAACTAGTATATAAAAATTGAACTGCCCTGGTCGGCATATAATGTATTTTAAAGTTACCTAACAACAAGTCAACATCAATTACCTTGTAACTTGCAAACTTTACTCATTTAACAAGAAAGATGCTATGCAAGAATTATGCAGATTTTATAAATGAGTATTTTCCCAACAAACAAGTAGTTCCGTAAGGGGAACCCACAAATATAGAGGCAAAAAGTCTGTCAGTAACCTGATCGCGGTACCTACACAAGCAGAGAAGGCCGTTTTGCACTGATCCAGGAAATAGAAACTACTTTATGCAAAAACTTAAAAAAAAAGGCCTGTTGAATTAAAAAAGATATATTTCTATTATGTAATATAATTAAATGATAGAAAGTGCAAAGTGGCGTTACCTGCTTGTATAGGGTAACCACTAACGACTTACTAACAGACCTTCCGTCTCAATTTTTGATAACATTTTCTTGTATGTTTTATTTTTTAAGGCTGTTCTCAAATCGAAAGAAACAACTTTATGACACAAGTTTTAATTCATTTTTGTTCGGAATGCATGAAATGAGCAGGTGTTGTTATTCAGCAACTTTTTAATTGAAAGACGTTTACCATTTTTTGGTAAAAGTAAAAGATCTTTCAGAAAATACCACCAAAGTTGGCGTTTTGAACCGAATTTCCGGACGAAAGGATAAAAATCAGACAAAGATAGGAGAAATCCGGTTGTCACTTGACCCAAAATCGCTTATAACTGGGTAAGTAATTATTTATTAAAAAACGCAAAATGCATTTCGATTCCAAATTGCTTCAATAGAGATCTCTGCCAATTTTGTGCCTTTACGTTTAAAAATGAGTCAGTAAATGTGTTAGAAAGTTTGGCGCTTAGTGAGCTGTGAATTTGAGAACCGCTTTAATCTGCTAATATACCCTCGTTTATTTCGCAGTTATTTGAATGTATTTGAGCAGACACGATATAATTAGGGTGCCACTGTATTAATTAATCAGTATCTTTAAGTTAGAGTAGAGATTTAATTCTTTGTAAAAATCGGAAAGTAGCAAAGTAGTGACTGCTTTGAAAACTAGTTTGTAATCGTCACTTTAAAACACATGTAAATGTAGTTGTAGAACAACATGTTAGATGAAGTAGTTGTAGTTGTAGTTCGCTATAAAAAAGAGTAGTTTTTCCGACCATAGTTCATGGTAATAAAGAGATAAAATATTTTGCATGGAAATGGAGATAGAGAAAGCGTTAAAATAAGCTAAATATATCAAACAAATATTCAATTCTGAAATTGTTACAATATTCTACATAATTAATATATATATATATGAAAGAGAAGAAATAAATTAATCTGAACTATCTTAATGCAAAGCTAGTAATAAATATTAGATTACTGACAGTATTTTAAATATTTTTTTTCATATATGATGAATTAAATTACATTGCTCTGCATGTCGTCTAACAATCTGATCTTTCAATTTATTGGTATTTGATTTATTACGCGTACCTTTTTGAGCGATGTGTTAAACAGCTTTTTATACATTTTAAAGTTTCTAAATATTCGATTTTTATTTATTCATCAAGTTTAACACTAAGAATTTTTTTTTTTTTTTTTGATTGAAAACATTTGCATAATATATTTTAAATTGAACATGAAGTCAGAAGATATCGCCTAGTATAAACCAGGCCAAATATCTCATTTATTTGCAGAAGCAGAAGATATATTTATCTATTAGTAAACTGGAAAAGTTCAATACAAAATGTTTGAAAATAGTTAAACGGCACTAAATTAGCGAAATAAAAAACTAAATAAAATAAGAATAGGCTGCTGATTTTTAAAATAAGAAAGTGTTTTACTAAATGAGTACAGGGTTGTGAAATTGTATAGAACTCTTTACAAGCACGCAGGCAGATCAATAAAAAAAACTTCGGCTTCTCTACACAAAGGGACATAATAAACCTTTAACGAAAAGCAATGAAATTAAAAAAATAATAACAGTCATGACAGTCAAAAAAAGAAAAGAAAAAAGATGCAGTCAATTTTTTTAATATAAAAAAAATACATCGATATTTGGAAAACTACAATGGCCCAAGATCGGCTACATTTCGAAACACATAATGGAACAATGGAGTTTGAGAGTAATGTGTGATATTTGCCAATATTCTAGTTTCTATAAGCTATCTTTAGAAACGCGAACATTTATGAACTTTTTCTGTACCAGCGAAAGAGATTATTTATTTGCATGACATTTCTTCTTTTATGATCTATTTCTTCTTTTATTTGTTTCCCTGCAGCACGATTTAAACCAGGGATCCCCAAAAAAGTTTTCGGCAGCCGACTTTGTTTTTGAATGTTTGAAATCGATGAATGTGGTTGGAGACTTGGTAAAATCGGTAATGTTTGATTCAAGCTGGTATTGCCTAGCCTAGTGTCCCGATTTACTCGGTACATCCTGATTTTAATGGATTTTGATATCCGGTCTGCAGAACTACAGAGCAGCGCACAAAAATTAGCTAGAAGTCATATTTTTAAATTGTGTCTTATTCGTATGATCAACTGATAAATCAATAGTTCAAGTTGTTATTAAGGAGAGATCTCTTGAATATTATATATTCTAATACAGTGAAACCCCGATTTACCGTAACCCGTATTTAACGATTTCTCGCATATAACGTCATTTTTCACTAGTCCCAGTTAATTTCCTATATTTGTAATGTTAAAAAATCCCGGATTTAACGTTATCATTTTGAAACATTTTCCGCATTTAACGTTTTTTCAGCGGTAAAAACTCAAAGAAATTTTTCTAAAATAGTAAAAAATTGTGATGAAAATTAAAATTTTTTTTATCAATACTCTCAAAATTTAGAATCTCTCCTATTTTAGTATTTCTTACCAATCGCGGGTACAATATTCGAAAACCCTCCTCTCTTCCATCCGCACCAATACTTTTTTTATTCGATTATGCTTTTTTACTAGAACGGAACTAATAGCATTCGTTAGAAATTTATTATTAATTTCAGATTGTAAAATATAGATTATTCCTTTGAAATAGTGAAGACCAATAAAAAAGCTTGCAAAAAATATCCTCTAAGTTTAGAAAACAATTTGTAGCTACTAAAAACAGTACGTATAATAAAATAACCCAATTCTTTAAAACACAATTTAGAAAAATTATGTCTAAATCATTGTAAATCAAAAAATGAAACGTATCTTATCTAAATTAGTCTTTCTTTTACGCTCAGTATTTTGTTTTCGTCTTGTCCCGATTTAACGTTTTCCCACATTTAACGTCATTTCTGTATGGCCCCTCGAATAACGTTAAATCGGGGTTTCACTGTATATCGTTTTCACAAAATTAGAAAAAAGAGATAAGGAATTTCGCTTGAAAGAATCCTGAAATGATAGTAACAGAAAATGAATTAAAATAAAAGTCCTTAAAAGTCTAGGATATTATAGGAGGTTTTTTTTTTTTTTTTTTTTTTTTTTTCAAAGATTCTGATATATAACACAAGTTATACAGGGTGTTCCAAAATTCGACCGACACATTCAGAAGGGTGGTAGTAGGCATCAAGAGGATGAAAAATTGCCATAGAACATGGGGTCGCAAACCACTTATTGAGTCACAAATACAGGGTGTTTCATCCTAACTGAACTCGGGTTGACGGAAATAATTTCGGGAAAAGTAAAAACATTGCAATGAAAATGCAACGGTATGTACCTTGTTTTGTGTGAAATGTGATAACATCGCGAAAAGATCTGGAAAAACAGGCTGCTCAAACAATCGATGATAACGTATAAATTGATCATCACAGTCCAAAATATGGGGCGTCAAGTGCATACTGCTGGCGCGTATGATGCAAACTTCTACCCCTTTTGTTTGGTGTTAATCACATTTACAACAAAGGTGAGAATGTCTGTTACATGTTTTATTGTAATATACTTCAGTTTTCTGAAAGTTATTGCCGTCAACCCAAATGGAATTAGGGTGAAACACCCTGTATTTTTGATTAAATACGTGGTTTGCGACCCCATGTTCTATGGCAATTTTTCATCCTCTTGATGCCTACTATCACCCCTCTGAACTTGTCGGTCGGATTCGGAAACACCCTGTATTCTAAATAAGTAACTATTATTGAAGCTATTTAGGAAAAAGATATAATTTCGACATACATATTAGAGATTTAAATTTTTTTAAAGTTTTTTTTCTGCCACTGATTTTCGGAAATATTTCTGAATAGTTTTGATAGCATATTAATCAGTTTTCTCAAACCGGAATATAGGCTTTTCGGAAGCTATCCATTCTCAAGTAAACATTTTCATGTTCAAAAAACATGTTTTACAGACAAACAGGATAAATTAACAACGTTTACATCAACATTAACATAAAAATAAATATTATTTTGTCACTCTTGCATGCATAAATTAAATTGCATAGCTGAAAAGGCTTAATTGAAAATGGATAGCATCCTAAAAATCGATATTCTGTTTTGAGAAAACTGATTAATATATTATAAAAACTACTCGGAAACGTTTCTGAAAATCATTGGCAGCAAAAGAAACTTTGTTTTTTATAAATGATTCTTTAAATATTTAAAATATATTGGTTTCTGAGGTTTCGAAAAATAAAGATTGCTTTTCGGAACCCCCGGTAATTCGAGCGAGGTTACTGTATATTTTCGTTCTGCATGGTATTACATTTTTGTAGATTAAGAAACATTTGTTTTTTTATTGCTTTCCAACATAGTTGAAAAGTGTTTATGAATTTGGTTTGTAGTGTCTGTCTGTCTGTACTCTAACTCGCGTAAATATAGTCCGTTTGTTATGAGATTGATATATGTTATTGTTATTGAGATTTACTATGGCATGTTCGGTATTGAAAATGAAGTGTGTAGCGTTTACGGTTCATTTATAGGCACACTCAAAAGAATTCCGTTACATTACGGTCTATGGGGGAAAATCGTTTGTGGTGTATTTAAATGCTATCTCACTACCTTAAACATATTGAAATTGATATATATCACTGAAGTGTACTATAAGGTTCTTATTATACAACGTGGTGATCATAGAATTTATCGTTCGTTTACAGGGACACACAAAAGAATTTGGCTACAGAAGAAAATGTACAATAATCGAAATATTGAAGCCTACGAACAATAATTGCTGGAAGTGCGTTTTCAGTTGTGGTAAGCGTTTTTAAACTTAATTATTTTTTAGCCTCCGGAATGCTATTTCTTTCTCGCAGTTTATTTTGTCTCCAATAAATAACGTTACCTTGTGTACGCTAGCCGTAAAACAAAAGCCGATGTTTCATTGTGCGATTAATCACTCTACAACATTTTTTAAAACTTCTAAACATCGCACATTTTCAATGTTTATACCGTCGTATTGGAAAAAAAAAAGTACTTTTCAATGCAATTTGTTTGAAAACTGCATATCCATTTGTTTTTGAAATATTAATTTTTTTGTAGTTTTTAGCGACATTTGTTTCATTTTGTAACTCAAGTACTCCATTTCTATTGAAAGTAAAGGAAAAATTGTTGAAAAATGGCAATTATATCTTTTTGTTGCCATTTTCTCATAAAAATTGAAAAAAAAAATTAAAATACGTGCTATTTTGAGAAAAATATAAATGAATGATTTATGATAAAACATGGAACTATTATAAACTATATTTAATTTTAAGAATCTATATTAATGCAAATGACGTCATTTTACATAAAATAAAAGCGTGTGCTTTAAGTCTTAAAATTGAAATATGTTTTGCAGTAGAGTCCCGATTATCCGAGTCCCGCTTAACCGAGTTATTTTCTTCTGATGGACTGGTGACTTCTATTATTATGAAACAGCCATTATAAATGAAGCGTTAGGTGATGATGAAAGAGCAGCCATAAAAAGTTAGAACTCTGATTTTCTGGTCAGAATGGAAAAAAAAAATGGCCATAATTTTTTTTTTTTTTTTCAAAAAAAAAATTATGGCCATTTTTTTTTCCATTCTGACCAGAAAATCAGAGTTCTAACTTTTTACGACTGCTCATTCATCATCATCTAACGCTTCATTTATAATGGCTGTTTCATAATAATAGAAACCACCAGTCCACCAGAAGAAAATGAAGTAATGGAAATGCCGGGGGCGACACTAAATTCTGAAAAAGCAGAATTCCTGTTCTCTAGTTTTAAATATTACTTGGTGTGATAAATTCTATAGATCCTATACAGGGCTACACAAAAGTTTTCAACAACATCCGTTTATTGGCGGAAATATCTGAATGGAAATTTTCAGCTGTGCTATGCGTTTAATTGAACTAACTTTTAGCATACTATATAGTATATATACATATCTATGAATCATATACAGGGCTGCACAAAAAAATCGTATATTTTCCCGACTATTCATAATATTAGCAGAAATTGGGTTTTAAAATGCATTAAACGTTTTCCAAATTGTTAATTTAGCAGTATCTTTAACCTTAGTAAACGGTGAAGGCTTGTTATAGTTTTCTGAATGCGTTGGATATTGTTACATAATTTATGCCGGACGTAGGATTTTTCGTTCTTGTTTTAGCATACACACAGTCTCATGACCAGAATAGTGTACATTTTGAGTACTTTTGTGATGCTATTACATTTTACACAAAATAAAGTAAGTCTGTTGATAATGATGCGAAAACAACTTTATTTTTGTAAAAGTTATAAAGAACAACAGCTATCTTCGTTTTGAAATGAGACTTAGCTGACTTTGACTGATTTTGACTAAATAAATGGATAACGAGCATAGTATTTTACACAAAAATTATTTGTTGTAGTGTACTGTACAGCGGCTTAAAGTTTGTTTAAAGACTTTTAAATTTCCCTATTATTAACTTAAATGGTTGCACCATTTTTTTTAAATGTAAAAAAGTTATATCGTGCCCTTCATACTATAATAATAATAATAAAAAAAAAGAAATAAAATAAAACAAACCTTTACTTGATGTACATGTAAAACGACAAAATAATCTCGTAAAGCTTCTTTTAACGGAAGATAAGAATAAAAAGGGATTATCTTTAAAAGAAGTTGGTTTATATATGTCCTTCGTAGAATATAGATATATTACTAAATCACATTCATAATGTATTTAAATGAAAAGAAAATATATTCCCAAATGTATCTCATACTGATATAGTTAATAACATTACGATAATAACACACGAGGTAATAACATTAATAGCATTAATTACATTGTACAGTATCGTTCATAAAAAACAATACAACTGCCATCATAATAAAATAACAACAAATGTGTCATTAGATTCGTAATAATGTCTTTTTTCCGAAAATGAAACTTTTTTTTTTTTTTTTTTTTTTTTTTTTTTTTTTGTATAGGTAGTCTTTGTATTAAAAACTGTACCGTCTTTTCTATTTTCACATAGCAACACCAGTTTTTAAGACTTCATTTGAGTTTGTTAGAATAAATCTGCTTGAGAAAATATATAGTTTAGGTATTTTCCTATATCTTAATTGAGTTAGAAGGGGTCAAAGTTTAAGGATGCTAAGTCTAAATATATATGATAAAATTTATTTTATATCTCATGAAAGATTCATCCAAAGGAAACGTTTCTTTTTATCGAGAAACAATCAATAGACTCCGACACAACTAATATAGGCTATTTTGTTATTCAAAATAATGTTTTTAATTTAAAAAAAACTTATTATTAAATTCATTTCTTAAATTTTATGAGATTTGACCGGCATTAATTTTTACACAAACAGAATCAGCAACAGCAAAAACGTGTGCATGGGAAAGAGAGACTTTACAGCTCATTCGTATCATTAGTTTTTAAAGATATAGAGAAATGTTTCTTTTCGACTGTCATAAGAGAGCCATTTCCTGTAATTAAATTGTAAAAGTAACAGAAAATGTTTGAAATTTTCTATTATAAAATGCAGTTCTATCCTACACTGTAAAAAAAAAAAAAAAAAAAAAAAAAAAAAACACGACATTTTTACAATACAAAGTACTGTTCATCTCGCGCACAAACTCGATCACAGTGAATGTGCTGTATCTTTCTTTGGTTTCCTGACTGTATTAACATGGAAAATACAGTAGTTGCGTAAAATTAAAAGCACAATGTGCTGGCAATTTGGACGCCAGCAGTTTGTGCTGTAAAAAAATGCGTCCAAATTGCCAGCACATTGTGCTCTTAATTTTACGCAACTACTGTATTTTCCATGTTAATATAGTCAGGAAACCAAAGAAAGATACAGAACATTCACTGTGATCGAGTTTGTTCTGGCAAATCTACAGTGGTTCTTTTTACAGTGTAATCAGTCTTTTTTATATAAAAATTTTCTGGTAGATTATTAAATGACCCTTATGCTATTTTAATATTTTTGTATAAATTACTGTTTCTGTAGCTAGGTCGTTTGATTATTGAAATATAGAGTAGTAACATTCGGAAGTTCCTGTTTTGAAAATCCTAGGATTTTGTCTAAGCATTCCCAAAATCTTGAATTTAGAAGTCTTATATCTTATTCCTACTACGGATATTCCCCGAAGACGACAATGATAAATTATGATGATAAAATAATAACAAGTTGGAAATCGCACGTCAAACGTGGGAAATGAGGTGCGTTCGTACTATAACTAGTTTTATAAATATTTTTTGCACCGCATGTTGTACTGAATGTATATTTTAGTGCACTTCATAAGTGCATACCACTTTCATTCTGTTCGAAAGGCTGAAACATCATTAAAATGCACTTGAAATAATTTTTTCCCATTGGCCGTCATGTAACGAAAAACTTTTAATTGTCCCTGTAATTAACACGTTAAGCGCCACGTCAGTCACCGGTGACTGACACTGAATTTTTCGTTTAGGACACGTCATTCACCGGTTACTGACGGTCTAAAATATGATATAAAACTAAATATATGTATACTGTTTTAAGTAATTACTGAAAATGTATTTAAAATTTACTTACCTTTTATTTATTACACGATTACTTTCTTAAAAATTACTTAAAACATTGTAAATTTTCCAGCGCTTCAGTGTCAGTCATCGTGGCACTCAACCTGTTAAACTATACATCCGATTTTCATAAAATTTGAAATGACTCGACAAAATTTTACAACAATTATATATTTAAAATTTCAGACCATTCAGTTAGGTAGTTTTTGCTCTGTTATATGCGGACAGACGGACAGACAGACGGAAAGACGGACTGAATGACGACTATAGGTGCTACGTATTTATATAATTACAAACGCACCTAAAAAGGGCCTTAAAGTCTTCATATGTAGAAATTGAAATTTTTGATCAGTTCAACTGACTAATATAAAAAAAATATATGTTTTACAGTTTCACAAAATACCTCTTGTGCCTCTGTGTTTTATTCTTCATCGATAATAGGGCGAGCCAAGAAAAGTGGTCTTTCGGATCCGGAAGCAACTAAAAATAGATAACGCTGAAAATTTTTGTTTTGTTCGCGCTCGTAAAAGTGAAATTAGCACCACCAAAGAGACTTGTTTTCCCAAGTCTATTTAAGTAAATCTCTCGATTTTGTTGTCTGATCAAGAAAACATCACGTGATGTATATTGTTTGGGTTCTCAGAAGAATGAAATATTTTCTAACAATGTATGCCGGACAAATTAAATTGGGAATTACGGCGATTATCTCTTAAACCTTTGATGATAGAAATCCGCTTTCAGTTCAAAATGCATTCAGATCAATTATAGCTTTTAGATACCGCATTTGTTTTGCATGGATCTGTATAAATATTAAAATATAAAACTTAATTTTTTTATACCTTTTCCTCTAACTTATATTTAGAAGCAAATTGCCTGGGTCTAAGAATGACATTAAAAATATTACATTCTTTAAAGAACAAGATTTACCGAGCTATGATACTTTGAATTTTAGCATTTTCTGGCACTAAATACGCTCCTTTCCATTTTCAGAGTCTGAAAACCCTGAAATTTCATAAAATTAAAAGTGTCAAAATTAACTAAGTTTATATTAATACATGGAAATTATTCCAGAGAGAAACATTCGCCTTGCATACAAGATTTCAAATGAAAATCAAATTTCAAAGCAATTGCTTAAGAGGCGCAAAGGCCAACATAGTGAAAAAGATTCCATGCCGGGACTCGAACCATAAATATTCCATCTTGTGCTGCGTTTGTAGCCTTTCCAACATAAAAATAGTGAGAAAATTTTCCAGGCTGGTTATCGTTCCATGTGGTTTAGTCGCTAGAATGGCAATGCGCTATACTGATGGCCCGGGTTCGAGTCCCGGCATGGAATCTTTTTCATTATGTTGACCTTTGCGCCTCTTAAGCAATTACTATGAAATTTGATTTTCATTTGAAATATTCACTAAGTTTTGCTAGTATGCAAATGGCCTTTTTTTAAATGTCTTTCTTAAACATAGGACAATATTTTTCTAAATATAAGTCATCGGAAAAGAGGACCGCACAAAAGATTAAATACCGTAATTTAATACATATACAGCCAGGTTATACTGATTTGAATCAGGTTGATTAAAATCCTGATTATAATCGCTATTTAAATCACTCTAATATTTTTAATGAAAATATTGATTTAAATCAATAGTAAAATCTTTTTCTATAAGAATCTGTAGTTTTGCATTGATTTAGACTATAATAAAATTAAACAATCCACATGTTATTTACATCAAATAACTTACCCTCCAACCCCCCACAAAAAGACACACAAATGGCTACGAACTATTATTATTATTATTATTATTATTATTGTTATTATTATTATTTTACATTACCGATTGTAGCTATTTGTATCTATTGCTTTTTTTTTTGTCCATTAAGAGCACTAACTAAAGCGATTAACAGTATTGATCATAAGAGAGGATATCCCTGATGGGATTTCCAGAACAAAAGTGGCCCAAAATCCATTTGGCAATTATATGGCTTTATTATCAAACCCCTTGTTACCATTATATACATCATTTAACTGCTATTTAAAATGACATTTTTATAATTTCCTTGAGAAATTAATATTTGTAACTTATTTTAAATTGCAGCTGTTTTATCCATTGTTGTGTCACAGGCTGGAAAGGCACAGAAAAGCAGAATAAAGGTAATGAAGGCTGTGAGTCAGAGGCGTCGCGATGGGGGTTATGGGGGAGGAGCCTCCCCAACCAATATATGTGAACTTGGAGTTGGAAATTTCTAGATTTTTGAAAGACTTTTTCTTTTCTTTTTTTTTTTAATTGTAAAGATATATGAAATTTTTATTGTTTTGCTGACTACCTTCCTGAGTTCTGTAACTGTAACAGTAAGCAAGTTAAATTATGTAAATCAATGTTATCATCAGGCGGATTTCTTTGAAGACCAGAAGGAATAATGTTAACTGAAAAAAAGGAAAATGTAATGTCTACTGTAAATGTCTAATGTAAAAAAGGAAATGTCTACTATCATTAATTTCACTATGTGACATTTTGCTCTACCCTATTTCATATATTTATATAGTTTTCTCTAAATATATGCATGTTTTCTAGGTTTAAATCTTGTCTTACATTTACTGTATTGTTTGAAATGGTTTACTTAACTATTCATTTAGCGATTGGGTATCTTATCCTTTGATCTTTATTTTCATTCTCAATGATGCCAAGATAGGAACATAGAAATTCATTTTTTTATTTTAATTATTTAAATGCAAGAGTTGTATTTAAACCTTCATTAAATGAACCAATAATTTTAATTTTTATGTTTTTAGTTTCAGCATTTTTCTTTGGAAAGGAATTTTTTTTTATGTATAAGTATTATTATCAACACACATTGCACATATAATTTTACTTGGAAAATAGAGCATTTTGTTTGAAGTTGGCAAATTTTTTAATTATAAGTTGGGAATTTTTTTAACTCTCTCCCCCCCCCCCCCCTGAAAAAATATCTGTACCTACGACTCTGCTGTGAGTCTACAGATTTTACAGATTTTTATAGCTGATCAATTTTTGAAAGAAATTTCTATGTTTATTTTTAAAAAAAATGATTATGAATTTACTAAAACTTCTTGATAAAGTATTTGGCAAAACATAATCACTATAACATAGTGCAAGGACATAACACCGATACTTCTATTAAAAAAAAAAAAAAAGTAAAGTACTAAATGAAAGCTAAGCTATCCAAATAAATGTAATAAGATTCTTGCCTCAAAAAAATTACAAATTTTTTGAAAAGTTTCCTGTATATACAAAATGCTTTTCATTACAATTATATATGAGCTGACAGAAAAATAATTTTATTTATGTTATTTGAGTTATATTAAAAGAAAAGAAGAAGAAAAATCTGAAAAAAAGAGCTTTTTATTGTGTGTATGCATACGTGTAAACTGTGAAAATTGTTTTTGGAAGTGAAAAATATTCCCTGTTTTCCTAAATTAATTTTTGCAGTAAATAATTTTTTTCAAAATATCGTTCTAGTTTATTTAAATATGATTTATATGTTATCAAACTATTTCCATAAAAACACCCCAAAACAACCTTGTTCCATAATTTATCTTCATTAAGACAACTTTATTCAATATAATAACGTTTACATATAAATTTATCAAAATTTTTACTAGAATAAATGCCGTGTGATGATAAACTTTTTTAAATATTTACATCACTTGGTCGAAATTCAATATCTTAACACTGGGAAAACCCCCTTAAAAATGTGATTTTAATTTAAAAAATCCGATAATTTTGATTAAAAGAAGCATAATTTTTCACTCCCAGTATAGTATACAGCATCTTGAAAAAAAAATATTATATCTAAAAGATATACTTTATATTAGATGTAAATTTCCAATACCTTTTCCTCTAACTTATACTTAGAAGCAAATTGCCTGGGTCTAAGAATGGCATTAAAAATATTACATTCTTTAAAGAGCAAGATTTACCGAGCTATGATACTTTGAATTTTAGCATTTTCTGGCACTAAATACGCTCCTTTCCATCTTTAGAGTCTGAAAACCATGAAATTTCATAAAATTAAAAGTGTCAAAATTCACTAAGTTTTTCTAGTATGCAAATGGACTTTTTTTTAAATGTCTGTCTTAAACATAGGACAATATTTTTCTAAATATAAGTTATCGGAAAAGAGGAACGCACAAAAGATTAAATACCGTAATTTAATACATATACAGCCAGGTTACACTGATTTAAATCAGGTTGATTAAAATCGTGATTATAATCGTTATTTAAATCACTCTAATTTTTTTTAACGAAAATATTGATTTAAATCAATAGTGTTTTTTTTTTCTTTAAGAATCTGTAGTTTTGCATTGATTTAGTATGTAATAAAATTTAAACAATCTACATGTTATTTAAATCAAATAACTTACCCCCCCCCACACACACACACAAAAGGACACACAAATGGCTACGAATTATTATTATTATTATTATTATTTTACATTGCCGATTGTAGCTATTTGTATCTATTGCTTTTTTTGTCCATTAAGAGCACTAACTAAAGTGATAACAGTATTCATCATAAGAGAGATACCCCTCATGGGATTTCCAGAACAAAAGTGGACCAAAATCCATTTGGCCATTATATGGCTTTATTATCAATCCCCTTGTTACTATTATATACACCATTTAACTGCTATTTAAAATGGCATTTTTATAATTTCCTTGAGAAATTAATATTCGTAACTTATTTTAAATTGCAGCTGTTTTATCCATTGTTGTGTCACATGCTGTAAAGGCACAGAAAAGCAGAATAAAGGTAATGAAGGCTGTGCATCAGAGGCGTCGCGATGGGGGGGGGGGGGGAGGAGCCTCCCCAACCAATATATGTGAACTTGGAGTTGGAAATTTCTAGATTTTTGAAAGACTTTTTTTTTTTTTTTTTTTTTTTGTAAAAATATATGAAATTTTTACTGTTTTTCTGACTATCTTCCTGAGTTCTGTAACAGTAAGCAAGTTATATTATGTAAAACGATGTTATCATTAGGCGGATTTCTTTGAAAACCAGAAGGAATAATGTTAACTGAAAAAAAAAAAAGGAAAATGTAAGTTCACTATCATTAGTTTCACTATGTAACATTTTGCTCTACCCTATTTCATATATTTATATCGTTTTCTCTAAATATATGCATGTTTTCTAGGTTTAAATCTTGTCTTACAATTACTGTATTGTTTGAAATTGTTTACTTAACTATTCATTTAGCGATTGGGTATCTTATCCTTTGATCTTTATTTTCATTCTCAATGATGCAAAGATAGGAAAATAGAAATTTATTTTTTTTATTTTAATTATTTAAATGGAAGAGTTGTATTTAGACCTTCATTAAATGAACCAATAATTTTAATTTTTATGTTTTTAGTTTCAACATTTTTCTTTGGAAATGAATTTTTTTTTTTTTTTATGTATAAGTATTATTATCAACACACATTGCACATATAATTTTACTTGGAAAATAGAGCATTTTGTTTGAAGTTGGCAAATTTTTTAATTTTAAGTTGGGAATTTTTTTAACTCTCTTTCTCTCTCTCCCCCCCCCCCCCCCCCTGAAAAAATATCTGTACCTACGACTCTGCTGTGAGTCTACAGATTTTACAGATTTTTATATCTGATCAATTTTTGAAAGAAATTTCTATGTTTATTTTAAAAAAAAATGATTATGAATTTACTATAACTTCTTGATAAAGTATTTGGCAAAACATAATCACTATAACATAGTGCAAGGACATAACACCGATACTTCTATTAAAAAAAAAAAAAAAAGTAAAGTACTAAATGAAAGCTAAGCTATCCAAATAAATTTAGTAAGATTCTTGCCTCAAAAAAATTAAAAATTTTTTGAAAAATTTCTTGTATATACAAAATGCTTTTCATTACAATTATATATCAGCTGACAGAAAAATAATTTTAATTATGTTATTTGAGTTATATTAAAAGAAAAGAAGAAGAAAAATCTGAAAAAAAGAGCTTTTTATTGTGTGTATGCATACGTGTAAACTGTGAAAATTGTTTTTGGAAGTGAAAAATATTCCCTGTTTTCCTAAATTAATTTTTGCAGTAAATAATTTTTTTCAAAATATCGTTCTAGTTTATTTAATTATGATTTATATGTTATCAAACTATTTCCATCAAAACACCCCAAAATAACCTTGTTACATAATTTATCTTCATTAAGACAACTTTATTCAATATAATAACGTTTACATATAAATTTATCAAAATTTTTACTAGAATAAATGCCGTGTGAAGATGAACTATTTTAAATATTTACATAACTTGGTCGAAATTCAATATCTTAACACTGGGAAAACCCCCTTAAAAATGTGATTTTAATTTAAAAAATCCGATAATTTTGATTAAAAGAAACATAATTTTTTCACTCCCAGTATAGTATACAGCCTCTTGAAAAACAAATATTATATCTAAAAGATATACTTTATATTAGATGTAAATTTCCAATACCTTTTCCTCTAACTTATATTTAGAAGCAAATTGCCTGGGTCTAAGAATGGCATTAAAAATATTACATTCTTTAAAGAGCAAGGTTTACCGAGCTATGATACTTTGAATTTTAGCATTTTCTGGCACTAAATACGCTCCTTTCCATCTTTAGAGTCTGAAAACCCTGAAATTTCATAAAATTAAAAGTGTCAAAATTCACTAAGTTTTTCTAGTATGCAAATGGACTTTTTTTTAAATGTCTGTCTTAAACATAGGACAATATTTTTCTAAATATAAGTTATCGGAAAAGAGGAACGCACAAAAGATTAAATACCGTAATTTAATACATATACAGCCAGGTTACACTGATTTAAATCAAGTTGATTAAAATCGTGATTATAATCGTTATTTAAATCACTCTAATTTTTTTTAATGAAAATATTGATTTAAATCAATAGTGTTTTTTTTTCTTTAAGAATCTGTAGTTTTGCATTGATTTAGTATATAATAAAATTTAAACAATCTACATGTTATTTAAATCAAATAACTTACCCTCCCACCCCCCCACAGAAAGACACACAAATGGCTACGAACTATTATTATTATTATTATTATTATTATTATTATTATTATTATTATTATTTTACATTACCGATTGTAGCTATTTGTATCTATTGCTTTTTTTTTTTTTTTTGTCCATTAAGAGCAGTAACTAAAGCGATAACAGTATTGATCATAAGAGAGGATATCCCTGATGGGATTTCCAGAACAAAGGTGGCCCAAAATCCATTTGGCCATTATATGGCTTTATTATCAAACCCCTTGTTACCATTATATACATCATTTAACTGCTATTTAAAATGACATTTTTATAATTTCCTTGAGAAATTAATATTTGTAACTTATTTTAAATTGCAGCTGTTTTATCCATTGTTGTGTCACAGGCTGTAAAGGCACAGAAAAGCAGAATAAAGGTAATGAAGGCTGTGAGTCAGAGGCGTCGCGATGGGGGTTATGGGGGAGGAGCCTCCCCAACCAATATATGTGAACTTGGAGTTGGAAATTTCTAGATTTTTGAAAGACTTTTTCTTTTTTTTTTTTTTTTTTAATTGTAAAGATATATGAAATTTTTATTGTTTTGCTGACTACCTTCCTGAGTTCTGTAACTGTAACAGTAAGCAAGTTAAATTATGTAAATCAATGTTATCATCAGGCGGATTTCTTTGAAGACCAGAAGGAATAATGTTAACTGAAAAAAAGGAAAATGTAATGTCTACTGTAAATGTCTAATGTAAAAAAAGGAAATGTCTACTATCATTAATTTCACTATGTGACATTTTGCTCTACCCTATTTCATATATTTATATAGTTTTCTCTAAATATATGCATGTTTTCTAGGTTTAAATCTTGTCATACATTTACTGTATTGTTTGAAATGGTTTACTTAACTATTCATTTAGCGATTGGGTATCTTATCCTTTGATCTTTATTTTCATTCTCAATGATGCCAAGATAGGAACATAGAAATTCATTTTTTTATTTTAATTATTTAAATGCAAGAGTTGTATTTAAACCTTCATTAAATGAACCAATAATTTTAATTTTTATGTTTTTAGTTTCAGCATTTTTCTTTGGAAAGGAATTTTTTTTATGTATAAGTTTTATTATCAACACACATTGCACATATAATTTTACTTGGAAAATAGAGCATTTTGTTTGAAGTTGGCAAATTTTTTAATTATAAGTTGGGAATTTTTTTAACTCTCCCCTCCTCCCCCCACCCCCCCTGAAAAAATATCTGTACCTACGACTCAGCTGTGAGTCTACAGATTTTACAGATTTTTATAGCTGATCAATTTTTGAAAGAAATTTCTATGTTTATTTAAAAAAGAATGATTATGAATTTACTAAAACTTCTTGATAAAGTATTTGGCAAAACATAATCACTATAACATAGTGCAAGGACATAACACCGATACTTGTATTAAAAAAAAAAAATAAAAAAAAAATAAGTAAAGTACTAACTGAAAGCTAAGCTATCCAAATAAATGTAATAAGATTCTTGCCTCAAAAAAATTTCAAATTTTTTGAAAAGTTTCTTGTATATACAAAATGCTTTTCATTACAATTATATATGAGCTGACAGAAAAATAATTTTATTTATGTTATTTGAGTTATATTAAAAGAAAAGAAGAAGAAAAATCTGAAAAAAAGAGCTTTTTATTGTGTGTATGCATACGTGTAAACTGTGAAAATTGTTTTTGGAAGTGAAAAATATTCCCTGTTTTCCTAAATTAATTTTTGCAGTAAATAATTTTTTTCAAAATATCGTTCTAGTTTATTTAAATATGATTTATATGTTATCAAACTATTTCCATCAAAACACCCCAAAATAACCTTGTTCCATAATTTATCTTCATTAAGACAACTTTATTCAATATAATAATGTTTACATATAAATTTATCAAAATTTTTACTAGAATAAATGCCGTGTGAAGATAAACTTTTTTAAATATTTACATCACTTGGTCGAAATTCAATATCTTAACACTGGGAAAACCCCCTTAAAAATGTGATTTTTATTTAAAAAATCCGATAATTTTGATTAAAAGAAACATAATTTTTCACTCCCAGTATAGTATACAGCATCTTGAAAAAAAAAAATTATATCTAAATGATATACTTTATATTAGATGTAAATTTCCAATACCTTTTCCTCTAACTTATATTTAGAAGCAAATTGCCTGGGTCTAAGAATGGCATTAAAAATATTACATTCTTTAAAGAGCAAGATTTACCGAGCTATGATACTTTGAATTTTAGCATTTTCTGGCACTAAATACGCTCCTTTCCATCTTTAGAGTCTGAAAACCATAAAATTTCATAAAATTAAAAGTGTCAAAATTCACTAAGTTTTTCTAGTATGCAAATGGACTTTTTTTTAAATGTCTGTCTTAAACATAGGACAATATTTTTCTAAATATAAGTTATCGGAAAAGAGGAACGCACAAAAGATTAAATACCGTAATTTAATACATATACAGCCAGGTTACACTGATTTAAATCAGGTTGATTAAAATCGTGATTATAATCGTTATTTAAATCACTCTAATTTTTTTAAACGAAAATATTGATTTAAATCAATAGTGTTTTTTTCTTCTTTAAGAATCTGTAGTTTTGCATTGATTTAGTATGTAATAAAATTTAAACAATCTACATGTTATTTAAATCAAATAACTTACCCCCCCACACACACACACACAAAAGGACACACAAATGGCTACGAATTATTATTATTATTATTATTATTTTACATTGCCGATTGTAGCTATTTGTATCTATTGCTTTTTTTGTCCATTAAGAGCACTAACTAAAGTGATAACAGTATTGATCATAAGAGAGATATCCCTGATGGGATTTCCAGGACAAAAGTGGACCAAAATCCATTTGGCCATTATATGGCTTTATTATCAATCCCCTTGTTACTATTATATACACCATTTAACTGCTATTTAAAATGGCATTTTTATAATTTCCTTGAGAAATTAATATTCGTAACTTATTTTAAATTGCAGCTGTTTTATCCATTGTTGTGTCACATGCTGTAAAGGCACAGAAAAGCAGAATAAAGGTAATGAAGGCTATGCATCAGAGGCGTCGCGATGGGGGGGGGGGGGGGAGCCTCCCCAACCAATATATTTGAACTTGGAGTTGGAAATTTCTAGATTTTTGAAAGACTTTTTTTTTTTTTTTTTTGTAAAAATATATGAAATTTTTATTTTTTGCTGACTACCTTCCTGAGTTCTGTAACAGTAAGCAAGTTAAATTATGTAAAACGATGTTATCATTAGGCGGATTTCTTTGAAAACCAGAAGGAATAATGTTAACTGAAAAAAAAAAGGAAAATGTAAGTGCACTATCATTAGATTCACTATGTAACATTTTGCTCTACCCTATTTCATATATTTATATCGTTTTCTCTAAATATATGCATGTTTTCTAGGTTTAAATCTTGTCTTACATTTACTGTATTGTTTGAAATTGTTTACTTAACTATTCATTTAGCGATTGGGTATCTTATCCTTTGATCTTTATTTTCATTCTCAATGATGCCAAGATAGGAAAATAGAAATTTATTTTTTTTATTTTAATTATTTAAATGGAAGAGTTGTATTTAAACCTTCATTAAATGAACCAATAATTTTAATTTTTATGTTTTTAGTTTCAACATTTTTCTTTGGAAAGGATTTTTTTTTTTTTTTTTTGTATGTATAAGTATTATTATCAACACACATTGCACATATAATTTTACTTGGAAAATAGAGCATTTTGTTTGAAGTTGGCAAAATGTTTAATTTTAAGTTGGGAATTTTTTTAACTCTCTTTCTATCCCCCCCCCCCCCCCCCCTGAAAAAAAATCTGTACCTACGACTCTGCTGTGAGTCTACAGATTTTACAGATTTTTATATCTGATCAATTTTTGAAAGAAATTTCTATGTTTATTTAAAAAAAAAATGATTATGAATTTACTAAAACTTCTTGATAAAGTATTTGGCAAAACATAATCACTATAACATAGTGCAAGGACATAACACCGATACTTCTATTGAAAAAAAAAAAAAAAAAAAAGTAAAGTACTAAATGAAAGCTAAGCTATCCAAATAAATTTAGTAAGATTCTTGCCTCAAAAAAATTACAAATTTTTTGAAAAGTTTCTTGTATATACAAAATGCCTTTCATTACAATTATATATCAGCTGACAGAAAAATAATTTTATTTATGTTATTTGAGTTATATTAAAAGAAAAGAAGAAGAAAAATCTGAAAAAAGAGCTTTTTATTGTGTGTATGCATACGTGTAAACTGTGAAAATTGTTTTTGGAAGTGAAAAATATTCCCTGTTTTCCTAAATTAATTTTTGCAGTAAATAATATTTTTCAAAATATCGTTCTAGTTTATTTAAATATGATTTATATGTTATCAAACTATTTTTATCAAAACACCCCAAAATAACATTGTTCCATAATTTATCTTCATTAAGACAACTTTATTCAATATAATAACGTTTACATATATATTTATCAAAATTTTTACTAGAATAAATGCCGTGTGAAGATGAACTATTTTAAATATTTACATAACTTGGTCGAAATTCAATATCTTAACACTGGGAAAACCCCCTTAAAAATGTGATTTTAATTTAAAAAATCCGATAATTTTGATTAAAAGAAACATAATTTTTTCACTCCCAGTATAGTATACAGCCTCTTGAAAAACAAATATTATATCTAAAAGATATACTTTATATTAGATGTAAATTTCCAATACCTTTTCCTCTAACTTATACTTAGAAGCAAATTGCCTGGGTCTAAGAATGGCATTAAAAATATTACATTCTTTAAAGAGCAAGATTTACCGAGCTATGATACTTTGAATTTTAGCATTTTCTGGCACTAAATACGCTCCTTTCCATCTTTAGAGTCTGAAAACCCTGAAATTTCATAAAATTAAAAGTGTCAAAATTCACTAAGTTTTTCTAGTATGCAAATGGACTTTTTTTTAAATGTCTGTCTTAAACATAGGACAATATTTTTCTAAATATAAGTTATCGGAAAAGAGGAACGCACAAAAGATTAAATACCGTAATTTAATACATATACAGCCAGGTTACACTGATTTAAATCAGGTTGATTAAAATCGTGATTATAAACGTTATTTAAATTACTTTAATTTTTTTTAATGAAAATATTGATTTAAATCAATAGTGGTTTTTTTTCTTTAAGAATCTGTAGCTTTGCATTGATTTAGTATATAATAAAATTTAAACAATCTACATATTATTTAAATCAAATAACTTACACCCCCCTCCCCACACACACACAAAAGGACACACAAATGGCTACGAATTATTATTATTATTATTATTATTTTACATTGCCGATTGTAGCTATTTGTATCTATTGCTTTTTTTGTCCATTAAGAGCACTAACTAAAGTGATAACAGTATTGATCATAAGAGAGATACCCCTCATGGGATTTCCAGAACAAAAGTGGACCAAAATCCATTTGGCCATTATATGGCTTTATTATCAATCCCCTTGTTACTATTATATACACCATTTAACTGCTATTTAAAATGGCATTTTTATAATTTCCTTGAGAAATTAATATTCGTAACTTATTTTAAATTGCAGCTGTTTTATCCATTGTTGTGTCACATGCTGTAAAGGCACAGAAAAGCCAGAATAAAGGTAATGAAGGCTGTGCATCAGAGGCGTCGCGATGGGGGGGGGGGAGGAGCCTCCCCAACCAATATATTTGAACTTGGAGTTGGAAATTTCTAGATTTTTGAAAGACTTTTTTTTTTTTTTTTTTTTTTTTTGTAAAAATATATGAAATTTTTATTTTTTGCTGACTACCTTCCTGAGTTCTGTAACAGTAAGCAAGTTAAATTATGTAAAACGATGTTATCATTAGGTGGATTTCTTTGAAAACCAGAAGGAATAATGTTAACTGAAAAAAAAGGAAAATGTAAGTTCACTATCATTAGTTTTACTATGTAACATTTTCCTCTACCCTATTTCATATATTTATATCGTTTTTTCTACATATATGCATGTTTTCTAGGTTTAAATCTTGTCTTACATTTACTGTATTGTTTGAAATTGTTTACTTAACTATTCATTTAGCGATTGGGTATCTTATCCTTTGATCTTTATTTTCATTCTCAATGATGCCAAGATAGGAAAATAGAAATTTATTTTTTTTATTTTAATTATTTAAATGAAAGAGTTGTATTTAAACTTTCATTAAATGAACCAATAATTTTAATTTTTATGTTTTTAGTTTCAGTGTTTTTCTTTGAAAAGGATTTTTTTTTTTTTTTTGTATGTATAAGTATCATTATCAACACACATTGCACATATCATTTCACTTGGAAAATAGAGTGTTTTGTTGTTTGAAGTTGGGAAATTTTTTAATCCCCCCCCCCACACCCCGAAAAAATATCTGTACCTACGCCTCTGCTGTGAGTCTACAGATTCTACAGATGTTTATAGCTGATCAATTTTTGAAAGAAATTTCTATGTTTATTGAAAATAAATAAATAAAAAAAAATTGATTATGAATTTACTGAAACTTCTTGATACAGTATTTAGCAAAACATAATCACTATAACATAGTGCAAAGACATAACACCGATACTTCTATTAAAAAAAAATAAGTAAAGTACTAAATGAAAGCTAGCTATCCAAATAAATTTTGTAAGATTCTTGCCTCAAAAAAATTACAATTTTGTTGAAAAGTTTCTTTGATATACAAAATGCTTTTAATTACAATTGTATATGAGCTGACAGAAAACTACATTTTATTTATGTTATTTGAGTTATATTAAAAGAAAAGAAGCAGAAAAAAAAAAAAAAAAAAAAAAAAGCTTTTTATTGTGTGTATGCATGCGTGTAAACTGTGAAAATTGTTTTTGGAAGTGAAAAATATTTCCTGTTTTCCTAAATTAATTTTTGCAGTAAATAATTTTTTTCAAAATATCGTCTTAGTTTATTTAAATATGATTTATGTGTTATCAAACTATTTCCATCAAAACACCCCAAAATAACCTTATTTCATAATTTATCTTCATTAAGACAACTTTATTCAATATAATAACGTTTACACATAAATTTATCAAAATTTTTACTAGAATAAATGCCGTGTGAAGATAAACTATTTTCAATATTTACATCACTTGGTCGAAATTCAATATCTTAACACTGGGAAAACCCCCTTAAAAATGGGATTTTAATTAAAAAAATCCGATAATTTTGATTAAAAGAAACATGATTTTTTCACTCCCAGTATAGTATACAGCCTCTTGAAAAATAAATATTATATCTAAAAGATATACTTTATATTAGTTGCAGGGCTTAATTTCTAACAAAAAAAAAAGTACCGGAGCCCTGATATTCTGCAGTACTAACACCATAGCGTGTCCCCTCCCCCTCTCGTTACTCCAATCTGTATATTATATTTCATACATTATTTGCAAAATTTAAAGCATTTTTTTTTCTTTAGCAAAATAAAAATTTTAAATATATCTATCAGCATATAGTTATTTTTCAACTATTCCACTTTTTAGTTATCTCTCCTTGAATTGCAGAATTCTCGGATTAAATATGGTAAGGATTATGATTCGGAACTAGTATTAACACAAAAAAGAAATAGTTCGCCAGCTATGCATTTTTATGAAAAATATGATTAAAATTTACAGAAATTAATATTTATATGCTGAAGAATGAAACAACGTTTTTCAATTTCCTATAAAAGGTGCATTTCTTAAGCTATAATCTATTCCTTCCGCTTTACAATATTTTGTGGTGAGTCCCTGAAAATCAGATTACATTAAAAATTTGATAGCGTTATCGAAAAGATTCAATTCTTTTATAGAAAAGGAGAAGCAATCCTCAATTGCTTCCTATGAGAATAACAATACTACATGGCAATTTTATCTACTTACAAATTCAAGTGACTGCGTAAATGTGCAGAGCGGAGCCTTAAAATGGTCAGCGTTTACGATAAAATAAAGCACTATTGCACTGGGCTCCGGAGCCCTGTATTTATGAGCTCCGGTAAATTCCGACCAATATTTAAATGTTTACAAAAAACAGAGAAGTACCGGAGCTGAGCTCCGGTGGGCTCCGGCGCAAATTAAGCCCTGATTAGTTGTAAATTTCCAACTGGGCGAAAAATGTCCGGACCGGGATTCGAACCAGGGATCTCCTTTCTGAAGCCGCCAGTGCTCTGCCATCTGAGCTATCCCGGACGAATTTGGTGCAACTTTTTCACCCAGCTAACCTTAATAATTATAGCATCTGGTCTGAAACCTAGTTCAGCTCAATAGAACAAATCTCAGGTAATGGAACTCCAGAAATCGCTGGATACGAAATTACACTAGATTAATTTTAACACAAATATTCTAATTGGTTGTAATTGTGTTAAAATTAATTCTCCAATTCTAATTGTGTTAAAATTAATCTAGATATACTTTATATTAATACATTTTGTAATTGGAAATATATTTCTATCATCCGCGGTTTAAGAGATGATCACCTCAAGCTCTACTTTGAATCACCCGGTATATAATTTTATGATATTTTAGGTTTTTATGTCAGTGTTTCTCAGCGGTGTGTCGCGACGCACTGGTGTGCCTTAAGAGGACCTTAGGTGCGGCGAGGAAGGTTTTATGAATTAACAGGAGTATCGTTATGTTAAAATACAGTATTCCATATTTTACGTTTTAGTTTGCAATGAGATTTCAGTGTCAGAAAATTGCATTTATTGGAAGTATATTTCAGCGCTTTTATATTCTTTACAAGAACTAATGCATCCAACCCGTGTTTCACAGATTACAGAATGCATTTTTGTTTAAATTGAAAACTCCAATTTTTTACATTTAATATATTTTTTTAGATTGTCCCCTAAGACCATCAAAAAGCATTTTTATATGAAAAAATCACTAATGCATTCAAGTAACGGTTTTAAATTTATTAAAAGCTATACTTTCGTATGTATTAGCCGTATGTCAGGAGTTAATAGTAAAAAAAGTCACTAAAGCTTTCGCTACTTAGTTTTTTTTTTTTTTTTAATGCTAATCATGTTAGTGGTTTAAACGAGTAGTTTGATTACATATCTGTTAAATTTGTGTTTTATTTATATTATTTTATTGTTTTATTTATTTATTTATTGATGAAGTTTTAATTTTCTTATGGTATATTATTCGGAAACAAATGTTCGACGTATACTTGTGGTTTTAAGTGCAAACGGATTAATCTTTGGTAATCGGGAAATCATGAAAATGGTCTTATGTCTTCAAATAAATTTAATACTTTCTGAGATATATGCACTTTAAAAAAAATATTTTTTCCGAATGGAAAGGGGTGCAATATACAGCTCCAAGTCAAAAAAATTAGAATAATTCATTTCATTTGTATTTGGAATTGCATTTAGCTTTATTTCAGTGTGTAGTACTATTGAAAGGCAAAACAACGGTTGATGTTTTAATAAATTTGAATGTTATTAAAGAAAATTAAAACTGTAAAAGATTAAATTTTGAATGAATATTGCATTTTTGTAAAATTATTTTTATTATTAAAAATATTAAAATACTAAAATAGGTGTTCCAAAAAATTAGAATACTTATAAATTTTACTGATTGGTTCAAGGAGGTTGCACAAACTAAGCATAAAATTAGCTTCTGCAGGACTTTTTCTTAAGTTATAAAAAATCTTGCATCATCATTGTTTTCATTTTGTGTGAAACATGGTCGTTCTTCCGACATAATGGAGTTTACAAAGCATCGTATGATAGATTTGCATAAAGAAAGTCGTAATCAGCAATACATCGCGAGTTACTTAAAATGTTCTAAGCCAAGTGTTAGTAGAGCAATAAAGCATTATTTTAAAGATTGGCATTTTGAAAAGAAACATCTGAATAGCGATCGAAAGCCAAAAACTACTCAGAGAGATGATAGAAAACTAGAGTATTGGTTAAAAAAAAAAAAAAAAAAAAAAGTTTTAGAAGTGTAAGATATTTTTATCGAAAGTGGAAAAAACACGGTGTTGATGTGAGTAAATCAACAACACTAAGATGTCTCCATAAACTTGGATTTCAATCTCGGGTACAAAAGATAAATCCCCTCATGACTATTAAACAGAAAAGACAGAGAGTGAAGTGGTGCAAAAAAGGGCTTTTCTGGGGTCTGGAGGGTTGGAAAAAGATAGTGATGAGAGGGTGTTTTGCGTAACATACAGGGGCGTAAATCCTGGGGGGGGGGGGGGTACGGGGGGGGGTGCAACACCCCCCCCCCCCCCTACGAAAAAATCAGTCGGAAAATTTCCCGTTCGATCGGAAAAAGTACGTTTAGTCGGAAAAAATGGTATTAACCTATAAAAACTTATAAATTGGAAAAATGAAAAAATCAGTCGGAAAAATTCCCGTTCGATCGGAAAAAAGTAAGTTTAGTCAAAAAAAAAAAAAAAAAAAAAAAAAATGGCACGTATAAAAACTTATGAATTGGAGAAATATTTTTGTAGTTTTTAATTAGTAAATAAGAAAAACAAGTTAGAGCGAAGAAAACCTGTAAAATTTTATTCTT
This sequence comes from Maratus speciosus, assembly GCA_963932465.1. Lineage (NCBI taxonomy): Eukaryota > Metazoa > Arthropoda > Arachnida > Araneae > Salticidae > Maratus > Maratus speciosus. The sequence continues at coordinate 302,451,193 of OZ010788.1, forward strand.
AGTCGGATTTTTCCCCCTTGTAGTTTTTAATTAGAAAATTAGAAAAAACAATTTAGAACGAAGAAAACCTATATAAATTTATACTTAGTCGGAAATATTTCGGATTTTATTTTTGTGATTAAAACTATTCAGAAAAACTTTGACTTGTCAAATATTGTGAACTCGAAAACCTCGATATGAAGAAACAAAATATTTATATACATATTCCAGCAATGTTAATTATTATTTGTAACCTTGATATTTTGATCGAAAACTTTGATATTCCGAACTTTTTTCTGTTCCCTTTGACTTCGAGATATCGAGATCCAGCTGTATTTATTTATAGTCGGAAAGTTTTTAGTTTAGTCTGGAGATTTTAAGACATACTGATTGAAGTGAAGAAACTTCGGTTTTTTTTTTTTTTTTTTTTTTTTTTTTTAAATCTAACTTTAATTTTAGTTAGAAACGTGTATCACGGAATTTAAGTGATATCAGATGAAAATTCAAAACTGAATTGCAAACATTTAGTACTTTACCCTATCAAAATCTGGATATTTTCCACTCTACACGAATTTTACCTTTAATCGAAAATAATTATGGTTTTACTTTTTTCTACTAATTTTGTGTTTTCTTTTTATTTTATTAAAAAAATATGTTAATTTTTTTAAAACTTTTTTACGTAATTTTAGATTGATTTAAAAATGTGTTTCAAGAAATTTATATTATACCGGATGAAATTGAAAACACCCAAATACTTTGATTTTTTATCTCGAAATTCCCTTAGTTCATCAATGTTACCAGATTATGTTGACAGCTCCGGTGACAGTTGCATCTAATGAAAGAGCTTTTAGCAGGCTAAAATTTATAAAGACTGCTATTAGATCAACTATGGCTGATGACAGATTGGAATCACTGATGCTTTTGTGTTACCACAAAGAATTAACAGACAATATAGATCTGTCCACTGTTCTTGGAAAATGGGCTAATCGTGTTAATCGTGCTATAAAAGTGTGATTTTTGTTACAAAAGCACAAATAAAATTTAATAATTCAAATTGCAATTATACAACAATTATTCAAATAATATTGTATTATAGTCATTATTATTATTTTATTAATATATTTAGATGAAAATCTTAAATTAAATTTATTCGTACGTAATCCAAGCTTTTCCTGATGATCACAATGTTTAAAAGGATATGTTGAAATTACTTATAAACAAGTTTTCATTTGTGATTAATATTAACACGTTATTGGTATATTTGTTAAGTAAGTTTCTCCAGAAGCAAGACCTATATGTATACACACTCATGTCCAAAATTTTAGCGTATATGACAAAAACGTAGAAAGGGAGTGTTAAATATCTTACGAAATTATTAAATTTTATAGATGAAATTCACAAGATAATTATGACTTCGTGTATCGTATTGAGATAGTTAAATAATTTTAAAGCGCTGATGTCGATTCTTTTCGAATTATTAATAAATTTATCTAAAAATTAGGGGAGAAAGTCTATGATTAATATGCATAGGAAAATGCGGATTGTAATCAAAAACTGCTTTGTTACATAGCGATATATCTTGTTACTAAACGTACAAAATTTGATTAACTTTTATTGAGGTAGGGGAGGTATGATACACTTTTTTTTTACTAATTTTTTACAACCCTTGGAAAGCTATTTTTAAACAAATTTTTCGTGTTTTCTTATAAAGTGACATTTTATTCATTTATTAAAAATATTGTGAATTAAAAAAATAGTCATTCAAAAAATATATCCCAATTATTTTGAATGGTTACTACTGTATTAAATCTCCCCATTACTGGGGAGGATTGATACAGTAGCAAGGGAGGTTTGATACATTGTTAGGTAAATTGAAAAAAAAAATGCAGACAATTCAATTTATGCGTCATACAATTTTTTATGATAAATCTAGAAATATTTAAGTAAAATTTGAAACGAAATGACATTGACATATTTTTGTTTCAGAAATGTTTTTCACAAACATATTTAAACTATTGCTATTATTTAAACAATCCCATTAAAATACTTTTTAGAAAATAAATAATGAAAAAAACCCCTAGAGATCTAGCTGCAAGGAAAAATGAAGTGAACATTGCTAATTTGCAAACAATTTAACATAAATTTATCACATTTAAGATTCCTTTAACCCTTTCAGGAGCAAGCATTTTCAATGCTAAAGTGTTGAATAAATGAATGACACCGGAATTTACCAACAAATTTAATTAGAAATAAGAAAAGGGATATATTTCACTTTCATACTAAATAGAAAATATTTTACTAAAATGCTGGTGCCAATCTGGCGTTTGGGAATTAAAATTAAGTGTTTTCATAAACATACCACCACCCCTGAAATGGTTTTAAAAAAAATCTAATAACTCTATCATTTTGATAAATAAAATCGGGTAGATTTAACGTTTTTTTTTTTCAATTTGCCCTTCGTAAATCATAGAAACATTTTCCCTTTCAGGCCATTTAAACTTTTTCCCTTCTACATGACGAGCAAAGCGAACTAACCATCTATCATTGCACTGCTTTTCTATGTAACCTACATAATGTCTATGAAGAGTCTCTTTGTTCTTCCTTACCAATTTCAATAGCTCTTGCTGTAAAACAATAATGAATATTACAATCCTATATTAGTTTGCAAACTTAAAAAAGCTATTAAATTTCAAATATACAAGTGTATCATTTCTCCCCAGTACTAATTTATCATTTCTCCATATTATGCCTTATTGGATTTTCAATCACTTTGTACAAATACAGTTGCAAAATGGTAATATACTTTCTAGTAAATCTAATACTAACAATGTCTTTTATAAATTAAAAAAATTACAAGATATTATCTTCACAATAAAAAGACTTATGAAAGAAAATCAGCCAGTGAAAAAATTTACATTGACATTCCAAAAACCTTCAAAATTAAAAGAAAAGAAAAGTTGTCAGTTCTTCACTGATTAGTCCAGCTAATGATGGTTTCAGCAAATAAAAGATGCCTTCACATGTGTTAGAATGGCTGTTAATGCCATTTGTTGAGAAAAACTGTCAATGTATCAACCCTCCCCTGCGTCCCCTACTAAGAAATGGATATAAGTTTTGTTCATTCGAAAATTTTCAATCTTTTAAATTTTGACTTTTTTTATGTTGTAGACGTACATCGTACATCGTACACTGGTAACAGGATTCCTTATGCTTAATTCAGAATTTGAATTTCTATCCGGAGTGGAATCTATGTGAATAAATATGCCATACACAGAAAAAATAAAATGCATTAAGCCCTTTATTGGTAAAAAAAACGGGCATCAAATCCCCAGCTCTTCAATCGTCCAGTTTCATCAAATTTTGTACATTTTGAAACAAGATATATCGCTCGCAAACATAGCAGTTTGGAGTTCCAAACCGCAATTTTCTACACATATTAATCATAGTACTTCACCACTAATTTTTAGAGACATACATTAATAATTCAAAAGGAATCATAATCAGCGCTTTAAAACCTATTTGACTATCTCGATACACTCAGTCATAATTATCTTGAGACTTTCATCTATAAAGTTTAATGATTTCGTAAGATATTTACGATATCCTTTCTTCGTTTTTATCATATATGCTAAACTTTTGGACATGAGTGTATATATATATATATATTAATTAGTCGGCATTTTGTTGGCAATAGTACTCGGAAATTTTTCTTCTTGGATCGGAAATTTATGAGTCTATACCCTCCCCCCCCCCCTACGTGACCAGGGGGGTTTACGCCCCTGGTAACATATAGTGATCAAAGTGTTCGTGTATGGCGAATGAAGCAAGAAACATATGACAAGGACTGCATGAAACGATCAGTGAAATTTGTAGCCAGTATAATGGAATGGGCTTGCATGACTGCAGATGGTTCTGGAAGGGTATGTATCGTTAACAAAAGGATTAATTCTAAGATATATCAAGTAATCCTTGAGTATTTCATGATATCATTGTCGGAAGATCTGTGTGGTGACGATTTTATTTTTCAATATGATTTAGCACCTTGACACAGCTCAGTGTCCACCAAGAACTGGCTTAGCCAACGCCAAATTAACGTACTTTCCTGGCCGGCTAATTCGCCGGATTTAAATCCAATAGAGAATTTGTGGGGAATAATGAAGAAAAGCCTGCAAGATATTGCGCCAAAAAACAAAGTTGAGCTTTTTTGAAAGTTTTCAAAGTTGAGTCTGGGTAGAAAACATTGTGACCCACTTGTAGCTAGCTTGCCAAAGCGTGTTCGTGCTGTTATAAAATGTAAAGGTGATGCTACAAAATATTAAAGAATTACCATTTTTCGTTTTATTTCGTTTCTTTAAACACGTATTATTTACAGTGCATTATTCTAATATTTTGAACAAGGTAAAATGGTTATTCTAATATTTTGATTTTTTCCAAGTGTGAATAATTATTTTAATTTTTGTACTATTTCCTTTTATTTTTATACTAAAAGATTCTACAAATTCGTAGATTCTTACAATATTAAGTTTCATCCTGTATTAATTTTTGTATAAGCGATACATAAAAAACCTTTTTTCACAATTCCTTTTTTTCTATTATTCTAATTTTTTGACTTGGATCTGTATAATAGAGTAGACATGTTTGAGGTAGTAATTGTGTAATCCAAATAAAAAACTTATTCAACAAATTTTATAGACTTGAGATTTATGTTACATAAATTTTGAAGAATACATCAGCCATCACTTGTCGTAACTTTCCAATGATTAAGAGAGAAATGGATTTGTTTTAAGTGCGTACACATACTCATCAGAAAATTTATATATTACAGAAGAGGAAAAGTTAACAGAAATAAGAAATGACAGAAGATTAAAACTAAGAAAAAGTCTCAGTCTCAGTTAAAACTTTGAGAGGATACCCAGTTGCAAAAAAATCAACAACAGATATTATATTCTTTTTTTTTTAATTGTATGGTACACGCATTAATCCATTTATGCCTAGTGGTCCATTTTTGGAACGCTTCGAATTTTAATAAGTTTGTATAATTTTCTTCTTCTCTATAACCTGAAAATTGCGTGAAATAATTATCTATAAAAATCTTTATCTGTTACCGAAAGATGACAGCATAAGATGGATATTTATTTGCTTAAAATGAAGGCTTTTTTCGGAGGTTATAGATTTTTCATTTTTCAAGATTGGAAAATGTAAAAAGTAAGTTTATTTTTATTTTTATTTTATTTATTTATTTTTTTATCAATTATCCAAATAAATGTCATAATCTTAGCTTGTAAACGTCTTTGATATACGTATTTTTTTTAATTGCGAAATTATATGTTCAAGCCTATTTTCTATGCATTTTTGAAGCGTACAAAATATAGTGCGCTACGCACGAATGGGTACATATTTTTACTAGCCATTTAGAGGACATTTATTTATGTGAAGTCCTTTTCAAGATCATTATGAAAAAAAAAATTTTAAGCGTCAAATACGATTGATTATTCTTAGTTTATTATTGCTACTACATATAATGTTATTAGTTTCTCTAAAGAAATAAACATATTTTTTTAGTAATTCCTAAAAATACTAATTATAGTATATAATATGCAATTAAAAAGCTTATTTTATATCAATTTAGACAAAACATATAATTATACATATTATACTATTATAAATATTACGCATATTCTCATATTTAGTACATTTGCATTTTATCAAATAAATACAAAAAAAAAAAAAAAAAAAAAAAAAAAAAAAAAAAAAAAAATTAGCGTAATTTTTTTCGGTATTTTTCCAGCTCATTTAGCAACATTTTAAAATGATTTTACCAACAAATTTGAGAAAACAAAAATTCAGGCACAAATGGGTTAAAAAAAGAAAGGGGAAACTACCGCTCCCGATGTGAAATGAACTGTTTTTTAGCTGTGATGGATTATTTCCTTTGCATTAATAAATATATTAAAAATAACATAATATTCATTTCATCTATTTTTCCATCATCATGAATTTAGTGCGACGCGGAAATTTAGGGTTTAGAAGTGCCACGAGGTAAAAAGTTGAGAAACACAGCTTTATATGATCGAGATCTAATTTTTAATTTTCACTGATTTTACTTTAAATTATTTTAAACGAAGGGAACGAAAAACGAATGATTACTTTAAAGATAATCACAGGAAAGCTTTGTAAACGCGATGTTTTTGCAAATGAATTAAACTCATGCGTTATTGGTTTCAACATAATTTTTTAATGTGACGTTTTTTTCCACCTCTAATTTCTAAAACATATATTTTATTTCGATTCAGATTATTATATTTATTTGTATCTATATGTATAGATATACTAAGATTTCAAATTACTTGCATAAAATAGGCAATAAGAAGCTTATATGAATTTAATTTCGACACACAGACATTTTCATAATAAGAGAATAATAAAAACAGCGGACATTTGGATCTTAATATACCGCAGTAATTCGAGGAAACAAATAAATTCAACACTAAAAGAAATATCAATGAAAAAAAATTTCGTAGATTTTTTGGAAATTTATTTCACACAGTAAAGAAAGACAGATGATTCTTAAATAATGTTGCCAGGGGTCCAGCGTAAATTGAGGCTCCAAGTTCTCTGAACACCAGTATTTGAAAGTAATTTCCTTCGCCTTACCTAATGGCTATTCTTAATCTAGGAAAATATAACCCGGCGGAAATATAAAATAACCTCTTTCGAGTTACTCATGATTCCAAAAAGCCTTTTTAGGTTTAAAGAACGATTTATGAAAACAAAGTTTCTTTTGCTGCCACTGATTTGATTTATTTTAATTAAATTTATCTAATAAAAATTGTTTAAATTATTTAAAATTGCTGAATAATTTTAGTATAAAATTACAATCATTATGAACCCATTTAAAGACTCATTCTGAAATGTGTAACCTACAAAAAAGAAAACTACATAATTCTTTAAAAATTTGAGTCAATTTTTACGAAATTGCGCATTTACATTTCGGTGAACTTTACTGTTAACATTAAAAAATAATTATTTGTACAAAACATGTATTTTATACCTTCTGATGGATAAAAAAAAAAAAAGATTTCTTTTTTCAGTTTTTGGTAAATAAAGTTTCATATTTGATATTTAAATTTTAATTTTTATAGAAAAACTGTTCGTTGATGGGATTATAATGAATTTTTTTAATTACTGTTTTGAAAACAGTTTTATTTAATATATGTAAATATACATCGCCAGTAAAATATAACTCAAGTAAAATTGCAAATTGCTTCTTGAATGATTTTGAAGTTATTTCAAATCATTTCTAAGGATTAAGAAATTATGCTTTATTTTATGAAAGTATAATAAAAGTAGTCTACTAATTGACTTTATCATGTATATGCAAAACTAAAATGCCCAATTTTTAAAAAAATTTTTTTCTCTTGCTCTGAAGTCTAATATGGGAAGTTTTTTCTCTTTCTTTTAACCGTAATTTTAAAAATATCAAGTGCATGGTATCCAAATCTTTTGAAAAGGAACTTAGAATGCTCTGCACAGCTTTAAAGAAAAGCAAACACTTTGCTCGTTATTTATGACTTACTTTAGATAACCCAAGCAACTTTAAACACAAGGAAGAGTGCTTTGAAATTTCCGTGGTGACAGACCTGATGAAAAATAATCTTGCTGAAATGAATAATTTTCTACCAATATTTAGTAACTAGAGTTTTCTCTTTGTATCTGAATGCATTTTACTAGAAAAGCAGTAAAAAATTGTACCATGTAATGGCGTTACCCTCTAAACTCTATTTATCTAAGGTAAATAAATATTGCTGTATGCAAAATTTTTCAGATTTCATAAAGAAATTGTTCTTTTCCTTCTAACTAAACCATGCAAATTTTTTAAACATAAATCCAGGCTTTAAAATCTTGTAAGTTTGAGAATTCTAACAATTTCAGACGGCTCAGAACCATCTATCGGCGATTTCTGGAAGTAAAACTAGAAAGCGTACTAAAGAAATTAACGGCGTCACTCATTAATCTCTTGCTTAATAACTCATCATTAATGCTCACTCATTAGTAACTTCAGTAACTTTCACCGCTCATTTACTATTGCGTTTTAAAAACCGTCAGTCCTTTTTAGGACACCGTGTAAGTATCTAACTAAAACAAATATACAAAAACATTTGGTATACAGTGAGCAAAAAAAAGTATTTGCACGCAGACGATTTTTTTGCATAAGTAACCATAGAAAGCAAATTTGATATTATTCTCTTAATTATTCATTTATTTAAATAAGAAGAAAATAAAAATAACTACCCATTTTCCTTAAACAGTAATATTACACATTTAAAAAAAAAAAAAAATTAATATTTTCTCATACCAAAAAAGTATTTGCACAAGAAGCATTGACTGTTAAAAAAGGCATTAAATGTGAACATTATGCAAATGTTTAGCATATCAGTCCCGCAGTACATTAGCCCCGCACTTTAAAGTCACGTAATATATATAAACTGGAGCAGGGATTCTGGGGAGTTTTTGTTCCAATGGCGCCGAAAACGTGTGAACTGTCTGTTGCTACCCGTGAGAAGATTATATTTCTTCACAATTCCGGATTAAGTTACCGAGGAATAGGTAAAAAATTAAATCTAAACTTTTCTAGTGTTCGTTATGTAATTAAGAAGAAAAAAGAAACTGGTTCGACAATAAATAAGCCGCGAACTGGGCGTCCAAGAAAGCTAAATACCAGGCAAAGGAGAGCCATCATAAAAGAATCTTCAAAAAACCCTTTTCTAAGTGTTCGAGAATTGGCTGTTGATATCGCTTCAACGTCGGGAACAACAGTTACAACACAATCAATTAGAAATATTCTTCATGATGCAAATATTCGAGGAAGAGCCCCTCGAAAAAAACCATTTATTAGTGAAACAAATAGGGTGAAAAGACTTGAATTTGCAAAAGCTTATGTCAGCAAACCACTAGAGTTTTGGAAAACTGTTATTTTTTCCGATGAAAGCAAGTTCAATATTTTTGGCTCAGATGGTAAGAAAACTGTATGGCGAAAGCCAAATACTTCTCTTCAAATTAAAAACTTGAAACCAACTGTAAAACATGGCGGTGGTCATGTAATGATTTGGGGATGCATGTCTTTTAACGGAGTTGGCGAAATGGCCTTTATTGACGGCAGTATGAATGCTAAACAATATATTAATATATTGCCAGATCATTTATCTAATAGTGCTCTGAAATTAGGAATTCCTAATTCATATTATTTCCAACAGGATAACGATCCGAAACACACTGCATATATTATGAGGTTATGGTTGCTTTATAATGTAAAAAATCAATTGAAAACACCACCACAATCACCAGACCTCAATCCGATTGAAAATTTATGGCATATTTTAGATGTGAAAATAAGGAAAAAGAAAATTTCTAACAAATCAGAACTTAAGCAAGCTCTTAGGGAAGAATGGCTACAAATCAGCAGTGAAACATGTCACAGATTAATAGAATCAATGCCCAGACGATTACAAGCTGTAATTGAAGCAAAAGGCATGCATACTAAATATTAGCACTGTTTTTAACTTATAAATAATTCCTCTAGTTCTATTTTTATTGCTAGTGTGCAAATATTTTGTTGGCAGTAAAAATGCTACTTTTTTATGTTTTCATATTTTAAGTATAATTATTAAGTCAGATATTAAATATGTTTATTTGTTTTGTAAAGGTGTTGGTATTTTTAATTCTTAGTTGCTTTTTATTTATTTATACATATGCTACAACAAATTTACCTGGTGTGCAAATACTTTTTTTGCTCACTGTATATATTTTTAGCAAAGTCACACTTCGTTTTCTGAAACCACCACCAATTGCAGTTGTTTCTACTGAACTTACTCCAAACATAAGTGTATCTACTATTAAAAATTCATTAACAGAAATCATATCGTATTATTCAACTATCATTCAGCTTTAAAAACTTTTAATACACAAGCCGGCTAGTTTTGTGCTTTGACTACGCGATAACGGTGACATTCTCAAGATCTGTAATCAGAAATAAACTACACTGCTCAAAAAAATTAGGGGAGCAAGCAAAAAAGTGAAGAGAACAGTGCAAGACAGCCATGTATGGGCATAAAATGGATAATACACGTGTATCAATGCGCAATACAGAAAAAAAGACGAAAAAATTTGTAAGCTAGCTTTTATTCTTTAAAAAGATGGTTTAGGGCAACAATTTGGTTTCATGTAAATGATAAAAAAGTATTGTTTAGAAATGATGCAAGATTTTTATATGGCATGTGGTCTCCTCGAACAGCTAAGACTGCTGCACACCTGTTTCCTATGGATGCGATGAGGTTATCGATAAGACTTTGGGAATACTGTTCCACTGCTCAAGAATTGCAATCTCCAAGTACCGGACAGTAAAAGGCGGCCTTGGTCTGGCAGCAATACGTCGTCTTAGTATGTCCCAAACATGCTCGATCGGATTTAGGTCAGGAGAGCATGCTGGTCATTCCATACGCTGTATTGTTTTAGCTTCAAGCATGTTTTCCACAAGACGAACTGTATGAGGTCGGACATTATCATGCATGCATGGAAAAAAAGAAATCACTAATTGCTGCAACATAAAATACGACATGAAGTCTCAGTATCTCGTCTGTATAACTTCGGACTGTCAAAGTGCCATTCCGAATGATATGCAGGCCCGTACATCCACCTATGCTAATTCCAGCCCATAGCATCAACCCACCTCGGCTATAATGTGATCTTTCACGAATAAATGTGGGATTATTTTGAGTGTCTCTTTCTCTCCATGCCAAAACACATAGATGTCACATCCAGACTGAATCGGGACTCGTCTGTAAACAGAATTTGACTCCAACAACGTTGCCTCCAAACTCGATGTTCAGTTGCCCATCTTCTTTGGGCCGCACAGTGGCTTGAGATCAATGGAATACAGACCATTGGCATACGTGCATAGAGACTACCCTGATGAAGCCTATTTCGGACTGTTTGGCTGAACACCCTTCGTCCTGTGGCCTGTGGCCAAGAACAACTGCGTTTGCAGCAGAATAGCATTGCCCGTCCCGTCTTCACGAGCTGTTAACAGGATATATTGGTCATCAGTTTCTGTGGTAGCACATGGCCGACCTTGCCCTTGTCGATGTCTACCATTTCATGTGTCTTGGAATCGATTCCATAGCCTTGCATTGACACTTCTTGCGACCCAAACAGCGTCCGCTACACTTCGTTGTTTTCCCTATATTCAACTGTCCCGATAACACGCCAAGCCATGGATTTCGTTAAATCACATTGTTGTGACATTTTAAAGCCACCTTTTTCTCAAAACACAAGCTGGGCAATTGAATTTTACAACTGAGACAGTGAAACAGATGTTTCTGCAAAATACCGATTTCTACACTTATCTCCTTTTTCTACTTTTTGACGTCATAAACTTTAATTTGCATGTGAAGTTTTTTTTATCTGTTTTCGACTACTCTTTAAATTATGGAGGTTTTATTTTACGTTACTTATCGGTGCAAATAGTTGCGTAATTTTGTTAAAACCATGTGCTCCCCTAATTGTTTTCAGCAGTGTATATTCGGGCATAAGTGCATAAAATTTGATATATGCACTTGATAAGCAAACATCACGACGTTTCTTTACCAATTACATATTTCAAATTTTATGCCGAAACTAGTTTATTCATCATAACAGATCTTGCTAATATCATCGCTATCGTTTGAACGTAACTAGTCAGTTTGTTTATTGAAAGGTTTCTAAGCATTTAAGCCTTTATGCTTACTGTAATAATTTTTAGCAAACGTATTTTATTTTAATAACAAAAAGTGATTTTTTTCTTATATACACTGGTCATCAAAATTAAAGGATAATGAGAAACATTATGCTCACTAAGTCAATGTTGCAACCAATGCCCAATGAGGCAATTATTTATGTCAATTAAATACTATTGAATACAAAATTGCACTTCCGTGCATACGTTAGCGTCGGAAATATGAAAATTAGGTGATTGACAATGGGGTGCGCAATGGACATATGTTGGAATTCTGGTCTCTACAGTTTTTTAAAGTGAATGCGGTGTCTGAGAGTGATCAGTATTCATTAGTTATGGCTCAAAGACATCATTTAAGTGAATGCCAAAAGTGGCGAATAATTGGTAGAATCGAGGGAGGTCAAACACAAATGGAGGTCGCCCAATATTTGAATATCCCTCACAGTGTCATATCAAGAACTTCGGGCTTCTTTTTAAACACTGGATCCGTTGATAGACAGCCTGGTTAAGGGAGTAGAAGAGCAACAACTGCATCCGAAGGCCGTTTTCTGTCATTGTCGGCTGGGAGAAACCACGAAGCGACTACAAGAGATTTGGTTTCAGGTCTTCAGGCTGCCACAAGAAACTCGAATTAGCCGTTCTATTGCTGCACGAAATCTTAACAATGGTGGACTGTATGCGAGAAAACCAATAGTTTCTGTCCCACTCACTTCATCTTCCAAAGGAGCCCGTTTAAGCTGTTGCCATCGTCATGTTCAATGGAGCAGAGAAGACTGTGCTCGAACGAGATATTTCACGGACAAGGGAAGGCATGTTGCGGGTTCCCTTCTCTCTCCAGATCAAAACACGTCTAGAATCAGTGTTCAGACTATATCTGGACTCGTCAGTAAATAACACTTCAGCCCAGTCTTCTTCGCTCCATTGAACATGACGAGAGCAACAGTTTAAACGGGCCCCTTTGGAAGCTAGGAGTGAGTGGGACACAAACTATTGGTTTTCTCACATACAATGCACCCTTGTTAACCCGGTGGAAGGCGCGCGGGGTACCTGAGTCACCCCAGTCTCATAAAAACTTCTATTCTGGAATTCGTATTAGTCCGTCATTATTCATCCCTTCAGTAGCTAACTTTTAAAATGTTTTCTTTCAATAGCACCTGCCATCAGCAGGTGTTTTTCTTTTGTTAGGGAGAAGCAATCATTTCCTGGAAAGCCACCTGCCACTGGGGTAACCTAGCAACCCCGCGCGACCGCATTTTACAGCAATTCCCTCTCATTAGTTTTCTGCTCGCATAGATAGTGGACGCTTGATTTTTTGTTCTTTTCGAAAATGGCAGCTAAACGAAAATTGACGGAATATGAGAAAGAAATGGAGAGATTGAGAGGGCTGCTGGATACTGTTGAAACTTCAGATGAAGAAATAGACTCTGCTAGTGAAGATGAAATTGATTATGAAATTTATAGTAGTCACGACAGTGACAGTGAATTTGAAGCTGCCAATATAAGCGGTGAATCCGATCAAGAAAATGACATTTACGTAGGAAAAGATAAAACAGTCTGGAAAAAAGATAAACCGAATGCAAAAGTGAGAACTAGCTCGTGCAACATCATTATTCATCTACCTAGACTAAAATCAGTTGCATCAGGTATTACGGAACCTGTTGAAAGTTGGGAACTCTTTTTTGATTCCAACGTTATAAAAAATATCGTGGATTGCACTAATATTTTTATTGATAAAATATCTGCAAATTTCCAACGAAGTCGTGATGCTAGAAATACGGATGAAGTGGAGATGAGAGCGCTATTTGGTCTCTTATATTTATGCGGGCTACACAAATCATCCCATACTAATGCAAAGGATTTGTGGAGCGCCGATGGAACTGGAATTGAATTGCTTCGAAAAACAATGTCTTACAAGCGGTTCACATTTCTTCTCAGATGCTTGAGATTTGATAATATAAAAGACCGTGAAGATCGACGTCAATTAGATAAACTGGCAGCAGTGAGAGATTTTTTCAGTGCATTCAATAAAAAGTGTCAAGAGATATATTCAGTTAGTGAATATGTCACTATAGACGAGAAGTTAGAAAAGTTTCGAGGTCGTTGTGGATTTCGGCAGTACATGCCGAAAAAACCGGCAAGATATGGAATTAAAATATTCGCCTTAGTCGATGCGAGGACATTTTATACATATAATATGGAAATTTATGCCGGACAACAACCAGAAGGTCCGTTCAAAGTCGACAATTCACCATCTGCAATTGTAAAACGACTCTGCACCCCGTTATTTGGATCCGCAAGGAACGTGACAATGGACAACTGGTACACAAGCTATCCATTAGCAAAAGAGCTTCTATCAAAGAAACTAACTATCGTGGGAACTTTGAAGAAAAATAAAGCTGTGATTCCTGTTGAATTTTTAGAAGCAAAAACAAGGGAAGTTTTTTCATCTATATTTGGATTCCAAAAGGACGTAACATTAGTGTCTTATGTTCCGAAGAAATCGAAATGTGTAGTTTTGTTGTCTACAATGCATCATGATAACACGATAGATGAAAACTCTGAGAAAAAGAAGACGGAAATAATACAATTTTACAATGAAACAAAGGGAGGAGTGGATACTGTTGATGAAATGTCTACACTTTATTCTACTGCGAGGAAAACAAATAGGTGGCCGATGGTTGTTTTCTATTGTGTGTTGAATGTGGCAGCTATAAATGCGCGAGTTGCACTTATGTCCACCAAAAATGCTCCTCTGCAGTACAAAAGTAGGCGAATGTTCTTGAAAACATTGGCATTGTCTCTAGTTAACCAACAAATTATGAAAAGATCAACTATGTCAATGTTGCCCAAGGAATTACGAGAAAAAATTAAATCTGATTTGCCCTCAACAGAAAGTAATGATGATCCTGATAATAACTTGCCAAAGAGAATAAAGCTTGGTAAAGGACGATGTGCAGTTTGTCCTCGAGCTAAGGACAAAAAAACCACAATTAGTTGTATTAAATGTGAACAATTTACTTGCAAGGATCACTCTAATTACGTCTGTGACAAATGTATGTAAAGTCCAATAAAGGTATGTACTTTTTTTTGAAAATGAGTAAGGTTTTTTTTTTTTTTTTTTTTTTTTTTTTTAAGAATTATTAGTGCAGATATTTATTTAAATATATTCTGAAATTGAAACTTATATCTTAAAAATATATTTTATACATTTTTTATATATGTTTGAAAAAATTTACATGCGTAAATTGCATTAAACTTAAGTTTTTCGGTGGGGTTATACAGGAACCCCACGCGACCAAATGTGTGCTAATGAGTGCGCGCCTTCCACCGGGTTAAGCACTCGTGCAGCAGTAGAACGGCTAATTCGAGTTCCTGTGGCAGCCTAAATGTCTCA
Source organism: Maratus speciosus (assembly GCA_963932465.1). Lineage (NCBI taxonomy): Eukaryota > Metazoa > Arthropoda > Arachnida > Araneae > Salticidae > Maratus > Maratus speciosus. The sequence continues at coordinate 302,466,336 of OZ010788.1, forward strand.
AACCAAATCTCTTGTAGTTGCTTCGCAGTTCCTTCGATCCACAATGACAGAAAACGGCCATCAGGTGCAGTTTTTGCTCTTGTTCTCCCTTAAGGGTGTTCTCAAATCCAAACGGGCAACTTTCTGACATAAGTTTTAATTTATTTTTATTCGAAAATGCATGAAACTAGCTGGTGTTGTTGTTCAGAAACTATGTAGTAATTGAGCTATTTTTTCCATTTTTTTGCAAACGCAAGGTCTTTCAGAAAATAGTGCCAAAATGGGGGTTTTGAACCGAATTTCCGCGCGAAGGAAGAAAGAGACTCAAGAGCGGGCGAAAAACGGGTTTGTCACGTGATCAAAATTCTTTATAACTCAATAGGTAATGGATTGATCAAAAAATGAAAAAAAAAACAGTTCAATTCCAAATCGCTTCCATGGCCAGGCTTTCCAATTTTATACCTTTCCGTTCAAAAATGAATTTGTAAACGTGTCAAAACGTTTTGCGCTTGTAGAGCAGAGCAGTTAAGAACAGCCTTAACCAGGCTGTCTATCAATGGATCCAGTGCTTAAAAAGCGGCTCCAAACTCTTGATATGACACTTTGAGGGATATTCAAATCTTGGGAGATCTCCATTTGTGTTTGACCTTCCTCGATTCTACCAATTATTCGCCACTTTTGACCTTAACTTAAATGATGCCTTTGAGCCATAAATAATGAATGCTGATAACACTCAGACACGACATTCACTTTAAACAACACTACAGACCAGAATTCCAACATACGTCCATTGCGCACCACACTGCCACACATCTAATTTGCATTTTTCCAACGCTAACGTATTCGCGGAAGTGCAATTTTGAGTTCAATTGTATTTAATTAACATAAATGATTGCAGCATTGGGCATTGGTTGCAAAATCAACTTAGTGAGTACATTTTTTCTCATTATCCTTTAATTTTGATGACCAGTGTAAGTATATGATTTTCCAACCTTCAAAATTCAACAGTTTGGAGTCAAATAAATAAATAAAACAACGCTCAGTGATTTAAATTTTGATAAACAATAATTTTGAAGGTGAGATAAAGCATTTTTATCAGATTAAAATTTCTCTGAGAAAATATTTCTCACCTTAAAACCTGTTACATTCACCTACCTTAACCACATTTTTTAAAAGCTTATCATGGACTTTATTTTCCTTTCGTTTAACAAACTATAAACTGCTTATTCAAATATTTTAGTTACGTGATAAAAACTTTGCTCTGCAAATTACACTTTAAACTTCACATATCTACTTTATTCAATGGCTTCTAACGTAATAAGGAGGAAATGGATTTCTTTTCGACTCCGAATTATTCCCCCTGTGCAAGAAACTAATTAAAATAACGGAAATATTTAAGGCTTTTCAAATCCCTTAATATATCATTAGCGTGTCAAGGGTTTTGAACCTTGGAATAACACTACCTATTATAAAATTAGAATAATTATTTTACATGAGCCGTTGCTATGAATAAAGTACAAGAGTTACGTACTTTTAAACATGGCAAAAGACAGGGCTTACAATTCATATGATCAGGGAATTTTTCTTTTCTTTATCTGACATTCGTTCGTAAGAAATAGAAATTATTAAGAAAGCTTTAAACTTACGAAAAGGTAAGAAAAAGAAAAGATGAAGATTCATTTTTAATATATTTCATTTTTTTCTGTGGATCAGTTCAAATACATACCAGTCGTTGATAGTTCTACAATTTCTAGAATAGTTTAATATTTAACTTTTAAGAAATATACTGTCTATCTTACTTATAGTAAATTACATAAATTGTTAATGTAGCATTTTTTGCCTTGTGTGCTAACATTAGATTTTTCTTATCAAACTACTTTACTATTATGGCATTTAAATGCTATAATTAGCTTGAATGTCCATATTTTTACATTAAATTTTACTTTTAAATTTTTATAAAAAGAATTGGAGGAAAAAAAATCATTTAAGATAACTTTTACTGGAAAAAATATCTAATTAAAAATGTATCCTACCACTCTGTTAAGTTTTAACTGAATTCTATTTATGTTTAACTTAAGTTAAAATACTTCTTACAAAAAAGATAATACGAGGATTGGACTTTGCACTGATGAAGAAGCTTTAGAATATAAGAAACAGCTGTATGCACACTTTTGTGCATGCACATTTTTACGGGTGCTATTTAACGTTGTCCTTTATTTCTTGATATATCGGCACAAAGTTCAATCCTCCCATTTTAAATATACTTACCACTTTGAGGTCTGAGCTATTTCATCCGCATATCTTCCTTGGGGCTGAGGGGTTTTGGTACGTTTCATAACTTTTAAAAAGATGCTTGGACGATAAGCATTTTAATATTTTTTTTATTATAGACTTCAAACTGTTCTTATTCATAATGAAGGAACTATTTAAATGCGCTAAAATTTAATATTTAATGAGAAATTATTGAAAAAAGCACATTTTATATTTAAAAAAAAAATTGCGCAAAAGAAAACATCATTTTTTAACATAATATTTTACATAGACTTGAATAAAAACTTACCCAAATGTTGTACAAATATCCGAAAATAAATTTTATTTGTACATAAACATTATTCAGTAAAATTTGCTTTTGTGCAGTTTATTTCAAATAACAAAGAGCAACACCACAAGGTTCACAATAAGTTCGAATTAAGTTCTGATTCTAGATATTTTCATATACTTACTTCTGTTTACTGCTGCCACATATATACTTTTTTCAAAGTACAAGGTTCGTAGATAATATCAGAAAAGACCGGGAACGTATATAGTGGGTATTTTTATAGCTCAGAGACCCCTACAGACACTACAGCTTAGTTCGCTTCCCCGAAAATAGTAACCCGAGTGACACTCGGGCTTAGACCTCAAAGTGTCATTCGCAATTCTCATATACGGCTTTGTAAAAACTCATCAATTTCATTAAGTAAGTAGAAACAAAGGTGTGAAAAATAAATTTAAATAGTCATATTTTACTTCAAATGTAAATTTCTGCGTCTATTAGTTATGTTATTACATTCAATTCAGGGCCGAAACTAGGGGGGGGGGGGGGGCAGAGGGGGCATGTGCCCCGGGTACCAGAACGAAGGGGCGCCAAATGAAGATTTTGTTGTTCGATTTTTCTCACATCTATGTTTAGCACAGTATTGTTAAAATCATCCTGTCTGACGTATGACAAAAACATAGCAGAATCTAAAGATGTTATGGTATAACGATTCTGTATAAAGCGGAATTGTTTTCGATTCCGTTTTCAAGATTTTAATCAATCAATATTTGACAAAGCAAGGGCGAATCCAGCTCACCATTTAGAGGGGGGGGGGGGTCATGGATTTCCTTTTTTTGGGTGGGAGAGTATCACATCTCGTTATGAGAATTTTTTATATTGAAAGCTATTCCCAAATCCAAACTAACTACTTTTCTGAGTTTTTCGCGAAGTCATTTTCATTCGTAAATACAAAAAATTGCATTAATATTCGTAAAAATATATAATTTACCGATTTTGTTCAGATACTAAGAAATTAAAGAGTTTTCCATTTCCTTATAAAGGCAAAGATTCATTCAGAAAATGTTGTCAAAGTTAGCATTTTTAGCCAAGTTTTACGAGTTGACAGCCACAGAAATGCCGTTGCAAGGAAACAATTGGTTGTCACTTCCTGAAATGCAGTTTAAAAAGTCTAACGATTGTCAACGATTAAATATGACAAAATTTTTTATTCAATTTTAGCAGTAACTAAACCGTACACATTGGCAGCTATGTGATTCAGAGCAGCTTGTGATGTTAGTGTCATGAAAATTGCAGGTGTAGCCTCTTCTTTCTGATCAAAGTATCAAATAGTTTTTTTCAATCGAACTTATACCTTTGGAATGGATCATTTTCTTCTAATGGACTGATGACTTTCATTATTATGAAACAGCCATTATAAATGAAGCGATAGGTGAAGATGAAAGAGCAGTCGTAAAAAGTTAGAACTCTGATTTTCTGGTCAGAACGGGGGAAAAAAATGGCCATAATTTTTTTTTAATTATGCCCATTTTTTCCCATTCTGACCAGAAAATCAGAGTTCTAACTTTTTACGATTGCTCTTTTATCTTCACCTAACATTTCATTTATAATGGCTGTTTCATAATAATGGAAGCCATCAGTTCATCGGAAGAAAATAACTTTGTTAAAATTCTCTTTGTAAATATACTTTGCGGTGCCAACATCCATGTTTGTCCCGGGTGCAAAAAAAGGGCTAGTTTCGGCCCTTATTCAATTACTGTATATTTGCAGCGTAAATGTCACCTAAATACAGAATTATAATTCACCTCCTAGATAACTCTTTATATCATATTATTTTGAGACATTTTTCATTCACTGAACAGTATCATTACATCATTCAAACTGCCATGCTATTCTTTAAAATGATTTCCCTGGTAAATAATGGTTTTAATATTCATGGAAGTCTAATAAGTAGTAAGAAGAGAGAAAAAACTGACTATTCGCAAATAAATATTTCAGTAAATTACACTAATGCACCGATTATATGTCTTTTAGGGGACCGTTCGAAAACGACGTATATCTGAGAAATTTGTACAACCGAAATTGTAGTCGGCTAACGTGTAAAATCTTTGACTGTTGAAATATAATTCTGCAATCATACAAATGTAATTTTGCTACTATTTTCGGTTATTTAAGGTGCAATGTATGTTGAAAAAAGTTTAAACATTGAAAAAAAAAAAATAATAATCATTACATCACAATCATAATCATCACAAACAGACAGTAAACATACAAACAGATTTTAATTAAACTAATCTTTAATCGTCGTATGACGTGCCGATTTACTCTGAGACAAAGCAAAGCATTATGTATGGAGTTAAGTTTCTGGAAAGTTTTCTCGCTAGTATTGTGAGAAACAAAAAAATCCCTGCTGACCCGGCCTACAGGCGGAGGTAGTTTTCGAAGTTAAGTATACTAATTTCACCAACAAAAACTAAATCATGATTAGAGATAAACGCACTTTAACAATTTTATTTGGCCGCTTTTGACGAGTTTTTATTTCATTTTTATATAATAGCTGGTTTTAACAGAATCATGCTAAGGCGGTATTCAAAAAAAATACTTTTCCATGCTCAAAAACTCGAAAATTTCTGACACCTTTTCAGATTCCTTTTTAGTAGAAAAAATATGAAACTTGCTGACGTGATTTTTGAAGAGATTTATAAGCGACCTGTGTTTTTATTTTTCGTTCAATTAATTAAAACTTGATTTATAAACAATTATTTTCTCAGTAGGACAATATTTTTCGTTTCTAACACAATCGCTTAGGGAAATTCTGTTCAAAATGCCCACTTTGACATCATTTTTTAAATATATTCTACCTCTATCAAAAAATTGATCATTACGGTACATTATATAGTTTCTGAATAAGAGAATCTACCAATTGGATGTGTTTGAGAGCAAAAATGAATTTAAAAATGAGTCAGAAAATAAGCAGTTTGGATTTGAATACTGTTTACTTACTAGAATACTTAATAAGATGATTTTTTTCTTCAACCGCTATTTATTTTTATTTTATTTATTTATTTTATTTATTTATTTATTTATTTATTTATTTATTTTGCTGTAACAATTGGTCCTATCAAAAACTTGTCTATATAAATATTGTAGACAATATTAAGAAGATATATGATAAATTCACGGGGATTTAATATCTTGTGAATTGACGGAGTTATGGATTATCTTCTTCTTCAACCCCCCCATTTTGTTTTCGTTTTTAATTTTTTTTTCGGTACAAATTGGTCCTATCAAAAACTTGTGAATATAAAAGTTGTAGATAATATTAAGGAAATTTAAAATAAAATTAATTGGATTTGATGTCTTGAGAATTGGCGAAGTTATGAATTTTTTTCTCCCAAAAACCCTATTTCTTGAGCCCTTTGAGCCGATTTTTAATTTTATCAAAAATCTGTGATACATAAATTTTTGGCCCTGCTTTTAGAAGTAATAAAAACTTTAAACTGATTTGATATGCACAAAAATTAAGGAGTTATGGAGTTTTTTTGGTTTTCACAAAACCCCTCCCTATTTCCATCCCCTTGGTCCGATTTTGCCCATTAACGAACTTGACTGAGATTTTATGCCCCTTGATTTTATGTTTCTGGAAGAGATTTGTGCAGAATTGTGGAAATTATCGTGTCATATATCTATATATAAAGTTTTTTACTGAGGGTGGTTTTGGGTTCTAGGGGTCATGATCGGTGTAGATCTGCAAAGTTCTTTCAGAAATTCCAACATAGAGGGGAACGTAATAGGAAGTATTTCATACGAAATCTACCTAAAAAAGGAACTAAGTGTGACGATGTCAAGGCAATGCAGTTCACCCGCTGTCCATTCTTTTCGTCCCACCCCTCTACAAGTTCCACGAACTTGAAATAACCCCTGTAGCATACATGTTCTTTATCTTTCATATTTCCCCAAATATTACTGACAGAAAAGAAAAAAAAAAAAAAAACAATGCTGGAGGCGAGAAAATTCTGGAAAATTAGTTACGTCTTGAAAAAAAATCAGGACGCAAACGAAACATTACAACATTAAAATGCATATGTCTGAATTGGGACCGCACCGAAACGACGTATAAATGTGAAAGGCGTGTAAATGAGATATGTATAAACGATGCTTTACAGTACTAGTCAGATCTCCAGTTTCAGAAGAACAAAAAAGATTCTTATTGTGGTTAATCAGAGTATGCAAATATTAAAACGTGTATGAAACTAGATTTAAAAAGAAAATTGTTTTCGGAAAGAATAATCACATGCTTTTTTTAAAAATTAAACATATATATCACAATAAATTGTAAACTTTTCAGAGTAATAATAACTTTTATTATGAAAATAATCAAAAAATATATTAGCTGTGAAAAACACGTTTGCGCAAAATGACTCTAAAACCAATCAGCAAGCTATCTATATATAAGTCATGTGAGACTCGTACAAAGTTGACTGACATTTATGATTTGAAATTGATCAAATATACATTAATTTTTTCAATTACAAAAAAAAAAAGTAAATTCATGTATGTTTAAAATGCAACTGCGCTCATTTTAAAACTAAAGTATCGTAATTTCCAAGGTATAAAAGCTACGAATAAAAGAGACTTGCTTAGAACCAGAAGGTATGTTTAATTAAATCTTACTTATTCCTTTGTCGTATTTATTTCACTTCATTTATAATATGAGGATGTGAGTTTCAAAACTCGCCTTATCCAGAAAATGAAATTTTGGGAAATCGCGAAAAACCTCTGACTCCGTCCATTGGTTTTCCTTGTAAACCAAGAATTTCCAGTAATATACGATAAAACTAGTTTTTTTGCGAATCGTAGTGCTTTTTCGATGCAGGTTCACCAATAGAAAAGATTGATAGAGATAACTAAATTTTTAAAATTTTAGATAAGGCGAGTTTTGAAACTCACGTCCTCATATATATATATGTATATAAGAGCTCGAAAAATCACATGCCCGACATCAGTGTTGCTACTTTTTTTAAAATTCGATTGGCACCACTTTTTGGAATGGTAAAATTCGCTTTACTTAATGGCAGATTAATTCAGGCGAATTTTACCATTCCAAAAAAGTGGTGCAAACCAAATAAAAAAAAAGTAGCAACACTGATGTTCGGCATGTGATTTTTCGAGCCTTGATATATATATATATACATATATATATATCTTATCATGCTTATGGATTCCATGTGCGGGAATCTAATTTGAAAATCTACTGGGAATTTATTCGGTAAGTTGTGTAAGATTTCTATTGCTATAAATTAAATATTTAACGGGTTGTAGTGTTTTTTTCCATTTCATGCCATTTGATAAAGTTCTGTTTTCATCTTGAGACTATTCTTTTGGATCTATTGGTTGTGCGAGTACAGGAAATTTTTTTTTTCAGCTTTAAGCTTATTTCTCACAGAAAACAACCGATTTGCTTATATCATTGAATTCTGTACTCTTGAAAACGTAATTCAATATATAAGTTTTTCATTTTTTTCGGAATCCATATTCTTCTTTTTTTATTCTTCCTTATTAATTCTTGCAATTAAGTATAAGGTACTTTATTTTATACATACAGTTCTATATTATAGGTTTGTGGCATCCATTTTTATTGTCAATCATTCACAATAATACGGTTTTTGATGATGGTCGGTAATGTTTATTTAATGGTTATATATATATATATATATATATATATATATATAAAATAAGTTTATTTGACTCCCCCTCGCTTATATGCCGGAAATTAAGTAATTAAATAGAAAAATCTTAAACTTTATATGAAAGGTGTATGATTTTTACAGGAAAAAAAAAAAAAACGATGTTTTAAAAATGAGAACTTGTGCATTAAAAAATAATCTGCTACTTTAATTTTAATAAACTTCAAAAAACTATAGTCAAAAGTCTTTTTTTGAGTTGTTCAGGATATTCTAGAACTATTTCATTTTAGACAAGAATTTAATATTCAGCTATTAAAAAACTAAACATGTACGGAAATAGTTTTCTTTTTATAATATTCATATTTTTTTTTACAGTGTACAAGGATTTCATATTTTTATGAGAAACTAGATTATGTTTCATAATGTTGTACGCATATAAATTTTAGAATTCTTGTCGTGTAGGTGATCAATTATTACTTCTGTTCTGAAATTTTATAAAAAGAATATTACAGATTTCTACAAAAGAATTGTTATTTCTCATATGAGATTCGAAACCTTCAATAGATATCACGTTTAGAACAGAATTTAGGTCATTATTGATTGAAATTATTAATAGAGATACATTTTTCATCTGCAAATTTGTACAATACAATTTTGAAGCGTTATGCTGAAATCCTTTTACAACAAATCTCCCGTAATCCTGCAATAATATCAGTTGTAACATACGATAAAAGGGCTGTTGTATAAGCTGGAAATAAAGAAAATAGTTCTATAATTTATATCTAGAATATATTCAACATACATGAGGTATTTCTTTAAATATAGTGTAAGGTGCCCTATTACCGTTCCCCAGTCACTTTTAGGCCCTTGGAAGTTGTAATTTTCAGTGAAAATCTACCAAATTTCGATTTTACATAGACTAACTACCCATGCACATAGAAACATAGGCAGATATCGTACAAAAAAATTTTAACAATGCGAAAAATTGTTTTTTCAAAAGTATCTAAAAAATGCAGAAGAAAAAAAAAATGGTCCCAATTTCGTCCCCCAATGAAATCCAATACGCCGAGGCTTAACTTATAACTAAATCAAAATTTATTTCTAAATGAGTAAGTAATTTAATTTACATTAAAGTAAGGCACAAAGAAATGTACTAATTGTCAGTCGAAGAATAACATAACGAAACATTAGCCATCCAAACATTAGGAAAAAATTGAAAAAAATGTCATGAAGAAGCATTCCTAATTTCGTCCCCGGGACGAAAATAAGAACTACAAGGGGACGAAATTGGGACCACGCTACTTCCCAATATATGACGGAGATTGAGTTCCCGTAAGATGAACTGAGCGTCCTAAAACTCACTGTATGCTACTGTCAGCATCTTACCAAAGTAAAATACATGCAATAAATAAGAAATAAATACTTGCAGTACAGTAAATAACATTCTACAAACGGCGTAATAAGAACTCGGGTCTTCTAAAAGTAGGAAATTCCCTGTCTTTAATTTATGTATGCGTCTTGGCGAACGAAACTTTCAACACTGACCCCTTTTACCTCCCGTCCCCTGTTTCTTGCGTCATAAGTGGCGCCACTTTCGCTGAAGCGGAGAAGTTAAGGGGGACGAAATATGGGCACTTTACCCTATATATTTAATCTTAAATATTAACCTAGAAGAATTTTTGTTAATTTTCTTCCTCTTCAGCTTTTTCAAGCAATTAAAAACAACACAATAAATTTTTTTACCAATTGCAAGCTCTCTTTTCAATATATTAAGAACATTTTTAACTTCGTCAGCTACTAACGAAATTATATGCATTTTTATGAGACCTTTTTGTCTGTAATATGTGCCTGAAGTTCCAATTAAGAACCGATATTGGACCGAAAATCGTTGTTTGTTTCATAATTTTTTATATTGGTATTATATAACAAATATTTTTTTGTATGGGATTTAATTTTAATATGTAAGTAGATACAGCAATAAGTTAAATTTTATTTTTCGATTTACTTAAAAGTAATTTTTTTAACCTATTATACCAACAGTTCCAAGCGGAAAGCCAATCGAGATATATATATTTTTTTCTTATAAAGATCATTCTACAGGAAACTTTACTTTCTGAGCGTAAAAATTTTAATGATTTTTTTTAACCAAAAACTTTTATGTTACTATTTGTAGTTCATCTTTCACCTCTTTTAACCACTTCACCGGCGACAGGTATAGGGAAACAGTTCTTTTACCCCCGACTTATCTCGGGGCAGCCGGTGAAGTAGTTTTAATATTTATGTAGGTGGTCGTATTGTCGTCTCAATACTTGGGGCTTTTATTTTCTAAAGATTTAGAAGGGTTAATTTCGTTAATAAAATCGTAGCACAGGATACAAATGCACAATGTTTTGTTTTATAATGCCATGTCTATTTAGGGTAGGATATGAAACTTGAAGAAAATATCTGCAAAACCTTATGTCGATGAAATAGGGCTGTCATTAATTTTGAAAACGTTACACTTTTTAAATTTGTATACGACCCGTGGATCTAATAATTTATAAGTAGAAAACGATTCTCCGTGCTCTGAAAAGTAGAGCAGTAAAAATTCCATTAATTTACGAAAAAAATATTCAAGTTAAAACATTGAATTTTCAGAAATTTCAAAGCTTTCAAGGATTAAAAAGGGGTTGGCGATATCGGAAAGCTCCGAAATTGCAGAAAATGCAATGAATCATAATTCGGTGAATTTTGGTCGTAGAAGAATGGAATTTTTAACACTGTATTTGTCAGAGCACGGAAAATAGTTTTCTGCTTATAAATTATAGAACCCAGGGACCATTAAAAAATAAAAAAAAGTTTAATTTAAAAGAAAAAAGAGTATTTCATCCACACAATTTCATTCTTACCTTATTTTGAACACTTTTGCAATTCACATTGGCCTCGTATCTGCAATGGGTATCAAATTAAAGCGTATTTTAATCTTTTTGGTAAAACCTGTACTTTTAATGTGTATTACTTTAATAGTACTTTGCCTACTTTTTAACGAAATGCAATCAACAGAGTGAAAATATAATGTACATGTAATTAACAAATTTAATTTTACAAAATAATTTTATTAACGAATATGCTTTTCAACTAAAATTTAAATATAAATTTATATACATGATGATTATGATTGGTGAGCTCATATTGTATTTGAAAAATTAACTTTTTCATTGAAATCAAATTTTTAATAAAAAGCGTTAAGAAGTAAATGAATAAAGAAAAGTATAAAACTCTCTCGCTGTTCCTCTTTTCATTTTCTAACTCTTATATCTATACAGGTTGTCCCAACCAGATCGCCCAAACTCTGCACCACAGTCAGATTCCTCGCTTGAAGTGCATAAAATATGACCGAAGAACTATACCTCTACGACTTATAGTTTTCGAAAAAAATGCGAAAGGAAAGTGTGACGTTCCTCCTCTGATCAAAATGTACCAAACTTCGTATATAGTACATTTACGTATATGCTTATTAATTGGTTTATCAACTTCCAATGGAGATATTCATATTTCCAAGGAAGCTGTTTTTTCCTTGCACCGGATATGACGTCAAACCTTTCTTTCGCATTTTCTCGAAAACTATAAGTCATAGAGGTATAGTTCTTTGGACATTTTTTATGTACTTCAAGCAAGGAATCTGACTGTGCAGAGTTTAGGCGGTCTTCATCGGACACTCTGTATATAGGGTGAAAAAATATATGTGTAATAGATGACAACATTTTAAAGGCAATCTCTCACTCTTTATTATTTATTTATTTATTTATTTATTTTGTGTGTGTGGATTTTAGAATATTAACAAGCTACAAATGTTTTAAGGGGACGAGGGACTTTCAAACTCATTTTTTTTTATTTATTTTTTAATTGCTCCTTAAATACTTTTCAAGCGCACACTATATGAGTTATGGCTTATATTTATCACACAAGAAATTAAAAAAAATTATTGCAGAAAAATAAAAAGTTTTCCCGGATATTTTAAGCGTTATGAAGAATTTTTCAAAATGCCCCATACGCACATGCCATATCAATTAAAATGCCCATTTTTTTTTTTTTTTTTTTTTTTTTTTTTTTAAATGCCAGTTTGGTTTACATATACAGATGAAACCGTGCATCAAATTTTATACGTTTGAATACAAAGGTAAGAAAAGAAATATTTTCTAAATTTTATGAAAGTTTCAGCATTTTTCCATCATATTTCTGCACTTAACTGCCTTTGCCTTTTCCAATTTTATTCAGTTAAAAAAAAAAAATAAATAAAATAAAAATAAAAAAAACTATGCACAGTTTTATTTATATATATAATCCAAACTTGCGTAAAAAATATTGGAGATTTTCATTGATATGGAATGCGCATGGGGCATTTTGAAAAGTTCTACGTAACGCTTAAAATATTCAGGAAAATTCCTTATTTTTCTCCCAATTTTTTTTTAAAATTTCTTGTGTGATAAATGTATGCCATAATTCATATAGTGTGTCCTTGAATAGTATGTAAAGTGCAATAAAAAAAAAATGAGTTTGAAGGTCCTTTGTGTCCTTAAATAAACAAGTATTATTAAATTCTCAATCTCTGCATTAAATATGAAAAGAATACTCAACTTTTCTTGCGATAATAAACTTTTCAGAAAAAGTTTATCATAAAATTAAAAAATGAAGAAAATGAAACATTTAAAAAATAAATTCCACTACTAAGTCGTGGTCAAATAAATAAAGGAAGTGTTTCGCAAAAAATCGTTTATAGTTTATAAATTGCTGTATTACTAAATATATGTCGAACTAAGCTTTTAAATACAGTAGAACCTCTTTTATCCGAAACTCTTTTAACCGAAACTCTCGATTAACCGAAATCCATTTTTAAAGCTTTTTTTTTTTACTACCATATTCTTTGTGTGCAAGCGGTCCTTTCCGAACTACGAGTACATATAAATATTTTCGATCTCCTTTCTTAGAGTTCCTTTGAATTTAACTTGAGCTCCCGTAAGCTGCGGAATGGAACAAAGAAAACGAACAAATTAGCAATTCTGGAGCTTTTGAATGTTTTGCAAAATGTTTGGCATGGCTGGAGCAGCAGAAAGACTGTGATACTCGTGAACTAATAATATTAAAAAACTCCGTGATAGAGCTTCAAAGCAAAGGCAATCGAAACTACGATAAACAAAACATTTTTTCAAACCTTTGTGATATATGTAATCTTAATTTCACTTAATTTCAAAATTAAAATTCATGTAATTTATTCTTGTTTTTATTTTGCTATTGTTTTATTTTTATTAAACACTTGTTACCATAATACGAAATATTGCATATATTTCTCCTTAATCTTAAAATTGAGGCATTCTCGATTATCCGAAAATTTCGTTTTTCCGAAAGATGGTCGGTCCCAATTACTTCGGATAATCGAGGTTCTATTGTATTATGAGTTAAATCTTTTTTGTTTCCTTATCCTTAGTTTCCTTTTTTTTTTTTGTTTTTTTTTTGTTTCCATTTGAAAGTTCGTCAAAATTATTTTTATTGTGATGATACATACAAACGTGCATGTATATATTTGTGCACACTGTAAAAAAAAGACAAAGGTTTCTTATTCTAGGAAAATATAATATAACCCAGGAACTAAAATAAATAATGACATCTTCCGTGTAACCCATGATTCCCTTAAAGCGTTCTTTATCTGTAGAAATTTTAGAAACCAATATATTTTCGAGACATAAAGAAACATTTATAAAAACAAAGTTTCTTTTGCTGCCATTGATTTTCGGAAATGTTTCCAAGTAGCTTTTATAATGTATTAATCAGTTTTCTCAAACAGGAATATCAGTTTTTAGGATGTTATCTGTTCTGAATTAAAAATTTCCAGCTGCATAATTGAATTTATACATGCAAGAGTGACAAAATAATTAGTTTTAGTGTTAATGTTATTTCTGTTATTTTATCATTTTTGTCTGTAAAACAAGTTTTGTTGAACATAAAAATGTTTACTTGAGAGTTCATAGCATCTGAAAAACTTATACTTTGAGTTGAAAAACCTGATTAATATACCGTCGATCGCTACTTTGGTCCTTGCGTACTTTGGTCCAGCCCATACAAAAAGATTTTATTCTTTGTATTGAACAAACAGTACAAGATAATTTGGAGTTTTTGCCCTTGAAAAATAATTTATACCCTACTATAGGGTATTTGAATAGTTTGGGGGTAATTTAAATTTTTTTAATGGCAACACTGAATGTGTTTGTAAACAACTGTTTTCGTCTGTAGATTTTAACTCTCCGAACTTTCTATTGTGAAACAGTCTTGATAAGAGCTATAAATAAAGTAAGTGTCAAAATATTACCTTTAGTAACCTGTAACCCATGTGTGAGCATAATTTTTCCTTTAACTTTTTATTTTGGCAGAAAATGTTTACGTTTTCATAAAGCTAGCATGAAAACTTGTATTTCGGGACTACTTTGTGCCAGGCCCAATTACTTAGAAATGCCTTTTATACAACCAAATCTCTTAAAACATGTTTTATGTAACGTTTTTTCAAATGTTACTGTTACATTAATTGAAAGAAATTAAGTTGAAACTGGTGTGAATGAATAAGAACAAAAGAACTTCTTAAAACACCATCAAAAACTTTTAATTGCGCGCGGCCTTTCGAAAGATCCGAGTCTTTCTTCGTCAGGCACAAAAAAGACGTGCTCCTACTATGAAAGCATTTGAGTCTTGCTGCTGCTTTCATAGTAGAAGCACGTCTTCTTTGCGCTTGACGAAGAAAGACTCAGATCTTTCGAAAGGCCGCGCGCAATTAAAAGTTTTTGATGGTGTTTTAAGAAGTCCTTTTGTTCGTGTTACATTAATTGTTTTTGTTCTACTTGCTGAGGATAACATGACGAAAACTGTTTCTCGTTTCTTTAATATTAACAATTGCTCAATTGTGTTTAAATGTAAAAAAAAAAAAAAAAAAAAAAAAAAAAAAAAAAAAAAACATTTGTTTATCGGGTTTGCAGTGTTAATTTATTATAAAATGCTATTGCAAGGCTTTTCCATGAAAATGTATTCATTTTATAAGGAACTAAGTGAATGGACAAAAGAATCCCCTAGCAGGGGCTACTTTGTTCCAAAACTTTAAAAATAGTTAAGAAATAAAAAAATCCCTCTTTAAAACTACGCTTTAAAACTTCATTGTTTCATATTAATTGTTTACAACTCCATTACGACGTTGAAAAATCACATATAATATTTTTTAATAATGGAAATGTGAGTGGAACCAGGGAAAAGTGGCCCAAAGTACCGTTCGACGATACTATAAAAACTATTCGGAAACGTTTCCGAAAATCATCAACGGCAATAAAATAAAGTTTATTTTTATAAAAGTTTCTTTAAATCTTGAAAATACATTGGTTTGCGGGTTTTCTCAAAATAAAGAACGCTTTTCGAAACCATGAATAACTCGGAAGAGGTTATTGTATATTTTCGTTTGTGGGTCAGGTTGCTGCAGGTATTTGAGGGCAAAATAACGCCTGCTTTCAAATAGGAACAGACACTACAAATACAGCATTTTTTTTTTTACATTTTTACATTGACAGGTGACTACATACACAATGAATGACATCATTCATTGAAAACACCGCCAGCTGCAATAACCACCTGTACACACTGTCGAAACGAATTGTATGCAATAACCAGATGGGCATTGGGAATGTCTGCCATTTCATACACAACGGCTGCCCTTAGAACCGCGACTGTGTTCTGTGGATAACTATTAAAGTCCTTCTCACCCACACCCCATACCCATCGAGTCAGTGTCTGAGGAGCTAGAGGGCAACAAGTTGAAGATGACATGGTCATGGCAATTTTTGGTCATCCATTATTGAGTTGTATGGGCTGTATGATATAGTACAGAGTCTTGTGAAAAACGTACGGCCTCCCGCGTGCTACAGAAGAAATCCAGAGCTTTAATAGCTTGGTATAAGCAACGGCGTTGACTCTGGCACCCCGAAGAAAAAAATGTGGAGGTATCAGATCGTCTTCGCTGCTCACGACCCCCCAAAATCATCAGTGAGGCTGGACATTTTCTGTGCACGATGATCGGAACCTCTTAGGGTATTTTATACAGTCACCAATCTTTTTTTTGTTCACTTTATTGACCTGGACAAAGTTTTCCCCATCAGATGGAAACAACAGAATTCCTGGCTCCCCTTGATGTTTCAGCTTGTTAAGGAAGCGCTTTGCTCAGGTCATGCGGTTATCCCCGGTTCTCTCGGAAAAGAAGTGCTTGCTCCTCATCACGTACGATCTCTAATAAAAGTCCTCGTGAATCACACATCTGATGGTGGCCTCATCAACCTGCAGCTCCCTTGCGAGTACCCTCATCAACTTCCTAGGTTTTTCATCGGCACGACTAACAAGTTCCGGCGACTTTATAATGTCGTATAGCTGACAATGACGTTTCCTGAATGTAACGTCTGCCACATCAAACCTGGCAGCCTTCAGATCGCTCCTTACTTTAAAGACGGATGACCAGGTGAGGTTCAAGAATGCGGCAACATCTAAATCGGAGTGTTCTCCAGCCAATGAGACAACGACAGCATGTTTCTTCATTTGCGTAGTTAGTCTTGGTTCTGACATACTTACATGCAACGGAAATTTTTTTAACTATACCGGGTGGCATTTCACCTATAATGTATATTCTCAAATACCTGCCGCATCCTGTATTATATTTTCCTATAATAAAACACATATTTATTTTTTTATGCAGTGTGTGCACGAAATGGCTGGAGAATTTTTATTTTGTTAATGTTTATGCCTCTTGCAGTTTCATTAATGTGAAAAAAAATTTTTTTTACTATTTTTATGAAAATACACTTTCAGTTACATTTATTGTTTTATCTTTGATATACGTTGCACATGAAATTAAGATTAGTATATTTTCACGCGATGAAAAAAAGGCCGTCCACAAGAGATGTCCCTTGCATGATTTTTAAAGCCAAGGACGTCTGGAAATTCATTTCTATTGTTGGCGTGCAGTTGAAATTTGGGCACGAAATTCTGTCATCGCTCTCATTTCACTACATATACTTTTCTTATGCTCTCAATGAATATATAATTATTTTTCATTCAACGTTTATATTTCATTTTCATGGGAAGTACCAAATACTAAAGAAATGTAAATTCAATTGCAGGATTTTCATAAACGAAAAATGAAACAAGTACATGTGATGAAGACAAAATGATCAAAGTATTTATTTTCATAGCAAAATTACTTTCTCTAAAGCATTCTACTCACACAAATACATCATACAGGGTGTTCCCACTTTTTGTTCTCCAATAGCTAATTCCTAAACTGTTATATTTAGAGATCGAACTTTTTTTTCAAATGGTGTTCGTCACATACCAAAAGTCATTTACATAAAAATAATAAAATTATTTTGACGTAATCGCTTCGGGACAAGTGTCGGATGATTTTTTGAAGAAACTTTGCCCACAACACTTATCTAATAATATTCAAGCTGCAATTGGCGATGAATTGGACAAACTTGCTGTGTTTGCACATAAAGTGTCGGAAATCGGTGTACCATATAATGATACCACAATTGAAGCAATCTTTGAAAGCAATGAAATAAAAATTCTGCGTCTTTAGATTCCTGAGCGCTCTAAAAATCCAAATGCATTAACAGCATCTTATTCTGAAAATCGCTCCCTTTTCTCACATTATAGTAGAAGAGACAGTTTTTTTAGGAACCACAGTAGGTCCAAAAACCGCAGGCATAATTCTGATATTTGCTATTATCATTCACGTTTTGGCTCTCGTGCTTGGAAATGTAACAAAACCCTTTCTTTTCCCAAAGCGAGAAACGACATGAACAAAGTAGCGGCATGTGATCGCATAAAACCATACCATAGTCGCTTATGCATTTACAATCCAGTAACAAAGAACAATTATTTATTTGATTCTAGGACAGATGTCTCTGTAATACACACCATCAACTCAAATCCATCAACTTTTTGTCTTTTTGCTGATAATAATACTAAAATAGCCATGAACAAAAGCTAATTGAAATTGAGCTTAATCTTCGGTGAAGTTTCAAATGGGAACTCACCTTAGCTGATTGTTAAGCGCCCCATTATTGGATTAGACTTTTTAGCCCATTTCGTGTGTTTAATGGATCTTAAAAATCACTGTCTTACTGATCCAGTAACGGAATTAACTAGTAAAGGCCAGTTTATCAAAAACATATTTACATTAGGGAAAAGTAGCTGTAAGGATTCAAATGTTTATAAAATTTGGAACTAAATCCCTAACCTTACACTCCCCCAGATTTTAATAGCAAAATTATTCATAATATTTACCACTTACTTGAGAACGGAAGTACAGCAAAAATCATTTATATTAATTCTCATTTATATATTTATTATATGTATATATTTATGAGCTTACACCCCAATTAATTCCTATTAGTGTAATTTTATTTTATATTTTTAGGGTTTCGTTCATCTCACGAAACCCTATTCGTCTCGCTCCTCTGTCTGTCTGTCCGTCACAGAGCCCGTTCTCAGAAACTATACATGTTGGAGACATGAAATTTTGGGTACTTATAGCTGAACACTAGGGTGGAACTAAAAAACGAAGTTTTGAATTTTATATTCTAATAGTGATTATTTTTTTCCTTTTTAACTCCATAAAAAGAAAATATTTTTCTTTTAATTTTAAAATGATATTTTCCGGTTCCTCAAAGCGCCTGATTTTCCCTAAAAAACGAGAAAAAGCCAATAATTGCATGAAAAGTTTTTTAAACTTATTGTTAAATTTATATTTTGCAAAATTAAATTAATTAAGTGTTAATGTCCTGTAATAAAGAGAATAATTTAGTTTGAGTGCCTTAGAAAAGTTAGCCCCACTTTATTTGACTTTTGCAGAAGCCAGCGTCGTGGGCGTCGGCTTTCATTGTCTCTGATTTATTTGGCTGCGACACATAACAAGTTAGTCCGATTTAACGTGTGTTAACAGTTTCTTTAATTATTTTTCAATAAACATTCGGTGTCAAAAGTGACAAAGTCTGTTAACGTACCTAAATCTAGATAATTGTTGAAGTGTCCTGTATTTCGTGAATCAAAACAATTAAAATTAGACTGTCATCGTTGACGAACATATGAAGATGTTATGAAACATCATTTTGGGGTTCAATTTAACTTAAAATCTGACAGTTGGAATCTAGTACACGCTATTTATAAAATATCTAAAGCTGTTGATGACACAATTAAAAGTGTATTGCCGAGACCTTCAATTCCAACGGTTTCTGATACACAAATCATAAAAAATGATTAGAGACTAGCGCGAGAAATGTCAAAATTTGAAGAAAAATATTAAGATTAGAAAGAATAATCCCACATCCAATATAAAATTGCAAAATGCTAGGTAATCCTGCAAAAAACATTTCTTTGTGTAAAAGCACTAAATATTATTGTGTATCAGAACAAGAACGTTTCTTTCTCAAAGACCAAAGAGAGATGGGGTGATGGCAATAGGATCAATAGATATAAAATATACAAAAAATGTGTAGCAAGACTGGAAAAGGAAATATCAAGGAAAAAAGTTATTTTAAAACAAAAAAATGATGTTTTGATTGAATGATCGTCAAGTGTAAAAAATAGTTCGGAAGAAAATGGTTCAATCGGTTGTTTTTCAAAACCTGAATTTGATAATCAACAAGGTGAAAGAACAGGAGTATTAGACAGAACTGCAAATATTATTGCAAATGGCACCTTAGAAGATATGGGTATTTGTGATGATAATAAAGAAAAGGTAACTGAAAGAAGGACTTGAAGACGATAAAGAGAAAATAAAAGGAAGAATTTGAAAGAACAGGAAAGACGAAATGAGTTAATTTTAAAAGGTTAGTATTTTGATGGCAGAAAGGATAACACCATGATAACTGAAGCAGAGCGAAAAAAGTATAACTAAGAATCATTAAAGACGAACACCTGGTCTTAGTTCAAAAAGCAGGATAAAAATATATTGATCCTATTTCATTGACATCTTCTTCTTATATTAATACAGCCACTGCAATTTTGGTGTATTTTCAAAATAATACTACAGACATTTCAAGTTTGAAAGTTATTGGGTGAAACAGAAACGCCGTTAATGCAGGATTCAAATCTGGAGTTGTTAAAACATCAGAAGCAATACCCTAAAAACTTTATAATTGATAATTTGATTATTACATGCAAATGAACTTTTTTCTTAGATACTTATTTCAACATCTTGCTGGAAAAACTACGTGTACAAAAGGATTTTCTGGACCAGTAGGAGATCGACTTGAAAAAATGCAAACATATTGAAATTATAGACTATAAAAACATTGATCCTATCTTGACGGACTGATCGGATAAAGAACTTAAAAAAAGTACAAACAGGGGATACATCTGAATTTTAGATTTTCCTTGTCATACTCAAACAGTGGAAATGTGTGTCAAAATTGTCCCGCGAGTTGTGTCAACCGTCTTTAAATATTAAGCAAAAGATGGCTTAATCTTGGAAAAGTTGAATTCCCACAATGTAATGACAAAGTCTGCCTAAAAACACAGTAGGTTGAATATGCAATTGAATTAATCCATAACAAAGGGAGGTAAGGAGGGTGGATGTCGATATTTAACCACCTCCTCGTGATGACTTCTGGATAGTATTTGCTAAATAAAAGTAGATATGAGCTAACAGCTACGTTGTTTACTTTAAGTTACTTTATACTCAAATTTCAAAACTTTGACCTCCTTGAGGAACCGGAAAAACTCCTTAATTTAAAAAAACCTTTTCAGCCAAAAGTTTAGACATAAAAAGGAAAAAAGTTTTCACTATTACAAATTAAAACAAAAAAGTTTTTTTTTTACCCTATACTTAAGTTCCACCCTACTGAACACCTCACATCATACGACAAATCATAAAATTTTGAAAAAGTCGTACATTTAACACTTTGGGCTCCCGCATGTGTATTTTAAACAATTCTTTCTAAGTGAGCTCCTAATTATGTTGGAGACATGAAATTTTGGGTACTTATAGCTGAACACCTCACATTATACGACAAACGATAAAATTTTGAAAAAGTCGTATATTTAACCCTTTGACCTCCCGCATGTGTATTTTAAACAATTCTTTCTAAGTGAACCCTAATTAGGTTGGAAGAGTGAAATTTTGCATACTTATAGCTGAATACCTCACATCAAACGACAAATCCTAAAATTTTGAAAAAGTCGTACATTTAACCCTTTGCGCTCCCACATGTGTATTTTAAACAATTCTTTCTAAGTGAACCCTAATTAGGTTGGAGGAGTGAAATTTTGCATACTTATAGCTGAATACCTCACATCAAACGACAAATCATAAAATTTTGAAAACGTCGTACATTTAACCCTTTGGGCTCCCACATGTGTATTTTAAACAATTATTTCTAAGTGAACCCTAATTAAGTTGGAAGAGTGAAATTTTGCATACTTATAGCTGAATACCTCACATCAAACGACAAATCCTAAAATTTTGAAAAAGTCGTACATTTAACCCTTTGCGCTCCCACATGTGTATTTTAAACAATTCATTCTAAGTGAACCCTAATTAGGTTGGAGGAGTGAAATTTTGGGTACTTATAGCTGAACACCTCACATTATACGACAAACGATAAAATTTTGAAAAAGTCGTATATTTAACCCTTTGACCTCCCGCATGTGTATTTTAAACAATTTTTTCTAAGTGAACCCTAATTAGGTTGGAAGAGTGAAATTTTGCATACTTATAGCTGAATACCTCACATCAAACGACAAATCCTAAAATTTTGAAAAAGTCGTACATTTAACCCTTTGCGCTCCCACATGTGTATTTTAAACAATTCTTTCTAAGTGAACCCTAATTAGGTTGGAGGAGTGAAATTTTGCATACTTATAGCTGAATACCTCACATCAAACGACAAATCATAAAATTTTGAAAACGTCGTACATTTAACCCTTTGGGCTCCCACATGTGTATTTTAAACAATTATTTCTAAGTGAACCCTAATTATGTTGCAGGAGTGAAATTTTGCATACTTATAGCTGAATACCTCACATCAAACGACAAATCATAAAATTTTGAAAAAGTCGTACATTTAACCCTTTGGGCTCCCACATGTGTAATTTAAACAATTCTTTCTAAGTGAACCCTAATTAGGTTGGAGGAGTGAAATTTTGGGTACTTATAGCTGAACACCTCACATTATACGACAAACGATAAAATTTTGAAAAAGTCGTATATTTAACCCTTTGACCTCCCGCATGTGTATTTTAAACAATTCTTTCTAAGTGAACCCTAATTAGGTTGGAAGAGTGAAATTTTGCATACTTATAGCTGAATACCTCACATCAAACGACAAATCCTAAAATTTTGAAAAAGTCGTACATTTAACCCTTTGCGCTCCCACATGTGTATTTTAAACAATTCTTTCTAAGTGAACCCTAATTAGGTTGGAGGAGTGAAATTTTGCATACTTATAGCTGAATACCTCACATCAAACGACAAATCATAAAATTTTGAAAACGTCGTACATTTAACCCTTTGGGCTCCCACATGTGTATTTTAAACAATTATTTCTAAGTGAACCCTAATTATGTTGCAGGAGTGAAATTTTGCATACTTATAGCTGAATACCTCACATCAAACGACAAATCATAAAATTTTGAAAAAGTCGTACATTTAACCCTTTGGGCTCCCACATGTGTAATTTAAACAATTCTTTCTAAGTGAACCCTAATTAGGTTGGAGGAGTGAAATTTTGCACACTTATAGCTGAATACCTCACATCAAACGACAAACCATAAAATTTTGAAAATGTCGTACATTTAACCCTTCGGGCTCCCACATGCGTATTTTAAACAATTCTTTCTAAGTGAGCCCCTAATTAGGTTGGAGGCGTGAAATTTTGCATACCTATAGCTGAACACCATCATGCGACAAATCATAAAAAATTGGAAAAGTCGTACATTTAACCATTTGGGCTCCCACATGCTTTTTTTAAGCAATTCTTTCTATCTGAGCCCCTTATTAAATTGGAGATTTGAAATTTTGCATACTTATAGCAGAACACCTGAGGCCAGGCGACAAATCATAAAATTTTGAAAAAGTCTCACGTTTAACCCTTTGAGCTACCACATATGTATTTTAAGCAATTCTTTCTAACAGAGCCCCTAATTAAGTTGGAGACATGAATTTTTGCATACGTATAGCTGAATACCTCAGAACACACGACAAATCATAAAATTTTCTAAAAGTCTTATATTATTTACTCCTCCGTGCTCTAACTTGTATATTTTAAGCAATTTTTCTAACCTCCGCCCTTTTCACCCGGGGAGCACTTTTCCAACTTTTGCCGACACCCCTTTGACCATTCTTTCATATTATGCACCATAGCCTTACATATTTTAGTTCCACTTTTTACCAATAGGGGCGCCTACTTATCTCGGGTGCTATGGGCCCAATCCCCTCGACTAATATATCTACGGATAGTATGTAAAACGGATTTTCGTTCGGATACAGGTTTGTTTAGAATCAAGTGCGCCCCCTGGTTTTGAAATATAGAACTAACAGATTTTTCAAAAGGATAAAGTGTTTTGAAAGGAATATTAAACGAAACCCTCTGTGCGATCTGTGATCACACTTACCCACTTGTTTATTTTATCAGCACAGTTAAATTCTTGATTTCGTTCATACATTTCCCCCTCAAAACTATGAGTCTAAAATCCAATTTTAAGAATTTTCTTCCTTATCTAGATTATCTTTGTGCCTTTTTTATATTTCTCTTTATTTTTCAGGAATACGCTCAGCATAAAAATTAGGAAAATAATTTTAGTGGAGGACTGAATGATAGTTAAAAGTTACATTACATATAGCTTGATTGAAAGTATTACTTTTCCGTATTAATTTAATTTTCATGAAATGTAATTATTATCTATAAGGTACAACTGACTTCATTTACGTTTTTAAATCTACACCTATTTAAAATTTCGGAATCTTATTACCATATTATTTTAATATAATCGTTTACAATAGGGGTGCACAACCTTTTAAAGAGAAGGGCCACTTACAAAAATGTTTTGGTTGTCGAGGGCCACATCAGTAACACAGAGAAAATTCTATATCGGGGAGGTGGTGTGTGTGTGTGTGGGGGGGTAATAAGTCTTTATTCCTAATGGAATAATTATTTTTTGTCTATAATAAACATAAACAAACGGAAATAAATAATTGTATGAAGGAATGCAGGGCTTCTTCGCATCTGTAGGAATAACCATTCAGCACTTTATGAAGATTAACGGTTCGTTCTTTACAAATGGTAACTTGAAGAAAAAAAATTACACAAAATTTCTAAGTAATTGAATGTTATTGAAAATTATATAAAAAACATTATTGAAGAATAATTTCGTTTAAAATAAAAGGAAACTTATTTTTGAAATAACAAGGCGTGATGGACTAATTATGCTATTTTTTCTGTGGACTATTAACAAAACTCGTTTTTTTTTTTTTTGTCAATCAAGTGCGACTGATTGACAAAATTCGCGATTTTTTATTAACGACTGATTGACAGATTTCGCGGTAATTTTCCATTGCCGATTGGCATAATTTGCCATATTTTTCAAACTACTAATTTGCGATACCTGCGATAAATTGACACAATTCGCGATTTTTTTTCAGCGATAAATTTTCAAATTTTGCGATTTTTTTTCCACAACGGATCAACGAAAATTGCGATTTTTTCTGCCCCCGATCAAATTATTTCGCGACTTTTTTGTTCTGCGAGCGACCTTGGAAATTCGCGAGTTTTTCCCCATGAACGATTGACAAAATTCGCGATTTTTTTTTCATGAATAATTGGCGAATTTTGCGATATTTTACGTGACAGATTGACAATATTTGCAATTTTTTCCAATGACCAATCGACGAAACGTGATTTTTTCCTGATATACATTGATGAAATTTGCGATTTTTTTTCACGCAATAAAATGTCGAAATCGCGATTTCTTTTACGTGCACAATCGATGAAATTTGCGATTTTTTTCTGCGACCAATGGATTTCTATTTCATGATATTTTTTGGAACCGACACACAAATTTTGTAATTTTTTCCATGAGCTATTCATGAAGTTCGCGAATTTTTGGGAAAATTCACGATTTTTTTCACGAGCGATTGACAAATTTCGCAATGTTTTTGCGACAAATTGACAAAATATGTAATTTTTTCTATTAATTGTGAAAATTCATGATTTTTTCCGCGACAGATTGACAAAATCGCGATTTTTTCCCAGTCGATCAACGAAATTTGCAATTTAAGTACCTTTGTCATTCACAAAATTCGCGATTTTACTGTGCCCGATTACAAAATTCGTGATTGTTAACTGACTTTGATGAAATTTGTAATTTTTCCCGCAATAAGCTGACGAAACTCGCGCTTTTTCCATAGCCGGTCAAGAAAGTTTGCAATTTTACCGCAGCTCCTCAACAAAATCCGCGATTTTACCGCGTCCGATCAATGACATTCGCGATTCTTAACTGACTCTGAAGAAATTTGTAATTTTTACGCGACAAATTGATGAAATTCGACATTTTCCTCGCGATAAACTGACGATGATCACGATTTTTCCGCAGCCGGTCAACAAATTTTGCAATTTTTCCGTACCTCATCGACAAAATTCGCGATTTTTCTGTGCCCGATTAAAGAAATTTGAGACTTTTCCGCGCCGAGTCGATAAAATTCGCGATTTTTCCTCTCGCGATCACCAAAATTCGAAAATTTTCCGCGCCCGATAAACGAAATTTGCGATTCTTAACTGACTTTGACGAAATTTGTAATTTTACCCGCGGCAAATTGACAAAATTCCGCTTTTTTCTCACGATCAACCAACAAAACTCTCAATTTTTCAGCAACCGATCAAGGATTACATAATCAACAAAATTCGCGATTTTTGATGCGTCCGATCAACGAAATTCACGATTTTTAAATGACTCTGGCGAAATTTGCAGTTTTTTCAGCGGCAAATTGTCAAAATTCGCGATTTTTTCTCGCGATAAACTGACAAAACTCGAAATTTTTCCCAGTTGATCAACGAAATTTGAAATTTTTCTGCGACTCATAGATAAATTTCGCGATTTTTCCGAACTCGATCAACGAAATTTGCAATTCTTAATTGGCTCTGATGAAATTTGCAATTTCTTGCCGGGGCAAATTTACGAAATTCGTGATTTTTTCCTGCGACATATCGACAAAAAATTACAATTTTTCCAGTTATAAATTGACGAAATTGTGTAAAAAAAAACGAAGAAATTATATAAATTGTGATCGCGGGCCACAAGTTAACCCATGGCGGGCCACAGGTAGTGCATCCCTAGTTTACAATTACACCATTACAACATAATAAGAATACTCATTATAATATTGTGATATGATTTTTCGCAACCTGGCGATGGATCAATATTACTGAGAGAAATGTTCATCTGACATAGGGAAGAGTAGCCATATTTGAATCGCCGCGCCTCTTTAAATGGACCGCTGCAATTCTGCCGTTAATAACAGAAAGAGACGCCATCTACCGCTGAAATCCTACTAATCAGAATGACGTAATTTATGATTAGAAGAAGCAATCGCCTTCCACGTTTTGTTTTCAGACAATATTTTAAAAAAACTAAAATTAGCTGTTTTGATCTAATTTTTTCCTACTAAACGTAAGAGAATACTTTAAAACTGAGGTAAGTTGTTATCTTTTCATATACATATCAAAATTCATGTGTTTATTGCGCATATTTTTTACGCGGATTTGTTTGCTTTCGTTTTTGTTCTTAGTCTTAAGATTATTTGATTTAAAAAATGGCGCAGTTGCCGTAATTGGAGCAATTTGAGTCGCTTAAATTGGGCCAGATATACGACGATTCCTGACGACGAGATAGACACTGCAGATAGATCCGTTGATCCTCTTGCTAGTGAGATTTCGGAGTCAGAGTCAGTAATCATTAAACCTACTAAAACTAAGAGTAAAAAAAAAAAATGATGAAAACGATACATGCAAACAGTCTGGAAGAAAAACATCAGTGACAGCAAAAGTTGTTAATGATATAGGAAACGAAAAGGAAAGAGTAAGTTGTGAAAAGATTGACCCAAAAGAAGGCTGTAGCTACAATCCCCCCCCCCCCCAAAAAAAAGCCAATGAATCGTTAGATATGTTATCTCCCTTGCCAAAATCAGTTAAGTCAAAGTACAGAGGGAGCCAGAAAACAGCGTTAATATCTTCGCCATATAAAGTAAAACTTGAGTTGAAAAGACAAAAACGACGAAAAGGAAGAGTTTTCAAAGCACAAAAGCGATTAGAACATCCAATTTTTAAAAATAGGCGTAATTCAATTGGAAAGAAAATGATGGAAGGTAAGAACCACAGACAGGTAAAGAAAACTTCTGTTGTAAAACAAATGTCTAATGATTCAGAATTTAAAAAGAAAAATCAAGAAAGAAATGATTGGTTTTGCCTAATTTGTAAGAAAAATAAAACATCAGAAATGGTTGAATGTTCAGATTGCCAAATATGGTTCCATGTTGTGTGCGCTGGAATAAAAAAATGATCAAAAGAAAGTCATGCGTAAGCCTTGCATCATTTCTACAAGATGTTCAAGTAACTGGCAATTTAGTTCCGCAATTTCTATTCTTAATTAATTTTAACTTTGATTTATATTTTGAATATATTTTGATTTACAACAATTACTCTTACTTTCAGATATTTCATTTTATATATATATATATATATATATATATATATATTGCTTTTTTTTTGGTTGTTTCATTAATAGCAAACTTTGCTTTTAATAATATTAGTTATATTCCCTACCCATTAACACAGCCTAATATTGTTTGGTCCAATTTAGGAGACTGGGGATCCAACTTTTGACAAATTTGGACCACTTTTGACAAATTTTCCAAATTAAAATAAAACTTAAAAATTTCAAAAAGAAACTGACCTAAAGATTTATTTGTTTAGTAGATGAATAGCTTGGCCACGTGTAGTGATATTTTCCAGATATTCCAAAAATGAAGGGAGTTAGATCTGAAAATAAGTGAAGTGGCCCAAATTCGGCTACTCTCCCCTATATGTGTGTCTCTATAAAGTCTTCATCTCATTTAATAGTAGGGAGGTGGGGGATGAAACGGACATTTTTTCTTTATAAGCTTATAAAATAATGACATTAAAAGATATCACTTTCAAATGTGCGCGTAATTCTCGTCTAAAACCTTTGCTTTGATACTACAAAAGATCTTATTCTCGTGTATAGTAATTTAAAACATATACGCATTTTTATAAATTGGGAAAAATGTCCCTTTTAACCCCATTGTAGGGGATGAAAGGGACACTCTGTGCAGTGTTGAAAGGGACACACATAAATAAAACACTTTTATGAACATTTTTTCCTTTTATTTGCGATTACATTATTCAAAAATAAAAGATAATTATACGCAAATAAAAATAAAATATATTGCAACATATGATAGAATAAAAACAAGAAAAATGTAATGTTTAGGCCTACTTGACATAAAATAACTTTAAAATTTTAAGAAAGATTTAGCTCTAGCTGTCTCACCACCAGTCATGGTTATAGGTAACTTCACCACAATATCGTTAATATTCACGTCATTCATGTCAATAGTATCCATAAATACAAAATGGCTTTATTCTGGGGGGGGGGGGGGGGGGGGTTCTGAAAAAATATTCTTTGAATTCACTACGAGTGCTTTTCTGGAGTTTGTGGCTACAGTGCGACAGGAATGTCACCATAATTATTCCATTACCTTTCGTAAAATTTATTGTCTTAATATTTATATTGCTTTCATAATTATAAAATAAGAGAAGCGCAGGATCAGTTTTGGAACATCTAGAATATTTAGCTAATGCGTAATTGCTTTAAAAAACTTCTGCAGTCATTGACCAACTTCGATGAGCGAGTGCAAGTTTTTGGGTTGGGGCACCTCCGAGTATGAATTCTTTGAAATTCTTCCTTGGGAAAACGTATACTGCTGAACAGAGTTACCTGATGCAGAAACAAAACACAAAAGTGTGATAAGTTTACCACGTTCAGCTGATGTTACGTGAGAAAATTGGTTTTTCAGTGCGTTTTGGTACTATATTAGGTGGTTTGAGCTCTGTCATTAAGCCTATTTTATCACAGTTACATGTTATGTCCTATGTGTAAATTTATAGCGATGCATAACTAACTGACGATTTAAAAAATATATCAACATTAGTTTTGTTGAAACTTGTACTTCTTGTTAAACTAATGGCTATAGATTTTTAATGAATTTCGTTGCATAAAATCTTGGAACCAATCAATTCCAGTTTGCTTCTTTGTTTGTCAAGATAGGGACATATTTGGAGACTTCAAAGCAATTGAATACTCATATGCACAGTTGTCAAAGCACTGTTGATATTAGATGCTTGGGGCAAATATGAAGCTAACTCTTTTTATTGAACTTCATTAAAGGAAGCTTGATAGGAACAACCTGAGGTGTTGAAGGGGACATGTCCCTCTCAACTCCATACCCACCTAATGAAATTAAAAATGTATTCATGCATGAGAGTATTTTAGCAAACAAAATATACAGATATTCACATAAAGTGCATACTTTACGGTGCTAAATAACATAAATATCGTAATGCTAAACACAATATTACTTTTTTAGAGAAAAAAAAAGAAAAGCAACATCAAAATTTATTTTTTTATATCAAAACAGGTTTTGCTTTCATCACCTACAACGCTACAATCACTGATGTTAGTTGTAAGGATTATTAAGACAGAAGCATGTAATCGTCATCGATGGAGCCAAAGTTGAAACTTTGTACATTTTATTTTCTTCCTGAAATTTTGAGTGTCCGTTTCATCCCCAGTCTTACCTACTTTATCGACATTTAAGCCAGCAATACTAATTTACTATAAAATGCAGGGCCGAAACTAGCCTTTTTTTACACCTGGGGCAAGCATGGATTTTGGCGCCCCCCCCCCCCCTCTTCTGCAAAGTATATTTACAAAGAGAATTTTGATAATTTTCTAATAGCCGACTAATTTTTAAAATTTAAACTATGTAATCTAAAAATACGTAATACTGAACTACGTAATCTGCAATGGCGGATCAAAGGGAAAGGTCACGGGGGTCATGACTTTCCTCTGAACACCAACAAAAATATTCTAAAGTTCATTTTAAAAATGAAATATACAGTTAGAGTCTCGATTATCCGAGTCCTGCTTAACCGAGTTTTCCGTTTTCACCGAGTTATTTTCTTCTGGTGGACTGATGGCTTCTATTATTATGAAACAGCCATTATAAATGAAGTGTTAGGTGAAGATGAAAAAGCAGCCGTAAAAAGTTAGAACTCTGATTTTCTGGTCAGAATGGGAAGAAAAAAATGGCCATAATTTTTTTGGTATAATCCTTCATTTGGCGCCTCTTCGTTCTGGCGCCCGAGGCACATGCCCCCTCTGCCCCCCCCCCCCCCCTAGTTTCGGCCCTGCCCTACTTTATCGACATTTAAGTCAGCAATACTAATTTACTATAAAGTGCAAAACAATTGAAATCATATGAAACTTTCAGCAAAATATTCGCAAATGTTCAATGTGGCTTTCCCCTGTCGTACGGCATAGACCATAAAAGATTCGTCGTACGAGCTCCCCTCTAATACCGAACATTTAAGACGAGCTGAAGACACGCATTACAATTACTTACAACTACAGTAACAGTGAATTCTATGACTGTAGATATGCTACATGCTACGTAAGGTGTGGGAAGAATTGGACTTTCGACTTGATGTGAGCCACGTGACCAAAGCAGGCTACATGGTTTATTTACGATACATTACGAATTACATTGTATATTCGTTCAAAACTTCATGTAATTACAATCCTTTTGCAGTTAGTAGCAAATTTGTATTAGTATTTATTTAAAAAATCAGTAACGCATTTTACATTTAAATAAATGTTTCAGATACCCTGCCTTACAGAAAAACTGAACTGATCATCGACTAGAAATCATTATGTCCTGCTGCTTGACGGCCAGTTCCTGCTCTTTATGAACTTAATGTAGCCAAATAAAGGTATGTAACTGGACGGTAATAATCAGCATCACTGTGCCCTTCCTGTGAGAAAGATTAAAAAAAGAAAAAAAAAATCATATGATGTAAATGGCTGCAATCAATATGATGTAAATGGTAAACCAGGGCTTAATTTGCACTAGAGCCCACTGGAGCCCAGCTCTGGTACTTCTCTGCTTTCAGTAAATTTTTAAATATTGGTCGGAATTCACCGGAGCTCATAAATACAGGGCTCCGGAGCCCAGTGCAACAGCGCTTCCGAAAAAACGAAGCCTAAATTACCTTTTCCTTTCCTTCACATCTCCAAACTTTTGCATTCTTTTTTATCAAAACACTTATATGCGACGTAATGTGTCGCACACGTAGAGCAGGTGGAGATAAAATGGACTCAATTTTTATATCAGTTTTTGGGCTTGGGCTGACTCGAGCTCAATATCTAATCTGTCTTACATTCAAAATTTTATTTATTCAGGTATAGAAAAAAAAATTTCCTCATTCAAAATTACGTTTCATATTCTATTATAAATCATTTTAATGCTATTTTGATCAGAATGAAGGAAAAACAGAAATCGAGTTTTTCTATTCAACTGATATTTGCAAATTTGTGTTGGCGATGTGTTGATACGGCGACACTCAAAAGACTGAACAATGAATTTGCTTTCAATTCGATTTCCTTATGTGACAGTAGGATAATTTTTAATTGAAAATCCCGTTAGGGATTTTTCTATTTATTTTGTATCATGAACGCTACCTATGCTAAACTCTGCTCTGCACATTTACGAAGTCTCTTTCAATTTTAACTAGGCATAATTGCCATGTATTGCTATTCTGATAGAAAGCAATCGATCAATGTTTCCTCTTTTTCTATATAAGCAACGAATCTTTCCGATAACGGTGTGAAATTTTTAATTTAATCTGATTTTCAGGGACTCACCACAAAAGATTGTTAATGCGGAAGGAATCAATTTTAAGATATGCACCTTTTATAGGAAATTGAAAACCATTGTTCTATTCTTCAGCATATAAATATTAATTTCTGTAAACGTCATTCATTTTTCCCCCCATAAAAATGCATAGTTGATAGTTGCTAGAATTATCATAACACTATTTCCGAAAAATAATCCTTACCCTATTTAATCGCAGAATTCTGCAATTAATTAACATTAAAATTGGGAAAAGATTACTATTCGGAAGGAGTGATAACTATGATAAAAAGTGGAATAGTTGACAGATAAGTATATGCTGATAGATATATTTAAAATTTTTATTTTGCTAAAGAAATAAAAGCTTTAAATTTTGAAAATAATGTACGAAATATAAATATGCTGATTGGCGTGACAGGGGAGGGGGGGGGTACAGTTGTTAGTACCGGTACCGCAGAATATTAGAGCTCCGGTAATTTTTTTTGTTAGAAATTAAGCCCTGATGATCACAAACTGATGCAATCTCGAGACAGCCGTTCCACCCCACATCGAATTGCTGCATTTTTCCAAGATGCTTTTCCAAGATACCTCCCACTATATTAAAAAACACTTTAGGATATCTGAAACGAGCTTCAGTCAGACAACCGTATAATTTCTAAAATTTCGTCATATTTTGCTCCTATGTTTTAGCTGGCGAAGTTCGTACAGAAAGACGCAGAAGCATCAATTTGATTACTTCGATCTGTCATTGTAAAAAAGTTGTACATGACAGAACGATAATTTTTAATGGAAAAATATTTTGCTGCGTTTGACAACATATTGAAATTCGTAGCAAATTCGGTCATTTTAAGGAGATTAAAAAACGACTATTTTGCAAAAGAAAGTATGGTTTTGTATATCTTAATGAACATAACCAAATTTCGTGGGATTTCCCTATTTTTAAAAATGTTAGGTCTCAGAGGGACGACCAGGCAATCAGACAGACACGAAGCCGCTGGCAAAACTGTCTCTCTCTGTTTATATATAAATTGTAATATCTTTTAAAATTATATGCATAAACATACATATACGCACATATATAATGCCTATGTATGTAATACATAAATCTATACGCACATGCTAATGAAAATTTATTTAAAAAAATTTTAATGCTCTCTTTTGTTATACCTATTTTACCTTATACAAATGAAATTTTTTTCCTTAATTTAGGGAATTTTAGTTATTCTTAATGTAGTTTAAATTCCCTTAATCTGATGTTAATTAAGTTTCTGTATTTTTTCTTAAATAAATTATAAATAATAATAGTTATTTTTCCCAAATCTTCTTTAAAAAAAATGTGTTTACTATTTGCTGTCGTTAACGATAGCAACTCTTATTTCTTCGCTGTCCCATTTTTTATTTAATACACACATAAAACAGATCTAGCACTGGAAGCTGTACTTTAAATTTACATCGTATTAGTGCATGTAATATTTGTTCAGAATTCCTACGTAGTCCAAAAAGGCACTCATGAAAACGGAATAATAAGATTATTACAATACAACTGTGATTTTACTCATACTATTGATATATTCAGTAGATAATGTGTGTTCAAAAAAAAAAAAAATCTATGCTGTTAAAAATATTCTTTTTAATTATTCATGTAATTTAGAAACGTTTTAATATTTCTTCTTTCAAGAAGAATGATTGATTAACAAAAGTTCAAAGAGAATAAATGTAATGAATAAAAATTTAAAATATCATAGCATAATTTCCTACATCCATATAAATTTCCTTAAATAGCGTCACACAAGT
This sequence comes from Maratus speciosus, assembly GCA_963932465.1. Classification (NCBI taxonomy): domain Eukaryota; kingdom Metazoa; phylum Arthropoda; class Arachnida; order Araneae; family Salticidae; genus Maratus; species Maratus speciosus. The sequence continues at coordinate 302,500,375 of OZ010788.1, forward strand.
CTTAAAATAGACAGTTTGCAGGAACTGACGTAAGTCATGTCTTAAATAGAAATACTCTGGGAATATCCAGATGTTCAAAAGCAGATCGCAATACCATTGAAAACGCAATAGTTATTATAAAACAATTGGGTTTTATTGTAATCTTAGGGGAAAAAGAAAAGAAAAAAAAAAGGAAAAAAGAACGGTTAAAAATAGCAAGCTGCAGCTAGATAATTTTAGTGAGAGAAAATTTTAAATCTTGCAATTATACAGTGAAAGTTTCGCAAGTTTATCAGTTTAACCCTTTATCAACTGAATTATGAATTCATGAAAATTTTATCTTCTAAAGCATTTTTAGTGAATTGTTTAAACTAAATTAGAAGATTTACATAACCATTTAATAAATTTTAAAAGGAATTTAGAAGGATTGAAGGATTTAGAAGGATTCATTAAATTTGAATTTATAGGGATTTTGTGCACTATTTATTACCCCACTCAAATCTTTTATTTTAAATATTTTTCTTAATATTTTGTAGAATTAGGAAATGCACAAATATAATATTCTTACAATACAAATATGGAAATATTTCCGAATTTAAAAATCCCCCCACAACGCCAAGAAAGCTGAAAAGATGCAAAGGCAAAAGAAATCACCCTTAAAAAATATTTTTGTTTTGTATAACCAATAATTCTTTTGAAACAAGATAAAGTAATGCATTTATAACACGCATTCTAAACTGTAATACAACTAATCGATGGATTAAATGAATTTTATAACAAGTTATTTTAATGGTACTTATAAGTACCGTCAGTAGATAAAGGGTTAAAGACAAATAAATAAGAAAGAAACTAAAAAAATGTAAATTGAGTAATATGTTGAATATTTGAATAGTGTTGTCAATTAAACAATTAAATTGACAATTTTAATCTAAAACATCCCTCTCAATATATAAATTTATATTTAAGTATTATTTCACACTAAATATTAATTTAAAATTTATAAAGGTTTGGATGTAATTATACGGCATGTTCCTGCCCCTTGCTACGAAAAACAACGGGAGAAGGCTTGATACATAACAAGGCAATAAATATTGAGCAAACAATATTAGCCTTAGAACTTAAGTCGTGATCCATTTAATCCCTCAAAAGTACAGAGTGTTTTATTCCAAACTAAATCTGGTTTTAATAATAATGAAGATAATATTGGAAGATAATATAAATAACTAAATCTATAATAATAAAGATACAAGTTTGCCTGTGTATGTGCGTGTGTTTGTCCGTTGGGTTTGAAGGGACCGCTGCACGCAGAGCTATAAAATTTGGAAGGAAACTACATCTACTATGAGCCCGATTTGGGATTTTTTGATTGAAATTTTAAAAATTTATTTTTTAATGCAATTTTTAACGTTTTTTCACTTTTTACGGCGATTTTTACACATTAGTAAAAAGAATTCAGCTTCAATCTTTTATCCCAAAAGATTAACCAATACAGTAAATTTTGTCCTATTTTCAATAAAGTTATTCAGTATTCGTACAGCGATTTTTTAATATTTCACGAATTTTTTAACGCGAGTTTTTCACGAGTTTTTTATTGTTTTCCGGCAATTTTTTGACATTCGTAAAAGGAATTTGGCTTTTCAACGTTTAGCCTAATATAATCAATTTCGTCCATTTCGATATTTGAATTTTTAGCGATTTCTAATGCGATTTTTGGAGTTTTTTTCACGTTTCGAGGCGATTTTTTGACATTCGTAAGAGGAATTCGGTTTCAAATTTCAGCTTAATATAGTAAATTTTGTCCTCTGCTATTTTTGAATCTTTAACAATTTTTAATGCGATTTCCAATGCAATTTTTTAGCGTGTTTTAGTGCTCCGCGGAGATTTTTTGACATTCGTGTAAGAATTGCTTTTGTATAGTAAATTTTGACCTCGCGATTCTGGAACTTATGTAATTTTTAGCGGATTTCTTTTGTGCTTCGTGGTGATTTTTCTCCTTTAGTAAATTGAACATGCTTTTAATCTTTCAAACTTTTTGCCTAAGTAAATTTTGTCCACTTTGATATTTCAATTTGTAACTTTAATGCGATTTTCAGTGCAATCTTTAGCTATCTTTTTGCATTCTGTGGTGATTTTTTGACATTTGTAAAAGGAATTCGATTTCAAACTTTTAGCCTAATGCAGCAAATTTTGCTCTCCGCCATTTTTCCCTTTTTAGCGACTGTTTAATGCTAATTTCATTGCGATTTTTAGCGTTTTTTCGCGTTCTGTGGAGGTTTTTTGACATGTCTATATAAAAGGAATTAATTAGTTTCAAACAATTAGCTTAATATAGCAATTTTTTTTCCCTCATTTCAATAAAGTCTTTTTTGAATTCGTGCAGCGGGTTTTGAATTTTTCACCATTTTTAGAGTTTTGTCTCGTTTTGTTCAATTTTTTGACGGGTTTGGGCAACGCCGGATGGGTCAGCTAGTTTTCAGTAAAATCTAATTCAAAGATCCAATAGGCATTAAAGCTAATTCTAGCATTTCGGAATATGGACGGAAACTCAAGAATGCATAGCAATAGAAGATTTCGAAATTTCTTGGTTAGTGACATAATTGTCACATAGAATTATCACGCATATTTTATTTTTCATCTTATTTTTACTTAGCTACAGTCTACAAACTTATCTTTTTAAGACAGAAAAAATGTAAAAATTGCACATTGTATTGTTTTACAATATTTTTTATGTCTAAATATCAGAAGTTTTGAACAGTTTAGAATTTTTCAAGATTAAAAGTTTTACGTATTGGGTAAAAATTTACAGTACACTGTAAAAAAAAATCCGACCAGTTTTCCTGTAGGAATCGGAAAAATAGTTCCCTTACCGTACTGGGAAATTTTCAGACCCCGCTCGGAATAAAATCCGTAAAAAAAAGGAAATAGTCAATAAAACGGTATTTTACGGATTTTATTCCGATTTTACGGATTCTATTCTGACCTGGGTCGGAAATTTTTCCGGTACGAATCCGGTACGATTCCTACAGGAAAACTGGTCGTATTTTTTTACAGTGTATGTCTTTTATTTTCAAATGCATTTTTGAAAAACTTGCTTTTTAGTAAATATGGTTTGCAAAAATTTTTACAGACATTCTTATAACACTTTTCCACATTCATGCATACATATTTATTTGTGCGATGTACTAGAAGTTAAGCTCTGTGATCAAAGTTGTTTATTTTATAGACGTTTAAACAGAAAAAAACAAGCTTTTGTCTGAAAAATTTTGACTTTTCGGACAATAATCAACATATTTCAATCAGTTTTTAAATATTTCAAAACTTTTAGTTTATTGCACAGAAAAATCTCTCACTAATATTAATGTTAAGAGGAAATTAAAACATATAAAATCGCCCAATTTTTGTTCAAAATTGCCAATTTTTAAAAATTCAGATAAATTCTCTGTCAAAAAAGTTTTTATTTATAAAGTTAACTATAAATAAATGCATTTTGCCAAAAAATCGCATTTTCCAAGAACAGTGCACTAAACGTAGACAGTCCTCTTAAATTAAAATATTTTGGTCACCAGGCGCGGATCCACGGGGGGGGGGTGATAGCCCCCCCCCTTCCAAATCCAACGATTATCGCGAATTTCGACAAATGGTCTCCGAAAAAAAAAAACAATTTCGTGAATTGTTCGCACGTGAAAGGGTCGCAAAAAACGCGAATTTCGTCAAAAGATCGCGCAAAAAACGTCAATTTCGTCAAATGATCGAGAAAAAACGCAAATTTCGTCAAAGGATCGCGAAAAAACGCGAATTTTGTCAAAGAAATGCGGAAAAAATGCGATTTCCGTCAAAAAATCGCGCATTTCATCAAAGGACCACGAAAAAAACGCAAATTTCGTCAAAAGATCGCAGAAAAAAACGTCAATTTCGACAAAGAATTGCGGAAAAACGCTAATTTCGTGAAAGAATCGCGTAAAAAACGCTAATTTCATCAACAGATCTCTGAAAAAAGGCGAATTTCTTCAAACAATCGCGAAAAAAACACGCAAATTTCGCCAAAGAATCGCTGTTAAAACGCGAATTTCGTCAAAGGGCCGCGGAAAAACGCACAATTAGCACAGGGAAGAGATTCCCCTAGGTGCGCATCTACGAGGGGAGGGGGGGGGGGTTCGATCGGTGCAAAGAAGAGAAGAACAAATTTACCAAGTTGGTTTATAAGAAATCAACACACCATGCGCATTTTAACTGACTGGGATTATGATATAATCCTCTTTTGTTTATTCATCAAATACCCTTAAAATTTACCAATGTGGGTGGCAATAACAGTACATTTTTTACACATTAGTGGCTGTCTTCAGAAAACATTAAGATGCTTAAATTTTTCAAAGGACCTTTCTTTTTCTTGTTTCTTTCTTTCTTTGGAAATTGTATGAATCCCATTCTTTTCTCAAACAATAAAGCACTCCTCAAAAATATTGTTATACAGAAATTAGAATTGTAGCTTCATTGAATGAACGAAAAAGTTTCGACACTTTAAAGGGATCTGCATAACGTTGTCAATTTATGTTGTAGAGATTCAACAAAAGGTACACGAAGTGGCATCGTCTCCCACCTCAACCCATAGTGTCAAAAATTATGTCGCCATATGCCTTTTGACTGGACATAATCCTATTTTGTTCACTAATTGCCGAAACGTCAGAGAGGTTTACCATTGATACCCGAAAAGTGTTTGGTTTTCGTTTGCTTGTCTGTGTGTTCCGCGAAAACTGCCGTTAAAAGCGTTGGATTTATATCATGGGGGGGGCGACCTCCCCGATCGACCCCCCCCCCCGTGGATGCGCTCCTCCTGGTGTTAATTGTGCGTCTTTTCCGCGTCCCTTTGACGAAATTCGCGTATTTTTTTCGCGATTCTTTGACAAAATTCGCATTTTTCTGAGATCTGTTGACGAAATTCGCGAAATTAGCGTTTTTTGTACGATTCTTTCGCAAAAATTAGTGTTTTTTCCGCAATTGTTTGGCGAAATTAGCGTTTTTTCCGCAATTGTTTGGCGAAATTCGCATTTTTTCTGCAATTCTTTGGCAAAATTAGCGTTTTCTTTCTGCGATTCTTTGACAAAATTCGCGTTTTTTTTAGCGATCCTTTGACGAAATCCGCGTTTTCTCTGCGATTCTTTAACGATATTCGCGTTTTTTTCTGCGACACTTTGACGAAATTCGCGTTTTTTCCGCGCTTCTTTGATGAAATTCGCGTTTTTGAGCGATCCTTTGACGAAATTCTCGTTTTTTTGCGAGATCCTTTGACCTGCGAACGATTGATGAAATCGATTTTTTTCGGCAACCATTTGCCGCAATTCACGATAATCGATGGATTTATATTTTTTAACCAAGGGGTGGGGGGGGGGGGCGATTCGCGCCTATGAAGAGGTATAAACACCACTTAGATGACACATTTTGATTTTCAAGGATGTTAAGGCCCTTCAAATTTCTGAAGGCGATCCTTTTTCAGAGATTAGTCTCTTCCAGAAATCTGATATTAAAAAATAGATGTGATTGTTATGTTTTTCAGCTACGGTAATTGGTTCTTATGTATTTTTTAGTGCTGAATCCAAAAATGAGATTAATTTTTTACCATAGCATCACGTCAGGATTTTTCACAAATCGCAAATTTTTAAATAGTCGAAATATTGCGAAAATCTACTGCTGTAAAATAGACGTAACTTTTTTTCATAATAACTTATTCATTTTTTTGCTTATACTATGGATTTTTACAGTTAAACATGTAAAATATTTAGTATTTAAAATCCTTATAATTTTATTCCATGCGTGGAAGTTTCTTTGAACAGCTCATGCTCTGCTTCGCGCTTTTCTTTTAATCTTCTCTATGGGGTTCATCTTGGTATCCTCTTTTATTTTGGCGGTTGATAAAGCTGGGAAATTTGTGGCAGATGTATTTAAAACATTTACCTTCTTTTGTTGCTGTACTTACAAATTGCTTTGAGAGATTTTCGCTATTTTTAGCCCCCGGTACGGTATGCTGTTTCTTTCTCCCACCTTATTTTGTGATATCTCCATAAAATAACGTTACCTTACAGAAGCCAGCCGTGAAACAAAGCAGTACGATTAAATACTCTATAGCAATTTTTTTAACTTCTAACCATCGCACATTTTCAATGTTTATACCGTCATATTCGAAAAAAAAAAGTACTTTATAATGCAATTTGTTTGAAAACTGCATCTCCATTTATTTTTGAATTATTATTATTATTATTATTATTATTATTATTTTTTTTTTTGTAGTTTTTAGAGCCATTTGCTTAATATTGGCAACGGAAGAACTCCATTTCTGTAGAAAGTGAAAGAAAAATAGCAATTATATCTTTTTGTTGCCATTTTCCCATAAAAACTGAAAAAAAAAAGTTAAAATACGTGCTATTTTCAAAAAATATAAATGAAAGATTTCTGATAAAACAGGGAGCTTTTAGAAACTAAATTTCATTTTAAATATCTATAATGATAATTCAAACAAATGAAGGCTTGTGAATATTTAGATGGCCGATTTTTTGTCGAGTTTTTAGAATGACGAAATCTCTTTTTTTTTTGTGTGTGTGTGTATTATTCAGCGATAGTGACGTCTTAAGCGTACTTTACTGTAGATGTTGTTTAACACTGGATCGCAAATGATGAATTCTTCAGCGGATGTGGATGGCGTTACTTTATGTAAAATAAAATCGCATGTTATAAGTCTTAAAACTGAACTACAGTAGAGCCCGATTATCGGAGTTTCCGCATTCACCGAGTTATTTTCTTCTGATGAACTTATGGCTTCCATTTTTTTCTTCCAAAAAAAATTATAGCCATTTTCCCCCCCATTCTGACCAGAAAACCAGAGTTCTAACTTTTTACGACTGCTCTTTCATCTTCACCTAACACTTCATTTATAACGACTGTTTCATAATAATGGAAGCCATCAGAAGAAAATGATCCATTCCAAAGGTATAAGTTCGATTAACTCGGATAATCGGGACTCTACTGTATCTATATTTATATACATATATTTTTTGTCATCGGGGGCGACACTAAATTCTGAAAAGCAGAATTCCTGTTTTCTAGTTTTACTTTTTAACTTTGAAATTTACGATTTGCGAAAATCGTGACGTGATGGTTAAAAATGAAGGTCATTTTCGCATCCAGTGCTAAAAAAATACATCAAAATCAATTACCAAATGTTAAAAAACGCAATCATCGCAGGCTTTTGTTATTAATGTTGTTCACTATAACTAAAAGAACAAAAAATAAGATAAATAATTACCATAGTACAAGAGTAAAAAGAAAAAGAAAAAAAATAAGACATTTAATAAATAAATTCTGTTATAACGTTTTTAATTTTACGACCTAATAAGTAACAATAAACCATATTTTGAGAGGGCGGGATTATATAATAAGAGTGTTGGATAACCGAGTGTTTCGGTTAATCGGACGTCGGATAATCGAAAGTCTGTAACATTTTCAAATCGCATTAATTATTTCATATTCATTTAAAAATTAACTGCAAGGAATGATTTGAGCAACAGAAATTATGACTACGTTGATTATATGTCACTCGGGATCGCCCCCCCCCCCCAAGACGATTCTCTGTATCCGCCCCTGTTGGTCACTTATGCTTATAAAGATCAGAAATCTGTTCTATAATAATATTTGAAAAGAAGACTGATAAGCTGAGTTTGAATTAAGCAACTATTTACTTTCATTTCATATGTTTATTTATTATTAACTTATACATTTGTACAAGAAGCAAAAGTTTCTCGACGGTATTTAAATGAAACATTTTAATTTTTCCTTACACTGTTGAACAAAGCATCAGTCTGTTTGATTATTCTAAGTCAAGTTTTTTTTTTCATAATCAAATGATTTAGAGAGAACAGACAGAGACTGCTCCTTTCTTATGCCGTAATTCCTGTTTTTCTGTACATAAGAACCAGAAAAGTAAGGAATGTTGATATTATTTAAGCATAAGCTGAGGAATCTAGCCAAAAATGCGGGGAAATTTGTAAATGTCTTTTCTCTTAATAGAAAATAATTACTTATATCTAGGAAAGAATAAACTATCCATTCGCAGTATTACACAAATTATGTGTCGTAAGTTAAAATCTCCTATAGTACTGCAATTGTTGTAAAGTAATAACTTACAAATAATTCGTTTTTATAAAAATTCTATTAAAATTTTCATTATACAATTTTTTGGAGAAAATTATTCAGCTTTTTAGAAATTGCAGCTGACATCATATCCGTATTGAAAGATTTTTTTCTTGTACTGAAGCTATTTAAGGCTGTTCTTAACTGGTCTGCTCAACAAGCGCAAAACGTTTTGACACATATACAAATTCATTTTTTAACGGAAAGGTACACTGTAAAAAAAAATCACAATAATTTTACATCAAAAAATACTGGCAATATGGGTGCCAGTAAATTTTGCTGTAAATGTACAACAATTTTGTTTTTTTTTTATTTTACAGCTCCCTTGTAAATTTTCAGCATTTTTTGCTGTTAATTTTACAGCAGTTTTGTTTTTTAGATTTTACAGCAGTTTTGTACATTTTCAGCATTTTTTGTTGTTGATATATTTCTGATTTATCACCCCTCCCCCTTCCCCCAACGTGTAATGTATATTTTATTTATTTTGTTTCATTTTATTGTGAAATATATTTTAAAGACATTGGGCACGAAGTATTATCTTTTTGTTTACTTATATCGCTGTTTTAATATTATTGTCATACAATCAATTCTGTCATATATATGCAAGATACAAATATCGTTTTTTGGTCATGTACATCACCAACAAAATTTCCAGTCATTTGCCTAGAGATAATACGTCCTTCGATAAATCATAACAAAAGAAGATTTTATTTTTTATGTAGCTTTTAATTAATTCACTTTATTATCAAGCATTTCCTTGCAAGACTGTTTATCAGTTTGTTTGTATTTGAAAATTCCTATTAGTCTAAATTACATAATATTTATCTGCAATAGTTTTACATTTATTTTCCATATACATTAGAAGATTTTTGTTTATTCAATTTAGGCGTTATGCCTCATCCCCCTCCCCTCCCCAGATGTAAAAAAACTTTCCGGTATTTAAAGTATCAAACACAAATAATTAATAAAAAGATTTTTTACCGTGTGCAGTTTGCTTATACGAAAACTTTATTGATAAAATACTTTTTTTTTTAAGCTAAGATAATTTTATATGTCAAAATTTAATTCTATAAATATCTTTAAGTGCCGCTGTAAAATAAACATGAGGAAAAAAAAAAAACTTACGAGGTCAAGCAAATTTTACCGATCTAAAATCTACCGATTAAAAAGTATAAATAATAATAATGAAAAGATTGTTCTCAGAAAATGTAAAGGATAATTGACAAAAGAAATATGCGAGATGCTGCTAATTAATGCTATGTAATTCAACAAACTTTTGTAATATTTTTGGGATTGATAAAATAATGCATCCAGACCAGACTACTCATAATAACCGATTTAAAAATTGCACATACGAAAATAAATTATTCGCCGAAATTATTCAACTCAGGTGATAAGAATTGAAAATTTAGAGAATTATATTAATACATTAAATAAATAAAAAAAATTTAAATTAACGCCGAACGTGAACCGAAAAGTGTTAGCGAGTAAAATATTTACATGAATTCCGGATTCGCCGAATGGTCATTAATCAAATAGGTAATTAAGTACTTCCGTCCGAGTCCGTACTAGTCCGAGAATCATTAAGACGGGGAAATGTAAGGGATCATATAGGAGTCGCATAGTGCCAACGTTCAGTTCTGAATTTCAGCAAGATAAAAAAATTCAAAATAAATACTATTGGCTATGTTCTGGCTAATACCTGTAACGCAAGAATTATATAAAACTGAACCAAAGTTCGTTTGTAGTTCTAGGCACAAAAACAGATAATCTTAATGTATGCAATACTTTCAACAATACTTTTTAAATAGAAATTTTACTAAAATATGCACAAATTTAGATCCAATCTTAAGTTGTAGATATAATATCTAAATTCGTAAAGATTGCTTGCAAAAACATTAACTAATGTAAAATAAATCTTGTGCGCAATTAAAAAAAAAATGGCTTTTTTCTTTTTGAGAAAAATATCTTTAAAGGTGTCTTTTTAATCATTGTTTGCAGGGAAAATGACGGACACATTTTTTTAGTCATAACTTACGTAATAATAGAAATATTTCTATGCAAAATCCTTTAAAATACAACAAAATACTATATTGTTCCTCCATATATAATTTTTCGAAAAATCTGATTAAACAGCTCTAAGTCTCTGAAAATTTCAAGGTAATAAGATTTCAATTATTTTGCGGCTAACAAAAAAATGCTTAATTTTCTTTTATAATCAAAAATATTTAAATTACATATACATATATATCAGTCTTTTTTAAATATATATAACTACTCAATTTAAGGTAATATTATCTCTACAATATATAACTCTTTTCAGATAGCCAAGTGAATTTTCACGAGAAATAATATATATATATATATATATATATATATATATATATATATATATATATATATATATAGTTATAATGTGTTGATTTTAATCCATGTACTTAAAGTTTTGCATGTAACGGTTTGCACAAAATAAAATCTAAAACTGAGTTTTAAATTTTATTTTGTGCAAACCGTTACATGCAAAACTTTAAAAGGTAAAAGAATTAAAATAATTAAAAAAAAACTAACTGATACATTCCATTTTGTAAAAACATGGTCCTTCCAAAAAATTTGTTGATGCAAATTTTCATTAATTACGTCAAAATTTAGTGTCCAAACTCACCAATCAGTACAATACTTCTTTAAACTATATGCTTTCTTTGAATCTTAATGTGCTAAAGTTCTGTAAATTATGGACATTTTGAGACTAAAACTTTACTAATTTAATAAGATTTCTACACATTTAAATTTTCATTAAATTTCATTAAAATTCTACACATTTGCTTTTAGTAGGTTCTAAGGTAAAAGTCCGTGAACCGACAAATTACCACTAATTCAATATAGAAAAATTGTCTTATTTAATAGCAGAAACTTTGCAATTAAATAAGGCGATAAAGAGTTAATATTCCTTTTGAAAATTGTGGTAGAAAACGACTACATATATACAAATTAAATAAATTCATGTAAATAAAACACAAAGATTTTTTGGGATACTTTGAAAGATAAAAGTATATGTAAGATAGTTGAAAGTTACTTTTTTGTATTTAACTCAGAGTTTAACATTCAAGGACAAAATATTATGAATAATAAAATATATATAAAGTCATATTCAAATATTATTAAATTTAATAAATGTTTAAAAAAAACCTCAAATAGAAAAAAAGCATTTCTTCATACGGGAAAAGCAGCCAGTACTATAAAAATAAAAATAAACTCCAAATTTGATCATAATTTGTAAAATAATAATAATACTTTTAATAAGAATGTCAACGATTTTAATCAGACAATTAAAATTAGTGATTAAATCGTGTTTAAAAAATTAAAATTTTTTAGTTTGAAATAAAAATTCTGGTGTAAGATATTTTTATAACACTTCAGTAAAATTTCCGGCGGTTCTAGTGTTAATAGTCCAGGGGAAATGTACCAAAAAAAGGGGTTACCATTCAAAAGGTCGGGTAGAAGATTTTATTTTTTTAATTTGTTTATACTGAGGCAAGCATGGAAAAAAACAAGTTTTCTAACAAAATTTCTTAAGGCTAAATTTTCTGTGGCCAAAAAACAACAAAATTTTGGGACTTTTTTTGATTTTTCTTAAATGTCTCAAGACTTGTTGCCGTAACATATTATTTCTCAATTACAATATTAAAGATAATAAAATTCTCTACAGCACTCATATTTACAATTTTTTTATACACTCAATCGCAAGCGCAGTACGCCATTTCGAAAATAGGACACTTTTTTCAATTTCCTTAAAAACCGTGAAAAACGTAGTTCTGCCCCGATTCTTCAAATGTTTCCCACGGATTTAATCATGTATGTCAACTTCTTTATATTGGTTGCAGTAAATTATGTGTTTCAGGGTCGAAACTGGTCTTTTTTGCACCCGTTGCAAACATGGATTTTGCCCCCCCCCCCTCCCCTTAAAAAGAAATTTACCACGAGAATTTTTATAAATATCTAATAGCCGGATTTTGAAATTTTTAAGTGTGTAATCATCAAATACATAATGCTGAACTACGTAATCAGCTTTTCCAAATATTGATTCATTAAAACCTTGAAAACCGAACCGAAAGGAACCCAAATATATTCCGCTTTAAACAGATTTCCGTCTTAGCAGGTATAATTGTTCATATTCTTTCTCTTTAAAATATATAATATTTTCTTTAAAGACAGGATTCTTTATATACAGATTTCCTTTTCAAAGATTTTACGGTAGTTGTAGTATTGAGACATTTAAAGTCACAGTTATATGAATTATGAGACTAAATTAGTCACACGAAGACATTCGCAAGATAATATTTAACCTATGGGAGCGTTCTTGATAAATATCTCGCTTGTATTTTATTACTTTTAAATAAATTTTTTTCATGGGATACCTGAGATCAATATCTAATGTTGTGCTTTTGTAATTTTTCGGCTTTATACCTCTAGATGAACATGATTAAGGTATCTCTTTTATTGAGGATAAGGATATTCCTTTGAAACTGGATGCTAATAATCCTACAACAGTGCCATCAAACAGAAAAAAATATTGTTAAATAGCCTTATAGAAATTAGTATTATTAAAATACATTTTTTCAATTAGCTTATGCAGTCATACTGCTTACCTTTTTTTATTGTGTACGGAAAGTGGAGTTGAATGAGACAGGGGTTCAATGCGAAAACAAAAATGTTTATACGGTCTACAATCATAAATAAATTGGTATTTCATTTGATAAATGGTATCACTGAGATCATTAAACAAATATAGTTTCAAAACAGTACATATTACAGAAGATTTGAATATTCCACGAATTGTATTTTTCAACAACCAAAGTAAGTTTTTCTGTTTGAGCTTTAAAACAATTAATAGATAAAACTAAAGTTTTATATATTTTTGCATGCTGAAATGATATAATCTCTTGTTATATTTATTGATATAAGTGCAAATTTTTTTTGACAATATTTATTAAAACTAATCTTTTAAATATTTTTATGAAACTAGTGATCTCAAATATTTTACTGACAGAATTTTTAAATTTTACAAGAGATAAATACATAACATTAGTTAGTGAAATAATCCGTTGTCATTTTTTTTATATACCTATTTTATAAGGTAAAAGTATTTCTTACATAAAATATATTTATCTTTTAGCTCCCCTCTCCCCTTTTTATACGGAACTACAATCCAATGTTTTCTATCATTAAAACAGTAAAAGGTTAAAACATATGTTATCAATAAATGGTAAATAAAATATACCATTGTAGTGAGGAATAAAATATGTTTTTCGCAAAATTTCATACTTATCCCACTGCTCCTTGGAAAAATATGTATGCATTATAAAAATTATTAAATTAAACAAGAATTCTTTCTTAATTGAAACTATCGTGCCAATAAGTTACTAAATATTGAAGTATTCTTTTAAACAATGCTTTGAAATTAACATTGTATACACTTAAAGCTACTGACTAAATATGAAAATTGTCTTATTCATCTACACCCTGCCCTACTTTTAAAATTATACAAATTTATTGAATATAAAATGTCTGTTGAGATGAAAATAAAGACATGGGTGTGAAAATAATACGTAATTTACTGCTATCAATTTTTAGAAGTCGACATACAAGATTAAATCCGTGGGAACATGTGAATAATCGGGGCAGAACTAACGTTTTTCACGTTTTTTAAGAAAATTGAAAAAAATGTTCTATTTTTGAAATGGTGTACTGCGCTTGCCATTGAGTGCATAAAAAAGTTGCAAATATGAAAGTTGTAGAGAATTTTATCTTCTTTACTATTGTAATTGACAAAAAATATGCTATGGCAACAGGTCTAGAGATATTTAAAAAAAAAAAAAAATAAAAAAAGGCCCAAAATTTTGTTGTTTTTTGGCCACAGAAAATTTAGCCTTAAGAAATTTTGTTAGAAAACTTGGTTTTTCCATGCTTGCCTCAGTATAAACAAATTAAAAAAATAAAATCTCCTACCCGACCTTTTGCAAGGTAAAATGTACATTTCCCCTGGACTATAAGATGGTTGAGAAGTTTTTTCATTTTTGAATAAATGAATTACATCTTGTGTTAAAAGTGATTGTTGTCACAAGACGCCAGTTTTTTTCCTTTCTCTCACTGTCGCTAACTAAAATGTGATTCAAAACACTAACTTTCACTTTTCACAGTATTTACTAAAAAATATTCTGCCTTTACCGAAAAATGAAACTGGATTAACAATTTCTGTATAAGAGATCTTGACAATTTTTGTTAACAAAATAAATTGAAAAATGTGTTAGAAATAGGTAGTTTAGATTTGAAAACAGACTTAAAAGCCAACTTGCATTTTGGTTTATAAAAGGGAAACGTTTCATAACAAATGTTTCAGCGTGACATCGTTTTCATCTATTTTAAATCACATAGGTTTCGGGATTAAAACCTATGAAATACAGAATCTTTCTAATGTGAAGAAAACGCTAGTTTTTCGATTTTATCTTCTTAAATTCGGCATCGAATAGCATAAACTTTTTTTTTTTTAAATCTTTTGATCATTAACCTAAAAAAAAATTAGTAATATCAAAATAGGTTAAAAGTTTGTGACCCAGCACTTGATCTTATGGCTCTAAAATTTTTATAGATGGATCTTAAAACTAATATTAAATCTTGAGTGACGCTATGCTATTAATTAATAGATATATGCATGATTTATTTCATCATTTTTTTTTCTATTTGTAATCGTATATGCAAAAATTATGTTCAACATGAAAAGATGTATGAAACTTTATTCGCTGATGGTTTTTCATTCAGTCTCTCATAAATTTAAAATGAGTTTTATATTAAAATTCGAATCAAGTTTAATAGGTTTGTTTTAAGATTCAATTTAAATTATTTTTCGGTTTTTTCTTCCAGAATATATTTGCACAACCAAACTATACTTTTAATTTTCCAATACACTGTTAAGGATATCACTTTCACTGAGCCTATATTCGGCATTGAAATGCCGCTTACAGGATACTATGATGAAAAGTAATCATTTACATATTACTCATTTTTATATATTAATTTTGTTGAAAAAAATATTTATTTAAAACAATATCAAACGAAATAATTTTTCAAACTAGGTTAAAACAATGGCGCAACGAAGGATTTGTTTACAACCCCCCCCCCCCCCCCCCCACTACCAGCGAAAAAAAAAAAAAAAATACAGATTTTTTTGAATCACTAATTAATCACGTTATCAAATTTTAAGAATCAAATCCAAAATCAGTATTAGCGTCTTCAACTTATCTAAATCCTTTGCTTTATTGAATCAGATTCAGCTCAATAAACATGTTTTTTTAAACGGCTATTATGATATTTAAAAACAGAGAAAACAAATAATAGATGTCTGGGATAAATGAAAATCGTTCTCTAATTTCGAAAAAAAAAAAAAAAAAAGACAACGGGCACAAAATCGCGAGGAAAAAACTAAAAACTATGAATGATTATTTCGTATTAAATGAGTATTAAAAATTTAAATTTACATCTTCTT
This sequence comes from Maratus speciosus, assembly GCA_963932465.1. Classification (NCBI taxonomy): domain Eukaryota; kingdom Metazoa; phylum Arthropoda; class Arachnida; order Araneae; family Salticidae; genus Maratus; species Maratus speciosus. Next base: position 302,516,072 of record OZ010788.1, read on the forward strand.
TTGTCATTGCATTCAGATTCGCAAAAATACAATAATACGTGGTTAAAGGAGAAAGAAAGACTCCTTATCTCTGTTAGGTATTTTAATTTTTAACACTACCCTCTTTTTTTATCACCATTCCTTCGTTGGGGTGTCGAGGAATGACAGGAGAAACTGCAGGGGGTTCTGGGGAGATTTTTCGGCGAAAGAGGAAGGAATCAAATATTTATACATTGTTTAGAAAGTATATTCGAATGCCCACGCATAAACTGAATTTGAAAATAATAATAATAACGAAAAAAGGCATAAATAAAAAACAACAATCTTTTTTTTTTTTAAATGTGCATGTATAAAGTTTTCCAGCTATATTTAAACTCGTGTTTTATACGCAAATAACATCTGAGTGACTAAATAAATTACATAAAAATCAAATGACAAAATGCCTATTCTAGGGAAATGACTGAAAGCTATGCTCGTGATACACACGTGTCTTAAAACTAAATTCGTATCTTACAAATATATAATAAAAATGATCTGATATTATTAAAACAATGATATAAGAAAACAAAAAGATAAAACTTACTTTTACTCTTTAAAATAATCCAAGAAACAGTGGGTATTTCTGTATTTAATTGTGAATGCATAAGCCCGCACATGTAACGGCGGCCATTGCACGATACAACCTCCGGCTTCCTCTTTGTCTGTGTCTGTTGTATTTTCTCCCCTTTTTCCTTAGAGGATTCTCAGATGTAGTCAATAACGCAGATAGATGTCGCTTTCAATCTTTCGCTAAAATCACTGTAAATTAACGCAACTGCTGTTTTTGAGTGCTTGGTGAAATATTTACAGTATTTTTTACTGTTTTCTTTCCGTTTTTTCTTACAGTGTATAAAATTGGAAAGCCTGGCCGTGGAAGCGATTTGGAATTGAACTGTTTATTCCATTTTTTGATCAATGAATTACTCATTGAGTTATAAGCAATTTTGATCACGTGACACGGCATTTTTCTCCCGTTACTGACCGGATTTTCTTCTTTCGTTTGGAAGTTCAGTTCAAAATGCCAACTTTGACAGTATTTTCTGAAAAATCTATTACGTTTACAAAAAAAAAAAAAAAAAAACTGAAAAAACAGTTCGATGACATAGTTTCTGAATAACAACACCTTCTAGTTTCATGCGTTTCCGAACAAAAATTAATTAAAACTTATGTCAGAAAGTTGGCCCTTTGGATTTGAGAACAGCCTTAAAACTAAACTTTAAAATATAATGCTTTTTTCCGATTTTTCGGTTAAAAACAAATATAATCACAGTGCAGTTTTCACTCAGAGAATTATACAGATAAAATAAAATAAAATAAATTTGGCTCTCTAACTGTATTATATGTATTTTTTAATTGTGCAACAGAATAAAATTAATAACTGTTGATTAAAACTGGTTATTAAAATGCAGTCATTAAAACTGGTTATGAAAAACGCAGTCAAGTACTTTAAACAATTATTGTATTTTTCAGAAATAATTTAAAAATTGAACATAAAAAAAAAAGAAAAGAGAAGAAAAGAAAAGAAAAAGCGCCTTTAATTTACTTGTAAGATTATGGCTTATCTACTAAAGTGCAACGGGTGTACAAAAAATTTCTTAACATAAAAAAAATAGCCTGCTGTGGCCTTCAAAAACTTTCTTCTAATATATTAATTTATAATAGCATCAACACAATTATGAACATAAAGCATAGTATATGCAATACAGTGCTACAAAGGACAGCAGCGTCCTCTAATAAAATTTAAAATTAGACCAACATATACATTTTTAATAATTAATCTCAAATATAAAATTTGGTGCATTTTTAGATAATAGAAAATAAGATACAGCTATAATGTTCATCTCCAAAACCATAAGACATTGCTAACATTATGTAATTGGGTACACATACAGAGTCAAAGTTGACATAAAAAATGAGCGATTCTGACAACAATGTCGTTAACCCGTTCGGGACCATTGGTGCATATATGCACTCTCAAAAAATACTTAAAACGCTTGAGTTTGATACCAGTAAAAAAGAAAAGCAAAATTGATTTTATTTAATTACGACATTTTTATGATTTACAAAGTTAATTTAAATAATTATCAAAAAGTCGTGCCAGACGAATAAAATTCGTGTAAAAGATGCCGGTCCTGAACGGGTTAAAAGTGTGTAAGGAACCAGTAACTTTGTTACAGAGGCTCTCTAGTGGTTTGAAGGTAAACTTTGTGGAAGACGTAACTCTAGTCTAATTGTCCGCGGTGCATTTTTAATTAGGAGTTCACTGTTCCGCGAGTTAGCGGTAACCGTATGCAAATTTATTTGCTCAGTCTGCCAGAGATAAATAGGGGATCGAAAATATGTTAAGCGGATAGTTAGTCAGAGAGTGATCAGTAGTTGAAGTTCAGTGAGTTAGCAGTTAGTTGGCGTGAGTAGTGTTGGTGTCGGAGAAGTGAGCTGTGTGGTTGGAGCTTAGCCTGGGAACAAGAACAGATTTAGAGCGAGATAAAATCTAGATGTGGATTTGAAATAACCCCGCTATCGCAGCTCAAGCACGCTCCGGAGAAGAGAAGTTTACGTGAGTTGACTTTTGAGTTTATATTTAATTAAGATTGTTTTATTGCTATCACGGAGTGAGGGCGAAATTTATAAGATCTTGTCTGCCAACCTTTGCCCCGAAGTTTGCATAAAGCCATATTTTGAACCTCAATATTCTCGCCATGACCTATTGTTCCAGAGCCAAGCAAAATTATTCCTCCACACGTGCACGACACAAAATCTTTACGCCACAAGTGCACAAGAATGAAGCTAATAATAAGGGGAACCACGCACGCTATATTGCATCAATTGTTTTTTGATCCGATTAAGAATCTTCCTCGAGGCATGTAACAGCGCCCGCTGTTGAGTGATTAAAGCCAAAATTGAATCATTATCGATTTTTAGAAAAAGCATCCTGCGTATAAAAGTTGTGCAATTCCATCCAATAAATGCCGAAATATGGATACCGTAAACCGGAGCCGTACTTTGGGCTACTTTTTCCTGGTTACACTAACATTTCCATTGTTAAAAAATATTATATATGATTTTTCAACGTGGAAATTGAGATGTAAGCAATTAACATGAAACAATGAAGCAAACTGCATGGTTTTAAACAGGCAATTATTTATTTTCTTATTTTTTAACTATTTTTAAAGTTTTGGAACAAAGTAGCCCCCTGCTGAGGACTTCTTTGGTCCATTCACTTTTTTTCATATAAAATGAATACATTTCATATGTTGGAATATTGAAACCCCCTTGCAATAGGATCTACTAATGAATTAACATTGCAAACTTGATAAACAAATGTCTTTTCTTAACATTTAGGCACAATAAACCAATTGTTAATATTAAAGACACGAGAAACAGTTTTCATCATATTATCCTCAGCAACTAAAATAAAAATAATTAATACAACATTTTGCTACAGTAACATCTGAAAAAAATGTCACTTAATACATTTTTAAAGAGATTTGGTTGTATAAAAGGATTTTCTAAGTAACTGAGGTTACTTCCGGACCAAAAAAGGCCTGGCACAAAGTAGCCCGGAAAACTAGTTTTCATGTTAGCTCTATGAAAACGTAAACATTTTCTGTCAAAATAAAAAGTTAAAGGAAAAGCTATGATCACACATGGGTTACAGGTTACTAAAGGTAATACTTTGACACTTACCTTATTTGTATCTCTTATCCAGACTGTCTCACTATAGAAAGTTTGTGGAGTTAAAATCTACACACGAAAACAGTTGTTTTCAAGGGCAATAACTCCGAATTATCTTGTATTGTTTGTTCAATACAAAGAACAAAAACTTTTTTATGGGATCGACCAAAGTGGGTTGACGGTACACGGAAATCCTGACAACACAGCATAGAAGCGCCCTTGTAGGATTGTGGGACGATGTACATTCAAATGTCACCAATACTAATTTATGTCAAGGTCTCTTATCCAGGAAATTGGATGGAAATTGGAAATTGATGGAAAAATTAAGTCACCTCTTGTGAAATTTTTTTTTTCTTTAATATGATGTATGGTCACCTCGGGCAGATATGCATACCTCACATTTTGATTTCATAGACTTTAACAAAGTATTAATCAGCTCTTGTGGAATTTCACGCCATTCTTCTAAAAGTGCACTTTTCGTGTGCCCGGAGGGTCCGGGGAGAAATTTGGCACGCTGAAAGTCGGCGCCCTAAAGTATCCTACACATACTCAATCGGCTTCGGGTCGGGTGAGTAAGGTGGCCAATCCATTCGAGTGAAATCTTCTGTTTGCAAGTATTCTGACACAACATATGTTCGATGTGGCCGAGCATTGTTATCCATTAGCAAAAATTCTGGGCCAATAGCACCCCTAAACAGACTAACTTGGGGTATCCAATACATCCTCCACATATCTCCGAGTGGTTACAGAACCTCCTTGAAAGATATGCAGCTCGGTACGGTCATTTGTCATAATACGCCACCAAACCATTAAACCGCGGTCGCGGAAACGGGATATTTCATGGACAAGGGAAGGCAAGTTGCGTGTTCCTTCCTCTCTCAGATCAAAAGAGTCTAGAGTCTGTGTTCAGACTATATCTGAACTCGTCAGTAAACCATACTTAGGCCCAGTCTTCTTGGCTCCATTGAACATGACGACGGGACTAGTTTAAATGTGCCCTTTTGGAAGCTGGAGTGAGTGGGACACAAACTATTGGTTTTCTCGCATGCAGTCCACGCTTATTAAGCCTTCGTGCAGCAGCAGAACGGTCGGATGCAGTTGTTGCTCTTGATCGCTCTTCACTAGGATATGTATCAACTGATCCAGTGCTTAAAAAGCGACTCCAAGCTCTTGATATGACACTTTGAGGGATATTCAAATCTTAGGTGACCTCCCTCGATTCTACCAATTATTCGCCACTTTTGACCTTCACTTAAATGATGTCTTTGAGCCATAAGTAATGGATACTAATCACTCTCACACGCCACATTCCCTTTAAACAACATTACAGACCGGAATTCCAACCATGTGTCCATTAAGCACCACATTGTCAATTACCGAATTTGCATATTTCCGGCGCTAGCGTATGCGCGGAAGTGCAATTTTGTGTTCAATTGTATTTAATTAACATAAATAATTGCAGTATTGGGCATTGGTTGAAACATTAAATATAAACAAAGACGTGCAATTACCTATTTTTACCTATAGATAAAGTATATATATATATATATTATTATTGTAATTTTTATTTTTAATAAAGATAATGACTCCATCTCGAGGAAGAATGTGTTTGAAACCTAGATATCAAGAAATTGCGATTTTGTTTTATGAGGATACGACAAAAAAATCGTTTATGAATATGTCTAAAAATTATTTTAAACGAAGGGAAGGGTGTGAGGGTCAAAGGACAAGGCAAAGGGCAAAGAAAGGCAATTAATTTCAAAGAAAGATGGACACGGAGTTCCTGTAACTGAGCTTTCAGAAGTCACCATAATACCGTCGCTATTATTGTCAGAGAAGATCGTTAGATATGAGAACGGTTACAAATATTGCTGTTATAATAGCGTGCCACCCACACGTTTGTAACAGAAAGGGGAACACGAGACGTGTTTCTGCTCCTTGAATTTCGAGACTCCCCGAACAACAGGATGTTCGCGTAGAGATTGTTCGAAATTAAAGGAGATATTACATGAACATGAGATGATTCCTCAAATGCAATAATACGCTTCGACTGACGATTTCTTCAGGCGGAAGCAAAATTTCCATCTCGCAAGAGCGTACTTGCTCATTGCGTGTTGCCTCCATCGTTCCCGTAGGTGATACTGAAAGTATCTGAACTTTCGTGGCTGCGACTGACGTACTACTGGAAATAAATGAACAGAACAATTACCATGTATTCATTACAGATTAAGCTGACAATGGAACATAAAAGCAAATTTCTGTGCAATAAAGTATGCTAATATAAAAAATTATTATCATTATTTATTGAACAGGCCTCGTATTAAATAGTATGACGAAATGCAGTTCAGTTAGGAAACGCATTACACAGCTGAAAATTCCTTTTCTGCAATTTCTGCCGATAAGCGGAAATTTATCAAAATAAAAAAAAAAAATCCCTGACGGCTCGGCCTACAGGCCCAGGTAGATTTTGAAGATAAGTACTAATTTCAACAACAAAAACTAAATCATGATTAGAGATAAACCCACTTTAACAATTTTATCTGGTCACTTTTGAACAGTTTTTAATTTCATTTTTACATAACAGCTGGTTTTATCAGAATCGTGTTAAGGCCAGTATTCAAAAAATATTTTTCCATGCTCAACAACTCGAAATTTTCTGACACATTTTCGGATTCATTTTTAAAAGGAAAAACATGAAACTTGCTGACGTGATTTTATTAAGACATTTATAAGCGACCTATGTTTTTATTTTCCGTTCAATTAATTAGAACTTAATAAAAATTATTTTCTCAGTCGGACCATATTTTTCATTTCAAACACAATCACTTCGAGAAATTCTGTTCAAAATGCCCACTTTGACATCATTTAAAAAAATATATTCTGCCTGTGTCAAAAAATCAACCATTACGGCACATTATATATATTTTCTGAATAAGAGATCCTACCAATATGATGCGTTTTACAGCAAAAATGAATTTAAAAATGAGTCAGAAAACAAGCAGTTTGAATATGAGTACATCCTTCATACTATATTTTTTTCGTCAACCTCGATATAATTTTACATTTATTTTTTGCTGTAAGCCTTGGTCCTATCAAAAACTTGACAATATTAAGAAGATATATAATAAATTCATGCGGATTTGATATCTTGTGAATTGACGAAGTTATGTATTTTTTTTTCTTCAACCCCCCCTCCCCCCTTTTTTTTCGTTTTTTTTTTATTTTTTTGCATTAAGAATTAGTCATATCAAAAACTTGCCAGTATAAAAGTTGTAGATAGTATTAAGACAATTTATAAAAAATTTAATTGGATTTGATATCTTGAGAATTGACGAAGTTATGAATTTTTTTTCTCCCCAAAACCCTATTTTTTGAGCCCCTTGAGCCCATTTTTAGTTTTATTAAAAATCTGTCATACATAAATTTTGGCCAATTTTTTAGAAGTAATAATAACTGTAAACCGAGTCGATATGTATTATAATTAAGAAGTTATGGGGTTTTTCCGTTTTTCACAAAACTCCTCCCTATTTCTACGCCATTGGTCCTATTTTGCCCATTTACGAACTTGACCAAGATTTTATGCCCCTTGATTTTTGGAAAAGATTTGTGAAGAATTATGGAAGTTATCGTGTCCATAAAAAAGTGATATATATATATATATATATATATATATATATATGATAGATAGATAGATAAAGTTTTTTACTGGGGGTAGTTTTGGGTTCTAGGGATCATGATCGGTGTAGATCTGCAAAAATGTTTCCGAAATTCCAACATAGGTGAGATCCCAATAGGTAGTATTTCATACGAAATCTACCTAAAATCCAGGGTGTTAGCCGAGCTCGATTTTTGTTCATAACTTTACCTGTACTAAAGATAATGGAATGATATTTTCGTACTTAACTCTCAGTAAAATGTGATGACATGACCAGAAGTGCTGTAAATACTCAACATTTGCACCCTAGCATGAAGAAGCTAGACGTTCCATAATTCGGAATACCTGACAGCCCATATTGTGTCGCTCACCGAATTGTAATGCACTATTTTTATTATTAATTGTTATTATTTTTATTATTATTATTATTAATTGTAATGCACTATTGCAATGCACTATTTTTTAATTCTATCTCGCACAACTTTTCCAAAACAAAAACCTTTCTCATACATTTTGTCAACATCTGCCAGAGAAATTTACTACAAAATTTATATTTTAAAAATAGTGGGGCGAATAGAATATAAAATTAGTCGCCTGTGGCAGCCCTGATTACGTTATCCCAATTTTTCCGAAAACAAAGTTATAGCCTGTTAAAAATTTCGTTAAAATGGCTTCATTGTTGTTAAAGTTATTAACGAAAATCCGAATTCAGCTTAAAATGAGACATCCTTTTGTGTGAATAAATGGGATACGACACTTGCCATAAATTCAGATTTTGACAATTTCCAGCATAGTTGAATTAGGTTCACCTGTCTATATGTTCACGCTCTAACTCTCATAAATATACTTCGATTTCTACGTTACTCGATATATGTTATTATATGTTCAATACAATTTAAAGGTATATGTTATTGACATGAGCCATGCCATGTAATGCTCCCTATTGAAAACAACGTATGCAGCATTTATAGTTCGTTTATAGACACTAACAAGAATTTACATTATGGTCAATGGGGAAAAATAGTTTGCAGCATATTTTAACGATGTTACACTATTTCAAACATTATGAAATATGCATTTATGAGTGCACTAAAACATGCTTTCTGTAGACTATGGAGTGCAAAGCATTTATCATAGACTTACAAGGTCACACAAAAAAAATTCGGTTAAATGCTCTACGGAGAAAATCATTTGCAGTTTACTGTTATTTTAAAGATGTTACCCTATTTCAAACATAACCAAATTTATATATATTATTGAGGTGCAATAGACGATGCTTACTGTAGAATATAGAGTGCGTAACATTTATCGTTCATTTACAGGAACACGCAAAAGAATTCGATTACAGTACTGTCTACGAGCTATAACTGCTGGAAGGACGTTTTCGTCTATGATTTGGGTTTTAAGTTTAACTAAATATTTGCACATACTGTGTGGTTTGTATAAATTCTATATATCATATACAGGACTACACAAAAGAATTCGTAAGTATTACTGTCTGTGTGTGTGAATTGCTTAAAGAAGATTTTTAACTGTGCAATGCATTTTCCAGCTGAATTATTTTTGGTGCACTAAAAGATGATTTAAGCTAAAAATAAATTAATATGTTACGTAAAGAAATGAATAGATTGCCTTCTATTCGATGGCATTTGCTTGAAGTGCGTTTTTAGTTGTGTTATCGGTTTTTTCATATGAATTAAATTTTAGCTTAAGATGTAGTGCATATAAAAAATCTGTAGATTACACGGTCGTACAAATTGCTGAAAGTGACTTTTCAACAGTGTTACACGTTTACCAACAGGACTGTATTATATGGCATATATACAAATTTATTGATCATATACAGGGTTGCAGAAAAGAACTCGAGTACCTTTCCAACTATGGACGGCAATTGCCTGAAATTGGGTTTTCAAATGCGTTATGAATTTTTTAAATTGTTTATCTAACAAGGAAGATCTCCATACTGGGCATATTCAGAATATTTTGAAAAATAATACTAATTAAACTACTTATGTATGTAATAAAGGATCAGTCAAATTTAGCGGCGGAATTACAGTAGAAAGTCTGTAAAAAATAAAATACTTTCGAGTATTTGGCGCGAAAAGACGAAAGCGTCACGCGATTTGGCGAGCAGTACATTTCCTCGCCAAAAGCAAACGATTTTAAAGCATCTGAAAATTGTTTGTTAATTGATTTTTAGAATGCGTGTAAAAAGTTTTTAATGAATTTAAACATAAACAATGAGAGAGTTTAATAAATACATTTTTTCGTATTACATATGTATGTTGCTTGTTACTTAATTTTATTACTTTAAAAACAATTTCATCTATAAAAAAAACTTTCATATATTTAAGTGTATTCCAAAATAAAGGCAAGATTCATTTTGCAGTTATTCATTTCAAACCAAGGAATTCGTCGTTTCCATAGCAACAAAATTGAACCGACAGCGCACAATTGGACTTAATTTTGAGATATTGAAACAATTTTAATTTTGTTTTAATTCATAAAATTTGATATTTAACTTTCATTATAAATACATATATGACAAAACTATAGCTAAATCAAACTAAAACTGACAAAACTACAGTTATTTAAGTTAAATTTATTTAAACAAGTTCAATATGAAATATTTTTATCTTAAAGATTATTCGACATGAAAAAGTATTTTTCGAAATTTCATTTCATCGCCAACCGATGATAAATCGCCAAATAAACGAAAATTTCATTATTTTTTTACGAACGTCCTATCGGGGTTCTGCCAAAAAAAATTTTATAAACATATATCTCCACATGAGACGAACACTCTGTAATTTTTTCAGATTATCTGAATATGCCCGTATGGAGACCTTCCTTGTAAGATATCTTCTTTCAACTTGTTAACTCATTAACTGTCGACGGAATTTGACACGATTCGCTCTCCATTGTCACAGTTTTTCGCAGAGGTAGGTTTCTGCGATTAAAAAAGGCGAATATTACTATTCAAAAAACTTGTGACCAAATCGTAGCAGTTTTCAGCTATACGCTGGTTCAAGGTTCACTTGTTCCACTCCAAAGCAGTGGGGAGGCTACAAAAAAAATCTAGTATTGGTGATATTGTCTTAAGTCGTATATATACGGCCGTGGCAGTTAACGCATAGACTCTGTAAAGTGTATCTATATACGCCGGTGGGAGTCAAGGGGTTAAACGGTGAAGTTTCGTTGCAGTATTCCTGAAGTTTTGGAAGGTGTATCATAATCTATGCTTGATGCGTGATTTTTCTTTCTTATTTAATCTGAAACTGGTATTCTTGTCCACTCTTCATCGCTGGGTCTATATTTCCCAAAAGGGCAATCAGCTTCTCCCTTCCTCGTGGTGATTCTTATCAGCGTTCTTGTCTCGGATGGCTTATAAATCAGCAAATCAGGAATCTCAAGATGATCTACAGTTAAAAGTTATAACTGGCATATTTCCAAAGATATCGCCGACCCTACCACCAACAACTGTTGCCCATGGTACAAACACGCAACAAGATACAGCGTTGCATTCTAAAAGGATGTTTTTCTTTCTTCACAGTACTTATTTATGAATGGATTTCTATGCAATAATGAACAGGAAAATGAGTTTCCGTAATACTAAGGAAAACTTACAAGAGAAATGAATGAGGCGAGGCCTTAATAAAACCTTTTCACGAAAGCTGCATAACCTTTATATCTTTTCTTCAAACATTTTTTCAATGACTGAAAATTTTCAAAGGGTTAGCTCATTCGGTTCCTAGTGTCCCAATAATACGACATATCTCTACATTTAGTATTATTTTGTCCTTTCAATTATTTTTGTTATTATCTGTATGTAAGTATATATATTTACATTCATTATTGTCACTTCATTTGTATATGTTTCAGCAATTAGTAAGTAAGAAAGAAAAAAAATGGTTTAAAACTCTAGACTACCATTGCTAAGACTTATTTTAAATATGTGTTTTATTCTTTAAATTTAAAAATACGGCTACTAATAACCGTATGGAAATAAGCAATATCTAGTACAATAATATATAATATGATTTTAAAAGAAAACAGTGCTGGAATAATTTTGTCTATTTAATCCTGTTGCAATACGACATTTTCCAAACATCTTCGAAAATTCTTCCATTAGCCTATGGTCATATTAATAGTAATAATTATATTCTTTAAATTTAAAAAAAAATGACATAACATTAATTTGGTCATTAGAAAAGTTACTTTAAAATTTTTAAATAAAAAATAAATTTTTCCTCAAAAAAAAAAAAAAAATACTGACTTGAAAGGGCTTTTTATAAAAAGGGCTAAAAATTTGCACAATACAAAGCTGCTTTAATTAAAATTTTGAAAACCTATGTTAATGTTATATTTAATTTCTAACTTTAAAAGTTCATTTTGAAAGAATTCACGCCAAAGCTATCTGATATTCATAAATTCGCGTTTACTGTAAAATTGTTATTGCATAATGTTCAGAAATGCTTTGACATGAAATACCTTATATCATACAATAGTGACTTCAATTAAACAATTTAGAATTATAGCAACATGAAATTTCATGCTGTCATCAAGAACTTTGTATGGTTTTGATTACTTATGGTTATGTGATAGTGTACATAATCTGCTTACAGTAGATATCTGTAATTTATGCCTATATATATATATATATATATATATTAAATATTTTATCTACTAACTTTAATTATCCATATTTAGTTCTTATTCCCAAATTTCATAAAACTCCAATTAAATTTAGGACTGTAACTATTGGTTGCAATACATATAATAATAAAGCCAATAAACTTCTCTTAAAAATTCTTAATCAATTATATGTACTTACTACAAACAATGATAATACACATTGTATAAAAAATAGCTATCAACTTGTCAATATTTTAAAAAATCTTCACTGTGTTTATAATATAACGACATATGACTTCAAATATCTTTTTAATAATATAGACCTATTAGATTTACATAAAATTATAAATGCATTATTTAAAAAGTATTATAAAAAAACTGGAATTACCATCTAATATAGATATTGCATATTTTAAATCTTTAACTAACTTCATTATCTATAATAATTATATATTGCAAGATAACACTTTATATTTACAGCATGTCGGTATACCAGAAGTCGGTTGTACTTCCAGTTTACTCTCAGACTTATATCATTATGAACGTAATTTTACTAATAATAATCTACATTTATATCGTTATATTGATGACATAATTTTAATTGATACTCATCAATCTGCAATTACTCGATTTCCAGTAGATTATCCCACTAATTTGGAATTAACGGAAAACCTTTTATCTAACAATACAATTAACTTCTTAGATCTTAAAATTACAATAAAAGACAACAAAACAATCACAGATTTATATGACAAACGTAAAGAATATTAAATTCAAAGTTAATACATTTACAAATTTTAAATCTTGTCTACACCATTCTGTATTTCGAAATATAATACTTAATCATTTATATAGAATAAAATGTTTATGTTCTTCTCCTCTAATTAACAATAATATTAAAAAACTAATTTATGATGCATTAAATCATGGTTTTCCAAAAAAATTCATATATTCATTAATATACAATTAGTACTTTTCTTACATGATCTTTTAAAACAAATTAACACATGCGTAAACAAAATTACAAAAAAAAAAATTATAAAATAAGAAAATATCTATAAAAAATTAAAAATTGTAAAATAATAAAAAAAAATATTATATGTTGGTTGGGTGGGTAGATGTTAGAGTACGGAGAAGGGTGGTGTTGTCTGGATAATACGCAATGGTTAATAAAAAAAGGGGGGGGGGCTTTTGTATTATTTCTATATTTTTGATACGTATTTTATATGGATGTTGATTTGATATTTTATATGTAATTAGAGTATTTCATTAATATTATAATTAGCTTAATTATTGATTAATCTTATTTACAATCATTTGTTATTAAATTTTAATTTACTAAGGACAATATCATATTAATTACTAATAGTATACCATTTTTATAGTGATTAATATACATATAAGTATATTTAATATAAATAAAGTTATATTGTATGTATTAAAATTGGGTAATTATTTTCATTATTATTCCTCTATTCTTTTTAATATTTATCTATTTTCAATTTATTATCGGTTTAATGTTTTTGAATGTCCCACATTCATACTTTTTGGATTTTTATGGACGTATGAAAATAATCCACACTCTATATTTGTGCTTTTTGGGTAATGGGAATTTAAGTATCTGTTAACCTTCTATATACTTCCATATGTTTTTTATTTCCTGTTCATTTTATAATTATCTTATATATAATAGATTAAAAAAAATATATTATTTTTAATAATTATTTATATTAATTATTACTGAATTTATTTTGTTTTATAGCATATAGCTATATGTTATATATTATCAATGTTCTAGAATTATTTAAATTCTTAGTTTAGTTTAAATAAGTTAGCTAATAGAATATTTTGTATGCTTTTTAAATTTTATTAACAATAGTTTTTTAAATACATAGTGTGGTTTATATTAGGTTTATAATTATCTATATATAAGGAAATGTTTGGTTTTGCTGTTAAAATTTTTTTTTACATTAAAATGCTTACAAATGTTTATCTTGTGACATTTGAATAATAAAAGTAATACTAGATGGCAGCACCAAAATTTGTCTTTTGACGGTAAGTTCTAAATTTTAATATTTCTAGCTCCATTTCCGTTATAATTTACTACACCAGGGGGTATTTTTAGCTAAATTTTGACGATATTGTTAAACAGTTATTAATTAATTTAATAGTGCATTTTAAATAATGTAATTACTTTCTATTTATTTTATTTTATATTATATTAAATGTATTTAACATGGTATTTCAAAATTTATTTCAAAATATATTAACTGCATCCTTTGGTATCAATTACTGTGATTTCTTAACTGTTTTATTCACCTTAATCTTTATGATATTTTGGTAGCCATGTGCACGTGGATATTTGTAAAATACTGAAATATTAATCGGTATGGTGTTTATTATTTCTATTTTATATCCTATAAATATTTAAATAGGTTTTATTGTTTCTTCCATTTCATATTATTTGTTTCTATAATGTTTTCATTTTTAATCAATTCACTTGATTTTAATGGTTGTTTGGGCACAGGGGAAAATAATTTTTAGCTTTAGCTTATTTTTCTCACAGAAAACACCATATTGCTTATATCATTGAATTCTGTGCCCTTGACAACGTAATTCAATATATAAGCTTTTCCATTATTTGTCGGTGTCCACTTTTTTCTTTTTCTTCCATAATAATTCTTATAATAAAGTAATTGAATTTTTTTTTTTTATACTTACAGCTTTAATTCATAATATTACGGTTTTTGATGGTGGTAGGTTATGTTTAATTAATGGTTATATATATATATATATATATATATATATATATATTTGCATTACATGCAAAATATAATTCTTTCTAGGAGTTGTAAGTTATTTATTTCTAAAGTTGCTATCGCGAATCTAAATCTTTAACTCTGACTTGCGATTCATTTTGCTTTAATAAGTGCTAAATAATACGACGCGTCCGAACATGGTCGCTGGCATAACGGCATCGAGATCCGAGCAAAATTTCGAAAGAGATGTACTGGTGGTAGAGGTCTGCATGGTCTGGTCCGGACCAAGGCAAAATAAAGACACATTTTTTACGGGCCGGGATGATGAAAAAAAATTAATATAACAAATTTAAAACCGATATAACAAATTTAAAAGGATCAAAGTAATCCAATAAAATATGAAGAATTTTCAATATATATGACTCGGGCGAAAATAAGTCTAAATGTGCTGCATGAGCCAATGCTAGCTTGACAACCTCAGTACAAAAATATAACATGTCCAGCGTAGAGATCGGCATCGGACAGTTACATCATGTTTGAGCCTGGGCTTAATTCTTTCCAGCAGACTCGGGCTGGTTCGGAACTGGACTTAATTCTACCCAGGGTGTTTAAGAAAGCAGTTTGATTTGTAAAAATAGTAACAGCGATAATGAGCTTCTGTTAGCAGAATCTTTTGAAATATACTTTAATAATTTGGAGAGAAATATTTTCAAAAATCTACCTTTCTTGTACAGCTTCAAAAGTTATGAAGTTTTTAACAGTCTTTTTTTAAAAAAAAGCTTTTTTTTTATCGTTATTTGAATGTAATACCCTAAGACAAGGGTTTCCAAACTTTTAGACCGACGTTTCATTAAGTAGAAGTTCATACTTCCGCGTACCACTAAGTGACAAATTCAAAGCTAATACAGAAAAACCTGTATAAACGAAATATGTCTAAAACGAAGCATTTTTCCAGTCTTTTGTGTTTCTATCTGATCAGATTTTACTGTATTTAATTGCATAATTACATTATTAAATTTGTAGTTAGATTGACTGCTTTATTTTAACATTCAAATAAAAGGTATCACCATTATTACATTTTAATAATAAGTATATTATCAAAATACATCGTTTTAGTACAAAAAAAACTACAATACTTAATGACTTATTGGCGGAAATTGAAACATATTCAGTAGGGTGACTCTAATCATTCCCGTGTATTGTAATGAGAAGAGTGTATTGATCATTAAAAAGTGTATCATTTTTGGATGGTAAATATTATTTCAATCTATTAATAGATCTATTTAAATAAAGAACATAAATACTACATAGCTTTGTTAAACTTAAAACTTAGAACTGGAAATATACACACTTAAAGTCGCCATGTTCGTCCATTTTTTTGTCATATGAACAGTATATGTTTATATCAGCAGTAAAATACACTTAAGAAAATTTAATAAATGAATAACCTGTATAAGAAATTCACATATCTCCTGAAAATAAACTACTTATTAATACAAGTTAGATAGAAGCTCGCTGTAATAAGTATTATACAAACATAGAATATAGTAATAGAAGAAGACCTCTTCTTTTTTTCAGGTGGGATGAAAGATCAATTAAACATCTAATTAGTTCCATTTATCTAAAATTCTAATCGAAATTACATCAAAATAAGAGAGAACAAAACGTTATTAAAGCAGTAATATAACAGAGTGAAGAGACTATGGGCCGGTTAAATGACAAATCAAAAAGAGGAGTGGTTATTGAGCTGTTTTTTGATTTCACATACTGTATGTTTGATTTCATTTCAATATCAGTATCAGATTTTTTGCATACCAGTAACCAGAGCTCCACTTATCATAGTACTGGTACGCGTACCATAGTTTGAGAACCCCTGCTCTAAGAGAATAAGTAATATTGCTATTGTTTATTAATATTGCTTTATAATTGCTTATTAATATTGCTATACCGTATTCTATGCTTGCGAACATATAGTAATCTAAAATATATCGAACATTCAGTAACTAAACTAAAATTTTCCATAAATATGGATGCAGTATTCTTTAAAAGAATCATAATTGTATGTTAAAATATATCGCATTTTTTTTATAGAAATTGAGTCAGGTCGGACCGGGTCTGATTTCACTGATTTTTGCACTTTTTCACTGCTTTTTGAACGGGCCGGGACTGGAAATTTTGGCCCATGCAGATCTCTAACATCTGTTCCTCAGCTCCATTTTAAAAAATGAAGAAATCAGAGGTTTCTCAACTTTATTATTATTATTATTTTCGCGACCTGCCATAAAGTTTGTCAGTTTTACGCGACCTACCTAATATGTAGGTATATAGTAGTTTTTGTATAAATTACTGGAATCCTATACGAAATCTAGTATGCTTTGGCCATCACACAAGTTTCTTCTATCACTGTACAAAATATTGGAGCTCAACACCAAAAATGGTGGCAACTTGAAACAGAAATTAGAATGGATGGATCTATGGATTAGGAAATTGTTCATTTTTTAGCCCCCGGAATGCTATTTCTTTCTCCCAGCTTATTTTGTCTCCAATAAATAACGTTACCTTACATACGCCAGCTGTAAAACAAAAGCCGATGTTTCATTGTGTGATTAAATACTCTACAGCATTTTTTAAAACTTCTAAGCATCGCACATTTTCAATGTTTATACCGTCGTATTGGGGAAAAAAAGTACTTTTTAATGCAATTTGTTTGAAAACTGCATCTCCATTTATTTTTGAAATATTAATTTTTTTTGTAGTTTTTAGCGACATTTGTTTCATTTTGGCAACTCAAGTACTCCATTTCTGTAGAAAGTAAAGAAAAAATAGTTGGAAAACAGCAATTATATCTTTTTGTTGCCATTTCCCCATAAAAA
Source organism: Maratus speciosus (assembly GCA_963932465.1). Taxonomy (NCBI): domain Eukaryota; kingdom Metazoa; phylum Arthropoda; class Arachnida; order Araneae; family Salticidae; genus Maratus; species Maratus speciosus. Next base: position 302,533,687 of record OZ010788.1, read on the forward strand.
CTGAAAAAATGTAATGAAAATACGTGCTATTTTGAGAAAAATACAAATGAATGATTTATGATAAAAAATGGAGCTATTATAAACTATATTTAATTTTAAGTACCTATATTAATACAAATGACGTTATTTTACATAAAATAAAAGCGTGTGCTTTAAGTCTTAAAATTGAAATATGTTTTGCACTACAGTAGAGTCTCGATTATCCGAGTCCCGCTTAACCGAGTTATTTTCTTCTGATGGACTGGTGGCTTCTATTATTATGAAACAGCCATTATAAATGAAGCGTTAGGTGAAGATGAAAGAGCAGCCGTAAAAAGTTAGAACTCTGATTTTCTGGTCAGAATGGAAAAAAAATTGGCCATAATTAAAAAAAAAAAATTATGGGCATATTTTTTTTTTTTTCCATTCTGACCAGAAAATCAGAGTTCTAACTTTTACGACTGCTCTTTCATTTTCACCTAACGCTTCATTTATAATACCTGTTTCATAGTAATAGAAACAACTAATCCACCAGAAGAAAATGAAGTAATGGAAATGCCGGGGCCACACTAAATTCTGAAAAAGCAGAATTCCTGTTCTCTAGTTGTTAAAAATTACTTGTTTAGAACACAATTCTCCATTAAAATGGAAAAAATAGAGAAATTGGTTCTAATTTCTGTTTTCCTATCTTAAATTTAATTTTTAAACAAAGCGAAAAAAAGGAATCTGTGTATGACATAGTTTTTATGCGCAATTAAGCAATTGAATGACAAAGGATTTTAATTCGAATATTAAATTGACAGCTAGACATTTATAATTTCATGAAAGAAATTATTTTTGTGGTGTTTTATTACACCAATTTACAGGTGGATTTTTCTTACACCACTTTTGGTGCTGAACACCAATATTTTTTTACAATATATATTATTGTAACATAATAATTTAAATAGCACTATTACACACCAGCAATTACGAAGAAGAATACATTTCTTTGAGTTTAACTCGAAGTTACATTGATCAATCAGTGAATAAAAAACCCCATTCAGATTGGATTGTGTCGGTCGGTTGTCCTGTCCGGGTAGCTCAATGGGCAGAGCATTGGTAATTTAAGCCAAAGATCTTGGGTTCGACTTCTAGCCTGAACACTTTTTCACTCTATTGGAAAATATTCAATTCGTATGATATCTTTATCAATGAGTATGATTGAGTTTGAAATATTTAAAAAAAATAAAAGTATTTGTTTTTTTAGCCCCCGGTATGCTATTTCTTTCTCCCACCTATTAATATGTAGTCTCCAAAAAATAACGTCCCGTTGTATAAGCCAGCCGTAAAACAAAGCAGATGTATCATTGTATACGGAATAATCTCTACTGCAATTTTTTTAATTTCTAAGCATCGCACATTTTCAAGTTTTATACCGTCGTGTTGGGAAAAAAAAGTACTTTTAAATGCAATGTATTTGAAAACTGCATCTCCATTTATTTTTGAGATATTAATTTTTTTTGTAGTTTTTAGCGACATTTGTTTAATTTTGGCAACTCAAACACTCCATTTTTGTAGAAAGTAAAGCAAAAATAGTTGAAAAATAGCAATTATATCTTTTTGTTGCCATTTTCCCATGAAAACTGAAAAAAAAGATGTGATTAAAATACGTGCTATTTTGACAAAATATAAATAAATTGATTTATTTTTGCTGGATTTGTATATTATTTTGAGATAGTGACGTCCTATGCATACTTTATTGTAGATGTTGTTTATGACTGGATCGTAAATGAGGAATTCTTCAGCGGATTCGGATGACGTCGTTTTACATAAAATAAAATCGCGTGTTTTAAGTCTTAAAACTGAACTACAGTAGAGTCTCGATTATCCGAGTCCCGCTTAACCGTGTTTCCGCTTTAACCGAGTGATTTTCTTCTGATGGACTGATGGCTTCTATTATTATGAAACAGCCATTATAAATGAAGTGTTAGGTGAAGATGAAAGAGCAGCCGTAAAAAGTTAGAACTCTCATGTTCTGGTCAGAATTGGGAAAAGAAATGGCCATAATTTTTGTTCGATTAGCTCGGATAATCGGGACTCTACTTACTGTATCTATATTTATATACATATATATATATATATATATATATATATATATTTATCAGGGGCGACACTAAATTCTGAAAAAGCAGAATTCCTGTTCTCTAGTTCTTTTACATGAACTTTGACATTCCATAAACTTTAGTGGTGGGTATTTGGAACTCGAACAACTAAGTAAAAAATAAAGTAACTTTATTACTATTTAAACAGTACTCAAATACATAAAAATCACCCCTCGATTTTACGAAAATACTTTCACGTCATAAAAAGAATTGTTAATTGTAAAAATATGTTACAACTATATCTATATAAAGTGTCAGAATTCCGAACCTTTTTTAGCAATAAATATCTAGCACTTCTGGAATAGAATTTGCATTAATATTATGAGAGATATAACTGTCGTGAAAAATATCCAATAGATGACAGCTGATAGACGATGATCACCCACTACGACTTTTGAGAATAGCTCATGAATAACGTCATATATCTTTGGTTTTGCTTAAAATAAGATTTTACAACGAACTTCTGTAGGAGAGGGGCGTGATTTTACTTTTAGCATACAACTTCAGCTTTATAAATAATTTAGTTGCATTTGAGAAATGAGCCGTTTGCACAATTCGTTTAACTCCGTCAAATGAAAATGTTGAGTATAAACAGTTAAAGTTATTGTAGCTATAAAAAATATTGTATCTATATAATATTTTTTATCGGGATATGTTGATTGAACTCAATAATTTTCTTTTAATCAAGGGTAACTTTTTATCACTGTATAAATATACAGAAAATTTTCAGTTCTTTTGTTTAAAAAAACGCCACTTAAAATGGAGTTAGTCGGATTGTCTTCTGAACGCCTCAAATATCAATGTAAGATCATAGAAACAAAATAACTATGTATAAAGTAAAATATATATTGACCAAAAAGTAATTGCATACACCCACACACAAAACCCCCCTTCCCCCGAAAAAAAAAAAAAAAAGGTAAAGCATTTTAACTACATTGTTCTTTTACTCAATGATACTGATGGCTGTCCAAATTTTTCCTGCTTCCAAAACTTTTCAATATACAGTAAACCCTTGATTTAACGGAAATCGTTTCAACGGACTTCGGATTCAACGGACTAATTAAAAAAATAATTAAAAATTAAACAAAAATTAAAGTAAAACAAGTGGGTAAGTGTGATCGCAGATCGCACAGAGGGTTTCGTTTAATATCCCTTTTAAAACACTTTGTCCTTAAATTAACAAATCAAAATCGTTAATTTAAAATTATTTCCCTCTCCCTAACCTGAAATTCAACGTCCGTATTTCAAATTTTTATATTTGACAAATGTCAAATATTTATTTATCGCTATTATTTACTGGAAGCCACCATGATAAAACAGCTTCTAAAACAATGAAACACGCTTCGAAAAAAAAAAAAAGTATTACTGCCCCCCTCCCCCTCCCCTACTTGAGAATCAACACGCAACCCTCTTTTAAGCTTTTATATGTAAAAAATCAAGCAATGAACAACGACAAAGCATTTCTTTTTACTATTTTTAAAAAGCGATTTCTCGGTAAAATAAAAAAAAATATTTATTATATCTGTGGCGACACAATGTCTCGTGACAAAATGAACGAAACCTTAAAAAAAGGGAAAGAACACGAAACGCCGAAAGCGCGCGCTTTGATTCTCACTGCAGCGTGGTTTTCGTTCTAAGCATGCGCAATGATGCTGGCCATGTGATATGCTTTTCGTTCTATGCATGCATAAAAGTTGCATATGTGTTAATTCGTTTGTATTTCATTATCAATATTGTATTATTAAAAGTAATGTATTGTGTTTATATATATATATATATATATATATATAGTAGTATATATGTATATACATATATTGTATATATACAATACATGTATATACACTGTATATATTGTATATATATATATTATATATACTATATATGTAATTTGCACTGTAATAATATATGTAATTACAAATACGTAATAATATATATATGTACTATAATTATAACAAAATAATATTATAAATAGTACTTTGCGATTTAACGGACACATCTTAGTCCCAATTAGTCCGTTAAATCGAGGATTTACTGTATATATATAACAATGTTGAAATCTCGGATTTCCAATTACCCTTCTTTTATACGTTGCTATAAGAGTAACCGGTGTGTCCCAAAAAAGTTGTTGCTTGTTTCGTTGTCAAAATTAGGATTTGTGTACGAACTAACGCATTCCCGCGCCGACGCAAATAAAACGACACAACATTATGTTTAACAAGTCTAATGAATCTCAATTCAGGTGCAATTCTGGAATATCTTCTGTTTTCTTGTTTTTTTTTTTTTTTTTTTTTTTTTTTTAAGCAGTTTTGTGAAACTGACTTTTAATCTCCTTCCTACGCTAAACACGAGTCACGTGCAGACAATCGCAGGCTAAAGTTAAACCAATAACAGCTTTCTTTTCAAATTTCTTGTTTGCATTTCAGTATTTTTAAACGATTTTTTTCATAGACTATCTGAGGTCAACAAACTTCTCGCTCACATTCTAACATTTTATTTTTATTTATTTATTTTTAACACTTTGTAACAAAGTTGAAAAATGTTTATGCATTGGTTTGTTTGTCCATCTGTCCAGGCTCTAACTCCCGTAAATATATTCGGATTTTCATGCAATTGGTAAACTTTATTTAAGGTCACCTAACCATGTTTGGTATTGCATATCAAGTATGTGGGATTCATTAACAGAGCCAGCCAAAAGAATTCCATTATATTATGGCATATGGCGAAAAATCGTTTGCACAGTATTTTAATGACATTACGCTGTTTCAAATGTATTTAAACTGATATAAAGCACTGAATTTCACGACAAGATGATTACGATAGAATAGAATATTCATAGCATTTGTCGTTCATTTACAGGCAGTGGTGCAGTCGTAAAAAAGAATAGAGGGTATATGTTCTAAGCAGAGGGTATACGCTCAAGGCAGAGGGTAATATAACCCTAGTGTATATATACTATAGCTTTCTTGAGAAACAGAGGGTATACGGTGTTCCTTAAAAAAATCCAGAGGCTATATGTCGTATACCGTATACATTCGACTACGTCCCTGTTTACAGGGACACGCAAAAGAAATCGGTTACAGTACTGTCTTTGAGTAATAATTGCTTGGAAGTGCGTTTTCAATTTTGGTATGCGCTTTTAAATTTATTTATTTATTTATTTTGCATTTTACTCATTGTATATAAATTCTATACCTCATATATAAGGATGCACAAAAGAATTCACGTACCATTCCCCTTATTAGCAGAAATTGCTGAAGGGGAAATTTCAACTAAAGTACTTATATATGTATTTTGTAACTGAACTAAATATTGGCAAGCACGTAGTTAATAGATACAAATCTATATATCACATACAGTGCTGCTCAAAGAATTCGGATAATTTTCAGATTGTAGATGGTGTCAGATTTGTGAATGCAGCGGACAAACTTCATCGCCTAGAATGGATCTTTTTGGACTCCAACGTCTGCCGCCGAACTTAGGCAAAGGAAACTGGCAACGATAGGATTGTCAGAAGAGATGGAAACGACAGAACGAGGTGAAATGAAAAACATGAAGCGTGGAAGTGTAGATTTTATACTTGTAAAATGTGGAAAGTGAATTGTAGTGTTAATTTAAATGTGTTTTAGATAAATAAAATCTGTTAAAATTAGATCCGTCTGCTCTTGGAAGTTTACTTAAGTGGTAGTTTGAAAGTCTACGTGTCTATTTGATGGCTGTCAGCTTAATGAATTCAAGATCCGTTATGAATCCACTCGATTAAAGAATTTACGTTAAGCCGAAACCTTACTGATAGGAACAGTTGAAATTGGGTTTTCAAATGTGTTATGCGTTTCCATAGGGTTGAATCAGACATAATATTTTAACTTATTAAACTATGAAGTTTTGTTGCATTATTCTGAATGAAATGGGAAGTGTTTCATAATCTATGCATGATGCATGCTTTTTATTTCTTGTTTTTCTTTAATAGGATAGCTGATGTTGATCTCTAACGTTGTTAGTTTGTACTTTTTTTAAGCCTTTGTTGCAGTTTTTTATGAGGATACTTTCATTTTCAGAACCGGTTCTGAAATATAAAATGACCTCATAAAAAATAAAAAAAAAAAAAACGAAAAAAAAAACGAAAAAAACGAAAAAAACAATTAATATCAATACAGTTCCTGTTCAGAGATCGACTTTCGTTATCCCTGCAAAGAAAATAAAGTATTTAAAAATATCGAGATGCAAACGAGATATTTCACAGCATTTAAAAATACAAATTAGTCAATAATAAGTATTAAAAAAAAAATTCCTTCAAGAACCTATGAATTTGATTTTGAAAACTTGCAATATTATATTCACATTTTTAGCGGGTAAAAAGGTCACTTTTTTTTTTTTTTTCAAAAGTAGAGTTTTCCAGCAACCCTAGCCGAATGTCACAGCTCCTTGTCGTGTGTGAGCAGTAGTTTGGACTCCACTAGAAATTGTAATGTCCAACCTAATTAATCATAGTAAATTTTCTAAATTGTATAAAAATATTAATATACTTTATGATTACTTTTACAAAAAACACAACATTTAGTACAACAACACTTCATTTAAAACATTCGAAACTTTATTCAATCTGACTTCAAAAGAAAATAGTTTGCTTATTTTGTATTTCACTAAAAAAATAGTTTTCAATGATCTTGAAAGCTTTCAACAGAAATATATTTACTATTTACACATTTATCCTTTGTATAGGGAAAAAAACCCTAATTATTATTACTTTCTTCTATCTTTACAAGAAGAAAGTATTGGATTCATGAAAATTTTCGACTTTCGGTTTTCGACGGATTTACACGTTTTAGGGGTCAGAGATTCCACAAAAACATGTTTTTACAAAATGTCTGTCTGTGACTCTGTGAGTCTGTCTGTCTGTCTGTCTGTCTGTCTGTGTGTGTGTATGTGACACAAATTTTGTGGGCGCTCTATCTCAAGAACTAAGGCACGGAATTTAATAAAAATTTATATTAAGTTAGTCCCTAATACAAATTGATGCTGATTAGTTTTTGGTGTAAATCGCTCAACAGGTGGCGCTGCTATGCTGCATTTCCCGCGATTTCTGCACTAGCTCTATCTCAAGAACTAATGCACGGATTTTCATCAAACTTCAGATTTAGTTAATCCTTGATATGAATTGGTGCTGGTAACGTTTTGGTGCAAATCGCCCAACAGATGGCGCTGCTATGTTGCATTTTGCAGCATTTACACGATTTTCGTAATAGCTCTATCTCAAGAAATAATGCACGGATTTTCATCAAACTTCAGATTCTGTTAGTGCTTAACATGAGTTGACGTTTTGCATCTTGTGGTGTAAATCGCTCAACAGGTGGCGCTGCTATGCTGCATTTTTTGTGATTTCCGCGACAGCTCTATCTCAAGAACTTATGCTCGGGTTTTCAACAAACTTCAGATTCAGGTATACCTGGATATGAATTAGTGCTGTTTCTGTTTTGCTGTAAATCGCTCAATAGGTGGCGCTGCTATGCAGCGTTTTTCTCGACTTCTACAATAGCTCAATGTCCAGAACTAATGCACGGATTTTCATCAAATTTCAGATTCAGTTAGTTCTTGACATGAATTGATGTTTTGTACCTTTTGGTGTAAATCGCTCAACAGGTGGCGCTGCTGTGCTGCATTTTTTGTGATTTCCACAGTAGCTTTAGCTCCGGAACTAATACACGGATTTTCATCCAACTTCAGATTCCAGTATACGAATTAGTACTGTTTGTGTTTTGGCGATTCCGGTTTACGATTCCGGTATATGAATTAGTACTGTTTGTGTTTTGGTGCAAATCGCTCAACAGGTGGCACTGCTATCCTACATTTTTCAAAATTTCTCCTACAGCTCTATTTCAATAACTAATGCACGAATTTTCATCAAATTTCAAATTCAGGTATACTTTTATATGAATAAATTGATGTAATTTATTTTACTATTTAAATGATTTAATTGACGTGATTTATATAGAAGAAAGTTTTGTGATGGCCACAACATACTAGTTTTTTATGCTGTCAGTTATTAAACAAATCACAATCTGATTTAATCCTAATATGTACCGTACATATACTCCAAGGATAAAGCTGACAAAAAATTTGTAGCATCCTATTTGGTGACTTAACTCACTTTTGGCGTGAAATAAACAAATAAAAATACAACTAAAAAAATTAAAAGTATAAAAAAAAAGATATAAAATATTATTGTAATAGAGACATTTTATCGGTTTTCTAACTTTTATGTACAGGGCTACAAAATGCACCAGGTCTCACTGCTAGGTGTGAGCAGCAGAAAAAGTGGTTCCCTTGTAAGTATAAAATAAACTAACTTTAGTTATATATTTTTAAAAATCCTGCAATAGTAGACGACTTTCTAAGACCGATGAAAAATAAAATATATTAAAAAAACTAATGATAGGAATGAGCTGTAAATTCATATAGCCATGCTCTTTACGATGATCAATCTTTTTACATAAAAATTTAATTTAGGTCATAATTTATAAATTTTCTAAATAAATTGTATAATAAAATTACGTTTTTGAATTCAAAAAGTACTTAGATTATGTTTGAGTTCGTTCAATATGAAAAAAGATAGAAAGAAAGGAAAATTTCATTTGGATGATATTTTGAGAAGATCTAAATTAATCACGTAGCTTTGACATTAGATATCAGCATTATCAAATTTTGATACCATGTTACTCTGTGAAGATTTAAGAGAAATGCTTAAACTATACACTTTTCCGGATTGATTCCATACATGGAACTCAGATAAAATATCAAAAGTGAGTATTACTGCTTGAAAAATGAAATTTGGTACAACTTTTAATATGTAGATGATTTCCGAATGATAAATTATGCATTTCATTTAAGAGACATTATTGGCACTCGATTGGTACTTTTATTATACGATTATCTACAGGTGGAAGGAGTTTACTTTTCCGTGTATTCACAAAACCCTTCATTATGTTCCACAAATAAATTTTACGAATTTCGTTTTATAAACGGTTCATACTCAACGAATATTGTGACACCAAGCTTTAATTATATTGTAGAAAAAATAAGTATATAGCCTTGTTTTTTTTTCTTCTAATTTTTTTAATTTCATCGAACATTTAATTCGGAAATATCTTGAAACAACGAATTAAAGGTAAGGATAATGAATACAATAAGCTTTAGGCATTTAAATGCCAGAAGAAAATTGAACAGATGAAATTTGAACAGATGTTATTAGCATGGTTTTGTTTTATTACTTTTGCTTTACTTTTATTTGTACGAGTAAAACTATTGATTGGTAATACTGACTTTTTTACATATCAAATACGATTATTTTTAAATACGAAACCCGAGCCATATGTTTGGTGCTCACGCACGTACAAAAGTGTTTTGCTGAATGATTTTTTTTCAGAAGTTTATATTTAAATGAACTGAATGTTGTTTTGCAGACGACAAATGCAGAACACGAACGGGGAATATTTTCCCGAGAATTTAAAAAAAAAAAAATAAAGAAGATGGGTAAATATTTTCGGCCCTTCGATAGGATTATAGATCTTTCGTTTTTAGGCTTCCGTACTTAAAAAGCATAAACGGAACCATTATAAGATCACTCTTGTGTCTGTCCGTCTGTCACAGCCATTTTACTCGTAAACTATGGAATGCGGAAAGCTCAAATTGGCTGAAGTAATAAAGGCCACTGACCCACGTACTTATAGATTATTAACCACTCACAAATATATTTAAGAAAAATGTAGAGGAGCTAATTAAGTTACTTGAAAAAAAATCTTTTCTTTGTGTATCGTGTGAAAGCTTTCGTAACGCCGCACTCAAAAATACATTTTTTTTTAAATTTTAGGTATTATATTTTCAGAGATATTGTTGAAAATGCAGTGCAAAAATATGTTCCCCTCTATTTCCGAATCTATTGAAACTAAAATTATGAAAAAAATAGGTGTAGTAGAAGTTAATTTAAACCTTGCAGGAAAACTATAGCGATTACCCTACGTCACATACTTTTTGAGAAAATCGTATTTTTCCGTTACACACAAATTTCGATTTGCGGCCGTTCAGCAAAGGAGTCGAAGAGCGCTGGGGTTACTTATCGTCGCAGAAGTATAAAAGGATTGTTGATAATGAATTAAAAAAAATGTCAGTAATTAGCTGAGATATCAAACCTTAAAGATACGGACGGTTTGGCCATACTGAAAGACAGGCAGAGTACTCTGTGGTTAATAACTTTTAATGATATATTTGTATAATGCAAAGCCCAGTTACTAATTCCTATATTTATTGTACGGAACCCCCTGTGCGCGAGTAATATTCGCACTTGACCGGTTATTTTAAAGATGTTTTGACTGTTTTAATATAATTTAGCATGTATATATAGTTTTAGTTGGTGGTCGGTAATGTTTATTTAATGGTTATATATAATCATCATCAACAATCGTTTTCAATCCACTGCTGGATGTAGGTCTCCCCCAGATTTTTCCAATGTTTTCTGTCCAGTGCTTTAGTCATCCAATTTACACCGGCTACTTTTCTGATTCCATCACTCCATCTTACTTGAGGTCGTCTTCTTGGCCGTTTTACATCTCTGGGATACCACTGTAGGGTGTTTGTGCTCCATCTATTGTTTTGTCGTCTTGCAATGTGCCCAGCCCGTTTCCATTTTAGCAGTTTAATTCTTTCAATGATGTCAAAAACTTTCGTCTAACTTCTTATCCAGGTTATTCTTTTTTGTCTCTTCTAGCTATACCTAGCATACATCTTTCCATACTTCTCTGTGTTGTTTGTAATCTTTGTACCATCCGTTTTGTTAGCGTCCATGTTTCTGCTCCATAAGTTAGCACAGGCAAAACACATTGGTTAAATACCTTTCTTTTCAAACAAAGAGGCATGTTACTCTTCAGAATAATATTGTTCTTCCCAAAAGCACTCCATCCATTTCTTATTCTTCTATTGATTTCACTCATGATACTATTATCTGATGATATTTCCTGCCCAAGGTACACATAACTTTGCACTTCTTTAATTTCAGTGTTGTTGTAGACGATTTTCTTTTTTGATGCAAATGAATTGAACAACCCCTGAGTCTTTTCCAAGTTTATTTTTAATCCCACAATAATGCTAGCTTCTGCCAAATCTTTTAGCATATTTTCCAATTCTTCAGGACTGTTACTGAAAATTAAAATGTCGTCAGCGAATCGGAGATGACTTAAATATTCCCCATTTATTCTAATCCCATTGTTTTCCCAATCCAGCTTCTTGAAAATATTTTCTAAGACAGCAGTAAAAAGCTTAGGCGAAATGGTGTCTCCTTGTCTTATCCCTCTTTCAAGCTTGATGTTTGCTTTTCCTTTGTCCAAGCGGATGGTTGCTGTTGCTTTCGTCTAAACCTTCTTTATGACACTGATGTGAGGTTTGTCTATACCAGTGTCCTCCAGAGATTCTACTACTGCTGATGTGTAGACCGAATCAAATGCTTTTTCATAATCAATAAAGGCAAGGCAAAGAGGTAAATTATATTCCTTATGTTTTTCTATGAGTTCCCTTACCGTTTGGAGTTTGGATATGATCGATTGTGCTGAATCCACTTCGGAATCCTGCTTGTTCTCTAGGTGGAGCCGAGTCCAGAGCTGATTCAAGTTTTGTCGTTAAAACTTTGGTGAAAATTTTATAAATCACTGATAGTAAGCTGATCGGACGGTAAGTTTTTAATGTTTTCCTTCTCTCCTTTCTTGTAAAGTAGCACCATCACAGCATTATTCCAGTGTATATATATATATATATATATATTAAGATTGTCTAAATGTGGTACAAAAGATCCGAAGAACAGGTTTATTTGGCAAATTCATTTCAATTACACACACACACACACACACATATATATATATATATTCGATATGAAGTGGTCCTAAAACCGATCGTAGTTTTTACACTTTTTTATTTAAATCAACCTAGTTTTTGTATGTAAAGATGGGATTTAGCAATCAATTTTGAACTCGCTGCCTGATATGCTACAACTATAACAATTATGTACAAAGGCGTGTTTCCCATGATAATACAATATTTTAATAATTTTACCACTTCATTATTAATTAATACATTGATTTTTAAGGCATTTTCCAATTAGCTCGCCACTGGTGAGAGAGCGGCAATTATTCTCTGAAACTCGCACAATTGTATGGGAGTTGAAAAAACAATGGATTTAATGATGTGCCAATAAATGCTCGCCAAAATATGCCAAAGCGCTGTGAAACTGCAACAATGAAACCTAAACCTTTTAAAGACTTAAAAGTAGAAAATAAATTATAACTAAAAAAATAAAGAGTGTAATATTAAAAATATATATATACGCTTTTAACAAATAACAGTTAAATACTAGTTAATTTACGATTATCTGTTCAGAAATAAAATTAGAAACCCTAAAAAGATAGCTTAAATAACGTTTTATATTTTCTTTCCTATTTTCTCTTTCTCAAAGATGAAACCGAGAAAAATGTTCATTTACTTTGTACTAAACTTAACTTTGTACTAAAGGTAAAAAAAGCACTGAATTTTTTATAATCGAGGTTTGTTGCCAACGTCATTGCAACGAGAATTTTTGAGAAAAAACATAAATAAATAGGCGGTATTTTCAAGGTGACCATACAATGCTTATAAAAGAGTGTTTTTTTTTTAAAGACTATTTTAATTTTCATTACATATTTTAATGTGTGAAAAATAAAGTAAAGCATGCATAAAAGCTACAATGATGTTGTGGAGCACTTCATTGTGAGCAATTATTAAGACGTCATATGCGTTAGCTTTACTTGAATTATAATTTTTACTTTTTAAAGTGATTTACTGTGGTTAAGCTATAATAATAAAATTTTCGTTAATTTATAAGCACTAGAAATTCAGAACCTTTAAAATAAACATTTTTACTTTTACATACAGAAAAAAAAAGTACTGTGCTTTTCAGAAAATAGGACTTAAAAAGTAAGCTCCTGCTCGATATTTCAGGATGCTCATAATACAAGAAATACACCAAAAATAAGCCTTATTTCAAAAATACTATAGTATTTTTGAAATAAGACTTATTTTTGGTGTTCTTTCCTAAGATATCATCTAGACTTTAAATGTGCACTCAATGAAGACGTATTTCAAGGGAATATATATTTGATTTAAACTAATTATATTGAAATCATATTTATTTATTTATTTTACAAGAAGAAGAAGAAGAAGAAAAAAAAAAAACGTGAATAAAATTCGAAAAATGTCATTTTTCCTTTACATTCGTTTTAGCTTTATGAATGAAAATGAGCGGTTTCTTTAAAAATAATATGATTTTCATTGGCGGCAGTATCTCGTCTTTATGAGATTAGGGCTCTAGTCTCAATAATAGCGAAATGTTAAGCTACAGAATGTTACATGACTTTGATACAACCGTATTAAAATACGAATATTTAATGAATAAAAATGCTTTAAATAAAAAATTATTTAAAGATGACGTAATTTTTCCTCGACAGTAGGCGTTCTGTCATTCTGTGATTAGGACCTCTTGGTTGTAAAGTAGAGAAAGCAAGATTTTTGCAGCCCCTTTTCCCAAATCTCGTTGTCGGAGATATGCAAAGTCAATGAAAATTATGTCATTTCAAATGAAATTCGAAAAGTCAATGAAAATAATGTCATTTCAAATGCAATTCGAAAAGTCAATAAAAATTATGTTATTTCAAATGCAATTCGAACAGTCGATGAAAATTATGTCATTTCAAATGCAATTCGAAAAGTCAATGAAAATTATGTCATTTCAAATGCAATTCGAAAAGTGAATAAAAATTATGTCATTTCAAATGCAATTCGAAAAGTCAATAAAAATTATGTCATTTCAAATGCAATTCGAAAAGTCAATGAAAATTATGTCATTTCAAATGCAATTCGAAAAGTCAATAAAAATTATGTTATTTCAAATGCAATTCGAAAAGTCAATGAAAATTATGTTATTTCAAACGCAATCCTCTGTGATTATATAAATAAATGTAGATTGTTGAAAAGGAATAAAAGTAAACTGATGTGCATACCCCGAAAATAAGGCCAGAGGTATTTTTCGGAATAAAATTTAATATAATACCCAGTTTTATTTTCGGGGGAACACAGGTAGAATAGTTTTTCGCAGAACATTTTTGTAGAAAAATATATGAGAAATTTTTCTCTTTAATATTATTTTTCTTTCTCTGCTTTTATCCCCTGGCAAAGAAAACTACCTCGCAACAATCAAACAATAAGTAGGGGGAATTTCTTTCTGATCAGTCCGAAAATAATGCATGAAGTCGAAGGAAAAGAAAACATACTACTTCATATACAAAGAAAAAAAGAAAGAAAGAAAGTTACCTTGAATTCTACAAAACCTAAACTTTCATTTAGTAGAAATTACGAGTTTTTCGTGTCACATAAATATTTTTCTTATATTAAATGTCGCTGGGATTTTAAATTCTCAAATTATAATTCTTGTGGTAATCTAGCAGCATTCCTAAAAAAGAGATATAAATAAGAAATCATCTATACAGCGCCCAGGGCGGATCCAGCTCACTATTTAGACGGGGGGGGGGGGGGGGGGGTCATGGATTTCCTTTTTTGGATGGGAGAGTATCACATCTCTTTATGAAAATTTTTTATATTGAAAGCTATTCTCAAATTCAAACTAACTACTTTTTTTATACTTTCGCGAAGTCACTTTCATTCGTAAATACAAAAAATGTGCATTAATATTCGTAAAAATATAAAATTTACCGATTTTGTTCAGATACTAAAAAATTAAAGAGTTTCCCATTTTCTTATAAAGGCAAAGATTCATTCAGAAAATGTTGTCAAAGTTAGCATTTTTATCCAAGTTTTACGAGTTGACATCCACAGAAATGTCATCATAAGGGAATAATTGGCTGTCACTTCCGGAAATTCAGTTTAAAAAGTCAAATTTTACAGAATTTTTCGTATGATTCTTTGCTTTTATCGAAAAATGGAAAGCACCATTTAATCACATACAGTATCCTACTGGCCCACCGAACAGCGAGGCATCATATAGTTATTGTCAGCTATGTGATTCTATAATTGTCATGAAAATTGCAGGTGTATAGCCTCTTCTTTCTGCATTAAATAGTTTTTCAATCGAACTTATACCTTTGGAATGGATCATTTTCTTCTGATGGACTGATGGCTTCCATTATTATGAAACAGCCATTATAAAGGAAGTGTTAGGTGAAGATGAAAGAGCAGTCGTAAAAAGGCCATCCCCCCCCCCCCCCCCGATTCTGACTAGAAAAATCAGAGTCCTAACTTTTTTACGGCTGCTCTTTCATCTTCACCTAACACTTCATTTATAATGACTGTTTCATAATAATGGAAGCCACCAGTCCATCAGATTAAGTGGGACTTGGATAATCGGGACTCTACTGTATATTTCATTTTAAAAATGATCTATAGAATATTTTTGTTCGTGTTCAGAGGGGGATTCATGATCCCTGTGACCTCTCCCTTGGATCCGCCATTGTATAGCGCAAATGTGTATATCTTAAGATCAAAGTTAAATAAATGCTGCAAGCATCTATTATAGTTTTGCGGAAAAAGTATGGTGAAATATGAATTTTTAGAACCCCTTTTCCGTACACACTCACATATATAGAATGGTCATAGACGAACTTTAAACGTAATTAAATCAATTTTTAAACGTTTAAAAAATTCTTGAAAAATTTAATTTTTGCTACAAATTTTATGTTACTCCTACTTTATTTTTTAAGTTTTTTGTTACAATTTCTTTATGTGCTATTAGTAGTACTACTTGGTACAGATATCTGTTTTGAATATTATTCGCGAAATGTTAATTTCATTATTTTTCCAAGGTTATACATCTACATATCACTCAGTATGTTAAGCATTTCGCATACTTTTTCGTTTTTGAAAACTGTACACCTATTTTTCAAAATTTTTATCGTTGAAGCGTGACTAGCATCTCAGAATTAATGAGAAATGCAAAATTTCCTAATTCGTATTCTATGCTTTCAATCTTGCTTTTAAATCACATAAAGTGCTGTTTCATTCCAAATTCATTGTGATCCTCATTTGTTTTTCTGTTTGTAACTCTTCTTCTTTATTTTTCAAGAAGATTTCTTTATTTTTCAAGGATTTTTAAGAAATTATATAATTAATAGAAAATCACCTCATCGAGTTGACCGCTGAAATTCCAGGATTGACAGAACTCGATTAGCATATTAAAATACAACTGGTCTGTAAAGTCATTTCTTGGTGGAACGATTTTAGTGGTTGATCGGTAGGTTTATCATTGTGTTTTCTTGCACACAAAGGTATGAAAACATGGAGAATTGGGAGCAGGAAAACACAATGGCAAACCTATAAATTTGAACAGCTAAAATCGGGTTTGCAAGTGTTTTCCACAAACTATGACTTGACAGACCAGTTGCATTTTAATATGCGAATCGAGTTTCAAACTAATCCTGGAATTTCAGCAGGCCACTGGATGAGGTGATGGTTTGTACAACCGCCTACCGATCTATAAGTTTAGAATTTTACGAACTACAAACAGTCTCATTGTAAGTGCATATTCGTTTTATAATGTGTAGACATTATAGTGTTTACATCAATAATTAAATCGACAATTATGACTGTGTAGAACTGACAAATAATACGGCTTCAACATAAAATTTTGTAAAAATACAACTTTCTTTTTGTTGATAAATTCTAGACCATCTAGACCAGCCATAGACTCAACCTGCTGCCAGCCGACCTTTCATGTGTGGCTCGAGGCACATGATCATTAATATCCATATTTATCAAATTAATTGAGATGCGCATAAAAAAGTATTTAAGATCTTCAGCGTTGCTTTATATATTTTCATGGGAAGATAAAATTTGTTCTGTTATTTATAATTAGCTTAAAATTACGTTAAAAGCCTTTTCCTTAGTCAAAAATTCTTTTTCATCTACAATAGAGCCCGATTATCCGAAGTAGTTGGGACTGACCACCTTTCGGAAAATCAAAATTTTCGAATAATCGAGAATACGAGAATGCTTCAATGTTAAGATTAAGGACAAATATATGCGCTATTTCTTATTATGGTAATAGCGCTTAACAAAAATAAATCAACAGCAAAATAGAAAGAAGAATAAACTATCTGATTTTTAATTTTGAAATTAAATACCTTTTACATAATTTCATAAGGTTTTGAAACAAAGTTTTGTTTGTTGAAGTTTCGATTGCCTTTGCTTTGTAGCTCTGTCATGAAGATTTTTAATACTATTGGTTTACCAGTATCATAGTCATTCTGCTGCTTTCTGCATAAAACGTTTTCATTTTTATAGCATCTCTCTTCATAACACTAACCGCTGCAATACTAGTGCCGTATTCTTGAGCTTATTTTGTCATACCCTCACCCCTATTCTACATGATTTATGATTTGGATTTTTTCTTCTATACTTAAAGTAATGCTGTTTTTTTTTTTTTTTTTTTTTTTTTTTTTTTTTTTTTTTTTACATATGATAAAAATGAAGATTTTTACTGCAGTAAAAATCTTGTACGGGAGCTCAAGTTAAATTCAAAGAAATTCTAAGAAAGGGGATCCAAAATATTTATCTGTACTCGTGGTTCGGAAAGGATTGCTTGCATACAAGGAATGTGATAGTATAAAAAAAAAAAAAAAAAACCTTTAAAAATAATTTCGGTTAAAAGAGTTTCGGATGAAAGAGATCCTATTGTAGTCCTATTTGTGCTAATTGTGATGTATATATTTCTTAATCTTCAACATTAATCAAACACCATTCCAAATTAAGTTTGCACTGTATATTTCACCGATAACAAAAATTTTTTGCATTGATCAAAAGATGGATTTATAGAGAAAAATTCGTTGGAAATTCTGCCTTGTTATATTTTTATAATATAGCTGTTACTGCTTTGGGTCGACCTTTTGTCGCGGAAAAAATTGGACCGAAAACATTTTGCAGCACTATTGCCAACCAGCCATCTTCGCAGCATATTTCTATAGCATTTGCAATAGAAATCTTCTACGAAGTTTATTATTTGAGAAAAGTGGTGTTAAATTTTTTGGTAATATTTCTTCCACGACAAACATTCAATCTTAATGATAATATTAACTTTGTTATATTGCATTGTTAGACTTCTTATGTTATTTTAATTGCTGTTTTTTTAACCCATTTATAAGTGTATTGCTGCCCGCCTAAAGTCGGAAACTTATGTTTGCGGTCCGCGAGAATAAAAGGTTGAATATGGCTGATCTAGAATAATATCTGTTTGGAAGATAAGAACTTCCGAAGAGAAATGATGACGGAATTTGAACATTATACAAGCCAGAAAATCTCCCAAAATTATAAGAGGGAAATAACATAAATTCCGTGATAAATTCGTCATTTCTAATGTTTCAGTACTATTCTATTTGTTTACTGCTCGTTTTAATGAATGTCACAATCGAGAAATGTTTCAGTCCTCCCCACCCCCTTTTTAACCAGATCCTCAAAGAAAAATAAATGGGAGATTGTACGTCAAACGTGGAAAATGAGTTGCTTTCGTACTATAACTAGTTTTATAAATATTCAGATCTTGGTGCAATGGCTGTTGCACTCTTATGCATAAATGCAAAATTTATTACGATTATATATATTAAATTTAGTTATACGGAAATAATAGGTCTCCATCTTAAATAGGACGTCATCACCATGGCAACCTAGAATCATTACTTATGATGGGATATCATTGAATTAATTACGTATGATAGGATTTAATTGAATGAAGAAAACTTTTATTAATATCTTTTTGAGTTTAAATTCGATTTTCATAAAATTTGAAATGACTCGACAAAATTCTGCAATGATTATATATATACAGGGTGTCCATAATTAAACGAACCTACTTTAAATTTGTCTACACACAAAACTATTGTTCGTAAAGTTGTGAAATTTTACGAAAGACATGATAAAGGGATGGGAATTTGTTTAAGCTAAAAAAAATAAATATATAAATAAAATTAGTTTAAAATTTCGCCACCAGAGGGCGATTTTTAATAAATTACATATTTAGCATTAAGATAGTTTAGAAATTTTATTTACAGGATGTTCATAATGAATCGACCCTATTTTAAAGTTATCTACAGACGAAACTGTTGTTCAGAATGTTATGAAATTTTTTGGAGGACATAATAAAAGTATGGGAATATGTGTGAGCGAAAAAAAAAAAAGTTAGGAGGCCATTTTGTAACGAATTACACATTAAGCATACATTTAAGATAGTTTAACAAATTTTGTTATAACCAAACATGTTCTGCATGACTTTCATCATTTTTCAGATACCATCTGGAATCGTAAGATAGCAAAAAATTAGGAGGCCATTTTGTAACGAATTACCCATTAAGCATACATTTAAGATAGTTTAACAAATTTTGTTATAACCAAACATGTTCTGCATGACTTTCATCATTTTCAGATACCATCTGGAATCGCAAGATAGCATGTTCCACAGTTGACCGCAGGGAAAAGCTCAGGGAAAAGCTAGGAAAATGTCGTGAAAAGCTATCTTTAGAGAAAGGTTAAGTTAATAAATAAAATTTTTAAACTATCGTAATGCTAAATGTGTAATTTATTAAAAAAAACGCCCTCTGGTGGCAAAATTTTGAATTACTTTTATTTACATTTTTTTAGCTTAAGCAAATTCCCATCCCTTTATTATGTCTTTCACAAAATTTCACAACTTTATGAACAACAGTTTTGTCTGTAGACAACTTTAAAGTAGGGTTGTTTAATTACGGACACCCTGTATTAAATTTCAAATCATTCGGTTTATCAGTTATTGAGCTGTTATATGCGGACAGACGGACGGGCCAGACGACGACTATAGGGGCTACGTATTTCTATAATTACGAACACACCTAAAAATTGTAATATTAGTTTTAATTAAAGCAGGGGGGGAGGGGAAGTGTCGTTTTGAATCATAAAGAGCAGAAGAGGTAGCTTGTGCGGCTTATTTTGTCAGCAAGCGTCACCTACACGTTAAAATAGAACTTAACTTTTAAAAACAAAACCATAGCAAAACTATAATTTTATTGTGTATTTATATTTAGCATGACAAAAGTCGCGGAAATACAAAATTTTATCATAATTAGATGATAAGTTTGTAAAAACTATGCCAAATTATCGTGAGTTAGTTCTTCATTTGCATTTCGTTCTATGATTTTATTTGCATGTCATCCTATGATTTTACAGATATAGTAGTTTTTCATTTTTCTGTCTCATTTTAGAAGTTTCAAAATATTATATATGTTGAAAAGGTTGAAAAAAAAAAAAAAAAAAAAAAAAAAAAGAATGAGAGGGGTTAAACCTTTAAAATCACCCTCTTCTGCACGGTCTTATATATGGGTATACAGTAGAGTCCCGATTATCCGAGTTTTCGCTTTAACCGAGTTATTTTTTTCTGATGGACTGATGACTTCTATTATTATGAAACAGCCATTATAAATGAAGTGTTATAGGTAAAGATGAAAGAGCAGTCGTTAAAAGCTAGAACTCTGATTTTCTCGCCAGAATGGAAAAAAAAAAAAAAACAGAATAAAATTTTTTGAAAAAAAAAAAAAAAATGGCCGTTTTTTTTTTTTATTCCGACCAGAAAATCAGAGTTCTAATTTTTTACGGCTGCTCTTTCATCTTCTCTTCTTTTCAACTAACACTTCATTTATAATGGCTGTTTCATAATAGGGGAGAATAGCCATATTTTGACTGCCGCTTTAAATGGACCGTTGCCATTCTGCCGTTAATTACAGAAAGAGACGCCATCTACTGCTGAAATCCTACTCATCAGAATGACGTCATTTATGATTAGAAGAAGCACCAGCCTACCATGTGCCGTTTCCAGACAATTTTAAAAACCTAAAGTTAGATGTTTTGATCTAGTTTTTTTCTACTAAACGTAAGTAAATACTTTAAAACTAAAGTAAGTTGTTATGTTTTCATATACGTATCTAAATTCATCTGTTTATTGCGCATATTTTTCATGCGAATTTGTTTGATTTCGTTTTTGTTCTTCGTCTTGATATTATCTGTTTTAAAAAATGGCGCAGTTGCCTTAATTGGGCCAATTTAAGTTGCTTAAATTGAACCAGATATACGATCATAAATTTGAAAAGTAAGCAATGAATTTCGAAGGTGGTACGCTTTATACACTATTTTTTTTTAAATATTTTATAATGGATTACTATCTCCATGGATGTTTTTGAATATTTATTTTGCATATCTGGATCAATTGCTTTGTACAGTTTAGGCCTTTATAAACATAAAAATATTTTTACATGTTTATGCAATAAATTTTGTTTGCAATTTGTTTTATCTTGTATGTATTTGCATTTATTTTCTTTGAATTCTTTATTCCTACGGCGTATTTGATTTACAGGGTTGAATTCAAGCATTTTCCTCTTGGAGGATATTTGCGGTTCTGTGAGGCGTGGGGTGTAAACTTTTTACAGTTCTGGAAGGTGGAATTACACTTTTTTGCAATTAAAACGCATAAAACCTCAAACCTTCGGGGGAAAGAAGTTATTTCAAGGCTCCGGGGTAAGGGACCACTGAATTCAACATTGTTTGAATAGATGTTTTGCGTTTGATTAATCGAAGCGCATTTTTTTTTCAATAGAGCATATTTTTTAAATACTTTCTTAATATAATGTTGAAAACGACACAAACAAACTTTCTGGAAGGAAAACACCCGTTATAGTAAAAGCTGTTAAAGATATAGGAAACGAAAAGGAGAGAGTAAGTTGTGAAGAAATTGACTTGCAAGAAAGCTGCAGCTACAAATCTCCCCCCCCCCCCCCACCAAAAAAAAAAGAAGCCAAAAATCATTATAAATGTTATCCCCTTTGCTAAATTCAGTTAAATCAAAGTACAGAAGGAGCGAAAAAACAGTTGAATTAACATCTTCGCCATGTAGAGTAAACCTTAAAATGAAAGAAAAAAAACGACAAAAAGGAAGCACTCACAGTACAAAAGCAATTGGAACATCAAGTTTTCGAAAATAGGCGTAATACAATTGGGGAAAAAAATGATGGAAGGGAAGAACTACAAACATAATGTAAAGAAAATTTCTGTTTCAAAAACATTTCTAATAATTCAGAATCTAAAAAGAAAAATTTAGACAGTGATAATTGGTTTTGCCTAATTTGTAAGGAAAATAAAATAGCAGAAATGATTTAGTGTTCAGATTGCCAAATATGGTTCAATGTTGTGTGCGCTGGAATAAAAATGAATAAACAAAATCCATGTGTAACCTTTGCATCACCCCTTACATGATGTTCAAGTAACTGCCAATTAGTATTACTGATAACTTTGATTTATATTTTGAATAAATTTTGATTTAACACAATTATTCATATTTTCATATATTTGATTTCATTATATTTCATTGCTGTTATTTTGTTTGATTGTTTTATTAATCGCAAACTTTGATTTTAATAAAATTAGTTATATTCCGTAGTCATTAAAACAACCTGATATTGTTTGGTCCAATTTAGGAGACTGGGGGTCCATTTTAGGCGACCAGTTCCTGAATTTGGACCACTTTTGACAAATTTTTCAAATTAAAATAAAATTTAGGATTTTCAAAAAGAAATTGATCTAAGAATTTATTTAGTTAGTAGATGAATAGATTGATCTCGTATAGTGATGTTTTGCAGATATTCCAAAAATTAAGCGAGTTACACCGGAAAATAAGTGAAGTGGTCCTAATTCGGCTACTCTCCCCTAATGGAAGCCATCAGTCCATTAGAAGAAAAGGAGCCATTCCAAAGGTATAAGTTCGATTGAAAAAAACTATTTAATACTTTGAGCAGAAAGAAGAGGCTACATCTGCAACTTTCATGATACTAATAGAATCTCATAGCTGCCAATTTGTACGGTTTTGTTACATCTAATATTTAATACAGTTTTTGCCATATTTAATCGTTGACATTTGTTAAATTTCGGCGATTGAATTAGGCAAAATTTACTGGTAAGTTTTAGTGGTTAAAAAAACTGCAGCAAAATTGAGATTTAACAAACAAAAAACTATCAAGGGTTTTTTAGATAAACAATTTCATTCCCCTTTTTTCTTATAAAAGTAACGGAAATGTACATCAGAGAAAGTTTGCAGAAATCATAAAAATTAATGAATTAAATGAAAATTTATATTTCATCACCTTAGTTAATGACGATTTGTGTAAATTCGGTTTATCCAAGTTTTTTGCCTATCTGAGGTGAGCTTGGTCCATATTAACTCGAATAATCGATAGATACTCTACTGTACTATTGAAAAGAAAAATAAATAAATGATAAGACCTGTTACTTTGCATGTATGCCATTAACAGCATAAAGTACCCCAAATAAATGCATATTAACTTAAACTAAGATATTATTACTAGAGAGAGAAATATTGATCTTTTCACTCATCAAAAGCAGTATTTTCTGAACTCATGATCTTGGCCGCTTTCCCCACAACTATTCGACAACAATGCAAGATGCTTTTGTTGCTTCTAGAAACCGACACTCAATCCAAGAAAAGAACAAGGAATTTTTAAAAAGAAATAAAGCTGAACCTCTATTTGTTAGTCACAAGATGAAATGCATTTATTTTGTCATATAGAAGTTGTCAAATATCCTGCCAAAAAATTCCTCTCTTCTCAACGTTATCATTTAATTACATATTTTCGTCTAAAACAAAACAGTTTGTCATTTTCAGTTTGTTTTTTTAATCAAAATTTAATATTAGATTGCTTCTCTATTATTAATTTTCAAAAGGGAAGGTATGGAATATTCTTATAAAAGTGATTTTCTGTAGCTATTTTTTTTTTTTTTTCTGAAAAGGCTCCATTTTTAACGCGAAAGTTGTTTATTAAAATGTCACTTTAATAAAAGTGTTACATTTTTGCAATCCCCATAACCAATATTATTTATATTATTGACGATCACCCGATATACCAAAGATGCTACAAATGCAAAAGTAAAATTAAAACGTTTATGTTCAAAGATAATAAAATACAGTAAATTCCCAATAACTCGACAACGAAACACGGATGTCAAGTGTGTGTCGCAGTAACCGATGTGTCAAGATAACGAATTATGTATAAAACTGGCAAAAGAAATAATTTTATAAATTGGAACATATAGTATTCTGTTTTTCTAACTTTTAATAAAAAAAATTAAATTAAAATTAAGTGAAAAGGATACATCTTAGAATTTTAAGATTACAAATTCATCTATTTTCCGTTTCCTCGACATTTTTAAATGAAATAAAAGTTCTTCCACATTATTTAAGTTACATGTTCCATTTTCAATCCTGTTTTTATAGTACAAATATCTACCCATTGTTTTTAGTGCTGAGAAAACACCAGAGCGTAATATTGCTGGAATATCAGAGATTCAGTGCGCTATATCAACCTTACTCTACAAACCCTGTGATACATGTGCATTTTTTCTCACGGTTTTTAAAATTTCATTGTCTTCGAATCATCTGAATGCTACAGCATCGTTATCATCCTTATTGTTTAGAATAGAGGTCTGCAATCCGTGTCTCACGGGTCACGGGTGGCCAGTTGAGAATGTTTTAGTCAGGGCCCGGTTACCAATGGGGAAAACTTCCACCAGTAAATTTTAATAGAAATTTTCGTTTTAAAAGCCGTATTCAAGCAAAACTACTGTCATAAATAAGACAAAATTTTCTGTTCTTTTTTACTGGTGAAAGCTTTCCCCGTTGGTAACCAGGCCCTTGTTTAATGTTTAGTGACCCACCGTGCTATTTCGAATATTTAGAAACAAACGTTTACCACGACGACAAACGTTTTCCGTCATCGGAATATTCTTCCTGAGCGCCTTATCAAGGGAAATCCATTCTTTAGAAAAATAAATAAATAAATAAATAAAAAAGGACCATAAAAACATGAAAAGAAAAACAAGCGAAGAAAGAAAAAAGAAAAACACGCTACATATACATTTTTTCTCCCACAAATTAAAGTGGATTTCATAGTCTCTGCTTTCGGAGCCCGAGCCTGACGATTTGAAATCCGAGCCCACTCGAGCCTGAATAATTTTGCCTCATCAGCACGAGCCCGGTCGATCCCGATACCGAAAGTTACGCAGTAGATAATTGTTAATAACATTTTAAAATATTTTTACATTTTAATGTTAATAACTTTTTAAGATTAATTTCCTTATTTAAAAATCTCTTATTACATAGAAATGAGTATTAATCCTAAATTTTTCCTCATGACAACGTTTCATGATTTACACGCCCCTAAATATCTGTTTTAAATAGCAGATTTGTTATTTATAACCAATCGCTGGCAGAAATCTTCAAAAGTCACAATTCTTATTCTTTTAAAATGTCATTGTACAGGGTTAGCACAAATAAATGACCGGATATAAAAAATTTATATTTTCAAAACTATTACACATATTCCAATAAGTGATATACAAAGAAGAACATTCCAAGTTTTTTTTCAGTTGCAAATGTTCGATGTGCGAACCTTTCGTAACACGACAAACACCTAATATGCAATCAAGTTCGTTCCACACATTTGGCAGTTACACAGTCAGCGATTCGTAATGCAGCGCCGATGCATTAAAACACTAAAATTTGCAGCACTGATGCACAGAAGAATCGTTGACTGTGCAAAACTGCTAAATGTGTAGAACGAACTTGATTGCATATTAGGTGTTTGTCGTGTTACGAAAGGTTCGCACATCAAACATTTGTAGCTGAAAAAAAAAAAAAAAAAACTTGGAATGTTCTTCTTTATTTTCATGTATCACTTATTATAATATGTGTTATAGTTTTGTAAATATAATTTTTTTTAAATCCGGTCATTCATTTGTGCTAACCCTGTACAAGAACGGCAGAAAAATAGGAGTTCTGTTTTGAGTAATTCTGACAAAGGACTTCAAACACAAATCGATAATACAAAGGGATTTCTTACTTTACGTTCCTAATACTGACCGCCCGAATGCTTCAGAATCAGATAGACTATCTATTTCTTTATAGTTCATCAATAACAATAACAAATCATTTCCCTTTGAAAGGGATTTTTAAAGGGTTGTAAACACTTTAAGAAACTTTAGACTGCATTTCTGTTTCTTCAAACAGCATTTTTTCCCCTTGTTTTAATTTGTGAATAAATAAAATCTTCCCTTTGAGCCCATGTTATATTCAATTATTACCAGCGAAAGGACGAAGTGAACTGCTTTTAATAGATGAGGTAACTTTTTAGATTTTCTGGTGATAAAATTAAATATTATGTGCAAATATAAATAAATATGATGTTTCTTATGCATCAAGGAAAAAATGAGAATTTTGAAATCCGCGGCGCCTGAACAGAACCAACCTCTGCGTTCGCCGGGTATATCTGAAAAAGGGGGCAAAACTTTACGGCGCGGTAGAATGTAGCTATACGAGCAAATTTCGTCATAGAATGTAGGGTCGGAACGCAAGCGGTGAGAAGTTAAACTGTAGTTTTCCACTGTCACGGTTAAAGAATTAACACAAGAATACAAGAATGAGAGGAGATATTTCAGAAAACATTTTACTAACAGGAATGTAATTAATATACATGCTCAAAGAAATTGCTCAAAAGATCTTCCGCCAGCTGTAATGCACGCTTCATACCTACGGTTCTCACCCCGATTACGGGATAGGGGCTGACGCACATTTGCGAAGACACCAGGCATTTCCCGAATATCGCCGGCAACAACGGCAATCCTGGCGACTAGATCCATATCGGTTTCAATGGCGCACTCGTAGATTAGGCTTTTCATATGACCCCACAGGAAAAAACCCAAACACAAGAAATCCGGCGATCTTGGTAGCCAAGCTATGGGACCACTTCGACCCATCCATCGCCCTGGGACAGTGGAAACCTACCTTAACTTCTCACCGCTTGCGTTCCGACCATACATTCTATGGCGAAATTTGCTCGTATAGCTGCGTTCTATGACCCTGTAAAGTTTTGCCCACTTTTTCAGGTACACCCTGTATTCGTTTCTTGCCTACGCTATTTAACTGTCTTATGGGTGACCTGTTGGAGTTTAAGAATTTATTGATGTGGTTTTAGAGCGTAAAAGGTTGAACACCCCTGGTTCAGGAGAAGAAAATAGGCTGTTTTTCTTACTTTTCTGGTTAACTTCAACACCGGAAATGTTAAAAAAAGAAATTAAACGTATTTTTAGACGGTATGTTACGTTAACCGATTTTTCACATTTCTTTGTCGAGTGACCGAGAATATTTTTATGTTATAAATATATTGATAGGATCTGAAATAGTGTTTTATGTCAAGTTATCCAACATCCCGAGTTACAAGGGTGTCGAGTTATTAGTATTACACCACAGGAAATATTACCACAGTATTACCGTATTAGTTACCCTTTAATGTATTAATTTACTAAAAGCCTTTCTAGGATCGTGTACCTTCTTCAAAATTTTCTTGCTGCGAGAATTTAATTTAAATATATTCTAAAGAAAAAAAACCTCATTGAGATCATCTTATGGGGCATTCTCACAATCTTTTGACTTTCGGGAATAAAAATCTGGTGAAATTAAACTTGCTAAAATAACATTTCAATCTGATAGACGAATGCCTTAATGATTCAAAATAAAGAAAAAATGGTCAGCAGCGAAATTTTTTTTATTTAACTGAGGTTATGTTAAACTTGTGAGTTTAATTTTCCTTACCATTTTACCACTAAAACTTTTTATTTACTTTTAAATTTTTACTTATAATGAATTTGCATTGTACCCACAGGCCACAGACATTCAAATAAGAAATAATAACAATGTAGTATTTTTAGTAAAAATTTTGGTATAACATTTCTTAAAGGGGTGTTAAAGAAGAGATGGTAAGGTAAAAAAGGGGGACGGTGTAGGCAAAAAGGGACGAAATGGGTAAAAAAGGGACGGTAAGGAAGGAACAGTAAAGAAAATTACCACCTATTTTAGGCAAATCATGTTAAGACTAAGTGGTAGCCACAATGTTGATTTTTAGAACGAGTTATTTACATTGGATTAAATAAATAAATAAAAAATATTTACCTCGAAAAGTACAGGAATAAA
The DNA here is from genome assembly GCA_963932465.1 of Maratus speciosus. Taxonomy (NCBI): domain Eukaryota; kingdom Metazoa; phylum Arthropoda; class Arachnida; order Araneae; family Salticidae; genus Maratus; species Maratus speciosus. The sequence continues at coordinate 302,561,938 of OZ010788.1, forward strand.
TCTTGGGGACGGTAAGACTACCAATAAAGCCACAATGCTTGAAATTGATATTTAAATGCTGATTTAAATTCTGCAGTAAATTTCCTGTCAAAGAATTTTAGACATTCTTTCTATAGCATACTTCTGCATGAGAAAAACTTGAAAAAAATTCTGTGGCTGCATCTGAAGTGATTTTCTGTATAATTTTAGAAGAGGGACGGCAAGGAATCTAAAGCCCAGGGACAGAGTTTAAAAAATAATAACAACCCTAACAATGTGTGCAGGTTAATTTTTTGCTACATATTTATATGAAACAATACCTCAGTTTCGGAAAAAATTACATCGAATTATTTTTATTGAAACAATTTTATACAGACAGCTTCAAACTTAAAAATCAGCATCAGGGTCACGGGACGGTATGGGAGTTTTCCTGATATTTGGACCCCCAACGTCCTCCAAAACTTATTTATCTCGTTAATATTGTTACTGCAATCATGCAGGGGGATGCTCCCCAGTATATGAAATTAAAAAAAAACACAAGAACATGTTCTTAAATAAAAATTATTATTCAGGGATATAAAAGTCAAAAGATTGTGAGAATGCCCCTTATCTGTTATAGATGCATTCGTTTATAGTGAGCATGGATATAACAAGAAAATCGTCTTAGCTCTCAAAAGGAAAGAAAAAGTTTGGTCTAATATAAAATATATATATATATATATATATTACAGGAAACTCGGTTATAACGAAGGAAACACGAATATAATAAAGGAAAATGTTGGAAGCTCACAAAGGATTCTCGGATACTTTCGACAAGCAAAAAGAAAAAAAAATCAAGCGTGTTTTATAATTTGTAGTCTTTTGTGAAATAGTGTGAAACATTTCGAAGCATGGAATTTTTTTTCTGAAACATATCAGTTTTGGTAAAATGTAGGATATAAAGCATCTATACCCGGGTGATTGAAATGTCAAGTTCAGGAGAGAAATTTATTGAAAAAATAATAATAAAATAGCATTTATACATAAAATATTCAAGATTATCTACATACACATAATAGTGATATAGACATACTCGCAATTTCTAATAGCAAAAAGTCCAACATAGCTATAGTCAATCAATAAGTAGAAAGATTTAATTAATTTGTTCACATAGTAATTCAAACTATTTTCCTTTTCTCTCTTTATTTTATGATGCATTAATTAATCGACTTCCTATTAACGAGATTATAAATAATTCGCTTGTATGCCCTCGCATAGCGTTTGAATGGATGCTCCGATTTTCACATTTCTTTCTTTTTTAGAAAAAAGAGCTCTTTTTTTTTTTTTTTTTTTTTTTTTTTTTTTTCTACCATTTTTAAAATTATACATATATATATATATCTATATTTTCTTAAACACTGGTCAATCATCAAGACTTTTTGAATATGGTGATAATAACACTGGCACCCGGCTAACCGAAAAGTATCGTTTTTAGTATATATATTTCTTATTTTATGATTGCATATTTTAATACCGTGTGGATAACCGACCAAAATACGTCATAAAGCATAAGAAATAAAAATGCACTCAAAATCATGTTAGTATAAGCAAAATACTACTTATACTTTCAGTAGAAAGTTTATAAACATTCTAATCATACTTTATTCACCACAAAACTAGATGGAAAACGCCATATATTTCATCTCTTTAAAATATATATGTGCAGATATTTTTAGTTAAAATAATGTACATCTATTAAATTTTATTTTTATAATATTTTCCATGTTGATTTTTTAACACCGTAAAATATGATTTGTATCCTAGTCTCGACAAAAATTCACTCCTAAAGTACTATATATATATATATATATATATATATATATGTGTGTGTAAAGAAATTATTCCAAGCGCAAACGGATATTTTCGCCCAATACTTATTTTTTCATTTCTTTAATATATATATATACCATTGATAAGGTACGCAACATTATTTTTGTTTTAAAAATAGTCGTCATATCGTGAACAAAGGCAAAAGAAAAAACCCCTTAATAACACCATAAAATTAGGAAATGCGAAAGACCTTCCGAAATAATTTTGCCCTTCTTCTTCAGGCACAAAGACGGGCTATTATTTTAAAAGCTGAAGAAAGACTCATGACTCTTGCTCCAGATCTTATATTTCTTAATTTTATGGTGGTGTTAATTTTTTTTTTCCCTTTATTGTATCACACAAGTAAGTCAACATATTAGCATAGTAAATAGTTTTTTTTTTTTTTTTTCTACTGCACGTCAAAAGGAGCAATCTTGGCAACCAGGGTTCTCGCTGCCGCTCGCTATTGCGCCAAATCGCGACAAAATGTTTCATTTTTCGAGCAAACAAACAATGAGACTCGCCAAATTACGAGTGCTCAATTTCTGCTCTGTTTGTGTGTGTGCCAATACACTCGAGACTTATCCGCGTTTCTGAACGATTGATGTAGCTTTACATGTTCAATTGCACCGTGCCATTTACATTGCTCTATTTATAGAGGTACAGACTCAATATCAATTCAGCTTAGCAACAGCTAAAGACACAAAAAGGATTATGCGATAGGTTTTTGTCAGTTAATCACTGTCTATGTGCCAGCGTCGCTCTGGTAAAAACATAAACAAAATTGCTTGCAATAAGTGCCAAATATTGAAAAATTTTGGTGGAATGTGGTGTTGAAATTAACCATACTATTTATTAGTTGTACGTAAAGTATCATTGGCCGGTCATTTTTTTCCATCGGTCGAAATCTCACAGCAATTTTTAGTGTGTGTTTTCACAACGGTAAATCAAAGATAATTGTTTTTAACTTTTATTCAGACTGCTAAAAGAATGTCTGAAACATTTACACATTTCGGAGGCATTTAGAATGTATTTATTTTTAATAGTTTCTGTAGCGGATAGTTTTATTTCTATTTTTTGAGTAATTACAAAAAATTTGGTTATTTTAGAACATATTCAAAAAATGGATACATTAAAGGGTTAAAGATAGATTTTTCAGTGTTTCAAAACGAATCTATTTTGCTAACATTTATTTTCGTTTGGCTACTGTTTTTTATTTCTTATTCGCCAAATTGCTAATGTTGGTCGAAAGCCAGCGAGAACACTGTTGGCAACAATGAAGCGTAAAGTTAATGTTGATCATAAAGGATTTTTTTTTAAATGTACTGTGCAAAATGTTCACTCTTGTAACTAAATTACGCCAATTGGCGCGCTATAAAATACCAGTGCAATAACATAAGATAAATCACTTAAAATCTGTTCCATTTTTTTCTTAAAAAGTACTGTGCATTGTAAAGTTCATCATCTTAAGATACTATAAATATGTTACATCAATGAAATTTTACACAAGAGCACGTGACACGACTTTTGACCCTTTCACGGCAACATAATTTGCTGCCTTACGCTCACTGCTATTTTTCAACTAGAATAAAAACAACAAAAGTAATTAACAACAACAATAATTATTATCACTATCATCCATATAAAATTAATTTAGTTGTCCTTTTAAAATAAATAATTTTAACAGTCGGAACATTTTTATTAACAAATTTCTCTATATTATACTGTAAAAGCGGCACTCAGATAAAAACAGACAACAAAAATAAATGGATAACCCTATTTATACTTTAACTCATTTTTCAAAAGAGCATAAGCGCATGTTAAAAATGCGAAGAAGCTTATGCAATAATTTTTCAAATTATGAAAAGTAATGCTAATTCTGCTCGTAGCGTACTTTTAAAGTCATATTGAGAATGAACTTTTATTTTAGGAGAATTACCTTCTGACAAATGTCGAAATTTTTCAAAAATAGTCTGTGTTATTTTAAGGGGAAAATAAAACAGCAATCATCTTGTCATGTGATAACCTCTCTGTGTAAAGAATGGCTCCCCTTGTTTTATTTATGTTTCAGTACATTTATAAGTCGTAAATTAAAGAGAAAAGAGAATAAAGCCGCGCAGAAATATTATAAAGTAAAATGGATCCGAAAGAATTAGCAGCACTTTAAAAATGATAAATTGGTATACTTTTTTACTTTCTATCTTTACAAGAAGAAAGTATTGGATAAATGAAAACTTTCGACTTTCGGATTTCAACGGATTTACACGTGTTAGGGGTCAGAGATTCCGAAAAACATGTTTTTACAAAATGTCTGTCTGTGAATCTGTGACTCTGTCTGTCTGTATGCGACACAAATTTTGTGAGTGCTCTATCTCAAGAACTAATGCACGGAATTTAATAAAAATTTATATTTAGTTATTCCCTGATACAAATTGGTGCTGATTAGTTTTTGGTGTAAATAGCTCAACAGGTGGCGCTGCTATGCAGCCTTTTTCACGATTTCCACTATAGCTCAATCTTCAGAACTAAGGCACGGATTTTCATCAAACTTCAGATTCATCTAGAACGTGACATGAATTGACGTTTTATACATTTGGGTGTAAATCACTCAACAGGTGGCGCTACTATACCGCATTTTTTGCGATTTCCGCAATAGCTCTATCTCAAGAACTAATGCTTGGAATTTCAACAAACTTCAGATTCAGGTATACCTCGATATGAATTAGCGCTTTTTATGTTTTGGTGTAAATTGCTCAACAGGTGGCATTGCTATGCAGTCTTTTTCACGATTTCCACGATAGTTCAATCTCCAGAACTATTCCACGGATTTTCACCAAACTTCAGATTCAGTTAGTCCTTGTCATGAATTGACGTTTTATACATTTCGTTGTAAATCGCTCAATAGGTGGCGCTGCTATGCTGCATTTTTTGCGATTTCTGAAATAGCTCTACCACAATAACTAATGCACGAATTTTCATCAAACTTCAGATTCAGGTATACCTTAATATCAGTTAGTGCTGTTTATGTTTTCGTGTAAATCGCTCAACAGGTGACTCTGCTATGCTACATTTTCCAGAATTTCCGCTATAGCTGTATCTTAAGAACTAATGCACGAATTTTCATCAAACTTCAAATTCAGATATACTTTGATATGAATTGGTGCTAAATTGATGTAATTTCTTGTACTATTTAAATGATTTAATTGACGTGATTTATATAGAAGAAAGTTTTGTGATGGCCACAACATACTAGTTTTTTCTTGTCATAGAATTGCTCGTTGCTTTACTTTAAAAAACGTCCAGTTACTTATAATAAAAGCTTCCCGATCATGAAAAGAAACGCTTTTGTAATTGTAGTGATTGTTATGGTTTTATATTAGGATTATGGGAAATTCCTTATTAGTCATTCTTTCCATTTATTAAAAAAGAGATGTATTTATTATATGTGTTGAATGCCAAGCATGGAAAATGGACATCCTTGTGGAATATTTTGCAACCCACTCTAGCGGGCCTCTCTTAGCCAGACAGAAGGCGCCGGATCACGTGGTCTGACTGGAGAATTAATATTAAAAGCATTTTTTCTTGTTCTTTTAGTTTAGTTTTTAAGTAGTAATGATAAAAGTTGGACGCAGCAGGTAGTCTGCGTATGTTTTTTGTCATGGTCTTCAAATAGAAGAAATGATGTTTTGATTTAATATGAAATCATGCTATTTTCTTGACTTCTTTATAGAAGAAAATATTATCTTGGATTCACTTAGTAATTTATATGTTTAACAAGTATTAATCAAATGTTTTCGTTGTAAATATTGTATATAGTTAAAAGTGTAAAATAGAATTTTCAAAGTTTTTAATCATCATGTGCTTATTTATATTCAACAACACCTGCGCCACTTTTAGTAATGAAATATGCTTGATGACTTAAATATGATTTTACACGAATCGTGAATTCTTCATCTAAGCTCTCCCAACTTTGATTTAAATTAAGAATAACGTGAAACTCGTGAATATCATGAAGATTATTTATTATTCTTTGGTGCCGAAACCCGGGAAAAAGGTAAGAAATACCTTTATTATTCTGCATGAATATTGACTCTTGATTTATTGAAAATAACGTTTTGTCAGGATAATTTATTTTGAAAATTGAAATAAATTTTAAACATGGATAAGCCTGATAAGCTTAAAAGTAAAAAAGCTACTGTTCGCGCAGCAGTTACAAAATTAATCACAAAATGTGATACATTGTTATCTGTTGATATTGATAAGACTGATTGCGATTCTTTAATGGAATCATTAGAGATCGTAAATGAAAAGGAGGCTCTACTCAAGGAATTAGATTCCTAAATAGATGAGCTAATTCAGGAAAAAACTGAATATGAAAAAGAACTAAAATCGGTAGAAGAATATTCTGAAAAAATATCAAGTTTGAAATTTAAAATTAAGATGAGGCTTAAAAAATGTAAAATCGAAACTGAACCAAAAGTTTTACTAGAATCAAGTAACGGTTCAAAAATCGGTAGTAAACCAATTTCGGCAGTGAAGCTGCCTAAACTTAACATAGAAAAATTTTCTGGTGATGCAAGCCAGTTCTTAGAATTTTTTAATATATTTACTAGTGCGATAGATTCAAACGAATCGTTATCAAAAATTGAAAAATTCCAATACCTGAAATCTTTGTTGTCTGGACTTGCATATAATATTGTAGCTGGTTTTGAGCTGACAGATCAAAATTATTCAACGTGTTTAAAGTTGTTAGAAGAAAGGTATGGTAAGCGGGAAAATATCATAAATTGTTACATGAACAAACTTTTAAATCTTGAACCAGTGAAATTTAGTAATAATGTCACTTCGCTCAGGAAGCTGTACGATAATATTGAAACTAGTATAAGAAATCTTGATGCGTTAGGAGTAACATCAGGCTCCTACGGCCATTTATTACTAACCATATTATTAAGGTTATTACCCGAAAATTTGATACTAGATTTCCATCGAAAACGTGAGCCCGATAAGGACTGTGAAGTCACCGATTTAATAAATTTTATTAAAACGGAACTAAGATGCCGGGAAGCTACTAATTTAGTAAATAATTCCCAAAGCAAAGCTTATGAAAATTCTAAAACCAAATATGAAAATTCTTCAAGTAAATATCAAAATTTTCTTCAAAAGAAAAATATACCTTCGGCTGCTGCTTTAAATACATCTGCAAAACAGTTTTGCATATTTTGCAAGTCTCCTGATCATGTAGGACTAAATTGTTCGAAATTCACTGATGAACAAAAACGATAAATTAAAGAAAGAAGGTCGCTGTTACAAATGCTTTTATAAGTCGCATTTATCTGTCAATTGTAGAACAAAAATTAATCCTTGTTCCAAATGTGGTAACAACACACATAGTCATTTGTTTTGTTTTAAAGAAGCAACAAAAGAAAATCCTGAAAAAGAAAAGAAAGGTACAATTGTATCTATGATGTCGGAACAAAAATATAAACAAAATAAAGCAACATTATTGCAGACTTGTACAGTTTCTCTGTCTGCTGGTAAACAATGCTTGTTGGCTCGCGTTTTATGTGATAGTGGTTCTGAAAAAGGCTTCGTGAAGAGATTAGCACAAAAATTAAAATTGAAGCCATTGCGAAGAGAAAATTTATTAGTTTATCCTTTTGGGCGGAGACGCCCTTATGAATCTTGTTATGAAGTTGTTGCTCTTGAATTATCCATTGTTGTGCAACCTATTAACTCGATAAAGATCGAAGCACTAGTGGTTGATAACATAACTGGAGCTTCTGTAAAAACCCTAGAACCAGAACTTCTAGACATAATGAGAACAAGAGGCTTTAAGCCTGCTGATACAGGTCTTGAACAGGAAATAAATATTTTGCTAGGGTCTGACTTTTTGTTGAAAATATTAAAGAGAATCGAGGGAAAATTGACAAAAGAATTATACGTTGCAGAAACTATTTTCGGTCATACGGTGCAAGGGCAGGTAGAGTCGAATAAAAAGAAGTAGCTTGTTTGCGTGTTTTGGTTGAAAATATAAATACTCAACTGGAAGCATTTTGGGATCTGGAAGCAATTGGCATTGCTGAAAGCAATGAAAAGAACATTACCGATCATGAGGTAATAAAAGAATTTAAAGAAAATTTAAAATTCGTAAATGGGCGTTATGAAGCAAAATTATTGTGGAAAGATTCTCGCGAATTACTTAGAAATAATCTTGAAGTAGCAAAGAAGCGGTTTTCCAGTTTAGAAAATAAACTCCTGAAAAATGATAGTTTACTTAAAAAATATAGCTCCATTTTGCTAGAGCAGTTTAATGAGGGTGTAATAGAATTGTGCACCGAGAAACATTCTAATAATTCCTATTACATGCCACACAGACCTGTTATCCGTGACGATAAAACTACAACAAAAATGCGCATAGTATATGATGCTTCTTCCAAATATGGTGATTCTCTATCATTAAACGAATGTTTGAATCATGGCCCTAACTTAAATCCTAATGCTTTAGATATAATTTTGAAATTCCGTTTACATAAAATTGCTTTTTCGGCTGATATTGAAAAAGCTTTTTTGCAAATATCTGTAGACGAGGAAAATCGCAATTATCTTAGATTCTTATATTATGAAGATTTTGATAAGAATAAAAACATAGTACCCTATAGAATGACCAGAGCTACTTTTGGTGTCACCTGCAGTCCCTTTATCCTCGCTTGTACTATTAAGCACCATATTAATAAATATAAAAACTCACATAATAAAACATTTGAAATCCTAAATTCTTCTCTTTATGTTGATGATTTATTTTCAGGAGAAAACGATGTTCTAAAAGCTTTTAATTTAACTAAAGAAGCTGCTGATATTTTGAAAGAAGGGGGGATGAAGTTAAGAAAATTTGAAAGTAATTCTCAGGAACTTAGGAAAAAATGGGTTGACGAAAACATACCTATTTCGAGTTGCGAACCCCCAAATACTTCCCCAAAAGTTTTAGGACTTATCTGGAACAATACAGAAGATAATTTGGGACTAGAATTACGACCATTATTAGCAAATTTAAGCAATGATTCTTGTACAAAACGGAATGTTTTGAAAATTGCAGCTACGTTGTTTGATCCAGCCGGATTTATTGCCCCTTTTGTTATTCGTGTCAAATGCCTTTTACAGCAATTGTGGATAATGGGTAATTTCTCTTTTGGTAAGCGTTAAAAACCTTCGAGCTACTTCAAATAAAGTTGTTATGGAATATTATCTGGAAACAGACACTCAACTATTATTGTTTTAAGTGCAAACGGGTTGACCTTTTTTAATCGGGGTGCACGCGATATAAATAGATTTTTTTTTTTTAATTCTTAAAAATTATTCAAAACCGTAAAATATCAGTATATTGAGATGCAGTTTTCAAACAAATTGCATTTGAAAGTACTTTATACCCCCTATTCGACGATGTAAAAATTGAAACTGTCCAATGTTGAACAGTTTGCAAAAATTGCTCTAAAAGCAAAATTTCTTCGTCAAGTATTGCCACCATCACTATAACGTCAACACTATTTATGAACATGTTTCTGCTTTAAAATACAAATGTATTATATAGCAGTATGTATTATATATATAGAGAGATATAAATATTGTTATATATATATATAGATTATCGTTTTCGGATTCGACTAGTGAATGTTTCATTGGATACGCGAGTTAACATAACACATCCCACTTGCATTTTAATTGGACGAGAAATAACGTTTCATTTAACGAATATTTCGGTTATCGAATGTTATTCCGGAACGAATTATCTTCTTTAGCCGAGGTATCGCTGCACTGGCAAATTTTAACAAGTATTTTTTTTTAAAGAAAAAATAAATAAAACCATCTTTAAGGGGTCTTTTTCCTATCCTCGTGATTTTGTGGCAATACTTTATTGTTATCCACATTAGAGCCCTACATGGGCCGAACACAAAAATTCTATTTGAAGTCAACACAACTGACCAGACCTGACGTACTTCAACACAAAATCAACCCGAAATGAAAGAAAGTTTATCCATATTTTAACGCAATTTTGGAACAGTATTTTGCATCTCTAATATCAATTTTATCTTTTATGTAAAAAAATGAAATTGCATATGCACATGTGTATATGTTTGTTCATCCGAAACTTTATTGTAGCCTTTTTTTTTTTTTTTTTTTTTTTTTTGAAAAGCAGGTTACCAAACTGGACCCGCAAGTATTAAGACCCTACCCGAAAACATTAGTTAACATGACCGGTAACAATATTAACTCAACCCGAACCGTGAATCCGGACGAGTCATGAACATAGAATAGAAAAGGACTTCTAATGAAACAGGTTTTAGAAGAAGAAAATCGTGCCTTGAAAAATGTGTGAAATAGGTGGCGCCATATGCAGCACGGTTATACTCGGTTCGTCTGCTTTAATATGCTCTACCAATAATCTCTTTGATGACTGAGAGCCAGCCAATGAACGTTGTCCGCTAGAAGCACTCGTATGTATACAGTTCCATTCTACGTTGTTGCCGTTGCCATATTTAAATCTAAAGTCGCGACACGATGTTAACACTATTTCGTTAGAAATCCTTATTTATTTCTATGTTCATGGATTGGGTTCAGGTGAAATCAAGTTATCCTATCCAATGCATGACTACCCATATTAATTTTAAATCCCATTGTTGCGAATATCGCTCATTTTCGAAACCACATCACATTGAAACCACATGTCGTCCACATCCATATCTTGCAATTTAGGCACAAATTGCACAAAATTCAAATCTTGCGTGAATTTTGGGACACCCAGAAAAGTCATGGAAGCCATTTGCCCGATATGCTATTCCATACATAACCCTATTCTGTATACTTTATGAATCTTTAGCGCTTGTCTACGTATTTATATTGAACAAATAAGCCAATTTTTTTAGTCACACCACAACATTTAATAAAACACTCACAAGACGAACAAATAGAACATGAAGAATAATAAATATGAGTATCAGATATCGTTTGTTGCCATGCAACTGGTATAAATTCTCAACTTTTAAAAATATCGTTTCCTTCATCTATGGAGCGATGAGATTGTAAGATACACGAGCATGAAAATAAATGTATTAGAGAAATTTAATTATTAGAGAAATACTACAAATCAATAAAAAAAAAAATACAATTTTTAATTATAAACCTGTGTTTCCGATCAAAATTACTTCTTGTGTGAATTTTGGGACATTCTTTACAAATTAAATAAATAAATAGAAACACTTACAAGGCAAATAAGTACATTTATTCAGATCGACATGTTTCATCGCTCAGACGGCGACATTCTCAAGATCTATAATGATACAAATTTTTTCGCTTTTTTTTTTTAAATTGAAGACTGGTAGATAAATATCACGCGATCTCATGTATAATAAAATCAAGTGCAATAATAACTAGTATGTTGTGGCCATCACAAAACTTTCTTCTATATAAATCACGTCAATTAAATCATTTAAATAGTACAAGAAAAAACAACGCTTTAGCACCAATTCATATCAAAGTATATCTGAATTTGAAGTTGGATGAAAATTCGTGCATTAGTTTTTGAGATAGAGCTATAGCAAAAATTCTGAAAAAGGTAGCATAGCAGCGCCACCTGTTGAATGATTTACACAAAAAATAAACAGCACTAAATGATATCAAGGTATACCTGAATCTGAAGTTTGTTGAAAATCCAAGCATTACTTCTTGAGATAAAGCTATTGCGGAAATCGCAAAAAATACAGCATAGCAGCGCCACCTGTTGAGCAATTTACACCAAAAATTAAACAGCACTAATTTATACGTCAATTCACGTAAAGGACTAACTAAATCTGAAGTTTGATGAAATTCCGTGCAATAGTTCTTGAGATACAGCTCTTGCGGAAATCGTGAAAAATGCAACACAGCAGCGCCACCTGTTGGGCGATTTACACCAAAAATTAAACAGCACTAATTTATATCAGGGACTAACTGAATCTGATGATTGATGAAAATTCGTGCATTTATTCTTGAGTTAGAGCTATTGCGATAATCATGAATAATGCAGCATAGCAGCGCCACCTGTTGGGCGATTTTCACAAAAAAGTAATCAGCACCAAATTATGTACTGGACTAACTAAATCTGAAGTTTTATGAATATCCGTGCAGTAGTTCTTGAGATATAGCTATTGCAGAAATCGTGAAAAATGCCGCATAGCAGCCCCACCTGTTGGGCGATTTTCACCAAAAACTAATCAGGTTCAGTTTATATGAAGGTCTAACTAAATACAAAGTTTTGTGAAATTCCGTGCATTAGTTCTTGAGATAGAGCGCCCACAAAATTTTTGTCACATACAGACTCACAGACAGAGTGACAGAGTGACGGAGTGACAGAGTGACAGAGTGACAGAGTGACAGACAGACTCACAGACAGACATTTTCTAAAAACCATCAAATCGTGTTCTGGGCATTTTAAACGTATAAATCCGTCGAAAACCGGAAGTCGAAATTTTTCACGAATCCAATACTTTCTTCTTGTAAAGATAGAAGAAAGTAAAAATGGATATTTGTGAACGTGAATTATTTTATACTATTGTTCCTTATTCAGCAGAGCATCTCTTTCCAAATTTTAGGTAGCTCCATGGAGGCTGAATCATTGCCTATATTCTCACTGCATAGATCTCTATTGATTCTCGGATAATGGATGGCAAATAAAATGTTGATGGATAAATTATTCTACTATTTTTAAAATCAATCTTTAAAGTCTGTTCTTTTCTTATCTTGCTCTGTCAATTCTTATAGTCTGTCCAAAGCTGTAGTTTTCTTGTTATATGCATCACTTTTAGTAAGTATTAACTTAGTTTAATGATTTTAAGAGATTTTTATGTCGAATTGTATAAATACAAGCATACAAACTTATTGTATAAACTCCTTCGTGAGAATTTCCACAAATGCAATCTAATTTACCCGTTCACCTGCAGCAGGTATAAGGAAACAGTGTTTTTACCACCCCCGACTTATTTCGGGGCAAACGTTGAAGTGGTCAAGCAATTTTTTTTTTGCTAATCAAGAAACTTAAAAATAATAACCCACTATACGGTACAAACTGGGATTTAAGTTCATTGGTATTTTTTAGGATATTCACGTGTCTGCGGGATACGAATTATGAAGAAGAAGAAAGAAAATCGAAAGAGGATACAGCTAATGTGTCTACAGGTAATATTAAAGCGTTTCTATCCTGTATAATCTTTCATATAAATTAGTAATTCAAAATTTCACTTTTTTGCCTGTTTTCACAATTTTTATCCATATGTTTCTGTTTCTGTATTCTGTATAAAGTTAATTATTATCATTAATCCCAAACGTGGGATATTGTGGGTAACGGTTGGAAACTGTTTGCCATGGTTTGCTGCCAGTTGACTGAAATGTATTCAATTTTTTGAGACTATGTATATTTAGCATATTACCTACATAAAGATTGCTGGTATGATGCTCTCTTCCATTTCATTCTTTATTTTTCATTCGGGACTTTTTAAATTCTTTTTTAATATTCCTTTAAAATTAAAAAAAAATTTTATTTATCTTGAATAAATTATTTATGTATTTTTCAATAACGAAAATAGTATAAATGCACATCTAAATAAGTTAGAGAAAACAGCACGAAAAATAATACAAAGTGTTAATTAGAGACTATATGAAAACATGAATATTTTTAATTTTTATTTTTTAACAGCAATTTTTAAATTACTCACCGCTGGAAGCAGAATTTTTATATTAAAATATATTTTCTGTGCTTCAAATTTAATCAAGTTTCGGTACTTACCTAAAAGAGAATAAAAGAAACCAGTGTTACATATCACAGTTTTGGAAACATTAAACAATGCACCGACACTTTACTAAACAAATTAAAATAGAGTCAACTCTGTGAAATCCGCCGATGTATAATCCGTAAACGTCTATTACCCGCACTACACATTGGAATGTAAACAATGAAAATTGAAATTAATAGTTAAACTCATAAAGTTAAATGTGGTATGTATATTTTTTTCAGTTATCAATTTTCCAATGAATAAATATTTAAGTATAAATTGAATATAAATATTTAAATTTCCTTGTAACAAAATTTTATCTCGGAGCAAGAAGTAATGAGTGCTCATAGACTACAGAAAAAAAAACTATTGACAACAAACCAAAAATGAATTTGAACTGAAACCAACCACCATTGTGTTGTGTCAATGTTTAAAATAATGAATAATCAGTAAAATTTGTATTGTATATAACTTAATTTTTCTTTAAATTAACTTAGTTATTAAATATATTAAACCAATGTTGTATTATGATTTTCTTTTCCATTGTAATTGTGACTTTTGTGCAGTTTTTCCTAATTTATAATCAGACTTTAAAAAATAAAATGTAAACAAAGGGATGATCTATAATCCGCAAAAATTTATAATCTACAAAACCCTTAGTCCCTAAGTGTGCGGATTTCACAGAGTTGACTGTACAGTACTTTCTCGATAAAACGGTTATTTCTCTGACTCTATCGCTCAATGTTTGCCGAATATTGGAGAATAGCTTCGTTGCAATTAGTTTTGGAAAACTGTAGTATTTACATGTAGTGGTCAAAATAATGGAAACAGTTATCATTATGTAGTGTTTCATATTCCAGAAAAAACAAGTCGTCAGGCCATCAAAATTTCTTTACTGTAAATAGGGATGATATTTTTTGCCTTCAGAGAGCTGGTAGCTAGTATGAAGGTGTGTGTGTGTGTGTGTGTGTGTGTGTTCTGGTTTCGCCTGCAGTATGCGGGAAAAGTTCGTTACAATTTAAACTAGTCGGATGTGCCAATCCCAAAACTTTTTTCTATCTCATGCATGTTAATACTTAAACATTCTCTATCACAGTGCCAGAATTAAATGGCAATCTATGCCCATCATGATAATTATAAAGATATGAAATTCTGTGCATTAGTTCTTGAGCTAGACTATCGCAAAATTCTTGTAAATCCTACAAAATGCAGCATAACAACGCACCTGTTGGGCAATTTACACCAAAACGTAATCAGCACCAATTCATATCAGGGATTAACTGAATATAAATGTTTATTAAATTCCGTGCATAGTTCTTTAGATAGAGTGCCCACAAAATTTGTGTCCCATACAGACAGAGTCACAGACGTGAAACTGTGAAAAACACGTTTTTCCAGATCTCTGTATCCTGAAGAAATGTGATTAAAAATTGCGGTTTGCACGAATGAAATCGCCAATAAAGAGCACTTAGATAAATCCCGTGTGAAACTTTTGCAACACTTCGGTTGCTGATTTACCATTTATGCAAAAAACAGTCAACAATGCTTGATCTGGTTATATTTTGTAATGAAGGTTTGACGCATCCAGTGTCAACGCTACACGCTATTCTCACAAATACTTCCAAATCGTTGGCACATGCACGGACCTATAGGGATTTTATTACCATGGGCACATGTCTGATGCTGGAGTCTTCGATCACCACAACCGCTAAGGTTTCGATATTTTTTGAGCAGTGTTGTCAGGTGTTCCGCGTAAATCGGACCTTCAAATGCTCTGGACACCAGTATTTTAAAGTGTTTTTCTTCAACTTATCTAATGGCAGAATTATCTGAGATTAAAGATGGCGAAGTAAACTGTAAAAAACTAGTGGTGTCTAGAGCATTTGTAACCCTGATTTACGCGGAACATCGGCAACACTATTCCTGAGCTACTCTCTCAAAAGTCACGACGGCCTATTGAGTAACAAAGGAAATATATTTGGGTGAACTGAACACAAAAGTTGAAAAAAAAATCTAAGCTTAGTGATAAAGATCGTCTGCTATTGAAGATGATTGCGGCGTCTAAAATTAAGACAACCACAGCAAACATGACTGCAGAGCTCAACCAGTATTTTCATGGATCCAGTATCCACAATTACAGCTAGAAGAGAACGTTTAAAAATGAAATGTAAAGCAGAGAAGTTGTTCCAATGCCACTCGTTACTGATGTCAATGTAAAACGTCGGCGCTACGAGCATATATTGTTGTCGAATGATGCACGACACAAAGTGATATGGTCATCAAGGATCATGATTCACATTGTTACCTGCATGTGTGCGTCTGGAAAACAATAAGAGAAGTTTGAAAAGCGCGTTGTTTTATGCCTACTATCGAACACGGATGTGGATCTGCGGTGACTTTAGTTGCCATCTCGGGGTTTTCTGCAGGTTCCACAATTACTTTATAAAAAAGAGTGACCGTGAACGGCCGGTTGGAAATTTTAGCCAATTAGTTTATTTGAAGGACCAAACAGCGTCTTTCCAGACTATAATTTCACAGTCGGGTCAGCTAAACCTGAAAACTCGTAGTTTGAGCAGCATGTCCATGTAGTCCGTCATTTTATTTGGCTCTCACAGTCAATTTATCTCAATATCACTCATCCACTGTAGAATATAAGATTTGAGCAACGTAGTTTTTCTAAATATAATTATAGGTATATTAGGCCGTATAAAAAATCTAGTGTTAGAAATAAAAATAGAAACGTGCCAGAAAGTCTACTAGACAGGTAATTAAGCATATTTCTTTAAGCGGGTTTGATATGAAATATTCATCACATTTCACGTCAAATATTTATCCATCATTAACGTTAAGTACAAAAGTAACACTAGATGTTTGGACATGCGTTGTCGTTTCCAATTTAATCGTATATTTTTGCTGCTACATAATGTAATTAAAATTTTTACTCCATCGATTAGAATAAAAAATCTGTTTTTTAAATAAAGTTTATTTAAAAACTACAACTTAACTAAATTTTTTAATGATTTTTTAAAAATATTTTTTGGACATTTAATATTTTAATCTATCAGCAAGTGACATATCAAAAGAAATTTGTTTCGTATAAGAATGTAAAGTAACATTTTCAGTATCATAAACAAATATACAGAACTAAGAAGAAACTAGCAGGGTTTGTGATACACAGGCTAAACTAGGTAAGGATACGTTCATCTGGGTATATTAAACAAAATTTTAAACATAAAATTTAATGAGAGTGTTTTGAGAACGTTTGAGAGTGTTTGAGAATGCTTTACATTAAGCGGAATAGTATTTGATACAGCATAAAGCATGCTCGACTATATTGAAAATGTTGTATACAGAAATACAGAAGACCGGATTACATTGCGTGACGATTCTTGTTAAAAAGTTCCCTTTATAAATGTGCCACAGAATAAAGCCTCAGATGTTGCCTTACTATTTAGCAAATAAATATGGAAATATTCAGCTTTGCATTTTTGGTTCTTTTGCTAAGATTGTAACAGTCTTTCATAATTTACGAATAAAAACTATGTAGTCAAAAGAAGAAATCACGAAACGTACATATAGCAATCTAATCTCCGAAAACCTCATAATTGGGTTATCCAACAGAATCTCGACAAATTTCGTTTATTATTTATTACATGCTGTTTTTTAATTTACAATTATGTTTGTATGTGGCAGCCAAATCTTGTTTTTTATTGCCGCACCATTTTTGATTCCCCCCTACCCCCCCCATATTTTGTATAGGGAAAACTATATAGAAAAGAAGAATCTAGTTATAAAAAAATTCTATCTTAAAAATCTTTTCAATGAGAGAGTTAGAAAATTGTTATTTTACAAAATTTAGACGTTTATAAAATCTTACATATATATGTTACAATATTAGATCTATCTCCGCGATTTCCCTGTACTATTCTAAATTACTACTGTATATTCACTAAATCCTAATTCTTAAATAATTTCTATCATTAATTCTGTTAAATTCCCTTTAATTTAATGTCTCACTTGTCTAATTCACTTAATTATTACGCTTTTAGTATTCTTAAATTAAATATTCCATTTCCGATGTTTCGCGTTTTAGAATGTTCTTTGGTAGCCATTTTTATTTTTTTTCCAGCCGAGATTTACCTTCCCGCGCTTAATTCCGGGGTTCCTTTCTAGAGATCTGCACGGGCCGGGCCGGGCTCGGGCCTTACTTTTTTCCTGAAGGTTCGGACCGGGCCTAATTTATTTTTTCTGCACAGAGCCGGTACTAGTTTCATTCCTAATCTTCACGGCCCAAAATTTTCATTCCTAGTTTGGACCCAGCCCGTATGAAAATCATTGTCTCGGCGTGGCCTGGTCCGTTCAAAGGTCAGTACCTTGGCACAATTTTTTTTTCAAAAAATGCATACATTTTTAAATCGCCATTATTCTACAATTAAATATTCAAATTCATTCTTTTTAAATAATAGTAGATTTCTATGCTTATTAAAATATAGTTAAATTAAACTATAGTACAACGTGTGAAAAAGAACCTGCCTATGACGGAATCTTGTTTTAAACTGAAAAACGTGTTGATCCATGCAAAATTAATATACTACTACGTAAGAAAAGAATATATAATACATTTACACTTGTTAAGAAGGGAACTTGTCTATAACGCTTTTTTTTTTTCTTTTCTATGCAATTCCGTCTTAGATTTTACTGTATACTTAGATTTTACTGTACGATATTTTTCAGATTTTTAACACTTCAATACATGGAATATGGATTAACAAAATATTAATGATAACTGAAACATTTACATACAAGAAATAGAGATTCATTAAAAAAAAAAATAAATATCGCACCCTACGGCACTTCTATAAAAATGAAGATTATATAAACATGAAAAGTTAAGATAAATATTTTTGGCCTGAACTCGTACGAGACAAATTTTTAACCAAATCGGCGAAAAAATCAATGTTTTGTAGAAAATCACTCGGGCCGGGCCGGGCTCGGGCCGAGACTTTAACAATTTTTCGGGCCGGGCCGGGGCCGTGCTCGGGCCGAACTTTTAGCTGTTATACCGGGCCGGGCCGATAAATTTTTTTCTACGACCGTGCCGGGCTCGGTCCGAACTTTTAACTTTTTTACCGGGCCGGGTCAATATTTTTTTCTGTGAGTCGGGCCGGGCCCGGGCCTGGAAATGTAGGCCCGTGCAGACCTCCTGCTTTATTATTCCTCCACTCGCTCTATCAGTACTCTTTTCATGGCGTGATATTTTTACATCTTAATTGGATAGAACGCGTACTACGTCAAAATTGTATTCCTACGCTTAGGAAGTAAAAAGCAATTACGCACAATTCTCCAGCATATTTTGCTGAGTTTTTTTTAATGTAAACTGCCCCCTTGCTGTGTGTCTGATAAAATGGATTTCACTCTAAAGATTTTACCCTTTTTATGTAATCAAATGATTACTATTGATTTTAGATGTTTCTACATCGAAGTTATTGATGGAACTGCATCGTGAGTTGTGAGAACTGCCCGATCTTATTGAATAAAATCCTGTGAACAGAATTGCTTTCGTTACTCGTCTCCTGGAGAAATCCCAGTCTTCATCTCCATTATTTTTTGTCAGTAGTCACTTGACTGCCAACCATCTTTAATGAGAAATGATGATCGTATACAAAGATTAAGCTGTTCAATTAAATAGGTGAAACTGTTGGTCTAGTTTCACTTACTACATGTTCGTACATCTATGCTCCAACTCCATGCTACATTCATCTTCTTCATCTACATCGCTACTAGATCGACGAATTTGTTTTCCAGTAACCCGATATCTTTATATATATATATATATATATATATATATTATCTAATAGAGATAAACAAAAAATTCAAAAGATCTTAAATCTCCACACTTTTATTATTAGATCATATGATTGTAGTGTGTTTATCTGTATTTTTAAAAGAATTTTAGTACTTTAAAATATACTAAAATATTACTAAAAATTCCTGCTTCGTAAAAATTATATTTCATGAAGGGAAATGGATAAAAGTAAGCATGTTTTATATGTGTTATTAGTATCTGCGAATACAGACCTGCCAAACTTTGACAATGAGAAATCGTAGCACTCAAAATTCAAATTAATCTCGAGGTTGGTTGGTTGATTGGTTTCTGTTTTTTACACCACAAATCCGGATAACTCTGATTTCTTTCGGTTCGGACCGAACTTAGATTCGTGCAGGGTTGGGTTAATCCGTTATTTCAAAAGTTAGTTCTTTTTATTCTTTCAGATTAAAAATTATATGTATCATAACAATAAACATAAAGAATAAAGATTTTTGTCTGTCTGTGATGTTTCCTGAAAAGAGCTCTGAGCTGGGTTGATTCTGAGCAAAAAAAAAAAAAAAAAATTCAGAAATTGACAGAAAATTTCCGAAAGGTTACAGCAGTGTGTGTGGTGGTGATGGGGGGGGGGGGGAGTATTACGGTCTAATTATGCATTATTTCCGCCGTCTTTCCGCGTTTTTTCCGCGATGCTTTGGCAAAATTCGCTTTTTCTCGCGCTTCTTTGAATAAATTTACGCGCTTTTTAGCGATTCTTTGATGAGATTCGCGCGGGTTTTTTTCGCGATTCTTTGAAGAAATTTGAGTTTTTGCGCGATCCTTTGACCAAATTCACGTTTTTTCCGCGATCTTTTGAGGAAACTTTGATTTTTTCCGCGATCCTTTGACGAAATTGTTTTTTTCCACAACCCTTTGACGAAATTAGCATTTTTTCGCGATCCTTTGGCGAAATTCGAATTTTTTCCGCGATCCTTTGACGAAATTTGGATTTTTATCCGCAATCCTTTGGCGAAAGTTACGCTTTCCCCGTAATTATTTAACGAAATTTGCGTTTTGTTCACGATCAATTGACGAAATTTGCATTTTTTTTTTCTATCCTTTAGAACAATGTTGTTTATTTCGCCATCCTTTGACGAAATTCGCTTTTTTAGCGATTCTTTGATGAGATTTGCGTATTTTCTTGCGATCCTTTGACAAAATTTGCTTTTTTTTCGAGATTCCTCACGAAATTTTCACTTTTCGCGATCCTCTGACGAAATTTCCGTTTTTCTGCGATCCTTTGACGAAATTGGCATTTTTTTTTTCTGCGAGCAATTAACGAAATTGATTTTTTTCGGCGCGTGTGTTTTTTGAAGAAAATCGTAGTTTTAGACCGATTTTCGTAGCATCGTAGTTTTTAGCTTCAAATCGTAGAAACTACGAATTTTTCGTAGCAGTTGGCAGGTCTGCGAATATGTCAAAAAAAAAAAATAATAATAAGTGTGATTTTTGTTTTGTTTTTTTTTTTTGAAAACCATGCTTTCATTAAAATTCACAAAAATGTAGAAAATATACTATATGTTTTTTTTTAAATGCGCAAAAATGTAGAAAAGCCTTGAAAAAAAACCTTTAATGCACGGAGTTTAACTTAAATTGCGGTGAGTTCGATTATGGAAGATTAATGGATTTAAATGGGAATTTTGTCAAATTAGCCAGCTATCGTCAAGTTAGCTTCATATATGGCAACATATTTTTATCGCCAAATTTGGCGCTGTTTCGCCAAGTTGGACAAAATTTGGCGCTATTGTGGCAATCCTGCCCTTAGTAATTTTCAACAAATACTCATTGTTGAAGCTGATGCTGATTTCTCCATTGGAAATCAAACGTAACCATTAAGTAAATTTTCTCGCGTTGCCGCTCCTTCCTTAGGAATCGAATTTTTAAAAAATCAACGTCCAATTCATATATTGCTCTCTCAGGAATACATATATATTCCAAGTTTTTAAGCTCTATGTCAACAGGGAGTGAAAAATGAGTCACAATATTTGACTGCCACAGACAAACATAATTGTAAGTTAAAAGAAAGCATGTAAAAAGCAGCCTGTTATCTCTTTTCCCTCCTGAATTATAGCAATCTGAATTTTGAAAATTTTCAAAAATCAGCGTCTTCGACAGCTTGTAATTCAAAATGGAGAAGTCATATTCACATGACTATTTGACAAAGAAGTATCTCTCTATATGCCTTCATCTGTAAGTCGTTTTCTTACAAACAACCTGTTTTCCAACTAGTCTATGCGATACTTAGTCGGGAAATTGGAAAAAAGACAGATAACCGCGAATTAAAACGACATTTAGAAACAAGAAACATTTTATTCAATAAATTTTCTGCGTTTAGTTAGTTAAAAGTACAGTGAATACTAGAAATATTTTTCTCGCTAAATTACTCTAATACGAGCAAAATAATCTCGCTCTCTTATTCAATAAATAATAAAAAAAGCTTGGAAAATACAACGTTTAAAAATAATAACTAAAAACTAGAGAACAGGAATTCTGCTTTTTCAGAATTTAGTGTCACCCCCGGCATTTCCATTACTTCATTTTCTTCTGGTGGACTGGTGGTTTCTATTATTATGAAACAGCCATTATAAATGAAGCGTTAGGTGAAGATCAAAGAGCAGCTGTAAAAAGTTAGAACTCTGATTTTCTGGTCAGAATGGGAAAACAATAGCCATAATTTTTTTTAAAATATGGCCATTTTTTTTCCCATTCTGACCAGAAAATCAGAGTTCTAACTTTTTACGGCTCTTTCATCTTCACCTAACGCTTCATTTATAATGGCTGTTTCATAATAATAGAAGACATCAGTCCATCAGAAGAAAATAACTCGGTGAAAGCGGAAACTCGGTTAAGCAGGAGTCGGATAATCGGGACTCTAACTGTATATTTCATTTTTAAAATGATCTTTAGAATATTTTTGTTGGTGTTCAGAGGGGGATCATGACCCCGTGACATCCGCCATTGTAGATTACGTAGTTCAGTATTACATATTTTATGATGGCATATTTTAAATTTTAAAATAAGTCGGCGATTAGAAAATTAGTAAAATTCTCTTTGCAAATAGACTTTTCGGAAGACGGGGGGGGGGGGGGCACCAAAATCCATGTTTGCCCCGGTTGCAAATAAGGCTAATTTCGGCCCTGCAACATTCATCAACTAATAGCAGATTCTTGGTGAATTTTTGACTTTAATTGTAATTACTATAATATTATCTGTTCTTAAAATTCACTGTTAAATATAAGTTGCAATTTTAATTCCTTCATTAGTACATATTTGTATGAAAACAATAGTGGACACAAATTTATTTTAATTTAATTTTAAAAATTACTTATACTATGTAATTTTCTTAATTAGTTTTCAGAGTTATATTATTTGATCGTAAAACTTGATTGAGAGAGGATTTAACATTTTCTTCATAGTATTGCATCATTTGTATCAAAAGGTGTAGCGGTAAATCCAATTCGTTTTCAAGTAATTAACAAATAAACCAAGTTACCATTTGCAGTTTAAACAAACAAAAACTGATTAATGCTTAAGATAAATGAAGCCGTCATTTACTTTTACTTGCACCTTTTGAAAAGGCAATTACTTCCGTGTTGTTGCCCGTATGCTCTTTAACCATATTCAACAGGTGTCAAGGGATAAATATTTTTCAGTTCTATGCAGAGTTCGAAAATATGAACGTCATGCGTTGAAGAGTAAAGTGAATGGATAAGAAAACATAGTACTCATCTTTTTTTGCGATTACTATAAAACTGTAAGTATAATCGGTATATTAATATATTTTAATATTTGTATTTATAATATGGCATCCAGATTTTAATGATAATTTATTTTTTAAAATATTAAATAGAACAGGAAAGGAATGCAACTTAAAATAACTATAATAGATGTGAGATTTATAATCCAATGCTATGATTTTAAAAAGTTCACATTGAATCATAAAATATTAAGAATTTTCATGCGATTTGAAAGTAACAATTGATGCTTCGATGATGACTCGGCTATTCTCTTTCTTATGTAAAGTTCATATTGTGCTAGGAAATAATGAAATCTTGATTAATTCTTAATTCCTCTTCACGCACTTAAATTTAAAGATTTTTTTTTTTAAGATATTCAAGGGTATGCTAAAATATTTTTTTCTTTTTTCCTTCTTCTCTTTCCCTTTCTCTTACTTCTTCTTCTTCTTTTTTTTTTTTCTTTTTTGCCTGAAGCATTCTTTAAAATTCATTTGCAATTTTCTTAATATTAAAATTATTGTTTTTCTTGCAGTTTTAGAAAAGTTCTGTAATTATACGAATTTATAAAGGAAACGGTTTTTACAATTTTTAAATTTGATAAATAAAATTGCATACTCTTTGATATATCTATAAAAGAAGCTATTACGTATACTATTTACGTAGCTAAAGGCGTATTCATGAAAACCTTTCTTCGTGATATCATAGCCATATTCACATACCTGCCAACAGCTTGTCAAATCTTGTAGATTTTGCATTCAGAAATTTCAAATTTTCTCCAGAAAGTTTAAATAGTCATATTTGTTTTATATAATAATAACAATTCCGAGAATAAATTTGAAAAAAAAAACATATTATTCAAAATTTTTTTGGTATGAATTCGGAATTTCCAAATAAAAAATCCATCAAATTTGGGAACATTGCCTGCCACTTTTACAGTATTCATCCGTGAAATATGGTTAATTTGAACGAGGTTAAACATGTTTCGAATCAAATATATATATATTTATATATAAAAAAGTGAAATTAAATAAATAAAGATACAGCAAATAAAATTTTCTTATTCAACAAGTGATTAACCCTTTATCTACTGCATTATGATCTAGTGCAATTTTTTCCATTTATTTATTTATTTTTTTTTTTTTTTTTTGCAGTTACTACAATGAAAATTAAAGGACATACATAAAAAAAATACTCACACGTGAGAAATTTAATTCTTTAGAGGTAATCAATTAAAGTGGTACTTTAAAGTACCGCCTGTACACTATGCCTAAAATATTCTCGTAACAGAAAATCCACATGATATTTCAAATAAAATTTAAACTCTTAAAAATGCTCAATAACAAGAAGATACTCGCAAGTTAACAATAAAAAATATTAAATTGACATAGTTTCATCAGTAAATAAATAAATAGAAATGCTTAATTCATCTTTAAATTATCTTTTCTAATCAACATTACTTGCTCCGTTCATCTTTTATATAAGACGAGCGTTTAGTGTTTGCTCTATTAATCACCTCGAAAATGAATTAGATACCATTAGAAACATTGCAGTTGAGAATGGTTTCCCAATACGCATTATTGATAAGCTAATCAACTCGCAGAAGAGCCATATGAAAATACAAAAAACTCCACGGAGTTTGCAAAATGAAGTACATACCAGGACTTTTCGAAAAACTCAGACATGCCCTTTTTCGCTTTGGCGTAAACTTGGTCGCCACTCCTCCTGCAAAACTGGAAGATCTGATTAGTGCCAAAATGGACCCGATCCCGAAGGATGAAGTTTCTGGGGTATATGTAATTCCACTGAAAACAGAAGATATTTATCTCGAATACATAGGCATGACTTCGCGTAAACTTAAAGTTCGTATTAAAGAACATTTGAGAGATTTAAAGTATAACCGACCTACAACAGCCCTATCAAGACTTAACCAGAAGCAGAATATACAAGTAAATTTCGAAGACGCAAAAATTATATATCCCTCAAAGAATTATCACGATTTAATTATCTGCGAATCAATAGAAATTATTACTAAAGAAAATAAATAGTGTTTGTAATGACGCTTTATCCTACAACATACCCAGAATTTGGCTCAGTTTACTTAAAGAATGATAAAACGAGTAATTTTCCACTTCCCTATATCCATGTTTTATTTTCCCAATGTTTCCGGATCTATAAATTAACTTCCACTTTCACTCCTTTCGTCACCATCTGCGTGGATTTTTAAAATTAGACGTCAATAACTGTTGTATTTCTTATATTCCTCTGAAGAAGACTGTTTTTTTATAGTTGAAAGTTCTAAGGTATTAAAATAATTTAACATTTTTTAAATACTGTGTCATCTTTTAAGTAATTTTGCACACAGTGTAAGTTTAAGTTTGACATAGTTTCATTTTACACATGAAAAATGAGTAAAAATTCAAATTTGATGGTATTAAGAAAACAATGTTTTTTAAGTTTCGCTTTTGTTAGCAGTCCTTTAGCATTAGTTATGCCTACCTTACTCTAGTTTAGTTTTTCCCTATGTTATTAGTTTAGCCTTAGCATTAGTTATGCGACACCTATATTCAAAGGAAAGCATGTTCTCCCGCATCTCCACATATGCAATATATGAATTTACATATGCCATGTCTAGCATAGCAAAAATAAGCCGATATCACACCTTTTTCGATTTCCTATAGAAAATGATAATAAAACAGAAAAGAAATACTAGTAAAAACATTACTACACTACAACTTAATTATAACATTATAAAGCAGATGAAAACGATGGATAACTACACAGACGAAAAGTAAACAAGAAGTTTTTCTCCAACACCCAGTGTACTGGTGGTACTTATAAGTGCCGAAGAGTAATTCAACTGTTAACTCAAATACATACACCGCTTACTTAAAATAAGTAGTCAAATTGTATCCTAAGATCATAATAAACACATAAAAAAATCCAACACTTATCTTATGTCCTTTACCATGTTTGCAGCAGTAAAAGTCAAGCGTGGCAATCTGTACAAAATATAGGCACAAAACACATCCACTGTTTCAAAAGCAGCCTCCTTCCTCGCTAAAATAACGAACCTAGAACTACTGCTGCCATTTATCATGAAAAAGTGGAGTTAAAAGAGTGTTTTTGCAAAGTACCATTCGAATATTAGTAATATTCACTAGGATGAAAGTTTAAAGTGAGTGGTACCGTCAGTAGATAAAGAGTTAACCTGAGTAAAATTAAACTACATTCTACGGAAGAATAGATGGAGGTTGGCAAATATGTATTCACCTTACTATTGTCGAATAAGTTTTTAAACAAACAATAAAATCGCATGATTTCTGGAAAATTAATTTGATACATCTCACAAATTTCACAGCTTTATGTTAGATTTTGATAGACATAAGTTTAGCCATAGTCAAAATTCAAACTAAAACAAATACTAAAATTTTTAAAAAACTTCGTTTTCGAATTTAAATTAAAAAAGAGATGAGTTTTTATAGGCATTTTTTAAAATGAACTTAAATATAAAGTACTTTCACTTTTAGAAATGCATAAATTCATTCAAAATACAAACAAAAATCTTTAGTTATTTTTAAATTTAGGAAATCAAAGGATTTGCTTTATTTCAAATCAAAGGATTATATCAGATTATTTCAATTAATATTTTTTTGAGCGGTCGATAGTACCAAAAGTGCTAATTCATGTGTGCCTTTAACCATCGGCTTTGATTGAAGACGTGTCCTAAATATTTCATTCCACTTGTGTAATTTTTCTTGCTTAAAACTTTTATCAGAAAGATATGTACTTATACCATATACCTGGAAATTGTTTGTTAGATTGCAAAATATTTTAAATGAATTACATATACAGCAGAGCCTCGAATATTCGAGTTAATATAGACAAAGCAGGGGCGTCGCCATGGGGGGGTTAGGGGGGGGGGAGCCTCCCCCCCCAATATATGTGAAGTTGGGAAATTTGAGCTTAGAGTTGGGAAATTCTAGATTTTTGAGACATATCCTTTTCTAGTAAAAAAATTACGAAATTTTTCTTTTGGTGATTATGTTTCTGAGTACTGTAACAGTAAACATGTTAAATTATCAAAAGAAATGAGCCACACTCAATCTAACATTGTGTTTTTCAGTTCTACAAAAATATTATACATCTGCCAGACCTAAATTTCTCTACTCCTATCCATCAATAGCTGACTATCCAGTTCCTTTATTTCCTCCAAAACTTTGTTTCTTTCTCAAAAATTTCACCCTAAGTCCCCTTCTCGTCCCAAAAGAGAATCCAGCTATTTTAATCCAAAGGGATTGACTCTTCTTTTGAAAATTGGAGATCACTTGTAGCACAACAGAAAGGAATGTAGTTATAAACTTGAAACACAGCTGGGCAAGAAGATTTGATGAGTTTTCCCAAATTGCACTAATTTTTGAGCTAATTGCGGGATTTTTGAACAATCTTTTACTCATTCTCATGATTTTTTCCGCAAAAATTAGTTAACCCTTCGCTGTCAAGAAAAAAGGTGTTATATGAGCAAATATGAATATAAGAAGTCGCTAGTTTAAATAAATTTGTCACATTTTACATTTATTTGTGTGCGGAATATCAGTCCTGTTCGTTTATATTTATAGGTGTTTATGAAATTTTAAACCAAAAATCTAGTGTTGTGTCTTTAAAACTGTACTAAAAAATGACTATAAATCTCAGCACGAAAGAACCCTTCATAATAAGGAAAAGATTTTTCGTGCAAGGTTTTGGAGCATTTAAAAATCCATTCGAGGATGAAAAAGGCAAAAAGTGGATTATTTGAATTTGGAACAGAAATATGACCATGAAGAAAAAAACGACATGCATTGTAACACTGATACGTTGCACTTGAATAAAATTTTGAATCAATAAAGATTTCCCTATAGACAAGTTCACAAACAGTTATGAATATTAGAATGTAACTGAAGAAGCTGACTTTCGAAAGCACCGTAGAAAAATGGTTTCACCAAAGAGAATAGATAAAAATAATAGTACAGCAATGAACATTGATACACACAAGTTTTACAGGAAAGAATTATAAGAAATACAAAAAAAAAAACTTAGTAATGGGCTTAAATGACAATGTTCCCTATATCAGGAAAATATTGCACCAATACATTTCATATTTAAATTACAATTGTGCAAGGCAAATTTGAGTATCACTAACTTAGGAAAGTTAATAAGGTTTCCACCGGGATATGAGAAACCGGATGTACATGACTTGCAGAGTCAAATAGAAATAAACCAAATCCCAACTCACTTAAAAAACTTTTTTCTCATGCCTTGAAATTCAAAGACTATTTGAACACACCGTCAAACTATATACTCGTATCTTAACATTCACAGCAGCTTATCTTTATGGCATTGCATCTAATGAAAGAATCTTTAGTCAAATAAAAATGTAAAAAATATATATTGCAAACCACGAAGAGGAATGACAGACTTGACAACCTAATGATTTTAAAATGTGAAAGTGAAATAGCGGATTTTATTAAACTGGACGATGTTATATCCTCAGGTTGGCTTCTTTGAAGACCAGAAGAATTAATGTTAAATAAAAACTAGTCGGATGTGCCAATCCCAAAACTTTATTCTATCCAATACATGTTATTACCTCAAAATTTGCAATCACAATGCAAAAAGAATTATAAAGGAATATATCCGTTTAATTTTGTGAATTTAAAAAGGAGATAGAAGTATCGCATTTTTCCAACAAATCATTGAATTTGGACGCACACCCTGTTAGATGTCTGCAACCAAAATTCCAAACCCAAAGAGCACAAAAGCGATACCTTTGGACAGTATACACCCAAGCCCAATAAAGAATTGCAACCGAATATGAAATTTGGCAAATTCAGTGCATTAGTTTTTCAGATATAGTTAATGCAAAAATCATGAAAAATGCTTCACAACAGTGCCACCTGTTATATGATATACACAAAAGCCTAATAAGCACCAAATTATGTCAAGGTTTAACAGAATATGAAGTTTGATCAAATTCCGTGCAACAGTTTTTGAGATATGACTATCGCTAAAATCATCCAAGTCGTGAAAAATGCAGCATAGCAGCGCCACCTTTTCGGTGATTTACACCAAAAACTAATCAGCATTAATTTTATCAAGGTATAACTGAATATAAAGTTTTATTAAATTCCGCGCATTAGTTCTTGAGATAGAGCGCCCACAAAATTTGTGTCACACACACAGACAGACATTTTCTAAAAACAGTCAAATCGTTCTAAAACGTATCAATTATAGGTGCACATTTCCAAAGTTTTTAAGGAGCCAGTGGCTCCTAAACCCAAATAATCCAGTGGCCACATTGTGAAAGAAATGCCTAAAAGCAATAGCAATTATATGAGAAAAAATTTCAGGAAATCAAAGTGAAAAATAATCTACAAATGTACAAAAGAAACAGACTAATTACATCTAATTTGTATAGTTCATTTAATCAACCAATTCTTTTAATTTGGATATAAATTAAGTATATAAATCTTAAGCTATGTACTGTCAAAAGTTAAAGTTCGGCAAGACAGAGGTGAAAAAATATATATCTATAAGAATAAGCTAAGGAATCATGGTAGTGGGGAATATTAGGAAAACAATATTTCTTATTTTCATTTTGCCATACAAGAGTTCATAAAAGAAAAAGTAAGAGTGTGTAAGATTATTTTGCACTATAAAAGTCAAAACAGAATTCAAGCATTTGTTTTTCAAGAATACACAAGAAAAATTATCTTAAAAAACAATCTTATCACAGATTATTACAGGGGTGAGGAAAAATATCAAGAATTTCGACAAGTGGACGCCGAAAAAATCAATTTTGTCAATTGTTAGAAAGAAAAAGCGCGAATTCCGTCAAAGGATCAGGGAACAAATGCGAATTTCGTTAAAGAATCCCAAAAAACACGCGTCTTTTTGTCAAAGAATTGCGGGGGAAATTCGAATTTTGCCATTCTTTGCAGAAAAATCATCAACTTTGTCAAAGGATAAGCAAAAAAAAAAAAAACCCACCAATTCTATAAGGATCTCGGAAAAAACGATAATTTTGTCAAAGGGAAGCAAACGTGAATTTTGTCAACAGATTGCAGAAAAAACGCGAATTTCGTTAACAGATTGCAGAAAAATGCGAATTTTATCAAAGGATGGCAAAAAAAACCCCGCGAATTTCGTCAAAGCATCGCGAAAAAAAAAACGAGATTTTTGTCAAAGGATCGCTGGAAAAAAAACGCGAAATTCACCAAAGGATGGCGACTTAGATGCCGAAAATTAGTCGCCAAAGCAAAAAATTAAGTCGCCACGTGGCGACTGGCGATCGTGAATCTGTACCAATAATATCAATCCGTCGAAAGCCGGAAGTCGAATTTTTTTTACGAATTCAATTCTTTCATCTTGTAAGGATAGAAGAAAGTAAAAAGCTGGTTGGTTATCTTATTAAAAAAACAATAATTGGAATTTTTATGTTTCTAGTTTAAAAATTTTTCCTTGGAAAGAAATTTTTTATGCTTAAGTTTCCTTATCATTATTACACACGTTGTGCATATCACTTTAGTTGAAAATTGGAGCAATTTGTTGGGAAATTTTCGAATTCTCCCCCCCGAAAAAATATATGTAGCTACGCCCCTGAGACAAAGCTTACTTCGGATAAGCAAAAACTCAGATAAACCGGATTTACACAAATCGTCACCAACTAAGAAGATGAAATATAAATTTTCATTTAATTCATTAATTTTTATGGTGCCAGTAATATTTCTTTGATGTACATTTCCGTTACTTTTAAGAAAAACGGGGAATGAAATTGTTTATTTGAAAAAGCCCTTGAGATTTTTTCTTACCACTAAAACTTACCAGTAAATTTTGTCTAATTCAATCGCCGAAATCTAACAATTGTCAACTATTAAATATGGCAAATATTAAATTTTAGAAGTAACAAAACCGTACAAATTGGCAGCAATGTGATTTTATTAGTATCATGAAAATTGCAGGAGTAGCCTTTTTTTTTCTGTTCAAAGTATTAAAAAGTTTTTTCAATCGAACTTGTAAACTTTGGAATGGATCATTTTCTTCTAATGGACTGATGGATTCCATTATTATGGAACAGCCATTATAAATGAAGTGTTAGGTGAAGAAGAAAGAGCAGTCATAAAAAGTTAGAACTCTGATTTTCTGGTCAGAATGGCGGTGGGGGGGGGGGGGGGAAGCGCCATATATATATATATATATATGACTGTTTTTTCCTCTTCACCTAACGCTTCATTTATAATGGCTGTTTCATAATAATGGAATCCATCAGTTCATTAGAAGGAAATAACTCGATTAAAGCTGAAACTCGGTTAAGCGGGACTATGATAATCGGGACTCTACTGTATTGCAAGATATTTATCAATTCATAAATTTGGAAAAGGTATCTAGGCTACCAAGATATCGAAGTCATTTAGAAAAATACGTGTCTTCTATAATTTCAAAATGATTAGAATACAAAACATATAAATATAATTTGATAAATAATAATAATAACAATTAGAAATTTTGAACACTTTGAATAAATAATTTAACATTAAACGACAAAAAATTCGCATTCTTTCGCTTAAAAATATTTATTTCAGTTTAATAGATTAATATAATGAAATTTGTTATTGGTAAGATAATTATTGATCTGTGATGTTTTTTTTTTTTTTCTTAGACCAGTTTATGTTAAATCTAGCATTTAAATTTTTTTTATAATAAAAATTTTTAATGCAGTAAAACCTGTGAAAATACAGAATCTCTCGGGACCTGAAAAAAAATTGGGTTTAAACAGGGGTCCGTCTTAGCAAATATAATTGTATGGTATTTTTTTCTGACGGGAATACATTATTTTTCCATTTAAAGACTGAATACCGTAATAGACAGGTTCGTTGAGACAGGTTTTACTGTATTATTTTAAAAACATACTTAGAATTTTTACTCATTTGAATATCTATTTTTTTTTTTTTTTTTTAGATAATCAAATCAAGAAAATTTTCATTGTGCAGCAAAGTATTTTCGAAAGACGAGTTGAGATATAAGGAACATTTTGCAACAGCAACTCATAATATCAATGGTAGGTGTTTGTACATGGTGGTAGGTTTTTTGTTGCCTACATTACGTAAAAATTTGGATTCTTGGTTTAAGGAAATTTTACCTGTCTTTTACTACTGTATAGAATTAAAATCAATCAGACAAATAAGTTGGAAATAGTGCATGAATGATCTTCTGAAGCTCATTCTTTGCTATGTTAGACATATTTGGTGGTCTACGCCGTGTGTTTCGACGCCGCATAGTTTGCGTTGATAATATTGTATTTAGACTGCATTGGATGCTGACCACTGCTATTCTGATAGCTTCAAGCTTAGCCGTTACTTCAAGGCAATATCTCGGCGATCCAATAGCATGCATACGATCGGGAGATTCTCCATCCAGCCGTATTGTGGACACTTACTGCTGGATCCATGCAACATTCGCCATTCCCTCGGCTTTTACGAAGAAAGTAGGCACCGAAGTGGCCTATCCAGGTATCGAAAACTCAAATAATTCCGAAAGAAAGTACTATGCCTATTACCAATGGATATGTTTCATCTTATTCCTACAAGCTGTGTTCTTCTATTTCCCCTTTTACCTCTGGAGTGTTTGGGAAGGTGGCTTGCTGAGAGCAGTTACTCTCAATATGCATTTTGCTGTCGTAACGGATGAAGACAGAAAGCACAAAAGAAAAATAATATCCGAGTTTCTTCTAAGAAATCTCGGTCAACATAAGTTATATGCAGTGAAGTACATATTTTGTGAATTTTTAGCATTTCTCAATGTATTAATGCAGCTGATGTTGATGGATATGTTATTTGATGGGGAATTCTGGACTTACGGGCCTGATGTTGTAAGATTTATGGCTATGGATCAAGAAGACCGATTTGATCCTATGATGAAAGTGTTCCCCAGAATGACTAAATGCATATTTTATACATTTGGCTTCAGTGGAAGCGTTCAACGCCATGACGTTTTATGTCTTCTGCCACTCAATATTTTGAATGAGAAGATTTATGTTTTCCTCTGGTTTTGGTTTGTCATTCTAGCAATATTAACATTTTTGGTGCTTTTGTCGCGTATTGCTGTTATTTTGTTTCCAAGCACAAGACCTAGAATGCTCCACGAAAGATGCAGACTAGCATATAAGGAGCATATTACAACAGTGACTTATAATACTGATGTAGGTGACTGGTTTTTGCTGTATATGCTAGGTAAAAATTTGGATTCTATTTTGTTTAAGGAAATTTTATCTGACCTGTCAAAAAGTTTTAAAAAGCAAGAAGATAACAGAGTATAGGTTTTTATTCAACATGGATATTATAATTTTCTACGTATATTTTTTAAAGATTTAAAATTTCAGAAATTTTTATCTATTATATAATTTTAAAACATTTATGTAACATTTTTTATTTAATTTAATTTTATTTAATTTAATTTGTCATAACTAAACATTCTAAATTTTTTATCAGCAATCGAAATTAAGATTTAAGATATTTCCCTATTTTTCCAAGTCTTCTACGATTTATTTCATTTATATTGAATCATTTTTTCCCCTCAGTTTTTGTTTTTCTTTATAGCTTTTTGACATTCAATATAAGAAATGAAAGATACTTGTGTAAAACATCTGTAATATTAACACAGCTTGCAATATTAAATTGAATCTTTTACACTTTACATGTACAACAAAAAGAGAATACAAAAGGTTGTTCACGAAAATATCTGTTCTTTTCCCCTAAAATAAATACTGCACGTTCCGAGATTATTAATAAATTTATGATTGTTGATACTATTTTGGAAATGTGTGAAACTATGGAGAAAAAATAGCTGTTAATGATATATTGTACAACTAAGACAAATTCAGAGGGGTTATAGTAGGCATCAACAGGATGAAAAATTACCATAGAACATGGGGTCGCGAACCACTTATTTAGTGACAAATACAGGGTGTTTCATCTTAACTGAATTCGGGTTGACGGAAATAATTTCGAGAAATAAAAAGGCATTGCAATGAAAATGCAAAGATATGCACCTTGTTTTGTGTGAAATGTAATAACATCACGAAAAGATCTGGAAAAACATGTTTCTCAAGCAATTGATCATATCGTATAAACTGATAATCATAGTCCAAAATGTGGGGCGTCAAGTGCATACTGCTGGAGCGTATAATGCAAACTTCTACCACATTTGCTTGGTGTTATCATATTTAAAACAAAGGTGAGAATGTCTGTTAAATATTTTATTATAATATGCTTCAGTTTTCTGAAAGTTATTACCGCCAACCCAAATTGAGTTAGGGTGAGACACCCTGTATTTTTGATTAAATACGTGGTTTGCGACCCCATGTTCTATGGTAATTTTTCATCCTCTTGATGCCTTTCTATCACCCCTCTGTATTTGTCTGTCGAATTTTGAACCACCCTGTATATATATTTCTTTTTTTTTTAAATTTGAACAGCTTCAAGCAACGAATAACCAAAACATTTACATCTTTTTTAAGACAATTTATTAACAATTGGTAATCTAAACATAAGTCCATACGGAAACACATTGCAACTTAAACAACTCGAAGTTCATCGCTTGTGAATCTGTAGAGTATTAAAGAAAAACGTGAAGGGTAAGAATTATACTTATTTATTAAATGGGAAACTAAATTAGGAAAATCCTGTATACAACGTAATATTAGCTGTAACTTCTAAGTTAGATTGAAAGGCAAACAATATTTTCCCATATGATACATTTAGCTTAGTTTATAAACACTTTTTATCTCACAAATATCGATAGTTATTTTAAGATATTTTTCGATTATGTTATCTCATTCTAATTATTTCATTTAAAATTGGACAGGAAACTCTTGTAATAAATAATAAGGGAAACATTTTCCTAGTTGAAAATGTATTCGTATGTACGCAAGTGAATCCTAAGTAATAATTACGTAATATATACTCTTAAAATTCTATCTTTAAATGAAATATTCTTATGAGAAATTAATTTATATTTCGCTTGAAAACAAAGACATAAATTTTGGATTTTATCGAATTAAGCTTAAAATGGAAAGTAATAGGGAATTATTCACAGTTTCTCTCTCTATTCGTCAATCTTCTTGAAATATTAATCAGTTTATATTTAATATTTAGTCCAATGCATTGTGAGAAAATACAGATGGTTAAGAATCCGTGGAATAATATTTGGAGAAAACTGCCCGTGTGTGTTCTTTCCCATAACCGTTCGCCTTCGTCTCTTTGAAATCTAACATTTTAGAGTAAGAACCTTTTTCAAATATATCTTTAGATATGTTAACCCCGCTGTTTTATGTAATATTTGTTAAGTATTAATATTAAATTAAAGAGAGCGTTTTTTAAAGCAAACATCAGATACTATAGTAAATAAAATGAAAAGGGCCCAGTTAAACTGATGCCATTGAGTTCACAAGCTATTCACACTAATTGTATATTATACTCTTATTTCAAAGAATAATGTCCCTCAAAAAATAAATTAAAGGTGGATTATCTCCCGTCCCCCCTCTTTATACTTAACCAATGAACCTCCAAATCTAATCAGGGAAGCGCCTTATCAGAATAAACCTGTATACCAAATTTGAAGCAAATCGGATAATTCTGCATCAAAAACCCATTTAGCTAAATTAAGGGGAGATTAGCTCCCCCATTCCCCTCCCCCTTTATACTTAACTAATGAACATTCCAAATCTAATCAGGGAAGTGCCTTATCAAAATAAACCGATATACCAAATTTGAAGCAAATCGGGTATTTCTGCATGAAAAACCATTTATCTAAATTAAGAACGTGGGGGGATTAGCCCCCATTCCCCTCTTTATACTTAACCAATTAATCTCCAAATCTAATCAGGGAAGGGCCTTATCAGAATAAACCTGTATACCAAATTTGAAGCAAATCGGATAATTCTGCATGAAAAACCCATTTAGCTAAATTAAGGGGAGATTAGCTCCCCCCCCCCCCCTTTATACTTAACTAATGAACCTCCAAATCTAATCAGGGAAGTGCCTTATCAAAATAAACCGATATACCAAATTTGAAGCAAATCGGGTAATTCTGCATGAAAAACCATTTATCTAAATTAAAAACGTAGGGGGATTAGCCCTCATTCCCCTCTTTATACTTAACCAATTAATCTCCAAATCTAATCGGGGAAGCGCCTTATCAGAATAAACCTGTATACCAAATTTGAAGCAAAACTGAATTCTGCATGAAAAACCCATTTAGCTAAATTAAGGGGGGGGGGGTGGGGTGGAGATTAGCTCCCCCATTTCCCCCTTTATACTTAACCAATGAACCTCCAAATCTAATCAGGGAAGCGCCTTATCAAAATAAACCGGTATACCAAATTTGAAGCAAATCGGGTAATTCTGCATGAAAAACCATTTATCTAAATTAAGAACGTGGGGGATTAGTCCCCATTCCCCCCCCCTTTATACTTAACCAATAAACCCCCAAAACTAATCAGGGAAGCGCCTTATCAGAATGGACCTATATCCAACATATTAAGCAAATCGGATATTTCTATCAAGAGTTATCGCTAGAACCTGCCTGCGGGCTTCTTTGCTCTCAGGATTTGATAGCCCGTGAGCTAAAAAAAAGGTTAATTTGCTGCCATTAAAAATTGTAATTATTCAAATCTTATTAAGCAAATCGAGAGATAATTATTTAGTATTCTAATATTTTTATACGATGCATGGTAGATTAAAAAAAAAAAAAAAAGTACTACTTATAGATGGTAACGACAAAAATAATTGCTTTATCGTATTTTAATAGCATCACTATTTTAAAACATAAGCAGATAAAAGAACATGATGACGGTGTGCTAAATTATTTCGAAACTAGTCTGCAATCAGTTAAAATTTCTTGCTCTTAATAGGTTACTTTATCTCCTTATATTGTACGACTGCGCCAAATATCATCTTAATTTGACTTTTTAAAAATAATTTTAATTTATTAATTCTTTTAAAAATAGGATTGGTTAAAGCCTTACTATTTTTTTTAAACAATGCATGCGAAGTTATTTCTAACTTTTTTATTTGTATAAAATAATTAAATCTATGTGTTTTCCAAAGTGACTTTAATCAGGATAAGTTGTTCTGTTTTTCATTTGAGCAGGATATTTAAATGCCTGATAAACTAAAATTTTTGTTATGATTAGAAAACAATTACACGTGTGTATGGGATTTTTTGTTTTTAGAGATAATTTTGATAATATGATTCTCGTAATGAAAAGTACTCATAAACCATGACTTTAAAAATTTATTAATTTACTTTTGAATAAATATTTTTGTAAAGCCAGAAGGCAAATTAATATTTGCTCATGATAATACATTTTTTATACCCAAATGTGAAAAAAAGTATCCAAAGAGCGTTCTTATTTCAAAAACCACATCGATTTTTAAATATGACTAAAATTAATAATTTTTAATTTTAAAAAACTAACTTTAAAATGTTTTTAAAGAATTTTCGTTTTAAAAAGAATACATATATATATCACTATAAGTACATTTTTAAAAAATCAAGCAAATCAGAGTTAAAGAGAAAAAAAAAATTATGTCTTGGACCACCTTGTTGAAATCTTGAGACTGAATTTTTAAAAATCTGTTAGCATTTAAAGAGTTATATCAGGCATTGGCAACCTACAACACGTGTGTCAAACTTGGCACGAGGGCATATTTTCAACGGCACTCAGACTGCATTTTCACATGAACAATCTTTTCAGATATATGAAAACTGTTTTAATTACACGAAGAAATTGTCTGACATCAGAATATTGTGCCAAATTAAAAGTGACCTGTGAGATCAATTTTGCATGTTCACCCATATAGATCAATTTTTCAAGTTGATACAGTGATTTCTTAATTATTTGATAAATAATAAAATTAGGATAAAAATTATTAGAATGTATTATCTTTATTATTTTTTTCTCTGAATATTTCACACTATGATTGATTGATAAATATTAGGATTAATTAATATTAACATTTGTTTTTTTTTTTTGTTGTTGTTTTTTTTTTTTTTTTTTTTTGCCTTTTTCTGTCATTTTATTCTAAATATTTCATATTATTTTATAATAACAAAACATATTATTCATAATTTGGAATGTAATTTTTAATAATTTACATTAAAAAGGAAATTATTACTCTTTTATCATTCCTATTGTTTTACTATTCAAATCATTTTGTATTTACCGAATCCGCCTTAATTCTGAAAATTTCCATGCCCGCTGGTAACTATACATAATTATCGGAAAATATAATTTTTTGAAAAAATTAATACACGCAATAACATACACGCATTCTTAAGAACTTTAAAATAGTAATATAATAATGTTGAATGATTATAAGTTCGGATATAGTGTGCTTTATAATTTGCAAGTTAAAAATCTTAAAATGCAGTATTTGTAAACATTTTATGCCTCCCAAAACTTTCTTAGTCAAAAAA
This sequence comes from Maratus speciosus, assembly GCA_963932465.1. NCBI lineage: Eukaryota > Metazoa > Arthropoda > Arachnida > Araneae > Salticidae > Maratus > Maratus speciosus. The sequence goes on from OZ010788.1 coordinate 302,600,679, forward strand.
TTATCTGTGGTTTTAAATCTTTCAAGGCTGTTGCTGAGTGGAAATGAAAAGCGAAATAAAGTCTTTCACTAAATCAATTTTAATTGATAATTAAAGTTCTAACTGTGCGATTTTAAAGAACATTAAATATTCGTCATTAGCATCAAAATTTAAACATGGATGCATAAAAATTAAATCTATAAATTCAATATTTGAAAAATTGTACAGGACATGAATAAAGTTCACTACCCCTGGGCGACAGCTAGTCTGGCTGGAAACACCTCTTCTAGCTATGAAATATTTCTGAAACATCTGTGTTCTGCAGCTGGTATTTCAATGGAAATAAAAATAGATTTTATAAGTCGATTTTTAATGGATTTTAAAACTTTTTACAGGAGTACGGGAATAATTTTTAGAATTTCTGAAAGGGGATTTTTTTTGCGTCTGTCAGTGCCATTTTCGAGTTTTTAGGCCCGGTAGAATTTAAGATACGGCTCTCTTTAAAAAAGCCCAGTACATTTATCGCCCTTAACAACCCTTCATTCCAGCAAATCTTCCCTCTCTCTTCGAGTTGTTCGAAGAAATTTTCTGCGGTTTGATAAAAATCTATGCTTTAGTTGAATTATGAATACTTTCCCATCCTTTTAATTGGGGTTTTTAATTAATAATTAACCTAATTATTAGAAATTTAAAATTCTGAGTCTCAAGTGCATCAGGAGATGCTTTGGACTAGCCTCACAAAAATTTTCAGCCTCGTACGTGCTGTAGATTTTCCTAGCCATCGCAGACACACACAAAAGACAGACACACAGAGCGAAACTTTCTTTTATTTGCATAGATTTGGCATACAAAGTTATTTTTTAGCTTAGGTTTGGCGAACACTGGTAAAAAGTTGCCGACCCTTGAGTTATACTCTGGTTGTTATTATTCAGTGAACATTAATTCGACAAAAGTCCAATTATCAGAATTGATAAAACACCGAAATAATGAAAATCTCCGAGGATAAATCACCTTCTTAACGTGATAAAATATATATATCGGCTGCCTATCCATAGATTCAGCACTATTATACGTCTGCCACACATTCAAATTTATTTTGCTTATTAAATGCTAAAAGATACTGAGAAAACTTCACGCTTTTAAGTATTTAGAGAAGATTTCATTTAAGGGTGAAATCTTAATTAAATACGAAACGTAAAATTTCTGTTTTATTTAAACTGGCTAAAAGTTTATCTCGCGAAGAATTTAAATCATCTTATTTGCAAATTTTAATCTCATTAATATTCTTGTCTGTAATATCTTGTGTAAATTTTCTCGTTTTTCTGTTCTTTTCCTCTTTTTCTAAAGAGGGATCAGATTAATCGTTAAAAGTTTAACCGAAGAAAATAAAATTTCGTTGAAATATCACACCTTTTGTTATATTACTCATGTTAACAGTTTTTTAGTTGAAAGGAACCGATTTTTTAAAATTTTTTTTAAAAGTTATTTTAACATACCTTTTGAAAATCACATAATGTACATGACATGTTATTCTAATAAAGTATTTTCATGTTACCTAAATGTATATGTTTATTCAGGGCCGAAACTAGCCTTTTTTGCAGCCGGGGCAAACATGGATTTTGGCACACACCCCCCCCCTCCCCCCCAATCTTCCGAAAAATATATTTACAAAGAGAATTTTACTAATTTTCTAACAGCCGACTTATTTTAAAATTTAAAATATGTAATACTGAACTACGTAATCTACAAACTACAATGGCGGATCCAAGGCGGAGGTCACGGGGGTCATGATCTCCCTATGAACACCAACAAAAATATTCTAAAGATCATTTTTAAAGTAAAATATACAGTAGAGCCCCAGTTATCCGAGTCCCGCTTAACCGAGTTTCCGCTTTAACCGAGTTATTTTCTTCTGAGGGACAGATGGCTTCCATTATTATGAAATAGCCATTATAAATGAAGTGTTAAATGAAAGGTGAAGATGAAAGAGCAGCCGTTAAAAATTAGAACTCTAATTTTCTGGTGAAAATCAGAGTTCTAACTTTTCACGGCTGCTCTTTCATCTTCACTTAACACTTCATTTATAATGGCTGTTTCATAATAATGAAGCCATCAGTCCATCAGAAGAAAATAGGTATAATCCTTCATTTGGCGGCCCTTCTTTCTGGCGCCCGGGGCACATGCCCCCTCTGGCACCCCCCCCCCCTTAGTTTCGGCCCTGCGTTTATTACACACATTCTAACTTAAGCTAAACGAGTAAGTTGTAATAATTTTAGGGGAGAGTAGAGCACCTTGGAATAACTTATGTTTCAGACGTTGTAGAGCAAATACACACTAGTACTCATAGATAATGATAAATGATAACGCAATCTACTCCTGATGCTGTGCATTTTGAAGTACATGCGGTGAACGGATTAGAATATATTATCAGTTTCTTCGTTTTGACAAAGAAACTGCAATAACGTTTATACTCGATTGATTTATAAGGTTGTTTTTCTTTTGTCTCACTTTCTTTCCTTTTTTTGCATAAAAATAATTTTTTTTAAAGAAATGTGAATTATTTAAGATACTAACAAGGAATTCGCACCTTATTTTTTGCATGAATAGAGAACTATTACGATTTTTGAATGAATGAAGCCAATATTTTTTAAAATCACTTTAAAGTGGGGGAGGCTAATTTAAAAACAGAAAAATCTGAATATAGAGACTGCCTTGCACATGGATTCCAACACCACTAATTAGTTCTATTAAGTCTCGGGACATTGATGAGTTATTTCAGAATATCACATTCAATTTTAAGAACTACTTAAAAAAAATTTAATTTCTGTCATAGTTTCATTTCCTATAATCACATGTACTTAGTTTGGCATAACTTTGGCATAACTTTGGCATGAATACACAGGTATATTATTACATAAAAGTGTATATTTTCCAAACGATTTCGTGAAAATTTTCTTAACGATCAGATTATGGACACATAAATCTGTTATCTAGATTTTAAATTTTATGAAAAATTGTTCATACCACACTAAAACTGAACCATTTTATTGAGTAACAATCCTGGGGGGAGGGGGGGGGGTAAAAGTACCACCCCTTATTAACTATGTTGCATATTATCGTATAAATATGTGATTGTTACCAATCGATTAGTAATAATATCTATTAATTAATGCTATACTTAAATTTTGTTTGGAAATGTGTGTGCACATATAAATTATAAAAAACTTTAAAATTTTCAATACTAGCACCTAATTTTAACATCATATTTAGATTCTGGAGTAAATTTTATCTTCTGATATCAAACAAGAAGTCATTAGGTCAATTAGTTTAGGAATTAAGCAGGTTTAAAGTAAGTGCACGTTAAACTAACGCCTCATGCTAAATTAATATTTAATCGTTATCGTCGCACAACAGTTTGCACAGCGGCCAGTTATTTTTTTAAGTCTAACCCAAAAACTGCTTAGCGGATTGATCAGTGATTTTGGATTTACATCTTTAAAGTTTATAGAAGTCGATTTATGTTTAAAAAAAATATTGCTTTTAAATCACATTTCTTTTTCGAATATTAATTTCGAAATTATATATATATGTGGCATTCTCACAATCTTTTGAACTTTTGGGTAAAAAAATCTGTCGAAATTAAACTTGCTAAAATAACATTTTAATCTGATAGACGGATGCCTTAATGATTCAAAATAAAGAAAAAATTTTTATTTAACTGAAGTTTAAGTTAAACTTGCGAGTTTAATTTTCCTTACCATTTCACCACTATAACTTTTTATTTTCTTCTAAATTTTTGCCTATAATGAATTTGCATAGTACCCACAGGACATTCAAATAAGAAAAAATAAAAATGTAGTACTTTTAATACGGAATTTTTGTATAACATTGTCTTAAAGGGGTGTTAAAGAAGGGACGGTAAGGTAAACTAGTTGGATGTGCCAATCCCAAAACTTTCTTCTATTTTATACATCTTAATATTTCAAAAACTAGTTATTGAAACATGTTAATACATCAATATTATTAGTTCAATACTATACCAACTTTGATTTTCATCATAAATTTCCGCTTCAGTCAATTAAACGGACTAAAAACGAGTTAATCTATATCATAATATTTGTTAAAATTAATTGTTTTTCATTATTCTGTTGTTATTAGCTGTTTGCAAACAGCCGGCTTAGCAGGAAGCGAGTTCCTGCCGCTGCACGAGCCGCCGATGGACAACAGAACTACGAAAAATCAAGGAAAGTATACAAAAAACGCTATCACAGAGCCTCTTTACCGCGCAATATTTCCAAATTCAAGAATGACCTGATGGCCAAAACCAAAAACATGCACAAAAAATTTGGCTTAATTGTATGCATAATTTTATACACTTTTCGATGGTACAATAAAGGAAATGGCACAAACATCGCTATTACAGCGCCTCCCTTTCGGCAGATTTTTTTCAAATTCAGGGAGGACTTGCTTGCCATAGCCAGAAACATACACAAAAAAATTGGTTCAATTCTATGCATAACTTCATACACTTGTCAATGGTACAATAATGAAAATGGCACAGAGATCGCAATTATAGCGCCCACTTCTGGCGGAATATTTTCAAGTTCAGGGAAGATTTGCTTGCCATAGGCAGAAACATACACAAAAAATTTGGTTCAATTATATGCATAACTTCATACACTTTTCGATTGTACAATAATGAAAATGGTAAAGACATCGCAATTATAGCGCCCCCTTCCGGCGGAATTTTTCCAAATTTAGGGAGGACCTTCGTGCCATGACCAAAAACAAACACAAAAAATTTGGTTCAATTCTATGGATAACTTCATACACTTTTCGATGGTACGATATTCAAACTGTCACAAAAATCGCTATTACAGCGCCCCGTACTGGCGAATTTTTTCCAAATTAAGGAAAGACCTGCTTGCCATAGCCAAGAACTTAAAAGATTTTTTTGGTTCAGTTCTATGCATAACTTCATACACTTTTCGATGGTACAATAATCAAAATCGCACAAAAATCGCTATTACAGCGCCCCTACAGGCGAATTTTTTCCAAATTTAGGGAGGACCTGCTTGCTATAGCCAAACACTTAAAATAAAAAATTGGTTTAATTCATCCGTAACTTCATACACTTTTTGATGGTACAATATTCAAAATCGCACAAAAGTCGCTATTACAGCGCCCCCTACCGGCGATTTTTTTCCAAATTCAGGGAGAACCTGCTTGCCTTATCCAAAAATTTAAAATAAAAATTTGGTAGAATTCTATGCATAACTTCATACATTTTTTGAAGGTACAATATTCAAAATCGAACAAAAGTCGCTATTACAGCGCCCCCTACCGGCGAATTTTTTCAAAATTCAGGGAGGACCTGCTTCCCATAGCCAAAAACTTAAAATAAAAATTTGCTTCAATTCTATACATAACTTCATACACTTTTTAATGGTACAATGGCGACAGACACACGGACGGACGGACAGACAGACATTTTCTATAAACATGTTTTTTGGAATTTCTGACCCCTAAAACGTGTAAATCCGTCTAAAACCGGAAGTCGAAAAAAATTTCAATTACAATACTTTCTTCTATTGAAGATAGAAGAAAGTAAAATAGGGTTACGGTATAGGAAAAAAGGGACGCTAAGGATGGAACGGTACGGAAAATTACCACCTATTTTTAGGCAAATCATGTTAAGACTAAATGATAGCCACAATGTTCATTTATTTTTAGAAACAGTTGTTAACATTGGATTAAATTATTTTTTTTTTTTTATTTACCTCGAAAAGTGCAGGAATAAACCTTGGGGATGGTAAGACTACCAATAAAGCCACGATCTTGAAACTGATATTTAAATGGTGATTTAAATTCTGCTGTAAATTTCCTGTCAAAGAATTTTAGGCATTCTTTCTCTAGCGTACTTCTGCATGAGAAAAAACTTGAAAAAAATTTTGTGGCTGCATCTGAAGTGATTTTCTGTATAAGTTTAGCCAGAGGGACGGTAAGGATGAAAAACCCAGGGACAGAGTTCAAAAAATAATATCAACCGTAAAAGTGTGTGCAGGTTATTTTTTTGCTACCAATTTATATAAAACAATTGTCCCAGTTTCGGAAAAAAATTACATTGAATTACTTTTATTGAAACAATTTTATGCAGACAGCTCCAAACTTAAAAATTAGCATCAGGGACACGGGACGGTATAGGAGTTTTCCTGGTTTTGGACCCCCAACATCGTCCAAAACTTATTTATCTCGTTAATATTGTTATGCAATCATGCAATGGGATGTTCCCCAGTATATGAAATAAAAAAACAGAAAAAAGTGTATTAAAATAAAAATTATTATTCAGGGACATGAAAGTCAAAAGATTGTGAGAATGCCCCATATATTGAAGAATAGTCTAGATTTTAGATAATCAAAATAATTCACAGGTCAAGTCATACTTCACTTAATTAAATCTTTCTGAAGTTGCAGTCTAAAGTCACGTTATAAGGTGCGCTTTCCAAACAATCGCACGAGCCACTGGAATTCAGATTAAACCGAAAGAATCATTTGAGAATTTATCATAACCAAATAAAAACTGAAAAACTTTAAAATTTCTTTTAAAAAAATAAATGAATAAAAAGACTTGGCACGCACTTCACAGATGGAAAGAACATTATTGGTGTGCCTAAGATTTACTGTCTTAAGTATATACATTATACTTCAAAGTTTTATACTTCGAAGTTTTTATGCTTCAGAATCGTATGCATTGCACTTCATCGCAGTTCGGCAAGAAAAGTGACCTAACTCAAAAATGCAGCATTTGAGAAAAATCAACTTAAAGTCTAAAATAAACTAGTTAACTATTCTAAACAAAAACTGACACAACTAATCTCAGGTGGGTAAATTGCGAGATAGAGATGTGACGCTTTTTGTGCACGCTGCTGGGGCGCCTCATACATATTTTTGAATGGCACAACCTCTAAATTGCATTTTTTTTTCATTTGTATCACTTTTCTTGCTGAGGTGCGATATGTAGAAAATTGCTAAAGTAAAAGTAATTTTAACAACACTTTGGAATACGAATACTATTAAAATATAAGCCATAATTACTGTATTTGGAGCAGAAGCATGCTCAGGACAAGGGGGCAGTTGTATGCGGCACCTTTGTCCTAAGATCAAAGACGGAGCCGTGTGAGAGACCGATTTTGTATTAAGTATATGCATTTACAAGGCATGAAGGTGAAGGAGACCCATAAATATAATCTGTAACGGGTCTCATAATTTCTGTGCACGTCCCTGATTTGGAGTTGAAAACCGCCGAGAAGACTAGATTGACTTTTGTAAAGTGATTACCGAGATGAAAATTCACCGATTCATATTCAAGCCACGATGTTCTCTGTCTCTTTCCCTCATTTCATATGCATTTGAAAAGAAATTCCTTTATGAAGTCTTGAGAAAGTTGTATGCTAGGCTTATTCTGATTATTTGTACTTTAACGTTACTTTTTACTAGTCATTTATATATATACATGAGTGAAACTGCTTGAGGATAAACCAGTACGTTAGTGCCAAGTATTCCAAGACACATTCTTGGCAATAATCCACAAAGAGTCCTTTTTTAATAACCCCTTGCAGATTTCTGAATAAATAAGCATTTAAATTGCTAACTTTTAAAGAACATTTTCTTTCGCAGTCGAAAAAGAAAATCTTAAATAATGGAGCAATTAAAAGATTCTATTAATGATGAAATAAAAAGAACCGAATTTTAATCTTACAAATGTTTAATATTTTTCGTTTATGCTTATGGTTTAAATTTCTCCTGTGACAACGTATACAATGTAACATCATTTAAAAAAAGTATTACATCAGCTAATTTATGAAATAAGAAATTGTTTTCATTTTACATTTCGCTTGCCTCTTTCTCCCCCTTTTTTAGATGTATTTGAGCGTATTAAAAGTTTTAAAACAAAAATGTATTATTTTAAAGGAAATCTCTTTTCTATTCTATTAATTTAAAAGGCAAAGATTCGTTATAAAAATTTTCTCTCAAAACAGATAATGGAATTAACTTTATGTTTTCTCTTCGAGGGGGTAACTTCATTTTTTATTTTCTGGTAAAAAGAGTTGCCAATAGTCCAAAATAAGAATACCTCTTAGCTTTTACACCGATTTTATTTCTATTCCGAGCACTAACAATTGTTTTTAAAAACTTCGAAATCGTTTAGAAGCACATACGTAAAGAAAAGGGAATTCTATTAAACTTGCATTGTTTATCTTGTTAAGATTTCGTTTCTTATTAATAAGGATTAAATCGTTCTATCTATTACTGGATGAATATACTTTCGAGTTGTACTATAGACTTTATTCCATATTAATAGTTTATTTCAGCTTTATCCATGCACTAAAAGAGATTGGAGAAAATTTTCCTTATATAGCAAAGACCTTTACGAAAATCCAATGTAACCTCACAGCTACCCACAATTCTGTTAATTTTTTTTCTAGAGTACTTTTATAAAAGAGTGTTGACATACATACGTACACGATGCAGGGCTCCCACTCGGTTCGTTTTTTGAACACCACTTTTTTCAAAGAAAAATCTTCTTGATAAATTTCGTAGCAATTGTTGCAGAAACCTACCACGAATTTTCTCTTTAAATATACTCTTTTCAAAAAACGGACCAGTCTGAGCCCTGATTGATGCATACTGATTTTGGAAGCTTTTATCCAAGTTATATGGCAACCCACATTGGAGAACTTGGCGATACTTACTCGCCTGGTCTGTTTAGCCAAAAAATAAGCATTAGGCAGGCTCACAAAGCCCAAGCTAGTGGTAGGCTGATCAAATTTTATCCTAAAATTCTTTCACCTAATTAGATTTTATTACCCGTACATCTCCTCTCTCTTTTAAAGGTACTCGAAATCTTTTCTTATTTCCAGAAATCATTTGGATAACAATCAATCGGAATCAATAACAATCAATATAAAGATGATGAATCAGCAGAAGCGATCTACAGTTCGATATTTAGAAGTAATAGAGAAAGAAAATTTTCACATATGGTACTTGCCATACCAATAATTAGTTACATTCTGATGTGATTATGCTATTATGCGCTGTGCTGATATTACATGATAATCATGGATGCATAATTTACCGGAGGTAGTGGTAATTAGGATCACTTTTTGACAATTTGAACTTTGACAATTAATTGCCAGAGAATGAAGAGGACTGCATACTAATGTTATGTATAATTTTACTCAGTGGGTAGTTGTCTTTTAAAATGTGTAAACAATTATTTTCAATGTACTATGTTACCTGGTACAAGTATCTTTTTCAAAAAATACCTCTTTGATACCAGTTACCCCATTAATTGAGATCAGTGGTATTTTCTCTCATGCCTTACAAGATCACAGTCATGAGTAAATGGGATTAAAAGATCTCGGTGTGGGCTTTACAGCAAGATATTTTTGAATTTACAACTACAACTTTTCTCAGAGATACAGAATTGAAAAAAAAAAACATTTTTTAAGGGATTTTCAATATTTATAAATTTTTTACACTTTGCTTACAAAACAAAAATGCAAAATTTTCTATTAGAAATTTATAGCCTTGTTGTATTAACTAATTTTTAAAGTTTTTTTTTTTTTTTTTTTTTTTTTTTTTTTCAAAATAACATGAAATGCAAGCAACGGGTGAAAAAGTATCAGTCAAAGCTCATAAGTTGTGAAGGAGGAAAATTTTATTTACATTGAAAGTGTTGAGGCCTAATTAAGCTTAAAACATGTAGTAAAGGTTAAAATTTGGAATAAATCCAAAATAAAATTATAAAATAAATGTTTTGCTAACATAAAATGTGCAGTAATGTATACCAAACTAGGGGTATTTCACAGGATCTGAAAACTGGACGATTAAAACATGCATTTTAAAGCACAATTTGATTTAAATAGAAAATAAAATTTGCAATCCCAATTTCCCTTAACACAAAAACTCCATAATCCTATTTACCCCGAAAATGCTATTTCTGGGGTAATTAGAATCATTCAGGTTATTAGCATTATTCTTCGTCTGTTGCAAAATGTAACCATTTCCTCTTAAAAATAATCTTTTTCTAAATTTCAATCCACAGTTATATTTCAATATTCCTACAATTTTTTACACAGGACATTTTTAATTAAAATATTCTCACTTTGACGGACAACGTTTTTCTTTGTGTTTTGAGAAAACAGTGATTACTTCTACAGGAACATACATTTTCGCTACAGAAAAAATTGCACATGTAGAATATTAGTCAGACTTCATAATTAGCAGCGATGACCGCCTCGGGAACTCAGCTTTCGCTTTAGAGTGTTAGTGCAATCCTGAGGGGTAGAAACTTCATAATTAGCATGGTCATTTTTTTTTCATCTGTTACAGATTGCCCCTGAAGTGCCCCTGATCCCAATACCCCTGATCCTAATTACACCTACCTCCCCTATAAATACAAAGTCGGACTGCATTTAACAAAAGAAATGAAAAATTATTCTCTTCGTCAAGAGCAAAATATTCACTGTATCCACTTCCACATGGCATTTCAATGTAGCGTATACACATCTATCTGAAAAATATGTTATTTTAGATCATCCAATCGGGGCCGTCGCGAAACAACTGTCTTCTATTAGAAGAAAGATAATAAATTCTTAGAGAAGAATGTTGTTTCGCGACGGGCCCGGTCCTATTCACTTAAAAATTACTAAAGTTAGCAGCGGCACCAAATTTCTACAGGCCCTGGGTCCTGTAATCAACCAATAATTTGCATTGTAGAACTTATTTCCAAATGTACCTATCTTAAATTAATAATATTGTAAATACAGTAAAACTTGTGAAGGCGGAATCGCGTTGGGACGGTTAAGAATTCCGTTTTAAAGTAAAGTGACCAAACATTCTCGAAATTAGAGAACGTACCCGAATTTGGGAATTGCAGCTTCTGTGTTTTTCGATTTGAAACACTACATTTTAAGAAAGGGATAAATTTTCGGGACAAAAATAACTTTAAAAAGCTTACAATTTTAAAGTTATCAAATCTTTGAAAATGTCCCCTTATAAAATTGTTTTAAAATTTGGTCACCTTAGTTTTAAGCAGTTTTTTGTCTTAGTAGGACATCGCTTTCAACAAACAATAATTGCATCGAATTCTTTATATCTGGGCCATGAATTACCTTTTAAAGCAAGTTTCCGTTATATAGGTTGTGATTTCACTGATTTCTGGCGGTTATATTCACGGCAGATTGGGGCTGAAGTACACCGAATGTCGTGCCATTTTATTTAAAACTATTTCATCCCACTCAATATTTAGTAGCAGTAAATAAATACTTTAAAATTTAGCGTCTGGAAACAGTGTCGCAAAGGAATGTGGAAAAACGTAATTTCATAACGAAATCCACTGCATCTGGATTGCAGAACGTAATTTTCTATTTTTAGCGCCATCTCATCTGATAGATCATCTGAATTTTCAATAATAAATTTAGTGCAATGTAAACTAAGATCAAGTTCCAAGCAAATTGGTCGACTTAACTTGAAAGAACGTTTAGCGAGATTATTTCGATGCCTAAGGAATAAATAAAATTCCAGATTTTTAACTTCATGGTTTTTCAATCGAAAACTTCGTATAGTAAGTAATAAATTTAGTTAATCAAAAAATAAAAATAATAAATAAATAAGTAAAATCTTTATTAAAAAAAAAAGAAAAAGAAAAAAGGAAATTAGTGAAATGATAAGAAAAGGTCTCTAATGAAAAGTATGCAAAGGTGAGCGATTGCGGTGCAAAGATAACACTTTGATTAAAGGTTCTGAGTTTGGACATTAAAGTTGATGAAGTTACTGAAAAAGTAAAGGTTATATTTATTAAAGATTTTTATACATACGTCTTGATAGTTTTTGACCTGAATATTTAATAATCGAAATTTAATTGACGCAAGACTTCCTGCGCAGGGAATTAAAGGGATTTGGTACCTTTGAATATATTTTTTTTGTTTGAGTAATTTATATCTTTTTGACATATTATCAAGCGGTTTTATGGTGAAAGATGATTTAATTAAGAACAGCTGTATTTCTTATGGCAATTTTGAAAAACTGATTTTTTTTTTTTTTTTTTTTTTGTATTATTATTATTATTATTATTTTTTTTTTTTTGTTTATTATGAAAAATTTAAAACCATACTTCCCCTACAATTTAGAGCTATTTGAAACATTTTCTTCTTTTGCATATTTTTCTCCTTTATGACCGTAAGGACTAGATTTCCTAAAAGTTAGTTTTTTTAGAAAAAAGTCATAACACATGTAAAAAATACAGTAAAATTGACTCTTTATTTAACATTTTTATTAAAAAAAACTACTTATATTACTGAAAATCCAATTCTTAATTTGATGAAATGCACCTTTAGGACGCCTATTAAAAACAGCGAGTCAGTTGAAAAGTACATGTTGAAGTTTTAGCATTTTCATCATATATGCTGATATACTGAAAAAACAAAAACTGAGAAAAATAAATTTAAAGATTGCAACTCTGAATCCTTTATAGGGAAATAAATGCCGTGAAAAGTATTTTCGCATATTTTTAGTTATTGAATCTCTATGGCACTTCGTGAGAATATGTAACGTATGTCTCTGCATATTAAAAATAACAATAAGTACATATTTAATTCCTTTTTTTTTTCTTTTAACAATGAAACAAATGAAAAAACAGAAAAGAAAATATTCTAAATTAAAAAATGAAAAGTAAAGTTTCGTTCCAATCCCCCCCCCCCCCCCATCATATATACTGATATAATGAAAAAACTAAAACTGAGGAAAATAAATTTAAAGATTGCAACTCTGAATCCTTTTATCAATAAATACAAATATCAATATAAATTAATCAACTATTCAATGTACTCGTTTGCTTATTTCTTTTTTTATCATCTTCTTGTTATTTAAAACCTAAAAATAGTTGCTTAACTTTTATTTTATTTTATTTTATTTTATTTTATTTTTTTAATGGTAGTAACGAATGTAAAAGAATAATTTTTAACTGAAAAGAAAATAAAATCTATTTTTTTTAAATATATATATATATTTTTAAAATATTTTTCGCAAATTTAAACTCAGTAAATAAGTAGCATTCCTTTAAAAAAAATTATATACACAGAATCTTTTTCTTTCTCTCATCTTTTTTTTCTTTCTGGCATACCTTCATTGCAATATGACTTGTTTCAGAGAGAAAGATCACGGCATTCAAGGGCGTAGGAACCAGGAGAGCTGGGGGAGCTGTGGCTCCCCCTGGAATATTTTAGACGGGCTCAGCTCCCCGGGAGAAATTCCCGCACCACATCTGTTTACGATACATTGCTGAATTAAAAAATAAAGTATACTTTTTCTAGAAAATTTACACAATAAACAACAAAGAGAAGAGAGAGGGGGGGGGGGTGAGCACACTTGTTTGTGCCTTCACCCTTTTTCTCATTGTTTACAACCCTCCCGATTTCCAGAAAAAAAGGGGGTCTTATATAGGTCTATTACAAATTACCTGCACCGATAACATATTTATAAAGAGGAGGCCTTTAAAATTGATTTGGAAGAGATTTGTAAAGAATTTGTAAGCAAAACAACAGAAAGCACTTTAATGGTTGGTAAATGGAAGTGGGAGAAGCCTTAAATTTGAATATTGTATTCAAATTGTATCCATTTTTTCCAAATGGTTAAAAAAAAAAAAGCAATTTAACAAATTACAACGACCATTTGGAAAATGATTTTTTCAAAGACTAAAATTTAAGACAAAAAATCGTACGGAGTTGATCGTACATTACGTACGCCATGGATTAAACATTAACATTCCTGGACCCATCCTGAACAAATTTTAAAAGAAATTTCAGTTTTACAATTTTCGGGACTGTAAATTTTTAAACTTCTACGGAGCTGGTCATACATTACGTACGCCATGGATTAAACATTAATATTCCTGGACCAATTTTAAATGAAATTTCATTTTTAAACTTCTAAACATCCCACAATATTACTTTTTATATCGTCGTATAGAGAAAAAATTGCATTTTTAATTGCAATTTGTTTGAAAGCTGTATCTCAATTTGTTTCTGAGTTATCTTTTTTTTTTTTTTTTTTTTTTTTTTTTGTAGTTTTTATTACTTTTTTGTCATAGTGGAAACAGAAGTATCCATCTCTGTTCAAAGTAAAGGGAAAATACAGATTACTGTATAGACCAATCAGAAAACGAATTAAATGCGTGATTAATAAAACGCTTCAGATATGTTTCTGATTTCCTACCCTGACCGAGGACAATGGCCATTTTTCCAAATGGTTAAAAAAGATTCTAAATTCAAATGAAAAAATAACGTTTCTATTCAGTTAAATTATTCAAACTGTTCAAGAAACTCTTTCGTTATTTCATTTTATCATCTTATTGTTAAAATTGTTAAAGTCTAAAAATAGATCACACAAACGAATGCATATATGTTCGAAACAAAGAAATCGGAACATTCTTTAAAAAAAAGTGGGTGAGAAAGAGAGAGATAGATTAAAACTGTACCACAAACTACTATACCCTTGTAATTTTTTTCTACTAACCAAGAGAAGCTAAGTGCATGTCTATATTAAGTGATATATTCAGGATAAGTGCATGCTTTTTAAATTTGTTTGTTTGTTTTTAAAGGAATGGAACAAATGCAAAAGAAAGATTTTAGATTTAAAAGAAAAAAAAAATGTTTCGATATAAAATATTTTTGAGTAAAATTAGATAATTTTTATTCATGTAAAACTCTGTTGTTCTTTTTATTTATTTATTTTTAAATTAAAGCCTAAAAATAGATCACACAAACCCTTGTATGCAAGTTAAAAAAAAAAAAAAAAGTAAAATAAAGGAATCGCAGCATTCTTTAAAAGAATACACACTCGTTCTTTTTCTTCCTCTCTTTCTTTTGTCATATCTTCATTGCAATCTGCCTCATTTCAAAGAGCAAGATCATAATATTGTCGTGCGTGTGGGCCCTCGTCCAAGATTTTTCTGCACCCAAGACGCTCCACTAGATCCAAAATATTGCTCGAGATGAAAACAAAGCTTCCTAAGTGAAATCATTAACAATTCATAAAGGCGCGCGCAACCATTTCTGCTCCAGGAGTCAAAGGGAAAAACAGTCGTAAGGAGAGAGAGATGGGATTCCGTTTGCTTTTAAAGCTTTATTATATTTTAATGAAACGGGTGGGGTGTTTTCCCAGACATAGCTTGAGATTCGTGGCCGATTAAAGTCACAGAGTATATGTTAAGAACAATGGCTGTACACATGACGGGTGATCTTGTAGAAAAAAGTAAATGCAGAGAAAAAATTAAAAATGCAATGAAGAGGCTAAGTTAAAGAGGGATTAGGAGAAAAATGCACGTTACGTTAAAAAAAAAATATTATTATTATTTCATACTAGACGTACGTGTCAAATCTTGACGGTGAAGAATATTAACCTCTTCAGGGACGATTTTTTTATAGTGAGGAAAAAAAAAAACTTTTTTTTTCGATTTATTCATTTTATATTAATAGGAATTCAAAAAAAAAAAGAGAAAGGGGGGGGGGGGATAAAAATTCACACACACACACACAAAAAAACTTCCGCATTTGTTGCCGCAGAGCGTTAAGGGGGCTAGTCACTCAGCTTCGGAATTCTCCTCCGTAATGTTAAGGGGTCTCAGGACACTTAAAATTGGAAAAATCGTAAAAAAAAGACCATTTTCAACATATAATATCTTAAAATGTAATTGATTTTAACACAAAATTTTATATTGGGATGAAAGATATAAGTATGTTCTTTCATTTCATGTATTTGAAAAATTACAAGATGCAGAATTAGAATTTACAGTGAGCTCCAAAAAGTCAGAATTTGACGAGCGGAAAATCGGCATAACAGATTATGCGCACGATTACAAAATACATTTTGCAACTAGAAGGGAAATTTTGGATCCTACTTATGTTTCAGATTGTAATAATTACTCTGAACCTAAATAAATTTGTATTTAAAGCATTTTTCTATTTTTAATACAAAGTTGTATTTAGTTAATGCAAAATTTAGAAAATTTGAACAATATAATCACCTATAAAGAATATATTTCTGAACAATAAAAAGGAAATTTTAGGTTCAGTATATAGAGACTAACATGAAACATATGTTTTGAAAATTTCATGAAAAAAAAATTCAGAACTTTTGAGATATCGTGCGCGTTATGCCCAAAAACGTCATTTGGAGAAAACTGACTTCAAAATTTCTGAAACGCCGCTTCAGCAATTGAGCGTGTATAATTCTGAAAGCCATAACTTCTGTTCTAATAGGAATTTCAAGGAAACATTTATACCAAAATGTTCAGAAAAGATAGTAGTTTAATAGCTGAAAAAATTTCGAAAATTTTAAAGCTTTAAGAGTCCTGAGACCCCTTAAGTCTATGGACTTTTCATGCATTCGTATATTTAAAATATCTTCTCGGGAAATTCATATGTTTAACATCTTTTTTCTGTGTACTCTTCTTAAAGGATGTCTCTTTTACTTCTTAGTTTTCAAAATATTTCTAAAATCTATGCTGAATTTAATATTTCATGTGTTAAAAGCGGGCGAACTGTGAGTAAGCTTTTAACGCTTAATACAAAATCAAGTCTATACTTTAGAAATATTTTGAAAATTAAGAAAAAAAGAGACATCTTTTAGGAAGTGTACGCAAAAAATAGAAGTTAAAAATATTAATTTCCCAAGGAGATATATTAAATATACGAATGCATCCAATGCCCAATAGACTTTACATTAGTGAGGGGAAATAGGAAGCTGAGTGACCAGCCCCCTGAGTGAAATGATTTCATACATTCCGGTCATACCGGTTCTTCACATTTCTCACAAATGTAAAGAGTTCGTCTTACACAATTTTTGTCGTGACATCGTGGAGGATTTTACAGCCCCCCCCCCCCTTTTTTGGGGGGATAAATTATACTTACGATTGTATTTAAGTAAAAACACCACCTGGAACGATGACTGTACACATATGTGTACGTTTGTTAATTTCTTATAAAATAAAAAACTAACAGTAATTTTTTTTTATATTTTTACAAAGTATTAAAACTCAATATATTAATATATCTGATATTATTTTTATCAAATATTAACAATTTGTTCAAATAATGCAACAACACTGACTGCCGAGAAATTACTTCACGCTTTTTTTATATCTCTAACTGTACATCGGAAATAACATTATAAGTGCAGCCAAACCATAAAATGTTTACTTCTCTTGTTGGGGGATTTTGTTGTGAACAAGTTCTTATAAAAAATTTTTTCTTTTTATTATTGACAGTAATTATAATTATAAAAATCCCTGCCGTCTTGACCTACAGGTAAGGGTCAACAACAAAAACTAAATCATGATTAGAGATAAACCCACTTTAACAATTTTATCTGGCCGCTTTTGACGAGTTTTTAATTTCATCTTTCTGTAAGAGATGGTTTTATCAGAATCATGTTAAGGCGGTATTAAAAAAATACTTTCTCATGCTCAACAACTCAAAATTTTCTGACACATTTTCAGATTCATTTTTAAAAGAGAAAACATGAAACTTGCTGGCGTGATTTTTAAAGAGATTTATAAGCGACCTGATTTTTTTTTTTTTTTCGTTCAATTAATTAGCACTTGATTTATAAACAATTATTTTCTCAGTAGGACAATATTTTTCGTTTCCAACACAATCGCTTCGGGAAATTCTGTTCAAAATGCCCACTTTGACATCGTTTTTTGAAATATATTCTGCCTCTATTAAAAAATCGACATTACGGTACATTATATAGTTTCTGAATAAGAAAACCTACCAATTGGATGCGTTTGAGAGCAAAAATGAATTTAAAAATCAGTCAGAAAATAAGCAGTTTGGATTTGAGTACACCCTTAATATGATGATTTTTTCTTCAACCCCTATGTATTTTTAATTTGTTTTTTCTATAAGAATTAGTCCTATCAAAAACTTGTCAATATAAAAGTTGTAGATAATATTAAGACGATATATAATTAATTTATGCGTATTTTATATCTTATGAATTGACGAAGTTATGGATTTTTTTCTTATTCAAACCCTCCCCTTCCCCTTTTTTTTGTTTTTGTTTTAGTTTTTTTTTTTTTTGTTTTTTTTTTTTTTTTTGTACGAATTGGTCCTATCAAAAACTTGTCAATATAAAAGTTGTAGATAATATTAAGAAGATTTATAATAAATTTAAATGGATTTGATATCTTGAGAATTGACGAAGTTATAAATTTTTTTTCTCCCCAAAACTCTATTTTTCCCCCCATGAGCATATTTTTTATTTTATCAAAAATCTGTCAAACATAAGTTTTTGGCCTTTTTTTTTTAGAAGAAATAATAGCTTTAAACTGGTTCGATATGTATTATAATTAAGAAGTTATGGGAGTTTTTCAGTTTTCACAAAACCCCTCCCTATTTCCACCCCCTTGGTCCGATTTTGCCCATTAACGAACTTGACCGAGATTTTATACCCCTTGATTTTATGTATCAGTTTGGAAGAGATTTGTGCAGAATTATGGAAGTTATCGTGTCCATAAAAAAGTGATATATCTACTGATAAATAGAAAAGTTTTTGTACTGAAGGTGGTTTTTTGCTCTAGGAGTCATGATCGGTGTAGATCTGCATAAAAGCTTTCAGAAATTCCAACATAGGGGAGATCGCAATAGGTAGCATTTCATACGAAATCTGCCTAAAAAACTAAACGTCCCCATATGTGGCCAAGGGCATGAAGAGAGATTTCAAAGAAAAAGAGGTTCATAACAACATTAAAATGTCAGAAATTTGTACAGAATATTTATTAGCAATAGTTAAAAGAAATAAAAACCTCTCCTTTCATAACAAGGCTGGAGACGGGGTGGATATTAACTGTCTTTACACGGATACAGACAACAGAACATTTTCAAGAGAATTCAGTTTTCAGATCCAGAAAAAGGGCAGTTCCACGTATGTTGGTTTTTTTTCTGAAAAACTTTACAAATAAAAAAATTTTTGAAGCTAAAATTTTATTAGTTTTCTTAAATATAAAAATTTAGCTGCTATACATTATTAATAGATGGCACAACAGTTTTTTATATAACTATTTTTCTTTTTTCCCCCTTTTTACGGAAAATAATCACTTATTACCTACCCATCATACGTAGTATAGGGCGAGTTTTGTAATCGTTTTAAATATCGAAAGAAAAATTTGACGGATTTACACGTTTCAGACACTGGAGATTCCGAAAAACATATTTTTAGAAAGAAACAATTGCGGTCCGTCTGTCTGTGTGTCTGTAAACGCTCTATCTCCCGAACTAATTGAGATAGAGACTTGAAATTTGGTGTGTACTTAATATGTAATAATGGAAAGAAGCCTATTGAATGTCAGCAACTTCGATTATCCGGAACTATTTTTTTCTGACTCGTTCTGATAAAAGGTACATAAAAATTTTCGAAATTGTTTATTTTAAGGAGTGAATATAAAAGCCAATAAAAAAACACAAATTTTGCGCATAGAATGAAGTCGATCGAATAATTAGTTGCCGAAATATTTGTAATCATATTTTCCACACTCTTCGATTTTTCATGACCCTGTATTTCATTCAAACTTCAATTCAAAGATATATTTTAATTGGAAATGAGACGCTTAATCCGACGCAATAAACTGTTGGTTAGTATGATTATCATTTTTGGAGTTATAAGGATGTTTCTTTTACGCAATTCGACACTACTTGATTATCCCGTTGACCAAAAAACTATCGCCACACTATTAGATTAAATGCCAATAATGGCTTATCGTAAATGTCACATTCACTTGACATTAAACACGTTACACGCGTTTGTTACGTCATCAAGTGATTTTTAATTCGACGCTTTATTTGTATTTTTATTAACCTTTTACTAATTTATTTGTTCTTTCGTTATTTAAAATAAAAAATATGCCAATTTGTATAATTTTGCGAGTAGCTAGGCGATTTATATAATTTGTCGAAATGGGTCGACGGCATAATCAAGTAGTACCCGCAATTCAGTAATAGAGCATTAGTTTGTATTAAAAATATTTAAATATACGTTTAAATTTTATTTTAGAATTGCAATGCATTTTATAAATAGTTTACACATGTTCATGGTTCGTACGGATACCGTTATTTCTCCAGGAAAACTACCAGTTTCTTTTTATAGAAAAAGAAATCTAGGTTAAACGTGGAAATTTTCGCTTTCTTTTAAGAAGAGATTTTCTATAAGAAAATACTGGTGCCGAAAAATTTTCTGGTCTGCAAATTTCAAGGAGGCGTACGAACCATGATGTTTTACTGCCAAATTTTATATTATGCATATCCATGACGGATAAATATTACGGTGGCCCCCAACGACTAGTTTTTCTTAATGATCGTAATTATCGATTATAATAAAAAATATATCGAAAATTGTGGACGATTTCAATTTATTTAATCGATGCCAAAGCTTTTAATTTAAAATTTAAATACAAAATCATTAATTTAAAAAATGTTGGGATAGTAAATTTCATTTAATAATACAGAAAACAAATAGTTTTATAATTTTTTCTCTTGAAATAAAATATAATTTAGATTATTAAAGTCAGCAATCAGAACTCTAACAGAGAAAAACACCTTTTGCCAGGAGCAGGGTTCAAACTTATGTTCCTTTAGGCGAACCATAATTTCGGCGACCCATGTTATTTCAGTTCATGACTCACTACTTTTAACGGTGATGGCGCATTTTAGGAGCCCATGCTTTAAAAAGATTATTTCTTTCTTTATTGTATACATATTTTTATTTTTCCTTTTCCGAAAAATAATTGGTTTTTCGGCAACAATTTAAATTTAGCTATCGTGTAATAAGTTTTAAAAGAAGAGAAAATGAAGTTGCCGGGAGAGCATTATCCACCTATGATTTCCTGTGACCATAAAATGGGGCAAAATCAATAAGAATGCCCTCAACATGTACAATTAGTATATGGAAATGAAGCATTGTGCCATTGCATTCAGATGGTTTACAGAATTTAGAAGAGGTCGAGATTCTCTCCTGGATGAAAAACATGCAGGTGCAGGGAAACCTTTGTCTGCTGTAGTCCCGAAAAATGTGCCGGCCATGCGAAAAAGGTTATCTGTGATAATCAATATCTACTAAATGACAGAGAAAAAATATTGGATCTGCAGCTATACATAAAATTATTCACGAAGAACTGGATATGGAATGTGGTTCAGCCCCCCATCATTTAACAGAACACCAAAAAGTGGAGCGTGTCAGAATCAGTAAAGAAACCCTAAAATTACTTAATGATAGTGGGCACCGCATTATTTCTAACATCATAGCAAATGATGAGCTGTACACAGGGCCGAAACTAGCCTTTTTTGCGCCCGGGGACAAACATGAATTTTGGCGCCCCCCCCCCCCCCCCCTTTCTTCCTCAAAGTATATTTACAAAGAGAATTTTACTAATTTTCTAATGGCCAACTTATTTTAAAATTTAAAATATGTAATCATAAAATATGTAATACTGAACTACGTAAATTGAATGTGACGTTTGTTGCAATTATAGTTCGTTCACATAAAAGAATTCGCATGTATTACCGGCTATTTACAGTGTTTGCTTATACAGCAGAGTTCCAATTATCCGAGTCCCGCTTAACCGAGTTATTTTCTTCTGAGGGACTGATGGATTTCATTATTATGAAACAGCCATTATAAATGAAGTGTTGGGTGAAGATGAAAGAGCAGTCGTAAAAAGTTTGAACTCTGATTTTCTGGTCAGAATGGTGAAAAAAATGGCCATAATTTTTCTTTCACTTGGCGCCCCTTGGCTCTGGCGCCCGGGGCACATGCCCCCTCTGCCCCCCCCCCCCCCCTTAGTTTCGGTCCTGGCTGTACATGCTTTTTTTTATATTCCAACACGTCAAGAAAGTAAAATATGGGTCTTTGAAGAACACTCCAAACCAATAATGGTGAAAAGACAACCAGCAATGAAAAAGAGTTCTACAGAAGGACACGGCTGGTCAATTCCATAAAGCTAAGGGTACACCATAAGTGTATTCCAGAAATTTCGTCAAGAGGTGAATGTTAGGAGACTCATATGCTTCACCATGACAATGCATCTTTCTCGTTCAGCAAGGATTACAGTTGAAATTCTTGAACAAAAAAATATTAAAGTGATAAAACATTCACCCTATTCTCCTGATCTTGCTATGTGCGACTTTTGGCTATTTTTTAATCTAAAAGAAATAAATTTACGTGGACGTCATTTCCAAGTAATCCCAATGTAAAAATTTTCGAAAAATCCAAATATGTTGTCAAAATTAGGTACTCGTATTGAAAGATTTAAAGTTTGTTGCAATTTTTTTATGATGACTCCCTAGACTTATTTTTTCAAACATAAATTTTAAGAAGACCAGCCATTCGAAATTTTTTCGAGCCAGGCTATTTCCATTTTTCTCTACGAAAATTTGACGATTAAAATTTATGGATTTTTTTTTTCTTTTTTTCATTGCACTTTTTTTTTAGTGATACACATGCTCAGTAAAGTAATGTTCGTAATCTTTAATATTAAAGCATTAAATTTTAATATATTTATATGCTATCTAATAAAAATAATAAAAGAATTTTTTTTTTTTTTTAATAAACGATTTAGAATATCAAAATTTACAAAATCAAAATTTTCAAAGATTAAAAAGGGATTTTCCGGCAAATTGTCTTAAAATCGAATAAAAAAAGGTTTCAGAGTTTACAAAAGAAAAATACATTTATTTTTTTCTGAAAAATAACTTTAGAACTTATCAGAAGAAAAAATACCTTTCAGAGTTAATGAAATTGATTTGCAGTGTTTTTTTACGTTACGCTGTCGATAAATATTCATATTATGGATTTTTTTTTTATCATAAAATATATATATATATTCATAGTATCTGGAGTCTGTTTGAATAATTGTAGTATCTGGGGGTATTTAATATCCACGGAGTTTTTCAAAATTATTGTTACAATCACTTATTTCATATTTTACTCTTGTAGTGGCTCCATCTTTAGGCACATGTCATAACTTCAAAATACGTAAAATTTTGGCTGTGAACAATTTTTAAAATAAGACCCTTTGAGATAAAAAATCTTTCTCTACAGCGCTAAAATATTGAGAAATAATTAGAAACTAAAGAAAGATAATAATATATGCATATAATAATAACATTCAATAGCGTGATACAATACAGCATGCAAATTAATAGAATCATTCCCAGGGGCGCGCCGACCCACTGTGCAAAGTGTGCGACGCACACAGGCGCCGAAGTAGCAAAGGCCCCAAATATTTCCGTTGAAGTGCAAATACTTAAAAAAAAATCCTTAATTTAATTAAACTAAAATGTATTACATTTTCTTGACATCTGATTTATGTTTTGTAAATTTGCCTGAGACAAACTTTCTTATAGATATTTATTTTATTATTATTATTATTTATTTTATTTCGTTTCATTCTACTTCTGTATCTCCCAATATGTGATTTAGATGTAGGTCTATCCTACCTTTCAATAAACAGAGGCGCACCTCATATAGATGAAATCAATGAAAGGCGCCATAATTCCCATGGCTGAAAACATGTAATACTATTATCTCACTGTAGTAGTGGTAAAGAATTGTACAGTTTTATTACAGCAGGGCTAAATTGTACCTGTTTTTGTTATTTTTAAATAACAATCTTCTTTTTACTGCAGAATTTCTGTCATAAATAAGATGAAACTTACTATTCGGATGCATATACATCTCACGGGCATAAGCATAAATCCTCTAAGACTTAAAAACTCTATTTAAAAATAATTTGCAAAAATAATATAAATCATAGAAAATTTAAAATTACATTTTTCAGAAGATCAACCTATCTCAAAAGTTTTGTAGGTGAAGGGGACAGACACCTTAACTACTAAATAACAAATTAATAATATAAAATAATTAACATTAAATTACGATCACTGGTAACAATTAAAAGAACCCCATTCAGATATTATTGATTTTAAAGGAAGCATCCTTTAAAGTGGATTTTTAATTTAAAAAATAGCTAGTAAGAGGAAAGATTCGAATGGGCACCAGGAAAACTTTCAAAGGGCGCCCCCATAGGTCCGCGGGGAGCGCGTTGGACATGGACAGCCTTGAGTTGGAGAACGGAACTTCTAGGCTCGGGCTCTGCTCGTTTATATTTTTGCAGTTTGCGACCCGACCTGTACAAAAATTAGTGAAAACAGGTCCAACTCAATTTCTACAAAAAATTCCTAATTTCTTAACATACAATTAAAATCCTGTTAAAGAATACTGCATACATATTTATGAAGAAATGTTAGATTATTATGTGTTCCCAAGACAGAAAGTACACAATAGCAACATTAATGATTACATACTTAGACTTTTCAACATTCAATTAAAGATTCATTAAAAAAAAAAAAAAAAAAAAAAATGTAGTTTAGAATAAAAGAAAAGAAAGAGGGTTAAAAAAAATTATAAATTTTAAAACTATGTAATAAAAAGTAGATTTTGGAAAATATATCTCTGTAATTTATTAAGGTATATTTACAATGATTCCATTATCAGATGCTCATTATCGATATTACTATTTTTACAAAACATTTTGCTTGCCCGACACGTTTTGGGAACAATTTTGTCCAATTCCGGCTTTACCCTGAATAGAGAAACAATGTAAAACCAGAATAGGTATGACTGTGCTGTTCAATGTATTAGATATTTAGATTTTAGAGACTGACGTCAGCTATGGAACAAATTTTAATTGGTAAAATGAAGCATCACCCGTTTGTGAAAGTTTTGGCGTTCCGTGTCGTAGGTTTAACACTGAGTTTTGTGCTCATAGAGTAAAGTCTACTTTAGGCGGCCGAGGCAATATATTTTTCAGCGCTCCTACAAATTATCACTTCTGTAGAAACTTTTATGTATTGTAAAATTGTGTGTCTGTTTCGACCATAGGCTTCCGAGCAGAACAAATACTTTTTATCTATGCTATATTGTACAATTGTACTCTGGGTCTGTCATCATGGCGGAAACAGAATTTTCGTTAAGGGGAGGGGATGGTGAAAATAAGCTAAATTTGGCCATAAATGTCCAAAAATGCTTACTTTGTCAAAGATTGAGAGGTTGCGGAACTTTCCCTGCACTCCTTCGTACGTTTGTGTCTGATCACATACTGAATATATAAACGTGATGATTTAAGATTTGTTCATTTTAATTCCGAACATAAAATTGAAAGTACTGAAATATGAGCACTTATTAGCATTACATATAACCTTAAACGCTCCAGAGACTAGAATAGCAAAAAAAAAAGTTCAATTTAGATTTAATAAAGTTAGGAATGTTAGGAGCTACAATGATCGCTGTAATATGAACGGAAAAAAAATATGAAAAAATATTTTCAAATTTTTATGCTATGCCCTATTAACCAACCCGCCCGACATTGCAAATGATAATAACCTTAAATACACCTAAAATCAAATGTTGAATGATTTTTTATTTTTAAACAAAATTTTTTTCCAACCTACCCTAGATATGGGGAGGAGGGGGGGGGGGGGGAGGGCAATGTCTTCAGCAACATTATACACCGGACGTGCCTCGCACTGCCCGGTTTGTTTTGATTTTATATTTTTAAACAAAAATCTTTCCAAACGAGCCTAATATTTTCACCAGCACTGTCTTCGGCAGTATACAACCTCGAATTTATATGACTTTTTTTTTTTTTTTTTTTTTTTTTTAACCATTTGGAAAAATGGTTATTGTTCTCGTCAGGGTAGGAAATCAAAAGCATATCTGAACGTTTTTATTGGTTTAATCCGCATTTTATTCGAGTTCTGATTGGTCTATACAGTAATCTATATGTCCCTTTAATTTCAACAGAGATGGATACCTTATGTTGCCACTATGACAAAAAAGTAATAGAAACTACAAAAAAAAAAAAATAATAATAATAATAACTCTGAAACAAATTGGGATACAGCTTTCAAACAAATTGCATTTAAAAGTACATTTTTTTTCTCTATCCGACGGTGTAAAAAGTAATATTGTCGGATGTTTAGAAGTTTAAGAATGAAATTTCATTTAAAATTGGTAGTCAGATTTCTTTGAAATCTGACGATGGAAAAGCCTTTTCTCGAACAGCCAATGAAATGCTTGGATAACACGCAAGTTTCAGGTGGATAATAACTAATGAAAATGAAAGAAAATGAATAACAACTTCTGCCAAAGATTTAATTTTAATTTGTAAGATTTTCACGTGCAAAAGAAAAATGGAATAAGCCAATTAAAAATAAAAAAAAGATAAATAGGACAGGAATGAATACATATAAATGTTTCACACCAAATACGAGTCGGAGGCAATTTTTGTCGCTTGGAAGTTTTACGTGTAATAACACTATTAATGTGAATTCATGGCTAATTCATAGCGTACGTAATGTATGATAAACTCCGTGCGATTTTTTATGTCTTAAATTTTAGTCTTTGAAAACATCATTTTCCAAATGGTCTTTGTAATTTGTTAAATTGCTTTTTTTTTTTTTTTTTGTTAATGAAAATCTATCCAAACGAAGTTCGAGTTGAGGCTCCGATGCCTTCTGAGGCGTACACCGCAGTTGATATCGAAGCTCCTATCTGATTTTTCAAGCGAACCTCGAATTTGTATTTAATTTCTGGCAATTAAATATATGAAAGTTTCAATTCTGACCAAAAATTCTTGATAAAACATAAAAAATATAAAATGCGCATCATCCCCTCACTATTTGAAAACGCGAAATGATAGTCAAAGGACATATCTTTGATACGGGAAACGATATCTTGAGAAAACGTGAACTGGGAGAAAAGGGATCTCTGGGGAAGATTTGAAATGACTTAAAGATTTTTTAGATAGTAAATATTAATATTTTTTCACACCAGAGATATCGTTAGATTCGGATAAGATGCCAAGAATGATATATACTATCATTACCCAGAAAAAATACCAGGTACTAAGTCTTAATAAGTGTTTTTTTTTTTTTTTGAAAATTTTAAACTTTAGAAAAACGGGAAAACTTAAAAACTGATGTAAATCGCGGTCAAATAAAAAGGGGTTTCGTAAGAGTAAAGAATGATACCGTTGGAATCAGAAAGATAAGACGATTTTCTTTATTTCTCGCCCCCCCCCCCCTCTTCCCTTTTATTTCTCTTTTTTTTTTTTTTTTTTTTTTTTGTAAATCGACGGGGACCCGGCCATCCCAGTTTCAAAATGCAGTGAAAATCGAACGCTACACTTCCGTCAGTGTGAAGAACCGCTTAACGTCTGGAGAAATGCAGAGGCATGATTGCTTTGAAAAAAGAAAGCTCGCCATTTTGCGATTATCATTATGGCTTTTAATTATATTTCGGCTAATTATTAAAAAAAATGAAAAATCTGAGCTCAGGTGCATTTGGACCTGCCATCTTTTATCCGCATTAAGATTTTCTGCTATCCGCGGTAGATTTTCTTAGCCGTCGACAACACATGCAGAGTCTTATTAATACAGAAATGCAAATTAGAGATGACAAACAACTTTCTTTTATTAATTTCTTTTATTTATTTACTATTGTATTATTTTCTCTCGGATAAGGAAATTTGACCGTTTAATGCAGAATTGATACAGACAGGTTTTATTTTCACAACCTTTACTGTGTTTCGAATGTAATTTACATAGTTGCCAATCTTCTTTATTTTTCAAGTAATTTAAAAATGTTTGGAACCAGAAATCATATTTAATAAAAGAAATAAAATACGAACCCTGTAGAAACAAGACGCATTTTGTTAAATAATTTTCCGGTTCAAAAAAACTTTATTTGAACTGTATAAACTCCAGCAGGATGACATCTAAAACGTTTATAGATACTCATATTTTTTTATAAAGTATTAATTTTTTTCTAAAGGGTGGAGTTAGGGCGCCAATTGAAATTCTACACACAGGCGCTGGATACTGCTGGCGCGCCCCTGATCATTCCATAGTTTGTCATGCGCTTTGCTGATATATTTGCAATTTTACTTAAAATAAATGAGTACTTGAATTGCCTTTTTTTTTAAATTGACCTTCACTTTTGTAGTGTTCAATGCTTACTTTGATTTCTTGTAGACGAAAGATGATGAGTTCAAATCCATCTCGGGCTCGTCGGTCTAACCATTTGGAGTTTACCGTGGTTTTCTTCTAACATTGCTGCGTAAATACATGTTAGGTTCTCTTACAAAGACTTTCCCGAGGAGCAACAGTCGGCCTATATCCCTTGTACGGATAATCGGCCGTAACCCCCCCCCCCTTAAAAAAAACACCCCCCATGTTTGCATCATGTTGCAAAGCAGCGGCAGATTTAGCTTTGGATAAAAATTCTAATAGAAATTTCGGTAAAATTTATAGCTTTGTTATAAGTTCCCGAAATATTATACTTATATATTTTAAACACCAACAAAAGTAGGTGAGATGTTTGAATATAAGAGAGAAAATGAGATCGCCATAAAATAATGAGTCTCTCTTAAAAATAAGAGACTTCGCAAGTATGCACCATGAATGTATCGAATATTCGGTGCTTGTTCCGCATCGAAATATTCACCAAGCCAAATGCTTAAAAAAAAAAAAAAAAAAAAAAAAAAACCTTTTAAAAAATATATTTTTTAAATCTTACACAACTTCTTCTTTTAACTGTCAATTTAAAAAAAAGATATTCAAAAGAATTAAGACATATAATCATTTAAATAAAAGAGATTACTTTTACATTATTTATTTGCTGTTGAAGGGTGACACTTAAGGGGGCTGTTCACTCAGCTTCCGATTTCCCCTCACTAATGTAAAGTCTATGGGCATTGGGTGCATTCGTATATTTAAAATATCTCCTCGGGTAATTAATATTTTCAACTTCTATTTTTTGTGTACGATTCCTAAAACATGTCTCTTTTTTTCTTAGTTCTCAAAATATTTCTAAAGTATAGACTACTTAATTTTATAGGAAGTGTTAAAATCTTACTCACAGTTCGCCCGCTTTTAACACATAAAATATTAAATTCAGCATAAATTTTAGAAATATTTTGAAAACTAAGAAAAGAAGAGACATCCTTTAAGAAGAGTACACAGAAAAAAGACGTTAAAAATATGAATTTCCCGAGAAGATATTTTAAATATAGGAATGCATCAAAAGTCCAAGACTTAACATTACGGAGGAGAATTCCGAAGATGAGTGAAAAGCCCCCTTAAGGAAATTAACCATTAATGACGACTTTCACAGGATCACAGAAATTAAGGATGTACAAATGCAAGTTCTTAAATATTATCTGGTAAATAATCTGCTTCTTGCTTTTTTTACAAACAGGGTGTTTCTAAACAAAATGGAAAAAACTTTCAGGAGTGATATGATAATTGGCATCAAGACATATAATTTGTGTCCAGGAAACAAGGATTGCCATCCACGTATTCAGTCAAAAGTACAGTTTATCTCATTCGAGGCTGAACTTTGATTTTCGTTTGTTAGTTTGACAATAATGAAGATATTGTAACGATATTTTCAACACACTTACTTTGATTTTTGTGAAATAGGATGACGTGGCGAGAAGTGCTGAAAACTAGATTTCATTCACATCTAAATAACACTGAGCTAGACATCAGATTATTCGGAATGTCTCTGAGAATGCATACTTTGTCACTGTCACTGGGCAAAATTCATTCACTTCTAATGGCAATGATGTTATCACGTTTCATACAAAAAAGTTAATATGATGGAAATATTGCTAAAATATCTTCATTATTGTTAAAATTGTCAACAAAAATTCTGTTTCTGCTTGTAGTGACACACCTTGTATTTTTGATTGAATGTATGCTCTTTTTGATGAAACAAGTGGATTGAGATGCTAGTTTTCGTGTATAAAAATGTTTGACTTGACCACATTATCTCCCTTAAAAATTTGTTCCGAGATTTTAGGAACAAGCAGTATGTTTACAACCTCTTAAGGGTGTATTCCAATCCAAACTGCTTATTTTCTGATTCATTTTTAAATTCCCTTTTGCTCTCAAACGCATCAAACTGGGAAATTCTCTTATTTAGAAACTACATAATGTGCCGTGCTTCTCGATTTTTTGATAAATGCAGAAAATATTGTAAAAAATGCTGCCAAAGTTGGCGTTTTGAACCGAATTTTCCGAAGCGGGAGAACTGGGAATGGAAAAAATGGTCATACTGAGAAAATAATTATTTAATACTCAAATTCTAATGAATTGAGCGAAAAATAAAATCACACGGCCTCTTATACATCTCTTCAAAAATCACCTCAGCAACTTTCATGTTTTTACTTTTAAAAATGAGTCTGAAAATGTCTCAGAAAATTTCGAGCTGTTGAGGGTGGAAAAATATTTTTTCGAATACACCCTTAAAATAATCGTCCACTCCACACACTGCTTGGTGGTGCATTTAACCGCTTCTCTGATTATCCCGAGTTATATCGGGTTCGCATATATTGCAATTGGTTATTATCCCGAGAAAACTCGGATGCAACTGAATTTGTCAGTACTGTCTTACAAAGTCCAATATTTAACTTTTTTCATTTGCCCGAGATAACTCGGATAGTAAACTGATGAGAAAACTAAATGCTTTTACACCTATAAAAAATTAAATATTCAACTGAAAACCTGTGTATTATGTTTTGTTTCATTTCCTTATATTTATTATGTATATAAACTCGGTTAATGCCGTCAGATGCCGCCATCCAAAGAATCTACAATAGTCTTTTTATATTTTTTTTCCGGTCAAGGGTCCATTCCTCCTCCAGACCTCTATCCCTCATTGCCTTTATAATACTAGTATCGTCCATCCAGTTATTTCGCGGCCTTCCTCGTTTCCTTTTTTTTATTTGCTTTATAATTAAATGTGATTTTGGGTAGTCTTTCATATTTAATAATGGAATTAAAAAATAATGATTTCTTGCAATGATAATAATAAAAAAAAATGGTAAGCGGTTAAAAACTTCCTTCCAAAATCAAAAGGAGCAAAAAGTTCTTCTTGCTGAGTCGCCACCATTTGAATAGAATGTATTATTATTATTATTTTTTTTTTTTACTTTAGTCCCTTTCTGAGTCTGACAAATAAACAGTATATGACTATACATTTTTCATTCTAATTCCTTCAAAATTTGTCTTCGATTTTAAGATATTTGTTTTAAATATAAGAAAATTTTATTCACTTTTTTTAATTCACAGAAGAAGCCATGGAATTCTAAAAGTTTTAAGATTATCCTCTTCTTAAATAATAACTCAAACTCAAAGGATACATTTTTTTTTTTTAGTGCAAAGTTAGTAGTTGAGTAGAAAGGTCCTGTTAATGAAAATGGAAGTGTTATCAAAATGGAAATTAAATATTATGTAAAATTGTTTTAAATTTAGCTGTTTATTACGTTTAAACTCTGAATTTGGCCAGCTGAATATTTGTATTCGGACGAATAGTTATTATTCAGCTGGTCGCATATTCGGTATTCCGTCTAATATTTACTATTCGGCTGGCCGAATAATCAGTATTCGGTTTATCTGTATTCAGCATTTGTCATTCGGGGAAGATCACTATTCGGATCATTCTTAATACGTAAACAATATCATTATCTTTTAATCACTGTCTGAATGAATCCTTAACTTGGGTATTGCGAGAACTCGATTATAAGCAGTAAATGTTCTTACTCCTTCGCTCTTATTATAACCAAATTTAACTGCACAGATATTTGTGTTATGTTATAACTTATTATTATTATTATTATTATTATTAATTGCATTAAATAGGATTTAAAATGTTAACTTGTTTGGTAAATGACTCGTTAGAGTCGACACATGTGAATAGTCAAATAAAACTATGTTTACTGTTTTTAAAGTTTTATCTTATACATTTTAGCAAGTAAAAGAAGTATACACTATGACGCAAAAGTTTAGACAATGACGTCATTCAGCTTTAAAATGTAGAATTATGACGTCAGAACTACAAAAACCTGTAAATATATTCAAAAACTGATTTAAAATGCTATGTACAAAAGACAGTCGTTTTATTTGCTATAATACTAATTTTTTTCATAAAAATTCAAATGTGCTTGTCGCAAAAGTTTAGACACTATTCTAAATTTCTTTGAATATTCGCTGGCATATGCAAATTTAGAATCGATGATGTCACAAATTTGGAGTACTTAAGTTCTGCAAACGATTGCGCTTCATAGTCGACATGCCGAGAGCTAAAGAAATTCAAGTGAATGAGGTTTCAAGGATTTGGCAGTTGAAAGGTGAAGGGAAGAGCGTTTCTGAAATTTCTGCTATTATTAATAGGTCAAAAAAATCTATTTATGGAGTTTTATCGAGTGGTTCCGAATATAAAGCAAAATGTCGGTCTGGGAGGCCACGTGTGACAAATGTACGAGAGGATCGCCTGATACAAAGACTAGCGAGTACTCAACAAATGAGCGTACGTGGAGTTCAAAGCTCATCGGGACTCTCTGTATCAAAGGATACGATTCGTAGACGAATTTTGGAAAAAGGAACAATCGTTTATAGCAAAATGCAGAAGAAACCACCTCTGAAACCACATCATAAGTTACAAAGACTTATGTGGGCTCGAAAGCATATGTCATATGGAGAGAAATGGCAGTCAGTCATATTTAGCGATGAAAAAAAGTGGAATCTGGATGGTCCAGATGGTTGTTTATCGTATTGGCATGACTTGCGGAAGGAACCTCGACGTTTTTTTAGTCGCAGACAAGGAGGGGGCTCGGTGATGGTTTGGGCAGCCTTTTGCTATAATGGACAAGTATCTCTGACCTTCACCAGTGGTCGTCAAACTTCACAGCATTATACACAGACATTAGAAGAAAACCTACTGCCATTTGCTGAGCTTCTAGGGGGTCCTCAGTGGGAATTTCAGCAAGACAATGCTTCAATTCACACTGCAAAACATTCAAAATCTTGGTTTAATTCCCATAATATAAGAGTTCTCGACTGGCCAGCATGTAGCCCAGATCTTAACCCTATAGAAAACCTTTGGAGCATCATGTGTCGCAAAGTTTATAGCAACGCTAGACAATACTCTTCTGAAAAGGAACTTAAGACATCTATTGAGAATGCATGGTACGATATCGATCCACAAACTATGCAAGATTTAGTTTCTTCCATGCAATCTCGTGTATATGACGTAATACATAAGCATGGATGCGCAACCAGGTTTTAAAAATTGTTTATTTCGATTTTATTTAATTTGTGTCTAAACTTTTGAGACAGCAGTTTATTTTTGTTACCATTTAATTTATTGCAATATGCACAATTCCACTTTTCTTTGTTATAAATATTGTTTATATGTACAGCACATTAATTTCAAGCAGTGATTTGAAAATTGAATAAATATTTTTCAAAGTATGTAAGAATTTCTTCATTGTCTAAACTTTTGCGTCATAGTGTATTATTACAATGTGTTAATTTATTATATATTTGTCTTTATATTATTTTAATTATATTTTATTTTAGTCCGCTACTAGAATACTTCGATCTGGGTGGGCTTCCTATTGCGAGGCCATTATGAAGTAAGCAACTTAAAGATAGCACAAGGGGAAGAGATAATTGGTTTATCTAAGTATTAGTGTTTATTATCCTGAAATGTTTGCCTTAGGAGAATAGCGATAAGACGGGACACGTAGAGAAATGAAAAATACATATGTTGCTACACGTTTATAATCTCTTAAATGCTTACAAAACAATCTAACTTTAAATACTCTAATTCCCAAATGTTTAGCGTGGCGTACCAGTAAATCGAAATTTATACTTTTATCCATAGATATAGAAAGGATGTTATTATTATATATAATTTTTTTTATAGTGCAGAGAAATGTCTATATACTTTTTTAACGAAAAGTAAATATCTCTGCTTCGCGGTGTTCATCTTGACATGCTGTAATCAAGATAAAAACTCCAGTTGCGAATTTTACATTAATCACATTCAAATTACATAATGCAAAATGAGCCTACATGTATATAGCTTTTTCGCTTTGCTTTCGTTTTTTATTGGCTGTTGAAAATTCATTAAATAGACTCTCAACTTGAGACGCATATTCTAGCTAGCAAATTTAGCATATGCGCATGCTGAAGTCCTGACTTACTTATAGTGTTGCCAGGTGTCCCGCGTAAATCGGTGCTCTAAGTACTCTGGACACCAGTATTTTGAAGTAATTTTCTTCGCCTTATCTCATGGCAGAATTAATTATCTGCGATTAAATAGGGCGAAATAAACTGCTTGAAATTAGTGGTGTCCAGATCATTTGGAACCAGCGTCTGACTAATGCAGGGGCATGCGGGGCAGCTGACACCTCCTCCCCCCTTGAATAGAGGGGAGCCGCAAGGTCAGATATAAGCGTTTTGTTAAAGGGGGGCTAAATGATAAAAAATGGCTAAAAGTGACCAAAATTCTTCTTTTTTTTAGATTTAAGGGGCTCTCTTCTCCTTGATGTCCAATTTTATGTTGTTAATCAAGCCTTTCAATGGATCTTCTTATTTACAAAATGGATTTTCACATATTCCAATAAAGTGTTTTTTGTATTTAATTTCTTCCTTCCTGATTTCATATATATATATTTTTAATACATAAATTTAATAAAAAAATTACTGTAATTTCACGCATCTATTATCTGTTGGTTTCTGTTTAAAAGAATTTGTCGTAATATATGCCAAAGTGTACACTAGGACATCAAGAGGAATGCAGTAACGATATAATAAGTACTGAAATTTGCTTCTATTATTATTAAATGCATGCCACCGCTTGTCTTCCCATATGATATAATTGCACAAATGCATGTTGAGATTAAGTTAAGTAGAAAAGTATTAACACAAATAGCTAATAATGTCTGAAAGAACTGTATTTACATTTTAATGAATCACATTTATCCTTATATTCCTATAAACGAAAAAAAAAAAAGTGCATTCTGTAGTTTCTTAAAGTTATCTTTCTTGTGCTATTCTGTATATGGATGTGAATAGTAGTTGGTACGAAATTTGTGTATACATACAGTAGGTATGAAGTTTAGATTTAGTCACTTCAGCATAATTCACAAAAAATTTCAAAAGATAGAGCAGGGCCCTCCGTGTAATGTTTTCCCCAGGGCCCCCCACAGTCTATGTCGGGCCCTGTTTGGAACCCTGATTTACGCAGGACACCTGGCAACACTACTTATTTGCTACATGTTAAGGTGACTGACTATATTAGGGACCACTTTTTGAAAACAAATTACTCTTGGATAAAATACTAATTCAAATTATAAAATTTTACGAAAGATTAATCATTAATACCATATTGAACGATTTCAATTTAATTTTGGCGAAATATGACCAAAACGGCTGACACCTTAAAAAATTTTTGAATGCGTCTATTTCAGTTTTATTTTATTAGTCAGAATACGTATGGCATTAAACTGCAGAATGAACTACAATCTAATAGGAAATTTAAAATGAAAAAATAGCAATTTATCAAATTACAACGATCATTTGGAAAACGATTTTTTTGAAGACTAAAATTTAAGACATAAAAAATCGAACGGAGTTGATCATACATTACGTACGCCATGAATTAAACATTAATAGTGTTATTACACGTAAAAATTGCAAGCCAAAAATATCGTCTGCGACCCGTCAGATTTCATGAAACTTAAATATTAGCCACCTGAAACTTGCGTAAATATCCAAGCATTTCATTGGCTGTTCGGGAAAAGGGTTTTCCATCGTCAGATTTCCAAGAAATCTGACGGCCAATTTTAAATGAAATTTCATTCTTAAACTTCTAAACATCCGACAATATTACTTTTTACACCGTCGTATAGAGAAAAAAATGTACTTTTAAATGCAATTTGTTTGAAAGTTGTATCTCAATTTGTTTCTGAGTTATTATTATTATTTTTTTTTTGTAGTTTTTATTACTTTTTTGTCATAGTGGCAACAGAAGGTACCCATCGTTGTTGAAATTAAAGGGAAATACAGATTACTGTATAGACCAATCATAAAACGAATAAAATGCGGATTAAACCAATGAAAACCTTCAGATATGCTTTTAATTTCCCATCCTGACGAGAACAATAACCATTTTTCCAAATGGTTAATAAAATACAATGGATATATGCTCTAATAG
This sequence comes from Maratus speciosus, assembly GCA_963932465.1. Taxonomy (NCBI): domain Eukaryota; kingdom Metazoa; phylum Arthropoda; class Arachnida; order Araneae; family Salticidae; genus Maratus; species Maratus speciosus. The sequence continues at coordinate 302,636,844 of OZ010788.1, forward strand.
GGTTGCCAGATTTTTATTTTATCAAATCTTAAATTTTAGCACATGAAATAATAGAAAAGTAGAGCAAAAGAAGTAGGACAGATTTAAACAAACATGCAAATATTTCAAAAGGTTTATTTTTATGAGATTATTCAGTTTGTTATTCCTTGTAACGAGATAAAACAAACAAATAATTATTTAGCTATTAAAATAATAATATTAAATAAGTAAGTATTGTTTAAAAAAGTAACAAATTATGTTATATTGAAGACTTTACTTTTTGGAGAGCTTCTTTCTGTTCCTCAGTATAGGTTCAGATTTACGGTCGCCAGTCGCCACGTGGCGACTAAATTTTTTGCTGTGGCGACTAACTTTCAGTATCTTAGTCGCCAGAGATTAATTTCCATCCCAATCAATTATTTTGTTTCTTTTGCAAATAGAAAAGCGCCCGCTCTTTTCACTGGCCGAGATCAAATATGACCTTGCTACAAAATCAGGGAATTTTTGCGATCTAAGTTACCGTCGCGAACGCTGCCCCTGTGACGTACTGCTTTCTTGCCGAACATTATGCTTTAATATAATTCTGCGCATGTCCGCTCCACTACAAAGCTTAGCACCTGCGAAGCTCGGCACATGAGCGCGCTAATGGTAAAGTTTCTTCTTTGAACACCAGCGAAAGAAAACATTTCTTCGAAGGTTTCATCCGAAATCCAGAGTTGAAATAAATACTCCTTTTCTGCAGATCTGCTCACGAGACAGTCCAAAGTTTCCGATACGATGGAGATTGTTTAAGGGCTTTGGATCATGGTGTCGCGAGGATAGAGAATTCCGAACTCTGAAGAAAAAAAAAAGAAAAAGAAACTCGCACGAAAAAATACTTAACGCGAGGTATATTTTTGCTCTGTAAATGTTTTCTGCAAGTGCGAGATTTTTATAGTGCAAAATAATTTTACACATTGCTAATTTTTTTTATATGTATACTTTTATATGACAAAATCAAAATAAGAAATAAAGTTTTCCTAATATTTCCCATTATCATGACTGCTTAGCTTATACATGTTCTGTTATTCAATTGTACCTTGTCCAACTTTATCTTCTGATTTTTCCAGATTTATATTATACTTTTTTAATATCAAAGTTTCAAGAATTTTAGGATTAAATTAAATATACACATTTGTTGTAATTAGTCTGTGTTTTGTCGTACATGTGTATTTATTAATTAAACTATTTTTTATTTTGAATTCCTGAGTTTTTTTTGTTAAGTTTTTTCCATATAAACACTATTGTTTTATGAGTTTATTTCACAATGTGGCCACTAGAGTTTGGTTAGGAGCCAAAGTGGCGACTGGATGTTTGGAGTTTAGGAGCCACTGGCTCCTTAAAAATTTTGGGAATCTGCACCTATATTCCTCAGTAATAACGCTGGCTGAGTACTGGCTTGTGAAATAAATTCTAAATTTATCACCAAAATTGAAGATTTGCTCTTCACATTTGACCATTTTAAATTTATTTTAGAAGATACCAATTCGCTACAGAAATTAGAAGCTAGAATGCTTCAAAAAAAAAAAAAAAAAATTAACTTGAAATGCGTCTTTAAATGTTCATTCCATGTCTGTGATCCTAAATCTTTTGAGCTTTTCACAATTAAAGACAGTTTCAACGCATTAAATTTCTCGTACAACAGTTTCACCCTGGGTGCTCCTTAAGGGTGTATTCCGATCCAAACTGCTTATTTTCTGATTCATTTTCAAATTCATTTTTGCTCTCAAACGCATCAAACTGGTAAATTCTCTTATTTAGAAACTATATAATGTGCCGTGCTTCTTAATTTTTTGATAAATGCAGAAAATACTGTAAAAAACGCTGTCAAAGTTGGCGTTTTGAACCGAATTTTCCGAAGCGGGCGATCTGGGAATGAAAAAAATGGTCATACTGAGAAAATAATTGTTTAAAAATCAAATTCTAATGAATTGAGCTGAAAAGGAAATCACACGGCATGTTAAACATGTCTTCAGAAATCACCCCAGCAAGTTTCATGTTTTTACTTTTAAAAATGAGTCTGAAAATGTCTCAGAAAATTTCGAGCTGTTGAGGGTGGAAAAATATTTTTTCGAATACACCCTTAAGAAATTGTATGGACCTGAAAAACTTATATACTATGAAAAATCGTAGAATTAGCTGTCCTACTCGTGGTATTTAAATTTAGCCAAAAGTACGGAGACGAGTGGGAACCTCTGCTTTCTTTCCATCTTTTAGGTAGCTTTCTTTACAAAAAGCTACCTATTGCAGCCGTTCGGAGGAAAGCGATTTCAAAAAATTTTAGTATATTTTCATCGATCATGACCCCCAGACCCCGAAACCACCCTCCGTTCAAAATTGATATATATATATATATATATATATATATATATATATCAATATATATATATATATATATATATCTGACCTATGTCACACTGTAACTCTCGTATTTATGAACCGATTTGGATGTAATTCGGTGTGTACATAGTACATACCAATGTCTCGACCGAGTTCGTTGGCCAGCTTCATCCGCCGTTTTGTTTCAAAATGGCGGCCATTTAAAATTTTTAAAAAAATTTAAAATTTGAAATGTGGTACCAAAAAATTGAAAATGGAAAAATATTTTTTTCTTATGAATTTGACCTTTATACAAAGACTCCGTAGCAGTTTTTGTTTCGTCTATATCTTAAAAAATGGCTGAGTTATAGCATTTTGAATTTCTAGCAAATCTGACATTTTGAAACGTCCTGAATTTTGTCACGCGATAAAAGGCGTATTTATGAACCGATTTAGATGTAACTTCGTTTATACATAGTACAGACCAATGTCTCAAACGAGTTCGTTGGCCAGCTTCATCCGCCATCTTGTTTAAAAATGGCGGCCATTTAAAATTTTAAGAAAAATTTAAATTTGAAATGTGGTAGCAAAAAATTGAAAATTGAAAAAATATTTTTTACTTATGTGTTTGACCTTGATAAAAAGATTCGGGAGCAGTTTTTGTTTCGTCTATATCTTAAAAAATGGCTGAGTTATAGCATTTTGAGCTTCTAGCGTGGCTGACATTTTGAAACGTCCTGATTTTTGCCACGTGATAACAGACGTATTTATAAACCGATTTGGATGTACCTTGGTGTGTACATAGTACATACAAATAACTCAACCGAGTTCGTTGACCAGCTTCATTCGCCATCTTGTTTCAAAATGGTGGCCATTTAAAAAAATTAAAAAAAAATAAATTTAAAATGAGATACCAAAAAATTGGAAAATGAAAAAGATTTTTTTTGTATGTGTTTGACCTTAATACAAAGATTCCGGAACATGTTTTGTTTCGTGTACATCTAAAAAAATGGCTGAGTTATAACATTTTGAATTTCTATTGTGGCTGACATTTTAAAACGACCTGATTTTTGTCACGCGATAACAGGCGTATTTATGAACCGATTTGAATGTAACTTGGTCTGTACATAGTACATAGCAATGTCTCGACCGAGTTCGTTGGCCAGCTTCATTCGCCATCTTGTTTCAAAAAAGTTGCCATTTTTTAAAAAAAATGTAATTTAAAATTTAAAATGAGGTATTAAAAAATTGGAAAATGAAAAAGATTTTTTTATGTGTTTGGCCTTGATACAAAGATTCTGGAGCAGTTTTTGTTTCTGAAAATTTGTTCTTTTGTTTATATCTTAAAAAGTGATTGAATTATAGCACTTTGAATTTCTATCATGGCTAACACTTTGAAACGATCTTGTATTTGTCAAGCGATACCACACTTATTCGCCTATTTCGATGGAAGAAGGCATGTGGATAGTATACATCAATATCTGGACCAAGTTCGCTGGCCAGCTTCATCAGCCATCTTGTTTCAAAATGGCGGCCATTAAATTAAAAAAAAAATTATATTTAAAGTGAGGTGCAAAAAAATTAGAAATTGAAAAAGGTTTCTTTCTTAAGTATTTGACCTTGATATAAGGATTCAGGAGCATTTTTTGTTTGTCTTTATCTTAAAAAATGGCTCAGATATAGCAGTTTCAATTTCTAAAGTGGGTGACATTTTGAAAAATCTGATTTTTTGCCTGCGACAGCACTCGTATATATCAACCGATTCCGATATGAGTGAGCATGTGCACAGCAATTACTAAGGTCTCGACCTAGTTCACTGGTTAGCCTCATCTACCATGTTGTCTTAAAATGGCAGGCACTTTAAGAAATCGCCGAATTTGGCAGCCAAATATAAGTGACTTTAAATAAAAGCAGCTTGGATAAAGCTGACTAATTTCGCGAAATTCTCATTCATAATGATTTAGTATTGATAAAAATTAGTATTGAATCTCCTACATTCGGTTTCCACTTAATTGAGCTTCGTGTGTTTGAATAATATAAGTTGGCTTTTTAAAAATAAGGAATACGAAAGCTACCTCTTCCTCCCGGCACTGGCCGGAAGGACTTTTTTAAACTAAATTTTTCGTTAATAGAATAATATTACATCTGCAGCAAATCTTTTAATTTATTTCATTGACGATAACTTCTAAACATGACAAAACCATTCTCTGAAGGTTCCATTAAATTATTTTGAGTACAATTTGAGATAACCTCATAATGGCGGAGTTATTATTATTATTATTATTATTGTTGTTGTTTATTTATTTGTTTTTTTCCGCCACATAATAAACAGTTTTGAGGGAAATATGTTTAAAATTTAAAACTATATTGTAAAATGTAACTGTACAATCGTGGAAAAAAATTAATATACTTTCGTACTAACTCATCGTATCATCGAAATCATCGTATAAAAATGTGACTGGTACCAATCGATTAGCAATAATGTCAATTAATTAATCCTATATTTAAATTTTGCTTATGGGTTCGTCTGCATATAGAAATAGTACCAAACTTACTAAATTTTGACATCATTTTTGGATTCGGTAAATTTTGCTTTCGGATACCAAACGGAAAGCCATTCGGTCAGGAAGTTTAGAAATTATGTAACTTTAAAGTTTGAAAAAAAAAAATATATTAACGTAACCTGTAAATTTTTTATAAAGAAGTCGATTTGTCGAAGCTTTAAACATGCGGATCTATAATTACAACTTTAAGAATCGACCGAAACAGGTTTTTAAGATAGAAACCGAAACCTAATTTCAGTAATCTTCCTATTTTCGGTCGAAAACGAAAACGAAAATGTCCAAAATCTTTTTTTCTAAGTAATTAATACACACATAAATATGCATAATTATTAATTAAGTATACATGTTTATTAAACATACATAATTTTTAATCATTTATACTTGTGGCCCAAATTGGCTCTCTGTGTCTCTGACCAAAACTTTCTATTTTCATACTCGTATAAAATAAAATATAATTAATTCAGCAACGTCACAGAACGATTTTCTAATTATACAAATTTCATCTAATTAAAAAATGTTTTAGGTATACATACCTCGATTTATCTTTTATAATGATTTTTGTAAATGACTAGTCTGTTATACTAGAACTTTCTCAAAGAGTATTCAAAACACTTCTGCGGTTTCAAACTAAATATTTTCTGTTACCGGTAAGTCTGCAATTTTTAATAAATATGTTTAAAAACCGTCTTCAAAGTACAGTCATATATGCATTACTTGTTTTATAATTTGCACTCACGTCCTAAGTCAGTGATGACTGATAATTATAAGCAGTATGGTCGGGCCGAATTTTCGACAGCATTTTCGCTGGAAACGAATTTTGGCGAAACTCGGATTTTGGACCGAAAACGAAATCGAATTTTCGGTCGATCTCTAATTACAACTCATTCCGCCCAAGTTTTGAATTATACTTAAAAACTACACGCACTAAAATTGTTTTCGCAACGGTTAAAAATCAATTTAACACCCGTAGACTCATGTGAGAGGTTTTCGCACTGCAATGTTTGAAATCGTTTGCAGATACTTTTTTTTTGTAGATATTTAGCTAATTACAATTTTTATCAAACAACCTGTTTTAACGAAATTTGAGTGTAATATGTCAAAAAGTCTTTTCAAAAATCTTGGAATAATAATGATATCTTATTCATCGTTGAGCGTTTTGTATGTGCATAGAAAAAAATGCGTTGATATGAGAAATAATATATGATAATTGCATTAAGTGCATCATTCGTATTTCTCCAGTTCCCATTTTGTACGATTTCAGACAGTTCCTGTTATTTTAATTTAATAAAGAACTCAATAATAGGATTAAAAAAAGATATTTTCAGGCGAATACTATGTTTAATATAAAATAAAATAATTTTTTACTTTGGAAATGAAAAATGGGAGTAAAAGTACGTTAATGTAAACGTCATCATAATAACATTATTAAGTTTTATTAATTTAAATTCACTTTTCGTTTTAATGTTTAAAAATTTCATGCACTCTGACGTTTTTCGACAAATTTTATGACGTTACTTTTAGATTTAAACCATATAATAATTATAGCAAATAAAGCCTTTGTGCAACAATATTAAAAAGCAAAAAAACCAACGTTTAAAATGCACAAATAACATATGAAAAGCAGCAAACAGCTGTTTCGAATCTACTAGCGAGATTCTTCTTCAGTGCAAAAGGAACAGCGTGCTAGAAAAAGCAAGGCTGAGCAAAATCATAGACAGAGACGCGCTGGCTTTTATACCCTATGCGGGTGGCGAAGGCGCCGAAACAACCAATGAGAGAGAAGCAGTGGAAACGACTGGGTGGACAAGTAGCGACATCTACCGGAGAAGTAGAGAAAAGAAACCAAAAAAGGGGAATTAAATTAACGCTTTCCAAATACTTGGAAAATCTGGAGAACTAGATAAGTCATTGACTAAAGAGTGAGAATTTTTAATGATATAAATCCCAAAAATCAAGATCAAGGTTAGAAGAACATTTTTGGATAATGATGGCTGAGGAAAAATCGAACCTATGTTGAGAAGACCAAGAATGTTGAGCAATAGAAGAACGTTTGAGCTCCTGATTTTTAACATAACCTTCATGCTCTTTTAAACGAAATCTAAGAGCACGTTTAGTCTGACCAATATAAGAAAGACCACACTGACAAGAGATCTGGTGAATGCCCCAATTATCTAGGCGATCAACGGGGTGTTTGAGATTTGAAAAAGGGATTTTATTGACAGGAGATAAAATAACTTTAAAATCAAACCTTCTTAGGATTTTAGCAACTTGCTGACTGATTTTAGGAAAAAATGGTAATACAACTGAAGTATTACAGTTGGAATTAGAATGCTTTTCAGAATGGTCGGATTTCATCAATTTCTTATAAATAGAATCGATAATATTAGAGGAATAACCACGATCGACAGCAATAGCTTTGAGGTAATTAAGTTCAGCACTAAGTAACTGAGGAGTGGAACAAATATTAGTAGCCCGAAAAACAAAAGTATTGAAAGCAGCGAATTTCTGGTTAGGGGGATGAGAAGAATACCTGTGAGGTGGGAGACTGACAGCAAAAGGTTTACGAAAGACGGTAGTCTGAAAGCCATTTTCACAACGAATAACAAGGACATCCAGGAAAGAAAGACAGTTATTGGTCTCAATTTCAGAGGTAAATTGAATGCAGGGATCTATGGAATTCATAATAGAGAGAATATGATTAATATCCGAATTCATTTCAATCAGGACATAAACATCATCAACATAACGAACATAGAACGGAAATTTTAAGATTTCAAAAAGCTTGACCTCAAAATAGTGCATATAAATATCGCATAAAATTGGACTAAGAGGATTACCCATAGCCAAACCGTCAATCATACGGAAGAAATTACCATTGAAAACAAAAGTATTTTGCGACAAGCAAGCGCGAGTGAGAAGTATAAGTTCCTCGATTTCAAAATAAGAGAAATGGAATTCACAAAGCCTTTTCTTGAGGCAATCTAAAGCCCCCTAAACCGGAACGTTTGTAAATAATGATTTAACATCAAAAGAAACCATCATGTGACCCGGCGGCTTAAAATTATGAAGTTTTTTAACAAAATCAAAAGAATTCTTAACAGTGAAACAGTTACTGCTCAAAAGTGGGGAAAAAACAGAAACTAAATATTTGGCAAGCTTATAAGAAGCTGTACCGATACTAGAGACAATAGGTCTAAAAGGAATGTCAGGTTTATGGACCTTAGGTAAAGCATAAAACCTGGCACAATGCGCAATAGACGGAATAAGGGACTTCTTAAAGTTAGCAGGAATAATGGAAGAAGACTTAATGGCAGACTTAATAGAGTTAATTTCACTAGTGGAAGGGTCTTTGCGGAAATCCACATACGGACCATCATTAATTAATTTATGGGTTTTTTCCAAACACGTAGATTTGTCGAGAAGAACAATCTGACCACCTTTGTCGGCCTTAGTAATAATTAAGTTTGGATCAGAACGCAAATTTTTCAGACATTGTTTAACAGGATGTTTAAGATTGGGTTTATAAACATTAGAATTGAAATCAACAGTATTGGCAATGAGATGCCTAATAGACTCTTTTTGAGAAGAAGATAGAGCGCTATGCTTAAAGGCTCTTTCAATAGGAGCAATAAGATTAGGTAAAGAAGGAATAGCAGAAACAGAAAAATTGTCATTCAATTTGAGAGCATCGAGCAGATTGTTACTTAATGGAACACTAGAAAGATTGACAACAGCATTTTGGTTAACAAGAGGCAAATTACTGCAGTTATTAGCGACAGAACTACCACAAAGCGCATTAAATTTCTTCTTTAAAACCGAACAATGAACAGAAGAAGCTGTGAGAACTCTGCTCCATGACCTTCTGTCAATGGACTGAAAATCAGGAGTAGAATTAGCGAGGCTGATATGTAAAGAATATAACTCGCGCTCTATATGAGCAATTTTGTTGCGAGTCTCTTGAATCAAAGCTCTTAAAAGAGCTAATTTAGAACGAAATAAGACCTTCTCAATCCTATTTGAAGAAAATAAATTACAACGAATGGAAATGAATTTAGGAATAACCTTCTTACGCCTACAATCAAGTAGGAAATGTAAGTGTTCCAAAAACCTGTACTTTTTTAATCGTAAATTACAAAACCTATTGATTTGAGACATTGCAGAAAAAAAAAAAAAAAAAAAAAAAAAAAATTACAGAAGAATAAAGGCCCGTTAACGCCAAATACATAAAAATAGCAAATAAAGCCTTTGTGCAACAATATTAAAAAGCAGAAAAACCAACGTTTAAAATGCACAAATAATATATGAAAAGCAGCAAACAGCTGTTTCGAATCTACTAGCGAGATTCTTCCTCAGTGCAAAAGGAACAGCGTGCTAGAAAAAGCAAGGCTGAGCAAAATCATAGACAGAGACGCGCTGGCTTTTATACCCTATGCGGGTGGCGAAGGCATCCGCAAAGACCCTTCCACTAGTGAAATTAACTCTATTAAGTCTGCCATTAAGTCTTCTTCCATTATTCCTGCTAACTTTAAGAAGTCCCTTATTCCGTCTATTGCGCATTGTGCCAGGTTTTATGCTTTACCTAAGGTCCATAAATCTGACATTCCTTTTAGACCTATTGTCTCTAGTATCGGTACAGCTTCTTATAAGCTTGCCAAATATTTAGTTTCTGTTTTTTCCCCACTTTTGAGCAGTAACTGTTTCACTGTTAAGAATTCTTTTGATTTTGTTAAAAAACTTCATAGTTTTAAGCCGACGGGTCACATGATGGTTTCTTTTGATGTTAAATCATTATTTACAAACGTTCCGGTTGAGGGGGCTTTAGATTGCCTCAAGAAAAGGCTTTGTGAATTCCATTTCTCTTATTTTGAAATCGAGGAACTTATACTTCTCACTCGCGCTTGCTTGTCGCAAAATACTTTTGTTTTCAATGGTAATTTCTTCCGTATGATTGACGGTTTGGCTATGGGTAATCCTCTTAGTCCAATTTTATGCGATATTTATATGCACTATTTTGAGGTCAAGCTTTTTGAAATCTTAAAATTTCCGTTCTATGTTCGTTATGTTGATGATGTTTATGTCCTGATTGAAATGAATTCGGTTATTAATCATAGTCTCTCTATTATGAATTCCATTGATCCCTGCATTCAATTTACCTCTGAAATTGAGACCAATAACTGTCTTTCTTTCCTGGATGTCCTTGTTATTCGTTGTGAAAATGGCTTTCAGACTACCGTCTTTCGTAAACCTTTTGCTGTCAGTCTCCCACCTCACAGGTATTCTTCTCATCCCCCTAACCAGAAATTCGCTGCTTTCAATACTTTTGTTTTTCGGGCTACTAATGTTTGTTCCACTCCTCAGTTACTTAGTGCTGAACTTAATTACCTCAAAGCTATTGCTGTCGATCGTGGTTATTCCTCTAATATTATCGATTCTATTTATAAGAAATTGATGAAATCCGACCATTCTGAAAAGCATTCTAATTCCAACTGTAATACTTCAGTTGTATTACCATTTTTTCCTAAAATCAGTCAGCAAGTTGCTAAAATCCTAAGAAGGTTTGATTTTAAAGTTATTTTATCTCCTGTCAATAAAATCCCTTTTTCAAATCTCAAACACCCCGTTGATCGCCTAGATAATTGGGGCATTCACCAGATCTCTTGTCAGTGTGGTCTTTCTTATATTGGTCAGACTAAACGTGCTCTTAGATTTCGTTTAAAAGAGCATGAAGGTTATGTTAAAAATTAGGAGCTCAAACGTTCTTCTATTGCTCAACATTCTTGGTCTTCTCAACATAGGTTCGATTTTTCCTCAGCCATCATTATCCAAAAATGTTCTTCTAACCTTGATCTTGATTTTTGGGAAGCTTACCATATCATTAAAAATTCTCACTCTTTAGTCAATGACTTATCTAGTACTCCAGATTTTCCAAGTATTTGGAAAGCGTTAATTTAATTCCCCTTTTTTGGTTTCTTTTCTCTACTTCTCCGGTAGATGTCGCTACTTGTCCACCCAGTCGTTTCCACTGCTTCTCTCTCATTGGTTGTTTCGGCGCCTTCGCCACCCGCATAGGGTATAAAAGCCAGCGCGTCTCTGTCTATGATTTTGCTCAGCCTTGCTTTTTCTAGCACGCTGTTCCTTTTGCACTGAAGAAATCTCGCTAGTAGATTCGAAACAGTTGTTTGCTGCTTTTCATATATTATATGTGCATTTTAAACGTTGGTTTTTCTGCTTTTTAACATATAATAATTGCTCAAAATTAATCGAAACAGTTATTTTTTCCTTGCTTAGTTTCTTTCTAAGATGTTCTTTCAACAGCATGTTAAAAAAACATAATACATGAAATATACTTTTTTTTATTATTATTATTATTAACGAAATTTCGAATTTGGTATAAATCTACACCATTAAGTGAGATAAAAATATCCAAAGTTTTTCTTTTTATTTATTTATTTATTTATTTCATATATTTCTAATCCACTTATATAGAAAATTAAAAGTAATTAATTCAGAGAGTTTGATTCATTAGAGCACCGCCCCTGAATACTAGGCCTAAGCGCTGACACGAAAATGGCGGCTGCCGAAGGCGGATTTTTTTTAACGTATGTATATACGACCCTCTAAATTTTGACACCAGTATTTTATAAAAGATTTCTTTGTGTTGTTTAATCTCAGAAAACTAAATCGGACAAAACTTTTAAAAATTATTGGTACCAAAATTCAAGGGACCGCACACACGCTGAAAAAAATCCACCGCCATTTTTGTGTCAGCGCGCAGGCCTAGTATTCAAGGGACGGTGGATTAGAGAATCTATAACATCAGTTGATCAAATCACTGCTATTGGCTGAGTCTGAAACCAATATCCCCCCCCCCCTCCTTACGGAGTTATTTATAAGAATTATTTTTAATTAACAGCAATTTTTAATCAAACAACGTATTTTAAAGGAATGTGATAATTTCTAAACTATTTGACCGATTGACTTCCTGCCCGGTGCCCAATAGGTAAGTAAGGTAAAACTTACCAAAAATCTAAATATGATGTCAAAATTAGGTATTAGCATTTAAAATTTCAAAGTTTGGCACGTAGACGACCCCCTAAGCAAAATTTAAGTATAGCATTAATAGATGTTATAACTAAAGAAAGAAGAAAAGAAAAGAAAAAAAACCCGATGATTTGCGGCAGAATTAGTAGAGATGAATAGTTCCTCTAAATGTCTAAATATAGCAACCTGAAAATTCACCAGGCTAATAATAATTCAGATCCTCTTTTTCTTCCACTGTAAAAATTTTTAGATTTGCGAAGCACATTGTATCGTAGCTGCTAAATTTCCGGGATTTTTCGAATCAAATATACCTGTTTTGAAACAGAAATTTTATTTCAAAAATGAAGTTAAAATATGCCACATTCAAACAAATAACACTTCATTTAAAAAAAAAATCTCGATTCAATATATATGTTTATGAGTATTTGTCTTTAGTACTGTCTATTTTGTACTATTCCATGAAAACTAAACAAATTGTAAGCCTATATCGTACATTAAATAAAAATAATTGCGTCTAATTTGAACGCAATGTGCATAATGAGATTCAGCTGCCTTTCTGTAACTTATTTTGTATTTAAAAAAATAAAATAATTACAATTCACATTTGATCTTATAGTTCGAATGTTATTTTATTTTCATGTATTTTATACCAGTTATGCGATTTCTTATAGGAAAATGAAAATCAACGTTATCGTATTTTATCATTTCTTTGTAATACCACCAATTCTAAAATGTTATCTTTGAAAGCGAAAAACATTAAAAGAAACCATATTTTCTACCCACGAATAAAAAACAAAGTTATCTACTTCCTTTTTAATGCACGGATTTACCGCATATAATATTGCAATTCTTACTGCAATGCCATTACTTCACTCAGATTAATTGTTTAACATTTTCTCAAATATAAAAACAGATTCGATTATTTCTACCATCATATTAATTGAAAATTTTAAATTATGGAGATCAGTTTGTTTGATATAGAAAGTTAGAAATCCAAACTATACAGCATTGTAAACACCACAAAATCAATCTTTATTGTGTGAATTCATTGCTTTCCTTGTTGGTACGATCGTCAGAGGATCATTCATTCTCCAGGATTTCGACAAACGTGGGTTGTCGGGCTATTTTTGATTTTCCTCATACTTTGTGTGTGTAAACTTATAGTAAAAAAGTTAAGGTCCATTTGAAAAAAAAAAAAAATCTTAAAAATCTTTTTAATTAAAAGGGACTGAAATCCTTAAATTTGAGCTTTATAAAATTCAAACGGTTATAAAATATTGCATATTTTTGCACTAATAGAGATAAAGAACAGATTAGAAAACATCTTAAGTTTACACAGTTTTTTGCATAAGATCATATACTGTGTATTAGTTTATCTATATTTGTTAAAGAAAATTGAGCATTTTAAAAAATGCTAAAATATTGGGCAAAAAACTTTAAAAAATTATTTTAATACAGTATAACCTCGATGATCCGGCATCGTCGAGACCGAGACTAAGCTAGATTTTTGAAATTTCCAGATTTCTGAATATTTGATTCAGTTTTTTCGGCCATTCTTTAACAAGTTTATTTATTTATTTATTTATAAAAGTGAAGGATATAAATTTCGGAAATACAGCCTTGTTTCTCTAAAGCAGATATTAATTTTCCATAATAAAGCGTTAAATCCTCTAAAGTAGACATTAATTTATGCATTTTCTCAGTAACACCCTTTCTTCTATCAGCTTCTCGATCACGTTCCTCTGAGCTGCTACCAGCGTTATCGGCGGATCTTTTTAGCACAGCGTCAGCGGTCTCGCTGTCCGCGAATCCATCGCTTTCAATATCGAAGTTTTTTATCCGTAAGCAACTGCTATTTTTATTTCTCCAGTAAGTTTGAATTGTAAAAAAAAAAAGGGATGTGATGATTTTTATGCCGGATTTTCGAGATCGCACTGTGTGTAAAAAAAGATAACAGTGTTAATTTTTTATATGGTTTACTACTACTTTAAAAAATATTGCGAAACTCAAACTCGAACTGTTATGTCCTTTTCCTGCTGAATTATAACCAACTAGCAAAACCCACGACTTTGCTCGCGTAATAGTTGAAATATGCCAAGTGATGTTTGTATGTCTAATTTTTATTCGAAGAAATTATATTTTTAGGAATAATTCAAAAATTACTAATTAAGACACAGTTGGGCTAAACATCATTATTACACTGCATTAGGCAGAAATGAGACTTAAATTAGTAAGAAGAACTAAAACTAATTCTAAATAAATGATAATTTAGAAAATGATTTGAAGCTTTCATGCTCAATTCATAAGTTCATTTCTGTATTCATTTAAAGTTTTGATTTTTTTAGAAAACGTTCTTAGTACGCATTTACATCTTAGAATTTGCCGTCATGTCAAATTCTAAGCTTCTTGTCTAACGGTCTACCACCTCTCTGGTGGTAGATACATTAACATAATCATAAAAGGCCTATATTGAAACAGACATTGCCACCATTAATTTGCCAACATTCATTTTGAAATCGGTTTGGTATTTCCTAATATTCTAGAAAACGTATTTTCTAAGTATTTCCTAATATTGAAGAAAACGTAATTTAGAAAGTTTTTAAAGGCTTTTTTAGAACGTTTGTTGTTCCTGCCAATCCCAGGTGGTAGTGGCACCGGCATAAAATACAGCCTGTGTAGGATAAGAGACTGTCCCCATTGATTCGCAACCATTACTTTTGTAATCGGTAATTTGTAGTTTTTGTAATTTTGTATTTCCTGAGATTGCATAAAAATCGTAATTTAGGACTTTTTTAGAGCGCTTGTCACTACTACCCTTCGCTTCACCCTTTAAATTTTCGAATTTATTTTGGACAGTTCTTAGAGGGAAGGATATTTTATAAGTAACTACCAAGCCATATTTAAAATTTCTAGCCTCTTCAGTATCACAGAAATCGCAACTTAGAGCGTTTTTTGCTCCTGCAACCCTTTGGTGGTAGTGGCACCGACATAAAATATAGCTTATGTTTTAGCAGGTTCTATCACCACCAATTTGCAACCATTATTTTTGAGATCGGTTTGGTATTTCATAAGAATGTATAAAAATCGGAATTTAGAATGCTTTTCGCTCACTTCATTCTTTTCGGCCCTTCAGTAACACAAAAATCGCATTCTTAGAGCGTTTTTTGCTCCCGCACCCCTTTGGGGGAGTGGCACCGATATAAAATATAGCCTATGTTGGAGCAAGGGCTGTCACCATTATTTTTGAAATCGGTTCAGTTCTTCCTGAGATTGCGTTGAAATCGCCATTTAGAACGCTTTTTGCGCATTTTCACACCTTTTAAATTTCAATTTTTTTTTAAGAAATGTTCTTAGAGATCATTTATATCTTATAACTACCTTTCCAAATTTCATATTTCTAGGCCCTACAGTAACACAAAAATCGCATTTTTAGAACGTTTTTTGCTTCTGCACCTTTGGTTCTGCTGCTTTCTTTGGGGGTAGAGGCATATGTCCATAAGATATGGCTTATGTTGGAACAAGGACTAACACCATCATTTTGATACCATTACTTTTGAAATCGGCTCGGTAGCTCCAGAGATTACCTCTTAGAAATAAACAAACAAACTTTACTTCTTTATAATATTAGTATAGATTAGATTTTGAAAAAAAAAAAATCAAAAATCATCATTTTAGACAGCTGGTAACTCAAACCTAGGGAGTGGTATTCATATGAAATTTGGCTAGGAAAGACTTTGCTATATAATGTCGATAAACAGTGAAACCTATTCGGTTGTTTTCTAATTAGTCTACGAGATACAGAGCCTTCTAATATCAGAAACGACAGTCAACTACGAAGAAAAAGAACATTTTTTCTTCGAACATTTCAAGAACAAGACACGTTTTTTTAAATAAATTTTCCGAGTTTATTCAGAAAAATATTCGAAATCCTCTGTACTTTTGCATTACAATTAATTCTTTCACTTCCAGAGTATATTCACTAGTGGATACGTGCTCCACATAGTTATTTCATCTGGGAGCTAAGGGGTTAAATGTTCAAGAGGCAGAACAACAAATTTTATTCTTGTTTTGCCTCAGGTTACCTCAATTATATCTCTATGCTCATACCATACTAGCCCGTGAAAAAATACATTTTCTCATGTATTTCTTTTTTTTTTTTTTTTTTTTTTTTTTTTTTTTTTTTTTTGTGTGTGTGTGTGTGTGTGGTTTTTGTGTCAATAATGTGTTTGGAAGGGGTGGTTTCGCGGCAAAACGAAAAACAGTCTCTGGGATACGGACTATCGAAAGAGAGAGAGAGGAACATTATTAAAAGCCTCTCCAGTTACGCGAAGATACTCGCAAGCTAATGTTAAACATAAGGAGCGTCCTTTTAAAATATCTCATTTGCATTCCAATATTTTAAATTATTTTTATTTATTTATTTATTTATTTTTAGATAGCTAAAGTCGATCTCTACAAAGACAGTTTTTTTACTTTTGATTGGAGGGTTTTTTGCTTTTTTTTTTTCTTATTTCCACTTTCTCATTTCCACCTGCACCTATCGCGTTTATCGGCGAGTTTTGCTAAACCTAAATATTGCCCCCCTTTTTTTTCTTTTTTTTCCGTTTTTTAACCTTTTTGCTATTAAATAAAAAATAATTTAAAAAAAAAATGTTGGAATAGGTTTACTTACCTATTTTGCCTTCTAAAATGATGATAATAAAATAATTGTAAGTGGATGGAAATAATCGTAAGTAAAAGTAAATGGAGGTCCACATATGTGGACCTTGGGACTCAACAACATAAAAAGTTCAAAATTTTGGAAAATCATTGTAAATATTTTTTTCTTTTTAAAATTACAAAAATAAATGTTTTTTTTTTCTTTTAATATAACATAATAAAATATTTGTTAATTCTTTAAAAGTATTAAACTAATTAAATCGTAAATCTCAAAAATTTTAAATAATTTTTGTCGTATAATATTTAAGAAATAACTCTGGAAAACTTTAATTTTATTAATTTATTTTTATTGTAAAAAAATTAAAAAAAATCTATTTCCTGTTGAGTTAAATAACCTGAAAAATAATTTTATTAATGTATGCATTTTTCGAGGGAAAATTATTTACGCAAAAAATAATGACGAATAATAAATTATACTGTTCATTAAATTTTCCTTTGTATTTATAATACAAACCTTTTTCTTTCAGGGAATCAACGAATATATTATCGATTAAAAAAAAATTACTAAAAGTATTATTGCTCTGGAAATGTTTTAAAGCTGTTGTCAAATCCAACAGAGCTGCTTTTTGACACAGTTTGAATTCAATTTTGTTCGGAAACGCATGGAGTTGGCAGGAATTCTTATTCAAGAACTATGTAATCAAAATATGTTTTCCATTTTTTTTTTCTTTTTGGTAAAGGAAGAAGATCCATCAGAAAATACTGTCAAAGTCGGTGTGTTGAACAGAATTCCTGACGCGACAGCCCGAGAGAGGAGACAAACTTGTCGCTACGGAACACGAATCGCTTATAATTAGATAAGTGGTTTATTTATCAAAAATGATAAACATATTTAGATTCAAAATCACTTCAATAGTCAGGCCTGCCAGTTTAATGGCCTAACATTTAAAAATGACGCAGAAAATGTGCCAGTTGTTGAGAGGGAAATTTGAAAACCTATGTATGATATATTTTTTATTTTTTTTTTATTATTTTTTTTTTATTGGAGAAACTAATTGTATCTGTTTAATCTGAATTAAAACATGCATTATTCAACTGGATAAAATAATAACTGGTGGTTAAATTTTATTCTGAAGAAAAGTTTTAATTTTAATAGCTATATTACAATATTTTTGTACACTTAAAAGTAAACAGCTATTGAATTCCAATCTTGTAGTTTAAAATGAATATATAATAAGAAAAAGTACATATGTATGATTAATAGAATTGGAATTTAAAAAAAAAATTCAAAAGTTGGTCTAAGCACAATAAAAGGAAATATTTTCATATTTTATTATTATTAGGTATTATTTGTGAGAAAGAACATTATATCTAGCTATGGTCTCCAATGAGTCCATATATTTTCAATAAAATTGCGTAATTTAATCAGCATTAAATAATATTTAACCAAATAAACATACAAAATCCACTTCATCCACCTTAAATTGCATATTCAGGTTTAAAAATATATCTATCTTGAGTTAATTAAATACAGGGGGGACTTTATTATTATTTCTAAACAGGATAACAATAACCCTTGATTAAATGTAAGTAGTGTGTATTTGACAGTTCCACACCATGCGGCACGCGGCACGCTCTCAAGGTCAAATGAAGGTCACTCGGAAGTTTTTTATCTTACAGTACGACGTTGATAAGCACGTTTTGGAGCGGAAGTAGACCGGAAGTGTTGTTAGATAGTGATATTTTAGCGGAAGTGTGAATGGATAAGGTTTTTTTACGATTGATCGTGTTAGAGTAGGCTGATAGTTAGAGCGTGAAGATTAATTTTGAAAATAATTTTTTTTTTAAAAGTTAAAAAATTTGTTAAGATTTTTTTTTCAAGAAATAGAAATTTTTTCTTTTAAGATTTTTTTTTTTTCATGTGATAGAAAAACTTTTTTCTCTTTAAAAATTTTGAGAATTTAATTTTTTTTTCGCGTGGTAGAAAAAACTTTGTAGAATTTATTTTTCTTTCTTAAAAATTTTTCTTTTAAAATTACCCTGACATGGAAATTTTTTCTTTTTAAAATTTTCTTTCACGAATTTAATTTTGAATTTGGACTCGTTAGAAAATGTGTTGTTCGAAATTTGTTTTTAACTCGAGTAATGTTGGTTGAATTATTTTTCCCTGAACGCTAACATCAAATTCGAACACGGTAAGTTTGTGAAATGACCCTTCTTTTAGAAAAATGGTCCCATTTTAAAATGTCTCTTGTGAAATTCTGTTAAGTGGTTTTCTTTGCATGCTTTTGTTAGTCTAGCATGTTTAACAAATCTGTAGTCATGCAACAACAATTGCTGAGTTATTTTCGTGAATTTTTGTCTGGAATGAATGTGAGAAGATTTTTTTTTTTTTCACTTAAAAATTTCTGAAATGTGTTGTTCGAGAAGTTGTTATGTGTAGAAAAACCTATTTTATCATTTTGGTATAAATTTTTGGAGGAAATGTACTATAACATGACGATATATATCAGGGAAATGAATTAGCGAGACTAAGAAAATGTCGCGATTTGCTTAAAATTTTCTTATGTGTGTCATCCCAGAAGGGATGTTAGAGTTTTGCATAGAGTGTTGCCACCGAATAAAGATTAATATGGTGTTGCGACTGAATAAAGAGAAATGTATATAACGAAATAAAATTGAAAGATGTCGGCATTCAATAAAGCGAAATGTATATGACGAAATAAAATTAAAAGATGTTGCCACCAAATAAAGATAAATATATGCAAAGAAATAAAAGGTAATGCCACGAATTAAGAAAAATAAAGTGTTGCCATTGGAAAAATGAGAGATAATAAAATAAAATAAACATTTGAGTTCTTTTTAACAACACAACAAACATAAGCAAAAGAAATGTAAAATTTGCTTTAAAAAGTAAGTACGTAAATTAAAATAATAATAATAATAATAATAATAATAATAATAATGCTAATAATAACATTGAAATAATAATAAAGAAAACGTTGAAATGAAAAATAAATAAAGAAAGTTTGTCTTTTGACTCATACACATTTTATAGCGGTTAGTATATATTAGACAAAGTGGGAGAAAATTCAAAGTTTCAATTTTTCAGAAAATTAACTTGATTTTTGGACGATTTAAGCACAATGTTTGTATGAGAGATTTTTTCTTGCAAAGGAACTATTTGTCGTTTCTTTCATAAAACGGTAGTTTAACAATTATATCGACATTCAACAATTTAACCTAGTTTTTCTGAATAAACACTTAAATAAAAATAAGTTTAAAAATTCCTTTTCCACAATTGATGTGGAATGATATTGACTCCCGATACTGTATGAAAATTCTTTCACCTACTCCCCGTTACTTAATTAGCATATCATATTATATATATTGAAACTTAGTTAAGTTTTAAACATTGTGATTAACATAGTAGAAGAAAATTAATTAATTCAACGATTATTTAACGGAAAATGTAAGACAAAATATTTAAGAGAATTGTAATAGTGAATTTATCTAACGAGTTATACCTACATTTACCTAAATATATCTTATTCTACATGATTGTGTGAGGAAATGCCCAAGTTTAACTTATACATATAACATAGTTGAAATAGTTTCGTTCAAGTAAATTTTTTGACTCGTTGAACCCTATATTATAAACTTATTTGAATTACGCAATATTCACCCACTTAAACATTTTCTGAAGAAATTTTCATATAATAGCTTTGAAATTTCTCTAAATTTCAGTAAGAATTGAGATTTGTTTGAACACGTTACCTGGTGGATTTCTCATGCCTTTCAAAGATCTTATCTAATCTTTCTTAACTCATTGAATAATCTATGTTTGCAGATAACCATGTTCGGACTTGCTTAAGTTTATCTTTTCGAGAGAATGTTGTCCCGATGATAATTTAAAAGTTATCATTTAACCATTGATTAGCAATGGTTGAATAATTGTAAAAGCCATGCAATGCTTTATTATTTAACACTGATAACACTGAATCGCGTTTAATGAAACATATAATTCTTCCATAATGTTTGCTCATGTTTCAAACGTTATTATTCACATAAAATCATATAAGTTTTTATTTCTTTTGGAATTTTCCTAATGGCAAAGACATAGAAAAAAAAAATTATGAAATTAGACATGTAAGCAATTAAATTTAACTTGGTTAATTTTTTGTTTGTTTTGCTCGAAGAAATATTTGAAAAATCTGAAATTGTTCTAATTATTTGTAGAAATTATTTTTCTCGCATATTTGAAAATTTATGCACGCTGAAAAATATTGAAAGACTTGAAAATATTTAGATCACTCATAGAAGACTTGATTTTTTCCCTCGTGTAGAGATGAAATTATGAAATTGTTTGCAACAAGCTTCATTTATTTATGATGTACCCTTGAAAATTTCTACAACTATGAAAATTTTCACACCGCTGAAAAATATTGAAAGACTTGAAATCGTTTTCATGTCTCGATGAAATTATTTTCTCACAATTAAGCACTTGAGCAATAATGGAAAAAGTTTTTGTATTAACACCTTTGAAAGGAGGTTGTTTTATAATTTTCTTTGCAGCAAGGATTTTGTAGGAAAAACGATGATAGTCCTTGGCTTCATTCATTATCATGATTGGAAAAAAAGATGATAGTCCTTGGTTTCATCCATTCTCATGAATGGAAAAACGATGATAGTCCTTGGTTTCATTCACTATCATGATTGGAAAAACGATGACAGTCCTTTATTTCTTAAAATTCTTGAGAAATGTTTGAAAGATATGATTTCTTGATAATTGAGTCTTGATAGTTTGATGAAGTGCCACCACCCCCGTCGTCTTTGGATAAAGCACCAAACAAAGAAGAAAAAGAATGTTATTAAAAATAATTTTTTCGTTATTGTCCCCTTTTTGCAGAAGTCATTTTTAAGACTTTATTTTAAAAAGATGGGTACATGATTGAGAATACTTGCAAGAAATAACGATGAGAGATCATTGTTAGTTTATGAAAACTCATTCTTGAAAAATTTCTTGTCTGATAGTTTTGAAAAATATTTGATAAATATTTGCTTGAAAGGAAGAACGATGAAAGTGCTTGGATCGTTCATGAGAACTTATTCTTGAAAAATGTGGTTTCTTGCCCAATATCAGGTATGAAACCCGGTCCGCTTGGGCAACCCAGCAGGTAGGGAGCCTGATCATCGGTTAGAAAGAACTTATACTTGATTTTGAATCTTTGAAGAAGTCCCTTTCATTCGCTGGATTCACACAGAAATTACATCGCGTCAAAAGAAGAATTCCCATTGGTAAAAAAAGGGAGAGAATTGAAAAACAGTTTAAATTTTTAAGTGATTTTTTTTAATAGTTTCATGAATAATGATAACTATGAATTTAACAACATTTCCGCGAATGAAATTTTAAACTCTTGCTATGCATATTGCAGGGTATAGACATATATTTAATTTCAACGACATTTAAAAACCTTTCGAAGGAAAGATATTTTAGCATAGGGTGTTGCCACCAAATACAGCGAAATATATTACCTTTCAAATTCCTCCCTTCACGTATTATGTAAGTGGAAGCATTATTTTTACGTTTTACATATAAAGAGAAAAATTAAACATACCTTAAACCGCTTGATTTAAATGCGTCTGCATTCATCACTCGCTCAACGTGAAATAAGGGGGAAAAAAATGGTGAATTTCATATCAGTTAACAGAATATCACGTGTCATCGTTATATCGTGCGATTGGTGAATAGCAGAACCATGTGATTCGATACCAGTGAACGATAACATTTCCTAGTTTAACGGGTATGTTCTTATCGTGTTTTTCGACAGAATCGTCCTACCTCTTATCTTCACCTTGTGTAATCCTGTATTTGTTACCTTCCCTGAAATGTAAATGTTATTTTCGAGAATTCTTAGAGATGTTTATTTTTAATTAGTACTTAGATAGTTAAAGCCACCAATAGCTAAATGTAATTAGAACATTAATTGATTTTTATAATAATTAATTGATTTATCTTTATATTATTTTAGATCTCATAGTTTGATTTTATAATTAAATTAATTTCATTATGAAAGCGAAAACTCTCGTTAATTTAGTTCAAGTATGTGAGTTTGAAATGGATAACTTTTATTTTCGAGGTGAATCACGATTACCCGAATCGTAGATTGCATCAAGGGTTATGATTCTTCTGCCATGAGTAGTGTTGAGACGAAAATTTGAACTTGGTTAATATATATCAACACTCTCGCTTACCTAAGATAACACTCTCGTTTACCTTTCGTGTGCGTGTGTGTGTGTGTGCAACGAAAAATTACTCTACGTGATGTAAAGTGTAAAAAGATGAAGCAAGCTGATATACTTAATGATTTTAAAACTCTGATGTTTTATCCTGGTGCGCTATATCGCTTGAGTATATGAGTGACAATCGGGAAATGCAAGAGATTTAATTATTTTTTCATTCTAAATGTTTCATCTATCTTTCGGAAGAAAATGTAGCACTTCACATTAAACGAGTATTTTTTAAGATAAGTAAATTTTCTTTGAAGAAATCGATTTCATAAAAGGAAAATTCCTGACAACAATCCACGGTCACTTTGTCTCGACCCAGCAGGAATTGAACCTACAAACTTAGGCCCAGGCATTTCAATATATGACAAGACATAATGATTTTAGAAGCTATGCTATTTTTGGCGATCGATTATCCACATGAGGGATTTGAGATCGAGGAGAGATGGCATTCGTGAGGGTCGTTCTAAAGAAAGCTAACTCTGATTTTTGCAAGGTTACAAGAAAATCACGGATATCTCTGTTTATCATGTTACTTTTACATATCAAACTTAAAGACCGCCATTTTAAAATCTCGGTTTTACCTAATTTACCTCTTTTACTCAACTTAACTTTGGTATTTGACAGAAAATTATTTTTGCTGTTTGACAGAAAATCATTTAAACAATTTAACTTCCTCATTTTCAGAGTTATCTAACATACTATTAGTTATCAACTGCTATGTACACATCCCACAAAGCAATGTCTTCTTAAAATACTAAAGAAAATTAAATATACATTGAAGGAAATTTTCAAACATCATTTAAAATAACAACAAATTCGATGTTAAGAGGTGAACGAAAAAAAAAATATATATATGTGGTGACAGAGCACAGAGTTTGAACTCTGCACTGCAAAGCCTAGCACATTTTTAGATGAGGCTCGGGATGATCCACCCCGACCTCTGAGTCAACGAAAAAAACTGCTGAACTGACACAAACTATTGTGAAAAGATAGAGTTGACTGTTGGTTGCTCATGAGAGCAGACGTGTCGAAACGTCGCTTTTCGACCAAATACCGGGTCACGGACCTGAGTAAGGCGGGATATCGCCACCCATTTATAATTATCATGTTTAATCTAAATGTAAATACCCCATCTGTAAATACTTCACCCACATAATCAAGAGCATTAAAGTTTCAGATTCCATCAAGAATCGGCCTGGACTTTACTTCTAGACACCGACCACAGTGTACACTTATTCGTTAAAATAAATGGGCATTAAATTTCTACAGATTGGGGACTGTCGACCGAGATATTTACATGCAAAGTGTGGATGTGTGGATTTAACGTGTACGAAAAATTTTCTGATGTCTAAAGAAATTCTGATGTCCTTAAGCTGAAAAGGAAAGGAAAAATGTTGCTTTCATCGAATGTTCCGTGAATTACTGGAAAGAGAAAAAAGAAAAAGGAAAATTCTCATGCAGGAAGAAAGATAGAAAGAGTGTTTCTAGCGCGTTGAAGTTTCAACAAAAACCAGACGCGTCATCCATGTCACACCCAAATTTCATGCGATGTTGCGGTCAGAGAAGCAAAACAATCCCACGATAGGAAAAACGATTGCGACAGCTGAATTGGTGAGAAAGGAACAAACTAGTCAAAATGAAACAGCTTGCAACTTTAGTGAAAAAATAAACATGCAATTAAGCTCTGATAAAAATTGTTTGTTGGAAAGTGAACAGTGTTCCATCCCACAGTTAGACTCGGCGAAAACCACATATATTTATTTAGCTGAGACAGCTAATTCTATGAATTTTCAGGAAGTTGAGCTAAACCATATTACAAGCAACACTATTAAGAAAGAGTTAACGAAATTGATCACTAATTATAAGCCAAACAAGGTTAAGGACACGGAGTTAAAAGTAAATATAGTATTAACTGATGATATTCCGATTGCGCAACGACCGCGTAGATTAGCATATCCAGAACAGGAATTTGTAGACAAATACAAGAATGGTTGGAAATGGGAATTATAACGGAGAGTAATTTTAATTATGCATCGCCTATTGTGTTAGCGAAAAAAAAGATAATTCTTGGAGATTGTGTGTTGACTATAGACCCCTCAATAAAAAAATAATTAGAGATAATTTTCCTTTGCCAAGAATAGAGGACGTTTTAGATAACATTGAGGAAGCGAAGGTTTTCACTACATTGGATTTAAAAAATGGTTTTTTTCATATAGACGTAGCAGAGGAGAGTAGGAAATATATAGCATTTGTCACGCATAACTCCCAGTACGAATATTTAAAGCTTCCATTCGGATTATCGATTGGCCCGCAGAATTTTCAGAGATATATTCAAGCTGTTTTTAAACAGTTAATTAAAGAAAAAGTAATATTAATTTACTTAGACGATGTCATAGTACTTGCGAAGACTGAGGAAGAAGCGCTTTTAAAACTGAAACGCGTCCTAGAAGTTGCATCGGATTACGGGCTTGAATTTAATTTTGCAAAATGCCAATTCCTTAAAAGGAAAATTGAATTTTTAGGCTATATTATCGAAAACGGAACTACTAGGCCCTCGGAAGCCAAAACTTTGGCAGTAAAAAATTTTCCTGAACCCCGCACCCTTAAACAATTACACATTTTTCTGGGTTTAACTTCTGGGTTTAATTAATATAATTATTAATTAACGGAAATCATATAATTATTATTAGTAATTAGTTGTTTCAATAATCTAATCTAGCATAGTAATTAAAAATAAACTAGGTAATAAAGAAGCAACAAGAAGTTTAGACAAGTACAAACAGTTTAACAGTTAAAATTCAATAAAAAATAAGATACTTGTGTATTTTGGTTTTGCCCAAAAAAATTCCTGGCCCGAGATACAGGCCGCCAAAGATGGCATCCTGGGCACCATTTCCAATTCGCCATTTTCGATAAAAATTTTAAAGTGCTCTATCTCTAGAACGGTGCAATATATTTTGTTGCGTTTTTTTTATTTTAAAGATAATATTCTTCTGTTTAAAATGATATACCCAATTTTGAAAAATGTATTCAACTTTTCTTGTGGCAACCTTTTGAAAAAAAAAATTTATTTCAAAAAAAAATTTTTTTTCGAAAATGCCAATCCTAAAAATTTTGATTTTTTTGCTGTTGATCAATACCTTTGGGAACTATCTTCACTGTAAAAGAGAACTTCCACTTTTGAGTTTAACAAATTTTAGAAACATTTAAAAAATTCAGAGAATTTTACAGGAACTGTATACATACAGTTCCAGTAAAAGTTACTGAATTTTTGCTTATTTGTATCATATTTGAAAGGATAAGCCTACTATATATCCTAAACAAGTTAGAAATTGCAATATCAAATGTGGCAAATGAGGTGCGTGCGTAGTATTAACTAGTTTTATAAATATTCAGATCTTGGTGCAATAAGTGTTACACTCTTGGGCAAAAAGGCATGAATACAAAATTTACTATAATACCATATATTAAATTCAGTAATACGGAAGTAATATGAATCTATCTTAAAAGGACTTAATCGCCATGGCAACCTAGAATCATTGCCTATCATGGTATATCGTTGAATCAATTATGTATTATAGGATTTTTAAATAGAATGAAGAAAACTTTTATTAATGTCTTTTATGTTTTAATTTGATTTTCATAGCATTTAAAGTGATACATACTTTATTGCAGAGGTTTACAAAAAATTAATTCCTGTGTCATAGAAAGTGCATAGTGTTTACAGGGGCACACAAAAGATTTCGGATACTTTACCTTATTGGAAATATTGTACATTAGCGATGATTGCTAGAGGTGCATTTTTAGTTGCGATATGAGTTTTTAAGTTTAATTAAATATTTTCATATTACGTTGTGTGTATAAAGGCTGTAGATCATATACAGGGCTACACAAAAGAAATCTTAAGGGTTTACTGAGTATGAATGAAAGTAGCTTAAAGGTGATTTTTAAATGAGTTATGCATTTTTACGCTGAACTACATTTAGTATACCAAGATATGTTTGGAGAATATAGATAAAATGATATACAGGTCCACGCAAAGAATTAGATACATGGCCGTCTATGGATGATAATCTCTGGAAGTGTGATTTCACTGGTTTTAAGGATGTTTTAATCTTAATTAAATATTAGCTAAATAGTGGCATGTACATAAAGATAGTAGGTAAAATACAGGGTTGTATGAAAGTATTCAAGTATGCTTCCGTCTATTGACATAAATTTCTAAAAGTCAAATTCCAACCTATTTATGTGTTTTTAACAATTTCCAACATAGTTGAAAGTCTTTATGGATTTGATTTGTCTGCCCATCTGTCTGAACTCTAACTTGTATTAATATAAATTGTATTGCTGTGTAATTGATATATGTTATTGAGATTGTTTTACTATGTTCGGTATTGAAAATAAGGTATGTATCACTTCAAATGCTATGAAAATCAAATTAAAACATAAAAGACATTAATAAAAGTTTTCTTCATTCTATTTAAAAATCCTATAATACATAATTGATTCAATGATATACCATGATAGGCAATGATTCTAGGTTGCCATGGCGATTAAGTCCTTTTAAGATAGATTCATATTACTTCCGTATTACTGAATTTAATATATGGTATTATAGTAAATTTTGTATTCATGCCTTTTTGCCCAAGAGTGTAACACTTATTGCACCAAGATCTGAATATTTATAAAACTAGATAATACTATGCACGCACCTCATTTGCCACATTTGATATTGCAATTTCTAACTTGTTTAGGATATATAGTAGGCTTATCCTTACAAATATGATACAAATAAGCAAAAATTCAGTGATTTTTACTGGAACTGTATGTATACAATTCCTGTAAAATTCTCTGAATTTTTCAAATGTTTCTAAAATTTGTTAAACTCAAAAGTGGAAGTTCTCCTTTACAATGAAGATAGTTCCGAATGGTATTGATCAACAGCAAAAAAATCAAAATTTTTAAGATTGGCATTTTCGAAAAAAAAATTTTTTTTGAAAAAAAAATTTTTTTTTTCAAAAGATTGCCACAAGAAAAGTTGAATACATTTTCCAAAATTGGGTATATCATTTTAAACAGAAGAATATTATCTTTAAAATAAAATAAACCGCAACAAAATAGCTTGCACCATTCTAGAGATAGAGCACTTTAAAATTTTTATCGAAAATCGCGAATGAGAAAGTATGCCGGGGATGTCATCTTTGGCGGCCTGTATCTCGGGCCAGGAATTTTTTTGGGCAAAAGGAAAATATACAAGTATCTTACTTTTTCTTAAATTTTAACATATGTTCAATTCAAAAACTTCTGAGACTATGAAGGTAACCCCCCTGCCTGAGTTGATATGGATTCAGCCATATATATATATATATATATATATATATATATATTTTCATTCACCTCTTAACATCGAATTTGTTGTTATTTTAAATGATGTTTGAAAATTTCCTTCAATGTATATTTAATTTTCTTTAGTATTTTAAGAAGACATTGCTTTGTGGGATGTGTACATAACAGTTGATAACTAATAGTATGTTAGATAACTCTGAAAATGAGGAAGATACATTGTTTAAATGATTTTCTGTCAAACAGCAAAAATAATTTTCTGTCAAATAGCAAAGTTAAGTTGAGTAAAAGAGGTAAATTGGGTAAAACCGAGATTTTAAAATGGCGGTCTTTAAGTTTGATATGTAAAAGTAACATGATAAACAGAGATATCCATGATTTTCTTGTAACCTTGCAAAAATCAGAGTTAGTTTTCTTTAGAACGACCCTCACGAATGCCATCTCTCCTCGATCTCAAATCC
Source organism: Maratus speciosus (assembly GCA_963932465.1). Classification (NCBI taxonomy): domain Eukaryota; kingdom Metazoa; phylum Arthropoda; class Arachnida; order Araneae; family Salticidae; genus Maratus; species Maratus speciosus. The sequence continues at coordinate 302,665,540 of OZ010788.1, forward strand.
CTCATGTGGATAATCGATCGCCAAAAATAGCATAGCTTCTAAAATCATTATGTCTTGTCATATATTGAAATGCCTGGGCCTAAGTTTGTAGGTTCAATTCCTGCTGGGTCGAGACAAAGTGACCGTGGATTGTTGTCAGGAATTTTCCTTTTATAAAATCGATTTCTTCAAAGAAAATTTACTTATCTTAAAAAATACTCGTTTAATGTGAAGTGCTACATTTTCTTCCGAAAGATCGATTAAACATTTAGAATGAAAAAATAATTAAATCTCCTGCATTTCCCGATTGTCACTCATATACTCAAGCGATATAGCGCACCAGGATAAAACATCAGAGTTTTAAAATCATTAAGTATATCAGCTTGCTTCAGCTTTTTACACTTTACATCGCGTAGAGTAATTTTTCGTTGCAAACACACACACACACGCACACGAAAGGTAAACGAGAGTGTTGTCTTAGGTAAGCGAGAGTGTTGATATATATTAACTAAGTTCAAATTTTCGTCTCAACACTACTCATGGCAGAAGAATCATAACCCTTGATGCAATCTACGATTCGGGTAATCGTGATTCACCTCGAAAATAAAAGTTATCCATTTCAAACTCACATACTTGAACTAAATTAACGAGAGTTTTCGCTTTCATAATGAAATTAATTTATTTCTAAAATCAAACTATGAGATCTAAAATAATATAAAGATAAATCAATTAATTATTATAAAAATCAATTAATGTTCTAATTACATTTAGCTATTGGTGGCTTTAACTATCTAAGTACTAATTAAAAATAAACATCTCTAAGAATTCTCGAAAATAACATTTACATTTCAGGGAAGGTAACAAATACAGGATTACACAAGGTGAAGATAAGAGGTAGGACGATTCTGTCGAAAAACACGATAAGAACATACCCGTTAAACTAGGAAATGTTATCGTTCACTGGTATCGAATCACATGGTTCTGCTATTCACCAATCGCACGATATAACGATGACACGTGATATTCTGTTAACTGATATGAAATTCACCATCTTTTTTTCCCCTTATTTCACGTTGAGCGAGTGATGAATGCAGACGCATTTAAATCAAGCGGTTTAAGGTATGTTTAATTTTTCTCTTTATATGTAAAACGTAAAAATAATGCTTCCACTTACATAATACGTGAAGGGAGGAATTTGAAAGGTAATATATTTCGCTTTATTTAATGGCAACACCCTATGCTAAAATATCTTTCCTTCGAAAGGTTTTTAAATGTCGTTGAAATTAAATATATGTCTATACCCTGCAATATGCATTGCAAGAGTTCAAAATTTCATTCGCGGAAATGTTGTTAAATACATAGTTATCATTATTCATGAAACTATTAAAAAAATCACTTAAAAATTTAAACTGTTTTTCAATTCTCTCCCTTTTTTTACCAATGGGAATTCTTCTTTTGACGCGATGTAATTTCTGTGTGAATCCAGCGAATGAAAGGTACTTCTTCAAAGATTCAAAATCAAGTATAAGTTCTTTCTAACCGATGATCAGGCTCCCTACCTGCTGGGTTGCCCAAGCGGACCGGGTTTCATACCTGATATTGGGCAAGAAACCACATTTTTCAAGAATAAGTTCTCATGAACGATCCAAGCACTTTCATCGTTCTTCCTTTCAAGCAAATATTTATCAAATATTTTTCAAAACTATCAGACAAGAAATTTTTCAAGAATGAGTTTTCATAAACTAACTCTCGTTGTTATTTCTTGCAAGTATTCTCAATCATGTACCCATCTTTTTAAAATAAAGTCTTAAAAATGACTTCTGCAAAAAGGTGACAATAATGAAAAAATTATTTTTAATAACATTCTTTTTCTTCTTTGTTTGGTGCTTTATCCAAAGACGACGGGGGTGGTGGCACTTCATCAAACTATCAAGACTCAATTATCAAGAAATCATATCTTTCAAACATTTTTCAAGAATTTTAAGAAATAAAGGACTGTCATCGTTTTTCCAATCATGATAGTGAATGAAACCAAGGACTATCATCGTTTTTCCATTCATGAGAATGGATGAAACCAAGGACTATCATCTTTTTTTCCAATCATGATAATGAATGAAGCCAAGGACTATCATCGTTTTTCCTACAAAATCCTTGCTGCAAAGAAAATTATAAAACAACCTCCTTTCAAAGGTGTTAATACAAAAACTTTTTCCATTATTGCTCAAGTGCTTAATTGTGAGAAAATAATTTCATCGAGACATGAAAACGATTTCAAGTCTTTCAATATTTTTCAGCGGTGTGAAAATTTTCATAGTTGTAGAAATTTTCAAGGGTACATCATAAATAAATGAAGCTTGTTGCAAACAATTTCATAATTTCATCTCTACACGAGGGAAAAAATCAAGTCTTCTACGAGTGATCTAAACATTTTCAAGTCTTTCAATATTTTTCAGCGTGCATAAATTTTCAAATATGCGAGAAAAATAATTTCTACAAATAATTAGAACAATTTCAGATTTTTCAAATATTTCTTCGAGCAAAAGAAACAAAAAATTAACCAAGTTAAATTTAATTGCTTACATGTCTAATTTCATAATTTTTTTTTCTATGTCTTTGCCATTAGGAAAATTCCAAAAGAAATAAAAACTTATATGATTTTATGTGAATAATAACGTTTGAAACATGAGCAAACATAATGGAAGAATTATATGTTTCATTAAACGCGATTCAGTGTTATCAGTGTTAAATAATAAAGCATTGCATGGCTTTTACAATTATTCAACCATTGCTAATCACTGGTTAAATGATAACTTTTAAATTATCATCGGGACAACATTCTCTCGAAAAGATAAACTTAAGCAAGTCCGAACATGGTTATCTGCAAACATAGATTATTCAATGAGTTAAGAAAGATTAGATAAGATCTTTGAAAGGCATGAGAAATCCACCAGGTAACGTGTTCAAACAAATCTCAATTCTTACTGAAATTTAGAGAAATTTCATAGCTATTATATGAAAATTTCTTCAGAAAATGTTTAAGTGGGTGAATATTGCGTAATTCAAATAAGTTTATAATATAGGGTTCAACGAGTCAAAAAATTTACTTGAACGAAACTATTTCAACTATGTTATATGTATAAGTTAAACTTGGGTATTTCCTCACACAATCATGTAGAATAAGATATATTTAGGTAAATGTAGGTATAACTCGTTAGATAAATTCACTGTTACAATTCTCTTAAATATTTTATGTCTTACATTTTCCGTTAAATAATCGTTGAATTAATTAATTTTCTTCTACTATGTTAATCACAATGTTTAAAACTTAACTAAGTTTCAATATATATAAGATGATATGCTAATTAAGTAACGGGGAGTAGGTGAAAGAATTTTCATACAGTATCGGGAGTCAATATCATTCCACATCAATTGTGGAAAAGGAATTTTTAAACTTATTTTTATTTAAGTGTTTATTCAGAAAAACTAGGTTAAATTGTTGAATGTCGATATAATTGTTAAACTACCGTTTTATGAAAGAAACGACAAATAGTTCCTTTGCAAGAAAAAATCTCTCATACAAACATTGTGCTTAAATCGTCCAAAAATCAAGTTAATTTTCTGAAAAATTGAAGCTTTGAATTTTCTCTCACTTTGTCTAATATATACTAACCGCTATAAAATGTGTATGAGTCAAAAGACAAACTTTCTTTATTTATTTTTCATTTCAACGTTTTCTTTATTATTATTTCAATGTTATTATTATTATTATTATTATTATTATTATTATTATTTTAATTTACGTACTTACTTTTTAAAGCAAATTTTACATTTCTTTTGCTTATGTGTTGTTAAAAAGAACTTAAATATTTATTTTATTTTATTATCTCTCATTTTTCCAATGGCAACACTTTATTTTTCTTAATTCGTGGCATTACCTTTTATTTCTTTGCATATATTTATCTTTATTTGGTGGCAACATCTTTTAATTTTATTTCGTCATATACATTTCGCTTTATTGAATGCCGACATCTTTCAATTTTATTTCGTTATATACATTTCTCTTTATTCAGTGGCAACACCATATTAATCTTTATTCGGTGGCAACACTCTATGCAAAACTCTAACATCCCTTCTGGGATGACACACATAAGAAAATTTTAAGCAAATCGCGACATTTTCTTAGTCTCGCTAATTCATTTCCCTGATATATATCGTCATGTTATAGTACATTTCCTCCAAAAATTTATACCAAAATGATAAAATAGGTTTTTCTACACATAACAACTTCTCGAACAACACACTTCAGAAAATTTTAAGTGAAAAAAAAAAAAAAAATCTTCTCACGTTCATTCCAGACAAAAATTCACGAAAAGAACTCAGCAATTGTTGTTGCATGACTACAGATTTGTTAAACATGCTAGACTAACAAAAGCATGCAAAGAAAACCACTTAACAGAATTTCACAAGAGACATTTTAAAATGGGACCATTTTTCTAAAAGAAGGGTCATTTCACAAACTTACCCTGTTCTTATTTGATGTTAGCGTTCAGGGAAAAATAATTCAACCAACATTACTCGAGTTAAAAACAAATTTCGAACAACACATTTTCTAAGGAGTCCAAATTCAAAATTAAATTCGTGAAAGAAAATTTTAAAAAGAAAAAATTTCCATGTCATGGTAATTTCAAAAGAAAAATTTTTAAGAAAGAAAAATAAATTCTACAAAGTTTTTTCTACCACGCGAAAAAAAAAATTAAATTTTCAAAATTTTTAAAGAGAAAAAAGTTTTTCTATCACATGAAAAAAAAATCTTAACAAATTTTTTAACTTAGAAAGAAAAAAAAATTATTTTCAAAATTAATCTTCACGCCCTAACTATCAGCCTACTCTAACACGATCATTCGTAAAAAAAAACCTTATCCATTCACTCTTCCGCTAAAATATCACTATCTAACAACACTTCCGGTCTACTTCCGCTCCAAAACGTGCTTATCAGCGTCGTACTGTAAGATAAAAAACTTCCGGGTGACCTTCATTTGACCTTGAAAGCGTGCCGCGTGCCGCATGGCGTGGAACTGTCAAATACACACTACTAATGTAGATATAAATATTTTACAGACATACATACAATAAATACATCAAACCCAACTGGAGTGAAAAATTAGCCAGAGCCAGGAATCGAATCCAGTTGGGTTTGTTGTATTTATTGTATGTATGTCTGTAAAATATTTATATATACATTTAACTGTTGAATTCAGGCGTTATTTATGTGTGAATGTGTATTTTAATATATATTGTAGAATGTGTGTTTATTATTAAATAACCCTTGAGTTTAAGCCCATTTATAGTCTTTGAGTACTGAGGTCCACAGACCTCAACAAAATGATACTTCTAAAATCAAAAACTTTACAAAATAAACAAAAGGAAATTATCTAGTGAATATTTATAATGCATTTAATAATATAAAAAATGATGATACCTTAATTAAAATCTTACTATAGATAAATATAACTTGCTTTTACGCAATCGCCAAGTCGACGACAATTTTCAAAATCTCAATTAGAACCAACGATTTAGCCATGAAAATAAATCAAGTGCTAACATCCGATGTATTAATTTTGAAGCTTAAATTATCACGAATGTGAATTGATAATAAAAATTTAGATATTTTGCATTGTTTTATTATAAATGGCTTAAGATTGAAGGTCCACATATGGTGGACCTCACTAGTGAAAAGGTTAAGAACTGAATAAATGGGACCGAGAGAGATATCTATGCTCTACTACAGACTTGGTTTCCTCGTCTGAGAAATCCCTTATGCAGCCAAACCATTTTCACAAAAGCTATTAAAATCTGTCACTAAAACATCACCGACTGGTAGTGAATAAGGTAAAAAACGATCCCTCGCAGTCGAGTTTTTCGCCCTGCGAAAAATTACATCTTTTCGCTATCCTTTCTGAAAAAACTATTTAAATTTTTCAATATTAAGTTTTATTCTACATCCATTTTTGTATCAATATTACATACCTTCCGTCAGGAAAATAAAATCTGAATTGAATATTTCGATTATTCGAATGCATATACTACTTGGAATTGTAATTCTTAGACACTACAGTCGGCAAGCATTTTTATTAATGTGATCCGAAAAATAAACAAAACTATTTAAATATTTAAAAAAGTAACTTAAACACTCTTTAGAAAAATATATAAAATATGGAATACATTACATTTATATTTATACTTAAGCAGGAATATTTTAAACTTCATGTCTATATATAAATGATACATTTTATTTAGTTTGTGTTTGGCAACATTTCCTCCAAGTTATTCTTAGGTTTAAAATAAGATGTAAATAAGTTTATTCACATTAAGTTAAACGGCGAAAATGTTCCCTTTCCATTCTTTTTGACGAATTATAGAAAGTTCGTTATTTTAAAGTCTCATGACGTCATCAGAGAGATTATAGTTTTCAAAAAAACTCTTTGTTTCTATACTTAACACTTTATTTAAAATAAAATAAGAATCATGCGACGAATATCAAATTTCTAAATACTTACAAGAAAAGAACTGAAATTGGCTGAGTTTGACCAGCATGCGGTTTTAATATTTCATAAGTGGATAAGGAAATTTACGCTATAGTAATAAACACAGAAAAAAAAGGACAGTAAACTTCTGTTGTTCTCTGCAGAAGTAATATCCTTAATTTTTTGCCGGCTTTCTGCCAGTGAGATATTTTTCAAGTCATATCATATCTTAAAATGGAAAAGAGAGATCAAAAATTGGGGGAGGAAAGGCAGGCCTTGACCTAATCCAGGAAAAGCTGCAAAAAAATTCAGGATACGTTTTTTGGGATAAACTCGTGGATGCTTAAATGATATATAAATTCCGAAAAGTCTTTCCAGAATTTCTAAATCTGCGCTTTATATCTGTATTAGAGAGTGGAATTTAAAAGCAATTTCAATGGAACAGCCCTTTAATCGTTTGAAGTCATAATACTCAGTTGTAATCGAGTGCAGATCCAAAAAAAGGCTTCAAACATCTTTACAAAGTTATCTTTTCATCTATCAATAAGTAAAGACATGTGGTTTAGGTTTTTAACGTTCTTTTTCCAAAACTTAGATAAATAAATGAAAAAAAATTGGTTTGACTGTCTGCAAAATTATCCGAGTTATTAAAAATGAAAGATGATAGTTTGGTGATACATTGTGACACAAACAAAACAAATAGCAGTAAAAAAATTGTAAGGAAATGTTCGCCAGTATTTTTATCGTTTTTTATTGGATTACTGAATTTGTGAGATTTATAATTAAATGTTCACTGAAGTTCTTGGCGCGTGGAAGGAAATGTTTTAAAAAATAGGGCCGTCTAATTTCATACTAAGTTTAACGGAGCAAAATACGGTAAAACCTGCTAAGACGGAATCGCAAAAGAATGAAAATGAAGGCGTGAGTTTCAAAACTCGCCTTATTCAGAAAATCAAATTTTGGGAAAACGAGAAAAACCTCTGATTGCATCCATTGATTTTCATTGTAAACCAAGATTTTACAGTGCCAGAAATACGCGATAAAACTAGTTTTTTTTGCAGATTGTAGTGTTTTTTCGATGCAGGTTTAACAATAGAACAGATTGATAGATTAGATAGGTTGATAGATTACCAATAGAACAGATCGATTTTTTGAAATTTTGGATAAGGCGAGTTTTGAAATTCACGCCCTCAAATAATATTTCATTTTCGGCATGTTTCCGTCTTAGCAGGTACATCGCCAGGGAAAAAAAAAATGGCCATTTTTTTTTTTTTTTTTTTTTTTTTTGACCAGAAAATCGGAGTTCTAACTTTTTACGACTGCTCTTTCATCTTCACTTAACACTTCATTTATAAGGACTGTTTCATAATAATGGAAGCCATCAGTCTATCAAAAGAAAATAACTCGGTTAAAGCGGACACTCGGTTAAGCAGGAGTCGGATAATCGGGACTCTACTGTATATTTCATTTTTAAAATAATCTTTAGAATATTTTTGTTGGTGTTCAGAGGGGAGTCATGACCCCGTGACCTCCCCCTTGGATCCGCCATTGTAGATTACGTAGTTCACTATTACACATTTTATGGTTACATATTTTAAATTTTAAAATAAGTCTGCTATCACAAAATTAGTAAAATTCTCTTAGTAAATATACTTTGCGGAAGATGGGGGGCGCCAAAATCCATGTTTGCCTCGGGTGCAAAAAAGGCTAGTTTCGGCCCTATCTGGGGCTATGTTTCATAGCAATTACCACTCCTACTGATACAATTAACAAATTTTACAACGCATTTCAGTTGTTGATATATTCCGTCCATTAGGAGCCGCTTCTCTGAAATTCCCCGATCCGATTTCTAAATCCCATGTTAACCGAAGGGAAAATTTAAAAGCGCGATTACATTACCTAATATAATTGTCGAAATTAGGTTTTCACCATCAGAACATCGACGTCAGATGTTGAAGAGGGTGCTTGTTTAAAAACTATCTCCTTAAATTTTAAGTAGTTTTAAGAAGATCGAGAAGTCAAGTCTAAACACCGAGGGTCTCGCGTTGGGTTGACCATCTGACCGGGGCACATGCTGCATAGCACACCGGGATCCAGGGTCAAGTAAACAGAGTACAGATCCTTCATGTATCGTTCAGTTTAGTTTTAGTTTTAAGAAGAGGATAAAATTTCATTAAACAGAAATTTCAAAATTTATAATGAATTTTTAAATGCTTAAGATTCAAGAAGAAAAATTTTAAAAACACACAATTCGAAATCTGACGTCCACTTCCCGATGGTGGAAAGAGAATTTGAGATAATTATATTAGGTAATGACTAATCGCGCTTTTAAGTTTTTCCATAGGTAAACATGGGAGTTTCAATGAAGCGGATCCTTAAGGTCGTTCTCGAATCCAAAAGGGCAGCTTTATGGCACATTTTTCAATTCATTTTTGTTGGGAAACGTATGAAATTAGCAGGTGTTGTTGTAATCGAAAGACGTTTTCCATTTTTTGGTAAATGCAAAAGACCTTTCGGTAAATACTGTCACAGTTTATGTTTTGAACAGAATTTCCGGACGAAAGAAGAAAAACCAACCAGTGAAAGGAGAAAAACACGTCGTCGCGTGAATCAAATCGTTTATAACTCGATAAGTACTTTATTTTCTTTTAAAGAAAGGAAAACTCATTTCGATTCCAAATCGCTTCAATACTCAGGCCTGCCAATTTTGTGCCTTTACATTTAAAAATGAATTAGAAAATGTATCAGGAAGTTTCACATTTGTTGAACAGGTAACTTGAGAATCGCCTTAAGCACTCCAAATATATGCCAGAAAGTTTCCATTTCCCTGAATATTAGAGTAGATACCAAAAATAAAGAATATAAAGGGAATAATAATATAAAGAATATAAATACCAACACATTTCTTCTTGTAAAGATAGAATAAAATAAAAATCAATGTTGGCTATAGGGTCACTATAGTCATACGGTTGCCATATTTTTTTTTTTTTTTTTCTGAAAAAAGGGAAGATTTTTATTGATACTAGTTAGTTTTCGTTTTATTGCATTGCCGGCATTTTCCACATATCCTACTAAACTACATCGACAGAACAAATACTTCTTTCGGAAATTTTTCATAAAATAGTTCATTGATTAATTGTTATAATTATTATTTTCCAACTGTATTTGCATTACATTATTCTCTTTATTTTTTACGGTCATATTTCCTATTATGAATCGAAAATTAACTGTAGCAATAGAAATAAATTTAAATATCATAAAATTCAGTAATGGCCAAGAAAATTTTAGAAATGCGCATCCTAAAAATAATGAAAAATGTTTGTATTTAGAATCAAAATAAGGTATGCATACATTAAGATAAGTATAATAAATTAAAAAATTCTTAATGTAAAGCTGTTTTTAGTTTATAATAATGTCGAGTTTAGATAACGAGGCAATAAAATAAATATTAGTCTTAATTCCGTCGTCACATCCATGAAATACCGTGCAACTGTGGCCCAAAAATGGTGTCTTCAATTTTGTAATAAAAAAGGGAAACTTTTAAAGCAAATTGAAAATGCAAACTAAGAAAATATTTAAATATTAAAAGTCAGATATACTGGGGAACGGACAAAAAATAGTCATACGGAACGGTTTAAACGTATAATGTACAATAAGCCTGAAAATTTGCAACTTATGAGGAAAACATACAAGCTGGCAACCCTATAGTTGACAGCTTCCACCAATGACACTTTTCCATTTTTCTTTCAGACCCACTGTCACAAACTTATTCTTTCCTAAACTTATCTGATCAATTTACTCGTTTCCTGGTCATTCCTAACTTGAAAAGTTACCAAATAAGAAGAACATTCATTCTATTTTTTTCCCTGATATCGCACTATTTTATATAATTTTTTTTAGTGCATTTTTAATGAGAAAATTATATTTTCCGGAGAATTTTTTAATATTTTATAATGTAGAACAATATGGGTCCCATCAGTATTTCTGTAAACTCCATGTCCATGATATAAAAATATATATTATGTTTGGTTTAAGTAAATATGTTTATTATTAGTTAGATAAGTGCAATTTTAAATAAAGATTTTGAAAAATCCAACTTGGGTTATTTTAGTGCTTTTTCAAGTGGGTTTTGGGGATTGAGCAAATTCAAGCCAACCCTGGCATTTAAAGACAGCATTTTTCTTTGAACAATTGATATTTGCAATTGAAAAAAAATCAAAAATATTTTTGCTTTCTCTTATAAAATCTTATTGTTAATATTAGACTCAAACACAAGTTTTACATTTTTTTCTTCTTTTTTTTTCTTTTTTTTTTAATTGAAAAAAAAAATAGATTCTAAATTATAGTTTTTATGAACACTTAATTAATAATGACAAACAGTCTGTTCTGTCTTACATGAAATTTCCAGACTATCGCGTCGCTTACGTGAAGGACAGCACGTTAAGGAATCCGGTCAAAGTGAAATCGCTTGTTTTTATTCAGCCGGAGGCAGTTCTATCTAAAGATTTGTCTAGGCACTGACATAACTTTATCCTCTTGAACTCTCAGTTCATGTTTGATCTTATATTTCACTATCTGTCTGTGGCAAGTCAGTGTCAGTAGCATAGTGATTTCCCATCATCCAAAGTTTTGTTTTACAGTCTTATTTATGCAGCTGCATTAAGATAGCTTGTTCGTTTTACAATCTTTCTTTGAAGCAACGTAGACGATTTAATTTTGTCATCATCAGGATTCATGCAATATAAAACTAAAAATCTAAAGACAGCTTCCTGTGTTAAGTTTAGGCAATGAAAAATTTTGAACGAATTTTTACTATCGAAAAAATACTGACATTTAAGGCATCGTTTTTCATCAATACATTTTCATTAATTCTGAAACTGGTGCTGTTTGTATTTCACCCTTTCAGGAGCAGAAAAATTCTGTCCGTAAAATGATGAAATAATTCACTAACACTAGAATTTTCAAACGAATTTCTTAGAAAATAAAAACCTGCTCTTTTGCGCTTAAATTATAAAATCAAACTTTTATTAAAATATTCTTGTCCACTTGTCAGTTTTGAAATTAAAGGTAGGTGGTCATGCCGTGTGACCACCGCCCTTCAAAGGGATAAGGAACACTTAAAGAGAAATTTTGAATTAACATGTATATGATAAATTTGAAACAAATATTCCATGGTATCCGTACTTGCTTTATCGTATATTAATGTTAAAAATGTATGGTTGCTAACAGAATTTTAATAACATTAGAACCTCGGTAGCAAGAAAGAAAAAAAGTCCTTCCGGCCAGTGCCGGGAGGAAGAGGTAGCTTTCATATTCCTTATTTTAAAAAAGCCAACTTATATTATTCAAACACACGAAACTCAAATTAGTGGAAACCAAATATAGGAGATTCAATACTAATTTTTATCAATACTAAATCATTATGAATGAGAATTTCGTGAAATTAGTCAGCTTTATCCAAGCTGCTTTTATTTAAAGTAACTTATATTTGGCTGCCAAATTCGGCGATTTCTTAAAGTGCCTGCCATTTTAAGACAACATGGTGGATGAGGCTAGCCAGTGAACTTGGTCGAGACCTTAGTAATTGCTGTGCACATGCTCACTCACATCGGAATCGGTTGATATATATGAGTGCTGTCGCAGTCCAAAAATCAGATTTTTCAAAATGTCACCCATATTAGAAATTGAAACTGCTATATCTGAGCCATTTTTTAAGATAAAGACAAACAAAAAGTGCTCCTGAATCCTTATATCAAGGTCAAATACTTAAGAAGAAACCTCTTTAAATTTCTAATTTTTTTTTTGCACCTCACTTTAAATATAATTTTTTTTTAATTTAATGGCCGCCATTTTGAAACAAGATTTCTGATGAAGCTGGCCAGCGAACTTGGTTGAGATATTGATGTATACTATCCACATGTCTTCTTCCATCGAAATAGGCGAATACGTGTGTTATCGCGTTACAAATACAAGATCGTTTCAAAATGTTAGCCATGCTAGAAATTCAAAGTGCTATAATTCAACCATTTTTTAAAATGTAAACAAAAGAACAAATTTTCAGAAACAAAAACTTCTCCGGTATCTTTGTATCAAGGCCAAACACATAAAAAAATCTTTTTCATTTTCCAATTTTTTACCTCATTTTAAATTTTAAATTTAATTTTTTTTAAATGGCAACCCTTTTGAAACAAGATGGCGAATGAAGCTGGCCAACGAACTCGGTGGAGACATTGGTTGTATCGTGTACATATCAAAATACATCCAAATCGGTTCATAAATACGCCTGTTATCGCGTGACAAAAATCAGGTCGTTTTAAAATGTCAGCCACAATAGAAATTCAAAATGCTATAACTCAGCCATTTTTTTAGATATAGACGAAACAAAAACTGTTCTGGAATCTTTGCGTTAAGGTCAAACACATAAGAAAAAATCTTTTTCATTTTCCAATTTTTTGGTATCTCATTTTAAATTTTAAATTTTTAAAATTTCTTTAAATGGCCGCGATTTTGAAACAAGATGGCGGATAAAGCTGGCCAACGAACTCGGTCGAGTTATTTGTATGTACTATGTACACACCAAGGTACATCCAAATCGGTTAATAAATACGCCTGTTATCACGTGACAACAATCAGGACGTTTCAAAATGTCAGCCACGCTAGAAATTCAAAATGCTATAACTCAGCCATTTTTTAAGATATAGACGAAACAAAAACTGCTCTGGAATCTTTGTATAAAGGTCAAATACATAAGAAAGAAATATTTTTACATTTTCAATTTTTTGGTACTACATTTCAAATTTTAATTTTTTTTTAATTTTTAAATGGCCGCCATTTTGAAACAAAATGGCGGATGAAGCTGGCCAACGAACTCGGTCGAGAGATTGGTATGTACTATGTACACACCGAATTACATCCAAATCGGTTCATAAATACGAGAGTTACAGTGCGACAAATGTCAGATATATATATATATATATCGATTTTGAACGGAGGGTGGTTTTGGGTTCTGGGGGTCATGATCGATGAAAATATACCAAAATTTTTTGAAATCGCTTTCCTCCGAACGGCTGCAATAGCAGGGGCGGATCCAGAGAATCGTTTTTTTTTTTTTGGGGGGGGGGGGCGATACCGAGTGACATATAATCAACGTAGTCATAACTTCTGTTGCTCAAATCATTCCGTGCAGTTAATTATTAAATGAATATGAAATATTTAATGCGATTTGAAAATATTACAGACTCTCGATTATCCGACATCCGATTAACCGAAACACTAGGTTATCCAACACCCTTTTTATATAATTCCGCCCTCTCCTCAAAATATGGTTTATTGTTACTTTTTAGGTCATAAAATTAAAAACGTTATAACAGAATTTATTTATTAAATGTCTTATTTTTTCTTTTTCTTTTCACTCTTGTACTATGGTAATTATTTATCTTATTTTTTGTTCTTTTAGTTATAGTGAACAACATTAATAACACAAGCCTGCCATGATTGTGTTTTTTAACTTTTGATAATTGATTTTGGTGTATTTTTTAGCACTGAATCCGAAAATGACCTTCATTTTTAACCATCAAGTCACGATTTTCGCAAATCGCAAGTTTCAAAGTTAAAAAGTAAAAAATAGCGAAAATCTCACAAAGCAATTTGTCAAAGCCTTAACAAAAGAAAGTAAATGTTTTAAATGCATCTGCGACAAATTTTCCAGCCTTATCAGCCGCCAAAGTAAAAGAGAATACCGAGATGAACTCCATGGACAGGATTAAAAGAAAAGCGGGAAGCAGAGCATGAGCGGTTCAAAGAAACTTCCACGCATGGAATAAAATTATAAAGATTTTAAATACACAATATTTTACATGTTTAACTATAAAAATCCACGTATGAGCAAAAAAATGAATGAATTATTATGAAAAAAGTTTACGTCTATTTTATAGTAGCAGATTTTCGCAATATTTCGACTTCTTAAAAATTTGCGATTTGGGAAAAAAACTGACGTTATGGTGTGGTAAAAAATGAAGGTCATTTTGGGATTCAGCACTATAAAATACATAAGAACCAATTATAGAAAGCTGAAAAACATAACTATCACATCCATTTTTTAATATCAGATTTCTGAAAGAGGATAATTTCTGAAAAAGGATCCCCTTCAGAAATCTGAAGGGGCCTTAACATCCTTGAAAGTCAAAAATGTCATCTAAGTGGTGTGTATACCTCTTCACAGGCGCTGATCCAAGGAAGGGAGGAGATCGCCCTGATCGCCACCCACCCCTTGGATCAAAAAATATAAATTCACCGATTATCGCAAATTTCGACAAATGCTCGCCGAAAAGAATCATTTTTGTCAATCATTCGCAGGTCAAAAAATCGCGCAAAAAACGCGAATTTCGTCAAAGGAGCGAGCAAAATGCGCGAATTTCGTCAAAGGATCGCGCAAAAAGCGAATTTCGTCAAAGGACAACGGAAAAAAACGCGAAATTCGTAAAATGACCACGAAAAAAAAACGCGAATTTCGTCAAAGGATCGCAGAAAAAAACGTGAATTTCGTCAAAGGATAGCAGAAAAAAAACGTGAATTTCGCCAAAGGATCGCTAAAAACGCGAATTTCGCCAAACAATTACGCAAAAAACGCTAATTTCGAGAAATAATCGCGCAAAAAATACGAATTTCGTCAACAGATCTCGGAAAAAATGCTTATTTTGTCAAAGAATCGCGAAAAAAATACGCGAATTTCGTCAAAGGATCACTAAAAAAACGCGAATTTCGTTCAAAGGATAGTACAAAAACGCGAATTTCGTCAAACGATCGCAGAAAAAAACGCGAATTTCGTCGAAGGATCGCAGAAAAAACGCGAATTTCGTCAAAGGATTGCAGAAAAAACGCGAATTTTGTCAAAGAACCGCAGAAAAAAATGCGAATTTTGCCAAAGGATCTAAAAAATTTCGCCAAATAATTAAGGAAAGAACGCTAATTTCGCGGAAAAGGGCGCAAAAAATGCGAATTTCGTCAACATCTCGGAAAAAATGCGAATTTCGTCAAAGAATTGCGAAAAAATGCGCGAATTTCGCAAAGGGCAGCGAAAAAAACGCACAATTAGCACCAGGGGGAGATTCTCCTAGGCGCGCATCCATGGCGGTTTCAATCGGGGCGTTCGCCCCCCCCCCTCCCAAGATATAAATCCAACGCTTTTAACGGCAGTTTTCGCGGAATAGACATACAAGCAAACGAAACCAAACACTTTCCGGGTGTCAATGGTAAACCTCACTGAGGTTTCGTCAATTAGTGAACAAAATAGGATTATGTCTTGTCAAAAGGCATATGGCGCCATAATTTTTGACACTATGGGTTGATGTGGGGATGATGCCACTTCGTGTACATTTTGTTGAATCTCTATAACAGAAATTGACAACGTTATGCGGATCCGTTTAAAGTGTTGAAACTTTTCCTTCTTTCAAAGAAGCTGCAATTCTAATTTCTGTATAACGATATTTTTGAGGAGTTCTTTATTGATTGAGAAAAGAATAGGAATCATAGCAATTTCCAAAGAAAGAAAGCAACAAGAAAAGAAAGGTCCTTTGAAAAATGCAATCATCTTAATGTTTTCTGAAGAAAGCCACTAATGTGTAAAAAATGTCCTGTTATTGCCACCCACATTGGTAAATTTCAAGGGGTATTTGATGAATGAACAAAAAAGGATTATGTCCTAATCCTAGTCAGTTAAAAGCTAAAATGTTTATGGTATGTTGATTTCTTAAAAACCGACTTGGTAAATTTCTTCTTCCCTTCTTTGCCCCGATCGAACCCCCCCCACCCCCTCCCGTGGATGCGCGCTTAGGGAATCTCCTCCCGGTTCTAATTGGCGAAATTCGCGTATTTTTTTCGCGATTCTTTGAGGAAATTCGTATTTTTTCAGAGGTCTGTTGACGAAATTAGCGTTTTTTTGCGCGATTCTTTCGCGAAATTAGCGTTTTTTCCTCAATTTTTTGGTGAAATTTGCGTTTTTTCAGCAATCCTTTGACGAAATTCTCGTTTTTATCTGCGATCCTTTGACGAAATTTGCGTTCCTTTGTGGTCCTTTGACGAAATACGCGACTTTTTAACGAAATTGCGCGTTTTTTCGCGATTCTTTGACGAAATTTCGCGTTTTTTCGCGATCCTTTGTCGAAATTCGCGTTTTTTCGCGATCCTTTCACGAAATTGGGGTTTTTTGCGCGAACCGTTGACGAAATTCGCGTTCCTTTTGCGATCCTTTAACTTGCGAACGATTGACGAAATTGATTTTTTTTCAGCGATCATTTTTCGAAATTCGCGATAATCGGTGGATTTATATTATTTTGGGGGGGGGGCGATCGCCCCGATCGCCCCCCCCCCCCCCGTGGATCCGCGCCTGTGCAATAGGTAGCTTTTTGTAATGAAAGCTACCTAAAAATGCGAGACTAGGTACATACATCACAAATCTGCAGCTCGTGTCTAGAACAATAGTTATTTATTAGTTCAATCATGAAAAAAATACAGATTTAAAGAAAACAAGACTTTTTTTTTCATTTGATAAAACTGGACCATTTTACAGTTCAAGTGCAATTGTAAAAGAAAAGGAGGATTCCCCACACTACCATCAGAGATCAACTTTTCAGGTACATTTATTTGCTTATTTTATGCGTTTAAAGTTGAGTATTTGCTGTCTGATGACATTTGTACGCAATTTAGAATATTATTAACTTTTGAATTAATTTAATTTTGTCAAAGAAAGTAAGACGTTTGTTTCATTTTATAAAACTGGATAATTTTACAGTTCATGTGCAATTGTGAATGGAAAGAAGGACGCCCGAAACTACCACCAGAGACCGACATTTTAGCCTCCTCTCCCTCCCCCCCCCCCCACACACACTAACATTTATTTACCGTACGAGTAGTATTTTATGCATTTAAAGTTGAGTATTTGCGGTTTAACGACATTTGTACGCAATTTAGAATATAAATAATCTTTAAATTAATTTAAAATTTTATTAAATCTACTGTGTTTGAAAATAAACATTCTATCTTAATTTAGTGAGGACTTTATACTTTTAAGGGAACTAAATTGATTTGGAAGCATCCGTATTTACGGGCCGAAGGTCTGGACTTTATGATCCTGGCTGAACTCTGGCTCTACCACACCGCACTAATTCTGCCACAAATCTTCATATAAAAATAACACTGGTGTCAACCGATTGGTAATAGCGTCTATTACGAAATTTTATGCATTGATTAGGGTGTGAAGGGTCTATAGGGGAGACTAGGGACGGTTGACCATAGGGGTGGCTTGACCCATCCATAAATTTTCATATTTAAAAGAATTTCAGAGTTTTATCAATAGGTGTCAACCAAAGCTACTGGAATGTTCAAACAACAGTCTTTGTTTCATACAGATAATCGAAATAAGTGTGGCAAAAAACAATTGTGAGACATTTTCAACCTAAAAGTTGTGTTTTTTCAGATGAAATATATCATACAAATTTAAGTAAGTAGATTTTAAGTAATGCAGAAGTATCGAGCTTTCATTCCAGGCATAAAGATTGTACAATAAGTTAGGCTTAACATAACAATGAGCTATTCTATAGAAAAGGGCTATGTGGGAAGGCCTGACCCCGTCAATGTGAGGGAGGGTCAACCAGATGCTCAAGGATCCCTTAATTAAGTGGTTTTAGAAACCTTTTTATTATACACTGTGCATAATGAAAGGTCAATGGTTATATATAAAAAAGAATGTAAATTTATTCTGTAAAGCTACAGTAAAATAGGGTGATGAAAAAGAAAATGTTTAAAACGGATTAAAGAAAGATGTTAAAAATTCCTATAGTATCAACTGCAAGAAAAAATTTAATGAAATATGAATGGAAAAGTTGATAGGAACTTTTTTCCATTTGAATATTACTTACAATAGATAGCTAGAAACAGTGGAAAAAACTAGAAAGATCAGAAAGTATGAAAGCAGCTGTCTTAACAATTTCAGGAGCAGTTGTATGTTTATGAAACCTCTTAATTTTAATTCCCAAACGCCACAATGCCACCAGAATTTTGCTAAAATCTTTTCCATCAAACATGTATGTGAAATATAGCCTTTTTCTTATTTCCAAATAAATTTATTCGTAAATTCCGGTGTGAATCATTTATTTCAACATTTTAGTACTGAAAGTATCTTGCCCCTGTAAGGGTTAAAATATATTAATGATAAGTTAATTACTCATGCGGCTGCAAAAGAACATAGTATTGATAGAAAAACTTTAGGAAGGTATGTAGACAAATTTCACCAGAATGAATATAGAGAGATGAAGCCAAACTATGTGACAACTGGAGTTGTCAGGTCGAGTATCACAAAAAGTAGGACAAGGAGACAAAAAAAAAAAAAAAAAAAAAAAAAAAAAAAAAAAAAAAAAACGGGACAGTGGCTCCTAAATTCGGACATAATAATACAGGAAACCTTATGAAAACGGAACCTGTCTGTAACGGAATACTGTCTTAAATGTTAAAATTTCATTTTTTCTGCCGTACAATTAATTATACCTGCTCAGACAAAATCCGGTTTAAAACAAGTTTTTTCTCCACTGACTTGCGATTGCGTCTAAACAGGTTTGTTTAAGCACCATATTTTCTAAAAGCTATTTCTATATATTAATTAAAACATGTAGCATAAAGCTATTTTGCTTTTTTTAACTAATTTTATTTCTCTTCACAAATATTTCAATATAAAATAAAGTGGGTCAAAGCTCCCATATAGTGGGTCAACCCTCCCGTATCTGGGGAGCTTTGACCCATTATTTTCTCATGATTAAATTCAATCATTTTTCAAATTTCTTATATATTACACTTATGTAGCAATTTTATTTTAATAACTGATTGTATAAAGAATAAAATGATATATAAAACTTTACTCTACGTACAATATTTGAAAAATAAAAAATCATTTGGTAAAAAGCGGGTCAAACCTCCCTAGTCTCCCCTTTCCCCTATATTAAAAACTGAACCAACCTTCTTTTCTTAAGTGGTAATACACACTTCTGACAGTACGAGGTCTGTCTGATAAGTATCCGACTTTCATTTTTTCCCGCGCACAATCGTGATTCTAAGGCGACAGCTTAATGCGCATGCTTGAATTTTTTCCACGAATTCCAGTATCCAGTGAGCTAGTCCTTACCTGCTAGCCGCCGAATGAGGTACTGTCTCACGTGTTCCTCGGATTTTGATTTCTCTGAAGATGGCCGAAAGGGTTGAATAAAGGTACTGCATTAAATTTTGTCAAAGCTTGGTGATTCTCAAAGCGAAACAATTCGTAAGATTCATCAGGTGTCGTAAGATTCACCAATGATCCAGCTCATTCATCGCACCTGATTCAGACTTTCTTGGTAAAACATGGAATTTCAGTCGTTCTTTAACTTCCCTACTTTTCATAGATGGCTCCTTGCGACTTCTCGTTGTTGCCGAAATTGAAGGCGCCATTGAAAGGATCCCGTTTTGAGAGTAGAGATGAGATATGCAGAATGCGACGGCAAAGTTGAACACCATTCCAAAAAAAAAAAAAAAAAAAAAACTTTTCAGAAGTACTTTCGGCAGTGGAATGAACGGTGGGCTAAATGTGAGGAGACGCAAGGGGCCTTACCTTAAAGAGGATTAGGGTACCAATCCCGTCAGGTGACTTAAATATTTTTTTTTCGGACAAAGGTCGGATACTTCCCAGACAGGCCACGTATATTAGAATTCCCTGAATCAAATGAGCTTAATAAACATATAGTTTATGCATTTTTTCTTAAATCTTCACAGCGTTAGAAGAGGACAAAGTTTAAGAACGATAATGTTAAATTCATATGACAAACTATTTTTTCTTAAAGATCATCCAATTGAAATGTTTCTATTTTAATGCGATATAATGAATGCACCCAAACATAATCTGGAGATTTTTTTTTTTATAAAAACATACTTTCAATTATAATAAGGTTGAAAGGACTCCATTTGACTTTCCGAACACTTTATAGAAATATACTTTGTATTCAGATACTATGTAATCCAAAAATAATTGAAAAAATATATAAAGCAGCATATGCAATTTATTCAACTAAAATACTTTAGTTATACAGCTAATCTTCTGTAATCGAATTCATGACCAAAGTTGCCGGTTGCACATAAGCAAACCTGGCAAAAAACGATTTCATATATATGAGAATTACAACCCTTTCTTCGCGAAAAAGGACGATTTTAGTCAATTTTAGCACACCTTGCAAAAGTATTTAGTTTGATTTTTTAAATGTCTATTTAATTTTTAAATGTCTTATTTAATAATATCTTTTTATTTTTTCTTTCTGCTACAACAAAATTAATACTGCATAAATTTTCAAATGACTTTATTTATGGCACTTTTAAAATCTTTTTTCCTCATAAAAGAAAGCAAAATTATTTTAATGTGAGCAAATATATATATATATATACTAGGGAGCTCTGCCCCCTGGAAACTACGCTCGCCAAGCCCCGTTCAGACACCGCAGTATCTAAAAGCACGCTAATTTGGTCGGTATTAAAAAGATCAGAGAAGATTGTATTATAAGGAAAAAACCTATAGCGATCTCCCTGTAAACGGGTTTCCATTCAATTCCCTTTGATTGCGAAAATTTAAATCAGTTGCTGTAAAGACATCCAATGGTTGTTTTCGTGTTTGATTAAAGAAGACTAGTTAAACATTTGAAAGGAAACTAAAATAGAATGAATTAAGTAAACAGAGTCTTTGCCTCCCGGTATTTTTTAACAGCGTTATAAAACGATTGACATAATACAATTTACTACAATTTACTGCTTTAAACCCTTCAAGGGCGGTGGTTCATTTTTGGACCACTTAATTTAAATCTTAAATGCCACATTGGCACCAGAATATTGGAATGAAAATTTTCCTTTTATTAAGCAAGTAAACAAAAGCTTTTTCGTATTTCGAAATTTGTTTGTAAATTCTGGTGCCATTCACTGATTTCAACATTTTACGAATAGAAGTGCCTTGCCCCTGAAAGGGTTAAGCGCATATTAATGTATTTATTCAATTCCTGCTATTAGTTCACACTCTCCCTATATTAATTTATATATATATTTATTTATATATTTATATATCTTGTTCAAATTTTGAATCGTTAATAAAATACCCATTATTCATCCTATCAAGTTGAAATAAATTTTTTTAAACTTGTACTGGATGACAATTGATGTTAATACAGTTTTTTCAAATGTTAATTAATTAATTAAATTTTAAATAATTAATTTTAGTTTTGCATGGGAAACAAAATGGCGGCCATTGGTTATTGAAGATCAATGAAAGTATTTTCAATAAGGGGTTACCATAGGGGAGACCTTGTTCTGTCGCCAAATTTGGCGGCCAAAATGAGTCGCCAAAAGTGACGCCAACTGGGCGATATCTCTAATATTTCGCCAAATTCCCATAGACTTCCATTGTAAATCTACTTGCTTATAGAAAATCAACAAATTGAGACATTTTAATGCAACAAAAACTAATATTAGCTTAAGGGATTATATTAAATTTTTCTTTGATGACCTAAGTAGGAATTGACTTTAAAAACAAAATTTTTATATTACTTGTTATTATAAAGTTTCCTTTACCTTTTTATATTCACGTGTAAATACAATTTTCAATATTTTCCTGCTTTTAACACTTACTCATTTAATACTAATTTTAAAGGGGTTTTTTCTGTTTTTAATAGTCACGTGTAAATAAATTTTTAATCGTTAGGAAATATATTATTCTTTGCGCTGTTTTTCGAATTGAAAACAATCTCTATAATAATAGCCTAAGTTATTGGACTATTATCAACAGTTCCGGGAGGATCCCTTCGCTTTTTATATTCCAGGCGGCCATTTTGGTACTTTAATGTTAGTCAGCCATAGGTGATAAGTCGCCAAATATTATTCTATCGCCATAATTTCACTTATATTATAATAGTCCAAGTCATGTAACTGCCACAAACAATTACAACCCTTCGCTTTTCATAAGAAAGATTTCCATTTTGAAATTTTGATTAAAGAATCAAACTTATTTTTTCGAATAAAACTACATAAAAGTTGCCATGGTCGCAAAGAATTCTTGGTACTTTTATGTTAGCTGGGTGCAAATCTCGCCAGTAGCTTTTTTTTTAAACTCGCCAGTTAGCATTTTTTTATTCTTCGAGCGGTAAATTAAAACGGTACATACTTGGTTATCCCATCGACCAAAAATCTATCGCCGGACTATAAGATTAAATGCCAATAATGGCTTATCGTAAATGTCACATTCACTTGACATTAAACACATTACACGTGTTTATTACGTCATCAAGTGTTTTTTAATTCGACGTTTTATTTGTATTTTTATTAATCTTTTACTAATTTATTAGCTCTTTCGTTATTTAAAATAAAAATTGCGTCAATTTGTATAATTTGGTGAGTGGTTTGGCGCTTTATATAATGTGGTGAAATTAGTCGGCAGAATAACTAAGTAGTACCATTAAAACATTGCTTTGAATTTTAAATTAAATGTCAGGATTTGTTGCATTATTTAATCGGGTTTGGCGTGATTTTTTTACGACAATTTGGCGAAAACCTCGTTTTCGAATACCAGTTACATATGTATTTTTAAATTATTTTCTATTATTTTTAAAATGAAATAACAATAAATAAAAAAAAAATATTTAAAAACTATAGAACAAAACAATTTATAACATTTTTTTATATATATATAAAGAAAATAAACGTAAATAATTTATTAATAAATGAGCAACAATAGCCGGGTTACCATATCAGGCAAAATAACGCCATTTTGGCGCTATTTAGTTATCCCGGTGCGTATATGACATCTGCGCCTAATATTTTTCTTTTCGTTTCGTTTAAAAAAAAGAAAGAAGTGAAAGCCATTAATTTTAACCTTTTTAGTTTTAAATGAAAGTTTTGTATTAAATAAAATAATGAAAAAAATAAAAACATTGTTCTTAGCATACATTTAAGCGACGCCAAACTGGTCGCCCAATTAGTTTAAAATAATAACCTTTACTAAAATATGTAAAAAAATATCTGTTATGATTAAAATTTGAGTTGCCATCTTAGAAAAACGTATTTAAAATTAGAAAAAAAATTAATATTTCAAAAACTATTTCGAATTTAAAAATTTTAATACCAGTTTTGAGATCTGCGGATCAATACCGATTTTTGGTGTTAATTTCATCGCCAAGTATTCCATATTTTAGGAGAAATCGCCGCGAAACATAATCAGTTGTTTAATCAGTCGTTTCATAGAATCGTTTCATAAATTCGTTACATTTCAGTCGTTTCATATATCCGTTTCATAAATTCGTTTCATTAGGATTTTATATATATAGGGTAGATATATACATAAGCTTCTAGTGAAAGAAAGCAACTTTTCAACCAAGGACTTTTTTCAACCCAGAGCAAGATAGGGTACTTCTTCAAACGATTTCATTGTTGTTCTGTAAATAAATATTTTTGTTTTGTTACTTAACTTTGCTTTTATTAACATTTCTGCATCATGTGAACTTTAATTTTTAGGTGCAGGTATATAGTGATTTCTTGTTAATGTCAAAATTAGCGAACATGGTTGTTTTCACTGGCTAGTAGTTTATAAGTAGGGGTTCTTTAAATTCACTCAACACGTGTTATTTTTGAACTATTTTATTAATTTATATCGGAATTTTGCGTATTTCTAGCCATTCTCATTAACCCCTGCCAGAGCTCGCGATCGCGTAATATTAATTTTTATTTTATTATTTACTGTATCCTATACAACGAAGTCAAAGAAGTCGGTCTGGATGTTTTGGAAGGTTTTCTGGATACGTACCCGATTATTTTTAACTTGGGCTTGCACAGATCCTTCCAACAGAGATCATAATTGATGAGGATTTTTAGTGATTTTTTTATGAATTTCACCTATTTTTGTGATTCCCACGCAACGAGGTTACTGCAACCATTGTTTTATTTTTCTTTTTCGTTGTTTTCATGGGAGTGAAGCGCACATGTAGGTGTTTTAGAGATCGTGGGATTGCCAAATTTTGCGCATTTTTTCTGATTCCTATACAACAAGATCGTTGTATCCAGTGATTTTTTTTTTTATATGTTAATGTTTTGTTTTCATGGACGTAAATCCACATAGATACATTTTAGTGATCGCGGAAATACCGAATTCAATGCATGTTTTGTGATTCCTAAGGAAGGAGGTTGTTGCTTCTAGTGATTTTTGTTTTATTTTGTTAGTATTATTATTATTTTCATCCATTATTTACAACCTTATTCAATAATATTCCTTGTCTTTGCACTCGTTTCTTTTGAAACACATAAGAATAATTTAAAATACACATACTATGCATTTAAAATTTATCATACGTACCATTAAGAATACCATTAAAAGTACCATAATAGGCCCATACATATCTTATAATACCAATTAAAATTTTTATAACTTAAGCAGCGACCTAACTTTCTTTTGTTGAAAACAAGGTCTTGTTTTCACTCTTTTGCTAGACGCTTGTACAAAAATTAGAAAAAAAGATTTTACTAAATTAAGTGACGTTCTGGTGAAATATAGTTGTTGTATGGACATAAGATAAACATGAAGAATAAAAATAATTTAATTAGGCTATAAGAGAAAATATTTACCAGTTATCACCACAGAATTATCGAAAAACAGTTGAAAAAAATCCCTGCCGGCCCGGCCTTCAGGCGGAGGTAGATTTCGAAGTTAAGTATATTAATTGCACCAACAAAAACTAAATCATGATTAGATATAAATCCGCTTTAACAGTTTTATCTGGCCGCTTTTGACGAGTTTTTATTTCATTTTTATATAATAGCTGGTTTTATCAGAATCATGTTAAGGCGATATTAAAAAAAAAAAAAAAAAAAAATACTTTTCCATGCTCAACAACTCGAAATTTTCTGGCCCATTTTCAGATTAATTTTTAATAGAAAAAATACGAAACTTGCTGACGTGATTTTTGAAAAGATTTATAAGCGACACGAGTTTTTATTTTTTTTCAATTAGTTGAAACTTGATTAATAATTAATTATTTTCTCAGTAGGGCAATATTTTTCGTTTCTAACACAATCGCTTCGGGAAATTCTGTTCAAAATGCCCACTTTGACATCATTTTTTGAAATATATTCTGCCTCTATCAAAAAATCGATCATTATGGTACATTAAATAGTTTCTGAAGAAAAGAATCTATCAATTGGACGCGTTTGAGAGCAAAAATGAATTTAAAAATGAGTCGGAAAAATAGCAGTTTGGATTTGAATACACCCTTAATAAGATGATTTTTTTCTTCAACCGCTATGTATTTTTAATTTGTTTTTGCTGTAAGAATTGGTCCTATCAAAAACTTGTCTATATAAATGTTGAAGACAATATTAAGAAGATATATCATAAATTCATGGGGATTTTATATCTTGTGAATTGAAGGAGTTATGGAAATTTTTCTTCTTCACCCCCCTTTTTTTGTTTTCGTTTTGAATTTTTTTTTTTTTTTTGGTACGAATTGGTCCTATCAAAAACTTGTGAATATAAAAGTTATAGATAATATTAAGGAGATGTATAATAAAATTAATTGGATTTGATATCTTGAGAATTGACGAAGTTATAAATTTTTTTCTTCCAAAAACCCTATTTTTGCGCCCCTTGAGCCCATTTTTAATTTTATCAAAAATCTGTGATACATAAATTTTTGGTCTTATTTTTAGAAGTAATAAAAACTTTAAACTGATTTGATAAGTACAAAAATTAAGAAGTTATGGGGTTTTTTCGGTTTTCACAAAACCCCTCCTATTTCCATCCCCTTGGTCCGATTTTGCCCATTAACGAACTTGACCGAGATTTTATCCCCCTTGATTTTATGTATCAGTTTGGAAGAGATTTGTGCAGAATTGTGGAAGTTATCGTGTCCAGAAGAAAGTGATATATATATATATATATATATATATATATAACTATTTAAATTCTTAGTTTAGTTTAAATAAGTTAGCTAATAGAATATATTGTATGACTTTAAATTTTATTAACAATAGTTTTTAAATACATTGTGTGGTTTATATTAGGTCTATAATTCTCTATATATAAGGATATGTTTGGTTTTGCTGTTTAAACAGTTATTTACATTCAAATGCTTACAAATATTTATCTTGCGACAGTTGTTTAATAAAAGTAATACTAGATGGCAGCACCAAATTTGTCTCTTTAAGATAGCTCTAAATTTTAATTTTTCTAGCTCCATTTCAGTTATAATTTAATACACCAGGGGGTATTTTTAGCTAAATTTTGACGATATTGTTAAACAGTTATTAATTAATTTAATAGTGCATTTTAAATAATGTAATTACTATCTATTTATTTTATATTAGATTAAAAATGTTTAACAAGGTATTTCAAATTTTATTTCAAAATGTATTAACTGCATCCTTTGGTATCATTTACTGTTATTTCTTAACTGTTTTATTCACCTTAATCTTTATGATATTCTGGTAGCCATGTGCGCGTGGATTTTTGTAAAATACTGAAATATTAATCGGTATGGTGTTTATTATTTATATTTTATATCCTATAAATATTTAAATACGTTTTATTGATTCTTCCATTTCATATTATTTGTTTCTATTCTGCTTTCATTTTTAATCAATTCACTTGATTTTAATGGTTGTTTGGGCACAGGGGAAAATAATTTTTAGCTTTAGCTTATTTTTCCCACAGAAAACAACCATTTTGCTTATATCATTGAATTCTGTGCCCTTGATAACGTAATTCAGTGTATAAGCTTTTCAATTTTTGTCGGTGCCCACTTTTTTCTTTTTCTTCCATAATAATTATAATAATTTTTTTTTTATATACTTACAGCTTTAATTCATAATAATTGACGGTGGTAGGTTATGGTTAATTAATGGTTATATATATATATATATATATATATATATATATATATATATATATATACACTGCTCAAAACAATTAAAGGATATTGCAGTTTTAGGTGGATTTTGTATCTGGTAAACTGTTTAGCTGATTGATACATGGTCGACAGACATAGTACGTTATATGAGAATAAATTACACATGTTTGGCAGAAAAAAATGCATTTTATTGCGCATTTGTGTACTAAAGAAAAAAAACACAATTTGTGCATATGAGAAAAAAAGAATAAGAAAAGATGTTTTCTTCAAAGAAAATCATTTTCAGTAGGGGGTATGGTTTCCACGGGCGGCCAGCAACGTTGAACACCTTTGAGGCATGGACTCAATGAGGCTATTAATGACGAGTTGGGGTATTCTTCCCCACTCTTCCAGAAGAGCTCTTTCCAGTTCTTGGAGAGTTTGTGGGGGTTGTTGGCGGGCAGAAACTCGTCTTCCTAGAGCGTCCCAAACGTGCTCGATTGGATTCATGTCTGGAGAACACGCTGGCCATTCCATTCGAACGATTCCTTCCTCGAAAAGGAAATCCTCCACCAGGTTTGCACGATGTGGCCTGCAGTTATCGTCCATTAAAATGAAGTTATCTCCGATTGCTGCAGCGTAAGGGACTACAATAGGTCTGAGGATCTCATCCCTATATCGGCGACCAGTCAGAGCTCCATCTCGAATGATGTAGAGGTCAGTGCGCCCGTCAATGGAGATGCCACCATACACCAACACTCCTCCACCGCCAAATCTGACACTTTCGTGCACGAACGCAGGATTATTCCTACTGCCACGGTCCCTCCAGATGAAAATACGCCTATTATCCGGATGCACAGAAAAACGGGACTCGTCAGAAAACAGAATATTGCTCCATTCATTTCTCCTCCAGTTGACATGCTCGGTTGCCCACTCCCTGCGGTCGCGACGATGCCTTGATGTTAATCTAACACATACCATCGGTCGGCGAGCATACAGACCTACAGCATGGAGCCAGTTTCGGACAGTCTGAGTTGATATCGTGGTGCCTGTAGCCGAGCGAATGTGTTGTTGGAGAAGAGTAGCGTTCATGGTTCGGTGTCTCCGAGCTGTTAACGCTAAATACCGATCTTCATTGGGCGTTGTTGCCCGTCTACGACCTTGCCCTGGTCTTCGGCCTGCACATCCACTCTCCAAAAAACGGTTCCAGATCCTGGAAATGACACCTTGTGACACTCCAATGGCTTGCGCTACTTCGGCTTGAGTTTGGCCCCCTTCTAACCTATCAACAATTTTTAAAGCTTCTGAATCTGTCAAATGACTTCGCTGAGACATCGTACTCATCGAAACAAAGCAATCACTGAATGCCGATCATCCTTGTCTTCATTCTCTTTTATCCAGTTGAAAGTCAAATTTCATTCGCTGCCGCTGAAGCGACGTTTATGACGTCGAACTCAAAATTTGCATACTCCACAGTTTGAAAACCAGAAAAATTTGCATTTGTGATTCTCTTCTTCTATTTTCGGCAAAAAAAATTTCGTTTATATCTTTATTTTATATAAAACTTCAAATATCCTTTAATTGTTTTGAGCAGTGTATATATATATATGGATAGATACATTTTTTTACTGAGGGTGGTTTTGGGTTCTAGGGGTCATGATCGGTGTAGATCTGCAAAAATTTTTCAGAAATTCCAACATAGGAACAACGCCAATAGTTAGTATTTCATACGAAATCTACCTAAAAAGGTTTGGATACAAACCAGTGGCCTATTTCTTCGAAAATGTACAGTAAAACCTCTATTTACCAGACATTTTTTTCCGATCTCTAAGGCCCATATATTTGAACATTTTTACCTCTGAATAGCGGACCAATTCCGTTCTCCGGAGGTGATCATTTTTCGACGATTTTATTTTATGTATCTCTTACGACAATGGCTTGTAATATATTCCAGCTTAATATAAAGCATAGTTTGGGCACTATCATGTTCACTCACACTCATACATATATATAGCTACAGCATTAAAAAACTACCAAAAGAAGAGCTCTGAGTAGCTAAAAATGGGAGGAAAATCTAATATAACGCATGCATACATACGTACGTATGGAATAGGTTCAAAAGTAGAGAAAAATGATTCAGGAAACTTCAAGATGTAAATATATACCAATATTTCCTTAATCGAATTATTATCATGATTACAATGCTTTCCTTACACTATTTGTGCAAGGAAAGTAAAAATATCGATAGGTTCATATTAAAAAAACATATGAATTAGATCTATATTTTTGCATAAAAAGAATAATCATTATCAACAACATGGATATTTACTTTTATAGCTTATTCTTATTGATATAGAAGAATTTTACTTTTCGGCGATCTAATATGATAATCTTCTGTTATTTTTTGTGTCCACAGAAAAGAAAATTTCCGAAACGGGAAAAAATGTATAAAATTTAACTCTATGATGATTTAAGACAAAATGCATAAACTTATTATTTTCACCGCTAATTTGATCCAAGAAACTTCAATATAGTGTCAAAAGTGAGAAGTTACCATTAAAAAAAAGAAAGTTGTACAATATTTAATATGCAGGTGGTTTCAAACTCTAATCAACGCATAATATTGAATAGTAGACGTTGAAACCAATCGATTGATACCAGTATCATTTTTATACGATGATTTGTGTCCGAATTATTGTGGAGTGGATAACCTTTTTTTGACGACTATAAATCACGATGGTGTGTTTTTCACCGCCTTTCCATTCCTTGCTCGCTCAAGCATTTACCGCAAAAGTATTCATTTACACTATCAACTTACTCTATAAAATTTAATTTTAGATTCACAGAGGAACTTTTCATAACAAAATACATTATGAAAAAGAAAAATGAATTATTTTGCGTCGATTTTATTACAGCAAGTGTGCCAGTCTTCTAAAGAAATTTGAAATTTTATATTTGATTTCCTACTGAAAGTTTTCTCAGAGTGTATAATAATAGAAAGGTATCTGAAGATAAAAGAGGAAAGCCTGTATACATTACATAAAGCACGGACGACTGACTAAGCTAAACAAAACATGAAATTTAATATTTGAATTCCTAGTAAAAGTTTTTCATAGCTTATAATAGGAAGGGATATTGGCACCGGTAGAACGAAATCTAGGAAGAGGCAAGATTTTGGAATAGATGTACATCTTGACCATGACTAAGGTCACTTTTTAAAATGTAGGGAAAAGTAGGGTAATGACGCTCAGAAGGGTAATCCTGCTCACCCAATATCTCTAAACAGAATAGAATTTAAAATGTGCGATCGGTACCGGCAACTAGAGAACTTCGTCGTAAGTTCCCAGTAAGGATATAGTGATCGTCGGAAGGAAAGTATTTTAATGTCCTCACATTATTAGTTTGCAGTTGTTTTATTATAAAATTCTACAACATCTAACTTGAAGGTATGTGTACACTCTTATTTTCAAATATTAATTTACTCATTACATCTACAAAATATATACATTTAGCTGTACTTTCACGCTTTTATTTATTTTTATAGTGCTTTGTTACGCCAATTATAACGCATTAAAACCCAACATGGCGATAACGGGTGATGGCGCTCGCGTGGAATTCCAGAAGAAGTGTTGCCAGGGGGCAACTTTTTTAAAATTCAAATTTATTGATTAACACCACTTTTTTGAAGTGGTAAAATTCCCCTGTTTTCGCCTTAATTAATATGTCATTAAACAAGGAGAATTTTACGATTTCAAAAAAGTGGTGAAAATCAAAAAACCTAAATTTAAAAAAAGTAGCCCACTATATGTGTAACACAATGTGTGTGCAATAATATGTGTAAAGTGGTCGCAAAAAGTCTGCATTGGTGTGAACAGCCCACACAACTACATATGTGATTTTTGTCTTACTTAAATGTTGCATTCAAACTCTGAGCGCAATTACCCTACCATGTCGGGCATTACCGCTCAATCGATGGTTATTTAAATAAAACGATAAAAAAAAATTCCTTAAACTTTTATGCAAATTAGTTGATTACAAACTGTTCCTTATGCTTTGGAGTTATACTTCGTTAATAAAATATTGATTTTTTTGTCTAAATTTGACTAGCTATTCATGTTTTATCCTAAGTGAGTGCCATTGCCCTACTTTCCCCTATAATATAAACATGAAATAAGCTAAACTAAGAATTTTTGTGAGAACACCCGTGCAAAGGAATTTTTTACTACTGAAATTTTTCAAAAAGAGAGAATTAAAAAAAAAGTTTATCCATTTTTTGCCAGGTTGGGAGGGAGGGGGGGGGGGGATAACTTTAAACTCTCCGTTTAAGATTTTTTTTCAACCCACAAGGTGTCATTCATAAATTATGTCACCTAAATTTCTTGATATTTTTACCACTCCCGCCTCATATATCGCAGGTTGTCCCCACTCGAGTGAAATTCTCTCCCCTGGTGACATCACATCTTTTGCAACAGTCTATTTTATATAAAGTAAGAGCGAAAAATCATGCATCAAGCATAAATTATGAAGCATTTTCCAGTATTCCCAGAATACTTTAACAAAACTGCACCATTTAAGGGGTCTCAGGACTCTTAAAAATGGAAAATAAAAAGGATCATTTTCAACATTTAATATCTTAAAATGTATTTGATTTTAATACAGAATTTTTAGTGGGATGAAAGATATAAGTATATTCTTTCATTTCATGTATTTGAAAAATTTCAAGGTGCAGAATTGATATTTATAGGGGGCTCCAAACTGTCAGTCATTTGATGAGCAGAAAGTCGGCATAACAGATTACGCGCAGGATTACAAAATAATTTTTGCAACCAGAATGAACATTTTGGTGCCTACTTAAACTTCAGATTATAATAATTACCCTGAACCTAAATAAATTTGTATTTAAAGCATTTTTATATTTTTAATACGAAGTTGTATTTAGCTAATACAAAATTTAGAAAATTTCAACAGTATAATCACCTAAAAAATATATTTTTTTGAACAATAAAAAAGAAATTTTAGGTTCAGTTTATACAGACTAACAGGAAACATATGCTTTGAAAATTTCATAAAAAAATGTTCAGAAATTTTTAAGATATCGTGCGCTTATGACCAAAACGTCATTTGGAGAAAAATGACTTCAAAATTTCGGAAATGCCGTTTCAGCTATTGAGCAGGTATAATTCCAAAAGCCATAACTTCCGTTCTAATAGGAATTTCAAGGAAACAATTATATCAAATGTTCAGAAAAGATAGGGGTTTAACATCTAAAAAAATAAAATTTCGAAATTTTTAAAACTTTAAGCGTCCAAAGACCCCTTAATAAGGTGAAATATGATGTCTAAGCAAGGCCGGCGCAAAGTCGCGCGGTGCTATGGCAAGACACTTGGCGGAGCCCAACGTCTCCAACTCCAACATTCCATTAATAAAAATCATTTTTAAAATTGTATCTAGCATAAAATAACTTATAATATAAAGTATAAAATGTATGAACATAAAATATAATGCAAATTCTTTCAAATGTAAAGTGTGTAATTATTTTTCTTTTTTTTATAATCTCGTATCTTTTAGAAAATTTTAAATATTTATTTTTTGCGTTTACGATTATTTTCATGATCTTCACATCTTCTACATCTATACATTTCCCGGCAATTATATCAACGACCCTGCTCGTATTAAAAAATAAATAAACTCTATCAATGCAATACAGATCAAACAAAATAGCATAAATTACTTTGATTAGTCCACGTAAAACAAAACTTCAATAACCTAGGTTAGGTTAAAAGGATTTTGTCTAATCTTCTTAAAATCATCATTTTATTTTCCTGTATTCAGTTTTTGTTGCTTACTCAATAGGTATGTGGAAAGGTCACAATTTCCACTTTTAACAGTTTTAAATGATTTTAATGATTTGTAAATCCTATAGTTCAGCACTACAAATTGTACAATGCTCAAAAAGAATAAAATTTAAAAAATGGGGTATGAAAAAAATTAAACAAGTTAGAAACTGCATATCAAACGTGGCAAACGTTCGTATTGTAACTAACTTTATAAATATTTTCTACACCGCATCTTGTACTGAATGTATATTTTTAGTACACTTCATAAGTGCATATCAATTTCATTCTGTTCGAAAGGCTGTAACATTATTAAAATGCACTTGAAATATTTTTTTCCTATTGGTCGTAATGTAACAGAAAACTTTTGACTGTCCCTGTAATTGAACTATACATCCGATTTTCAAAAAATTTGAAATGACTCGACAAAATTTTGCAAAAATTATATATTTAAAATTTCATACCATTCGGTTGGGTAGTTTTTGCTCTGTTATATGCGGACGGACAGACAGACGGAAGGACCGAACGACGACTATAGGTATTACGTATTTACATAATTACGAACGCCTCTAAAACAGGATAATAGGAGATATGCGTAGATAATAGGAGATATGTAGCTAAAAAATCTTTCACAATTTACAAAGTAGAATATAAATTAGTATTTTGTTACTCAAAAATTGACATACCAGTTATACCTAAAATTTGAAATAATTTTTTTACGCTATAAAATTTTAATGTAAAAAAATCTTCAATTGTTATGAGTAGTTAAAAGTGGAAGTATTTGAAGGTAGTATTTGAAGTGGTCAATATATATATATATATATATAAATTAATCATGGCACCTTTTTATTGGATAGATAACAATAAATTAAAGGTGAAAACTATATTTCAACCTTTTTTTTTTTCATTTTTAAATATACATTAAAGAGACTTTTTTAGCTCTTATTACTTCATCTTCCCCAACCGATATAAAATACAATAAAACCGTCAATATATTGCATGCTTTTACATGAAGCTGTTTTAATTCAAAGAAAAAAATATCTAATACGCATTTTTTTATGAACTTTAATATGTTGCTTACAAATAAAGCCTGTGTAATTGTTTTATATTTTAAATGTAATGTTTCGACAAGCTAATACACCACCCCTATCACCTGTCACATTGTGTTACACTTTGCAAATCCCTCCACCTCTGCTTCCTTGAAGTATGACTTAATTAATGACTGACTCTATCCATAAAAAGAAAAACATTTTAAAAAATTTGGTTTCCATGGTAGTCCAGGCTGAAGCAACGCACCCTTTCCTCCCCCTAGATGACAATTCCCCCTTTTCTTTTTCTTTTATAGTTTAAATATTTTAAGTCACATGAGAGGGATAATATTTTAATTTTTTCCAAAATCATGAGAGAAGAACAAGTTTAGTCGATTAACCCTTTATCTACTGACGGTACTTATAAATACCATTAAAATAACTTGTTATAAAATTCATTTAATATGTCGATTAGTAATAATACAATTTAGAATGAGTTATAGATGCATTACTTTATCTTGTTCTAAAAACATTATTGGTTACACAAAACAAAAATATTTTTAAAAGGATGATTTCTATTGCCTTTCCATTTTTTCAGCTTTTTGGCGTTTAGGGAGGAGAGGGACGATTTTTCCAATTCGGAACTATTTTTATATTTCAACTGTAAAAACATCATATTTGAACATTTCCTAATTCTACAAAATACTAAGAAAAATTTTAAAATAAAATATTTGAGTGAGGTTATAAATATTGCACAAAATCCCTATAAATTCAAATTTAATTAATCCTTCTAAATCCTTCAATCCTTCTAAAATTTATTAAATGATTATGTAAATCTTCTAATGTAATTTCAAAAATTCACGAAAAATGCTTTAGAAGATAAAATTTTCATTAATTCATAATTCAGTAGATAAAGGGTTAAATTCTAAACCAGAAAGGAATCGGAAGATGAAAGAGGGAAATCCAGATATCTACATAAAGCACGGACGATTGACCAGTCTAAACAAACTATCCTATAAATAGAAACCGAGACTGCATCTCTTCGGAGAGGAATAAGTCCTGGCATCCTGACAGCGGAAGAGCAGAAAAGGTAAAATGAGAATATTTCCTGCGCCCGGGAACAAAATTAAACCGCACAAAGCATTGGAAGAGGGCCAAGGAGAAAGGATGAGTTTTGACCTTTTAAAACAATCCCTACAACACAGTGTCTGATCGCCTTACTTATTCAGAAGAAAAGATTTAAATCACACGACAAGCGCAATTATAACACATAGAAGGCTCATTCAGTGTTGAATTCAGAGGATCGTCCGGGAGGGAGGGGGGCATTCCCGCCCCGGAACATTGAAATTACCCCCCCCCCCCGGAAGGTTTGAGATTTTATGTGTTTTAATGGACAAAAGTGTAATCCCCTCCCCGGAATTCTAAAATACCCCCCTCCCCGGCGCTGCAGAAATCCCTCCAGGAGAAAAATGTCTGAATTCAACACTGGTTTCTAGTTTTCCGATTTCATCGATTTCTGGATGCTTACCATAGGAAAGTGTTCTTGTATATCCCAGAAGAGTTCTGTATCTTTGTATGCGTTAAAATTGATTAATATTACCACGTTAATATTATAATTTTTATTAGAAAGATACTTTGTCAATTTCTACTTCAAAGCAACTTTTAAAAGTTAAGCACATCTAACATTTCTCCAACTGGGGGGAGGGGGGGGGGAATCTATGAAATTAATAACAATATCCTATACTAAAGTTAGATTTTCTGTTGTCATATTTTATTCTGTTGTTATTTACGACAAAAAGTGTTGAATTCACGGGGTGGCCCGGGGAGGACATTTCCCGGTGGAAGATTTGAGAATTTGTGTTTTCAATGGCCAAAAAGTGCAATCCCCCTCCCCCCCTATCCTCCCGAACTCTATAATGTTCCCCCTGTAGCTACAGAAATCCCCCCCGGGGAAAAGTGTCTTAATTCAATACTGGGCTCATTTTAAGTCAGCCCCTTTGAACTTATTATAGATGTATCAAAATCAATTTGTAAGTATACACTGACATAAGATCGTCTGTAAATAATGTTAACTTAACGAAGGATTTTGTAAATTCCATTTAAAAAATTTCGATTTTTGTAATTTCGTTTCAACATTTAAGTTTCTTAATCAAGTCCCTCCCTGCTGATAGTGCAAACACGCGCTATATTAAATTCACACTATCGCACATTTAAAAAATTTTTCTTTGTTCTTTTATGAAAATAAATGTTTGGATCAGCAACAATACTTTTGCTGAAAACCATTTAAAAAATAAATAAATAAATTATAGTTTTGAAAGTTAGTTATAAATAAATTATATTCTTAGCTAAAAATGCGACTTGCCTGTACATGTTAAGGGATTTTAAACATTTCATAGATAAATAAAATTATTATTATTTTTTTTTTAATTTTATTCATCTTAGGAAAAAACTCATATAATTAATGTTTCCAATGATGTTTTATCAGTAACGGATTACATCAATTTTTTTTAGATTTTTGAAATATTTATGACGTATTTATCATAAAATATTAGAAAAACCCTGCCGGCCGGCCTACAGGCGGAAGTAGATTTCGAAGTTAAGTATACTAATTTCACCAATAAAAACTAAATCATGATTAGAGATTTATCCTCTTTAACAATTTTATCTGGCTGCTTTTGACGAGTTTTTATTTCATTTTTATAGAATAGCTGGTTTTATCAGAATCATGTTAAGGAGGTATTCAAAAAATTATTTTTCCATGCTCAGCAACTCGAAATTTTTTGGCACATTTTCAGACTCATTTTTAATAGAAAAAATATTAAACTTGCTGACATGATTTTTGAAGAGATTTATAAAAAACCTCTGTTTTTATTTTTCGTTCAATTAATTAAAACTTGATTTATGATCAATTATTTTCTCAGTAGGACAATATTTTTCGTTTCTAACACAATCGCTTCGGAAAATTTCTGTTCAAAATGCCCACTTTGACATCATTTTTTGAAATATATTCTGCTTCTATCAAAAAATCGATCATTACGGTACATTATATAGTTTCTGAACAAGAGAATCTACCAATTGGGTGCGTTTGAGAGCAAAAATGAATTTAAAAATGAGTCGGAAAAATAGCAGTTTGGATTTGAATACACCCTTAATAAGATGATTTTTTTCTTCGACTGCTATGTATTTTCAATTTCTTTTTACTGTAAGAATTGGTCCTATCAAAAACTTGTCGATATAAATGTTGTAGACAATATTAAGAAGATATATGATAAACTCATGGGAATTTAATATCTTGTAAATTGACGGAGTTGTGAATTTTTTCTTCTTGAACCCCCCCCCCCCTTTTTTTGTTTTCGTTTTTAATTTTTTTTTTTTTTTTTTTTTTGCGGTACGAATTGGTCCTTTCAAAAACTTGTGAATATAAAAGTTGTAGATACTATTAAGGAGATTTATAATAAAATTAATTGGATTTGATATCTTGAGAATTGACGAAGTTATGAATTTTTTTCTCCCAAAAACCCTATTTTTGCGCCCTTTGAGCCCATTTTTAATTTGATCAAAAATCTGTGATACATAAGTTTTTGGCCCTATTTTTAGAAGAAATAAAAACTTTAAACTGATTTGATATGTACAAAAATTAAGAAGTTATGGGTGTTTTTTTTTTTTCGGTTTTCACAAAACCCCTCCATATTTCCATCCCCTGGGTTCGATTTTGCCCTTCAACGAACTTGACCGAGATTTTATGCCCCTTGATTTTATGTATCAGTTTGGAAGAGATTTGTGCAAAATTGTGGAAGTTATCGTGTCCAGAAGAAAGTGATATAGATAGATAGATAGATAGATAGATAAAGTTTTTTACTGAGGGTGGTTTTGGGTTCTATGGGTCATGATCGGTGTAGATCTGCAAAAATTTTTCAGAAATTCCAACATAGGGGAGAATGTAATAGGTAGTATTTCATACGAAATCTACCTAACAAGGGTCAGTTGCCCTGGCATTAATTTTCCCATTGTTGAAAAATAACCCAGTTTTTCTGACTATAAATAAGTCAATGACCCTGGGAAAAGAGGCTAGGAAAGTAAAGTGGCAACACTATAGAAATTACCATGGAAACGAAATTGTGAATTTAGTTAAGAAAAATGAAAAACTTGTTTGTTTACCAGTGAAATTGAACTTTTGTGCTAATTAAATTTTTGCGGGATGCAGCAACCTTTTTGTATAAAAATCTGAAAAGTACATGAAGTGCGGCAATTTCGCAATCAGTGAAATGCATGTATATGTGCTTCGCACCCACTGACACTAAAAAAGAAAAAAAAAATCACTGGATGCAGAAACTTTGTTGTATAGGAATGCTAAAAGCACATAAAATTCGGTAATGTTGCGATCACTAACATACATATATGTAAGCTTCGCGTCCATGTAAAAAACATCACTAGGTACATCGTTGTGTAAGAATCTCAAAAGTGCATGAAATTCAATAATGATGAGGCCATTAAAATGGATGTATATGCGCTTCGTACCCATTAAAACAAAACGAAAAAGACTCGATGCAACAACCTCGTTGTATAAGAATGCCAAAAGCACATGAAATTCGGTAAAGCCTCAGTCACTAACACGTATGCATGTGAGTTTCGCGCCCATGCAAAAAAATAACTGAGCTCCTCGTTGTGTAAGAATCTGAAAAGTGCATGAAATTCAATAATGATGAGGTCATTAAAATGCATATATATACGCTTCGTACCCATTAAACCTTATAAAAAGAAGAAAGGAAAATTTTAAAAAATCACTGAATACAGAAACTTTATTGTATAGGAATACCAAAAGCACATGGACTTCGATAACGTCGCAATCAGTAAAACGCATGTATGTGACCTTAACGCCCATGTAAAAAAATCTCTGGGTACCTCGTTGTATAAGGATTTCGGAAATACATGAAATTCGGTACCGCCGCTGTAATTACAATACATGCATATGCGCTTCGCAACCATAAAAAGAATCACTGGATGAGCAACCTCATTGTATAGGATATTCCACTATGAAAAAACCACTAGATACCTTTTTGCATAAGATCAAAGAACATTAAATTCGGTAACTCAAAAGTACATTAAATTCGGTATTGCCGTGATCATTAAAATGCATGTGTGTGCGCGTGCTTCGTAACCATTAAAAAATTAAACAAACAAGTAAAAAAAAACACTGGATGCAGCAACCTCATTCTATAGGAATGACAAAAGACCATGGAATTCGGTAACATCACAGTCATTAAAATTCCTGCATGTGAGCTTCATAACCATAAAAAAAAAAAAAAAAAAAAGAAAGAAAAGAAACGCATCGTCGTATTTGCAAAAGCGCATGAAGTTCGGTAATGCTGCATCACTATATATAACGTTAACTATGATTAAATTTAAACTTCTAATAATGAAAAAACTGCTTTTCACGTCACAGTCCGAGATACCATTCATACTGCGCCGTAAGAAATTCATCGGGCAGCTGTACAATTTCTGCTTACGAACTTCCAGGAAAACGGGGCAGTTTCTGCCTACGTATTTCCAGGGCAACTGGATATATTAATATACAAAATATTAGTATAAAGGAAAATTTTTAATAAATAGTTATTGCTGTAGGGAGTGTATTAATGAAAATAATGTGAATAAGTAAATGCTCTATCTCAATACAATATCTCAAGCATAATAAAAAAAAAATAGATTACTTTTCAAAATTTGCATTTCCCCTATTTCGAAGACTGCATGCATATCGTGGGACTACTTTTTATCAGATGGTGACTTAACTCGTTTCAAATGCAAGCAAAATCTTAAATTATGAATATGGAAATAGCTACAAATTAGAAATTCATTATTTTTACAAAAAAAAAAAAAATAGCTAAGCTATTACATAAAAGAACCCAACGCAAGATATATTTAATTAATCTGTCTGCTGGACAGTCCGTCTATATACAAATTAAATAGGCTCTTAACCCCTTTGGGACAAGCGTCACGTATACGTGACGCATAAGGTGGTGAGAATCCTTGATTATTCACACCGGTAATTTTTATTGTAAATTTTGCCTTTTTTAATCCGAGCATTTTTCCGATTCAACTAGACAAAAATTTCTGTTTAGAAAAACCGGTGATGAAAGATTGAAAATTCGGTAAAAGACGCTCGTCAGGAAGGGTTTAAATCTAAAACACTCAGATTTGTTGTTTAGGTAAAGTGGTATTGCAGTGTGTTTCCACTAATGGATTGATTAGGAACAAGTTTAGAACACGTGAGTCTGATGAAAGTCCGGAGGGCGGGGCACACTAAGTGCGCAAGAGGCAGAGCACCATAGTACATATCATATATAGTGTGATTCATTAAGATCGAAACAATAGCCTATTTCCTTAAATATTGCTCCTAGACCCATACTTCCAATTGCAAAGTTTCATAAAAAAAAAAGGTGCAAAATTTTATGACGTGTGTTGCAACTCCATGGGATGTCTATTTGAGATAATACAAAAACTAAATTTTTCTACGGCCCCCGTAGGATAAAACTTCCAATTAGGAAAATTTTTATTATTGATTCCTGAATGAAACACAAAAAATTCTATTTTGATATCTGAAAAACTCACAAAAAAATTAAAATCCCTAATTCGTGACTTACACCTTTTAAGCATACCTCTCAACGACAAGATATTGATGCATTTGAAATGAAAGATATGGATCATCACCAAATTAAACGTTATTAAAAGTCGATTTAAGACAGTCCCTCTCCGTTTGGACATAAAAATATTAGCGTATAGATTTTACGTTAAATATGCTTTCGATATGTGCTGGAGGTCCGCACTAGAGGTCTGAGCGGGCCGAAATTTCTAGGCCCGGGCCCGGGTCGACCCATAGAAAAAAGTTCGGCCCGACCCTGTGTAACGTACAAAAGCTAAAAGTTTGGGCCGGCAGAAATTTAAAGTCCTGGCCCGAGCCCGGCCCGGCCCGACTGAATTGCTACAAAACATGAATTTTTACGTCGATATGGTTAAAAACTGTTTCATGCGAGAAGTTCTGACCAAAAATAATTATTTTAGCTTTTTTTTTTTGTTTAAAACTTCATTTTTAAAGAAGAGTCCTAGGTTGTGATATTAATTTTTTTAATGAATTTCTATTTGTATGTTAATGTCTAAGTTATCATTAATATCGTTAATCCAAATTTCATATCTTGGAGAGTATGAAAAATGCTACACAGTAAAATCTTCTAATCCGCAATCAAAATGCAGAAAAAAATGCATTATAGACAAGTTCCCTTCTTATAAGATGTAAATGTATTATATTCTTTTCTCACAAATTATTATATTCATTCTGCATGGACGAACACATTTTCCCCTTTAATACAGGATTCCGTCATAGGCAGGTTCTTTTTCATAGGTTTTACTGTATTTTAGTTTTATTGCTTAGAAATCTACTATTGTTTAAAAAAATGAAAAGTTTAATAGTAGAATAATGGTAATTTAAAAAATATATATATTTTTTTAATTGCCATTATTCTACAATTAAACTACAATAGAATAAATTTCTGTGCCGGGCCAAATTTTACAGATTTTTGCACGGACCAGGCCACGCCGACACAATGATTTTCATACGGGTTGAGAAGAGGCTGGTACTGAAAATTTCGGCCAGTGCAGAACTAGGAAGAATTAAACCAGTCCCGACTCGTTATGGAAAAAATACGTTAGTCCTGGCTCGGTCCGGCCCGATCCTCCATAAAAAATTAAGGCCCGAACCCAAACCAGTCCGGAAAGTGTAATGTCAGCACAGCTCGGACCAAGCCTTAAGAAAAAAAAAAATAAGGCCCGGGACCGGCCTGAAAAGAGTGAAGACCAGGCCCGGCCCGAGTGTCGTGAATGAAGATTGGCCCCGGGCCGGTAATAGGGCCCGTACCCATTCGTACAGCCGGTCCGAAATGAAGGGAAACTTTCAAACGGGCCGAGCCGTTAGAATAAAGACTTTTTTTAACGGGCCAGGCCAGGCCTACCAAAATATGAAGTTGTAAAGCCTAAACTTATGAAAAAGCTCGGAATCGGCCATGTCAGAAAATGCCTCGTTTAAATCAAATGAGACATTTGAATAGTACAGAAAGAAGGTAGAAATGCCAAAAGTTAAACTGAATCTGACGTTTAATCTACAGGAAGGCGTTACTTACTCGACTGCAAGCTTTTAAGAGGCATTAAACATTATATTACTAACAATTTTTGTTTAAAACTTTAAATGCATTTTTCTGCATGATGGGTTTTTTCACCATTTCTCGTCTTTAAATTGTTATAAGTCAAGAATCGCTAAAAATAAATGGTTCAAGCTTGGAACATGTCTTTTTCGATTATTTTACATTAACTTTATTTCGGCAAACTTGAAAAAAAAATTTACTTCTGAAAGTAGGATTTTTAAAATATAAGTTAAATCATTCTTTTAAATTTTCATTTTAAATTAAAATTCTTTTTAATTAATATTAAAAAAAAAATACTAAAATTGAAACTTTATATTTTTCTCTTTAATTAAATGAAAGAATTTTGAAATTTGACAAATAACATTTCGAATTGTAACGATTTTAAATTACCCCGCTTTAAAAAAAAAAAAATATTTCAAATTTATTTTTAAACTTTATGAAAATTTTTAGGATGTGATTTTGATTACAAATTATACGAATAACCATCACAAAAAAAATCAAAATTCTACCTCAATAAATTAAAAAAAAAAAAAAAAATGTTTCTCGGACTCTAAATTAACATTGTTCCTTGAATTACACGCATTTCAGTTTATGTCTAAATCCCTTAAAACCTGACGAATTATTTAAACGGGTATACCTCGGGTGAATTTTGCAGATATCAAGATTGAATTTTTTGTGTTTACTTCCGGAATGGATAAGGAAACTTTTCCCAATTCGAAATTTCACCCTACGGGGGCCGTATAAAAATTTAGTTTTTGTATTTTCTTAAATTGACCCCCCATGAGGTTGCAACTTAAGTCATTAAATTTTGCACTTTTTTTTAGGAAACTTTGTAATTGGAAGTATGTGTCTAGGGGCAATATTTAAGGAAATAGGCTATTGTTTCAATCTTTATGAATCACACTGTTTTAATGTAAAAATTAATCTATGAAAAAGAAAATTTTGGAACTTTGCCCGAATATTTTTTT
This sequence comes from Maratus speciosus, assembly GCA_963932465.1. NCBI lineage: Eukaryota > Metazoa > Arthropoda > Arachnida > Araneae > Salticidae > Maratus > Maratus speciosus. Next base: position 302,708,986 of record OZ010788.1, read on the forward strand.
TAACATGGACATAGTTGTATTTTAAATATACAAATTTTATTTTATGCAATTATTGTAACAATATAAATCTGTTTTTTCCCCTCTATTTGTCTTTATTTCTTTCTTTCTTTTTCCTTTTTTTACCCACAACTTACAATGATTAATTTGACCCTCTGTATCCGTAGTAATAGTAAATGAGTTTGACATTCGTCCTTTATTTAAAAAAACTAATAATTATAAAATAATAATGATAAATTTTTAAATTTATCTTGCATCTGTAAAAACTAAGGATGGGAATGAGCAATAAAATATATAGCCATGTTTTCGACGAAGCCGATTTTTTTCTGTAAAAATTATGTATGTCATAATTGAAGATATCAGTTGTAAAACATATTAACTGACGTTTTTTTTTTTTTTTTTTCTATTTCTCATGTAAAATTATTCAACTGATTAACGTATGATTATTTATCTCTGAGAATGTCATGCACACATTTCTGATACAACTGTACTTAAGAATGAGTAAGTTCAGGATTTCCTTTTTTGAGCAGATTTTTTTAAACAGTGCACAAATGTGAAATTACTGTATACGAATTAATATTATAAAATCAATAAATTTAAATGAAAATATTAATCAAAATTTTCACCGTCTCTCTCATTTACCATGCAACTGTTTGTTCAAAATAATTATCGTAATTAAAAATTTACAAAACGTAATGCAATACAATCACTCCCGATATTCGGCCTTCAAGGGCGTCGCCGATTTTTATCCGCGTTGAATGTCCTTCTTCCCCTATTCTTGCGTATTTCCCAGTGCATTCCTGATATTTTATTTCTTTTCTTTCGCCTGCCAGAAGTTATTTTCTTCTGCTCTTTTTACGGCAAATTATTTAACAGCATTGCAGCAAGAAATGGAGTTTCAAAGACGTTGCATTGCTTAATAAGGTACTTTAAATAAAACCCGACAATTCCTTTTGAAACTTCACAAATCAAGCTTGTTTCATATTTTCGAATAAATTTTAAAAATGACGTTTTGAAATCTTTAAAACATTCTCAATTATCTTTGTCTTATTTCCAAAGCTTATGTGCATGATTATATTGATTCCTCTATCAGTCAGTTATTTCATTTATAAGACATACACGATATAGGCCCGCTCGGCGGTGCCCGGGTCCGTGATAATTACCTTAAATGAAACTCAAATTTGTATGATTTTATATCTTTAGCTCCACTTTATCCGAATTTATATTTGTAAATGAAAAAATTGCGAAAAAATATTGATTTGAAAGTATGTGCTATTTTGTATTTTCTTTTCTGCGTAATTTTAAAATATGCCGGAAAAGGGAGGGAGGGGCGGTGGTCTTCCGGTATTTTAAATACTTAAAAATATTGTCGTTATCGCCCAAACTTTTTGAAATATTTAGAAATTAAAAACACGTTTTCGTAGTCTAAGTGAAAAAATCGTGAAAAATATTGATATTTAGTGGTAAAAGAGCTCGTAGGAAGACTGTTATTATTATTATTATTATTACTATTACTGTTATTATTATTACTTGGTCTGTTTCAGTAGTAAAAAAAAAGTGTTCTTGTTCAAATTCTTTCATACTTTCAGCGTCTATAAGTATGACGGTTGTGCACTCCATGATAAAAATTCGTGAAAAAATATTGATATCAAGTAGAAAAAAAAAAGCTTTCTTCTCGTTCTTTTTTTCTTTTCTTATTTTCGCATCGGTTTCCTTAAGGCTGTTCTCAACTGCTCTGCTCAACAAGCGCAAAACGTTTTTACACATTTACAAATTCATTTTTTAACGGAAAAATATAAAATTAGAAAGCCTGACCATGGAAGCGAGTTGGAATCGAACTGTGTTTTCCATTTTTTGATCAATAAATTACTTATTGAATTATAAGTGATTTTGATCTCGTGACACGGCATTTTTCTCCCCTTACTGACTGGATTTTCTTCTTTCGTTCGGAAGTTCAGTTCAAAATGACAACTTTGACAGCATTTTCTGAAAGTTCTATTGCGTTTACAAGAAAACGGAAAAATAGTTTGATGAAATAGTTTCTGAATAACAACACTTCCTAGTTTCATGCGTTTCCGAACAAAAGTGAATTAAAACTTATGTCAGAAAGTTGACCCTTTGGATTTGAGAACAGCCTTAACATAAAAATAGTTCTTACAATCCGAATTCTCTGAAATTTTATTAGGTTGTAAATATAACCGTATCCGAGCGCTCTGTAAAATTTCGTGAAAAAAAAAAAAAAAAAAAGTAATGAAAACTTGAGCCCTAAGCGGTCGAAACCGCAATGAAACATTCGAGTTTTTACTGCTTTCGTCGAAATTTTCACACATTTTATTTTGCAATAAATATTTCTACCCGTCCGAACGTTTAGAAATTTTTGTAGGTGATGTAAATCTGATCTATTGAGATGCCCTAAAAAGATTGCGTTAAAATATGGATGTTTAGTTACTTTTAGTGTAGAAAAAATATCCTCTCCATGAGTCGCGAAGTGATCTAGGTTTGCCGGTGTATTTGAAAGGGTTAAAATTCATATTTTTAAAAACCGATTACAGCATCGATTTGGAAAAGGTTTCAGCTTTGAGAGCATATATTTGGTTTGTCGATACCTCTAAAATTGCGTCCTGGAGGGGCGTTACCATAAGGGGAAAAAACGTTTTCGGGAAAACGACACTTTTTGAAAATTGCTTTTCAAAGGGTTAACTGCAAAAATTTTTTGAATTGATTGCGACATTTGAAGCGTAAAAGTATGATCTTTCCGAATATGGCGTCCAATTTTAACTGTACCGAGCGGTTTGGTCAATTTAGCTTAAAACAAAACTATTAAAAACGCAACTAAAATTGAAAAGCCGGCCCTTCGCTTACTTCGAATGCGTAAATGGGTTTCTACGCATACGCCAGCACTTTTTCCCTGTCGGAAGGACAGGGATGAGTTTTTAATGAGAGTGCGTTGCGATTTTAAATTAATAACTCAACTTATAATTAGAAATTTAAAATTCTGAGTCTCAGGTGCATTAGGAGAGGCCTTGGACTACCTCCACCCAAATTTTCAGCCTTGTACGTCCATTCGGTAGATTTCACTAGCCATCACGGACACACAGACAGAGCAAAACTTTATTTTATTAGTATGGATAAAGATTAAAAAAGTATCTAATTACAGAAAATTGTTCCTTATAAATCCTTTAAACTATTGCAGGAATGACCTTTTATTAAATATGGCTTTAAAATGAATAAGTGAAAAAGAAACTAAAATTAACTAATTAATATTTATGGATCTAACATCTAATTATATTTAAAGTATACATGGATTACATTCACATTTTCTTTACCGATTGTTTTCATATTTCATTCAAATTTTAACAAAAATAATAAAAATATACAACTATATTTAGGATGTTTAGAAATATGTTATTACGAAATAAGGAAGTAAATATAGCACACTGTTAAAAAAAAATGTTCTGTGAAATTACAGATAATTTTAAAAAATAAAAGAATTTTAAAACTGTGTATTTTGAATTACAGGTTATAACAAAGATAAAAATATCCGTAAATAAAGACACGGGAACCTCTAAAGGGAATTCGATATAAGAAAAGGGAAATGCCTGTAAAATGATGACAAAGAAACTCAATAGAATGCATTAACCGAGAACTAGTATAAATTTACAGAGTCTCGTGTTTTTTTTTGTTTTTTTTTTCTGCGTTTTTACAGACATTTTTAACAATGGAAGGTAATTACTCTATTAATTATGAGCGCAAAAATTGTGACCAGAAAATTTGCATTTTTTATTTGTTCATTTGATTTAGAACTCAGTACTGCTTTAATATTTAATTTTTTTTTTTTTTTTTTTTTTTAATCAGAGCTATCCAAACCGAGGTCCAGTGTTTGCGACCCAGTAGAAAATCGATAATTTCTTTAAAATAGTGATATTTTGATTTATTTTTTTGTGTGTGTGTGTGTGTTTCTTAACCCTTTATCTACGGCATTATGATCTACTGGAATTTTTTTCATGAAATATTTTTTTTTTCAGTTACTGCAATGAAAATTAAAGGATAAACATAAAAAAATACTCACCCGAGAGAAATTTAATTATTTAGAGGTAATTAATTAAAGTGGTACTTTAAAGTACCGTCAGTACACTATGACAAAAATATCGTTACAGTAAATCCACAATGTTTTTCAACTGGCACCAAAAAATATTTTCGGTTTAATAAGTACGTGAAATATAGGTTTTTTCTTATTTACAAATAAATCGTTTGGCAAATTCCGGTGCCAATCATTTATTTCAACACTTTAGAATTGAAAATGCTTTGTTCCTGAAAGGGTTAAAAAAAAAATACTTTTTTTTAGGTTTCGATCTTATTAGCAGTCCTTTAGTTATGCGACGACAATATTCCGGGGACAACATGTTATCTCGCATCTCCACATATGCAATATATGAATTTACATACGCCATTTCTAGCATAGCAAAAACGAGCCGGTGCCACAACTTTTTCGATTTCCTATAAAAAATAACAATGAAACAGAAAAGAAATACCAGGGAAATCATTACTACACTACATTTTAGTAATTACATTTTAAAGCAGATGAAAACTATGGATAACTACACAGACGAAAAGTAAACAAGAAGTTTTTCTCCAAAACCCAGTGTACTGACGGTACTTATAAGTATCACCGAGTAATTAAACTGTTAAATCAAATACATACACCGTTCACCTAAAATAGCTAGTCATATTGTATTCTAAGATCATAATGAACACATTAAAAAAATCCAACAACTATCTTATATCCTTTACTGTGTTCGCAGCAATAAAAAGACGAGCGTGGCAATCTGTACAAAATATCGACACAAAACACATCGACTGCTTCAAAGTTAACCTCATTCCTCTGTAAAATAACCAACCTAGAACTACTGCTGCCATATATTCGGATAAAGATGAGTTAAAAGAGCGTTTTTTGGAAAGTACCATTAGAATATTAGTAATATTCACTATGGTATAAAAGTTTAAAGTGAGCGGTACTTATAAGTACCGTCAGTAGATAAAGGGTTAATATATTTATAGAAAACATTGCCTTGAGATGATTCAAGTATCAATTTATTGTTGAAAAAATCCGTTCAGTGTATTTCTTGTATTACAATAAGATGAAATGTTATGTAACTAGTAAACGCGTGCACTTCACAGTGGAACGAACACCATAAAAACCTAATTGATGAAAATTTTAATTTTTTAATTTTTAGTTGTATTAGCATTGAAGGTGCGACCTGGAGAATAATTCCAATTATACGCAAAAATTTAGGTAAATTTAAGCAAGGAGGTCGTCTTCACTGAAGTAGTCGAGAAAATTACTCCAAATTTAGCATACCAAGAAAAATACAAGTATCTATCTACTTTTTCTTTCTTTTCTATATATATATATCTATTTTTTACCAAAATGTTATTAAATATCTTCGTTGATGCCATTCGCAGATTGAAAATAAATAATAATTGTTAAAAGTGGTTTTTAACGATTTAACATGTTCGGCATTAAAACCAGAATCTACCATCACAGAGGAAATTTCCGATAAATCTTTAGTGCTTTTTAGGAACATTATTAGCTTAAGAACAAATTTTAATGGCAATACAACTAAAAATATAAAAAGTTCAATTTTCTATAAATGTCCATGTTTTTGATGTGTTTGTGTCACCGTGCGTCTGCTTTAAACAGATCGGAAAAGCACGTAAGAAATGCTGGGGTTGTAAAGCTATCATTTTGTGGAATCAGTGTAGGTCTCATGGGGAAAACTTGTGATTTTGATGTTTTCCATAGATTCTAGTTTGTAGCTGTTCGCTTACTTAGAATCAGGGATGTAGTGGAGGGTATGCGGTGGTAAACACCGTATACTTTCTGAATAACTCCGTATCATGGGTGCAGTAGTGGGTGTACGTTGGTATACGCCAAAAACCTTCAGGATGTTTTTAAGAAGTACTGTATACCCTCTGTTTCGCAAATAAGTCAATAGCGTATGCTCTATAACATATCGCTCACCTGCAAGAAAAGTGACACAACTGGCAAAAATTCACTTTGCGTTTTATTCCATTAATAGGTCTATCATAGATGCGTCTTGCTGCGGAAAATGTTTTATAAGTGTAGCTATCCGGAAAAACACTTTATTACGCTATATGTCCATTCGTGACCACAGAAGGGGGGCAAATTGTGTGGGGAGGTAAAATTACTCAGCCTCCGAAAACTCATCCTACATCTTCATTCTTAAGGGTTTTACGATTTTGTGCACGTTTTTACTGCTGCATACAAAGTTAAGAGCTATAATTTCATGTTACAATAAAAACATGTGGATCTTCATTTGCCTCTCCAGTGAAATTTACTTTTGTCGAGATGTGTCACTTTTCTTGTAGGTGAGCGATACTATACTCTTTGCCTATAGTGTATAACCTCTGGTGTTTTTACGATTAAAACACTGCTCCGTATTTCATCCGTAACTACAGCGTTATACTCTCTGGTACATCGTCCTTGAAGAGATAGTGTGGTAATCGGCTATTCCAGTAAAGCTTTAAAAAGCACTACAAAATAAAATCCGATAAATGTCGAATGATACTGAACAATAATGTCGATCGCAGCGACATCTGCAAGCTCTTCAACAGCCGAAACGTTTCCTCAATTCAATTCTTAAACAGTGTTTGCGTTTCAGCTACCAAATGTCACTGCTATCGACATTTGTCATTCAGCATCGTTGTATATTTATCGGATTCAATTTTTAGCACTTTTTGGAATAGCAGGTTGCTACACAATATCTCTAGACGCTATATCTCTGGTGTTTACTATCTACCTATAGCGTATACTCGCAGTTTTTTTTACGACTACACCACTCCTTGGAAGCATTATACCGAACGTTGCTGAACTGGGAACTCGTAAAGTACCTCTTGGTAAAGTACTGAAATTGAGTAACTTATGCTTGAATGATTGGTGCAATATATCTCTGGATACTTATCAAGAAGTTTTAGTTTGCATTCCAAGAAAAAAATAAGTGCATGTTTTGCATGCCTATGTTGTATCAACACAATATCTTGTCTTAATGTTTCGGCTCGTCTGATCAATAATTTTAAAAGCTTTTCTATTAGAAAAGATTACAAGACTTTTTCTTAACAATTATCGTTAATATGAATACAGTGTACCTACATGCGATATCGTTTGGTAACTTATCACAATGCAACGGTTAATGTGACTTCACGGTGAAGTCTCCAAATGAAAATCTCACATGAAAGTCACAAAATGACTTCATTACTTCATTGTATCGTCATCTGGTAAATGGTCGTATATCAACAGCCACGGTGACTTCGTAGAGAAGTCACAAAATGACGGTCACTTGAGAGTATTAATGAAGATATGAGAGATTTTGGTTCATCGTGGTGTAGAAAACCCCCACCTTCATAATCAACAATTAATTGAAGAGTGGTTCATTAAATAGAATCCCTCATTCTTTTTCCCTCTCCGAATGAATGCCGGTCAAGAGCGCCGTTAAATTTCTAACAGGAATTATATCAAGTAATCATTAATCCTACTTTAAAACTCTTGAATAGACATTATAAAAAAATAAAGTGTAATAAAAACTCTTGATCTGACGTTATAGAGACATTTATGCACTCATAAACTTGCGAGTACTTTAAAAGCTCTTCAGGGCACTTTAAACGCCGAATTTATAAATGAAAATGCCGAGAGGCGACCAGAGTGATTTTATATTTCAGAGTCCAAAGAGAAGGATCTCTTTAAGGGACCTACGACTCTTAGTTTGAAGCCAGCGAGATACCTGGTTGCGTGGGTTATGGAGAAAAATTCTCCTAAGTTGAAAATCTCAAACTGAGGTTCGGGCCCACTTGGAACATTTCTATTCCAACAGACCCTATCCCCTACGGATTTTGCATTCGATTTCTAACTGTTTCATGTTGTGTGAATGTACTTCGTTAATGTGCTGTGTGTGTAATAAAATAATGTTTTCTTAACATTGCCATCGTGATTTAAATTCACGTCACTGAAATAATGACGGTGGCACTTGTGACCACTTGCGACGCCAAGGTAACGTCACATCGAGTAGGTGTGCTATGTGAGTAGTACCACATATTTTTTACATCTGCTGTTTAACAATTCCTCTTGAATACTCACAATTAACTTTTGTGTTAAAAAATTAATATTTTGTGTATGGCTCAGAAGTTATGGACACCAGTGTATTATATGGTTAGTATAACATATTTTCTAAAAAATATTTTGAACTTCGCAATGCATCTGCTTATTATAACAGCGCATGCTTGCAACAGAAGTATAAAACATTATTATTCTTAAAAAAGTAACAAATTTTAAATAAGCTAAGCAGTACTTTCTATATATGGCAAGGAACTCTTATTTCCACATAACTGTATTTATCTTAATAAAACCCTACTTCAACAAATTAATTATTTTTTCCGAAACCTGCTTAAATCTCTCTCTGTATATTGGTACTGTTTATTTTTAAGGTTTTGCAGAAGTAAATGCATTGTCACGTATGCGATGAAATGCGATAATTTCATGAAAAATACAGGGTGTCCCAAAAGCCCATGACACATTTTAAAATTCAATATAAAATCAAGTATTTGTTGTACAGGAGTGCGGTTTGGACTAAAATGCTTCTCACGATGAAAAGTTTTCCTCAAGCGAATGAAAATATTAGTTCCAATCTTTGATCACAGATGCCGCCACTTATCTGTATGCTTGGTTTTAGTCATGCGTTTTTTCTGCTATTCTGATTAGTTTCGATTTTGTTTCGAAGTACCAACCTAAGCAAATAGCTTTTTCGCTGGGAGTCATCGTTTCCGTGTCATAGCGTCAAAACTAATATGAAAATCAGAAAAAACGCAAGTTTGAAACCAAACATCTGTACTAGAGGCGCCATCTATGATCGAAGTTTGGAGCTAATTATTTCATTCGCTTGAAGAAAACTTTTCATCGTGAGAAGCATTTTAGTCCAAACCGCATTTCTTTACGACAATTACTTGATTTTATATTGACTTCTAAAATGTGTCAAGGATTTTACGGACACCCTGTATATTGAAAATGTATATCTAATAACAAAAAAATTGTATGAAAAAAAGTTGTATTTATGATATCATTATGATATCATTTAGACAGAGAAAAAGCTGAAGAACAATGAATTTTCATAAAGTTGAAGTGATTATTCTATAGCACAGTCTGTTTATCATTTCTAACTATAATTTTCATTTCTTTTAGTTTCTTCCAGGATAACTTTGACGTCGGCAAGCACTTGCACTGCGACGATGTAATTTATAGCTCTCTTATAATTACATACTTGTTATCAGAAGCGTTCAAACGTCCTTCAACGCACAGTATTTGATTGTTTACGCAATAAAATGACCCTTTGCTGAACTCTTCAAGGGAAGAGATCGACTTTCTTCCATTCTTGTCGCTCCCCTCTTCACATTTTCGCCTCAATTACTCAATAGTACTTTAAGAAGAAAATTAGGGGTGGTAATAATACTTCGATTGTGATTATGATAACTGGAATATTTGTTCATATCGATTTTTTTAATATAGCGGGAGTTGCCGTCCTCACCCTCCCTTTCTTTACTTTACTTTACTTCCCTTTCGTTACTTTTAGTTTCATTATAGTTATTATTACCCAACCTTCTGAGTCATTATCAAATTTTCAAGTTCATAATAATTATTTGCATTTTTATCATAGGAAAAAGTACTTTTTAAATCTAGGCTTCATCTTTAAAGGGAACTGGATGCGAAAGTGCAAAGGGTAGATGTAACGGGATCTGGGTGGGGTGGGGTGGAGTAAATTTAAAGGGGAAGGAATTTATTTTAGTCTCATTTTAGGTTCTTATAAGCATGGAAAGCATATGTGGTTCCGGATGTAAAAATTTTTGGGATTTTAATTTTTAATGCATTCATGCATAAATGTGCATTTTTTTTTTCAAATGACATACGATGATGATAAGACTATGTTTGAAAGAATAGACAACCGCTTAGAGCGACAGGACCATGGGCGCTTGCATGTCTTTCAGGTGAAATTACCATTCTTTAGGCATTAGAGTTAAAATAAGAATTTGTAAAAAAAAAATCATTGAAGACCCTTTTGTTGCTTTTAAGTGCAATTTAAATATTGTGTTATGAATTAAAAAATTCATTTATACTGCAAAACCTGTAAAAACCAGAGTCTAAGGGAATCTGCTTTAAACAGAAAATGCTTATGGCCTCAGAGGAGTGAATATACGAATAATACGGTTATAACAAATGATGCACTATTTGCTAAGACGGATATTTATCTAAAACTGCATTTTTTACAGTTTCTTGCAATTCCATCTTAGCAGGTTTTATTGTATTTGCATATGGTGGTATGTTTGGTTATACACATGGAAATGTAATTATGTACTGATAAGGGGTACATGAATTGTTCTTTGACAAGGGGACCAGCTATCCTTACCCTTTCACCAGCTCTGTGTGAACGCCATTATTTTGTAAAACCGTTGGTCCAAATTTTTCATGTTGAGCAATATAGCTCTCCTTAAAAACGAGCATTTCGTGTGCATGAAGCAAGCTCGTAGTTCACCAGCAATGAATTTTATACAGTGTAATCTTCAGCGATACCTACTGTTGCAAAGACGGGAAAAATTCCATTCTAAATCAAGAATACATCGAGGTTATTTTTTATTTTGCTTTTTTTTTTTTCGGGGGGGGGGGGGGGTCATAAACATGGTTTTGGATACTTGACATTTTCAATTCCAACCATAATTGCTAGAGATGGGTTAAAAAGGTTGCCTTGTTCCACAATTGCACAGATGCCAACAACCTGTTACTTTTTGTAACGTATAACTAATCGCTATATATGCTGTCGACGGATGTTTCAATTAGAAGGCTTTTAAACAAAATGTTTGAAATAATTTTTGGAAATAAGAATAGAGACGCTGTTTTCTGTTGCGACGAATCCACACCATTAAGATTACTTTATGGTTGAAACTTAATTTTTACGCGACAAAAATGTACCTAGTTATGATATTTTTAATTTCTTGCATTTTCAGCGTTTTCTGACACTAAAAGCACGTTTTTACATTTTTGGTAACTAAAGCGTTGAAAATTCATAAAATTCTAAGTATCACTCAGTAAGTTTTGGTCATATAACAATAAATTTTTACTGTTTTATTTGTTAGAACATGAAGAAACGTTTACTAAATAAAACGTATAGGACCCAGGCATTGTGGAACGATTTTAGTTTCTTAACTATTTAAAAAATAACTATTTTAACGTAAATCGATTTTTATATGATGCAAAACAAAATTTGAAATATTTTTGCAATTGGAACTGTACCCCTAAAATAAAATTAAAGGCTAGAAATTAGATATTAGTAAACGGTAAGAAGACATGCATGTATAAAAATAAACATAGTTTTAACAACATGATTTGAAAAAAAAAAAAAAAAATGAAATTGATCCCCGACTTTTATTGCAGCTAATATTTATCAACGCATATCCAAAGTGAATCCCACAAAAACGTGATAATATTATTTATACAATTTAATCAAATGCAATTCATCCAAACAAATTTTCAATATGTATTTCAAATTAATTACAGCGCCCCCCCCCCCTTCTTCCACAAAGTTACAAAGAGAATTTTACTAATTTTATAATAGACGACTTATTTTAAAATTTAAAATATGTAATCATAAAATATGTAATACTGAACTACGTAATCTACAGTGGCGGATCCAAGGGGGAGATCCCTCTGAACATCAACAAAAATATTCTAAAGATCATTTTTAAAATGACATATTCAGTAGAGTCCCGATTATACGAGTCCCGCCTAACCGAGGTTTCGCTTTCACCGAGTTATTTTCTTCTGATGGACTGATGGCTTCCGTTATTATGAAACAGCCATTATAAATGAAGTGTTAGGTGAAGATGAAAGAGCAGCCGTAAAAAGTTAGAACTCTGATTTTCTGGTCCAAAAAAAAAAAAAAAAAAAAAAAATATGGCCATTTTTTTTTCCCATTCGGACCAGAAAATCAGAGTTCTAACTTTTTACGGCTGTTCTTTCACTTCACCTAACATTTCATTTATAATGGCTGTTTCATAATAACGGAAGTCATCAGTCCATCAGAAGAAAATGATCCTTTCCAAAGGTATAATCCTTCATTTGGCGCCCAGGGCACATGCCCACTCTGCCCCCCTCCCTTAGTTTCGGCCCTCAGGTGCGCGCCTGTGTTGTTCGGCGCCTGTGTGCAAAACTTCAGCTTGCGCCCTATATCGCTCCCTGAAAACCTATCGTTTTATAAATGCTGATTAGCGATCACAAATGAAATCCTACAAAATATATTATGTTTAATATATAAATAAATAATATATATATTTATATAAACAGAAATTTTCAATCGAATATGTAAAATAAAAAATACATAAAAGAAAAGTACAAAAGCTGGAAAATAAAATAACTTACGTTGTGAAAAAAAAATCGACAACTATGTTTCAGATTTCAGAAAATAGCTTTAAACTGATTTACAGCTTAACTTAATATATTAATAAGTTAACTTAATATATTAACTTTTATTACTTAAAATATTCCATCGATAAGCAGAAAAGAAAAAAATATATTTATCATGCTATAGGAAAAATAAAAATCAGTAGCTTCCGGATTAATACTCACAATGTCATCGACTATCAAGTTTAGACTACCGTTTGAATATGGCACGTAAAATGCACGAAAATTTGAATCTAAAACTCTTCTTTATCAGGTATTTTTTTTGCCGGGCAAACCAAATTCATCTTTGTATCTCTGACCTTTTGTATTTATGTCCTTTTTTTTTTTTTTTTTTTTTCCAATAAAACAGTTTGAAATAGTGTATCAGAAATAGTGTTATCTGTGGAATCTACAATTAAATAGAATGCTAAAAAATGATCAAGTTTTTTTTTTTTTGTAATGTTTTAAGTCAAATTTTTACGTTCTCAATTGAAATTGGTTAATTTATCACATTTAATTTAAAGAATAATAACATTTAAAAAGTTATAAGTAATTTATTTGAGGTAAATCCATAAAATACAATTAAAATTTCAAGAATAATTAATTTTAATAAAATTTAAAAATATGTATTTTTAAATATTTCTTCCTCGTTTGAAATGCTTGGTGCCTTTATTATCCTGGCGCCTGTGTACGTCGCACACTTTGCACAATAGGTCGGCGCGCCCCTGTAGCAGAGACGACTCGGAATCACATGGCACTGGTCGGAAATGTAATCCTAACGAGAGAGAATTGCTAGGGGCTGAATCATCGTTATCGAAAATTGACATTTAAAGACCATAAGCTTAAAATATGTCATGACTTTCCAATAATGAAGTTGCCCGAAGTTTCGTAACATGGGCACTGCATTGAATTTCGGATGTTTTAAAATGCGCCGTGCATCCGTCGGGCGTTCGCGGTAGCAACGAAGATAAGTCATTTCAAAACGCCCCTACTGCCTTTGATAAGCTGGAGGATAAACAAAGATGCAGGAATGAAAAGCTTTCGATGAACTTCGGGGAACTTCATTATCAGAAAAATCTTGACTTATTTTAAAATTGTGGTCTATAAATGTTAATTTGCTATCACGATGATTCAGCCCCTAACAACTCTCTATCGCGTTAGCATTGTTGAATTCAGACACTTTTCACCGGGAGGGATTTGTGTGGCTCCGGGGGGGGGGGGGGGGTCTAGAGTTCCGGGAGGGAAATTGCACTTTTTTACCATTGAAAACACAAAATCTCAAATCTTCCGGGGGGGGACACCCCCTTGCTCCGGGGGGAATGTCCCTCCCGGGCCACCCCCTGAAATCAACACTGCTCTTTAGGATTGCATTTTCGACCCTGCATTGCTATGCGATTCCGAGTCGTCTGTGTGCCCCCTACACCTCCTGCAAGTTAGCCGGTCTGGTAGCGAAACACCCTGTATAACAATATCTATTTTAAAGATTGAAATTCAAAGAAACCGCCACCTGCCAACACGGTGGCCAAAGATGTCAGAGATTTAAATACAAGTGTCAACAAAATAAACTGCCTCAAAAATTTTGTGGCGACTTTCTTATAATCATTTAACAATACGCTCTAATATGTTTATTTTTTCCCTCACAGAGCAATATCTCTGAAATTATGTGCCTTGAAGTTATAGTTACCTTGTGCTCTTTTCTCATTGCCTCTCTTTTCATTTTGCATTGACGAAGGAATTCCTTTTTGAAGTATCGAAACAATTGTATGCTAAATTTTTTGAGCTCGTTTGAGGTTTTCTCTGCATTGGTTTTTTACGTGCCATATATTTATTTTTTCAGAATGGAAGGTGACGATGGTCATTGGCGAAGTGTTGCTTTATATAATTTTATTGAGCAGTGGCGCCAATTTATATGGGCTCGTGGGGCGCGAGCCCAACCAATAATGTGATCTCTCCGCCCACCCAATTTCATTTGATTTAATTCGTTATTAATTCATTTATTTAATCGCTGAAATAAAATTTGTTTTTATTGACATTCTCAAAAAAAAAAAAAAAAAAATGCTTGAAAAACAGCAAGGACATCAATTAGACTTACTTACAGAAGCACTAAAAGACCTTTCAGTGGATGTATAATTAAATTCCTCCCCAAAACAAATTTACTGCCTATTTTGCCATCTGTTTTAATGTCTTGAATTGATAAAGCAATTAGTTGACAATTTTTTTTTTCTTGGCATTTACTTATTTTCACTTTCAATTGTTAGCAATTTTTATGTTATTTATAATAAATATTAATGTATTTATAAGGAAGAACATATAAGAATATAATTTAATAAAATTATTTATTAAATTATAATTCAATTATAGTAATTTTATATTTTGCTTAGCAAAAACATAATTTAACTTCCAATTAGTCGCTCCTCTGCCCTCCTGTCTCCACACACACACCCATTCAGGGGAACAGTTGAGTTATTTTGCTCAAAATTTTTTGAATCTACCCAATATTTTTCAAAAGTTGGCGCTACCAGTATTGAATTCAGGGAGTGGCCCCCAGTAATGAGATGTCCACCTGGAAGATTTGATATTTTTTGTTTTCAATGGTCAAAAAGTGCAATTCTCCCCCCACACCCCCACGCCCGGAGAAAAGTGTTTTAATTCAACACTGGGCGCTACTGTTATTACGCATAGACTCTAGAGTAGGGATGGCGAACCTATGGCACGCGTGCCACTTTTGGCATGTGAAACAATAATTTCGGCACGGCCTTGCTTGTGGCTCTAACTCAAAATAAAGTGAGATTACATAAAAAATCGCGACTAATCTTTTCTAAATTTGTGTAAATGGAAACTGAAAAAAAATAATTGCAGCATATTATATTACAATTTAATTAATTATGGTCTCAATTTTTTTCAAACAAAGACGATATTTGAAAACTACCGGCAAGAATTGGTTATTCTAAATTCCGATGGTAAAGTTATGGCAAATTTGGAATTTATTTCAGAGCTATTCAAAGAAACTGACGTTTGTCATTTCAATAGTTTTTCTGCCTATCTATGCTTTCAAATCACTGTATTTGTTTCTATAATTATTATAGTGTATAATAACTACATGTATGTTCCTCACATTTTTTAAATCATAATAGAAAATTTTAAGTTATTTTATGCCATTATTTTCCCACTTACTAAATTTTTAGTTGGCGCGTCATGGTCACGTAGAATACTTTTTTATCAAATTTGGCACGCGGTAACTAAAAGGTTCGCCAACCCTGCTCTAGACTTTGCTTCCACCTCCTACAAACAAAAAATCCCAGGATCTTTTCCTGTAAGTATAAATTTTCCCTGTTTGCTGCTATCAATGTGTTCAAACAAATGTATGTGTCAGCGACTGCACCTGTTAAAAGTTACATAACCTGTCTCAGGATCTACTCTAAAACTCAGTCACTTCGAAATTGTAAGCAATGTCGTCATAATGAATTTTCTTTTTCTGCATTTGGTGACATTTCCAATTCACAGACAATTATAATTCATAATACACAAATGGGAAGTTTTTTTTTTTTTTTTTTTTTTTTTTTTTTAATGATTTTCATGATTTAATAAATGAATGATAAAGTAGGAAAAATATGTGACAGTAATAAAAATCTTTTTAATAATAAAAAATTAATATTATTATTATTATGTTATTGTTCCGACTCGTTACGTCACTCATTCTTTCTTTCTTTTTTTATGTCTCCCAAAGACAAAGTTCTAACCTAAATATATATTTTTAAGTAACTTTATACAGATATTATGATAGCAAAAGTGTCTCTACCATTGATTTTCTTAATATATTTGTAACTGATCCGTTTAAACTAACTTACGGAAACATTTTTAAAAACATTTATTTGAAAGGTATAAAACACTTCTTAATTTTCTCTATTGCATCCGTTATATAGCTCTTTCGTTCTTTCGTATATATCGTTACTTATTCCTTGTATCCCGAAACGCAGGATATATCTAGTCTAGAGGCTACTGTATTATTATTACAGTAGTTTCTCCTTATACCGCACTTCTTGGGGAAAAAGATAAAAACGCAATATATCCATCCAATTGAGCGATATAACGGAGGTCATTGAAAAAATTAAAAGGTTTTATACACTCCCAAATAACTGTCTTATATATGTCTCCAAAAGTTAGTTTATATTACGCATAATTACAATCTTTTTAATAAACATGTATAGCGGATACTTAGACAGTGCAGAAAAATTATTTGAGCTATTTTTTTCCTTCTACTTGGAGACACGTAAAAAGAGGGGTATATATTAATGAGCATAATAATAAGGGGTATAATAACCTTCGTGAAGAGCGTCGCGCATACGTGACGTATAGAATGCGCACAGTTTTTAATTTTTTCTTTCACTATTTTCGAACAGTAATTTTTGCCTTATTTACTTACGAAATTCCTGCGATTGAATTATACAAAGATTTTTAGTTGAGAAAAGTTGTACCAAAAGATAGAGCCCCCAGTGGTGTAGTTGTCATCGCGTCTGACTATCAAGCAACAGGTCCAGAGTTCGGCTCAGGGCTGGGCAAGGTTCACTCATCCTTTCATCCCTTCGGGGTAGATAAAATGAGTACCGGCCGAGTTTGCTTGGGAATTAAACACTGACGGCCCCGCGTTAGGCTGACCACCTGAGCGGGACATATGCTGTATAGCACCTTGAGGCCCAGGGTCAAGAAAACAGGTTTTTGCACTGTAGGGCCTGACCCTTAATGGATCGTAAAGCCAGGGCCTGTTTACGGAATAGGCCCGTGAAGCCCGTGCTTACCCACTGAAATACAAAAGGGCCCCCACTTTTACTTTTCAAAACTAATTTTTAAAAAAAAAGAAACTCAATCACTGTAAAAAATACATTTTTTTCCTTATGAAACTTGTTTTCCCTTACTATATGGCAATTTGTAAATCACAAAAAATATTTTGAAGTTCACATATTCTCAACTATAGTTCCATACTTGTCATTTACAAAATAAATTGGTTATTTACAATTAAACATATAATAAAATACTTTTATATAGGTAGTTTTAGTTTAATATTAAAAATATTATTTACTGTAAACTTTGATGGTAAAATTTCAAATTATTTAAGCATACGAAAATGAGATTTAGTAAATAAAAAAGCAATTTGTAGAGTAATAAGGGGCCCCCTGTGTGACGCCGGGCTTCCCCTATTCCTAAGTGTTAAGCGGGCCCTGCGTAAAGCCACAGGTTTAGTTTAGTTTTTCAGGTACTAAAAGAATAAAAGTTGCGTATGGGACGCTTGTCGCGAAGGGGTTAAGTAACCTAAAATTACTATAAATACCTATCTGTCTAGAAAATGCGGCACAAAATTCTAAAAAGCACCATTATTGCGATTTGTCGGTGCAAAAATAAATAAATAAATAAATAAATTTCTTAAACGAAATGTAGAACAAGCAATCAATGTAAAAATTATTAAGTCCGATGTGCAAACAAAATATGTTATAGAAAAGTGCTTATTGTTAATTTATGTTTGCTTCTTTTTATATTTAAAATTTAAAGAATAGAATATTTGATAGGAGAAAAGAATAAACTCTAAACTTACATTATTTGGAAAAATAAACCCACTACTATACTCAGTAAAATTGTCATAAAATACTGCAATTATATTATCACTGTTGGCTAATTGTTTAATTATGGGTTCAAAGAAAACTAGAGCTGCAAAATAGAAATAATTTGCAGTTTATTTTATGATGCCCATCAATAAAAACATTTTTAAAAACACTTCCCTTTGTAATATTTTCAAATACACGTCTGGCGTTATTAATACCCTTTTCAATTCCAAAATTTGAATAATTTCAACTCTTAGAAAATTAAACTTTATCATTGTGGGGATAAATGAAAATTTTAAAAATGTGTCAAATTTTGCTTAAATAAAAGTTATAAAATCATAGCACTTATTATGAAATGAAAATAATAATAATTATTATTATTATTATTTATAAAAGTAGATATCATTTAAAGCTTTCGTTACTACATAAAAAGTGAAAAATGAAACAATTAAAATATATAGATATATATATATTATTAGAAATCGAATAAAGTGTTAATGTTTTAAATATGCACTGTATCATTTCAGAAAACAATTTCCTGAAAATAAAAACTCTACAATATTTATTTTCATCAATCAATATGGAACATTAACATATCGGATTAGCTTTTTTTTTCGATTTTGTTTACGTTTCTTATCAAGACATGTATAATCCTTCTTAATATTAACTCACACCATTATAAAATATATTAGTATTTCAGCTACTTATTCATGGCGTTTATATTGAAAACACATTTATTTCCATAATTTATTGCATAATTTCAAGTCACGTTGATTGTTATAAAAAGATCGTAAATTTATTTCACTTAATCGTTAAGAAAACTGGTTGAATATGGACGCGTCGCCGTAAGAAATGAAATCGAACCACGTGACCGCCAGTTCGGTGAGTTTCGGAGTATGTTGTATGTTCGTCTGTTTTTAGTTCTTTTTAATTTCTCGATCTGGTCCAGATGCGGAATTGCGCTCAGTTCAGTCGCACTGAATGAGGAAAAAGAGCCCGAGGATTATTTGGGCGCTTAATAATGGATAAGTTGTTCGGATCTTTAAAGAGCGTTCTCAAGCGGCAGACTGTTGTCATAGACAACAATGTTTTTCGATTGCATTATAAAGTGACGCTGCCCATTCTGGTTGCATTCAGTATTGTAGTAACTG
This sequence comes from Maratus speciosus, assembly GCA_963932465.1. Taxonomy (NCBI): domain Eukaryota; kingdom Metazoa; phylum Arthropoda; class Arachnida; order Araneae; family Salticidae; genus Maratus; species Maratus speciosus. The sequence continues at coordinate 302,728,224 of OZ010788.1, forward strand.
GTCGACAATACTTGGGAGATCCTATCGAATGCATCTCGAAAGATGATATTCCTTCCAAAGTTCTCGGAACTTTCTGTTGGATTCATTCAACTTTTAGCGTAGAGAAAGCTTGGTTTAAGGATGTCGGGAAAGAGGTTCCATATCCTGGTGTTGACAAATATGTAGATGGTGATGTTCGAGTCTACCACGCTTATTACCAATGGGTTTGTTTTGTGTTGTTTCTGCAAGCTATTCTTTTCTACATTCCACGTTATTTTTGGAAATGCCTCGAAGGGGGACGAATTAGAGCGATGGTTCAAGGATTAAACTGTCCCATTATTGATACGACTGTAAAGGAAAAAAATCTGTCTCTCCTCGTCAATTACATGGTATCTAATTTCAATAACAATGAAATGTACGCTATTTTTTATTTTGTGAGTGAAGTACTTAATGCCTTCAACGTAATTGGCCAAATGTATTTAATGGACGCGTTCCTTGGCGGATCCTTCAGCGCATACGGAATGGAAGTGATCAAGTTTGCCGAATGGGACTGGACCCTGAGGTACGATCCTATGATTCGAGTGTTTCCTCGACTAACCAAGTGCACTTTCCACCGGTATGGTTCATCAGGCGACGTGCAAAAGCACGACGCTATGTGCATTCTCCCTATTAATATTATGAATGAGAAAATCTACGTCTTCTTGTGGTTTTGGTTTGTGTTAATGGCAGTGTTGTCATGCGTTGCTCTTGCTTACAGAATTACCCTTTTTGTTTCCCACGAAGCGAGAGTCCGGAGCCTGAGATCGAGAGCAAATCTTGTAAAGGAAGAGCATATCGAAATTATTGTCCGGAAATGCAAAGTGGGTGACTGGTTTCTTATTCATCTGCTAGCTAAAAACATGAATTCTATTAATTTTAAAGACTTCATGGCTGAATTTTCCCGAAATTTAGAAGGAAAATTGTATGATTCCAATTCCACCGATGCCTAAGGATTTGGCATAATACAATTCCTATGATGTGTTCAAGCATACTCTTTTATGAATTCTCATATTTTCATTAATCTCATTACGCGTACTGCATTGAATCGTTTTTCCATGTTTTAAACTTCGTATTTGGGTTTGTAAAACTTTCGCCATTAAAATTTGTTTAATTTCGTTAAATTGTTTTTCATTTGTAAATTTACAGAATACAAAATCCCACGGTAAGTAATAGTGATGCTAATTTATCTATATGAGTGTATAATGTATAGTTTTACATTTATATATATATATATTATTTTTTAATGGCATATTAATTTTATTACTACTAACAATTAAAATTTTTATCTGTGTATTATCGATTAAGTAATTGAGGTGGTCACAGATGTCAATTTTTTTATTGGTTTGCCTACTAATATTTTAAAACTATTTCCAAATATTTGTGGTACATTTGTACTTTAAATTTATCTTATAAATTATTTGGATTTTTATGGTAGGCATGGTAGGCAAAATATTTAAAAAAACAGTCTCCTGTGCCAAACCTTAGTTATATGCATAATAGATTGAGAAAAATAATATTTGCTTTATTAGGTATTCAAAAATAATGAGTAATTATGTATCTATATGGATTTTGTGCGTATAGGGGTGGCAATGTTTGACAATGTTTGACATTCATCATAACAACCTAATCCGAACTTGCTCATAAACGGCAAAAACCATAAGTGGTCAACCACCGCTTAGGACGACGATTAAAAACCACTACACTTAAAGATTTGTGGTTTCAAATATTGTGGTTATTGTGGAAGTTAGTATTGGTTAACAGTGTCTTTGTAAATCATGGGCGCCCACAAGTGGATCAAGGAAGGACAAAACTTAGTCTCTCCCTGCATTTTCAAATTTAAATAACCAATTTTCCTTTTTCATCTGAAGATTTTGAAAAAATGAAATAAAATTTATTCTTTTCGAGTAACTTAATTACAAAGATTTTTTTAAAGAAAAAAAAAAAAAAAGACAACTTTTTTTTTTTTTTTAACTGCTGGTCGGGGTTGAGGGGATCTATTCCCCTGAATCCCCCGTGGAAGAGAATATTTAATTACGTTTTTACTTTTGTTTTCATAAGTTTAAAAACCATATTGAACTGATCGCTCCTGATGAAAAAATAATGAACTACAGAAGAGCGCCGATTATCCGAACTCCAATTAACCGAACTTCCAATTATCCGAACAGCCTATTTCTCTCAAAAAAAAATTTTTTTTTTAAACCAAACTTCTATTTATTCAAGCAGCTTACTTATCTCATTTTTTTTATTTATTTATTTTTTTTTTAATGATGATGAGATTGTGGATGAGATTTAAGATGAAAAAGAAATTGAAGAAATGAAAACGAATGTTCTGAAAATGACCCAGGTCCATCACATAACGAAGCCTTTGAATGTTTGGAAACAGCTGTGAAATGGCTCGAACGGCAGAAGAACTCTGATCCTATTCAACTAACGTATTTAAGAAGAATTCGAGATATGGCAGCATTGGAAAGAACGTCTTTTTTGAAGTAAGCAACAATAGAAAGCTTTTTTGCTTAAATTATAATCTCTGGAGTTCAGAAAATTATAAAAAGAGAATTAAATGATAAAAAAGTAAACAAAAAACCCAGTTTTTAAACACGCTAGCACTAACTGGTGCTGACAGTCCTAAGCTTGGAAAGTGTGAAGGTTTTAGTATAGTCAGGAACATCCCTTAAATTGTTTGTCCATTTATCCGAACTTTTGCTTATCCGAACTATGGTCGGTCCCGACTTGTTCGGATAATCGGTGCTATACTGTACTTCGTCTTCATTTTGAAAAAAGAAAAGTGAGTGGAATCCTTGTTTTTGTATTTTTACTACTTCTTTTACTGTAATATTTTTTCTTTTTAGCTTGACATTTTTAAAAATTGTTTCGAACTAGGTGTTCTGGCAAAAAAAAAAAAAAAAGTTAGTTTAACTTATTTCATGCCTATTTTCATTTCAAAAAACGCTGCATATACAGTGAATCACCTTATTTAATAACGGAAATCGGTGATTAAATAAGGCGAGGATTGCTAAATAATAATAAAAAAAAAAATACAGGTTTTGAAAGTCGGAAATTCTTTAAATGTATGATTGTGTTAATCCTTTAAGTGGTAAGATGATTGTTTTATAAATTAAGTGGTGAGGTGGATGTATGTAACCCCAAAATTTGATTTCTTGCGCACACCTTAAAATTTAGCGAATTAAAATAACAAAACTTCCTGTGAATTTTGTATTATTTACTTGTATAAAAACAGCTGAAAAAGTACTGTAAGTGTACATATATATATACATATAAATTCACGTATCTAAATACCACAAAAATTTTGTTTTGAAAATATAAAGCTCATATACAATTTCTATGAGGTGCAAAACACCCCACATCACCTGTTAAGGGTTAAAACAAAACTAGATCTATTCGTAAAAAAAAAAAGTTTCTTTTAATTACATACTTTTATTTAAACTTACTTTCATTTAAACTTTCATTTTCAAGATTATACCTTTCCGCATTATTATTATTATTATTTTAATTTATTTTAAATAACTTTTCATCTGAAATATAATTATGTTTTAATTAATTTATTTTGCATACATTTAAATTTTTTTTAAATAACTTTCATCTGAAATATACAGTAAACTCTAATCTAGGCGAATCGATTGAGGCCGAGAAAATTTTCCGTAGTAGACAATATTCCGCCTTAGACAAATTTTACTCTATGTCTATGGATTCGCAGGGACTTGTAAATCTTTCCGAGTTCGACAGATTTCCGTCTTACACAAAGTCCGCCTTACACAGAGTTTACTGTAATTATGTTTCAATTTATTTATTTGTTTTCGTATCTTCAGCGCCATAGTAACACTATTTGGACCCTAGTAGAAAAAAAAAAAAAACTTTCATATTTTTTCGTACGTGACATACAATAATATCTGGCATCGCCTTGCTCTTGTTTAATAAAAATAATATGCTATAACCAGTGTTGAATTCATAAAGTGAGAGGAGGAACATGCATTTCTAGATCATTTAGAAAAATTAAAGAAAAAATCCTCGGTAAAAGTGTTAGTGCTTTCCAACCCACTAAATTATAATTACTATAATAACTCTTACAACATGAAATATATTTATAGATTAACAAGTCATCCACCTTTGACAAATAAATTACACGAATATTAGCATTATTATTTTTCTTCATATCTGTCTCTTTTGTTTATTTAATTATTTTTACAAAAAAGAAGTTTAATCTATCATCTGTATTTTTTTAATAGAAAACCTTTAGCGATCTACACTAACAAATAGGTTATAAGTAAATCAAATCAAATTAAAATTATACAAACAGAAGTAATTAAAATTGTGTAAATTATGAAATTCAATGAAGTTTTGTAAAGCAATTTCGTACAATTTTAAGCGTTAATCATGTTTTTTTTTATAAATTGAATCGAAAAAAGTCTTACCTGTGCAAGGTCAATAGTTCTGAAGTCTATGTAATTTTGTAAATTATTAACATTTTTATGTAAATTTTTAAATTTTAATTTGAAAACTTTTCTTTTTTTTCAATTTACCTTTACAAATGAACATTATTTGTCAAAATTGAGATGCATTCTTCCATTTCTTAACTTTTTTTTTTTTAAACTTTAGTATAGTCTAAAGTCTAAAATATTACGAAATATAAATAGTTCTTATATATTTCATTAGTTTTTTTTTTTGAGAAATTTTAAACAAAAATCTTGGCGAGTGCTGCACACGCATTCTACTCAAATTCTGAACAAATACAGACATAAGAGAGAAAGAGAGAGTTTTGTATCGTAAAATGTGCTCACTTGAATTACAGAAAATTAATCTGGACTTTAAAAAGAGTGCCAGTGTAATTCACACTTAAGTGTTAAAATATGTGAAATAAATTTAGAAAATCTATAAATATTTAAAAATAAAATAAAATAAAATAAACCTATGAAAGGAGGACGTTGTACACAACATCGAAAACATTCTAAGCGAAATTACGACCTATTTCAGACATCACTTTGTATACAATGTCTGGTTTTCATGAGTGTTGCCAAAAAGGAAGAAAAAACTTTATTTGAAATTTGTGCGCATAATTGTATATGTGAAGCAATCGATAAACTTTGTTCTACATGATGATAACAATATTAAAAATAGAAAAAACTTTGTTCTACATGATGATAACAATATTAAAAATAGAAACCTAAAAAAAATTACATTCTCAATTTTTTGGCCTAAAAAATACTGTAGAAAAACATTTTTAAGCAAACTGAAAATCGTAAAATAAATAAGTAAGTAAATAAACTAGATTGTATACACTATAGGCAGAGGGTATACGCTATAGTTACGGAGGGGTAGGGTGTACGGCGTGTACCACTTTATATCCTCCCCTACATCCCTGGTTACACTATTTTTTTTTCTTTTTTTTAAATAATCACTTTATAATAATGTAAATTCAATCACGAAAAATAAATATAGCATGCAACACACCAATATTTTAGTATGAAAAAAGGTCTTTTAAAAATATACATTTTTAGAAAAAAAAATTACATATTTTAATACCTGAACCACATGAAGCATTTGCCATTTGGTATAATAAGTAAAGTGCTCGCTGCATATTTCAAAATTTGCTTGTCAGATTTTAAATTCCATATTTACTCTAGAACTTCGACAGTAAAATGGTCATTTAATCTAAGTGTTTATAAATGTCAAAAATGTGTAACGTTTCGTTTTACGTTGTACTCTGTCTGTGGTTGATGTGTATTTTTCCAAAATTTAAATGCATTTAATTTTGGAATATATTTTTTAAAAGTTTCTCATATTAAAATTTATCCATCTAAATGTCTACAAAAAGTAAAATTATGAGACTTCGTGCAATTATTTTCGTTTTTTGTTCATTTATGTACTCAAAATTAAAAAAAAAAGTTTTCTTTATTTAAGAAGTTATATATTATTATAGTTACAACAGTTATACAATTATTAAGTTTGCTTAAAATTATAATTTTTTAATTTTAAAATTTAAATTAAATTTTTTTAAATAATTTCATCTTAAAAGGAATTATACATATAAATATATTTTTCAAGGTTAAAATAAAAACTTAAAAAAGGTACAGTTTTGTATCAGGGACCACCTTAAACTTTGCTTACACACAACGAGAATTTGTGTCATTTTTCCTTATAAAGTCATAGTGTTTGCCTTCAAAAGTCAGAAATATTCCACTTCAAGTCCTTAAAAGGTCTTTACTTTTAATACTTCTTCTAAAGGTAAAATTTAATGCACTAACGAGATAAAGTTATAATTATTACAATTTTTATATATTTAAAAAAACTTTAATATACGGTCAAGTACGAGCATTACTCGCGCTATGAGGGTTCCGTACAATAAATATATGATTTATTAACTGTATTATTAAAAAAATTGTTGCTAAAAGAATAATAACACTTAGTAAAACACTATGCAACGCAGGTTTGGGTATAAGCTTAAGTTGTATATACTAGAAAAGCATATATGGGTGCATCATAAAAGTTCAAAGAGATATGAATCCTAAATAACATCAAATGTTGCTATTCTGTATAACTTTTTTTAATCTTACCCTAATCTGTGTTTTTATGAACTGAATTCGGTACTGACAATAAAAATAGTGCATATTTAAACTTCATTTGGCATTTCATTAAACTAAATTCAGCGTAGTAATAATCTTTAATTTTTACAGTGTAGCTAAAACAAAACTCTTGTTCAAAGTTTAAACTTGCCTCTGTGCTAAGCGCGCTTCGAAAGGAGGTCGCAAAGTTGCAACGCCGACTTGGTCCGTGCAGCGTTTTTCCAGATAGGTTTTCAAATAACTTTTAAAAACACGGGTGGCGTATTGAGAGATCCACCCAATACAAACTAGTCGCGAATCCCATAGTATTTATGTGATTCATTCTAATTAAATTAATCTGTTTTTAACAATTTGACGTTTGTTGCTTTTATACTGCTATTGGGCACTGCATTACACAAAAATATCATTAAAAGTTGTTATCTAGGCTTTAAACGCCAATGGTAGATAGAGTACGCCGCCCCTGTCATTAAGGTCCAAACCGTCCGTATCTTAAAGTGTTAATATCTCGGCTAATTACCAACGATTTTTTCGAAAATCATTATCAACAATGCTTTTATACTTCTGCTACGATTGATACCTCCAGCGCTTGTCAACACCTTTGCTGAATGCCCGCAATTCGAAATTTATGTGCAACGGAAAAATGGGCTTTTTTCAAAAACTACGAGACCTACGGTAATCGTTATAATTTTCCTGCAAGATTTAAATTAACATCTACTACCTCTAATTTTTTCATAATTTTAGTTTCAGTAGATTCTGAAATAGAGGGGGGGGGGGGGGGCATATTTTTGCACTACGTTTTCGACGATATCTCTGAAAAAATAATACCTAAAATTAAAGGAAATATATTTTTGAGTTCAGCGTTACGAAAGCTTTCACACGATACCCCACACTATATACAAAGAAAAGATTTTTTTTACCATTTTTCCTAAATATATTTGTGAATGTTTAATAATCTGTAAATATGTGGGTCGGTAGTCTTTACTACTTCCCCCAATTTGTGCTTTCCACGGTCAATAGTTTACGAGTAAAACGGCTGTGACAGACAGGTACCGAAGTGATCTTGTAATGGTTCCATTTTTACTTTTTAAGTACAGAACCCTAAAATCAAAATATTAAGTGGAAAAGGCTAAGAAAATTTGATTTAAAGTCTTTTAACTTAATTAAATTTTGCTTATTACTTTTCACATATTGACTGATCTTCTGATTGATTCTTCTAAAATATGAATTAAATTAAGATAATAATTTCAGTACCTAACTTAATTTATGAATATATCGGTAAGTGTTAGAATGTATTTAAAAAAAAAAAAGTTCCTCCTTAAAATTTCGAAAGAATTACTGTCCTTTTCGATCAAATCTAAGGGGAAAATGTCCTTGATCTTTTCCCCATTTATATATCTAGCGTCGTTAATAAAATTTGATTGAATGAATCATGATTTAACCGTTCTTCTATTTGTTGTATGATTCATCAAATTACTTCTAGCTTTTTCGGAATTTTATTCATGGATGTAGCACAATATAATTCCTGATTAGATAAACATAAAAATTCTTTCCGGATAAAATATGATTCTATAGAAATTTATTAATATTTTTCATTTATATTATGATTTATCATTTTTCAAAATATAATTTCAAACATAGACGCTGACTACGGAAAAGAAGAGGGAGGGGGGCGGGAATTTTCAAAAGGGACATTGCCCCTCCCCCTTGAAAATATAATATTTCGGAAGTCTGTCACTTTGTTTCTTACATTAACTTTTGCGACCCTCCGAGATCGATTGTGCCTCCTCTGAAATTTTTAAAAATCTGCGTCTCTAATGTCATATGTTGCAAGATTTTTGAAAATTTTTTGTCCCCTAATGCTATAAGACTTCTCTACCTCCCAAACACACACACACACTTCAAAAAGTGCATAAAAAAGCAACCATTTTTTCTTTTTTTTTTAACGAATAATTAATTTGGTATGTCTACCATTAAATGTTATTCCTAAATTAACCTTCAAGGAATAGTCTACATATTAATATTTGTACTAACTTTAATTTTTCAAATGGTAACACCCGCTTTTGACGCTTTAGTCGAGTCCCTTGGATAAAATTCAGTTTTTCTTCGTAGAATTACAAAAGAAAATGTGTTATGGGTTTATCCATAAATCTGGAAATGTTAAATTGAGATCTTGCATACACAGCCTTGCAGTATAAAATAAACTAACATTATTTAATATAAAAATTCATGTAATTCTTTCAGCTATTGTCTAAATGTTTTTTTTTTTTTTTCTGTGAATGTAAACGATAACATAAAATTGTCCTTTTCGACTGTCAAAAGGTAAAAATGCCTCGATGTCTCAAAAACTACTGAATGAAGATGTAAAAGCACATAGCCATGTTTTTGCCGATGCTAATTCTTTTTTAAGCAAAAAACAATGGAGGTCATAATTCATAAGGTTTTTAAATATGAATTTATTAATAGTTTTACATATAAAATATGTTTTTGTATCGAAAAAATCATAGATTATGTTTGAATCCATTCGCTGTATCCTATTAATTAAAGAAGAGACTTTTCAATCGGATTACTTTTTTGGGAAGGTATTTATTAAAGTATGTCACGCGTATTTAACATTGGCTCCCTCAAAATTTGACCCTTACGAGCTTTATGAAAATGCTTTATAGAAATGTATACATTATGTACTTTTCCGGTCTAACTCGATCCAAAGATCTCAAAATAAAGTGTCAAAAGTTGGTGTTACCATTCGAAAAGTGTAAATTGGTGGAATATTTAATATGTACACACAGACCTGAAGTAAAATTTATACATAGAATAAAGTAGTGGTATGTATTGATGATAAAATCTGTCTCCATTTCATAAAATTATTTTCAGCAGAATTAGTAGAAGGTGATCACTTTTTTTCAGCATTGAACACGAAGTAGAAAAAGAAATGTAATTTTTATAAATTTGTTTGATTTAATTATAATTAACCTTTTCACTAAATGAATTTTACTGACTTTAATAACAGTTTTAATAGACTTTTAGAAATTATTTTCTCAGTTTTTAAATGCCACTAATTTGTGTTTGACCTATCAATGAAAATATTCGCATTGACCCTTGGATGGCTACTAAATTAAAAGTACTATCGACCAGGAACTGTCGACTAAAAAAAATCTCATCTTCTACCAATGGCTACTAGCCAAAGTTTATTTAGCTTTAATAAGAATGAATTTGAAGAGTGTTCTCGAGTCTATTTCTGGTAAAACGTTTACGCTTAATTCGACACTGCTATTATAGAAACAAAGAAATATAATAATTTAGCGTCATTCCATTTTTAAATAATATTCCGGAACGATACGAGACAATAAATAATTAATCTTAATCAGTCAATAAATAATTAATCATAGTCAATCATAATGAATAATACTCAATCAATAGTATATAGTCCTATCAATAATCGTCATTTTCACTGTGGTAATTAAAAAATATATGTTGGTGTCATAGAATTTCAGTTTTCTTGCAGTGGGAAAGAATACAGGATGACCCAAGAAGGTTGAAACGCTCTTTATTTATTTTTTATTATTATTATTATTCAAAATAAGGTAGGAATTAAAATTACGTTTATGAAATAGTCTTGCTATTTATTTTCAAAAAGGTACACTTTTAAATTTTTATACAATGCCTGGGATCTGTACTTTGCAATTAGAATGAAAAATGTCTGATAAGTACATCCGTAAAACTTTCATCCTTTTATGGCCAAACCTCGCCGAGTTTTACGTCGAATTAGATAACATTTCTAAGCTTTCGGCATTAAAAATAAAAAAATCCTCTTTTACGGTCGGAAAGCCCCGAAATTTCATAACATTTAAAGTATCATAACTAGATGAATTTTTAACGTAGAAATCTAGAGTTTTTATTGTTATACTTATCAGAGCATGGACTTTTTTTTTCTCTAAATATAAAATTAGTAGCGAACGACCTGGCTTTGCCCATGTTAATCACGAGGCTATACAGATAAAATAAGATCAGTGATGTAGTCGTAAAAAACAGAGGGTATATAGGCAGAAGGTTATACGCTAAAGTTATGAACGTCACGCCTAGAGTACACGTTATAGCTTTATTTGAGAAACAGAGGGTATATGAAGCTTCTTAAAAAATCCAGAAGTATACAGCGTATACCTCCGTATATCCCCCACTACACCCCTACATAGTAGGGCAATTACAACAACGTAGGTCTGTATATTCTCGCACATAAATCGTGAAAAGACAATCAGAAAAAAATGAAGTTACTTTGACACAATCATAGAAAAAAAAAAAAAAAAAACCTCGCTTTATAAATGAGAATGTGCATTTCCTTTGGTGTATGCAACAGAAAAATATATTTTCCTGACAATACGAAAAAAAAATAAAACAAATGGCGTAGCATTTAGCGAAACTATTTCGTATGGCATCTATATATAATAGAAAAAAAAACTTTGAAAATTCTTACGTAAAATATCTAATAAAAATCAGCAATAGTTGTCTAATCTTCCATATAATCGGGTTCATAGCCAACGTTAGTGACGAAATCGCCAAAATAACTAAAACTTTCGACCCCCCCCCCCTTCCCCATTTAATCCACTTAGTGGTTGAATTTAAAAAGTTGCTAAAATATTTGTTTAACAATTTTTTTAGTGGATTTGTTATGCTGAATTTTACGCTATTACCTAAAACTGCTGCTGAGAAATGGCAAAATAGCCCAAAACTTTCGATTAGCCCATTTAACCCCCTTAGCGGTTGAATTTCTAAAATTGCTAAAATGCTTGATTAAATATTTTTTTTTTTTTTTTAGTAAATTCGTTATGCTGAATTTTACGCTCCTAGCTAAAACTCTACTGAAAAATGGCGAAAAGACCCTAAACTTTCGATCACCCTCCCCCACACCTCCTTAACCAAAAATCCTTTCTTATCACTTGCCTAGGCCATAGCAGAATGTGTCCAAATTTCGTAATCCTGACTTAGTAGTTTCAGCTCTGTGTTGATGAGTCATTCAGTCAGGATTACTTTATTATATTAGTGTAGATAAAAGTGTAACTTTTTGAAAATAAATGGTAGGACTATTTCATATGCATTGTAGAATTTTCCGTCTAAATATAACTTATCTTATAGAACCCAGCGACCGTATAAAAATTTAGAAAGTGTAACTCTTTGAAAATTTCATAATCTTAATGTGTACCCTGTTTTGAACAATTTTGTAATTTACATTCCCTACGTACTTCCAACACTAAAAAAAAATAAAGCACGTGTCCTTCTTTTTTGGGACACCTTATATAATAATTATTGTACAGTGGCTCAATGCAATAGACAAGAAAAGATTGACTGATACACAATTTTTCAGTTAATTTAGTAATTATATCGGGGTAAGGTAGAATAGTGTATTAACATTGCAATTTAGTAAATGCCATTTGCAATCTTGCATTTACTATTATTACAAGATATATGAGATTTTACATAATTCAGGCGAGGATATTGTCATCGTTAGCGTGCATTCAATGTACAAATTTAGCATGTGCACAAAGGGGCCATATTAAAATGAGTTTCGGCGGTGATTCTCATGCGAGATCAGTGTTGTATGCTTATAAAAATGCGCACCCGACTTAACTAACATAGAAAAAGTTAAAGAAATGTGTTTGCACTTGGTTGTTGGACTGTGAGATCCGAAATTCCTCTCCCTAATGTTAAATCTATGTGTGTGTAATTCATTCGTATTTTTCAAATATTTCCTTAGAAAATTAATATTTTTAACTTCTCTTTTCAGTATATGCTTCTTAAAGATTTTTATTTCATTTTTATTGTCGAAATTTTTCTAAACTATATACTTTATAATGTTGTGTGTTAAATCTTAGCGAAACTAAGTATGATGTTAACACTTTTAATAAACTTAAGCATATATTTTAGAAATATTTTGACAATTAAGCAAAAAAATGAGACATTCTTCAAGAAAAGTACACAGAAAAAGAAATGCATGATACGCCCATAGGTTTAACATTAGCGAGAAAAATTTAAGATGTCACTGACCAACAGCCTTATATGTGTCGTATATCTTAAGACCATTTGAAAAGGTAGGTAAATGCACCTTTTTTATTTATTTATTCATTTTATAATATTATGAAAAAAAGTAATTTTTTAAGCGTATATAAAAGGCCACACTTTTTGTCAAAATCTGAACCATTGACAGAAATTGTGTGGCTACTCTGTACATATTGATTGCTTCGTCCGTCTCCGACATGGCCGAAGAGCAACTATTTCTTTGAACGGGGACTTTAAAAAAATAGACAAACTGCATAATCATTTGAGGACGTGAGTTTCAAAGCTCGCCTTGTCCAAAAAAAGAAAAAAAAATCGTCTTTTCTGTATCAATCTATTCTATTGGTAAACCTGCATTGAAAAGGCGAATATCTGCAAATAAACCAGTTTTATCCTGTATTTCTGGCATTGTAAAATCTTAGTTTACAATTAAATCCAACTGACGGAGTTAAGAGGTTTTTCGCCATTTCCCAACATTGATTTTCTGGGTAAAGCGAGTTTTGAAACTTACGTCCTCATTTTAATTTATATTTAATTCTTAATGCCAATGTATTAAAATATATTGCCATTACGTAACATGTGAAAAATTTAAATCAAATATTATTCTTTTAAAAGACGTATGTTATAGAAGAGGTATAGAGCAAGTTTTGTTACATTTTAATATTTAATGTTTTGAATTTATTAGTTCATTTCTCCATTTTAATATTTAAAGGGACGAAGTACATTTAAGCATGCCCAAAATAGATGTTCTGTTTTTAACTTATTTTTATCCCTTAATACCGTGTTTGCTAGCGTAATAGTCGCACTTTTTTTGCCAATTTTTCATTGTGAAAGTCTAGGTGCAACTATTATGCGCGGAAATCTACTACACAATATTGTAAACTCTAATGCTAAAACATTACTGATATATATATATATATAAAAAAAAAAAAAACCACATCATAATAAAATTAGTAACTTACAAAATGTTTCCAGATTATGTGCTGTTTATTAAATACCATTTTTCTTTTTTATGGAAGTATTTTTGTTGACATAAAAATTTACAAATAATATTGGTGAAAATTTTAACAAAAAATTCTCATAATAAATTTCTACTATTACTGACGTTTTTTTCTGCTTCAAAATGGGGGGCGACTATTATGAGACTAAACACGGTAATTTCTGAACAGTGTGGAAAAAACAGCATTTAGAAATTTGTATGGTTGTCCGAGTTATAGACCGTTTAAACAAAATTCCCTGCTGTTCCACAGTTTTAAAGTGTTTTTCCCTCCCCAACAAAATGCTGAATCCTGAATTTGCGCACTCTGTTACTTTAAAACCATTTAACATAAGTTCGTGAAATCGTAACAATGTATGCATTTTTCCACAGTGTACTTGCTAAAACAAAAGTTAAAGTTAAATTTTGAAAGGGAAAAATGCATTTGAAAACTATGAAAAAACTTCCTTTTTATTTAATCAAAACTTTAGAAAATATTTTATTTTTAGATGTAACATGTCAAAAATTTCATACATTAATGCATTTTTCTGACCTTACTTTTCAAAAGTCCTCGCAGGCGAAACATTCCTCCTTCCTCCTCAAGTAAACGAAATCCTAAACGTGAACTTAAGTTAAACGGTTTCGGTGTAAATAGTGTCCAAGAAATTCGGGATTCCTGATTACGTGGGAAAAATAAAAACCTTTAAGGCTGCTTGTCACTTAATTTCCGAATTCCCCTCTGTAAATGTTAAGTCTATGGGTGTTTGATGCATTATTGTATTTAAAATATCTTAACGGGAAATTAATATTTTTAACTTCTTTTTACCCGACTGCCAAAAAGGGTTATGTGTTTCACGCGTATCTGGGTATGTGGATCTCTTTATACCCTCGAAACATCCCAACAACTGGATGGATTTTAATGAATGAGGTCTCTATCGATTCGTCTTAACCATCCGATGGTTATAGGCTAGGTTCTTTTTTTTTATAAATTCAAAATTGCGGCCGTAAAATACAAAATGGCGCTAGAGACGAAAAAATAAATTTGCGCACTCTATTGAGTGGTATATCATTGGATAGGTCTTTCAAAATGATGACGACGTTTCATTGACTATTTTACAGTCAGAAGCTCCGTTTAAATATTACACAACCTGGAAGTTGTGAAGGTAGGATCTCTAGCTTTACAGCAACTCTAACCATCATAGACATCTATAGACGTCATCAAAACAGTGTTTATAGATAGGAACTAACAATTAAACACAACTTAAAAATCATCAATACAAGTAAATAAAAAAAATAGATAAGTAGTACAAAAAAAATAGTTTCACATTGATGAGAAATAATGAATTAGTTCGCTTTTTTACGCAATCGGGTTTTTTGATTTTTTAAATTTAATTTTTATTTCTGTTTAATTATCCAGGAAGTGTTAAAATTTTACTCCCAGTTCGTCCGCTTTTAACACATAAAATATTAAACTAAGCATAGATTTTAGAAATATTTTGACAACTAAGAAAAAGACATCCTTTAAGAAGAGCATGCAGAAAACAGAAATAAAAAATATTAATATCCCAAGGAGATATCTACCCTATCTATCTATATTATAAAGGACAAACATATCTGTGCGTAACGCATACGTCATTCTGCGAATGGCAACACTTTGAAATTTGAAATGAAATTTCGGCTTTGGAATTTTCGCTACTGCAAATTTTTAAACTTCTGAAAATCGCAGAGTTTCAATTTTTACACCGTCGTATAGGGAAAAAAATGTACTTTTAAATGCAATTTGTTTCAAAGCTCTATCTCAATTCATTTTTGAGATATTAATTTTTTTATAGTTTTTAGTACCAATTTTGTAATTGTGGCAACTGAAGTACTCCATTTCTATTAACAGTAAAGGGAAATTAGTCATGATTTATTTTTATTGATTATATCCTTATTGATGCCATTTTCACATTACAAATCAAAGTAACTTTTTTCTAATTTTTGAACAGAAAATGACGTCAGCCATTAAAAAAAACACGCATTCTTCTTCATAAATCAAAAGATTGAAGAAGATATTGAAATATTTTTACATTACGCTGATACGGAATTTGAGACGCTAGGCAAAATGATTCAATGATTAAAAATGATGTCAGGCTTAAAACAAAACAATCATTTTCTTTGAAAAAACTAAATATTTGACCAATACAAAATGGCCAATACTATGGCAACTAAAGGTAAATTTCTGAATGGTAAATTTTCGCGGGTACTGAGATTAGAACTTAAATTTTGTGCGAATGTTTACATGAAAAGTTGTATCGGACAAACGTGACTTTAAGTTTGGAAATACATTCATTAATAAAGTATTGCGCGTTAAAATACTTTTAAATTGTGAATTTGAGTGGTGCGTATGTAAATTTTGAGAATGTGAAAATAACGTACAGTTCAGATTTTATGGGGAAAAATTTTGTAATGTGACAAAGCAAAATCCTTTTTACAGATTTTTCATCCCGTAAAAACAAACGTAAGAGCCTCAATCGATAACTTCAACATAATTACTCATCTTGATTAAGTATCTAATGCAGTTTAATTTTTCAATAATTTAAGCAATTGAAGTTTTTGGAAATAATATTTTGGTAGTTTTGGGTTAAAAACATTTGTTTTAAGAGTTAGATAACCAATGCAAGATGAATTTTTTATTGTAATAATTTTTGTAGGTTTATTATAAATTCGATCTAACAGTTCCATTCTAAACATTTTAATTCGTCGAATTTCGACGGGTTCCAACTCGTATATATAAAATCCTAATGAAACGAATTTATGAAACGAATATATGAAAAGCCTGAAATGTATCGATTCTTTGAATCGACTGATTAAACAACTGATTTTGTTTCACGGCGATTTCTCCTAAAATATGGAATACTTTGCGATGAAATTAACACCAAAAATCCGTGTTGATCCACAGATTTCAAAACTGGTATTAGAATTTTAAAATTCGAATTAGTTTTTGAAATATTAATTTTTTTTTAAATTTTAAATACATTTTTTCTAATGATGGCAACTCAAATTTTAATCATAACAGAATTTTTTTTTTCATAATTCAGAAAAGGTTACTATTTTAAATTAATTTGGCGACAGTTGGGCTTCCTTTAAATCTATGCTAAGAACAATGCTTTTTTTTTTTTGTATTTCGATATCATTTTATTAAATACAAAACTTTCATTTAAAAATGAAACATTTAAATTGATGGCTTTCACTTCTTTAAAAAAAAAAACGAAAAGAAAAATATTAGACACAGATGTCATATACGCACCGGGGTACCTAATTGGCGCACAAATGGCATTATTTTGATAGACATGGTAACCCGGCTATTGTTAATAATAAATGTATATTTACTTTTATTTCTTTTTTAAATTTGTATAAATTATTTTGTTCTATAGTAATTAATTATTTTTTTTGCTATTTCCTTTTGAAAATAATTAAAAAATACGGTACAATGTAGCAGTTATTCCGTCACCCAATTTCGCAAATTATATAAATCGCCAAACCACTCGCCAAATTGTACAGATTGACAAAATTTTTATTTTAAATAATGAAAGAACAAATAAATTAGTATAACATTAATAAATATAAAAATAAAACGTCGAAATAAAAATCACTTGATGACGTAAACACGTGCAACTTTCTAAAAGTCAAGTGAATGTGACATTTACGATCAAGCATTATTGACATTTAATCTTATATTTCGCGATAGATCTTTGTCGACGGGATAACTAAGTAGTACCAAAAATACATATGTAACTGGTATTGGAAAACGAGGCTTTCGCCAAATTTTCGTAAAAAAAAAAAAAAAAAAATATGCTAAACATGTGGTGCGTGCGTATATGACATCTGGCAAAATATTAAATTATGTAACAAACCATGACATTTAATTTTAACTTCAAATCGATGTTTTAATTTACCACTCGAACAATAAAAAAAAAAAAAATGCTAACTGGCGAGTTGAAAAAAAGATATTGGCGAGATTTGTACTCGGCTTTTTTTTCTTTCGGCACAGATGTCATATACGGCCCCATATTGGCGCGATTTTTTTCTGGCGCCAATGTCATATACGCAACGGGTACTTAACTGGCGCCAAAGTATCGTTATTTTGCTTGATATGGTAAGCCGGATGTTGTTGTTTATGCTGTTGATGCGTTCCCCAAATGACATTTGTTCCAAACTTTCATATGAAAGGTGAAGGGATCAGATAGTATTTGTTTATGGCATTTGATGACTTGAACTATTATAATATAGATGAAATGATGGGGATAGAATAATATTTGGCGACTTATCACCTGTGCCTGGATAACATTAAAGTATCAAAATTTCAACTGGAGTATAAAAAGCAAAGTGTTCCGCCCGGAACTGTTTTTGATAGTCACATGATTTAGGCTATTGTTATAGAGATTGTTTTAAAATATCGGTTGACAAAGACTCTGAATGCTTAATTCATTTTATTTTAGCTTCTTTTCAAATGTTTAACTGATCCTCTTTAATCAAAAACGAAAACAACCATTGGATGTCTTAACAGCAACTGATTCTCCGTTAAATTTTTGCAATCAAAGGGAATTGAATGGAAACCCGTTTACAGGGAGATCTGCACAGCTTTTTCAGTATAATTTAATCTTCTCTAATATTTTTAAAACCCGTTAGATTTTTAGATTTTCCGATTCTGCGGTGTCTGAACGGGGGTTGACGAGCGTAGCTTGCAGGGGTCAGAGCCCCTAGTTTTAAATATAAGAATGCATCAAGTGCCCATGGATTTTACCGAGGGGAATTTGGAAATTGAGTGAGCCTAACGTTTGAAATTACAATATAGTTCAGTGATAAGAGTTTAATTTAAACGGTCTGTAACTCAGGTGATTCGGAGATTTTTAAATGCGGTTTTTGCACCGTGTTTACAAATTATTAAGGGATAATAACTTAAAAAAAATATTGGGTGAGATCAAAAAGTTTTTGAGTAAAATAACACATACATTTTCCCCTTAGACTGCGTGGTGAGAGGTTCGGGCTAGGAGTAAATGACTAAAGATGATAATTCGAAGTGAAATTATGGTTGTCTAAGTAAATTATAAAATTATTATTATTTAATAAACAATTTTGCTAAATTATATTCCCATAAGTCCTTTCTTATAAATACATTAATATGTATTATAAATTGAAAAAAAAACTAGAGAACAGAAATTCTGTTTTTTCAGAATTTAATGTCGCCCCCGGCATTTCTATTACTTCATTTTCTTCTTATGGACTGGTGGCTTCTATTATTATGAAACAGCCATTATAAATGAAGCGTTAGGTGAAGAAGCAGTCGTAAAAAGTTATAACTCTGATTTTCTGGTCAGAATGGGGGGAAAAAATAGCCATAATTAAAAAAAAAAAAAAAAAAAAAAAAAAAAAAAAATTATGGGTATTTTTTATGGCTCTTTCATCTTCACCTAACGCTTTATTTATAATGGCTGTTTCATAATAATAGAAGCCACCAGTTCATAAGAAGAAAATAACTCGGTTAAGCGGGACTCGGATAATCGGGACTCTACTGCAAAACATATTTCAATTTTAAGACTTAAAGCACGCGCTTTTATTTATGTAAAATGACGTCATTTGCATTAATATAGGTACTTAAAATTAAATATAGTTTATAATAGCTCCATGTTTTATCATAAATCCTTCATTTATATTTTTCTCAAAATAGCATGTATTTTAATCAATTTTTTTTTTCAATTTTTATGAGAAAATAGCAACAAAAAGATATAATTGCTATTTTTCAACAATTTTTTCTTTACTTTCTATAGAAATGGAGTATTTGAGTTGCCAAAATGAAACAAATGTCGCTAAATCTACAAAAAAATTAATATTTCAAAAACAAATGGAGATGCAGTTTTCAAACAAATTGCATTAAAAAGTACTTTTTTTTCACAATACGACGGTATAAACATTGAAAATGTGCGATGCTTAGAAGTTTTAAAAAATGCTGTAGAGTAATCGCACAATGAAACATCGGCTTTTGTTTTACGGCTGGCGTATACAAAGTAACGTTATTTATTGGAGACAAAATAAGCTGGGAGAAAGAAATAGCATTCCGGGAGCTAAAAAATGGAACTAATTGAAAGTGCAAAAAGTTAAATGTCAAGAAAACATCACATATTGGTCACTTAAGTGAATTATCGATTCAAGACATTCAAATAGATGACAGAATATATCGGAAATTTGTTTTTGATAGAGAAATTCAATTATGCATCCACAGGAGGGGCTCTCGGTTCTCCTGTAAGTCTAAATCAGCCATGCTCAACCTTTTTTTCCATGTGGGCTGCAAAGATGCGCTTGCAACGTTAACGTTAGGCGGGCCGCAACTCACTTAAAAAAGAGTAATTAAAATAGTGAAACAAAAAAGTAGTATAACCAATCAATATAAAAAGTTAATATTATCAGTATGGTTAAACATTTGTCTCGGAAGAAATGTTATCAAAAGATTTTATTACTATTTCCAAATAATAAACTTCGTGGTAGATTTCTATTGCAAATGTAGAAATAGACAGAAAAGTTTGGAGATTAGAAATAGTAGTGTAAAATCTTTCTGTGCCAATTTTTTTTTTTTTTTTTTTCGCAGCAAATGTTTAATCATAAAAAAGTAGTGTTAGTTATATAAAAGGTATAGTATAAAAATGCAGAGTTTCCAAGTTTTAAAGAAAAAATCAGGAGATTTTCTCTAAGCCTTTCGTTCTATGCAAAAAACTATTTTCTTTCAATTATAGAAATATATAATGCAAATTTAATCTGTTTGGAATAAAATTTGATTAATGTTGAACTTTAGTAAATGTGAGACATTGTTTTAACATTGAAGCACAAATAGGACAACATGCAAAAAGATCTTTTTAATAAGAAAACGGCATTTAAGATCTTTTAACACAATTTCAAATTAATTATAAATAGCATGACACATTTTGTCTTCCCATGAAAATATATAAAACAACGGTGAATGTCTGAAATACTCTTTGCGCACATCTCAATTAGTTTTATAAATGTGAAGCAATGATTATGTGTCTCTGGCCGCACATAAAAGGTTGCCGGGCCACATGCGGGCCGCAGGTTGAGTGTGGCTGGTCTAAATGATGTCCTTACTATTTTTTCAAACAAAATTATTTTGAGAACGTCAGTAAAACCAAATCTTTATTTCAGCGTTTAAATAAATGAATGATGAAATACATCGACGGAATCTGCATGAACGGAGAGATCAAATTATCGGATGGGCTCACGCCCCACGGGCCCATATAAGTTAGTGTCACTCCCAGTAGCAGAAAGTTATGGTTGTGTCTGCGACAGCAATTTAGTGGGATGAAAATTGTCTGCGCGAGTAGCGTGTTACATTTTCTTATGTACAAACACTATGATGAGTGTTAAAATAAACAGCTTTCTTAGTGATTAATACCAAGGGTGATTCTGGGTTAAAAAAAAAAAAAAAAAAAAAAATCTGAAATTCACAGTGAAATTTTCGAAAGGTTACAACAGAGGAGAGGGGGGGACAGGGAGCGCAAATCCACTACCGGCACTAATTATGTGTTTTTCTTCGCGATCTTTTGACGAAATCTGCTGTTTTTTCGTGATGTTATGAGGAAATTTCTCGTTTTTTTTCCGCAATCTTTTGACGAAATTTGCCGTTTTTCGCGATCCTTTGACAAAAATGAGCTTTTTTTCGCGATCCTTTACGAAATTTGCATTTTTTTCTCGATTCTTTGACGAACTTCGTG
Organism: Maratus speciosus; assembly: GCA_963932465.1. Taxonomy (NCBI): domain Eukaryota; kingdom Metazoa; phylum Arthropoda; class Arachnida; order Araneae; family Salticidae; genus Maratus; species Maratus speciosus. The sequence goes on from OZ010788.1 coordinate 302,749,604, forward strand.
TTTTTTCCGCTATTCTGTGACAGAAATTTACGTTTTTTCAGCGCCCCGCCCCTGGGACGAATTTCACGTTTTCCCCGGGATCCTTTGACGAAATTCGCGTTTTTACAACGATCCTTTGGCAGAAATTTGCGTTTTTCGCGATCTTTTGACGAAATTCCGCAAATTTAATTCCGATCTTTTGACATAAATTCCCTTTTTTTCGTGATCCTTTGACAGTAATCTGCGTTTTTCGCGATCCTTTGACACAAATTTGCGTTTTTTCGCGATTGTTTTACAGAAATTTGCGTTTTTTCGCGATCTTTTTACAGAAATTTGCATTTTTTCCTCGATTGTCGGAGTAAAACCGTGTTTTTTCCTTGATCCTTTGATGAAATTCAAGTTTCTTCCGCGATTTTGTGACAGAAATTTGCGTTTTTTGGGGAATTTTTGGATAAAATTCAAAATTGTATAGCGATCTTTTGGCAGAAATTTACATTTTTCGAGATCTTTTTACGAAATTCCGCGTTCTTTCCTCAATCCTTTCACATAAATTTGCGTTTTTTCGCGATCCTTTGACATAAATTTCCGTTTTTTCGCGATCGTTTGACTAAATTTGCGTTTGTCCCACAATCGTTTGACTAAATTCACGTTCTTTCCGCGATCCTGTGACAGAAATTTGCATTTTTTCCATAACGCTGGGACGAAATTCATGTTTTTTTCCGGGCTCTTTTGACGAAATTCGCGTTTTTATAGCGACCCTTTGGCTACAAATTACCGATTTTTTGTGTGAACGATTGTCAAAATGGATATTTTTCGGCGACCATTTGTCGAATTCGCGATATTTTTTGTCAGAATTTTCGTACTTTTTTTTTTTTAAGGAAATATTTTTTTCTTTTTTCAAGTTGTCAAATTTATCTGCAAGGCCCAAAATAAATTGCGACGCACGCCACGCACTTTCTGCTACCGGGGCGTCACTGATAATAAGTAAAACAGAAATCTAAATTTTGGCATGGTTAAAGGTACTGTGTCCCCTTAAAGCAACAATTTTTACAATTTCAAATTATGGTGCAGTTATTATTTAAATATAGTATTGTGTTATTAATTAATAATGTATTGCCGAGAAGGGTCTCTTCGGCTAAAGTCCCTGAACAACACCTGTCTCACTGTTTTGCTGTCTGTAATAGCTGTTCTTTTGACGGATTTCTTTGGGCCTTTCATGTAATAAATAAACTTTTAGTTATATATGAATAATTTTAGAAAGATTTAGTTATGGAGATGGGTACTATTATGTGTGCTTAAAAATAAGTTTTTTTTTCCCTCATGTCGTATATAAATAGATTTTATGGACGTGTAGCGAAGTCATCCCTAAATACATAAGTTTTATCAGTATGAATAGAAAAGTGAGATATTTGACCGTGCTAGAAATAATTTCATACTGTTTTTAAAAATATTTAATATTATTATATTATTATTTGATTGCTTTCATTTGGTTATTATTTTTTTTTAATTTTAAAATTAAAAGTTTATCTGGTAACAGACTTAATGAATACACTTATCAACAAGTTAAAAAAATTACTCCTCAATAGCCGAAATCTCAACTACATTTAGTTTAAAAGTTGCAATATGGAATATTACGACATTTATGGAAATTTTTGAAAAATTGGGTGAACAAAAAAGTATAACGAAATATTGACCATCACATCGTAATGCATGTGAGTTATCGTTGACTAATTATTGATAAATTCAATAATTATACATACTTTACCAGTTAATAGTCAGTTACCGCATACTTTGTGTTACGGCGTAAATGCCCTCAAATTTATTTGTTTATAATTTAACTCTGTTTATCTTTCATATTGCGAAATATAATTATAAAACTGATTTCTTTTGACAGAAAAAATCTAATCTGTTTATCTAAATTGTTTATAACCCTGAATCAATATTTATGAGTAACATTATGATTTCAAGGTCATGTAATATAGATTTATTTACTTTATAATAATTTTGAATTGATGGTGATTTATTAGTTTTATAATTACTTGGATGTCATTTAAATGAATATTATAGCTATTTAGAAGATTTATAACTGCATATTGTAATTTTTATTTTGATGTTTATTTTATATAATATGTATCATTTTTAAATGGTCAGTCTTGACTCTGTAATCAAGCAGAGAACATGTAACATGTCCTGACTCTGTAATCAGAGATGCCAATTGTTAAATCATGGCTCTGTTTAATACAGAGTGTATAGTGGAAGTTCCGACTCTGCAACCAAGCAGAGAACACATTTTTTTTTGTATTGGCTCTGTTAAATACGGAGAATTACTATTATGGAACAATTATTAACTTCTAATGATGAATAGAATTTACATACTATTTCAGTTTTATTTAATAAACTATTTAACCTAATTGCTCTCCCATCTCACTTGGATTTTGAAAATTTATTTGTCAGATGAATTTCGGCGCCATCATTTATTTTTTGGTGCCGAGTAACCCGCGAAACATTTTTTGGAAATAATAGTGAGCTATTGTGAAAGAGATTTGTGATTAACAACTGTGATTTATTTTTCAACATGTGATTAGTGTGTGATTTATATTTCAACCTGTGATTAGTGTGGAATTATTATTGTGCCATTTGGATTATGACATGCCATCTACATTACCTGGAATTAACAGGTAAGAAAATATTTTTTTCATTTTCTATGAATGGTTAATGTTTTAAAATAAGAATTATTCTTTATTTAAAATGGAAAATCTTGAAAAGCTGAAAGCAAAACGTTCTGTTGAACGAACGAGTTTCACGAAATTAATTACAAAATTAGAAACATTATTAAATGATGACATTGATAATACGAAAACCGATGAATTATTAGAACTTCAAGAAATATTCCTCTTAAAAGAAACTACTTTCCAAAGTTTGAATCGTGATATTGAAGCTCAAATATCCGACTTAAAAGAATATGAAAAGGACATTGCTAATAGTGAAAAGTACACTGACCAATTGATCAGTGCTAAATTTAAAATTAAAAATAGATTAAGAAAATGTAAAAAGGATAATGTTTCTATGACAGCGACTAGTCATGTAAATTCATTGAATGGTTCTGCTAGTGGAACAGAAACGAGTTCTGCCATGAAATTGCCTAAATTAAATGTTCCAAAATTTTCTGGTCGCATACTTTGAATTTTTGATAACTATCCTGAGCTAAAAATAGTTCATAGATTTTTTAACACTACAAAAATTAGAACGTTCGTATTTTCGTCAGAGACAATTTCACCTCTGGTTATCCACCTTTCAACCTGTATATATCCTGTATATATATACCTGTATACCTGTATATATTCTTTAACCATTCGTGCCCCAAATTTTGAATTAAAACAAATATCTCCCCAAAACTTAAATTTTAAAACACAAAAGCAATTAGAAGATTCATAATGTAAGAATGTAAAATTTAAAAAAAAAAACTATTAATTAGAGCTAATAAACTAAATCAATACTTTTAAGTACCGCCGGATCTTTATAAAATAGAAATATTTCAAGACTTTGAAATAACGAAAATTGTACATTTCGTAGCACTTTTTTATAACAAGGTATTCATTCTTATTGAAAAGCGCGAAAATACATTTTCTTTTCATTTAAATATGAAAACGTATTGCAAATCAACTAATTTTTATAAGTAATCAACAATTTCTCAGTCCTGTAAAATAATGATTTTTTTTTCTGTACCATTTCAGGTGTTTCTAAAAATTTTGGATGAGCTGAATTAAGAAATGCCGATCTTTTTCTCTGCTATGCAAAGTTTTTTTTTCACAAAGTAAGGATGGATATCCAGAAAAATAACAAAGATGTAGCAGAGTATATTTTTAAAAAGTGAAAAAGTTCTTTTAAAAAATGTAATATCTGAAATTTACACTAGATTAATCTTAACACAATTATTCTAATTAGTAAATAAATCATATTAGACGTAAATTTCCAACAGGGCGAAAAATGTCCGGACCAGGATTCGAACCAGGGATCTCCTGGCTGAAGTCGCCAGTGCTCTACCATCTGAGCTGTCCCGGACGAATCTGGTGCAACTTTTTCACCCAGCTAACCTTAATGATTACAGCATCTGGTCTGAAACCTGGTTCATCTCAACAGAATAAATCTCAGGTAATGCAACTACAGAAAACGCTAGATACGTAATTACACAAGATTAATTTTAACACAATTATTCTAATTGGTAAACCATACCGAACCAGATTACGTATCCAGCGTTTTCTGGAGTTCCATTACCTGAGATTTATTCTGTTGAGCTGAACCAGGTTTCAGACCAGATGCTATAATCATTAAGGTTAGCTGGGTGAAAAAGTTGCACCAGATTCGTCCGGGACAGCTCAGATGGTAGAGCACTGGCGACTTCAGCCAGGAGATCCCTGGTTCGAATCCTGGTCCGGACATTTTTCACCCAGTTGGAAATTTACGTCTAATATGATTTATTTACCAATTAGAATAATTGTGTTAAAATTAATCTAGTGTAAATTACGTATCCAGCGTTTTCTGGAGTTCCATTACCTGAGATTTATTCTGTTGAGCTGAACCAGGTTTCAGACCAGATACTATAATCATTAATATGAGCTGGCTGAAAAAGTTCACCAGATTCGTCCGGGATAGCTGAGATGGTAGAGCACTGGCGACTTAAGCCAGGAGATCCCTGGTTCGAATCCTGGTCTGGACATTTTTCGCCCAGTTGGAAATTTTACATAAGAAGTTACCCTTATTGACAATGGTGTAGTCGTAAAAAAAGACAGAGGGTATACGTTCTAAACAGGGGGTATACGCTCAAGACAGAGGGTATACCCTAGTGTATATACTATAGCTTTCTTGAGAAACAGAGGGTATACGGTATTCCTTAAAAAAATCCAGAGGGTATACGGCCCCTTACAGAGCTGTGGGATATTCTTTATACCACTTCTAAAATTTTGGTAAAAAAAAAAAAAAAAGTGAAAATTCTACTGTGAATTCACCATTACAGAAACACGATTACTTGCCCCTGAAATGGTTAAGAAACGATGGAATCGAATAGAATTTTCCGTTTTTCGGTAAAGGCAAAGTATCTTTAAGAAAATATTGTCAAAGTGGGCGTTTTACACTGTATTTCCGGACACCCCAAGAAAGATCGTCATGAGACATCAATCACTTATAATTCAAGATGTAATACATTTATTACAAAATTAAAAACGCTATTCGATTTCAAATAAGTTCTTTAGTCATGCCTGCAAATTGCATGTTTTTACAGTCAAAAATGAGTCCGTGAATGTGTCGGAAGGTTTCGCGTTGTTGATTTTTTTTCTTTCTTTTTTTGGCAACTGCCTTAACAGCTTTATACGATTTGTTTGTTTTTGCTTTTTGTGAAACGAATTACAGAAAAGTTTGTCGATAACAATACTGAAGTGACTATTACAAAGTTCCGTTACAGACAAGTCAAGGCCAGCTCGCTTTTAGAAAGCAGTAAGTTCACGTGTATGATACAAGATTAGGTTAACATTTTATAATAAAATTAATTACACTATTGTTTTACAAAAAAGCATTTAAGCTTGATATTTAATTACTATATTATCACTAAGGATCGACCGAAACAGTTTTTTAAGATCGAAACCAAATTTTGGTAATCTTACTTTCGGCCTAAAACGATAACGAAAATGTCCAAAAAATTTTTTTAGGTAATATACACACATAAATATACAGAATTAATATTAATAATTAATTACATGTGTAATTATACATGTGGCCCAAGTTGACTCTCTGTGCTTCTGACTAAAACATTTAATTTTCATGTAAACTAAAATGTAATTAATTCATCTACGACACAGAATGATTATCTAATTATACGAATTTCATCTAATTAAAAATTTACCTTTTATAATGATTTTTGCAAATGATCATCTGTTATAAAAGAACTTTCTCAAAGTGTATTCGAAACATTTCAATTGTTTCAAACTAAAGATTTTCTATTACTGTTAAATGTGCAGATTTTAATGAGCACGCGAAAAGAGTCTTCAAAGTTTAGACATATATACATTGATTGCTTTATAATTTGCACTCATTTCTTGAGTCAGTCATGACTGATAATTATAAACAGTGCAGTTCATAGTAATAAGTAATAGTGTCTCATTTGAGCAAACAGAGCTCAAATCAATGAGCCATGTTGAAATTTCCGAAGGAAGAAACTAAATTTTTGGAATTCAAATAGTTTCGGTCTGGCCGAATTTATGGCAACATTTTCGCCGAAAACGAATTTTCTGCGAAACTCGGATTTTGGGCCGAAAACTAAAAGGAAACCGAATTTTCGGTCGATCTCTCGTTATCACTTATATTACTATTAGTCATACTTTTAAACCAGCATCTGAATATTCACGAAAGTTGTGAAACTATTTAACTGTATGACACTAAAAACATTTTTTTATAAATAATTAATAATAATCTTAAAAAAAAACATCAATGTAAAATTATAGTAAGTAATCATTTTTTAAAAAAAGCCACAATATCTTTTGTTACATATCAAGAGTTTGCATAGTAATATTACCGGCTCCCGCCCCCCCTTTGGAAAATGTATTTATTTACCTTCCGTAATTCAACGATCTTACTATTTATTTCTTCCTGAAACGTAATCTGTGAAATAGAAATTCTAAACAGCAATTTTCCAGGAAATATTTTAAACTGCTATTATTTCATGTCATTTGTTCGCCGAACCAATCCTGCTCACTTCTCTGAAAAAATGCAAAACGAGTTCTAAAATGTCTTTATTATTATTATTATTCTGCTGCAGTTCCTTGGAAAGTTGTCTGGGCAAGTATAGTAATTAAGTTTAGAGAAGTAGACATATTCATAACGCGAAGAGTTATCGAGTTGCTGCATATGCATAAAAGGATTATAACATCTACTAATTTTATTAATTTATTCTAAAACTAGCTGACCCGCCCGGCGTTGCCCGGACCCGTGATGAATGACCCTTAAATTAACCTCAAATTTGTATGATTTTATATCTTATAATTCCATTTTATCTGAATTTGTATTTTTAAAGAAAAAAAATATTGAATTGAAAATATGTGCTATGGGGCTAAAATGTACAATATTGAACTAATACGCATATTTTTAGCTCAATGTACAGAATGATGAAAAAACATAAAGTCCTATTAGCAATATCTTCATAACCTTTTAAAAAATTAGTGTTTTTGCCACATTTTTAGAAAAATTCCATGTTTACGCCAGACAGCGTACACTCAATTCAACTAAATATCTTTCAGTTTCCTCTGTTCTACATATTACGATTACATTTACATGTCCAGTAAACTAATGAGTTTTACAATATCTTCAAAATTAACAGAAATATATCAGAAAATACGTATTTCTATTAAAAATTACCATTTTTTTTTTTTTTTTTTTTTTTTTTTTAATATTCGAGTACCAATAAGATAATTACGAGGGCAATTCGGAAAGTAACCTCCGTTTATGAATTTAAAAAAAACTAATGAAAGGAAACATGTTTTAATACTCACGTATGAAAGACACGTTCTTCAGCTACTTCTCAACATAATTGCCGTATTAATTAAAACAATTATCATAACGGTAAATCAGCTTTGAAATTCCATCGTCACAGACTTCTGCCGCCGGCCTATTCAACTGCGATTATTTTTAAATTCAACTCTCACCACTCTTTCAATCCAAAGAATTTTAACATATTTTTCTATATAATTTGCTGATAAATGTACTACCAAAAATGTTTTAAAAATAGTGGGTCAAGTAAAATATTACTAGAGCAATTCGGAAACTAATTTTCGTTTTGTTGTATAAATGAAAAACACACCTACTTTCAACAATTTTTTTATTTACATCTCAAAGGTACAGCTGTCTTCTATTTTTCAACATAGTCACCATGTACAGTCGTGGAAAAAAAAAAGTAAACACCCCCTACTAACTCCTCAACAAATCAGGGTAGACGAAAGTTACTGGTACCGAACGATTGGAAATAAAGTCTACTTTTAAATTATGCATATAAAATTTTCTTAGGGGGTCATCTACATATTAAAACGAATCAAAACTTCATTTTTTTCAATGGAAAAACCCAATTTTAACGAGATATTTCAAATCTTCGGTTCAAACTATGCCTAGATACTAAATTTCAAGTCATTTGAATGATAAGTTTTTGAATTATAAACATTCAAAATTTAGTGCTTCTAATGTTAAATTGCATTTTCATATTTTTATTTATATCTCCCGAAATTATGCTCCTAATGTGCTAATTTTTTTTGTAGAAGTAATACTAATATACCAAAACATAAATACGCTGAATTTGCAATTTTTATAATTTTATGATATGAATTATGAAATTAATATTCGAAAAAATTATGAATTGCAACCTACAATTTTTTTGATGGATTTAGATTTATTAAGTCCTGCTTTACGGAAAACCAAAATTTCACATTTTTCTTCCAAGTAGTTTTCAAATTATGCTTAAAAAACGGCAAAATGATGGTTTAATGGGCCGTCTATGATGGAAGTGAGTAGACATTTTGAAATTTATTCTGCTGTGCTGTAATCTAACTGGCTTCATTGACTCCTTGAGTGGTGCTTAAGGTGCCTTGATCAAGAAAGGGGCTCTCTCGGTTAACAATCGAGTACGGAACTTCAATTTGGATACAACCCTTAAAATACGCTCGTTTTAAAATAATTAATTTCTCGGAAACTTATGGTACGAATCGCATAAAAATTCGTTTTTAGGCTAATTGAAGGGTGTAGAGTTCATTTATGCTGTCAAAATTGTGTACTGCCATTGAAAAAAACAAAGGTATGGTTCGTTTTAATATGTAGATGGCCCTCTAAGCAAATTTTATATACATCATTTAAAAGTAGGCTTTATTTCCAATCGTTCGGTACCAGTAACTTTCTACTACGATAACTTGTTGAGGAGTTAGTAGGGGGTGTTTACTTTTTTTTCCACGACTGTACATTCAAGCACTTGTCATACCGTTTTACCAACTTACCAATCCCTTCTGAATAATACTCAGCTGTCTGCAAATTCAGCCAACTTGTCACAGCGGTTTGAAGATCCACATCGTCAGCGAAGTGCTGTCCTCCAATTCTTCATTTCCTTGAACAGATGAAAATCAGAAGGAGCCAAGTCGAGGCTGTAGAGGGGATGATTAAACACGTCCCATTCGAATTGGCGCAAAAGATTTTGTGTTCTTTGAGCACTGTGAGAGCGAGCGTTATCGTGCAAGAACACAATTCCCGATGTCAGCAGGCCGCGACGTTTGTTCTGGATGGCTCTTTTCAGTTTCTTCAAAGTGTTACAGTAAACTTCAGAATTTATTGTCTTATCACGTTTCATGAATTCGACCAGCAAGATACCATGAGCATCCCAAAACACGGTTAACATAATCTTCCTCGATGTCAATGTTTGACGGGCTTTCCTCAGCCGGTTTGGAGAACCGGTATGACCCCATGCCATTGACTGTTGCTTTGTTTCAGCATTTACATACGCAATCCAAGTCTCGTCACCAGTCACTATTCTATTCAAAAACTTCTCCCCTTCCGTGTTGTACCGGGAAAGAAAGTCTAAGGCAGCGCCCTTTCGAATAATTTTGTGGATCTCCGTGAAAATCTTTGGTACCCATCGAGCACAGAACTTCCGATAGCCTAATTTTCGGTGACAATTTCGTACAAAACAGTCCGAGAAATGTTCGGAAATTCTTGGGAAAGTTCCGAGATTGTGAATCGACGGATCTGACGAATTTTGTCTTCAATTTGTTCGACGAGATTATCACTCACTACAGACGGCCTCCCACTCCTTGATTCATCATGGATGCTTGTTCTTCCTCCTTTGAAAAACCTGACCCATTGACGCACTACACCTTCACTCATAATGTTTGGTCCATATATGGCTCACAGTTGACCATGAATGTCCGCTGCTGACAGTTTTTTCGCCCAAAGAAATCTTATTACTCCTCGTACCTCGCATTTGGCAGGATTTTCAATAGCAGCGCACATTTTGTGACGTTATAACGAGGAAACGCGCGGTAGTTCGACACTCTCCCTAAGATTATTGTTAGATAAAAAATGAGACTGAACGTGAAATAACAATAATCACATTCAATCACAAAATAAAGATAAGGTAATTTTCTTACCTTTTGGTTCTTGATCGTCCACGTCGAAACCGGTAATTTTCTTCAGAATATCTATTGTAGAGCTATATCTATATCCACTGATTATTTAAATATCTTTGAGATTAATCCTGCAAAAAAAACTTGGTTTTTCTTTTATTCTTATGTGTACCTTTTTATGCATAATATATCCCGTGGATTCTTCAGGATTTTAGTTTAATATACTATATTTTATATATCTTTAAAATTACAAACTGGAGCATACATTTTTGCTCCTTCCTGATTACATTTCAAAATACTTGATTAAATATATTAATAAAACAATCAATATTATTTAGAGTCTATAAATTATTAATATACTTCTTTCATTTGTCACAATTGCAGTTATTTAATATAAATGTTTATCAGTTTTTGATTGGCATATTACACAAACAAGGAAGTAATTTGTGAAGTAATAATCAAGTCTTATTTATAACAGACAAAGTGTTTTTGAAAGACAGGAAAAACAGTTTATCTTGATTAATGATGAGTTTATATAATTCTGAAAGAGATTAGTTTTTCTAACATGTCCCATTAATCTCTTCAGATTGATGAGGCAAACAATTTCATTGAATTTCTGTGATTCACTAATTCAAGTTTGGGAATGGGTTTCATGAGTGCATCAGCAATCATATATTTCGATGGACAGTACTTTAATTCAATTATTCCATCTTCTTTGAGTTGTTTTATTGCGTGAAATCTTATATCTATGTGCTTACTCCTTTTTGAAAACATCTCATTTTTAATCATTTTGATACAACTTTGGTTATCTTCATATAAACAGATAGGTTTTGTCTGTGCTAAGTCCAAATCTTCCAGGAGTTTCAATAAATAAATAATTTCTTGCCCTGCACTTGCGGCTGAGACATATTCAGCCTCTGCTGATGAAAAGGCGATGAATGATTGTTTTTTTTTTTGTAATCCATTGAATTGGATTATTACCTAGGTTAAAAAGATTGCCGCTGGTTGATTTTCTTGTACTAGTGTCACCTGCCCAGTCGGCATCCGCAAAAGCCTTTAAAATCGGTTCAGATTTTGTGTCAATGCGCAAGTTTAGTTGTTTTGTACAGTTTAAATATCGTATTATTCTTTTAGCTGCCACCCAATCTTTTTGACGCGGGGATTCGTTTCTTCTACTTAATATATTAACCTCAGCAGAAATGTCAGGTCTACTGACAGATGCGATATAAAACAATGAACCTATCGCCTGTCTGTATTTAACATTATTTAGCAGTAAATTGTCATTATCTTCTAATATATTAAAATTAGGTTCCATCGGAGTACCGACTATGGTTTAGCTTCCTCTAAATTAAACTTTTTTACTAGTTCTTCTATTTTACCACTTTGATTTAATTCGTAACCTTCTTCTGTTTTCTCTATTTTTATTCCTAAATAATAACTTAGTTCTCCTAGATTTTTTAATTCATATTCTTGCTTACGTTTTTCTATTATTTCTTTAATTTCGTCATCTTTTCCTGCTGTCAGGATATCATCTACATAAATGATAATATACGTTTTGCTTTCTCCTTCATTTCGAATATATAAACATGTGTCTGAATTAGACTGTTTAAAATTTAAATCATTTAATGATTTTGTTATCTTAGTGTGCCATGCCCTGGCTGCTTGTTTCAAGCCGCAAATGGATTTATGTAAGCGGCATACTTTGTTTTCCTGATTTGGAATAATATAGCCTTCTGGCTGAGTTATGCAAATTTCCTCATCTATGTTACCATACAAGAAAGCCGTCTTAATATCAATGTGATTAATTTTTAATTTGTGGTAAGCTGCTGCTGCTATAAAAGTTCTAAGTGTCGTATACGAAACAACAGGGGCAAAAGTTTCTTCGTAGTCTACGCCATATTTTTGATAATATCCTTTTGCCATTAATCTCGCTTTGTATTTCTGTATTCTTCCTTGATCATCATATTTGGTTTTAAAAATCCATCTGGATCCAATTATTTTTTTTTACCTTGTGGGGGATCAACAAGTGTTCATGTTTTGTTTTTATTAAGAGAATTTATCTCTTCTTGTGTCGCATTTAACCATTGTTGTTTTTCTTCTGGATTTTCAATATTCATTATGTCATGAAAATTTTCTGGTTCTTTTATATGTTCGTGTGTTGTCATGTAAATAAATCTTTCTGGAGGGACTCCTTTATTTGATCTATCTGGCCGCCTTGGTTCTGGTGTTAATTGTTTAGACTCACTTGGTGTGTCTTCAGTGTTTGTCACTTCAATTTCTACGAAGCTTTTGTTCTGTGATTTGTCATTTTCATTGGATGGTTTTTCTCTCAAATTTAATTGTGTTTCTACCTTCTCGTGTGTATTTTTGTTTTCTAAAAATCTAACTGTTCTTGCGATTATTATTTCTTTACCACTTGTGTAGATGCGGTACCCTTTGGAGCAATTGTCGTAGCCGACAAAAAAGCCTTCAACTGCCTTATCATCTCATTTTTGTCGTTTATTTTTGTTGACATATGCAAAGGCTTTACACCCGAACACTCTAAGGTAATGTAAGTTTGGTGGTCGTTCATTCCAAAGCTCATACGGGGACTTTTCATTAGCTTTTGTTGGCAATCGGTTTTGCAGGTGACTCGCCATACAGACAGCTTCGCCCCAGAATTTTTGAGGCAAGTTTGCTTCGCTAAACAAAGCTCTCGTCATTTCAATTAAAGTTCTATTTACCGTTCAGCTACGCCATTTTGGCTCGGAGAGTACGGAACAGTGTGTTGGTGCTTTATGCCGTTTTTTATAAGATAATTGTCCACTAAATCATTGTTAAATTCCCCTCCATTGTCTGTTCTTATATTTTTCGGCTTTTCGCCAAATTTATTACTAACTAAGGCAACAAATTCCTTAAGTTTTTCATAAACTTCTGATTTCTTTGATAATAAATACAGAATTGTAAATCTAGAATAATCATCTACAAATGTTAAGAAATATGTTTTCCCCCCAATAGTTGGTATTTGGAAAGACCCACATACATCAGAGTGTATCAACGCTAATCGTTTAGTGGCTCTATAATCTACTAATTTTGGGTAAGGTGCATCTGTTAGCTTTGTTTTGATACAAGTTTCACAAGTTGTATCATGTTTACAATGATTTATTTGTATTCCTTTCGCTAGGTGTTTTTCTTCGATTTGTTTTATAGATGCAAAATTTTTATGGCCGAATCTTCTGTGCCATAATTCTATGCAATTATTATTGTTACAATTGTAAGTTTTATTTACATAGTTTACGTTTGCGCTTTCATTTGCTAATTCAATTTCATATAAGTTATTTTTCTTTACCGCTTCTAGGCGGGTTATTCCGTTATACGTCAACTTACATTTATCATATTTTAATAAAATCTCACATCCATTTTCTGTAGCTTTACTAACGGAAAATAGGTTTGATTCAATATCTGGAACAAACAGAACGTCTTTTAGTGTTATGTTATGTATTTCACCGTCTGAAGTTAAAGTATTTAATAGTGTATTTCCTGATCCATAAGAAACTAATTTGTTTCCGTTTGCAATAACGACATTAGTTTTTTCATTTGATTTAATTTCTGTAAATAAATGTTGATCAATTGTTATGTGACTAGAACTGCCACTGTCAACTATCCACGCTTTGTTATTGCGCGGTTTTATAATAAACGCACAATGTTTATTACCTTGTTGACTTTCATGTGCATTGCAATCGGCATTTTTATCCGAATTTGATACATAATCATTTCTTACAGTTTTATCATCCTTTTGGAAAACAAGCGAAGAATTAAAATTTCTTTTGTAGTTTTGTTTATAGTTCGTATTATGTGAAGTATTGTTTTGTTTATTTTTATAGTTGTTATTATGCCAGCAATCTTTAGTGTTATGGTTTTTTAATTTACAATTTGAACAGTATTTTTGTTCCTTTTTATATCCCGCATTATTAAATTTATATCCTGCATTGTTAAATTTCTTTGAAGTTTTGAATGCTCTAGCGGTATTTTCAGATGGTTCTGAACTATCGCTTCTGCGATTATATTCATCAATCAGCTTACTCTTAATAAAACTAGGTGTCACTTCATCTTCATTGCGGGATTCAAGTGCCGTTATCAATGTGTCGTACGAAGCTGGTAAGCTACACAGCAAAAGCGCTGAAATTTGATTATCCTTTATTGTTTCTCCGATTGCAGATAATTTATCAATTATCAAGTATGTTTGTGATGTGCTTAACCATATCACCACCTTCAGGTAATTTTGTGCTATACAACTTGCGTAAAAGGTATAGCTTACTCGATATATTGCTTCTTTCATGAATTGTTTTTAAGGTGTTCCAGGTATCTCTTGCATTTTGAATATTTTTTTACGTGGACGATCTGGCTATCCTCAATGCTGAGGTTAATTATAGCCCTTGCCTTCCGGTCCTTTTTGGACCAATCGGTCGTAATTGGGTTTGGTGGTTCATCAGTAATGATCTCAAAAAGATTTTCTTTAATGAGAAGCATCTCGATTTTAAATTTCCAAACATTATAATTATTAGAGTTTGGCTTCTCTATTATCTGTGCATCTTTTGCAGTAGTCATTTTTGATTTCTATTACCACATTTTAATTTTCAAATAAACCCTTTAATTAAATTATCATGTACTAATATTTAATATTTAAGGAAGGCAGCACGTCAGTCTCATAATCATTGTTAGATAAAAAAATGAGACTGAACGTGAAATAACAATAATCACATTCAATCACAAAATAAAGATAAGGTAATTTTCTTACCTTTTGGTTCTTGATCGTCCACGTCGAAACCGGTAATTTTCTTCAGAATATCATTGAAGAGCTATATCTATATCCACTGATTATTTAAATATCTTTGAGATTAATCCTGTAAAAAAAACTTGGTTTTTCTTTTATTCTTATGTGTACCTTTTTATGCATAATGTATCCCATGGATTCTTCAGAATTTTAGTTTAATATACTATATTTTATATAGCTTTAAAATTGCAAACTGGAGCATACATTTTTGCTCCTTTCTGATTACATTTCAAAATACACACTGAAGAAAATTATAACTTACAAAAAAATATTATTGATATATGATTAAAAATAACATAAACAAAAAATCTTGATTAAATATATTAATAAAACAATCAATATTATTTAGAGTCTATAAATTATTAATATACTTCTTTCATCTGTCACAATTGCAGTCATTTAATATAAATGTTTATCAGTTTTTGATTGGCATATTACACAAACAATGAAGTAATTTTGTGAAGTAATAATGAAGTCTTATTTATGACAGACAAAGTGTTTTTGAAAGACAGGAAAAACAGTTTATCTTGATTAATGATGAGTTTATATAATTCTGAAAGAGATTAGTTTTTCTAACAAGATTGCTGAAATTTTACGGAATTACAGATTGCTTGATTTAGCAATGGTTGCGCTCCGCCCACTACTAATAGTGCCACGCCTCGACGAAAGTTAATTTTCGAAATGTTCTTTTATTACAAATTTAAAAAAAAAATAGTGGTGTGGATAGAATAGAACGAACAGCCCTGTTGAATAGGCCGGCGGCAGAAGCCTGTGACGATGGAATTTCAAAGCTGATTTACAGCTATGATAATTGTTTTAAATAATACTTCGATTATGCTGAGAAGTAGCTGAAGAATGTGCCTTTCAAACATGAGTAATAAAAAACGTTTCCTTTCATTAGTTTTTTTTTTTTAAATTCATAAACGGAGGTTTCTTTCCGAATTGCCCTCATACATTATCACTTAGAGCTTAGATTCTAGTTCAGAATGTAGTGAGTAATATAGAAAGCATTCCGAAAAAAGTTCACTGAAATATGTCTAAAACATTTTATTTAATGTACACTGTAAAAAAAAATTTGTAGTTCTACAGATGTACATGCTTACTAAACTTTCATCTGTAGCTGTACAAAAAAAGCTGCAAATCTACAAAACTAGTTTTTCTAAAGCTACAGAAATCTGTAACTTTACAAATAAATCTGCTAAAATTACAGTAATCTTACTAAAATTTTATCTGTAACCCTGGTTGCAGTTTCATGAAAAGTTCTAGGCATCCCAGTTTCCTAAAAAATTCTTAGTAACATTACAGATTTTTTTTATTTTCAACGCAAAAGTGTGTCTGTTACATGAATTTTTGTTGTTACCATTACATAAAAAGTTCTAGAAATCCCAGTTTCCCAGAAAAACTTTAATAACTTTACAGATTCGCATTTAAAGATTTCTTTTATATCTTTCAGGTACATACTAAATTAATCTAGAAGCGTCAATGAAGGTTTATTAATGTTTTTGTGTAAAAAAAGTAAGAAAATTATGCATAGAATCAATGTTTACATTTCTCCTGTGTTTTGCGAAACAATGTTTACATTCTTCCATTTCTTACACCTACTTCTGGTATTTGACTCATTACTTCCTATTTATTAAATTGGCCATAACTCCTCTTCTATTATAGGAATAAAATCAAAACAGATTTGGAGTCGTAAAAGATTGCTCTTAAAAATAAAACAAACAACAAAGAGAAAATAAAAAAAAAATCACGAAAACCACTATTTTAATGTAGCCCTTAAAGCGATTTTCAAATTCCCTGCTCCACAACACGAAATTTTCTGACACATTTTCTCTCATTTTTAAACGTATAAGCATGAAGTTAGCAGCCTTACTATTGAAGTGATTTGGAATCGAAATGAGTTTTCCATTTTTTGGTAAATAAATTACTTATCGAATTATAAGCGATTGTTGGTCGCGTGACGACAGGTTTTTTCCCTTTACTAATGCTAAAGCATTGGGAATTCAGTTCGAAAATTCCCACTTTGACAGTTCTTTTTGAAAGATTTTCCGCCATTCCCAAAAAATGGAAAACGCCATTCGATTACATAGTTTCTGAATAAGAACATCTGCCGATTTCCATCATTTTTGAGCAGAAATTAATTAAGAAATGTGTCAGAAAGTAACTCCTTTGGACTTGAGAACAGTCTTAACACAAGATGCTATCCTTTAATATCGAAATTTTATCTGCAGACGTCAACATTCACTGGTATGGTTAGGAAAATATCCGAAATCGATGTGTATAGACCTGGCTCGGCGAACCTTTTCACGTGAGCGTGCCGAAAATTCACAAACAATATCTATCAATAACGTGCCAAACTTATACAAAAACAATTTTGTAGAGCACGGTGTTTATACGAAACGCTAGTTATAAAACCAGTTGCTTTCATGCATTAATAATAATAATAATAAAATATTAAAAATCAAAATACGATTTTTCTATACACTGGAACTAATTAATTAATTCTATTAAATGAATGAATTTTTAATTCGTAAATAGGGATTCATTTATGCGATATGTAGTGTAATAAGTAGAAAAAATACAAGTTTTTATTTCATTAATTTTTAACTTCTTATTAATGCAACATCTTGGTTGTAATTTTCCTAGTTGCATCAAACAATGTACCGATGAGATTTTTGCTGTTGAACGTTCGATGAAAAATGCTTTATATCTTCTTTATATTTTGTTATTTTTACAAATATACATAGCTAAATTGGATCCATTTGTCATTTTATTGCAGTGACTGCCAAACAAAATTCATTTGAAAATTAGAGTTTTTTAAATTCATATAAAAAGGCAAAGTACAGTCGTGGGGAAAAAAAAGTAAACACCCCCTACTAACTTCTCAACAAATTATCGTAGAAGAAAGTTACTGGTACCGAACGATTGGAAATAAAGTCTACTTTTAAATTATGTATATAAAATTTGTTTAAGGGGCCATCTACATATTAAAACGAACCGTAACTTTGTTTTTTTCAATAACAGTACACAATTCTGACAGCATAAATGAATTCTATACCCTTCAATTAGTCTAAAAACAAATTTTTATTCAATTCGTGCCATAAGTTTCCGAGAAATTAATTGTTTAAAACGAGCGTATTTTAAGGGCTGTATCCAAATTGAAGTTCCGAACTCGATTGTTAACCGAGAGAGACGCCTTCTTGATCAAGCGTCAATGAAACCTGTTTGATTACAGGATAGCAGAATAAATTTCAAAAATTTACCCACTTCTATCATAGACGGCCCCTTAAACCATCATTTTGCCGTTTTTTAAGCATAATTTGAAAACTGCTTGGAAGAAAACTGTGAAATTTTGGATTTCCATAAAGCAGGACTTAATAAATTTAAATCCATCAAAAAAATTGTATGTTGCAATTCATTATTTTTTCGAATATTAATTTCATATTTCATAATTCATATCATAAAATTATAAAAATTGCAAATTCAACGTATTTATGTTTGGGTATATTAGTATTATTACCACAAAAAAAATTAGTGCATTAGGAGTATAATTTCAGGAGATATAAATAAAAATGTGAAAATGTAATTTAACATTAGAAGTACTAAATTTTGAATGTCTATAATTCAAAAACTTATCATTCGAATGACTTGAAATTTGGTTTCTAGGCATATTTTGAACCAAAGATTTGAAATATCTCGTTAAATTTGGGTACTGCCATTGAAAAAAAATGAAGTTTGGATTCGTTTTAATATGTATATGGCCCCCTAAGCAAATTTTATACACACCATTTAAAAGTAGACTTTATTTCCAATCGTCCGGTACCAGTAACTTTTGTCTACGATAATTTGTTCAGAAGTTAGTAGGGGGTGTTTACTTTTTTTTTTTTCCACGACTGTACATGTCAAAAACTCTTCATAACATGACAGGAAAAGAAAATTATTCAAATGTGTTTCTTGATGCAAAAAATAGTAGCATTATTTGTGATCTGTCCGTATGGAACAAAATGTTATTGGTTATAACAGAAATAAAAAACGGATTTTATCTCTATAACGATTACCAAATTAAAACTTCGTGTGCCAGAAAAATTAGCTTATGTGCCAACTCTGGCGCGCATGCCATAGGTTCGCCAACCCTGGTATAGACATTTATTAACTGATAAGAACTTCGTACTTGTTAAATTAATAATTGATGTAATGTCATCTTTCAACACAAATTACTAAAGAGCCAGGAGCGCTCGCCAGAATAGGAAGTGAAGAGAAATTCATGTTGAATTTAACTATATGATCTGTTCATATTGAATAAAAATCTTTGATTCATAAATTCAATCAACTCATTTCCATCAGAAATCTCACTACTCCGACAACCTTTTCTTACAATATAGATAATTCAAATGGAATTTTATCTGCAGACGTCAACATTCACTGGTATGGTTAGGAAAATATCAGAAATCGATGTATATAGACATTCATTAACTGATAAAAACTTCGTATTTGTTAAATTAATAATTGGTGTAATGTCATCTTTCAACACAAAATACTAAAGAGCCAGGAGCGCTCGCCAGAATAGGTAATGAAGAGAAATTCATGTTGAATTTAACTATGATCTGTTGATATTGAATAAAAATTTTTTATTCATAAATTCAATCAACTCATTTCCATCAGAAATCCCACTGCCCCGTCAACCTTTTCTTGCAATATAGATAATTCAAATGGAATGTTATCTGCAGACGTCAACATTCACTGGTATGGTTAGGAAAATATCCGAAATCAATGTGTATAGACATTTATTAACTGATAAAAACTTCGTATTTGTTAAATTAATAATTGATGTAATGTCATCTTTCAACACAAAATACTAAAGAGCCAGGAGCGCTCGCGAGAATAGGTAGTGAAGAGAAATTCATGTTGAATTTAACTATGATCTGTTGATATTGAATAAAAATTTTTTGATTCATAAATTCAATCAACTCATTTCCATCAGAAATCCCACTGCTCCGTCAACCTTTTCTTACAATATGGATAATTCAAATGGAATGTTATCTGCAGACTGCAGACGTCAACATTCACTGGTATGGTTAGGAAAATATGCGAAACGGATGTGCACAGGCATTTATTAACTGATAATCCTAAAATTTACCAGTCTTAAGGAATCTGAAATAACATGTATGTGTATATATTGTATGTGTAAAATATTATTATTTCATCAATTTACACTTTAATTTAAAACATTTTAATTACTTTTTCATCAATTTACACTTTAATTTAAAACATTTTAATTACTTCCCTCCATAGAAATGATTACGTTATAAAATGAAAAAAAAATGAAGATACTGTATAAAAAAATAAACTCTTAATCATTGCAAGTGTCTGCTTTGTATTACGTCTCTGACAAATTTTTTCCACTTCTTATCAATATGCCAACGCCTAAGTCCATAAAATACAGTCTTATCTCATTTTATCTTAAAAAATGCGCATAGCAGCAGTTGACTGTATAGTGTTCTATTTAGTCATTTTCTTTATTATATTTTTAGGTTATCACCCGAGCAAACTTTCTTCTCTTTCTACAGAAAGTCAAGAGGCATGGTGTTGAAATATTGTAGCGATAAGAACAGGGGCAGTAATAATCAAGTGTCTTATCTGCATGGGTGCGATTCTCTTTAACAATAAAAATAATATTACAAATTTTCATTTCAATTCTGAAATTTATTTTCCATTCGGAAAGTGATAAATTTATAAGCTTTACTATTTTCAAAAAAAAAAAATTTATTAGATAATTCTGCTAATTTAATCATTAAGAAGAATCCGAAACTTACTGGCTTGTGACATCAAATGTACAAAAAAACTGTCATATATATATATATATAATTTAAATAGGTCGTTTCATAAAAGTATAAAACCTTATTCACATAAATAAATTTAAATTCCTTTTGGCGAATGCACGCATTTTTGGTGACTAAACCTTTCGCAACCAGCGAAACATTATACGTTCCGTGATAGTATGCCAACAATCCTTAATTTTGACAGCCAATATTTCAAGATTAAAAATTGTATTCGGGACGCACGTCGTGAAAGGATTAAAGAATAATTTCAAATAGGACATGCAATATTACTCTCTAAAAAATAAATGCGTAAAGTTACACAGTAAAACAGGTATACTGATGATACAAAAACGATTAGTCTGTATGCGTAAATTGTCGAATATACGCCTGGTATGTCAATTCCAAAATATACCGGGTGTCCCAAAAAGGACTGACTGATTTTAAAATTCAATAACTTGCAAACGGTGACAGATATTTAAAAACTTCTTGCAGGAGGGTTGTGCATAAGGTCAAAAGTTTTATTATAGTGATTTTCAATTTTAGTTCGAATTATAAACAATAGATGGCGCTGTAAGCAATAGTCGCTAAATACAGGCTCGATTTTTGGTCCTTTTTTCTTGTTCCATGCGGAAAAAGGAGATGGAAATGTATTATCCGGGCCACGAAATACCAAAAATCGAGCCTGAATTTAGCGTCTATCGATCGCAGCGCCATCTGTTGCTTTTAATTCGAACTAAAATCGAAAATCACTGTAAAAAGAACTTTTGACCTTATGCATCCCCCTCCTGCAAGAATTTTTAAAATATCTGTCACCGTTTGCAAGTTATTGAATTTTAAAATCCGTCAGTCCTTTTTGGGACACCCGGTACCTTGTTCTGTGTATTTTGATGATAACACATTAAGCTGCTCAGTGTGCAAAAAGTTATCAGATAACTCTGAAATACACAGTTTAACGTGTAAATTGCACATGAGTACACATATCTGTGTAATATAGGGTAATTCTAGGATAGATGGCCATAGAGGAGAGATGGCCAGTCTAAATATTTAAAAAACTATACCATAGATTGCAGCATAAACTTTGTTCGTAAGAAATAGTTCAACGTGTTCATTCATTGTGACGTGCCACTGTGTTTTACAATTATAAAAATAAAGTGTAACTTTAATGTTTATTTAATTTAGTGGTTGGATATTTTTATTGAGTTAGGTATCTGTATTTTGCAGTACCTATGTTATTATTATTATTTTACGATAAGGACTTTTAAGAAGTCTAAAACAAAGACATAGAATGGCGGAGTGACGCTTTAAATTGGATGGCAATCTGTCCATCAGTTTTAGGAGAGATGGCCACATCAAATCGAGGAGAGATGGTCACCTATGATCAATATTTCAAAATTATACGGGGTTGACGATTTTAACTAAATATAATTATTTTAAAAATAATTATATAATTTGTATGTTTATAATTATATTAATTGATATAATTATTTAAATCTTAACTAATATAAATACAGTCGGACCTCGTTATCCCGACACCCGGTTTTCACGTCACTCCGCTTATCACATCAGTTTTTCAAAGTCCCAATTTTCTGTATATGATTTTAATGTAATTAAACTCCGGATTTTACGTCGTTGAATCATTTTCAACTCCGGATATCCCGACGGTTAAGGAAAATTGTCCATTTTTCCTAATCCATCTTACAAGCAAAGACATTAAGCGGAAAGAAATGTCTTAGCGAAACTTTTCACAAAAGTGTCTAAAATATCCATTGAAATAAAGTAGATATTTTATTCCAATCCTTTAGCTGAATAAACAAACCCCCACACTATGAATGACCCACTCAACAGATGACCAGATCATCAGATCCCGAGTGTATAGAAGACAATGAAGAAGACAACATATCTCTTCCAATATTGCTTAAAGAGTTGTTAGATCGCGAAATAGATATAACAGTGCATGTCCAGATGCATATCGATTTTGATAAGTATGTTACCACATAACCAGATGCAAAGACTTCTGAAATTGTAAAAGATATAAAAGAGAAAAAGGGCAGAAATTTTTTCAGACTTTGAGAACGAAAGTAATGTGGATCTGGAACAAAACAATCCTCCGACTAAACCGAAGCACTCCATTGCATTGAAATGGTCAGAAATTATCTAACGTGCATTTTCTGAAATTACAGATATTGATTACAATTCATTCTAAAATATTGAAAAAAGAATTGCAGGAAGCACATCTAGGAATAAGCAAACCGAAATTCAGAATACTTCATGTAACAATAAAAAAGTAAGTCATCAGAAATCTGATTTTTATTCGTTTCAATTATGTTTTTGTGTTTATTTTGTTTAATAATAATGTTTTATTGCATAAAATGCCAGAACAGTTATGAATTTTAAATTGTCTTAAATTAATTAAAAATACAGCTTTTTATAAACATATTTTTCTCCAACTCCGGTTACCGCGACACTCCGCTTATGGCGACACTTTTTTTCTGGTCATGATAGGACTTAACTATTTTTTTTTTGTGTGTGTGTGTGTGTTTCAGAAAATATGGAAAAACTTCGGAAGTGTTCATTCTAAAAACTGATAAAGTTTATAAATAAACTTAAAACACCGTGAAAAATCTAAAATAAACGTTAAGGGGGGGGGGGGGAATGACACTTCCAATAGCGAGGAAGGTGAAATACATTTAAAATTATTAGATTCTACAGATTCCGAGGGAATAGAATTGGATGAGGATAACTGTGTTGGTTGTGGAGAAGAATATAATACCATAACCAAAAAAGGATTACTGCATACAAGGCATAAGGTGCCAGAAATGGATCCATGAAACGTGTACAAACCATCAAGATCTTTGCCAAAAACGTGGTAAAATTTTACGAAAAGAGAAGGGTTGAAATTATACTTCAAATTTTGTTTATTCAAATTTTATTCACTGATTTTCCGTGATATAATTGCATCTTTACACATTTCTATGTATTTTTCATGATTAATTACATGAAATGTGTTATTTTTTGCTATTTTAACTTCATTTTTTCTTTCTTGTATTGGATGGCCATCTCTCCTCGGCTTGAAGGAGAGATGGCTATCTGCCATTTTAATTTCAATCTTGTTCCCCACTTTTTGCTCTCGATATTTAATTATTTTTTGTCCAAAATATGATGAGTATATGTATAAGAATTTCAAATATGCATCAATATTTCTTGTATTTGCATTCTAAGAATTTTTATTTCAATATTTAAAAACTATGGCCATCTATCCTAGAGTTACCCTACAAAAATGCAGTGATATATTGGAGGGTATACTCCGTCCGTGTACCTTCTGGATTTTTTTAAGAAGCTCCGCATACCCTCTGTTTCTCAGATAAAGCATTAGCGTATACCCTATCCTATCTATGAACGTTCATGACGTCAGCGTATATCCTCTGCCTATACCGTGTACTCTCTGCTTTTTTTATGACTACAACACTGCAAAAAGGATGGATTTGTGTGTACATAGTACATAACCTGATGGTTTGGGATGTAAATTTAGAACTAAATATTTTTATGGTCGCAAAACAAATTTGCATGAAGAACAAACTCATGTCCTTGCTATGTGTGTTTTCTTTTTAACAGATTAGTTTTAAGACTACAAAATAGTGTAACCTTAATTGACAAAGAACAGTATCGTCTGAAATTATATTTACTGCGTGCCAAGCATCTGTTAGAGTTGTTTTGAAGTCCTAAAATCGTTAGCGTAATTTATGCACAGAACTTGTATAATCTAAATAATTACAATGTGAA
This sequence comes from Maratus speciosus, assembly GCA_963932465.1. NCBI lineage: Eukaryota > Metazoa > Arthropoda > Arachnida > Araneae > Salticidae > Maratus > Maratus speciosus. Next base: position 302,774,137 of record OZ010788.1, read on the forward strand.
ATAAAATTGTGAAATACTGTGAAACACTGAAATACTCATTTCGTATTTTGTCGGATTTTTTTTTTTCTATCAATTTCAGCCACAAGTTTTCCAAGATACTTTTACATCAAGAATCTATGAAAATAATAAGAATAAATGAATAAGAAAATCTCTAATCTCTATTTAATTCGGTATACAGTAAACAAGCAATACTTACCGAAACGGGATACGAACTGGGGAACTGCAACTTTCCAAAGCAGCACCTTGACCATTCAACTACTATTACACAAGCCAAGTTTTCAAGTATCGACATTTATTGTGTTCGCATAAGTACACATATTTCTGTGTAATATTCTGTTCTTATACATATTTATGTGTAATATGCTTACACATATTTCTGTGTAACATGCTTACACATAATCCTGTGTAATATTCTGGTCTTACACATAAACTGTGTAAAATTCGTACGCGTATTTCTATGTAATGTTTTGTTCTTGAGCAAATATCTGTGTAATATTCTTACACATATTTCGGTGTAATAGGCAAAATACACAATTATTTGTGTAATATTAAATATTTGTAAATTTCTATTAACACACCAATTCGGGAAAATCCGCACCATTTTCTACTTTTACACATTTGTTTCAGTTTTTTGAAGGGATAACAAATTACACACATCCATTAAGCCGATAAACACACATAAATACAGGTAAAGTTTTACGACAAGAGTGTAAATTTTATGACGAAAGCGTAATTTTACAAATTTGCACGATATATTTATGTAAAAATGACTGATTTACGCATTTATTTTTTAGAGCTTATAGAATCTTATCCACACAAGTGAATTTAAATTCCTTTCGTCGATATCCTTTGCAACCAGCGAAACATATTACGTACCGTGATACTGTGAAACAATCTTTAAATTTTGCAACCACTATTTCAGAATTTGAAATTGCATTTGGGACGTACATCACGAAGGAATTAAAGAATAATTTCAAATACGACATGCAGTATTATCTCCAATATTTTATATCTCATAAATATACAGGGTGTCCCATTCTCAACGAAGTCCAATGGCTAATTCCTAAACCGTTAGTCATAGACATATAGTTCCAGTTACAAAAATGTTTTAAATGAGGTAATAAATTATTTTAAAAGTCGTTTCGATCAATAAAAACATTTCTTAAAATATTACGAAATTTAATTTTTTATACGGTTCCCCGGTCCTATAAGTGATATTTAATTAAAATTTCGTATTACACTAACAAGCAAGACAAAAAAAAAAGTCCTATTCATCTAACACCAAAGCGATATAAAGTAAGCGTCCTATCTTAAATGGTGGAGGTAACCACGAGATTAAAGGCGAGGTCACATCAATCAAGGTCACAGGCCACGTAGCGGACGGGGTTGAACTACAGAAAGATGCCTGACTGTTTTCGTCTTTATGTATCACCCATTAATTGTACATCTATGAAATAACTACGCAAGCGCAAACGTTGTGTTTTCATTTGTTTGTAGCATTTATATTCTGACAGTAAAATAGACTATTCTATTAATTTTTATTCGTGTTTTTAGGGTTTCGTTCATCTGACGAAACCCTATTCGTCTCACTCCTTTGTCTGTCTGTCTGTCCGTCACAGAGCCCGTTCTCAGAAACTATACATGTTAGAGATTTGAAATTTTGGGTACTTATAGCTTAACACCTCACATCAAACAACAAATCATAAAATTTTGAAAAAGTTGGTAATTAACTGAATTACGGGCTAATTAACTTCTAAAATTAACCAATCCACCTTTTTAACGCAGATTCAAATGAACTTTCTCCAAATCATCCGTGTTTCTCCTAAGGGTTACCAGTAAAAACAGCCGATGCATGGTTACCACGGAGGAAATTAAGCCGAAAAATGAAGTGGGCATTTTAAATCGAAATCGCATATCAGAAAATATTGGTCCGAGAAATTTGTAAATGAAATAGACAGACGCAGAAAAAAATCTACTTTCATTTGGTATAAAGTTCACATTTCTGCGATGTGTATAAGTTAAAATATCCACTAAAAATCGATCGATAAAAATTTATTTTCTTTAATTGGAAAGACAAGGAAAAAAGATTTCAATTCAAAAGATTTCAAAGCAGGTAGACATGACGACGCTGCGGTTTTTCTTAATAGCATATTTTAATACGGAATTTTAACTTTTTAAATATTAAATTTTATGGCGTCCCGATGTCAAATTTCTCGCTGATTTTATTGATACCTATTTCTAAGTTCTATCTTAATTACAAGCTGAAATATTAATTATTATTTAATTAATCGGTTTAACTCGCAGAAGAATAAATGTCGGTAACTCCCACATGTGTATTTTAAATAATTCTTTCTAAGTGAGCCCCTAACTAGTAAATCTGCAGATCAGGAGCCTCAACGTCAGCTCTACAATTCATTGTGTTTAGCACCCTTTGAGTAATATTAATCTTTCTACAAAAAACGAAATTTAAAGTTTTGAAATTACATAAATATTTATAAAACGAAAAAATATTTCGAAGGTTTCTGACATTAGAAGCGTTAAATTAAACCCCTTGTTATGTAATGGTATTCTGAAAATCTCATGAGCTACTTATTCTGGTAATTTTTAGATAATAAAGTAGATTTCTTCAGGGGGGCAGAGCCCCCCTGAACCCCTTCGTTGTGTAATTTAATTTACATTTGTAATTATCAATTAATTGTGTTAATGTCCTTTAGTAAATTCTACCAATAGGCGGAAACGTACATGAATTCTTTTCTACAGCCCTGTATATTACGTGAAGATTTTTACGCGTCGTCTATAACATTTAAATTTAATGCAGACAAAAAACCCTCTTAAAACTGTTCATATCACATTTCCGGGGATTAGTATGCATAGTGTGCACCATATATCCAGTTTCTGCGGAATCCTGTATATGGTTCTATTTAAATTCTGCAAACATTTGTTAGTATACTAAATGTAATTGGGCTGAGAAATACATAACTCAAATTAAAAAAACACACACTGAAGCAATTCGCGCTCATTTTCATTTATACTTACGAATTCATTTGTGTATCCCTGTACATGGTCTATACAATATTTAAGCACTACTTATTAAGCACAAATTTACTTAACGTTAAAACGCACACCATAATCGAAAATGCTCTTCAGCAATCATCCCTAATAGACCAGAACTGTATCCGAAATTTTTTATGTGACCCTATAAATGAACGATAAATACGATAAAAATCATATTCAAGTTTCTTGTAGTCAACCACAGTAATGTAATTTAATTTCATAATGTTTGAATTAGTGCAACACAATTAACACACTGGCGACAGGCAATTTAATTAAATCTGGGTTTAAAAACAGTAGAAGCTCCTCCCTCTTCTGAAAGTGTCTCGGAAATTGGTTTCTGAGATATGTTTTTCATCTTTATGCAGCAGTAAATATCTTTCAATGTACGGATGTAATATATAATGTCTTACAATCTATAAAAAATATGGACAACACAATATAAATGTCTTTTCTGTAAGGTAGAAGTCACTCCCGTAGCCAATGATGTATTCTGAATAAAAACGAGAATTCTCGTTTCCCGTCGCTAATGTGTTAAAATAAGCTGTGAAGAGTTTTTTTCCCCCGTAGACCACATTTTAATCGTCCACTTTTGTGAGACCCTGAAAAAAAACATGTGCTTTGCACCCCATATACTACAAAAATGTTTCAAAAATACATATCAATTTTATTATTTTGTAACAGAGTAACATCATTAAAAAACGCCACAAAAGGATTTTCTTCAAAGATTGTAATATTATGAATACTTTTGAGTTCCCTGTACGCATGCTGTAAGTGCTACACATAACATATTTTATAGTAACCAGGTTCTAGTGCACCTTAATAAAGTATATAAATTTCATTACGTTTAAAATTGTGTAACATTATTAAAATACACCGCAGACGATTTTTCCCAAAAACTATAATGTAACGGAATAGTTTTGAGTGCCCCTGTAATTAAGCTATGAATGCTACACTCTTCATTTTTAATACCAAACATACTTTGGCAAACCTCAATAACGTATATCAATTACATGTAATCCCGACTATATTTACGCGAGTTAGAGCACGTAGAGAAACACGGCAGGCAACAGATAGAAAAACTGAAGTCATAAATACCTTTCATCCATGTTGGAAAGTGTTAAAAAGGATTTACATGCCTTTAACTGCACTTTTTTTCACTTATAGCATGGTTAAACATTAGTTTAAACATCCTAATCCATGCGATAGCAATAACATATTAAAAGCCCCCCAAAATAGGCATATCTGGAGATCTATAAATCTACTGGAAAATAATTCATTATCGTGCCCACTGTTAATTGCATAAATTGCATCGATTTGGCGCGATAAAATATTTTTTGTGATAGCCTTTTAATAGTACCTGCAACAAAATTAACGTAATTTACTAACTTCATTCATATTTGACGGAATGATAGGCTACGAATAACAGTCGCTAGGCAACGAAGAAAAGGAAAAAAAAAAGAAATATGTATCATGTAAAACAAGAAAATTAATTTAAAAATTCTTTATATTATTGGAATACATGTATAAATGTCCTCAAAACATTATACACGTAAATAAAAAAATCTGATATATATATTGATAAAACTTCAATATAATAGGAATAATTTAAAACCCTTATTTGGAATTTTAGTATCCATAATTTGACATTTAAATCCATTAATCAAACGTGCCATTTTCTTTCAACAAATGGAAATTTGAAAATCGTCTGACTTGCCGTAGAAAAGCATTATAAAGAAAAATAAAATCTTCCCTATTTTCCGAACAAATGAACCAAATTTAACTAAAAACTATACAGCTACGTCCGGGTATCTCACGAATATGCCCAATTAATTTCAAGCTGATCGGGTGCTTTTTGCGACAGATATCGCGGAACAAACAGACAGACAGACAGACAGACAAACGGAAATCAAAACTTTTCGTGTCTCCACAGTAAGCCTTCACTGACGTTTCGGCAATTATGTTGGAGATATGAAATTTCGGGTACTTATAGCTGGATACCTCACATCAAACAACAAGTGATAAAATTTTGAAAAAGTCGTACATTTAACCCTTTGGGGTCCCGCATGTGTATTTTAAACAATTCTTTCTAAGGTGAGCTCCTAATTAGTTTGGAGGCGTGAAATTCTGCATACTTATAGCTGAACACCACACATCATACGACAAATGATAAAATTTTGAAAAAGTCGTACATTTAACCCTTTGGGCTCCCACATGTGTATTTTAAACAATTCTTTCTAAGTGAGCCCCTAATTATGTTGGAGACATGAAATTTTCGGTACTTATAGCTGAACACCTCACATCATACGACAAATCATAAAATTTCGAAAAAGTCGTACATTTAACCCTTTGGGCTCCCACATGTGTATTTTAAACAATTCTTTCTAAGTGAGCCCCTAATTATGTTGGAAGCGTGAAATTTTGCATACTTATAGCTGGACACCTCACATCAAACAACAAGTGATAAAATTTTGAAAAAGTCGTACATTTAACCCTTTGGGGTCCCGCATGTGTATTTTAAACAATTCTTTCTAAGGTGAGCTCCTAATTAGTTTGGAGGCGTGAAATTCTGCATACTTATAGCTGAACACCACACATCATACGACAAATGATAAAATTTTGAAAAAGTCGTACATTTAACCCTTTGGGCTCCCACATGTGTATTTTAAACAATTCTTTCTAAGTGAGCCCCTAATTATGTTGGAGACATGAAATTTTCGGTACTTATAGCTGAACACCTCACATCATACGACAAATCATAAAATTTTGAAAAAGTCGTACATTTAACCCTTTGGGCTCCCACGTGTGTATTTTAAACAATTCTTTCTAAGTGAGCCCCTAATTATGTTGGAGGCGTGAAATTTTGCATACTTATAGCTGGACACCTCACATCAAACAACAAGTGATAAAATTTTGAAAAAGTCGTACATTTAACCCTTTGGGGTCCCGCATGTGTATTTTAAACAATTCTTTCTAAGGTGAGCTCCTAATTAGTTTGGAGGCGTGAAATTCTGCATACTTATAGCTGAACACCACACATCATACGACAAATGATAAAATTTTGAAAAAGTCGTACATTTAACCCTTTGGGCTCCCACATGTGTATTTTAAACAATTCTTTCTAAGTGAGCCCCTAATTATGTTGGAGACATGAAATTTTCGGTACTTATAGCTGAACACCTCACATCATACAACAAATCATAAAATTTTGAAAAAGTCGTACATTTAACCCTTTGGGCTCACACATGTGTATTTTAAACAATTCTTTCTAAGTGAGCCCCTAATTATGTTGGAGGCGTGAAATTTTGCATACTTATAGCTGGACACCTCACATCAAACAACAAGTGATAAAATTTTGAAAAAGTCGTACATTTAACCCTTTGGGGTCCCGCATGTGTATTTTAAACAATTCTTTCTAAGGTGAGCTCCTAATTAGTTTGGAGGCGTGAAATTCTGCATACTTATAGCTGAACACCACACATCATACGACAAATGATAAAATTTTGAAAAAGTCGTACATTTAACCCTTTGGGCTCCTGCATGTGTATTTTAAACAATTATTTCTAAGTGAGCCTGTAATTAAGTTGGAAGCGTGAAATTTTGCATTTTTATAGCTGAACACCTCACATCAAACGACAAATCATAAAATTTTGAAAATGTCGTATGTTTAACCCTTTGGACTCCCACATGTGTATTTTAAACAATTCTTTCTAAGTGAGCCCCTATTTAGGTTGGAGGCGTGAAATTTTGCATACTTATAGCTCAACATCCCAGATTACACGTCAAATAATAAATTTTGAAAAAGTTTTATGTTTAACCCTTTCAACTCCAGCTCGTGTATTTTAAGCAATTCTTTCTAACTGAGCCCCTAATTAAATTGGATATTTTAAATTTTGCATACTTATAGCAGAACACCTGAGGCCAAGCGACAAATCATAAAATCTTGAAAATGTCTTACGTTTAACCCTTTGAGCTACCCCATATGTATTTGAAGCAATTCTTTCTAAGAGAGCCCCTAATTAAGTTGGAGACATGAAATTTTGCATACGTATAGCTGAATACCTCAGACCACACGACAAATCATAAAATCTTCAAAAAGTCTTATATTATTTACCTCTCCGGGTTCTAGCTTGTGTATTTTAAGTAATTTTTCTAACATCCGCCCTTTTAACCAGGGGAGAAATTTTCCAACTTTTGCCGACACCCCTTTGACCCTTCTTTCATATTGTGCACCATAGCCTTACATATTTTAGTTCCATTTTTTACCGCCAGGTGCGCCTACTGATCTCAGGTGCTATGGGCCCAATCCCCTCGACTAATATATCTGCGGATAGTGTGTAAAACGGGATTTCGTTCGGATAGATGTTTGTTTAGAATCGAGTGCGCCCCCTGGTTGCGAAACATGGAAGTAATAGATTTTTCAAAAAGATAAAGTGTTTTGAAAGGAATATTAAACGAAACCCTCTGTGCGATCTGTGATCACACTTACCCACTTGTTTTATTTTTTTATTATAGTTAATTATTTAAATATAAACAGTTCTTTTTAGAACTAATATTATTTGTTAAAATGGCAAAATATTGGTCATCGAATAGCTGTAGTTTTCGAAATTGTAAGGAAATTCTTTTTCTTATCGAATTCATCTCTGTCCTTTTCCAAAGAATAAAACAGGTTAGTCAAGTATTTTTGCTTTCATTTATAAAAAAAGATAAAATATTATTTAATATATAATATCAAATGTTATTGATTTAAATACGCTCGATTTTAATTGCCGAAACGTCAGTGAAGGCTTACTGTGGAGACACGAAAAGTTTTGATTTCCGTTTGTCTGTCTGTCTGTCTGTCTGTCTGTCTGTTCCGCGATAACTGCCGCAAAAAGCATCCGATCGGCTTGAAATTAATTGGGCATGTTGATGAGGTACTCGGACTTAGCTGTATAGTTTTTGGTTAAATTTGGTTCATTCGTTCGGGAAATATAGAACATTTTATTTTGCTCTGTAATGCTTGTCTATGGCAAGTCAGATGATTTTCAAATTTTCATTTGTTGAAAGAAATGGCTCATATAAAAATGGATTTAAATGGTAAATTTTGGATGCTGAAATTTTTAAATAAGATTATTAAATTATTCCAATTAGTTTGAAATTATGTCAATATATTTGCGATATTTTTTAAATTAGGTTTATAATTTTTGGTGGAACTTTATGCATGTTTTCCAATAATATAAAGCATTTTGTTTTATCAATTTGACATAATACATATTTCATTTTTTACCTTTTCTTTCATCAGTTGCCTAGCAACAAATTTGGTCTTAATAATATTAGTATAAATGCGTCTATAATGTTTCAGTAAAGCCAACGTCAAAACGGATTAATTAATGCATTTGTATTTTTGCATATAGATGAATTTTAGCCCCAGAAATAAAAATAAGCAATATTTTATTTATTTTATTCAAATATTTTGCTTAAAAATACAAAAGTTCATTATTTTCATAGAGAATAATGTGACATTTTTTCATAAAATTTATCAAAGTTTCTTTAATCGTTGCCAAGAAAATCAAAACCCTGAATAATATTTTCTCTTAAACAATTTTCAATTGAAAGATTTTGACGTGAAACAGGAAAATGAAAAAAAAAAATTAAGAATAAAAAAATTAACATGGCGACATATTGGGAATAAAAAGAAAACTCTCAAGTATTTCTTAATATAACAAGATGAAAGGTTTTGAGTAAGTACGAATAGCAGATGAATTAGACGTCATTTATAAAAAAAAAAAGATGTTGGAATAAAAAGACCTTGGCTAAAATAAAATGAACTATTATTTACGGAGGAAAGAGATAGATGGAGATGCAGTATGCCGTAAAAACAGTTTGCAATATGATGTGCGTTATCGCCCAGATTTAAATGCCATTATTTGGCCCAAATAAAACAAGCACGTGGAACAGGGACCGAATTCTTTGACTTCATCCGTGCCTTTTTTCTGTAAAATGAAAATGATCTGCTTATATTTAAGCATTCTAAAGTAGCATTTCATCGTATTATGAATTAAAAACTGTATTACTAAAAATATTTTTCTTTTCTTTCTTTCTTTTTTTAAGCACGCCGTTGTGTTTCGGTCGAATGTAGCGGATTTTAAGGTTACATTTTTTGGCGTCACTTCAAGATTTATTGTTTGCGTACGGTTAACATGAGGATTTTATTTTAAATTTTAAAGTTATCAATTTATAAAAAAAAAAAAAAACTTATGCTTATCCTTATAAATCACAGCGTAAAAAAAAAAAAAAAATCTATGATATACTATAACCATCCGCACAATCAATAAAAAATTACGAATGTAAACTTAAATAAACTACGGAGGGTTCAGGGGGGCTGTGCCCCCCTGAAGAAATGCAATTTTTGATTTAAAAAGTTACCAGAATTAGCAGCTCATCAGAACTTCAGAACATCAGTGTATAACCACTTGTTTAACACATTTAATTTCTGAAACTTTACGAAGTATTTTGTATTCTTATAAATATTTGTCTAATTTGAAAACTTTAAAAAGCGATTTGTAGGAAGATGAATATTACGCAATGAGTGTTAAAAAACAATGACTTGCAAAGATGACGTTGAGGCTCCTGATCTGCAGATTTACTAGTTATTTTCTTTTAATGAAATGAAAAATGACGCATAAAAATTAGTAAGTAGTTAATGTGTAAAGATAAAATTTTGTAGTCTCATTTTTTATTTAATTCTTGATATGCTAAAGTTATAAAAAATGATATATACGGTTGTATTTCCGATGAGAATACAACGTTCATGAATGTTTAGAATATGTATAGAATTTAATTATGAATCAAATATTCAATTGTAAGTCCTTTTGTTCGTTTATCGAGCGCAAACGATAAATTTCCAATATTCTCTTAATCGCATTGCACTCATCTTATTTAACTTACAAATATTTCATTCATTTAATTTAAAACTCATTTCATTTTATATTCGGAATCACTTTAATTTAAAATGCATGCATTAAATGTTATACTATTAAACGAGCAAGTATTGTTCATTTATTTGTATAAATATTTTGCGAGTCTAGGCAATACTTTCAATAATTTTTCTAAAATCGCCAGATTAGAATTTTTTTTAAAAACAGAACAAAACCATTTAGAGAATCCCTAAATATTTTTGTTACAGCTTGTTTTGATAAAAATATGTGTATTTCAAAAAAAAGAAAAAGTCGCAATGCGATTTTAGTTTAAGGGCAAAAGGCAGTAATGCTTTCGTAGCATTAGTCTTTTCTCCCGAAATTAAAATGATATTGCGACTATTTTTTTTATGTACATAATTTTATCAAAACAAACTATAATAAAAGTATTTTGCAATGAATCTGGTAACAAGATTCATCTTCCGTAAGTGAGTAAAGATTCAGAAAATATGCGCAAGAGATGCGCAGATAGAGATAGTAGATATTCTGTGATATATGACGTCATACTGAAAACCCGCGTATTTGCTCCGTCCACCAGACGGCGCAGCTGTGTCAATATAGACCCCTTGCATTGACGTCACGTTGCTATTAGCAACGACTGATGCTATGGCAGCTGGAGCACACACGTGGAGCACAGAACTGCCTTTTTGCCGTTAAAAGCACGTGTTATCTTTCTGTTTAATTTAGATCTTCCTTATTTTTATTATTATAGTGCAAATAAGTCTAATAAATCAAATGGAGAGTACCATTTTGCCTTATATTTGGGCGCCATACGAAGCGATTTCAAACATGTGACGTCACGTGCAACCCGTCTATAAGGAAAGGGCAACTGACGTCACTGTTGGTTGAATTACTGTTGGTCAGCAAGAAAAACCAGTTCATTCATTATGACTCCTACCTGTACACATGAGCTAGAGAAATTTGATTGGTCTACGTGTAACAGGTCTCTGATATGATTGGCCTACATCGCCAAGACTATTCCTGCAATGATCGTTATGACAAAAATGTAGTTGGTAGATTGGTTGACGGAAGTGTTTGTTTGTAAACATGCCCTTTCCTTACACTCCAGATTCCAGCATTGACATTGTACGCATAATATATATGCAGTTTTGTCTAACACTAAAATTGACCAAAGAAGTTGGAAATATTCCTTCTTCCATGAAATTGACCACGTTATGATATATACGTTATGAAACTTTGAACTGCATGACTTACACCAATTTTCTGTATATAAACGCAGATGAGTTAGGACATTCTTCGAGGGATCGTACACAAAATGCTTAAATTATTAGAAGAATTTATTTCGCATGTATCTACACTTTAACTGAAAGCTGTCACATTGTACAAGTATTATGATAGTGTTACTTTTTATGAATTTTCAGATTGGTTAAAATAATTTTATTTTAACATATGTTTTATTTTGTAAGGAAATGAGGCTTTTTTTTTTTCATGATTTCTTTTAACTAGAATTCCGTTATTTTTTTACTTATATTTTTAGTACAAGTTGTATATTTTTCTTTAATATGTCAGAGTGAAAATAAATTTCAAATTTATATTAATGTTAATATTTTTAATGTTAATTGTACTCCCAACTATTATTATTATATTTTTTTATCTGACGATTATTTATATTTCTAGTAAATTTGTGAATGACTCCTATGCTAGGTAAATATTGCTTGCTGGGTAGATATTGCTCCCCAACATCCATTCAAGATATCTTGAACATTAGCGCATTTTATAACAAAATGTGTGTATTTTATTTTATTAACAACATTACCGTATTCGTAAAAAGTAGAGAAAAAATAGATTTTTGTATTAATCAAGAATTAAGGCAGAAAAGAAAAATATTGGTAAATTATTGTCATATTGATCTGTAAACATAATTATTTTTGTATGTATATGTAAAATTTTACGCACTCTGAGAAGTAATTTTTCGAAAACAGATGCATTGTCTGTTCCAGACATATAGGCGACTACTCTAACAATATAGGATCAAGAAAATTTATTATACATTATAAATAGTGCCAATTTTCCGAAAATATTTTGCTTTCGTGAGAAATACAGGAAAGTCATATGCAGTGGATGAAAAGCATCTATCTAGTCATTGGACATTAAAAAGACCAATGAAATAAATCTGGTGTGGACCAGTCCACTATATCAAAGGGTCTTATTTTAATTATATAAAAAAAATAATAATAAGAGTGGCAGAGTGCCTTGAAAGAGGTTAAGACATCGAGTCCCTCTGATAAGCAGTGAAAAATTGAGCTCAGAGAGATGTAGTTTAAAGGTGCCTCGTACGATGCAAATTGAACATGAAATAGCATAAAAAAAAAATTGGACAAGATGTCCCTCGCAATTAACCCTTTCAGGGGCGGTGATGCCGTGAGATCATCACATATTCAAAATTTTTTAAATAAATATATTTCCGTTCAAAAAGCATCGTTAAATAGAGAAAATGCAGCTAATGTCTTCTAAAATCGGCAATAGATGGCAGCACCAAAAAATAGAATCATTTAGCACGTCAAAAAAAAAATTAATCCACACAATGTTCCATATCTGTGTTTTTTATTCTTTTTAAAATACAATAAAAACATAATAATAATAAAAAAAAATTTACCAGAAATCAAAGTTAACTAATCATTTAATGTGATAATAACTTTATCAAAACTGTTTAACCAGCCTGGTGTATTTTCAGGGCCGTAGCGACCGCCCCCCATACCCCCCATTTGGGGGGGGGGGGCTGAGCAAAGTCAGGGGCCCAATAGTGAGCTATTGTACCTTTCAGCCGAATGTTTTTTTTTTTTTTTACTTTTTAAATTATTTTTTTATGTATTTTTAATAACATTTTATTTTGCTTTATCGAAATTCATTTTTTTTTTGTCAAAGATCTTGATCAGATTTAGAAATAGAAAACAGATATGTGCTTTTCTTCTATATCCACCATTCTTTATAAAAGTTTTTGAAGGCTGTAAGTTCTACTTAAAAAATAAAATGGCATTTTAGTATTTTTGGGGTGCACCTATCAATGGGCGAAAAAGGTGAAACCAAAGGTTCAAAACTTTTTTAATACTATTACTTCCATCAAACAAAACAGATATGCGCTTTTTTTCTACAGAACCAATTTTTAAAGGGGCCCAGATGAAAGAAATTTTGCAGGCTCTAGTTTCTTTTTTAATTGTCTTTTTTAGGGCCCCTATATAAGTGCGAAAAAGTTGGAGCCCAAGATTCAAAACTTTTAAGCCCATTTTTTTTATTCAAATTTTTCAAAATATGCTTTTAAATCTCACTTAGGAACCCAATAAGTTTCAAAACTTCGTTATACTATTACTTCCTTCAACCAATTGTGCTTCCTTTCTATAGTCATTATTCTTTTTAAAGGTGCCCAGATGAAAGAAATTTTGCCCGCTCTTAATACTTTTTAAATTGCCTTTTTGGGGGCCCCCAATAAAAGTGAGGAAAAGTTGGAACTCAATATTCAAAACTTTTAGACCACATTTTTATTATTCAAATGTTTTAAAAATATGCTATTTAATATCATTGGGGGCCCCAACAAGGTTCAAAACTTTCTTAATACTATTACTTCTTTTGACCAAAACAGATATGCGCTTTCTTTCTATAGCCAGTATTCTCTTTAAAGGTTCCCAGATGAAAGAAATTTTGAAGGCTCTAATTTCTTTTTGAATTGTCTTTTTTAGGGCCCCCTATAAACGGGAGGAAAAGTTGGAGCCCAAGATTAAAAACTTTTAGACCTCACTTTTTTATTCAAATGTTTAAAAAACATGTTTTTCTTTTGACCAAAACAGATATGTGCTTTCTTTCTATAGCCAGTAGTCTCTTTAAAGGTGCCCAGATGAAAGAAATTTTGCAGGATCTAAATACTTTTTTAATTAACCTTTTCGGGGCCCCTATAAAAGTGAGGAAAAGTTGGAACTCAAGATTCAAAACTTTTAGGCCCAATTTTTATTATTCAAATGTTTTAAAAATGTGCTTTTTAATATCGTTGGGGGCTCCAACAAGGTTAAAAGCTTTCTTAATACTATTACTTCTTTTGACCAAAACAGACATGCCTTTTTTTTTTTCTATAGCTACCATTCTTTTTAAAGGTTCCCTGATGAAAGAAATTTTGGAGGCTCTAAATTCTTTTGAATTGTCTTTTTTAAGGCCCCCTATAAACGAGAGAAAAAGTTGGAGCCCAAGATTAAAAACTTTTAGACCCCATTTTTATTATTCAAATGTTTTAAAAATATGCTTTTTAATCTCGTTGGGGGCCACAATAAGTTTGAAAACTTCCTTAATACTATTACTTCCTTCAACCAAATGTGCTTTCTTTCTACAGTCACGATTCTTTTTAAAGGTGCGATGAAAGAAATTTTGCAGGCTCTAAATACTTTTTTAATTGACTTTTTTGGGGCCGCCTATAAAAGTGAGGAAAGGTTGGAACTCAAGATTCAAAACTTTTAAGCCCAATTTTTATTATTCAAATGTTTTAAAAATATGCTTTTTAATCTCGTTTGGGGCCCCAATAAAGTTAAAAACTTTCTTAATACTATTACTTCTTTTAACCAAAACAGACATGCCCTTTTTTTCTATAGCTACAATTCTTTTTAAAGGTGCCCAGATGAAAGAAGTTTTGCAGGCTCTAAGTACTTTATAAATTTTCTTTTTGGGGGGCCGCTCTTAAAAGTGAGCAAAATTCGGAACTCAAGATTCAAAACTTTTAAGCTTCAGTTTTTTTTTTTCAAATGTTCAAAAAATATATGCTTCTTAATCTCGTTGAGGACCCCAATAAGCGGGCATCTATGTGCATTGCATATGCTGCCTATCCCCTTATGTTCGACCTGTTTCGTTTTGAACATTTCATTTCTCTTGTCTCGATAAATTACTTATGTTAACTATACATAAATTACATTGTGTATTTATTTAATCTACTAGCAGAGCTTCGCTAATTGCTTTTTAAAAAAAAAGAACCTATTTTTTGGAGTTCTCCATTGGGGGCTTTCACTGCCTTCCGCAGCGTAAACCTGTTCCGGATATTCCCGCTCCGATCTTGAATCAAACAATCATTGAATTTTTCGATATTTTTCGAATTTCGATGATTTTTTCGATAAAAGTAATAGTGTCCAGATAAAAGTAAAATTTTTAGCATCGTAGTTCACGTTGCTACAGGAACAAATTTGTTATTTTTCCACTTCAGCTTAATTATGACAGCAGCAAAATCTACTGAATAATTCTTCGGTTTCAGAAAAAAAAATGTCAAAAAAAAAAAAAAAAACTGCGCAAAACGCGAAAACAAAAGTGTAAAAATCTTATAAAAAAATGGGCAAAAATTGAAAATTGCTGAGAGAAAATTGATTATATCGAGCCAAAAGATTGTAACTGGAATGTGAAAAAATCGCCGTGAAAGACAAAAATACGCTAAAAATCACATAAAACGTTCGTAAAAAATTCAGAAATTTCTATGGACATATTTTCTATATTGAGCTAAAAGATTGAAACCTGATTCCTTTTAGGGATGTCAAAAATTCGTGCCGCAGATGGCAAAATTTTTACTATATTGGGATAAAAGATAGAAACTGGGTTCCTTTTACACTCTCTCTCCAAGAAAAAAAAAAAAAAAAAGAAAGAAAGAAATCAGTAAATTGAAGGATTTTTTCCGTAACTTTTTCTTTCATTCAAACACACACACACACACAAAAGCTTTGATTTGATTTTCTCATTTTCCGCGAAAATATAGAAAACTCACCAATCTAACATAAAAATTACCTAACATCCTTACTAAATATGAAGATGCATTTTTGTTAAATCAAATCACAGGAGTGTTCCGCCAACTTTGCTGCATTGTACTTTTCCCTATTAGAAACTGAACTTTTACGCATGACTTTTTTCCTTCATAACACGAAGAAGTCGCGAATCAAACATCGAAATTTCTAGAAATTTTCCTTTCTAAAGACGAAAGTTTCTTCAAATGTGAGATAAAATCTCCTCTAATCACAGGGGTCTTAAAAGGGAAAAAAAAAACGTTCGTGAAAAATTCAAAAATCGCCAAGGACGAAATTTAGTACATGGGGTTAAAAGACTGAAACCTGATTCCTTTTACTAATGTCAAAAAATATGCGAAAAAAGTTAAAAATCACATAAAAAGTTAGCGAAATATTTAAAAATCGAAGAAGACTACTTTACTATATTCGGCTAAAATGGAAAGATCGATTGAAAATTGATTCCTTTTATGAATGTGTGGAAAAAAGCACGAAACTCGAAAAATACAAAAAATGTCGTAAAAAATTAAATGAAAAAAATTCGAATCAAAAAATTTCAAAAACTGTTTCGAGCAACTTCAGGCAAACAGGTAACCTTCCTGTCAAATTTTGTACGGAACAGAAAAACATCTGGTCAGACAAAGAAAAACTCTGGACAGACAAACGTCTGCCTTTATTATTATCTACTAGGAAACCCGTCTTCGTTGCCCAAAGAAAGGTACCTTCTATCCGAAGGTATTTTTTTTCTTCTTAAATTTCAACTTGGGTGACAATTTTAAACGGGAGAAAACCGGAATGTATGAAAACAACATCCCAAAAGCCAAAAGTATTATTATTTTTTGTTTAATTAGTAAATCTGTACATATATATATGTATTTAATAAAAGGCACCAATCCGAGCGGGAAAAAAATTGTTATAAGTGAATATTTTCTGCTTAAAGAAAATCTGTCTGGGCCAGGCGGATGGCATTGTCAAACTGAAGAGAAAATTGAAAATACGAAAACGACTTCCATATTTTTTATTTATTTATTTTGTTTATGAGCAATACTTAGCAATTTATAACATTTGTAAAAGGAATTCAGTTTCAAACTTTTTTGCCAAATTTTGTCCTCTGCTGTTTTTAAAATTTTCGAGAATTTTTATGTAATTTTTAGCTTTTTTTTCACTTTTCTGGTAGTTTTTTTAATATTCGTAAAAAATAAAAAATAAAATAAAAAAATAAAAAAAATAAATAAATAAAAAAAACGGTTTCAACCTTTTAGCCCAATATAAGTAAAGTTTGATCTCTATGAACTTTGAAAATTTTTATGCAATTTTTTGGCGTTCTTTCGCGTTCTTCGGCGATTTTTTTGACATTTTTTTCCTAAATGGAAGAATTCTCAGTTAAATTTTGCAAGTCCTTTGATTAAATTCATATTGTAAGAATATCAAATCTGTTCCTGTAGCAACGTGAACGAAATGTTGAAAATTTGAATTTAATTTGGATCTAAATAAAAAAATTAAAATAATTCAAAATTCGTATGATTCGAGATCGGAGCGGACATAGCCCCTATGGGTGTACGCTGCCGAAAGCAGTGCAGCCCAACTACAAATTCGTTCAATTTGAAGTTAGTTTTGGAAAATTCGACCAGCGAAACTGCGCTGATGTTGTTATAAAATGGAACTCGGGTGGAAAAATAAATATAGATATTTCTCTAAAATCTTAGAGGGGGGCCCCGAAAAATATGTTTTGGGGGGGGGGGGCCTCTGAAGACCTTGCTACGGCCCTGTGTATTTTACAGAAAGAGCATTTATGTGATGATCTCACGGCATCACCGCCCCAGTAAGGAATGAAAATCCCCTCCCCTTTAGACACTTACTACTTCTGTTTTATTTGGATTCTGTTGGATTTGTTTTCTGTAAGGGGTGTAATATCATATGGTAAGCAGCTGTACATTCTTATCTTGGATTTGGTACCTTATTCAATTTATATTTCTGAAAAAATTAAACAAAAAAAAATATATTTCATTTTTAAATCTGAAAAAAAAAAAAAAAAAAAAAAAAAAAATCGGAAAAAAAATTTTTTTTTAGCATATTTTATTAAAATTGTTTCATAAAAATTGAAGTCTAATAGCATTTAATGCAAATTTTGCAATTTTGAAAATCGCAACAACGCTTTTCCTGGATACATTTTCACTGGACTGAATTGTCCTAGAAGGGCGGTGATACCGTCACGGCATCACCTAGAAAACTCCCTAAGAGATAAGTGGAATTTTTTTTTACATAAAAATATTTATTTAGGGGTCGGTCCAATAGATCTCAATTTTAATGTTATCTTGTTAAAACTTAGCTATTATTATATAGTACCCCTCAAAATAGCCAAGTGCAGTCCAAGGGATTGTTCCACATCTTCAGCGAGAAGCAAGCTACAATTAGAGGTATTCTCTTTCGAATTACTCATTTTGTGTCCATTGTTGTTCATTGTATTTTATGAATCACAACGACTACCACGATCCCACATATAAGATGTTTAATGTAGAATAAAGTAAATAAGATTGACGGAATAACATAAAATTTTAAATGTTAATAACTAGCTGTCATGAGTTAATTGCAATTAAAATAATGAAGTTAAAACTTGCCCAATCAGCAAATAATGCTGTGAACCTCGCTTGGGAAGCGAATGAGTTTCCTTATTCTTTTGTTTTATATTTTTTAATCTTCTGTAAATATTTGATGTGATTAAATGTATGTAAGTAATTTAGTTTAATTGATTTTTATTTTGTACTTATGAGAGTATGTGTGTATTTTTTCTTTTTAGGTTTATCTTATTTAATTTAATTTCTTTTTTTATAAGTACGTGTGATTTATTTTCCCCCGCCAAAATTTAATTGATAGATATCTTATATAAAATATTATATTTAATTTCAATTACCCATAATTAATAGTGGAAGCTTTATAGGTAATGGGGACTTCGTAAAATTTACACTTATTAGTTTCCTTTCTTAATGTTTTTCCCTTTATATCTCAAATTATGAATTCATGAAAATTTCATCTTCTAAAGCATTTTTTGTACATTTTTGAAACTACATTAGAAGACTTACACAATCATTTAATAAATTTTAGAAGGATTTTGCCAATTAAAATTAATTAATTTTGAATTTATAGGGGTTTTGTGCAATATTTATAACTCCACTCAAATATTTTATATATATATATATATATATATATATATATATATATTAGTATTTTATAGAATTAGAAAATGTACAAATATAGAGCTTTACAATAGAAATATAGAAATATTTCGTAACTGAAAGTTCTCCCTCACAATCTTTCGGCGTAAAACAATTTTT
The DNA here is from genome assembly GCA_963932465.1 of Maratus speciosus. Taxonomy (NCBI): domain Eukaryota; kingdom Metazoa; phylum Arthropoda; class Arachnida; order Araneae; family Salticidae; genus Maratus; species Maratus speciosus. Next base: position 302,793,235 of record OZ010788.1, read on the forward strand.
CAAAGAAAACTGAAAATTTGCAAACGAATAAGAAATCATCCTTTTAAAATTGTTTTTGTTTTGTGCAACCAATAATTCTTTTGGAACAAGATAAAATAAAGTATCTATAACTCATTCTAAACTGTTACTGCTAATTGATGTATTATATTAATTTGATAACAAGTTATTTTAACCCTAGATCTACCGGGAATTTTATTCAAGTTTTAATAAAATGTTCTACACCAGAATTTTTATTTAAAACTATTTAACTTATTTATTTACCTTATTTTTGTCTGGTTTATATACTTAGTTTATTTTAAAGAAATTTCTGGTTTGAATGAATATTTTGTATGTACCTGTCGGGTCCAATGGACCCGTCTGGTAGACGGAGGGTTAATGGTACTTTAAAGTAACCTCGGTGCATAAAGGGTTAACGTGAGCATTATTGTTGTCATTATTATTATTTTTTTAATTAAAGCTCGCGTTACCCCATTACCAGAACAATATTCTTATAATTACAAAGCAAATTAGTTGTACCTACATGACTTGGTGGTGGCGTTTAGAATGTTGGACAGAAACTAAATAAAATCCAGCTACATAATGCTACACATTTCTGTCCATCAGCTACATATTTCTGTCCAGCATCCTATTTCGAAGCAAAAAAGATGCTTCAATTTTAAACAATTATTAATCGGTCAGTTTCAATCATAGAAGAATGTGACTTTTTTGTTTCACTTCTTAGTGTAGGATACTTTTACTAAATATAACTTATAGGATTGAAGGACTGTATAAAAAATTACATTTCGTAATTTTTTAAGAAATGTTTCTTTGACCCAAATCTCTTTTTAAAAACTTCTTTATCACATTTAGAACATTTTTGTAATTGGAACATAATCTATGACTGGCGGTTTAGGAATTAGCTATTGGACACCATTGAGAGTGGACACCAAAGCGATATAAGTAAGCGTACAAAGTCAATACTGGAATCTGGAGTATAATGACACATCTGCGCCATCTAGTGGACGGAGTGAATAATGCAAATACGCTGGTTTTCCGTATGACGTCATATATGACAGAATTTCTACTATCTGCGCATCTCTTGAGCATATTTTCTCATTCTTTACTCACTTGTGGAAGATGAATCTTGTTTCCCAGTTTTATTGCAAAGTATTTTTATTACAGTTTGTTTTGATAAAATTATGCACATTAAAAAAATAATAATAATCGCAATATCATTTCAATTTCGGGAGAAAAGCACTAATGCTACGAAAGCATTACTGCCTTTAGTCCTTAAACTAAAATGACATTGCGACTTTTTTTTAAATACACATATTTTTATCAAAACAAGCTGTAACAAAAATATTTTGCAATATATCTGGCAAACAAGATTCATCTTCTGTGAGTACTTACAATCTGCAATTCGTAATAGAATTTTTAACAGGGATTCTCTAAATGGCTTTGTCTGCTTCAAGGGAAAAAAAAAAAAAATCTAATCTGGCGATTTTAGGAAAATTTTTGCAGTTATTGCCTGAACTCGCAAAATATTTAAACTAATACTAAATTAACAATACTTGCTCATTTAATAGTACAACATTTAATGCATGCATTTTAAATTAAAGTGATTCTGAATATCAAATAAAATGAATTTTAAATTAAATAAATGAACTATTTGTAATTTAAATAACATGAATTGAATACACTACGATCAAAAGAATATTGGAATAAGTTTTCGATGTATCGTCTGCGCTTGGTAAACGAAGAAAAGGACTTAAAATTGAATGTTTTATTTATTATTAAATTCTATACATATTCTAAACCTTGATAAATATTCTATTTTCATCTGGAATAGAACCGTGTATATCATTTTTTATAACTTTAACACATCAAGAATTGAGTAAAAAATAAGACTACAAAATTCAATCTTTACATGCACATTAACTACTTACTAATTTTTATGCGTCATTTTTCATTTCATTAAAAGAAAATAATTAAAATCGAGCGTATTTAAATCAACAACATTTTATAATATATATCAAATAATATATATATATATATATATATATATTAATAAATTAAAGTTAAAATACGTAACTAACTTGTTTTGCTCTTTGGAAAAGGACATATGAATTCTATAAGAAAAAGAATTTTCTTACAATTTCGAAAACTAGAGTTATTCGAATGCCAACATTTTGCCATTTTAACAAATAATATTAGTTCTTAAAAAAGAACTGTTTTTATTTAAATAATTAACTATAATAAATAAGTCAAAAAACACGAATAAAAATTAATAGAACATTATATTACTGTCAGAATATAAATGCTACAAACAAATGAAAACACGATGTTGGCGCTTGCGCAGTTATTTCATAGATGTGCAATTAATAGATTATCCATAACGAAGAAACAGTTAGGCATCTTTATGTTGTTCACTCCGTCCGCTACGTGGCGTGCGACCTTGATTGCTGTGACCTCGCCTTTAATCTTGCGGTTACCACTCCCATTTAAGATAAGACGCTTACCTATATCGCTTTGAGTGGACACACTGTATGTTATCTATGATGTACAGCTCATATTCAAAATATTAGAATAATTACTTTTTTTCACAAACTGGAAATATCGCTTGGTAATTTAACATCTTTTAATGCAAATATGCAAACGATATTTTTATTAAGAACTTATTGTTGATTAAACTTATTTATTATCTTAAAATTAATATCATTTCTGAAAAGATTAATTGAAAAATTTTTTTTTGAAAAGTCAAAATATTAGAATATTTATTCAAGTGGTTCAAAATATTAGAATATTTCGCATTAATTCTCCTTTAATTATCACCAATTCATAACTGGTGGCATCATTGATTAAATTCAGACGACTTTATTTAAAATCGGTGTTCTTTTTACAGTTTGTTTGCTTTTTCGTCTTAAAATGGGTCGTGTGGGTGATATACATGAATCTATTAAACTATGGTTGATTTGTATCGGCACGGTAAAAATCAATGTTATATAGGGAATTATTTACATTGTTCGCAATCAAGCGTTAGTAAAATACTAACACAATATTCAAAATATGGAAAATTTCAGAATAATCGCCGAAATGGCGTAAGAAAAACCGTTTTAAAAGTGTGCAATTCTTGCACCGAAAATGGAAAGAAGAGGGAGTTGAAGCTTCTACATCGAGAACATTAAGACGTCTCCATAAATTTAAGCTTGAATCTCGTATACCAAAAACAAAATCTCTCATGACTGCAAAACAAAAACGTATAAGATTCAATTGGTGTAAATCAAGACGTTTATGAAGCGAAGAAGATTGGAAAAATATATTATTTAGTGATGAAAGTATGTTTTGTATCTATACAACACAATTTCATCACTAACTAATATGTTTTTCCAATCTTCTTCGCTCCATAAACGTCTTGATTTCCACTAATTCAATCTTATACGCTTTTGCTTTGCAGTCATGAGAGGTTTTGTTTTCGGTACACGAGATTCAAACTTAAATTTATGGAGACGTCTTAATGTTCTCGATATAGAAACTTCAACTCCTTCTTTTCATTTTCGGGGCAAGAATCGCACACTTTTAAAACGGCTTTTCTTAACTATACGCTTCAGTTTTCTGTCATCTCTAGAAGATGTTTTTAGTTTTCGGCCGCCATTTCGACGATCATTTTGAAATTTTCCATTTTTTAAATATTGTGTTAGTATTTCATTAACGCTTGATTGCGAACAGTGTAAAAAATTCGCTATATAACATTGATTTTTACCGTGCCAACACAAATCAGCCATTCTAAGTTTAATAGATTCAGGAATATCACTCACACGACCCATTTTAAGACGAAAAAGCAAACAAACTGCAAAGAGAATATTGATTTTAAATAAAATCATCTTAATTTAATCCATGATGCCACCAGTTATGAATTGGTGATAATTAAAGGAGAATTAATGTGAAATATTCTAATATTTGAACCATTTGAATAAATATTCTAATATTTTGACTTTTCAAAATAATTTTTTTTCAATTAATCTTTTCCAAAATGATATTAATTTTATGATAATAAATAAGCTTAATCAACAATAAGTTCTTAATAAAAATATCGTTTGCATATTTGCATAAAAAGACATTAAATTTACCAAACGATATTTTCAGTTTGTAAAAAAAAGTAATTATTCTAATATTTTGAATATGAGCTGTATATAGACAAAGCGTTTCGGAATTAATCAAATAAAATGCTTAAAATTTTGAGTACAAGCATTTTTTAAGTGACAATACATGATCAGACAATACAGAGCAATATTTATTGCATTAAAGAGATTATTTGGGGGTTTTGATAAAAGACATACTTTCCTTGCAGCGTTGTGCAAACATTGGCAGAAATTTATTTTATACAGTTTGTGGGTCAAAATTTCTTAATTTTTGAAGGAAACACAAGAAGGAATCAGAAATTTGCAATGTAAATATTATTTAAAAATACTTGTAAAGGGAATTCACGAGATTTCTACTTATTCTGGTTGGTTCTTGTAATTAATTGTAATTGATAACTTGTAATAATTTCACTTGTGATAACGTTTTCTACTAATAACCTCTTAAAATCCAGAAATACTTAAAAGTATATGCTTAATTTTAGCACATCTTGTCTATTAAACAGCAAGCTTTTTTTCTTTTTTTTTTACTTTTGATGAATTTATTGTCTCATCGCATTGTAATTAACTAGTTCATAAATAAAGATTATTTTGTTATTAACTGTTCCATTGTTTTATTTTAAACTATTACAATTTTCTTTACCAACAACATAAGGAGAAAAAAAATCCCTGCCAGCTCGGCCTACAGGCACAGGTAGATTTCGAAATTAACTATTAATGTCAAAAAAAAAAAAAAAAAAAAAAAAAAAAAACTAAATCAAGACTAGAGATAAACAAAGTTTAAGAATTTAATTTGACGAGTTTTTAATATTTCACTTTTCTGTAAGAGTTAATTTTATCAGAATCATGTTAATGAGATAATTTTTTTCTTCGATCCCGATTTTTTTTTCCCTCCCTTGCGAATATTTTTAGTAGAATTCATCTTATCAAAAACTTGTTACTACAAAAGTTATAAATAACATTAAGAAGATTAAAATAGTAAATTTAAACCGTGCTTTGATTGTTTCATTAAATAAACCACACACTGTATTTTGAATTCTGACGTTCTTTTTATTGAGAGAGGCGCGCGTTTAATAATCCAATCCAACCCCATATACAGCATCTCTGAGAATTGTCAAAATTTTTCATCACGCCAATGATACTTTTTTATCGTCTTAGTGGCGGATTAGCAGGGATGTGATCTTTTTTTCTTCACAACCCACCCCCTCTTTTTTTTTCTGTAAGAGTGGGTCCTATCAAAAACTTGTCAATACAAAAGTTGTAGATAATATTAAGAAGGTTTATAATAAATCTAAGCGGATTTAATATCTTGTGAATTGACAAGTTATGAATTTTTTTTCTTCAATTTCCCCCCCCCCTTTTTTTGTTGTTGTAAGAGTTGGTCCTATCAAAAACTTGTCAATATAAAAGTTGTAGATAATATATAGAAGATTTATAATGAATTTAAGTGGATTTGATATCTTATGAATTGACGAAGTTATAATTTTTTTTTCTTCTTAAAACCCTATTTTTTCGACCCTTGAGGCTACGAAAAGGAAGGGGCGAAAAAAAAGAGCTTTGAGGTCCGAAATCTACCTAAAAAATGAGCAATCATGTATACTACATAATCAAACAAATGTAGGTTTCTCTACAATCACAAAGCGGCTACTGACGCCTTAAAATTTAAGTTAAGATGGGCAGTCGTGAAAAAAAAAGTTCTCGCCTACTAACTGTGCCATAAATTATCGCATGAAAATATAACTAGTGCCAATCGCAATAATGTCTACTATACTTAAATTTTGCTTAGGCAGACGGCTTCATACTGAAATTGCACCAAACTTCGAAATTTTCAGTATGAACACCTAATTTTGTCTTCATATTTGGGTTCTCCCACGATATTTTAACTTAGGATAACCAAGGGGGCAGCCATTCGGTAAAGTAGTTTAAGAATTGCGAAAGTTTAAAAATTAGAACTCCTAAAATGTTTAATGGTGTTAATAAATGTTTAAAATGTTTAATGGTTTCAAAATAGTTACAATGCACGTATTTATTTAAACATAACTTGTCAGGATAAAATCTAATTTTGGATTAGCATATTTGAAGCTTCTAGAAATCATTTTCAGTTAAAAAATTGATAGGTTCATATATTTTTCGAAAATTAATTTCATAACATATATTTTTTCGAAATTAATTTGCGAGAAAAATGTGAATTCTAACCTGTAATTATTTTTAAACAGAAATCGATTTCTAGAAACTTCAAATATGTGAATCCAAAATTAGATCTTATTCGGGTGAGTAGCTTTTCAGCTGTTTAAAAAAATTCGCGCATTGTAATTATTAAAAATAAATTTAACATTAGAAGTTCCGATCTTTAAATCTTCATAATTCCTAAACTGCTTGAGCGAATGAGTTTCCGTTTGGTATCCTATGATAAAATTTTCAGAAAAAATCAGATATGATGCCAAAATTAGGTGAGTTCTGGTACAATTTTAGTATGAAAACAACCCCTACGCTTTTTTTTAAAAATGTATGAATTGGAAGAAAAGATGTTATTTCCACTCGAATGGCTGTCTGCAGTTGTTTTTTTTTTGTTTTGTTTTTTTTTTCCTTCTGGGACAATTTAGAGATTAAAATACATAATGGTATTCTCTCTTTCTCTCTTCTGTTCAGGGCCGAAACTAGCCTTTTTTTGTACCGGGGCAAACATGGATTTTGGCAACTCCCCCTCCCCCCCCCCTCTTCCGCAAAGTATATTTACAAAGATAATTTTAACCAAGTTATTATTTTCTAATGGACTGATGGCTTTCATTATTATGAAACAGCCATTATAAATGAAGTGTTAGGTGAAGATGAAAGAGCTGTCGTAAAAGGTAGAACTCTGATTTTCTGGTTAGAATGGGGAAAAAATGGCCATTATTATTTTTTTTTTCAAAAAATTTATGGCTATTTTTTTCCCCATTCTGACCAGAAAATCAGAATTCTAACTTGAAAAAAAAATGGCCCTAATTTTTTTTCAAAAAATATTATGACCATTTTTTCCCCATTCTGAACAGAAAATCAGAGTTCTAACTTTTTAAGACTGCTCTTTTATCTTCACCTAACGCTTCATTTATAATGGCTGTTTCATAATAATGGAAGCCATCAGTCCATCAAAAGAAAATGATCCATTCCAAAGGTATAAGTTCGATTGAAAAAACTATTTAATACTTTGAGCAGAAAGGAGAGGCTACACCTGCAATTTTCATGACACTAATAGAATCATATAGCTGTCAATATGTAAGGTTTAGTTACCTCTAAAATTTAATACAAATTTTTGTCATATTTAATCGTTGACAATTATTAGACTTTTTAAACTGAATTTCCGGAAGTGAAAACCAATTGTTCCCTTGCGACGACATTTCTGTGGCTGTCAACTCGTAAAACTTGGCTAAAAATGCTAATTTTGACAACAATTTCTGAACGAATCTTTGCCTTTATAAGAAAATGGGAAACTCTTTAATTTCTTGGTATCTGAACAAAATTGTTAAATTTTATATTTTCACGAATAATAATGCAATTTTTTTTTTTAATTTACGTATGAAAATGTTTTCGCGAAAGTATCAGAAAATTAGTTAGTTTGGATTTGGAAATAGCTTTCAATATAAAAAATTCTCATAACGGGATGCGATTACCTCCCACTCAAAAAAAGGAAATCCATGACCCTCCCCCCCTCTAAATGGTGAGTTGGATCCGCTCTTGGTTTTGTCAAATATTGATTGATTAAAATCTTGAAAACGGAATCGGAAAGAATCGAAAAAAATTCCGCTTTATACAGGATCTTTATACCATATCATCTTTAGACTCTTCTGTGCTTTGTCATACGCCAGACAGGATGATTTTAACAAAACCGTGCTAAACATAGATGTGAGAAAAATCGACAATCAAAATCTTCATTTGGCGCCCCTTCGTTCTGGCGCCCGGGACACATGCCCCCACCCTTAGTTTCGGCCCAGCTTCTTTTTCCTTGATCGACCGTATATATTATGTAAACTAACTTATATTATGAAAAAAGAAAAATCTATTATATGAGGCAAATCGTAATATCTCTCTTAATACTATTACTACCGGTGCCAAATGACACCTTTTAAAGTTTGGATTTATGTTTATTTGTAAGTTTTAAAGCAAAAAAGTATGAAATAGCGGCGTCCGTTTTTCACCTGTTTTCACTTTTCACCTTTTAATTCCCCGGCAACTGTATTTAAGTTTTCAACTTTGAAAAACAGGCATCTTCGGACAAATTCTATGCTCCGCCATTCAGAGGTTTTACTGTATCGTTAGTCCCATACTTTTATGAGAACGGTAAAGAAAAACTGTATTTCTTTTCGACCAGCACTAAAGATTATGATAGTATTTTCTTTATTTTTTTCCTTTTTTTCATACCTAAAAATGTGGCAATATATTAAACCTTTAATGCATGATTTTTTATTTTGTTGTCGTTCGGAAAACATTATATTTAAGTATATTTTTGTTAATTATCCACTAGAAAAATAGTGAAAAAATTTATTTGTGGCTCTGTTGTACATAATTTCATAATGTCACTTCAGGGTTACATAACAAAAATTGCACAAAAAATGATAATTTTAAATTATATACTTACTTCAAAGTATTTTTTACACTGCACAATAACAACTATTCAACGATATAATAATTTTAATACTGCTTTTAATTGTTTGCATAACTAATAATTACTACCTTACAAAAATAAGATAAAAAAAAACGCGAGTCGAGCATATTGCAAGCAGTATAAGTAAAATATGCTATAACTTCTCCGTGATAACAAATCACGACTTTAAATGCATGTTATCACTGGTAACTATTCACCAAAAGACCAATAGAAAGCGTCAAATTGCAAAAAAAATCACGTAACTCCTGGGTTAGACTATGCATTTAAGGGTTAAGCACTATGCACTGCACATGTTTGTCAAATTATCCAAGAAAAAAAATTTCAAATTGTTGCCAAGAAACGTTCACAATAAAGACTCTGCTTACATATAGATTTACAATTTTAAGAATTTGTTTTTTCTGCTACAAAGATAACTTATTTACCCCCCCCCCCCCCCAATCCCCCTCCCCTCTGTATATGAAATATATTCAATTTCAAAAACATGAATTCTGCATAGATAAGAAAAGCTTTTTCAGCGATGAAGTTTTCTTCTTTTTTTTTTTTTTTTTTTTTTTTCCAAAGCCAATGTATAGTTCTACAATTATAAAATAAATTTTAAAAAAATGTTTTTTAATGATTATAGTTAACAAAATATTTTTTATATAAGATTTTGTGTAATATCAAAATTTAAACAGTGAGTACTTGATTAAATTTTAACTAATTTAAATAAACATGTAAAAATATTAGAATTCAATATTCATGTATTACTTGAATATATAAATCATTATCTGAAAAAGCAATAACAGATGAAAAAAAAAAATGGAATCACATTTCTATGAATATATAGATAAGATGAAATGCAACTAAATATATTGACAAATAAAAGTTTCTACAGTGAATTGTTATTTTCAAAGAATTGAAAAAAAAAATTATATAGTGAAAACACCCTGATAACTTTTGTTATTCGTGTCAAAAATAAATAAATTAATATTTCAAACAGAAATTAGAAATCTAATACATAAAGAATCTAAAGAAAATTTTGGACATGGTGTTCTGTTTCTCCAGTATCATTTTTTTATGTTTGATTTATATTAAGATTTTAATTCTTTTTTTTTTCGCTTTTTTTTAAAAAAAGGCAAATATTGCGAATCTGAATTATTAACATAATTCAGAAAAAATTTAATGGGAACTATAAACATGGTGGGTTTTTTTTTCCGGAGTCCTTTGTATATTTGATTTCTATTAAGATTACAAATTTTTCTTTTTTAATAAAAGCAAATATTGCAAATCGAAATTATTAACATAATACTTTAACAATTTAATGAGAACTATAAAAATGATGTTCTTTTTTTTTTTTTTTTTTTTTTTTTTTGGTTTCTCCTTTATACACTTGATATTTATTAAGATTTTAATTATTTCTTTTTTTAAAACAGGCAAATATTACAAATTTAAATTATAAACATAATACAGAAAGAATCTGCTGAGAATTTACATATGGTATTATATTACTTTTTTCGGTGTCATTTTTATCTTTGTTTTTTATTAAGATTTTTATTATTTATAAAAAAAAAAATAGTTCAAATAGTAATATGAAACATAATGCAGAAAGAATTTAATGGGAACTTTGAACATGTTCCATATGATGTTCTATTTCTTCGGGAAACTTTTTATCTTTGTTTTCTATTAAGATTTTAATTATTTCTTAAAATGTGCAATTTAATATAAATTTATCTTTTAAGAAAAATTATTTCCTTTCTATGTTTAACGTAAGTGTTCTTTATGAAAGCCATAACTAGAAAATTTTAGAGAGTAAAACATTTTTAATTTATCTTTTCTTTACATTTTATTTATTTGATGTTCATAACAAACTACTTTTTTAACTACTTTAATTTCAATATTTAAAAAAAATAAATTATACATAAGACATTAAAAAAAACTTTTCGTCATGGACGCCAGCAGAAAGAAGACTGTGAAGGGGCAAGATTTTGGAAGAACCAGTATGCTTGTAGTTCGCAACAAGTTTTATAAAATAGGGAATTTAAACATGGGGGTCCGGGACACAATAATATTCAAATTTTCTAAAAAAAAACTTTATTGTATTAAAAATTTCTCTGTTTTTTTTTCTGCTTAAAATGACGTTTAAATCATGTTTCTATCTTAATTAGAACAAGAAATACTAATTTTTTCGTTTTTTTTTTTTATTTTTAAATCTAGCTTTCAAGCAATGGTTGTCATGGAAACGACTTCTTGTGAAATCATTTTTCTTCATGATGAGTTTTTTCACTATTTCTCGTATTAAAATTGCTATAAGTCAAAAACCGTTAAAGATAAATGGTTTAAACTTGGACCATATCTTTTTCAATTATTTTACTCAATTATTTCATTTTGATTCAGCAAATTTGAAAAAAAAAAATATTTACTTTTGAAAATATGATTTTTTAAAAGAAAATTACATCATTTTATTTTATTTTTACTTAAATATTTTTTTTTTCATTACTATTTTTTAAAATGCTGAACCAGAATTAAAACTTATACATTTCTGTTTATGTAAATGAAGAAAAATTAAAATTCTACAAATAATATTTCGAGTTATAACGATTTTAAACTACTCCTTTTTAAAAAATAAATTTTAATTTTTAATTTTTTTTAAAAAATCTGAGAAGTTTTAGCGATTTTGTTTACAAATGATATGGCTAACTATGACAAAAAATTTCAAAATTTTAACTCAATAAATAAAAATTATTTTAAAATGTGTCCCGGACCCCCTTAAACATGAAATAAGCTAAACAAAGAATTTTTTGTTAGAACTCATTGTGCAAGACAACTTTTAAACATATTAATATAAAAAGCAACACTGTACAATTAAGGAATATTAAATACAGGTATCCATCGCTTACTGCGGTTTCAGTACGTGGGATTATCAGTTAGTGCAGAAAACGTTTTCTAGATGCTCCCTCGATTAGTGCGCAAAGCACAAAATGGGTAATTTTTTTTTTTTTTTTTTTCAACAAGATAGCTTCAAATTTTAAAAAATGAAATTTGCAGTAAATGAAAAAGAAAAAAAACATTAAAATAATATTTTTAAGAAGTTTTTCGAAAATTAGACTTCCCCTGACAGCATTTGAACAATTTAGGACTAGACATCTGTGAAAGAGTGCAAATGCACCGAGGATTGGAAAATAAAAGTTTGTACTACCGGGAGATGTATTCCAAAAAGAAGAAAAACGAACTTAAGCAATTAACAATTGATAAATTTTTTCGCTTAAATAACTAAAACTGTATTTAAGTTTGAAGTATTCAGGTTGTATTACAATACGTTTTTAATCAGGTTATTTAATTTTATAAAAATTAACCTAATGGTAAGTAATCTAACATAAATAACCTAAAGAGCTGTAGTAATGCAGAATTAAAATTAACCTACCAATTTTTCTCGATTTTTATTTAATAAATTAGTTCACTTGTTTATGTGGAAATTCATAATTATTTTTTCTTAAAATTTAAAATCAAGCTATAATATATACTTACTAATAATAAACTACTAGATCATAACAATATGGGATACATTAAAAGCAATATCGTAGCACATTATTACATTGTCTGTATATTGGGGTTTTGTGAAAGTTGGCCGTGGACCTATTGCAGTTTTTGGCATTCAGCGTATGTTTCGATTAATGTACTAATATCGCGGTATTAATTAACTGCGCTAATCGAGGGAAACCTGTATTCAAAAATAAAAATCTACTAACATTTTTCAAAATGGAAAGTTGAAATTGACCATTCCTTTTTTCGTCAGGGGACTCTGCTCTCTGGATAAATTTTAAACACCTACTCCAGAAAAGGAAAACAAAATTAAAATTTGTCTTCCACGGTTCGAAAACTTCTTAGTTCTTATTTCTCTTAGAGCTTAATTATTCTGTATCACTTGCGAAGAACAAATGTTACATTTCCCCCCCTCAAAATCATTGAAAGTAAAGAAAAATTAACTAATTAAATTTCAAAATCCAGGGACGGACAATGGCCCTCCTCTGCCTCCCCTTGCCGGCGCCCATATCCTTCGTTCTCTTTCCTTTTTTTTTTCTTTTGTTCCCAATCTTTCTGAAATACACTCTTTCACTTTACGTTAAGTACAGACTGAGAAATATATAGTTATTTTTCAGTTTAAAAGACTTACAAAAGAAAAGATGCGACAAAATAATTTAACATATCTGATGTTAGTTTCAGTCTTTTACTTTGATCGTTGCATCTTGCATTTGCACAGAGGTTTCCTCTAACAAGTTTTAAAGGAAGCTGAAGATTTTTAAATGAATCTATTTCTGTTACAAATCCTTGCCTGAAAATAACGGCTTGTGAGCCAAATCTCGAATAATAACTTTAAAATTTCCAGAACGCATGTTTTTGCAAAGGAGGCTGAGAATGAACCAATCATCCCGATCGCATTTCGCAAGAACTCTTCTCAGGTCTTCAGAATCTACTCTGCGGCATTTCGAATATAGGATGTAATAGCGAAACTTGGGTACTGCAAATATTAGAAGCCGATAGAGAATTTCTAATCCGGAAAGAATGGCGAGGATCAGAAACCAAAACCATAAAAATATGTATATTTTCTCATTCATGATGTTGATGGGAATAAGGCACATGGCGTCGTGCTTCTGGACGTCTCCTGAAGAACCATACCTGTAGAATGTACATTTCGACATCCTCGGAAATACTTTAATCATGGGATCATATCTCAAAGTATAATCCCATTCTGTAAAACCTAATACATCAGTTCCATAAGTTGTGAATTCCCCTCCGAGGAAAACATCTATCAAATATATTTGTCCAACTACGTTGACGAAGTTCAATATTTCACAAAAAATAAACATTGTGCCGTAAAATGTGTGATTTCCGATACTTTCTTCGAGGTAATCCACTAACAATTTAGCTTTGGGGTTACCTTCCGCTGACACAACAGGTGAGTTAAAATCCATCACTAAATTTTGCATCTTATGGCTTTCTGCATTTTTCCAGAGATAACGAGGTATGTAAAACATCATACCTTGAAGAAATAAAACGAAACAAACCCATTGATAGTAAGCATGGTAGACTTTATCTTCACCTGGAGTATATTTGTCGATTCCAGGATAGGGAACTTCTTTGCCCACTTCTTTACGCCATGCACTTTTTATGCTAAAAGTAGTTGAAATCCAGCAATAAGTCTTTAGCAACGCTTCAGGAATGTCATCCTTGGAAATGCAGTCAATAGGATCGCCGAGGAATTGACGACCAGTGACGGCAATACTGAAGGCAATTAAAACGACCAGAGTAAATTTGTAATGCAGTCGAAAAACAAAATTATCAACAGAACACTTTTTTGTCTTAAAGAAGTTCTTCAAATCACCAAATAATTTATCCATGCTTCAGCTCTGTGTTTTGCGCCGAAAAATTAGACAGTCATTAAAATTATTTTTTTGCACAAAAGAATAATCAGTTCGGTAAAATCAGGCGATTACGTTAAAAATATCTTTCTGATTGAGAAACAAAATTATTTGAAATAGAACTTCTTCATTTGAAGTACTTTGAAGAACTGTGATAGTAATTCATAAAACTTGTTCACAAAACAGATAAATGTTTGATATCAAACGTTTGGGTAGTTCAAGAGTCGAAATTTTCGATAAGAAATATATTTTCCTCCTTAGAATCAGGTAAATATCAAAGTTCAAATTCACACTAAAAAAATCTTGATATCATTTATGATAACAGGTATGTTTTCTTCATCAATCAAGCATAGTCCTTATTTCCGTTTTAGTTATCAAGTCTAAGAAAAACTCCATATTTCCTTAACATACATTTTCTCTTTAAAAGACTGTTTTAAAAGTCCAAAGCAAAAACTTCTTTAAAATCACCATAAAAATAAAAAACAACATACCGAAGGAAAAAAATATATCAGACACAAAAAGACGCGCTGACTTTTTGAGAGAAGGAGCAAGACTGCAGTTTTGCTCCTGTTAGTGTGAATAATAGAAAATATTTATAGATTTTTTTAGTTTTTTCCAAACGTTAATGGTAGTTTTCTATAGAGCTTCAAAAACCCCGCAGAATTTGAGGGACAGGAATAAACCCAAAATTTTGAGGAATGTTGAAAATTTTGAAGGAGTTTTGAAAAAAAACAAAATCAGCTATCTTCAACTTGATATTTTAAATTTGGAGAAATTTCAGGCACTTTTCTTAAATATTTAAGAAGCATTTTACACGAATTTAATTCACGAAACTTATGGTTTTGCGCATTAAGATTTTATAATTTATTAAAACTCGTTATCTTTATAACAATAGCGGCTGTGAATTGGTGAGGGTTTGAAAGTTTCTTTAAAAATAACGTCAACTAATAACAGTAGATTTTATATTTTAAGCAAAATATTTTGCTTTTTTGTTTTTAGAAAGCACAGTCAATTTCAATACCTAAATATTTTTTTTAGTGGATACTTTCTTAATCATTTACATCACCTTTTATACTGTTGTAAGGTGTGCAATGAAAAATGCAGTAAAATCTGTATAAGGTGGACTCCGTGTAAGCCGGAAATCTGTCTACCGCGGAAAGATTTTTAAGTCCCGGCGAATCCATAGAAAATAACATTAATACGTTGCCCATAATCCGGAATCTGCCTAACGCGAAACGGAAATCCTTTTAAGGTGCCGACGAAAACCAATTTCTGCATAAGACGGAGAAAAGGCTATTTTAAAACTGATAGGTACATCAAATACATATAAAATACAAATATAAATAAAAATAATAAAGATGAAATCACAAATATATGAACAAATGGTAAAACTCCAAAGATGAACAAGACATATTTTTAATGGTACTCTCTTTATCAAGTAAAGCGTAATTTAGCTTGGTAATTAATATAGCTTAGTTTTAGCTGTTCAATTTCACTTTGTTCATTTTAATATAAATGAAAATATATTTTTACGCATTCATTTCTTTACACAGAGAGAATTTTATGAATTTTTGCATTTTTGCGGATTTAATGAAAATGAAAAGAAAATACGCAGTTTGTAATTGTTCAGTCTACAACAATTTCTTTTTATTTACAATTTTTTACACAAATAAATTTCTGTTTTTCTACGTCACATAAATTTAATGAATGCGGTTTTATTTTTTCCATTACCCTTATAATAATAATAATAAAAAAAAAAAAAATACAGGCCGTTATTCTAACTGTAAATATAAAGCTACGAGAATTAATGAAAAAGTCATACATTCAAAATTTAAAAAGCAAATTTTTAAAATTCGTATACTTTTTAAATTATTAGGATAATTGAAATTTTTTTAAAATAGTATAGTTTAATTTTATTTAATTATGTTTTTCAATCCATTTCACTGCGAAAAATAGGAGTTCTTTTGTGTGAAAAACTCTAAACAATTGTAAATAAAAGGAAAATGTCGATTGAACAAACAAAAATGCGCACATTTTTGTCTTTTATACTTTTCATTAAATTCATAAAATTGAAAATTTCATAATTAAAACTCTCTCTGTGTGTAAAAAAAATAATAAATGCATAAAATCATGTTTTTTTAAATTATTTGTCAGAAACTTGAAAAATAATACTAAGTAATATTTCACTCTAAAGAACGATTAATGAAGATTACAAAAAAAAAAAAAAAAAAATACGCGGCAGTTTTTTTATTTTTATTTATTTATTTATTTTTTTTTTATATACCGATTTTTATAAGGCGGAATTTTTCTACGACGGAAAACTTTCTCGGTCTCGATCGATTCCGCCTTAGACAGATTTTATTGTATTACAAAGAAAAATAAGTATAAAAGTAAAAATGGTTTCTTAAAAAACACTCTCTTATAAGCATTCAATTTTCATCTTGAAGATCACGCCTAATTTTTTTTTTTACTGCAATTCATGTTTTTTCCCCAAAAAATTCGTTAAAATACATTCATTTGGCCTGGGCACCGACCTCGATTATGAAAATTTCACTGCTTTTTTTTTTTACCCTTGGCAGAAAGCACAAGCAAGTGAATTTATTAAAATATATATAATTTTTGCTCTGTTTTTTTAATATAGGGCATTAGGAAAGAAAAAATGAAACATTATTTAAACCATCTTTTTACGATTTCTGAATTGATTTCTCAACATATAATCTTAAATTAATTAATATTAAACTTAATTCATAAAAGCGTTTTCTTTAATATTGTACTCTTCATTTTTTATTTATAATTAATTTTCTACTTTTTAGCCTTTAAAATATTTTATTGTTACAGTTTCACAGTCATTTGGCATATTTTGGCGAGCGTTTATTGATTCATCATTAAATCCATTGTTGTTTCAACTCGCATACAATTGTACGAGTTACAGAGAATATTTGTCAATTTATCTCCTGTGTCCCGCTAACGGAAAAACGCCTTAAAGTTAATTTATTAATTTATAATTAAGTTCTAAAAATATTAAAATTCTCTATTGTCATCGGAAACACATCTGTGAATACAATTCTAGCGTATATTGATTACAAAATTCCATCTTTACATACAATAACCCAGGTTAAGTTAAATAAAAAAGTATGAAGAAACCCTCATTTACAGTTAAGACTTCGATGTATATTGACTTTTATCATAAGTAGGGAGACCGGGGCTAGTTGGCTACAGGGGTCCCCATAAATCGCCTGTTTGTGGATAGATTGTGCAGCCAGTCACAGAGTATCTTTCTTCTTGCTTTTTACAATCCTCATTGTAGTTTTGCAGCGTTACCTACGTGCAGTGGACGTTTATTACGATTTTTCTGTTTTTTGCACTCATAAATAATTTTTTGTTGCTTCATTCTTTTTCTAATTTCTAATACTTATCTTAATAATTGCGATTTAACTTGTGCAGTTTTTCTTAGTGTATGAATAACTGTAACTACCCCATATGTGATTTACTTGGATTATTTATGCTTAGAGGGTTACGCGTCCCTCTTGTGAAGTAATTCATTATGGGGCTAGTAGGCGCATTGAACACGGGGCAAGTTGGCTCGATGTCTGGTGTGTGCTGGTAGCTTGAAAAACAGCAAACACCAACAAAAGTGGTTGCAATGCAGGATTTTGGGCACACGAGGCTTGTCCAAACGGAGACACTCAATTTTTTATTTGTGACAACTGTAACTCTGATGATGATATCGAGTAGGATAGAAGTTACTCTATGTTAATGTTTTATTCATTATTTTTATGTCTTTATAATTTTGAATTTACATTATACGGCGATAACGTCTTTGTTTAAACCTACTGGTATTAATGAAATTGATTTCTCTTAACTGCGTGTCTTATTTAAATTTTTATAAAGCGTGTGTCAACTTACCCCATAGGTATAGGCAACTTGCCCCGTGACGGGGTAAGTTGGCGCACAATTTTCCTTTTACTTTAGGCTTCCGCTAAACATAAACTACAAAAGCTATAAACTCAAAACTCCGGGTATTTATAGCCCAATGCCTGCTTTTTAAAAGTACAGTTAAAGTTTCATAAAAAACTTAAACAAAAAGTTAATAAAAATCAATAACTAAAAACTGCGCCT
Source organism: Maratus speciosus (assembly GCA_963932465.1). NCBI lineage: Eukaryota > Metazoa > Arthropoda > Arachnida > Araneae > Salticidae > Maratus > Maratus speciosus. The sequence continues at coordinate 302,811,507 of OZ010788.1, forward strand.
ACTAGCCCCGGTCTCCCCTATTGAGATTGAGATACTAAAAGCTAGTCGGATGTGGTAATCCCAAAACTTCCTTCTATCTCATACATGTTAATACTTCCTGAAAAATGCAGCATAGCAGCCCCACCGGTTAGATGGTTTACGCCAAAATCTAATCAGCACCAACTTATGTCAACTTCTAACTGAATCTGAAGTTTGATGAAAATCCGTGAATTAGTTTTTGAGATATAATAGAGCTATTGAGGCAATCGTAAAAAAAATTCTGCAAAACAGCACCAACTGTTGGGCGATTTACAGCAAAAATTAATCAGGACGAATTCATTTCCAAGGACTAAATGTATCTGAAGTTTGGTGAAAATTTATGCATTAGTTCTTTAGATACAGCTATTGCGAAAATCGTGAAAAAAAGCAGCATAGCCGGGCCACCTGTTGGGCGAGTTACACCAAAAACTAAAAAGCACTAATTTATATCAGGGACTAACTGAATCTGAAGTTTGATGAAAATTCGTGCATTAGTTCTTGAATTAGAGCTATTGCGATAATCATAAATAATGCAACATAGCAGCGTCACCTATTGGGCGATTTACACCAAAAAGTAATTATCAGCGTCAGAAATGACAAAAAAAAAGTCTCTGGTCTCAGGGATCAGTAAGCATGATAATTTACTGGTCCGAAGGCATCGTCACCGGTCTGCTACATAAAATTCTATTAAGTCCTTTTAGCCCTTTGAGTGTCCCCCCACCCCCCTTCAGAATATAAACCAAAATTACTTTGCAGTTATTAAAATTTTTCAGCATAATAAAGTGTAAAATTACGTAAAATTATAATTCGTGTAAAATTATAATTTATGTAAAATTATAATTTGTTAGAAATAAAATAAAATCGTGAATTACAATCGGTTGTAGAACTAAATTTTTCAAATTAGTGGTCCGATTGAATTTTCGGTGGTCTCGGACCTAAAGACCACCAAGGATTTCGAACGCTGAGTTAGTATCAAATTATATCAAGGACTAACTGAATCTGAAGTTTTATGAAAATCCGTGCATCAGTTCTTGAGATATAAGGTAAAGTACCCAGTAGTTGACACTGGACCAATAGTTGACACTTTTGTAGAAACAGTAGTGTAACAAGAAAACGTCACAGGTAGGAACATGAGAGGCACAGAATTTTTAAAATCTATCACTTTGCGGCAAAACTGAGAACTAAAACTATAAACAGTCGAGCCCAATTCCAATATGGCGGAAGACAACAAAGAAGCATGTGTGCAAAGTTGAATTTTTCGAATTTATCTTAAGAAAAGTGATAAGGATCGCACGTTACAGTAAGTATTAAAACCCGTAATTTATCTTAATTTCTGGTCATGTTTTGATTGATATTGATTGTTTCGATGTCCAAGAATTGTATTGGAATAAAATTGATGCATTTTGTGCAAAATAGCGGGAGTGAGTGTGAGTGTCAACTATTGAATATGAAAAGAAACAGATTTTCAAAAGTTGACACCCAGTGTCAATTACTCGCTCATGTTGGGGTTTTGTTAATCTAATTCAGTGCAATGAAAATAAGCTGGAATCTACCAGATAAATTCATGACTGACCTTTGAAAAACTAAAAATGCATTTAAACCAATAGATGACACGGGTGTCAATTATTGAAATTAGTGAGTGTCAACTACTAAAATTAATTATTTATTTTTTTAGATGCCACCTACGAAGGGAAATTTTAGGAATTACACGGAAGAGAGCATGAGAGCTGCCGTAGAATACGTTAAAGTCAACAAAGCTGGGTACAAAACAGCGGCTAAAAAATTTAACGTGCCTAGAATAACTCTGAAATACAAAGTTGAGGGAAAACCCCCAATGAAAAGGTAAAATATCGGCCGTTAGTGCTTGATTTTGCACTCGATCTTTCATTTTTGTTATTTGAGATTAGTTAAGTAAGTGGTTTTATGTTATAATTTAGATCTATGTGGGACTTTTTTTATTTTCATTAAAACTTCTGATCTTTCATTAAAACTTCTGATTTCTTTAAAAGTTTTTGCTAATTAACGGTTCTTATCATTATGTCTTCATATGGGGCAATTAATATAGTAATATAATAATAAAGAGTATTTATTATTATTAATTTAGGCCCCGCCGCAGTCAGTGTCAATTACTAGTTCACGAAGGTGTCAACTAGTACTAAACTCTCACGTTCACGATGGTGTCAACTTCTGGACAAAAATCATGTTTTCATATCCCCTAGTAATTTTTACAAAGTGTATTCATTTCGGGACATTAAACGTTATGATTTTGTGGAAAAATGTTCAAACCCCCTAGTAATGATCAAACTGTTTCCCTTAATTGAAAACTGCACGAACCAAAGGCGACGAACGCCGAAAAATTCCTTAAGGTGTCAACTACTGGGTACTTTACCTTAGCTATTGTGGAAATCGTAAAAAAATTAGCATAGAATACCTGATCGGCGATTTATATCAGGGACTAATTGAATCTAAAGTTTTATTAGATTCCGTTCATTAGCTTTTGAGATAGAGAGCCCACAAAATTTGTGACAGATACATACAGACAGAGTCACAGACAGACATTTTGTAAAAGCACGTTTTTCGGGATCTCTTACCCCTAAAACATGTAAATTAGTCAAAAACCGGAATTCGAAAATTTTTACGAATCCAATACTTTCTTCTTGTAAAGACAAAAGAAAGTAAAAAAGTATTATTTGTTAGTTAATCTAAATATTGTTGCAAACAAAGTGTTGTAAATATTCTACAAAAAGGCCAACTGCCGATTTAACAAGTCAGTTTTATTGAGTGAATTCTTTTGCAATTTCATATTATTATCATATAAATTTTCTAATTTATCGTAAAATATTAAGAAAGTGGGGAGGGAAATTAATGAGGTCGATTTGCTCTTAATTCATAAAATGGGACATAAAGAGCTTTGTTTTATCGTTATCAAATAAAAAATTACAATAAAAAATATTTCTTTCAATTTCTGGATTAAATTCAAAAGTTTTTTTTAATATCTGGAAGATCTCACATCATGATAATTTTCAAAACTTATGAAAAACTGCAGTTATCATTATAGTTGCCTATATTCCCTCTGTCTATAAAAGTTATGCTACAAACTGCTAATCGCTTCACAAATTCATTTCATATATTCGATTCATATATATGAAAATGAAATGCATTCTCACAATCTTTTGACTTTCAAGAATAAAAATCTGGTGAAATTAAGCTTGTTAAAATAACATTTTTAATCTGATAGACGAATGCCTTAATGATTCAAAATAAGGGGAAAATGGTCAGCAGCGAAATTTTTTTTATTTAACTGTGGTTTAAATTAAACTTGCGAGTTTAATTTTCCTTATACCACTAAAACTTTTTATTTTCTTCTAAATTTTTACTTATAATGAATTTGCGTAGAACCCACAGGACATTCAAATAAGAAATAATAACAATGTAGTATTTTTAGTACAAAATTTTGGTAAAAGAGGGGAAGGTATAGGAAAAAAGAGACGGTAAGGGGAAAAAAAGGGATGGTAAGGATGGGACGGTAATGAAAATTATCACCTATTTTTTAGGCAAATCCTGTTAAGACTAAGTGATAGCCACAATGTTCATTGATTTTTATAAACAGTTATTTACATTGGATTAAATAAAAAATAATAATAATTTACCTCGAAAAGTGCAGGAATAAACTTTGGGGACAGTACGACTACCAATAAATCCACGATGCTTGAAATTGATATTTAAATGCTGATTTAAATTCTGCAGTAATTTCCTGTCAAAGAATTTTAGACATTCTTTCTCTAGCATACTGCATGAGAAAAAACTTGAAAAAAATTCTGTGGCTGTATCTGAAGGGATTTTCTGAATAAGTTTAGAAGAGGGAGGAATCTAAATCCCAGGGACCGAGTTAAAAAATAATAATAACAACCGTAAAAATGTGTGCAGGTTAATTTTTTGCTACAGATTTATACAAAACAATAGTCCCAGTTTCGGAAAAAAATTACATCGAATTACTTTTATTGAAACAATTGTATACAGACAGCTCCAAACTTAAAAATTAGCATCAGGGACACGGGACGGTATAGCAGTTTCCTGGATATTACGGCCCCCGACATCGTCCAAAACTTATTTATCTCCTTGATATTGTTATGCAGTCATGCAATGGGATGTTCCCCAGCATATGAAAAAAACACACACACACACAAGAATATGTACTAAAATAAAAATTATTATTCAGGGACTTAAAAGTCAAAAGATTGTGAGAATGCCCCACATTCGTTTCCCATATTCGGATATACGTTTAAAAATGAATTAGACAATGTGTCAAAAAGTTTTGCCCTGTTGAGCTAACCGCCTTAGAACGTCAATAAAAGAAAACTAGAATTTTTTGCTTCCGATAGTGCGTAACTATTGCACGTTTTATTTTTATTTCTTGCCTGACGATCAGTTTATATTTTAGCTATTGCCAAAACTGTTTACAAATATTATTGCTATCGCTTCAATAGTTCTGAAGAAGAAATTCAACAACAGATGTTTTCCATAGATTTTTACAATTGTTGTTGCCTCCTTAACGCAGCTTTTTTTTCTTTCTTTCTTTCTTTTTATCTGACTTAAATAAATCACGACGAATCATGTGAATTATGTGTCACATTCGTTACACAAACCAATGTTCTTATAAGTGACATATAGACACATCATTTTTGTGCGCCATACAAGGTATCGCGACAGATTGAAACGCGCTTGAATGTTTCACCTGATGGAGATAAGTACTAGTAGGTACTGTAGATCGCAAAAATGTTCAAGACAATGTAGGAATCGAGACTATGTGAGTGAAATCGACTTGTCATTATTTTTTCTTAAGTTTCACTTCTGAGATTGATATACGGTCCCTAGGTCGTATAAGTTACATTCAAACGTTTCTAAATTTATATTTTCATTTACCTAAATTTATTTATATACGTTTTTATATGCTGGGACCAGTAAAAAGTTCATTTTTTTTATGACCAAAATTCACCGAGTTATTATACTTTGAAGTGTATGAAATTTCAGAGCTTTCCGGCACTAAAAAATCGTCTTTCTCTTTTCAGTGGTGGAAAACTCCGAAATTTCGTAAAATTCAAAGTATCATACTTCGGTTAGTTTTGTTCGTACAAGAATGGAATATTTACTTTCCTCTACTTGTCAGAGCGTGGAGAAAAGTTTTCTAAATATAACTGTCAGAATCGTGGAACCATGTAAAAATTTATAAAGTGTAACTTTTCAAAAATTAATAACAGGACTATTTCATCAACATAACATTAATTCTTACCTTGTTTTGAACACTTTTACAATTTACATTGCCTGTGTATCTGCAACAGGTAAAAAAGTAAATCGTGTTTCATCATTTTGAGATACCAATCTTTTAGTAATTATTGCATTAGGACATACTTTTCAACACACTCTTAATGCGTTGTATTGAGTTGAGTTTTGTTGAGAGTAAATTATGTTGGGTTACCTAATTTTATAGTGTGTCAGCACTTGATTTTACCAGCAACTGTTCATGGAAAATCTATGACGTCATGAAGCGTTGTTAAACATGTAGCGGATATTTCTTGCTAACACTCGTAAATGGATGAGCGAAACACATTTTTCACAAAGAAACAATTACAATCACGAGAAGCAATTTCGATTTGTACAATGGCACAATCCCCCCCCCCCCCCCCCCCGTCTGAAGTAGCGTCGGTGGTCGCTACAAACTACTGATTTTTTGCATCGTATACTGTTCGCTACATTACACTGTTCAAAATGCAGCGCGCTGCACTACAAACTATTGCAAAAAGTTGTGACTACTGTAGTTTCGCTACTTGTAGCACGTTACTTTTGGCCACTGTTTTGGACCGTGCATCGAAACGACGAATGCAACAAAATAGAAAATTACGAGAACAATTATGAATTGAAACTCCAACATAATAATAGCGATTAACGCAATTTCTATTGAAAAATAAAAGAAGAGCTAAATTATACATTTTTATAGTTGAACTTTTGGTGCATTTTAAGAACGGTTTTATGTAAAACAAAAATCACTTTTTATTTGAAAGAACACAAATAAAAATAATATATAATATCGAAATTAAATATTGTTATTATTACTATTATTATTTTAAATACAGATCAAGCTTTTCCACTTTTGGTTTTTTAGTCATAAGTCTTCAGGTATATTCATAAGAAGTTTTATAAACGCGCACAGACACAGAAAAAAATTACCAGGTTAAATAATAAATGAATTTATCTCAAACAAGATATGCTGAATTACTAAACAGCTAAATCAACATTAATCAATCTCCAATGCGTAATAAAGCCTTGACTGTGACATCATAAATTTGATGAAAAATAAATTCCATCTTATTTATTGATTGATAAATTATTATTCCACCTGCATAACAGATTCTTTCGCCAAAATGTGAATGTTTAAAAGTATAAAAGGAGATCTTTCAAACAAAATATATAAAGTAATTCTGTATTTTGTTAGTAAAAGAGGAGGGGATGGAGATCTCGCAAATACACAATTTATTAGGTACATTTCACTGCCCCCCCCCCCTCCACCCCGGACCTAGAAATTCCGCATACGCCAATTGTTTGTACTCCGTTTCAACCGGTAAGTACAGAGAGATTTTCGTTTGTACCGGCTCCGGTACCGAGTTATTAAATTTTTAAGTACTTACCGGTACTAACGAAGTACAAACGACTCCCAAATTTTTGTCAAAGTCGGAAAAACTTAATTTTTTTACTATCTTGGAATAACTCGGTACCGGATCTCTCGGCGCTTACAGGTACAAATGAAGTACAAACGATTCACGTATGCGAAATTCCCAGGCCCGCGGGTGGAGGAGCCAGTGAAATGTACCTCAATTTATTGTATATGTATTTTGTAGAAAAATCTACTTGCTCTCGTTATCAACATAGTTTACTAGAACAGAGATTGAAGAACGGCGAATTTTCAACTTTTATTGCGGTACAATCCTCATTACTATCTGTCGCAAACGATTATATGTCCTTCTATATATAAAAAAAGTTTTGATTTGGAAATGGACCAATGACAATCTGCGTAGATATTCCGGGCAGATCCACATCCAATTTGAATGCTTAAGCATGGCCTTTCATCGTTAATATTAAAAAAACTGTTGCATACAAAAATATGAAAATCGGTGGTATTATAGAGAAATGTTTGATAAACACGCTGATGCAGACAGTTTTCAAATCGAAGAATTATTTTAAGAGATATTTATTACTAAAGTTGGACAAAATCGTTCCATTAAAAAAGTTTTATTGGAGAAAAAACTATACATGAGAATTTAATCATCTTTAGATCATTTTATACGTTATAAGTTCCCGGTGTGCAGATTGTATTTATTTTCCTTATTTGACTCATTTTTTGAGGTTTTATTTCAATTTTAAATTCAAATTTTCAGCATTTCGAGACATATTTTTTACAAATTTTAGAAAATGTTATTAATTTAAACTGTTGTCAGTTGTATAAACAGCGTAAACAATAATGTTTACTTCAAATTAAAAATTTATTTTACACGTGACTATTATAAACAGAAAATATAAAAAGCAGGAACTCATTGAAAATTACGTCATAAAAATTATAATTACACGTGAATTTTAAAAGAGACAGAATACTGTAAAATAATTAATTCATAAACATGCGTTAGAAGTCTTAAATAGGAGAATTTACGTCACATTTACGTCACATTACACTTATTATATAAAATGAACAAAAAATAATATTGCTAAACAGTTTAAATTTAAAAATTGCTCGAGACATTTATTTAATATTTTAAGATGATCGTAATATTTCATTTCTAACAAAAGTATTTTTATGTGAATAGTAAAAAGAAAAAGAAAAGTTTGGTGAAAATTACGTCAGATTATAATTCTCAGATTGAAATTATAATTCAATCTTCCGAAATCTTTTTAAAGCCGATCAAATTATCGTGCTGTTAGAGTCTGCGGTGGCTGAACGGGGGTTGACGAGCGTAGCTCGTAGGGTGCAGAGCCCCCTAGTATTATATTTATTAGTCCTGTAATAATTTATTTTAAAACAGCACTTTTTAGTGCCTTTCACAAAATACTGAAATGTAGGTAGTTATTGTTTCTTCATTAGTTATTTATTTTATTTTTTTTTTTGGCTGTTAAAATTTTTAGGAACGCTTATTATTATTTACTTATTTACTTATTTATTTATTTATTTATTTATTTATATGTTGTTCGTTATGTTTTAATTCGAAAAGAATAAATTTCCTGTGTTCTTCAAAACCATTCAAAAAGAAAATTTTGTCAATAAAATTTCAAACTCTCTATCAGGCTTAGTCATTTACTAGCTTAGGAAAGATAGAACGAAAGCTAGGGAAGGGCAAGATTCTGGAACAGATGTGCCTGTGATTCGTGGCCAATGTCGCATTTTTTAAATAGCGAATAAAAACATTAAATGTTAACCTCTTGAAGGGCAGTGATGACTTTATGGCATCACCTAATTTTAATCCCTAATTTTCACATTGGCACCCGAATTTTTGCATGAAAATTTCACTTGTAAATACTGGTGTCATTCAATTATTTGAACATTTTACGAACAGATATACCTTGCTTCTGGAAGGGTTAAACTAAGAATTTTTTGTCAGAACACCCAGTGGATAGATATATTTAAACATATCCACTTAAAAAGTAGTGCAAAAAATGTAACAAATAAGCAATATTAAAAATACAAACGTAAGCTTCTACCAGCTTTTTTCAAAATGTAAAATGGAAGCATTTATTCTGTTATTCGCTGAGGAGGTTTTGCCTTCCTGAATCCCCTCCCCCCTCCCTCGCTGTCTTTGTTTAAATAAGTTTGATTTTAAAAAGACAAACTCAATTAATGACTTTTCGGGGGATTCAGAGACCAGGACCCCCATTGTGAAGAATCTCCAATTTCTTTTTCTCTTAGTGTTTAATTAATTAAGATCAGTTGCGGAGAATAACTTTTTTTTTGTCAAGATCATTTAAAAAAAAAAAAAAAAAAAAAAATTAAAGAAAAGACTATTAATTTTTGGCTACTTCTCAAAAATGAATTACTATAACTTAATTAATTAATTAATTAAAAGTCACGGAAAGCACTTATTCCGACAGCATGTTTGCGTGATGTGAAATTTTCTGAAATGAAACTATGAAAAGGAGATTAAAATACTGAGGGATCGAGGGAATATGCTGTTCAAAAGCCTAAATTTATATATAAAAAAAAAACATTTCAAAAGTTAAGGTCAAGTCAAAAATATTTATAAAAATTTCATTCTTATTTACGTTATAACAAATTATCCTATTACTAGAAATATTTTATCGTTGTGTTCATTTTGTTTATGTTTTGTAAAGCATATAAAAGTATAAATTTTACTCATTTTTTTAGCATAAGATAAGTGTACAGTGAAACATTGTTCTGACCATTACGTTCGCGAAATTGTACGTTTAAGTGTATCGTGGGTTGTAAAACGTTGTAAAACAGAGAATATCTACCGGGGCCTGCACCCAAAAAATGAAAGCAAATATTCAAATGGCCTGGAGGATAAATAAAATTAAACGGCCCAGCCGGGAGGATGAAAAGAAAGTAAGCGGGCCGATTGCCCAGATACAACAAACTTAAAAAAGTCAGACAAAGCCGACAAAACATGAACTAAGTTTAATGGAGTTTTCTTGACTAAGTATTAAGAATAAGTTATAAATAAATGTGTTTCACGATCACGATCCGATGCTTGCTTAGCAACATCATTACAAAAATTTAACATGTCTAGCGTATAGCTCTGCATCGGACAGTTAGTAAACCCGAACTTAATTTTTCAGCCGACTCGGGTCGGATTCAGGCTTGCTTTTTTTTTTTTTTTTTCTTTTTCTTTTTCTTTTACGTATTTGTACCGAGCAAAGACTTAATTGTTCCCAGGACATGTCGGGCAGGCTTTTTTTCTTTCGTTCTTTTTTTTTTTTTTTTTTTTTTTTGTATAAATTGCAATTGCAGTGATAAAGAACTTTGTTAACGGAATCGGAATCTTTGGAAATATACTTTAATAAATAACAGAGAAATGTTTCAAAAATCTACTTTTCTTTTAATATATAGCTTATATAAACTTTCGATATGTATATAAATGAGCCGGGACCGAGGATAGAAATTTCGGCCCGTGAAAACCTTTATTATTATTATACATGTATATTCCAATGCCAATCGTAAACATTCTTTAAACATTTTAAGACTAAATGCTTATTCATTCCCACTTGAACAAAAAAGAAAGAAAGAAAATATTTTGAGTTTCTTTATTATTTTTTTTTTTTTATGTTTGTGTATTTTTAATACTTAAGTGGGATATAAAAGGATATTTTATATGATATATATACATTATACATCATATAAAATAATTTATCCAATACGAAAAATTGTCCATCGCATCTCTTTATATCGGAACGTGTGGTTACACCAGATATACGAATACAAAAAGAACAGTTCTTGCAAAATCACAATGAACATTGATATATATTTTTAAATTTTAATGTTTAATTGCTATTTACATACATGGAAATGTCCTTATGATTTTTTCTTTTTGAAATAGAAGCACTACATAAAAGTTCATAATCGCATCTTTTTTAAAATACTCAGCTTAACAAAAACTAAGATGCTAATAATGTTGTAACTTTATTAACTTTATAACAATATATTTTCTTGTATAAAATAAAAGCATATTCCAAGAAAAACAAAAGGAAAATGTTAAAACTTGAACTAAGAAGTTTAAAGTACTAAATATAACACAAAAGAGAGAGTGGGAGAATTTAACTAAGTTTAGTGGCGCCATCTTTTGAATATTATACAAGATAAAATGTGGAGCGCGCCTCTACTTGAGCGAGTAAATAATTTTTACCATCAAATTTTATGCATAAAACCTTTTACTAAATCATAATGAAATTCAATGTTTTAAAACAAAAAAAATCTATTTTATCTAGCTGAATATAAAAAAAATCGCTTGCTATAAAATAATTATATCAAAAAACACTACATTAAATTATAGAAATGAAATACTGAGTTTTGGAAGAAGTTAATTAGGAGTAAAGTTATCTTCTATGAATGCAAAACGTATTCTTGACTACTTATAACTAAGTTATTGAATTAAAATGAATCAAAAATGAACCTAAAAAGCAATATTTCATTTGCATTTCAGAATAAAGCAATAAAGTAAAATAAACTTTATACAAGTTCAAATGTTTTAATATTTAACTACTAGATGGCAGCACTAAACTTGAAATAGCTATATGGGATCTGTGTCCTATTTAGAATAATAGTATCCACAACGCCATCAAGAGCAGGCAAGATGGACCTGGATTTTGAAATCTAATTAACTAACGTTTGTTTCTGATGGATTTGGGAAAAAAAGAATGAAAATTAAAAATAAAATTTATTCTCCTGAAGAGAATTTAAATAATTAAACAATAAGATAAAAATAAAATAAGGATTTTTAGTCGAAGAGTGGTAGTGGGCTCCGCCTCTCTGAATCCCCCGAACAAACCAGTTTATTATTATTATTTAGTTAGTTTTTAAAGCTCACTTGCGTTTTTTTTTTTATTATTATTATTTATTTATTTTTTTATTAAGCTTTTAAATGAGGGATTTGAGGGAGTAGAGCCGTCCTAGTGCAGAAAAGGTGTATAATATAATTAATATTTCTTAATTGTTAAATTTCTGATCTGTTTTTTGATATGTGTACATATTTTCCTGCATAAGGGATACAAAAATTTCTTAGTTTACTTTTTAGTATTCTTAAAACTTTCTTCAACCTACGTTTTTTATTATGGAAAACTTAAACATGATGTTGGCTAAAATTTTCCATAAAAACAAAGTCGGTTTAAGAACGTTTTTGAAATATTATTTCGACACCCAGATTCTCAGCTTGATGATCGATAGAGCCGAAACTAGGGGGGGGGGGGGGGGGGGGGCATAGAGGGCATGTGCCCTGGGCGCCAGATGAAGGATTATACCTTTGGAATGGATGATTTTCTTCTGATGGACTGATGGCTTCCATTACTATGAGACAGCCATTATAAATGAAGTGTTAGATGAAGATGAAAGAGCAGTCGTAAAAAGTTAGAACTCTAATTTTCTGATCAAAAAAGAGGAATTTTTTTTTTTTTCGAAATAAAAAATAATAATGGCTGTAAAAAAAATAATGGCTGTTTCATAATAATGGAAGTCATCAGTCCATCAGAAGAAAATAACTCGGTTAAAGCGAAAACTCGGATAATCGGGAATCTACTGTATATTTCATTTTTAAAATGATCTTTAGAATATTTCTGTTGGTGTTCTGAGGGGGGGGGGAGGGGGTCATGACTACCGTGACCTCCCCCTTGGATCCGCCATTGTAGATTACGTAGTTCAGTGTTACATATTTTATGATTACATATTTTAAATTTTAAAATAAGTCGGCTATTAGAAAATTAGTAAAATTCTCTTTGTAAATATACTTTGCGGAAGAGAGGGGGGGGGGGGGGCGCCAAAATACATGTTTGTCCCGGGTGCAAAAAAGGTTAGCTTCGGCCCTGGCGTGGGCTGCCTGCAGAACAGACACACCTGGATGAAAACCTTGCCCCTCTCTGGATTTCGTCTGCCAGCTTAGATACTACTCTAAAATGAAACGTATATACAAACCATTCATGTAATTTTTTTTTATAAGTAATTTTCTTTTTTTCTGAAAAGTAATGGAGTTTAAAATATGTTTTTTGTTAAAACTATTATAAATAAAAGTTCTTGAAACTGCTAGAATTGTTAAAAATGACTAAATAAGTCCAATAAATTTCTAGTCCTTACTCTTTATCAGGTAAATCATATGTGTATAACCGAAACGATATGAATAGATCTACAACGAACCTGTAAACTTTAGATATAAACCAAATGAAACCGTTTGAAGTAAAAGTTTGGCCGTTTGAAGTAAAACGAATGTATATAAATAAATAAATAAATAAAAATAAAATTATGTTTGTTTGCTTGCTTGTTTTTTGTTGTTGCTGGTTTTTTTTTTTTTTTTTTTTTTTTTTTAATTAAAAAATAGCATAACCTCTCTGAGGCCAGTAATTTGTAGCAGTATTTTCAGTAATTCGCGTTTCACTTCAATCAGTGTTAACAAAAATTATGCTAAATTAAAATTACGAAAAATCGCCACGTTTTCAAATTATTACTTGACCAAAAGACAATACTCTGTGCCAGAAGTTGGCTGCATGACAAAGTTTGTCAACGAGAGGTGTGTTGTGTTGACACAAATACCTACTGGAGGACTCTGCCCAGGCTAAGGCCCAACACGGACTCGATTTTTATGCTAGTCTCCTGGCTCAAGCTCAAAGTGAAGATTTCATTTATTCACAATTTGAAAAAAGGAAAATACTTGCTATTTGAGAAACAAAAAATGTGTTATTAGTTTCTTAAATTGTTTTGCAATGCTTTAAAAATTAGTTCAAAAGATAATTGAATTGTTATGGATGGGAGAGAAGGGGAAATACTCTGTCTGATTCTAAAACTTTTACACGGCCTGTGTCAGTAACATAAGAACCAATGGGACATCCCTTGTCTATTGTCGCTTTCTGTTTGAAGTCTATTTTATCAGAATTACTGGAAAACAGAACTCGTGTCTTTCTGACACAGTTGTACAATGATATTTAAAAGAATTGTGCGTTTTGCAGATTTCTTCCAGTGGATGGGTGTAAATAACATATTTACTATTTTAAACAGATTTTCAGAAACATGAAAATCAAGAAACGTTGTCAAGCGGCAATATTTATAGGATCAATACTTATACGTTATACCTATGCAAGAAGGGATTTTTAAATGAGAAAATTAATCTTCAAAGAGTTTTAAAACATTATTAATAATTTTCTACTGCGTACTTTCGGTGTGGGACTCGGCCGAGCTCGGACTCTCATGCACAAAATTTTTGAAGGTTTGGGTGGGCTCGTGTTTCAAATCATCGGGCTCGTTCTCCGAAAGCAGAGCCCGAACTCATCTCTATAATAATAGCCTAAGTCATGTGACTCTCATCAACAGTTCCAGGCTGACCGCTTCGATTTATATATGCTAGGCGGCCATTTTGGTACTTTAATGTTAGCCAGGCACAGGTGATAAATCGCCAAATATTGTTCCATCGCCATCATTTCATCTATATTATAATAGTCCAAGTCATTTGACTGTCATAAATAGTTACGGGTTGACCTTTTCACTTTTCATATCCAATCCAAAGAAGAATCCATTCTGATTAAAAAATGAAAACTATTTTTTCGAATAAAATTACATAAAAGTTGCCACGATCTCAAAGAATTCTTGGTACTTTTATGTTAGAAGGGCGCAAATCTCGCCGTTAGCATTTTTTTTTTAACTCGCCAGGTGGCATATTTTTTTTTTTCGCGTGGTAAATTAAAACAATGCTTTGATGTTCAAATTAAATGTCATGGTTTATGGCATTATTTATAATTTTTCTTTTCTTTTTTTTTTAAAAAAGAAAAGACAAAAATGAAAGCCATGAATTTTAAATGTTTCAGTTTTAAATGAAAGTTTTGTATTTAAAATAAAATGGGTGAAAGGGTTATATTTTAAATGAAATCAATAAAATACGAAAAAAATGCGACGGAACAATGTTTGGCGATTTATCACCTACTACCGGCTAACATAAAAATACCGAGTTCTTGATTTCTCTATCAGAATATTCCTATTTGGAGAAAGATTGAGCAAGTAAATTAAATTATGAATAAAAGTAACATGATAAAATGCTTAATATACATATAATTTTAATTAATTTTTCAATTAATTTTCAGTAGTGAAATTACGCTCGAAATTATTGAATATTTAATACGTCATTTATCACACTGCTAACTAAGCGTAGAACCAACAGAGTGAAAAATGTCCAAGCTGGGAATCGAACCCGGAACCCTTGGAATAGCGCTCCAAGTGCTCTACCATTTAAGCTACGAAGACAATACCCAGCTTAGCATCTCTCCCTAACATATGTTGCTAAGGCTGTAACTCAGCACAAGATGGAATAGTTTTCATGAGCACACAATCCTGCGGCGAAACATGAGACACACACACAAATCTAGCATCGGAGAACACATATACAATTTTAATTATTAATTTTTCAATTAACTTTCGGTAGTGAAATTACGCTTGAAATTATTGAATATTTAATACGTGATTTATCACACATTGCTAACTAAGTGTAGGATCAACAGAGGGGAAAGTCAGGGCTTTCTTGATAATCTTGATAATATATCAAGATGGCCTTGCGTCAGTGGTGATGTCACAGACAACTCAACTCTGCGTATCAATCGCAAATTGGCTCGACACAAACCACACACCACAGAATTGAGAAAGATAAAGACAAAATGTTTTGGTTTGTGTGTGTGCGTGTTAGAGATCTGCACGGGACGGCCCGTGGCCCGAAGCCCGAACCCGCCGGGCCGGGCCGGGCCTAACTTAATTTTTCTGTACAGAACCGGGCCTGGTTTCATTCCTAGTCTTCAAGGCCCCTAAATTTTCAGTCCTAGTTTTGAGCCAGCCTGTATGAAAATCATTGTCTCAGCGTGGCCTGGTCCATTTAAAGGTCAATTAAATTAGGCCTGGCCCAAAAATTTTTGCAAAAAATGCATACATTTTTGAATCGCCATTATTCTACACTTAAACATTAAAATTTATTTTTTTAAAGAATAGTAGATTTCTACGCATATTAAAATATAGCTAAATTAAAATATAGTAAAGTGTGTGAAAAGGAACCTGCCTATGACGGAACCCTGTTTTAAACTGAAAATCGTGTTGATCCATGCAAAATTAATAAACTAATGAGTAAGAAAACAATATATAATACATTTACACTTGCTAAGAAGGGAACTTGTCTATAACGCATTTTTTTTTTCTTTTCTATGCAATTCCGTCTTAGAAGATGTTACTGTATAGCATTTTTCAGATTTTTAACACTTCTATACATGGAATATGGATTAACAATATTAATGATAACTGAAACATTTACATACAAGAAATAGAGATTCATTAAAAAAATAAATATCGCAGCCTGCGGCACTTCTATAAAAATGAAAATTATAAACATAAAAAAAAAAGTTAAGATAAATATTTGTGGTCAGAACTCCTCGTACGAGACAACTTTTTAACCAATTCGACGTAAAAATCAATTTTTTGTAGAAATTCACTCGGGCCGGGCCGGGTCCGGGCCGAGATTTTAACTTTTTTCTGGGCCGGGTCGGGCCGAACTTTTAATTTTTTTTATCAGGCCGGGCCGGGCCAATATTACTTTTTCTACGGCCGGGCCCGGGACTGGAAATATCGGCCCGTGCAGACCTCTAGTGCGTGTGTGTATCGTGAAGCTAAAAATCCAACCCTGAAACTAGTTTAAACCGGACACCATTCGGTCCAAGCACTTGCGGTTCGCTTTGAAAACCTCTGCCCGGTCCAAATGAATGAATGTAGACAGGCACAGTTGTCAAAGTTTTTACTGTATTTTTATGTCCCGATTTAGAAGTTACTGTCCCGCCTTTATTGTCTCTCTGTCCCGCTTTTTGTGACAGTGGACCTGGCAACACTAGGTCCGAATGACACTCGGGCACTAGTAATTGTGCCATTTGCAAGATTCTACGTTAGATTATATAGTAAAAATCACATATCGTAAAACTCTTTTTCACAAATGGGGAGGGGAAAAAAACATGTTTCAATTGATTTATACATTGAAAATAATCCATACGTTTATTGTCTTCACAGTTAAATACGAACAGAAAAATCATGCATAGATTATGAAACACTTTACAACACTAACAGAATAGTATTAGGAAATTTTACCGCACGCTGAAATGAGATTAAGAAGCAATTTAAAAACGCATAACTCAGTAAAAATCCGTTTTCAGCAATGACTGTGCATATCCGGCAAATATTCCGAATTCTTGCGTGCAACCCCGGATATGATCTATAGAGTTTACACACACCACATAATACACTCAAAATTAGATAAGCTTAAAACTGCATGGCACAGCTGAAAACGCACCTCTAGCAAGTATTAATCATACCCAGTCCTTTAACGGAATTCTTTTGTGCGTCTCTGTAAATGAACAATGCTACGTACTCCTAATCTATAGAAAACATGTTATCGTGCACCTTACTGATCCTTTTCGTTTTCATTTTGTTTCAAGTATAATAACATCATTTAAATGCACTACAAACAATTTTCCCCCATATATCACATAATGTAATGGATTCTTTTGTGGGTCCTTGTAAACGAACTATAAATGTTACTTATTCCATACTCATGAGAAAGCATGCTGTACAATACCTTCAGGGGTGCATATTAATCTCATTCTGTTTAAAACGTCATAACATCTGGAACATACACCGGCAAACGATTTTTTCCCATAGACCATAATGTAATGGAAATATTTTGTTCTCCTATAAACGAACTACAAATGCTACACACTTCATTTTCAATATCGGACATTTTATAGTAAACCTTAATAACATATGAAAATCACATGGCAATCCGAGTATATTCACGAGAGTTAGAGCGTGGACAGACGGACAGACAAACTGAGTACATAGACATTTTTCAACTATGTTGGAAAGGGTTAAAAATGTGACTGTAGAATAGTGTTGTCAGTTCTAGTGTTACAAAAAGCTGGACAGTGTTTTCTATATCGGGACATAAAAAACAACGTAAATCCTATGAAAACGGAACCTGTCTATAACGGAATACTGTCTTAAACGCAAAAAAAAAATCCGTCGTTCCAACGGAAAGAGTACCATACAGATACCTGTTACGACGAAAACCCGTCTAAAACAAAATTCCTCCCCAGGTTATTTGAGATTTTGTCTAAGTATGTTTAATTGTATTAAATATATCTTAGAGAGTAAAATCTGTGAATGCGGAATCGTTAGTGACCGAAACAAAATTCTACACTGAAGAGGTTTTCCGATTGAGCAGTTATAATCAGGGCTTAATTTCTAACAAAAGAAGTACCGGAGCCCTAATATTCTGCAGTACTAAAACAGTAGCATACCCCCCCTCCCCCCCATCACTCCAATCCGCATATTTATATTTCATTTATTTGCAAAATTTAAAGAATCTTTTTTTTTTCTTTAGCAAAAATTTTTTTTAATACATCTATCTGCATATACTTAACTGCCAGTTATTCTACTTTTTAGTTTATCGCTCCTTCCGAATAGAAATCTTTGCCCAATGTTAATGTTAATTAATCGCAGAATTCTAAAATTAAATAAGGTAAGGATTATGATTCGTAAATAGTGTTAACTCAAAAAAGAAATTGTTCGCAGCTATATATATATATATATATATATATATAATGAATGAACAACTAGCAAAAACACTTATAAGAAAAATTTTCAGAAAATTTTACGTGCCGTTTCATCTTTATCCCCGACATGTGCGACACACTACGTCACATATAAGTGTTTTGGTAGAAAAGAATGCAGAAACTTGGAGATGGGAGGGAAAGGAAAGGGTAATTTGGGCTTCAGTTTTTCGGAATCGCTATTGTACTGGTCTCCGGAGCTCTGTATTTATGAGCTCCAGTGAATTCCGATCAATATTTAAATATTTACTAAAAACAGAGAAGTACCGGAGCTCAGCTCCGGTGGGCTCCGGCGCAAAGTAAGCCCTGGTTATAATTGCATGATATCCTTTCCGTAGGGGCCCTGAATGTTTTACTTACGTATAAAACGGAATTTGTTATAGACAGGTTCTGCATTTACAGGTTTTACTGAGCTGAGTGCAGTAAAGCCCGTAAAAACGGTTTCGCCAGGGACCGGGAAAATATTACGCTTTAGACAGGTTCCCGTCTGAGCATAATAAGATTCCTTTGCCATGTACGCTAATGGCGCCTGGTACATGTAAAATCCGTCGTGGGTGCAAAGTCCTCCAAGTTACCTATGAATTATACCTCTGGAGGGGCCTTGCTAAGCGAAGGTCTCGTCGTCGTCGTCGTCACCTGGCCAAGGTTCTAAATAGCGAGATCAACTTGAGTAGAAATGTACAGGTGCCAAATAACAAGGTATAAATGTTAAGTAACCGGCTAAAAAAGTTCACAACTAAGCAGTAGGCACTGCCGATACGATCTCGGCGCTCATCAGGTTTATTGCCGCCGTGGCGATTAGGCGGTCACGCGCCCCGATACCAGGTATCAAACCTGTTCAGCTGGAGCTACCCGACAGGTAGGAGCCTGGTCATCGGTTATAAAGAAAGGAGATTCCTTTCGGCGAGACCTTAAAAATTATCTGTTATAGAGGTACTGTATTTTAAGGTGTCTCAGAACTCTTAAAATTGGAAAAAAAAAATGAAGAAAAAAAAGACAATATTCAACATTTAATATCTTAAAATGTATATGATTTAAACACACAATTTTTATTGGGATTAAAAGATATAAGTATGTTCTGTTATTTCATGCATTTAAAAAATTGTAAGATACAAAATTAGTATTTATAGGGTGCTCCAAAGTGTGAGACATTTTTTAAAATCTGAAATTTGGTATGCCAGCTTACGCGCAGGATTACAAAATAAACTTTGCAACTAGAATAAAAAATTTTGTGCCTAATTATACTTCAGATTGTAATAATTACCCTTAACCTAAATAAATTTATTTTGAAAGCCTTTTTATATTTTTAAAGCAAAGTTGTATTTAGCTAATACAAAATTTTGAAAATTTCAACAGTATAATCACCTAAAAAAATATTTCTTTGAACAATAAAAATAAATAAAAAAATTAATTAACAACTATAGACAGAAAATAATTTATTTAATTGTAAAATAAGGAAATAAGAGTAAATAATAATAATATTAATAAAAAGCAATTTAACAAATTACAACGACCATTTGGAAAATGGTTTTTTCAAAGACTAAAATTTAAGACATAAAAAATCGCACGGAGTTGATCCTACATTACGTACGCCATGGATTAAACGATAACATTCCTGGACCCATCATGAACAAATTTTAAAAGAAATTTCAGTTTTACAATTTTCGGTACTGTAAATTTTTAAACTTCTACGGAGCTGGTCATACATTACGTACGCCATGAATTAAAGATTAATAGTGTTATTACACGAAAAAATTGCAAGCAAGAAAAATCGCCTGCGACTCGTCGGATTTCCTATGAAACTTACGTAATAGCCAAGCATTTCATTGGCTGTTCGGGAAAAGGCTTTTCTATCATCAGAATTCCAAAAAATCTCACGACCAATTTTAAATAAAATTTCATTCTTAAACTTCTAAACATCTGACAGTATTACTTTTTATACCGTCAGATAGAGAAAAAAATGTACTTTTAAATGCAATTTGTTTGAAAGATGTATCTCAATTTGTTTCTCATTTATTAAAAAATTTTTTTTTGTAGTTTTTATTACTTTGTTGTCATAGTGGCAACACTCTGTTGTCCATCGTTGTTGAAACCAAAGGGAAATACAGATTACTGTATAGACCAATCAGATAACGAATAAATTGCGGATTAAACCAATGAAAACGTTCAGATATGCTTTTGATTTCCTACCCTGACGAGAACAATAACCACTTTTCCAAATGGTTAATAAAAATTTTAGGTTCAGTTTATACAGACTAACATGAAACATATGTTTTGAAAATTTCATGAAAAAATATACAGAAGTTTTTGAGATATCGTGCGCGTTATATCAAAAAACGTCATTTGGAGAAAAATGACTTCAAAGATTCGGAAACACCGCTTTAGCTACTGAGCGGGTATAATTCTAATAGCCATAACTTCTGTTCTGATGGGAATTTCAAGGAAACAATCATACCAAAATGTTCAGAAAAGATAGAAGTTTAACATCCAAAAAAAATTTAAATTTCGAAAATTTTGAAGCTTTAAGAGTCTGAGACCCCTTAAGAGGTATACTAAATAAAGTTCCATTCGATTCACATAAAGAATAGGATAATACTAAAAGAAATTTAAAAGATATTGTACATAATGAAAAATCGGAACATCATGCAGCACTACGCTGGACTAACTAAGTTTATTCTCAATTAAAGAAGTGCGGATCTGCGTTACAGGAGTCGGTTATGAATTGGTCCTTATCAGATAGTCCGAAATACAAAAATTTCGAAAAAAAAAACAATGTTCTGGGTTTTTTAATTAAAATGCCGTCAACCGTATGTAATTACGATAATTATATATTAAATATATACAGCTTTTTACCTTATATTGTCTATGGTTGCGCCGCGCCTTCTTCAAGCTTCCACGATTTAAATGCATTTTTTAAAGATTTATCATTTTTAAGGTGACGATTCCAGATTTTTATGAAAGTTAAAGTTGGCACAATGTTTTTCAGTTACATATTCTTTAATTATATCGTTACATATTCTTAACTGTCTTTGAGAATTTTTGTTTTCAGAGACAATTTTGAAAATATTATTATTGCGGTAAAAAGTATTCATAAAGAAAAAGACAAAAAATAATTAACTTCTTTAAAATAGATATTTTCATAAATTACGAAAGCAAATTTACATCTTTTCTTTTCGGTATTCAATAATTAAAATAATATGCAAAAAAAGAGGGAAGGAGGTTCCAAGAAAATATATCAAACTTCAAACATGGCTAAATTTTATAATTCTTAATTTTAAAAAGAATTGTCAAAAAGATAAATATAAATAAAGAAAAATGAAATTTCGTGCCTCAAATCACCTTAAAAATAAACGATATAAAAACCTTATTTTAAAGATATTTATAAATGATAACCCATAGCAACATACCTATGAAAAAAATAATTCTTTGAAAAAATATTAACTTTGCCATAAAGTATACATTCCAAACAACCTTCAAAATATATATTAAAACACAATAAGTTGCTTGAAATACGTCTATTTCAATAAAAACATTACAAATATTAAAATTGACATGTTTTGGCTCATTCATTGAGCCATCATCAGAATATACAATAATCAATTAAATTTAAAAAATCAAAAACCGGACTACGTAAAAAGCGAATTAATTAATTATTTCTCATCAATGTGAAACTATTTTTTTTTTTCAATTCCTACTATTAGCTCACACTCTCGCTATATACATCTTATTCAAATTTTCAATCGTTAATAAAATACTTATTATTCATCCAATCAAGCTCAAATAAATCTTTTTAAACTTGTAGTAGATGACACTTGATGTTAATCCAGTTTTTTTTTCAAATATTAATTCATTAATTTAATTAAATTAATTAATTTTCAATAATCGAGAGAGCCCTCTTCTTGATCAAGGAATTTTAAGACCGAGAGAGCCCTCTTCTTGATCAAGGCATTTTAAGCGCCACTCAAGAGAAAAGAAGAATGGGTGGAAAAATTCTCTTATTGACCTAAGTAGGAATTGACTTAAAATATTTTTTTATATTACTTGTTTATATTACACCTATTTTTTTTTATTTACTTGTATTGATGACTTTTAAGTTGTGTTTAATTGTTAGTTTCTATCTATAAACACAGTTTTGATGAGGTCTATAGATGTCTATAATAGTTAGAGTTACAGTAAAGCTAGAGATCCTACCTACACAACTTCCAGGTTTTATAATATTTTAACGGAGCTTCTGACTGTAAATGAGGACTAGTTAGTCCTCATTTACAGTCATCAAATTACAGGTTAGTCAATGAAACATCGTCTTCATTTTGAAAGACCTATCCAATGATATGCCACTCAATAGGGTGCGTAATTTTTTTTCGTCTCTACCGCCATTTTGTATTTTACGGCCGCCATTTTGAATTTATGAAAACAAAACCTAGCCTATAACCATCGGGCCGTTAAGACGAATTGATAGAGACCTCATTCATTAAAATCCATCCAGCTGTTGGGATGTTTCGAGGGTATAAAGAAATCCACATATACAGATACGCGTGAAACACATAACCCTTCTCTTCAGTCGGGTAAATACTTATAATTATCGGGTAAGTCGATAATAAGTCGGGTAATAAACCATTATTAACTTGCTATATTTTATTTAGATCAACATAAACCTCATAAAATGTTTTATCCATACCTTTTGAAAGTGTGTAAAATGAGATCCAAACTGCTTATTTTCTGATTCATTTTCAAATTCATTTTTGCTCTCAAACGCATCACACTGGTAAATTCTCTTATTTAGAAACTATATAATGTGCCGTGCTTCTTAATTTTTTGATAAATGCAGAAAATACTGTAAAAAAACGCTGTCAAAGTTGGCGTTTTGAACCGAATTTTCCGAAGCGAGCGATCTGGGAATGAAAAAAATGGTCATACTGAGAAAATAATTGTTTAAAAATCAAATTCTAATGAATTGAGCTGAAAATGAAATCACACGGCATGTTAAACATGTCTTCAGAAATCACCCCAACAAGTTTCATGTTTTTACTTTTAAAAATGAGTCTGAAAATGTCTCAGAAAATTTCGAGCTGTTGAGGGTGGAAAAATATTTTTTCGAATACACCCTTAGAAACAGGGGCACAGAAAGAGGCAGCGGGGACTCTGGTAGGGATTCGAATGCGGGTTCAAATTTCTCGCTCAAATTTTAATATTTTTGAATGATTTTTTTTTTTTAATAAGATAGCTGAAGATGATCTACAACCGGGCTAGTTTTCACTTTTTTGATTTTGGTCAAAGTTTTTTTTTTTTTTTTTTTTGGGGGGGGGGGGGGGTTATAATAGGATGGTTTTAATTTCGGTACCGGTTCCGAAAATAATAGTAATTTTTTAAAAAGAATCTGAAACCGAAATTGAAAAAGTAAAAACTAGCCCGGTTGTAGATTGTCCTCAGCTATCCTATGCAAAATCATTCAAAAATATTAAAATTTGCGCGAGATATTTGAAAATAACGCTCCCATAGACTTAGCATTAGCGTTTTCCTTTCTCCCCGTGACTAAAGAGTTTTAGATATTTCAGAGTTTCTAGGGATTTTTTAAATACTTAAAATTTAAGGAGACAATTTATAAAATGTACCTCGTCGGCATTTGACGTCTTCTTAAAAACAGCATTTTGATAAATACATTAGGTAATGAGCAATAGCGCTTTTAAATTTTTCCATGGGTTAACATGGGATTTCACGTTCAGGGAGTTTCAATGAAGCAACCCCTTAAGGCTGCTAGTCACTCAGCTTCCGAATTCCCCTCAGCAATGTTAAGTCTATGGGCGTTTGCGGCATTCTTATATTCAAAATATCTCCTCCGGAAATTAATATTTTTAACTTCTTTTTTCAGTGTTCTCTTCTTAAAGGATGTCTCTTTTTTTTCTTAGTTGTCAAAATATTTCTAAAATCTATGCTTAAGTTAATATTTTATGTTTTAAAAACTGAACTTGGAGTAAAATTTTAACACTTCATATAAAATTAAGCGTACATTTTAGATATATTTTGAAAACTAAGAAAAAAAGACATCCTTTAAGATGAAAACACTGAAAAAAGAAGTTAAAAATATTAATTGCGCGAGCGAGGAGATATTTTGAATATAAGAATGCATCAAACGCCCATAGACTTAACATTGCTGAGGGGAATTCGGAAGCTGAGTGACTAGCAGCCTTAAGGGGTTGCTTCATTGAAACTCCCCGAACGTGAAATCCCATGTTAACCCATGGAAAAATTTAAAAGTCTATTGCTCATTACCTAATGTATTTATCAAAATGCTGTTTTTAAGAAGACGTCAAATGCCGACGAGGTGCATTTTTATAAATTGCCTCCTTAAATTTTAAGTATTTAAAAAATCATTAGAAACTCTGAAATTTCCACTTGATGAAATTTTATCCTTTTCTTAAAAATACTTACTATTTAAGGCGACAATTTTTAAAAACACATCTCGTTAGCATCTGACATCTTCTTTCTGGTGGTGAAAACCGTATTTAAATAATTATATTAAGTAATGAGTAATCGTACTTTTAAGTTTTCTTACAGATTAGCATGGGATTTCACAATCGAGGCGTTTCAGTGAAGCGGCCCTTTAAGTATGGTACTAGGAAATAAACTTGTTGAATAATTATTTTTTTTAATAGTACATATATTTCTTTGAAATTTATATAACTCTATGTTAACAAAATACAGTAAAAAAAAAAAAAAAAAAAAAAAAAATTAGCCCCGGTGTCGTATATCAATTTTTAGCAATCCTTAGGGAATCATTTAGCAATCTTTATCAACTTTTAGCAAGCCTTAGGGAATCATTTAGCAATCTTTAGCAATTTTTAGCAATCCTTGCATTTCGTCCCAACTTACCAAATGTATAGTGTATAGTAGTATTACAGCTGATGATTTATCAGTAGATGGAAATTTTAAGTTTAACACTATTTCTACCTGCGTCAAATGACACGTTTTAAAAGTTTTGATTTATGATTATTTTGCTCGTAGGTTTTGAATGTAATAAGCATAAAGAAGTCTTTAATGTATATTAAAAATGATTTGTAATTGTTTCAATCTAAAAATTACAAATGAAAAACCACGAATCGGGGTATTTTAAAAGGTGTCATTTGACAGTGGTAGAAATAGTGTTAATATTTCTTTTCTTTTCTTTTTCTTTTTTTTATCTTACCACTGTCTAATAATATTAACAAACACAACTTAAACGACTCAAGGTTAAACATTTTATTTATTTACTAGCAGATCTACCCGGCTTCGCTCGTGTCAATAATACGAGTCCTCCCTGGTAAAATACATTAAAATGAAATAATACGGCAATGACAATAACTGAGATTGGTGCATTCCCGTCCACGAATCGTTAAAAAGACCAATAAGAAATATAAGTAAAATAGTCTTAATTGCGTCTACTATTAACTATACTATAATAATATATATTCCAAACAAATGTCATAACATATATTAAAGTACAATTATTTGCTTAAAAAGCGTCATTTCAATAAATAAAAAAAAACATTAAAAATATGAAAAGTTTACATGTTTCGGCTCTTTCATTGAGTCATCTTCAGAATATACAAAAAACAATGCCAATTGTGACATTATACTGATGATGGCAATGACCTAAATCATAAATTTTGCCTTTACTGAATTTTTTTTAACTTATGATCATCATACAATTTCGTTTTTCACACTGTTGAATAGAAAAAGGTTCTGTCAAATGAAATTTATTTGAAAATTGTACCTCAATTTTCTCATGTGAATGGATTTTAAAGTAATTTTCAATCCTGGATATTTTTTTATTTGCTTGCAGCCAGAGGGATAAGATTTCTGCGTTTTTACACACCAGTATTTTGTTAGAGAAAATTATATTTCATTTAATCAGAACACTCTCGCGATTTAACAGAACATTTTCTCTAAGAACATACCGGTATGCAAAAACATGGAAATCTCATCCCTACATGCAGCCCAATTACGAAAGATATACCTGTTTGCTCTTAATGCAATATTATAAAGTAAAGACATTGATGAACTATGAGTAACTCTAGCATCATATTGTTGGTGGCAACAACCTAACCCAACCATAAATTTAACTTTTACTGCAATTTGACCTTTAAACATCGCACATTTGATTATTCCAACATCTAATAGAATACAAAAAGTACTTTCAATAATATTTGTTTGAAAAGCTTAGCTCAATTTACGGATTGTTTATCCATTTTAAATTAATTTTCAATCACGGAGATATTTTTTAATATACCTGTAACCCAATTAAGAAAGATATATCCGTTTGCTATTAATGCAATATTATGAAGAAAAGACATATCTTTGAGTAACGTCTAGCACCATATTGTTGGTGGCAACAACTTAACCGTACCATAAATTACGCTTTTACTGCAATTTGATCTCTAAACATCATGCATCCCATTATTTCAACGTCTAACAGAAAAGTCTGCCAGTCATGAAATTTTGTTTAGAAAAGAAAAAAAGCTTATCCTAAAAAATAGTAGCTATAATTTCTATTTAAGATAAATCGTAGAAAAATCGTATTTTATATAACCGTATTCGATATAAATCGTAGAATGCTATCACTGCATTTCAGGTATTAAAACATTTATCTAAATGATATAATTAAAG
This sequence comes from Maratus speciosus, assembly GCA_963932465.1. NCBI lineage: Eukaryota > Metazoa > Arthropoda > Arachnida > Araneae > Salticidae > Maratus > Maratus speciosus. The sequence continues at coordinate 302,838,543 of OZ010788.1, forward strand.
ATTACAAAGAAATAGGAAATAAATTGTAGCATCCAGTTTTTAGAACCAGTTTGAAATTATATTGACGAAATTGACGTCATATCTAGCAAACGATTTTTTTTATTATTATTTTTTCCTTAATTGATTTCTTGATATTGAAACGACTTCATTAAAATAGGTTTTTTAACATTCAACTAAAGTACTACTAAGGTCATTAACATGCTTAGTTAAAGTTTTTACATAAATATATGAAAAATGTGCATTTTCTTCTTTGAATGACGCCAATTTCAAAAACAGCAAAAATATAGTGAGACAATCCGAATTTTTATTGATTTATAAAACAAAGTACTTGAGTTATCAAATTTTTTTTTAAATATTGAGCAATTTTTTAGATGTGTGGCAACAGGAAGGAAACTTTAATTTGAATAATTAAAAAGAGATATTTCTATAATGTTAAATTATGAAAAGTCGTACAAAAAAGGATAAATATTGGTCTGATGATTTTTTAAAGTAGGCAGTGATCTTTTCCACGTTCTAAAACGTAATACAGGGTGTCCGGTCTCAACGGTGTCCAATGGCTAATTCCTAAACCGTTAGTCATAGACATATAGTTCCAATTACAAAAATGTTTTAAATCAGGTAAAGAAATATTTTAAAAGCGATTTGGGTCAATAAAAACATTTCTTAACAAATTACGAAATTTAAATATTTATACGGTCCCCCGGTCCTATAAGCTATATTTAGTAAAATTTTTCTATTACACTGACAAATAAGACAAAAAAAGTCCCATTCATATAACACTAAAATTGAGCGAGTTATGAAACTTTAAAAATGCATGACTTATGCCACTTTTCTGCTCTGAAAACAAATGAGTTCGGCTTGTCTTTGAGGGGTCACATTCCAAGTGCTTAAAGTATTCGAAGATCTTATTTCATGTGTATCTGCGCTTTGAAAAAAATCGGACAAGTATTCCGATTAAGTTAACATTTATTAAGTTTCAGATTGGCTAAAATAACATATGTTTTATTTTGTCAAGATTTGAGACTGTTTCTTCTATGATTTCTTTTAACAAAAATTATGTTATTTTTATAAGTTTTTATGTTACTTCAACGATCGTATGTGTTTTTCAGTTCAAAATTTGTACTCGAACTTTAACTCACTTTTAAATATCCGATCGAGATTACATTTTAAATACTGGCGCAAATCCAATAACAATCTTTCTCGGTGGTTACCATTTATACTTATTTTACAGGATAACACAAAAAAAATTCGGATAGATTACCGCCAAGAAGTTTAAGAAAAAGTTTTAGATTAGATAATACAAGACTGCGATTGTTGTTTGTTCTTTTAACTTTTATGTATTTTTTAACACTGAATCCGAAAGTTACATTAATTTTTAACCATCATGTCAGAATATTTCGCAAATCATAAATTGTCAAATTTAAAGAATAACAAAAATCGGATACTATAAAGTAGAGGAGATGGTTGTGTTTTTTAACTTTTGATAATTTATTTTTACACACTGAATCTGAAAATGACCTTCATTTTTAACCATCACGTTAGAATTTTTTTGCAAATCGTAAATGTGTAAGTTAAAAGACAGCGAAAATCTCATACTAAAAAACATATGTACAACTTTTTTGTTTTGTTTTATTTTATTTTATTTTATTCAATAATATATTCGATATTTTTGCTTATCCTAGGATTCTTACAGCTAAATAGCTGAGTGGTCCGATGAGATGAGGGAGGAGATTCAATTTTAACTTTGAAATTTGCGGAAAATCCTGATGTGATGGTTAAAAATGAATGCCAGTTTCAGATTTAGCGGTACAGACTATATAAGAATCAATTATCAAAAGCTAAAAAACATGACATAACCCAACTTTTGCAGGCTAGTGTAATCTAATAATATTTTAAAATACGTATCATTTTGTAAAGAATTGAGGCTGTTAATTTAGCATCATTTTATTTAACAAATATTCTGTTTTTTCTTTCTTCTTAAATGTTTATTACAATGTTTATGTGTATAGTATATTTTGCATTAATATGTCATAATGATTAAAGATTCCAAATGTATACTGCAATGTTAATTTTACTCTCAACCATTTTTTAATATATCTGACGAAATTATATTTCGACTAAATTTGTGAATGACCCCCAATTTGCAGCAAAAAATATGCTCCAACTTTAAACAGCTATTACTCGGTCAATTTTAATCGTAGAATAACGGGACTTTTTATGTATTATTTGTCAGTGTAAAAGGAAAATTTTACTAAATATAACTTATAGGACCGGGGGACCGTATAAAAATTTAAATTTTGTAATAAAAAAAAATGTTTTTATTGACCCAAATCGGTTTAAAAATGTTTCTTTACCTGATTTTAAACATTTTTATAATTGGAACTATATGTCTATGACTAACGGTTTAGGAATTAGCCATTGGACACCGTTGAGACCGGACACCCTGTATAGCAAGTTCCGTGCAATTCGGTCTAAAATTGAAGATTTGTATAAAGAACATACATACAGAGAACGGCTTTTATATATATATAGATTTTTTAGATGTGTGGCAACAGGAAAGAAACTTTAATTTGAATATTTAAAAAGAGATATTTCTGTAATGTTAAATTATGAAAGGTCGTAGAAAAAAGGGATAAATATTGGTCTGATGATTTTTTTAAAGTAGACAGTGATCTTTTCCACGTTCTAAAACGTATATACAGCAAGTTCTGTGCAATTCGGTCTAAAATTGAAGATTTGTATAAAGGACATACATACAGAGAACGGCTTTTATATATATATATATATTTATTACTTACTTGTTATTCAGTTATTTTAAAATTTCTTGTAAAAAAGTGGCCGAGCCATTTTCTCATTTTATTTGAAAATTAGAAGTCGAGAGGAACCTTTTAAATTGCGGAATCCAGGGAATTTGTATCCCCCTCCTTTCTCCCCCCCCCCCCCTCTCTGTCTCTCTGCCCCATCTTAGAGATACACAGAATCAACAATGAACATTTAAATAAATACAAATACAATGGAAATCTCTTTTTTTTTTTTTTTAAATCAGCGTTGGGTTTTTTTTTCTTCCCAACCAAAGCAAAATTTTAAGACATAAAATAATTAATGCAAATGTTTTATAGATATAACCGCAGATCGTAGTTAGTCGTGTGTGGTAAGCAATTTTCATTATCAGTATGATAAAAGTTGGGGGCACTTTAATATTTAGCACCTTTAGTATCATTTTTATTGTTAATTTCAACTGTCAAAATTTTTACATATTATGGCATAAAAAAACAAGAAAAAATGAATTCATTTAAAAATATAAATATATTTTTAATAGAAAAAATATGCAAGCTGTTGAAGAGAACAACAGTTTAGTTTTTATGCCTATGGCTAATACATTACAAATATAACTGCAATCACTTTATATTTGCTAGGCATCCAATATTCCACATCAAAAAATATATTCAATATTTTAAATTAAATCTTGCAAATATACGTCAAATGAAAATTAAGTCTTATTTTATTACATAGAATTAACAGCACTAAATTGAATGAAATTAACTACAATTAAATAAGCACTAGAAATAAGCATACCGTCATAATGCAGCGTTTAGTTTTAACGGTACGATCATAATAAAATAGAAATGAATAAAAGACAAATATTACGTATCTCTGGCAGATTTAAGCAACATTATTCACAAATAAATAGTATCTGTATTGGTTATTCAATAACTGTGTGTACTTCGTACGTAAAAAGAAGAGAATCATAACTATACATTTTAATCAAACTAACCTATATATATATTTTTTAATTTCTTAAACAACGTATATGTACTTATTTAAAGTTATTTAAAGACAATAAAAAAAATTAATTTAACATAAATTAAAAAATATGAGTTACTTCCTATTTTTTATAAATGTATATAAATACATATTACCAGTTAAACAATCCAGAATGGATGAAGAATTTTGTTCTAAACACACACAAAATATTTATATACGTATTTTCAATATATTGGCTTTCAGAAGAAAATTTGTATCTCCTTCGTTAAAATGATTTATAAAATCTTTTCATATCGATTACGTAAAACAAGGCGATATTTGAAGCAGTTGAATATTTGAAAAGAATAGTTTGAACACATTAATAAAAGCTCAGAAAGATTTAAAATTTTCCAAAGCTCGTTTATCAAGTAATTTTTCTCCTTCTTTCAGCTCACTCGCAAATTCTTTGATCACATCTCTAAAATTGAGAGGTTCAAGATTTTTGCACAAGAGATAGAGTACGAACCAATCTCCTAAGTGAATTCTCGACATGATGAGATGTAAATCTTTTTTATCTGTAATTCTTGACCTAGACCGTAGAACCAAAAACCGAGCAGCTGGCCATAAAATTATCAACATTCTGTAGACCAAAATTATTCCCGAGAGAACTGCCAAAATAATGAACCAGAACCACAGGAAAATATAGATCTTTTCGTTCAGGATATTTAGTGGAAGAATGCACAAGGCATCGTGCTTTTGCACATCACCGGAAGATCCGTATCTGTGAAAAGTACACTTCGTCATTCTAGGAAACACTTTCACCATAGGATCGTTTCTAAATTCTTGATCGAGATTTGTGAATCGTAAAACATCCGATCCGTATCTACTGAACTCTCCGTCTAAAAATGTATCTATCAAATAGATTTGTCCGATGACATTGACAAAATTCAAAATCTCACATAGTGTGAAGCATGCCACATAGGTAGAATGATTGTACATGTGTGACGTCAAATATTCGATCAGAAGTTGCTTACTTTGTACTTTGTCCTCTTCTTTAATCACGGGACAATTCAATCCCAACACAAGAGTTTTGATTTTTCCGCCTTCCCATACTTTCCAAAGATACCGGGGGACATAAAAGAAAATCGCTTGCAAGAAGAGAACAAAACAAACCCACTGATAGTAAGAATGATATTTCTTAGGTTCTCCAGGAACATATTTATCGATGCCTGGATGAGGAACCTCTACTCCAACTTTTTTATCCCAAGCATTTGGCAGTGTAAAGGTAGTATGTATCCAACAGTATGTTTCCAAAACATTTTCGGGTATGTCGTCGTTCTGGATGCAATCTATAGGATCCCCGAAATATTGCCGACAGGTGACTAGAATACTGAAAGCCACTAGTACCACTACGGTGAATTTGTAATGAAGTCTGAACACATTGTTGTCGATGCAAACGCTTTGGATTTTTACTATTTCTTTCAAAGATCCGAATACGTCGAACATCTTGACCACTTAAGGATCGTCTAGCGACAAAAATCACTCGTTATTAATTATTAATTTCATTCGATCGACATTATGGCAACGGCAGTGAGACGATACACCAAAAAGACAATGCCTACGAAAGAGGCGAAGTAAGGGAAAATATTTTTCCACAATGTTTTATTTCTCTTTCTTTTGAAATAGCGGTATGGGCCTTAAATCATTTTCCTACTTTTATGGCGTCGAGTACGGTTTGTGCGGATTCATATGCCAAGGAGAGGAGATAAGCGCTTCAGTTTATCCACTGGCAAAGGAAGACAATACAATGAAAGTTGATTATGCGAAGCGTGATCATCAGTAAGTGAAACTCATTAACGCCGCTGCAACGGTCGATCGCTAAATGTTTTTGCGCGACTCCGAGCTAACATAAAAACATATTTCTGATTTCTCAATATTTAGCGCATTTTCGATACCTTTTGCCGTTCTTTTTTTTACGCTTCTTAAATTAGAAATTGTCGTGACACTATTTTTATAAATTTTGCAATTTATAATTGTTACTTTTTATTTTCTTTTTCCCTTTTTGAGAATACATTATGATTATTGAATTATAATGTTTATTAAAAATCAGGTTTATAATGCTTATTATCTAAATCAGGGATTTAGTTATTCTTAAATTTAAAATATACCTAATGCAATAATTCAATTTGCGAAAATTTTAAATTGAAAGAAATTATTCCTTTAATTTATTTTATTATTGATATTTATTTATGAAGAATATTTTACGAAAGAATAACAAAAGTATCACATAGGTATTTTTTCCGTTACAAACTAATGGAATTTTTTTACTTTCTGCTGAATAATTGCAATAAATAACGTCTTACTTTTTGTAATATAAGCTGACTAACAAGAAATATTCCTCTACAAAATAAAGGATCAAGGCCCTGGTATAAATTACCTTTCATTAAAAAAAATAAATAAATAAACAAGAACGATAAGTCATGCGTTCAGCATAGATTATGTAACACTTTCCAACACATTCAGGGTACTGTAATAAAATTTTACAGTTTATTGAGATATATATAGTATAAATAAACAATTTAGAAAATGCATAAAGCAGTTGAAAAACTCATTACTGCAATTACCATCAATAGTCTGAATAGTCGGAAAAATAACCGAATTTTTTGTTCATCCCTGTATATGATCTATAGGTTTGTATGTATGCCACGTAGTATTATAAAAGTTAGTTCAACTAAACGCATAGCACAGCTGGAAATTTCTATTCAGCAATTTCTGCCAATAAATGGAAATGTACTTAAGATCTTTTGTGTAGCCTTGTATATGATCTATAGAATTTATATACGCCAAGTAATATCCAAGAAAATAGTTGCATTTTAATAACACGCGTAAAACAACTGAAAACGCACGTCCAGCCATTATTCTTCATAGACAGTACTGTAGCCAAATATTTTGATGTGCCCCTGTAAATGAACGATAAATTATATGCACACCAGATTCTACGATAGCCGCTTTGTAGTACATCTGAGTGATATACATAAATTTCAATATATTTATAATAGAATAATATCATTAAATTACACCGCAAACGATGTTTCCCCATAAGCCGTAATGCAACAGAATTCTTTTGAATGTCCGTATAAATGAACGGTAATCGCTACACACTTAATTTTTAACACCAGTTTAATACCATGATAAACTCCAATAACGTATATAAATTTTCATGGCAATCTGATCATATTTATGCGAGTGAGCGCGGACAGACAGACGGACAGTATGACAAACCGAATTCATAAACACTTTTCAAATATTTTGGAATGTGTTAAAAACACCTTTAAGCCATTCACGTTCATTCTCAGTAATGGTTACGTATTCTTTTGCGTAGCCTTGTATATGGTCTATAGAATTTCTACACACCCCGCAGTGCGCAAAAAATTATTCATTATGTTTTTAACCGAGTAACATCATTAAAATATGCTGCAAACGATTTTTTTTTCATAGACCATAAATTAAAGGAATGTTTTTAGTTTCCCTGTATGCGCGCTGTAAGTGTTAAAAATAGCACATTCGATAGTAACCATCTTCTTGTGTACCTCAATAATGTGTATAAGTTTCATTATGTTTAAGAATGGGTAACACTATTAAAATACACCGCAAATGATATTTCTTCATACACCATAATATAACTGAATACTTTTAAGTGACCCTGTAAATGAACCATGAATGTTGTTCGTTTCATTTTCAATACCAAACATGCCATGGCAAACCTCAATAACGTTTATCAACTACATGCCAATCCGAATATATTTATGCGAGTTAGAGCACAGACAGAAGGACGGCAGACAAATCAAATTCATAAACATTTTTCAACTGTGTTGTAAAGTGTTAAGAATCTCACATTTGCTCTTAGTTCGGAATACAAGGGTCGCATTATATAAGGAAAATTTTATTGTTCCTACCAGAACCTTTAATGAGTTACCTTCATAATCATTTTATTTAACATATTCTAAAGAAAGGTGCGATGAAGATATTATTTTCAAAATAATGGTAGGAACAATAAAAGTTTCCCTATAGAATGCGACCCCTGGGAATAGGTCAACTGTCCTGTCACTAGAGGCTATAAATTTAAACTAGAGCCTCTACAAGGGTAAATGGAATACATGAAAAATCTCGAGTACAAGTATCTCAAAACTACATAGCATTAGGTATTCCCTATAATTAACATCTATAATGAATATGTCACTGTATTGAATGTATGTCACATAAAGAATTTACGGCACTTTAATGAATGTATGCCCCTGTAATGAATGTACAGTCGTGGAAAAAAAAAGCAAACACCCCTACTACTAACTCCTCAACAAATTATCGTAGAAGAAAGTTACTGGTACCGAACGATTGGAAATAAAGTCTAGTTTTAAATGATGTAAATAAAATTTGCTTAGGGGGCCATCTACATGTTAAAATGAACAATAACTTTGTTTTCTTCAATAGCAGTACACAATTCTGACAGCATAAATGAACTCTACACCCTTCCATTAGCCTAAACACAAATTTTTATGTAATTCGTACTATAAGTTTCCGTGAAATTAATTATTTTAAAACGAGCGTATTTTAAGGGCTGTACCCAAATTGAAGTTCCGTACTCGATTGTTAATCGAGAGAGCCCCCTTCTTGATCAAGGCTCCTTAAGCTCCACTCAAGGAGTCAATGAAGTCTGTTAGATTACAAGACAGCAGAATAAATTTCAAAATGTCTACTCACTTCTATCACAGACGACCCCTTAAACCATCATTTTGCCGTTTTTTAAGCATAATTTGAAAACTACTTGGAAGAAAAATGTGAACTTTTGGATTTCCATAAAGCAGGACTTAATAAATCTAAATCCATCAAAAAAATTGTAGGTTGCAATTCATCATATTTTCGAATATTAATTTCATAATTCATATCATTAAAATAAAAAAATTGCAAATTCAGCGTATTTATGTTTGGGTATATTAGTATTATTGCTACAAAAAAAAATTAGCACATTAGGAGCAGAATTTCAGGAGATATAAATAAAAATATGAAAATGTAATTTAACATTAGAAGCACTAAATTTTGAGTGTTTATAATTCAAAAACTTATCATTCAAATGACTTAAAGTTTGGTGTCTAGGCATAGTTTGAACTGAAGATTTGAAATATCTCGTTAAAATTGGATATTGCCATTGAAAAAAATGAAGTTTGGGATTCGTTTTAATATGTAGATGGCCCCCTAAGAAAACTTTATATATATCATTTAAAAGTAGACTTTATTTCCAATCGTTCGGTACCAGTAACTTTCGTCTACGATAATTTGTTCAGGAGTTAGTAGGGGTTGTTTACTTTTTTTTTCCCACGACTGTACATATTGCCAAAAATCATCGGAAACTTACGATTTTACACTTACGGTTTTGTCTAATATCTAGAAAAATACTTGAAGAATTCTTCTGGAACTTTGGGAATGTAAAGAAAATATCTGCTTCATATATTTCAGTGAAGGTTTGATCACGTGGGCTGTTAGCGGACCAATCATAAATTGAAGAAAAAAATAATATTTGCGGCCACCCTGTAAAATAAATTGCTCGAAATGATCTGTAGCTGCAGCACTTTATTATGCGAGTATTTTACTTTTTTTTTCTCATTTGTGTAAGAATAGCATATATATTTATAGAGATATAAAGGTTTCTTTAAAAAATTCAAGAAATTTGCGCATGTTTTTTGTTTACAATTTGTAGAGTTTTCAACCAAACTTAACGCTATTTTCAGAAAACTTGACAAAGGACACCCACTGGCACCAAATGGCAACACCCACTTTTTTCCTGCGCCTTCATCAGCGCATTGAAAAACCATAAATGGTATCAGAACGATACACGTATGGCGAAAACTGACGGTGTGAAACATTTTCAAAGAAGAGCGTTGTAATGTAACCAATGACAACACAAGAGAGAAGAGGGAATAAATCTTTTATTTGAATTAGCAGTTTTCAACGGGCTCAATTTCGCAGACGATAACGCATTGCATGCGGGAGATCGTTGACAACAATGACAACCGAGGAGGAATCTATATAACTTCGTTTTACGGCATATTTCAATTCTGACAAATTTTTTCAATTCTTGGATCTAATGTCGATTTCAGATAACTCCAAAACCAGAAATCCATAGGAGTGAAGGCGGAGGATCGCGGTGGCCACGAAACTGTTAAGTTACGGGATGTGACTCATTCACCAAAGTGCTGTTGCAGCACTTGTCAAAAACATGTGGCGACGTGTGGAGGAGCATCCATACAATGTCATTAACGACATTTCGCTGCTGCCATTCTGGAATTACGTAATTCTGTAATATTGTTGTATACCGAGTATTTGTGTTGGAACACGTTTTCATACCAGTGGAGGTGACCTGTTCGAAGAAGTACGAACTGAGAACGAATACGTTTGCGATGCTGCACCACACAGTCACTTTAGCTTCGTGGAAAGGCGTTGGTGCCACATTGTGAGAATTTTCGTCAGCCTAGTGAACGCAACTTTTGGAGTTTATGTTCCCAGTTAAGGAGAAATATGCCTCATCCGTTCACAGTATCCGCAGCGGCCACCTGCTATCTTTATCATACTTGATGAGGAAATAATTCGAGCAAAGAACAATGTCGAAACGCTCTTGCTCGTCTCCAAGTTGCAACATCTGGACACGCTGGAATCGATAAGGAAACATCCGTAGAATCTTGAGGACTGTGGTTTTCGGTTGCGGGCAACACTTTTTGTAGTGTTTAATGGACTTCCAATAATCGTATTACGCACTTTCACAACAACTTCAACAAGAGCGGATGGATTCGTGCGGATCGCGGTCTATCACATATGCAATGTGCATCCAGTTCCTTAAATTTTTTTTACCAAATCATGTACAGTTTTTACGGAACATGGGCCCTTTCGTAGCTTATGATTTCGCTGATGAACTTGCACTGCTCTGGCAGCCTTTTCTCCGTTCAGATAAAACACCTGTATCAATTCATCTCGCTGTTCCCTGTAAATGTCAGCTTGTTGTCACGTTCGAACACCTGATTGAAGATTGAAGTGACCTGATTAACCTTCCCACATTACTTCTTAAAGGTTTTCCACACGCAATGTTTTGTAAATGGAGTTCTGTGATTGGTGCTGCTACTATCTATCCCTGCGAATTATACAAAGTGCGTCAATACTCCTCTTCTATGTGTTGAGTTATTGGTCCTTTACAATGCTCTTCTTTGCAAATATTTTACGCCCGGCAATTTTCTTCATACGTGTATCGTTCCACAGCCATTCATGGTTTTTCAATACGCTGATGAATTTGTGCAGAGAAAAGGTGGGTGTTGCCATTCGAAATTTTCGAAATTTTTTCTCAGAAACCGTAACCGTGAGTTTTAAATTAGTAAATTTTAATTGTTTAAAACAAGATTTCGAACACATATCTTCAAATAACAATATCTAAAATTTCCTTTCAATTGGTTGAGCGATTAAGCCGCTAGGTGTTCATCTATCGGGGAAGTTTTTTTATGACCACCCTGTACATATATGTATTGCGAAATCACGTAACTATTGCATTTTTCTTTATCTCTTGCTGAATGATCAATTTATTGGTTAGCTACAGCCAAAACTTTTTTTTTTTTTTTTTTTTTTTAACATTGACATCAATTTCTGTAGTTCACGATAAAAAGGTAAATGTATATCAGCTGTTTAATGTGTTATTTAGAAATGGCCGACCGTAGGAAATGCGTTTCACGAACCTTAATGTTTGGTGTATGACCTGTTTTTTTTTTTTTTTTTTTTTTTTTTTTTTTTTTTTTTTTCCCGATGCGAGTCGTGTTGACTTCGAACGTTTCGTGTCTGTTTTGACGCTTTCGGATAGGGTTCAAGTTGACCTGATTTTTCAAAAGAAAGTCCTGAATATTTTTCAGGTGAAAAAAGCTATATATTTGAATATTAATGAGCCTATATTATAGGTGCAGATTTACGGTCGCCAGTCGCCACGTGGCGACTAACTTTCAGTGTCTTAGTCGCCAGAAATCAATTTCCAGTGTTCCCAACCCCCTCGCGGAATTTTGATTTTTTTTTTTCTTTTGCAAATAGAAAAGCACCTGCTCTTTTACGCTGGCCGAGATCAAGTATCACCTTGATAAAAAGCCAGGGAATTTTTGCGATCTCAGTTGCCGTCGTGAACCCTGTGATGCAGCGGCGTAGCTACATATTCAGCGCCCTGGAGCAAGTGAAGTTTGTGCGCCCTATTGTAACTCGAAAAAGTTCTGCGTATTTTTTGTTTTGAAGTTTAAAATTTATATACTATTCTTAATTCGATTTAAAGTTTTACTTTTATTTGAAAGTCAAAGTATTTCAACAACGTGTTAAATACAAATAATTAAAAATAAATAATTAATAACGAAATATATTCTGTAAGTACCGAGATATGTTTTACGAATAGGGCGGGATTTTTGTTTTAAATGCGCCAATGGGCCAGTATAATCTGCCGCCCTTAATATATTTTTTTTCTTTTCAAGGGTTTCGAAGCATTATAGAATACTAACAAAAAAAACACTTGTCAAGTTTTTTTTTTTTTTTTTTTTTTTTTTACTTTTTACTTTTTACATATGGATGAAATACCTTTTTCTGGTTTTAGTGCCAGAAAATCCAAAATTCAAAGTAACATAACTCGGTAAGTTTTGGCAGTACAAAAAAGAATGTATTATTTTACCTGTTAAAGTATGTAGTAGATTTTTCTAAATTTAACGTATAGAACGAAGGAACGGAATAAAAATGTAAACCTCGTAACTTTAAAAAAATAACTATGTTGACATAAATTACTTTTAAGAGGATGAAGAATAACTTTGAAACTTTTTTACTATTGGAACTATAATTCTACAACTAATGGTTTAGAAAATTAGCCAATGAATAACGATAAATGTTGACACCCGGGTTCTCACTGGCTTTTGACTAATCTGAGCAGTTTGGCTAATCGCTAAAGAAAAACTAGCCAAATGCAAATAATGGTAGTAATAGATTTGTTATAAAACACTAAGGATATCAAAACACAAATAATGAGTTAGACGGAAAAGGTCGAATCGTATATTAACATCATTTAGAATGTCGCCGAAACAACAATAAAAAAAATCTGTTGCAATTTGACCATTTCAATCTTTAGTTTTCTCTTCTTGTAAAACATTTTGACGCAGTGGCGATCGGCCTGATTGACACCCTTATATATTACTCAAGATTCCAGTTTTTACATTCCATAAACATACAATGCAAGGAAAGAAATAGGAAAGCATAGTATTCACAATAAAAATAAATGAAAATAATTGTATATTTTACATTTTCAAATACTCTGAATCAGTTCTCACAATTTTTTCAGAAATAGGAAAGCATAGTATTCACAATAAAAATAAATGAAAATAATTGTATATTTTACATTTTCAAATACTCTGAATCAGTTCTCACAATTTTTTCAAATATTCAATAGGTATGCGTGTATCTTAGAATTTACTCAAGTTTTCAGATTTCCAGAGCACGATTTGGTGTGTTTTTGATGATGTCGGCAGAAGCCTCATAAATCTGTCCGTATAATTTTCGAAGTTTCGAGTGGCCGCATGGTTTGGTATCTAAACTTTTTATCCATCATTCTGCGACGATAACTGATGAACATTTTCTCTTATATCTCAATCAAATTGTTTTTATTGCTCACGTTCAACTTATATCCATACAACAACATTTCACCACGCAGACAGTGTCTGCTCGATAAGGGGTCACAATCACTTTACTACTTTTACTACCAGTAATTTCAGAAAAAAAAAATATCCATGTTCAATCGTAGAAAATCCTACTATTAAAACAGATCAAATTTTATATACCAGTTTCTGATAGAAAAGTGTTTGTGAAACTCTGAAGAGCCGATACTGCACGCCAGGGTCGGACTCAGTCACTGTGAAATACGCAGACGTTGCTTTTTTGGAGAGCACAACATTTTAGAAACTCATTATTTTACCACCTTGCTAGTAGAAACCAACAATATCCATTAGCATTCCAGTTTTTCTTTCTGTAAATGCTTTCAATTTCGGAACTGGATCCGAACTTGAAAGCGTCTTTACAGAAAAAAAGAAAATCGAAACAGTGTAAAATAATTGTTTAGACATCGACGTCGTAGATGCTACGGAAAAAAAAATTAAATGTAAATGAGAAATTTTTAAAGAACGCTGACATTGGTTAACATTAGCTTGAGAATTACTAGAGTAGGATTCTAAGTATTGATAATTTTAGTACTAAATTAGAATGTTATGATTAATTAAATCTATTTTAAACTTTTTTTGCAGCGGGAGGATAAAACGTCTTAATGCTGCTAGAAATATTAAGAAACGTGCAAATATTTTATTTTAAAGCCAAATAGCTTTAAAATAGATTTTTATGCTGTAAATTGTCTAAAGGTCTGTGCAAGACATATTTTTGTCTTATGCAGAATGCTCTGTAAACCATAGCAACAGGGTATAATCGAAGGGGCGCATGAGAACTTTCAAATTTGCTGAAAATTCTTGGAGAAGATCATGCCGCCATTGGTAACGAACAGAATTAGAGAATATATACATTATATTTTTAATGATTTAAATGGTCCTCTGAAACACAGAAATTTTCAAGGAAAAAAAAATTGCAATTCTCCTACTTTGGAAAGGGAAACAAAAATCTTTAATAAAAAAATACTTCAAAAAAGTATTTTTTTTTAAATTATTAAATAATTTAAGACTCTTCAAATCTAATGTTTGTAGCAAATTTTGTAACTATTAGCTTCACCTGGGGGTGGTCTCAACTTTATCTGGTTTAGGACCCACCAACCCACAGGTCGACGGGCCAGTCTGAGCCTACCAGAATATGACTTAATTTAGTAAAGTCCAATTTTTCCTTATTTTTTTTTAATGTATTGGCCTTATTTCAGCACATTTGAAAGGGAAATTATGTCATTCTAAGTTTTTATTCATTTTTATACTGTTTTGAACTCGCAGTATTTCTATTAACTGTTTGGAAAGTTGAGTGGAGTAATTCCAGATTCATATCGAATTGTGGCGGGAAGAGGGAGCAGAGCCTGATTACTGTTTAAGCAAATTCACATTAGTATTTCCGAAAAATATGTTTTGCCTTATTTAATCCCAAAGTTCAGCAATTAAATAAGGTTTAATGCTGAAAAATACTTTTCGAAAAAAGTGGTGTAAATTTGTATAGGCGATAATCAGGTCCGAAGGAACACTAAATTTTTCTCTCTTTTTGAAGGAAAAGACTTATCAATTCTGCATTTGAGATTTTCCATATTTTCAAAATCTCAAAAACAATACGCACAAAATTTAATTTGCCGCTTACCCCCCCCCCCCCCTCTCTAAATTTTGTCACCGTGGACCGATGTGGAATATGGTAAGTCCGGTTCTTATTATTCTTTTGTAATCTGTATGTTTAGTTACGTTATGTTAGCCCATGTTTAGTTTCCCCAAAACAAAACTTCAAAATTTTCGTTTTCTTGGTTTATTTTTTTTGTAAAATGGTCAAAGATTTTCTTCAACTTCTCAAACTTTTTTTTTTTTTTTTAAATCTTAAATTAACTAATTAGGTAAGGCTGTTACATCGTAAATATAGGTTTCTCAGCAGTGATTTCTTTGGCTTACATTATTTCCGTACAGTAATCACCATGATAAATTTCTAAAACATTTTCAAGATAAATGTACCTGGAAGTTTGTTTAAGGGGTCTCAGGACTCTTAAAATTAGAAAAATCGAAAAAAAAAGACCATTTTCAACATATAATATCTTAAAGTGTAATTGATTTTAAGACAAAATTTTATATTGCGATGAAAGATATAAGTACGTTCTTTCATTTCATGTATTTGAAAAATTACAAGATGCAGAATTAGAATTTACAGTGGGCTCCAAAATGTCAGACATTTGACGAGCGGAAAATCAGCATAACAGATTATGCGCACGATTACAAAATAAATTTTGCAAGTAGAAGGAAAATTTTGGGTCCTACTTAATGCTTCACATTGTAATAATTACTCTGAACCTAAATAAATTTGTAATTAAAGCATTTTTCTATTTTTAATACAAAGTTGTATTTAGTTAATGCACAATTTAGAAATTTTCAGCAGTATAATCACCTATAAAGAATATATTTCTGAACAATAAGAAGAAAATTTTAGGTTCAGTTTATACAGACTAACATGAAACATATGTTTTGAAAATTTCACGAAAAAAAATTCAGAAGTTTTTGAGATATCGTGCGCGTTATGCCCAAAACCGTCATTTGGAGAAAACTGACTTCAAAGTTTCTGAAACACCGCTTCGGCTATTGAGCGTGTATCATTCTAAAAGCCATAACTTCTGTTCTAATAGGAATTTCAAGGAAACATTTATACCAAAATGTTCAGAAAAGATAGTAGTTTAATATCTAAAAAAATTAAAATTTCGAAAATTTTAAAGCTTTAAGAGTCCTGAGACCCCTTAAATGGTGGTTGCAAATAAAGTGACCAATGAGAGCCGTATAAGTAAGTTTTGATTAGTTTAAGATTTGAAAATCTTCAACTGTCGTCTACGGAAAAGTTTCAGAAAAAAAAAGTCGGGCATGCTGAAACGGTGTTGGAGAAGTTACTCTGGGGTACAGTACGGTATGAATTACAATAAAAACTTCGCGAATAGAAGTAAATTCTTTTAACTGTGCATAAAAACATGTTTTAAATCGAAATAGTTGAGGTTAAATACAGTAGAATGTAACACACAAAGACACAGTTAGTAAAAATATAATAGTGAGGTTAACACAAAGTAAAATAACATAGGAACATGCCTATTGTAACAAGATTTATCTATAATATCTGATTAATAGTGAAAAATATATGAAATATTTTTACAAATTTTCATTTTGCTCTTTCTAATTTTGCGCCCTTAGGATTAGGGCGCCTGGAGCAGTTTGCTCCAACTGCTCCACGGTAGCTACGCCCCTGCTGTGATGCACTGTTTTCTTGTTTAACATGTACCCCAAAGATAGAATAAGATAAATGGTCACATTTGTTATATATTCATCATTAATTATTTTTATTAAAAAATATTATTAATCATTTATAATTAAAAATATCTTTTATTGGGTGTGAACATTTTTAACACCTGTTTCGTTTTGTTCTTAAAATTGATTTATCATTTTTTCAGCTTTCCTTCTATGAACTCATGTACGATTAAAATAAATTTCTTTATATAAATACTAGGGGGCTTTGCCCCCTGCAAGCTACGCTCGCCAACCTTCGTTCAGACACCGCAGAATCTGAAAAATCTAAAAATCTAATGGGTTTTTAAAATATTAGAGAAGATTAAATTATACTGAAAAAGCTGTGCAGATATCCCTGTAAACGGATTTCCATTCAATTCCCTTTGATTGCAAAAATTTAACGGAGAATCAGTTGCTGTTAAGAGATCCAAAGGTTGTTTTCGTTTTTGATTAAAGAGGATCAGTTAAACATTTGAAAAGAAGCTAAAATAAAATGAATTAAGTATTCAGAGTCTTTGTCAACCGATATTTTAAAACAATCTCTTTAACAATAGCCTAAATCATGTGACTATCATCAACAGTTCCGGGCGTAACACTTTGCTTTTTATACTCTAGGTGCCATTTTGATACTTTAATGTTATCCAAGCACAGGTGATAAGTCGCCAAATATTATTCTATCCCCATCATTTCATCTATATTATAATAGTTCAAGTCATCAAATGCCATAAACAAATACGATCTGATCCCTTCGCCTTTCATATGAAGGTTTGGAACAAATGTCATATCATATTGGCGCGACTTTTTTCCAACGCCAATTTTGGGAACGCATCAACAGCATAAACAACAACATCCGGCTTACCATATCAAGCAAAATAACGATACTTTGGCGCCAGTTAAGTACCCGTTGCGTATATGACATTGGCGTCAGAAAAAAATCGCGCCAATATGGGGCCGTATATGACATCTGTGCCGAAAGAAAAAAAAAACCAGGTGCAAATCTCGCCAATATCTTTTCTTCAACTCGCCAGTTAGCATTTTTTTTATTGTTCGAGTGGTAAATTAAAACATTGATTTGAAGTTGAAATTAAATGTCATGGTTTGTTACATAATTTAACATGTTTGACATGTTTGTTTTTTTTTTTTTTACGAAAATTTGGCGAAAACCTCGTTTTCGAATACCAGTTACATATGTATTTTTGGAACTACTTAGTTATCCCGTCGACAAAAAATCTATCGCGAACTATATAATTAAATGTCAATAATGCTTGGTCGTAAATGTCACATTCACTTGACTTTTAGCAAGTTACACGTGTTTACGTCATCAAGTGATTTTTATTTCGAAGTTTTATTTTTATATTTATTAATGTTATACTAATTTATTTGTTCTTTCGTTATTTAAAATAAAAATTTTGTCAATCTGTACAATTTGGCGATTTATATAATTTGCGAAATTGGGTGACGGAATAACTACTGCATTGTACCGTATTTTTTAATTATATTCTATTATTTTCAAAAGGAAATAGCAAAAAAATAATTAATTACTATAGAACAAAATAATTTATATAAATTTAAAAAAGAAATAAAAGTAAATATACATTTATTATTAAATAAACAACAATAGCCGGGTTACCATGTCTATCAAAATAATGCCATTTGTGCGCCAATTAGGTACCCCGGTGCATATATGACATCTGTGCCTAATATTTTTCTTTTCGTTTTTCTTTTTTTTTTTTTTTTTTTTTTTTTTTAAAGAAGTGAAAGCCATTAATTTAAATGTTTCATTTTTAAATGAAAGTTTTGTATTTAATAAAATGATAACGAAATACAAAAAAAGCATTGTTCTTAGCATAGATTTAAAGGAGGCCAAACTGTCGCCAAATTAATTTAAAATAGTAACCTTTTCTGAATTATGAAAAAAAAAAATTCTGTTATGATTAAAATTTGCGTTGCCATCATTAGAAAAAATGTATTTAAAATTAGAAAAAAAAAATAATATTTCGAAAACTAATTCGAATTTAAAAATTCTAATACCAGTTTTGAGATCTGAGGATCAACACGGATTTTTGGTGTTAATTTCATCGCAAAGTATTCCATATTTTAGGAGAAATTGCCGTGAAACAAAATCAGTTGTTTAATCAGTCGATTCAAAGAATCTATACATTTCAGGCGTTTCATATATTCGTTTCATAAATCCGTTTCATTAGGATTTTATATATATAGGGTAGAAATAGTTATTCCTAAAAAATACCCTACCAATTTGTTGTACATGTATATCTATTAATTAAACTATTTTTCCTTTTAAATTCCTGAGTTTTTTTTGTTAAGTTTTTTCCATATAAACACTATTGTTTTATGAGTTTGTTTCACAATGTGGCCGCTAGATTTGGGTTTGGAGCCAAAGTGGCGACTGGATTTTTGAGGTTTAGGAGCCACTGGTCCTTAAAAATTTCGGGAATTTGCACCTATAGCCTATATGCGTTCATTTTTATGCAAAAGAAAAAAAATTGTTATTAGAGATATAATTGTAGACTATTTTCACTTAATTGTGTTTAAACATGGCTTAATTTTCTTTCGTTTTAGGTTCGGGTTTCAATATTTCGAGTTCGGGTTGGATAAAACTCGATCCGTGTAAGACTCTAGCATGAGTATACGGCTCGGTTGTCCTTGTCCCTCTGATTTCACAATTGTTATTGTCATGTTAAATAAAGTGGTTTAATTTGAGCCCTATTTTTATTGTCATATGGGTAAAGGCTATCAGCCATTTTTTTTTATGTTTGCCGTCAAATAATCGTTTTTCCTTTATTTTTTTAATGATTGCAAAAATTTTAAATGTCTAATATTAATTTATTTTTTATTATTTTCTAAAATTATAAGACTCTCCTGTTAATAGGATACATAGACTAATGTTTTTCAGCCACCAGGGTTGACTACTGGATAAAAGTCCATTTCACTTTTTTTTAAATTTATTTTTCATAATTTGATTTGTTTCTTAATATGAGATTTATCTAGCCTTTTCTACTATATATATAAAATGCAAATGGGAATTACGTTCCTGTCGCTTATAATTTTACTTTTGGTGAACGGATTTCGGTAGAACTTGCATTGTTAGCCAGATAATTTTTCAGGGAAGGTTTTAGTATGTATTGTATATTACGTTGCTTAGTTATGTCATCACGGGAGAGAGTTCTATAATCAAGTGAACAGGATTATGAAATATTACCCTTTTAAAAAAGTTCTACTAGATGATTTCGATGAGATTTGCGTTGTTAATTAGATAATTTTTTAGAGATGATTTTAATATATTCCATATACCGTTCTATAATTATTTACCAACTGTACTATGTAAATGATCAATTTAAAGAGTTGATCCCTAATAGCCCAAATTTTGTATGACAGATTAAAATATATAATAATGCAATGGCGTTCATATCGTTTTCAGCAGTTCGGAAGGCCTTTTCAGACAAAGTTCCATTTTGATTTAAAACACAAGGTTAAACTCACCGCTATATTTCGTTTGGGAAAATCGACGAGTCTCCACTGCAGATGAAATTATTCAAAAATGCTCTATAATCATATTTACTCCAAAACTTTTGGGGGTAGAAATTTTAAATTTGACATGCAGGTTTCTATAGGAAGTGATGCTCTTAAATATACTTCTTTTTAAAAATTCGAATTTGATATGGGTGAAATAGAAGGAAAACGTTCTATATTTTTACTATGATTTCTCTAAATATGCCAGGCAAGAAAATTTAAATTTCGCTTACAGATAACTAAGAGTAGATGCGGACGAACAATTTTTTTTATTTAAAATTGAAAAAATTAGAAAAATCACTGTTACGCCACTGTACAACTTTTCTGAAGGATGGAATAAAACACGCATTCCAGTAATTACTATAATGTAATTAAAATGAAGAAATTATCATTTCCGACTAGATAAGGAAGTACTTCATATTCGGTCTTTAACTGGAATTAAATAAAAGACCGTCATAATGTGGTATATATTTTTATTTGTGGTATATAATCAACTGTCATAAATGACAGTTAAATATATTAAACAAATGTTATCCCAACTTATTACTTAACAGTACTTTCATAGTTTCATAGTAAATGCAGGAGCTCAATACTGTAAAAAGGAAAAATTGTTTGCAGAAAGTAAAATCTGAAACTACTGAACCGATTTTTGAAAAATCTTTCACTGTTAGTCAGCTGAGTTCCCAAGCGGACAGCATGGTATTTGTTTTCTGAAAGGATGCGGGTTTAAATGAGTTCGAATAAAGATTTTCTCATAATTTCGAGAGTCAGGATATTTAAATTAAATTGTGTTTTAATTAGTAACATTTAAACTTTCTGAAGAAACATAACTTCTCCCTTCTATTCCTTCTCCTTAAGGCACACAAATATTATTTGACGTATTTCAACAACCACAAATCCGCGTGTTGTGTTAGTTTTAAAATAATATAAAGAAAAAAATTGTTATCTGGTTGACTTACTCAATAGTCAGCCACAATATTAATTAGAGGCTGACTGTTGGGTTTTAAAATCCTGTCTTATGCCTCTATAGAACTTACATTTTAAAAAATGAAGCTTTTAACATGGGGCATTTTCAAATGAACTGCCACTTTAAGATTTACATTTGTTTAAATGTAAAATGCTATTGCGTTATTCATTTCTTGTACTTTAAGACTCGGTCAGAAAGTAATAATTTATAAGATAATTTCAGAAATTTCAAGAAAATTATGTGTATAATTCAGTTTTAGAATTCAGGGGGTGGCCCGGGAGGGAATGTCCCCCCCGGGCCAACCCCTGAATAAGTCATGTGAAATAACTTGTGTGTTTTTCAACAGAATTTTGACCCACGAGAAGTATCGGAGAAAAAAATGGGGCTGAATGATTCCATAAAATATTATATACGTATTTTACAGTGTGCAGAAACGTCAAAAATGATTGCGTCATCAAGTTACGAGGCACCGCCCCCTGAATACTAGGCGTAGGCCTGAGCGCTGACACAAAAATGGCGGCTGCCAAAGGCGGATTTTTTTCTCTATTTTTTTTTTTCTCTTTTTGCGGAATCTCTATTTTTTCTGCTTTATTTTTCTGAGATTAAAGAAGTCAGGGAGATCTTTTATAAAATACTGGTGTCTACATTTAGGGGACTGTACCTACGTAAAGAAAAAAAAAAAAAATCCGCCTTCGGCAGCCGCCATTTTTGTGTCGGTGCTCAGGCCTAGTATTCAAGGGATGGTGAATGAATGGTGTAGAACAAGTTTATAAACAGTATTAAGGATTCACTGGTCTGCCTCCGCATCACTTAGTACGATATGAATAGTAGGAGGAGCCAATTTTTCGTTTTGGGGGTACTACGATAACATCGAATACCGGCATAAAAATTTAATACATTAAACATTAAAGATATCTATTAGTATAATAATCAATTATAACATGTTATAATTTCACATCGAAACTTGATGATTTGTTAGTACCGCCAGAATGACGAATTGACACCCCATTCTGCTCGTATCGTGCCAAGATATCACAAGGCAAATACAAATATTTTATAGTACTAATTAAAATATGCAACATATTAAAATTTCATTCCGAAATTCGATGACCAGCTTTTACCACCAAAATAAAAATTGGCTCCTCGTTCTAGTCGTATCGAACAAAGATTCGTTTGGTAGATTGACATATTTGTACTGTACTATAATGCAATTTATTAAAATCACAATCCGAAACTCGATGCCCAAGGTAGTACCACCAAAATGAAGAATTGGCGCCCCGTTCTGCTCATATCGTGCCAAGATATGACAAAGCAGACTAGAATATTTGTATTGAACTGGTAGATTTATGCAACACATTAAAATTTTATTCTGAAAGTCGATAGCATAATAGTAACTCTAAAATGACGATTTGGCGTCCCCTGCTGCTCGTATCACACCAAGATATGTTTGGGCATATCAACCATTTTTTTATGTACTTTTAATAATCTTGTGCTACACCATAATTTCGTCTCGAAACACGATGACGTAATCATTTTTGTTTCTGCCCGTCGTCCAGTCTGCGATAACTAAGCACAAAATTCGAAAGGTCGAATACTAGATAATTTGGTACGTTTAAGTTTACTTTCCATAACAAAAAACTATCATAATTTTTAAATAACTCCTGAGACCTCATAAGAAAAGTATATATTAACATATGTCACTGTTAAAATGTTGTGTTGTTTTTAAAATTATACTTTAAGTTATTTACAATAACAAAGCACTTAAGTGGCCAACCCAGACAACTGGTTCAGTGATGACCGAATGCTAGACTTGAATGGCCGATTGCTAGAAAATTTGCTACTTTTAAATTTAACGTTCTACAGATAAAAACTATAATCAGTGTTTAAAAAAAAAAAAAATTCTGGAAAAGTAAAAGAAAAATACAGTGAAATACGTTTAACACGAAAACGCTTAACACGAAAAATCGGTTAACACGAAATGATATAGCGGCCCGGACAGTATAATATGTAATTTAATGCATTTTGCTTCTTTTAACACGAAACAAAAATCGTTTAACACGAAAAAAATTCGCTTTCGATGTAGTTAGTTTGAGTTGAAATTGTTGAATTTTGTGTTAAAAATACTGAATTTTGGGTGAAAATCAGTGAATTTCATGTTTTTTGTAAATTTGCTTATGTTTTATGAGCACAATGGCTGAGAAATCGGTGCGAAAACAAACTGCTATTTTGCTTCAAATGAAGATGAAGCTGCTTAATGCAGTTGATGAAAAAGAAGGACGAAAACAGAAATCTGCAAAGAGTTTGGCATTGTCAATTCAACTTTATCAACAATAATAAAAAACAGGGATCCCATTATGTTAATGTTTGAGCGCAGTATGTTTAAGCCAGAGAGAAAACGCATGAGAACTACTAAGCACGAAGGTTTAGAGACAGCTTTGCTTTTTTGGTTCAAACAAGCTAGATCTCAGAATGCTGAAAAAGACACTTAAAAAAAAGATACTTGATTTCCCCCCCCCCCCCAAAAAAAAAAATAAATAAATAAATAAATAAATAAATAAATAATTGTTTTTTACTTGTTTTTTATCCTAATGGATGCAACTTACTAGTAATTTAACAGGAAATCGAAATAAAATCGAGTTTTGTTCTTTTTTTACGAATTCTTTTAACACGAAAAAAATTGTCGGTCCCTTCAGTTTCGTGTTAAACGTATTTCACTGTGTGCCAATGTTAACTAGTTGGATGTGCCAATCCCAAAACTTTCTTCTATCTTATACATCTTAATATTTCAAAACCTAGTTACACATGTTAATACTTCAATATTATTAGTTCAATACTATACCAACTTTGATTTTCATCTTAAATTTCTGCTCAAGTCAATTAAACGGACTAAAAACGAGTTAATCTATATCATGATATTTGTTAAAATTATTAATTTTTCCTTATTCTGTCGTTATCAGCTGTTTGCGAATAGCCGGCATAGCAGAATTTTTCCAAATTTAGGGAGGACCTTCGTGACATGACCAAAAATAAACACATAAAATTTGGTTCAATTCTATGCATAACTTCATACTTTTCGGCGGTACAATATTCAAAATGGCACAAAAATTGTACAAAAATCGCTATTACAGCGCCCTCTACGAGCGATTTTTTTACAAATTAAGGGAGGACCTCCTTGACCATAGCCAAGAACTTAAAATTTTTTTTTTGGTTCAATTCTATGCATAACTTCATACACTTTTCGATGGTGCAATATTCAAAATCGCACAAAAATCGCTATTACAGCGCCCCCTAACGGCGATTTTTTTTCAAATTCATGGAGGACCTGCTTGCCATATCCAAAAACTTAAAATAAAAATTTGGTTTAATTCTATGCATAACTTCATACACTTTTGGATGGTACAATATTCAAAATCGCACAAAAATCGCTATTACAGCGCCCCCTACCGGCGAATTTTTTCCAAATTCAGGGAGGACCTGCTTGCCATAGCCAAAAACTTAAAATAAAAATTTGGTTTAATTCTATGCATAACTTCATACACTTTTGGACGGTACAATATTCAAAATCGCACAAAAATCGCTATTACAGCGCCCCCTACCGGCGATTTTTTTCCAAATTCAGGGAGGACCTGCTTGCCATAGCCAAAAACTTAAAATAAAAATTTGGTTCAATTCTATGCATAGCTCCATACACTTTTAGATGGTACAATATTCAAAATCGCACAAAAATTGTTATATCAGCGCCCCCTACCGCCGAATTTTTTCCAAATTCCGGGAGGACCTGCTTGCCATAGCCAAAAACTTATAATAAAATTTTGGTTTAATTCTATACATAACTTCATGCACTTTTTGATGGTACAATGGCGACAGACAGACAGACAGACGGACGGACGGACAGACGGACAGACGGACACACAGACAGACAGACATTTTCTATAAACATGTTTTTTGGAATCTCTGACCCCTAAAACATGCAAATCCGTCGAAAACCGGAAGTCGAAAAAAATTTCGATTACAATACTTTCTTCTATTGAAGATAGAAGAAAGTAAAAATGTTGCACTGCTTTTAAAAATTCCGTTTCGAGCTATAATACAAAAACAAAGCGCTTAAATGGCCGATTATTGGTGCTTTTACCCTATAATGCAAAAAATACAATGCTGTGCAAACTGATCGGGTAAAATTAGTTCTAAAAAAATTTTACTAGAGATATTTTAATTTCTAAGAAAGGATTGAAAAACATACATACAGTACTTTGGTTAATATTAGAGATCGATCGAAAATTCTGTTTCGTTTTCGTCCCAAAATCTGAAAATTCGGTCGTACGGAAACTATCTGTATTCCAAAAATCTAGTTTCTTCCTTCGGAAATTTTCAGCATTTCTCTTTGATTTGAGCTGTATCGGCTCAAATGAGACTCTCTTTATTTATTGCTCTGAACTTCGCTGTTTACAATTATCAGTCATCACTGACTCAAGACATGAGTGAAAATAATAAAGCAAGCAATACCTATGTGATTAAACTTTGAAGATGCTTTTCACGTGCTCATTAAAATCTGCAGACTTAACAGTAATAGAAAAATTTTAGTTTAAAAACGCAGAAGTGTTTCGAATACTCTTTTAGTATAACAAATGATCAAATACAAAAATAATTATAAAAGATAAATTGAGGTATGTATACCCAAAATATTTTTTTATGAGATGAAATTCGTATAACTAGAAAATCATTCTGTGCCGTTGATGAATTAATTACGTTATATTTTATATGATAATGAAAAGTTTTGGTCAGAGGCACAGAGAGGCAACTTGGGAATTCTTTTACCTTAAAGATAATAAAATTTTATGAAATGTTATAGATGTTAATATTTCATTAAATGTTAAGCTCGTTATTTCAAAGGAAAATTCACATGTATCCAATTAATCCGTATAATTAATTAATAATTATGTATATTTATGTATGCATTAATTACGTTACAAAAATTTGGATATTTTTGTTTTCCTTTTCAGCCGAAAATAGGAAGATTTCCGAAATTCGGTTTTAAAAACCTTGTTCCGGTCGATTCCTAGTTAATGTCAAACAATTATTTACTTCAAACGCACCTTCGGCTCACCCTCTAACATCAATAAAGAGGTCGTAGTAAAACAAAAAGCGGCATCCTGCATGATCCCGTTTCAGCTTTTTTTTATTATCCTCGCTTTACTATTTGTTACGGTTAGAGCCAACAAGGTCATCCTATAGCTTGTCACTGCCCATTAGTCGGCATAACTGTCCATTGTTTTCGACCGCACTGATCATTTGAATAAGCAGCGAATCACTGTGGGAAACGGAAGTGATTCGAACCGCTGTATCCTGGTTCTCGAGCGTTGATTGGAACAATAGTAAAACACTGTAAAATTAAGCTATTATTTTCAACA
Organism: Maratus speciosus; assembly: GCA_963932465.1. Classification (NCBI taxonomy): domain Eukaryota; kingdom Metazoa; phylum Arthropoda; class Arachnida; order Araneae; family Salticidae; genus Maratus; species Maratus speciosus. The sequence goes on from OZ010788.1 coordinate 302,865,233, forward strand.
CTTAAAAATTACGAATGCAATCAATGCACTCCCAGAATAATCATTAAAATAAAATATAGTAATGATCTGTAAATAAAACGTGGAAGACATAATATTTTAATATCTGATAATGACAAGTCGAAATAAATTAATGTCGCAGCTTCAGTAATAAAATTTTATTTAACTTTGTTTTCAACATTTTTTTGAAGGAAGATTATATTTCTTTCAAAGAAATGGCAGTTTCTCATTTATGCGAGTTTAATTGAGGTCTATTATGCTTAATACGTGCAAGAATTAAAACTAAAGTGAAGGGCAGTTGTTTAAATGATAAACAGATATCTACGCTACTGAGTTACATTTTTGGAAATTCTTTACCTTAAAGATAATAAAATTTTATCAAATCATAAAATATTATGAAAATTTTATCAGATGTCATCAATGTTAATATTTCATCAAATGTTAAGTTTGTTATTTCAAAGGAAAATTCGCATGTGTCCAATTACTTTAATTAAAAAATTCTGGAAACGTAGGAAATTTTTCCAAAAATTAATTAAACAAAATTAATGCATACAATTAGGTATGCATTTTTTACTTTAATTCTACCCTCACAAAAAAATCTCATTCTTACAATTTCACAAGCTCCCTTCCCTTTCCAAATGAAAATCAACCATACAATTCTTATTGTTTCCAACCAATATATTTTTAATCTGTTCAAATAAAAATGTATTTCACAGTGCTGAATATTGTATTTCAGATTCACATTGGGCTTAACGCTGACAATTGAATACCCTGACTTATTTCATTCTTAGCGTTATTCTTACCAATTATTATCTAAGCTTCTAAGCCCATACTTATTTAGGTATAGAGCAATGATACAAATGGACCTTGATACAAATTTAGCATTAACTCTCCTTTATTAGTTACTTTTCAATTCAAAAATTATAATGCTTAAAATTGCTCACGCTTCGCTTGAAGGTTAGCAACATAAAATCTGGCAATCACTGTATAATAAACTATATAAGATACTTTATCTTTCCCATTTCAATCAATTGGTTAAGAAGAAATGACAGTAGGGGCAAAACAATGACAGTGCCTATTATTGAAAGAATTGTATACACCGTCCTTGAATTTAATTAATTGTCTTTTTTTTTTTTTTTTTTTTTCTTTAATACTTTGTTTCTAATACCGTTGTCCGACAAAGCCGCTATTCTTTAGTATGTAAGAGAATTTGGGGCTTTTTAGTTCAGCTAATTACTTTATTGCGACATTTTAGCATAACCGTTTCAATTAGACATTTGCGCCATCAGCAAATCTTACGTCGGCATCGGCGTACTAATAAATGGGAACAAAAATGATCTTTTCGTAATTTCTGACTGACATAATTTTGTTTATCAATGTTTTTATTTTTACTATTCTTTCCTTACTGTTTCGTTTATTTATTGTTGTTGTTATAATAATAATTATTATTATTATCAGTGGCGCCGACTTATATGGGCCTGTGGAGCGCAAGCCCACCCAATAATTTGATTTCAATGCCCAACCGCAATTGACTTATTCGTTATTTATTTACTAGGGGGCTCTGTCCCCTGCAAGCTACGCTCGCCAACCCCCGTTCAGACACCGCAGAATCTAAAAACACGCCAATTTGATCTGCTTTAAAAAGATTAGAGAAGATTGAATTATAATGAAAAAACCTGTGGCGATCTCCTTGTAAACGAGTTTCCATTCACTTCCCATCGATTTCGAAAATTTAAGGCCGAATCAGTTGCTGTTAAGACATCCAATGGTTGTTTTCGTGTTTGATTAAAGAAGATCAGTTAAACATTTGAAAATAAGCTAAAATAAAATGAATTAAGTAAACAGAGTCTGTGCCTCCTTGGTATTTTTTAACAGCCTTATAAAACGATTAACATAATACAATACAGACATTTTAAATGTATCATTTTAGAGCTGACCTAATATGTATTTTTAAATTTTTTTCTATTATTTTTAAAATGAAATAACAATAAAAAAAAAATTAATAACTATAGAACAAAACAATTTATATAATTTTAAAAAGAAGAAAGTAAATAAACATATATTAATAAATAAACAACAATACCCAGGTTACCATGTCAAGAAAAATAACGCCATTTTGGCGCCAATTAAGTAACCTGTGGTGCGTATATGCAGGGCCGTGCGAAGAGGGTGGCGGAGGGGGCGGTCGCCCCGGGCTTGGAAATTGAGGGAGCGCCAAATTTATACTACAAAATTCTTTTTTTCTTCTTTTTTGTAAAAAAAAAAGAAAAAATATACATATTTACATATTGGGAATTTTTTCCTAATGAAAGTACGTACATTTTTCGTTTCAAAGGTATTGCATAGTCCTTTACTCCACACCGAAATACAAATTTATGAATAAGGACTTCTTTCATTTAAAAACTTGTTTTGGGTCTTTGTATTAATCTCTTTTGCTAACTTTCTCTTTTCTGAGCCTGTGATTGTGGCAAAAACATATACAGTGGAACCTCTTTTATCCTAAACTCTTTAACCGAAACACTCGATTAACCGAAATCCATTTTTAAACTTTTTTTTTTTTTTTACTATCACATTCCTTGCGCGCAAAATCCATTTTCAAATCTTTTTTTTAACTATCATATTCCTTGTGTGCAAGCGTTCTTTTCCGAACTACGAGTACGTATAAATATTTTCGATCCCCTTTCTTAGAGTTCCTTTGAATTTAACTTGAGCTCCCGTAAGCTGGGGAGTAGAACGAAGAAAACCAACACATTAGCAATTCTGAAGCTTTTGAATGTTTTTCAAAAGGTTTGGCATGGCTGGAGCAGCAGAAAGACTGTGATACTGGTGAACTAATAATATTAAAAAACTCCGTGATAGAGCTTCAAAGCAAAGACAATAGAAACTGCGCTAAACAAACCCTTGTGATATATGTAAAAGGTACTTAATTTCAAAATTAAAATTCAGCTAATTTATTCTTGTTTCTATTTTTCTATTGCTTTATTTTTATTAAGCACTTGTTACCATAATACGAAATATTGCATATATTTCTCCTTAATCTTAAAATTCAAGCATTCTCGATTATCCGAAAATTTCGATTTTCCGAAAGATAGTCGGTCCCAATTACTTCGGATAATCGAGGTTCTACTGTACTCTCAAACTAGCATGGGGGTTTCTTTCTTGGAATATGAAAGGGGTCCAAACTGTTATACTGTACTGTTAGATACATTTTTTCTACACCCATTTTCCAGATCCCCCTTTTCCAAAATATAAGTGCAATTTTCTCTTATGCTATTTAGTTTTCTAAAATTTCCGAATTAAAAATAAACACGATATATTATGTATTCAATAGAATCTGTTTCTGAACTTTTAAATTTTGTGACACCTGTGACAAAGAAAAGTTGGGAAAGAGATAAGGGGGTAAGGGGGGGGGGGGGTGCCAAATTGAAAATTTGCCCCGGACGCAGTTTTGTCTTCGCAGGCTGCTGCGTATATGACATCTGTGCCTAATATTTTTCTTTCCGTTTCGTTTAGAAAAAAGAGAGAGAAAGAAGTGAAAGCCATTAATTTTAAATGTTTCAGTTTTAAATGAAAGTTTTGTATTTTTTATAAACTGAATGAAAGGATTATATTTTAAATGAAATTAATGAAAAAAAATGCGACGGGAAAAATATTTAGCGATTTATCACCTGTGTCCCACTAACATAAAAATACCCAGTTTTTGATTTCTTTATCAGAATCTTCCGATTTGGCGAAAGATTGCTCAAGTAAATTGAGTTATGAATAAAAGTAACATGATACATTTCTTAGAATATATTTAAAGGAAACCAAACTGGTCGCCAAATTAGTTTAAAATAATAACCTTTTCTAAAATGAAACCAAAAATGTATGTTATGATTAAAATTTGAGTTGTCATCATTAGAGAAATGTGTTTTAAATTAGAAAAAAATTAATATCTCGAAAACTAATTCAAATTTTAAAATTCTAATACCAGTTTTGAAATCTGCAGATCAATACGGATTTTTGTTGTTAATTTTACCGCATAATATTCCATATTTTAGGAGAAACCGCCATGAAACATAAACAGTCGTTTAGTCAGTCGTTTCATTAGGATTTTATATATATAGAGAGAGCGTAGGTTTATTTAAAAACTGAAATGAAATTTGGTTTTATTGACATTCTCAAAATAATTTTGTTTAAAAAATAGCAACAACATCAATTGGACTTACAGGAGCACTGAAAGCCCTTCAGCGGATGTATAATTAAATTTCTCTCAAACTTTCCTGTCTATTTTGCAGTCTATTCTAATGTATTGAATCAATAAAGCAATTATGTGACTAAAATATATGAGGACGTGAGTTTCAAACTCGTCTTATCCAAAATTTAAAAAAAAAAAAAAAAAAAAAAAAAAAAGTGGTTTCTCTATCAATCTATTGGTAAACCTGCACCGAAAATATACAACAATCTTGACAATAATTAGTTTTATCCTGTATTTTTTCAGTTTTAAAATCTTCGTTTACAATGAAAACCGATGGACGCTGTTAGAGGTTTTTCGCGATTTCCCAAAATTTGATTTTCTGGATAAGGCTAGTTTTGAAACTCACGTCCACATATGTTTTTCGTTTTTTGCACTTTTAATAGTTCGCAATTTTTATGTTATTTATAATAAATATTAATGTATTTATAAAGAAAATCTTATGAGAATATAATTTAATAAAATTATTTATTACATTATAACAATTATATATATTGCTTAGAGAAAACATAATTTAACTTCGAATTAGTATCTTTAGTCCTTGACTCATCCCCCCGCCTCTATCTCCATACGCTCAAGCACTAAGGGGGAGGGGGGAGTAATTGTATGTGTTATTTTACTCAAAAAATTTTGAGCCTACCAATATTTTTTAAAAGTTGGCACAACTTATAATTATTATTTATGTCTAGTTTCTAATATTTTTGCAAATATATTTATACCTTTTAGCAATTACACACACACTTCGCTTGATGAAGAAAACCATAAAATAATAAACCTCGAAACTAGTCGTTTTTTTAGCACTTGTGGAATTTCAAGAAGTTTTGTTTTAATTAATAACTCCAGGTGATATTTTTTTCAATGTATTAAAAGATTTTTATTTTTTTTCTTCTGTGAAAATATTTCAGAAACATTTTTTTTTCCATTTTTTGTTTTTTTATTAATTGAAGATTTGTTTTTTCATTCTAAATAAAATAATTGTGTCTACTATTTTGTAGTCCTTTTTTTAAATATTTTAAGTACTGTTCATTGTACTTTCTTAAACAAGTGAATATCCATTTTATTGTATTAGTAAAATTAGTTGTAAGGTCTGTTTTATATTTCCTTTCTCTAAGCCTTACAAAAGTGTTTTAAAAAGAAAATTAAGATGTTAAAAAATGACAAAAATACTAATATTCATTATTATTATTAGACATAAATACATGTGTTATTTTGACGTTTTATCGTATGTATACACTCCTCACCCCAAAATTAAATTTATTACAAAATTCTTTCTAACATTGACTTTTAAAACCAACATCGAAATTCATTATTATTATTTTAATATTTTAAATCGTCTGTTACTGTCCTTGTGTTCACTCGTTTCCAAGGATGTTAAAATAAGTAAAAAATTAAGTTGTAAATATTGACAAACTGCAACAATAGACCAATAACAACAAATAAATAAATCCAGCCTATATCCTATCGCACTCAATCGTCACTGTGGCGATATTCAATTCGGCGCTTCGTCGCCAACATTAAAGTTGTCTGTCAAATATAGTTTACGTTGTAAAACAGAGGGATTTTTTTAAACATCGGCCAGTTTTGGCCATATTGCTGTAGGAGAGATGTCTGCTGGCAGGACTTTTGAAGAGAAAGAATTATCGTTGCCTTACACATGAAAATTCTATAGTCGTACAAGGAAAACTCTCAAAACCTTGCACAGTCAGCCCACCCAAACCGTGCTGGATCGAACTTACGAGGGGCTATACATATATAACGTTATCAACTTTTTGATAATTTTGAACCACCTCCCCCCTCTTACGATAGCATTCTCTCGACTCCCCTCTCTTCCCTAATGATATCGTTATGTCTAAAATTCTTTTGTTTTTTGCAAATTTTTTCTTTTATATTCAGCGATGTACAGACATAGTTACACATTTATTATTCGCATACTTTACTGATTCAAATTAAGGGAAGTCAATAAAATATCACTATTACATTTGAAATAACTTTATATCAAAAAGCACTTAAAAGAAATAGTTACTATTTAAAAATATTTAATAATAGCATTTTATTACTTAATGCATTCAACAGTAATAATGTCTACTTTTGCTTGCCTCCCGCACGGTGTGTGTGTCAGGGAGGAGGGGAGGGGGGCAGAACTTCTTATCAACAAAACAGGTGACAACATTATTTCTCTTTCCTTTACTAATAAACAAAAGAAGTATCATTTCAAAAATAGCGGATTATATATATGCATACACATATCACTGAAGAATAGGAATGCCAAACGTTGGAGTATTCCATATTTGGAATTAAATAATTTTATAATCACTTAATGATTATAATAGTAACTTTCTATTTTCATGAAAACAGAAAAGAATAAAAGAAAGAGAACAAATTATTTTGATGTAAAGAACAAGTTAAAAATTTTAAAAAAGGAAAATTTTGGTTGGATTAAAATGATAACGATATCAAAAGACAAATCCACCCTCCCTTGCGATATCTTACGATATCATGAGCCAGACAACCCCTCCCCCTAAAGTGATAACGTTATATAACACAGACCCTGAACATCGGTCCATCCTCTTATCACTGGGCTGAGCAACCCCGCTGTAAAACAGGATTTTGATTTCATGTGATGATTTACAAAAAATTTCTATCCTAACTGTAATATAAAAGATTTGTTCGAAAAACTTCGTTCCGATAAAATAATTTTCAAGTATGATGGGTGAATTTTAATCAAGCAAAAAATATTGTATCTTTGATCATTTAACTTTTTCATCCCATCAAACTAATGGTTCTAAAGCTTTTCAATCCCCAGTATATTTTGGAATAGTGACGTCACATTGTACAGATACACAACACAATAACAATGCAACATATAATAAATTGCCGATTTAATAATGTGTTAACATTATTTGTTTTCTTGAAAAAAAAAAACAGCTTTAATAGAACATTTTACTACAAAATTAATGCCCCAAATATTTTCTTTCAAAGCACAATTGCAAATTTGAATTAAATAACAAATAAGTAACATTAACCGTATTAATAAAAGCAACGTTATTTTTATTTTTTTAAGTTGTCAGTTTGAACAGCATTTTACCTGAACAGAATTAACAAAAGGTCATTTTACAAAACACGAAAGAGCAACACATAAAGCATTTTACAATAAAAATAAGAGCAGAATTTAAAATCGTTTAAAATTTGCGATATATTGCTTAAAGGGTTGAAAGTAGTTACGAAATCACATTTGGAACAACTGACATTGCAGCACCTTTTTCTTAAAAACAACCGAAGCTATTTCCATTTTTTTTTTTTTTTCTAGTAATTAAACTATAATTTGATCGTTTGGAAAGAAATAAAAATAAAAAAAATACACTAATCACTCAATTTCGTAAACAATTAAGATTTATTATTTTCTTTTTAATGTACATAAACGTACATTTTTTTATATTTATTTTTGCCGAAAGTTCATTTATAGTCTAGCTACTGCCAAATCTATTAAAAAATAGAATTGAAATCGCTTCAGCAGTTTCCGAGGCACTTATATGCCATCTACTTTACATGTTATTTCGCAACTGTTGTCACTCCTTTAACCCCTTAACGGTCGCATTAAATTACGGTCTAAAAATTAAAATTGCTTATTGACACCACTTTTTTTAAAAAAGAAATATTTACATTATTTAATGACAGGTAAAATGATATCATAATAAAGCCAATTACACTATTTTATAAAACTAGTGGAAATCAAACAATCTGAATAAAAGACATAGCCCGTGAGTATCACGGGAGCGAGAATTAAGGAGTTAAAGAAGCAGTCAGGTTTTTACTTTACCACATTTTCCCTTACATTATTGTCGCAAATACGAATAGTGGTAACATTAAGAGAAAAATTAAATTAAACTGCAATAAACTAAGAGAACTGAATCAGTTTAAACTGCAGTTAGTTTTATATTGAATAATAATTAAGTAATAATTTGAATTGCAATACCAATAAATATTGGTTAGAACAAATAACTGCATTATATATATTACATCAGCGGGCTTAGATGTGTTATTATCCCGGGGTCCGCCATCTTGGATTTTTTTTTCCTTGCATGAAAACTCCTTTTTCGCCAAGTAGTAATGTCGCCAATGGTTAAATATTGTTGATAGGTTAATATAATATTGAAAAAAAAATGGAATATAATGATTATAACTATTAATAAAAAAATAATTTTTAATTCAAGCCAAGAAAAAAATCCAAGATGGCGGACCCCGGGATAATAACACATCTGTTCCCATCAGCGTCCTAACTGTCCATTCATGCCTGTTTTATTTCTCCGCGAATTGCATTATACTTAATGAATATGGAAAATTTATTATATGAATAATCTAATTTCATAATCATGTAATAACTTTTTTTTTTTTAAATTAAACACTCAAATAAGGCATGATTTAATGTTTTTTAAGTGCTGTATTCATTCCAATATTATATGTTTAAACGCAATTAGATTTTGCTCTTTAAAAGAAGCACACAGGATAAATTTTTATTTTGCATTTATACCAATAGTTCGTATTTAATATTAAGGGTGTATTCGAAAAAATATTTTCCCACGCTCAGCAGCTAGAAATTTTCTGAGACATTTTCAGACTCATTTTTAAAAGTAAAAACATGAAACTTGCTGAGGTGATTTTTGAAGAGATGCATAAGAGGCCGTGTGATTTCATTTTTCGCTCAATTAATTAGAATTTGATTTTTAAACAATTATTTTCTCAGTAGGACCATTTTTTTCATCCCCAGATCTCCCGCTTCGGAAAATTCGGTTCAAAACGCCAAATTTGGCAGAAATTTTTGCAACGTTTTCTGCTTTTATCAAAAAATAGACAAGCACGGCACATTATGTAGTTTCTAAATAAGAGAATTTGCCAGTTTGATGCGCTTGAGAGCAAAAATGAACTTAAAAATAAATCAGAAAATAAGCAGTTTGGATTGGAATACACCCTTAATATAATTTGACTTAATCTTCTCTAATATTTTTATTTCTAAGATGAAAAAAGGCAACATAATGGAATATAAGTAATACGAGTACCAAGACTTTTTAAATTTAATGATAGAGAAATAGTATACTTTATACAAAGATTCTTCTATAGCTTTAATTGTATATAGATATACTGTATATATTGTATAAACGTATTGCATACAACAGCTCTTATAATTTAAATGTCTTTAAAATATTGCATCCCAATATATTAAATTGGTCATGTAGCATTGCAAATTTTAGAAAATAAAATATAGTATTAGGCGAAGAAAATTACAATAAATTTTATATTTCATCAAAATGAAATTTAAAAGAAAAGAAAAATGCTTTATGCTGAAATAAATATTACTACACCTCCTTTTTTATGAAAATGAAATTTTATAAATAAAACTTTATTATGTGGACATAAGCGAAAACATGTTGAATATTGAAAATTAAAATTAATTTTAGAGAAACAAAAAAAGTATTTTTAAGTCAAAAGAATCACAGAAAGTACGTTCTTATTTAACAATAGTCAATGACGCAATTTATTTTTTCTGCATTAAATTAAATATAAAAATAAGGCAATAAAATCATTTTACTAAGAACTTCGCTTTATCATAAATGATTACTAAAATCAAATGAACGAAACGAAAACTACCAATATTATTCTATAGAAAGACCCATTTCAACATACTGAATCGCTTTTTACTTTATTTTATTCTATTCTATTTTATTTTTGCAAATCTTGAAAATTTTGGATTAAAACATAAATTTGATCTAAAACTAAAATTTTTTTGTTAATGAACATGGTTGATTTTTTGACTTTATGAACAAAAACTGTATTCTTCAACAACTGAAATTAAAACAAAAAGAAAAAACTATTGAATTTAAACTAGATTTAATTACAAAATATTATTTATTGTAACAATAATACTATTATATTTAGATAAAGAAAACTCCTTTAACCCTTTATATACCAAATTATGAATGCATGAAAACTTCCTCTTCTAAAGCATTTTTCGTGAATTTTTGAAACTAGATTATAATATTTAAACAATCATTTAGTAAATTTTAAGAGGATTTTGCCAATTAAAATGAATTAATTAAATTTTAATTTTTATAGGGATTTTGTGCAATATTTATAACTCCACTCAAATCTTTCATTTAAATATTTTTTTTAGTATTTTATAGAATCAGAAAATGTACAAATATAATGTTCTTACAATAGAAATATTGTCTAACTGAAACTCTTCCTCCACAATTTTTCAGCGTCAAGAAAGCTGAAAAGATGCAAATGAAAAAGAAATCATCCTTTTAAAACTACTTTTGTTTTGTGCAACCAATAATGTTTTTGGAACAAGATTAAGTAAAGTATCTATAACCCATTCTAAACAGTATTACTACTAATCGATGTATTCAATTAATTTTATAACAAGTTATTTTAATGGTACTTTAAAGTACTGCCGGGGCATAAAGGGTTAAAATCTTTTCATACGAACATATTACCTGAAAAAATTTCATACATGTTGAGCATGCATTTTTTGCATTAATTAAATTTTTACTCTCACACATTCATGTCTCTGTTTTAAAAAAAAAAAATGTAATTCCATGAAGATGAACTACATTTATTTATTTACTTATGTATCATTTAAAATTCTTAATATTGAAATTTAACTACGATTTAATATTATGAATACATTTTTACTCTCATACATTCATGTTTCTGATTTAAGAAATGTAATCTTATTAAGACGAACTACATTTATTTATTTACTTATGTATTATTTAAAATTCTTAATATTGAAATTTAACTACAATTTAATATTATTTATAACGTAGGTAATATGATATAATCATAGTATACTATGTTATTGATCTTCGAAACCAACATTAACAAATAAACATTTATGAAAAATAGTTAAAAGCATCTTTAAATAAATTTTAAGGTATACAGAATCTCACAGTTACATCTTGCAAAACTCAAAAAACCATAAACTCTAATAAATATGCCATATGATTACCTATATTAGGTTCAGTAGGCATCTAAAATTTCAACATTTCTAATTTTAGTACAAGAAAAGCAATGTTTAAAATATTGAATAATTATATAATAGCATAAGTAAAAATTATGTGAACATTCAACAGATGGGAAATCTAGCAATAACAGGGATGATAATGAAACATATAAGATGAAATTTTATCACAGTAGAGTAGTAATTATCTCACACAATTAATAGAACATTCAAGGGGTTATCTTTGAAAGAAGAGTTAATTGAAAGATATTTTCCCTTTTTATTCTTTCTTCTTACTTACCCTCATTATTATTAGCTTTTCAAACACGAATATTTGAAATGTATATGAAATAATATAATATGAAGGCTCTTTCAGATAGAACATTTGCAAGAGTATTTGCTCCAAAGTTAAAGTCTTTCAAGCTACAGTTCAAAGAGGAAATATTCAATTCAAGTAAACACAGAGTAATGTAAAAGTAAGTACACTATGTTATTTACACAATGAGTATAATTTTGTGTATGTTATTGAAGAAATATTTTCGTAACATGTAAAAGAAGTTAATATATTTTTACTTTGCTAAAAACGATCTCAATAAATTGAGAAAATAAGCTCTGTAAATTGTGCTTGAAGAATGCCATTATTCTTTTATTTATTATTATTTTTTTTAATCTTCCTTATAATTAAGCTGTCGAAGTTTCAGTGTTTTCATGATTAATAATGGGTTCTTTAAATTCTTTAACGAGATCATAAAGAAAATCTTTAAAATTAATCACTTCCATGTTTTTTGCTAACAAAAATAAGACAAACCAATCACCGTAAGTAGTTTTTCTGATGATTGTACGCAAATGATCTTTAGGAGTCAACCTTGATAATGAATGCAAAGCTAGATAACGCACAGACCGTGAAGACAACAGCAAAAACTTATACAAAATCGATATTGCCGTGCAAATAGACAGAATTATAAACCAGAACCACAACATTATATAAATCTTCTCATTGACAATATTCAAAGGCAGCAAACATAGAGCATCATACTTCTGTACGTCTCCAGAAGGACCATATCTGTGGAACGTACATTTAGTAAGTCTCGGAAAAACAGTGATCATGGGATCTATTCTCTTCTCTTGAACACCAGTTGCAAAATGCAAAACTCTCCAACCATATGTAGTAAATTCACCTCCCAGGAAATAATCAACAAAGTATATTTGACCAACAACATTCACAAAATTCATGGACTCACAAATTAAGTACTTAAATGCATACATGGAATGGTGACGCATGTTATTTCTGAAGTACCGCACAAGATGGTCGCAGCGTTTCTTCCTTTCACAACACGCTAGTACTGGAGAGTTGAGTTCTTGGAGAATATTCTTGAGTCTACCTTTCTCCCAACTTCTCCACACAAGGCGAGGTATATAAAACAATATTCCTTGAAAGAGAAGGACGAAACAAACCCATTGGTAATAGGCATGGTAAACAACATCGTCTCCAGGATCTTTTTGGTCAATTCCAGGATAAACTACTTCTCTTCCAACTTCTTTATCAAAAGCTTTAGGTAAGGTGAAGGTACCTTCTACCCAACAGTAAGTATCCAGAACTTTCTTTGGAACATCATCACTCTGAATGCACTGGATGGGATCACCATAAAATTGGGTGGCAGACACAAGAATGCTGCACACTGTGAGCAATAATCCTGTCAACCGATAGTGCAAGCGAAAGGTGGTTCCATCGGTAACAAATATTCGAGGCTTTATGAAATTCTTAAGAGCGCCCGATAAAAACAGTTTGTCCATCATATTGAAATGCAAATCTTAGTCGAAATGCATACTTTAATATAAAGCACTTTTCAGCGAATAAGTCTGTAATTATTCTTAAACCTAGTCTAAGTAAACTACTGATAATATGTTTTAAGCTATTATCAGTGCTGCTGATGAAAGTATAGATAAAGACTGATTAGTACTGATGATGAAGTACAGATTAAGATAGTGATAATCACTTTTAAGATAGAAATTATCCAAATAATCTCCAAACTGCAAAAATGCACATTTTTTTTTATTATTATTTCAGAAGGACATCGTTGATTAAATTTGGTTTTTGAAGTCATATGCACTTAAATCATCTCACACTCTTATTTCGAACCGCATGTTCCATTCGTCAAATATTGTTTCAGTTTTCGTTTTAAACTAATAGAGCACATTTTAATTCTTGTCTTTAACAATTGTTGCTCCAAAAAATGCAGATGGTAGCAGATATCATCGAAGCACGTACGACACAAATCAAACCGGCATCAATTCATCAATGATATCTTGAGATTTAGCAACGTACACAACCTGCACTCAGCTTTCACAGTTCATAATGTGTGAGAAAAAAGAACTTCGGCGAGCTTCAAAACGGATACCCGCCTACGTAGGAGTCGGTCATCAAAATGCCTGGGCGATTACTTCACCTGTAGTACGGAACTTGTTCCATTCATTGTGAAGCACGGAGTGAGACCAATCAGCATTCGGCCCCATTCTATGTGGGTACTCGTCGGGCGTCATCACAAGGTCGCACAAAACAAAAACGGGACGGGCCCCTCTAATATTCCATCAAATAAAAACACAAAACAATAATGGGTATAAAAGAAAAACAGTCACGCATCTCCTGAAATGACCTAAAGCAATATGCGAGTGTTTCGTGCTGTTCGCAGCCGGCCAGGTGGAACTGAGATGAATGCTCCTGCACTCCTCGGACAGATATGTTCTGAATCATACATTACGGGAGTTTTAAATATTCTTTTCAAAAAAGCAAGATATGTATAAGCTGTTTTGGTATTACATTTAAGAAACAATTACATTGTTGATTCATTTGCATTTCTTCATGACACCTTTTTATGATTTAATTAACTAAATTTTTCTCTAATTATTACAGAAAAGCTGTAAAATTTATTCTTCTCAAGTGATACAAGATAATTAAGCACTAAGAGAAAAAAATAATTTAACTATTTTTAGTTATTTAACAAAAGATGTTTCTTCAGGGGAGGGGGGGGGGGATCTGCCCTCCCTCCCTGAACCCTCGTGAAAGACAAAACAATACTTAGTTCTGTTTTCCTTTACGTTCATGTATTTAAAAAATATCTTAAGCAGCAGTTCAAGGGGATAGAAACGCCCTGACAAAAATAAATAAATAAATAAATAAAATAAAATAAAATAAACTGTTTTAGTACTCAAAAAATTGGTACAAGCTTATACTTTTGTAATTTTAGTTATTTTTTATTCGTAACATTTCTGCATTGCTTTTTACATGGATATTTTTTAAAACTGTCTTGCTAGGTGAATTTTTGTAAAATTCGTAGTTAAGCTTATTTCAAGTTTATATTTTTCACTTTTTAAAACGCGGTGTAGGTTGCGGACCTGGGGCATTTCTGTTGAAAAAGCTTGCCCCCTCTATGGATTTCATTCTGCCAGCGCCCATGTTTTCCAAATATTTAATTTTTTGTTTCGTGCAAAATGAATTATCATCATTTAACTTTTATCGTCTGTTTTATTAACTTGCTTTATTTAAAAATGAATAGAAAAGAAAACTTTTTAAGCTAAAGTTAGTCGTGACTAATTGGATCATAAAAAATATTTCGATTTTTTTTTTTTTTTTTTTAATTTTTGTAATATCGTGATTCTTTGAAGTTATCATGATATATTTTTTTAATTTATTATAAACATTTGTTTTTTTTTTTTTTTTTTTTTTTTTTTTTTTTAAGATTTGAGTTCTCTAATGTATCGTCATTCATTCAAAATTTTTGAATATTAGTGTGTATGGATATTTTACTCATGTCAAAGAAAAATAGCAATGCTGTTTTAGAAGGGAAAAAAAAAACTAGAGAACAGGAATTCTGCTTTTTCAGAATTTAGTGTCGCCCCGACATTTCCATTACTTCATTTTCTTCTGTTGGACTGGTGGTTTCTATTATTATGAAACAGCCATTATAAATGAAGCGTTATGTGAAGATGAAAGAGCAGTCGTTAAAAGTTAGAACTCTGATTTTCTGGTCAGAATAGGAAAAAAAATGGTCATAATTTTTTTTTTAAGCCACCAGTCCATCAGAAGAAAATAACTCGGTTAAGCGGGACTCGCATAATCGGGACTCTACTGTGGTGCAAAACATATTTCAATTTTAAGACGTAAAGCACACGCTTTTATTTTATGTAAAATGACGTCATTTGCATTAATATAGGTACTTAAAATTAAATATAATTTATAATAGCTCCATGTTTTATCATAAATCATTCATTTATATTTTTCTCAAAATAGCATGTATTTTCATTACATTTTTTTTTTTTCAGTTTTTATGGGGAAATAGCAATTATATCTTTTTGTTGCCATTTTTCAACTATTTTTTCTTTACTTTCTACAGAAATGGAGTACTTGAGTTGCCAAAATGAAACCAATGTCGCTAAAAACTACAAAAAAATTAATATTTCAAAAATAAATGGAGATGCAGTTTTCAAACAAATTGCATTAAAAAGTACTTTTTTTCCCCTCAATACGACGGTATAAACGTTGAAAATGTGCAATGCTTAGAAGTTTTAAAAAATGCTGCAGAGTATTTAATCGCACAATGAAACATCGGCTTTTGTTTTACGGCTGGCTTATAGAAGGTAACGTTATTTATTGGAGACAACGCGGGAGAAAGAAATTGCATACCGGGGGCTAAAAACCACAAAAACAACGTAACACGCTGGTAAATATTAACCATTACACTTATAGCAACCTCACATGAGGTTTATTAAATAACGACAACCAGCGAACTATACATAGGTTATTTTAATCCCTGTATCACCTTTAAATCTATCATGGAAGACGGTAGTATTTCGAGTGACGCAGCCTGAAGCCTAAAATCGTATCGTATCGTATCGTGAAAATCGTATCGTATCGTATCATAGAATTCGTAGATGGCGGGCGGAACTCATATATACAGCTAACTCGACATCAAAGAAAACGCGAAAAGCCGCCTTTTAATAACTCAGCAGATATATGTCTTATTGTTCTGAATTTTCTAGAACAGTCTTATATCTGCAGTCTAATCGTATACTGAAATTTTTGCATTTCTACGTGCAGTATATTTTGAGATCTAAATAGCCATTTTTAAAGTGAAAACGTTGGTATAATATCGAGGAAGTTCCTAATTTGAAAATCTCGAAAACGGTTCTAACGATTATTTTTAAATTGATACATAATATAACTGTGATTAAGGCGAGGTGAATAACACTTTTCTTTTTTCTGGGAAAACTCTCGTTCGTTAAATAATTCGATTTTTTTTCTCTCGAAAATGACACGAGCGATTTTCTAAAAATCAAATAAATATGTTTCAGATGAACCAAATAACAATTTACTTGTTTCCAGCAAGACTCTTGTTCGTTTTATAATGCGCATGAAAAATCGGACTATATTTCTTCGCCATTCTATGGAAATTTCACCGAAAATGCATGACACTGTATTCGTACACATGCTTTCTTTTTAACCACTTTTGGGGAGAAAAATTTTGTCTTCCCACTGAGTGAGTGGCTAAGGGCCATCGTTTACTGACCTTAAGATAGGCAGTTCGATACTCCTGGTACGTGTTTTCACATGTGAATGTTTTTTTTTTTTTAAGTCATCTAGTTGACCATTATTCTCAGTTCCTTTGTAATTTTTTTAATTGCTATTATGTTAAATAAAATTACAATTATAATGACGCCAATTTGATGATGATTATTTCTTGGCAATTTTTCAACAATAAAAATATTACCATAAATTTTATAAATATATTTAATTTCAATCACTTTACAAAAAATATACATTAATAATTATTATTTGAATATAAATCACACGATCAGAAACGTAAAAAAATAATTCATTTCAGCTCTTCTTTTTATAATATCATTTTTTATTATTATGACGGTCAATCAATATATAATCACTGACATCCATAATATTATTATTATTATAATTATTATTTTCCTTGCATAAAAGCTATTGTGATGTAATAATTCTTTTATAATAAATAATTTAGTTGAAATGTTTTATTTATAAATATCAATGAAGTTTGATAACCCCCAGACAATTCTTTTTATTTAACTCTGCAATATTTACAGTTTACGTAATAAGCATATCAGAATTCTGGTGTCGCCATCTTTTGACGCAATTGCGTAGTATTATAGAGAAATGTTTGATAAAAACGTTGAATTAGACAGTTTTTAAATCGAAGAATTATTTTAAGAGATATTTAATGTTAAATCTGGATAAAATTGTCTCATTAAAAAAGTCTCATAGGAAAAAAAAAATATACATGGGAATTTAATCATTTTCATTCAATTTAATCATTCAATAGAAACTCGAAGTTTGCAGAGTGCATTTATTATTCTTAACTTGCCTAATATTTTGACGGTTTATTTCAATTTTAAATTAAAATTTTCAGAATTTCCAGAGATATTTTTTACATATTTTAGAAAAGGTTATTTTAAATTGTTGCCAAATGTTAAAACAGCGCAAAGAATAATATATCCTTTAAATTAAAAATTTATTCACACGTGACTATTATAAACAGAAAAAAATCCTTTTAAATTAGAATTAAATGATAACGTGTTAAAAGCAGGAAAATATTAAACATTACGTCATAAAAATTGTTTTTACACATGCTTACTTAAAATGAAAGAAAATTATAAAATAATCAATTATTTTCAAATTAGAATTAAATGATTACGCATTAAAAGAAGGAAAACATTGAAAATTACGTCATAAAAATTATATTTACACGTGAATATTAAAAGAAAAAGAAAATTTTTAAATAATAAATTCATTGATATGTGTTAAAAGTCGTAAATGGAGGAAATTACGTCATATTGGCCAAAGTGGCCAAAACACATTGCAAAACATATTGCAAAACAGTGTAAATTAAAAAATATATTTATATGAGAGATTTATTTCAAATTTCGAGATGATATTTTTAACTATAGTTGCTAATTTTAAGGTAGCGCAAATAATAATATTATCTTTCTAATAATAAAAATATTTTCAGTTGAATGTTACAAAGAGAAAGGAAAGTTTGGTGAAAATTATGTCAGATTTAAAACGTTACATTTAAAATCTCTTATTTAAAATCATTTTCTTATAGCGTTGTTAAAAAATACCATAAAGAAAAGACTCTGTTGACTTAGTTCCTTTTATATTTGATAATTTTCAAATGTTTAACTAATCTTATTTAATCAAGCAGGGAAACAGCAACTAACATCAGCTGATTCGGTTTTGAAATCCCTCAGTAAAAGGGAAACCCGTTTACAGTAAGATCGCCATTGATTTTTTAATTATACAGAGCAGCCTCGATTATCCGAACTAATTGGGACTGTTAGTAAATCGGAATCGGAAATCTCGGTTAATAGAAACTGTGTGTAAAAACTCGCCGTGCTTGCGAATTTAACATCTCTTTTAAAAAAATATATAGAACGTTTTTTAAATAATAAAAGTAAATATATGTAAAGTTCTGTTTCACAGCTTAACAAATTTAAAAAGAAAATCAACTACCAGTAGTAAATTTTAAAATGCAAATTGAAAAATTTACGAAAGTTCACACAGCCACTGGAAACAAAGCATTGTTCGCTATTGACTTCTCAGGGTCCAATGTTTCTTTGGAGTTGAGGGCTTTTGGGGGCAGAAGGGCCTGTATAGCACGGACAGTGAGCTAAAGAGTGTGGTTATTTTTAAGGCTCATTCAAAAGGGAAAAAAAAATCAGACTTTGTTATCGGCTCGGTTAACAGAAACCTCGATTAATCGAAGCTCGGTTAATCCAGGTTCTACTATAATTCAATCTTCCGTAATCTTTTTAAAGCAGATCAAATTAATGGACTTTAGCACAAAGTCACATAGCTGATAACCGCCGTGCTTGTTGGCCACCTTTTTTTCAAAAAGTTTGCTTCACCTTATTCAATTAATGAGATATCTCCGATAAAATAACTCACATTTTCCCGTTCTAAAATACTGGTATCCAAAAATCGTAGCATGTAACTGACACTACAAGTACTCATGGAACTAGACTATTTTAAGTCTGATTTTTATTATAGACTATATAAAATTATTAAAAATATATATTATGATAGGAACTAGCGGGCTTCGTCCGCTATTTACGTTACGGATATAAAAATCATGTTTTTTTTAGGGAAAAAGAAATAAAAACCTATTTGACGATAGGTTTATAAAGACACATTTTGTATTTGTTATATTTCCGGGGATGAGGAGGGGGGGGGGCTATTTTGATTAAATATCGCAATTAGTCTACATGGCAGATATAATTATGATAGACACTAGCGGGCTTCGCCCCTCTATGGCGCCTTATGGGTCCAGCTTCCATAACTCAGAAACTACCTTTCGGACATCAATGCAACAGATTCCAAACGTTATAATTAACTTAATAATCACCCTATATAGCATTAAAGTAAATTTATGAGTACTGCATACTATTTTTTTATCGTAATTTCTGAAGAGAAAAAATTATTTCGGTTCCATTCTTAGGTACTGGTCTGAAAAATTTTGAAAAGGGGGGGAAGGAGGGGACATGAGACTGCTGTTTGTCAAACAACACAACGGGCTCTGGCTTATTCAACTTGGTTTTTGATGACTTCAATTGGAAGGTGGTTTGTTTAAAAGAGTGCGTTCCCTGCCCCATGAAAATTGGAACTATTGGTGCTACATCAATGTAAGAATTTAATAATTATAAATTAACATTTTGGATTTATTAATTTAAGGATAAAGTGTTTTTAAAGGAATATCAAATGAAACCCTCTGTGCGATCTGCGATTATACTTACCCAGTTGTTTTTATATACAAACTGCTATAAGGAAAATTTTAATAAAATAGTAAAAATTAAATCTGCATTAAATTCCATAAGTATCTTTTTTTTAATCATTTTATCACTAACCTCAAAAAAGTAATGATATCAATGCAAAAACCCTTGACGGGTTAAAAGTTTCTGACGCAGCACTTTATCTTATGCTCTAAGAATTTTAAATATGGAACTTAAAAATACTGATATCAAATTTTGAGTGAATTTATGCTATTTCTTAAAAAATATATTTGTATTTATTTCACCATTTTATTTTTGTTTTATTTATAATCGCATGTGCAAAAGTTATGTTCAACATGAAAAGCTGCATAAAATTTTATTCGCTGTTGCTTTATCATTTACATCTCTCATAAATTCAAAATATGTGTTTTAAAAGATATGATATAAAATTTAAGTGACGCCTTGATGTGACTTTAAAAGGTTTGTTTTTTAAAATTCAATTTAAATTATTTTTGACTTGGTTAAAATATTTTTTTTACATCTACACAATACTTTTAATTTTCCAATTCACTGTTAAATATATCACTTTCATTGAATCTATACTATGCATTGAAATGTATTTATTTCAATAAATTGATTTATCTTTTGTGTCACGCTATTCAAAATTGTGAGTAAGATTTATGTAAATGGTTTCTTTGCGTCATTGTGTCCAAACTACATGAAATGTATGAAAAAGGATAGTTTGACGCAAATAAACCATTTACATAAATCTTACTCACAATTTTGAATAGCGTGACACAAAAGATAAATCAATTTATTGAAATAAATACATTTCAATGCTTAGTATAGATTCAATGAAAGTGATATATTTAACAGTGAATTGGAAAATTAAAAGTATTGTGTAGATGTAAAAAAAATATTTTAACCAAGTCAAAAATAATTTAAATTGAATTTTAAAAAACAAACCTTTTAAAGTCACATCAAGGCGTCACTTAAATTTTATATCATATCTTTTAAAACACATATTTTGAATTTATGAGAGATGTAAATGATAAAGCAACAGCGAATAAAATTTTATGCAGCTTTTCATGTTGAACATAACTTTTGCACATGCGATTATAAATAAAACAAAAATAAAATGGTGAAATAAATACAAATATATTTTTTAAGAAATAGCATAAATTCACTCAAAATTTGATATCAGTATTTTTAAGTTCCATATTTAAAATTCTTAGAGCATAAGATAAAGTGCTGCGTCAGAAACTTTTAACCCGTCAAGGGTTTTTGCATTGATATACTATACAGGTTTCCCTCGTTTGATACGGTTAATTAATCCCGCGATATTACTGCACTAGTAGAAACATACATTAGATGCGAAAATCTGCAATAGATCCACAGCCAAATTTCTCAAAAATCAAATACACATAAAGAGACAATGTAAATGTACTATTATATTGTTTTTATTGTATTATTGTTAGAAAGTAGATATTAAAGTTCGAATTGAAATTTTTAAAAAAGGGATCTAATTTTCAGGAACTTCCATTAACATAAACGCGTGAACTAAGTAACAATCAAGAGTAGGTATAGAATCAAGAGACTAGTAAGTAACAGTCAAGAGGCATTAAAACAACAGTTTTAATTTCAGTTCTGAATTATTACAGTTCTTTAGGTTATTTATGTTAGCTTGCTTACCAGTAAGCTATTTTTTTAATTAAGTAATTTGATTAAAAACTTAATGAAATACAATTTGATTACTTCAAACTTATATCACATTTCAAATTATTTCAAAGACTTATCAATTGCAAATTGCACATTTCCCTTCCACCCCCCTTCCCTTGTTTTTGAAATACATTTTACGGTAACACAAAATTTTATTTTCTAAAATTTGGTGTTTCTATCAAATGCTTTTTGAGGAAACGTAAGTTTTGAAAAGTTTCTCCAAATTCTTTTAACGTCTTTTTTTTTCCAACATTCATTTCAAATTTCATTTTGAAAAAATCGACGTTATCTTGCTGGGGAAAAAAGGATCACTGATTGCTTTTTACAAGGAACACCTTTGCGCACAGATCGAAATTTCTACCCACAAATCGAGGGAGCATCTAGAAAATGTTTACACCTTTAACTAAGACTGCACTAAGTTAGAGGAAACCTGTATTAATAAAATATAGATGCCTATCTGTCTGTCTATTTGCCGATGATGGATAGGAAAATCTAGCGCACGTAGAGGTCTTAAAATGTGGATGGGGTTAGACGAAGACCGGTCCGAATGCCCTGAGTTTCAGATTTTGCATTTTTTAATAATTTGCAGTGATATTAATTAAAAACCGTAATGAACATTGCCAAATGGCGAGCTTCCATGGTGATGTCAATTGTGCGTATGCGCCTTTTGGACTTTTCTCATATATTCAGGTTAGAGGTCTGCACGGGCCGGAATTTCCATGTCCGGGCCTGGTCGGCCCGTTTCAAAAACTAAAAGTTCAGCCCGTGCCCGGCCCTGTCCGTTTGTATTTTAGAGCTTCACAAGCCTGCCCGGACTACAATAGTTAAAACAGGCCCGGCACAGAATTAATGAAAACAGACCCGATTTTTCTTAACATTACAATTAAGATTTTTTTCTATGTAGAATACTGCATACATATTTATGGGAAAATTTAACGTTATAGATTTACTATATGTTTGCAAGCAATAGAATGCAGAATAGCATCAGTACTGGCCCGCCATGTAGGCCCAGTTCCAGTATGTAGAAATAAAATTAAGCCTGATCCTGGCCCGGAGTGAGTCTGCTGAAATAATTAAGCCCTGTTTCAGACATGATGCAACTGCCAATGCCAATCTTTATGCTGGATATGTTATATTTCTGTACTGATGTCGATCTAGCATCACCTCATGCAGCATATTTATACTTATCCTCGTCTCAGTCACTTCCATTGAAAATTGATCGATTTTATGGGCTTAGTTTGATCCTTTTAAATTTTATATCGGGCCGATTTTTTTCACCTGCTCGACCGGCTTCTTTTACTCATCGACCCGGCACCGCCATTCTTTTGGACAGATTTTCTTTTAAAATTTTAAAATCATACAAATTCAAGGGTGTACGCTACCGAAGGCAGTGGCACCCGCAACATTAGGTTCGTTCGAGATTTTCGTTTAAAAAACAGAATCATTAAACACGGATTTTCAATTGGATTTTTATATTTAAGGTTGTTATCACTTCCAACACCTTTTTACTTTTTTTAAAAGTGAGTATCTGCTCTATTTAAATTGAAACTGTTTAATGAGTTACACACACACACACACACCAACACACACACACACAAAAATCACTATAGCAAAATAGCCTACACTTCTTAGAATAGATAAACTGATAATACTGTATAATAGTAACAATTCATTTCGGATGCTGGCATAATTTACTCAGAAAATTTTAAATCGATCTCGTTTGTTTTGTTTTTGTTGTTCAAACATCTATACAGAAGAAAAATATTACTAAAAAGGACCTCAGAATTAACGTATATGACACACATGGCATACGCGCGCACGCACACACACATACATACATTTTTACACACGCACACATACACTATATACAGATATAGTACATGCATACGTTTACAAATTATTGTTTAATATTAAAAAATATTACTTTAAAGTTTTAATGGAATAGCAGAACTATTTAAGAAATTTGTTTACACCTGACATAAAAAATTAAGAGGCATTAACAAAATTACATACGATTATTTAATTTGTTGCATCAATTAAGTATCCTGTCGAGAAAGAAACTCAACATTTATCAAACATTCATCGCACGTTTACCAGTGAACAGAAATTAAAATTCTGAAGAACCATCAAAATTGCCCTTGGAATTCCAAAATAAGACTTTCAACTGTTTACGTCGTTTTTTTTAATTAATAAATGCTTCCAACAGCATAAATGTGTAGGCTTTTTAAAGTGTGGGCATGTAAAATAGAAGACTGTAAGCATCAAACTTAACCCAGAAAAAAAAAAAAAAAAATCTTGATGGAGGTTTGGCAGTGGAGAAAGTCAAAACTTAGAAAACTATTTCAGCCTGTAACCTTAAAGTTATTTCAGAAGAGATGATAAAATTTAATTGAATTAATCGCTATAAAAATATTTATTTTAATTTATCGAAAAATTCCAGTTGTCATCCGCATTTAAAAACTAATCGTGAAAAAGAAAAATCATTTTAGAAATAATCAAGAAAGAAAAATCATGCGCCAATCATAGATTATGAAATACTTTTCAATACTTCCAAAATACTGTAACAAAACTTAACCGTTTAATAAAATGAAACAAGATATTTAGGTAAACAATTTAGTAAACACATAAACACATTTGAAAACCCAATTTCAGCAATTATCATCCATAGTCAGAAAGGTAGTTGATTTTTTCTTTCTGTAGCCCGGTATATGAACACGAACTACAGATTTGTGTATATATCTAAAATTTAGTTTGAAAACGCATAATACGTGAAAATTCTCCGTTAACAATTTACCCCAATAGATGGAAATGTACTGGAATTCTTTTGTACAGACCTGTCTATATTATCTGCAGATTTTTATAAGCATCACAGTTAAAATTAAATTCAGGTAAAAAAAATGCATAACACAACTGAAAACGCACTTCCAGTAGTTACTATCCATTGTCGGCATGTATTTAATTCTTTGTTTAATCCTGTATACGTATTTATTTATATATATTCTACAAACATCTCTTCGTAAATACTATTCAAATCAAACTAACACAATTAAAAACCACCTTTAAGCAATTCATGTCTATAGACAGAAATGCTTGCAAGGGCTTTTGTACAGTCCTGTCTATGATCTATAAAATTTACATAACACCGCGTTACATGCAAAAATTTAGTTAAACTGAAAAACGTGTACAATAACTGTAAACGCACATTAATGCTCATAGACGTACTCCGACCAAATTATTTTGTGTATCCTTCTAATCTAAACGAAGGATAAATGCTATGCACACCTACAGTACACCATGTTCTACAGTAATTGTCTTGTAGTGCGCCCCAGTGACGTACACTAGTGTGCAAAACTCAAGCAACGAACACAAAATGTTAATTTTTAAACACGTGAGTACTCAAAAGAAAATTCTATAAACAGCAAGTGTAAAAAATGGATATTATCCTAACAGCACAGTCAGTCTATAGATAGTCTCCACGACCTCACAAAAAGTCACAAATCTCACAGTCACTACAATGAACTGAAATGCGATATCTTTTATTCGTCTCATTCTTAATCTCATTTGAGCACTCCGCCGAGAAGTCATCATGACTGCTGCTATGGGACGAGTCACCAGATGAGTTTACAATGAAGTCACCTTGTGACCCCCGTGTGAGCGTCATTTAGAGACTCCATTGTAAAATCATCACGATAGCTGTTTTGTGACGAGTTCACAATTGATGGAAAATGAAATCATCTGGTGACTTTTCACAAAGGAGCACAATGTTGATTTCACAGTAGAGTCTCTTTCACCTGAAAGATCATCATTGATTTCATTATAACATTATTTAGAGACTCAGAACAATGTAATGCTCATGATGACTTCAAAATTGAGTCCTCAAATGGCAGTCACATGAGAATCACAGTGTGACTGGGGGGTGAAGGGGGATTATTTTTAGGCTTGATAGTAAAAAGGAAGTATCCAAATAATAACTAGTCGGATGTTCCAATCCGAAAACTTTCTTCTTTCTGACACAAGTTAATATTTCAAAAAGTTGTTACGCATGTTAATCCTTATTTGAGTGTTATCAGTGCAATGCTACAACAACTTTGATTTTCTTTTTAAGTTTCTGCTTCATTTTACTAATCGGAGTAAAAACGAGTTAACCTCAATCACAATATTTAATAAAATCAATATTTTTTGTGATTTTTTTTGTACATCAGCTGCTTGAAAATCGCCGGATTAGCTACATGCGAATTGCCCATCACTGCATGAACACGAACAGCCGATGTAAAACAGAAATATGAAATATCGAGAAAAATCTCTGTTATAGCGCTCCCTTCTGGTGGATTGTTCCCAAATTCACCTGGGACCTGGCCATAGCCAAAAACATACACATGAAATTCGGTTCAATTCTATGCATAACTTACACTTTTCGATGGTACTGTAATGAAAATGACACAAAAAGTGCTATTACAGTGCCCCCTTTAGGTGGAATTTTTCCAAATTCAAGGAGGACCTGCTGGTCATAGCCAAAAACATACACAAAAATTTCGTTCAATTCTATGCATAACTTCATAACACTTTTCGATCGTACAAAGCGGACAGACAGACATTTTGTATAAACGTGTTTTTCGCGATCTATGACCTCTAGAACGTGTAAATCGGTCGAAAAAAATCTCGATTACAATACTTTCAATAAATGAAAGTTAAAAATTCTAGTGCTATATTCATCTTGAGTTAAATAATTAAAATATATATAAAAGCACAAATAAGTGTACAAAAATTACTTTGAGGTGCATACATATAGTATAAAGATATTTAAATGCAAATAAAAAATATCTTAAAATACAGTAGAAAAACCCAGAACGTTTTCAGCCATTACAAAGCCGTCATCAGTGGACTTTAAATTAAAAATTTAAATTACAATGTTTTCTTCTGGACAATTCTGGAAAAAGCGCAAAGAAAATAATAACATTTAAATCCCACTGGTGACGTCCTTGTAATGGCTGAAAACGTTCTGGGTTTTTCTAATGCATTTTCTTCCTTAGATAGAAGAAAATTAAAAATTAAAATAAAGTGAAATTTTACGAATATAGTTATTTTGAGTACTAGTAACATGACAACAGGCTACGAAAGCCTTGTGAAGGCGTTCGGAAAATATCACATTAGAACATGATTAAATAAATACGTACAACAAAACCAGTGTTATTAATTATTGGTGAACAAGTAGCCCTACTTTCAATTTTATAGGATGAAACACATCACTCACCCGCACGAAAAGTGACACATCTCGACAAAAGTAAATTTTACAGGAGAGTGAAAAGAAAAATTGCATGATTTTTCTGTAACATGAAATTATAGCACTTAGCCTCTACACGCAGGAATAAAAACTTGTATAAAAGGATAAAACCCTTAAGAATGAAGAGGTAGGATGATGTTTGGAGCAGGGTTAGAAATTAGCGGTCGTTAGTCGCCAAATGCAACTAAATTATTGCATTTGACGACT
This sequence comes from Maratus speciosus, assembly GCA_963932465.1. NCBI lineage: Eukaryota > Metazoa > Arthropoda > Arachnida > Araneae > Salticidae > Maratus > Maratus speciosus. Next base: position 302,892,461 of record OZ010788.1, read on the forward strand.
AGACAATTATACCTAGTCGTCAAATTTGACGACTAGCTTTTTCCCACTTTAATTTTTGTTTAAAAAACGCTCTCATTCTTTAGCGCAAGGTTTTTTTTTTTTTTTTACATAGTCGTTTTGTCACGTCTGAAATAGCCTGTTTCTTTCTTTGTTATTCTTTTTTTTCCTTCTTTTTCAAACACATGCTACTGTCCATTCTTTTATGGAAAACAGGTGTTCTTCACGTGCGTGCAGTGGGGGGTGGGGGGTTTCAATAGGATTTGTCAATCACCTCCTAGCTGACTTCTTTTTAACCAATAACTGATAAAACTGACCAGAGAGGCACCTGTCTCTAAAAAGCTTGCGCACTTAGTTCAAAAGCCTGGTTTAAAACTGCTATGCACCTGTCAATCACCTCTAAGCTAACTTGATTTTAACCAATAACTAATAAAACTTACCTTAAAAACCACACCCTTAAAATTATTGCACTACTTGTTTGAAAGCATGGTTTAAAATTGATATTTGAGTTCAGTATAGCTTCTAGATGACACGAGTGTTTAAAAATGGCGAAACGCGATATAACTTCGTTTTTTTCCTTACCATTTCCAAATAAACGTTTAAAAATCAAAAATAAAGAACCGCTAGATTCTAACAATGAGAATTCTAAATTAATTCGCAAAGAAGTCAGTAATTCAACATTCCTAAAATGGAAAAAAGAGCACCCATGTCTCATTCAAGAAGAAAATTTGATGCTATGTACCCTATGTAAAGAATATGCTAAACCGGAAGAGACAAACTTTGTTAATGGATGTCCAGCATTGAGATATGAAACGGTAAGTAATTTCATTCTAAGAATAATTTGTTCTGTTATTATTTTTCTTTTATAAAATAATATTCACTGTCACTCATCTCTCCACTGAGTAAATTGCAAAATCGGGAACTATCAATTACTTGAACCTATTACTTAGCTTTATCGCCGATAATGCGAATTGAAATTAATTTCAAATTTCACTCACAATATTATATACTTTGCATATTTTTTTTCCTAAGTTGATTATTCAGAAATACTATCAAAATGCGGCATTTTGAACCTAATTTCCGACGTTGCAATTCGGGAAAGTCGAAAAGTGTCGTCATGTGACACGAATCGCGATAAATAATTTATTTCCCAAAAACGAAAAACTCATCAGAACCACCTATCAGAAATAAATTGTTACTTTACGCGATATGTTCGTAAATATTTAAAATAAAATGCCCTAAAAAAATTTTAAATATTTTAAAATAAATAAAAAAATAATTAAATTTGAAAATAATTTCTAAAAGATGTATTTACCAAATATGGAAAACGCTATTCGATTACATTAGTTTCTTGGTAAGAAATCAACTCCCAATTTCATGCATTCTTAAACAAAAACTAATTTAATTTGGAAAGTAACTTTGGATCTTAGAACAGCCGTGCACAAGTAGCCTCATTATAATTTCTTTTTCCCTCTTTAAAGCGAGAGCAACTATTCAAATTCTATTCATATTCAACCTCACATATAAAAAGAACTCTGCAAATGTTTCAGCGGAAAAAAGAAATTATTGCGCTGCAAGCAAACAGAATAAGTATACAAAAGAAAAATAAATGAAAAGCCAGCTCTGCTTGTGCTTTTCCTTACTATTAAAAAAAAAAAAAAAAAAAGATATCTTCGTTGTTAATGGAGGGATTTTCTTGAAATTTTCAGCAAGTTGCAAACATAGTAAATTACACAGTGAAACAAATTTTTATTATAATGTAATAAGTGATTAGAAAATTAGAGCCTCTACAAAAATCACTCACTATAGAACAATTCTAAAGAAGAACCAATGCGGTTTGTTTTGTTTACTTAAACACCGTGAGGTTGGAAACGTTATCAAAATAAGATGATCTGCTTTGGATGGATAACATTTTGTTATGCAGAAAGAAACTGTGTGGAGATTTTTTTTTTTTTTTTTTTTCGTATTCTATTTTAAAAACATCCGTTATCTGGTAAGCATGCAGGATAATTGGCAATAGCCGTAATTATTAAGGATTGAATTGATGGAAACGGGATTTCGGCGTTCTTTCTCTTTTCGGCCGAAAACAAAAACATTGGAACTTTTTTTAAAGTAATCAGTAATCAATACATACATAATTATTAATTATATGTTTTTATTAAATTTATATAATTATTAATTATACATGCTTATTAAATACTAGCAAACCCCGCGGCTTTGCTCGCGTAATATTTGAAATATGCCAAGTGATATTTATGTGTCTAATTTTTATAAAAAGGTACTAACTAAATTTTTATTTTATTAACAGGTAATATTTTATTTTATTAAAAGGTACTTATTACTTTTAGGAATAATTAAAAAAAAATACTATTTAAAACAAAGTTTGATTAAACATCATTGTTACACTGCATAAGGCAAAAATGACACTTAAATTAATAAAACGAAATAAAACTAAATAAATAATAATTAAGAAAATATTTTAAATCTTTTATGCTCAATTAATACGCTCATTTCAGAATTCATTTGAAGTTTATAATTTTTTAGAAACCATCTTCTTACATCTTAAAATTAACCATCATGTCAAATTCCAAGTCATACCACCTCTCTCAACATAAAAGGCTATGTTGAAATAGGAACTGTCACCATTAATTTGCCAACATTAATTTTGAAATTGGTTTGTTATTTCCTAATATTCCACAGAAACGTAATTTAGAAAGCTTTTAAAGGCCTTTTTTAGAGCGTTTGTTGTTCCTGTGAACCCCAGGTGGTAGAATCATCGGCATAAAATATAGCCTGTGTAGGATCAGAGACTGTTATCATTGATTCGCAACTATTACTTTTAAAATCAGTTTATATTCCCTGAAATTGCGTAGAAATCGTAATTTAGGACTTTTTTAGAATGCTTTTCACAACTCCCCTTCACTTCACCCCTTTTTCATTCGAATTTATTTTCGACAGTCCTTCGAGGGCATTTATATTTTATAAGTAACTACCATGCCATATTTGCCATATTTAAAGTTTCTAGCCTTTTCAGTATCACAGAAATCGCAATTCAGAAAGTTTTTAGCTACTGCAACCCTCTGGTGGTAGTGGCACAGACATAAAATATAGCTTATGTTTGAGCAGTTTCTATCAGCAACAATTTGTCATTATTATTTTTTTAATCGGTTTGGTATTTGATAAGATTACATAAAAATTGTAATTTATAACGCTTTTCGCTCACTTCATCTTTTTAAATTTGAAATTTTCTTTCAACAGTTCTTAGAAAGCAGTTGCATCTTGTAAGTAAATACCATGCCATACTTCAAAGTGTTAGACCCTTCAGTTATGAAAAAAACGCAAATTAGAACAGGTTTTGCTTTTGCAACCCTCAGATGGTAGTGACAGCAACATAAAATATAACCTATGTTATAGCAGGGACTGTCACCATAGATTTGCAACCATTACTTTTGAAATAGCTTTGGAATTTCCTGAGATTGAGTAGAAATCGCAATTTAGAACGTTTTTAGAACGCTTTTCGCGCATTTTCACCCCTTTTTAAATTTCCAATTTTTTCGAAACTGTTCTTAAAGATAATTTATATGTAATAAATATGTACCTTGCCTAATTTTAAGTTGCTAGCCCCTACTGATCACAAAAATCGAAATTTGGAACGCTTTTTTGCTCCTGCAACGTCTAGGTGATAGTGATACCGACTTAAAATAGTGTCTATGTTAGAGCAGAGGCTGTCAGCATCAATTTCTTACCATTACTTTTGAAATCAGTTTGATTCTTCCTGAGATATTGGTGACAAATCGGCATTTAGAACGTTTTTAGAACACTTTTCGCTCATTTTGCTCCTGCATCTCCTCTGGGGTAGTGGAAACATGTATAAAATATAGCCTATCTTGGAGCAAGATCTATCCCTATCATTTTTACACCATTATATTTGAAATCGGTTTAGTATTTCCTGAGATTGCTAGAAATCGCAATTTAGAACGTTTTTTACAACGCTTTTTGTGCATTTTGACCCCCCTTTTAAATTTCGACTTTTTTAGGAAATGTCTTTAGAGATCATTGATATCTTATAACTACCATTCTAAATTTCACGATTCAAGGCCCTTCCGTCACACAAAAACCGCAATTTAGAACATTTTTCACCTGCACCCCCTTTGGGGTAGTGGCACCGACATAAAACATAACCTATGTTGGAGCAAGGGTTTTCACCATCATTTTGACGCCATTATTTTTTAAATCGGTTTGGTTTTTCCTGAGATTGTGTAGAAATAACCGTTTAGAACGTTTTTTAGAACGCTTTTCGCGCATTTTCACCCCTTTTAAATTTCGAATTGTTTAACAACTGTTCTTAGAAATACTTTATATTGAATAAGTAGCTGATACTTCAAATTTCATATTTCAAGGCCCTTCAGTAATACATAAATCGCATTTTTAGAACGTTTTTTGCTCCTACACCCCCTTTGGGGTAGTGGCACCAACATAAAACATAGCCTATCTTGGAGCAAACGTTGTAACTATCATTTTGACACCAATATTGTTTAAATCGGTTTGGTATTTCCTGAGATTATGTAGAAACTACCGTTTAGAACGTTTTTCAGAACGCTTTTTGTGCATTTTCACCCCTTTTAAATTTCGAATTGTTTAAGAACTGTTCTTAGACAACATTTATATCTTATAAGTAACTAATATTCCAAATTTCATATTTCTATGCCCTTCACTAACGCAAAATCGCATTTTTAGAACGTTTTTTGCTCCTGCACCCCCTTTGGGGTAGTGGCACCGACATAAGATATAGCCTATGTTCTAAGTTGGACTAACACCATCATTTTGATACCATTACTTTTGGAATCGGTTCGGTAGTTCCTGAGCTTACCTCCTACAAATAAACAATTTTTTCCTCTTTATAATAGGAGTATAGATTTATAACTATTAATTATAAGTGTGGCCAAAATTGGCTCTGAGTGCCTTAGTCCCAAAATTTTTTATTTTGGGATATAAATAAAAAAATTATAATTCCATATAAAATAAAACGTAATTAATTTATCAACGAATACAGAAATATTTTCTAATTACAAGAATTTTATTTATACTTTTAAAATATTTTGATTTTAGGTATACATACAATGTAGGTTTATTTTTTATAATACTGTTTGTAAATGATTATATGTTATACTAGAACTTTCTCAAAGAATATTCAAAACAGTTCTGTAGTTTCAAACTAAAAATTCTCTATTTTTTTTTTAAGGCTGCAGCTTTTAATGAGCGCGTAAAACAGTTTAGGCAAATATGTGTTGCTTGCTTTATAATTTGCATTCACGTTTGAGTCAGTCATGACTGATAATTATAAACAATGGAATTCATAGCAATAGTCTCATTTCAGCTGGGAGTAAAGTTGAAAATATTCGAAAGAAGATTTGGAATACACAATCTCTGTCGAGTTTTGGTCCGATTTCATTTTCGGCAAAACTTGGATTTTAGGCCGAAAATGAAATGAAAGTTTCGGTCGGTCGATTTCTAATTATTATTGTGTCAGAACATTCGGCCTAGAATAATATACTACCAAAAAATTGATAATATTTCCAGTAATTGAATAATCAATAGTACAAATTTTATATCCTCATTAGTTTTGGATTAAAATTCTACCAAGAGGAATATATATATATATATATATATATATATATTTTTTTTAATGTATAATTTAATAAAAGATTTACTTTTTTAGGGGGGAGAGAGGGATAAGTAGCATACTGTAATTTTATTTTGTTTTGCAACATCTCTATGTAGGTGAATAAATAACTTAAAATTAATAAGAAAAATTAAGTCATTTTTAAATTTTTCATCATTTTTACAGCACATAAAAAATATTTAATTAAAAAGTTCTGGCCTTTTTTAAAAAATTAATGAATTTTATTTTGAGTTTGTATTAAAATATTATTTTTTTTCAGGTAAAAAAGCATAGTATGTCTGCTACGCATTATAATTCTTGCAAAGCAAAATTAGCCAAAGATAATCCATCTAAAGCACCACTGATGTCTGCAGTTAAGAAAATGGATTCCCAATTACTTTCGAATATGGAAAAGCTCTTCAATACAGCATATCTAATTGCTAAAGAGGATTATGCTTTTGATGACTTTCCCAGTTTATGTGCACTCCAACAAAAAAATGGAATAAAGTTTGGCAACACATATGTGAATGATAAAGCAGCTAAACAATTCGTTAAATATATTGCAGAAAGCATGAGATCAGAAATTAAAGAACAGTTTTCTTCAATTGATTTTTTTTCTATGATGGCTGATGGATCCACTGACAGGGCAACAATATCATCAGAAATAATATATGTTTATTATTTGTATGAAGGAGATGTAAGATGTACTTTTATTGGTTTGAAAGAATGCGAAAATGAATGTGCTTCTGGAATAAAATCCACAATAGAAACTGCTGTACAAGAATTTATACCAGATTGGAAGGAAAAACTGGTTGCAGTCAGTTTTGATGGTGCTAGCGTAAACATGGGACCTGTTTCTGGTATTGTCAAATTAATGGAGGACGACTGTGGAGATTTAGCAACAGTTCACTGTGTAGCACACAGATTAGAGCTAGCTTTAGCTGATGCACTAAAATGTGTGAGGTATGTTACTAATGTTGAAGACACAATTAAAGGAATTTATTCCTTTTACCACAACAGTGCCAAACGTACAAGGGAACTTAAATCGCTCTCCGAAATCCTTGATGAAAAAGTTTTGCGGCCTGTTGGTTTGCATGGCATTCGATGGTTGCAATCACGGCATCGAGCTGTTCAGGTTCTTATTAAGAACTGGCATGCAGTTATAATTCATATGGAACAGGTTGTTGCTGCTGAAAAAGAAAAGACAGAATGTGCAAAATTAAGAGGATATTTAAAAACCTTGAAATGTGAAAGATTTTTGAATTTCCTTCATTTATATGAAGATATTTCTCACATTCTTGCAAGACTTTCTGAAACTTTTCAGCAAAAGTTCTTGCTTCTGAGCGATTTTTTTGTAAAGTTTGAATCTAGTAAAGAAAGACTTTCAAAAATGATTTCTGAAGATGCAAAAAGCCTTCAGGAGTTTAAAAATGCCCAGAGTTTTCAAGGTACTGAAGTAAAGTATAAAGATATAACACTGTCTCGGAATGATTCGAATTTACGTTTGTTTGAAGAAAACCGGAGAAAGCTTATAACTGAAATAATAGAATCTTTAAATAAACGGTTCTATAATATGACAAATGAAACCATCTTTGCAAATTTAAAAATATTTGACCCATGCTCCCTTTATGAATTGAAAGAAGATGATGAGAACAAAGTTAATAATCAATTAGAAGAACTCATAAATAATCTTCCACACAATGTAAGAAAAAACATTAATAAAGATGCATTAATCGAGGAATTCTCTGACTATAAAATGTGGACTAAAGATAAGTTAAATATTCCATGCAAAGCTGCTTGGCAGCGATTAATCGCAGAATCCAAATCTAATACGAGTTTTTATAACATCAGGAAAATTTTGGAATTTGTTATGGTTCTTCCCTTGAGCATTGCTGAATGTGAAAGGGGTTTCAGCCAACTTAATCTTATTAAGACAAACACAAGGAATCGTTTGTCACTGAATTTGATCAATGACATTCTTTTAATAAAACTGTATGGACCAACATTAGATAATTTCAATCCACAAAAAGCCATTAATTTATGGTACTCTGATGTAACACTCGGTCGAGTTAGGAGGCCTGATTTTAAAAATTTAACGAGTTAGGAGGCCTGATTTTAATTCAAGATATTATTTTAATTTTTGTATTCTTTGTTTGTGATTTTTGTATTTTCAACTTTTGTATTCATATAAGCTATATAAAAATAATTAGTTAAACATTTTTCTAGCATCCATATGTTGTAGTTTAATCAAATTTTACTGTTTTATAGAAAACCAGTTTTTACTTTGTTTTAGTGATTAACAATGATAGTGTTTTTAATATATACCCCCTTACCCTTAACACATAAAAATAGGAACAATATTAATGTTAACACGGTTGTGAAAAGAAATGAGAAAATACGATACAACGTAAAATTGCAACCATGAAATGCAGTTTGGCGCCTAGAAAATAAATTGTAGGCGTCATTTGACGCCTTACTTAAAAATCCCAATTTCTAACCCTGGTTTGGAGGGTTGCGTAATTTTACCTCCCCACACAATCCACTCCTCTTCTGTAGTCACAAATGGATATATAGCGTAATAAAGTGACTTTCCGCATAGATACACTCATGAAACTGTTTTTGTAGCAAGATGCAGCTGTGACAAACCTATTAGTGGAATAAAAAGCAAAATCAATTTCTGCGAGATGTGTCACTTTTCTTGCAGGTAAGCGACATGTTCGAAATAAAAGTTTATGCAACGATGTAAAGAATTTTAAACAAACTTTTCTTTTTTTTTTCTTCCTTTTTTTTAACTACTAAATTCGGAAACATAAATTACTTGATAATAGTAAATGTTATAGTATCATTACTACTTACAGATAATAACAGAAATAATTGTTAAGACAGAATAATGGTCAATGTAAAAACACATCCTTTCATTAGGACGCCAAACTCTAAAGGGTTAAAGTTTTAGGTATTTAAGAGGATTGAAAAATCGTGAAGTTAATTGTCCAGTTGCAGTAACTTAAAAAAGGAAAAACACCGAATAACAAAAGAAAGAAAAGAAGCTAAAAAGGAAAGAAAAAGATACATTCTGAAAGTGTAATTTGATTCTTCTATTTCGTTCAGTTTAGAATGGTCTTTATTTATTCATTTTTAAACAATGTTCTTTAGTTCAAGTTACGAAGGTCATAAATCAATGATATTCCCAATCAAACATTTCTCGACTAATCAACCGGTCATAATATATGTACACTTTTAAAATATTAAAACGCACTTAAAAAGGAAATAAAATGTAGGGTATTATAACAGATTCTGTACATTTACAAGCATTATGTTACAAAATTAATCTTAATTAATGAGTTTTTAATTAATTAATTAAGAAATAAATTTTTTAGTCATCCCGTAAATTATTTCACATTGTTGAGAGAATTCCGTTCAAATAATGAAAGCCGAAAACTTTCTTGAACAATTTTCACAAAATAATAATAACAACAACAACAAAAAAGTTGAAATATCAAGATTCGTTTCATAATATTATGTAGAAGTAGGGTGTAAAAAAATAAAAAAAATCGGATTTTTTTTATTTAAATCGGAATTTTTTGTTTTTTTCCCCTGTGTTAAAATATTAAACATCTACCAAGAATTAAGCATTTCAAAAATGAATAACCCTCCAATTACTAACATAATCTATGTTTTTTTGCTTTTATTAATAAAATTTTAATTATGTAATTATAGAAATTACAAAAAATTGCAAATTAAAAATTTCTTTAGTAATATACAACATTATGTGCATTAATATTTTGTAATAATTATGTAAACCAATATTAAATACTGCTTATATTTTAAAGTTATTGATAAATGGCTTTTAATTTTAAATTGATGATACAGATTAAATTTTGTAATTATTAAACAATTAACTGTTTAATTAAAAACACAATATACATTTTTGAAAAAGTGGTTGAAAGAAGGTGATAAATAATACTTTGATAAATTCATAAAGCAGCCAGTAATTTTACACAGGTTCTAAAGCGCATGTATATCAAATTGATCAAAAATTGTAGCAATGGATACAGCAAACTCACAGATAATTTATATAGATTACAAAAATTGTATTTTTGAAATTTAAATCAGATTTTTTCCCCACAACATTAAAATATTTGAATAGCTACTAAATATTATAATGTTTTGAAGTTATTTAACATTTAGTTTTTTAACCCTTAACCGGAAACCTGAAAATCCCGTGTACAAAAGAACACTGAATAATTTACCAAATAGTGAACTTAACCATTTAATTTTTAATATTAATGCATTAACATGACCAATTTTTTAATATAACAGCATAAAAATACGTTTTAAATGTCGGAGAGAGAAAATATTAAGGACAGATATGTAAACGCAACCGTCTCACAGGTCGGACTTATCAGATCGGACACTAACAGTTTCCAGTTAAGGGTTAAATGTATAATACATCTTTTTACACAGTTTAATATTGTTATAATTAACAATAACAAATATTACATTTTTTACAAGTGATTTAGTGATCGTTTTCATTACTGATTATAATGCTTTTTCACACCATTTTAAAAAATCAGAAAATATGTGATTTTATCATCTGATTTAAATCAATAGATTAAAATCATTGACACTCTATTGCTATGTTTATTATATAAAAGAATGAATAACTCGATTATTAAAAGGAAATTATGACATTGTAAATTATATTAGATTTAAATATCATTTTTAAATTAAATGCTTTTTATGTTTGTTAGATAAAAACCATGGTTTTTACAAACTTACTGTACTTAAATTTTTCACAGTACTCAGGAATTACGCTTAGAAACAATTATTTAAAGCTTTGTTTTGTGTATTCATAAGTCACAATACCAACAGAAACTTTCCAAATTATGTTCATCTTAGATTTGAATACTTTCTTATGTCATTTTAAACATTTAGAAAATTTTTGATTTTAATCAATGATTTAAAAAAAAAAATCACTTGATTAAAATCATGATTTAAATCGCTGATTTAAATGAACTGATTTAAATCGCTGACACCCTATAGAAGTGGAATCAACTTCAATTTGCCCGATTTTTCAATTTTCACCAGACAGTAAGATTTTGGACACATTTTTGCTTGTTTCTCTTTATTTTTATATTATCTCGCGATACTGAGAATTACGAGAATAAATTAACGACAATTACTTTTAGTAATGCCGATTCCCATTTCCAAGAATGGTAATCTAACGCAATATGTCGGTATAATTTGGTTGGAAACGTCGTATTTTGCGAAACTAATGAACTTAAAGGGCTGCAGGAGATCGGAATCCCGCTGTAACGAAGGTCATATATATCAAAGTATAGTAAGAGTTTAAAGTGTACTAAAAATTCAAGCAAAAATTTAAATGCCGTTTATTGTCGGAGCACAGCTCCGGCTTCCCTGCGAAAATTACACTTATTGTTAACACGATAGCGTCCAAAATATTTGACGCATCGACACAAAAAATGAGCTGGACGTTGGTAGGGCCAAAATCTCGGCGCGTATTGAAAATCATAAATATTCGTCAACCCTAACAGCCTGAAATGCCGGCTCAAAATTTTCCCATAGAGATAACATTGCGAGTTTAATTCTATATATTTGAAAGATAAGGCTTTCTTTTTTTAATCATATACTTTGAGCTTTTTTTTGCACCAATTTTAATAATTCTTTTTTTTTTTAATGAAAGCTGTTTCTTCACAGATTTGCTCACACTAGCTATTTTTTTTTTTAATATTCCCATTTTTATATTTAAATTTAAAATTTAAAAAATTTCTGTGAATTTGTTTCAAAATGGTAGCAATTGGATTACTTCCATTGTTGTAAAGAAAGGAAAAATAATAAGGTTTGCTTATCTTTATCGATGCCATTTTCTCATAAAATTCAAAATAAACTTTCTGAAAAAATTGAACAGAAAATGACGTCATGCTTTAATAAAATACTCATGTTTTCCGCAAAAAGCTGTTATAATTCAATTCTTTTTCATTCATTGAGTTTGAGACGCTTGGTGAAATGCTTCAATGAGGCAAAATGATATCATATTTAAATGAAAACGATCATTTTCTCTGATAAAAGTAAATATTTTACTACGAACGCCTCTAACAGATATAAATTTCTGGAATTTTACTCGCCGATACAGAGATTAGAATCACAAGTCAAGAGTGCGAATGTTCACATGCAAAGTCGTAGTTGACAAACTTGATTTCAAGTTTAGAAATATATGTATTAATCACATATTGCGCATTGTAATATTTTTGAAATGGCGAATATAAATATAAGAGATACGTATGCAAATTATGAGACGGTGAAAATAACATAAAGTTTAGATTTTATGCGAAAAATAATTCCATGATTAACTTAAGGTGAAATCATTTTTTTAATTTTCAATTGGCAATTTTAAACGGCACAGATGTCATATACGCCCCATATTGGCGCGATTTTTTTCTGACGCCAATGTCATATACGCAACGGGTACTTAACTGGTGCCAAAGTGTCGTTATTTTGGTTGATGGTAACCCGGATGGGCTGTTGAAGTTTTCCCCGAATTGGCGTGGGAAAAAAATCGCGTCAATATGCGTATATGACAAAAAATTATTTAAATTATCAAAAAATTAATATGTTAAAATGAGTATATGACATCTGTGCCTTTTAAACATAACAGCCTCAATGGGTAATTTCATCAAAATTACATATCTTGATTAGGTATAATAAATAATGCAGTTTAATTTTTTAATATTTTGAACAGTCGAAGTGTATGGAATTAGTATTTTGGTAACTTTAAGTTAAAAATAATATTTGGTTTAAGAGACTAAGTAGTAACCTATGTATGAGTTGGTTTTTAAACAATTTCTTTCGTCGAAATTCGACGAGATTCATCCCGTTATTAATTAAAACATTAGATCCATTGCTGTAAATTATGCATTTTTACCTCATACGGATCATTATGGAGTCGAATGTTGAAGTCGATGTTCATACATTGGTGACCTGAGATATAAATTGACCCCCCCCCCCTTTTCAGAAGTTTTACGTTCTACGTATGTAAAAACCACTATTTTTTTTTTTTTTTTTTTACTTTTCATTCTTTGTAAGCTTACAAATCGATGCAATTCATTTTGAATTTTAAATTAAGAGAAACGAAAAAAAAATCTAATACGAAAAATACGATTTTGGGCATTAGTCGATGGCTACAAGTGATACTCAAAGAAATCGAGAAAAATATAATGTCATGTATGCATTACTTATATGTATGTATTCTTATGTATGTATGTTTGTATTCAGACGAATGTATGTTTCTATTGGGAAATTTTCGTAATCGGGTTTGTAGACAAATTCATAATTTACTGAGCATTGTTTGATGCGCAAATTTAACAATTTGGTAGCTGTCCCAATTACTGACGATTACTCAATTTTTTTTAATTCATCGTAAGTGAATATATTTCAACTGAAATGCAAGTGAACATTTTGAAGTAAATGAGATAAGCATTTTTTTGTCAAGATGTACACTAGAAAACAGAAATATGTAGATTACAAAATAAAAAATTCCTGTACGGGTTGGAAAAGGTAGCTTCCCTATTTCTTGGTTTTAAGATTTTAGCTAATTTTATTGGAGAACACGAAGTTAAAAGGCGAAGAACCCGGTTAGAGAAGAATCATCAGTACTGAATTTCAATGGAAATTTCGCCAAATTAGTCAGATACAGCCAGATTGGCTTAATTTGTAACGACATATTTTTGGTCGCCAAATTTGGCTATATTTCGTCCAAATGTCGCGAAGCTTAACGATAAATGCGACGTTAATGTATATGACTATGATCGCTTATGCTTATGATCGGAGAAATGGATACAACAATGAAAGATAATTCGTAAGAAATCATGTTCACTAAAACTCATAAATTAATCCCTGATTTTTATTAATCTGCTGCCTAGATTTAGTGTACATTTTAAGAAATATACATATTTTATATGTGCAACGTTATACACAGAAGTTTCGAAAATGACGGTTAAAAGAAAGTAATTCAAATGTATAGAGTTATTCAGCTTAGTTCTATGTGGAAAAGTCGCATAAAAATAACCCAAATGCTTCCTAATATTTTCATAATAACGATATAACAACAACTCAGATGAATAAAGGTATCAAGTTTGATAGAGGAGTATAGCAGACTATCTATGAATGTGTGTTATATATGTGTTACAAACCTTTACCTGTTGCCATATTAAATAAGTGTGGGCTGTGCCAGACGAGCAAGTCTTTGAAGGAGCTTTGAAGTTTTCTGCCGCTAACTCGATGGATCGAGTTCTCAAAGATCGGAGCTAAATTTAAAAATTCGAAATATCTCAAATACATCCGGGGGTAATTCTTTATCTTTGCCGTAGATTCTCTTATCCAATGGTTCCTCTTTACTTTTAACATTTCTGAATTATTATAAAGAACAACAAATTATGCTGCCTTCAGTTATGCACTGAACAGCTTTTGTCTTTGCAAACAAAGGTTACAAATTTCCCTAAATCAACTTTTATTATTGGAAAAGGAAGAGCTGTAAAATGTACAAAAATCAAAGAAATTAGTAAAACAATCACAGAGCAGTTAGGATCAGAAGCTATCATTCTTTTGGCACTAACAAGTACTGCTGCATTTAATGTCAAAGACAAGGTAACTCGCTCAGTGCTTAAAGAACCAACGTGTTTTAAATAGTTCGCTAATTTAAAAAGTCAGCAATATATCTACAGATCAGAATGGATACAGTGTTATTTCTCATTATTGACGAATTTTCAATGATAGGATGTCGTCTTATGGCTGACCTTGAACAAAGATATCGCGAAGGTAAAATAGTTACTTAGTTACTTACATTAATACTTACTTACTTACTTATTTACTTACTTTAATAGTTACTTACATTTAGCCTTTTAGAGGCTTATTTGTTTAAATCCTTGGACGTATTAGGTAGTTACATCGCGTAAAAGACATCCCTCTATATAAGAGACATTCTTTAAAAGTCATTTGGATTCTTCGCGGACAAAAAATGGTTAGAGCTTTTTTTAAATGTTTCACATTAACAAACTCATTGAGACAAAACAACGATCAGCAGACACAGTTCCTAAAGACTCTGAACTCACTTTGCATGAGTCAAGTTTTTGACTACCTCTCACCCCTTACGCAACGACGCAAAGATATACTGCTTTCGGCTAACTTGAATGATTTGAAGGTGCCATATGCTTTCAAAACCAAGCAAGCTAAAGAATATAATCAAGAAGTACTTCTTAAATCAAAGCAAGGACCAATAAACAAGAATTTTAGCAGATCATAATGATTAAATAGCAAGATGGAGTGAAGATGATCACGCGTCTGGACTTCAGTCTAGACTTTCCTCAGCGGCTGGATGCAGGGTTATGCATTATGCTACATATCAATATCTGAACGGAGTAAGAATTGGTAAACGTAAGTACGATGAAAGATATTGCCTATGGTCCACGTTTTCAACCTCGAGATTTGCCACAGGCCATAATAGTTGATTTTGTTGAGTATCATGAGCCATTTCTAACTGTAATTTTTTTTTTAAATCAAACCTATTTGTAAATATTGGAAAGAAGAAAAAGCCTCATTCACACGAAGTTAGTCACTTTTAACTGTTGCATACCTTGCCACCATACATAGATCCTCGAGTTTAACATTGTCAAAAACTGCTGTGGATATCCATCTAAAGGTGTTGTCACATAAAACAACTTATGTCATTTTTACTGTAGTTTGTCATTTAGAGAAAGTTCTAATGGAAGCAATTTTCGCTAAGGACAGGCCTTTACCCAAATTAGAAGTATGGGAGCACCTGCTGACAGATTAGAATTTGTGCATTACCCGAGGCAACTGACGACTAAGATGACTAAACACTTTAAAATGAGGTATCGACGATTGTTATTTCAAACTTACTTTTATACTATTAAACAGCAATCGAGAAAATAAAACATTTTTTTTAAATAATATCTTTTAAGTTTACACGCCTCCACGCTCCGACATTTCGGCCTGACGGATACTAGTATATAAAATAGGCTGCGTATTATGAATATTTATGCAGTAAAGTAACTTTAACAATCGGCCTGCGCCATCTTTTTTACAAATCAAAATACCCTCGACTTATCGGTATTTCTTTTATTGCATATTTCAAATTACCCTGTATTTGAAAATATGTAGTGTATCATTATTTATATTTTTACCCTCTGAGTGTGATTTTTTTTTTTTTTTTTTTTTTTTTTTTTTTTTTTAACAAAATCGTTTAAAATATGGTGTGGTTTTATTATTATTGTTATTTAATTTTCCCTACTCAGGTCTTTCCCGTAGCAAACGTATGCACAGTCAGAGGGTACTAATTTATATTTTATATGTCGCTATCTATTGTATGTCAATTTTTCATAGTGCCAAAGCGTTGCTATATATAACAATGTTAAAATGCTTCTTTATTATGCATAATTTTCCATTATTATTTTTATTTTTGTTTTTTATTATTTTTTTTACAGATCTCTGTAAATATTTTTTGTTTGCTCGTGTCTTACATGTAAATTTTAATGAGGCATGTTAAATGTTTCCAATATTATTTTTGTTCACAACATGGAAAATAATCACTTTCTTTTTTAAGTATTTTCTTTTGTGCATCTTTTCCTACCGTCCCCTTCAGGGAACGTATAAAATGTTTTACTGTTAATACGATATTTAAAAATCCAGCATTTTAAAAAATACACATATAAGCGACATATTAGAAACACGATTTAAAATCATGGAGTAGACGTTTCAAGTTTAAAAAAAAAAAAAAAAAAAAAAAAAAAAAAAAAAAAAAAAAAAACGAATACTCTGGCGAAACATTACATGCCTCGTATAGAGCGGATCTTTGTAGATTTGTGAACCACCCTTCTAAAAATATTCTGACTTTTTAATTAATAAATTGCATATTTCTCATAAATATTGAACATTTTCTAATTAAAAATTCTAAAGTATATAAACTTAAAGTATATAAAATAAAACTATTTCCGGACTTCTCCAACCTTTTTAATTTCACTAATTTCATAAAGTTTAATTTAGCAATAACCACTTGAAACATCTCAAGTGATAAATTAAACTTTGGTATAAAAAATTAACTCAGTATCACCATTTCCTGGAGATTCTACGGACAATTTGTATTAACTGCAGTTTTGGAAGATAGCATTAATCAATAAAATCGTCTTTTAAAGCTCACTTTGGAAACAACACTAATTTTGTATTATGTTGCAAATACGCTACTTAGTTATACAAATGGTTAATGTATATCTTTATTACTAGTAGATTTAATTCATTTAATATTCTAAATAAATGGTACGTGGACAATTTGTAGGGGATAATTAACTAGTTTTGAACGTAAATAGCCTGGTTTGATAGCACATTTTTCCTGTAATGGTAATCAAACACTGCATAAGCTACCCGTCTCAACAATATATATCGTATCAGACGTAATTAGGCTTAAATAATTGAAAATTCTTTGCTGTATTTATATATACAATTTGGTACTTACAAATTTCTTACGATGGGGAATCGTGTTCCATTGTTGTTAAACGCATCACAATCAGAAATACTCCCTTGATACATCCCTGCAAAGAGAAATGGAAATAAGAACCAAGAAAATATGTTACATTATTAATACTGTATGAGTTATTGAATACCAACTTCTTTGATAAATTATATGTAACTCTTTATAATACTGGGCTTATTTCAAAGAAAAGAAAAAAACTAATATACTTAATTAGAATTTCAATTAGGTATTAATTACTTTACATTTTTAATAAGAAATAATAAATTAATAATATGTACATATATATGTATATATGTATATTTGTAAACCTAACTTATTTTGATATGTCTGCAGATTATATTAAAAATAATAATAAGTTGCTATTAAAAAAATTATAATTATTGAAATCGAATAGAGTAAAATGGTACAATTGTTCTGTAAAATAAAAAAAAAAGTTCTAAAAATTTAATAACTTCATAAATTGTTGAAAACATAAGTCCACATAGTGATCAACATGCTCTGGCCACTTTGACCAGACTCATATAATATCATCTTAATGTAGTATATACTGTACAGGATTTGTTTTAAAGCATGTTACATTAGAAAAAAAAAAAGAGTTAAAATTTAAAATGCAAAATTTTAAGCCTTTGTAGAGCAAAAACTCCGATTTAAAAAACGTTTACTCAAATGTTAGCATGGGGATAAAAAAAAACATAAATTAAAAATTTATTTACGAGATAGTGCTTGTTTCATATCTGCAACAAGAAGAAAATTACATATTTCTCATAAATATTGTACATTTTCTAATTCAAAATTCTAAAGTATATAAACTTATCTTTATAAAAAAAGTTATAATTCAAAATTCTAAAGTATATAAACTTATTTTTATATAAATAAAAAGCTATCTCTGGACTTCTCCAGCCTTTTTAATTTCACTAAATTCATAAAATTTATTTTATCAATAACCACGTGAAACAGCTCAAGTGATAAATTAAACTTTGGTATTAAAAATTAACTCCGTATTACCATTTGCTGTAGATTCTATGGACAATTTATATTAAGTGCACTTTTGGATGATAGCAGCAATCAATAAAATCGACATTTAAAGCTCCCTATGGAAACAACACGATATGTTGCAAATATGCAAAATAGTGATACATATAACTGATTAATGCATTTGTTTATTACTAGTAGAAGTTGGAAACTAACCTGTTAAAATACGTTACGATTCTTGTAACATTTAAGAAACTCAAAACCCTTTCCAATCAAGGTATTAATCATGATACTAGAAAGTTAAGTGCAAGCTATACCTTCCAGGAAAATTATCAAGCAATTTAAAAATGTTACATTGGTATAATTTCAGGTTTTCTGCGACAGGCATTTAAGTATATAAAAATAATTTGCAACCAAACCATATATGGGACATGAAAGAAAGGTCAGCCATTGAATGGGGTTATTGGATATGAAATTATGGAATTTTCTAAAATTAAGCGTGTAACATCTTGCAGTAAAACGATGACTCTAACTCTACATGTGTTTTTCCTTACAAACTGTACTATGAGAAGTTATGCTAGTCATGTAACTAAAGTAGCTGTTCAAATGTCTCTACTACTACATTATTTGTACAGTTCCTAATTATTAAATGTCTGGGTAGGGGTGAGTTCGGGATTTAGCATAAGCTGATAACCCAGTTTAGTTTAAATATTTAGTTATATTAAATTGATAAATAACAATATTGAAAGATAGAAGGTATTTTCTTACCTTTCTGGTAATCCGATGTAGAATATGATTCTTCTTACAGGATTATGTATCCACCTATAATATTTATTTGATTTTATTTAAACATAAATGGTGATCATATGAGGCATTTGTCTTCAGTGAGGAGTCGGTCTTGTGAAAGAAAAACATCTTTAATTATCACACGCAATCTTGATTAAATATTGGTTACACTACAAAAAATAAGATTAAATTATCAAAAAACAGCATTGCAAAACTTAAATCTTCATAGAAGAAGGAACGCTCCATTGAAACAAAGAATAGCGCACAAAACTTTGTGCGTGTTGACTTGACCAGTGTCAGTCCTTCAAGTAAGAGAGTTAAAAGGGGCCCAAAAAGTTATAGCAAAGTCAAATGTTCTAGAACAATAAAAAACCGCTTAATAAGCGATTCTCTTCTATTACGAACCCATTTCAGTCCTAATTGAAAAGTTCACATTACTGGAAAACTTCTTTGGTGCTGCCATCTGTTGCCGCATCTTCAAAACACATATGTCCAACGTAAATGTAGATTACTTCATAATCTTACGAAAAGTCGCTCGTGAAGTGTCGCCATCTTGTAGCATGTTTCACAAACAAATGGACAAACTATGTTGCATAATATCACTAGTAAATTATCTTGTTACACGCGAGTGGATGTTTGGCATAAAACACCGATGTGCCGAGACATTTTCCAACCCCCCCGCTTTTATGTCAAACCGACGAGCGTAAAATATTTAATTTATTTCTCAAGCACTCGAAATGAGGCTTTGGCAGCGGCTTGGTGAGGACGTCGGCTAACATTAATTTCGATGGGCAATAAGTTATTTTGATTATGCCATTCTCGCATAGATGTCTAATATGGTGGCATTTAATATCAAAGTTTTTGTGTCCGGGTCTTCGGTGCCACATTGAAATACAGTTTGTATTGTTACAGAAAGTTTGTGTACTTATAGTATTGCCGTAATCATCTTCAGGGTTTAATATGTAAAGATTATCATTTAATTTAGCTGTCAAGATTATATTATCATCTTTGACAAATAAGCATGCATTTTTCTCGAAAATTACCTTTATGTTATTTTCAGTGGCTTTCTTAACTGACAATAAATTGCTTTTTAGTTCTGGGCAATATAATACATCTTTTACTGTAATGTAGTCGCTTTTGTCTGTTTTTATTTTTACGTCTCCCATACCTTGCGAATTAAGCCTTTTTCCATTAGCGATTGTTATATTGCCAAAGTTCCCGGCAGTGAATGTAGCGAAATTTGTTTTTGCTGATGTAACATGCCTGGTACAACCAGAGTCGATTATATATGTGTTTGAATCTGTTGTTTGTGTTTGGTTAATTTTTACTGACTCAATTTCAAAATTATTTTCCACTGAGAAGAGAGGAATGATCGATTGGTTAACCTCATCCTCTATATTTGTTTTGCTGTTAAAGCACAAATTCGAGGAGTCGGTTTTGCTACCATTATATTGGTTGTTGGGGTTTACCGAATTGGCTTTAAAGTTGGCGTTTTTGTTAAATTTATTCCTGTTATAATTTTCATGTTTTTGGTAATTGGTTTTCTGTTTATTTTTTAATTTGTAACATTCTGAACGAACGCGTCCATCTCGTTGACAGAAATTGCAATACTTTTTGCTCCCTTTATTTACAATTTTGTATTCTGTGTCCCTTGGACGTGTATTAGTGTTCTTATATTCAATTCGGTGAGAGTACTCATCGATCAACTTGTTCTTTACGAACTCAAGGTCTAAGTCCTTTTCATCCCTAGCCTCCATGCTTGTTATGAGAGGAGCGTAAGACTGAGGCAAGCTGCAAAGCATAATTGCGACTATGTATGAATCATTTATCAGCTCTCCGATAGCAGCAAGTTTGTCGCGGATAGTTAGTATATTGTTTATATGTAAATTTAAGTCTCCCCCCTCGTTTAACCTTTGGGAATAAAGCTTTCTCAAAAGGAATAACTTGGACGATGAATTCGACCTTTGGTGAACATTTTTCAGTTTCTCCCATATGTCTTTTGGGGATATTAAATTTCTTATATGTACAATTTGTGTAGTTTCAATGCACAAACAAATGATGGCTTTCGCCTTAGCAGCATTTTTTGTGTAAGTATCATCGGGTGAAGAAGGCGGGGATTCTGTTATATATTTAAACAGATCATCTTTAATTAATAAATTTTCTAACTTAAAACACCAATGATTATAATTATTATCGTTTAACTTTTCTACTGCTGTAATTTCTTTTGAAGCAGCCATTGCGTGTTATTCAACTATTGTATATTCTTTGATAACATATATATTTCACATAGAATAGTTCAGTGTTTTATATAAGAAGTTTATAACTTTCTTAATTTAATTTCCTAGAATATATATAAATGTAAATAAAATAACCAGATATTCATAATAATCAATCATATATTCATATAACACCCTCTTTTTTTGTGTGTGTGTGTTATTATATATATCGTATATATCAGTTTTAATATTTATGAACAGTATCAATATCTATGCACATTTATTTTCATATATATATTTCAATATCTCATATGTTATATGTGCATCTTTTTCAATTTTATCACAATATCACAATCAAATATTTTATTACTGGGTTTTATTTATTTTATTTATTTATTTATTTTCCCCTTCTAATCAGTCTCATAATCTATTAAATGTCTGGGTAGGGGTGAGTTCGGGATTTAGCATAAGCTGATAACCCAGTTTAGTTTAAATATTTAGTTATATTAAATTGATAAATAACAATATTGAAAGATAGGAGGTATTTTCTTACCTTTCTGGTAATCCGATGTAGAATATGATTCTTCTTACAGGATTATGTATCCACCTATAATATTTATTTGATTTTATTTAAACATAAATGGTGATCATATGAGGCATTTGTCTTCAGTGAGGAGTCGGTCTTGTGAAAGAAAAACATCTTTAATTATCACACGCAATCTTGATTAAATACTGGTTACACTACAAAAAATAAGATTAAATTATTAAAAAACAGCATTGCAAAACTTAAATCTTCATAGAAGAAGGAACGCTCCATTGAAACAAAGAATAGCGCACAAAACTTTATGCGTGTTGACTTGACCAGTGTCAGTCCTTCAAGTAAGAGAGTTAAAATGCGGCCCAAAAAGTTATAGCAAAGTCAAATGTTCTAGAACAATAAAAAACCGCTTAATAAGCGATTTTCTTCTATTACGAACCCATTTCAGTCCTAATTGAAAAGTTCACATTACTGGAAAACTTCTTTGGTGCTGCCATCTGTTGCCGCATCTTCAAAACATACATGTCCAACGTAAATGTAGATTACTTCATAATCTTACGAAAAGTCGCTCGTGAAGTGTCGCCATCTTGTAGCATGTTTCACAAACAAATGGACAAACTACGTTGCATAATGTCACTAGTAAATTATCTTGTTACACACGAGTGGATGTTTGGCATAAAACACCGATGTGCCGAGACATTTTCCAACACTAATTTAAAAAAATTGCCGTAGTAATTACCCGTATGAAATGTATGAAAAAATACAGAATTTATATATATACCGATAAATTCCTAGTCATATACCGATGCACTGTAAAAAAAAGGGACTAAAATACGGAAAATGCACTAGCAATCGAGACGCCAGAACTATTTCCGTATTTTAACGGAAATTTTTCTTCGTAAATTCCAGAAAGACGGAAATTTTTCTGTAATTTACGGGGAAAATTTTCCGTTAAAATTCGGAAGTACTACTGGCGTCTTGATTGCCAGTACAATTTCCGTATTTTAATCCGGTTTTTTTTTTCTTTGCAGTGTGTGTACATGACTAGTGTAACTTCTCATAGTATAGCTTGCCAAGAAAAACGCATGGCGAGTTAGATTCATCATTTTACATGACTCATCATACATGTCACACATATATATATCGCACCTTACATGTACAATCCATATGTTTTATGAAACAAATTCAACAATACGAAGAAAAACAAGATCGGGAGCTATCGACATAGCAGAACACACTCTGCAAAAAATTGCACAAGGGAATTGTAAAACTCGCTCACATCCTTTGCATGATAACACGCCAGCTCAGTTGAAAGCCAAAAATTTCGGAAATTTTCAAAATACATTCAAGTAACTCAGAAAAAGAGAAAACCTAATAAAAAGTGCTGTGTATCGTGTGCGTAACAATAATAGGATTAGAAGCGAAACTTCCTGGCTTCCTGGTAGTGTAAACATGCAGGATACCTTTGACATATCAGAATGTTTTGAAAAGTAGTACATGCGCCAAAACTATTACGTGTACCTTATTTAAGTTAAATTTTGAATTTTCATTTTTAGTCTTTTTGAATTTCTAGAATGAATTGTAACTCTATCCAAAATAATAATGTACTTTTAATTAACAAGTGTATGAATCATAAAATGAAGTATTTTTTAGTGAAAATTTAATGCTTCTTTCACGCACATTTTTCATTGAATAAATCTCACCACCAAGTGTTAATCCAATCTCACACTCCTTTTCCAAGCAACAATTTAAATTTAGCTTTATAGACTTTATATTAGGTAGATTTCGTATGAAATACTACCTACTGCAATCTCCCCTATGTTGGAATTCCTGAAAATTTTTTGCAGATCTACACCGATCATGACCCCTAGAACCCAAAATCACCCTCAGTCAAAAACTTTATATATACATATAAATATATATATATCACTTTTTTATGGGCTCGATAACTTCCGTAATTCTGCACAAATCTCTTCCAAACTGATACGTAAAATCAAGGGATAGAAAATCTCAGTCAAGTTCGTTAATGGGCAAAATCGGACCAAATTGCGAGGAAATAGGGAGGTGTTTTGTGAAAACCGAAAACCCCCCATGACTTCTTAAATTTTATACATATCAGTATAAAGTTATTATTACGTCTAGGAAAAGGGCCAAAAATTTATGTAATTTTTTTATAAAATTAAAAATGGGCTCAAGAGGCGCAAAAATAGGGATTTAGGGAGAAAAAAATTCATAACTTCGTCAATTCTTAAAATATCCAATCCGCTTAAATTTATTATACATTTTCTCAATATTATCTACAACTTTCATATTGACAAGTTTTTCATAGAATCAACACTTACAGCATTAAAAAAAAAAAAAAAAAAAAAAAAAAGGAGCTGACGAAAAAATTATCGTATTGAGAGTGTACTCGAATCCAAACGGCTCATTTTTAAATTCATTTTTGCTCTCAAACGCATCCAATTGGCAGGTTCTCTTATTCAGAAACTATATAATGTGCTGTATTAGTCTATTTTTTATATATATATATATATATAAAGGCAGAATATATTTCAAAAAATGCTGTGAAAGTGGGCATTTTGAACCGAATTTCCCGAAGCGATAGTGCTGGAAACAAAAAAAAATGGTCGTACTGAGAAAATAATTGTAAATCAAGTTCTAATTCATTGAACGAAAAATAAAAACACAGGTCTCTTATAAATCCCTTCAAAAAATCACGTCAGCAAGTTTCATGTTTTTACTTTTAAAAATGAGTCTGAAAATGTGTCAAAAAATTTCGAGTTGTTGAGTGTGGAAAATATTTTTTTTAATACCGCCTTAATAAGATTCTGATAAAAGGAGCTATTTCAGAAAAATGAAATTAAAAATTCGTCAAAAGCGGTCAGATAAAATTGTTAACCCCTTGAAGGGTGGTGATGCCGTCACGGCATCACATAATTTTAATCCCTAATTGCCACATTGGCACCGGAATTTTATAAGGAAAATTTCACTTTATTATGTACGCGAAAATATACGTTTACTTGTTTACAAATAAATTATCTTGTAAATACTGGTGTCATTAAATTAGTTCAACATTTTACGAATGACCTGTACCTTGCTCCGGAAAGGGTTAAACTGGGTTTATCTCTAATCTTGATTTAGTTTTTGTTGGTGAAATTAGTACTTCGAAATCTACCTCCGCCTGTAGGCCGAGCCGGCAGGTATTTTTTTTTTTTTTTCATCTACAGTATGATTTCATTCGAATCTTAAAAAGTTTAATGAAACATTATCCTGTGTCTACACATTAACCAGCTACAAAAAAGAGCATGTTTTCCATTCTATCGATGTGTGTATGTTTTTGGATATACATTCACGCAAAATTTTACAATGAGTGCACCAAATTATTTTTTTTCCACAAAAAACAAAAACAAATTCTATGCGCCAAAATAAATAAATAAATAAGTAGGTAAATAAATATTCCTCTAAAAATAATCTTCAGAATGAATAAAAAGTATACTAAGTTCATCCTCCCACTTTAATTTTTCTGCTATCATGGATATGGCTGCTATTCATTATTAATAATCACATGATGTACTGAAATAAAAACCTATTTTCAATCCCGATGTAATATTTAAGAGTCATTCTTTTTGTTATTACTTATTAATGTTACAGTAATTTCATATACTTTCTCGCAATAATGAGACTGTACACTCTTTACAAATTTCCTTCGGAAATTTTCAACATTGCTCATTGATTTGGGCTATATCAGATCACATTAGACACTCTTTATTTATTGCTTATTAAAACATATTCAATGTTAATTTCCTAAAAGCAAATTTTTAAGTTGTTTATTTCAATTAATATAAATGCAAAATGTTAAATAACTGAAAAGATGTGTATATTTAAAAAATAAATATTCATTATGGAGTTTGTTCTCCATTATTTAACTACATTGTAATTAATTGCTGATAAATGCCTATGATTATTGGTTGTCGTAAAGTAATAAAATATAAAAGTTGTATTACTATTTATGTTTTATTTTTGTTTGAAATTTATTATGTATGTTTATTAGAAATGTGTTTCTAAACACGTATAATAAATTAATAATTATGTGTATTTATGTATTAATAACTTTACAAAAATTTAAATTTTTCTTTTGTTTTTGGCCGAAAACAAGAAGATTACCGAAATTCGGTTTCGGTCTTAAAAACTTTTTTTCGGACGATCCTCAATTATTTTATTAAAATAATTTTAGGTTCATGTTAAGTAAAATTTTCAAGCTGATATATGAAAGGAAATAAAAGCAGCTTCAATATTTACAAATACATAAAAAATGACATTGATGTTACCTACTCTCATGGGGTGTTAACAAAAAGCTTAATTTTCAAGTTAATTAAAAACATAAATCAAAATTTACTTTCTTTACTTTCTTAGATGTAAAGTTGTATATGTAATTGTATAATCACGTAATTATTATCTTCCTATAGATTAATTTAAAAATAGTATGCAACGACGCTTCAAAAGAATGGGAAATTTATATACGAGGTCTGTCTGGTAAGTATCCCACCTTTATTTTTTCCGCGCGCATCAGTGATTTTAAGGCGGCGCCACTTTGCACATTGGAAGGAGACAGCTTAATGCGCCATTGAAAGGATTCCGCTTTGAGAGTAAGATGAGATATGCAGAATGCGACGGCGGAATTGAACACCATTCCAAAAAAAAACCTTCCAGAAGTATTTTCGGCAGTGGGAAAAAACGATGTGGAAGCGCAAGGAGTCTACCTTAAAGGGGATTAAGGTACCAATCCCGTCAGGCAAATTATATTTTTTTTCGGACAAAGGTCGGATACTTTTCAGACACACCGCGTATATATATAAGCAATTATGAAATTTTTGAAAAGGGCAGCTATAAAAAGCACACTTTTATAACTTTTTTTTTTTAACATAAAGCAAAATATCAGCATAAATAATAAAAGTAATTACTTCCGTCTCTGATAGTAATTTCCAATTCGACAACTTGGCCTAAACGCACGGTGTCAACAAATACATCATTCTCAAAATCGTAAATCCGAAGTAAAACCTGAGGACCAGGCGCCGGAGATGTCATTGCAGGCCCTTTTATTTGCGATCCCCTGTAAAAAGAAGTAATATAATGTAACATTTTATGTATTCCCCTAATATATATTTATGATTTTATATATATAATTTAAATAAATGAGATGTGAATAAACCACAAATCCCTTGCTATGTTGGTGTACAAACATTTAATATAGATTAAAAACATTAAAATCTTCTACAGTTTCGGCACACACCCGTGGCCATCCTCGGGAATTCATTTACATTCCTTACTACCAACATAGCAAAGGACTTGTGGTTTATTCACATCTCATTTATTTAAATTTTTATTATCTGTGGCGTAATAGTCCAAAATTGCTCACACACACACACATATATAATACGCAATGGTTAATTTGAAAAAAAGAAAGAAAAAAAAAAGAGGGAAGGGGGCATTTGATTTATAAATACGTTGATTTAATACAGTTTATAATGTTGATTCAATACTTTTATATGTATATTTGTGTGGTTATATTTATATATTTATTAATTCAGATTAAATTTATTTACATTCATTAATCATTCATTTATAAAGCTAACATTTAACTTGTATTTAAATTATTAGCGCAATGAGGACAGTATCATATTCATTTCTAATACACAGTATATTATATTAAATGAGAATAAAGTGCATGTTTTAATTATAAGTTTTATTGTTTGTTCTACCCTCTCCTCTTAATCTGGTTTATTTAATTTTTAAGAAAGTTTGTGTATACATTAAATGCAACTAATTAATTACAAAATTCAATTATTATTATTACTATTATTAATACTAATTCCTTAGCATCTTAACTTTAATTATTTATTTATATTTAATTATATATCTATTTAAGTGTTGATGCACTGTAGTCAAAGGAATTTAAATAGTAATATGTTATATAGCTAGGCACATTGATTTATGTGAAACATTAATTAATGAATCAATATAACCAATTTACATATTAATTTTATTTAATATATTATTTACTTATTTTTTCTAATATAATGGTATAAATTTATTAACATATTTTTAATTATTATTTTATTATCATATAAGTTTGCAGTACTTCACTGACTCATTGGAAATACATGGTGGAATTCATTTGTAAATTATCTATCGAGGGCGCTGGTCACGTATATTGAGGAATATGCTTGACCATCTTGTACATTATTACTCCTTGGTCCATCAACATTTAAAAAAGTTTTTTGGCAACATGTGCATATAATCTCCTTTACTTGCAAGTTAGCAATGCTTTCAATATGGTAATGTGTATTTTATTTCTTAATCCTTTTTAATCTTGTTTTATTTTAAACTTATTTGTTTTTCGCAATTTTTTTCTCTATTTTTTGTGTGTTGGTAGTCCTAAATTCATATTCTTTAGCTTTTTTATGGCTAATATGAAGATGAAACCACACACTTTATTTGTGGAACTTTAGGCATTTGGGACCTGAAGATTCTATCTAGGTTGTACAAATATCCATTATTCTTTTTCTGCTCATTTTTTTTTTAATGTTTGTTGGTAATTGTAATGTTTTTTTAATGGTCATATTTATATGCATATATATATTTTTTTTTTCGAGATTTTTTTTTTTTGTTGTTGTTGCTTTTCTTTTTCTTTTAAATATGCGAAGTGGTTATAAAAATGCGTTTACGCTAAATTATTTGTACATATGTTAAAGTAGAAAAGTGTATATTTTTTTTAGTTGATGTATTAAAAAAAGGATTGCTTGATAGCTGAAGGGTGGGAATACTTCGAAGAAAGAAAATTAAGCGGTGGATACTGTAACTCAACTCATCGTAGACTTAAACTAGGGCAATGAGTAAAAAAAAAAATCAGTGTGTTTAGTCTAAATGTTAGTGAAGTACTCAGCCGTTTTAAAAAATATGCATTTTTAGTGAAATGGCATCAATTTACAGTAAAATGCAAAATTTCAACCAAAAATTTTGTTACTTATACAGTTACACAGAGAAGCAGGGTATCAATATTTCGAAAAAAAATCTTAGAATTCACTAGAAGTATATATGACAATAAATTTTGAAGAAGATCAAATTGATTTATTGAAAATAGGTGGAGCTAGAATATCCACTGAACGCGTAAATATGAAAAATACGCGTAAAATACGAGTGCTTAACGTTTTCATTACTGTTTAAGATTTATTTGGTGTAGCGCGCTCTACTTCTACAGCTCCAAAATTGACCTCTCACTCTTAATAGTCTAAATTATATACGGTTTTGATGTAATTTTTTGTTATTTTGAAAACGAGTTCTTTTTTTTCTTTCTTTTTTAGATCTACAGAAGTAAATTTAACAGTTCATACCACCATTAATAACGTTTCTAATGAATGATATTAAATAAAGTTTTCTATTTATATCGGTGAATTTACCAGTTTGAAGTGAAAATATATCGCTAGACTTGAACGTTCTAGCACTGGATTTTTAATATCTTCTCTCGCCGTCTTACTAATTGTATAATCAGAGAGAGGAATTTTTAGAATTTTCTTCTTTCGCATCATCTCGCAGTGAAATTTTATTAAATACAAGAAGTTGTTAAAATATAATTTTCAGGGAAAGTGTGCAAGATTTCTCTTTGTGCTACTAGTTGGGCAGAGCCAAAAGTCTGCATGTTATGCCTTATCATGAATTTTAATAAATTTTGTTAAGGTATTTGCTAGTTTTTCTTTTGAATACATATATATTTTTAAATATTGTTTTGTTTTTAAAAATTGAAATCAGGGAAGCATCTGAAATTTTATCACAAACAATACAATTTGGTGTTCGGATTTCCTTTTGTTCAGTCCAAGAAAAATCCGTTTCCAAGTTATTTATATCATCTTTTCGTATGATATTTTATTTAACAAAAAGTCGTTCCATTCTTGTGTCGTCATAACTTCAGTTTAATTTTTGATTTAAAGCAGCTTCTAATAAGCTTTTCTAAAGCAAGATTTTTAAAGCTTGTGAGTCACTGCAGATAGACTAATTTCTATACGCACATAAGTACAGCCGTGGGGGAAAAAAAAGTAAACACCCCTACTAACTCCTCACCAAATTATCATAGAAGAAAGTTACTGGTACCGAACGATTGGAAATAAAGTCTTCTTTTAAATGATGTATATAAAATTTGCTTAGAGGGCCATCTACATATTAAAACGAATCCAAACTTCATTTTTTTCAATGGCAGTACCCAATTTTAACCAGATATTTCAAATCTTCGGTTAAAACTATGCCTAGACACCAAATTTCAAATCATTTGAATGATACGTTTTTGAATTATAAACATTCAAAATTTAGTGCTTCTAATGTTAAATTACATTTTCATATTTTTATTTATATCTCCTGATATTATGCTCCTAATGTGCTAATTTTTTGTGTAGCAATAATACTAATATACCCAAACATAAATGCGTTGAATTTGCAATTTTTATAATTTTATTATATGATTTATGAATTATGAAATTAATATTCGAAAAAATTATGAATTGCAACCTACAGTTTTTTTGATAGATTAGTTTTATTAAGTCCTGCTTTATGGAAATCCAAAATTTCACAATTTTCTTCCAAGTAGTTTTCAAATTATGATCAAAAAACGGCAAAAGGATGTTCTAAGGGGCCGTCTGTGATAGAAGTGACTAGATATTTTGAAATTTCTTCTGCTGTCGTGTAATCTAGCAGGCTTCATTGACTGCTTGAGTGGTGCTAGGTGCCTTGATCAAGAAGGGGGCTCTCTGTTAACTCTCTGGGTTAACAATCGAGTACGGAACTTCAATTTGGATACAGCACTTAAAATAAGCTCCTTTTAAAATAATTAATTTATCGGAAACTTATGGTACGAATTGCATAAAAATTTGTTTTTAGTCTAATTGAAGGGTGTAGAGTTCATTTATGCTGTCAGAATTGTGTACTGTTATTGAAAAAACAAAGTTATGGTTCGTTTTAATAAGTAGATGCCCCCTAAGCAAATTTCATATGTATCATTTAAAAGTATGACTTTATTTCCAATCGATCGGTATCAGTAACTTTCTTCTGCGATAATTTATTGGGGAGTTAGTAGGGGTTGTTTACTTTTTTTTTTCCCACGTCTGTACAATCCCATAAAATAAAGGTGTTCGATACAACAAACTTCTTATGTAAATAAGATGCGAATTATTCTTGTTAAGTAAAATGATAAACACTAACATTTTTATTATTAATTTATTATTAAAATCATAGATATTCAAATTTATTGTCGTGCATTTCTTACCCGATTTCTACTCTATTTCCAGTGTCTATCCGAAGATCTCCGTGAAATAATTTGCAGCCAACTTCGTATTCTCCATCTCCAGCACTCACGATCATCGGATGTTGTTGGACAGTCACGTGACTCATAAAGAGCCCAGTTTCTTTCTGCAGATGAAATAAGAACGAAAAATCATGCTTCACGCATACTATATTATGAGATACTTTCCAACACTATTATAATATTATGAGATTTTTTTTTATTTTTCTACGTACAATGAAAGAAGATATCTAGATAAACAGTAAATAAAATACGTAACACAAATAAAAACCCATTTTCGGCTCTTACTGTACAAAGGACAATGTATGCAATCTTTTGTGCAGTCCTGCATATGCTCTATCAATTTTTATAGATCAGCTAAAAAACTCAGTAAAAAAAAAAAAAAAAAAAAAAAAAAAAAAAAAAAAAAAACCTTTTGGCAATTGCTATTCATAGACGGCAATGTACCCATATCCCCTAATATTCTGCAGTACTAAAACCGTAGCGTCCCCCCCCCCCATACACACACACCCTCGCTGTCACTCCAATCCGTATATTTATATTTCATACAGTATTTGAAAAATTTAAAGCATATTTTTTCTCTTTAGTAAATTAAAATTTTTAAATATATCTACCTGCATATACTTAACTGTCAACTTTTTAGTTTTTCACTCCTTCCGAATAGAAATCTTTGCCTAATTTTAATGTTTATTAATCGCAGAATTCTGAAATTAAATGTGATAAGGATTATGATTCGGAAATAATGTTAATACCAAAAAAGAAAGATTCGATGCTTTTATAGAAAAAGGTGGAACACTGCTCGATTGCTTTCTATCAGAATAATAAACAGCAACATGGTAATCATATCTACTTACAAATGAAAGTTACTTCGTAAATGTGCAGAGCAGAGCCTTGTCATGAGCGTGGCATGAGCAGCGTTCATGATGAAAAATAAATAGAAAAATCCCCAACGTTATTTTCATACTCGTACACAATAGAAGACTAAAAGCCTCAAACGAACAAAACCTCAGGCTGATGCTTGTTGAGAAAAACAAAAGAAAATATTCTTTTCAGATAAGATATCTAAATAAAAAATAAAATAAACGATCCAATTAAAAAATATCCTACTGTCACAAAAGAAAATCGAACTGAAAGCAAATGCATTGTTCGCTCTCTTGAGTGGCGCCATATCAACACGTCGGCCTCATCAATGCCAGGCATACCTAAATCTTCAAATATCACTATAATAGAAAAACACGATTTCTGTTTCCCCTTCATTCTGATCAAAACAGAATAAAGTGATTTGAAATGGAATACGTAATTTTTAAGGGGGGGGGGGGTCTTTTTTTTCTATACATGAATAAATAAAATTTTAAATGTAAGACAGATTGAGCTTGAGTCCGTCTAAGCCCAAAGACTGATATAAAAAGTAAGCCCGTTTCATCTCCATGTCCTTGCGTCACATATGTAAGTGTTTTGATAGAAAAGACAGTAAAAACTTAAAGAAAGGAAAGGGTAATTTAGGTTTCAGCTTTTCGGGAGCGCTATTGCACTGGGCTCAAGAGCCCTGTATTTATGAGCTCCGGTGAATTACGACCAATATTTAAATATTTACTAAAAACAGAGAAGTACTGGAGTTGAGCTCCGGCGCAAATTAAGCCCTGACCCTGTGCAGGAAGTTATATTTAACTTACACCATCTACTTATATAAAATTCAAGTGTAGAAAAGGGTAGGTAACCATTCCGGGGCGAACCGTGCCATCTATATATTTAAAAGACAAGGCTTTTTTTTTTTTCATCCTCCCTGAGGATTCTAATAAGCCAATTTTGCCTTTTTTATTCTTTCTTTTTTTATGAAAATTGTTCATTTGTAGATGTGTCCGCACTAGCTATTTTTCAAAATACAGTGAAACTTCCCTGTACGACCACATTCATTAACCGACCACCTCCTTTAACGACCATTTTTGCATGGAACGAAATTTATTCCCATAGGCTCAACACTAATTTTACCTCCTTCAGAGACCATCCCAGTTGAGCTCCCTCCATGAGATACCAATTTCTTTGAAGAAAATTAAACAAATTCCGTTTTTTCCTGGTTGCTTGAAGAAGGTTTTATTAGGAAAAGTAATTCCGGAGAGCGCATTATTCATTAAACTTCTAAACTAAGTTTAGAATTTTTTTAAATTCCGGTAACTTTTAAGTGTTTAAACAACGTTGTGCCTTTTTAGGCAATGAATTTAACTCTGATAACAAATTAAAAATGTCGGCCGATAAACTCCCCTGCCCTATTCTGTCAGGAAACTCGCAAAGAAATAGATAAATTCATGAATCGTCATTATTTGTTCCCGCCCCCCAAAAAACTGCATTTATTTACTGAACTTCGAAATAAAAGTTATAAAAGATAAAACTGTAAAATCAAAGCAAACGTAAATGTATACCTTTTTTAAACTCTGCAGTAATTAACTTATGTAAGTAACTTTTGTTTTGAAACTTAAATTTTCATATTTTTTTCTAATGTGAAAAATAAATTTTAGTAACAATATTGTTACCTTTTTCAACAATAAAAATCTAGATTTAAACATGATCTCTATTAAGAGACCACCTCTCGGAGCGACCAATTTTTATTGGAACGGACCGTGGTCGTTTTAGGGAGATTTTACTGTATTCCCATTTTTATAGTTTAATTTTAATTTTAAAAGTTTTTTTATGAAATTTCTTCGAAATGGTGGTAATCGAATTACTGCCATTGTTCTACAAAAAATAAGTACAAATATTGTTCTATAAATAATGAAAAATATTCAGACACGTGGCTTTTTGGACCTATTTTTTCATTTGCAAGTTATTTTCAGTAAAAAAAAAATATGCACACGTACTTTATTTTTATAAGCGAATGGGAATAAAATTCATATTTATTGCAACATCACGAGAATGTTGTCTATTGGGTTTATTTTATTTTTATGCATTATGACTTTATTAGTTGTTTTTTTTCATTGCAATTAAATAGAAAATAATATATTTTTATTTCAATATACTGTGGTTAAGCATAAAAGTACGCATATAAAGTATGTTTGAAAAGTTTGCGCTGGGAACGTTATGCTTAGCTTCAAATTCATTTTTACATTAATAAAATTAAGGAGAAAAATTGATATGATTCCGTCAATATGACGTAATTTTCAGTGATTTTTCTTTTCTCAATTCTAAAGATTAGAAGCGGAGGATCGGATTATTTATGGATCGTTGAATTATTTCAGAAATTGAATATTGAGTAAAAAATAAATAAAAAATCTCATTATTTGCATTTGTAGAAATATTTGTCGTTTTTAAAATGTACTTTTCTACAATACAAATCTATCCATAATAAAATCTTCATGCTGTTTGTTTGCATGAAGTCCTATGAAAGTAAAACACAGATCAACATTCCGTCATTTTTGACGGTGTTATATAGTAGTATAATATATCAAGATTAAATTCACTTGAAAATCCAGCAACACAGGTGTTAAAATTCACTTTCAAACAACTTCTTTCATATAAGCTAATTAACTAGAATCCTCTTGGGTATCCCTGTATATGTTCTATAGAATTTAGATACGCCATATAACAGCCTAAGATTTAGTTAAATTCGAAAACGTGTAACACAAAAGGGATCTCATAACTCTTAAAATTGTAAAAAAGGAAAACAAAAAGTCCATTTCATTCAAAAAGTCGACATTCAATATCATAAAATGTATACGATTTTAAAACGCGCTTTTTTATTGGGATGGAAGATATAAGTATGTTCTTTCATTTCATGTATTTAAAAAATTACAAGATGTAGAATTAGTATTTATTGGGGGATCCAAACTGTCAGACATTTGCCAAACAGAAAATTGGTGTAACAGCTTACGGCGGACGATTACAAAATAAATTTTGGAACTAGAAAGAAATTTTTTATGCCTAATTATACTTCAGATTGTAATAATTACTCTGAACCTAAATACATTTGTATTTAAATCTTTTTATATTTTTAATGTAAAGTTGTAGTTAGCTAATACAAAATTTTGAAATTTTCAACAGTATAATCACCTAAAAAAATATTTTCTCGAAGAGTAAAAATAAATTTTTAGGTTAAGTTTATACAGACTAACATATGTTTTGAAAATTTCACAAAAAAAATATTGAGAAGTCTTTGAGATATCATGCGCGTTATGCCTAAAAACGTCATTTGGAGAAAAATGACTTCAAAGTTTCGGAAACGCCGCTTCAGCTATTGAGTGGGTATAATTCTAAAAACCATAATTTCTATTCTAATGGGAAATCAAGGAATTATATCAAAATGTTCAGAAAAGATAGGAGTTTTAATATCTAAAAAAAATTAAATTTCGAAATTTTTGAATCTTTAAAAGTCCTGAGACCCGACGTGTATGAGCAATAATTGCAAGAAGAGCTTCATAAAAATTACATATATGCATTGTTTTGTGCGGCACTGTAAAAGAACATCTAATATTACATGTCCTATTTAGAATTGCTGAGAACAATGCAATCGAATTCTTTTGTGTATCCTTGTAAATGAACAATAAATGCTACGCACATCATTTTGTGTAGAAAATATTTTGTATAGGAAAGATGTGGTATCATATAGATTTCGTAATGTTTGAAGTAGTGTAAGATAATTAAAAAGTACTTTTTAACAATTTTCTACCATAGACCATAATGTATTGAAATTCTTTTTAGTGTCTCTATAAACGAATAATTCAAGCTTGCGCATTTAATTTTCAATAGGGAGTATTCCATGGTAAAAGTTTTTTTTAATAAAAGTTGAATTAATAATCCCAATTCGAACTAAATAACATCTAAAATTTGCGTAAGATTAAGTTCGTCAGATTTTTTATACATATACTTATTAATTTATAGTTATATATTAATAAATGCTAATTTTAACTGACAGTGTAAAGACGTTTGTTAATTAATTCTTGGTTAATTTATTTCAAATAATAAAATCCTGAACTATGTTTTAACATAAAAGACTGGTAGTGTATTACAAAGAAAATCTTCCTCTATGTCATTTATTTTAGGTTGTATAAGGTTGAATCAAATGCAATGATTCAAAGGATTAAAATTTTGATTGCCTGCTTTTCCCTCAAAGATTTGTGGTATGACGTAGCTGACGAAAATAAAAAGCTGTTTCACTTAAAACGCCTACACGTTTTGTTGAAGACATTCACATCACACTACTTTCAAGGGTTCAAGTAATGGAGATGCCTCATCGCGTTAATGGCATTGCTTGATCGTAAGATCATTCTCTTCCCTTCATCATTATATAATGCATGACGTGATTAAAGAAACAACCTAAGCAACAAATCAAAACTATTGTAAAAAAAAAAAAAAAGAGCAGCATTATCATACTTACAGGATGCTTTTTAAAGTTACTTTTTAAACAGGTTAATAGTTTTTACAGGATACTTTTTAAAGTTAGTTTAAACAGGTTAATAATTTCTTTTTAAGCTACTTAGATACCTTTTTATAGGGAATTTTTTTTTATTAACCCCGTCCAGAGGCGGATTACTCATTAGGCTCAGTGGGCTGAAGCCTAGGGATCTAGAAGGAAAAGGCTCTGATGCTAAGATTTTCTTTCAATCTTTTTTCTTCATACCGGGCTAATATTTTATGTCAAAAAGAAATGATGTGTAGTATTCATTGTTTCACTCATTTATAGAATCTTGGAGGTAATTAACATATAAACATGTGATTCCAAATGCTACTCCCCTTTTAATATTTTCGATATTCATAAGAAAATATTGGATTCTTGCAGTTTTTCGACTTCCACACTGTAAAAAAGAAATCTGTAGTTCTACAGATGTAAAGCTACATGCTTACTAAACTTTCATCTGTAACTGTACAAAAAAAACTGCAAATCTACAAAACTAGTGTTTGTAAAGCTACAGAAATCTGTAACTTTACAAATGCATCTGCTAAAATTACAGTAATCTTACTAAAACTTTATCTGTAACCCTGGTTACAGTACGTGAAAGTTCTAGGCATCCCAGTTTCCAAAAAAATTCTTAGTAACCTTACAGATTATTATTATTATTATTTTTTTTTTTTTTTTGCGCAAAAGTGTGTCTGTTACATGAATTTTTGTTGTTGCCGTTACATAAAAAGTTCTAGGAAACCCAGTTTCCTAGAAAAACTTTAGTAACTTTACAGATTTTTTTTACAGTGCAGTTTGTGATGGATTTGCACAGAGGTGGGTTTACACAGCTTCCTGAGCGAGATTTTATTAGCACCTATACATATGATACCTTTTAAAGTAGCAATTAAGTTTTAATCAAGCATTTTGTCCATTTTTCGCTCCATAATATTTAGCGCTCTGGGTGATCATCCAACCTTGTCCGCATATTCTAGTAAAATTCATTATTAAACTAAGAAAGTTCATTTGAAGTTAGAGACTTCATGTAATTGCTTATGTGAAAATACATTAACTTTTAAATTTACTTACTGTAAATACATTCTGAAAAAATATGCAAAATATTAAAAAAGGTTTTCAGAATTGCATCATAATAAGACGATTCAAAATAGAGGTTATGGTAATTATCGTTTAAACAGCTGCTGATAGAAACATTCTTCCAATTGCAAAAAAGCGTACAAATCAAGTACAGCTTTTGTTTTATAAGAGGCTGTATATATATCAAAATATTACGAAATTTATTTTTCATATGGCCCCTGAGACCTAATGACTTATATTTAGACAGATATTGTTCAACAAGACAGAAACTTAAAAAATCCCATTTTTTACGACAAAAAGTTACCGAATTGGAACATTTTCAACTTTTTGAAATTTCAGTGTTTACTTGCACTAAAAGTACTGTATGTGTTTTTACTGTATGCCAGAAAATACTGAAATATGTCGCTTTGAAAGAGGAGGAGGGGGTCACCAGAAAAGTCTAGCCTAGGGGCCCGGTAGGTAGTTTGTCCGCTTCTGACCCCTTCTGGATCCTGGGTGCATATATATGCACCTTCAAATGGTGCATACAAAATTTGTCTCTGGTATCAGTAATAAAGGACTTATATTCTTAGATTTTAAAGTTTTTTTTTTATTCTTTCAACTATTATTTTATTTAATTATCACTTAAACGTAATATTTCGTTTAGATTTAATTTAAAGGCTTTTGACTTTTTGCAAATTTAAATTTAGTTTTATTTAGTACCTAAAACTGACACTTAAAAATAAGCATTAAATCATAAATTTTAAAAGTTGCAAATGCATGCTATCTGTAATAAACTATGTGTTTTTTGTAATTTTATACAATTTTCATTCTTCTACTTTGAATCTTGTTCCTTGTCGGTTCTCTGCGTATTTTTTCATTTGACTATCTATTTTTTCTTTATCCAACCAGTGTACTGTGAGATGATCTCAGGTGTGCTGTGAAGAATTAGTCAAGTTCTATCAATATTTTACAAATTAATAGAAGTACCTTTAAAAAAAGAAATAAACGGTCAAAAGCGAGTATTACTTGCGCTCAGAAGATTCCGTACTAAATATATGAATTATTAACTGTATTTCGTTACTAAAAGAAAAATAAGACTTTGTAGAAAACTACAGAAAATAGGGTATGGTACAGCTGTATATATACTAGAAAAGTATGAATGGGTATACCGTAAAAGTTAAAAGAGATATGAAGCCTAAATAATATAAAATATTGCTATTCTGTATAACACTTATTTAAATCTTATCTTAATTTGTTTATGACGAACTTAATTCGGCACTAACAATAAAAGTCGTGCATATTTAAACTTCATTTGGCATTTCATGAAACTAAATTCAGCGTCGTAATAATCTTTTATCTTTACAGTGTAGCTAAAACAAAACCCTTGTTCAAAGTTCAAACTTGGCATTTTGCTAAGCGAGCTT
Source organism: Maratus speciosus (assembly GCA_963932465.1). Classification (NCBI taxonomy): domain Eukaryota; kingdom Metazoa; phylum Arthropoda; class Arachnida; order Araneae; family Salticidae; genus Maratus; species Maratus speciosus. Next base: position 302,931,407 of record OZ010788.1, read on the forward strand.
CGAAAGGAGGTCGCAAAGTAGAAACGCCACCTTGGTCCGTGCCACTTTTTCCAGATAGGTTGTTAATTAACTTTTAAAGACACGGGAGGCGTATTGAGAGATCTACTCAATGCAAACTACTCGCGTACATAGTATTTATGTGATTAATACTAATTAAATGAGTCTGTTTTAACAATTTGACGTTTATTGCTTGTATACTACTACTGGGCATTGCATTACACAAATATATCATTAAAAGGTGTTATCTAGGCTTTAAAAGCCGATAGTACACAGAGTACGCCGCCTTTGTCATTATGTATATCCAAACCGTCCGTGTCTTTGAGGGTTAATATCTCGGCTAATAACCGACAATTTTTTTCAAAAATCATTACCAACAGTGCTTTTGTACTTCTGCTACTATAGATACCTCCAGCGTTCCTCAGCACCTTTGCTAAATGCCAGCAAATCGAAATTTATATGTAACGGAAAAATGTGCCTTTCTCAAAAACTATATAACCTAGGGCAGGGTTGGCGAACCTATGGCACGCGTGCTAGAGTTGGCACGTAAGCTAATTTTTCTGGCACGCGAAAAATTTTAATTTGGTAATCGTTATACAGATAAAATCCATTTTTTATTTCTGTTATAACCAATAAAAATGTTTTACATACGGACTTTTCTATACGAATTTAAAAAGTTGTAATTTTTAAATGAATTTCGTTTGACAGTGATTTCAATAAAATGGCATATGAATTCAATTTAACTGTGTATATTTGTAAAACTAACAAAATATAAACCAGATATAAAGCATTTTCCATCGAACGTACAACAGCAAAAATCTTACCCATACATTATTAGCACATCGTTTAATGCAACTTGGAAAATTAAAATCGAGATGTTGCTTTAAAAATAAGTTAAAAATTAATGAAATAAAAACTGGTATTTTTCCCTATTATTACAGTACATACCGCATAAATGAATCCTATTTACGAATTAAAAATAAATTTACTTAATGGCTGATACAGAAAAATCTCATTTTGATTTTTAATATTTTTTAATTATTAATACAGGAAAGCAACTGATTTTATTACCAATAATTCGTATAAACATCGTACTCTTCAAAATTATTTTTGCATAACTTTGGCACGTTGCATTGTTGATAGATATTGTTTGTGAATTTTTGGCACGGGCACGTGAAAAGGTTCGCCGAGCCTGACCTAGGGTAATCGCTATAATTTTCCTGCAAGGTTTAAATTAACGTCTACAGCCTCTACTTTTTCATAATTTTAGATTCGGAAATAATATAATTAAACATATTTATATATAATTAATCATAAATAATTAGATTCGGAAATCGATGGGGGGGGGGGGGACATATTTTTGCACTACATTTTCGATGATATCTCTGAAAATATAATACCTAAAATTAAATTAAATGTATTTTTTAGTTCACCGTTACGAAAGCTTTCACACGATACCCCACACGATATAGAAAGAAAAGATTTTTTTTTTCCAATTAACTTAATTAGCCCCTCTAGATTTTTCCTAAAAATATTTGTAAATGTTTAATAATCTTTAAATATGTGGGTCAGTAGTCTTTATTACTTCCCCCAATTTGAACTTTCCAAGTTCCATAGTTTACTAGTAAAATGGCTGTGACAGACAGACACAGGAGTGATCTTATAATGATTCTTTTTCTACTTTTTAAGTACGGAACCCTAAAAACAATGCAATGTTCTAAATCATGCAATTTACTTTGTTATGCGGTTTAGTGTAATACACGAAGTAAGCACGCTCTTTAGGATTTCCAAGGAGTCTAACACCACTATTTTAGTTTAGAAATCTTCGCCTAATGTTAGGTAGCTTCCATTACAAAAAGTAAGAAGCTATACCTACTAAAGTTGTCTGGAGGAAAGCAAATCCGGAAAATTTCGGTATATTTTCCCCGGTCATGACCCCCTGACCCCGAAACCACCACCCTCAATTCAAACGCTGATTTATATATAGGAATTTCAATGAACATGGTTTCTCGCAAATTTTCTTTCATTGTTGTAACCATTGTTCCAACTCTCACGCGCTTAGTGTGAAAGTTGGAATCTTAGCGTGATATTCCTATCCGTTATTGTAAAATTCTCGCCCAGCTTGTCAACACTCGGCGAAATATCGCCAAATTTCGCGATCAAAAATATATCGTCATAAATGAAGCCAATTTGGCTATAGTTGACTAATTTAATGAAATTCTGATTCAAATTCAGAATTGATGAAAACTGGGAATAATTTTTTTATAATCGGGTTCCTGGCATTTTAACTTTGTGTTTTCGAGTAAAATTAGCTAAGAAATAGGGAAGCTTCCTTTTCCCTCCTGTAAAGGTCCGAATTTCATTTTCCCCCATCAGATTAACAAATTTTTCTGTGATAATTTTTTCTGCGATTAAGCGAAGAGTTTCTAATATTTTTCTGTTATTAAATACGGCAAAAAATTCTATATTAAAATTGTGTAAAACTGTACGCACCCTGTAATAAAATTGCATTTATTGCAGGTTTACTTCAATGTTTGAACACTATTTTTAAAAATGTGCGGTAAAATTATAGAAATGCTTTCACGCGTACAGATGACGTTAATGCTGTAGGAGAAAAAATTTGGAAAGGAAAAAAGTTAAAATAGAAACGTGAAGGTGAAGTGCTTAAACTAGTGAAGAAAAATGTAATTTGGATAAAACTCTTATAGAACGAATTTTATAAATCTTAGATTTATTGTATGCAACCGTTGAAAAAGGTATTCAGCCATCTAGCAAATTTTTTCTAGATTAGAACAGAAATGCCCTTGAATGCGTGTGTTGTGTATGTACACCACAGAATTAAATATTACATAACAGAAAGAGTTATCTGAAATAACAAATTACATTAAAAAATATTTCAACGACAGATATTACAATTTATTAGTTTTCTCGCAATTGTATACAATTAAAAATTACAGAAGAAAACTTCAATTCTCAACATTACATGTTTCATAAGCTCTTGTGCAATCAAAATATCAAAAACAAAAAAATGTTGCTAGTTCGATCCTTTGAAAAATATTTAGAAATGTGCCTATCCAAAGAATTCGATCTTGCAATAAAAATATTCCATTTAAAAAAGTCAAACTCAGCTACATGATTAAATGTTAATGTGTAATATAAAAATAAGTAAAAAAATAAGTTTTGAAGAATTTTATTTATTATATTTTTGTTAAATTATAATTAATTTGCTTTACATTTGTGTGTGTGTGTGTGTGTGTGTTTTATTCGTGTTGATAAATAGATCTAAAAGAAACTAGTGTTTTCTGCCTGCTACGAATTAGTATGCTCGCCAACCTCGTTCAGACGTCTCTAAAAATACGCTAATTTGCTCTGTTTTAAAAAAGAAGAAGAATCGAAATAAAAAAAATTAAGTTTTTGAAATATTTAAGTTTTCTGCATGTTACATTTAAAATATGACGACATCTGAGTCCCGGGGATTGCAGTTTTAAAATGCACAAAAAATGGGAAATATGAAAACGATCTCCAGAAAAAATAATACACTCTTGTCCAAAAATTAAAGGCAAGTGACCGGACTCTTTCGATTTTACACGTTTTGTCGAATACCTACTGAAATTCTTGACGAATTGCTCTTGAACTTCTAGGATGTAAAGAACATTTTTGATTTCAGATTTCTCAGTGAAGATTTAGTCGGGAGGACAATTAGAGGGCTAATAATAAATTTAATAATAAAATAATATTTGCGATCACCTATGTAACAGAAAAAGCTGAAAATGGTCTGTCACTGCGTTAAATGACTATTTGTGTCCTGTTCAACGTTATTGTAAAATCGAAAGCGTCCGGTTACTTACCCTTAATTTTTGGACGTGAGTATGTGTATTTAAAATGGTAAATATTCATATTTTTTTAATTAAAGATACCCTCAGTACCACGGAAGTATCTTCTAAGGCAGGGCTGTTTTTTTTTTTTTAGGAGTGCAGGGGTTGAGAGGCATATAACTCCATCGGAGCCCCGGTCGTTTGGGACTTTAAAATGCACGCAAAACGGAAAATGTGAAAAACACCTCTAGAACATATATTTTTTAAATAATTAAAATTAATATTTATCTTAATGAAAGATGCTCCCAGTACCACGTAAGTACCTTCTTTTTTTCAGCGATGGTGGTGGTGGTGAGGGGGGGGGGGGGGACTCCATCGGGGCTCCGGCGATTTTAAAATTTTAAAATCACAGAAAATATGAAAACGACCTTTAGATTTTTTTTAAATAGTAAGTATTCCTTTTTTTATAAAATGAACGACAAACCTCAGTATACTTCAACTCGTGAAATGCGATTTTTGAAAAATCAGGCATTTAAGGGTTAAGCTTTGAAACTACAGTAGGAAATCGTTTTCTTTTCTTTCATTTTTTATTCTTTATGCGTTTTCATTAAATTTACCATTAATATAAATCTCTATTAAAAGTACTCTTTATATTACTCATAATTCATCACGTTTACCTTATTTATGAACAAAATTATATTACAAATATGCAGCTGTATCTTGAATAGGAATCGAAATGCCCAATACACGTTGCCAAAGGCAGTGGCATGGAAATAGCAATAGTAATAGAATTAGTCGTTATATCCAAGTTCTTTGGCAGTGGTGCTTGTTAGGAAAAACTGACCATCGAAGCGAGTAATAGACGGGTTTTTTTCATGCTTAGTAAAAGAAAGTTGTGTTTTATTTTTATACCTCATTATTATTTTTCGTACACGAAAGTTCGTTTGTTTTTTTTTTGTTTTTTTTCTAAGATGCATTATACAAAAACCTATATTTATCTACATATTGTATGAGACGACGCGCGAAAAAATTGCAAACTTTAAGGTGGGCCCAATAACAATAAAGTTTGGGAACTACTGAGTTAAATGATCAATAAAAAATTTCTTTGAGTTAAAATATGCATTATATGATTAAAACATCATGTGAACATACTTCATGAGTATTACATCCACGAAGAGGTATTCTTAATGTGGTTGTGGTATTTCTCCTCCCGTAGGCTGTGCAATCAAGGTCTCCATATTTTCCCGATGCGTACACCATTCCTTCAAACGGTATATCCGTGTGTACGTTCACCACAATATTCTGTGGGTCGCTGTGACAGTCTACAGTAACTGCAGAAAGAAAGAAAAATATGTTAGTAATTTCAATTAAGACTAATCTTTTGTTGTCAGAGTATTTACTTTCAAATAAAATACTCCAAAACATATTTTTCTTACAGGAAAAAAAAAATAATAAAAAACCACCCCCAATGAGTGTTGTCAGGTCCAGTGTCACAAAAAGCGGGACAACGGTTTCTAAATCGAGACATAAAAATACAGTAAACACTATTGTAACGAAACCTACTTATAACACTGTACAAAAAAAAAAAAAAAAAAAAAAAAAAAAAAAAAAAAAAAAAAATGTGTAACGTTACTCCATGTAAACTGCTGCTACCAATTTTATGGAGTAATTTATTTATTATATATTTATAATATTTATATGTTTATATAATATTATAATATTTATATATTTATAATTTATAATGTAATTTAAACTGATATAACTGCTGTAATTTAAACTGGTATAACTGGTGTAATATTATGCAAGAATAATATGAAAATATCAGAATCCATATTATTATTGTGTAACTTTATAGCAGTTATATACCGGTTAAATTATTCCATAAAATTGAAGGCAGCAGTGCTGCCACCAATTTTATGTTGTAACGTTACACTAAGTTGTTTTTTTGTTTTGTTTTTTACAATGAACAGACTCCTGTTTTAAAAATAAACATTTCATTGTACTACGTTAAGAATACCGTAGAATTATACCTAATGAGACGAAAACCTGTTTAAAACGAAATTTTTTTCAGGCCCCTCGCGACAAATAACAATGAAGTGTTAGGTGAAGATGAAAGAGCAGCCGTCAAAAAATTAGAACTCTGATTTTCTGGTCAGAATGAGAAAAAAAATGGCCATATTTTCTTTTTACAAAAAAAAAAAAAAAAAAAAAAATGGCCATTCCCCCCCCCCCCCCCCCATTCTGATCAGAAAATCAGAGTTCTAATTTTTTACGGCTGCTCTTTCATCTTCACCTAACACTTCATTTATAATGACTGTTTCATAATGATGGAAGCCATCAGTCCATCAGAAGAAAATAACTCGGTTAAAGCGAAAACTCGGTTAAGCAGGACTCGGATAATTGGGACTCTCTATTGTTATAGATACACATCTAACGACATTATAGCTTTTCAGTATGAATCATGCAGTTGATTTCAAACGTGTTAGCTTAATAAAGAGAGACATATTATTATTATTTTTTTTTTTACATTGTTTTAATTCTTGGGATTTTTAGAATTTTGTAATATTACGCTAAATCTTTTTGTTAATAGTCAAACTAAATGTATCACTCGTGACATACGTAATAAGTTATATGCCACGGTACCATTGAATGTGTTCGTGCTTAAGTCCAAATAAAAGAATATGTATTTTTAGCGTGAAATGCAACAGTATCACAACAGATTTTCAATCAATAAACACTTTTATCGCCTCAAAAAATGCATTTCACGTATTAAAAAACTAGGCGATCCAACCCAAGTTACAGAATATAGGTGAAAACTTTCTTTTTTTTTTTTTTTTTTTTGAAAACTCTAATACATTTTTTTTACCTTTAATATATATATATTTTTTAGATCGCCCACTAACAACACCAAGGAGTATTTTTTTTATTTAAAAAATATCAATAATGTTTTCTAATAAAGTTTTGAAATTTATTAAAAGCTATACTTTTATATTAGCCGTATGCTAGGAGTTAATAGCCGAGGAAATCACCAAAGATTTCGCTACTTACAGCAGTCTTTTTATTTCTGATAATTTCAGTGACTTAAGTGCCCAGTTCGATTACATGTCAGTTAAATTTGTGTTTTATTTATAAGGTTTTTATATTTATTTATCCGTGTCACTTTATAATTTAAAATCATAAGAAAAAATTCATACCAAAAAATAGTAGAAAATTGTTATGCCTGTTTACGACATTTTCCAAACGTCTTCAAAAATTTTTCCTTTTCCTACTGTGATATTAATAGTACGCAAGATAACTACAGTTTGTCTCAAAAATTTAGGCACACAAAAATATGTCAATAAAATTGGGAAGAGTATATGGAATAATTTCATAATTAGTATTCAAAATGTAAATGAAATGAAACGTAATAGAGATATTATAATAGATTCATCAGCATTATTTATTTTAAATGTACGACTTTTTTATTTTCGTTAAAAACTACTGTCTCAAAATTTAGGCACATTATAACAAATGGTTAATTGGTTCCAACTAGCCAACCATTCAAACCAACCGTTTTCCCTGAGCAGCATAACAGCAAATATTCAATTTCCTTTGTTTATTTAAGATGCTGCAAACTAAAGAATTTTCAAAAGAGGAAATTTTTAATACATTTAACCTCAAATAGAAACATAAGTCCGTTATTGAAATTTCTAAAGTATTAAATCATTCAAAGCGACGAATATACAGGGTGCGTCAGGTATTTGAGAACACACGTTATAGGTGAAATATCACCTTGTATATCATAGTTACAAATCTTTGTCTGTTACATATAAACTGGTCAGAACCTAGACTAACTAAGGAAATGAAGAGGCATGCTATCATTGGCACATTGACTGAAAAACACTTCGATTTAGAGATTGTCACATTCTTGAAATTCGCCCGGTCACTTGTCTTTAATGTAAGGAGACAATAGAAGGCTGCCAGGTTTCATGTGGCAACCGTTTCATGCAAGAAACAACAATATCAGCAATATGAAATCATCAAAACACCAGAATTCGTTAGTCAAGTCGATGAAAATCATACGAAGTCAATAAGAGCACTCGCTAGGAAAATGTAACTTGATGAGGCCACTGATGTGTGATTCATGAGAACCTTCGTTAGAGGTCGTACGGGATAAGGAGAGTACAGTGTTTCCCGAGAGAACCAGGAAAAACTGTCTGATCAGAGACAAGCATCTCCTTAATAAGCTGAAACATCAAGAGGAGCCAGAAATGCTCTTGTTTCTTTCCAATGAGAAAAACTTTGCACAGGTCAAGAAAGTGAACCACAAAAAGAACGGGGATGGTGTAAAATCCCCGAAGAGGTTCTGACAGACACGTGCTGAAAATTTCCAGCCTGACTGATGATTCTGGGATGTCCTAAGAAGCGAAGACGATCTGATGCATCCACATTTCTTTCTTCAAAGGGCCAGAGTCAACGTCATTCCTTACACCGAGGTGTTAAAGCACTAAATTACTTCTGTAACACGTGGGAGGCCATACGTTTTTTAACAAGACTTTGTACTACCCCATACGGCCGATATAAACCAAATATGGATGGCTAAAGCATTCATGACGATGTCATCCTCAAATAGTTGGCCTCCCAGCTACCTAGATATTAACCGAATAGCCTATTACGTATGTGGCATAGTTTAGAGGGACCACATAGTCATCCACACAGCGATGTTGCGGCCCTCAAAGCAGTCGTTGTATATGGAGTGGCAAATGTTCCCAACACCTCATCTGATCATTACCTGCAGTCAGTCTTGACAGCCTGTTGAAGTGGTTACTGTGGTTGGCAGTGGTTTCAATGAGTGAGGTCATCCAGTGTGTATATAGTCACTTGTACAGAACGCTAAAAAAATGCTCTATCTAGTGTATATTCCTGTTTGAAAGCAGGCGTTGATTTGTTCTCGGATATCTGATGCACCCTGTACAGTGTAACATACGTGCTAGAAATAACAATTTCGACCAAAAACTAAACGTTGCGGATGGCCACGTATAACAATGTTGAGATGATCTAAAAAAATGGGAGATTGGTGTCAAGTGAAGTCAAAATATGTTCATAAGGCAAACTAAAAACAATCTTGGTGCCAATGTCTCAAAGGACGCAATACGTAGACGCACAAGAGACTGCAAGAACGTCGTTTTAAAAACTAAATCTTGCAAACCACAACTAAAATCACGCCATAAACATACCATAATGGATGGGACTTAAAAGTACATGTCGTATGGGGAGAAATGGTATTATTCAACGGCGAAAAGAAGTGGAATCTGCAGGACTGCCACAGGCGACTATTTTTATATTCTGTTTGCACCAGTTTTTTTCTAATATAAATTTTGAAGTATAATTCTCTTGAAAATGCTGTCAAAGTGTTTGTTAAGTATTTTTGTTTTGAGAAAATGGTACCAGTTGGAATTAAAAAATAGTCGCTTGTGGCATCTCTGAATCTGGATGGACTTTCTGGCTGAAATTGTCACTGGCATGACTATGACGTCAGAAAATAGCCACGTACTTTCTTCAGTAGACGACAAGACTGCATCCCTGATTCTTTGGAGCAGGGTTGCCAGTTTGGCCTCCATTTTTATTCAGAAATTCTGAATTCATACCAGAAAATACGAACAATTTTTTCCTGATTTAGTGAATGACAGACATTTCCTGATTACTTAAAGAAATTTAAGCTATTATTGTTGAGAACGTAATTTATTTATATAAAAAAAGAAAAAAAATGTGTGGCTCCGGGGTCCTTTTCTATCTTCCTCCCATTTACCCTCAGTTTGCTTGACATACCAACCCATTGCATTGGAGTTTGTCTCAAATTCAATTATCTGCTGAAGTTCTACGCACCATGTTACAATCGACTGATCAACATCGATAGATGGTTAACGAAAGCATGACAGCTTTCGTAGGCAAATCAAATTTACTGCATTTGTACATTGGTACTTAAAGTCAGGTATGAAATACGGAATTTTGGAATAAAAATAAAGGCCAAACTGGCAACTCTGAATAGAGGGACGACTTTAATGTCCAAACTTCCCAGGCATTTCTCCAAGGAAAACAAAATTCTAGAAAGTATCAAGACACATACTAGAGCAACAATTACTTCCATTTGGTGACATCTTATAGTCCGCGAGCCAGGTGCAAATTTCGTCAGTTATTTCCTCTCGGCCGATAATTTGTAAAATGCTTCAGAGAGTTGTATCATGAAGCCCCGTGAACGTCAGCTGCGGTTCCGTGGGTGGGTGTAGCAGCGGTAGCCCCCCCAAACATGTAAAAAAAAAATTAGTCATTTCCTCCCGGTTAAAAATTTGTCAAAATATAGCTAATCCAATATCTTGAAGAAAAAAAAAGTCAGCTGATTATAAAGTGGTGGGTAATGCGTCAGCTGGTCACACGAACATGAAAAAAATATCCAGGTTTCAAAGGAAAGTCCCTTTAACCTGAAAATACTTGCGAACGGAGAGACCTACAGCTGTGGAAGTGAGGTAACAGTATATTAAAGTGACTACGCCAGATTTAATGCAAACGACGGCAGAGCCCCCTAGTGGCGAAATTTGGAAGATAGCTATTGAAAATCGTAAACAAAAAGAAATAGAGCAAAATTTCCAATTAGAAAGTTTTAGAGCATCAATTAATTAGTACGGAACGACATTTGGTTCACACGGTTAAGATAAATCGTCGCCTGTATACCTAAAAATGTCCGAAATCGATGAGCGACGATTCTACTTTGCATATTCACATTCCTTAAATGTAGCAGTGCACAATTTCAGATTGTGACGTAGATGGAAATCCTCAATTTTAATTCCAAAACTGACAAATGGCAGCAAGAATATTTAAAAAAAATTTGGCCTTTGTAATGAAAGTTAAAATTAGCGGGGTTTTATTTTGTAAGAAATTCGTTTGAATATTCTGGTGTTAGTAAATTATTTCATCAGTTTACGAACAGAATTCTTCTGCCACTGAAAGGGTTAATCTAAAATTTTAAATTCATTAGAAAATAAATTTTGACAGACATTACAGCACAGTACAACGTCACAATCTGAAATTGTGCACTGCTACATTTACGGAATGTGAATATGCAAAGTAGAATCTCGCACATCGATTTCGGACATTTTTGGGTATGCAGGCGACGATTTATCTTATCCGTGTGAACCAAATTTCGTTTCGTACTAATTAATTGATGCTCTAAAACTTTCTAACTGAAAATTTATCTCTATCTCTTTTCGTTTAAGATTTTCAATAGGTATCTTCCAAATTTCGCCGCTAGGAGGCGCTGTTTTCGTTTGCATTAGGTCGGGCGTAGTCGCTTTACTATACCGTTACCTCCCTTGCATAACGCTCTCTCTTTTGCTCTCTCCATTCGCAAGTATTTTCAGGTTAAAGGGACTTTCCTTTGCAACATGTATATTTTTTTCATGTTCGTGTGACCAGCTGACGCATTACCCACCGCTTTATAATCAGCTGACTTTTTTTTCCTTCAAGATATTGGGTTAGCTATAATTTGACAAATTTTCAGCCGGGAAAAAAATGACTAAATTTTTTGCGTGTTTGGAAGGCTACCGCTGCTCAACCCACCCACGGAACCGCAGCTGACGTTCACATAGCTTCATGGTACATCTCTTTGAAGCATTTTACAAATTATCGGCCGAGAGGAACTTGGTCATCCAAATCTGTTGCTGGCTCGCGGACTATTAGGGGTTCTGAGTGGAAATTTCAACATGGTAATGCTTCAATCCACAACTTGCATTACTTACTAACAATAAACAGTAGCTTTTCTGCCCAAACTGTTAACGTTTTAGATTGGTCAGAGTTAAACCATTTGAAAGCATTTCGGATATCTGAACTGAAAAGCCGTTAATTATACAAGTATGGAAAGCTGTATGACTCTAAGAGTTAAAAGTGAACATTGAAAAAGCATGGTATTCTCTGCCACCAATAATATTTAAAAAACTAATTGATTCAGTGGAAACACGATTATTTGAATTTATCCGAAACCAGGGGAATACTATTAATAAATAGCATCATGTAAAAGTATCAAATGGTATATTTTTTGCCATCGAGAACTGTAGTTAGATTTTGAGATTTTTTATCAAAGTTATGATAATATACCAACCTATTAATTTTGATATGATTTGAATAATTTTACCGAATCTAATAAGTAAATAATATGTTTTTCTTTAATTTTGTATTGTTATTTAATAAACGACATTTTCTTATTGTGCCAAAACTTTTGAGGCAGCTTGTATATTATTTAGAGTTCAGTAAATGACATATTCAATAAATTTCAATAAATATTTAAGTTTTGGTATTTGGATAACCACTTTAAAATTTTTAAACATAAAAATAATTTTTAAGAAAAAAAAAAGAGATTCAGAATGATTAAAATTAATTGTCCGAGAAAAATCAGTAAATAAAGAATAAACGCTATAAGCTGTTACACGAAAATCGGATGTAACCGCGGTAAGTACTATTGTGGAAATTACATTATTAATTATTTCTAAACATAAGATTCAATAATATATATGTACTACTTCATCACTGGTTCATTCGTTCAGCTTAAAAGTCCATTATATGGTGCACCGACATTAAGCTATATGTTATTTTTAAGTGTTTTATTTTAATTTTTACAACCACAAAATGCATACAAAAAGTATTTTTCCGTGTTCGTTGACGTCTCCCTTTCACATGATGACCATTATAAAATAAACTAATCGATTTTTCAAGCAGATAATTAAGAATGGGCGTTCATTGACTTTTAGAATATTTTTGGAGAAGTTTAAAATGCAGTTAAATAGAGCAGGTATACAAAGGGAAAATTGACTAAATATGCAACCATATGACTAAACATGCAACCATATGGATTCATATCCTATACATACCTGCAGGTCCTCAAGCAGTTTTCATATACTGTACTAACAATTATGAATAGTGATAGATTTTCACACGGCACTCACTTTTTTTGGGGGGGGGGGATGTGTGTGTGTGTGGGGGGGGAGGCTGGCGTTTTAAGTTCATGGCTTGGCGTAACTATTTACAATAATTTGTTTTTTGAAGAGATATATTTTTTACGATGAAACTAATAATTTCATCGCCACTATTGACAAATATTGATACGCGTATTTTTATTTAACGGAATTAAAACATGAAATATATCCAATTTACAACTTGCTTATAAAAAGATAATTCTAACTCATGCTAACCTATTTCATTTCTTAATAAGCTCTTAGTTGCATTTTAAAAAGAGAAGAAAGCCGATAGAAAAAAAAGTAAATAAAACAATGGCAGGTCAAGATACGATCTGTCCTTAACATGTTATATAAAGGAAAATAATAATTTCTCTATGCAACAATGTTGGATTGCAATTCCAAAAAGATAATAATGATAAATGTACTTATTTTCTATTGTTAATAAAGTATGACTCATAAATGTGATCAAAAAGCTTGCGAACAGAATAACTAAGCACAAAGTGATCTTCGAAAGGTATATTACATCAGGAGAACATTCAAGCAATTTTTCTGTTTAAATCGTAAAAAAAATAGATTACTATTGTTTCTTGTAATTAGAAGAAATTTAATCTATCTTTCTGCAATACTTAAATACACTGCTCAAAAAAATTAGAGGACCAAGCAAAAAAGCGAAGAGAACAGTGCAAAACAGCAATGTATGGGCATAAAATGGATAGTACACGTGTAGCAATGTGCAATGCATAAAAAAAGACGCAAGAAAATGGTAAGGGAGCTTTTACTTTTTGAAAAGATGGTTTAAAGCAATAATTTGGTTTCATGTAAACCATAAAAAAAAAATTGTTTAGAAATGATGCAAGATTTTTAGTATGGCATGTGGTCTCCTCGAACAGCTAAGACTGCTGCACACCGGTTTTCCATGGATGCGATGAGGTTATCGATAAGACTTGGGGAATACTGTTCTTGTGTTCAAGAATTGCAATCTCCATGTCCCGGACAGTAAAAGAAGGCCTCGGTCTCGCAGCAATGCGTCGTCTGAGTATGTCCCAAACATGCTCGATCGGATTTAGGTCAAGAGAGCATGCTGGTCATTCCATACGCTGTATTGTTTTAGCTTCAAGCATGTTTTCCACAAGACGAACTGTATAAAGTCTGGCTTTATCATGCATGGAAAAAAAGAAATCACTAATTACTGCAACATAAAATACGACATGAGGTCTCGGTATCTCGTCTGTATTACTCCGGACTGTCAAAGTGTCATTCCGAATGATATGCAGGCCCGTACATCTACCTATGCTGATTCTAGCCAAGAGCATCAACCCACCTCGTCTGTAATGTGATCTTTCACGAACGAATGTGGGATTATTTTGAGTGCCTCTTTCTCTCCATGCCAAAACACATCCGATGCCACATCCAGACTGAATCGGGACTCGTCTGTAAACAGAATTTCACTCCAACAACGTTGCCTCCAAACTCTATGTTCAGTTCCCCCACCTTCTTTGGGCCGCACAGTGGCTTGAGGTCAACGGAATACATTCCATTGACTTACGTGCATAAAGACCACCCTGCTGAAGCCTATTTCGGATTGTTTGGCTGGACACCCTTCGTCCTGTGGCCAAGAAGAACTGTGTTTGCAGCAGAGTAGCATTGCCCGTTCCGTCTCGACGAGCTGTTAACAGGATATATCGGTCATCAGTTTCTCTGTTAGCACATTTTCGACCTTACACTTATCGATGACTACCATTCCATGTGTCTTGGAATCGATTCCACAGCCTTTCATGGACACTTCTTGCGACTCCAACAGCGTCCACTACACTTCGTTGTGTTTCCCCATATTCAACAGTCCCGATAACATGCCAAGCCATGGATTGCGGTAAATTATGTTGTTGTGACATTTTCAAGCCACTTTTTCTCAAAACACAAGCTGAGCAATTGAATTTTACAACTGAGGCAGTAAAATAGACGTTTCTGCAAAATCCCGATTTCTGCACTTATCACCTTTAATCGGTTTTTGACGTCATAAACTTTAATTTACGTGTGAAGTTTTCTTTATCTGTTTTCTACAGCACTTTAAATTATGGCTGTTTAATTTTACGTTACTTATCGGTGTAAATATTTGCGTAATTTCGTTAAAACCATGTGCTCCCCTAAATGTTTTGAGCAGTGTAGTTTCTTAATAAAGACATTGATATAAAATTAAATAAGTTCATTATATTTTGTCAATAATTTATGAAATAAATTGTATTATTTTCAGAATCTTCTACAGCTTAAAATTTGCACTGATTTTGTATTCAATAACAAGAATAACATTTGAAACCAAAAATGTTTACATTTGCATATAAAATGCAGGTAATACATTGGACATAACGAACATAACAAAAACCTAATTTCAATTACTTTCTTGGTTTCAGCCGAAAAAAAAAACATTTTCTTGGAAGAAAGTAAGTTATTTTCCTAAATATATATAATAATATGCATTACTTATGATGTAAAACTTAAATTTAACTATTTTTAATATAAATTAAAATGCAAATAATAATAATTTTTACTTTATTTTCCATTGCTTTAAGTGTGTACTAATTACAAAAATGTATGTACTAGTCTCTTCTATACTGCAAAATATTATACAAAATATTACAACAAATTAAACACGAATTATTGTCTTTATTTTAAAATGAAGAAAAGTGAATGAAAACAGTTGGTTACCGATGGTGTTAAAGTAATTTAAAATAGGACTGATGTAGGAATCTTTTCATTTCTGAGACGGTCAAATCAGTTTCTATTTCTGGCGACGAATCCAGAACTTTTTCAAATTTACGGTTTTAAAACCATTTATACCTCATTTAACCTATTAACCGCCGAAACTATAACATAGGGATCTTCAATTTTTTTGCAAAAAAACGTTTGACACCACAAATTTTGAAAGAAAATCTTCACTTTATTTAATGATCAAAGTTTCTGTTATTAAATAAGACAAATTTTTTAATTTAAAAATAGCGGTAGCTAGATCGTAAATTTAAGCATGGGCATTTAAATTTACTGTTGCGTGAACGCAACACCAGCGAGTATTGGTTTAATAGAAAATCTGCTGTACTAACCTTACAGTAATGCCTTAGAAATGATGACTTCAGGAAGACATCTTTAAGCATGTATGTTATTTACTTTAACTATGCATATGCATGCATCAAATAAGGAAACTCGGTACTTTGGTTAAATCCCTGCTAACATTATATGACACCACGAACAAAATTTTGGTAGATACTTAAAGCAGATTATTTTCTCGCCGTAAATCAGAAATGAATTCAGCAGGTGACCCGGGAGACACCCAACACCCTTCCTAAAGCAGCATCAAAATGTCCCTTTTCCGGGAAGATTTCGAATTTTGTGTTTTTTACTTGTCTAGAAATGTGAATTTTTCCCTCACCCTTGGAACTTAAAAAATCTCTCTCGGGGAGAAACGCCTGAATTCAACATACTTTCATAAACGAACCTTTCCCGAAACTTTGGCAAGCACGAATATGAAGGCGAACCTTTGGTCGATCTCTAATTTACAGGCCTACAAAATAACAGGTTTTTTTTTTGTGTGTGTGTTTGTCGTTTTGAGTAATTCTAATGTTTTTTGATAGGCTAAGAGTTAAAAAATACCGAGTTTTCTGTCTATCAAGTCAGATTTTTCTACAAAGTGAAAATGAAGTTCTGTATACTCACACAGAAGGTCTAACAAAGTCAGAAAGCTTTACTGTAAAAAAATTTACAAATAAGCTGCATCTTACTAAATTGTAAGATGCAGCTTATTTGTAAATTTTTTTACAGTAAAGCTTTCTGACTTTGTTAGACCTTCTGTGTGAGTATAATCTGTATGTTCATAATCTGTTGCGTTTGTCACAGCTCTCACAGAGAGGAAAAGCACCGTAATGCTTTTATAACCCGTCGAATAGAGCTAATCTCGAAGGTGTATTTATTCCCCTCTCTCACACATACACCACTTCCCTTTTAGAAATTTTGGCTTGAGTACTGCTTGCGGCAAATGCCTGTGCAGCAACCAGCAGTAGTCTGTTATGAGGTTTAATGGTATCTGGTGTATTTATAAATAAATTTATATCATAATTATAATTAATTATATTATTTTATTTATTTGTCAATTTATATTACAATTAAATTTGTCTATTAGATATTCTGGGTCTTTATGACTAAATTTTCTATTCAAAAGCCAATCGGAAATTCTCAATTTTTGATGAACTAACACGTGACAGAATTGTCAGAGTATTTATCTTAAAACCAGCATAAAACATCCATCCAAAAACACCCTTAACTTTATTGAAAAACATTTCTGTTTTACTATATTCTATAGACAAATACTATTTCATTCTTAGAACCAAATACTTTTTTTCCATAAAACGCTTGCATGCGTGAGGATGTGTACTTTCCAATAAACATCTCCAGGTCTCGATTTGCATTTTAGATTGAATGCATCGACTGATGAGCATCCCATAATTCGGTGATTTCATAATTAGGAGAGGTGAGGGGCCACTCGGATGCAGAAACCTATCTCTTATCAGTACGGGATGGAATCTCGAAGCGAAACGCTTATTTGTTCTTTTGCATGCTTCAGGAAGAGGAAGCCTTCTCTTTATTGGCTTTTTGCCACGCCACTGCTTTCCATTGCGAGGTGCAGCTCAAACGAAAGAACGAACAAAAGGGATGTACGGGCTTCGCTGATTGTTGATTTCCTCACGCAAAGACAGCGAAACGAAATGATATTGTGCAGTTATGCAAAACGGTAATCGGTAGAGTCAGTTATTTAAAAAAAAAAATAAACAGGGAGAATATTTCGAGTGGACTTTTCGTATATGCAATATGACATAGGTAGGACTTTTTTGTCTCCGGGATCGTGCGTTTTGAACAAAGATTATTCAAATTAAGCTAGTATGCTAAAAATGGTAAAAATACATTTAAAATGCAAATATATATGTATATACCTTTATTCAGACCTACATGTTTTATTACTCAAAAGACAACATTCTCACGATTTATGTTGATACAAATATTTTCGTAAAAAAGGATCTCGTGATTTTTGTTTACCAGTTTCATTTTAAATTTTTTTGCGAAAATATTTGTATAAACATAGATTTTGATAATGTCGCCCTCTGAGCGATGAAACGTGTAGGTCTGAATAAAGGTATTTCTATGCCTTTTAAATGTTTTTTTTTTATCACTTTTAGCATATATTAGTTTAATTTGATGATTCTAAGTGATAGTCATACATAATTTTACAACAAAGATTATTCATTAACTAGCAAACCCCGCGGCTTTGCTCGCGTAATAGTTGAAATATACCAAGTGATATTTGCATAACTATTTTTCAATTCCTAGTATTAGTTCACACTCTCCTATATTTATTTATTTATTTATTTATATATATATCTTGTTCAAATTTTCAATCGTTAATAAAATACTTATTATTCATTTTATCAAGTTGAAATAAATTTTTTTAAACTTGTACTGGATGACAATTGATGTTAATACAGTTTTTTCAAATATTAACTTTTAATTAAATAATTTTTCAAAAATTAAATTTTAATTAATTAATTTTAGGGGGAGGCAAAATAGCGGGCATTGGTTATTGAAGCTTTTAATGCATCTTCATATCTATAAGGAGGGTTCCCATAGGGGACCCTGTTATGTCGCCAAATACCGCCAAGTTTGTCGCCAACTTGACGATATACCGCCAAATTTGGCGACCAAAATGAGTTGCCAAATGTGACGCCAACTTGGCGATATCTCTAATATTTCCCATAATAATAATAATTCCCATAGACTTCCATTGTAAACCTACTTTCTTATAGAAAATCAACAAATTGAGATATTTTAATGCAACAAAAACTAACATTAGATTAAGGGATTATATTAAATTTTTCTTTGATGACCTAAGTAGGAACTGACTTTAAAAACAAAATTTTTATATTACTTGTTTATTAGAACAACACTTTTTGGAATAATTCAAAAATTACAAATTAAGCCACAGTTTGACTAAACTTCATTATAAAAATGCAACAGACAGAAATGAGATTTTAATTAATAAGAAGAACTAAAATTAATTCCAAATAAATGATAATTTAGAAAGTGTTTTGAGACTTTTATGCTCATTTCAGTATTCATTTGAAGTTTTGAATTTTTTAGAAACCATCTTAACACATTTACATCTTAAAATTAACCATCATGTCAAATTCCAAGTTTCTTGTCTAACAGTCTACCACCGCTCTGGTGTTAGTGGCACCAACATAAAATGCCGAAACAGATTTGAAATAGAATGTCTCTAAAAATGTTGAAACAGAGACTGTCACCATTAATTTGCCAACATTAACCTTGACATCGGTTGGTATTTCCTAATATTCTATAGAAAACGGAATTTAGATGTTTTTAAAGGCTTTCTTGTTGTTCCTGCCAACCAGGTGGCACTGACACCGGCATAAAATAAAGCCGGTATAGGATCAGGGACTATCACTCTTGATTCGCATCCAATAACTTCTGTAATCGGTTTATTATTTCCTAAGATTCCATAGAAATCATAATTTAGGACCCTTTTAGAATGCTTTTCGCTCCTTCCCTTCGCTTCAGCCCTTTTTAATTTAGAATTTATATACGACTGTTCTTAGAGATTATTTATATCTAATAAGTAACCACCATGCAAAATTCCATATATCTGGACCCTACATTAACAGAAAAATTGCAATTTCGAACGTTTTTTTGCTCCTGCAACCCCTTTAGGGGTAGTGGCACCAACATAAAATGTAGCCTATATTGGGTTGGGTTGGGTTGATTTTTGACGGCCAATTATCTACACGAGGGATATAGGCCCGGGGGGAGTGCCCTCCGTTTGGCGTCTTTCTAAGGGAACCTAATCCGTATAAACGCATGGAAGATCCACGGCTCGAAGAAAACCACGAAAACTCCGAACGATTAGGCCGACGGGCGCGATTGGGATCGAACCCAGCACCTCCCGTCTACCAGCTTCGAGAGCAGAACCTCTCGGCCACTGGTGGGGCGTAGCCTATATTGGAGCAAGGGTTGTCTCCATCATTTTGACACCATTACTTTTTAAATCGGTTTGGTACTTCTTGAGATTGCGTAAAAATCGCCATTTAGAACGTTTTTTAGAACGCTTTTCGCGCATTTTCACCCCTTTTAAATTTCGAACTTTTTAAGAAATTTCCTTAGACATCATTAGTATCTTATAAGTAACTACCATTCCAAATTTCAGGTTTCCAGGCCCTTCAGTAACACAGAAATCGCAGTTTTAGAACGTTTTAGCTCCTGCACCCCCTTTTGGCCAGTGGCACGGACATAAGATATAGCCTATGTTCTAAGTTGGACCAACACCATCATTATGAGACCATTACTTTTGGAATCGGTTCGGTAGTTCCAGAGCTTACCTCCTACAAATAAACAATTTTTACCTCTTTATAATAGACTAGCAATCCCCGCGGCTTTGCTCGCGTAATATTTGAAATATGCCAAGTGATATTTATATGTCTAATTTTTATTAAAAGGTACTAACTAAACTTTTATTTTATTAAAAGGTACTAACTAAATTTTTATTTTATTAAAAGGTAATATTTTATTTTATTAAAAGGTACTTGTTGCTTTTAGGAATAATTTAAAAAAATTACTATTTAAAACACAGTTTGATTAAATATCATTGTTACACAGCATATGGCAGAAATCAGACTTAAAATAATAAAACGAAATAAAACTATATAAATAATAATTTAGAAAATATTTTGAAACTTTTATGCTCAATTAATACGCTCATATCAGTATTCATTTGAAGTTTTGAATTTTTTAGAAACCATCTTCTTACATCTTAAAATTAACCATCATGTCAAATTCCAAGTCCTACCACCTCTCTCAACATAAAGGGCTATGTTGAAAAGGAACTGTCACCATTAATTTGCCACCATTAATTTTCAAATTGGTTTGTTATTTCCTAATATTCCACAGAAACGTTATTTAGAAAGCTTTTAAAGGCCTTTTTTAGAGCGTTTGTTGTTCCTGTGAATCCCAGGTGGTAGAATCATCGGCCTAAAATATAGCCTGTGTAGGATCAGAGACTGTTACCATTGATTCGCAACTATTACTTTTATATTTGGTTTATATTTCCTGAAATAGCGTAGAAATCGTAATTTAGGACTTTTTTAGAATGCTTTTCGCACCTCCCCTTCACTTCACACCTTTTTAATTCGAATTTATTTTTGACAGTCCTTCGAGGGCATTTATATTTTATAAGTAACTACCATGCCATATTTGCCATATTTAAAGTTTCTAGCCTTTTCAGTATCACAGAAATCGCAATTTAGAAAGTTTTTAGCTACTGCAATCCTCTGGTGGTAGCGGCACAGACATAAAATATAGCTTATGTTTGAGCAGGTTCTATCACCAACAATTTGTTATCATTATATTTTTTAATCGGTTTCGTATTTGAAAAGATTACATAAAAATTGTAATTTATAACGCTTTTCGCTCACTTCATCTTTTTAAATTTGAAATTTTCTTTCGACAGTTCATAGAAAGCAGTTGCATCTTGTAAGTAAATAACATGCCATACTTCAAAGTGTTAGACCCCTCAGTTGTGCAAAAAACGCAAATTAGAACATGTTTTGCTTTTGCAACCCTCAGATAGTAGTGACAGCAACATAAAATATAACCTGTGTTATAGCAGGGACTGTCACCATTGATTTGCAACCATTACTTTTGAAATAACTTTGGAATTTCCTGAGATTGAGTAGAAATCGCAATTTAGAACGTTTTTAGAACGCTTTTCGCGCATTTTCACCCCTTTTTAAATTTCCATTTTTTTCGAAACTGACTTTAAAGATCATTTATATGTAATACATATGTACCTTACCTAATTTTAAGTTGGTAGCCCCTACCGATCACAAAAATCGAAATTTGGAACGCTTTTTTGCTCCTGCAACGTCTAGGTGATAGTGATACCGACTTAAAATAGCGTCTATGTTAGAGCAGAGGCTGTCAGCATCAATTTCTTAACATTACTTTTGAAATCTGTTTGATTCTTCCTAAGATATTGGTGACAAATCGGCATTTAGAACGTTTTCAGAATGCTTTTCGCTCATTTTGCTCCTGCATCTCCTCTGGGTTAGTGGAAACATATATAAAATATAGCCTATCTTAGAGCAAGATCTGTCACCATCATTTTAACACCATTATATTTGAAATCGGTTCAGTATTTCCTGAGATTGCATAGATATTGCAATTTAGAACGTTTTTTACAACGCTTTTTGCGCATTTTGACCCCCCCTTTTAAATTTCGATTTTTTTAGGAAATGTCCTTAGAGATCATTGATATCTCATAACTAACTACCATTCCAACTTTCAAGATTCAAGGCCCTTCCGTCACGCAAAAACCGCAATTTAGAACGTTTTTCTCCTGCAGCCCCTTTGGGGTAGTGGCACCGACATAAAACATAGCCTATGTTGGAGCAAGGATTTTCACCATCATTTTGACGCCATTATTTTTTAAATCGGTTTGGTATTTATTGAGATTGTGTAGGAACTACCATTTAGAACGCTTTTTAGAACGCTTTTCGCGCATTTTCACCCCTTTTAAATTTCGAATTGTTTAAGAACTGTTCTTAGAAATCCTTTATATCTAATAAGTAGCTGTTACTTCAAATTTCATATTTCTAGGCCCATAATTAACACATAAATCGCATTTTTAGAATGTTTTTTGCTCCTACACCCCCTTTGAGGTAGTGACACCGACATAAAACATAGCTTATCTTAGAGCAAACGTTGTCACTATCATTTTGACACCAATATTTTTAAATCGGTTTGGTATTTCCTGAGATTATGTAGAAACTACCATTTAGAACGTTTTTTAGAACGCCTTTTGTGCATTTTCACCCCTTTTAAATTTCAAATTGTTTAAGAACTGTTCTTAGACACCATTTATATCTTATAAGTAACTAATATTCCAAATTTCATATTTCTAGATCCTTCAGTGACGCAAAAATCGCATTTTTAGAATGTTTTTTGCTAGTGCACCTCCTTTGGGGAAGTGACACCGACATAAAATATAGCCTATGTTCTAAGTTGGACTAACACCATCATTTTGATACCATTACTTTTGAAATCGGTTTGGTATTTTCTGAGATTATGTAGAAACTACTATTTAGAATGTTTTTAGAACGCCTTTTGCGCATTTTCACCCCTTTTAAATTTCAAATTGTTTAAGAACTGTTCTTAGACACCATTTATATCTTATAAGTAACTAATATTCCAAATTTCACATTTCTAGGTCCTTCAGTAACGCAAAAATCGCATTTTTAGAACGTTTTTTGCTCCTGCACCTCCTTTGGGGAAGTGGCACCGACATAAAATAAAGCCTATGTTCTAAGTTGGGCGAACACCATCATTTTGATACCATTACTTTTGGAATCGGTTCGGTAGTTCCTGAGCTTATCTCCGACAAATAAACAATTTTTACCTCTTTATAATATGATGATGAGATGATGATGATGATGATGACTAGCAAACCCCGCGGCTTTGCTCGCGTAATATTTGAAATATGCCAAGTGATATTTATATGTCTAATGTTTATTAAAAGGTACTAACTAAATTTTTATTTTATTAAAAGGTAATATTTTATTTTATTAAAAGGTTTTTTTTATTAAAAGGTACTTATTACTTTTAGGAATAATTCAAAAATTACTATTTAAAACACAGTTTGATTAAACATCATTATTACACTGCATTAGGCAGAAATGAGACTTAAATTAATAAAACGAAATAAAACTAAATAAATAATAATTTAGAAAATATTTAGAAACTTTTATGCTCAATTAATACGCTCATTTCAGTATTCATTTGAAGTTTTGAATTTTTTAGAAACCATCTTCTTACATCTTAAAATTAACCATCATGTCAAATTCCAAGTCCTACCACCTCTCTTAACATAAAAGGCTATGTTGAAACAGGAACTGTCACCATTAATTTGCCAACATTAATTTTGAAATTGGTTTGTTATTTCCTAATATTCCACAGAAACGTAATTTAAAAAGCTTTTAAAGCCTTTATTAGAACGTTTGTTGTTCCTGTTAACCCCAGGTGGTAGAATCACCGCCATAAAATATAGCCTTGTAGGATCAGAGACTGTTACCATTGATTCGCAACTATTACTTTTATAATCGGTTTATATTCCCTGAAATTGCATAGAATCGTAATTTAGAACTTTTTTAGAATGCTTTTCGCACCTCCCCTTCGCTTCACCCCTTTTTAATTCGAATTTATTTTCGAAGTTCCTTCGAGGGCATTTATATTTTATAAGTAACTACCATGTCATATTTAAAGTTTCAAGCCTGTTCAGTATCACAGAATTGCAATTTAGAAAGTTTTCTGTTCCTGCAACCCTCTGGTGGTATTGGCACAGACATAAAATATAGCTTATGTTTGAGCAGGTACTATCACAAAAATTTGTCATCCTTATTTTTTTAATCGGTTTGGTATTTTTTAAGTTTGCTTAAAAATTGTAATTTATAACGCTTTTCACTCACTTCATTTTTTAAATTTTGGAATTTTCTTTCGACTGTTCTTAGAAAGCAGTTGCATCTTGTAAGTAAATACCATGCCATACTTCAAAGTCTTAGACCCCTCAGATTTGCAAAAAACGCAAATTAGAACATGTTTTGCTTTTGAAACCCTCAGATGGTAGTGACAGCAACATAACATATAACCTATGTTGTAGCAGGGACTGTCACCATTGATTTGCAACCATTACTTTTGAAATAGCTTTGGTATTTCCTTAGATTGAGTAGAAATCGCAATTTAGAACGATTTTAGGACGCTTTTTGCGCATTTTCACACCTTTTTAAATTTCTAATTATTTCGAAACTGTTCTTAAAGATCATTTATATCTATTAAATATGTACCTTGCCTAATTTTAAGTTGCTAGCCCCTACCGATCACAAAAATCGAAATTTAGAACGCTTTTTTTGCTCCTGAAACGTCTTGGTGATAGTGAAAACGACATAAAATAGCGTCTATGTTAGAACAGAGGCTGTCAGCATCAATTTCCTACCATTACGTTTGAAATCAGTTCCATTCTTTCTGAGACATTGCCGACAAATCGGCATTTAGAACGTTTTTAAAACGCTTTTCGCTCATTTTGCTCCTGCATCTCCTCTGGGGTAGTGGAAACAGATATAAAATATAGCCTATCTTGGAGCAAGATCTGTCACCATCATTTTTACACCATTATATTTGAAATCGGTTCAGTACTTCCTGAGATTGCATAGAAATCGCAATTTAGAAAGTTTTTTACAACGCTTTTTGCGCATTTTGACCCTCTTTTCAATTTCGATTTTTTTACGAAATGTCCTTAGAGATAATTGATATCTTATAGCTAACTACCATTCCAAATTTCACGATTCTAGGCCCTGCCGTAACGCAAAAGCCGCAATTTAGAACGTTTTTCTCCTGCACCCCCTTTGGGGTAGTGGCATCGATATAAAACATCGCCTATGTTGGAGCAAGGGTTGTCACCATCATTTTGACGCCATTATTTTTTAGATCGGTTTGGTATTTCCTGAGATTGTGTAGAAACCACCATTAGAACGTTTTTTAGAACGCTTTTTGCGCATTTTCACCCCTTTTAAATTTCGAATTGTTTAAGAACTGTTATTAGAAACCCTTTATATCTAATAAGTAGCTAATATTTCAAATTTCATATTTTTAGGCCCTTCGGTAACGCAAAAATCGCATTTTTAGAACGTTTTTTGCTCCTGCACCCCCTTTCGGGTAATGGCACCGACATAAAACATAGCCTATGTTGGAGCAAGGGTTGTCACCGTCATTTTGACACCCTTATTTTAACACCATTATTTTTTAAATCGGTTTGGTATTTCCTGAGATTGTGTAGAAACCACCATTAGAACGTTTTTTAGAACGCTTTTCGCGCATTTTCACCCCTTTAAAATTTCGAATTTTTTAAGAACTGTTCTTAGAAATCCTTTATATCTAATAAGTAGCTAATATTTCAAATTTCATATTTCTAGGCCCTTCAGTAACACATAAATCGCATTTTTAGAACGTTTTTTGCTCCTGCACCCCCTTTGGGGTAGTGACACCGACATAAAACATAGCCTATCTTGGAGCA
Source organism: Maratus speciosus (assembly GCA_963932465.1). Taxonomy (NCBI): domain Eukaryota; kingdom Metazoa; phylum Arthropoda; class Arachnida; order Araneae; family Salticidae; genus Maratus; species Maratus speciosus. Next base: position 302,957,374 of record OZ010788.1, read on the forward strand.
AGCGTTGTCACCATCATTTTGACACCAATATTTTTTAAATCGGTTTGGTATTTCCTGAGATTGTGTAGAAACTACCATTTAGAACGTTTTTTAGAACGCTTTTTGTGCATTTTCACCCCTTTTAAATTTCGAATTATTTAAGAACTGTTCTTAGACATCATTTATATCTTATAAGTAACTAATATTCAAAATTTCATATTTCTAGGCAACTTCAGTAACGCTAAAATCGCATTTTTAGAACGTTTTTTGCTCCTACACCCCCTTTGGGGTAGTGGCACCGACATACAACGTAGCCTATCTTGGAGCAAGCGTTGTCACCATCATTTTGACACCAATATTTTTTAAATCGGTTTGGTATTTCCTGAGATTGTGTAGAACAGAGGCTGTCAGCATCAATTTCCTACCATTACGTTTGAAATCAGTTCCATTCTTCCTGAGACATTGCCGACAAATCGGCATTTAGAACGTTTTTAAAACGCTTTTCGCTCATTTTGCTCCTGCATCTCCTCTGGGGTAGTGGAAACAAATATAAAATATAGCCTATCTTGGAGCAAGATCTGTCACCATCATTTTTACACCATTATATTTGAAATCGGTTCAGTACTTCCTGAGGTTGCATAGAAATCGCAATTTAGAAAGTTTTTTACAACGCTTTTTGCGCATTTTGACCCTCTTTTCAATTTCGATTTTTTTACGAAATGTCCTTAGAGATAATTGATATCTTATAAGTAACTACCATTCAAAATTTCACGATTCTAGGCCCTGCAGTAACGCAAAAGCCGCAATTTAGAACGTTTTTCTCCTGCACCCCCTTTGGGGTAGTGGCACCGATATAAAACATCGTCTATGTTGGAGCAAGGGTTGTCACCATCATTTTGACGCCATTATTTTTTAGATCGGTTTGGTATTTCCTGAGATTGTGTAGAAACCACCATTAGAACGTTTTTTAGAACGCTTTTTGCGCATTTTTACCCCTTTTAAATTTCGAATTTTTTAAGAACTGTTCTTAGAAATCCTTTATATCTAATAAGTAGCTAATATTTCAAATTTCATATTTCTAGGCCCTTCGGTAACGCAAAAATCGCATTTTTAGAAAGTTTTTTGCTCCTGCACCCCCTTTCGGGTAATGGCACCGACATAAAACATAGCCTATGTTGGAGCAAGGGTTGTCACCGTCATTTTGACACCCTTATTTTAACACCATTATTTTTTAAATCGGTTTGGTATTTCCTGAGATTGTGTAGAAACCACCATTAGAACGTTTTTTAGAACGCTTTTCGCGCATTTTCACCCCATTTAAATTTCGAATTTTTTAAGAACTGTTCTTAGAAATCCTTTATATCTAATAAGTTGCTAATATTTCAAATTTCATATTTCTAGGCCCTTCAGTAACACATAAATCGCATTTTTAGAAAGTTTTTTGCTCCTGCACCCCCTTTGGGGTAGTGACACCGATATAAAACATAGCCTATCTTGGAGCAAGCGTTGTCACCATCATTTTGACACCAATATTTTTTAAATCGGTTTGGTATTTCCTGAGATTGTGTAGAAACTACCATTTAGAACGTTTTTTAGAACGCTTTTTTTGCATTTTCACCCCTTTTAAATTTCGAATTATTTAAGAACTGTTCTTAGACATCATTTATATCTTATAAGTAACTAATATTCAAAATTTCATATTTCTAGGCAACTTCAGTAACGCTAAAATCGCATTTTTAGAACGTTTTTTGCTCCTAGACACCCTTTGGGGTAGTGGCACCGACATACAACGTAGCCTATCTTGGAGCAAGCGTTGTCACCATCATTTTGACACCAATATTTTTTAAATCGATTTGGTATTTCCTGAGATTGTGTAGAAACTACCATTTAGAACGTTTTTAGAACGCTTTTTGTGCATTTTCACCCCTTTTAAATTTCGAATTATTTAAGAACTGTTCTTAGACATCATTTATATCTTATAAGTAACTAATATTCAAAATTTCATATTTCTAGGCCCTTCAGTAACGCTAAAGTCGCATTTTTAGAACGTTTTTTGCTCCTACACCCCCTTTGGGGTAGTGGCACTGACATACAATGTAGCCTATCTTGGAGCAAGCGTTGTCACCATTATTTTGACACCAATATTTTTTAAATCGGTTTGGTATTTCCTGAGATTGTGTAGAAACTACCATTTAGAACGTTTTTTAGAACGCTTTTTGTGCATTTTCACCCCTTTTAAATTTCGAATTATTTAAGAACTGTTCTTAGACATCATTTATATCTTATAAGCAACTAATATTCAAAATTTCATATTTCTAGGCCCTTCAGTAACGCTAAAATCGTATTTTTAGAACGTTTTTTGCTCCTACACCCCCTTTGGGGTAGTGGCACCGACATACAACGTAGCCTATCTTGGAGCAAGCGTTGTCACCATCATTTTGACACCAATATTTTTTAAATCGGTTTGGTATTTCCTGAGATTGTGTAGAAACTACCATTTAGAACGTTTTTTAGAACGCTTTTTGTGCATTTTCACCCCTTTTAAATTTCGAATTATTTAAGAACTGTTCTTAGACATCATTTATATCTTATAAGCAACTAATATTCAAAATTTCATATTTCTAGGCCCTTCAGTAACGCTAAAATTGCATTTTTAGAACGTTTTTTGCTCCTACACCCCCTTTGGGGTAGTGGCACCGACATAAGATATAGCCTATGTTCTAAGTTGGACTAACACCATCAATTTGATACCATTACTTTTGGTATCGGTTCGGTAGTTCCAGAGCTTATCTCCGACAAATAAACAATTTTTTCCTCTTTATAATAGGAAGTATAGACTAGCAAACCCCGCGGCTTTGCTCGCGTAATATTTGAAATATGCCAAGTGATATTTATATGTCTAATTTTTATTAAAAGGTACTAACTAAATTTTTATTTTATTAAAAGGTAATATTTTATTTTATTAAAAGGTACTTATTACTTTTAGGAATAATTCAAAAATTACTATTTAAAACACAATTTGATTAAATATCATTGTTACACTGCATAAGGCAGAAATGAGACTTAAATTAATAAAACGAAATAAAACAAATAATAATTTAGAAAATATTTTGAAACTTTTATGCTCAATTAATACGCTCATTTCAGTATTCATTTGAAGTTTTGAATTTTTTAGAAACCATCTTCTTACATCTTAAAATTAACCATCATGTCAAATTCCAAGTCCTACCACCTCTCTCAACATAAAGGGATATGTTGAAATGGAAACTGTCACCATTAATTTGCCAACATTAATTTTGAAATCCGTTTGTTATTTCCTAATATTCCACAGAAACGTAATTTAGAAAGCTTTTAAAGGCCTTTTTTAGAGCGTTTGTTATTCCTGTGAATCCCAGGTTGTAGAATCATCGGCATAAAATATAGCCTGTGTAGGATCAGAGACTGTTACCATTGATTCGCAACTATTACTTTTATATTTGGTTTATATTTCCTGAAATAGCGTAGAAATCGTAATTTAGGACTTTTTTAGAATGCTTTTCGCACCTCCCCTTCACTTCACCCCTTTTTAATTCGAATTTATTTTCGACAGTCCTTCGAGGGCATTTATATTTTATAAGTAACTACCATGCCATATTTAAAGTTTCTAGCCTTTTCAGTATCACAGAAATCGCAATTTAGAAAGTTTTTAGCTACTGCAACCCTCTGGTGGTAGTGGCACAGACATAAAATATAGCTTATGTTTGAGCAGGTTCTATCACCAACAATTTGTTATCATTATTTTTTTAATCGGTTTGGTATTTGAAAAGATTGCATAAAAATTGTAATTTATAACGCTTTTCACTCACTTCATTTTTTTAAATTTGAAATTTTCTTTCGACAGTTCATAGAAAGCAGTTGCACCTTGTAAGTAAATAACATGCCATACTTCAAAGTGTTAGACCCTTCAGTTATGCAAAAAACGCAAATTAGAACATGTTTTGCTTTTTCAACCCTCAGATGGTAGTGACAGCAAGATAAAATATAATCTATGTTATAGCAGGGACTGTCACCATTGATTTGCAACCATTACTTTTGAAATAGCTTTGGAATTTCCTGAGATTGTGTAGAAATCGCAATTTAGAACATTTTTAGAACGCTTTTCGCGCATTTTCACCCCTTTCTAATTTTCCAATTTTTTCGAAACTGTTCTTAAAGATCATTTATATATAATACATATGTACCTTGCCTAAATTTAAGTTGCTAGCCCCTACCGATCACAAAAATCGAAATTTGGAACGCTTTTTTGCTCCTGCAACGTCTAGGTGATAGTGATACCGACTTAAAATAGCGTCTATGTTAGAGCAGAGACTGTCAGCATCAATTTCTTAACATTACTTTTGAAATCAGTTTGATTCTTCCTGAGATATTGGTGACAAATCGGCATTTAGAACGTTTTGAGAACGCTTTTCGCTCAATTTGATCCTGCATCTCCTCTGGGTTAGTGAAAACATATATAAAATATAGCCTATCTTGGATCAAGATCTGTCACCATCATTTTAACACCATTATATTTGAAATCGGTTCAGTATTTCCTGAGATTGCATAGAAATTGCAATTTAGAGCGTTTTTTACAACGCTTTTTGCGTATTTTGACCCCCCTTATAAATTTCGATTTTTTTAGGAAATGTCCTTAGAGATCATTGATATCTTATAACTAACTACCATTCTAAATTTCACGATTCAAGGCCCTTCGTCACGCAAAAACCGCAATTTAGAACGTTTTTCTCCTGCAGCCCCTTTGGTGTAGCGGCACCGACATAAAAGTAAGTCTATGTTGGAGCAAGGATTTCCACCATCATTTTTACACCATTATTTTTTAAATCGGTTTGGTATTTCCTGAGATTGTGTAGAAACTACCATTTAGAACGTTTTTTAGAACGCTTTTCGCACATTTTTACACCTTTTAAATTTCGAATTGTTTAAGAACTGTTCTTAGAAATCCTTTATATCTAATAAGTAGCTGATACTTCAAATTTCATATTTCTAGGCCCATCAGTAATACATAAATCGCATTTTTAGAACGTTTTTTGCTCCTACACCCCCTTTGGGGTCGTCGCACCGACATAAAACATAGCCTATCTTAGAGCAAACGTTGTCACTATCATTTTGACACCAATATTTTTTAAATCGGTTTGGTATTTCCTGAGATTATGTAGAAACTACCATTTAGAACGGTTTTTAGAACGCTTTTTGTGCATTTTCACCCCTTTTAAATTTCAAATTGTTTAAGAACTGTTCTTAGACACCATTTATATCTTATAAGTAACTAATATTCCAAATTTCATATTTCTAGGCCCTTCACTAACGCAAAAATCGCATTTTTAGAACGTTTTTTGCTCCTGCACCCCCTTTGGGGTAGTGGCACCGACATAAAATATAGCCTATGTTCTAAGTTGGGCGAACACCATCATTTTGATACCATTACTTTTGGAATCGGTTCGGTAGTTAATGAGCTTATCTCCGACAAATAAACAATTTTTTCCTCTTTATAATATGACTAGCAAACCCCGCAGCTTTGCTCGCGTAGTATTTGAAATATGCCAAGTGGTATTTATAAGTCTAAGTTTTATTAACAGGTACTAACTAAATTTTTATTTTATTAAAAGGTAATATTTTATTTTATTAAAAGTTTTTTTTTATTAAAAGATACTTATTACTTTTAGGAATAATTCAAAAATTACTATTTAAAGCACAGTTTGATTAAACATCATTGTTACACTGCATTAGGCATAAATGAGACTTAAATTAATAAAACGAAATAAAACTAAATAAATGATAATTCAGAAAATATTTTGAAACTTTTATGCTCAATTAATACGCTCATTTCAGTATTCATTTGTAGTTTTGTATTTTTTAGAAACCACTTTCTTACATCTTAAAATTAACTATCATGTCAAATTCCAAGTCCTACCACCTCTCTCAACATAAAGGGATATGTTGAAATGGAAACTGTCACCATTAATTTGCCAACATTAATTTTGAAATCCGTTTGTTTTTTCCTAATATTCCACAGAAACGTAATTTATAAAGCTTTTAAAGGCCTTTTTTAGAACATTTGTTGTTACTGTGAACCCCAGGTGGTAGAATCTTCGACATAAAATATAGCCTATGTGTAGGATCAGAGACTGTTACCATTGATTCGCAACTATTACTTTTATAATCGGTTTATATTCCCTGAAATTGCATAGAAATCGTAATTTAGGACTTTTTTAGAATGCTTTTCGCACCTCCCCTTAGCTTCACCCCTTTTTAATTGAAATTTATTTTCGACAGTCCTTCGAGAGCATTTATATTTTATAAGTATCTACCATGCCATATTTAAAGTTTCTAGCCTCTTCAGTATCACAGAAATCGCAATTTAGGAAGTTTTTAGCTCCTGCAACCCTCTGGTTGTAGTGGCACAGACATAAAATACAGCTTATGTTTGGGCAGGTTCTATCACCAACAATTTGTCATCATTATTTTTTTAATTGGTCTGGTATTTGATAAGATTGCATAAAAATTGTAATTTATAACGCTTTTCGCTCACTTCATCTTTTTAAATTTTGAATTTTCTTCCGACTGCTCTTAGAAAGCAGTTGCATCTTGTAAGTAAATACCATGCCATACTTCAAAGTGTTAGACCCCTCAGTTATGCAAAAAGCGCAAATTAGAACATGTTTTGCTTTTACAACCCTCAGATGGTAGTGACAACGACATAAAATATAACCTATGTTATAGCAGGGACTGTCACCATTGATTTTAAACCACTACTTTTGAAATAGCTTTGGAATTTCCTGAGATTGAGTAGAAATCGCAATTTAGAACGTTTTTAGAACGCTTTTAGCGCATTTTCACACCTTTTTAAATTTCTAATTTTTTCGAAACTGTTCTTAAAGATCATATATATCTAATAAATATGTACCTTGCCTAATTTTAAGTTGCTAGCCCCTACCGATCACAAAAATCGAAATTTAGAACGCTTTTTTGCTCCTGCAACGTCTAGGTGATAGTGATAGCGACATAAAATAGCGTCTATGTTAGAGCAGAGGCTTTCAGCTTCAATTTCTTACCATTACTTTTGAAATGAGTTTGATTCTTCCTGAGATATTGCTGACAAATCGGCATTTCAAAAGTTTTTAGAACGCTTTTCGCTAATTTTGCTCCTGCATCTCCTCTGGGTTAGTGGAAATATATATAAAATATAGTCTATCTTGGAGCAAGATCTGTCACCATCATTTTTACACCCTTATATTTGAAATCGGTTCAGTATTTCCTGAGATTGCATAGAAATTGCAATTTAGAACGTTTTTTACAACGCTCTTTGCGCATTTTCACCCCCCCCCCCCCTTTTAAATTTCGATTTTTTTAGGAAATGTCCTTAGAGATCATTGATATCTTATAACTAACTACCATTCTAAATTTCACGATTCAAGGCCCTTCCGTCACGCAAAAACCGCAATTTAGAACGTTTTTCTCCTGCAGCTCTTTTGGGGTAGTGGCACCGACATAAAACATAGCCTATGTTGGAGCAAGGATTTTCACCATCATTTTGACGCCATTATTTTTTAAATCGGTTTGGTAATTCCTGAGATTGTGTAGAAACTACCATTTAGAACGTTTTGTAGAACGCTTTTCGCGCATTTTCACCCCTTTTAAATTTCGAATTGTTTAAGAACTATTCTTAGAAATCCTTTATATCTAATAAGTAGCTGATACTTCAAATTTCATATTTCTAGGCCCATCAGTAACACATAAATCGCATTTTTAGAACATTTTTTGCTCCTACACCCCCTTTGGGCTAGTGGCACCCACATAAAACATAGCCTATCTTGGAGCAAACGTTGTCACTATCATTTTGACACCAATATTTTTTAAATCGGTTTGGTATTTCCTGAGATTATGTAGAAACTACCATTTAGAACGTTTTTTAGAACGCTTTTTGTGCATTTTCACCCCTTTTAAATTTCGAATTGTTTAAGAACTGTTCTTAGACACCATTTATATCTTATAAGTAACTAATATTCCAAATTTCATATTTCTAGGCCCTTCAGTAACGCAAAAATCGCATTTTTAGAACGTTCTTTGCTCCTGCACCCCCTTTGGGGTAGTGGCACCGACATAAAATATAGCCTATGTTCTAAGTTGGACTAACACCATCATTTTGATACCATTACTTTTGAAATCGGTTTGGTATTTCCTGAGATTATGTAGAAACTACCATTTAGAATGTTTTTGAGAACGCTTTTTGTGCATTTTCACCCCTTTTAAATTTCGAATTGTTTAAGAACTGTTCTTAGACACCATTTATATCTTATAAGTAACTAATATTCCAAATTTCATATTTCTAGGCCCTTCAGTAACGCAAAAATCGCATTTTTAGAACGTTCTTTGCTCCTGCACCCCCTTTGGGGTAGTGGCACCGACATAAAATATAGCCTATGTTCTAAGTTGGACTAACACCATCATTTTGATACCATTACTTTTGAAATCGGTTTGGTATTTCCTGAGATTATGTAGAAACTACCATTTAGAACGTTTTTTAGAACGCTTTTTGTGCATTTTCACCCCTTTTAAATTTCGAATTGTTTAAGAACTGTTCTTAGACACCATTTATATCTTATAAGTAACTAATATTCCAAATTTCATATTTCTAGGCCCTTCAGTAACGCAAAAATCGCATTTTTAGAACGTTCTTTGCTCCTGCACCCCCTTTGGGGTAGTGGCACCGACATAAAATATAGCCTATGTTCTAAGTTGGACTAACACCATCATTTTGATACCATTACTTTTGAAATCGGTTTGGTATTTCCTGAGATTATGTAGAAACTACCATTTAGAATGTTTTTGAGAACGCTTTTTGTGCATTTTCACCCCTTTTAAATTTCGAATTGTTTAAGAACTGTTCTTAGACACCATTTATATCTTATAAGTAACTAATATTCCAAATTTCATATTTCTAGGCCCTTCAGTAACGCAAAAATCGCATTTTTAGAACGTTCTTTGCTCCTGCACCCCCTTTGGGGTAGTGGCACCGACATAAAATATAGCCTATGTTCTAAGTTGGACTAACACCATCATTTTGATACCATTACTTTTGAAATCGGTTTGGTATTTCCTGAGATTATGTAGAAACTACCATTTAGAACGTTTTTTAGAACGCTTTTTCTGCATTTTCACCCCTTTTAAATATCGAATTGTTTAAGAATTGTTCTTAGACACCATTTATATCTTATAAATAACTAATATTCCAAATTTCATATTTCTAGGCCCTTCAGTAACGCAAAAATCGCATTTTTAGAACGTTTTTTGCTCCTGCAACCCCTTTGGGGTAGTGGCATCGACATAAGATATAGCCTATGTTCTAAGTTGGGCGAACACCATCATTTTGATACCATTACTTTTGGAATCGGTTCGGTAGTTCCTGAGCTTATCTCCGACAAATAAACAATTTTTTCCTCTTTATAATAGGAGTATAGATGACTAGCAAACCCCGCGGCTTTGCTCGCGTAATAGTTGAAATATGCCAAGTGATATTTATATGTCTATTTTTTATTAAAAGGTACTAACTAAATTTTTATTTTATTAAAAGGTAATATTTTATTTTATTAAAAGTTTTTTTTAATTAAAAGGTACTTATTACTTTTAGGAATAATTCAAAAATTACTATTTAAAACACAGTTTGATTAAACATCATTATTACACTGCATTAGGCAGAAATGAGACTTCAATTAATAAAATGAAGTAAAACTAAATAAATGATAATTTAAAAAATATTTTGAAACTTTTATGCTCAATTAATACGCTCATTTCAGTATTCATTTGAAGTTTTGAATTTTTTAGAAACCATCTTCTTACATATTAAAATTAACCATCATGTCAAATTCCAAGTCCTACCACCTCTCTCAACATAAAAGGCTATGTTGAAACAGGAACTGTCACCATTAATTTGCCAACATTAATTTTTAAATCGGTTTGTTATTTCCTAATATTCCACAGAAACGTAATTTAAAAAGCTTTTAAAGTCCTTTTTTAGAACGTTTGTTGTTTCTGTGAACCCCAGGTGGTAGAATCACCGGCATAAAATATAGCCTGTGTAGGATCAGAGACTGTTAATATTGATTCGCAACTATTACTTTTATAATCGGTTTATATTCCCTGAAATTGCATAGAATCGTAATTTAGAACTTTTTGAGAATGCTTTTCGCACCTCCCCTTCGCTTCACCCCTTTTTAATTGGAATTTATTTTCGACGTTCCTTCGAGGGCATTTATATTTTATAAGTAACTACCATGTCATATTTAAAGTTTCTAGCCTTTTCAGTAGCACAGAAATCGCAATTTAGAAAGTTTTTAGCTCCTGCAACCCTCTGGTGGTAGTGGAACAGACATAAAATATTGCTTATGTTTGAGAAGATTCTATCACCAAAATTTGTCATCATTATTTTTTTAATCGGTTTGGTAATTTATAAGTTTGCTTAAAAATTGTAATTTATAACGCTTTTCACTCACTTCATTTTTTTTTTAATTTGGAATTTTCTTTCGACTGTTCTTAGAAAGCAGTTGCATTCTTGTAAGTAAATACCATGCCATACTTCAAAGTGTTAGACCCCTCAGTTGTTCAAAAAACGCAAATTAGAACATGTTTTGCTTTTGCAACCATCAGCCTCAGATGGTAGTGACAGCAACATAAAATATAACCTATGTTATAGTAGGGACTGTCACCATTTATTTGCAACAATTTCTTTTGAAATAGCTTTGGTATTTCCTTAGATTGAGTAGAAATCGCAATTTAGAACGTTTTTAGGACGCTTTTCGCGCATTTTCACCCCATTTTAAATTTCCAATTTTTTCGAAACTGTTCTTAAAGATCATTTATATCTAATAAATATGTACCTTGCCTAATTTTAAGTTGTTAGCCCCTACCGATCACAAAAATCGAAATTCAGAACGCTTTTTTACTCCTGCAACGTCTTGGTGATAGTGATAAGGACATAAAATAGTGTCTATGTTAGAGCAGAGGCTGTCAGCATCAATTTCCTACTATTACGTTTGAAATCAGATTCATTCTTCCTGAGATATTGCCGACAAATCGGTATTTAGAACGTTTTTAGAACGCTTTTCGCGCATTTTGCTCCTGCATCTCCTCTGGGGTAGTGGAAACAGAAATAAAATATAGCCTATCTTGGAGCAAGATCTGTCACCATCATTTTTACACCATTATATTTGAAATCGGTTCAGTACTTCCTGAGATTGAATAGAAATCGCAATTTAGTAAGTTTTTTACAACGCTTTTTGTGCATTTTGACCCCCTTTTAAATTTCAATTTTTTAGGAAATGTCCTTAGAGATCATTGATATCTTATAACTAACTACCATTTCAAATTTCACGATTCTAGGCCCTTCCGTAACGCAAAAGCAGCAATTTAGAACGTTTTTCTCCTGCACCCCCTTTGGGGTAGTGGCACCGACATAAAACATAACCTATGTTGGAGCAAGGGTTGTCACCGTCATTTTGACACCATAATTTTTTAAGTCGGTTTGGTATTTCCTGAGATTGTGTAGAAACCACCATTTAGAACGTTTTTTAGAACGATTTTCGCGCATTTTCACCACTTCCAAATTTCGAATTGTTTAAGAACTGTTCTTTGAATTCCTTTATATCTAATAAGTAGCTAATATTTCAAATATCATATTTCTAAGCCCTTCAGTAACACATAAATCGCATTTTTAGAACGTTTTTTGCTCCTGCACCCCCTTTGGAGTAGTGACACCGACATAAAACATAGTCTATCTTGGAGCAAGCGTTGTCACCATCATTTTGACACCAATATTTTTTAAATCGGTTTGGTATTCCCTAAGATTGTGTGGAAACTACCATTTAGAACGTTTTTTAGAACGCTTTTTGTGCATTTTCACCCCTTTTAAATTTCGAATTGTTTAAGAACTGTTCTTAGACATCATTTATATCTTATAAGTAACTAATACTCAAAATTTCATATTTCTAGGCCCTTCAGCAACGCTAAAATCGCATTTTTAGAACGTTTTTTGCTCCTACACCCTCTTTGAGGTAGTGGCACCGACATAAGATATAGCCTATGTTCTAAGTTGGACTCACACCATCATTTTGATACCATTACTTTTGGAATCGGTTCGGTAGTTCCAGAGCTTACCTCCGACAAATAAACAATTTTTTCCTCTTTATAATAGGAAAGTATAGATGAGTATAGACTAGCAAACCCCGCGGCTTTGCTCGCGTAATATTTGAAATATGCCAAGTGATATTTATATGTCTAATTTTTATCAAAAGGTACTAACTAAATTTTTATTTTATTAAAAGGTAATATTTTATTTTATTAAAAGGTACTTATTACTTTAAAGAATAATTCAAAAATTACTATTTAAAACACAGTTTGACTAAACATCATTATTACACTGTATTAGGCAGAAATGAGACTTAAATTAATAAAATGAAATAAAACTTAATAAATGATAATTTAGAAAATATTTTGAAACTTTTATGCTCAATTAATACGCTCATTTCAGTATTCATTTGAAGTTTTGAATTTTTTAGAAACCATCTTCTTACATCTTAAAACTAACCATCATGTTGAATTCCAAGTCCTACCACCTCTCTCAACATAAAGGGCTATGTTGAAACAGGAACTGTCACCATTAATTTGCCAACATTAATTTTGAAATCGGTTTGTTATTTCCTAATATTCCACAGAAACGTAATTTAAAAAGCTTTAAAAGCCCTTTTTTAGAACGTTTGTTGTTCCTGTGAACCCCAGGTGGTAGAATCACCGGCATAAAATATAGCTTGTGTAGGATCAGAGACTGTTACCACTGATTCGCAACTATTACTTTTATAATCGGTTTATATTCCCTGAAATTGCATAGAATCGTAATTTAGAACTTTTTTAGAATGCTTTTCGCACCTCCCCTTCGCTTCACCCCTTTTTAATTCGAATTTATTTTCGACATTCCTTCGAGGGCATTTATATTTTATAAGTAACTACCATGTCATATTTAAAGTTTCTAGCCTTTTCAGTAACACAGAAATCGCAATTTAGAAAGTTATTAGCTCCTGCAACCCTCTGGTGGTAGTGGAACAGACATAAAATATAGCTTAAGTTTGAGCAGGTTCTATCACCAAAATTTGTCATCATTATTTTTTTAATCGGTTTGGTAATTTATAAATTTGCTTAAAAATTGTAATTTGTAACGCTTTTCACTCACTCCATTTTTTTTCAATTTGGAATTTTCTTTCGACTGTTCTTAGAAAGCAGTTGCATCTTGTAAGTAAATACCATGCCATACTTCAAAGTGTTAGACCCCCTCAATTGTGCAAAAAATGCAAATTAGAACATGTTTTGCTTTTGCAAGCCTCAGATGGTAGTGACAGCAACATAAAATATAACCTATATTATAGCAGGGACTGTTACTATTGATTTGCAACCATTACTTTTGAAATAGCTTTGGTATTTCCTTAGATTGAGTAGAAATCGCAATTTAGAACGTTTTTAGGACGCTTTTCGCGCATTTTCACCCCTTTTTAAATTTCCAATTTTTTCGAAACTGTTCTTAAAGATCATTTATAGCTAATAAATATGTACCTTGCCTAATTTTAAGTTGCTAGCCCCTACCCATCACAAAAATCGAAATTTAGAACGCTTTTTTGCTCCTGCAACGTCTTGGTAATAGTGATACCGACATAAAATAGCGTCTATGTTAGAGCAGAGGCTATCAGCATCAATTTCCTACCATTACGTTTGAAATCAGATTCATTCTTCCTGAGATATTGTCGACAAATCGGCATCTAGAACGTTTTTAGAACGCTTTTCGCGCATTTTGCTCCTGCATCTCCTCTGGGGTAGTGGATTATATTTGAAATCGTTTCAGTACTTCCTGAGATTGCATAGAAATCGCAATTTCGCAAGAAAATGCATAGAAATTGCAAGTTTTTTATAACGCTTTTTGCGCATTTTGACCCCCTTTTAAATTTCGATTTTTTTAGGAAATGTCCTTAGAGATCATTGATATCTTACAACTAACTAACATTCCAAATTTCACGATTCTAGGCCCTTCCGTAACGCAAAAGCCGCAATTTAGAACGTTTTTTGCTCCTGCACCCCCTTTGGGGTAGTGGCACCGACATAAAACATCGCCTATGTTGGAGCAAGGGTTTTCACCATCATTTTGACGCCATTATTTTTAGATCGGTTTGGTATTTCCTGAGATTGTGTAGAAACCACCATTAGAACGTTTTTTAGAACGCTTTTCGCGCATTTTCACTCCTTTTAAATTTCGAATTGTTTAAGAACTGTTCTTAGAAATCCTTTATATCTCATAAGTAGCTAATATTTCAAATTTCATATTTCTAGGCCCTTCGGTAACGCAAAAATTGGATTTTTAGAACGTTTTTTGCTCCTGCACCCCCTTTGGGGTAGTGGCACCGACATAAAACATAGCCTATCTTGGAGCAAGCGTTGTCACCATCATTTTGACACCAATACTTTTTAAATCGGTTTGGTATTTCCTGAGATTGTGTAGAAACTACCATTTAGAACGTTTTTTAGAACACTTTTTGTGCATTTTCAACCCTTTTATGTTTCGAATTGTTTAAGAGCTGTTCTTAGACATCATTTATATCTTATAAATAACTAATATTCAAAATTTCATATTTCTAGGCCCTTCAGTAACGCTAAAATCGCATTTTTAGAACGTTTTTTGCTCCTACACCCCCTTTGGGGTAGTGACATCGACATAAAACATAGCCTATCTTGGAGCAAGCGTTGTCACCATCATTTTGACATCAATACTTTTTAAATCGGTTTGGTATTTCCTGAGATTGTGTAGAAACTACCATGTAGAACGTTTTTAGAACACTTTTTGTGCATTTTCAACCCTTTTAAATTTCGGATTGTTTAAGAACTGTTCTTAGACATCATTTATATCTTATAAATAACTAATATTCAAAATTTCATATTTCTAAGCCCTTCAGTAACGCTAAAATCGCATTTTTAGAACGTTTTTTGCTCCTACACCCCCTTTTGGGGTAGTGACACCGACATAAGATATAGCCTATGTTCTAAGTTGGACTATGACCATCATTTTGATACCATTACTTTTGGAATCGGTTCGGTAGTTCCAGAGCTTATCTCCGACAAATAAACAATTTTTTCCTCTTTATAATAGGAAAGTATAGAAATATAGAAAAGCACCTTAAGGAATAATTCTTTGTTATACGCATGAATATTTTGGCATTTTGTTGAATATTTTACAAAAAAGGGTTTCCAACTGGAGACACGAGGATTTGCAACAATTAATTTATTCAAAGTAAAATTTCCTCTTATAAATGAAAAGAATTCTATTTAAAAAAAATCTTAGAAATGCAATAATGATCATTTCATAATTAAATTGTTTCTATCCACGCGAGTCACATATCCATAGAAATTTTATGATATGGCCGTCGCTCCATTCATTTGTTCATTTGCGGCTCTCGAGCAAGTATAAGTAGGAAACCACTGTGTTACAAGGACCGAAGGACCGGCATCACATTTAGAAAAGAATTATCGCTACAGCTCATTACTACCTGAGTAGCTTAATAGACCTTATCAATTCTTCGGAGAGAAAAGATCTGCGGTTTGATTCCCAGTTGGGGCAGAAAAGCTGCAGGGGCGTCCAAATTTCAAAATCTCTGGGCCTGTGAGAGGGAGAGGATAAGGCCGCAAAAGAATAGAAATGGTGATACACACTGTTAAGTGAGATTCCGGGATATGTAAATTGAAACGAAAATTCGAAAAGAAATATTTAAATCTGATCGAAATTCAATTCACATTCCCCGAAATCACACTATGGCCGTAAGGTATAGTGGTTAAGTAGTACGCGTCGTAACTATATTAAATTAACTAGAAGATAATAAACTTTCAAATAAATAAATAAATGAATGGTAATTATTCACCCCATGTTGAACATCACACATAAAATGCACTCACAGTTAAAATGAATGTAATCAGTTGTGTAATCAAGTATTTTATTGTATAATAGGAGACACATTGAAATCTATCCGGATCCGGAGCATATTTACACTTTATATTAAGAATAAAATATTAAATTTTTACATTAGGATAAACGTTATTTCGTATTGTATTGAATAGTGCTATAGAAGTCTTCTTTATATAAATATTGAATTTTGTAAATGAAAACAGTTCTTGAACGGAATACAGTTTGTGAAAGTTTATAAGACAAAGTCTGAAAAACTGGATGGTAAAGAGAATTGCAGATAATAGAAGTGTTGATTACAGGATCTAATAATATTATGGCACTACGATGATGGTTGAGTTTAGATGCATAAAAATGCAATATAAATGGGATAGTATTCTAATTGATGACGGAGGATACCAAAAAGAAATACATATTGCTGACGGAGGATGCTCAGAGAAACTTATAGGCTTATTCACAAATTGTTGAAAATTTGATGCGACGCTGGTTCTCTGGTTTTAAATACTCCAGCATCCAACGGATGACGGTGGAAACTTGACAATGAGAACATGAAGAAAAAATCCATCTTCTTTTCATCCAAATTTTGAGAGGTAAGATTCACTTAATTATGGTGGTGGTTGATCTGCTCCCATGGTGCGATCACCGGGGCTTACGCCCAACGGTGAAAAAAAATTGAGAACTCCTGATGAGAAAATCGGTCTGGAGTGCTCCGACAAAAAATACGAACTCAATCTTTTTTGAAACGCCTGCCGAAAAACGGGAGAACGATGTCGGCGGATAGCCAATCAGAAAACTCCAAAGATCGGAATATCGATAATAAATCGATGGAAAATGTTTTAGCGGCGGAATAATCACCGTGGAATGGCAACACTCTAACGAGCGGGAAAAGAAGGAATGTTCGCTTCGTGGGAGTTCTTGTGACGTCAAAAGGAATTTCCTGCCTGTTTTGAGATAAGAGACAAATCCTTTTTAAAAGTTGCTTCTTTTGGGGTACCAAGTGAATGAAAAGCAATAAAAATAAGGGAAAGTGTAGGAGTTATAATTTCGTTTCTCTGGCAAACGATTTCAGCAATTGTTATGAAAGTTTATCAGAGAAATGGAAAAAGATAATAGAATATAATAAATGTAATTTTAAATGAAATAATTAAGAATAAAGATTTAGGATTTAATATTTAAAACTTAGTAAAATTTGCTGTCAAAATTGAAAGATGGTAAATGGAAGTAGATTATTAAAATTAACAAAATATACAAAATTAAATTTATGTAAATTTAAGAAGGGGGAATGTTATGTAAAGCTTTTACAACATAACACACACACACACCCAAAAAATAAAAAAAAGTAAGGGGAGACGAATTTAAGAACTTTTGCAACATTGCAATATCCATAATAAAACCAACGCTATAGCTTATTACTAGGGATGCCAAATCCTTAACCGCTACTACGCTATAGCGGACCTCATAAATTTGTAAGATTATTACAATTTGTGTTTTAATACATTTCTCCATTTTGCGTTGCAAATTTGTATGCCCTTTATCTGGTAAAAGTACTCAAGTTTTGGTAACTAAACATAAATATGTAGACTTAAACTGCTCTACTTCCTGATAGCAATTGATGAATTTAAGGAATGCCTGTATAAGTAAAGGGCAGACGTCACTGTGAGAAAAATTACTGTGAATCCATAGTAATTTCCTGTCCATATTTACGGCTCCTACTGTACACAAGAATTCGGGTGATCTGATTGGTCTACGATTAACAGTTCTGTAGTACGATTGGTCAACGTCACCATGATGATTCCTGCAATAAGCGATAAGGCAACAGTTGCAGTTGGTATATTGGTTGAAGTAATTGCTTGTTTGTAAACATGTCCTTTCCTTATGCAATCTTATCAAACGGTCACGTGTTTTGTGCATCCTTCTAATACGGCTCACGGCTGTCTCTCTTTTGACAAGTGAATTTAATGTACTATTCTTAAAGATAGCGCAAAGCGTCGACTCGTGTTACTTTACTCATTCACGGCTATTTCCGACTTTCCTGATTTTTCGCGATCAAGTCCGTAGTTCCTATTTTCCGTTTTAAAGCCAGGCTTCAAAAACGAAATGAATTCCATTGGAAATACATTATTGAACCAATTCGAAGAAGAATTTAATGCTTTCAAAAATATAATTTAGTTTATAGGGCCCTTATTATTTTTACCACCAGCAGCCACTAATTAGATTCCTATTTTAATAGTTTAATGAACAAAAGTAATTATCTCGAAAAAGACATACATGGTACGATTATTATTTCAAGCAGAAACACTGCTATGTGACATGTAAAAACCACCGCAAAGAAAATACCCCCCCCCCCCCAAAAAAAAAAAAAAAAAAAAAAAAATAGATTGAATTTAACGCACAACTATTTTCAAGCCTCATAAAAAGAGCCTTCAGTGAAAAATGAAAGTGATTTAGAAACGGTAGCCAACCTGTAGAAATTGGAACCTTTGCAGATTATTATCATTCGGGAAAAAAATGGTTTCACAAATTTAAAAAACACGACTGTAGGATATCAATATTAATTAGAAATTGTACTTACTGTGAGTTTCTAATGATGAGACAAATTTAACAACTACCTGAAAAATAAAATTATCACTATTAATTAAAACTATTATTCATTAAATGATGCATAGTTTTTGTTATTGGTATTTACTCTCTGTAAAATTGATTGACTATCACAAACAATATTTGACGATGAAACACTAACAAACAACAACAACAAAATATATCCACTGTTCATTTAGATAGATAAAAACCGCCGTTACAGCGAAGAATCGCGGCCCCTCTGTTTAAAGACTGGTGACAAGGAGTGCAGCCCTTACCAGGGAAGGTCCTACTGGAAAAATTTAAAAGCGTTTATAAGCGTTTATATATCGGATATAACCGCGATGTCTTCCAGCTTATTCATCAGTATTAATATATTTAATATTTGGATTAATTTATTTATTAAGTGAATGGCACAAAATGTATTTCGTAAATTTACATACAAAGGGCAACAATATTTTGAATATGTTCTCTAATAGAGCTTGCAAAAGATTCAATGAATTTTCGGTTCCAATTCTAAAAATGTTTCAAATGTCATTCTTCATTATATCAAAAACCATTTACGTCAAAATAGTTATCTTATACTGTAATGCGAGCAAAAATTGTGTGTGTATGTATGTAAATTTTATCTTAAAAAGGCTCTAACGATTTTGACGAAATTTTGTATTTTACCATTTTCGGGCAGGAGAAGACTATTGGGCTAGGTCGCGCGTTCGAGAAAATTTGATTAGTGGGTCATTTTGGGTCATAATGGATCAGGGTCAAGCTCATTATATCTCAAAAACGGCTCAATCGATTTTGATTAAATTTTACATCCAACCGTTTTGGGGCACTAGAAAACTATTGAGCTAAGTCACATGTTCGAGAAATTTCGATTAGTGGGTCATTTTTGGGTCACTTCGGGTCAAGCTAATTTTATCTAAAAAACGGCTCTAATGATTTTGACTAAATTTTGTAATCTACTGTTTTAGATTACTAGAAGACTAATGGGCTAAGTCACATGTTAGAAAAAATTCGATTAATGGGTCATTTTTGGGTCACTGTAGGTCAATGTAAGTTTATTTAGAAAACGGCTCCAATGATTTTGACGAAAGTTTGCGTTCTATCGTTTTCGGGCACGGGAATACCATTGGGATAGGCTGCATGCTCAAGAAAATTCGATTAGTGGGTCATTTTGGGTCACAATGGGTCAGGTGTCAAACTAGTTGAATCTAAAAAAAGGCTCAAACATTTTGACAAAATTTTGAAAAATATCGCTTCTGGGCATGATATGACCATTGAGCTAAGTCACACGTTCGAGAAAAATCGATTAGTGGGTCATTTTGGGCCACTGTGGGTCAATCTAATTGTATCTAAAAAGCGAATCAAACAATTTTGACAAAATATTTTATTATACCGTTTCTGGGCATGAGAACAGCATTGGGCTAAGTCACACGTTCGAGAAAAGTCGATTTATGGGTGGGTCATTTTGGGTCACTGTGGGTCAAGCTAATTGTATCTGAAAAACGACTCAAGCAATTTTGACATAATTTTGTATTATACCGTTTCTGAGCATGATAAGACGATTGGGCTAAGTCACATGCTCAAGGAAATTCTATTACTGGGTCATTTTTGGGTCACCGTGGGTCAACTTATTGTATCTAAGAAAAGGCTCAAAATATTTTGGCAAAATTTTGTATTATATCGTTTCTGAGCATGAGAAGACCATTGGGGTAAGTCGCATGTTCGACAAAATTCGATTAGTGGGTCATTTTTGGGTCACTGTGCGCCAAGATAATTGTATCTAAAAATGACTCAAACGATTTTGACAAAATTTTGTATTATACCGTTGGACATGAGAAGGCCATTGGGCTAAGCCGCCTGTTCGAGAAAATTCGATTAGTGGATCATTTTTTTGTCACTGTGGGTCAAGATAACTGTATCTAAAAAATGACTCAAACGATTTTGATAAAATTTTGTATTATACCGTTTCTGGCCATGAGAAGACCATTGGGCTAAGTCACATGTTCTAGAAAAGTCGATTTGTGGGTGGGTCATTTTTGGGTCACTATGGGTCAAGCTAATTGCATTTAAAAAACGACTTAAACAATTTTGACAAAATTTTGTAATATACCGCTTCTGGGATGAGATGACCATTGAGCTAAGTTACATGTTCGAGAAAAATTGATTAGTGGGTCATTTTGGGTCACTGTGGGTCAATCTAATTGTATCTAAAAAACGAATCCAACGATTTTGACAAAATTTTGTATTATACCGTTTCTGGGCATGAGAAAACCATTGGGCTAAGTCATATGTTCGAGAAAAGTCGATTCGTGGGTGGGTCATTTTTGGGTCACTGTGGGTCAAGTTAATTATATCTAAAAACGACTCAAACAATTTTGACAAAATTTTGTATTATAGCGTTTCTGAATATGAGAAGACGATTGGGCTAAGTCACATGCTCAAGAAAATTCGATTACTGGGTCATTTTTGTGTCATTGTGGGTCAACTAATTGTGTCTAAGAAAAGGCTCAAAACATTTTGACAAAATTTTGTATTATACCGTTTCTAGATATGAGAAGACCATTGGGCTAAGCCGCATGTTCGAGAAAATTCGATTAGTGGGTCATTTTGGGGTCACCGTGGGTCAAGCAAATTGTATCTAAAAAAAGGCTCATAACATTTTGACAAAATTTTGTATTATATCGTTTCTGAGCATAAGACCATTGGGCTAGTCACATGTTCGAGAAAATTCGATTAATGGATCAGTTTGTGGTCACTGTGGGTCAAGCTAATTGTATCTAAAAAACGGCTCAAACAATTTTGACAAATTTTTTTATTAAATTGTTTCTCAGCACGAGATGACCATTGGGATAGGTCACATGTTCGATAAATTTAGATTAGTGAGTCCCTTTTAGGTTACCGTGGGTCAAGCTAATTTTATCTATATAACGACTTTAGCGATTTTGACTAAATTAATATTCTATCGTTTTCGGGTTCGAAAAAAGCATTGGTTAGGTCGCATGTTCGAAAAAATTCGGTTTGTGGGTCCTTTTGGATCACTTTGTCTAAGGATCATGGCAATTGTATCTAAACAGCAAGAATGATACAGTGAGAATAAAATATCTAATTGAACACAAAGCTAATTTTGACCGAGTTTAGCTCGGTCATTCCTGCTAGTTTTTATAAAGTTAAGAAAGTGAAATTTTTATGTGGCACCTGGATGCTGCCAGTTATATTTGTAAAAAAATTATCTATGCTCTAACATGTAAAACAGTAAAAATTTATTCTTTTACGACCAATTTTATAAGTTTTCGGAGCTTTTTGGACAAATAAAAATGGGAAAACAAGTTTTTAATGTTTAAAAAAACCCCTGAAAGTTCATAGAATCATAACTTGGTAAGTATTAGCGGAAAGAGAATGGATTTGTTATTATTTTACATTTCAGAGAATGGAGAAAAATTTTCTAAACATACCTTATCAGAATCAGGAACCGTATAAAAACTTAAATTTCTTAAATTAAAAAATATATATTATATCATGACGTATGTGGCTTTTTACATGATCAAAAACAACCTATGAACATTTTTGCATTTGGAACTATACCTCCAAAACTAACGGCCTACGAATTAGCTACTGGAAAACGATAACAGTGGGCTCCCTGTATATTGAATACTAAATAATGATTGAATTCTAATTATCAAAAAGTTATTATTTATTTATTTATCTATTTCATAATAATTGCACATTCCACTTTAACACTATGTTTTACAAAATCGACAGCCATTTCAAATAGAGCTGTAATATGTACAGTCGTGGGAAAAAAAAGTAAACACCCCTACTAATTTCTCAACAAATTATCGTAGAAGAAAGTTACTGCTACCGAACGATTGGAAATGAAGCCTACTTTTAAATGATACATATAAAATTTTCTTAGGGGGCCATCTACATATTAAAACGAACCCAAACTTCATTTTTTTCAATGGCAATACCCAATTTTAACAAGATATTTCAAATTTTCGGTTCAAACTATGCCTAAACTCCACATTTCAAGTCATTTGAATGATAAACATTCAAAATTTAGTGCTTTTAATGTTAAATTACATTTTTATATTTCTATTAATATCCCCTGAAATTATACTCCTAATGGGCTAATTTTTTGTGTAGCAATAATACTAAAATACCCAAACATAAATACATTGAATTTGCAATTTTTATAATTTTATGATATGAATTATGAAATTAATATTCGGAAAAATTATGAATTACAACCTAGAATTTTTTTGATGGATTTAGATTTATCAAGTCCTGCTTTGAAATCCGAAATTTCACATTTTTCTTCCAAATAGTTTTCAAATTATGCTTCAAAAACAACAAAATGATGCCTTAAGGGGCCGTCTGTGATAGAAGTGACTCGATATTTAGAAATTTCTTATGCTATCCTGCAATCTAGCAGTCTTCAATGACTGCTTGTGTGGCGCTCCAGATGCCTTGATCAAGAAGGGGGGGGAGGGCTCTCTCGGTCAACAATCGAGTACCTAACTTCAATTTGGATACAGCCCCTAAAATATGTTCGTTTTAAAATAATTAATTTCCCGGAAACTTGTCGTACGAATTGCATAAGAATTTGTTTCTAGGCTAATGAGAGGGTGTAGAGTTCATTTATGCTGTCAGAATTGAGTGTTACCATTGAAAAAAAAAAAAAAAGTTATGTTTCGTTTTTATATGTGATACTTAGATCACACACTTAGATGTGGTGCTTAGATTATATAGCATAGATGGCCCCCTAAGCAAAGTTTATATACGTCATTTAAAAGTAGACTTTATTACCAATCGTGTGGTAGCAGTAACTTTCTTCTACGATAATTTTTTGCAGAGTTAGTAAGGGGTGTTTACTTTTTATTTCCACGACTGTACTACAGTAGTTTACAGTAGAGCATTTTCACTGAATATTTTATTAGTATTTTTTCTATCAGCAAAAGAAAAACATTTTATAATACGGTATGCAAGAAAAAATATATATATACACTGTTAAAAAATTTTATGTGAAACGACAGAGAATCTACTGGTAATACATTATCTTAAGTCTTATGTAAAATTACAGAGATTTGAAAAACAGATATTTTGTTAAATAACAGAGAAATGATTAGATAAATTTAGAGTAGACTCTGTAAATTTACATTAATGAAACTACACAAGACTCTGTAAATTTATTTAATTTATTTGTTTTTAATGATAACAATTTAATTTATTTCTATTTTTCGAAATTAGTGAATGTTTGAACTTCGAAGAATTGGAATTTTCCGAGTGAATTCGAACTGCTGTACCATTTAATTTAATTTTTACAATATTTATTTCTAGCCGACCTGGGATTTAATCCCGATGGCCCTCTGGGTTGGAGACAGGCACCTTACTGACTGCGCTATAGGAGCTATTAGTACTGTATGAAAAGGATGTCTTTTATAATTAAGCGGGGAAATTCTTTTACTTTTTATTACCAAGCTTCATGAACATGTTGAATGAAACAACTGCAAAATGATTGTCGATAAAAATCCCCGCTAACCCCACATATACAAATTTTACTATTCTAATTTTTAATAAAATAATTAAAACGAATTTAAACAAATTTAAATGAAATTTTCTTCTTTAATATTTCTTATAAAATATCTTTAAATAAAGACATGGAAATCCCTACAGGGAATTTTATATAAGAAAAGGGAAATGGTGACCGAGAAACTCAATCGAACGCATTTAACTGAGAACTAGTGTAAATTTACAGAGAGTCTCGGTTCTTTTCTGTGTATTTACAGAATTTTTTAACAGTGCATGAAGGACTCGGGTATAAATCAAATCATAACTAATGAAATGCAAGTTAGTCCAGGCATTTTGTGATTGAACATGGGCAAAATTGCAATAGAAGCTTTTTACAGAATTTTTTAATCAGGAACTACTGCTTAATAGCATACTAAAAATCAGACAAAATCTGAGCATGGGAACACCCCTATATACGGATTTCAAAATGGCGGAGGGGATTTTCTGGAACTAAGGCAGAGAATATATCGCTTACGGAAATGTATCGCTTTATTTTCACAATTTAACTTTGAAGTATAGTCAAAAACGATAAACAGTACACAAAAGTCTACTATTTCTGACAAATTACTGCTTAAGTTCATTTTTAAAGAAATGTTCCAGTGAAGAAAAAAACGTATCAATAGTTTTCATCATATTTATAATTAGAAGTTAGGTAGTTCTTGTTACATCCATTGACTTGGCACACCCCAGAAGCTGTAGAACAGGGCAATCAATTACGCTTGTATCAGCATCGTAAAGTAGCACAGTTTGTCTTTCAAGAACATGGAATCATATTAAGTAAATAATCTGTAGCTGGTAGTCACTCGCAGAGTATTGGGTAGCACGAGT
Organism: Maratus speciosus; assembly: GCA_963932465.1. Classification (NCBI taxonomy): domain Eukaryota; kingdom Metazoa; phylum Arthropoda; class Arachnida; order Araneae; family Salticidae; genus Maratus; species Maratus speciosus. The sequence continues at coordinate 302,982,353 of OZ010788.1, forward strand.
GTTTTTTTACATACCAGCCCCATTCTGCTGGCTTGGTTCTTTCTTCCGATATTTATTTGTAAGTAAGTGTGATAGCTATGATATTTTGTAGAAGAATCGGTCGGAGGCAAACGTTCAGGTGTAATAAATGATTTTACTGCAGTTACTTTCCTTACCAACATTTGGGGACATAGTTTGTCTATAGAATCCAGTGCCTTGCAGTCATAAAACAGAAGCATTGCTTTTCTTCCAGCCTTCAGCCATATCTGAATGTAGGCTTGAATTTGAACAAAATATTTTTGCAATAGAACGGAGCTCTGTCTTGTTTATCTGTTTGAGAAATGATGAGGATTTCCCAATCGAAAAAATTCTGGATGTTGTATCGCAGCCCGTGAAAGCATGAAGAAACAGAAGGAAGTTGCAATTTTCACGACCTAACAGAGATTGCATGTTGAGGATATGATAGACTGATTTGGAACATGATCCTCGTCTTATGTCACTGCGATAGTATAGCTTGAAGCCATTATCCTTTGCCTGTTAAAGAAGGAGAATCAGCAAGTCGGTATCTTCACCTATTACAGTGGTATCTGCATGTGCATTTTCTGAAGATGAGACTGGAGCACGAACAATGTCTATATTGGCATCCCCATCTGTGTTGGGGACAGTACAGCCTTGTTTCTTAAGCAATTCGCCTATGAGGGAAGTCATTGCTTGCTTGTTTTTTCATTGTCCAGAAACTCTTCCTTTTTTCCAATAAATTTCACGTATGGGCTGAAATTAATATCTCTACTGTTTTTTTTTTTGTAGCGTCATCTGTGAGCCACATCATTGATTGTTGGATACCCAATGTAATTATCAAAAACCATGATAGGTTTTCCATATTGTTTAACAATAAAATCAGCGTAAGACGTAGCAATGTTTTCATATGTATCATTTTTTACACCAGGAAATGCGACGCAAGAAAGATCCTCCATCCAATATGTACCTTTCTGTACTTTCCACGTTGTCATATTTTTAATGTGTTTGGCTAGTGCTTGAGCTAACAGAGATTTGTCTGAATTCCTCATCATACTTGGTGATTCAAATAATGCTGCAGGGTACGCACACGGTTCATAACGCATGACATCTCCGAGATTCATTTCACCACAAGTGCCAGTAATCATCATTCTTTGGAAGAGGAGCGCTGGATCTATTTGTATATCTAAGTCATCTTTATAACTACAAATGGCGGCAGCAGATCCTAGAGTTTTCACTTTCTTTGACCTTTTAGCCGAATACCTAAATATATCCTTCCCTATCATTTTGGAGATGATGATCATACCAAATAAGTGCAACTCATCAACATTAACTTCTTTTTTAGCTGTTACGCCTGTAACAATTTTGCGTAGAGTAGAATCAGAATGAAATGGCGATATGTGTTCCAGTACATCGCCCACTTTTTAAATGTCATTGCTGTTCCTCTTCTGTCTGCTGTCTCTTATGTCTTCTTTTCTGTCTGCTGTCTTTTTGATAATTTTATAAAAGTTACACACTCCCAATTTTATTCCTATGGGAGTTTGAAGCTAAAAGTTAGCATAGAACACAATTTTTAACTATTTTCAAAACATCATTTAGTACACTTAAAATTGATATTTTGAATTGAAACTGGCAACAGAGCAAAGTATATACACTTACGTTAATAAAAAGCACAGTATGGAGCTGTTTATAGCATTTATTATGTACGTTAGAGGTTAGAGATTAATTAAAAAAGGTTAACATTACAATAATCTCCACAGAGATGCATTATTAAATGGCCGCCAATGGTAAAGCATGTACTTTTCAGAGGCTCATTAAAATACTAAAATTTATAAAAAGAATCTAAAACTCACTCACTAGTGTTGTATAAGCTTCAAATTACACAAATAATGTAGTAATCCGCTGTTAAATAATCACTTAACACCATAAATATAATCTTGAAAAACACTGACATGACAAACTACTCTGGTCAGATCACAATCACAGCACAGCATGTATAAAAAATATCGATATCTTTGCTTAAAGTCCCCTTAACAAAGTAAATTGGTGATGAAATGTCCATAAATGCAGGGGTCGTGCGTGTCCTGAAATTTTATAGCCAGGAAATTTTTCGGTACCAGTATTTTCTTATAGAAAATTACTTCTTAAATAAGGCGAAATTTCGCGCGTTTAAGCTAGATTTATTCTTCTATTAAAAAATACTGATATTTGCCCTGAAAAATTCCCTAAAGCATATTATTAAAAATGTTCCGATGCCTGGGAAAGTTATGCACAACTAGCATTTATAAGCACTGGAATCGATTCGGAGCCAGTTGCAATTGCGGATACATGAAATAGAGGAACGGGATTAACAGAAAGTAGAGAAATTTAAAAGAAATGTATCTCGCGAACCACTGGACCGATTTTGATGCGGTAGGGCTTAAAATGTTCAGAAAGACTTAATATGTAGAAAGAAAATATAGTATAGGGCTTGCCTGAGGCCGGAGATATATCTCCCCATCGCCGGAGCTTGAAAAACTCACCGCATACCGGATGACTGTTAGGAGATCGGTCTAGTAGTAATACAGTTTAGAATGAGTTATAGATACTTTACTTTATCTGTTCCAAAAGCATTATTGGTTGTCAGTTGTTCGATAAAAAATGAATATTTGCAGTCCAAATTGTTTAGTGCTGCCTTCTGTCGTCTTCCGTCTCAACTAAAAGCTATACAACAGCACAACAACGCAAAACGGCATATGATTCAGTCCGTTTTGAAATCCGTTTTTAAGGGTGTTCCCGTGATCGGATTTTGTCTGATTTTGGTTATATTTCTCAGTAATGGTTACGGATTAAAAATCAGTTAACAGAGCTTCTATTGCAATTTTGCTCGGGTTGAAGGTGTATTTACTTTAATTTGCCTGGACTAAGTTTCGAGATATTCAACATTCAAGTTTTCAAAAGAAAACTACAACACAAACCATTGATCACTTCCTCCGAAATATCTGATTTAAGACTGAACTGTAGTTAGCTTATGTGCAACGTTTTTTGTCTGACAGATTTTATTTTATTGTACTCATTGAATTTTAATAACAAACATCCATATCAAATATGTAAAATTTATCTTTTTATATGATGGCATCTATTGAGTAATAAATAATATTGAGTAATAAATAAAAACCTCTTCCTTTAAAAGAACTAGTGTCAAAGTGTAAGTGAAAGTGATGCTTAAAAAAACTGGTGCCAACCGAATAAAATTTGCATAAGATATACTGGCCTCGAACGAGTCGATCTTGTCACCTCACACGTGCCATACGACCGATATGACAAAGCACCGATGTCATGTAGGACCAAAAAAGGATTTTTTTTTTTATTATTGCTCACTAAAAATACCAAAAGTCATTTTTTATATGAAAAAAGTGATTGTGTATTCAAATAAAGTTTTGAAAATATTGGCCGCGTGCCAGGAACTAACAAATATACAACAGCCTTTTTTAATCTGATAATTTCAGTGATTTAAGCGCGTAGTTTGATTACATGTCTTAAATTTCGTTTATTATTATATTATTCTTTTATTTATTTATTAATGAAATTTTAATTCCGTTATGGAAGACCGAAGTCAAATGCTTAGCTATTTATATTGTTTTAAGTTAAAAAGAGTTATTATTCTTCCGTAACGGAGCGGCACGCGATAGAGATTTTAAAAACCGTGCTTAAAAATTATTTTAAAAATCATAATAAATCAGACAATTAAGATACAGTTTAAAAAAAAATGCATTTGAAAGTAGTTTTTTTCCCTTATAAGGTGGTTTAAAAATTAAAAATGTGCGAAGCTTAAAAGTTTAAAAAATGCAGTAGCGAAATTTAATCGTCAGCCGTTGCCACCCTTAAAATGACGCCAGCTATACGGACGGATACGCTTGTCCTTTATAATATAGATAGCACGATAGAAATTAATTTAAATAATTTTACATGAGAATCAGAAAAAAGAATAAAAAATGTCAGGTAACCATGTTTTACACCAGAGGCCAAAAATACATTCAAATATCTTCAGAAAATACAATGAGTTTAACATAAAGAAAAAGTTTAAAAATAAATATTACCTCACTAGTGAATGCTATCCACAAGCCAATGCAGTTAATCTAAAAAATCAAAAAATAGCAACTATTAGTTTTTATTAATTTCAAGGAACGAGCTAGATTATGTCTAAGATCTATCTTCCAATATACATAGCTGCCAACACTTACGCTTTTTTGTACTACAAAAATTCAATAGTAAATTTTACTTTCTTTAATCGGCGCAATCTGCCGATTAAATAAGCCAACAAATTCTATTAAATTTTTGCGGTACAAAAAAGCATAAGAGTTGGCAGCTATGAATATACATGAATAAGAGTAGATAATGCATTCATATAAATAGCATCATTTACATATGACTATCTTCCCTCGTGATTATAAATAAACCAGTTACTATGATTATTCTGACGATGTAATTCTATTTATTTAATATAGTACAAATGTACTTCTTTCCATAAGCTTGTCTTTAATTTTTATTAGTATTTTTTTAAACATTTTTTATAATTCTGAACTATTTTAAAATCTCAGATTAGTGAAATTGGATTGGAATTCATTTTGTACGGTTCTCTCTTTTGCTTTTGGAAAATGTTTTTACAAGAAAAAAAGTTCTTTATTCTTTGGATCTTGTGTTTTATATCCGATTATTTCGAATGAGTTAAAGATGCACGCTTTCCATATTTTTTATTTAAGGAGAGGAAAAACTGACTTTTTTGAAAGTAAAGTGTATATATATATATATGTGTGTGTGTGTGTGTGTAATAATAAAAATTTTCGCCCTTTTTTCTTAGTAAAACTATTCCAAATTCTTAATATTTTTCCTTTTTTACCTATCTTTAATAATATCTTAATATCTTTTGTCTTTTATTTCATGCATTTAAATTTGCGTATTCTTTTATTATTCTAAAAACCTTAATCCATTCGTCTAATCTTAAAACCCATTAAATTACTTTTTCGTTTTCTTCTAAAACTAAATTCTTTTTCTTTCGAATGTTTTTTTTTTTTTTAATAGCATTTGTTCGATCATATTCTATACCCACAATTCCATGCGGCTGCCAGCATTTAATGGCGCTTTAATTCTGACGCCGTATAAAGAGTTCATTATCGACGCCATCCCCTTCCCATCGAATCGTAGCTTGTTTTCTGTCCCATTCCTCCCCATCTCTCTGCTGGCATTGGTTCTCCACTTTTCTGTATCCGTCCGCGTTCTGTTGCTCGGAGTACATATATCGTTACATCGGCGAGGAGCGAGAGAATTTACGTTTTTAAATAATCTGCGTCGCTTGGAGTGAACGATTCTAATGTGTAGATCCTAATTTTAAAACATCTTAAGTTTTATGAAGTGAATGATCGATTATTGAGAGTTGATGAACAAGCTACTGGGAATGTTCGATATGTTTTTGTCAAATAAACCAGTTTAAAGTTACGATGACTCTATTCATTATGTGATGGGAAATGTCTCAATGTTTATGAAGCCTGTCTTACTCGCCACCCTGACTGCAATCCGATATTTTCATGATAATGGATGGTTGGCCTTGATTGCTCTACTACGTTTTATTTCGAGATGTACTAGTGTCGCCGGAATATCTCAAAAGGCGATAGCAAAATATCGCAAAAGCCGCACAGGATTACATCACTTGTTAAGTAATGATAAATAGAGAAACTCGTCGAAACTTCAGAATGTCAGAAATGTTCTGACTATGCTCTGTGATTTAATGTCATCGGCTATCAATAAGTATGATTACGAAAAGTGATGTTTTTCATGAACGAATGTCAGTAAAACTGACAATGGAATGTCATTAAGTTTTTTAACGACTCAATACAATGATTAAAAATTCCTGATAGCTCCAAGTGGCGGTATTAGGTCTCACATTAATTTGAATGCACGAATTTTCTTTTTAAATAAATTCTAGCTCTCCGTCCAGAAGTCATGTTTGGAAAAATACCTTTCTGTGGGTGAGAATTAATATATTATTTATTATAGTATTTTAGTAGATTTTTATTTATTTACAATATTGTTATTATTATTGTTGTTGTTAGAAAATGAATTGTACTTTAGTTGTTGTTATTATTTATTGAGAAAAATATTTACATTGTTTATTTAATTTAAAGTTATGTATTTTTAATTATGTTTATACTATTGCATTTTTATATAAATGAGTTATCCCTTCTATATACAATTAAGATCTGGAATTGTTAAAAAAATCGAATAACTTCATGAGTGAAAATAATATTGTTTCCTTTGACCAAGAGTCCGGTATGAAAATACAACCTTGGTTAATGCATTTTGAGAAATCTTGCATTGCCGAGAAAAAAGATGGAAATTGGAAATTAAATAATATTTCTAAATATTTGAAAAGAGAAGCATTGAAGGTTTATATAAATGATTGTCTGGAGTGCACTAGTTTTGAAAAAATTTCTGAGCTTCTCACTGAAAAATGTATTAGTGTTTATGTTCCAAGATTTTCTGAATTTGCAGCTTTAAAGTTAAATAACTTAAATGAATTAGAACAATATTTTCATAAAAAGGTTGAAGTGGGTAAGAAGTTACAATTATGTGAAACAATAATTGTGCCGGGACTCACAGATGGTCTAAAGCCCGAATATCAGAATTTTTTTATAGTAAATCCTCCAAATAATACCACTGACTGGTATCAGATGGCAAAACAACTAGTAATAATTCCAACTTCTCCTGTAAATGCTGTTAGGAATAATTCACAAAATGTTAGGCCTTTTCAGCCTCATTGCAATGCACCCAGACATTGGATTCGTCAGGAGAATCCTAATTTAAATGCAACTAATCCTCGTTTTACAACCGCGAAGCGGCAATAAACCTGACATCATTGCCTCGATCGTCATCCTACTGCAGTGCCTACTGCTCGTTTGTGTATACTTTGTTTTGCCGGTTACTTAACATTATATCCTGTTGTTTGGCAACTGAACATTACTACTCAAGTTGGTCTCGTAATTTAGAACCTTGATTAGATGACGAGACCTTCACCTAGCAAGGCACCTCCAAAGGCATAATTCACAGGTAACTTGGAGGAATTTGCACCCACGACGGAGTTTACATGCACCAGGCGCCATTAGCGTACATGACAGAATTTTAGCCTGCAATTAGCCTGGGTCCTGCGACCAACGGTTACGAGTATAATGCTCTACCAGTTGGCCACCGTTGCCCGATCTAATTGGGATAGCTTGGAATTTTTGAAGCCTAATTGTTGATGCGTACTTGTCAAATGAAAATGATAATTTTTAGTATTGGGGGGTGGGGGTGGGGGTAGACACAACAAAGAATGGGGCTCCGCAGATAGAGAAATTGCACCATGTGTTAATTTCTTGAGCCGAATTGTTAGGCAAACTTAACGTTGTAAGGGGGATGAGACTCCGCCTTTCTACCGTACCCCACCGAGTAAAAACTGGCTCCCTGGGCTTTGACAACCTTGTAGCTCTACATGTGCTAGGAATAATCGGAATAATTGGTGTCGTCATCTGTTTTTAAAACATTTTCATTCAACGAATCAACTATTACGTTATAGATCTGATGAAATAAACTAAAATTTTTACATAAGCCACATTAAGAAATAAGAAAAACAGTGTAATGATTATTTAGCTGACTCTCTATTAGAAGCAGGCTAAACAAAATTCAGTTTTTACCGTAGACAGTAGTCCCGTAGTAGTAGATATTGACCGACAATATTTCTATAATCTATTCTAAGGTTTTTCTAAAAAATATTTTAACACAGTGTTTCTTTTCTTTTATGCTTCGTGTACCCTTTTGCAGGAGAAGTTAATAGAGCCCCTAAATGAATTCATAAACTTTGAATTTAAACATGCCGGTAAGTAATTTTAGAACTTTATAACATCAACAGTTTAAAAAATATATTTGTTTGCGATAAGATATGAAATTTAAATTTGAGCAAACGTATGCATCCCGAATACGCCGATGTTTATTAGGTGATACAATAAAAGTTTCGAAAATGGTCATAATCGTAACACGCACAAATAAACATAAGAGCTTTTTTTTTTAGGTATGCTACAACTGTAATGAGTTAAAACATTAAATGACGTTTCTATTCTTAATAGGAAATGCAGGCTGTACCATAAGGTAAAATCCATTTCAGAAATTCATAAAAAATTAAATTGTCATATTGGAGTGCAGTTTGCACCAAAAAAAAAAAATCATTCAGATTTTTTTTAAGGGGGAGGAGGGTGACAAGAATATTTCAAAGAGAAGACACCCACAAATAAGTTCATGTTTCGAAAATTTATAAAAAAAAAAATTAACGAATTGTCTTATAGGAGTGCAGCTTACAAAAACTTGTCAAAAAAAAAAAAAAAAAAAAAAGTGAAATTTTTTGTGGCAAAGGAAAAAATAGTTCGAAGCAAGGATGCAGTGGAGGGTTTACTGTAATATAAGCAGTATACCTTCTAAAAATATTTAGAAACTTTATCTACCCTTCTTGGGTATAGCGTATACTCTCTAGTGTATAACCTCTGAATTTAGCGTATACGCTTTGTTTTTTTAGGACTACGCCACTGGTTCTATGAGTCTCGTAAGTTCGATTACATTTCAAATTCTTATAAATATTTAACGAATTGTCGTATCTTAGTGCGGTTTGTACCATAAGACACAGCAAATGGTCAGAATTTTCGCAGCAAAAATTAGTTCAGAGAAGATTTGAATTATTGTTTCTTTTATCACAAAACTGGTATTTTTCCGATATGACAATTTGTTAAATGTTCATGATTTTTGTAAATGTGAATAGATTTATGGAACACCCTACACACTATTGCTTTTATTTGTACAATAAATTACAAAAAAAAAAATTATAAAAAAATAAATAAATAAAAAGCCTCAACTTAACTAAACTCACTTAAAATAGGCGTAACGAGCTCAAGTTTCTCTTTCAAAGCCACGGAACCTCTGGAATCTATCCATGGACCCTCGTTTAACCCTTTGAAGGTAAAGTAATTGTGTTTCTGTAATGTTCAATTCACACCGGAAAATTTGAATTTTCTTTTTCCTAAATAAGGAAAAGCAGTTTTACACCTTTTTTCCATCAAAGTTGTCAAAGTAAAATTTAATTAAAAATTTCTGGTGGAAATATTGATTAAAATTAGGTGGGATATAATATATCCCACCGCCCCTCAAGAGGTTAAGAAGCCGAGCAAGGAAGATCAAACATTAAGAAGTCCTCCATAAAATAAAGACTGTAATAAGTCATACTATTATGGAACAAATGTATTCAGAGAAAAAATATATATATAAACGCGACAGGAATTTTCGTTATATGCAAGAGAATTTCGGAAAATTTACATCGGTTAATCTGTCGTATTTTCGTTTAACTTGTCATCTCGCTCAAAACATATTGCGGAAGCAACCTTGACGTCTCGATGTTTGATCCTAATACACACAGAATGGAAACTCGATGAAAGTGAATGTTGCATGATTTCATCATAATATAATTTACATTTTATTACTGAAATTGTACGCTTTTTGCTTTTTATGAATTAATTTCTTGGTAACTTTGAGGGAAAAGTAAAAACATCAGATTGAACGTTATAAAAAAAGGGGGGGAGGGCAAGGATTTTTTTTAAGGAGGGGTTTTGTGAAAACCGAAAAAACCCCATAACTTCTTAATTTCTATACATATCAAATCAGTTGAAAGTTATTATTACGCCTTGGAAAAAGGGTCAAAAATTTATGTATCACAGATTTTTGATAAAATTAAAAATGGGCTCAAGGAGGCCAAAAATAGGGTTTTAGGGAGAAAACAATTCATAACTTCGTCAATTCTTAAGATATCAAATTCATTTAAACTTATTATAAATCTTCTTAATATTATCTACAACTTCTATATTGACAAGTTTTTGATAGGACTAACTCTTACTGCAAAAAAATAAAAATAAATAAATAAATAAAAACGAAAATAAAATGGGGGGGGGGGGTTGAAGAAGAAAAAAATTCATAACTTCATAAATTCACAAGATATCCAATCTGCTTAAATTTATTATACATCTTCTCAATATTATCTACAACTTTCATATTGACAAGTTTTTGATAGGTTCAACACTTACAGCCAAAAAAAAAAAAAAATGACAAGTTTTTGATAGGTTCAACACTTACAGCCAAAAAAAAAAAAAAAAAAAAAAAAATTAAACAAAAATAGGGGTTGACGAAAAAGTTATCGTATTAAGGGTGTACTCAAATCCAAACAGCTTATTTTCTGACCTTTTTTTAAATTCTTTTTCGCTCTCAAACGCATCCAATTGGCAGGTTCTCCTATTCAGAAACTGCTTTGGTCGATTTTTTGATAAAAGCAGAATATATTTTTAAAAATGCTGTCAAAGTGGGCATTTTGAACCGAATTTTCCGAAGCGAAAGTGCTGGAAACGAAAAAAAAATGGTCTTACTGAGAAAATAATTGTAAATCAGGTTCTAATTAATTGAACGAAAAATAAAAACACAGATCGCTTATAAATCTCTTCAAAAAAGCACGCCAACAAGTTTCATGTTTTTACTTTTAAAAATGAGTCTGAAAATGTGTCAGAAAATTTCAAGTTGTTGAGCGTGGAAAAATATTTTTTTTAATACCGCCTTAATATAATTCTGATAAAACGAGCTTTTAAAGAAAAAGGAAATTAAAAATTCGTCAAAAGTGACCAAATAAAATTGTTAAACTGGGTTTATATCTAATCTTTATTTAGTTTTTGTTGGTGAAATTAGTACTTAACCTTTAACTGATGTTCCCGATCTCTCAGACCGCGGCTTTTTTCAATTTTTATAGTTTAATTTGCATTTTTCAGTTTAACTACAAACACTACCGAAATTTTGTTCCGTTTGGAACTTTAGTACTATCACCAGAGACTGGGTGAATTTTAATTATACAGTCCTGTGCAAAAAGTTTAGTACAAAAACACTATCATATGAGTTAATCGTGCCTTTTATTCATCTTTCGTTGCAGCGGTCTCACAGACCGCTTCACACTAGTTACGTGACAATTTCTGTGACATCAGGTTAAGAGGCTACTTCAGTCAAACGAAAAGACCCGTTCGCCAATGCTAATCCTATGGAAGAAATTTATAAAGATATCTCGGTCGCATTTCAATATTTTTAAATGATTTCTTTTGCATTGAATAGTTGAGATCGATCTGTACAAAGGCCGTTGTTTACTTTTTCGATTTTGTTTACAGGTATTTCTTACGAGGGCACTTTCATTTTCGGAACTGGTTTTGAAAGTAGAAGCATCCTCATAAAAAATATCTGCAATTAAAATCGAAAAAGTGAAAAACGGCCTGCATACAGATCAATCTCAACTATTCAATGCAAAAGAAATCATTTAAAAATATTGAAATGCGACCGAGATATCTTAATAAATTTCTTCCATAGGATTAGCATTAGCAAACGGGTCTTTTCATTTGACTGAAGTATCCTCTTAAGGGTTAACTTCGAAATCTACCTCCACCTGTAGGCCGTGCTGGCAGGGATTTTTTGAGGGTCGGGATGATTCTAATTTTCTTTCTGCAGGTCGAGTCACTCTAGAAGGTTTCTTGAGGATCAAATTTAGGGTTTTGCAAGTCGGGTTGTTGGGATTTTCACACAGTAGTAGTCTGTTTGAGCAGAATTATGTTTCAAATGAAAAAAATACATATTGGAATATGAATGTGTATACACATTCATTTTAAAGGTGTAAGAAGTTAAATATATGTAAGAAATATAATCACAAATTATTCTTTCTTTACGGTACATTTAAGAACCTTTTTTTTTTCATCTCTCGTAATGTAAAAAATATTACTAACATTTCGTTTTTGTTTTACACAAAAACGCGTGTATTGTATTTGTGATAATTTATGCACACATTCATTCCAATGTGACGTGTGCGTAGATTGGGGTGTGGGGGGAGGGGTTCAGCAATCAGAGGTAAAAGCGTAAAAATACGCTGCTCAAAAAAATTAGGGAAGCAAGCAAAAAAGTGAAGAAAACAATGAGAGACAGCCATACATTGGCATAAAATTGAGAGTAACATGTGTGCCATTTCGCAATACAGAAAAAAAAAACGCAAAAAATTTTGCAAGAGAGCTTTTATTCTTTGGAACGATGGATAGAACGTGAAAAGATGGTTTATGGCAACAACTTGGTTACATGTAAATGACCAAAAAAAAGTAATGCTTAGGAATGATGCAAGGTATTTAATACGGTGTGTGGTCCCTTCGAATAGATAAAACTGCTGCATATCTGTTTTCCATGGATTCGATGACATTATCGATATGTTTTCGGGGAGTACTGTTCCACTTCTCAGGAATTGCAATCTCCAAGTATCGGACAATAAAAGAGGCCTCAGTCTCGCTGCAATGTGCCGTCCAGGTGTCTAACACACAAGCTCGACCGGATTCAGGTCAGGAGAGCATGTTGGCTATTCCATATGCTGTATTGTTTCAACTTTAAGAATGTTCTCCGCAAGACGAGCTGTATGCGGTCTGGCATTATCATGCATGAAAAAAAAAAAAGAAATCACAAAGTGCTGCAACATAAAACACGACATGTCTCAGTATCTCGATTGTATAACTTCGGATCGTCAAAGTGCCATTCCGAATGATATGCAGGGCCGTGTGTCCACCTATGCTGATTCCAGCCCATAGCATCAACCCACCTCGTCTGTAATGTGATCTTTCACGAACAAATGTGAGATTATTTTGAGTGCCTCTCTCTCTCTCTCCATTCCAAAACACATCGGATGTCATATCCAGACTCGCCTGTAAACAGAATTTGACCCCACCAACGTTGCCTCCAAACGTCCAAACACGATGTTAAATTGCCCAATTTCATTGGGCCGCACAGTTGCTTGAGGTGAACGTAATACAGACCAATGGCTTATGTGCATAGAGACCACCCTGATAAAGCTTATTTCGGGCTGTTTGGCTGGACGCCATTCGTCCTGTGGCCAAGAACAACTGTGCTTGTAGCTGAGTAGCCCGTTCCGTCTCGACGAGCTGTTAACAGGATATATCGGTCATCAGTTTCTGTGGTAGCACATGGCCAACTTTGCCCTTGTCGATGTCTACCATCCCATGTGTCTTGGAATCGATTCCACAGCCTTGCATTGACACTTCTTGCGACTCCAACAGCGTCCTCTACACTTCATTGTATTTCACCAGATTCAACTGTCCCTATAACACGCCGATCCATGGATTCCGGTAAGTTATACTGTTGTGACACTTTCAAGTCACCTTTTTTCAAAACATAATCTGAACAATTGAATTTTACAACTGAGATAGTAAAACAAACGTTTCTGTAAAATCCCAATTTCTACACTTGTCTCCCTTTTCTAGTTTTTGACGTCATAAACTTTAATTTGCATGTGAAGTTTTCTTTATCTGTTTTCTACTATGATTTAAATTATGGATGTTTTATTTTACGTTACTTATCGGTGTAAATATTTGTGCAATTGCTCTCCTAATTGTTTTGAGCAGTGTATATGTGCCAGGGATTGAAAAAGTGTTCGCTAAATAGAGGTATCCACTTTTAGGGAGTGTCCATTTTGGAGGTTTTATTATACATAGATTTTTTTTAAATACTTTGGACATTGTTTCGAAAAACAGTGTCAACCCAAACACGATCGGAACCAAGAAATCTACCCGACCCGAACCTGATCAGCAACGAAAAATATATAACGACAACTCGATCGGTCGCGTTCGAATAAAATTGGGTTCCCCGACCCGATGCAGGACTGCTATCGTGCTGGTACTGAACCAGTGAACATCGACCCAAAGCCCTTCATTTTGCTTCCAGCATGATAACCGCTAGACTGGCTGTTCTTTGGCTGGGCTAAGAAGAAGGAAGGGGAAAAAAGAGATGAAAACCGGGATGAAGACTACTGACATCATAATCCATCTTGATTGCCTGTTAGCTGTTAGTACAGGTAAAATAGCGTTTTTCAGAGATAACTGATGGCCATTCACAAAATTTGGTAAGAACTTCGTTTTGACACTAGAAATGAAAATCCCACGAGTCCTCAAAAATGCAGTTATTTTACAATGTTTGGGGGGCAAAAAGGGGAATTTTAACGCAAAGAAGGGGGGAGGGACTCAATTCTTTTAAGTAGGTCTAGTCGGGTATTGTTTATTATGAATTTTTTAATTCTGAATCGATTGACGCCATCTGCAAGTTGATACGATTATTTTTTACAAAATCACGGCAGGTTTTATGAATACAATATACAAAGTTGAAAATTATACTTTAGTGCAGGTAAAATAGATTTTTACAAAAGCAAATGATGGCCATTCGCAAAAATTTGTGAAGAACTTTGGCTCTAGAAATAAAGATTCGATGAGTCCCAAAAAATAAAGTTGTTTTACCATGCTTTGGTGGGAAAAGCGAGGTCATTTTAACTCAGAGGGGGAAATTTTAACTTTTTTATAAAATTCTGAATCGAATGAAGTTGATAGAATCATTTATTACAAATTTACGGAGGTTTTATGAATATAAAGTCGAAAATTGCACTTTATTATTGAGCACAGCTTTGTTACATTGACTTTACGTTCAAAACATGTTTTTTGTATCATATTAAATAATCTCAAACTTATTACATGTCCCCAAAAGAGCAATAATCAAAATCAGATTCATCTGAATTTTCTTCAAGGTATGAAAATATCAAAATCCATGTATTCATAATTTTGTATTCAGAACGCCATTCATCACTTTGTATTCATAAAACATGTCGTAACTTTGTAACAAATGATTATATCGAATTGCGGATAATGCCAGTCGACTCAGAATTACAATATAAAATACATAATAAGCGATACCCCACTTGACCTATTTAAAAAAAAAAAAAATCAATCCCCACCCCCGCCCCGAGTTAAAATCTCCCTCTTTTGGTCCTCAAAACATGGGAAAACTACTTCATTTTTGGGAGACTCATCGGATCTTCATTTCTAGTGCCAAAACGAAGTTCTTCCCAAATCCATTCGTGAATGCCCACCAGTTGCTACAAAAACGTGCACTAAAGTATATTTTTCCACTTTGCATTCTTAAAACCTTCCGCAACTTTGTAACAAATGATCGTAGCGAATTGCAAATAGTGTCATTCGATTCAGAGTTAAAAGGATACGTAATAAACGATACTCCACTTGACCTACTTTAAAAATTTTTAAATCCCCCTCTGATTTAAAATGCTTTCCCTTTGTCTCCCCAAAACATCGCAAAACAGCTTTATTTTTTCGGCCTCATCAGATCTTCATTTCTATGTCAAAACAAAATTCATCCCAAATTTTGGTGAATGGCTACCAGTTGTCGTATATTGCTCAATTTTTGATTTATTTTACGTGTACTATACCTCTTAGTCAAATCAAAAACTACAAGGAAGAATAAATTCTTTGGAAATTCATATTTTCTTAAACAAATCATATTAAGATTTTTGCAACTAAATGATATGAATAAACAAACTACGATAACAAGATCTTACACATATTAAAATATTTTTTAAACTTATTTTAGAGTTACTACTGAACTTCTAACAATTCTACATTGCAGATTTAACTCTAAAATTTGATGTCAAAAATATTTTTATTTCTTCCAAATAATAACCATTTTAAAAAGACGAATGAAACTATAAAATCTTATAGATATGAATCTGTGTATTTTCTTTATTTTAATTTATATAATACCCTATATTATATAAAATAAATATATTTTCCAGATCTGAAAACCTGCTTTGAACAAAAGTTTTGTTAGATCATCCTGTATCATCAGTATTCTACTTTTTTTTTATGTTAAAAAATGTAAATATATAGAAATAATTTTTTTCAGAAAAGAAAGAAAGGGGGGAGGGAATTAGTTTTGAAGTAAGAAAAAATTGAATAATTTAATTTTTTCCTGAAAATGTTTCATTTTAATAAACTATGGCATGAAAATTATTTGGTATTAAAATTTAAATGTATATAGAGGAAGGTGATGTAACAAGAGACAAACGGGGTAATAAAAGACAAAAAACGTCACATTTTTCTTGTAATATTTTCTTTATTTTAATTTATATACTACTCTATATTATATAAAATAAATATATTTTCCAGATCTGTAAACTTGCTTTGAACAAAAGTTTTGTTAAATCTTCCTGTATCCTCAGTATTCTACTTTTTTTTTTTAGGGTTCCGTACTTAAAAAGTAAAATCCGAACCATTATAAGATCACTCGTGTGTCGGTCTGTCACAGCCACTTTACTCATAAACTATATGGAATGTGGAAAGTTCCAATTGAGGGAAGGAATAAGGACTATTGATCCACATATTTTCAGATTATTAAACATTCATAAATATGTTTAGGGAAAATGTAGAGGGGCTAATTAAGCTACTTGAAAAAAAAAAAAAAAAAAAAAATCTTTTCATTGTATATCGTGTGAGGTATCGCGTGAAAGCTTTCGTAATGCTGAACTCAAAAATACATTTCTTTTAATTTTAGGTATTATATTTTCAAAAATATCGTCGGAAATGTAGCGCAAAAATGTGCCCCCACCCCCCATCTAATTCCAAATCTACTGAAACTAAAATTATGAAAAAATTATAGATAGTAGACGTTAATTTAAACCTTGAGGGAAAATTATAGCGATTACGGTAGGTCACATAGTTTTTGAGAAAATCGCATTTTTGTGTTACACACAAATTTCGATTTACGGACATTCAGCAAAAGTGTTGAGCAGCGCTGCAGCTACCTATCGTAGTAGAAGTAAGCATTGTTGATACAGATTTTCGAAAAAAAAATCGTCACTAATTATCGGAGACAATCCCTTAAATCCCGGAATATCCCTTAAATATATGGACAGTTTTGACATACATAATAACAGAGGCGGCGTACTCTATGCCTAGTTAACGACTTTTAATGATATATATGTGTAATGTAATGTCCAGTAGCAGTATAAAAGCAATAAACGTCAAACTGTTAAAAACAGACTAATTTAAGGGGTCTCAGTACTCTTAAAATTGAAAAAAAAAAAAAGAAAAAAAAAAGATCATTTTCAACGTTTAATGTCTTAAAATGTATATGATTTTAAAACACAATTTTTAATGGAGTGAAAGATATAAGTATGTTCTTTCATTTCATGTATTTAAAAAAATGCAAGATGCAGAATTAGTATTTATAGGGGTCTTGAAATTGTTATACATTTGTCGAGCAGAAAATTGGCATAACAGCTTACGCGCAAGATCATAAAATAAATATTGCATCTAGTATGAAAATTTTGTTACCTACTTATACTTCACATTATAATAATTACCCTGAACTTAAATAAATTTATATTTAAAGCATTTTTATATCTTTAATACAAAGTTGCATTTAACTAATAAAAATGTTTGAAAATTTCAACAATATAATGACCTAAAAAAATATTTTTTCGAACAATAAAAAGGACATTTTAGGTTCCTTTTATAACAGACTAACATGAAATATATGTTTTGAAAATTTCATGAAAAAAATATTCAGAAGTTTTTGAGGTATCCTGCGCGTTATGCCCAAAAACGTCATTTGGAGAAAAATGACTTCAAAGTTTCCGGAACGCCGCTTCAGCTATTGAGTGGGTATAATTCTAAAAGCCATAACTTCTGTTCTAATGGGAATTTCAAGGAAAATTATATCGAAATGTTCTGAAAAAATAGTAGTTTAACATCTAAAAAAAAAATAAAATTTCTAATATTTTGAAGCTTTAAGACTCCTGAGACCACTTAATTAGAATGAATCACATAAATACTATGGTATTCGCGACTAATTTGCATTGAGTGGACCTCTCAATATGCCTCGAGTGACTTTAAGACCAATGTCAGACGGGCGTCTTTTTTGCTGCTTTTTTGCTTAAGTATTATCCATTCACAATGCTTATTATCCATTCACAATGCTATAGCATTGTGAATGGATAATACTTAAGCAAAAAAGCAGCAAAAAAGACGCCCGTCTGACATTTGTCTAAAAGTTAATTAAAAACCTATCTGGAAAAACGCGGCAAGATTCAAGGAGGCGTTCCAACTTTGCGACTTCCCTCCGAAGCGCGCTTAGCACAATGCTAAATTTTAACTTTGAACAAAGGTTTTTTTTCGCTACACTGTAGAAAGAAAGGTTATTAATATACTGAATTTAGCTTTAGGAAATGCCAAATGAAGTTTAAATATGCACTGCTTTTATTGTCGGTACCGAATTAAGTTCATTATAAACAGATTAGGATAATATTAAAAAACGAGTTATACAGAATAGCTAGATTTGATATTATTTAGGTTCCATATAGCTTTGAACTTTCATGGTATATCCATTTACACTTTTCTAGTATATACAGTTATGCCTAATCCTACGTTGTATAGTTTTTTACAAAGTCTTAGTATTCTTTAACAACTTTTTTTTTCTAAATAATACAATTACAAATTCATATATTTATTGCACGGAACCCTCTGTACGCGAGTAATACTCGCACTTGACCGTTTATTCACTTTTGATGTTAAGAAATGTAAATATATAGAAATAAATTTTTTCAGAAAAGAAAGAAAGGGGGGAGGGAATTAGTTTTCAAGTAAGAAAAAACTGAATAATTTAAATTTTTTCCTGAAAATGTTTCATTTTAATAGAAAACTATGACATGAAAATCATTTGGTATTAAAATTTAAATCTATATAGAGGAAGGTGATGTTACAAGAGACAAACGGGGTAATAAAAGACAAAAAAAGTCATATTTTACTTGTAATTAGAAAAGGATCTCGTAAAAAATACATTACATGCCACAACTTCGATGAAACTTTGAAAATTTTAAGAGGAATATTTGGTGTTTATTAATTAAATAGTTTATTTCTTTTCAATTTTAAGAAAATCTTCTATCTCTTATTACCCCTTGTAGAGGTAATAAGCGACTGGTCTTCCACCATTTCAGTATTGCCAGATTGGGGACTTTTTTAATTTAGATTATTTGACTGTCACCACTTTTTAAAAATAGTATAATTCGTCTTATTTTTCAGAATTTTTAATCTATCTTTAAATAGGCCGAATATTTCTATGTCAAAAAAGTGGTAACAATCAACAATATGGGGACAAAAAGTCCATAATTTGACAACACTGCACCATTTATAAATAGAGCATATTAAACTGAACGAGTTTACAGAAAAAATATTTAAAAATTCTCTTTTAACTAAACTTATTTCATCATTAATAGTTTCATTAAATAAATAAATATATATATATTTATATATATATATAATTACACTACACAGTTTCTTTGTTTTGTTCTCTAAATTAATATATTATTAATGCAAAATATGAATGCACACACATTAAACATACACTGAAATAAGGGATTAAACCTGAAAGGTTGGACAGAAAGATATACAGAGGCAATTAGATAACCTTGTATCTTTATTGCCCAGGCAATAAGAGCGAACGGAGTAATAATTAAGAGATATTTCTAAAAACAGGTATCTAAAAAAACTTTTCATAATTTACTAAGTGAAATATGAATCAGACAGATCTATTAATTATTTTTAACAAACTAAAATTTTAATCTACTTTATCCTATCAAAATTTGTTGTGAAAAAGTGTTGAATTATTATGAGTAGTTCAAAGTGAAGGTATTTTTCGAAAAACCAAAAAATACGTATTGAAAAACTTGAAATTTTTTCTTGGATATGTGATAATAATTTTAAAGGTTAAAAACTACATTTTAGTATTTTGTGTTTATATTTTTCAATGTATGCTTAGGCACTACTTTTCCCTAAACTTCCTTCATCAATAAATGATGCATTGTAAAATCTTAATGGAAGAAAATCGTCGCTCTTTTTATTCTGTTTAAAATTGCAGTTTTGTGTGTGCCGACCAGGGACAGCTACAGATATTTTTTCCGGGGGAGAATAAAAAAATTTCCCAACTTATAATTGAAAAATTTCCCAACTTGAAGCAAATTGCTCTATTTTCCAACTGGAATAATATATGCAATGTGTGTTTTAATGTTAATGATACTTGTACTTAAAAAAAAATATTTCCAAAGAAAAATACTGAAACTAAAAACATAAAAATTATAATTATTAGTTTATTTAACCCGGGAGAACTCGCTGCATGAGATTTTCTCTCACAGTCGTACTTTTTTAAGACTCTTATTTAAGTCATTTTTCATTTTAATTAAAATTTCAAAATGTTTTTCAATTATTTTACCTATTTTGGGAATAAAAGTACTAAGCCAACCAAAAAAAGTTGATATTATATGAATGTAAAGTAAAAGAAAAGCAATTGTTCATTCTCACTAGCGAGTTCTCCCGGGTTAAGGAAAGTTTTTGTCTTCTATTGTGTAGGAATCATAATCGTACTTCATATGAAAATAGCCTCATGATATTTTGAGATTTTTGAAAAAGGAACAAAGTTTTGGAGGAAATAGATTACAGACATTGTTGATGGACCACAGTAGAGAAATTCAGATCTGGTAGATGTTTGATATTTTCGCAGCACAAAGAAACACAATGACAAATTGTGTCTGCCTGCTTTTTCTATTTCTTTTGATAATAATGTAACTAGTTTACTGTTACAGAACTCAGAAAGGTAGTCGGCAAAACAATAAAAAGCTTAATTTTTTACAATTATTTAAAAAAAAAAGAAAGAAAAAGTTTCTCAAAAATCTAGAATTTCCCAAATCTAAGCTCAAATTTCCCAAGTTCACATATATTGGAGGGGGAGGCTCCCCCCTCCCATAACCTCCCATCGCGAGGCCTCTGATGCCGACCGCACTGTAAATTCTTGAACAAACATTGTGTAAATCCGTGCACCTTCCTCTTTAAAGATTATTTGCTTTCCTTCTTGAGTCATTGGCCTTGAAGATGCGTTCACTCGAGCAAGATAAAAAAATTTATCATTAACAGTTAGTTGGTTTACCATAATGACTATTACATTGTACAGTTTAAGAAGGTATTTTAAACGCCAACTTAAAAAATAACAACAAAAACCATGCACAAAACATCAATTGTGGTGGTCACAAAACAATCACTGCTAAATATCTTCAATTAGATGACTTCTATCGTTGAAAATTTTATTTTGCAGAAGTATAATGATGAGTATATATGCGGAACTCTTTATTTCATTTCCAATACGAAGAAGTCGGAAATTGTATGGCAAATGAGCAAATGAGATGAGTTCGTACTATAACTAGTTTTATAAATATTCAGATCTTGGTGCAATAGCTGTTGCATTCTTATGCAAAAATGCGTGAATAAAAAGATTATTACGATTATATATATTAAATTCAGTAATACTTAAATAATGTGACTCAATCTTAAATAGGACGTCATCACCATGGCAACCTAGAATCATTACCTATCATGGGATACCAGTGAATTAATTGCGTATGATAGGATTTAATAGAATGAAGAAATCTTTTTAAATATCTTTTTTAAGTTTTGATTCGATTTTCATGAAATTTGAAATGACTCCTCAAAATTCTGCTACGATTATATATATTAAATTTCAAACCATTCGGTTGGGTAGTTTCTACGCTGTTATATGCGGTCAGACGGACGGACCACACGACGTATTTATGTACAACGTATTTATATAATTACGAACTCACCTAAAAAAGCATATTCTATGCAAGTGATTATGTTGAACTGTTGTTCTTATAAAATGCACGTTATTGTTTATAAACAGTCATTTTTCACTTGTTGATTGGCTTTGTCGTTGAAAAAAAAAATCGTTTTCATGAAAATTTGTAAAAATTCATATATTTAAAATGTTTTTGATTGGTTCCCCTTTAAATGTTCAACATATTATTTTTAATCGAATGTATGATGAATTTTCCCATGTTTTGTGAAGAAAATTCATTAAAGAGATGAAATATAAAAGTCTAAAAAATAGAGAGAATTTTTATTCCTTTTTCTTTTCATTTTTAAAGTATATTTAAAAACACCTTTAAATCTATTAAATATCTTATGCTGAACATTCCAAAACTAAGATAATGATAGTTTGGCTAGTATTTTTAAATGTTTTTATACAAATCGTATTTTACAAATCAGTTTTCCTTCCCCATTTCCCATTCGATTCCTATTTGTCTACATCTGATGTTTATGTAGTGGATAAAATTGTGGGTCAACTTCCACATGTTACTGCGGCTTCTTCTTGGGCTGAACCCTTTGGTAATTAGAAATTAACTGATCCTTACGTTTTATAAAAGTTCTACAATTAACATTTTGCTTGGTGTTAATATCGTATTGCCTGTTTAAAAGGTCAAGTGATTTCATCTGGTGAAGGAAAGTCTCTCGCAATTCGTTCTCAACTAGAGTAGATCGTTGCGGGAAATGTTTCTGCATCTGAATTATCTGTAATTTATGTATAAGACTCAGTTAGTAAACGACTTATTAGTAAATAGGTTCTAAGAGCTAAACTCTATTCCTACAGATAACTTACTAAAAACTGCAGAAATGCATGTGCGTAACATTTTGTAAAAACACATAGTAAAGGTGGAGCACTGAAGCTATAAGCCACATGGTTTGGAAGCTCTAATCGGTCTGACGATATGACTATGTAGTTTTAAGAGTTATGAAAGTTGGAAAAATGGTTTCAACGATGAAAAAAAATTTGCGAGGTATCACGTTCATTGAAACGCGAAAATTAAACACGCTTATAGAGGAATTCTTTACTTTTAACATGTTGTCTTGTTTCAAAATGTCAGCCATCTCCGAATTTCAAACTGCTATATCTCAACCTTTTTTTAAGATAAAAGCAAAACAGAAAACGCTCCGGAATCCTTGTATAAAGTCCAAACATTTAAGGAAAAAAACTTTTTTGATTTCTAAATTTTTGTACATCTTTTTTTTTAATTTGAAATCTCTATGTAGACGCCATTTTGAAACAAGATGGCGGGTGAAGCTGTCCAACAAACTCGGCCGAAACCTTGGTAGATCCTGTACACATGCTCAGCCCCATCTAAATCGGTTCATAAATACGAGTGCTATCGCATGACGAAAATCGCATGTATATATATGTATACCGGATGAGTCAAAAGTTCGTTAAAACTTCATACTGAAGTAAAAATTTATAAAAAAGCAAGAAGTTATGATAAAGAATTGCGGTTTGCAAGAAAAGGCTCTCAACTTCACAAGGTAGTTGGATTATTTTAGCGGTAAAAAAACTTTTAGTTAGAAAAGTCACCTGTAGAGGGCGCTGACCACCCGAAACACAATGAACAAGACAACATTACGCTCCATTCATTTATTCTTGCAATAACAAATGTTCAACATCACCTCCAGAACATTCTACGACACAACTAAGGAGACTCGCAACGCCCATTACAGCTGAATGCTACATGTCGGAATGAATTGCAGAAACCTCACGACAGATGGAATCTTTGAGTTTGGCATATTTTTAAGGGGATGAACGGTACACAAGAGATTCCAAATAGCCCCACAACCAGGAGTAGACCGTAGTGAAATCGGGTGATCGTGGAGGCCATGCGATCTTGCAACCTCGACTGATCAGTCTGTCTTCACCAAAGGTACTCAATAGGAATCGTTTTACTGGATTGGCATAGTGTGGCGGTGCGCCATCCTGCATAAAGCTTATTACAGATAACGCATCTCTTTGATTTAATGCCGGTACGAGTTTGTCACGCAAAAGTGTGAGATAACTCTCAGCGGTTACTGTGCACATTTTCCTGCCCAATAAGGGACATGGTTCTTCAAAGAAGAACGGTCCAGCAATGAAAGATGAGGTGAAGCCGCACCAGATTGTCAACTTGGCTGGATGCAATGACTTCATCGTGTATTCACGAGGATTATACGTTGCCATATACGAGTGTTCTGGGTATTGAGTGTTGATATCTCCCATTCTCGTGTATTGGGAAGTGCGCCTCATCCATCTAGAAAACGTTGAACAAGAGCTGAGGGTCGCTTTCAATTCTTGCCATAGTCCACTCGGCAAATGATTTCCTCTTAACTGTGTCTCCCGGTTGTAACTTCTGCAGTGACTGCAATTTGTAGGGATAGAGATGCAATATCCCGTGGAGGATCAGTCGAATCGCGATGAGTGAGGCACATCCAATATCCTTCTAGCTTTGCGATCACTGCTACTCCCCGTGGATGATTACGCCGCTAAATCATTCATAGTGATTTCCACCGCAGTAATTCGGCCCTCCGCCAACGAAGGTCTTCCACTTGGTGGCCGGTCCTCCAAAGAGCCAGTTTTTTAGAACCGTTTGACAAGTTTCACTAATCCAGGACACGATATGGGGCCATTCTTCGTCATCAGTCCTTTCGCCGCGCGAAATTGTCGAAAGGGAACAGTTTCTGACTCATTTCAAATAGAACAACTTCACCAACAACGCTCGATCGGGTAATGATAACATTCTAAAAGTGAACGAGAAATCCTCGTGTATCACGGTCTTTTATTGCAAGATTAATTTGCATAATTCTGCTGAATCACTTTTTTGACTAAAATTATTTTTGCTGCAAAAAAAAAAAAAAAAAAAAAAAAAAAATCGACTACCTTGTGAGCCCTTTCTTGCAAACCGCACTTCTTTACCATAACTTCTTCCTTTTTTATGAATTTTTAAAGTTTTAACGAACTTTTGGCTCACCCGGTATATATATATATATATATATATATATATATATATATATATATAACCATTAATTAAACATTACTGACCACCATCAATAACTGTGATAGTATGAATAAATTTGCAACAATACAGTGTCCCCAAACACACTGAATGGATACCAGAAACATAATAAACAAGCTGCTATGTATAAAATAAAGTCCCTTGTACTATATAACAAGAATTAATAATAAAGAAAAAAAGAAGAATATGGATTTCGATAAAAATAATTGAAAAGCTTATATATTGAATTACATACATACATACATACATACATATATATATATATATACATATTTAAACGGGGGGTGTTTTGGGGTCTGAGGGTCACGATCGGTGAAAATATTTTAAAAAAAAATTCGGAATTGCTTTCCTTCGGAAGGCTGCAATAGGTAGCATGTTACTTTTTGAAATAGAAGATTCCTAAAAGATCATACCAAAATTCGAAGTTTCTCGGGTATTTTATTCCGTGGGATTGCTTTCTCCATATGTTGTATTTATAAAAATATTAGTTCAATAATAATGGAAGCATAAACTTCCATGGTATGAACTAATTGCTAGATATCTTAAAAAACTGCTTATCACATCTAGAAAAGAACTTTGCCTTATCAAATAAATCCAGATACCTAAATGTGTTCTAAATTCCTCATGCGTTAATATCGAGTTCACGCCTTTTTCAATTCCTCTGAAAAAGCATTTGGGCTGTAGTTTAGATACTTTGTATTTTATAAAATTCTGACATTTGTGTCTTTTTACTTACATCCAACACGAGAATTTCTCCTTAAAAGACTCAATTTTCTTTGCCCCGTTTGGAATTACGTCCAGCATTATTACTAACTGATGTTTTACAAGTACAGTAGAGCAGTGGTGTAGTCGTAAAAAACACAGAGGGTATACGCTCTAAGCAGAGGGTATACGCTCAAGGCAGATCGTATACCCTAGAGTGTATATACTATAGCTTTCTTGAGAAACAGATGGTATACGGTGTTCCTTTAAAAAATCCAGAAGGTATACGGCGTATACCCCCGTATACCCTCCACTACATCCCTGCAGTAGAGTCCCGATTACCCGAGTTAATATGGACCAAGCTCACCCTTGATAAGCAAAAAACTCGGATAAACCGGATTTACACAACTCGTCACCAACTAAGGAGATGAAATATAAATTTTCACTTAATTCATTCATTTTTATGGTACTAGTAACATTTCTTTGATGTACAGTCGTGGAAAAAAAAAAGTAAACACCCCCTACTAACTCTTCAACAAATTATCGTAGACGGAAATTACTGATACCGAACGATTTGAAATAAAGTCTACTTTTAAATGACGTATATAAAATTTGCTTAGGGGGTCATCTACATATTAAAACGAACCCAAACCTCATTTTTTTCAATGGCAATACCCTATTTTAACGAGATATTTCAAATTTTCGGTTCAAAATATGCCTAGACACCAAATTTCAAGTCATTTGAATGATAAGTTTTTGAATTATAAACATTCAAAATTTAGTGCTTCTAATGTTAAATTACATTTTCATATTTTTATTTATATCTTCTGAAATTATGCTCCTAATGTGCTAATTTTTTGTTTAGAAATAAAACTAATGTGCCCAAACATAAATACGCTGAATTTGCAATTTTTATAATTTTATGATATGAATTATGAATTATGAAATCAATATTCGAAAAAATTATGAATTGCAATCTACAATTTTTTTGATGGATTTAGATTTATTAAGTCCTGCTTTATGAAAATCCCAAATTTCACATTTTTCTTCCAAGTAGTTTTCAAATTATGCTTAAAAAACGGCAAAATGATGGTTTAAGGGGCCGTCTATGATTGAAGTGAGTAGATATTTTGAAATTTCTTCTGCTGCCTTGTTATCTAACAGACTTCATTGACTGTTTAAGGTGCCTTGATCAAGAAGGCGGCTCTCTCGGTTAGCAATCGAGAACCAACTTCAATTTGGATACAGTCCTTAAAATACGCTCGTTTTAAAATAATTAATTTCTCGGAAACTTATGGTACGAATTGCATAAAAATTTGTTTTTAGGCTATTTGAAGGGTGTAAAGTTCATTTATGCTGTCAGAATTGGGTATTGCCATTGAAAAAAATGAAGTTATGGTTCGTTTTAATATGTAGATGGCCCCCTAAGCAAATTTTATATACATCATTTAAAAGTAGACTTTATTTAAAATCGTTCCGTACCAGTAACTTTCTTCTACGATAATTTGTTGCGGAGTTAGTAGGGGGTGTTTACTTTTTTTTTCCACGACTGTACATTTCCGTTACTTTTAAGAAAAACGGAAAATGAAATTGTTTATCTGTAAAAAGTCCTTGATACTTTTTTGTTTGTTAAATGTCAATTTTGCTGCATTTTTTTTTTTTTTTTTTTTTTGCTGCAATATTACGCTACCGCATAGTTACCAATGTCTAAGAGTTTTCCTTACCACTAAAACTGACCAGTAAATGTTGCCTAATTCAATCGCCGAAATCTAACAATTGTCAATGATTAAATATGGCAAAAATTTTTATTTAATTTTAGAGGTAACAAAACTGTACAAATTGGCAGCTATATGATTCTATTAGTGTTATGAAAATTGCAGTTGTAGCCTCTTCTTTCTGCTCAAAGTATTAAATAGTTTTTTTTTTTAATCGAACTTATACCTTTGGAATGGATCGTGTTCTTCTGATGGACTGATAACTTCCATTATTATGAAACAGACATTATAAATGAAGTGTTAGGTGAAGATGAAAGAGCAGCCGTAAAAAGCTAGAACTCTGATTTTCTGGTAAGAATGGGTAAAAAAAATGGCCATAATTTTTTTTTATTATTATGGCCATTTTTTTCATATCTAATATATAAAAATGAAAATTTTCCTGTCTGTCTGTAATGCTATACAAATCCACAGTTTGGAAGCGAGTATTCGGAAATGTTACGTACATGTGTATTAAAACACGGCCGAGGCAACTAAAGTAATCCGAAATCGAAATAACTTATAGTTAATTTTTAATTAATAAAAAAACACCAAGTTAACAGCAATTTCCTATCAAATTTAATCATTTTTCGTTACAGCAGTTGCCAAAAATTAAAAATCCACAATAAAATTCTTACCATAACAATTACCTTTCTATTGCAAAACACATTGCATATTACGTACGCCACGCTGCACTAAAAAGCTGTAGCGGGTATAGGATAATTCTTTTACCTCACAAGCAAATAATTAGAGATATAGGGGAGATGGGGGCACATGTGAACATCGCAATTTTTCGATAGTTATTAAAAGTTTTTTTATTTGAAAAAAAATTTCTAAAGATGATAGCACCTGTAGACATTCGTAAAATTTTTTTGAAGCTCTATGACATTTTGTTTGTCCTCTGTAGCAAAAACACTGTTTTTAGATCTCAAAAGTAAAATCTTTGTTCCAAGTTGATAAGCGAATAACTTTATTTATTTATTCATTTATTTGAATTTGAGTGTTTTAACATATACTATGAATACTAATACACATTTTTGATACAGTTCTTTTTCTTCTAAAATCGAGAAATGTTAATGATTTATCAATTTAACAAAAGTAGCAATGTGGGGCACTTGTGAACAGACTAGTTGGGGCAGATATGAACAGTTCATAAGTGCCCCAATAATCCTTCTGTGATTCTGTTTCTTTCAGTTAACTTAGCCCCTTGGGGACGAGCGACACGTATACGTGCCGCATGAAGCGCTCAGAATCCTTGCTTTTCCTCACCAGAAAAATTTTACTGTGAAGTTTGCCTTATTTAATCAGCGCATTTTCCCGATTCAAGAAGACACAAATTTCTGTTTTTAAAAAATGGTGACAAAAGATTAAAAATTTCGTAAAAGGCTCCCGTCCCGAAGGGGTTAAAGAGAAATAATGTAAGTTCCATTATCTACAATTTTCCTGAAATAGAAGATATTTTCCTCACACAAAGTTTATTTTGTATTGAAACTTCCACAAACACATCTTTTAGCAATATATAAAGAGCAACAAGCTCGTTTACGTTAAATTGTACTTTAAATAAATTTAATGTTTTCTAAAATGCAATAAGTGTTATATATTATTTTACTAAACGGTTTACAACAATATTTTTTATGCATTGTTAATACAAAAGTATTACCTTGAACAACTTTGCAAATTTTTCTGTTACATTTGTTCCAACCTTGCAATGATGGCTTACTTTCATCTCTAAAACAGTTATGTATAGGATGCTTTGAATCGAGCTATCCATTCAAAATACTATATCCATAAATACCAGTAATATTTTAAGAAAGTAAAATTTTTAAACTGATAACTACCGTAAAATCCCGATTGTACCCCCACCCCTCTTTCAACAGCAAAAGAAGTTGGGGGGGGGGGGGGGAGGTTATAGTCGAGATTTTTTTTAATCATTAAAAAACCCTTCTTTATCTATAATTTACAAGTAAATAAGTCAAATACAGGAGTGAGAATCTTTCGTATTTCGGCAAATTTTCGATAAATAGTATGTAAATGCCCCCTCCCTAAAATTTTCCCCAAACAAAAACCCTTAAGCAAAATTTAAAAGTTTTAATTTCTTTTTTAAAATTGCTTCTTGATTTTTTTTTTATTTTATTGCAACAATATTTAATGAATCAGCTAAGCCTCTTCCCTCCAAATCTACTTATTTTCATTTTATAATCTTTTGCTTAAACATATCACCCAGAAACTAGAGAAATATATACATATATTTTTCTTTATGTTGAATTTAAAAGGTAATATAACTAATGATTACGATGACAAATGAATAACGGAATAAAAAGCATGTTAAAGGATATTTTTTCTTTGTGTTCACATGTGTCCCATGTGTGTTCACAACTACCCAGCTGATGGGGCACATGTGAACAATTTTTTGAATTTATAAAACTATTAAAAAATGTAAGAAAAACTATACAGGTGATTTAAAAAAAAATTACCATGTGTAAAAGAAAGTTCTGTTTACTATATTAAGTAGTTTTTGTTTATAGAAATTAATCTAGTTATGAGAAAAAGCTATATTTATGCGAACTGTTCACATGTGCCCCCATCTCCCCTACATAATACGTACGCCACGCTGCAATAATAAGAAGCTGTAGCGGGTATTACGATAATTCTTTTACCTCACATGCAAATAATTAGGGATTATTTAATTGCGCTTAATTATTACAAATTTAAAAAAAAAAAAAAAAAAACACATTTTGTCACAAACATCAACGAAACTTTTTATTCTATTTATCCCCTTATTCCAAAGATATCGTTTTATCGTCTACTGCCATAGTAACATGATAAATTAAATTTCACTATTTAAAAAAAAGGCACATTAGTAGAAAAATATTTTACTAAATCGATTAAATTTTAGTTTTAGAATTAAATTCATGAACTCTCGTGCATAGAACGGGTTAAACAGCTAGTATTTCATATATTTCAACAATTTTCTTTTCCGAGCAATCATATTTTTGCACTGATGACGGTACGTTGTGGCTACTGAAACTAGTTTGCAAGAAGAAATAAAGTGTTTTGGTGCTTTGAAAAGAAATAAATGTTTATCTTTTTATGTATAATGACTAAATAAAAGAAGAAAAAAAATACTATACAGGGTGTCCGGTCTCAACGGTGTCCAATGGTTAATTCCTAAACCGTTAGTCATAGACATATAGTTCCAATTACAAAAATGTTTTAAATGGGGTTAAGAAATATTTAAAAAGCGATTTGGGTCAATTAAAACATTTCTTTAAAAAATTACGAAATTTAAATTTTTACGCGGTCCCCCGGTCCTATAAGTTGTATTTAGTAAAATTTTCCTTTTACACTGACAAGTAATACACAAAAAGTCGCGTTATTCTACGATTAAAACTGACCGAGTAATAGCTGTTTAAAGTTGGAGCATTTTTTTTTTTTTTTTTTTTTTGCTGCAAATTGGGGGTCATTCACAAATTTAGTAGAAATATAATTTCGTCAGATATATTAAATAAATGGTTGAGAGTAAAATTAACATTGCAATGTAAATTTGAAATCTTTAATCATTCTGACATATTAATGCAAAATATACAATTTGTAATAAACATTTAAGAAGAAAGAAAAAACAGATTTTTGTTAAATAAAATGATGCTAAATTAACAGCCTCAATTCTTTACAAAATGATACGTATTTTAAAATATTATTAGATTACACTAGCCTGCAAAAGTTGGGTTATGTCATGTTTTTTAGCTTTTGATAATTGATTCTTATGTCTTCTGTACCGCTGAATCTGAAATTGACTGTCATTTTTAACCATCACATCAGGATTTTTCGCAAATTTCAAAGTTAAAAAGTTCAAAGTTAAAATTGAATCTCTCCCTCATCTCATCGAACACTCAGTTATTTAGCTGTAAGAATCCCAGGATAAGCAAAAATATCGAATAAATTATTGAATAAAATAAAATAAAATATAAAACAAAAAAGTTTTACATATGTTTTATAGTATGAGATTTTCGCTATATTTTAACTTACACATTTACGATTTGCAAAAAAATTCTAACGTGATGGTTAAAAATGAAGGTCATTTTCAGATTCAGTGTGTAAAAAGTAACGTAAAAATCAATTATCAAAAGTTAAAAAACACAACCATCTCCTCAACTTCATAGTATCCGATTTTTGTTATTCTTTAAATTTGACAATTTATGATTTGCGAAATATCCTGACATGATGGTTAAAAATTAATGTAATTTTCGGATTCAATGCTAAAAAATACATAAAAGTTAAAAAAAAAAAAAAAAACAATCGCAGTCTTCTTGTATTATCCAATCTAAAACTTTTTCTTAAACTTCTTGGCGGTAATCTATCCGAAATTTTTTGTGTTATCCTGTAAAATAAGTATAAATGGTAACCACCGAAAATCGTAATAATATTAGATTGCTATTGGATTTGCGCCAGTATGTAAAATGTAATCTCGGTCGGATATTTAAAAGTGAGTTAAAGCTCGAGTACAAATTTTGAACTGGAAAAACATACATACGATCGTTGAAGTAACATAAAAACTTATAAAAATAACATAATTTTTGTTAAAAGAAATCATAAAAGAAACAGTCTCAAATCCTGAAAAAATAAAACATATGTCATTATAGCCAATCTGAAACTTAATAAATGTTAACTTAATCGTAATACTTGTACGATTTTTTTCAAAGTGCAGATACACATGAAATAAAATCTTCGAATACTTTAAGCACTTATCACCCTCAAAGCCAAGCCAAAGTCATTTGTTTTCAGAGCAGAAAAGTGGCATAAGTCATGCATTTTTAAAGTTTCATAACTCGTTCAATTTTAATGTTATTTATGTGAATGGGGCTTTTTCTGTCTTACTTGTCAGTGTAATAGGAAAATTTTACTAAACATAACTTATAGGACCGGGGGACCGTATAAAAATTTAAATTTCGTATTTTTTTTCAGAAATGATTTTATTGACTCAAATCGCTTTTAAAATATTTCTTTACCTGATTTAAAACATTTTTGTAATTGAAACTATATGTCTATGACAAACGGTTTAGGAATTAGCCATTGGACACCGTTGAGA
The DNA here is from genome assembly GCA_963932465.1 of Maratus speciosus. Lineage (NCBI taxonomy): Eukaryota > Metazoa > Arthropoda > Arachnida > Araneae > Salticidae > Maratus > Maratus speciosus. Next base: position 303,014,556 of record OZ010788.1, read on the forward strand.
TCAGACACCCTGTATATTATAGATAGGCTAAAGACGAAACAAATTTAAATATGTTATTTAGGGAGGGCTGGATTATTTATCAATATATCGACAAATATTGATTTGAATATCGCAATAACAATATCTAGTAAACCTTGACTCTATTGATATATCCCAATAAAATAACAATGTTTTGAGATCACCGGAATTTTGAACATGAGCCTCGAAAAAAGAGCGTAGGATATCTCAAAACCAAATAAAATAATAATGTTTTGCGCACGCCGCCACAACCCCGAAAAACATAGCCCAATGTTCCATTACTATGTTTTCACCCTCCATCCTCTCCAAAACAGAAAATCTACCTCGATTATCTTTCTTTCCGCTGATTATCTCTAGAATTATCCCAATTATTGCAATATTCCTTCGCTGAAAACTTCGAGTTTATTCCACTGCCTGTCTGCGTAATACTGAATAACTCTTATCCTACTTCTTTCTCTCGCCGTTGTGATTGGTCCACACATATTGATATAACTAGAGCTATTGATATGTCATGAATAATCAAACGAGCTCTGATCATTGCTTAGTTCCAGCTGATACAGGATAGAGCTGGTCATCATTGAGTTCTAAGACCAACAGCTGTGATGCTCGGCTTGCGAGCAACCAATCAGATCCCGCTAATAGTAAACTTTGCTTTTTGTTTCTCAAGTTGCGGATAAGTCAAGGACAAATCACTCGTTCACTGTGACGATTCGTTGCTTTTGAAAAGAGCTTCCCAGACTTTAATGCCTACTATGCTACTGAATACAATGCTTATTCATATTGTGTATTGATATTCTTTCTTCTGAGTCGTTTGTTGTATTTTCATGCAGAAGTTTTCTCGCATGAATTTAACATTCATTCATTTCTTAGAGAAATATTGAAAAACAACGTCTGCTGCATCTATCATCCACTGAAACCTACTTAATTACAAGTATATTAGCATGACATGTGGAATTAAATTAATTTTAGTTTTTCCCCTGCTTTTATTTATTTTAATTATATTAAAATCATCACTGTCCTAAATTTAAGAATATTTTATTTTAAATTTTGTTTTTTGTTTTATATAATATTCTCAGTTATACGCGAAGTAATTAAATAGTTAAAATGTTATTAATAAATAATCCATAAAGTAGGAAGAAAAGAAAACATACTATTTTAAAAGAAAAATACTATGCAACAAATGGTACAAGTGCAAACAGGTATCAAACATTGGTTCTTTTTCTAAAATATTTCTGTTTTGCATAGATATACATATACATATTTTAATGATGCTGTGTTAACATATATAGGTATAAAACATTGATTCGTATCTTTCTACATCAATTGGTTCTTAAATTGCTGCTACTGTACCATTTTTTCGAAATTAGCAAAATGTCTATCCTTACACAGTTTAAGGTAGTTATCGCGATATATCACCAATATTGATATTAACTGATTGATATATTGCGATATTAAATTTCTGATATCGTCCAGTCCTAATGTTATTAATATTTGAATGACTTAAAATTATAATAATTTAAAGTTTTTCTTCTTAAGCAAATATAAATTAGAAATATTGCTATTGAAATTAAAAGGTCGAATACCGAATATTCGGTATAATTTTGTGCCGGACATTCGGTATCCGGCAAAAATCCACACCCGGTGCATCCCTACTAACTGTGCATAGCTAAGATGGGTAATAGGTATTCGTATGGTATATATTTTCCATTACTTTTTTTTTTTACTTTCACTGCTGAGTATGAAGAATTTGTTCGGAAACCATTTGTGGTGGTTTCTACAGGAGGTCGTCGTCTCCAGTAGGCGTTCGCGGGTCGATAACTGTCACAGTGGGCGTAGAACGGGAAAGTAGGCGGAAGCATCAGTACTATGCACTTTTCGAAAATTCTTTGAATAAAAGGAACGCCAAAAATTGGTAAAGTTTTCCGGAAACGATGAGTTTCTTGCAAAGCATAAAGGTAGTGAAAACAATTTTTGTTAATGAAAATTATATTTTTTAACTTTTCTGTTTTGTTTTGTTTTGTTTTGTTCAAAGGGGGAAAAAAAAACCTAATTGCTGTCAAGGTGAGATAGGAAACATATCGAATTTGTGCAATGGTTTTCTAAATCAATATTCTGTGTTACAGTTTATACAATAAAATCTGCGAAAATGGAACCTGCGTGTAATGGAAATCTATCTTAAGAGCCTGCGCTGGTAAGGTGAAGACACTGAACACTTACAAGCTAATGTTAAACCTATGGAAGCGTTCTTTTCCAATTTCTCGTTTGTATTTTAATATTTTGAAATTATTTCTTTTTAGCATAGGACATCTGCGGTCGATGTTTAACCTGGTACTTTTTAACAGTTTCAATTTTGGTTGAAGGTTCTTTTTTTTTTCTTTCTCGTGGAGATGCTTTTGATTTCTGAACAGGTTCCAAAAGTAAAAGTGTCTTCATTTTATAATAATTTTTAAAAACTGCAACTAAAATCGAAAAAAGTACCCGATTAAACATCAACCTCAGATATCCTATAGAACAAACAAAATAAACAAATATATATTGAAATCCAAACGAAACTTTTGACAAGTATGCTCCCATAGGTTTAACATTAGCTTGGGAGTACATTTGCGTTACTAGTGTAGGCTCTTAACCTTTTTAGGGGCAAGGTACTTATATTCGTAAATTGCTGAAATGAGTGGGTGACACCAGAATGTACAAACAAATTTATTTCAAAATAAGCAAAAGCTTTTGTTCATGTACTTAATAAAAGGAAAATTTTCATTCCAATATTCCGGTACCAATGTGGCATTTAGGAATAAAAATTAAGTGGTCCAAAAATGAACCACTGCCCTTGAAGGGGTTAAATGAAAAATATTATGGTCTCAGCGAAAAGTACAATACCATGCAAATTGCGCCTGGCTAAATGCCCCTGAATGTATCGGGCGCGACGATTAAGGGGTTAATTATGCGCCAAACGAAGCTAACCAAAAAGCCTAACTGGATGAGAAACTGCTACAACGAAATGTTTTAAACAGTAAGAAATAGAAAATACAAATAAAAAAATAAAGGGTGTCGCAAAAATGACTGATGGATTTTAAAATTCAATAACTTGCAAACGGTGATAGATATTAAAAAAATTCTTGCAAGAGTGTTATGTAAGATGTTAGAAGTTTTTATGCTTCGATTCTTAGTTTTAGTTACAAATAACATCGATAGATGGCGCTACAAGCAATAACCGCTAAATCCAGACTCGATTTTTCGGCCTCTCTCTTCTTCCATGCGAAAAAAGGAGATTAAAATGCATTGAATGGATCCCGAAGTACCAAAAATCGAGTCTGAACTGAGCGCCTATTTCTCTCAGCGACATCTATTGTTTGAAATTCGAACTAAAATCAAGAATCACAGTACAAAAACTCCTGACATCGTACATAACCCTTCTGCAAGAATTTTTTAAATATCTATCACCGTTTGGAAGTTATTGAATTTTAAAATCCATCAGTCCTTTTTGGGACACCCGGTATATACTGTAATATATATATATATTTAAAAATTCGCTTTAATCAATTAATAGTCTCATATTAATTAATTTACGATTATACGTTGAGAAATCAATTTAGAAATCCTAAAAAGATAGTTTAAATAATGTTTCATAGCAATTTTACAATAATAGCAATTTTACAAACAAAAACTTTCAATCCCTATCTTTTATTGTAAAAGAATTATTTTAGCCACAATGTAAAACAAATCTTCTAGCCCATCTTCATTTGATTTTACCTAATATACGGTAAAGTTTTCAGTCTTGGTTTGGATGGACTTCTTGAGGCATGATTAATATTCCGAAAATGGGTTTACTTCCAATATTTGCCATTATAGTTACAATGTCCTTTAAAGTGAATGTGAATGTCAATTAAGGATTTCAAAAAACACTTTTGCGCGTAATCCCATTTTCTCAAAAACATCATTTGGCTGCGTACCTAATTACGGAAAATGAACCATAAGCTACCACACTTCGACACTAAGCTGTCAACGAAGAGACAGATTTTCATTTTATATCGAACGTAAAATTAATATAAAGTTTAAATTTTAAAATGCCTACATCCATCTATTAATATAAATTTTGATTGATAAAAAACAGCACAAAATTATGGCCCATCAATAGCACTCTATATAAGCAGTAAGTAAATTTAGTGATAGCTAAAATAACTGAGTTTTAACTCTAACACCCAGGTGCGCAAATAAAATCTACAAATTATATATATGTATATATACAGGGTGTTCCAAAATTTGACCGACCCATTAAAAGGGGTGATCAAGAGGCATCAAGAGGATGAAAAATTACCATTAGAATATGGGATCGCAAACCACGTATTTAATCACAGAGTGTTTCATCCTAAATGAACTTGCGTTAACGGTAATAATTTTAAGAAAAATCAAAACATTACAATGAAAATGCAACGATATGCATCTTATTTTTTGTGAAATGTTATAACATCATGAAAAGGTTTGGAAAAACAGGGTGCTCAAGCAATCGATGATACCGTATGAACTGGCAATCACAGTCCAAAATGTGGAGCGTCAAGTGCATACTGCTGGCGCACATAAGGGAAACTTCTACCATTTTTTTTTGCGATATCATCACAGTTACAACAAAGGTGGGAATGTCTATTAAAAGTTTTATTATAATATACTTTAGTTCTCTGACAGTTATTGCCGTCAACACAAACTGAATTAGGGCAGAGCGCCCTGTATTTTTGATTAAATACGTGGTTTACGATCCATGTTCTATGGTAATTTTTCATCCCCTTGATGCCTTCCATCTCCCCTCTTAATTCGTCGGTCGAATTTTGGAACACCCTGTATATATTAAAATTTTACAACATAGATCTATATATCACATTTCATGACCATCCAACCTGTACACTCGTATGGAAATCTACGTCTCATAGTTTGTCAATGAACCATTTCCTTGACGACAGTTAATAGTATTGTTAGTTTTCCTGTATCGGGATGAGATAACCTTCTCTCTTTATAGTATCTCTTCTTATGCAAGCTCAATTGTAGATATGTTTAATGGAGAAAATGCACGGTATGAATATGAATACACAAAAATTTGAAAGCGTAAGGTTGCATAAGAGATCAGGATGAGTAAGCATTTATTTTAATATGGGGGTTGAACCCATAATTATGTAACTATGTACCCCCCTTACCTATCCTCTGTCCGATTATAAAAATTGTTTTAACTAAATGCATTCGGGATTATTTCCTTTTACAAAAGTAGAAGTAATTTTTATTTGGGATTCATTTTGAAGATTTACGAAACTTTAAAAATGATTTTGCATGTTTATATATTTTTGCAATTTTAAGATCATACCTTCTCAAGGCCGCAGAGAGAGTCAGTTGGCCCCGGTAGTGATTCGAATGCGGACTTTATGCATAGTTTAAAAAATATATATTGAATAATTACTTTTTTAAACTAAGTACGTATTTGCTTAAAACTTAAATATCAATAAATTAACAAAATATAAAATAAAAATTAGCATCCCAGGTATTAATATCTTTAGCCGTCACGAGAATCTCTGAAGCTTGAGGGATGAATAGAAATTATTATGCTACTGCCAATGATTTAATAGTAAATGGGGAAAAATAACAACTATTTTTATTTGATCAGAGTAAAAACCATACATAGAGTATAAATATTATAATTAGTATATAAACTCTACGGTAATAAAAATAAAATGTGCATCTCATATGACTCAATTTCTGACTTTTTAATTCGGTTACTTGTAAGATATTTCAATTAAAAAAATTTACGTTAAAAAAGTTGCTCGAATCAACTCCCCCCGCCTCTTTTTTTTAAGGCTTGCATCACGGTTCCTTTAAGAGAGCTAGGACTCGGTAATTTGTACCGGCTCTAATCCCCTCTCAACGGCCCCTGACATACTATACTGAAATATTAATTTTGCTTTATATGGAATAAATTGCAAGGTAAACGTTTAATAGAGGCTTACTGTGAAATATCAGAGTTGACCTTGAGAGTTATTAGAAACAATCGGTAATGCACTTCACTTTTATACATTAATAAGCAAAGTATCTCAACTTATGGTTATTTATAATGTGTCCATGTGAGTTATTTGCTAATTCCCAAAAAGTTAAGTTTTAGAAGTATAGGACCAGTTTCAAAAATGTTTCAAATTTTGTTTTCCATCATCATATAAATCCCTAATATATATATATATATATATATATATGTCACATTTTAACGAAATGACAGTATTCACTGAAATTAACTTTATTAAGTTTTATTTAAATAATCAAAAGGTGGCAATCAATTTCCATAGCTGTTTACAGGTTAGACTTCAGATACCAAGTGGCGTAGAGGTATATCTCTGAAATTGCTCATCTCCTAGGGTTACCAGTTAAAAAGGGCCATGTGTTTCTATTAATTTAACGATAAAATGGATTAGTTGGCTACCCCGCCAAACCCGTGATTATCAGTCATTGGGCCCGTATCCAAATTGAGGGACGATTCATTACAAAAACTAATCAATAGGTCCAATCTTTATAATTTTCTTACAATTTCCCCCCTTTCCAGACAAGTCCCCGTGGATGGGCCGGCTTCCATACACGAGGGTCGCCTGGAAAGTATAAAGCATTCTTTATTAAAGGGATGTTAAAATTTTGGAAGTGAATTACTTTTAATCGAGCTGCCTGGAGATGAGTTATTTCTTTCGTATAGTTAACATGTGATATCACAACAATAATAAAAATAGTAAAAATAATACAAATAATAAGAATAATACCACTAAAATTTTCAATACCATAAACAATTGAACATGATAAAAACAGTTATATTAATAAATGCAAGACACTGGTAATATTATATGCCAAATAAAATAATCAAAATAGGAAATATATTCTAGAATTGCTAAGTCCAACATTACATATAAAATACAAACTTGAATGAAAATGTCTTGACTTCATTCAGTAGAGTGTAGACTCTCAAAATACAATTATACTATACTCATAAAGATGTAAATTCAACTATCAAATATCATCCAATAACAGTTCATATGATATCTGATACTTTACATAGATGGTGTTAACTTAAATTGATCGTTGGGCAAAAAGTACCTTAGTTTGGAGGCATGTATTACTTCATAGTCCTTCTTTGTCAACCAGTTTGGTTTATTTATTTTAAAAGTTACATTAGACAACTTTTCAATAATTTGATAAGGACCAGAAAAAGGCGGGCTTAACTTCCTGGTGTTCGGATAATGAAATTCTTCTGCAATTACGAGATCACCAGGTTTGAAAGGTGCTTCCACAAATTTTAGGTCATATCTGACTTTGTTTTTTAAATGGTGCTCACCAGTTCTTTGGAAAGCCTCTTTCCTGGCTTCCTCAACCGTAGGGTAATAGTTTTCATTGCCTAATACTGATGGATAAGGAAATTGGCCAAACATTAAGTATGCCGGGGGGTATTTGGTTACTGAATGCGGTGTATTATTGTACTCGTTAATCACCTCCTCCAGAATTTTGGGCCATGGAATGTTTGAAGGTGTAGCATTGATTTTAAGTCTTAGTCGAGTGCAAATGGACTGATTTACGCGTTCATTTTTCCCATTACACTGGGGCCTGTGAGATGAAGTAAGTAATTTTTTTACATTATGTTTATGTACCCATTTACGCAGTTTAGACGCTGTAAAAGCAGGGTTTCTGTCCGTTAAAATTTTCTTGGGAAGTTGAATGCTAAAAATCTGTTTTAGAATATTAATATAAACTTCTGTTGTAACATTTTTAGAGGTAAAACCCCAAACATAACGAGTAGCGTGATCAATAGCTAAGTGCATGTATTTTTTTGTTGAATTGTAATAATTGAAGCCCCCTACTGTGTCTAATGATATTATATCAAAGGGTTGTTCTGCGGGAGGTAAGGCTTCAAGAAGGCCAAATTTAGGTTGGTGGGATTTCTTGTTTAGTTGGCAGACTTCACAATGTTTGACAAATTGCGTAATATCTTGTGTCATGCTGCTCCAGTAGTACTGTGGTGAAATTAAATTTAGCATTTTTTGAATTCCTGGATGGCCAAATTGATTATGGGTTGTTATTAATAATTTTTCTCTTAAGGAGAAAGGTACGACAATTTTTTGAAAACCCTTTTTGTGAATTACCAAAATGTCATTAAATTTTTGAAATTTAGGTCCTGTTACATTATCTAACTCTTGGTGTTCTTTAATTTCATCTAAGGTTAATAAATGAATGTGGGGATTTACGTTTGATAAAATGGGATTTCTTGAGAGCATGTCGGCTTCAAAATTTGTCGACCCTTTATTGTATTTTACGGTATAATCGTACATGCTTAATTTTAGTGACCATCTGAATAATCTACCGGTTAAATGTTTTATCTTTTTAAGCCATACTAAAGCAGCATGATCGGTATGTATTGTGAAAGGTTTTCCATGAAGATAATAATGGAATTTGTCAAGAGCATCGATTATGGCTAGACACTCCAATTCTGTGATAGCGTAATTTCGCTCGTAGGGCCTTAGTTGCCTTGAGTGGAATGCAATGGGATGTAAATCTCCATTTTCATCCATTTGTTTCAATACAGCACCTAAAGCTTCCTTCGAGGCATCAGTAAAAACATGGCATGGGAGATTAGGATTAAATAATCTCAAAATAGGTCTAGAAATTAATGCATTTTTAAGTAGTTCAAATGATTGCTGACAGATTTCTGACCATTCCCACGGAGTGTCTTTCTTTAATAATTTATTTAGAGGGGCTCTAATTTTAGCATACTTGTCAATGAATTTATGGTATACGTTTATGGATCCGAGGAATCTTTGTAATTCTTTAACATTTTTTGGAGGAATTAAATTTTTAATGGTTTCGGTATTAGCATTGTCTGGTTTTATTTGGCCATTACTAATTTCATAGCCAAGGAAGTCAATTTGAGATTTGGCAAAATTACATTTGGAAAGTTTTAGTTTTAGATTTTCTTGACGGCAAATATTGAATATAGTTTTAAGGTGAACCAAATGCTCGGCATAGGAGTCCGAATAAACTATAAAGTCATCGAAATAATTGGTAACGAAGTTGACCTTATGTTTATTTAGGATCCTTCTGAGAGCTCTTGCGAATTGAGCCGGAGCATTTTTGTATCCGAATGGGAGGACCAACCACTCGTAAAGTCCCTGATTGGTTACAAAGGCAAGTTTTTCTGTGTCTGAAGGATGGAGGGGGACGTGCCAGTAGCCAGAGGCTAAATCTAGCGTGGAAAAATATTTGGCATTGACAAGTCTGTCTAAAAGCCAGTCTATTCGCGGCAAAGGCTCTGAATCTGTCTTCGTAATGGCATTGATTTTCCTGTAATCAATACAGAGACGCGTTTTACCTTCTCCTTTTTTATGTGCCATTGTCACGGGAGAGGAATAGGGGCTACAGGATTCCTTAATGAGTTTAGCATCCAGCAACTCCTGTACTTGTTTTTGAATTTCTGCATTATCTTTAGGTGATGTACGGTAAGGCCTAAGCGAGATAGGAAGTTCCGAGGTGAGAGTTACTCGCTGGGGTTCCCATCTGACTCTACCTACGTCGTACCGATTGCGTGCAAAAATATCTTTGAAGTCGCTCAGAAGCCCTTCCAATTGTAGGTTCTCTTCAGTAGTATAATGATTAAAAGTTATATCATCATAATCCGAGAGAGTTTGAGTATCAAGGCAACAATGTCCCTCTTGAGACAAACTTGCTTTATTTGATTTGGAAGGAAAACTAAGCGGCTTCTGGCAATTCATATCACCCGTTAAAGTTAAGGTGTGGTTGAATGAACTTTCAGGAGAAATTTGACCGGAAACGTTTTGGTCATTCATAATGATGACTCCATCTTGAGTCAGAGTATTTGAGCAAAAATCCATCGAGATATGGAATTTTTGTAATTCTGGGGTTCCCAGTATCGCATATGGCAAGTATGACCTTACTAGATATAAGGTGCTATTTTGCCTGATATTCCCTATTTGGAGGGGTACTTGAACTTTTTCGGAAATCTGGACCTGTCCCTGGGTTTGGTTAACATTAAGAGGATGGCAACTTTGAATAGACGTCATATCCAAAGCTGTAGCTAGATTTTCTGGAATGAGGGACAGAGTACTTCCGCTATCCAATAAAAAGGGTATTTGAACCTCATTATGACAAGTTTTTGGGTTTCTACGGTTTTCGTAATTTTTGCATTTGAGGTACCCGGGCACAATAAACCGTCATAAAGAATTCATGTGTATTCCTTGATCAGGGGAATACCCATGGGCGTTTAGGGGTTGAGTCTCATTACTGTGGGTTGCTAAGTTGGATGAAATTGTTGCTCCTGCATTTCCCTGAACATCATATTTATGTAGTAATGTATGATGCTTTCGTTGGCAATTTTTACAACTCATCTTGGATGCACATTTACTTGCAAAATGGCCACTACGCAAACAATTTATACACAACTTATTCAATTGGATGGTTCTCCATCTGCTATCTACAGGCATAGTTATTAATTTTCTGCAAGTGTGGGTGGCATGCGAATCAAAGCAAACACCGCATTTAGTATTTTCTAAATTTTTGTGGCCTTTCGATCTATCGGAAGAATCTCTGACATAAGTTATATTTCTTACATCTGTTTTAGTTGGGTTCTCTAAAGTTAACAAGCTTTTAGCTTGAATCTCTAAAAATTTTAGAAATTCCGTGAGATTAGGCATATTATTATGGGTAAGGGATAGTTCCCATCTCTCTGTGAGATTATCGCTTAATTTTTGAACTATGGTATAAATTATCATGTTATCCACTAAAGCATTTTGAGTAAGTTTTAAAGAATCTAGAATTCGAAGTGATTCATTGCAGGTATCTATTATATCGAAAATAGCTTTAGAGGAAGTGGAACAATTTTTCATATTTTTTAAATTGTATAACTTGCCTATTTGTGCTATGGCCAAATCCCTAATCTTATCGTAGCGAGCGCAAAGGGTGTCCCATGCATTTTTATAATTGACCTCCAAAAGAGGAAATCCGGAAATCAATTTATGGGCAGGACCCTTTACACTAGCTAAGAGATATTGCAATTTAGAAACGGCTCCCAAATCTGGATTTCGATCTATAGTTGTGGTAAAAATCTCCTTAAAAGAGAGCCACTGATCAGCTTCTCCGTAAAAGGGTTTTAATTCAAATTTGGGAAGATTGACTGTTTTTTCAAAAACATTACTTGTATTTTTATTGTTATTCTCTGAACCACCCTCGTTAATGCTTAAACTCTTAGTTAATTTATTACGTGATGTATTTATTGCGATAGTTAACGCATCCAATTTAAGGGCAATTTCATTGTATTCCTCAATTATAGCTTCCGTTTCTGTTGTATCGCACTCAAGAACGGCGTTTTCCTGATTTTTACCTAATTCTGTACTAATATCTTGCACCTGACCATGATACAAATCTAACTCTTCTAGAGTTATCGTCTGATCATCAATTTTGGGATTTATGATATTTTTTATACGGGTAATTTTTGCTTTGAGAACAGTTTTTTGTTTCTTAATATTTTCCATTTTGAATTAATTTTAAGATAACTTTTTAATAATCTAAATATTGTAACACTCTTAATATCCGTCAAAATGTTTAAACATTCTCAACATAATATAAGCATGTGCATAAAATTGATAAAAAGAATAAAATAGTTAAAAATAATTAAAGAAATAAATATAGAAAATATGAATCATTTTTTTTTTCAATTCAAAAGATTGCAATGCTTTAAAACCATGGTTTTCATAAATACCAAAAATGAAAACATCACTGGAGATATACTACTTATTAAATCACTTACCTTAAATTATGTAATCAGAATAAAAATAAAAAATAATATGGATAATAATATTATATAAAAATAAATAACACTAGGGTACCCCATGAGCTCATACAGACACACCAAAATAAAAGGAAAAAACATTCCGCAAAAACGGAGAAGGAAAAAAATATATATATCTCTGTATTAAAGAACTGTAGTGCGCACTTATCATGAAATAAAAAGCAATGACAGCAACGATGCTATCTTTCACTGCATGAAATTTACTTTAAGAGATGCTCTGAAGAAAATCACTATAAAATCATCAACACAACTGAAGAAGATGAATTCCACTTAGAGATTGCAGTTTTCATGTTGTGAAACTTTCACTGCACCGTTGAAACAAAATGCGGATATCACTGCTGCAATACTTGACTTTTAAAACGCAGAATATGTTGAAAATGATCTATATTTTGATCGATTTTAATTAAGATGATATTCTTCAAAATATAGTAGAAGAAATGGGAAGACACTTTCTATAATAGAATTGAAGAGTTAAAAGCATATCACTGCTGACAGATTCTTTGATGAGGCGAACTTCTTGTATTTACACTATTTGAAGTGGCAGAGTGAACACTTTCCCAGCACCCAATTGGGGCCTCTTTGAATGTTCAATCGGAGCTTATTCCGTATCGTGTAGCACCAAGAATTCTTTTTTTTTCTTTTCTTTACTTCTCATGTTTTCCCGCTGAGCAGGTAGTATAATCCTGCCGACTCATAATACTGTCACATTTTAACGAAATGACAGTATTCACTGAAATTAACTTTATTAAGTTTTATTTAAATAATCAAAAGGTGGCAATCAATTTCCATAGCTGTTTACAGGTTAGACTTCAGATACCAAGTGGCGTAGAGGTATATCTCTGAAATTGCTCATCTCCTAGGGTTACCAGTTAAAAAGGGCCATGTGTTTCTATTAATTTAACGATAAAATGGATTAGTTGGCTACCCCGCCAAACCCGTGATTATCAGTCATTGGGCCCGTATCCAAATTGAGGGACGATTCATTACAAAAACTAATCAATAGGTCCAATCTTTATAATTTTCTTACATATATATATATTATTTTTGTATATATATTATATATATATTATTATATATATATATATATATATTTACATATTATTATTATATATATATATATATATATATATATATATATATATTTTATTTTTGTAAAAGTTACGAATTTTTTTTTTTTTTTATGGCTACCGAATCCTATAAATTATATTTAAAAAAGCTTTCTCCATATTTTAAAAAGGAAAATAAAAACTTATCGAGTTATAATACTTTGTATTTTATGAAAATTTAGCATTTTCTTTTTATAAATAAAAAATATCGAAAATTCATAAATTCAAAATATCATAACTCTGTAAGTTTCGGTCATTAAAAATGAAATATTTATTTATTTATTTATTTATTTTTATTATTATTATTTATTTATTTATTTTTTCTCAGAACATGGAGAACGTTTTGCTAAATATAATTTATAAGATTCAGGGGCCATATAAAATAAAAAATATACAAATTTTATATAAAATATTTACATTAAAATCACAGACAATACATAAAACAATAAAAATTATCACATAAAAACACTAAAAACATATTAAAATTGGGACGTTTCGGATCATCACGATCCCTCCTCAGCCAATTATAAACGTTAAGTCAATACTATCAATTTGGTTATTTAAGCTATGAGGTATTCGCTACGGCTTTTGCCGGCATGACCTCAAATGATCACAAAAATGACGTTATTTCCTTGGGACAACCACAAATTCAACCTTCCTCCACGAGGAAAAAAGGCAGAACCTACTATCAACAGTTACAAGAAAAAACACAACAGAAAGTCATCAATTTCAGGTTACAGTTAAAATAAAATAGAATACTCGGCCGGCACAGTTGCAGCTTCATTAATCGCTAAATCCTTGGTTTTAGTATGCCAGGCCTCTAAAAACACTCTCCCTGCGTAATTGTTGCAGCCGGATCGGATCACAAAAGCTTTATTAAAATCTTGAAAATGGTCTGTTGCAATAGTATGCTGAACGATCTTTGAATTCAAATTTCTACATCTAAATGCCAGTTTATGCTCTTTAAGCCGTATTTCAAAGTTCCAATATTCATCGTTCAGCATACTATTGCAACAGACCATTTTCCAGATTTTAATAAAGCTTTTGTGATCCGATCCGGCTGCAACAATTACGCAGGGAGAGTGTTTTTAGAGGCCTGGCATACTAAAACCAAGAATTTAGCGATTAACGAAGCTGCATCTGTGCCGGCCGAGTATTCTATTTTATTTTAACTGTAACCTGAAATTGATGACTTTCTGTTGTGTTTTTCTTGTAACTGTTGATAGTATTGACTTAACGTTTATAATTGGCTGAGGAGGGATCGTGATGATCCGAAACGTCCCAATTTTAATATGTTTTTAGTGTTTTTATGTAATAATTTTTATTGTTTATGTATTGTCTGTGATTTTAATGTAAATATTTTAAAGATGGAATTCAGACGTAATATTTTTGCTTATATAACCTTTATATATACCAAATACAGTGGAACCCGGTTAAGACGCGTTTCAAGGGAGTGGACAAAAGTCGCGTATTAAACGTGATTTGTATCATGTTGCAGGAACTGGGCTTATTTACACATTTAATCGTCAAAATGAACTTTTGAGCTTTCGTTTATATGTTTACGGTCGAAAATTGTGTCTTTTACATATGTTTAGTTTAAAATTAATTTGTATTCAACTTTAACTCCTTGTTTCTTTTTATATGACTGAATGGAATAAAAAAGGAAAATAAATGTGGATTCCAACCTGATTTTGTTGTCGATTTGTACTTTGCAAGCAAAAATAAAACAACAAAAATAATTTTCCTACTAGACTAAAAATTTTTTAACAAAAAGAATAAAACATTAAAACTTTGAAGCACAACCCATTTTTAAAAATCAAATTTAGTACTTGTATTAATGAGTACCATTATAATTGACACTTCTTTTTAATATAAGAAGAAACTATTTTTATTAATCTTCGTGTACATAATATTGTTAGCATAACAAAAAGTAAAGAAAACATAAAAAAAAATTATCCAATCGCAGTCGTATTTATTTAATCTTTACGAGTTTCATTTTTTGTTGCCTATAACATGCATTATAAAACATAGTAGTAATATAACGTACATTTAAAAGCTCACTAACAACAGGCATGATTATCTCTAATCATAATAATTTTTATGATGTATCTGAGTAACCTGAATTCGTCTATATCTCTCTTACTACTGTAAAAACATACACGAAGCGAGAGGCAAAAAATGTTAGAAGGCGGAATCAAAGAAAAATTGCAGTTTTACTAATTTAGCGGGGCTTTGTTTTATTCAAATATCTACCACTATTTCTGATTAGTAATTTTTGCGTTAATTAATCTGTTATTAAATAAAGTAAATAATACTATTTGAAAACAGTGTTTTTTACTGAATAAAAATAATCCGCAAAATTGTCAACACTTGAGAAGAGAGACGGAATTCGCATCTTGATCAGTGAATCCGCGTCTTAAGCGTGATTATTTTCCCTCAAAGGACCAAATATGTATCGTGTATTAAGCGGGATCGCGTAATAACCATTCGCGTATTAAACGTGATATTTTTACATTAGTCTTATGAGCGATATTCCGTGGAATCGGAAAAAATCCGCGTATTAAGCGGGATCGCGTATTAACCGTGAGCGTCTTAACCGGGTTCGACTGTATAATACCTTTACAACAAAAACTTACCGAGTTCTAATACTTTGCATTTTAGGAAATTTTAGCATTTTCTCTTTATTAATAAAAATAATTAAAAATTCATAAATTCAAAATATAACCCGTAAGTTTCGGTCATTTAATTTTTTATACGTGTCAGAACAGGGATAAAGTTTCTCTAAATACAATTTATGATTCAGGGGCCATATAAAAATAAAAATTTCGTAACTTTTAATGTAAATAAATTTTCATATGAGGAAGAAAAACATTTTAAACACTTTACAGTTAGAACTATACCTTTAAAGCTAATGTGTTAGGAATTAGCTGTTAGACAACGATAAGAGAGGACAATCTGCATGAGAATTTTTCTGCGCAGGGTTATAGTGATAGCAATAATTAATACAAAATATTCTAAATACTTTGACACTTAACTGCGAAAACGAAAAATTAAACTACTAAAATCTTTTGGTTGGTAACAAGTACCATAACGTAGTCAATGTTGTAGCCAAAAAAAAAAAAAAAAAAAAAAAAAAAACAGATAATATACGCTAGAGCGTAATGGTACGCTAGAGCGTAGGGTGTAATGGAAGGTACACGGAGGTATACAACGTATATCTTCTGGATCTTTTAAGGATATCCGTATACCCTCTTTTTCTCAAGTGAAGTTACGGCGTATACTCTAGCCTTGGACGTTCCTGACTCTAGCGTATACCCGCTGCTTATAGCTTGTACCCTCTGGTTTATTTATTTTCCACTAAAACACTGAGCTAGAGTCTTGAACGTTCATGGCTTGAGTATACGTTATAGCTTTATTTGAAGAACAGAGGATATATGGAACTTTTTTTAAAAATCCTGAAGGTATACGGCGTATATCCTCCGTTTATTCTCCACTATACCCCCTAAATGTAGTGCATTGTGACTTATTATGTAATTTCATTATCAACAAAGTGATCCAATAAAACAGCGTCAAGAAATGTTATGCTAAGAACCAAACTGTATAACTAAATTCCAATTTAAATAAAACCAAAACTTCAAATTAAAAATAAAAATAAAAATAAATTCTAAAACTATTCGATGTGCAAACTTGTTCGATAATTTTGAACATTGAGATACATATATATTTTCTAACTGTAGAATATCCTTAATAATTTCCCATTATGTTTAAAGTAGAAGTAAGAACTACTTATGTCTACAATTCATATAAAATATTTTAAGAGTTGCTCTTGAATAAGAAATGCTAAATATTATATTATTATATTTCTTTAATATATATATATTTTTAAATATTAAGGAATTACAATGAAAATATTGTTTATTTCATACTTTTCATTTTAAAGTATAAATAAAACAAGATTAAACCAGCATCTTTATAACTTTAAAATAATTTAACGCACAGAATTTTAATTAGAAAAACAAAGAAATACTTGAGATATTCTGTATCATATAAACCTAAATTTAAGATTCATATATCACACATTTTATTTGAATTGGACAATTGAACTGATGTCCATTAACCTTTTAACTACTGACGGTACTTATAAGTATCATTGAAATAACTTGTTATAAAATTCATTTAATACATCGATTAGTTGTCATACAGTTTAGAATGAGTTACAGATATTACTTTATCTTGTTCCAAAAGCATTATATTATTGGTTACACAAAACAAAAATATTTTTAAAAGGATTTCTTTTGTCATTGCATCTTTTCAGCTTTCTTGGCGTTGGGACGGGTTTGGGGGGGGGGGGGGGATTTTTCAATTCGGAAATATTTCTATTGTAAGAACATTAAATTTATACATTTCCTAATTCTACAAAATACTAAGAAAAATATTTAAAATAAAAGATTTGAGTGGGGTTATAAATATTGTAGGAAATCCCTATAAATTCAAATTTAATTAATCCTTCTAAATCCTTCAATCATTCTAAAATCCTTCTAAAATTTATTAAATGATTATGTAAATCTTCTAATGTAGTTTAAACAATTCACGAAAAATGCTTTAGAAGATAAAATTTTCATGAATTCATAATTCAGTATATAAAAATAAATATAAATATATTCGTGATATAAAAATAAGTCTTACCTTTCGAAGGTATTTCATTCTGTGAAAATTTAAAATACCCAGTCACTTTTTTTTTTAAAGTATGTATCTTTATTTAAGATATTTCACACTCTTCCCAAAACCATCTATCTATACATGTGACTTCTGAAGCGATCTAAACTTTCTCCCGATCGAGCGGGTTCTGGTTTTGCTTTGATCAACAGGTGGTAAAGAACAGCCATTTCAAGGGAAGGAACGTGGGCAGACGATTTTGGTAGGTTCGTTCAGCCCGGGGCTGCTGAAGCGAGCAAGTTTCGGACCATCTAATTTATCACGCAAATCTTCATTACTGTTTAACGGTTATGTTGATGGAAAAGCGATTAATATGTCAAAGAAAGTGTTTTCAGATTAAAGATTTTTCTATTATTTGCAGCGGAACAATACGTGAAGGAAAAGAGTGAAAATCACCATTGTGAAATAGGTTTCTTTGGCTATTTCAATCTAATAAAATAACCAAAATTACCTGATTTGACTAGCTGTTTCAGCATAATAAAATAACTATCTTATCTGGCAAAATACTTTAATAAAAGAATAAAAATAAATAAAAATTGCAGCAGTCCATCAACATAAAGTTTTGAGTTAAAATCTAATTATAAAACGAAACATTTATTGTTAAGAGTAATTACTGTACAAATTTGATTATTTACTTTTAATTAAGCATAATTTTTTAAGTTAAAAGATGTTAATGGTCATTATTATTATTATTATTATTATTATTATTATTATTGTCCATGGTAAAAAAAAAAAAAAAAAAAAAAAAAAAAAAAAAAAAAAAAAAATTGTTTTATGCATATTTTCTTCATTCAACATTTCTTTTTTCATTAGAGTCGATGTATAATTTTTATGCAACAGTTGTTAACTTTTTCTTCTATGTATTTTTAGGTAGATTTCGTAAGAAATAGCTACTACTTATTGCAGTCGTTACCATGGTGGGACTTTTGAAAAATTTCTTCATAACTTTTCATTATATGACCCCAGGAACCCAAAACCACCCCCACCTACAAAGTTTATAGATATATATATATATATATATATATATATATATATATATATATATATACTAGGGGGCTCTGCCCCCTGCAAGCTACGCTCGCCAACCCCCCGTTCAGACACCGTAGAATCTAAAAGTACGCTAATCTGACCGGGTTTTAAAAGATTAGAGAAAATTGAATTATAATTACAAAACCTATATCGATCTCCATGTAAACGGGTTCCCATTCAATTCCCTTTGTTTGCGAAAATTTAAGGCCGAATCAGTTGCTGTTAAGGCATCTAATGGTTATTTTCGTGTTTGATTAAAGAAGATTAGTTAAACATTTGAAAAGTAACTAAAATAAAATGAATTAACAGTGTCTTTGCCTCCCCGTATTTCTTAACAGCGTTATAAAACGATTGACATAATACAATTTACTGCTTTAACCCCTTCAAGGGCAGTGGTTCATTTTTGGACAACTTAAATTTAATTCTTATATGCCACATTGGCATCAGAATATTGGAATGAAAATTTTCCTTCTATTAAGTAAGTCAACAAAAACATTTTCGTACTTCGAAATAAATTTGTTTTCAAATTCTGGTGCCATTCACTGATTTCAACATTTTACGAATAGAAGTACCTTGCCCCTGAAAGGGTTAACCGCATATTAATATATATATTATTTTAAAGTTTCATTTCTCTTTTAATATTCACGTGTAAATACAATTTTCAAAATGTAATTTTTAATATTTTCCTGCTTTTAACACTTACTCATTAGTGATTTTAAAGGGGTCTTTTCTGTTTTTAATAGTCACGTGTAAATAATTTTTTAATCGTAAGGAAATATTATTCTTTGCGCTGTTTTTAGAATTGAAAACAATCTCTATAATAAAAGCCTAAGTCATGTGACTATCATCAACAGTTGCGGGCGGATCCCTTCGTTTTTTATATTCCAGGTCGCCATTTTGGTACTTTAATGTTAGCCAGCCACAGATGATAAGTCGCCAAATATTATTCTATCGCCACCATTTCACTTATATTATAATAGTCCAAGTCATGTAACTGCCACAAACAATTACAACCCTTCGCTTTTCATAAGAAAGGTATCCATTTTGATTAAAGAATCAAAGTTATTTTTTCGAATAAAACTACATAAAAGTTGTCATGATCGCAAAGAATTCTTGGTACTTTTATGTTAGCCGGGTGCAAATCTCGCCAATAGCTTTTTCTTTTAACTCGCCAGTTAGCATTTTTTTTATTTTTCGAGTGGTAAATTAAAACGCTATTACTTTGTTATCCCGTCGACTAAAAATCTATCGCCAAACTATAAGATTAAATGCCTATAATGGTTGATCTTAAATGTCACATTCACTTGATTTTAAGGAAGTTGCACGTGTTTACGCCATCAAGTGATTTTTAATTCGACGTTTTATTTGTATTTTTATTAGTGGTATACTAATTTATTTGTTCTTTCGTTATTTAAAATAAGAATTATGTCAATTTATATAATTTGGCGAGTGTTTGGCGATTTATATAATTTGGCGAAATTGGTCGACGGGATAACTAAGTAGTACCATTAAAGCATTGCTTTGAAGTTGAAATTAAATGTCATGATTTGTTGCATTATTTAATATTTGTTTGGCGAAAACTCATTTTCGTATACCAGTTATATATGTATTTTTAAATTATTTTCTATTATTTTTTAAATGAAATGACAATAAAAAAAGTGTAATTAATAACTATAGAACAAAACAATTTATAACATTTTTTTCTAATAAAAAGAAAATAAAGGTAAATAAACATTTATTAATAAATAAGCAACAATAAACGGGTTACCATGTCAGACAAAATAACGCCATTTTGGCACCAATTAGGTACCCCGGTGCGTATATGACATCTGCGCCTAATATTTTTCTTTTCGTTTCGTTTAAAAAAGAAAGAAGTGAAAGCCATTAATTTTAATTGTTTCAGTTTTAAATGAAAGTTTTATATTAAATAAAATAATAACAACAACAAAAAAAAAAAACATTGTTCTTAGTATAGATTCAAGGGAGGCCAAACTGGTCGCCAAATTAGTTTAAAATAATAACCTTTTCTGAAATATGAAAGAAAAATATCTGTTATGATTAAAATTTGAGTTGCCATCATTAGAAAAAAAAAGTATTTAAAATTAGAAAAAAATTAATATTTCGAAAACTAATTCGAATTTTAAAATTCTAATACCAGTTTTGAGACCTGCGGATCAATACGGATTTTTGGTGTTAATTTCACCGCAAAGTATTCCGTATTTTAGGAGAAATCGCCGTGAAACATAATCAGTTGTTTAATCAATCGTTTGAAAGAATCGTTTCATAAATGCGTTTCATTTCAGTCGTTTCATATATATACCCGTTTCATAAATTCGTTACATTAGGATTTTTTATATATAGGGTAGATATATATATATGTATGTACTAAATTTTGTCCGCATGATAAAAGTCGCAATGATGTACGGATCGTCTTCAAACTCGCCAACAACATTGATATGGCTAATATCTCGCGGGGATTGAAAATGGGCAAAATCGACCCAAGGAGGTGGAAATGGAAAGGGTTCAAAATTTTGAATACCGTCTTAACATGATTCTGATAAAACCAGCTCTTACACAACAATGACAGGAAAAAATAAACATTTTTCGTTATAGCAGTTGCCAACAATTAAAAAAAAAACAATAAAATTCTCACCACAACAATTACTTTTCTATTGCAAGATTATCACGTGAAAAATTAAATTAAATAAATAATTTGACGAATTAAAAACAAATTGAATATTACGTCATAAGTTTTCTAGAGCAAGATTTCCGCATGAAAACTCAAAATAAAATAAATAGCTTGACGAATTAAAATATATATATATATTGCGCCATATTGGAAATATAATGGACCTCAGCAGGTGAATATGTAACATCATGTGAGTTTGAAGAAACGTATTAAAACGTGATAAAAACCCGACTATGGAAATATTTATATATTTTTAACACTTTGTGGTTCTTTGAATTTGCTGTAGCCATTTTTAAACCTATTCCATACCATATACATGCGTGTGTGTATTCCTGTGTATTATAATTTTCACAAAAAGTTCAACTCCCTAGAGCTCATTCTTCGTAAAGAAACCTGGGTTTATCTCCAATCTTGATTTAAGTTTTGTTGGTGAATTTAGTACTTTACTTCTAGTAGGAGAGCTGTTGAACATTTTTGAGTAGGTATTTGAGGCACCCTGAAAATTTGTGCAACACTTCTTTTGTAATGCCTGAATACAAAATCGAATGTCTGGCTGAGGGATCGTGGCCCAAAAACTGTGCCAGACACGTGTCAAGTTCCATTTTTTGACTACCCAAAAAAGGTATTTGAGGCACACTGAGATTGAGACAGAATAATATTTATGCTTAGAAAAAAATATTTTGAAAATGACAGACACTTTAGTCGGCCCAAAACCTGTGCCAGACACGTGTCAAGTGCCATTTTTTGATTACCCAAAAAAGGTATTTCAGGCACGCTGAGATTGAGACACAATAGTATTTATGCTTAGAAAAAAAATATTTTGAAAATGACAGACACTTTAGTCGGCCCAAAACCTGTGCCAGACACGTGTCAAGTGCCATTTTTTGACTACCCAAAAAAGGTATTTGAGGCACGCTGAGATTGAGACAGAATAGTATTTATGCTTAGAAAAAAATATTTTGAAAATGACACACTTTAGTCGGCCCAAAACCTGTGCCAGACACGTGTCAAGTGACTACCCAAAAAAGGCATTTGAGGCACGGTGAGATTGAGACAGAAAAATATTTATGCTTAGAAAAAAATATTTTGAAAATGACAGACACTTTTGTTGGCACTTTTTACTTGCCAGACAACATAGAATGTTAAACGCGAGTGCCAGTAAAGCTGGACTTCCGGTGCCTTTTTAAAAGTATATTTAAAAGTATATTTAAAAGTATATTTTAAAAGTATATTTAAAAGTATATTTTAAAAGTATATTTAAAAGTATATTTATATAAAAGTATATTTAAAAGTATATTTTAAAAGTATATTTAAAAGTATATTTATATAAAAGTATATTTAAAAGTATATTTTAAAAGTATATTTTAAAGTATATTTATATAAAAGTATATAAATATATTTTTATAACTATGATTTTGTCATATATATTTATATGTAATGAAATTTAACGATCGTTTAATGACGGTTAGTACAAAATTTAAACTGATTAAAATTGCTTTAAACTCAAAGTTAAGGTCCCGATTCTGAGCTCTGTCGATTTGTGTTCGATAGTGTTAGTGTCGGAGACAACATGAGAAAAGTATTGTTGCCATAGAAACAACGACTTATTTATTTTCGAAATATATAATGAAATAGTTCTTAATCGGACAGTTACATTTAAAGTGCATTTAAATTTATCCAGACGGTGAAACCGTCCGAAAATTAAATAACTTCAGCAACGCGCAACTTGTATATATTACATAAGCTTATAGAAAAAATAACAAAATATTTCGTCGTTTAAGTTTAAATTCCTTAAGTACCGCGCATTCGAATAATCATTTAACAAGCAATTTTTCAGATGCATTAAGATATTCGCGTTTGGTGAGGAAAAGTTTTAGCCGACAAATCACGTGCACATTCTTCTTTTAGCGCCAAATAATCGAAAATATTTTATTTTTAGCTCACAGGCTATCTATCAAAGCCTGAGACCTTATGTGCCCGCCGGTTCTGTATGTACGTAACGGGATAACTCTTGATAGAAACATCCCATTTGCTTCATTTTTTTTTTCTTCTTTCATTCTGATATGCCGCTTCCCTGATTAGTTTTGGGGACTCATTGGTTAAGGATAAAGGGAAAAAAGGGGAGTTGGTCCACCCCCCCCCCCCCCACCTCCCACCTTAATTCAGATAAATGGGTTTTTCATGAAGAATTATTCGATTTGCTCCGAATTTGGTATACCGCGGTTTATTATGTTAAGGAACTTCCCTGATTAGTTTGGGGGTTCATTGGTTAAGGATAAAGAGGGAAAAGGGGCGTTAGTCCACCCTCCCCTTATTTCAGATAAATGGGTTTTTCATGCACAATTATTCGATTTGCTACGAATTTGGTATGCCGGTTTATTATGTTAAGGAACTTCCCTGATTAGTTTTGGGGGTTCATTGGTTAAGGATAAAAGGAGAAAAGGGGTGCAACGCGATTTACGCTTTGTTTGTATCGTAAGTCAGTAAATGGATCTTCAGCGGGGCACCGCAAGTCCGGCTTTACTGGCACTCGCGTTTAACATTCTATGTTGTCTGGCAAGTAGAAAGTGCCAACAAAAGTGTCTGTCATTTTCAAAATATTTTTTTCTAAGCATAAATATTATTCTGTCTCAATCTCAGCGTGCCTCAAATACCTTTTTTTGGGTAGTCAAAAAATGGCACTTTGACACGTGTCTGGCACAGTTTTTGGGCCGCCTAAAGTGTCTGTCATTTTGAAAATATTTTTTTCTGAGCATAAATACTGTTCTGTCTCAATCTCAGCGTGCCTCAAATACCTTTTTTGGGTAGTAAAAAAATGGCACTTGACACGTGTCTGGCACAGTTTTTGGGCCGACTAAAGTGTCTGTCATTTTCAAAATATTTTTTTCTAAGCATAAATATTATTCTGTCTCAATCTCAGTGTGCCTCAAATACCTTTTTTGGGTAGTCAAAAAATGGCACTTGACACGTGTCTGGCACAGTTTTTGGGCCGCCTAAAGTGTCTGTCATTTTGAAAGTATTTTTTTCTAAGAATAAATACTGTTCTGTCTCAATCTCCACGTGCCTTAAATACCTTTTTTGAGTAGTCAAAAAATGGCTCTTGACACGTGTCTGGCACAGGTTTTGGGCGAATTAAAGTGTCTGTCATTTTCAAAATATTTTTTTCTAAGCGTAAATACTATTCTGTCTCAATCTCAGCGTACCTCAAATACCTTTTTTGGGTAGTCAAAAAATGGCACTTGACACGTGTCTGGCACAGGTTTTGGGCCGACTAAAGTGTGTCATTTTCAAAATATTTTTTTCTAAGCATAAATACTATTCTGTCTCAATCTCAGCGTGCCTCAAATACCTTTTTTGGTTAGTCAAAAAATGGCACTTGACACGTGTCTGGCACAGGTTTTGGGCGAATTAAAGTGTCTGTCATTTTCAAAATATTTTTTTCTAAGCATAAATACTATTCTGTCTCAATCTCAGCGTGCCTCAAATACCTTTTTTGGGTAGTCAAAAAATGGCACTTGACACGTGTCTGGCACAGGTTTTGGGCCGACTAAAGTGTGTCATTTTCAAAATATTTTTTTCTAAGCATAAATACTATTCTGTCTCAATCTCAGCGTGCCTCAAATACCTTTTTTGGTTAGTCAAAAAATGGCACTTGACACGTGTCTGGCACAGGTTTTGGGCCGACTAAAGTGTCTGTCATTTTCAAAATATTTTTTTCTAAGCATAAATACTATTGTCTCAATCTCAGCGTGCCTCAAATACCTTTTTGGGGTAGTCAAAAAATGGCACTTGACACGTGTCTGGCACAGGTTTTGGGCCGACTAAAGTGTCTGTCATTTTCAAAATATTTTTTTCTAAGCATAAATACTATTCTGTCACAATCTCAGCGTGCCTCAAATACCTTTTTGGGGTAGTCAAAAAATGGCACTTGACACGTGTCTGGCACAGGTTTTGGGCCGACTAAAGTGTCTGTCATTTTCAAAATATTTTTTTTCTAAGCATAAATACTATTCTGTCTCAATCTCAACGTGCCTCAAATACCTTTTGTGGGTAGTCAAGAAATGGCACTTGACACCTGTCTGGCACAGTTTTTGGGCCACGATCCTTCAGCCAGACATTTGATTTTGTATTCAGGCATTACAGAAGAAGTGTTGCACAAATTTTCTGGATGCCTCAAATGCCTTCCCTAAAATGTTTGACAGCTCTTGGACTATTCGAAGTCTACCTCCGCCTGTACGCCCGAGCCGGCAGGTATTTTTTTTTTTTTATGTTATAGTTGTAATTTTTTTCATTTGATGCATAATGTTCAAGATTTAAGTTTTTTATTAACTTGAGAAATTTTTTTAGAAAAGCTCAATCTTTTTATGTGAGAGTTAATTTTATTCATTCAACATATCAATTATTAACCAGTTCTTAATTTTGCAGATATGAGACACGTTACATTTTGCAGCCTCAGAAAAGTTATGAAAAAAAAAACCGCGTAATTAGCAGGATCAGTCGAGGTAATTGAAAACAGGGGTAATTAAAAACAGGTACTAATAGAGCCGTGTATGATGCTTGGTTTATCCACAATTCTTTATTTACAATTACCCCAGAAGTCTTTAAATGAGTTAATTCGAAACAAGTTTTTATAATTAGGTTTCTGTACATCTGAATGTTAAATTGTGTTTATTTTTAGATTTCTGGACTACTTACAGCATAATAATTGTGCATTCAGTAATTCGTAAAAATTTCGTAAACCTTCAGTAAATTCGTAAAGAAAGAGGTACTACCGTACCTCTTTTTTTACGTTGAAAGGTAAGAATATGTCACGAACCTATGTGTGGAAAAGAATTGGTCCCAACTACTCACTTGAGGGTTTCCAGTATGCTGTTTTTGGTGCTAAGAATCAAAATATATGGCATTCAGATAAGTTCTTACATTTGAAGAGGTATCGAAGAGATTAAAAGAAACTGGGGAAGCAAAAGCTCATAAGGGAACTAAAAAGAAAGAGATGAATCTACTGATCAGAAAAAAAAGCATTAGAAGTCCTCGAAAAAAAAATATAACTGTAAGGAAAGACAGAATGAAAGAGAATGAACATCCACTGGTAGAAGAAATCAAGGGACGGCAAGTAGAACTCGTCAATGCACAGAAGTCGAAGGACATATGGTGCAGCACAAAAGTAATTTTAGAAGAAGAGAAAATTAAATGCAGCCACCAGCAATAAGCAAAGAATTTCTACCAAGAAAAGTAGAAGCATAGATAAGCAGTATGCAGTGAAAAGGAGATAAAGAAACTTTAATAATAGACGAAATAGAATTGGAGGGAAATTTTAACTCTGTAGATTTTTAAACCAACATGGAAGAGACTACGACATGGCTTAAGGTACCGAAGAAACCCTCTATCTGGAACCTGCATTTCATGACTTTAATACGTTTGTTTTGATTGCTATTATTGGAAGAGCAAGGTTAAAAACGCAGTTTACTTATGTTTACGAGATCGACGAAGTTGCCAGAAATAATTTAGAAATTAGCTAGGGAAGGTCCCTAACTGCCAGATCGGGATTTTGTCGAGAGTGGTGTCGTTGGAAAGCTCTTACCATGGGGATCAAGGAAATGGTATACAACTACCCGTCCGAATTAAACTGGTGAAGAGTTATAGGCCGATGTATTTCAGTCATTTCTTGATTTCTTCAGCTATGCAGGAAAGACACTCTGTGTGATAGAAAAGAGAATTGGCGGATTACAAAGAAGACATTTTATGTTTGGTGGGAAAAGTAAGATCACGGATAGTAGTGTATTTCTGAATAGAAATGGCTGAAGAACTAGTGTTTTCAACACCCGGTACACACAATGAAAGGGGATGTTTCGCAATTGCCACAGGTGTTATTAGTTAAGTTTAAGCATACCTGTTTAACTGATCGAAAGACGGGATCCGTGTCTCTAATTAAAGCCTTTTGAAAGGCATATCTACGCATGTCATCGAAGGTGGGCGAGGAGAATTGGTTATAGACCAACTTATGCAGTTTTATTCTGCTTTCTCTAGTGGTCATGTTGAGACCTCTACAAACTTTCTGAATATTCCACTATTCTCTTTATTAAGTGCTTGTATTGTTGAAAGAAATAAATGTCTAACGGCTGAAGAAATTTGGTCGTGCCCGGTGGGAGAAAAACAAGCTCCACATTGAATCCAAATTTCTCAATGCATAAACGTAGATCCGTTTGGCCACTCCAACTATCCAGCACCATGATTGCTTCCTGATCATCAATCGATTCTTTTAGTTTATCGAAGTATGCCGAAGTCATTTGTTTTGTGCTCTTTCCTGACTTGGAGCATGTAATGAGCAAATTTGAGAATGATATTCGTTGCACATTTTTCATAACTTTGGGACCAAATTCCCCCCTGACATTCCTGTGTTACAAGTAGTAAATGTCCCATAACTTTTCCAGCGGCGTTAATACACATTTGCACGGTATAGGAATGAGTCGTTTTGCTTTTACTGATTACCGATGCACCCACGTCTTTAGATCCCTTCATATCGAGAGTTCTGTTAGATACAATCTCGCATTGGAAGCCACTTTAATCCGTGTTCAGGAGGTTGGACAGTGGACACTTTCGCTGCTCAATCTTTTTTTTTTCATGTTTTCCCAGAATTCGTCGATCACAGGTTGCAAAGACACTTCCGGAAACAAATCTCTTTTTTTATGATTTGTGTCACCTTTCGACTTGTTATTTTATGTGCCTGTTTGAAATTCTTGATCAGGTGTGAGCTTGAATCCGGGAATTCCAAGCTCCAATGATTTGCCAATGGCCCACATTTTGAGGTCCCTGTCATGAATCGGGTCTATGATGATGATAAAATTGCGACCACACGTGTTTGGAAATTAATTTTATTTTGTTCTGCATGTTTCCACCTTTCCCTACGTATTGTGCCCACCTTTGAATCATTTTGTGGTCTTTTACCTGCCTACATGTATGTTGCATAGCCTGTAGTTTATTTTTCTTTGCCTTCTTATACGTTTTTACCGCTTTCGCCTTATATCTACGGATACTCCTTCACTTCCTGTCCGCTTTTTTTTCGCAGGTTCTACATATTCGAAAGTGGGGTCCGTATTTATTTCCAAATTACTTGTCAGTTTATTTTCGTCGATGCTGCTCTCATACAGAATATTGATCAACCGGAATAATTCGTTTTCGATATCATCCTCTTCACTGTCTTGAATAGTCGCTGGCTAATGGCCTTCGTTTCAGTCGTTGGCTCCTTTTCCTCAAACTCCACAAAATATTCTAGCAGTTGCAAACTAAGGAGTATTGTAATCTTCGCTTTGTCGACGATAACATTACAGCCTAAAACTCGCCGACGACATCTTCAGAACTGGGTCCGACTTTACATGTCACAGGGGTGCATGCCACCTCCTCGGAACCAGCGCGTCTGGAACGCCAGCCACAGGTACTGCTAAAATTCTCCATGGTTGAGCGCCTCGGGAACTGCCCCCCATAGGTCCTGCCCATGCCCTCTTTTCATCCCTTAGCATCAGGTGAATATTTAGTTCCTAATGTTCTTTAACACTACACTGTAAAAAAAAGACATTTTTACAGTACAAAGTACTGTTCATCTCATGCACAAACTCGATCACAGCGAATGTACTGTATCTTTCTTTGGTTTCTTGACTATATTAACATGGAAAATACAGTAGTTGCGTAAAATTAACAGCACAATGTGCTGGCAATTTGGACGTCAGCAGTTTGTGCTGTAAAAAAATGCGTCCAAATTGCCAGCAAATTGTGCTGTTAATTTTACGCAACTACTGTATTTTCCATGTTAATATAGTCAGGAAAACAAAGAAAGATACAGCACATTCACTGTGATCGAGTTTGTTCTGGCAAATCTACAGTGGTTTTTTTACAGTGTAGAACCGCCATAGCGGTCATTTTGACAGGTACCTAATAAAAATATGTCGACTCGAGCCAGAAATTTCTTTCTAAAATAAGTTAAATATGTACCAGAGAGATATAAGTTAAACAAATAAGTTAAATTGTTTTAAATAAAAATTCTGGTGTAAAATATTTTTATAACACTTGAATAAAATTGTCGGCGGTTCTAGTGTTAAAGCCTACTCCAAGTCAGTGCAGACCAATTGGTTGTATATGACTGTGAAAATGTGTTCACAATCTTCTGTTTCTTACTAGAGGGAACTTGGAACCTTCACCAACTTCACACTGGCAACAACAGGTTACATAACTGTACTGTAAGCTGTCTTTTCTACCACGCTAAGTGTCTTTCCTGCATAGCTAACGACCTGGAGAAATCAATAAATGACAGAAATACATTGGTCTATAACTTTTCACCAGTTCATTCGGACGGGTAGTTGTATACATTTCCTTGATCCCAGTGGTAAGAGCTTTCCAACGACACCCCTCTCGACAAAATCCCGATCCGGCAGTTGGAGACTTTCCCTAGACTTTTCCTAAGGCCCAAAACTGTCAATTCTGCTAAATTAAAATTAGTTTTGGCTGACAGTGATGAAAACTTACCATTATCACAAAAAATTAATTCGAAGCTATCCTTCCTAATTCCGTGGAAGAACAAAATTATATTTTGAAAATATTCCCGTAATATTCAGTTTATTTTTATTTACCATAAATATAGATGATATTGTTAAAATTTTGCCATACTTAAAAATACTTTGAAATTTAAAAAAATCTAACATTTTCCTATCAAAAAATTTTACGTTGTTAGTTGAACAAACGATAACGCATAAGCATCTATATATATATTACGCTAACGTACGTGGCACAGAAATCGCGATTATTTGTTATTCTTTAATGACAACGCTCGAGAAACGCATCTCATTGGTTATTGTGTAAAAGTCCTTTGGCAGGATTTAGGGCGATCGGGTTTATTTACGTTAGAGGTCTGCACGGGCCGACATTTCCAGCCCCGGGCCCGGCCCGACTCATAGAGAAAAAAATCTGCCCGGCCCGGAAAAAAGTTAAAATCTCGGCCCGGGCCCGGCTCGAGTGAACTTCTACAAAACATTGATTTTTACGTCGAATTGGTTAAAAATTTGTCTCGTACGAGGAGTTCTGACCAAAAATATTTATCTTAACTTTTTTTTCATGTTTATAATCTTTATTTTTTATAGAAGTGCAGCAGGCTGCGATATTTATTTTTTTAATGAATCTCTCTTTCTTGTATGTAAATGTTTCAGTTATCATTAATATTGTTAATCCATATTCCATGTATAGAAGTGTTAAAAATCGGAAAAATGCTATACAGTAAAATCTTCTAAGATGGAATTGCATAGAAAAGAAAAAAAAAATGCGTTATAGACAAGTTCCCTTCTTAGCAAGTATAAATGTATTATATATACTTTTCTTACTTATTAGTATATTAATTTTGCATGGGTCAACACGTTTTTCAGTTTAAAACAGGGTTCCGTCATAGGCAGGTTTTCACACATTTTACTGTATTTTAATTTAGTTATATTTTAATATGCGTAGAAATCTACTATTCTTTAAAAAAAATAAATTTTAATATTTAAGTGTAAAATAATGGCGATTCAAAAATGTATGCATTTTTTGCAAAAACTTTTGGGCCAGGCTTAATTTAACTGACCTTTAAATGGACCAGGCCACGCTGAGACAATGATTTTCATACGGGCTGGCTCAAAACTAGGACTCCAAATTTTGGGCCGGGAAGACTAGGAATGAAACCAGGCCCGGCTCTGTACAGAAAAATTAAATTAGGATCTGCCCGGCACGGGCCGAGCCTTTAGAAAAAAGTAAGGCCCGGGCCCGGCCCGTGAAGATCTCTAATTTACGTTTCGTTTTTTCGCTGCAATCTCTTAGGCAGATCACACACTGAACAGACAAGCAGATAAAAACGTCAGACACGCGACAAATTGTAGCGTTCAAACCGGTTTCTCCCTTGTTATCAGGGTGAAATGTCTCTTGGCTTACGCTTTTCTGTCCAGTGTGTGATATGCCTTACCCTGCAATTATGGCTTCAAAATATTATTTGAAATGCCTGTAAAAGATCTCGGCAAATGCTTGAAAGTTAAGAAGAAGCCGAATTAAGAAGAGAAAATCGAAATAGATTCGATCGAGAACACAGAGCATAAGCGATCGCCAAAATAGGCTTAATAACCGTAGCATGCACGCGTTGCTTCTGAAATCCAAATTACTGATTTAAACGTTCCGGTGTCTCTACCCCCTCTGTACGGACCTGCGATGCAAATTTCAGGATTATTTAAGAATATTGTTTCGGGCCCACTAGAAGTAAGATGCAATAAAACCTGCTTAGACGGAAACGAAAACGACCAGTGATAAATTTTTATGCAGGTTATTTAAATTGAACAAAGCATAATAGCATTTTGGGGGGAAGGGGAGAATTGGAACTTTTTTTTTCGTTTATTGCAGGATTCTGTTATAAACAGGCTTTACTCTATTAGAAAATAAATTTGCTGAAAGGTATTTAAAAAAAAAATCTATATAGTAATATTTGCTTACAATTTTATTATTTATTTTTAAGTTTTTATGTTGTATTTGTAATTGCTTAAATTATTGAAAATATAATTAAATTTTAATTGAATTCAACTATTAATTTGGAATAAAAAAGTAAGTATGAGACATATAAAATTAAAAAACTTAACCTGTTACTTTACACAACTTTGGAACTGAACAAGTGTCGGGCCCTGGTAATTTTATCCGTCTCCCCCCCCCCCCCTCCCTCTGTATGGACCTGCGATAAAAATTTTAGATTCATTTAAGAATATTATTACGGGCCCGGGCAACGCCGAGCGGGTCAGCTAGTTCACTATAAAATCTGAGATTGGATCGTTTTGTACAATTTTCTGAATTCCTGACCAATTGCTGATAAATGCAGGCGAATATTTGATTCTGTATTTAAAAAGCTTCGGTATCTCGTTTTGGTGGCTGTGTAAGCAAAGAAGCGTTTGACAGATATATATCATTGAGAAAGGAAGTAAAAGTAATTTTGCTTTTTCAAACATGGCTCTGAATTTATCTGACAAATGACATCGAAACTATTATAGACTTTGTTTTTGCAAAAACGATCTGTGAGAAATCGAATAAAGAAGCATAGAGTAGGTGGGGGTAAAGATACGCACGGGGCAAAGATACGCACTGGCTGATTTAATATGAAGAAACATTTCTGCAATCATGACCGCTAGGTGGTAGTTTGGTCTCAAGTGAAGTAGTTGTGTGTTCAAACCTTGTGAAAAAAGTAGCACTCCGTGCCAAGAAAGTGAGGTAAGCTTAAATTTTCACATTTTGATCTAATATTTTTAAATTTTCACTTTATTGTTTAGCTGACAATGCTTCGAAATTTTACAAATCCATAAATTCAGTGGAGAACGGAAGCTCTATAGCTTCCAAATACCGTATAGTTTACCTCGATCGCATTTGTTTAAACTTGTCAGTAGCCGGTTAAGTAAAATACTGCAGAATGCGGTAAAAGTACGCATCCGTCTTGAGGCAAAGATACGCACAAGTTTAAGATTCGGGGCTTTGTCCTATCGTTTTAGCTAAACCTAAGGAAGACCTACGTTGTCCGTGAAACATCACTGGGCACGGTATAATTACCTTTTCCTGCGTTTTCCTCCCCAAAGGTCAAGTTGGAAAATAGTGAAGCGGGAGGGGACAATTGACGGGACACTCGCGTGTGTTACTTGGCGTTAAGAGGAAGATATTTCGCCAAGCATTGAATTAAAGAATCAAGACAGTCTTTTAAACATCGGGCCTATATAAAAATTTAAATGAAGCCGATAACATATGAATCATTTTCAATGGATATGAGTTTCACGAGTATATGGCTGTTCTTAAATCCAAAGGCGACTTTATACACAAGTTTTAATTCATTTTTTTCGAAAATGCACGAAACGGCAAGTGCTGTTTTTCAGAAATTATGTTATCGAAAGACGTTTTCCGGTTTTTGGTAAGCGTAAGAGATCTTTCAGAAAATACTATCAAAATGGGCGTTTTGAACCAAATTTCCAGATAAAAAAAAAATGAAAAAAAAAACAGCCAGAGAGAGAATAGAAAAACCGGTTATAAGAATGGTGATTATACTAGAGAGGAGTGTAAGTCCGCGACAATAAATAGTTCTGTACTGAATATGAAAGAAATGGCATATTAAATCTCTTTTTTTCTTCATTTTCACAGGAAAAATGATTGACTCATTAATCGAAATCGATTGAGCTTAGCATATATTCATTTTTATGATAAATATCTAATAATAATCAAGGAAATGTATTTATTCTCAAGGAAGGTTTTTGGCGAGGACTTGGCGTGGTGCAAGCAAATAACTAGCAACCTTAGACCCCCAACAGAGCTGTGCGGGGTGATGGTCAATAGATATTGCCTCCTCTTATTATCAGAGATTGTAGATTTTTGATGTCCAATCAAAAGTTTCTTTTTTTAAGCTATTATATATAGAGAAAAATTTTCGGTGGATTCGAATTTTTCGGAAAATTTCACCCCAAGTACATACCCAACATATGGATGAAACATTTAAAATAACAAAGAAAATTTTCTTTTGCAAATTAAAACGAATAAAAGAAGCTCTTTATTGTAAGGCTGTTCTCAAAAAAATTATCTTTCCCTGCTCAAGAACCGGAAACTTTATATTTTAAAGCTCTTTTTTAAATGTAAAAACAGGATACTTGCAGGCATGATATTTGAAGGGATTTGAAATCGAACAGTTTTTCTTAGTTTCCGGTAAATTAATTACAAGCAATTGTTGTCTAAGAATGGATTTTTATTTATTTATCTAATTTACTGGACAATCGCGTTGGATAGAAAATTTTGGTGGATTAGACAATTTCACCTCAAGTAAATATGAAGCATATGGAAAGAATATGTAAAATAACAAGATTTTTCCTTTTGTGTGAATTAAAACAAACTTCTTTTTTTTTTAAATGCGGTTTTTCTTAAGTACATTCACGATATAATTTCCATCCTTCCGCATACAGAAGTTTAAACTATTCTTATTTTACTTAGAAAGAATTGATCAGAAGTTAAATTAATTTGTCTTTTAAACAATATTATAAATTCAATATTTTAACAGTATTTTAGACACAAAAACAAAAAAAAAATTCACCAGTTATTCATAATGCATACTATATTTTTATACATAAATGTAAGTTAATTTGATTCGATAAATTAAATTATAATTTAATTTGACATAAATCAATTAACTGGAAACGAAAGCAAAATATCTAAATATATTGGATTAGTTTAAAACAATTTCTTCAATGCTACTAAAAATGTGCATTTGTTTGTAAACATTGTGAGAAAAAAAATTGTGAGTAAAGTGTTGTAAGAACATTGTGAGAGGGTGCGTATGTGTGTTTCTTCTAATTTAATAGATAAGTTTGAAAAACAGTGATATTATAATAATTTTTAGGATGAAATTTATATTGAATATGAAATTGGAATAAAATTTGTAAGGATATAATTAGATTATTTTCAAATTTTTCTTTTGTTTTAAACATACAAATTGAATGCTAAATAATAAGAATTTTATCTTTATTTAAAATGTTAACATATATATCAATAACATTTTTATTCGGCTTCATAATAAAACACTGCACAGCTTTTGAATTTTAGCATTTATTACTATGAGTTTATTACACCGGTAGATTTATTTATTGTTATTATTGTAATGAAAGCTTTCAAATCTGGGACTAAATAATAATTGATTTAGAAAAGGAAAGCTAAAAATATTAATTCCTGTTTTCTTTTATGATTTTCCGAAGAAGATCTCTATTACAAACAAATCAGCGAAAACCATTTATTTTTATTATAAAAATAAGGGGGGAAACAATTTTTATTTTATACACGTTTCATGTGATTTACAATAAATTCTATATTGAATGTATTAAAAAAAATTTAATATGATATAGCTTTTTGCTAGCTAATTTAATATGATATGATTTTTGTTCGCGCACTTTAAAAAAAAAAAATCCTGTCCTTTTTTTTTTTCTGGTTGAGTGGGAGGGTGTCTGAACTAAAACACAATTTTTCTCTTATAAATTAGTTCTTTCTGAATATTTTTGTACATTAAATAATCGTTAATTTTATTTCTTCGCGAAAAAACACTGAAAATAGCATTATAAATGACTAAAACTTCAAAAATTGCAGAATAAAAAAATTTCTATATTGGAAAAAAAATAGGATTCCAGGGGTCGATGCAGGTTTTTATTCTTGGGGCCCATTTTGTGAAAAGTAAAAGTTATTTTTGTGAATTTTATAATATTTTTGTGAAAAATACCATTTTGTAATGAAAGTTGAAATCCAGTTACTGAAATTCGAACCAAGAATTTATTAACAAAAACTTCTTTAAATCCCCTTGCTAAAGTTTTTGCTTTTCGTGACCTGGTTTTATTTACAAATTACATACTTTAAAACAGTTTTTATGAAAAAGATTGTTACGAAAGGGGCCTGGCCTATTTTATTAAAAGGAATTTTGTGAAGGGGCCTGTTTTATTAAATTCAATTTTGTGAAGAGGCCTGTTTTATTAAGTTCATTTTTGTGAAGAGGCCCATTTTATTAAATTTATTTTTGTGAAGAGGCCCAGTTTATTAAATTTATTTTTGTGAAGGGGTCCATTTTATTAAATTTATTTTTGTGAAGGGGCCCATTTTATTAAATAGATTTTCGTGAAAGGGCCCTAAATAGGCCCCAAATTTTGCCTGGATCGACCCCTGGATTCAATTTGCGAATGTTGAGAAATCGTCGCGCAAACCCAAAAAAAAACCCACAAAAATTGCTGTACGCGAATTCCAAATAAACTTCATTAAAAAAAGGATAAACTTTATTGGACTAAAAGTTAACAATTGGATGTATTTTTAATAATGTAGAAAATCGCCGCGAAAAACAAAAACAAAAAAGAAACATTAAATCGCATAAGAATCGCTAAAAATTCAGAAATCACAGATAACAAAATTTAGTACATTAGGCTAAAACAATGGAACCGAAATTCTTTTAGGAATACGGAACAATCTGCGTGGAACATGAGAAAACAAAAGAATTGGAAACATGAACTCGCTCAAATTTATTCCCCCAAACAACGATAAACAGCCAAATCCAGCGATCATACAGCGCCAAAGTTAGTAAAAAGGCTGGCGTAGCATAGTACCCATTGACTAGTTAAGCGTGCCCCAACAACATGCAAAGCTTTCCCCAATTACGTTGTGGAAAGTTTTATTTTTTATATTGTATAAAATATAATAGCTATTTAGCTAATATAAGCTAATTAACTACCTTTCCCTTTTCTAGTTAAGTTTTTTTTCAATTTAGAACGTAGTTATCTACCTACCTACTTTTAAAAATCAATATTCTTGTTTCATAAAACGATTTTGTTTTAAGCCTTAGCCCTTAACTCCTGTTATCTGTCTCACAGACCGCTGCTATATTCAGTTTTCATATATTTAACTTGTAATTTTCAATTTAACTATTGATGTTAGTTTAATTTTGATTCGTTTGGAAACTTAATAGTATCGCTAAAGACTTCTAAATAGGATAATTTTTATTATAATAGGCCTTTACATAAAATTTAGCGCAAAAACAGTATCTTATGAGTCAGTCAACCCTTTTATTCATTCTACGATCAAGGGGTCTTTGGGACCGCTCACAGTATTTATGCAACAATTTTAACTGCTATTTGCGATCTCATAGACCACTGGTTTTTTTTCATGGTTTAACTTACAATTTTCAGTTTAACTATAAATACTAGTGAAATTTACTAATGCTTTTGCATAACTCATTCGTTTTATTCGAAATGGGGCAAAAACCCACAGTAATTGGCCAAAAATGCGCACTGCGTATCTTTGCCCCACGACTGCGTACTTTTACCCCAACCGATGGGGCAAAGATACACAGAGCAATGTTTTTTAAAAATTGCAATTTCTCACAGAATTATAATTTGACAGAATGTTGGTTGATGGTGACACTTGCCTAAGGTTCTAATCTAACATTTTAATCACTCATTACATAAGTTTAGACCAATGTGTGTGTTGAAAATAAAAATGTATGCAAAGTGCTTATCTTTACCCCCACCTACTCTACCTTGTTTAGCTGAGCTTAAATTATTTGATTTACTAGTTGGTTTTCTGTTAACGCTGAGCATATTCAGTACACATTTACCTATTCCTACCGGAAGGGGTCAAATGACCCCTACATAAAAAGTTATCTGTTTTGCGAAAAATACATCATTTGATAAGCTTTGGTGGGTTATACATTTGATACGCTTTGATACAGGAACGACGAATCTTTTCACATTCACGCGCCAAATTTTTCCAAAAATATATTTTACGTGATCATGACGTGCCAACAATAAAACATTTTAATGGATCAAATAATAATGAATCAAAATTAATTAAAATTTTGTTTTTAGTATTAAAAAAATATGGTTAATATTTCATGTTATACTTCAGAAATTTATTTTTTAAATATTATTTCTGTTGCCTCATCTTAGATACCAAATAGCTTATATCAGCTTCGTAGTTAGTAATTTTTAAGAGTTGAGTTGGTCTCATTTGACGAGATGTTTTTACTTGAATTTTCCATATTATTTATTTCCGAAAAGAATATCTCGCAGAAAAAATTGTCAAAATAGCAAGCGCCAGAATCGGCAGCTTTTAGTATTTGGAATTGAATTCCAAGTTGGTATAATTTTACCAACTGCCTATAATGCCTTTTAATCTTTATTTTCAGACAATATCCTAATTTTCTATTATTCTAAAAATTTTGTGAGCCAATATTGAGCTAGATTGATTTATATTTGTTTCTTCAATCTGTATAACAATAACAAACAAACGAAGTAATCGAATTCAGATAAACTGAGACAACATCTAGGTTATTTAATGCAATTTGTGAAATTCTACTATATTTTGATGTAGAACATGAATCTATGCCGTGCCAAAAATAAATGAATAAAACATTTTTTTTTTCAAATAATTATTACAAATTGTTTATTTATTAAAGGGGAAAAATTATAATTACGCAAAAATTTTAAACAAGTAAATTAGTATAACATTAATAAAAATACAAAAAAAAAAGTGATGTTTTATTGAAATTCCCACAACTACGTCTATCAGGAAGTACACAAAGTGTGTTCAATTGCAATTTAAAAAAATCTCTGCCGGCTCGGGCCTACAGGCGGAGGTAGATTTCGAAGTTAAGTACTAAATTCACCAACAAAACTTAAATCAAGATTAGAGATAAACCCAGTTCCTTCACTAAGAATGAGCTCTAGGGAGCTAAACATTTTGTGAAAATTCTAATATACACGAATACACACACGCATATATATGGAATGGGTTTAAAAATGGCTAAAACAAATTCAGAGAACCTCAAAGTGTTAAAATATGTTAATATTTCCATTGTCGGGTTTTTATCATGTTTTAATGCGTTTCTTCAAACTCACATGACGTTACATATTCACCTGCTGGGGTCCATTATATTTCCAATATGACGCAATATATATATTTTTTAATTCGTCAAACTATTTATTTCATTTTCAGTTTTCATGTTGAAATCTTGCTCTAGAAAACTTTTGACGTAATATTCAATTTGTTTTCAATTCGTCAAACTATTTATTTAATTTATTTTTTCACGTGAAAATCTTGCAATAGGAAATCAATTGTTGTGGTAAGAATTTTATTGTTTTTTAGAGTACCGTACTTAAAAAGTAAAAACGAAACCATTATAAGATCACTCCTGTGTCTGTCTGTCTGTCACAGCCCTTTTACTCGTAAACTATGCAACGTGGAAAGTTCAAATTGGGGGAAGTAATAAAGATTATTGACCCACATATTTACAGATTAATAAATATTCATAAATAACGTCCTTCAGAGGGTGCACGTACACGGCTATCAGATACACAATAAAACATGTGATACAAATCTATAAAGGTAAGTAAAAAATGCTTACCGATCCAAGGTAGGCCGCCTTCTTTAGAATCAGAACTTATTCATTCCAGGATAGATTCGGCAATTTGAATAATTCACACAAAACCGTCGGAAATGAAGAAAAAGATCTCTTTTCATTTTAGATTATTTATATGGCTAACTTATACAAATTATATTTACATATGTACATAAGATGAATTAATATCGAATTCAGTTTGATGGGGAAAAAAACCCACATCTCAAAATCATTCTTCTTTCGTTCTAAAAAACAAAAAGTTTCTGTTGCCAAACGGCAAAAATAAAAAGTCCTCATTCGAAGGGAAAATGTCCACGGAGGTCGGGAGAAAATGTCCGTGGAGGTCGTGTTTTGTGATATCCTTCCACCTTTGAGGTTCAGGATAGTGAAGCTCAAAACTTCATAAATCTAGTCGTTGCGGCTGTTTCAGTTTTCTACCAGCTCGAGATCGTCGATTGTCATCCTCAGGTATGGAAGACGGGTGCACAGGAGCAGAGGTAATATCCAGAGGATCAGCTACAGAAGTGGAATCTGAAGACTCTGGCACAGGAGCAGGAACAGAGACGCTATCCAAAGGTTCAACTACAGAGACAGGATCTGAAGACTCGGGCTCAGGTGCAGGAACAGAATCGTCGTCTATAAGAGCAGGAATTCTGTCTACTAAAAAGGGAGGCATTAGTTCATTATTGATTTCAAGAGGATATAGTCTTTTAATGGTCTCAAAAAAGAACCCGTTTTGGTTTTAACTTTGGCTACCCGGAATTTTCCGTCTTTGCCGGGATATAATTCTTCAATTTTAACCAAGGGCCAATTAATACGGTTTGAATTATCATCCTCAATTAAGACAATATCGTCTTTTTTTAACTCAGTTTCCCTATTTCTTCCCGCATTTTCTCAAAGTTGCCCCAGGTATTCTATTCTAAAGCGTTTTCTAAGATCTTCTCGGATTTTTTGCTGATAAGCAAATCTTCTTTTCATTTTTGTTGAATCAATTATGTCAAATTCAGGAACTCTCGAATCTTTGATATCTTGCAAGAACATCGCGGGGGTAAGAGGATCAAGATCATCATCATCTGCGGCATATGTCAGTGGTCTAGAGTTGATTACACTTTCCGCGTCACATAACACGGTGTATAATTCTTCATAATTTAGGCTGGCCTTTCCCAGCACTCTTCGTAAAATACCTTTCAACATTCCTATCATGCGCTCAAAAAAACCTCTCCACCAGGGAGCTGAAGGTGGATTAAATTTCCATTGAATTTTTCGTTCAATAACAAAATTTTGCAAGCTTTCAAAATTTATAGACTTCAATTCTGATGATGCTTTTACTAGATTTCTTCCGTTATCAGAAATAATAATAGAGGGTCTCCCTCTTCTTGCGATAAATCTTCTCATAGCTAATAGAAGATTTTCCGTTGAAAGTGAAGATACTAATTCAAGGGGAATTGCGCGAAATATGGCGCACGTAAAAAGAACTATCCAAACTTTCGAGCCATTCCTTAAAAATAAGGGGCCGCATAAATCTAGACCAACAATTTCAAAAATTGAAGCATCTTTGACTCGTTCTTCAGGGAGAGGTGAAGTAGGTGTCTCAGCGGGTGAGGCAGTGAATCGTCTGCATGTCATGCAACTTTTTATAATTTTTTGAACTGTACGCCTGCATCTTAATACCCAAAATTGTTCGCGCAAAACTGACATTACAATTTGTATTCCTGCATGAAAAAGTTCAATGTTTTCTTCTTATGAGCGAATAGGTAATATTATGATCGAAAGGCAGAACTATCGGATACTGGAAAGAATGAAAATCTTTTCGCATAGAAATTCGTGTTTTTACTCGAATTAGACCTTGCTCATCAGTAAACGTCTGTAAAGAGGTATAACATGGTTTAGATTCACTTAATAAATACCTCTGAGCATATTTCAATACGACGTGTTCTGCGTGATTTATTTCCTCAATTGTTAAAATTTTCTCTAAGTTTCGTTCATTCGGTGTCTTTCTGATATTTCCAAAAAATCTATACATCCAGGCAGTAACTTTTATCATTTTCAAATATGAAGATGCATTTTCATATAACTCAATTGGAGATTGAGGGATATTTACTGCACTGACAACTGTCTTTCTTTTTTCAGAGTTAATTATTTCAAAATCGGGATTCAAACTACTTTTTGGCCAAAATTCTTGAGGTTTTTTCAACCAATCAGGTCCCTCCCATCAGAGGGATTGTTTAAGGGATTCCGCGGAACATCTCCGGAAAGGTAGATCGGTTGGGTTAAGAGTTCCGGCCACGTAGTGCCAATTTTCTGGATTACTAAGTGATCGAATTTCTTTAACACGATTGTATACGAA
This sequence comes from Maratus speciosus, assembly GCA_963932465.1. Lineage (NCBI taxonomy): Eukaryota > Metazoa > Arthropoda > Arachnida > Araneae > Salticidae > Maratus > Maratus speciosus. The sequence goes on from OZ010788.1 coordinate 303,056,259, forward strand.
TGGAGCCCAGTTTTCACTTCTTTTTATCCAGTACAGCGCATTACTAGAATCTGTCCAGAAAAAAGTTGGAAGATTTTCTAATTTTAAGTCGGACTTAACCCCTTTAGATAATCGTGCACCAATCGTACATGCGAGGAGTTCAAGTCTGGGGATGGTAACACATTTTAGCGGGGCTACTCTGCATCGTGCTTGGATCAGTTGACATGATGTTGATTTTACGTTTTCATTTCGTAAATATATGCATGTAGCATAAGCTACCTTGCTCGCGTCACAGAATGCATGCAAACTTAAATCACCGATGTTATCTGGGTCGCCTATTAAACATCTAGGTATAGCAATATCTTTAAGTAAGCTCAATTGATTTTTCCATTTCTGAAATTTTTGGGCAATCGAGGTTGGTAATTCAGAGTCCCAAGTTATTTTCTTTTTCCACAAATCTTGTAGCAGTATTTTGGGGGAAAGAGTTACTGGACAGGTATAACCGATGGGGCCAAAAATTTTATGAACTTCCGGCAATATTTTCCTTTTAGTGATGGGTCATCATCTTTATTAATTTCCCTTACATCTATGGAAAGAACATCTGAGGGTAATAGCCATCGTAGGCCTAAAACTGGGCAATTTTGTTTTTTAAGGAAAAATCTGGTTTCATTGAGGAGTTAGAGTAACTGTGTTCCCAACCTCTGAGGTCAAATTTAGCTTGGCTGAGAATGTATTTTGACTCTGACATAAAATTACTGAGTTGTTCTTCATTGTCAACACTAGTGACACAATTGTCAATATAAAAGGATTCGGAAAGTTTAGAAGCTGTTTCCTGCATAGAGGGAGGTGACTTTTTTAAGTGGTGTTGCAAAATTGCTCCCAATAAATAGAGACTGCGTGTAAGCCCGAAAACAACTCTTCGATGTTGGAAAATTTTTGTTTCTTCAGAATTTCCCTCCTTCCACCATAAAAATCTTAAAAATGCTCTGTCATTTTCATTTAAGCTAATCTGTAAAAAGACTTTTCTTATGTCTGATATTACACCAATTTTCTTCAATCGGAACCGATTTATCAATGAAGGGATAAGTTCTACTAAATTGGGGCCTTTCAACAAACAATCGTTAATAGAGGGTGAGCCTTTTTCCCTAGCGGACCCATCAGTATTCGGGTTGTGGATTTTTCTTTTATTACTGCTCTGTGTGGCAGAAAAAATTCAGCTTCCGTTCCTGGAGTTGATTCGACTTCCTCAATAATGCCCTCTTGAAGCCACTCATTAAATACCGCTTCATAGGCAGCTAAATTGCCGGATTTCTTTAATGAATCTACGCAGTTTTTTAATCTACGTTTTGCAATTTTCCGAGCACTGGGGAGAGGAGGGTGACCAACAATCCATGGAAGACTAACCTGATACGTCCTTCATTGTTTATATGAATATTTTTATTGAAATGTTCTTTTACGGCTTGTTCGAGTTCTAAACTACACCCTTTGTCACCTGGATCAAGAATTCCTAAAGTGTCTAATCGCCATAAATCTGTAAGTTTTGCTTCATTTACATGTAAGGATAAAACAACTTTTGTGGAATCGTTTGTATCTTTTTCATTAGTTTTACCCATCAACGTCCACCCCAATTTGGTCTATATAGCAGTTAAATTACTATCCAAGGATTTAATTTTTCCCGTTAATAACTTTCCATAAATATCTGCTCCGATAAGTAAACTTATCTCTTGTTCATTTGTAATTTTTTGCTTCCCTGTATATGCATCGAAATCTGAGAATTTTATCCCATATTTTTTAGCTTCCTTTATCCAAGGTCCATTTTTTATTTTTGGAACCTCAGTACATATTTTGTCTTGATCATAGATATCAAAATTACATTTAAAAGTATCTTCTAAATTACTTAAATATATTTTATATCGCTTATGAAAGTGTGTTCCTTGAATACCACCAAAAAGACCGTGAATCATTTTTTCTTCTCCTATTGCTTCGTATCCCATTCGATTAATAATATCTAAACTCAGATACGAACATTGACTACCTGTGTCTATCAAACAGCGTACTAACAAGTGTTTATTTTGATCCTTTGATTCTAAACGGACAGTTAAAGTCTGCAATTAATACTGCGCGATTACAAGTTTTATTTGATAATGTCGTGCTTTCATTATTTTCTTGTGATCTGGCATTTTCTTTTTCGGGACATAAAATTTTATAATGCCGTTTTAAACAATTGCTGCATTTAACAAATTTTTTACAATATTTTGCTATGTGCCCTGCATTTTTGAGACAAACAAAACAATAACCATACTGCTTTAAAGTTTCCTTTTTATCCTGTAATGATTTATTTTTAAATAACTCACATTCGATCAAAAAATGTTTTTCTTTACATTCCGGGCATTTACTTTGTTTAGAAAATGATACCGTTTCATTTATTAAGCCAGATGCTGGAGGAATCATTTTCGGCGACTGCTTGTCGCGCACTGGCCTCCCAGACGTAATATCTGCGTTCGAAGAATCTTGATTAGAGATTAAAAAAGCAGTTCTTTCTCGGGAAATAACTTCCATTTTCAAATAATCAATTATTTCCGCAACTTTTAATTCTTCATCGTTACCACATTTTTTTTTGTTATTTGTAACACTATGTCAGAAGGTAATAATTTAATTAGAATGGGAGAGAGTAACGCTGAATAATTTTCAATCTCTAATCCGAGATATTTCAGATTTCTGATTTCGGTCTGGCAAGTGTCCAGCAATTTGCCGAGTGCATAAACGTCACTGGATTTCTTTACTGAATTAAGTGATAAAAGTTTATAATAACTTTCCATACATTTATAACTTTCCACCAATTGTTTCTTGCCGAAACGTTCTTTTAGAGTTTCTATTGCAGATAAATAGTTACTATTAGTTAAACTATAATCTTTTATAGAGTTAGCAGCATTTAAAGTCAGATATGACTTTAAATAATTGAATTTTTCTACTTCAGACAATTCTGCATTTTTATGAATTGTAGATTCGAATTGGTCCCAAAATCTTTGCCAATCCGAAGGATCGCCGTCAAATTTTTCAATTACTAGCTTGGGTAGATTTATGCGGATGGATTCCAACCCCCGAATTACAACTCTTTCGTCGGATTTGTTCATTGTTGTAGTAGAAACATTCGAATTAGATTTAGTTTCTAATTTCAATTTAGCCCTTTTTACTTTCGTTTTCCAAATTACCAAATTCGAATTATACTCATCACATTTCAAAACTTCAGCTTCTAATTCGTCTAATTTACTAGATTTTTGAATTTCAGTATCTAGATAATTAAGCTCTTTTTCTATCAAATCTAACTCAGCGAGAAACTGTTCCAATGTATCTTCATCGGCACTATTTTCTGAAATTGCCGCTTCTATTCTATTAATTAATTTCGTAGTTTGAGACCTAACAGTAGTGTGTTTTGTTTCATTAACTGCATCCATTCTCTTAAATCAATATTATAACTAATAAAATTTATCAAAAACAAAAAAGGTTGCAATTATCGTATATAAACAAAGCACTTCATTAAAGATTCTAATTCAACGAAATTCTTATTATTCTGATTCAAATACTTTAGGCAGTCGCTGTTACGGGCGCCAGAAAATATCAGATACACAATAAAACATGTGATACAAATCTATAAAGGTAAGTAAAAAATGCTTACCGATCCAAGGTAGGCCGCCTTCTTTAGAATCAGAACTTATTCATTCCAGGATAGATTCGGCAATTTGAATAATTCACACGAAACCGTCGGAAATGAAGAAAAAGATCTCTTGTCCTTTTAGATTATTTATATGGCTAACTTATACAAATTATATTTACATATGTACATAAGATGAATTAGTATCGAATTCGGTTTGATGGGGGAAAAAACCCACATCTCAAAATCATTCTTCTTTCGTTCTAAAAAACAAAAAGTTTCTGTTGCCAAACGGCAAAAATAAAAAGTCCTCATTCGAAGGGTAAATGTCCATGGAGGTCGGGAGAAAATGTCCGTGGAGGTCGTGTTTTGTGATAACGGCGAATGTCGTGTGACGTGATCTCCGACACAAGTACAGGGGCCAATCGCTCCACAAGTACGGGGCAAAGAAACGAAGGCAATCCCCCACAGAAGGGGAGAGATTCTCCATGAGCATTACTTGGAAAAAAAATGGTTGTGTAATGTAGTTTTTAGCGAAAAGAAAAAAGATCTCCAGCCCGGGGAGGGGCTTGGAGCTTGGAAAAAACTATTCTAATGTGTTTTTGAAGATGTGGGCCCGTATCTCAGGCCCTATAGAGTGGGCCCCCCAAAAAAGGGCCATTCTACAAATTTATGGAGTGCCTCGCCGGACAGCAGCTGGGAGATATTCAAGAATTCATCGACACAGCTATGGGTGAGTGACGCCGCAATGTCATTTCTTTGTGCTGGTTATTAAAATGCTGGTTTATTTAAATTTTTCTTCTTTTCCAAATTTCTTTCATTATATTTTAATAATTAAAAGCCATCTAGTAAATTTTATCTTGTCAAACTTAAATAATAAATAATTGAATAAAGATATACAGATCTAAAAGAATAATAATAATAAGAAGAAACAATTTAACCGTATGAGTAAAATTTTCGTTGGGCTAAATCATAGACTTCTAATATAACTGGACGCAGAAATGGCAACCTTTTCTTGAGGCACATATCATGCTCCCCACCATCACGTGATGGTGGGGAGAATGCGCGCCAAACCGGTTTTTCTCGCATCCCACCAAGACCTAGTTTGTCTGCGTTCGTTTTGGAGCGTTTCTTTTATCACGAGAATGAAAGCGGAAAATTGCCAAGAAAGGGATCACCGCCAAAAAATGACACCCTTTTGGCGATGAAATCTCCGACATGAGTGCATCAAGGTTCCACGGATGAGAACAATGGGATTCTCTCTCTATTCAATTCCTCCTCTAAGGGCTAAATAGACTCTCACCTCTTTGCTTAAAATAATGATATGTAGTTTTAAAGCAAAGGAAAGATTCAAACAATTAATTAATATGTGAATTATTAAAAATTTGAAATATGTGAAACCCGTAAAATTTTTTTGTTATTATAGGCTGAATAAATGCAAATTTATATGGAATTATAACTTTCTCTGTTTTTCTGGTAATCTATAATAATTATTTATTGTAATGTAATTCATTTATATACGAACTTTTTTTTCAGGATCGCGTGTATATATATTCCATTCTAAAACAAGCTGGAAATTGCTCGTCAAACGTGGCAAATGAGGTGCGTTCGTACTATAACTAGTTTTATAATTATTTTTTTCATCCCATATTGTACTGAATGTATACTTTTTTGCACTTCATAAAGCGCATAGTCTGATACATCATTAAAATTCACTTCCAATAATTTTTTCCCATTCCCCGTAATGTAACGGAACACTTTTGACTGTCCCTGTAATTAAACTATACATCCGATTTTCCTAAAATTTGAAATAGCTCAACAAAACTTTGCAACAATTATATCTTTACAATTTCAGACCATTCGGAAGGCTGTAATATCATTAAAATGCACTTGCAATAATTTTTCCCATTCCCCGTAATGTAACGGAACACTTTCGACTGTCCCTGTAATTAAACTATACATCCGATTTTCCTAAAATTTGAAATAGCTCAACAAAACTTTGCAACAATTATATCTTTAAAATTTCAGACCATTCGGAAGGCTGTAATATCATTAAAATGCACTTGCAATAATTTTTCCCATTGGCCGTAATGTAAAGAAAAACTTTTGACTGTCCCTGTAATTAAACTATGCATCCGATTTTCCTAAAATTTGAAATGGCTCGACAAAATTTTGCAACAGTTATATCTTTAAAATTTCAGATCATTCGGAAGGCTGTAATATCATTAAAATGCACTTGCAATAATTTTTCCCATTGGCCGTAATGTAAAGAAAAACTTTTGACTGTCCCTGTAATTAAACTATACATCCGATTTTCCTAAAATTTGAAATGGCTCGACAAAATTTTGCAACAATCATATATTTGAAATTTCAGACCATTCGGTTGGGTAGTTTTTGCTCTGTTACATGCGGACAGACGGACGGACGGACTGAACGACGACTATAGGTGCTACGTATTTATATAATTACGAACGCACCTAAAAAAGGGGCGGTATGCAACTAATAATGATGCCTTTTCAATCCTTTCTCTATTTTTTATTATATGTGTTAGTAAATAATTTTCTTTGTTTATTTAAAATATCATTTATTCCAAATTATTAAAGTAATTAATATGCGGTGATGTATACAAGATTAACTGAAAAACACTCGAACCGAAGCTTGCTCTATTAATGCCGTTTTTCACAACGCGACGGCGAGCAATTAAGCTTTTTTTGTACCCACTATTTGCTCCCTCTAACATCTCAATACATTGTTTGTAGAAAATACCATATATTTTCTCCTATACATTATGGTGGTTTTCCCATAACAACATTATGGTATATTTTTCCTCACAACAGTAGACATTAATTTAAACCTTGCAGGAAAATTATAGCGATTACCCTAAGTCACATAGTTTTTGACAAAATCGCATTTTCCCGTTACACTCAAATTTCGATTTACGGGCTTCAGCAAAAGTGTTGAGCAGAGCTGGAGGTACCTATCGCAGCAGAAGTATAAAAGCATTGTTGTTCATGAATTTCGGAAAAAATCGTCGGTAATTAGCCGAGATATGAACCCTTAAAGACACAGACGATTTGGACATGACAGAGACGGCGTACTCTATGCTCCATCGACTTTTAAAGCCTAGATAATAAATTTTAAGAATATATTTATGTAATGGAATGCCCAGTAGCAATATAAAAGCAATAGACGTCAAATTGTTAAAAACAAACTAATTTAATGAGAATTAATCACATAAATACTGTGGGATTCGCGAGTAGTTTCCATTGAGTGGCTCTCTCAATACACCTATTATGTCTTATAGGTTAACTAAAAACTATATGGAATAACAAATATACAGAATAGCTATATTTGCTATTATTTAGATTCCATATATCTTTGAACTTTCATGGTATATCCATTTATACTTTTCTAGTATACAGGGTGCAAAGGAAAGTCCCTTTATCCTGAAAATACTTGTGAACGGAGAGAGCTACAGCTATGCAAGTGAGGTAACGGTATAGTAAAGCGACTACGCCCGATTTAATGAAAACGACAGCAGCGTCCCCTGGTGGCGAAATTTGTGATATAGCCACTGCAAATCGAAAACGAAAAGAGATAGAGCAAAATTTCCAGTTAGAAAGTTTTAGAGCATCAATTAATTAATAGAATACGACATTTGGTTTACATGGATAAGATAAATCTTCGCCTGTTTACCCAAAAATGTCCGAAATCGATGCGCTCCATTTTGTGTAAACGTTTGAATGGAATAGTCATCAGTATGAAGAAATACGCACAATTTATGCTATAAATACGTACTTATCTCAATACATTTTGATAACATCACACAAAAGACAAATTGTCTCACAGTGATAAAAAGTTAATATCCAGTATGTTCGAAAAGTTCGCCATTGCTCACGATACACGTTTTTATTCGTGAGAGTAATTCTGCATGCACATTTCTCAGCATGGAACGTCTATTGCAAGCCTCTTCAATACGACGACATAGATTTAACCCTCTCAAGGACTAGCGTCTCGGTGTAGCTCCGCTCCCTATGGTGATTTTTCTCCTACCTCTTGGCTGAGGAATTGGCGCTAGTTATTTTTGAGGTTGCAGTATTTCAGACGAAGCACAAGCGCTCGCTCGCGCTGTCGTTGAAAAGTCTGTTTAGGTTAGATGTTGTATTTTTTTTAGCGAAGATGGCGATGGCGGATGATACAGCGATAATTTCATACTCACAAATTTTCACTACTACAATTCTACACATTCTACTATTTCTATACTACAATTCTACTCTCATTATTTATTTATCAAACAGTTGATTGTGTTAAAAATAGTTAAAATGCTATAATTTAATCTTCCGTAATTGGGTAATCTTTTTAAAACAGGGCAAATTAGCATGTTTTTAGATAAACAGCAAAAACAATTGTATGCGGCATGATCTTTGTAGGTTGGAAGATTGGATTTTAATTTCTTGTGCATTATTAAACACTAGAAAAATTCTTTCCTAAAATTTTCTCAAAATATTATGTGAACCGTGGTATCTACAAATAAAAATTCAATAAAATCGCATATTTCTTCTATTAAGGTACAGTAAACACTTCTCAAAAATGATACCATTTTCAGGCATGAAAGTGTTCCTCCTAAAGGTGGAATTCCACCTTTTTAAAAATGATTTTGGTCATTTTCTGTATTGATGCAAAAATGCAAAGAAAATATTGGAAGCATATAAGGTGGGGGAGGGAAGGGAGGAATCTTGAAAATTTAATAATCAGACATTTTGTCTAACTAAAATCCTTGGAGGTTTTTTTTTTTTTTTTCCTGATTATTCTGATTTTTATTGCTGTGCAAAAGATCTATTAAATCAAAGGGAAGCTTATATTATAATCATATGAAAGTCGTGTAAATAAATTTGATTAAAGTATCTCTCCAGAGTGAAAGTTTTTTAGACTTTAAAAGAAGAAGGAAGTTTCATAATGTTCCTTTTGGAATAGAATATTTTCTATTTATGCAACACTTTTAAATCAAAAGTTTAAATTTGTTTTTAATGCTTTCTAAGCTACGAAAAGAAAATAACATACAATTATATTTCATTTTATCCCATAAATAACTGTTAAAATGTGTCTAAATTTTAAAAGTTTGGTGCCATCATATGGACCGAAAAGATTTTCCTCCCTTTTTCCTATTTCCCACTTTTATGCCTGCATTTTAGGCTCTTGGATATCAACACCCTCTCCCCCCCCCCCCCCAAAAAAAAATGCAATTTTATTCTTTAGATTGACATTGATACCTGAATTTTGCAGGCAGGTACATTTTGAATAGTAATCCTGTTTAAGTGTTACTTTATTGAAAACTTTAAGAGAAGATAATCTAAAGCCCCCCCCCCCCCCCTCCTTGATTAAAAAAAAAGTTTAGGTGGTATGACTTCGAATAATCAAAGGTATTTTAAATTTTGTATGCAGGTAAATCCTTAATAGTATATATGCTAAGAAAATTTGAAGGGTCATAAACAAAAGTGTTACTTTTTTAATCAGGGGAGGGGAGGGGGAAAACATTCTTTGGACCCCACTCATTAAAATTTCAACTGGAGTATTTTCGCATCACTATTAAGGTTATATGTTCATTCAAAATTTCTAGTGTCTATGACTGTTTTAATTCTGAAACTAAGGTATACATATATATTTTTAGAATTTTTCAAATTTAAGTATGATTCTATACAGAATGTGCCTGCCTACAAAATGCAAGTATTTATGACAATTAGAAGACACATTATCAAAAATGTTATTTTTCCGTGAGGGGTGGGGGAGGGAGGGGAAACCCTTTGGAATCCACAAGTTGAAATTTCCGAAATCGGAATATATAATAAGCATCATTACTATTCAGGTTCTATCTGTGCTCAAAATTTCTAGTAAATTGTTTTCGATATAACATTTATGCTTCGCGAAACTAGCAACACTTCGCCAAACTAGCAATACTTCGCCAAATCTAGCTTCGACTGGACTTAGTTGAATCCAGTCTCTACGATCTCCATAGGGAGCGGAGCTACACCGAGACGCTAGTCTCTCAAGGGCGGTGGCAAGACGGTCTAGCCACCTAATTTTAATTCCAAAACTGATTAATGGCACGAAAAATATTTTAATAAAATTTTGCTTTTGTAATGAAAGTGCAAATTATCGGGTTTTTGTTTTCTGATAAATTCGTTTGAATAGTCTGGTGTCAGTCAATTATTTCATCAGTTTACGAATAGAATTCTTCTGGCCATGAAAGGGTTATTCTAAAATTTTAAATGCATTGGAAATTAAATCTTTACATACATTACAGCACAGCACAGCGTCACAATCTGCAATTGTGCACTGCTACATTTCCGGAATGTGAATAAGCAAAGTAGAATCGTCACTCATCGATTTCGGACATTTTGGGGTATGCAGGCGACGATTTACCTTATCCGTGTGAACCAAATGTCGTTTCGTACTAATTAATTGATGTTCTAAAACTTTCTAATTAAAAATTTTCTCTACCTCTTTTTATTTGCAATGGTTATCTTCCAAATTTCGCCACAAGGCGTGCTGCTGTCGTTTGCATTAGGTCGGGCGTAGTCGCTTTACTGTACCATTACCTCACTTGTATAGCTGTAGCTCTCTCCGTTTGCAAGTATTTTCAGGTTAAAGGGACTTTCCTTTGCACCCTGTATACTATACAGCTATACCCAACCCTACGTTGTATAGTTTTTACAAAATCTTAGTATTCTTTCAGCAACGGTATTTTTTTAATAATACACTTACTAATTCATATATCATTGTACGGAACCCTCTGTGCGCGAGTAATATTCGCACTTGACCGTTTATTTTTTAATTGTTGGCAACTGCTATAACGAAAAATATTTATTTTTCCCTATCATTGTTGTGCAAGAGCTGGTTGTATCAGAATCTTGTTAATCTATCTATCTTGTCTATCGAATCCATTTTCTGAAGAAAATGTCCCAGGGGAAGGAGAAGTCTAATTCGGCAACCGAACTAATGAAGAAGATCAGCGTCATGGATGCTGTCCATTGGATATCAACGGCTTGGAATGAAGTAAACCCCTACACCGTCCACAGATGCTTCTGCGAAGCTGGATTCCCGTGTGAGAATCAGCAATAAAAAATATAGGACCAAGAAGCAACAGCTGTGAGGGATCAATATTTCAGGAGCTGCATACTGGAATTGAACCTTCAGCTTATCTCAAACCAGACGGAAGCCATCCTGTTTGCAACAACAACATAGTTGAAGAGGAAGAGGATAGTGAAGAATACACAGAACCATAATTGACCAATGAAACGAGAAGCACGATTACCTTCAAACAATATGGCCAAGGAATTGAAGACTTGTTAAAGTATGCAGCGGAAGATCACCCAAAAGCCTTTCAACTTCTTAAACAATTAGATAACATCTGCACTGCACAAGCATACACATTGCAAAAACAGACTAAAATTACTCACTTTTTTAAGTAATGTACCGATTATGTTTTTATGTAATGTATTGTATATATGCAATTGTATTTTCGTAAATAATTTTTAATAAAATAAACAAATGAGATGCTAAAGTACACATCCAACTGAATTTAGTTTAACATTGCACTAGCCGCCAATTTTGCACCCATGTTCTAAATTTAAAAAAATTCATATTTTTTCTAATTTCATGAAAAATACCAAAAGAAAGGGGAAACTATTGCTTCGAAACAGCATATTGTGGCATACGTAAGCGTACACGTGTGTATGGGCGGGGCAAGTAGGGAGACAGGCTTTATAAGTGAGCGTGGCAATTTTCGCGTTTTGTTCGCTCGCATAAAAGTAACATGATACATTTCTTAGCATACATTTAAGGGAGGCCAAACTGGTCGCCAAATTAGTTTAAAATAATAACCTTTTCTGAAATATGAAAAAAAAATATCTGTTATGATTAAAATTTAAGTTACCATCATTAGAAAAAAATATTTGAAATTAGAAAAAAATAATATTTCGAAAACTAATTCGAATTTAAAAATTCTAATACTAATTTTGAGATCTGCTGATCAATACAGATTTTTGGTGTTTATTTCATCGCAAAGTATTCCATATTTTAGGAGAAATCGCCGTGAAACATAATCATTTGTTTAATCAGTCGTTTTATAGAATCGTTACATAAATTCGTTTCAATTCAGTCGTTTCATTACATTCGCTTCATTAGGATTATATATATATACTAGGGGGCTCTACCCCCTGCAAGCTACGCTCGCCAACCCCCGTTCAGACACCGCAGAATCTAAAAACACGCTAATCTGATGGGTTTTTAAAATATTAGAGAAGATTGAATTATACTGAAAAAAGCTGTGCAGATCTCCCTGTAAAGTCAGTGTGTCATGTAACTGCCATAAATAAATACACTCTGATCCCTTCGCTTTTCATATGAAAGTTTGGCACAGATGTCATATACGTCCCATATTGGCGCGAATTTTTTAACGACGCCAATTTGGGGAACGCCTCAACAGCATAAACAACAACATCCGACTTACCAGATCAAACAAAATAACGATACTTTGGCGACAGTTAAGTGCCCGTTCCGTATATGACATTGGCGTTACAAATAAATCACGCCAATATGGGACCATAAGTTTTCCATTTTGATTAAAAAATCAAAATTTTTTTCGAATAAAACTACATAAAATTTGCCATGGTTGCAAAGAATTCTTGGTACTGTTACGCTAGCCGGATGCAAATCTCGCCAATAGCTTTTTTTCAACTCGCCAGTTAGCTTTTTTTTTTTTTTTTTTTGAGTGGTAATATTTGACCAGATGTCATTACGCACAGCAAGTTTGGCGTGATTTTTTTTTTTTTTTTTTTTTTTTTTTTTTTTTTCGAAAATTTGGCGAAAACCTCGTTTTCAAATACCAGTCACATATGCATTTTTGGTATTACTTAATTATTCCGTCGATCAAAAATCTATCGCCAAACAAGATTAAATGCCAATAATGGTTGATCGCAAATGTCACATTCACTTGATTTTAAGCAAGTTACACGTGTTTACGCCATCAAGTGATTTTTATTTCGACTTTCTATTTGTATATTTATTAATGTTACACTAATTTATTGGTTCTTTCGTTATTTAACATAGAAATTATGTCAATTTGTATAATATGGCGAGTGTTTTGGCGATTTATATAATTTGGCGAAAGTGGTCGACGGAATAACTAAGTAGTACCGTATTTTTTAATTATTTTCTAAAGGAAATGTAAAAAAAAAAAAAATAATTAATAGTTATAGAACAAAATAATTTATAAAAAGAAATAAAAGTAAATAAACATTTATTATCAAATAAACAACAATAGCCGGGTTACCATGTCAACCTTTTCTGAAATATGAAAAAAAAAAATATCTGTTTGATTAAAATTTGAGTTGCCATCATTAGAAAAATGTATATAAAATCAGAAAAAAATTAATATTTCGAAAACTAATTCGAATTTTAAAATTCTAATACCAGTTTTGAGATCTGCGGATCAATGCTGATTTTTGGTGTTCATTTCATCGAAAAGTATTCCATATTTTAGGAGAAATCGCTTGAAACATAATCAGTCAGTTGTTTAATCAGTCGATTCATATATCCGTTATTTATATATCTATACTAGGGGGCTCTGCCACTGCAAGCTACGCTCACGGGCGTGCCTAGCAGGGGAGGGGTGTTGGGGGTGTAACCCCCCCCCCCCCTCCACACACACACACACACACTTATTTGGAAGAATTGGTTTATTTTAGAATAGTCGGAAAGTTAAGAACACACCTTGCAAAAAGTCCCCTCTCCCGTCGTCAGTATCATTTCAATTCTCTGTTGTCAGTCTTTAAACGGGAAAAGAAAGAACTTCTCTCGGAAGATTGTGTATGATTATGTGTGGGAGGGAGGGGTTGTCAGAGAGCGGAGGTAGTAGATAGATATAGAGAATCGCGTTTCTGAGAATTTGAGACTTTCGTGAAAGGAAGGGGGAGGGGCGGGGGGTTGTTGCAATTTCTATTGTAAGTTTTCCCATGTAGCATCTTTAATTGCTCCCTTTTGCTATTGACTGATTCTTAGAATTTGGTGACCTCTTGGCTCTGGATTTGGCGCTAGTTATTTGAGGTTGCTGCATTTAAAAGATGAAGTCACGGACACAGAAGAAGAGCGATTTGCAAAAGTTTGTTTTTGTCGCATGATGGCGGATAATTCAGTGAAAATTTTATGCACACACTGTTATCGCGTACACACACATTTCACAGAAAAAAATTAATTTATATCGCCATATAAGAAAATTGCATCCGAATGAAAACATCGACCTCCAGAAAGGAAAACGGATTCAATGTACAATATGTAGATATTTCTGCATTCCTATTAGAGGCCTGCATAGTCATATTCAAAAAGATCATCCAGATGTAAAATTATCTTTTTAAAAGGCTCCTGTATAGCCCCTCCCCCCCACAAAAAAAACCGGTTTTATTCTTCAAATTGTCATAGACACATGAATTTTGTAGATACATCTGGAATAGTAATCATGCTTAAAGTACGTGTTAGTCTTTTTGTGAGTGGGTGGGGGCGACCCTCTTTAAACCTCATTCGTTAAAAATTCCAAAATCAGAGCATTTAAGCATCATCACTCTTCAGGTTGGTTCTGTGTCCAAAATTTTTAGTGTCTATGACTATTTGAAGACTCAAAGAAAAGTATTATTTTTTGTCGCAGGATGGGGGTGGGGTAGACCATGTTCTCTTGAAATTTTCAATAAAAGAGTACTTAATCTTTCTTGAATCTTTCAAGAAAGGAATACTTTTGCATGATTATTATTTAGCTCTGCTTCCTCTTGAATTCGGTTCAAAACGCCGACTTTGACAGTATTTTCTGGAAGCCTTTAACAAAAAAAAAAAAAAAAAAAAAAAAAAAAATATATATATATATATATATATATATATATATATATATATATATAATGGAAAACATATTTCGATTACAAAGTTTCTGAATAAGAACACCTGCCAGTTTCATGAATTTCCGAACAAAAATGAATGGACCTTATGCACGCGACCTGAGGTCGAGGCTAAAATTCGTCTGCTGGCGGTGTTTAGCATAGCAGTCTATGGAGTGTTAGTTATTAATGATTGTTTGTTAAAAATACCGCAAAAAAATTCTTTGATGCAGCAGCATATACTTAATATATTATAATTTAAATTCAAAATGTTGTTCTGTATGCGAGAAAATTCCCTAAGTTTTCAAATTTTCAGTTAAAATGTATGCACTCAACCTGGGTGAAGGCTAAAGTCGTCTGCTAGCGGTGTTTGCGCTTGCGCATACCGGTATTCTGCCGGTGCAGTAACTAGAATAACAGATTATCATACCGCCAGCTCTGGCGTCTGACGTCACCTGAATAGAGCCCATTAAAAAATGTGGCAGAAAGTAGCTTTGAATTTTAGAACAGCCTTAATAATAGTCGCATTTTTAGGAGAAGGGAAGCAATCAGGGGGTAATAATAAATTTTGAGGTTTGTTTACTATACTCCTATAGGAGAATTAAGTGCCTGAATTGATATTATTTATTAAAATACGAAAAAATAACTGTAAATTGTTTTAGATATGCTAAGTTTCTTATTATTTGCCAAACTAGCAATACGTAGCCAAATCTTGTTTCGATTGCACACCAGGCAGATTTCTCCATAAGGAGCGAAGCTATATCGAGACGCTAGTATAGTATAGATGCTTTAGAGTTTACGGGCTTTCTTTGATCAATTCTGTGTTTGCAATCGTCATTGAGTGAATAAATTAGTATTCTTCATCTGCGCTTTTACTTTTAACCGGATTAAGAATCGTTTAATTTTTAAAAATTACAATGACGAAAAGACAGAACCGTTTTAAAATTAAATGTGGGTGTGGAAGCATTTTTAATTATGACTACAGACAACAACACAACAGGAAGTACCATTTGGATGACATTAACAGACAGAAACATGTAAAATATCAGGCTTTGGATGCTGTTGCTAATCCATTTAAAGTAGCGGCAAAGCGACTTAAAAGAACTGAAGAACAGACGACATCTAAGAATAAGGTTAGTAAGTACCGATATTTAGTAGTCTAAATTTGTTTACTTTTAACCCTTTCTGGCACACCTAATTGTAATTCCAAACTTGCATTCTCCACCAAGAATATTTTAATAAAATTTTGCTTCTACAATGAAAGCTTAAACTAAGGAGTTCTTATTTTCTAAAAAAGTCGTTTGTAAATTCCGGTGTCAGTCAGTAAATTCGCATTTTACGAACAGAATTTGTCAGGGCCGGAAAGGGTTAAGTGTTACAGCTTAAATACTTATGAAAAATTTAAAAAGTTTTCCAATTGTGAATACTTTTACTGTTAATTTTACTGTTAACCCTGTATCTGCCCAGTGATTCAAAAACGAAACAAGAACAAGTACTTTCGTAATACCTTTTGTCAAAAAATGTGGAGTAAATTTGCATGCTACATGTTTTTCCGCATTTCATTTGTAATTTTAAGTAAAATTGTGTATGAAAATAGCAATATATAAATGGTATATCCATTACATGATCTTTGTTTTATTTTGCTATGGTGGATGTAGAATATGTAGGTGCCCCTTGTTTCGTTTTCGAACAAGCAAAATGTAAGAAAAAAAAATGTCTTATTTCCCCTCGCGCATAAAGTGAATTTATGCGTTGAACATGCGTGCGAAGAAAGGAATATAATAAAATTGTTCTACGACAATATTCAGGATCTCTATAACTTCTTTTCACTGAGTACAAAGCGATTCGGCATACTGAGAGAGAAAATGAAAGTTCTTCAGAAGAGTCTTACCTTGAAATCTTTGTCGAAGACAAGATGGACTATGCGAGCGGATTCAGTCAGAGCTATTTTATCGTCCTATGATGCCCTCATCCATCCTCTGCAAATTATTTCTGAAGACATGAAGGTTGACAAGGATGCTCGAGCTAAGGCGGCAGGGTTAAGAAGTAAAATGATGTCATACGATTTCATTGTTTCTTTACTTGCAATGAAAACAATAGATCAGTTTCAACCACGTGATCACCAGACCACCAAGTTTCACCGAACCAATCATAATCAACTATTTGTAGCCTGTATTATGAGCCAACCAATCACAATCGGCCAAATTTGGGGGTCAAACAAAAAACACGTCTGGTTGCTAAGGTCGTTGCTAGGGTGTGACGTCAGTTGAAACTGATCTATTATGTTTAAGGCCAAGTTAGCAGCAGAGCAATTGCAACGTGAAGACCTGAACATTTTAGAGGGAACCGACATAATGCAGAAAACTTACGAAAGCATTCAGAAACTCCGGAATGATGACGCGGCGGCAATAATGAACATCATTAAGGAAGCTGACAACATCTGCGAGACACATGAAATAAATCAAGATTATGAGTTCAATTTGCGGCACAGGCGACGGAGGCCTCCATCGAAGATTGACGAAAATCCTAAAACTGCAGTTCTATTTACACGAGAGAATTATTTTAAAGCAGAAATTTTGAAGGTGGTAGATCGGCTTACAACTGCATTTGGAGACATATATAAGTTGGTATTTGAGAAAGTTAAACCACTGGCCTGTCTCCTTCTGTGAAAGTTTCTCGCTAGTGGTGTGCTCTTAAGTGTATTATATTTACCAAGTAAATATTCATTTGTAAACATTCACTATTTATTACAAAATTACAGGAACAAACACTAACATAAAACATAAAACAACATATTCAATATTTCTTATCGCCGTTCTGTTATTTTAACCATTGCCATTTTCTGCAAGTAAAAGTTGTTATTCACGTGTTGCCATAAAAGTGCATAATGTTAATTTTGAATACACGACAGTTTCCTCCCCTTTCAATTAACAGCACAATCTTTTTGGTGGTTTACGGATCCTTTTAGATCTTCTTAGCTGCATTGGATTGTGAACAACTTGGGGTGTGGTAACTGTAGGAGATACGACTGGAGGCAACTCTTTGGTGGTATCCTCGGAGGTTCTAGGTGGCTCAGTCGCTGCGTCTCTCTCCATTGATGTTATTGTTGTATCAAATGGTTCATTCATATTTACTATTCTTGGTCTGTATTCAACATCATTGTTTACTTCTTCGCCTGCTGATCGAATTTGATCGACATGTCGCCTAACCAAATTACCTTGCACATTTATGGTATAGTATAATTCACCATCTCGGCTGATGATACGACCGAATTTCCATTTGGCATTGACTGCAGTATAATCTCGAACGGCTACTTTATCACCCACTTCAAAATACCGATCATTAAAATATATATCCTTCCTAATCTTGTTTTGAATTCTTTCTTTAGGGTTAGGAATTAAGAGGTCAATTCTCGTACGAATTACTCTTTTTAAGAACATACTTGCTGGAGACTGCATGGTAGTCATATTGAGTGATTTCCTATATTGTAACAAAAAACAGTTAATCTTTTGATTGATACTACCAGGGTATTTTTGCATTGCTCGAAGAGATTGCTTCAAAGTGTGTACATATCTTTCTGCTTGACCATTGCTGGAGGGCTTGAAAGGTGCACACGTTTTATGTATAACTCCATTATTTTGCATAAATTTCTGGAACTCGTATGATGAAAACTGCGGTCCATTGTCACTGACTAACATGACTGGCAATCCAAAACGAGCAAAACAATCTCTTAAACATTCTGTTGTTTTCAATGCAGTTGTCGATTTCATAGGGTAGACTTCGAGCCATTTTGAATGTGCATCTACAATTAATAAAAACATATGCTCAAAGATTGGCCCGGCAAAATCAATATGAATCCTTTCCCATGGAGAACTTGGGTACTCCCAATGGTGTGTTTTTGACCTTGGAGGATTATCCTTAATCCTTGAACAATCAGTACAGTTTTTAACAACATCTTCGATGTCTTTATCTATGTTCTTCCAAGTGACATAGGATCTAGCTATTGCCTTCATTTTTACGACTCCCAAATGACCCTGATGAAGTTCTTCCAAAACCTTGTCATGATATTTTTTAGGTACACAAACTTTTTGGCCATACATAATGCATCCATCCTGGAGCGTATACTCGACTTCCTTCCCTTTTAAAGAAGTCCCCTTTTTTAAAGCATTTAGCAAAGGCGCCAAATCTTTGTCATTTGCAGTTGCTTTAGCTAAATCTCTTGCTGTTATTGGAAGTGTTTCGATTTGGGAAAGTTGAAAAACTGAAACTTCATCTTTTAATTCTAAGTCTTCAGATCTTAAGGGTAATCGTGAAAGACAATCTGCATTACCATGGTCCTTAGTATTCCGATAAATTATGTCGAACTGGTAAGCCTGCAATACTAGAGCATAATGCAAAAGTCTTGTAGCAGACAAAACTGGAAGACCCTTTTTGCAAGCAAAAATTGCCACGAGAGGTTTATGATCTGTAATGAGCGTAAATCTATTTCCTTTAAGGTAAAGATAAAACTTTTTTACAGCCCAAACTAGAGCTAAAGCTTCTTTATCAATTTGTGAGTAGCGCTGTTCGGTTGACGAAAGTGTTCTTGAAGCAAATGCAATAGGCCTCTCAGAACCATCTGGAAATCGGTGGGAGAGCACTGCCCCCAAACCGACTGGAGATGCATCAGCTGCAAGAAAAATAGGAAGTTTGGGGTCGTAGTGTGCTAATACTCTATCAGAACAGATTTCATCTTTTATATTTTGGACTGCTTCTTGACACTTTTTATCCCATTTCCAAGGAACACCTTTTTTAGTTAAGTTATGCAATGGATATGCTAAAGTAGAAATTTTGTTTGAGAATCTAGAGTAAAAGTTAACTAATCCCATAAAAGATTGAATTTCCTGAACATTCTTAGGAATTTTAGCATTCTTAATTGCAGCAATCTTTTCATTTGTTTTACATAATCCTCGGGCATTTATCTTAAATCCCAAAAATTCAATTTCATTTTGGAAAAATTTGCTTTTAGCTTTATTTATTCTCAATCCATGTTGACGACATCTGTCGAAAAATTTCCGTAATCTTGACAAATGTGTCTGGAAATCTGGTGCTGCTATCCGCGCATCATCATAAAATACTTCTACTCCTTCTAAATCATGAAATACACTTTCAATATATTTCTGCCAGATAGCAGGTGCTGAATTAACTCCATACATTAATCTTGTGCATTCGTAAAGCCCCTTATGGGTATTAATCGTTAATAACTTTTGACTGTCAGGGTGAACCTTCATTTGTAAATAAGCTTGACTAAAGTCAATCTTTGAAAATATCTTACCATCACTGAGCGAAGCAAAAATTTCTTCTGTTTTTGGAAGAGGATGTCTTTGAATTCTTAGATTTTTATTAAGAGTGACGGAATAATCAGCACATAATCGAATTTTCCCATTTGCTTTAACTACTGGTACTATTGGAGTCGCCCAATCTGAAATATTACATTTTTTAATAACTCCGTCTTCCTCAAGTCTTTCCAATTCCTCTTCAACACGCTTTTTCATTGCAAAAGGTAATGGTCTCGGTCTGCAAAAAACTGTAAAGGCATCCGGTTTCAACTCAAGACTACATTCATAATTTTTTATTTCGCCCAATTTTTCATCAAATAACTCTATGTATTCTTCTAATAGTTTTGTAAGATTTCCCTGTTCTATAACTGTAAGAGCTTTTATTCTCGCCCAATCTAAATTGATTTTATACAGCCATTCTCGACCCAAGATGGTGTCTAAGTTTTCTTGAACTATATACAAATTTAAATACTCTATTTGATTCTTATATTTTACTTTAACCGTTGAGTAACCTAGGGGTTTAAGGATATCCCCGTTGTAGGTCTTAAATGTCAAGTCCGTAGGACAGATTTTCTTTCTCGAAATCTCTTTAAATTTCTTCAAACTCATTACCGATACCGTACCGCCCGTATCAACTTCCATTTCAACAGATTTACCTTCAATTTCCACAATTACTATTATAGGGGGTCTCTTAGGAAATTCTTCTTTGATAGAAACGTTCTCAACTTCTAAACTATGAAGTGGAACTAAATTTTGAACTTCTGTTTCGCTTACATGAAACTGTTTTTGTTTCACAAATCTAGTTGGTTTAGCCTGTTTAGCGAAGTAACAAGCTCGTTCAATGTGACCAATGCGTTGGCACGCTCTGCATTTACTAGTTTTAAACTTACAGTTATATTTATTATGATTTGATCCGTTACATCTAGAACAATATACTACGTTATTTTTCTTTTGTGTGTTCCTAGGTTGTGTTGTTTTATTTTTCCCATTATATACACCAACAGCTTTAATTTCTTGAGGCTTACTCATTATATCATTAACGCCTTTAGTGGCTCGTTCCATTGCTAAAGCGATCTGAACGGTTCTATCGAGATCGATATCGTCTTCTTCAAACAATCTATCTAAGATTGACCTATCTCGCAACCCACTAACGAAGACATCTCTCAGCATAGTATTCAACATAATTTGATTGTACTTGCAAGGAATTGCTAAAGAGCGAAGTTCAGCAAGATAAGAACTAATGCTTTCCCCTTCATTTTGTTTCCTGTTCAAAAACGTATGTCTACTGGGTATTATTAATGGTTTAGGGTTCAAATGCTCTTGTAAAATATTTTTAAGCACTTCATATTCCTGATCACTGGGATTCTTTGGAGCAAGAAGATTTTTGAGCAAGTTATACAGTTTAGCTGATAAACTTGATATTAGTGTTTTTGCGCGTTTTTCCTTAGGTACATTTTGTATGTCTAAAAATGCTTCAAACCTATCCATGAACGTATCGAAACTTTCTAATGATTCATCATATTTCTCAAATTGCACACCAGAAACCTTATTATTCTTTTGGGTACTTTCCCCTTTTAGCGCATCCATTAACGCTTTATTTTGTTTAATTAATTCTTCTACTAACTTTTCCATTTTTACAGAATAATAAGAAATTTCTTACCTTGGCAATCTTGCGAAATCGTAGAAGTATTCTAACGTATCAATTTTATAAACTTGATGAATCAATCCCATTTCTCGTCGCCAGTGTGAAAGTTTCTCGCTAGTGGTGTGCTCTTAAGTGTATTATATTTACCAAGTAAATATTCATTTGTAAACATTCACTATTTATTACAAAATTACAGGAACAAACACTAACATAAAACATAAAACAACATATTCAATATTTCTTATCGCCAGTGTGAAAGTTTCTCGCTAGTGGTGTGCTCTTAAGTGTATTATATTTACCAAGTAAATATTCATTTGTAAACATTCACTATTTATTACAAAATTACAGGAACAAACACTAACATAAAACATAAAACAACATATTCAATATTTCTTATCGCCGTTCTGTTATTTTAACCATTGCCATTTTCTGCAAGTAAAAGTTGTTATTCACGTGTTGCCATAAAAGTGCATAATGTTAATTTTGAATACACGACACCTTCCATCTAGGATCAAGTGTAGCTCTACCGAGGACATTTCTAAACTATGGAAATTATTCCCTGATGATCTCAAAGATGTAGATAACTTGGAATGTGAAATTGATCTCATGTCCTCAGAAATAGCTAGTTCTGAATCGGATACAATTGGCGCAGCAGCGCAAAAACTTGTGGAGAACGCTCATTTGTATCCTAACCTTTCTTTGGCCTACAAGTTGGCTTTAATTATTCCAGTAACTGGGGCAAGTAATGAAAGAAGCTTCAGCAGGTTAAAGTTAGTAAAAAATTACTTGCGTACCACCATGTCGGAAAAGCGACTGGACGATCTAATGCTATTAATCTGTGAAACAGACATAACTGACATGTTGGATTTAGACAGTGTAGCTAGAAAATGGGCTATTCTGAAGGACAGACGGGTGATAATTTAAAAATGTAGAAGGATAATTTTTAGTCTCTTATACTAATATATATCTTATTTTCACCAAGCAATATTTGTCTTTTTTATGTATTTTAAAATTTATACACTTACATTACACAACAGCATGCGGTTTTATTTATAGAAACATAAATTTCGAAGTACTTCAACATTCTTAAATTGTTACTTTTGAGAATTGGTTAATGTACGGTACATCCGTACACATTTCCTTTTAAATTGTTAGCAGAATCCTAGTTAATAACAGGATTCTCAACTCTACTTATATAGTAAAATAATTAAAAAAATTACACATACTGAATAACAGCATTTAATTTCGACTGTTGTTAAGGAGAATGCAGGTGAACACTTAAGACTTTTAGTGTTTTTTATAAATTCACAGTATTGTAGCACAGTTGACTCCGTCGCTGAGGCGGGGGGGGGGGACTATCACAAAGCCTTTCTCACCCCCGATCTTGCAGTCGGCAAAATTCAGTTCACCCCTCCCCCCACACACTAAAACAGCCTTCGGCACGCCCCTGGCTACGCTCGCCAACCCCCGTTCAGACACCGCAGAATCTAAAAACACGCTAATTTCATCGGTTTTAAAAAGATTAGAGAAGATTGAATTATAATGAAAAACCTATAGCGATCTCCCTGTAAACGGGTTTCCATTCAATTCCCTTTGATTGCGAAAATTTATGGCCGAATCAGTTGCTGTTAAGGCATCCAATGGTTGTTTTCGTGTTTGATTAAAGAAGACCAGTTAAACATCTGAAAGGAAGCTAAAATAAAATAAATTAAGTAAACAGAGTCTTTGCCTCCCGGTATTTTTTAACAGCGTTATAAAACGATTGACATAATACAATTTAGTACAATTTACCACTTTAACCTCTTCAAGGGCGGTGGTTCATTTTTGGACCACTTAATTTTAATTCTTAAATGCCACATTGGCACCAGAATATTGATATTAAAATATAAACAGAAGTTCTCTTATACGTCCATTAAAAATATTTAAAAAATATATATTAATTATTACACACTCAAAATATATATTAAACATTTAATTGCTAAAAAGGACGTCAAATGTTAATAAAATACATTAAAAGATCTTAATAATTTGACATGTTTCGATTGAATTTACTCAATCATCATCAGAAAAACAAATAAACACTGAGATGGAAAATGACAATAAACTATTACAAAGAAAATTTAAAAATAAATAAAATCACGCGCGTAATGTTTTAACAGTTTCACGTTGCCCTATTTTATTTTCAAATTATCTAACAATTCAATCCAAATATTTGGGATTTGAAATGACAAGGAATCATTGCAGACCATTGAGTTTCTGACGTAAATTTCAATAGACTCTCTAATAAAAAGTTGCAAATAAAAATCTGGCCTATAAATTAATCTACTTTCATTAAACAAAATATTTATGTTTTCTATTTTATTTAGCCTTGATAATGCGGTTTTACTTCTATTAAAATTTTATGTCAGCAATGTGTTCTTTACATCTCACTTTGAATTTTCTCTGAGTCATGCCAATATAATAATTTCTATAACCACCTTCTAAGAAAAGGAATGATATAAACACCGGAAAGGTCAATTCTAGTGGTTAAAATAGATTTTAATTTAGGAGGGGGTCTAGCAATTAAATTTAAATCAAACTTTTTTAGTTGAGTTTTAGCGGATTCGAAGAAATTTGGATAATAATTTATAACTACCCTTTTCATGTTATTTTCACTGTCGGTTTTATTCTCAAAAATTGCATCGTTCATTTTGTTAATAAACTTTTTAATTAATTTATTAACTATTTTAACTTGATATCCGTTGTTAATAGCTATTGTTTTAATTTTATCTAATTCATCATTTAAATTTTCAGGGGAACAAATTCTAAAAGATCTGTTAATAAGGAATCTAAAGGTAGATAATTTATAAGAATATGGAGTGCAAGTTAAGTTAGTTATTGGCTTACGATATATTGAACGAATTAGTTTATTATTTTCTCTTTTTAATTCAACATCTAAAAAAAGGTAATTTCTTATCGGTTTCAAGTTCAAAAGTAAATTTAGTCTTATTATCTAAATCATTTAACTGTTGAATAAAAACTAATAATTTATCAACTTCCCCTTGCCAAACAATAAAAATATCATCTACATAACGTAGCCATACTAAAGGTAATAATTTAAAAGTACTGAAAATTTATGATTCAAGGGGGGCGTGATTTGAATTCAGCTACGAGGCCTAAAATTGGAGATCCCATTGGGGCACCGTCTGATTGTTGATAAATTATATTGTTAAAAATAAAATAATTACTATTAATTATTAGGTTTAGGCCACTTTTTAAAGTGTTTTTCATTGGTATGTCAAAATCTTCTCTGTTGTCAATGAACCGTTTGATGGTTTGAGCTACTTCTGAAGTATCTATGGATGGATATAGTGACACAATGTCTAACAAGGAGGGGGTCCGAGGTTGGTCTCACGGAATCCAACGACCCTTTGTACATTGATAGACTATAGTCAATACATAAACATATCAACAGGATAAAGTGCAATATTCAGGGGGGTACACGACATTTCGGTCCCGCCGTTTCGGTCCCGAGACATTTCGGTCCCTGGCCATTTCGGTCCCGAGACATTTCGGTCCCTGGCCATTTCAGTCCCGAGACATTTCGGTCCCTGGCCATTTTGGTCCCTGGCCATTTTGGTCCCTGGCCATTTCGGTCCCGAGACATTTCGGTCCCGAGATATTTCGGTCCCTGGCCATTTCGGTTCCTGGCAATTTCGGTCCCGAGACATTTCGGTCCCTTGCAATTTTGGTACTCACCACCTTATAACTCGGATTCTAATTGTCGTAGGTCCGCCAAACGCTGCAATTTGAACATTATTTGGGCCCTTTTAAAAAATATCCCCTCCCTCAAATTTTATGAAAAGCTGAATATAACAGTCCGATAAATTTAAACTTTTATAATTCGTGATTATGAAATCACAGCGAGCTGAAACTTTGTTTGTTTGAACAACGTGATATAATTTTACAGGGGACCTTGTCTTTTTTTTTTTTTTTTTTTTTTAACTATTATTATTTAACAGAATGGAATTTTTAAGTTTTATTATTTATTATTACTATTAGGTATTTTATATGTACTATAAACTGCCGTACAACGTTTTTTGGTTGTTTTCATGCATTTTTTGAATGTTTAAACTATTATTAATTAAATAATTAAACTGTGCTTATTTTTTTCTTTTTTCCAATTAGATTAATCATAAATGTCTTCAATAATTCAATTAGACACTTATCAGCTATTATATGCAAATATTTCCTCAAATCACCCCTCTACACCCTCTCCTTTAATAATTCAGAAATAAGATATATTTATTGAAGCACAAATTTACTTTTTCTTATTATTTTTATAATACAACGTTGCATCGTATAAATTTGTTTTCATAAGTTACTTTACCATTATAAACATTGAGAAAACAATAGTGATTTGGTAACTAGGCGTGCTATGAAAAATATTTTGTTTTCAGAAAACTCCACCCACCACTTTTTTTTTTTTTTTTTTTTTTTTTTTTTTTTTTTTTTTTTAATAATTATTGCAATTTTTTAAGTCTTCTCACCCTTTGAAGACGATTTTTGTGAGCTAACTTTATTGAATCTGGGCCTATTTCTTTGTAATAAGATTATTATTTTTAATTTTATATAATAATGTAACTATTATTTTAATTAATTTTATTTGTAAATTTTAACTGACAAAACTAAGCTTTTTTTATATTTGTCTTTTATTTCTTTATTTTTTATACTACCCTTTTCCTCCCACTTTCCCAGAAAAATAATAATATATTTTAATTTTACTTTTATTAATAATTATATTAATAGTTTTACATTTCGGTAACTTTAAATATAAAAATAAACAGGTAAAGGATAAATTTTAGTTTATAACTACTATAAAATATAATGATAAATTGAATATAAAATATATTATGTATCGATTTTATTTTAAAGTAGAAATTTTTAATGTATATTAATAATGTTATTAATTTAATAAGTTAAGGATACATTAAATTAAAAAATATATATTTAATAAAATACTAATTTAATTTTTATACTAAAATTACTAACTGTTTTGAGAATTAATTAATAGCAATTATTCATCACTTAAAGTTTTCATTCAAAATTTTTGATTTATTATTTTCGAAAAAATATAATAGAATTTTTTTGAAAAAACAGTCAAAAACATAAAGTCGAAGTAATAATTAATTAATTAAATATAATAATAATGCAATATTGTACAAATACATAAAAATAATTTTTAAGTGTTAGGTGACATTATTGTCCAGATGCAGGTTTTAATTTTTAAGCACAGTTATAGTTTACAATTCGCAAAAAGCAAGATATTAATTAATTTTAATTAAAAGAGCAAGAAAAATATTTTAAATTAACTAATAAATAAACAACATATTTATCTTCAGAATCCTTATCATTTTTATATATCCCAATGAAGTTAATAACATTATAATAACCGAAAATTTAAAAAATGTATTTGCATTTACCCTAAAATAAGTATTATATAGTTCATGCAATAGTTTTTAAATAAGTAATTGATAAATTAGTTATATAAACAATTAATAATTTAAGTTATTTTGAATTGTTATTAATAAATACCTTTAATTAAAACAAATTTAATTTTTGAAAATTTTTTTATTTAACAACTTAACTATGAATGTTTTCAATTTTTCTAAGATGATATTAATTAATTAATAAAATACAGTTAAAACATAATGTTTTAATTTATCAGGAGCTTATACTTATAATACATTAAAATATAGAAAATGTCAATCCCCCTTCCCTACTTTTTAAAATGATTACCATACGAAATTTGTTTGAGCTGTTACTAAAATTTTAAGGCCTTTATTTAAAAAACTCTACATTGTCCCCTGTAAAATTATGTCACCCATTTCAAATGCACAAAATTTCAGCTTCCTGGAGAAGGGACCGAAATTCCTAGGGACCGAAATGACTCGGGACCGAAATGTCTCGGGACCGAAATGTCTCGAGACCGAAATGTCTCGGGACCGAAATGTCTTGGGACCGAAACGTCCTGCTTCCATTCAGGGGGGGGGGGGGCGTAAAAACCGAGCCCCAAAGCTGACCCATTATTGACTCTTTAGTATATAATTGGATAAATTACACCCAATTGCGAGAACCTGGGTAGCACAGTTGGCAGCGCGCGCGCGCGCGCCAGACTCCTATTTTTCTTTTTCGTGGAACTCTGCGGGTTCGGTACTCTGACGAGGATTTTTTTTTTTTTTTTTTCCCCAGACAAAGTAATGATCAATTATTTTAGAACCAGAATTAAAAAATATATATCTAATTATTTAAATGTAAGACAAATATTCATAAAAAACATGCTTCTGCACGCGCGCACACACACACATACATATATATGCTTATTTATTTACAGAGAGATAGCAGTTTTATGGATCTAATGGAGGAAAAAAAGTAAAAAAAAAACTGAATTATTCAATCGACAAAATTTTAATTTTATTCACATTTATTTATAGACTTTTCTATGAATAACACTGTTGTTCTCAGCGAAGTAAATTAAAATACGCTACATAAAATTAAAATATGCTATTTTATTTTTATCTTGTCAATTTAAAAGGTTATAATTATTCAATTTTTTTTCCTTTTTTAATTTTTAAAACATAATTATTTTTTCATCATGGGATCTCATGTTTGGAATTAGCACAACTGTTTTCGGTAAAAAATCTTTTGAGGAAAATTTTATTGCATAGATTTGCAGGTGGTTTTTAAGCAAAACAAGTACACTATAGAAAATAAACAAGGTGGGTTTAGAATGTTTACTCTTTTTTTTTTTTTTTTTTTTAAGTTTCAGCAGCCATCTGCTGCAGAGCGAATGAGTACGGCATTTTGTTTTTAAAGTTTTGCCGTGATTAGACGTTGTTCTTTGTTATATAGTGTCATAATTAAAAGGAAAAAAGTTATTTTGTAAAAAATGTCTAGTGAAGAAGCTTCTAAATTTACAAATATTGAAGAGTGAATTTCAGAAAACTCAATTCATAGCTAATCATCAAAATTGAGATTAAAAGATTTAATTTCAGGGTGCTAATACCAATCAGCATACAATAGAACTCTCGCCAAAAAAGTATTAAAACTGTATTTGTAAAAAAAAAAAAAAAAAAAAAAAAAGATATGAATAAACTTTCTTATTCATATACAGCACAGTATGGCATAACTTTGTCTCGAAAAGTGCTGCCTCGTGTCTTTTTGTGTTTACAGGAAATAAGAGGTACATTTGGTCCTAAGATACAAATATTGAGAAATCAACATGCAAAACAATGTACGAATGTATTTTTCCTGTCATCGAAATCTGGCAAACTTACCTCACATTTATACAGTGAATTTCTTAACAATTGTTTAAAAAATTACGTTGTGCAAGAAATTTTTTTGTTGATCATCGACTCCTGGGCAGGACAAACACGACCAGAAATATTCGACGAAACCTTCCAGAATAAAGATAAACAAACTACTTGTACAATTAAAGTCATTCCTCCAAAATGCACAACTTTGGTTCAACCATGCGACGTTTATTTTTATAGGCAGGTAAAAAATATGATTAAGCCATTACAAAATTGTAATTGTTTAATTGAACAGAAAAGAGAAATTAATTCTCGCGAGGGTTGTATAAAATACATTCAATTGTGCACTGCTTCACCTATATTTTGTAACATGATAAAATACGCCTGGCATGAGTTGAAACTTTCACATAAAAGAACAATATTTATCAATGTCAATGAAGTGTGTTTTCGAAACGAATTTCTTAAAACGTCTTCTTCCTGTAAAAAACATTCCTTTTATTATTTGTGCACGTTGTCGCAAAAGTTTCTGTATCATATGTTTTTATGATAATTATCATCCCGGTTCCTGCCCGTAATCAGAACCTCAATTTCAATAGCACACATTTAATTTTTAAGTACATAGTATAGACATAAATGTAAAATAAATGTAAATAAGTGTATGTAATTGTGAAATATATGTAAGTAATTCTAAAATAAATATAAATAATTCTAAATGTAACTAAATATAAAGTTTACAAAAATGCAAAATGTTTAATGTAAAAAAAATACATATCTACTGCAAAAGATTTTTTTTTATTTTTTACTTTTCATTATATCATAACGTTGCAATAAAACTATCTCTCTCTGTAAATAAATAAATATGTGTGAATACGCCTATATTTATATTTGTCTTGCGTTTAAATAATTAGATATATATTTTTTTAATTGTGGTTCGAAAATAACCGATCACTATTTTGTCTGGGAAAAAAAAAAAAAAAAAAAAAAAAAAAAAAAAACCTCGTCACAGATTCGAACCCGCAGAGCTCCACGAAACAGAAAATTATGAGTCTGGCGTGCTGCCAACTGTGCTATCCAGACTCCCGCAATTGAGTGTAATTTATCCGATTATTTACTAAAGAGTCAATAATGGGTCAACTTAAGGGTCCGTTTTTTACAGCCCCCCTGAATATTGCACTTTATCCTATTGATATGTTTATCTATTGACTATACTCTATCAATGCACAAAGGGTCGCGGGATTCCGTGAGACCAACCTCGGACCCTCTCCTTGTAAGCTTGCTAAAATGCAATCATCTGTAATGTCGATTTTCTCTAATCTTCTGATGTTGCAATTATTATCATGTCAATTATTTTTTATTTATTTTTAAATTTCATTTGTAATAGTTTATTGTCATTTTCCATCTTAGTGTTTATTTGTTTTTCTGATGATGATTGAGTAAATTCAATCGAAACATGTCAAATTATTAAGATCTTTTAATGTATTTTATTAACATTTGACGTCCTTTTTAGCAATTAAATGTCTAATATATATTTTGAGTGTGTTTTTAGAATATATATTTTTTAAACCAGAATATTGGAATGAAAATTTTTGATTCGACCAAAAATCTATCGCCAGACTATAAGATTAAATGACAATAATGGTTGATCGTAAATGTCACATTCACTTGACTGTAAGGAAGTTACACCTATTTACGCCATCAAGTGAGTTTTATTTTTATTAATGCTATACTAATTTATTTGGGCACAGATATCATAATACATATCATATTGGCGCGATTTTTTTCCGCCGCCATTTTGGCGAAAACATCAACAGCATAAACAACAACATCCGAATTACCATATCAAGCAACATAACGATACTTTGGCGCCAGTTAAGTACTCGTTGCGTATACGACATTGGCGTCAGAAAAAAATTGCGCCATATATGACATCTGTGCCTTTATTTGTTCTTTCGTTATTTAAAATAAAAGTTATATCAATTTGTATAATTTCGTGAGTGCTTTGGCGATTTATATAATATGGCGAAATTGGTCGACAGGAGAAATAAGTAGTACCATTAAAACATTGCTTAGAATTTGAAATTAAATGTCAGGATTTGTTGAAATATTTAATCGGGATTGGCTTTAATTGTTTTTTACGACAATTTGGCGAAAACCTCGTTTTCGAATACCAGTTACATATGTATTTTTAAATTATTTTCTATTATTTTTAAAATGAAATAACAATAAATAAAAAAAAGTAAGGTACTTTTCGGTTAGCCGGGCGCCAATGTTACATATCCATACATATATATACATATATATGCATTTATACATATATTTAAGCATTGCGCGGCAGCGCAATACTTATTTATTTCCAGTGTCACTTCTCAATGTTAATTTAACATGGGAAAGCCTATGGAGATCATAACTTTTTCATTTTTTCTTCCCACCTTTTTGTCCCTGATGCCACTCATTTTTTATTCTTTACTAATTCTAATGATATTACAAATTTAAAGTGTAAAAACGTTTGATTGACGTCAGGGTCAAAATGAATGGTAAAATGCCTTTACATATGGGTGAATTATAACCCAGAGAGAAACATGGGATTTTTTTTTTTTTCATTATTCAAATATTTTTCTTAATAATTCCAATTTTCGCTTTTTTCATTGAAAATCAGCGGACATTTTTCATAGAATATGTAACATTTTTACTTCATTGTTGCAAAAATTTCAAAAGCCGTAATAATAATTTCTTTTTAGTTGAAAGATTTTCACGTCTAATATTATTAAATTGAGCTAGTTTTTTTTTTTTTTTTTTTTTTTCAAAAATTAAAAAGGTGAATATTGCGTCATAGTAGCAATAAAAAGGATATTTTCAGAATAAGTTTTTGCTTTGGTCAAGTTTATATTTTAGTAAAAAGTTTCTAATGGATAGCTATTTTTACGCAGGTAGCGAACTTAGTGGGGAATTACATAATTTAAATTTTAAAGTATTTTTTTTCCGAGATGAGAACTATTTATACCCCAATTTAAACTTAGGTAATAATTTTCTGATGTGTTTACATCACCCCTTGGGAGAGAATAAGGTTTAAAAATTTAAGTAAAACTTTTATTTTTTATTTTTTACTATATCACAGCTATATTGTTAAATATTAGCAATAAGGATTCAACACAATTTACATTCATAGCGTTCCTGAGTAGGAAATAGGGTATCTAAATTTAAGTGAAGTTAATTTTTTATGTTTTGATTATAGATTTTTTACGTTCAGATTGGAAGTTTTTGTCCAAACTACCGTAACCTGCATTACTACGGTGGTGAAACATTTTGAATTACACATTGGTAAACTGCATCCCACATTGTGATGCAATACCGCATACATCAAAGCCTGATGATGATACTCTCTATTAATTTTGAAATGCGTTCATCTGGGTGCTGTAGTTATTAAAAAACTTGACATATTAAACAAAAACATAATTTGAAGAACAAATTAAAAAAAACAAAATTTATTTCCTACATTGTTTAAGCCCGAGAAGGGACATATATTAAGATGTTTCATTCAATTAGTTCTACATTTAATGTTAATTTTTTGTAACAAATTAGTTAAGCCAATTGAAGATTAAAAAATAAAAATAAAATTCATACAATATGATACTTAAAACACCCTAAAAAATTAGATTCCGTTCAAGTGAAATCGAAATAAATCTTAGACTTTTTTTTTAAAGTTTTGTATTTTGCCTGCATCTTATCATTTTATGCACAATTGTCATAAACATAATACAAAATCTGCAATACAAATATTTTCAATTAAAAATGGAAGAAGTCTAAGATTTATTTCGATTCTATTTGAACGGAATTCAATTTTTTAGGATGTTTTAAGTATCATATTGTATGAATTTTATTTTTTAATCTTCAATTGGCTTAACTAATTTGTTACTAAACTTTAACATTAAATGTAGAACTAATTGAACGAAACATCTTAATATCTGTCCCTTTTC
This sequence comes from Maratus speciosus, assembly GCA_963932465.1. Classification (NCBI taxonomy): domain Eukaryota; kingdom Metazoa; phylum Arthropoda; class Arachnida; order Araneae; family Salticidae; genus Maratus; species Maratus speciosus. Next base: position 303,089,038 of record OZ010788.1, read on the forward strand.
TGGCTTAAACAATGTAGGAAATAAATTTTGTTTTTTTAATTTGTTCTTCAAATTATGTTTTTGTTTAATATATATATATATATATATATATATATATATATATATATATATAAATGCAAATATATGTATATATAACACTGGCGCCCGGCTAACCGAAAAGTACCAAAATTAATTCATAACTATAGAACAAAACAATTTATAACTTTTTTTAAATAAAAAGAAAATAAAGGTAAATAAATATTTATTAATAAATAAGCAACAATAGCCTTGTTACCATGTCAGGCAAAATAACGCCCTTTTGGCGCTATTTAGGTACCCCGGTGCGTATATGACATCTGCAATTAATATTTTTCGTTTCGTTTCGTTTAAAGAAAAGAAAGAAGTGAATGCCAATGATTTTAAATTTTTCAGTTTTAAATGAAAGTTTTGTATTAAATAAAATGACAATGAAATACAAAAAAGAAAAAAAAAAAGCATTGTTTTAAATAATAACCTTTTCTAAAATATGAAGAAAAAAATATCTGTTATGATTAAAATTTGAGTTGCCATCATTAGAAAAAAGTATTTAAAATTAGAAAAAAAATTAATATTTCGAAAACTAATTCGAATTTAAAAATTCTAATACGTTTTGAGATCTGCTGATCAATACGGATTTTTGGTGTTATTTTCATCTCAAAATATTCCATATTTTAGGAGAAATCGCCGCGAAACGTAATCAGTTGTTTAATCAGTCGTTTCATAAATTAGTTACATTTCAGTCGTTTCATAAATTCGTTTCATTAGGATTTTATATATATAGGGTAGATTTAAAAAATATTAATTTAAAAAAGAGGGAAAAGGGGAAATAATATTTTTTTTTCACAGTCATGTTTTCACGTTTTAAAAGGAAATCAAGCAATATTTTTCAGTTTCTAGAACCATTGCTACCATCTATTGATGAAATAAAAAAATACTACTCAAAAAATAGAAAAAGTATATTTTGAATAACACCAAACAGAATCTCAGAGATTCAGTTTTTAAATATAAAAAAAAATCGTGAAAGTCATGATGTCATTTGGCATCACTGGTCCCGAAAGGGTTAATAAATAAAAGGGGAATATATTTAAAAATGACTTTTTTCGTTTACAAAGCTTCAAAGTTATGACATATAATCTGAAAAATGATGTAATTTAAAATGTTTGCTTGGGTATGCATGCAAAATCTTTTTAAAGAATGTTTAATTGTTGTGGAATTCTGGCTAAAAAATATTTGACATTTTTGTAGGAATTGAGTCGGGTCGGGCCTGATTTTAGTGATTTTTGCTCAACTCGGGCAGTGACTCAACTTTTATTTTTTTACACCGGGCTCAGGATAACTTTCTGTGGACCAGTCTGGAAATTTCAGCTCGTGCTACGAATAAAATTTTTAAAAAATAGTCGCCAGTTGCAGAAATTTCTAACAAAAAATAAATTCGTAGTCAAAGGATTAATCGATTAAATTACTCGTTTAGTCCACTTCACATTATGGCGGTAACAAATATGATAAAGATGAAACTTTTGATTTTTAAAATCCATTCTTTCTTTAATTATAACTTTTTTAAAGTTTTTTATTTAATTAGCAAATATTAAACAGGTTGATATCTTTTATTTAATAAGAGAGTTTAAAAATAGAAAAAATCGGAGTAAAAATCAATATTTCCTCAAATTTTCTTTTTCTTCACAACAGTTTAAAATTTAACCTTTCACATTTTTTGGAATCTTTAAATCTTTAGTTTAGCTTCAGGGGTTTGGGGAACGGGGTTTGAACTAACCCGACCTTTCTATCATTATGCGATGGGATATACGTATGCATGTGCACAGGAAAACATCGATACTCCTATAATAAAAAATTGAAACTTGATTACATAAGAAGGAAATCAAATCTGTGTCGTTACATTACAAATATTCATTAAAATAAGGGTGAGCAGTTTGTCAGAATCATCATCGATACCAATCTATTAAGAACACCTCTCTCCATATTCGTCATGCCCCTGATGCTGCCTCAGCTACACTATAATAATTCCTTAAATTGAATATAAGCCACAGATAATCTAATATCTTCTCTAACATTCACAATCACAACTTGCACCGAACATTTTACAAATGGAGCAGTTCGCATCACGTGACTTTTACCGTAGAACAATGAAAAAAGCTGTAGGACACACAAATAGAAAAAACATTGATAAAGGTAGCGATAGCTGTCTTACAGCAGCCGCAAAAACCTGTTCGTGTCGTCACCTTGCACAGCTCTATAAGCATGTTTACACTTGTAATTTAAAAAAAAATGACTCGCAATAAAATTAATAACAAATATTTAGCTATTTTGTATTAATTTTATTTCCGAGCGCGAGACCTTTCTAGGCGCGAGGATCTGTGCGCCCACACCTGTCGCACACCCCTAAGGACGGCTCTGCGGATTGTAAGCTCAAAACGTGCGATCCAATGAAAATGTGCAAGTACACGGAATGCGTGGCAGAGTCTCACTGTTCAAAATCTGTAGCTTTTGTTGCATAGTCACTCCACCTTTTTTATTTGGAAATAGTTACTTGACCACATTATGGAGCATTCTCATTGGTCAGAATAGAGATATTCTATAAAAGCTGTGGAGTGACTATGCAGCAAAAGTTGCATATTTTTAGCAGTGAGAACTTAAAACGGCCTGTGGAGTACGGAGGAGCTGATCGCAGCCGTCGGCCCAGGAAAATTGTTCCTTTAACTAAAGCTTAAGTGCCATTAAAAACATTCCGTATTGGGAATTAAAACGGCATATAGAGGCGCTGCTCGCAGCCTTCGGTACAGGAAAATTGTCCCTTTAACTAATGCTAAAGTGCCATTGAAATAATACTTTATTCTAAATGCATTTGAAAGTGTTAGATATTCATATTCGGGTAATTTTTACTTTGTCATATAAGACAGAACACAAATGTCACAGGCAATCTGAAATTGTGCAAAAGAATAATCATTCTGAACAAATTTAAAATACATGTAATGCAATGTGCTTGCACCGCAGTATCCTGAAGCGAGAAGTTACATCTTTTCTCCATCAGATGGCGTATTCGAGCGCTTGAATCCCCATTTATAAATGCGTTTGAAAGTTTTAGATATTCAAATTCTGATAATTTTTACTTTGCCATATAACACAGAACACAATGTCACATAATCATCCTGAACAAATTAAACATGTGCTTGCCTTTTCCTGAAGCGATAAGTTAGATCTTTTCTTCACCAGATGGCGTATTCAAGCGCTTGAATGGAGAATATTCCACAAAGCAATATAAGTAAGCGTACAATGTCAATACTGGAATCTGGAGTATATTGACACAGCTGCGCCATCTAGTGGACGGAGTGAATAATGCAAATACGCGGATTTTCAGTATGACGTCATATATGACAGAATATCTACTATCTGCGCATCTCTTGCGCATATTTTGATTCTTTACTCACTTATGGAAGATGAATCTTGTTTCCCAGTTTTATTACAAAATATTTTTATTACAGTTTGTTTTGATAAAATTATGCAAATAATAAAAAAAAAAATAATCGCAATATCATTTCAATTTCGGGAAAAAAGCACTAATGCTACGAACGCATTACTGTCTTTAGCCCTTAAACTAAAATGAGATTGCGAATTTTTTAAAAATACATATTTTTATCAAAACAAGCTGTAACAAGAATATTTTGCAATATATCTGGCAAATAAGATTCATCTTCTGTGAGTAAGTAACAATCTGAAATTCGTAATAGAATTTTTAACGGGGATTCTCTAAATGACTTTGTTTGCTTCAAGGAAAGAAAAAAAGAAAAAAATCTAATCTGGCGATATTGGGAAAATTTTTGCAGTTATTGTCTGGACTCGCAAAATATTTAAACAAATACTAAATTAACAATACTTGCTCGTTTAATAGTACAACATTTAATGCATGCATTTTAAATTAAAGTAATGCTGAATATAAAATAAAATGAATTTTAAATTAAATAAATGAACTATTTGTAATTTAAATAACATGAATACAATACGATCAAAAGAATATTGGAATAAGTTTTCGATGAATCGTCTGCGCTTGATAAACGAAGAAAGGGACTTAAAATTGAATATTTTATTTATTATTAAATTCCATACATATTCTAAACCTTGATAAACATTCTATTTTCATCTGGAATAGAACCGTGTATATCATTTTTTATAACTTTAGCACATCAGAATTGAGTAAAATATAAGACTACAAAATTCAATCTTTACACATTAACTACTTACTAATTTTTATGCGTCATTTTTCATTTCATTAAAAGAAAATAATTAAAATCGAGCGTATTTAAATCAACAACATTTTATAATATATATCAAATAATATATATATATATATATATTAATAAATTAAAGTTAAAATACGTAACTAACTTGTTTTGCTCTTTGGAAAAGAATTCTATAAGAAAAAGAATTTTCTTACAATTTCGAAAACTAGAGTTATTCGATTGCCAACATTTTGCCATTTTAACAAATAATATTAGTTTTAAAAAAGAACTGTTTTTATTTAAATAATTAACTATAATAAATAAGTCAAAAAACACGAATAAAAATTAATAGAACATTATGTTACTGTCAGAATATAAATGCTACAGACAAATGAAAGCACGATGTTGGCGCTTGCGCAATTATTTCATAGATGTGCAATTAATAGACCCCTTGCATTGACGTCACGTTGCTATTAGCAACGACAGATACTATAGATTCTGGAGCACACCCAGGGGCGTAGCTACAGATATTTTTTCGGGGGGGAGAATTCAAAAATTTCCCAACTTGAAACAAATTCTTCCAACTTTCCAACTAAAGTGTGTATAATACATGTACCACAATGTGTATAATAATGATAATGAAAATGATGCATAAAAAATTCCTTTCCAAAGAAAAAATTTTAAACTGGAAACATAAAAATTCTAATTATTGGTTTGTTTAATAAAAAACAAACATGCAAGTCCAGAACACGATTTGACTGTTTTTAGAAAATGTCTGTCTGTGTGTATCTGACACAAATTTTGTGGTTGCTCTATCTCAAGAACTAATGTGCGGAATTTAATAAAACTTTTGATTCAGTTATATCTTGATAAGAATTAATGCTGATAAGTTTTTGGTGTAAATCGCCCGAAAGGTGGCGCTGCTAAGCTGCATTTTTCACGATTTACATGATTTTAGCGATAGTTATCGCTCAAAAACTGTTGCACGGAATTTGATCAAACTTCATATTCTGTTAAACCTTGACATAATTTGGTGCTTATTAGGATTTTGAGTATATTATATAACAGGTGACACTGCTTTGCAGTATTTTTCACGATTTTCGCGTTAGCTATATCTGAAAAACTAATGCACGGAATTTAGTCAAACTTCATATTCGGTTGCACTTCCTTATTGAGCTTGGTTGTTTACTGTCCAAAGGTATCACTTTTGTGTTCTTTGGGTTTGGAATTTTGGTTGCATCTAACAGGGTGTGTGCCGAAATTCAATGATTTGTTTGAAACATGCGAGACTTCTATCTCCTTTTTAAATGAACACAATTAAACGAATCTATACCTTTAAAATTCATTATTATGGGCATAGAATTATTATTTAATTTTAGCATTGTGGTTGCAAATTTTGAGGTATTAACATATATGGGATAGAATAAAGTTTTGGGACTGGCACATCTGAATTGTTTTCATTTAACATTAATTCTTCTTGTCTTCAAAGAAGCCAGCCTGATGATAACATCATCCAGTTTAATAAAATCGACTATTTGATTTTCACATTGTCAAGCCTAATTGTAGCCCTCATTGTAGTTTGTAATATATATATTTTTAAATTTTTATTTGACTAAAGATTCTTTCATTAGATGCAACACCATAAAGATAAGCTTCTGTGAACGTTAAGATATGAGTATATAGTTTGACGTCATGACCCAAATAGTCTTTGAATTTCATGGCATGAGTAAAAGGTTTGTTTAAAGCTGCTATCAGATTCACCAACTTTTCGAGCAATTTTTGAGCCAACTCTTGATTTCCTCCAACTTTTCGTGAAATATTGTCTCAACACCCAGTGTGATAGCAAACAGCAATATCCCCAACTTTTTATCCACAGCTCTAAAAGAGTATGCGCTAGCCGCGCTCCCCCCCCCCCCCCCAACTTTCAACATTTTAGCCAATCAGAGATAAGCGATTGATACGAATAGGCGATAAATATTAACGACTGGCACTAGTAGTACTGGTTTTCCTCCAACTTGAGCAACGACAACCTTTTTCTCCCTTTGAACGGGAAAAAGTTGGGTTTAAAATCGGCTGAAAAGTTGGTGAATCGGATAGCAGCTAGTCAGTTAGGATTTGGTTTATTTCTGTTTGACTCTGCAAGTCATGTACATCCGTTTCTCATATATAGGTGGAAACATTATTAACTTTTCTAAGTTAGTGATACTCAAATTTGCCTTGCATAATTGAAATTTAAATATGAAATGTATTGGTGCAATATTCTCCTGACATAGGGAACATTGTCATTTAAGCTCATTACTAAATTGCCAAAATTTTCTTGTATTTCTTATAATTATTTCCTGTAAAATTTATGTGTATCAATGTTCATTGCTGTGCTATTATTTATATCTATTCTCCTTGGTGAAACCGTTTTCCTACCGCGCTTTCGGAAGTTAGCTTCTTCAGTCATATCATAATATTCATAATTGTTTGTGAACTTGTCTATAAAGAAATCTTTATTCCTTCAAAATTTTATTCAAGTGCAACGTGTCAGCGTTACCGTGCATGTCGATTTTTTCTTCAGATGATGGACAGCTTTCATAATCATCTTTCTTTCCAAATTCAAATCGTCCTTTTTTTACCTTTATCATCTTCGAATGGATTTTTAGATGTTCCAAAATCTTCCACGAAAACTCTTTTCCTATTATGAAGGGTTCTTTCGTTCTGGTATTTATAGTCATTTTTTAGAACAGCTTTAAACACACAAAACTGGACTTTTGGTTTAAAATTTCACAAACACCCATAAATATAAACGAACAGGACTAATGTATATTTCGCACACACACAAATAAAAGTAAAATGTGACAAATTTTTCAGAACCAACGACTTCTTACATTCACATTTGCTCATATAACGCTCTTTTCTTTACTGCGAAGGGTTAACTAATTTTTGTGGCAAAAATTCACGAGAATGAGTAAAATATTGTCCAAAAATCGGCAAATTAGTTAAAAAATTATTGCAATTTGTGAAAACTCATCAAATCTTCTTGCCCAGCTGTGTTTCAAGTAGGTGACTACATTCCTTTCTGTTATGATACAAGTGATCTCCAATTTTCAAAAGAAGATGCAACCCCTTTGGATTAAAATAGCTGGATTCTGTTTTAGGAGGAGAAGGTGAGGTAGGTTGGAATTTTTGAGAAAGGAGCAAAGTTTTGGAGGAAATAAAGGAACTGGAAAGTCAGCTATTGATGGACAGGAGTAGAGAAATTTAGGTCTGGTAGATGTATAATATTTTTGTATAAGCGAAAAACACAATGATAAATTGAGTGCGGATGATTTCTTTTGATAATTTAACTTGTTTACTGTTACAGTACTCAGAAACATAATCACCAAAACAATAAAAATTTCGTAATTTTTTTACTATTACTTTTAAACAAAGAAATTGTCACAAAAATCTAAAATTTCCCAACTCTAAGCTCAAATTTCCCAACTTCACATATATTGGGGGGGGAGGCTCCCCCCCCATACCCCCCCATGGCGACGCCCCTGAGCACACCCGTGGAGCACAGAACTCCCCGTTTGCCGTTAAAAGCACGTGTTATCTTTCTCTTTAATTTAGAGCTTCCTTATTTTAATTATTATAGTGCAAATAAGTCTAAAAAATCAAATGGAGAGCACCAAATTCGCCTTATATTTGGGCGCCATGGGAAACAATTTCAGACATGTGACGTCATGTGCAACCCGTCTATAGATTATCCATAAAGAAGAAAACAGTTAGGCATCTTTATGTTGTTCACTCCGTCCGCTACGTGGCGTGCGACCTTGATTGATGTGACCTCGCCTTTAATCTTGCGGTTACCTCTCCCATTTAAGATAAGACGCTTACCTATATCGCTTTGATATTCCATCTCCGTTTTGATCACGTGATCAAGGTAAAAACTTCTAGCGTAAAGAAGGGAAGGCTCCATAGACGTGTAATGTAAATCCCCGCTAGCCAATGAAACAGTTCATGAGGCAAAGCAGTAGTATCTTCCCTTCTTATCAGTTAGAAGTTCCTTGGGTAAATTACCTGTATCACGTGACTTTTTTCAGCCTCGTACCCATATTTGGAATATCCTCCATTTTGGCAAGGTTTTTGAAAAGAGGGAAAATGGAGGATATTCCATCTACGTTATGATTACGTGGTCAAGGTAAAAATATCTAGCATAAAGCAGGGAAGGCTCCGTAGACGTAATGTAAATCCCTTGGTAAATTTCCGTCAGCCAGTGAAACAGTTCATGGGGAAAGCAGTAGTAGCCTCCCTTCTTATCAGTTAGAAGTTCTTTGGGTAAATTACCGTTATCACGTGACTTTTTTCAGCCTCGAACCCAGATTTGAAATATAGTTCATTCAAAGACTTTTCTTAAATTTCTTTGGGAAAATTTCTCAAAAATAGAGCGAAGAAAAAAAAAAACTGGATCACATCTCACATCCCTCGTCAGATCCATAATTTAGGGAACGCTGATCAAAATAAGGCTAAATCACACTCTATCACAAGTTATTAAAAACTGTTACTGATTATTTTCAAATAGCTGTGAAATCACATGTTTGTTGTTTACTTTTTCGATGCTCTGGGTTTCGGTTCAGTATTTTTTTTTTCTGTTATGAATTTCTAGATCTAACGAAATTCTAGCTTGTTCATTTTATTTAAAGCTTTCTAATGCTTTTTTAAATAACTTTCACAAGCTTTATGATTATTACTATTCCAGTGGTATTGTGTATATATATCATCCTTGGAAATTTATTCGCCTTGATCCCAATAGTAAACACCTGGGATAATGAAATACATTTGTTACTGTTGAAGTTAACGAAAAAAATCATGTAAAGTCTCACTTTAAGAAACTACTTTCTACATCTATTCAACGTATATTTGCTTGGGAATTAGGGAGAAACACAATAATGTTTATTTGCGCAAATAAACATTGATATTTTTATACATTTCATACATACACAACATATGATTAATAAATGTTTTAATTTTACTTCTGTTTTGCTTGGCTGTAATTAACTTTATATTTCATTCTTGTATTAATTATAATTTTTATAGTTTCATGTATTACAGATATTTTAATAAAATGTGGGGTTTGTATGGTTGCTTTATACTATATAAATATTAGTAGGGGGCACCTTTGAACATTTTTTAAAAAAATCCACATATTTCTTACTTGAATTATATTTATTGAATTTTAAATATTTCGTGAGAGAAATAATGCAATTCTGCTCATATGAAATAAAAAATTACAGTTTTTCAGATAAATAAAATATGTTTTGAGGCTTTAAAAAGCTGAAAGTTTTCTCTTCAAACCTGCCCCACGTAGGGGTACCTTTGAACAAGCTAGGGGCACCTTTGAACAAATAAACAAAATATGAAAATATTGACAGTTTTTATTACAAACAGCATGTCTTTCCAAAATATAAAATAATAAGAATAAAATTACACAATTACATTTAACTGAAATTACTATTTTTTTTTATTATTTAACCAAATTTGTATCCATCAAAGCACATTGTTGAAACAGAACGGAGGATCCCTCCAATTATGTTTAATTGTGGCAACTTTTTTATATAATATCTTTAAAATCCACCAAACTGATATCCGATGACTCTGGAAAATATATCATATGTTCTTTTTTACAAAGAAACCTGACATTAAGCAATTTAAATTTAATCTGACCAACATAATAAAGAGTTCTTTTTGCATGAAATTTAACTAAAATGGAATCATTTACATACGAATTGTTATAGAAAATGGATAAAACCCTGTTTTATGAAATCCAGAAATAATGTTTACCATTGTAAATGAAACAGCATAGGGTTTGTTAGACAAATCTACTAAATCATGAATTATTGTTGTGTGGCCTGAATTTGCCTGTAATTGAAGCCCTACACCAGTACAACTTTCATATTAAGTATAATAACACTTAATTTATCTCTTAATTTTCATATTTAAAAAAAAAAATTCAACAATTAATAATATTTAGATACATCTATAACTCTTTACTTCATAGTTTTAATTGTTCAATGGTGCCCCATCACATGGAGTTTTGCATTATAACTATTTACTCAATTAGGTTTGAGAATTTTAATAAAACAAACCTTATAAGTTAAAGCTAACATCTTTATTTAGGTATTAAATAGCAAATTATAATTTTAGGGTATGAGTCAACAAAAAGCTTACAACTTCATTTCGTTAAGTTTAGATTCAAGAAAGCAAAATATACATATTTTGTTTAGACAGTAGTGTGAATGCAAAATAGAAATGCTTTGCATTCTTGTTGCATTGAAGTAGTAGTACTGTGCTGCCGTGTATATTTAAAAAATATAATTTATTTAAAGGAAAATATTTACAGTGTTCAAAGGTACCCCTTCTCGCCTACTGATTGAAAAATTGCTAGATTTTTTAAATATAAAAATAATGAAATATAGATTAATGAATACTGGCTACTCAATGTTACATTTTCTGTAATGCTTTTTACTACTCTTATTTTGTCCCCCCCCCCCCCCATCCATCCCTCCTTTTTAATACTTCCAACATTGTTGAGAAGTGTTTATCAATTCGGCTGATCTGTCTGGCTAAGCTGTAACTCTTGTAAGTGATATACTTTAATTTCTTCATTATTGATGTTACTGAAATTTGCTATTATATCTTCCCTTTTGTAAATGAAGTTAGTAGTATTTATAGTTAGTTTACAGAGATACTCTAAAGAATTCTTTTACAATATAGTCTATGGAGAAAAATCATTTGCAGTGTATTATAATGATGTTACATCATTTTAAGCATAATGAAATTTATTCAGTGGTGTAGCTATAAAAAATCTGAGCTCATATGCACTATATGAAGCAAGTATATGCCATAGCTACAGAGTTATCTATAACGTAAACAGCATACAGTGGCGCCAAGTTATATGGGGCCTGAGCCACCTAATAATTTGATCTATGTGCCCACTCCATTTTCTTTTATTTATTTAATCACGGAAATAAAATTTTACTGTGCAGTAGCCCTGAGAGCCCCTTCAACAGATGTATGATTAAATTTCTCTCAAAAACAATTTCACTGCATATTTTACCATCTGTTTTAATCTCTTGAATCAATAAAACACTCATGATTCTAAAATGCATGTTTTCCTTGATATTTAGTTTTTTGGATTTTCAAGAGTTAGCAATTTTTATCTTATTTATAATGAATATTAATGTATTTACAAAGAAAAACATAATTTAATAAAATTATTTATTAAATTATAGTAATTTTATATTTTAGTTAGAAAAACAATAATTTGACTTTGAATTTTTATCTTTACCATTCACTCCTCCCCCACCCCTCTCTCCCCACACACTCACTAAGGTACAAAATTCTATTTGTTGTTTTATTCAAAAACATTTGAGCACACCCAAAAATTTTCAAAAGTTGGCACTACTGACAGCATATACCACCGTGCGTATACTCTCCATTACATCTGTGAATACATTACACATTATAAGACTCTTATTGTAGAATAATATAGAGTGCATAGCATTTGAGGTCATTTATAGTGATCACAAAAGTTACGCAGACTGACAAACAGTTACAGTCATTGTCTATCAGCAATAATTGCTGGAAGTGTATTTTTAACTTTGATTTGGGTTTTTAAGTTTAACTATATTTTTGCATACTATATGTATATGGTGTGTATAAATTCTATATGCAGGTTTAAACAAAAGAATTCAAAAGCATTACTGTCTATGTGCATAAATTGTTTAAGGGTGGATTTTAATTAAGTAATGCATTTTCCAGCTGAATTATATTTAATGCATTAACAGATGTTTGTATGCTATAAATAAATTCATATACGAGGTTATGGAAAGAACTGAATGCATTTCTGTCTGTGGATGACAATTCCTGGAAGTATGTTTTTTGTTGTGTTACACATTTTTTGCCAGAATTAAATTTCCGCTTAATATGTTGTGCATATAAAAATCTGTAGATAACATATTAAAAAAAATCGCGATGTTTCTGTCTATTTGCAGAAATTATGATGGGGGCTTTTCAACATTATTACGCATTTTCTAACTAAACTTAATGTAGTATATATACAATTCGATTGATCATATACCAGTCTGCACAAAAGAATTTGAGTACCTTTTGGACCAGCCATACTCAACCTGCGGGCCGCATGTGGCCCAGCGGTATTTTGTGTGCGGCCCAAGCCACATAATCATTAATCCATATTTATAAAATTAAGTCGTTCATAAAAAATACTACTTAAGACCTTCACTATTGTTTTACATATTTTCAAAGACAAAATTTGTCCTAATATTTTGAATTCATTTAAAATTATATGTTAAAACATCTTAAATGCCGTTTTTTTATTCAAAAGTTATTTTTATATGTACTCCCATTTGTGCTACAATGTTGCATGTATTTCTTAATCTTCAACACTAAACAAACTTTATTCAGTATTAATTAGATTTGCACTGTATATATCTACAATTAAAATAAAAGGAAATTTTTGCATTGGGCAAAAAGTTTATTTATTAGAGAAAATCTGGTGATTTCTTTTATCTTTTGAACTTTGAAATTCTACATTGTTACATTATAATGTTTTATTAAAATTGTATAGCTAATACTAATTTTTCGGGTTGAACGTTTATCGCAAAAAAAATTGCCCACCAAAATATTTTTACCCTACTATTTCCAAACAACAAACTTTGCGACCTATTTTTACAAGATTTGCAATAAAGATCTACCACAAAGTTTATTGTTTGTAAATATTGCTGTTAAAATTTTTTTCACGATAAACATTTAATTCACTTACAATATTAAATTTGTTGTATTGCTCTGTGCGGCCTGCCTAATGTCTCAAACATATGTTTGTGGCCCGCAAGAGAAAAAGGTTGATTATGGCTGTTTTGAACTATGGTTGGTAATTGCTGAACTTGGGTTTTCAAATGTATTAATGCATTTTCTAAATTATTTATTTAAGATGCCTTCATTTCATTTGTCTTATTAAATAGTGGGGTTTTGTTACAGTGTTTTGGATGTGTTAAAAAGTATTTCATAATGTATGCTTGATGCATGCTTTTTCTTTCATGCTTTATTTTTCAAAATGTAAGCTGGAACCAATTTTCTATTTGTAGCGATTTCTCATCATATTTATAATGTAAATAATTAGAGTAAGATAATGAAACATTTACTTTTGCTTAAAGAAAATTTGAAAAGATAGAGAAAATTATTAAAGTTATATCCGAGTAAAATATAACGGGTGTTTATATAGCAAGTAAAAAGTCCAGCGGCATTGTATCAGGTGATCTGGGTGGCCAAGGAATTGGACCTCCTCGCCCAATCCATCTTCCTGGAAAATGGTCATTCAAATTACCATTTTCCAGGAAGATAGATTGGGCGAGGAGGTCAGATTCCTTGGCCACCCAGATCACCTGATATAACGCCGCTGGACTTTTTCCTTTGGGGATTTGTAAAGGATAACGTTTACAGGAGGAGATGTCGAACATTGATGACTTAAAAGCCAGAATTACAACCACAATAGCCTCTGTGGATGTCGACATGCTTGCCGCTACCAGGCGTGAAATTGACTATCGACTTGATATTCTCTGTGCGACGAAGGGGGCACACGTGGAAGTTCATTGACAAGGGTCATGAAACTTTTTGAGTCTATCTAACCATTTATGTTATTAATTTTAATCTATCTTTATTATTTTATGAGTTATTAAACATCAAAATGGGTCCGGGACTTTATAAACACCCTGTATATATATAAATTAAGAGACAGAAATGAAATTTTTCTATATTACTAAATTTTTTAAAAGTGAAAAGAGGTTCAGAGAAATCTAAGTCTGATTTGGAGTGCGCACAAAAGGTTTGAATGACAAGGGATACAGTTACCTGTGTTTTAAGCTCAAAAGAGCCACATGAGAGCCTGATTACATATTATATACAGGGTGTCCCAAAAACATTGACCTCATCTTTTTTTCCTTAAATATTGATCATAGACATATATTATAAATTACAAAGTTACAGAGTTTTATGAAATTGATTAAAATTTTCAGGGGATGAAATTTGAAAAAATTTAAATTTTTATATGGCTCCCGTATAAAAAATTTCCCAATGAGTAAAATGTGCCGCATACACTAATAAGGTCATCTGTAAAATTTCAGCATTTTATCATACAAAAGTCGCAGAGGTATGTTTAAACAAAGTTGGTGAGGTGTTAATCATAAATTTGCAACCAAGAAAACAATGCAGTCATTGTTTTGTGTATGACCACTGAAACGCAATCATTCAACATGATTTTTTCCCTTTGCGAACTCATATCCAGGCATTGAAAAGTGGTTTAAGTCGGCATTTATGTATTTTCATATCTCTTTTTATGATAAAATGCTGAAATTTTGTACATGACCTTATTAGTGTATGGGGCACATTTTACACATTGGAAAATTTTTTGTACAGTGTCCGTATAGAAATTAAAATTTTCTATTTCTTCAGATTTAATCCCCTGAAAATTTTAATTGATTTAATAAAATTCTGTACCTTTTTTATGTAACTTTGTAATTTATAAAATATATCTATGATCAATATTTAAGGAATAAAAGCCAAGGTTAATATTTTTGGGACACTCTGTATATCCATCGCATTAGCATACATGGGACCCAGGGGTTCAATGCACCTGACAATTTCTGTGCACACTCCTGAATCTGATTAAGACATAATTCTAGCTTTAGGGAAATTAAAATAATGTGCTGGTACTTACATGCTTAGACTGTCCTGTGTTCAGACAAATAATAATAATTTGTTGGTCATTTTATTACAACCTCTTTTTTGTTAGGCTAAATACCTGTTATGTGCATGTGTGTACCTATAAATATAGTTTAAGTATTAAAAGTTGCTTTTCATCATGTGATGTGTGTTAAAAAAATTAATTTTATTTGTAAGTTGATTATTAGTATTTTCTTTTTATAGAATATAAAACTTATGATTACGATATATTGTAGGTATAATTTAGAATTTCTTCAGATTGATTTATTATTTAAATTAGAGTATTTTAGTTTGCGTTTAATTATATTAATTGCATTTACATGTTTGATTCTTATCTTATTTTTATTCACATCTTTCATCATATCTTTTTTAATTAATTTTTTAGCACTGGTCAATTACTTAACATATAACAAGTCTGTCTAAACATGAAAGATATGAATACTCCATATGTCAGTTATTAAATTTTGTCTTTCTGGCCTCTACCCATTATTACTCCTACTGTTACTCCTCTTGTCTGTAATAGGGTGAGTGTTCTAATAGTTTGCTACCCCACAATAGTTGGCCATAATGAGATAAAAATGATTTATAAATAATTTATTTTTTGTTCCAAATAAAATGTATTATAATTTTCCAATACTCAGAATCCTTCACCAAGCCTCAGCTATGGCCAAGATTTCTTTCAGCACTTCTGTGAGTGATATCTGAAGAAATTTTTAATCAAGTTTTTAAAATATTTTCTGCTCTTTAGCTTTTAATGCCTTAAAGGTGATCATCCAATCCCCCCCCCCCTCTCTAAAGCCATCCTTGCTTGATATCTTTTCTTTAAAATGTAATTAGGTGAGAACTAAAATTGGTTAATGTTCTCATCATGTTTCTTGTAATACATACAAATTTTATGATACAAGATTGTTTTGAGAAAGGGAAGGGGACAATGGCACACGAAGTTGATCAATTTATTCATTTTGTTATTTGTACTTATATTAAAATTGGTCATAAACAACATCTTTTCATATTTAATTTTTTTCTAAAAATATGTAAGTGCATTAAAAAAAAAAAAAAAAAAGTTAGGACAGTCATTATCTTTACAACAATATACAGAAAGTATATTTTCTGTATATTGTTGTAAATTTATTTATTTTTTTTTTTTTTAATATTTATTGAATGACTGGTATTTTAGAGATTTCATTTTTTCCCTTTATCCCATTGTTCTTCTGCTTAAAATTGTTTTTAAAAACCAAAATTCTTTTGGAAATTTTCAAGTTATTCTGTGTTTTTCAGCAACATGTATTTTAACGTGGTTATTAATCAATGAAAATAATTTTTATATTTATTTTTTAAAATTTTCATGTCCATCAGTAAATATTGCCTGTAAAGAGTTACATTTGTAATTTTATTTATTGATCATTAAATAAATTTAGACTAGTTATTTATTTTTAAATGCCAATTGAAGATTTAACTTTTTGTTTTCCTTTTATAATAGTTTTAATACAATAATTTTTGTTGCTTTTCAGAAATATTTTCTATGTGCCTTAACACTATTTCTACCAGTGTCAAATGCCACTTTTTATGATTTTTATTTATGCTTAGCTTAGTTCTAATTTTTAAAACTTACAGGTATGGAAATAAGCATTCAATGTTTTAAAAATGATTTATGATTACTTTAATTTAAAAATTACAAATAAAATAACTATAAATCAAAAACTTAAAGATATAATTTGACGCCAATAGGAATAGTGTTAAATTAAAATTGTAAAATATTTATTTTAAAATCGGTAATTCCACTTTGATTATTGTTTTTTTTTTTTTATTCTGATCATTAAAAAATATTAAAATTAATATTGTTTTATTTTATTTTATTTTATTTTTAGGATTCCTGCTAAAGTCATCTGCAAGTAAAAATTATAGAAGGAAATCTGTGTTTCTGTGTGTTGAGTGTAATTATACAAGTACTAACAAATCTCATTTTACGAGACATACTATGCGACATACTGGAGAGCGCCCATATATGTGTACTTTATGTGGGAAAGGTTTTATTACTGGCCACCACCTTCGATACCATATTAGTAATGTACATGAAAAGAACACCTGAATGGTGTATACTGTACTTTGTACACTCAGTATATATATATATATAAAGGATACATCCCATAAAATTAAATCACCAAACGGTCACAGAAAAAAAAAAAAAAATAGCTATACGATTAGATTTATGTTAATAAAATGAACTTAGGGACTGTCTTCATACTGAAATTGTATCGGACTCATAAAATTTTCAATATGAATACTTAATTTTGACAACATGTTTCAATTGTTCAATACATTTTGTCTTCATATACAGAATGAGAAATCATTCAGTCAGATAGTTTAGGAAAGGTTCGAAGTTTGGAATACATAATTAAATTCCTTTTTAATCATTCCAAAACAGATTATAATGCTAATTTTTAACCCCTTCAAGACCAGCATCACTTACACAAATTTTATTCAATTGATACCACTTTTTTTTTTAAGTTATCTTCACTTTTCTAATTGCGAAAATGCTCTAATTAAATAAGGCAAATATCTTTTTCTCTTGTTACTGGTACCAAAAACAAGTTCTGTATGCATATTTGGAAGGTGCATATATGCACCCATGGTCCCAAATGTGTTAAAGCATAACTCAAAAAACTACTTGTTGGAATGAGCTGTAATTTTGGATATGCATATTTGAAGTTTCTAGGATTTATTCCTGTTAAAAAATTAATAAGTTACGATTCATAATTTTTTTTTTTTTTTAATTTCCAGAAATATACACAGTTTTTAAAAATGATTTTTGAAAAAAAAAAAAAAAAAAAAGAATTTTTTAACAGAAATTGATTTCTAGAAGCTTTAAATATGTGAATCCAAAATTATAGCTTATTATGTTGTATTTAAGTATGCTTTAATAACTACATGTATTGCAATAGGTTTTGCAATGATTAAAAAGGAATTTAACCTTAGGAGTTTTTTAAAAACCTTCATAATTCCTAAACTTGCTGATCGAATGACTTCCCATTTTCCATCTGAACTAGAGTTGTGCATCGGGTCAGGTTATCCACTTTTACTCGGGTTGGATCGAAGACGACACCTTGAGCTTATTTTTTTTTAACAGAAATTGAAAGAAGCCGTAATTTCTTATAAAATGGTTATTTTGTTTTTCTCTGTGACAATTTGGCAATTAAATTTTATGGGGTGAATCATTTTTTATACTGACTGTACAATTGTTTTTATGTCATATATGCATATTATTATGTACACTTTAAAGCTATTATTTGTTCACTTTTCTGATAAAATATGTAAAATAATTTATGTTTGTTTAATTATTCTTTAAGTAATTCATCTTCATATAGTATCTATGAAACAAGCAAATTCTTAGTCTTGTTCAAGTTAGATTGTATTGGTTGCATTCAATGCATAAAATTTCAAACAAAAATTTAAATAGCATTTAAAAATATTTTATTCTATATAAAATAAAATAACTTGGTAATTTTAAATGTCATTAATATACTATTTTGTATAATTTGTCATTGTTTTTTTTTTTATCCTTTTTTTCTACCTGGCCTTTTATTAAGAATGAGAGAAGCATAAAAAAAACATTTTGTTTATGAAAGTCTTGTGTTTTAATCACATGATTAAACATAACCTTCTTTTATAAGAAAAAAAATAACCTCATTCTCCTGCAGTTCTCACTTTTATAAATCTTGATTGTATAGTCCTGGGAAGAAAAATGCATCACCCCTATGAACACTGTTGTAAATCATTGCTTAAAAAAAGACTGGCACCAATTGATTAGTAATAGTGTCGGCTAATTAAGGGTGTATTCCAATCCAAACTGCTTATTTTCTGATTTATTTTTAAGTTCATTTTTGCTCTCAAGCGCATCAAACTGGCAAATTCTCTTATTTAGAAACTACATAATGTGCCGTACTTGTCTATTTTTTGATAAATGCAGAAAACGTTGCAAAAATTTCTGTCAAATTTGGCGTTTTGAACCGAATTTTCCGAAGCGGGAGATCTGGGGATGAAAAAAATGGTCCTACTGAGAAAATAATTGTTTAAAAATCAAATTCTAATTAATTGAGCGAAAACTGAAATCACACGGCCTCTTATACATCTCTTCAAAAATCACCTCAGCAAGTTTCATGTTTTTACTTTTAAAAATGAGTCTGAAAATGTCTCAGAAAATTTCAAGCTGCTGAGCGTGGGAAAATATTTTTTCGAATACACCCTTAATGCTATACTTAAATTTTATTTAGGGGAGCATCTACATATAAAGAAATTGTGACAAACTTGAAAATTTTCAACACTAACACCTAATTTTGACATCATATTTGTATTTTGCAGATTTTTACCTTTGTATTAAGAACTGGAAGTCATTTGGTTTGTAAAATGCCCAGATCATTATTATTACTATTTTGTAGAATTCTGTAAATCCCAAATGTATGAGTGCACAAAAACTATTGGGCACATAGCTTAGCTAAAACATATGTTTAAACATGTCAAAGCCTATTTTGTAATTTTTTTTTACACATTGATCTATCTCTTGATCTTGATATCTATTTGGACCAAAGAGAAAACTTTGTCCACGATGATGGTTCTTGAGACATGATCTAGGTACAATAAAGAATTTTTGTAAAGATTCTACTTGCTGCTAGGGGCTTGAAGGGTGAAAGCCATATCTCAGAATCTATCAAAAACTTATGTACTAAATTTTAGAAGATAGTAAATCTTAGAACATAAGATTCACTATTAATTAAGGGAAACAAATACCAGTATGCACTAATTTTATTTTTATTCAGTCCCATTGCTTTCACCAAGCCAAAACCATTTCAGAATCCATTAAGGAAAAATTTTCCAGTATGGTGAATTTCAGAAAATAAGATTGTATATGGAAGTTTTTTATTATTTTACCTTGTCCCTCCTCATCCAGAGGGAAAATCATGCCCTCTATGAGGATATTATAATTGAAGCAACTGATTCGTTTAACTATTAAAATTATTTATGTTTTGTATAATAAATATGAAACTTCCTACAAAACAAAGCCACTTATGAACCAAAAAAGTCAGCGTTTTATGTATTTGCAAATTATAGCTATGCTTTACTTCAGTATTAAAACAAATTTTTAAAAAATCTTGTTACTGATTATACTGTTTTTGCAGTCATAAAAGTGATAGTTGATATTCTTACATCTTTTGTACGTAATTAAAATAAATAGTGTTAGACCAAAACAGACTTATGACCGAAAATAAAACCGTATTTCGGTAATTTTCCTAGTTACAAATGAAAAATAAACTGTCCAAAAAAAATTTAAAGTAACTAAAATATACATAAATATATATAATTATTAATTAATTATAGTGAAACCTCCCTGAACGGTCACCTCTAAGCAATGACAACCTCCGAATACCGGCCACATATTGATGGAACCAAAAACGTCTCATAGTATTAACATTAGTATGAACCTCTAAATAAGGAATTCTGAACAAAGGCTGCTCAAAAGTCATGAGAAAAAAATTTAACAGCTCCTAAAACAATTTCACATTTATTTGCGTACAGAAATCTGAAGCAGGCTTAATATGCTAACAAAAAGTCACTTTATCTCTTAAACACTCAATCCTTTTCACAAAACTAGACATAGAAAATGAAGACATTAATAATGATGAGGAAAATTTAGATAATATTCTTAGAATGTCAGGTGTTACTAACACGAAGGCCAGTAAGTTTGCATGTCTGGACAAAGATTTGGCAGTTACTGCCACACTTGATTCATATAGCAAATGGTGGAAGATAGGAGAGAGGAAGAGAAAAGTGACGCAGATGGGGAAATGGAAGAGATTATAAAATCACCCAAAATTTCGAGTATGTATAAGTATACCAAATTTTTGATGAACCTTCGTGAAATGCAAAATTTCGCATTCAATCATAATGATGATGAGTTGTACAGCAAAATAACTCATACTATTATTTCTTCAGAGAATGATATATGCAGCAAAGAAAAAAAAGCAACTGCGAATCATTGATTTTTTAATGTATTAAAACAATGAGGATTAATTAAAATTTATATTTCTATTTAAATTTATGTAATTAGGATTTTTTAAGAATGAAACCTCTGAATAACACCCACCCCTGAAGAGCGGTCACTTTTCACCGGTCCCACTGGTAACCGTTATTCAGAGGTTACACTGTATATGTATATAAAATACATTTGTAACAAACAAACATAAATACAGTCAATTCTGTGAAATATGCCAATGTATAATCTGCAAATGTCTATTATCTGCACTACACATTGGAATGTAAACAATGAAATTGTCATTAAAAGTTAAACTCATAAAGCCAAAATTGGTATATATATTTTTTTCCAGTTATCAATTTTCCAATGAATAAATATTTAAATATAAATTGGATATAAATATTTAAATTTCCTTGAGTAACAAAATTTTATCTTAGAGCAAGAAATAATGAGCGTTCATAAACAGAAAAAAATTATTGACAACAAACTAAAACTGAAACTACCATTGTGTTGTGTCAATGTTTAAAATAATGAAAAATCAGTCAAATTTGTATTGTATATAATTTTATTTACATTTTCGTTAATTTAAGTTATTAAATATATTAAATGAATGTTGCATTAGTTTTTCTTTTCCGTTGTAATTGTAATTTTTCTACAGTTGTTCCTAATTTATAGTCAGACTTTAAAAAATAAAATGTAAACAAAGAGATGATCTATAATCTGCAAAAATGTATAATCTACAAAACCTTCGGTCTCTAAGTGTGTGGATTTCACAGAGTTGACTGTATACACATATATATGTATGTGTGTGTGTGTGTGTGTGTATAAGTTTCAAACAAAATCAAACCATAAATAATAATACAACTTTTATATTTTAGTGAACTTTAACTTTTATATTTTATTACTTTATGAAAATAAATAATCACAGGCATTTATCAATATTTAGCAATGTAATTTAAAAAAAATGGAGAACAAATTAAATAATGAATATTTATGTGATTAAAATAAATAGTGTTTGACCAGACAGACTTTGAAGACCGAAAATGAAACTGAATTTTGGTGTAATCTAACTATTTTCAAACGAAAACTTAATTAAGTTGTTATTAACATATAAAATGATTGAAAAATCATGAAGTTAATCAATATTACTAATTTTAATACCTTCTAGATTTACTTCCTTTTATGTGAATACATGTGTGGGTCTTTGGAAACAGGAGTACCATTTGGGAAAGCTAAGGGAGGAGGGCAGTTGCCCCCTCAAAGAAGAATGTAACAGTCATTATTGATCAGATTAAAAAAATTGCACAAAAGGGAAAATAACTTGTTAAATTTGACTAAAGCAGGAACATGAGCAATAATTATTAACATTAACACTTTAATCCTAGAAATGATTAATTATCAATTTTATTTTCCATTTCATCATTCTCAAAGTGAGACATATTTAACAATATTGAATACAAAAAACTTTGTCACCACCCCTGCTACCCTAAGAAAGTTTTGAAATGATACCTTTGTTTGGAAATTTTATCCCCGGGACTCAAGTTGGCTCTCTGTGCCTCTGAACAAAGCTTTTCATATAAAATTAAATGTAATTAATTCATTAACAACGCAGAATGATGTTCTAATTATACAAATTTCATCTAATTAAAAAATGTTTTAGGTATACATACCTCGATTTATCTTTTATAATGATTTTTGTAAATGATCATCATCTGATTTACTATACCTTACAGAGCATTTGAAACATTTCTGCAGTTTCAAATTAAAAATTTTCGATTACTGTTAAGTCTGCAGCTTTTAATGAGCATGTGGAAAGCATCTTGAGTCAGTGATGAGAGATAATTATAAACAGTGAAGTTCATAGCAATAAACAAAGAGTGTCTCATTTGAGCCGATACAGCTCAAATCAATGAGTAAGTTGAAAACTTAGTTAAAAGAAGACTTAGTTGAAAATTTCCGAAGGAAGAAACTAAATTTTTAGAATACAGATAGTTTCGGCTGAGTTTCTGTCCCAGCCAAATTTTCAGCAACATTTTCCCTGAAAACGAATGTTCAGCGAAACTCGGATTTTCAGTCAAAAATGAAACTGAATATTTGATCGATCTCTAAAAATAAAGGAATTCCAAATTTTTTATTTAAAATTTTTGTTAAAAGCTTTAATGTAACATCAAAACTGTATAAGTTAATAGTGGCTTCATTCAAAATTTTGCTGTGAAAGTGAAACCAAACAACTGATCATGGATTGTAAAACATTTCAGTTCATTTCTAGTTCAACAATTACTTGCATGTTTAAAACACAAAAACTTTTTGTTATTTTGTTTAATATTTATACTTCCTCTAAAACTTTTCCCTTTTTTTTTGGTGGGTGGGGCATAAAAAGTTATTAGAATGGTTTTTAATAGAATTGTATCTGTTCCTCTTCTTTATATTCTGAAGAATTAAATATTATTTACATCAAAAACTTTTCTCATTTAAGAGCTTATTATATTATAGTAATAGTTTATTATAATTCAAATAATTTTTTATTATAATTTTCCTTGATATACCATATTGTTGTTATGTTATGAGAACAAGGTGCATTTTGTATATTTCTTATGGAGTCATTAATCCTTTATTATTCTTATTTCAAGTCATTTTTATTTGTCCAGTCTTTTTTGTACTACCATGTATAAAGTTACAACAGAACAGGCAGAGATCTTATTTTCTTTAGAAAAATGGAAATGTTTGTACTTGGTATTTTTTATGTCAGTTTCTGTTGTTTTTATGCAATAGTGATACATTATTTCTGAGGAATGTTTTGAAATAAAGAAAAATAATTATTTTTTTTCAGATGTTTGTTATTGTTAAGAAATATATATAAAATATGATATCCAAACTGTTTTCTTAATGGGAAAGTTTGATAATGTAACAACTATGAATTGCTGTTTTATATACCATAAAAATAAAACCTGTATATAACAGAAACCTTTCTAAAATGAAAAATTTCATGGTCCCAATAAAAAGGATACAATTATAAAAAACAGTGTGCCTTCTAATATGGCAACCTGTCTAAAACAGAATGTTTTCTTTGGTGTCTTGCAATTCCATTATAGCATATTGTACTGTCACATCACGTACATTACATATCATGTGATTTTAATATATCATGACAATTTATGCAATTATATCTTCACATTAATGGGTCCTGTAAAGTCCAAAACTTTAGTAACACTAAAGGAAAATGTTTATAAAGTGAAATAATTAAAAAAGAAAATGCTAGTCCAATAACTTGAATATAAAATTAGTTTTCAAGTTACTAGATAAAGAATAAACTTATCATTCCTTGTTTGAGTAACTAATAAATGAAAATCCCTGTCAGCTCGGCCTACAGGCGAAAGTAGATTTGGAAATTAAGTACTAATTTCACGAATAAAATCTAAAGCATGATTAAAGATAAACCTAGTTTAACAATTTTATCTGGCCTCTTTTTACTTTTTTTTACTTCATTTTTCTGTAAGAGCTGCTTTTTTCATAATCATGTTAATATGATAATTTATTCTTCAACACCTATTTTTTTTTATTTGTTTTTGCTGTAAGAATTGGTCCTATCAAAAACTTGCCAATATAAAGGTTGTAGATAATATTAAGAAGATTTATAACAAATTTAAGCAGATTTGATATCTTGTGAATTGACAAAATGAGTTTTTTCTTTTTCAACCCCCCCCCCCCCTTTTTTTTTTTTCATTTTAAATTTTTTTTGCAGTAAGAGTTGGTCCTATCAAAATCTTGTCAATATAAAAGTTGTAGATAATATTTATAAGATTTATAATAAATTTAATTGAATCTTGAAAATTGACAAAGTTATGATTTTTTTTCGCCTCTTGAGCCCATTTTGGATATTTATCAAAAATCTCTCATACACAAATTTTTGGCCCTCTTCCTAGAAGTAATAATAACTTTAAACTGATTCAATATGTATTATAATTAAGGAGTTAACTTCGGTTTTCACAAAACCCCTGCCTATTTCAACCCCCTTGATCCGATTTTCCCCATTAACGAACTAGACTGAGATTTTCTGCCTCTTGATTTTATGTACTAGTTTAGAAGAGATTTATGCAGAATTTTTGGAAGCTATTGTGTCCATAAAAAAGTGATATATATATATATATATATATATATATAAGTTTTGAACTGGGGGTGGTTTTGGGTTTTAGGGGTCATGATCGACGTAGATCTGCAAAAATTTTCAGAAATTCCAACATAGGGGAGAATGTAATAGTTAGTATTTATTATGAAATCTACCTAAAAACAGAAAGATTAAATGCAGAGATTTTGGGATGTGGGAATATATGGTTAACTCATCTTAATTTCAGTCTTTGGTTTAAAAAAAAAAAAAATTCATTTTCTAGAATTTTTAGGCATTTTTTTTTTTTTTTTTTTTTTTTAAAGCTATATAAATGTCTTAAATTATGTTTGCAAAATGTTTCTTTGTACAAACTTATCTCTCTGTAAAAAACTTGATTATGTTTCTAAAAATGCTAAGCAGCAATTTAAAATGTTGCTATTTTAGTGTGATCATAATGGTTCTATGAACATTGGTGTAATTTAAAAAAAAAGAGAAATAAATCCTTAAGTTAAATTTATTGAATTTCGGTGGAGTTAGCAAAAATTTAAATATGAAAAAGAGAATTATAACTTATGTAATAACAAATTTTTCTTAATAGTATTGATATTTCAATGGTTTCATTAAATGTTTAAAAAATTTCAAATATTTTAAACATTTGTAATCATAAACAAATATTTACATAGCATTTGCTTTATGAATAATTTAAAAAAAAAATCCTACTTTTTATGTATATTTTTATTGTTTTATTAATACTGTTCTGAATCATTATAAGTTAAATTTGCGTTTTAAAATGTTCTTTTAAGACTTGTGAAAATAATTATGAATATTATATTAAATCAAGGGGTGGTGAAAGAAAATAATGCAATACATGTGAAACTTTCTTTTTTTATTTCATTGGTATTTATGATGCTCATATATCTTAATATATGCAATGTTTCAAACATTTTTGTATATTGAATTTACAGTGCATATGAATAAAAATTGCCATTTCATATAATGTCAATTGCATAGTCTATTTAGTAGTAGCTCATGTATTCTCAGTACAGCATGCTAAGAAGTATTTAGATATTTGTCACAAAATGCTATATATTTTACAATATAATAACATTTATTTGATTTAAAACAACATCAATATTGGTTTTATATTATTTTTTCGAAAATAATACAATTTGTATGTTTAAATATATGCAACATAATATTAAACTACATATTCATTGATTCTTTATTTATATAATTTTTTTTTAAGTGCAGTTTTAACATGTTGTGTCATATGTTATACCAGGCAATTGAACCCGGCCTTCTCAGGTTACAGAATATACCTCCTGATGTAAAAAAAAACATAAGTGAAAACAATTTTTAATTAAAAACTGCAATAGATATTTTAGATTTAATATATTTATATGTGTTTATATTTACCACTAACAACACTAAACAGCATTTTTATATGAAAAATATGAATTATGTATTCCAGTAAAGTTATGAAATTTATTAAAAAAAGAGATACTTTCATATTTTCTGCATACCAGGGATTAATAGCTGAAGAAAAATTTCACTATTCACAAAAAAAATTTCAGTTTTGATTATTTCATTGTTAAGCATATAGTTTGATTATTGTTCAATATCTATTAAGTTCGTATTTTATTTATTTGTTGATGAAGTTTTAATTTAATTTTGGTATGTTAGTCAGAGACAAATGTTGAACTTTATAATTTTAAGTGCAAACAGATTATCAATCTGCAATAATAAAGGTGCACATAATAGATAATTTAAAAAAAACTTATGTTTGAAAATTATTTTAAAACCATAAAAAAAAAAAAAGAAAAACAAAATCAGTAAGAGATATACTTTCAAATGCAATTTGTTGGAAAACTTTTTTTTTCCCTATGTGATAATGCAAAGATTAAAATTGTGCGATGTTTAGAAGTTAATAAATTTCTGATAAAATCAAAATTGATTACTGAGATCATTGCCACTGTCGATATGACATCAGCATTACTCACAGACATGATTTTGCTTTATAATATAGATAACACACTCATTTAATATTGTGTGTAATTTTGTGCCAAATTAAAAGCTCTAATTTTTCCAATCATCATTAAACTTTGCTTATACAATGTGTTTCAAAATGATTTAGCAATTTTAACTCTTATTTTAATCATAAACTGCCAAAATAAGGCATAATTTCGCACATATACAATGTTGCAATCCAAGATTAAGTTCTAAATATCCATTGTAAAGTTAACTGACAAATGCTCAATATGAATGGCCTTCATCATTATGTGCACATCAACTCCATTCAGACTTATTTTAGTATGTTTTGATGATATGAGATCGCTGAACTTCACATCATTTTCTGTTAGGCTATGTAAAGAACATGGCTTACAAACAACCTCTTCCCTAACGTGTGTAAACTGCAAGATCTTGAGAATTGACGAAATAATGAATTTTTTTCGCCTCTTGAGCCCATTTTGGATTTTTATCAAAAATCTCTCATACACAAATTTTTGGCCCTCTTCCTAGAAGTAATAATAACTTTAAACTGATTCAATATGTATTATAATTAAGAAGTTATGGGGGGGGGGGGGGTTCAGTTTTCACAAAACTCCTCCCTATTTCCACTCCCTTGATCCAATTTTGCCCATTAACGAACTTGACTGAGATTTTCTGCCCCTTGATTTTATGTACTAGTTTAGAAGAGATTTATGCAGAATTATGGAAGCTATTGTGTCCATAAAAAAGTGATATATAAAATTTTGAACTGGGGGTGGTAACAATATAATTTTGATTTTATTCAGCCAAAATCATCTCTAAACCCACTTCTATACACGAACTTAACTTTCTTGAAGCATTTCATATCTACAAAAATTATGACAATATTGTTAATAGTGAATTCGCTATTCCCCCTTTATCAGATTTCTGGAAATATTTCATAAAATCCTCTTTTGCTTAATTACTACCAATTTTTTTCTTTTCACATTTTTGGTGGCATTACCTATACTATCCTCCTATTGGCTGGTACCTGCATTTTTCTGTTTCCTCATTGGTTAATGAACTTCACTGTTGAATCTGCTTCTCTTCTATATAAATGAGCAAGTTTCCGTTATTCTTTGCACTGAGGACAGTATGCTACACGCTACTGAAACTAGTCTGCTCAAAGTTTGCTTATTCTGGTGTTTTTAACGTTGCTTTTAAATTTATATCATTCTGCGCCAAGTAGCATCTTAATAATTATTAATAATCTATGAGTTTAAGATCCACTGATACTTACATACAACCAAAAAATATATTTTCTTCAATTAATGGTTATAATTTTTAGAATTATAAGAACAAAACACAATGCAAATTAAGTTAATTTGCAAATTATTTTGTGAAAATAAGTGTTAGATAATTAAGGTGCTGAGTTAAAAATTATTATTATTATACTTTAAAATTTATACATAATACATCTACCATATAGAGACTTACAGTGTGTATTATCCAGTGTGCAATATTACCACCCATGTCTTCCTCACAAACCACTTTTGCAACTTTCTCATGTGAAATTATTAAAAATCTTCAATCATTATATGAGGCATTTAAAGGCAGAATGGTGCAAGTCATTTTTTAAAATCCTCAAAAACAAGAATTTTCTGGAAGTGCTGTAATGATTTCCTTCGGGAAAACATATTTTTGGGTGCTATTTACAGGCAAATTCCATGACAATGTCATTTATACCAATATTCCTATGCATAAATTGATATGTCTAGATACCTTTCATGTGCTTAACGCTTACTGATTTAATCCACTCTGCTTTTAAACAGCTCACATCTACCTAACTTGAATATTTCTGTCTGTAATGGATTTATTTAGTGTATAATTATTTAGAAATTGGTATTTTTTGTGAAAACGTGGTTTCAACAAATTTAAGCTTTTCATATTTCGAATCACATAAATAATTTTGAAGGAAATAATATGGTGTACCAGATGTAGATTATAAAAATTTACTTTGGCTTTAAAATAACATAACCTGCCTTGAGCAAATCTAAAAGAAATTAGGCAT
The DNA here is from genome assembly GCA_963932465.1 of Maratus speciosus. NCBI lineage: Eukaryota > Metazoa > Arthropoda > Arachnida > Araneae > Salticidae > Maratus > Maratus speciosus. The sequence continues at coordinate 303,118,224 of OZ010788.1, forward strand.
GAAACAATTTTTTGTTCTTCTTAGCTGCATACCAAAACAAAATATACAAAGTGGATTTCATTAAAATTATTTTCTTATAAATTACACTAAGATTTGTATTAATTTAACTATACAGGAATAAAATAATGCATATATATATATATATTTGGCAAAAACTGAGGTTTTTTTTAATTACAAAGTAACAGATTTCTAATAATATTGTACAATAAGCACGTGAATGAATATAGTAAATAATTTTAAAACATGAATCTTATGTCTTAAAAGCATTGTACTTAAAACTTTTACAGTTATGTATATTCATGCATGAAAACGGCATAAATGAAATTTTCTAAAATATCATTTGAAAACAAAAGCAATTCTTAAATATATTGCAAAATATTTTAGGAATGGTGCCAGTTAATGTCAGAATGAGTTTGAAAAAATCCTTATAATATTGATTTAATATTACAGTATTTAATAATATTTATAATTATTTTTAAAAATCATATTTCAATGCAGTTTTACAATATTTTTTTTCTTTATTTTTCAGTTTTTTTTTCCCTTGGCAGTTGCATTTATTTATTTATTTCCTCAGCAGCGACAATTTTTCCAAGTAACTTTTTTACGCGTTATTCCAATTTAAAGATATTTGTAAACATTTATTTATTATTTTTGCTTAATGACATAATTTAATTTAATTCTGAATGTAAATTTGTTTGTTTTAGAAATCATCAGTTGCAGATCATTACCTTTTGAAAGCATCTTCACTTCCTTTGAAGCTAGAGTTGAACATGTAAAGAAATCTGAAAAAAGTGGTTCTATATTTACATGCGACTACTGTGCCTACACTTCTAAATTTAAAGCTAATTTTTTCCGTCATATGATGAGACATACTGGAGATAGGCCTTATAAATGTGAAAAGTGTAATAAAGGTTTCATTACAAAACATCATCTTCTATATCATCTGAAATCTCACTGAATGTAAATTATTTTTACTTTTTTTAATTGTTAAAATTGCATTTTTAACTCTTTTATACTCTCCAAGAATTTCAAATTTGTGTATTATTATATTTCTTTGTATTCTTAAAATATGTATTTATTGAAGCTAGTACTAACTGTATAATAATTTTGGTACAAATAAAAAACACTACCTTCTTATTGAAAATGAGAAGGTATTAACTGTATGACTTTCATTTTTATATTTGAATAAATTTTCTGGAAAAATTGTAAACCTCTTTACTTATTTACATTTTCTATATATTGAATTTATGTATTATTTAATGGTTTCATTTAAAAATATTAACCGAAAATGTTATTTTAAAGAAAAAATAACAAAAGAGCAAAAAAGATATATCAAACAGTTAAGATACTAAGAACACTAGTCATGCAAAGGCACCCCCAAGTTAATACTAACCCAATGTCAACCTTCTTTTTAAAATTTTTGGTTGCAATTTTTTTTAAGGAGGATATTTTTACTTTCAGAGCTGGTTCTGTTATAGAAAGTAACCTCATTTTAACGAATAGTTTAGAAATTATGAAAATTTAAAGTTTGGAATTTCTAATGTTAAATTATTTTTTAATTGTTGCAAAATAGATAGCAATGTGAGTAGTTAGTATACTTGGCAGAAAGAGCTGTAATTTTGAATTCCTATAGTTAAAGCTTCTAGAAATCGATTTCTGTTAAAAGAAATCATAATTACTATTGTTTTCAAAAATATTTTGAAGTTGATTTTTGAAAAAAAAAAAAAAAAAACTTAAGAATTGTACCCTATAAAATTTTCAACAGAAATCTATTTTCAGAAGATGCAAATCCTAAATTACAACTCATTCAGCAAAGTAAATTTTACCTTATAAACTACCTGTATTGCAATGTTTTTTGCAATGATTAAAAGGAATTTAACATTAAGAGTTTCAAACTTTAAACCTTCATAATTCCTAAACTATTTGACCAAATAAGTTTCTGTTCAGTATCTTAAAGTAAATTTATTGAAAAACCCAAATGCGATCTCAAATTTAGTTGTTCCTATTAGCGTGTCAATGATTTTAATTAAACTATTTAAAAAAATCATTGATTAAAAAAAAGTTTTTTTAAAGGATCAGGAAAAGAAGTAAAATCCAAGATGAACATAGTTTACAATGTTTCTAAAAATATTTTTCCTATTGAATAAATAAAGTATTAAATAATAATTAATGAGCTTAATTCCTTTAGCTTTTGAACAAAAAAACTAGAAGAAGCCTGCAAACAGTAACTGTTTATCTAGCATAAAAAAAAATTCCATTTCAAATTGATGTAATTAAATCTATTATAATTTACATTCTCATAATAATTTCCTTTCAGTATTCAAATTATTCACTCAATAAGTATAGCAAGTATAATAAATTTCTGTAAACAAATTAGTAGTGAGTCTCCAATTTTCTTATTTTACTTGACAAATAAATATGTAACAATGAATTGGACCAAATTAATAATTAAAGAATGATAACATCTGCTCAACCACTCCTTTACATTGTAAAATAACATAGAGGATAAAAAAAAAAAGCTAATTAGTATAAAAATGTTAAGCATAGCACAAGCCTTTTTAGTAGAGATTGAAAGAATGTTTTCTTTTACTTTTGGACTCATACACAGCATAAACTTAATTAGAAAGTGAGGCGTCCACAAAAATTTCTTTAAAATTTGAAGCACTGAATAGATATGCACTGCTGATATTTAACATTTTGTAAAAACAATGTGAATTGCAAATATAACTGGGCATTCTTATGATTATAGTTACTCTGTATGTGTGTGTATAAATTAATAGATCTAACTAATTTTCATTTTTTTTTTTTTTTGTCATACACATACATGTGTATAAGTTTAGAATTATACAGTAATAGCGATTTTACAAAGCATAGTTGCAAATAGTTATCATGATATTTGATTTGTTATTTGTGCTGCTATTTAATGAAACTACTTATTTACAGTTTTATTATTTGTATAATTATTAATTTTATTAATAAAAAAGTAAACATATAATTTATACTGTTTAATGCCAACTAATTAGAGGTTGCTTTGGATATTTGTGATTCTTAATAGTCATTCAATACTTTAATGTAAGAAAAAAAGTCATACAATTTAAATAAAATCTGATTTCTTGTATTTTTTTTTTTTACATCCTAGTTTATTTCGAGAATTTTAAAGTTTGGTTCAGTTCGATATGAAGATGATTCCCTAAGTTTTTTAAACATAAATTGAAAGAAGACAGTCTATTTCCCCTTTTCTTTGAAAATTTGGTGATTAAAATGTATGGAGTATTTTTTTTTTTTTTTTTTTTTTTCTTTGGGCTTATTTTGCCAAAATATGTTCTTGCACAAACTGCTTGTTTGTAGATTAATTAATCTTTGAAGATAGAATTATAATTATCCTTTGCATGGGAGTTAACAGAAAATCTGATTTGACAACAGCATTTCTCTTTAATTAGAAATTTTAAGAAAAGAAAAACAGCCAGACTTTAACTATGCCAGAGTAATATTTCCTGTAACATTACAAAATATCTCTACGGAATAAAGAAGAATTACCTAAAATATAGTTTGGGATAAAAAATCAATAACAACTTCTATCAATTTACTCTTCAAAATTCTGTGATTATCTTTATTACAAATAGATTAGAATTTTATTTATTTATTTACTATGTCACATTTTTTCCCTATCTTGTTAACTGTTTGTACTAACATAGGACTGCCAAATGTATGACCCATCAATTTCAATGAGATTGAAATATGTCATAGAATTCATACAACTGCAATTATGGTCCTGAGGTATTATAGCATTTGCTTACTCTTTAGTTTGATTGCACCTGGGTTTGATTGCAACTTAAACATTTTTTTTTAAATTATTTTTTTTTAATTATATATCATAAACACTTGAAACATCCAAATTTGTACATGTTGTTTTATTATATATGTACACATACATAATCCATCTTATATATATTTTATGAAAAGAAAAATCTGCAAGTCATCACATGTATGTATATATATATAACATTTTTATAAAATAGAAAAATGATTTTATAATAAAAACTATTAGGATAATATCTTTATTAGACCATTTATATGATAAATGTAAAATAAAAATTAAATGTTCCATTGAAATAAATTATATTTGAAAATTATAAAAAGAAAAGCATATATTTTGTTCATTATTGAATGTTTTTATGTAAAGTTTGATATGCATTGCATGTTGATCAAAATATTGTTTGATGCTATTGAAACAGTTCAACACAAAATAGTTTCTTTCTATGTTTCTAAAAATATAATTTTATGTCTTTCCAGTTTTTGTTAGATTGTATACTTTTACATCTTAACATTTCATGTTCATATTAGTTTTAAGTAAGTAACTTGTTTGTTAAAATTAAGTGAACATTGAAGTAAAGTTTATATAAAAATTTATTTAGCTTTGTGTTATTTCATTTTTTGTTTCACTTATAAAGCTATGCACATTTCACATGTAACTTTTTAAAATTATAATTATCTGGCCTTGAAAGTTTTTTGATTACTAGTTTTTTTATTTTCACAAAACAAAACCCTCACAAATATGCATCATACTTTTCTTCCTTGATATACATTACATAAATTCTGTTTGTTGAATGCAAAACTAGATACAGTGAACTCAAGTTAATGCATCTTTGTTTAAGACACATCTCCAGTTAATGAGGACAATTTTGTTTTCCCCATCATTTCTTATTTGTAATTAATGTTCTTCACTTAAAAGACATTGAGTAAAGCATACTAATCAAATAATGCAGACATTTCCCCCCAAACTGATCAAGCAGAATCAAAACTGCTTTTCTACATTATTTTTTCAAAAGCAACTTTGGTTATTGAGAGATCAAGAATATCTGATTGACAAGAATGAAAATAAAGAAAACATTCTACCACTAAAAAAGTGAGATTAAAAAATTGCTGATGGCTGTTTGCCAACATTACCAATGAAAATTTAATATAACATACCAAATTTCTGAGTGTGTTGATAATTACACCATGAAAACCGGAAAACGATAGGGTAAAAAAACCATTCAGTCAAATAATGCAATAAAAAGTGGAAGATTACTTAAATTTAAATTATGCAAGTACATCAATTTTTTTGCATATTTTGTTTGTCCCCAATTTAATTTTATCGTCTGTGATACATTTTTTGTATTCTGTAAAGTGACTAAAAAATGAACATTAAATTTCTTTCGTCACACTCCCAACACTTTTCATATTTAAAATTTTATGATATAAAATTTGATTAGGTTGAAAAGTACTAAATTATGAATTTCAAACTTATCAGAGGGAAGAAAAGAGATTAAAGTAGAAAGGTCAGTATTTGTTATTGATTTATGTTTTAAACTTAAATGTAATTAACCATAAAATTATTTACCATAATTAGATAAAAAATAGATGTTTTTGTGACCTGTACAACAGATACACAAACACATTCTTAAGGTGGCTGAAAAGAAACCCTACCAATGTTTTGTCAAATATGCACACATTGCTAATTAAGTATCTACCTTTTCTAAAAACTTTTTATAATGAAAATTTTTAAGAAAGTGATTTATTTTGGAAAATATATGAAGTCTGCAAATTGTTTAATTTAAATTTTGAGCTCACAGTTTCATTGTTTTCTTTCCAATTATGAGGGAAAGTTTAACCCTTCAAGGGCTAAGTAATTCTGTTGCTAAAATGTTGAAACTCACTTGAATTTACAAACAAATTGATTTTAAAATAAATAACTGCTGTTCTTCACATACATTATAAAAGCAAAATTTTATTTTAAAATTCTGCTACAAGTTTGGCAGCTGGGGATTAAAATTAAATAGTATAAATGATATACCAATGCCCTTCAAAGGGTTAAGAAATTTATTTAATAATAAATTGAAAGATAAAGTAAATCAAGAATTTTTATTGATTTTTAAATAAAAAGGAAGTTAAAAATTACAGTTTTCCTTTTTATCATTTTAATTGTTTGTAGATATATCATTTAAATACCTTAGATATTCACCTTTTTAATATAGTTGTATGAAATTTAGAATTTTAAAATGCATAATGTGAAACTATGTTAAAGTACTAATAGCATTTTAAATACATAGTAGTATACATATTACAACTATACAAATAGTTGTAATATGAAATTACTTTTATGTTTATTTGTACAATTTAAGTTAATTATAAATATTTTAAACTTTCTATAGTTTATGTAACATTTCAGTTGTTAGCTACTTTATTTCAGCTTATAAGATCTGTATTTTCAATTTTCCATTTAATAGATGTAGGTTTCATTTAAATGTTAAATTATATAAAATTGTTTGCGATTGATTAATGTAACTTTAGTGAATTTATGCATTTTAACTTTTTATCTACATTATAGAGATTATGTTTTCTTTATATATATCCGCATATGAAAAATAAACATTGGTAAAATCTTTTAATTTATTCCATATTCCTCTTTATTTTTTAGGAAACTATTATAATATAAATTATTACTTGTCACAATAGTTAAATTATTTCATAATTTCTCAGCTATTCAATCTTTCTTTAAGAAAGTTTTTCCTCTACAAATGAATTCTCCTCAAAATAAAATATAAGTTTTGGTCATTTATGTTCAAGTTTTCCCGAGGACTACAACACTTTTTATATATATTTGTTACATAAATGTTACAAATGTATGAGATAATTCATTATATTTTAAACTGAAAGCATCACTGAACTATGTAGTTATAGTTTCTTTTTAACAACAACTACTAATGAAACAGAAAAATAACTTGTAAAGTATTTTTTATTTTATTGATAAAATAATTCATTATTAATGTTAGCAAAGTTCAACAACCGTGTGCCAATAAGCAAATGCATATACGAAATGGAAGAAAATAACTAAGCAGCATTATTTTCCTATATTAGACTAAAAACTATAAAACTTTAAGCATCACTTTTCTTCCCCCAGTATACTTTTTTCGTACAATTGTTGTTTGACAATATTTCAATAAAAATAATCAACATAGTACTTTGAATGCATAGTTTTCAAATTGATTGCTCAAGCAGTACACTGTGCTTAAATATCATTTAGAAGGTTACAGTTTTGTCTTTTTGCTAAATTTTTAACAATCTTAAGAACTTAGCACTATAATAGGAAGAACTATTATTCAAAATATATATCTCTTTATTGATAACTTTATTTCAATTAAATATTTTTAGAAAATTATTCAGTAGTAAAAATACAAGAGCAAATCAATTGTTTATAAATTTAAAATGATTTATTTTTAAAAAATTCAAATTTTATTATTTGTTTTTTATTCAAACATTGAATGGAATCCACTCACAACTATTGGACAGATAAAGAAGACAGATTTCTCAGTGCTTTTTAAGTTTGTATATATTATAATTGAAATTGCACACTTAGATCATGTGCAGATTGAAGTCTTAAATATAGATGTACATTTTAAAAATATTTTTTATAATTTGAGAATTTCAGTTTTGAAGGTTATAATGCAAATTGAAAAAACTGTTAGTTGTGAAAAGTATGCATATTTTGTTTGTAAAGCAGACTTGTATTTATATGTACTAAATTTTAATTCAATAATTTCCATTTTGTAACAATTTATTAAAAGTTTGATTTTTTTTTTTTAAAGCATTATTAAATAAAGCAAAAATATTTTTAATTGTGATGCAATCATTACTATTATGTTTTTTTCTTTTTTGTAGAATCGTTAATATCTACAAAATATAATTTTATATATTATTTTATAGAATGTAGTATTTGTTTGTGTGTTTTCCGGTATTTTGATACTGTCAATATTAAATTTTCCATATTTTAAATATCTGATAGTTTAATTTTGTTTTTATTTCTCAGGTACTATATTTTTATCAAATGGTGGTTGGAGGACATCTGTTCTACTTCCTAAAAAGTTCCAAATTCATCGTTTCCATTGTTCATTGTGTCCTTATTCTTCAGACAGAAAATATCACTTACTGCGGCACCAACTTATTCACTCAGGCGAACGGCCATTTAAATGTTCTCACTGTGGTAAAGGCTTTACAACAAAGCAAAACTGTGAAACACATAAAATGACTCATAGAGAAGAAAAATCATTTTGTTGCTCAATATGTTCTCAAAAGTTTCCCTCCCCTGAAACTCTACAAAGTCATATCATTACACATTCTTTGTGAAATAGTGATCCCTGTTGTTTTATTTAGAGATATACTTATTTATATGTGTTATAATAAAATTCAAAGATTTAATCCAAATGCTGTGATTTCTTTTATTTCAGTTTAGGGGCTGTACAGATATAGTAAAACCTCCCTAAAGCAACCACGTTCCGTTCCAATAAAAATTGGTCGCTCCAAGAGGTGGTCTCTTAATGGAGGTCATGTTTAAATATAGATTTTAATTGTTGAAAAAAGGTAACAACGTTACTAAAGTTTATTTTTTACATTAGGAAAACTAAGAAAATTTAAGTATCAAAACAAAAGTTAATTACATAAGTTAATTACTGCAGAGTTTAAAAAATGAATACATTGACATTTGTTGTGATTTTACGTTTTTATCTTTTATAACTTTTATTTCCAAGTCCTTTCAAAGTTCAGTAAATAAATGCAATTTTTTTTTTTTTAGATGTGAACAAATAATGACGATTTCATTAATTTATCTATTTCTTTGAGAGTTTTTTGACAGAATAGGGCAGGGGAGTTTAGTGACCGTCATTCTTAATCTGTCATCAGAGTTAAATTCATTGCCAAAAAAGGCACAAAGGGGTTTAAACACTTAAAAGTTACCGGAATAATATATATAAATAAAAAATTCTAAACTTAGTTTAGAAGTTTGATGAATAATGCGCTCTCCGGAATTATTTTTCTAATAAAACCTTCTTCAAACGACCAGAAAAAAAAGGAATTTGTTTCATTTTCTTCAAAGAAATGGGTCGCTCATGGAGCGAGTTCAACTGGGATGGTCTCTGAATAGAGGTAAAATTAGTATTGAGTCTATGGGAATAAATTTCGTTCCATGAAAAAAAGGGTCGTTCAGGGAGGTGGTTGCTTAATGGAGGTGATCGCACAGGGAGGTTTCACTGTATAACGTTATCAATTTTTTTGAAATTTTGCACCCCCTCTCCCTCTTACGATATCATACGTCCCGCGAACCCTCCCTAATAATATGGTTATCAATATCTAAAAATTATTTTGATTTTTGCAATTTTTTTCTTTTGTTTGCAGTGACATACAGAAAAATATATGGTTATACATTTATTATTCTTACACTTTATTGTTTCAAATGAAGATAAGTTAATAAAATGACACTATTATATATGAAATAATTTAATATCAAATAACACTTGGACAACATTCTTTTTCTTTTCTTTACTAGTAAACACAATAAGTCTTTTCAAGCATACTTGGGACCTAGTTTTCCGAATAGCGCATTATATATGCAAACACAAATGACAGAAAAATAGGAAAGTTAAATCTTGAGGTATTCCCCATTTTGGAATTAAATAATTTTATAATAATTTATGGATTTTAATAATAATTTTGTTTTTTCATAAAAATAAATAACAGACCTAAAAAAAAAAAAAGAGAATATTTTCACGTAAAGAACAAATTACAAATAAAAAGAGAAACTTTTGGATAAAAAATGATATCGATATCAAAAGACATATTCCCCCCTCCCTCTAAAGATGTCTTACGATATCATGTGCCAGACCCCTCCCCCCTAAAGAGATATCTACAGCCCCTTATGACGTTGGTGTTGTGTAACTTTCACATATTGTTACCACAAGTAAGAACACAAACAAACGAAAATAAATTATTAAAGAAAGAAAATTAAAATGTATCAGCAGAGACAATTATAGCTCTATGTATATTTAACTGCTTATATTATCTGATTACTTTTAAGTTAGAAAAAAAAATCTATTTCAGTCATCATCAAAAACAAATACATTATATATCAGCAGAATAAATAATAGCTTTTTAGAAACAAAATTATGTTATTTGTGACTATTTTTAAATTTAGGGCAAGAATTTACTATAATATTTTTCTAGTCAAAAACAGACAATAGCAGCTTTAAAAATTCAAGTGGTAAATCACAATTATTTATTCTTGTGTGTTTATATAATAAAGGAAATAAAGTAAAAAGGAACAGATAATGTACAAACAAGGTTGAAAATTTATAAAACTCAACATACACAATAATTGATTTTGAGTAATTCTGAACTACTCTTTAGTTTCATTTTCTTTCTAGCAAGAAGGTAACTAATGATTAGGAGCAAGTTTATAATATAACTGATTTTCCATTGATTGTTTGATATACTAGCAAACAGAGATCACATAATATACAAAATAACAAACTTAGAGAATGTATGAGAAATAATGTTGATGTCAAAAGTGGTATACAAAAATTTTAAATTCCATGTCTAATATAAAAACAGAAAAAGCCAGGAACAAGAACAGTGAATCATGAAAAAGAAAGAGAAAGTCTGAAGGAGAAAGGATGAGAAGACAGAGATGTCATTTAATGCTAAAATAAAGAAAAAAGAAGGAAAGAGTAAAACTTTATAACAAATCAACTAAGTTTTTGTTAAATAACTTACTTACCTTTCATTAACGATCGTTATAAGAGTTTAAATCCGAAGAATTTTATTATTTTTGAGCATTCTGCATTAATCATTTTAGTTGATTATGTATTGAAAAAAATTAAAACCAAACTATGCATTGGGAGCAAAATATTGCAGATTAAGGGACTACTTTTTTTTATCACAAACCTAAAATGTTTACTAGTGTATGATAATCAAGCTAGTCTGATCAAGATAGCTCAAAGATTTAGTAAGTAATAATATAAATATCCCCATTAAATCAGGACAGACAACTAAATTTCAATCAAAGTTTTAAAAACAACATTAAAATAAAAATGTTTTTAAATTTTAATGACTTTTAAATGTCTTAAAAGAATAATACAACAGCAATTATTGAGCTGGATCTTTCAAATGGGTTAATAACAAAATTAATTCTCATATATATCATTCTTTTTTCTATGATTCATCTCTATGATTTTTTTAAAATCTGCATAATTATTATCTAAATGACATAGCATAATCAATAACTATCTTACTTATTGCAATAATTTAAAGGGAGAAAAAGTGATGATGACTAATGTTTTTTTATAACAGAATTTTGAAAATGCAAAGCTGAGATATTATGTAGTAATAACTGTAATTTTTGGCCTTTTGGAGTTGTAAATGTTAATAATCTTGAATTTTTTTTTTAAAAGATATGCAAGAGTATTTATTTTAGATAATATAAGAATATGAATATCTTAGATATTTTTAAAATATAAGATTAAATAAGATAGTTCAATATTTTTTCTTCAAAAGAATACGTGTAATTAGGCTTGCCATGCAGTTAAGCAATACAAATTATCTAACACATACACAGAAACCAACAGAAGATTACACTGCTTTAAACTAATAAAAAATGAGTTTATAAGTGTATTACAATTCCTTCAACTTTGGCATAAAATTAATAATGAAAAAATTTCATTTTTTAAAAAGTTTTACTCAACACATCTTTAAACTTATAAATTCAAAAGTGGAGAAAGAAATTTTTAGGATAGAAATCCATTGTAAAAATAAAAACTATCGAAAAAAAAAAATCAGTTATTGCTTTGTATTGAAATAAAATATTTTTTTATTTTACAGCCTTCCTCTAATCTTCTTCCCTAAAAAAAAAAATCCATTAAATGTTATATTCTTCAATGGCATGGCTTAATATTACCAGTGCATCAAATATTTTTCAAACTGGGAGGAAAGGGAAAATGATGTCTCCTTCTTTTCCAAGAATAAATATTTTTTTGAAAATGATAAAATATGATTGTGTAAATTTGTAAAAAACAAAACAAAAACAACATAGGTGAGCTACATTTAATGAGTATGCATAATGTACATGTGAGTTTGATAATGAAAAACAAAATAAATTTCTATTGTGGTTCTTTGATTTTAGTTAAAATGCCTTTGTTTTGCTACACAGTTTCCATTAATTCCCATGTATGAAGTCCACATTTGTTCAGAAAATGGAAGAATTTTTGCACATTCATGTCCTGTCTTATTTACATGAGAGCACAAACAATTTAAATGTGTGCGATATACAGTCATTTGACCCATTGGTCGATTGAAAGGATTATATCCTTTTTTTCTATTTTTGTGCATTTTAAGGTGCCCACTCTGTTTCAAACATTCTTCAGTAACCATTTCTTCATATGCATCATGGTCCATACCATAATAACTACCTGTAAAATTAAATTATTTAATTAGTCTAACAAACTTTACACAAATACATCTTAACAATATCTTAAAACATAATTAAAAATAAATAAATAAACAATTTAGCTAAAATTTTATTCAATTTTTTCTGTCACTTTTATTTTTTTATTTAGAACTTTTTAAAATCCAAACATGCAATGAAAAAAACCTGAGGTTTTAATACCTAATTAAATGCATGTTACTATACAGGGCGTCCCTTATTATTGACCAATAGCTAATTTTTCTAAACCATTAATTTTAGAGGTATAGCTCCTATTACAAAAAGAAAAAAAAAAAATTGAGTGTTGTTGTTCTTCATATGAAAATCCATTTATGCTGAAATAGATATTTTTGTGAAAAAGTTACAGAATTTAAATTTTTATACTGCCTCTGGATTTTATAAGTTATATTTAAAAAAAAAAACTTTCTCCATGCTCTAACATGTAAAACAGTAAAAATTCTGCATTTGTACAAGCAAATGTACCAAGTCATGGTATTGAGAATTTTATGAATTTTCAGCATTTTCTGGCACTAAAAAAAAGAATTTTTTAATGCCACAAAACATGAAAAATTCAAAGTATCATACCTGGGTAAGTTGTCACTGAAGAATAGAATTTTTATTATTTTACTTATTAGAGCATGGAGAAAGTTTTCCTAAATATAATAGACCGGGCGGCGGTGACACGAATGACTACGTCATCGAGTTATGGGATGAAATCATGATGCAGGACAAGATTTTTAAGAGTAGATTAAGGAATGACTGGTCTGCCTCGAATTTTCTTGGTACAATAGGCGAAGCAGTGGACGCCAACTCGTCATTTTGGCGTCACTATCACGTCATCGAGTTACGGGATGAAACCGCTGCCAAATTAAAGGTAAAAAAAAGTCTTTTAAGAATATTTTGGTCTGCCTGCGCATATTCTGGTAGAAACTAATAATGAGCTCGAAGTAGCTAGGAGTCGTTCGGTAGCTTCATCGCCCCGAGCCCTCCCTTCCCGTTTTTTGGTGTCTTTAATTTGTGTAATTTCCTCTTTAATTTGCGTAATTTCCCTTTTAAATTTGTCCGGTTTCAATTTTTGATTTTTTTTTTTCATTCTGGCTTCCGCTAGAATGTCTTATACTTGGGACGTGGCTGGGGACCTACGAATCTTGCTTCCGCAAAAGAGTCGGAGTAAGTGGAAGAATAAAGGGCTGCGGACAAAGAGGGGCCGCTCGCCGCGGCAGTTGACCCACCCGCCCACCCCCAACCGAGACTAATAATAATGAGCTCCATTTGGCTACTGTTTTTTATTTCTTATTCGCCAAATCGCTAATGTTGGTCAAAAGCCAGCAAGACCACTGTGTATGTATAAGCTGGGTAATATTACTTTATTTCATTTATACAAGATAATATAAATTATTTAATAGATTATATTGTTTTTTCCATTATATATATATATATATATATATAATCATTTTCTTTTTTGTTCTATTTATATTCACAGGCACAAACATTATTTTTAACATGAAAACATATATAAAATTTATTTGCTGATGCTTTTTCATTAATATCTCTCATAAATTCAAATTATGGGTTTTAAAAGGAATTATATCAAAATTCGAGTAATGCTTTGATGTGACTTTAACAGGCTTGTTTTAAAATTCAATTAAAATTATATTTGGTTTGTTTTCTAAAGTATATTTACATATCAAAACAATATTTTTTATTTTCCAATACACTATTAAACATATGACACTTTCACTGAAATTATGTATTATGCATTGAAATTTATTTATCTGAAAAAATCGATTTATCTTTTGTGCCACACTATCCAAAATCACAAGTAAACGTATATAAACGTCTTCTTTGCATTATAGTTCTAAAATAAGTGGAATGTATGCAAATGAATAGTATGATGTAAAGAAGTACTGATAAATTTTAGAGTTATCAGAATATTGTTTTACAGACAGAATTTGCATTGTTTTCTTTCCTATTGATTTTTGAATGCACAGGGGTAAAAAAAAAAAAAAAAAAAAAAGAAGGAAAAAAGTGGGCGGTGGCGAAAATTATACTTTTGAGTGCTACATTTATTTTATTTTATTTTTTCCCAAAAAACATCTTAATTTTATTTTTATTACACTTTTCTGTTTGAATCTTCATTTTTCAGTTTTACTTAACACTAAAAATTAATATTACAATCACTTACCTTTCACTAGGAATAATTTAATATATAAAAAAACAACAACTGCACAATAAAATTATAAAAAATGTATGCAATGATCTGATGAGAATATTTACAATATTGAAAGAAAAAAAAAGCAAATAAAGTTATGCTTTTAATTCAGAAATGCTGAATATACATATAAGATCACAGAATTATATTACTTGATGGTTCAAATCTTTCTTTTTCTAAATTCATGCGTGAAGCTATACATTCTTTATCTTCGGGTAGAAGTTCTTGTATGTCTGATGGATAAAACCAAAATGTTGCATAAATTAAATCTATCCCACTCTTATCTTTTGAAAGGCTTGGAGCTAGAGTTCCTGAAAAATGGTTGAGAAAAGATGAAAATAATAATTAAAAAAAAATATATATATATATATATTTCTGAAATATCAATCTAAAACTTTCAGATTTAATTTTTAGGAGAACCAATAGAAATAGAAGTTTATCAATAGGCAGAAAGCAGTTATAATTTAAAATAAACTTATAATGCTTAACAGTTAAATAATATAAGAAATAGATGTAATCATAGATCAGATATTTCTTTTCAAAGAAATCATGCTATTTCAAAATTAAGGGGAGAAATTCTGTTCTTTTTTAAGAATTATTTAAATCCCAGAATCTTGAGAAATAATTGGCAAAACATTTTACTAAGCAGGTAACTGCAAAGGATAGATTGTGTAGAATTTAGTCTTGCAGTAAATATTCAAGAAATTTCTTTTGGGTTCCCTTGCATTTGTTTATGACTATTCTAGTGGGATTTTTAGATTATAACCAAAAATTTTAAATGAGATGTTCCAAAAGCAGGCTTACTTTAAGGGGGGCTCTTTAAAATATTACGTGATTTCATAGTGTAGCATGAACACTAGGACTGGATTACTTATCAATATATCAACAAATATTGAAATTTTTTAAATATCTAAACCTTGACTCTATTGATATATCCCAATAAAATAACAATGTTTTGAGCTCACTGGAATTTTGAACATGAGCCTCGAAAAAAGAGCGTAGAATACCTCAAAACGAAATAAAATAATAATGTTTTGCGCACACCGCCACAGCCCCGAAAAACATAGCCCAATGTTCCATTACTATGTTTTCACCCTCCATCCTCTCCAAAACAGAAAATCTACCTCGATTATCTTTCTTTCCACTGATTATCTCTAGAATTATCCCAATTATTGCAATATTCCTTCGCTGAAAACTTTGAGTTTATTCCACTGGCTGTCTGCGTAATACTGAATAACTCTTATCCTACTTCTTTCTCTCATCGTTGTGATTGGTCCACACATATTGATATAACTACAGCTATTGATATGTCATGAATAATCAAACGAGTTCTGATCATTGCTTAGTTCCAGCTGATACAGAATAAAGCTGGTCATCATTGAGTTCTAAAGACCAACAGCTGTGATGCTTGGCTTGCGAGCAACCAATCAGATCCCGCTAATGGTAAACTTTGCTTTTTGTTTCTCAAGTTGCGGATAAGTCAAGGACAAATCACTCGTTCACTGTGACGATTCGTTGCTTTTGAAAAGAGCTTTCCAGACTTTAATGTCTACTATGCTACTGAATACAATGCTTATTCATATTGTGTATTGATATTCTTTCTTCTGAGTCGTTTGTTGTATTTTCATGCAGAAGTTTTCTCGCATGAATTTAACATATCCTGTCTTGATATTTTAGCTCAAAAGGAATATTTATAAAAAATAAACTTAAATTAATATAAAACTATTCCGAAATGTGATTTGAATATTTATATATTGTTGAAAAAGGTTTCGATGTTGTTTTCTTGTAGTAAATAGGTAAGATAATAGTAAATAGGTATAAAGTGAATTTTTTCAATTAAGAATCCATTCATTCCTTAGAGAAAGATTGAAAAACAACATGTCTGCTGCACCTATCATCCACTGCAACCTACTTAATTACAAGTTTAGCATGACAAGTGGCATTAAATTAATTTTAGTTTTTCCCCTGCTTCTTTTACTTATTTTAATTATATTAAAAATTGTCACTGTCCTAAATTTAAGAATATTTTATTTTATTTATTTATTTTTTTATAATAGTCTCAGTTATACATGAAGTAATTAAATAGTTAAAATGTTATTAATGAATAATCCATAAAGTAGGAGGAAAAGAAAACATACTATTTTTAAAGAAAAATACTATGCAACAAATGGTATAAGTGCAAACAGATATTAAACACCATTTTTTTCTAAAATATTTCTATTTTGCATAGATATATATACATATTTTAATGATGCTGTGTGAACATATATAGGTATAAAACATTGATTCGTTGCTTTCTACATCTGTTGGTACTTAAATTGCTGCTACTGTACCATTTTTTTTTTTCGAAATTAGCAATATTTCTATTCTTACACAGTTTAAGGTAGTTATCACGATATATCACGAATATCGATATTAACTCGTTGATATATTGCAAGATTAAATTTCTGATATTGTCCAGCTCTAATGAACTCTATCTAAATTATGCATCCTTTTCTCTGAAACAGCTTACAGGAAATAAAAATTTTCTACCATGCTCCAAAACTTTGGATAAAATGAAATGCTATCCTTTTCAGCAATGAGGCTGGACCAATGAACTTCAAAGTGGGATACACCCTGGGGAGACGACAAAATTTTTTAGGGAGACCTGAGACCTTTTTAGATAGCTTTGAAATAAGTTATCTGAATAAGGAATGTTCTTTAATATTTTATTTTTTGTTGTCAAGAAGTTTATTTTTCAAAAAATATTTCAAGCATTTCATCATTTATCAGTTCAGCCTTTAACCTTTCTTTCCCAAAAGCCTTTTATTTTATCACTTCAACGCTTAACCAACATTCCTAAATTTCACACAAAATAAATTGAACAAGAGCAAGAGCATTGAACATGGTAAAAATTTTTATACATTTTGTTGTTTCGTTAAAATATAGATTTTGAAATATACTCTTCACTGATTGTTCTCCGTTCCCAAACTTATGAAATGCCAGACTTTGTTAACAGATTATTATTTTTTTTTTAAAATTATTATTAAGATACATTTTAATATGCATTATTATTTTATTTGACTGAATTATAAAACTTAAACCTCGAAATTTAGTTTTCTTTTTCTAATTAAAATTAATCATGGATAATGCTTCTTATTTTAACAAGAATGTTTTCCATGTCTGTAGTTTTCCATATAATGCTTAAGGGTGCTGATCACTTACAATCCCGTTTTCCGTTCTCCATGTAAACCTATGGGAATATTTTCTCTCACTTTTCTAAGGATATCTCATGGAAAAATTGAGATTTTTGAATTTTGTTTTCAGTATGCAATTTTTAAAACTTGCCACTTTTCATCCTAGTTTTCATTTTATATTAAAAATAATTTTAAATATTTGATTTTACATGAAATATTCGGAGCATGACCAAAATAATTTCTACCTCTCATTAAACTGTAAATTCTGGCAGTTCTATTAGGTCGTTTGGATATTAAAAAAAACACGAAAAAATGTACAGTTTCTAATTTATCCATTGATATAAAAATATTTCATTTCAATTAATTAGGGAGGGGGCTATAATTAAAACAAAACGCATATATTTCTATTCTGATGATTTCAGTGCCTTCCCCCACGATGCAATCCATCATTCTACGGAAAGGACACCCCGTCGCGTCTGCTCCGACTCCTGACACTAAGGGGGGGGGGGGGGGTAGATAGGGGAAGTAGACAGAAGGTTTCAACCAACACAAGAAGCATTTTGCCTGCCTTAGAAAATTTTGAAGAGACACGGAATTGAGAAAGCAGCGGACCCCAAATTTTATATTGAATTAATTCCATTAATATATATATATATATATATATATATATAATAAATTTGAAATCACAATATATATATGTTTCATAAAAATATCTTTCATAGCAAATTGATTTTTCATGTAATACACACACCAGTAGTTTAAACCACATGATCATAATTTTTCAGTTTTTTGTCCATTATTTTAAATGTATGTTTATTATTTTACATATTGCATTTGAATAATATTTTATTTGAGCTGAATATGCACAACATTAAAATATTAGCAATTTAAACCATTGGCAAAATTGAAAGAAGTATTTCAAAATATTGATATTTTATATTGAGCATTACATATACCGTATTTTATGGAAGAAACGCCGCGGCGTTTACGAGTTTGAAAGTTATTTTTTTTTTGCCAAGTGCGGCATTTACGATTTTTTTTTTTTTTTTTTTTTTTTTTTTTGCGCGCATAAAATTGGGATAAAATAAAAATTCATTAATCCCATGAATAATAATATATATATTGTTAAAAGACTGTTCTCAAGCCCTCTGCTCAACAACGCGAAACCTTCTGACTTCACCGATTATGAAAACTGTGACATTTCGGATGATGATACTGAACCATAAAGGTGGACAAAGAAAATTTACTACTCTTCCACTCAAATATTGACAACTCAGAGTTTGAGGGTTTCAAGTTGAAGCTAAAAAGGGCTAAAGTGCATGCGACGTAAAAAGCGTGCTAAGTTGCGACGGCCACTTAAAAAAATATGGAGCGCCTAAGGAGAGGGTCCGCGTCCGGCGCTCTGGGAGGTTTTAATGCCAATTGACGCCTTCTTAATTAAAAAAAAAAAGACATAAAAATGTTTAAAACCTGATTTAAATATTTTAAATAAAATTTTAAAATCCTAAATTGTTAAAAATGAGGCACTCTACACTGTTCAGAAAACATTGATTAAAGCTTGGTCAATGAGACACTGTCGACAAAAGTAGTGTTCCCACAGGTGCAACGTTTACGACGGGTGTGGCGTTTACGATATTTTTAATCTTATTTAGACCAATTTTGAGGGTTGCGGCGTTTCTTCCATAAAATACGGTACATGCTGAATTCAACATTTTTATGTTGATACTATGCAAAATCATTTTTACATATTGTTCTTGATTGTGTCCAATTTTCCTGTTCATAGTATATATAAGGGAACATAAAAAAAAAGTTATTAGCTACATGTGGACTCGAATGAGGCACTCTTTGGAATAATATTTATAGCATTGGTGAGTTTCCAAGTATATTGAATTTCGAAAACCTTTCTTGGATGAAAGGGGGTACCGAAATGAAGCTGTGCTTCCCATAGCTCCGGAGGTCGGGCCTTGCCTAAGTGCATTTAATTTTCAGAAATCGTAAATTTATAATCGAAATTTCTTTCCATGCTTTTAAATTGATTATTTTAAATCTTTATATAGTTCATTTCAATAATTTTCCACTATATTTTTAATAATTTCTATTATAGTTTTTCATAATAGTTTACGATGTAAGTACTTATATTTAATTTTAGATTATTTATAGCTATGTAGATTAGTTATTATAACGGTAAAATACATCAAATTACATTTAACTTAAAAAAAAAAAATCTTAATTCTCATTGCTCTTATTTTTAAAGTAATAATTTTAATTTGAACCTTTTATGTTTTTTCACAAAATATTTTTTTAATCCATTTCTTTAAATATAAACCAATAAGTTTCAAGGATCAAAACAAAAATATTTAAAGATCTATAAAATATTGAATTATAATAGGCAATTTTAAAATGTAGGGAAGCAATTTCTTAAAAACAGTATTTAAGCATTCAAACGGCATGGAGAGGGGCGTTGGCATGTGGAAGTAGATGTGTAGAAGACTACTTACAAATAGTTATTTCAAAATAATATAGCATTGTAAACTTAGTGTTCAGGAAGAAAATGAAAGGAGGGGAGGGGGGGGGGGGGGGGTGTAAAAATTTTGGAAGAGGTAAGGAGGTTGCGGCAGAGTAGCAAAATAAATATATAAATAAAAATGAGGAGTGGACAAGAGCGTTTTTGCCTGAATTAAATTTCAACTTAATATATTAGATGCATAAAAATGTATAGGTAATGTGCTAAAATAGGCTGTACAAAAGAATGCAAGTAGGTTTCCGTATATTGATAGTGAATTTTTAACTGTGTCATGCGTTTTCTTATTATACTAAATTTTAGCAGACTGTGTAGAATATATACAAATAACATGAACATGTACAAAAATGTACAAATGTATCATATACAGAGCTCCACAGATGAATTCAAGTACCTTTCCGACCGTGGACGGTAATTACTGATATCCGATTTTCAAATGTGCTATGTGCTTTCTAAAATGCTTTCTTGGCTATCTTGTTTACATTATTAAATGGCGAAGTCTTGATAAAGCATTTTGGAAGTGTTGGAAAGTCTTTTATAATCTATCCTTGAAGCATGATTTTTCTTTCTTATTATTTAATGAATATACATATTTTTAATATATATATATATATATATATATATCTTATATCTTATATATATATCTTATATATATATATATATATAAGATAGAGTCAATTATCAAAAGCTAAGGAAGATAACACAACTCAAATTTTGCAACCTAATAGCATTTTATAATATGTATAATTTTGTAAAGAAATGAAGCTATTGCTGTTCATCATCTTATTTAACAAAAATTCAATTATTTTTCCCCTCTTATTTGTTTAGTACAAATTGTATATTTTGCATTAATATGTCGGAATGATTATAGATTTCAAATTTATATTGCAATTTTACTCTCAACTATTTTTTTTTTAATACAGCTGACGATATGTCTACTAAATTTGTGAATGACCGTTATTTCGCAGCAAAAAACATGCTCCAACTTTAAACAGCTGTTACTCGGTCAGTTTTAATCGTGGAATAATGGCTTTTTTTTTTTTTTTTTTTTTTCGTCTGTCTTGTCAGTGTAATATAGGAAAATTTTACTAAATATTACTTATAGGAGCCGGGGCGAGGGACCGCATAGAAAATAAATTTTCATATTAAAAAAAATATATTTTTTTTTATTGACCGAAATATCTTTTAAAATACTTCTTTACTTCATTTGAAACATTTTTGTAATTGGAACTATATGTCTATGTCTAACGGTTTAGGAATCGGCCATTGAACATCATCGAGAGTGAACCCCCTGTTTACGCTGCGTCACGCTATCACAGTCAACTTTTTCTTTTTTGTTTCCTTTTTGAGCATTTTAAACACACACACATTTTTAAACATACACATTTTACAATCACATAATTTAAAAAAATTAATATTAATTGAGAATTTAAATATGCAGCGCAAACATATGTTTCTTGTTTTCACTTTCAGTTAACATTGTTGTGGATATTTTTGGTGGAAGTAAGTCGAGGGATGGGTGGGAACTCAGCATGCACATTACAAATTTTCATTCAATGATTTTTTTTGTCTCACTTGTACATTGTATTAATATTGTACTCTGGCATTTTGTTTTTGTGAATTATACAGGGTGTTCCGTTAAAGGGGTCCAATATTAATAGGGGTAATAGAGGAGATCACACGGAGCATAAATCAGTATATAATGCCTGGCCGGATCTCAATAATTTTCAAGTTACAGCAAATAGAATGAAAAATCGGAAATTTGTAAAAAAACCCTCATTGCTAAACTATCGATAATGCTACATAAAAACGAAGCACATATTTAGAAAGAACAGAAAAAATCCTACGAAATGACATAAGTTGTTTTAGAATATTGAGAATTAATGGCGAGTTACAAGCTCTGAAACAGTGAAAAAATACAAAATCAAATATTTAGCAAAATAGTTAATTCCAAAAATGCAACTCTACCTACATCAAGGAAAATGTTATAAAATTTGGTCCATTCCGAAAGCTTTCGAAGAAGCTGACAATAAACCATATCAGTTTAATTGTATGGGAGAAATCAAGCAGTTCCCTAGTTACAACTCTGTACTGATGCACGCTCGGAAAGGGCGAAACTCCGCCCATGACGATTGTAAACACCCCGTTTTAATATCTTTCAATTACAGATTTCTGATCAACCTCTATCAATACCCTTTCATTATTCAGTCTGGTCAAGTGAATGACATATTGTGCAGCTCTCGCCTTGTCTTAAAGCAAACTCCGTGACTGCTGCGTTTCCTCCATGAACTTTCAGGATGATGAAGAAGAAGTACTTTTTATGCAAATTTTCTATGTGTATAGGAAGAAAAGTGTAATAAAACAGCAGTCATCAGTGGGCGTTATGTTAAAGGGAGGCTGTTGTAAGTGGGATTGTAGTACGTTGATGTATAATAATTATGCCGGAATACTCTAACGAAGAATATGCGGACATGCATCTCGCATCTGATGTACGGGCAAGCTCATGGAAATGCATGTCTAGCACAGCGCATGTACCGTGAGCAATTTCCAAGGAGACGTTGCCCAAGTTCGAAACTCTTCATAAAAATCGATAGACGATTACGGGAGACTGGATCGTTTAATACAGCAAGCATTGATGCAGGGAAACCTCGACATGTACGAACACCTGCAATGGAAGAAGATGTACTGAATATTTTTAAAGATAACCCCTCCATGAGTACACGAGCTGCTGCGTCTGAAGTCGGTGTTTCTCACCAAAGTGTGTGGCGTGTTCTGCGTGCAGAAAGCATGCACCCCTTTCATGTGCAGCGGGTACAACTGTTATCAGTAACAGATTGTGCTCAGCGGACAGAATTCGTACGCTGGTTGCTTAATGTAACAGAAAATAATCCACAATTTCTGGAAAATATTTTATTTACTGATGAAGCAACATTTACGAGAGAGGGCATGGTAAACACGCACAATATGCACACATGGTCATATACAAATCCGCACACTGTTTTCCCGTCGAACGCACAACAAAAGTTCAGTGTGAACATATGGGCAGGTATCCTCAGCGATTATCTCATAGGACCATATTTACTCCCAGATGTACTCAATGGCAGTACGTACTTGGTTTTCCTACGGGATATCTTACCGCAGTTACTGCAAAATGTGCCAGCAACATTGCGCCACAATATGTGGTTTATGCACGATGGCGCACCGGCACATTTTTTCATAGGTGTTCGCAATCACCTCAATTCAACATATCCTGGGAAATGGATTGGACGCAGTGGACCTGTTGCTTGGCCTGCACGCTCTCCAGACCTCAATCCGTTAGACTTTTTTGTTTGGGGACACCTTAAATCGCTGGTGTATGAAACGCCTGTGGATACACCGGAGGATTTACTAGCGCGAATCGTTGTCGCTGCAGGAGACATTCCCAACTCCGTCGGAGTTTTTCGGCGTGTTCGCCAATCTTTACGACGTCGCTGTCGGCTGTGCGATTCTGTTAATGGGCGCAACTTCGAACACCTATTATAATAATGTCCGTTCGTCTGCCTTCCGACATTGAACTGTGCAGCGCAGGCCAGAAGACTATGCTTCACATATGTCATAAAGTACGTGGAATGTAATTCTTTATTTGTCATTTTTATTTTATTTTCAACACTTTTTGGCACAGTATTTTGTAAGTCACAGACTGTGGTGTACTCAAATTGTAAATTACAAAGTTTGTATGAATTAATTTAAAATTTAGTGTCTTTTTTAAATTTATAATTAATAAAATTATTATGCTATTTGTTATTATTATTTCCTATCATAAATTATGATGCACATATACATACAATAATTGTCCATGTAAAACATGTACTGAAACTTCTTGCATAGTTACAAATCGCAATATTTTTAATTATTTCCGAATTTTCACCACCAGTTTAATTTTAAAGAATTTAACTTAAGTTTTATATCAATAAAAGACCACTTTAAAATGTAGACTATTATTGTAAAGTTATTTTGGTTCATTCAACTCTTGAATAATTAAAAATGTTGCATCTCAGAAGAAGCATGATCGAAAATGTATAGTTGAGAGTAATTAAAAAGGCGGTGTTTCCAATCGTGATGGGCGGAGTTTAACCTTTGCTAGTGTCAAAGAAAGCGGAGTTGTAACTAAGAAACTGATTAATTTCTCTCACACAATTAAACCGATATGGTTCATTGTAAGCTTTTTCGAAAGTTTTCGGAATGGACCAAATTTTACTACATTTTCCTTGTTGTAGCTAGAGTTGTCTTTTTGGAATTAACGATTAACTATTTTGATGTATATTGGATTTCGTACTTTTTTCACTGTTTCAGGGCTTGTAACTCGTCAATAAATATTGCTATTTTAATACAATTGATGTCATTTTGTAGGTTTTTTTCTGCTCTTTCTAAATATGTGCTTCGTTTTTATGTAGCGTTATCGATAGTTTAGCAATGAGGGTTCTTTTACAATATTCCGAATTTTCATTCTATTTGCTGTAACTTGAAAACTATTGAGATCCGACCAGGCTTTATATACTGATTTATGCTCCATGTAATCTCCTCTATTACCCCTATTAATATTGGACCCCTTTAACGGAACACCCTGTATATATGTTTCTGCAGCTTTGTTGCATTTATATTGAACATTGTATCCTTTAATTGAATAGATCACAATGCCAGAATTAACTGAAAATTAATTATATGTATTGCGCTTAGCAATTTTGGATATTTGTTAATAATGTCAATTTTATTGAAAAATGATCAGAAAAAGAAAAGAAAATAATTTGTTAAAATGTGTGGAAAATAGCTGTGAACCTTCCTAATGTATGAGAAAACTACTATGGTATATTTTGGGTAATTAATGTTTTTAAAATAATTTTTAGAGTTAAGTTTTAATCTGCATAAAAAAGGTGCTTTATTTAAATACTCAGTAAGAAAAAAGAAAGTTCGGGTAATATTTACATTCGGATGTAATGTATACATACAGAAAAAATACAGAAATTATAGTACTTTCTTTGTTTAATATAACAAAATTCTTATAAACTCAAGGCAAGGTTAACAAAGCTTTGGGGGAAAATATAATAATAATAATTTTTTGAGGAAGCATTCCACATCTTTAATTAAAATTTATAATCACATAATTAAAAAAAATGAATATTATTTGAAAATTTATATATGCAGAGCAAGCATATTATATTTTTACTTTCCTTTCAGTTAATATTGTTATGGATATTTTTGGTGGGAGCAAGGTTGAGTAGGAGGGGGGGGGGGGGTACTTAGCATGCGCAATACTAATATTCATTTAATGATTTTTTTCCTAATTTCTATACATATTAATATTATACTTTGATATTTTGTCTTTGTGAATCGTATATACATTGCTTCATGTTGTATCTATATTTAATATTGTATCCTTTGATTGAATAGAGAATTAATGAAGATATCGTTACATGTATTGAAATTCGAAATTTTCAATATTTCTTAATAATGTTAATTTTATTAAAAGATGATCAAAATTAAATGAAATAAATTTCAAATTTTGAATTTATAACCGCTAATTTGAGTTATTGGAAATCTTATATTATGCTTTTGTCAAATAAAGCTGTATTAGAAAACATTACTTGAAGTATTTTTTGTCTAATTTATGTTCATTTTGCACTGTTGTTTAATTTTATTCTATAAATACTTAAATACGGGCCAATATATTGAATAACTTCAATAATCAGATATATTTTGATAAAATTCTCTTACAACCTTTTATTTATTTATTTATTTATTTATTTTGGCGCTTTTATGTGGAGAGGAGGGGGGCACTACATTGAGAATTCAACAGATTTTCTTTGTCTTACCCAGTGAGAAATACCGATGGCTGTATCCAGAGTTCGTTGATATATATCAATCGATATATATCTTGATATATATCATGATATATAACCGATATTTATTTTGAAAATATCAAGTTTTTTGATATTTTCGATATTTTCATATTATTTTGATATTTATTTTCAAAATATCAAGATGTGTGCTATAATATTTTTCTATATTTGATATTTATTTTCAAAGCATCACTGTGCAAGATATTTTCAGTCAAAACAATTGCAAAGAAATTTCTAACTGTTGTTGACTGCGTTGTTCTGTAAATAAAAATTTTTTGTCTCTGATAGTGACTCTTTTAGCTGAAGAAGAAAAATATCTTTTCCAAGCTTTGTGTTTGAATTTTTTACTTTTAATTGTAGATTATGAGGGACATTATTAATTCAGAACAGACACTGAATTATAAACTGTCTAATTTAAATATATATATATATATATATATAGCTTAATTAGAAAAGAATAAGTTCTGGTATTGATTTAGTTCAGTTTAAATTGTAGAGCATGTTAGGGAATAAAAAATTAAAAAAAATTTCAGTTAAAACAATATTATGTATTTAAAATTTTGTTTTATAAATTTCTGATTACTTGATAGTTGATACTGAATCCCATAGCTTTTTTTTTTTTTTATGCAAGTGCATAAAGCAAATTGTTTTGGTTTTCAATTAGTTGATCTTCAATTTTGTTCTAAATTTCTGATTTCTTGATAGTTAATACTAAATCCTATAGCGTTTTTTTTCCTTTCTTTCTTTTAATGTAAGTGCATAAAGTAAATTGTTTCGGTTTTCAATTAGTTGATCTTCAATTTTGTTAAGTAAAAAAAAAAAAAAAAAAAAAAAAAAAATGTGCTTTTAGTACATTAAGTTTTCATGTTAAGTGCAATATGTTTTAGATTCTAATGTATATTATGCTTGAAAATATTTATTATCAGCAAAGTTGACTGTTTTGAAAATATCCGATATATATCAAAATATCGGATATTTTTGATATTTTCGAAAATATCATGATATTTACGAACCCTGGCTGTATCTGTTGAATACAGCCACAGTAAAAATAGGTCCAAAATCTCAACGAAATATCGAAATTTAAAGTGTTCAATAAATTTGTGGAATATTTTTAAATACAGTAAACTCTCTGTAAGGCGGATTCTGTGTAAGACGGAAATCTGTCTAACTCGGAAAGATTTTCAATTCCCTGCGAATCCATAGACATAGAGTAAAATTTGTCTAAGCCGGAATATTGTCTACTACAGGAAATTGTCTCGGTCCCGATCGATTCCGCCTTAGACAGAGTTTACTGTATATCATATAGAAAAATGAATGTGTAACTCAGACTAAAATCTTCACTCTGTCGATATTTTCTTTACTTGATGATTTATAATAATATTTTTATCTATAAACAAACTTTAAAAAAAATACATATTGCAGTAATTAATTATAATCAACTGTGCTTTGATTTTTCAGTAGTAAATTAATGTTGCTTTACATAAACAAAAGAAAAAAATTACAAACACTGAATATTACGTAATAAATTATGAAAACGAGTCATAGACAAGTTGATTTAATAATTATTTGTTTAAAATTTAGGATGGTTAAATTTGAAGGTAAACATGAACATATAATAAACATAATATAAAGTAAGGTGAAACATCAAAATCATTTTAGACAGCAAAATGACATTGAATCACTTTTTATTGTCATATTTAAATTTTTATCAAACATTTTCTAAAATTTATGCATTTATAAAAGTCGAAATTATTCAATTGAAACTTATTCCTTGATGGAATTCTTGGTGCGTCGTTGTAATAATAATAATAACAGTAAAATTGTTCAATGTGATCTCGTGTATTTAAAAAACTGCAAAAGAAATTGAAGTACTAATATTTCCCTACTAACAAAAATAGCTGCTATAGGAGAACTCTCCGTTCCTACTGGCTCATAAATTTTGTCAACAGACAACCGATAAGATCTCTTGGACTTCACGCCAATTAAAGGTACACGCCTCTCTGACAGCTTGCAAGGGGGGTAGGAACAGTCTAGTATATGAGCTGAACGCGATATTTTTCGCCAGTGACCAGCGCCCTTAAGCTATTTTTTTTTCTTTTCTACTGATATTTATGATATTGAGATTTGACTATAGGTTTTATCACATGTAATGGCTTTCTTTCTATGTACCAATAGTACAACAAAAAACATACATGAAACACATCTTATGTTTGACTATTATGGTTTCATATTAACTTAATTCACTATCAACAAGGGAGGCACAAGAAAAGTTTAGTAGCTCAGGGAAGCCGCAATACTAAACAGTTAAACACTAAAGGCTAGCATATAAATGAAGCTTGCCATGTTTCTTCAGTGTACATGGTTTTGCTATGACTTTAACTTCAATTTTAATTTTTACATGGTTCTTTCTGTAAGTTGTTTTTAATTTCATCTTTTATGACTTGAATGTTTTTTACTGTACTGATAAGGGACTAATGTTTGTCCAAAATGCTTACAGGCTTTTAAAGGTTTTTAATTTGATTTTATTGTGTATCTTATTAATTGTCTGAATTTAAAGTGTTAGTTTTTACAGAATGGATTATTATATTTACTTTGAACAGATCAATATATTTTTCCATATACAGTTAACCTCGTTAAGACGAAAATGCTTAACATGAAATTTTACTTAAGATGAAGGAAAATAGTTTCCCATCACGGTACCTTGGAAAACAATAATAATTGCATCGTTTAATACAAACATGAAGACAAACTTTCCCTTTAAGATGAAGTAAATATTGCACCATTGCACCTAATAAAAAAATTTCCTCTTTGCAGCGACCTTCTATATTGAAACAAGTTTATCGCTTTTCATGAGCTGGACGAGGAGGGACATGCATTTGTTCTTAGAACTGATGTGGGTTAATAGAAGTGGGTGTGGTGGTGACCATGAGGGAAAAAAAGAGTTGCATTCTTTCTTTGCTGATGTTGAAATTCTTTTGTGAGCTATCGATTTCTTTGTTAGCATGTGGTTGATCACTTGATGTGAATAAAGTTCTTTGCTAGAAATATTTTACTGATAGAATTCTAGTTATATCAGAGCTCTAGCTGGGAAAATGAGTGGGAAAAAAAGTTCTTTGGACAATTTGGAAAAAGTGGATGGATGCCTTTATAAACAAATGTAGAATGCAAAAATTGCAACAAAAGTTAATAAAAGATTTTTTTTTTAACTTAAAGAATTGAATAAATTTTTACGTTTTATTTCTCTTTACTCATTTATTTTTTTATAAGAATATTACAGTACATATAGTACTACTATTGTCATGTGTGTATGTGTGTGAGTATGGGTTTTGTGTCTGTATGGTGATGTTAGAAATGTACCTTTTTGCACAAAAATACTGATTAACATAAAATGACTATAAAATATTTTACTGCAGATTTCATTTACATTCTTTGATATCTTTATTTTAGTGATTTCTTTTTTAAATCATCCTAAATGCCTTTTGCTGTTTTATCGGTTAATATGAATTTTGGTTTATATGGAAAGATTTTTGCTGCCCTACGACTTCCTGTCTTAACGAGGTTCGACTATATGTACTATTCTTTAAAAATAATTTTAATTGTAGAATAATGGCGATTTGCAAAAATTGTTGGGCCATGCCAAATTATACTGACTAGGGCAGACCAATGATTTTCATATGGGCTTGAAAATTTTAGCACATGCAGATCTCTAGGAAGAATGAAGTCCAGATAAAAGCCCAGCTAAAAGAAGTCTGCCCCAGCTGAGTCCGCAGAAAAAAGTAAGGCCTGGTCCGGTCCAGAAAGAGTGCAGACCAGGCCCAGCCTGAGTCACGTGAATAAAAATTGGTCAAGGCCCATGCAGACCTCTAGTTAAATATATCTCAAGTATAATACTCACCACCCTTCCTTTTTAACTCTAAAATTTTGGAGAAAAAAATGTGTATTATACATCAGTAAATACGATATATCATTAAATGCAGTAAATAACAACAATTGGACAAATTGCTTTATTTTCATGATTTAGAGGGACAGTTTACTTTTTCAACAATTTTTTTTTTTTTTTTTTAAATATGGTTCAAATGGTGAACTCACTGCATTTCAATGTTCAACTAAAAGTACATTTTGAAAAAAAAAAAAATTAACTGCATATTTAATTAAAAATTTTAAAAAGTTTATAAAATCTGATGTCATAAACTGAGTTTACACACATGTATATATATATATATATAAGTTTATAAAAATTTTAATTAAAAAAAAATCCTTACTTCTTTTTTAAAGATTTTCAAATGTGTATTACACAAGACTGTGCATCGATTTTTGGATACATCTAATATTACATTTAATATAATTTTTTTATTGATATATATATATAGTGTAAAATGATGAAATCCAACGCATCTTCATATACTTTTATTTTTTTTAAATAACAAAAAACCTGAAGGCTAATTCCATGGGCAGATTTATCGCATATATAATAAAGAACACGTACAAAAAAGTTTAAATCTCTATCTCAAATACAAAAAAAAAAAAAAAAGCCTTAGCATTTTAAAACATGAAAGTGGAGAGAATATGAACATGGAGAAAAAGCCATTTAAAGTTTTAATTTGTGTGGGTAATTGCGCTGAGTGTATTAACGAAATTTACAACATCTCACGATATAATTGCTATATGGGTCAAAATATTCACAATTACACAGACTTTCATTTAGTATTATAAAAGAAAAATCAATTTTTTAACCAATTTTAAGGTAAACTGTCCCCACAAAAGGTGCAATATTAAACATAAAATTTCTATTGCAATACAATGAACATTTAAACGATCTTTTAAAAACTACATACCAGTAGAAATAACTCTTTGTATACCCCCTCCATCATGAGGACCTACATGCCTTTGTTTTCTGTTTAATACTGTAAAATTTGAAAAAGAAAAAAAATAATACATAAATATGGATACATTGCAGAGAAATAATTAACATTTCAATTATATATTTTCTATTTCATCCAATAGCACACACACACACATATATCAGGGTTCCAACAATTTATTGCCTGACCTGCCCGAAAAAATTCTAATCAGGCATGCATAATTTTTTAGTAGATACCAATTGTATTAACTCACACTGCACTTTACGCATGTACATTTATTTGTGGATGGTTTTAGCTGCATGAATCATCCGAAAACCTCTCTTCACTCCCATCTCATGATAAACTTTAAAAATGACTTCATGCACATTTATTGGGCATTTTTTTTTCTTCAGTTTAACAAAAAGAAGTTGTGGTATTAAAAGACAATACTCAAACAATTACCCATAAACACTAATTATTTTAGATAGGGAGATAAGTTATAATACCAAGCTCTATTTATAAAAAAAATTTAGTTTCATTTGAAGAACAATTGTAGTAAAAAGTAATTTGAAAAGAATTCAGTATAATAATGTACAAATTAATCAATCAATACTAATGAACAAAATAACCTATTTTATTGCCAAACAGATGCAGAGAAAAAGGAAAATAGCCATTTTATTGGGAATTATGTCTTCATATTGAAATTGTAAAAACTTATTATAAACATCTAACTTTGATATATTTGGATCTGTCAGTCATAGTTTAGTAATTATGCATATGTAAAGTTTTGAACTAATAATGTTAAATTCAATTTTATTAGTTACAAACAAGTTGATTAACAAATTTTTTAAGCATCACTAAAAAAACCACTTGGCAGAATAAAATAACATTTTTGATTTGCATATTTAAAGCTTCTAGAAATCAATTTCTGTTAAAATATTTAAGTTACAATACATAAGTTACAATGCACATTTTTTAAAATATTAATTTCAATTACAATTAATTTTCAATTACTCAATTAACTTCACATACACAGGTTCAGACAAAACCCGGGCGACTAAAAAATACCTCATGGCGACTAACTTTTTTACCTACTTATTAATTTAAAATTTTTTCTTTAACCAATAAAATTCCATGTGCGAAAATATTTATTTTTAATAGCACGATTATTTGCAGTGGAAGAAATTTTTTTTTTTTTTCCTTTAACCAAAAAAATTTTGATATGCGAAAATATTTATTTTTAATAGCATGGTTATTTGCAATGGAAGAAAATACACGATACCGGCACAACAACTCTCCTTAATTTTTCAGAAATCAAGCGTTTTTGCCAAGTCAAACTGAAGTGCATGTTGAAAGAGCACTGCTTAGATTAGAAAACCTTAACAATACTCCAGCAGAAAATGAAAAAAAAAAAAAATAAATAAATAAATAAATGATGTTTCATTAAGTGGAATGTACCAAAATGTGCAGTTGTCAGATATATCTCACAAAAATGACAAATGGTATTTCAAATCAAAATCTCAAAGTCATTCTTAATTTATGTATATAATTTCTTGTTGGGGAATTAAAGGTAAGGATATGAATTTGTCTACTGTTTTAAGGTTTGATTTCATAGTTTGTTTCTATTTAATTTTTACAATGTAAAAGGGGTATTATCTTAAAATTTTTGCTCAGTTTGATGTTTTTATTGAATAGTTAACTTGTTCACTGAAAAATGACACACAGATCACTCAAAAATAGCTGAGTACGATTATGAATAGCCAGTGTTTCATTTTGTAGTGAATGCGTTAAAATCAGAGAAATTATTCTTCAACCTGGCTCCTAAGAATTTTCAACTTTTATCAGTCCCTGCACATACATATTTATTTTTTAAACATTAATAAAATAAAACATATGTATTGTATGCTTTAAAAAAAAAAAAATTAACAGTAATCAATTTCTAGAAAATTTAAATATGCAAATCCAAAATTTCATTTCATTCCTTCAAGTAGTTTTTGAGCTATGCTTAAAAGAATACTTGCATTGCAGCTTATTTTGCAACTAAAACTTAACATTAGGAGTTCCAAAACAGCTGCATAATAACTAAACTTTTTTGCCAAATAACTTTCTGTTTAGTATCTGAAGGTAAAATTTATCAAAGAATCCAAATACGTCAAGATTAGATGTTTGTATTAATAATTTTAAAATTTGTTATAATTTCGATATTAAGGTACCCCAAAGCACATTTATTTAACACATGATTAAAAAAGACATAATTCTCAACTGAATGGTTATTTTCATTTTTCTCTGTGTCTATTTGGCAATAAAATAGATTGGGGTTTCTTTTTTTTTTAATCAATTGTACTAAAATTGTCCTAATAGAATTCCCTTTCCCACTTTAATGGCAAAAGGAATAAAAATTCAAAAATGTATTAAATGCTCATCCAATAAAAAAATATGAAATTACAGAATGAATAGACAAGCCTTTTACAATTATGTTAGAAAATAGTCAAAATACATTAAAATAATTTACATACTCGACATATCTATTCCACCCCTCTTAGATGTTTCAACAGCATCTGTAAGCATTTTAAACTCTCTTTTTTTCCTATTGTTGCTTTTATGATGTAATGAATAATCTCGTCTGAATTTTTCAAAAGGTAGATAACGCTCAGACCATGGGTTGAATTTTTTGGTCTTTTTAATGACACCAAAATGTTCAGGAATTTGCCTATAATCTAATGGATAAAATCTTTCATTCCCAAGATTATTTTGTTGCATATAATATGGAGAAAATACTTGACTGTCACTCTGGTAATCCGGTACATTATATTCATTCACATCTGGATATTTTCTATGCTGGCCACTGAGAATTTTTTCCAGCTGTACATTATCATACTGGTTTGGAAGATCAGAAATATCTTGCTGCAAAATGCGATTTTCTAATTCTGGATTTTCATTATCTAAATATAACTCATAATCTTGTTGGTAACCAGGGTGTCTATACAGAAATTCCAAACCCAAAGCTGAATAGTTAATTGGATTACTATATTCAGTAACTTTTCGAAAATCTAAAAAGATAAAAAATAAGGATTAGGAAATAAGTTAGCATACAATATGTATAGCATATAACATGAGTTAAATAAACAGTTTGATGCATGGATTATTAACAACTAGTGTTTGACGGAAACAAATTTTTTAAACAGAAACTGAATCAAATTGAATTTCGGTTATCTTCCTAGTTTCGACCATAAACAAAAACATCTTAAAAATAAATTTAAAGTGATTAATACACACACACACATTGAATAATGTATATTTAACTTTTGACTATACAAAGACTTTCAGTTTATTACAGTCAAACCTGTCTATCTCGAATTTCTCGGGAGACAAAAATAAATTCGAAATAAACAGGTTTCGAGATATACAGGTTTTATATAAACAGACTAAGAAAATTTCTTTCTACTAAATACAAAAGAGTGAAGGTTTAAAATAGTAAGTTTTATTTACATACGTTACGAAATGTAATCCGTTAGGCGTTTTTGATGGAAAACATTTTTACATTGGACAATTTTTTGCAGTTTTACAACAGCAGAGAAGCAATCCTGATCATTATTGTCCTGGCATTAAAAAAAAAAAATTCTCAATGTTTCAACGGCTTTTTCTGCTTCTTTTGGTGTAACAACTCTTTCGATACTGATGTTGTCTTCATCATTTTCCTCTTCATCATCAGAAATCCCTGGAATGTTTTCTAAAGTTTCGTAATCTGTTAATAATGTTCCGCTCGTTACCAGTGATTCATCTACGTTTACAAAATCTTTAAATAAACTATCAGCACTTAGTTCATCTCTGATAATCATCCATTCCTTGGAGTTTTCATCAATTTCATCGGCCGGTTGTTCTGTTTCTTTTAGCTGTTGTTCTCCGACAGTGCATGATGGTTGTTCAAATCCAGCCTTTTTAAAACAATTCTTCATAGTTTTTCCGTGACACATCTCCAAGTATAGTCTATCATCCTCATAACATCCAAAACAGTTATGCTTGGAAGTTTCTCACCATCTTCAATTGCATTGATGAGTTTTTGAACGAGTTCTTTTCTATATTCAACTTTAAAACTCCGATCGGAGTTTCCAGGATCCGTTAGATCCAAGAATTATTCGAATAATTCCTGGATCTAACGGTTGAAGCTTAGAAGTTGTATTCGGGGGTAGAAATTTTACCGTAATGTTCTTCGTTGAAGGAAGATTCATATGAGAGCTGCAATCATCGATGAAGAGCAGAATTTTTCTGTTTTTCAAGCCCATCGATTTATCGACTTTCTTTAAGCACTCACCAAAAATTTCGCTGGTCATCCAAGATTTTCTGTTTGATTTATAGAGAATAGGAAATCCTTTTACTTTTGGAAAACATCTTGGTTTTACAGAACGGCCAATCTTTACTGGCGGAAGTTTTGCACTGCCTTTGATTAGCAGCTAGAAGTACAGTTACTCTCATTTTACTCTGCTCGGCTCCTTTGCATTCATCTCCTTAAAAATTGTTTTGTTCGGCAAGCACTGGGAAAAAGGCCGGTTTCATCAGCATTAAAAATATCAGCTGGATCATATCCTTGCAACAAAGATAAAACTGTTTTAAGTCAATCATCGATAACACTTGTTGACACAGACGTGCTTTCTCCACAAAGTTTTCTGAAGACAATGCCATGCCTCATTTTGAAGCTTTCAAACCAGCCATTACTATCTTTGAAATTACTAAGTCCCAGCTCTTTTGCAAAGTCTTCAGCTTTTTTTTTTTTTTTTTTTTGAAGCATTGGTAGGAATTCCTTCTCCACAGTATTGCTCAAACCATTTTTTTACACATTTATCCACATCGGAAAAAGGGCATGCACGGTTCTTTTTCGTGATTTTAATGCTGTTTTCAAAGTTCTTTTCGATGAAATCTTTATAGTTTATGATGGTGAAAAGAATACTGGGTGGAATTCCAAAATTAACAGCGATTTTCACAGAAGGATTTTCCTTCAAAAAAGTCAAAATCTCCATCTTTTTTTCGATTAATAAAATGATTAATTTTTTTTCACACCTGACATTTTTAGCTCTAAATTAAACAGAGAAATGTGTTGAAACGATTCTTTACTCGTTACTTGTTTGGCTAAATGACTGCAGAGGCATGCTCTTTCTCACTCTCCGCGCAGCACGAGGAGAGGTTTTCCATTTCGGCCAATAGCGTGCCGTGCCTTACTTCTCCCGTCGTTTCCTTCCGAGCGCTTTCAGTCACGTGCAATGCAGTCAAATCTGAGCTCTCCAGAGCGCGCAGAATTATTCTCGCAGTGACGTACGCGAAATATTTGGCTATGTGTTGTAAAATTTAGTAAAGTTTATTTTTCTAATTAACCTTCAGATCATTCGAGTCACCAAGATATTCTCATGATCTCTTAAATATCTTAGACTATCCATAGACTAAGAAGGACCAGTTCTCTTTCCAGAGAAAAATTAGTATGACTGCCTATACACCTATTTCCTTCAACTCCTAGCCACCCCTCTCCCATCGTAGAATCTATCTTAATTCCCTGGCAGTCCCTGAGCAACCCCTGCGGTGCGGAAAGTGGCGTATGTCCTCCAGGTATTTCACGGAAATGAAGACTAACGAGTTACAAACGTTTATTGTTGCTTTGGTGAGATTGTTTGTTGCTCATAAAAAAGATCGGATCTTGAATTGAAAAGTGGTGTTTCTTCCAAAAATTCGAGATAGGCAGGTTTGGAGAAGCAATAATTTGAGATAAGTTTGGAAAATACGTTGATTTTTGAATGAAAATGCAGGGAAATTTAAAAATTTTGACATAGACAGGTTTTCAAGATAGGCAGGTTTCGAGATAGACAGGTTTGACTGTAATAACTTGCATTTAAATTGAAATAAACCCCTAAAAGTTTTTTTTTTTTATATAAAAGTAACACTGTTGTTAGGAAAAAAAAAAACTATTTTATAATATGTGAGAGTACAATATATGCCAGAATAAACATATATCAATTTCTTCTCTGATGTGCACATCACAATCAAAATAAATATTTGCTACTTTCCAAAAAACTTGCCCCCCCCCCCCCCCACACCTCCTAAGAAATTTTAAAATGGCGACACTGTTTGGAAATTCTATCCCCAGGGCCCCAAGTTGTTTCTCTGTGCCTCTGACCACAGCTTATCATTTTTATATGAAATAAAATCTAAGTAAATCATCAATAATACAAAATGATTTTCTAGCTATACAAATTTCATCTAATTAAAAAATGTTGCAGGTATATATACCTTTTTATGACTAGCTGTTTTATTTTCTACTTTTATTCTACACCTTTCTTAGAGAGCGTTTGAAACACTTCAGTGGTATTCAAACTAAACACATTCTATCACTATTAGGTTGCAGATTTTAATGAGAATGTGGAAAGCCTTTTCAAAATTTAGTCATATATGCAATGCTTATAATTTAAACTTATGTCTTAAGTCAGTGACAGCTGATAATTAAAATTGAAGTACATAGCAAGAAATAAACAGGGTCTCATCTGAGCCAATACAACTCAAATCGATGAGTAATGTTGAAAATTCCGAAGGAAGAAACAAGATTTTAGGAATATATATAGTTTCAGTTATGGCTGAATATGGCAGTATTTTCGCCAGAAACTAATGTTTGTTGAAACTCAGATTTTGTGTTGAAAATGAAACCGAATATTTGGTCAAACTCTGTTAGCAATTACCCAAATAACAATTTCTTTTTTTACCTAGCACAAGTGATCTCTCGGAAATTTATCCCATGTATACGTAATGATTTTGGTATATTTTTATGTAAAACATTTTAAACTGGACATAGTAGAACACAGATGGTAAAAAAATTAAATATGTTGTTAAGATCACTTACAACATGTTTCCTATTAAAGATGGCATTTACATAGCAATAAAAAGTGTTTAAGCCACACAAAAAGAATTTGAATAGGTTACTGTGTAATGGATGTTTTTGTTTGAAATACATTTTAGTAAACTAGTAAACGAAATTGCCCTTAAAAGAACTACTCATTGGCAAGAACGGAAATACATTTACAAAGCTTCTTTTTGATGTAGTTTGTTGAAACATAATAGTAATTTGTGCAAAATTAAAAGTAAATATTTGGTATCTGAAAAAATACTTTAAAGAATCACTAACATACTGTTGTGTCATACCTAAAACAATTTCTACGTAGACACAAACACGTGGGCGATATTACTACCCAGGGAAATTAAAATTTGATCATATAACTTTTCATTACATTATAACAAAAACCTAAAAAGGAAAAACAATGCTGCTGTGGGAAAGAAATGAAATTATATGCTGAATCAAATTAAAATTTATTTAATAAAATAGTAAAAGCAACTGAATTAAACTTAGATACATTTCTGAGTAAATTTACAATATTTTAGCGCTTGCCATTTTTTATCTACTTTTAATGTTAACAAAGATTTGATTGAAGCTTAAACATGCATGAAAATTTAAGATTTCTCCAGAGAATTAAATTAAAGAGGTACCTCTATTAAAATTAAACCATATTCATAAGTAAATCAGCTGCATCTCCAGGTAAGTTGTTGGTGGCTTTTCTTCCGCTCGCTGAAATCATTCTGCACTATTGCCTCTCAAGTCTTTCGCCCTTGCGGCATCTCGATCCTCCAACCTCCAGACTTTCGACGTCACTCACTCCCAAATCTTTCCAGCCGACACACCTTTGTACCAAGAGAAGAAGTACCCCTTTCCGCGAAGCCCGCTGCTTTTATGTCTGCGCTTCGTCACTTTTTCGCATAGGGCATCGGTAAAAAGTCCGATTGTGCGCCGGAAATCACAGTGTTATGTTTTACTATTCATTTACAGTCTTTTTAAAAATGAATTAATCGATGCTTAAATTACACGTAGTATATTTTCTTTTACAGTATTTTTCCAATTTAAAAAGGAGTATTAAATGCTTGTAAAACGTGGTCCGATCACCGCGGATGAATACCAAAAACATCGGCGTTTCGGAACCATGTGTTTCGTAAAAATGAAATAATAAATTAAGCTTATATATTTTCAAACAGAATAACTCTAAAAACTTTTAAAATAATAATATTTTGATACCTGAATACATATTTTCCAGATTAAATTACGAACTAGCTGTAACTTTAAATATTTTTTACGGACATTTTGAAACATTATAAACTTATATTTTACACATAAAATATTCATAAATTTCCAAGGAAAAAGTCTTTACATTGGTGGGCCAACATAAAAAAAAACTTCCTCAAAATGTTATTGAACATTACAGTAATCTATTTTAGATATAATGTGCAGTAATTTGTAACTATTGACTGACAAAAAAAAGCTATTCTAAAGTTAGAAAAACAACTATTATTTATATAAAACAGCCTAAAAGATAACATGTCTTTTCTTTTCTTTCTTTCTTTTTTCTCTTCACATATTTAATTACTTATTTAGAAAAAAAAACAAATTATCAACATAACACACAGATGGAAAAAAAAAATAAATACAGTATGGGACCCGTTATTCGGAAACCCCATATCCAGAATGCTCCGAAATCCGGAATGCAAAATAACTGAAAAATAATTTTTCCTTTCAAAAATGTAAAAACCTGCAATATTTTTTAATGGTGCGAATGCGCATGAAGTTGAAGACTTTAAAATTTAAAAAGAGAAAGAAATTATTACAGATCTGCTGGACTAAGCTACAGAACTTTCATGTTCAGAAACTCAATTGTTGGATCAAAAACTAGAAGATTGTCTAATTGCTGATGACGATATTCCTGTAAGTGATCAGATGACTGGCAGTGAGATTTGTGACATAATACCAAGGAATGTTTCTAATGGAAGTGAAGATGATGGGAAGCAGAATGAGGTGGAAAAAAGATTTCAAATGAGCTATTAATGTTTTTCAATTGAACTGATTTGTGGAATGCAACAAATAAGCTACTCCCACAAACAGCAAATCATGGCAGTATACAGAAGCAGTTAGTGCAAAAGACACACTATAAGCAACCAATCTTAATAAAAATGTTCTAAAAAACCAAATCAAAGGATTCTGCTCTCTTCTTATATACTAATTTGAATTGTAATTTAGAAGGGTTTTTTATTTTGTGTAAATAAGTTATTAAATTAACTAATTTATAATTATGTATTTTCATATATTATTCATATTTTATACATTTCATACTGTTATTTTATACAATTATTAACATTTATAGTAAAGTGTTCCGAATTACGGAAAACCCCCTTATCCAGAATATCTCAGGTCCCAAGCATTCTGGATAACAGATCCTATACTGTATGTTGTTAAGATCACTTACAACATGTTTCCTATTAAAGATGGCATTCACATAGCAATAAAAAGTGTTTAAGCCACACAAAAAGAATTTGAATAGGTTACTGTGTAATGGATGTTTTTGTTTGAAATAAATTTTAGTAAACTAGTTGTGAGAATACTTCTCACAGTATTTAAATTTGGTTTAATTTTATTCCCTTTCAGCCTTTTTTTTGCATCAATGTCTATTTAAACTCAATCTTTACGCCGCGATGTTGACGCTTTTATCTCTCACCGTAAAGCAAGTTCATTTTTCACCGCCGATATTCATATCTGCGTTGGGAGCGGATCGGCAGCTTGCGCATGTGCACTCCGCTATTTTAGGAGCACATCTTGGAGCTCTCGTTTCATCGGAGTTGATTTGCCTTATGATGACGTCATTGAAATTATGCGCCGCCCTCTTTTGACGCCGATCGCTGACAGGAGAATCGTTTGGTTTCGTTTTCCAATCAGTGAAAACTTTTTTAATTCTGCAGCTTGTAATTCGATTTTCATTAATTTCCCGTAAATGTTAATTTAGTTAATCAATTTAAAGTCTGCCTTTTAATTACTTTGTCAACCCCGTATTCATCATTTAAATACTAAAACTCGTTAATTTTAAATTCAGAATTTCGTTTGATGTTGTCTGAAAAAGATGTAGTCTTTTAATGTAGTTTTAGCGGAGCGCCAGCCCGCTGGCCGGCCGTTCGAATGCCGTGCCCTTTTTTTTGGCCGAATAAGTTTGCCGTACTATGGGTCATATTTTGGTTATGTGGATATGTTCTTTCTCAAGATTTAATTTTTAACGATGTGCTGCACTCATCTAAAGGAATCCCACGGAAGAATTCTAATTAAGAGATTCCGTTCTTTCAGTTCTTTTAATTTAAAAATGGTGACCAGAAGCAAGTATTTTCATAACCTTCTACTGCTACTAACGACCGAAATAAAGAATATTGTTTGTTTCATCAGTTTGTCTCTTCACTGTCTCCTGTAAAGTAAGAAGTCTCCAGTTTTTATTATTTCTTTAACGATCAATAGTATTTATTAAAAGAACTTCACAACGTGTACTTTAACCCTTTTACGATCACAACACATTTCTTATCGTCACACTAGTAAATGAAATTGCCCTTAAAAGGAGTACTCATTGGCAAGAACGGAAATACATTTACAAAGCTTCTTTTTGATGTAGTTTGTTGAAATATAATTGTAATTTGTGCAAAATTAAAAGTAAATATTTGGTATTTGAAAAAAAATACTTTAAAGAATCACTAACATACGTAAATTACTTTAAAAATTTAAACAGTTGTTTTTAAATACTTTTTTTTGTTCTATTTGCTTTTGTAGATTAAATAATCATTGAAATTACCATATGTATAAAAAAGTAGAGTATGTATTCTCTTTAGAAACCATATGTATTTCCTGGCATGGAGAGAGTATAAGGCCACAAAACTTTAAAAGAGGAAGTAAAACAAAATCTTATTACATGTGTTGATTCATTATAAGTATTTAAAAAGTTTCTTAAAATCAGCCTTTTAAATAATATGAAATTATGAAATATGAGACCTATATTGGTTCAATTAATCTAATTTTACAGGCACCTAACCAATGGCTCCCGTCTACAAGTCAGGTTCATGTTGGCTTTCAGTTTTTGAAGATTGGATCAAAGTACACATAATCTTTTTACAAAAAACTGCAGAATATTTTTAGATGAAAATAACTATATATTTTAATATGAAAAAAAAAAAAATTATACAGTAGATTCTCATATAATTCAATTTGTTATAAAAATGCTTCTGTTAAAATAATCAATCCTTAGAGTCACAAATATCTCCCCATTCATGTAATATTATTTTTTTCAATACAAAGATTGATTACATGAAATACTTTAATATAACAGCCTTTTCTAACTTTACTACCAAACAAATGTTTTAGTTTTCAAAAAAGATTAAAAAAAAAAAATCCTTTCCTTCTGAAAATTAGCCATTCTTTCTGCAGTTATCAACAACATATATTGCAAAGCTTTGTTAGTAGTGTGGCGTCAACTCTAGGTCAATTTTGCAGGGCACAGTGCCTGGCTTATTTAACTACTTAATGCACCTGGCGGCCCTTTCAAATTATTTTATGTCCCTTAAGGCCATTTTTGACTCAATCTCATTGATTGCAGCAAATAAATCGTAAATTTTGTTATCGGGTTGTGGGGAAGATCGCAAGTGAAAAAATAGAGAAATTCACTGGAAGTAATAACCAAAAGGTTAATTACTCCTGGTAGTTATTAAACGGGAGAGTTAACACGCAAATGGAAACATCTGCTGACTTTGTCTGCCCAGAAACCTATTAACTGAAGCTGGTGAAATAAAGCAATATAAAACTATCTGTAAAAGAATATTTAAAGAAAACCAAACCAAGTTCAAACAAATAACAATTTGATTAAAACATTTAAATAAAACAAAAGTAGAAATTAAAATCATTAAAATAGAATAAGACTTTTAAACACATGACGTAAGTTCTCTATGACTCTATATCAACATGCTTGAAACATGAACCGGAGCACCAAAAAGTAAATATATTATTTCAAAGAAAACATTTTACTTTGATCATAAAAGCTGTAATTAAACTTACATAATTAATTTTAAACTTTAATCAAAAACTATTAACTTTATTTAAAACTGATTAAAAGAAAAATAAAGCTTAATTTCAAAAGGTATTTATCTCAAAAGAAGAATGTAAATTCATTTCAATTAACTATTAAGGAAAATATAAACTTAATCCAGTTAAACTGAGATAACAATATTAATTATTGACGTTTAAGAAAAACAAAATAATTAATGAAAAAGATTATATTACTTAATTAAATTCAATCTCTCTTCTGCTATATAAAAGATTTCATGTAAAGGCAAGCACAAGTTATTTCCAACATTAGCTTAACTGAAATCTCCAGTTACCCTCAACTGTCACTCAAAAGTAAACTGAAGATCAGAAGCAAGACATTAACTAAAAGTTAATGATAAATGGATTTCTGAACTGTGCAAGCCTAAGTGGAAACTTCCTAGCGAAATACTGTCTGATAGAGTTTCCCAGGAATCACAAATATCTCAATACTGACGGGATTAGATTTAAATAGGTATTAGTTTTAGCAGAGTGAGTTAAAATGCCCAATGGAAACTTAAGCTGATAACCCCAAACCTGTGTATATTAAATAGTTAAGGGAGAATAAAAGATATGGTGGCGGAATAATTACAAGATAGATATAAAAACAATCTAACGTTTATTGAGCAAAAGATAAAAACAATATATAAGTTAACTTTATATGCATTCAGTAATTCATAAATATATTTAACAGTAACAAGATTAAAAAGTGTTTTAAACAAACCCCATGACATTCAGGAAATGAACTGCATCAAAGAGTGACTGCTAATATGTAAAATCCCATATACTGCTTGAATAATGCTGAGTCCAATGCTTCCATAAATACGATTAAGTTGATGAGAAACTTCTTTATAGCTGATGACACTTTCCATGAAGAACGTAGCAATAAACATTGCACGAAAACACAAATGATTTAACTTTGAACTTCCCGACAAACGTGACTCCAACACGATGTTTGTTTAGAAACACTTAACACAGAGTCCACACGCTAATTCAGAGCCGATGTCGAAAACTATCAAACTCATAACAGGTGC
Organism: Maratus speciosus; assembly: GCA_963932465.1. NCBI lineage: Eukaryota > Metazoa > Arthropoda > Arachnida > Araneae > Salticidae > Maratus > Maratus speciosus. The sequence goes on from OZ010788.1 coordinate 303,162,132, forward strand.
TTTAAAAAGGAAGAAAGTAAATCATTACAACGGCTTATGCAGAACTCTCAGTTTCAAGTGAAATGCCATTTCAACAATTAAGGGACGACCAGCTGTTAGTGACTGAGAATCGGAGAAGAAGTAGGAAGAGGATGAGGTAGTGGTAAGTAAGCCAAGGAAACATTCATATTTATATAAACTGAGAGAAAGAATAATAACTCATCACGCAATTCAACGGGCAGCTAATGACGTATCCAGAGTGACGACATCGTGACGAAGTGTCATACATCCGATGTGCCGTAGGCTCGAACGAAAGACGCCATCTAGTGGCGACCGTGAAACCATACGTCAAATGAAGAAGCTACATGCCGTTGAAAGCGGGGGAGAAACAGATGAAAAACGGGAAGTACGATAAATGTAAACAGAGTGGATAAATTAAAGGGATGATGACAGAAGTTAATTTAAGGTAAGTAGAATGATATTTAAATTAGATGTTATATCTGAAAGAAATAAAATGTATTATTTAATAAAAGTGAATATAGAGGAGATAGATATATTGTTATGTAAAAGGATAATGTAGAGGGAAATTTCCGGACAGTGGCAAGAAAGAAGAGGGTAATTTATATATCAAATACTACAAGTCGTAACAGTGCTGAATACACCGCGCGGGTCTCCGCTGTTAACCAGGGCTTGAAATTCAATTTTTCCCCAGGAGGGGAGTCTCCCTACCAATATTTATAAATGGAGGGGAGTTGGGCTATTTGGGAGGGAGAAAAAATATTTAAAACCAACTGTTATTTTGCATGCTATTTAAAGAAATTTATTAATACAGACATGACAAAATGCCACTGAAGCGAAATTTGCATTTGTACGCGATCCTTTGATGAAATTTGCATTTTCTCGCGATTCTTTCGTGAATTTTGTGATCCCTTGACAAAATTCGCTTTTTTCCGCGATCTTTTGCCGAAATTCACGTTTTTGTCGCGATCCTTTTCCGAAATTCGCTTTTTGTCGCGATCCTTTGACGAAATTTACTTTTTTATTCGTGATTCTTAGACGAAATTCGCTTTTTATTCTCAATCCTCTGACGAAATTCGCGTTTTTTCCGCGATCCTCTGATGAAACTTGCGTTTTTTTCACCAATCTTTTGATTAAATTCGCGTTTTTCGTGATCATTTGACGAAGTTCGCATTTTTCTGCGATCCTTTGATGATATTTGCGTTTTTTCAGCGGCCCTTTGATTAAATTCCAGTTTATTCCGCGATCCTTTGGCGAAATTTGTGTTTTTCCCCGCGATCCTTTGCCGAAATTAATGTTTTTTCCACGTTGCCTTGCCGAAATTTGCGTTTTTTCGCGATCCTTTGATGTAATTTGCGTTTTTGTCGCAATTCTTTGGTGAATTTTGCGCTTCTTCCGTGATTCTTTGACGAAATTCACCTTTTTTCCGTGATCGTTTGCCGAAATTCACGTTTTTTCCGCGATCCTTTGACGAAATTCGCGTTTTTCTGCGATCCTTAGCAACGAAATTAGCGATTTTTTCTGCGAACGATTGAGGAAATTGACTTTTCCCGCGATCATTTGTCGAAATTCGCGATATTTTTCTGTTATATTTTTATGTCCGAATTTTCGAATTGATGATCGATTTTTCATAATTTTCGGAACCGAATGCCTTAAATTTTCGGAACAGAATTATCTCTGAATTCGCCAATCGGTCGCAGAAAATAACGCGAAACTTGTCAACTGATATCAGGGAAAAAAAAGGAATCTCAACGATCTTTCGCAGTAAAAAACTCGCAAAGTGTGTCAATCGGTCGCGTGAAAATATCACGAAATTCGCTACGCATTCGCAGGAGTTGACGGTAGTTTAAAAAGGCATACTTTCCGGAAAAGGGGGAAATTTTTTTGGACGGAAGCCTCCCGCCCACGATATTCTTTTGGGCGGGATTTTAAAATTTTGGGCGCGAATCCTGCCATCCCGCCTTGAACTATAAGTATAAGCTTCATATATATTTCAATATAAATGTAAATTCAAAATTCTCTGCCTTTAAATATAAAATATCAGAATTTTTAGGATAAAAATTGAAGAAAAATGCAAGAAAATATGTAAAAAAACATTTAAAATATATTCCACGGTATTTGGTATGTAAGCTTGTGAAGTCATGAGAAGCATCACTTTCTGTATTTTTCTGCAATTAAGCAGAAAGAAATATTAAGATTTTTTTTTTTTTTTTTTTTTGCTTTATAGGATGTCTGTTAAATCAATGAAAGGAACTTAATACATATTTTTTTAATTCCATCTCATTGTATTATTAAAATTTTAGTTATATTTTTTCTTTTGCTGTTGTTTCAATTTGTTTTCTAATAATAATCTACATTATAAAACACAATCATGTCAGCAATTAACGATAACACATAAGCAATGTTCAAATTAAAACTAGATGTTGTGACATGAGCTATCACTTTTGCTTTAAGAACAAATATCTTCTCTTCAAAATATTGTATAATTGAAATCTTTACATTACTGTATTTTGAAAACTTTAATTCACCACTTTTTTATGATTTTTAATTTTTTTTAACTTATTAGCACATGATATAACAATAAACATTTTCAGTAACATATGTAATAAATATAAAATAAGCATAACTATGGAGCAAGTAGCAGCATTACCACAAGATCAAGTTACACATTAAGTTCAAATGAAATTTATAGGATCAGTTCCAGTTATAAAAGAGCTGTGCAGGATTCTACTATGAAATACTATCTTGATTTTGAGATTTATTAGTAATTTCAATGAAAAATCTGATTATTTTAGACTGATACCTTTAATATTTGGTTAGTTAGTTTTATTGGCATAAAATCTCCAACAGGACATGTTACATCAAACACAAATCAAATTAGTTCAAAGTATACATAACAAAAAAGCAAAAGTCAGCAGCTAGATATGTTACAATAAATTAAGCAAAAATGACATGCAGAGTTTTTATAATAAAACAAACATATCTGGATGGGATATCCAGTTTCGTTTTTGTTGCAATAATAATGTTAACTTGATAATAAAATTGCATTAATTTATTCATTAAATTTACCAAAAAAAAAAAAAAAAAAAAAAAGTATACAGTTAATTTGCTGTTAAAATTGATCAGTCAACGAAAATTTTATTCAATAAATAAAATAAGTTATAAAATTTCAATTTATGCCATATAAACACCTTATTATTGGAGTGAAAATCATATAAAAATTAATCTTTCACCTGAGTCATATACAACAGTTCCAGGAATTGAATGACTTGTTAAGGCATACATTCTTGTATATAATTTTTCTTTAAATCTCAACTTGCAAAAATCAGCCCGTGATTGATCATGAACACTTGTTCCTAAAGTCAGTAAAAAATACCACAATTTAAAAAATTAAAATATAATAGATGGGAAAAATTTTATAGTTCTCAAAGTTTTTTTCCATAACTTTTAAGCAAATACCTATTGAAAGAAATCTTATGTATTTCTTAAGAGTTTTCTCAAGTTTATAATATTTTGTTTAAAAAGTATACAGTACAGTATTCATTTAAGTATTCTGAAAGCTTTCCTAAAATAATAATTGTATTTAGGATTTTTTAATCAAGATGAAATAAACAACAAAGAAATCAGTGAAAGTTATTCCACATAAACTCTCTAATGTTTAACTGAAGAGAAAACATAATCAGAAACTGATAAACCTACCTTATAATATACAGTCGAACTTGATTAATACAAGAAGCAAGAGAAATATGAAAATCCTCATACTAACAGTTACTCATAATACCCATGAATATAATAAAAACATTAAAAACACACATAACTTAATTAATTACTACTAATAATTGCTCTAATTATCTCAATGCTAAAATTAACTTGATAAAGTTAACATAAAATATTCAGTCTTACAAGTGTAAATGCCATTTTTTTTAAGCAGATCTTTTCTTTAGCTAAAATAACTGCACTTAAGTTAAAAAGCCTCTTAAGAACTAATAATTCCAAAGGACATGAATGACATACAGTAATGCAACTGTTCACTTCTATTTTTCTTGAAAAAACTTGGCTATTATTGCGTTATGCAATAATCATTGCAATTATCAAGCTATTGATTTCATATATCCTTTTCATTTTAATAGTGAAATAAAAGAAAAAAAAATTAGAAGGTGGGTTAATACATCCCAGAGTCCAGATTTAAAGAAAGAAACAAATAAATGCTTTTTTCTATGCTCCTTCTAGTCTAAGAGCTAGCAACGTCAAAAAACACGTCATTTTATCAAAGCTCATTTTTCTATATGTTTTTCCTATTTATGGTGTAGTATGTTTGCGGGCAGTCTGGCAGTCAGGAGACGTTGCGTTTACCTGCGGGAAAAGGGGTTATGCAGGTCAAAAAACTTCAAAATTACGTCATTTTACCAAGGCTCATTTTTCTATACGTTCTTACGATTTATGGTGTGGTGCGTTTGCGGGCGGTCTGGCAGGCAGGAGACATTGCGTTTACCTGCAGGAAAAGGGGTTATGCAGGTCAAAAAACTTCAAAATTACGTCATTTTATCAAGGTTCATTTTTCTATATGTTTTTCCAATTTATGGTGTAGTACATTTGCGGGCGGTCTGCAGCCGGGAGACGTTGCGTTTACCTGCGGAAGAAGGGGTTATGCAGGTCAAAAAACTTCAAAATTACATCCTTTTAGAATGATTTTTGTTTATAACATCTGTTTCTACTAACTATTTGTAATATTAATCCATTATTACCAGACGTTACCAATGTTGCTAAGACCCTGCCAGATCCACATTTATAGGTAACATATTACTCTTTGGTTAACAGACAACCTATAATTAATTTTCCAGACACAAATTCGGTTGCAAAGTTAATGCCAGACAGCTTTAAATATGGCAACGAAAGTGCCTGTTTCAGAAGTGTTTTACAGTTTAAAAATTATAAGTCATCTTTACGTCATTTTATCAAGTTTAAAAATAACAAGATATTAAACTTAGGCTAGCAGAAAACCTATAATTAATTTGCCAGACACAAATTCGGTTGCAAAGTTAATGCCAGACGGCTTTAAATATGGCAATGAAAGTGCCTGTTTCAAGAGTGTTTTATAGTTTAAAAATTATAAGTCATCTTTACGTCGTTTTATCAAGCTTAAAAATTACAAGATATTACTCTTTGGCTAGCAGACAACCTATAATTAATTAACCAGGCACAAATTCGGCTGCAAAGTTAATGCTGGACGGCTTTGAATATGGCAACGAAAGTGCCTGTTTCAAGAGTGTTTTATAGTTTAAAAATTATAAGTCATCTTTACGTCATTTTATCAAGCATAAAAATTACAAGATATTACTCTTTGGCTAGCAGACAACCTATAATTAATTAACCAGGCACAAATTCGGCTGCAAAGTTAACGCCGAACGGCTTTAAATATGGCAACGAAAGTGCCTGTTTCAAGAGTGTTTTATAGTTTAAAAATTACAATTACACAAATTTACATTAATTACACAAATTTAAACATTTTTTTTCGACATACACTGTATATATATATTTACAAAGAAACGATTGTTGCTATGGTAACAATTAAGGGTTGACTGTCATTCAATGAAGCCAAATCCCTACAAATGATGCCATTTCTTAAATTAAATGATTCATAATTAAATGATTCATAAAAATACAAGGCAACAGTTTTCAATAAACACTATTGCAGAAAAATATATAAATTAAAAATTTTGTGAGATCACTAATGGTATAATGAGGTCGATAACTAAAATGTAAAAATGTTAATATATGATTATAGCCATGACACAACAAGATAGTCTGGAAACCAAAATACTTCTGTGATGCTGCAAGCATGTTTACAAAATCTGCGCTAAGGAAGAGTAAATGAATATGTAGTTAAACAATGAATATGTGTATAGACAAGGATATATTCCGAATCTTACCTTTAATAAAGTCAAATTCCAGTTTTGTTTTGTTTTCAGAGCCATGACAATCAGATACCCAGTATAAGAAAATATCATTTCCCTTTCCTGTTACACTGATGACAAGAGGGGATGTCTGAGTTCCAACAACCATTTCAATAGGTTTCTGGAGAAAAGGTTTTCCATTTCTGCCATCCAAAATATTAGTCTAAAGCAAAATATTCAAGTTATAATGCAATAGTGGATAATAATAACAATTGTATGAGACCACATATATTCTGGATAACTGGCTGGGCATTGAAGCAACACTCATTCATTAGACTTGTAAAATATATGTGGTAGCTTTTGTTTTGGATTTAAAATTAATCATTAGATTAATCAGATACAATCAAGATGAAAGATTAATCAGGTTTGGGGTTTAAGAGGGTAAATTTATGGTAATCGCTTGGAAACAAGAATTCTGCACAAAGATAAAAATGTCCTATATCTAAATTTCAAATCCTGATCAATGATAACATGAAAAACTACTTACAAAGAAGAAATGGAAAATAAGATTTATCACAGGACAAGCAATAAAATTCATAATTTATTTTTTAAACATTTAATAAATTTTCATCTCCTGAAAATTTTATTTTTCTTTCAAGAATAGTTCTTAAAATTAATAAACTGGCATGTGAGACTCATCCAGGAATATCCCTTTCAAAATCATAACATTCATTAATATCATCTTTGGTAATATTTTTATTCAAATTAATAGCTTTCATATCACTTCCCTATACTTCGGACTTCTCACTATGAAGCTCTGTCTGTCTAATACCGGATTGGCTGCTCACTCTGTCGACCGGTATAAATAGAACCCACTTTCCTACATCTCTACTCATTTTGTCCACGGCTCTCCAGGTGTCCAGAATGACATCATAGGGGTGAGGGTCGACCCTTGTCAGGGGCATTTTTGGCTGCCGCCAGCTTACGTCTGCCATGCATACCTGGTCGAACCAAGAATCTTTCACCAACATCAGATATTTTGCTATCCCCTTTACTTTTTATTGTAGAACTTCTGTTCTACGGTTAGACCTTTCAATGGCTTATTCAAGATGTGCTCTACACCTACTCATATCCAGGGCATGGAGTTTCCTTGCAACTAGGCAGCCCATCGAATGCATCACCATGTTCCATTTTTTATTTTTTAAAATCAGCTTCAAGATATTCTTTCAATTCTTGTTGAACCAATTTTTTTTTTTTTTTCAAAACTCTGAATCCTATAAAATTGCAACCACTGGATTTTTTTCTCTAGGAATATAAATATTGACACCAAGTTATGTCATGCATAATGCAATATACTGAGTGCTGCACACTTCAAACTGATTCTATAGTACTTTTTCAAGAAAGATTTCAAAGCCAATTGACTGAATATGTGATTCCAGTTAACTGGTTTTCTGGATAAGTGGTTTTCAGATAAATGATTTTATATCGTATTAATAAACTAATAAAAAAGGACAAGGACAGAAAAATTAAAAAGTAATGCATTTTCATAAATTACACATTTTTACTTAAAACTGTTCAAAATTGTACATATTTCTGAATGATTATAACATACAATTTTAACATGTTAACTAACGCATGATGCACTGGTCATTGTGTGTATTTCTGTGCCTAATATGGACTTTTTAATCCTATTGTCACTTAGCTATTTTTATTTAAAGTACATACTTTTTCTCATAGCAGTTTTGTCTATTTGATCTAAAGTTAATTTCTTTTCAGCTTTCCCAGATCACAATATCATTTAATCTTCATTATCATAAGTTTATTTTCTGCAGTTTTTGTTGCATTTGAGCATTTTTCTTTTCCAGTGGCAGCAGTGATTGATGTGGCTACCAATTGCTTAATAATGATACTTACAGGTAAGCATTCACTGGAAGATTGACTTCACAACTGAGCACAAGTTTTGGATCTATGTTTGATCTATTTATAGAATGAGTAACTGTTCCTCCGGGACTGTCTTTTTCTCTTTACTTCTCTCCTGTTGTTCTGGCTTTACAGCTGGTATCAAATGTCAGTTATCTTCATATTCTGGATTTAAAATAACTAATGAATTTAGTTTATCATTCTTCAAATTATAATTTGTTTTTATTGCATGTCTTTCAGATAAAAGCTTATTCAAATTGTTTTATGTAATGACTTCACAGTCTTTAAGAAATATGTGAATTTGGAGAAGTGAGAGTGCAGTGACAATCAGCGATGGACTTTTGTTTCTCGATATCATATAGGGTAGTAATGACTACTACTATTGATAAAAAAAATATAAGTTTTTTTTTCTGTTCTGAAACTTAAGTTACATTGTTGCTGTATGAATTTATGCTACCTAATGGATAAATAGAAGGTGAATTTTTTAACTACATATTTCTTTTCTGAACTTTGTTGTGACTTAATTGAACTTTGAGGACTCTGCCATGTATTTAAATTCTAGAGGGTTCTTTTCCAAGAACTTTTGTTGATATGATATTTTCTAGCAACTTTAATTTTGTTGAATATGCTTTTATTTTTTGGAAATAAATTTTATACTGTACCTTGATATGCCTTAATATCATTATAATAAATTAATAGATTTGTTCAAATTTACTTTATCATCTTTTAGCATACACCTTTACATTTTTACACATTTAACTGTACTGAATGTGCAGATATGTCCTTCTAGAACTTTATGGAATTTTTAAGATGGCGGCTGTAAGGCAGTGGACACACAGAGGTGTTAAGTGCAACTTAAAAGACACCTGTTTCTTCTTTGATCCCAACCTGTTTACAAAGAAGAAATGAATTTGAATTCCAGAATTTGTCTCCTAAGTTGTGCTTGTCACGTCAGTGCGTGATTCTGAAAAATATTGATGTGAATATTTGTGGTAAAAGTAGAACTTTTAAATATGAGATATAAACGCAAACAATTTTCTGTGAAACTTCTGAACCATAATGCATCAAAATATCCATTAGATTTATTGTAAGCAGATATATAAGGTTCAGTATCTTGTATGAGTCAACCTGAATCTGAAAGTTTTATTTCAAGTCAACCTGAACCAAACCTGACAAAATAAAATTTCATCAACCTGAAACGTGACACACTCCAACTTGAAAATGTAATAACTTAAATCCTTATTTTAATGTAATTATGGAAAATTAGTCTATAATTATATGCTAACATCAGTTTTATTTTTTATGTCAAAGAGAAAAAGGATCTGATATATACTCATTAATATTAATGTATACAGATTTTTCTTTAGCATTGCAACTCCACTCCCCTCTGTTTCAAAGTTTGGATCTTCAATTATTTCCAGCATTTGTATGGTATAACAAATCTCCAGGAAATGGAAAGCCGAAAGGAGGAGTGTTTCTAGATTAACTCTGCATATTTTCTAATATTTGAATTGTTTTAATTTGAAATATTAGATGAAAAACTTTGAAAACAAAAAATAATAATACAATTTGGATTATTTTTTATGTTTTGTATAATATAGGTTATAATGAGATAATTAACTTCTTGAATTCTTTAATAACACACACACAAAATTTTTTTAAATTTCCAGTTTGATAAATTTAGTACTTGGACAGTTTTTCTAAAAATAGATTTCAGCAATAATTAACTCTTAATTAATACTCCATAATTAATCTGTAAATCCATTAAGTTTGACACTTTGCTTATGATAATTCGGTTTTCAATTTACATAGATTCCAAAACACATTATGCAATTAAACTTTTAATCTGAATTTTGAATGTAATTACAAAGTATAATTTAAATTCTATGAAAATTTTACGTATTATTAGAGTTATTAGATTGCAACAGAGTTTGTAAGACTCGCATTAACTTTAATATTTGCGAAGCACGGATATTGGCGGTCGCCAAACAGTGAACTCTCGCGAAGGCAGAACTATTCGAACTGGAACAGCAGGCAGTCGCGGCAGAGATCGTGTAGTGAAAAGGTTGGAGTGAAAATCAGTGGTGTGTCGCCTTGGTTGTGTTTTGATAACATCGGCATCTTAATGTCTTTGTGAAATAGTGTAAAATAACCAGAAGTTAATGTTATAATATTCGTTGTGTGTGTGTGTTGTTTGTCCTGTAAATAAAAAGTGTTCGTCAAGCCAGCAGTTCATTCTTTTAAGAGTGTGTCTTAGCAGTGTTTTTGCACCTGAAGTATTTCTTAATGAAATAAATAAGCAACCTTTTTCTAAGGTTAAGGAGATATAGATGAGAAACATTCCATAGTAAAGAAAGGTAATAAAGAAATAGAGGAGAAAAAGTTGTATTGGCGCAGTCGGCACGATTGTTCTCACGGGGTTTTGGTAATATCAAAGAGGTAAGAGTCTTGTTCGTTTTTATGCTAGCCCAAAAATAAAATTATATTATTCTGTTATGCTGTAAAATAATTAAAAATATTATTGTCTAGATTCATGAAGAACAGAATGAGTAATTAAATGAAGGTTATTAACACTACTTATCATTAGATTGATTATTTCTTTGAATGTAAAATTTGAAACGAAAGTATTGTTTGTTGCATCTGAAATTTCATTAAATAAATAAGGTGTATATTGCATTATATTTTAAATATGCAGTAATGTTAAAATAAGATAAATGTAGTGTAAAATAAAGGGGATATTTCACTGATTTGGGATTAAAGTTCAATAGTGGTTGCGTAAATTATTATGGAATTATTTTTCCCTTTCTTTTTAAATGTTTTCGAAAGACTAAACAGGTGTGAATATTTTGTTTTTCTGCTATTTCATAAGAGCAAAATAAATAAGTGAGATTAATATTATAATTTGAAAGTGCTTTGGAAATACTTACATTACTTAACGTTGACATAGAATTATGGAATATGTTTTGTTTTTTTAAATTGGTTATTTATTACCTTCGCAATTTGAAAATGCAGGAAGATAATTAAAGTTGTGTTTATTTATGATTTCCTCATTCTACAAAAAGAAAAAAAAATAAATAAAAGGTTGTTATTTCATATTTTATTAGAGGTGAAATTGATATTTTTATTATTTGATTGTGCAACCAAGTTTCGTAGGTTGAAAATAGTGATTACATTTTTTTTTGTTTGTTTGTTTAAGAAAGTTCTTTCATAGATCGGAATTAGTATTTTTTTTTCTTTATGCTTTATTTAAGTATCCTGAGTTTCGTAAATCGAAACTAGTGTTATGAAGGCATTCTTTTATATTATTTTTAAATCAAAACTAACATTATGATTTAAATTGTATTTATGAGTACGGAGTGTTGAAACAAATATTATGAGTGCATTTGTTATTTATAGACATTGAATGTACATCCTAATTTATAATTCTTTGGTGTTCTACTATTTTAGGGTTAATGGTTATTGAAAGCAATTTGGTGAAAGGGAATATTAGTACATTTTAATTATTGCTGAATGTGTTTTTTTTTTTTTTTTTTAACTCATTCAAAACGAAAGTAAATAATTGATTTAATTATGTGTTCATATATGATTTTTTCTTTTCGTAATAATTCGGAAAGTTCATTTTTGACTAGATTTAAAATACCGTTGATAGAATTATTTAATTAAATGATTGAAATAAGCATTTAAATTCCAAACGGTTCTATTGAAAAGTTATTTGAATGATTGGTTATAGTTACATTTTTTTTTTGTGGGAATTAATAAGTCTTGAGGTTTATTACGCTGTCTTTAATTGATTACTAGCATTTTGAATTCGTTAGAATAATTTTTTTTTACCATGGCATTCCTGGGTAGGGGCAGGAAGGAAGATCTAATCGAGCTAGCAACAGAGCTGGGTATAGAAGCTAGCATGGATAATAAGAGGGCAGATATTAGAAAATTAATATCAGAAAATGAAAATTTCGTCGAAGATGAGGCCAAAGTATCTCTGAGTAGAATCATAGAAGAACGAATTCGGCGTGAGACAAAAGAGGAAGAAGAACGAATTCGGAAAGAAGAAAGAGAGGATCGAATCCGGAAAGAAGAAAGAGATCACAATCTAGAAATGAAACGGTTGGAATTAAGAAGAAATAACGTAGATTTGGGTGATGGAGTTGAAAATTCAAACGAAACAAGATCTAGAGTACAACTGATGCAGATAACTCTTAAATATGACGAAAAAGTAGACGAAATGCAACTGTATTTAGTAAACTTTGAGCGTCGGGCGGCAATGGCGCACGTACATAAATCAGAATTGGTAGCATATTTACTGGGATTGTTACCAACAGATATGGCTAATAATATAGCTCGAGAGCCTCCTGAGAGAGCCAATGACTATGATTTCGTAAAGGATATGTTATTAAAGCGTTACAAGCTAAATCCTGAAAAGTTGAGGCAATTATTTTTCCGGCATCAAAAGGGACCAGAAGAGTCTTGGAGAAGCTACAGTCATGCATTGAACACTTATTTAAATGAATGGATAAACGAATTAAAAGTTGAGAATTTCGACCAATTAAAGAAATTATTGGTAGTGGATCAACTCAAACGCAGAGTTCCAAACGAAGTGAAAGAACACTTCTTGCATCAATGGAATAAATTGATCAACCCTCTAGAAGTTGCAGAAAAAGTTGATGAATACGAAAGTTTGAGAGACGGGTTCAAGAAAAGTTCAGTCCTTACTAAGCCAAAGGATGTTCCTCGATGGCAACTGGAAGAGAAAGATAAGTACAGATCAAAGGAAAGTTTCAAAAATCCCAAAAACAGTCATTTTGTGGAAACGACTAAATATGGAGGAAATGACAAACAATTTGATAAAATGAAATATCAAGGGACTTATCAAAAGTATAGGGATTCCAGGTCGTTTAAACCTACATGTTTTGCATGCGGTGATTCAACTCATTTTTCACGGGCTTGTCCTGAAAATAATATACAGAGAACGCGAAGCAGAATTGAAAGGGCTAATAGTAATTTGGTTACTACAGAAGGAACTATAGAAAATAAAGAGGTGTTGTCAGCTCGAATCACAGGGCCGGTATTGTCACCGATTAAAACAAATTCGGTAAAGTGTGATGAACTGGAAGGACTAGAAAAAAGGAATACCAACATTTTACTTAAAACGAATTCAGAAGTTTCTGAAACTACTAGATTTGCTTCTCATCAAACTGAATATGAGGCGAAGGATGAAATTGAGATTCTGAAAACAGTTCACCGAAAAGAAATAAATAAATTAAGTGATTCTCTTGAAAAGTATAAATCTGATGCTAATGAGGCTAAAGAAACATTAAAATATGCTAATGAGGTCCTTGAAAATTCGAAAGAAATTATTGTAAAACAGAAGAAAGAAATCAATTCAGTAGAGAAAGAATGTATGTTTCTGAAAAAAGAATTATCAAAAGTACATTCCGAAAAGAAAGACTTACAAACAAAACTGCAATCTTTAACAGAAAACCTTGAATTTCAGAAACAGAAAGGATACGAATTTGCTAATGAACTAAACAAAGCCAAAGAACAAGCTGGAAAGTTCGATTTATTACAAGCAGATTATTTAGCCCGCAAGAATGAAATGGTTATGTTGGAAAAGACTAACCGTGATTTAGAAGAAAAACTTTGGCTTGCTTATAAAAAGTCTGAATGTGAAATGAATTTTAAGGAACAATTCGAGAGCCAAAAGTTAGAAGAAGTTCTTAGGACTATAAATTCACAAAAAGATGAATGGGAAAAACTGAGATGTGAGAAAGGGAAATGTCATCATGAATTAAATAATCTTAAAAATGTGAAGAAAAATTTAAAGAACAAGTTTGACAAAATTTCTTTTGAAATTGAACCTGAAATGAAGTTTAAAGAACGTTTAGAATATGAGTGCGAAAGATTAGAAGAAGATGTTAATACCATCATTTTTCAAAAGAATGAAACAGGGAAATATAGATCCAAGAACAGAAAGTGTAATGATGAATTAGTCAAGTTTAAAAAAATTAACAATGATCTTCAAAACAAGCTGAATGACACCATTTCTCAAAATGAGGATGTCGATGAGTTTGTGCAAGTACTTGAAAAATGTGAGTTTAAAGAGACTTATAAAATTGAAGAAATGCAGTCTAATTTGAAAAAGTTGAAGGAGAACTTTACAGTCAGTCCTGTTAATCGAGAAACGGAAAACACAGCCTTGCAGCAGTTGATTGCTATCTTAGAAAAATATGAAGCGGTGTCTAGAATCAAATTAAAACAATTTCATACGACCAACTGTAAGTGTAGTGAGCAGATTATGGATTTAGAAAGTAAGCTCAAAGCAAAGGAAAAAATTATTCGTGTCCTGAATAATGATATTAATGGTCTACATAAAGCATACAAGTACTTAAAAACATTTTCAAAGGAGCAACAAGCAGAAATACAGAAATTTATGCGGGCAAGTGAAAAAATGAAAATACGGCTGACAAAGTATAATAATTTAAATAATTCATTAAAGTATGATCTTATTCAGATTGAAACGGAAAAGAACAAACTTGAAAATGAGTATAAAAATTTTAAAGTTAAGGAAGAAACATCTAAAAGAGTTGATCATGAAGAACATCACCTAAAAAACGAAACGCTTGAAGGAATTTCGAGAAAAAGAAAAGAAGAGACTGTTTCAGACGAAAAGTCACCAGATTTCACAGTGCTGAAAGAAGTTAAAAATCTAGCAGATAGAGGAAGAAATAGAAGAGATGCTGAGCAGTCAGAAAAAAATACCAAAAATAAGAAGAAAACAACAGAAATAGTTGAAATTCAGGATGATACAAGAAGAAACAGAAAAACTTCTGAGCAGCCAAAAGTTAGTATAGAAAATAGGAAACAAAAAACAAAAATATTTGACACTTGTAAAGGCAAAAGAAGAAATAGAAAGGCAATTGAGAAAAAAGAAATTGCTACCGACAGCAAGAAATATATAGGTGAAGTTTTACAGGCCTTTCGTGAAATAGGTCTTACAGTAATTCTGGAAAAGTGTGATTTCGGAAAAAGAGAAGTAAAATTTTTAGGGCATATAGTTGGATCAAGAAGACATGCCTCAGACCCAGAAAAGGTGGAAGCTATGAAGAAACTAGTGGCGCCTACCAACAAGAAAAAATTGAGAACAGTTCTGGGGATAGTAAGTTATTATACAGACTGTATACCGAACTTTGCAAGCATCGTACTACCTTTATCCAACTTGACAAAAGAGAGAGAGTTCCCAGGGATTGCCCCACGGGGCCAAGCTAGCTCGATGGGCATTAGCCCTTCAAAGATATAATCTAAAAATTACCTATAGGAAAGGGAGTAGGCATGGTAATGCTGATGCCCTTTCCAGATTCCCTTAGGAAAAGATATAAACTTATTGTATAATGATTGTATTATTAAATATTCTGATATTTTATGTTATGTTTAATTAAGACTGTTGTTTACATTATTATTATATATATACATATTTTTTTTTTATTTATGTGTTTAAGAAGTTTGGGCTAGCGAACAGGCTCTTTCCTTTAACATTGTGTTTGTGAAACTAACTGTACTTTTCTTAGCAGCATAGTCTCTAAGGAGAACTATGTGCTCCTTAAGGAGGGACGTGTAAGACTCGCATTAACTTTAATATTTGCGAAGCATGGATATTGGCGGTCGCCAAACAGTGAACTCTCGCCAAGGCAGAACTATTAGAACTGGAACAGCAGGCAGTCGCGGCGGAGATCGTGTAGTGAAAAGGTTGGAGTGAAAATCAGTGGTGTGCCGCCCTGGTTGTGTTTTGATAACATCGGCATCTTAATGTCTTTGTGAAATAGTGTAAAATAACCAGAAGTTAATGTTATAATATTCGTTGTGTGTGTGTTGTTTGTCCTGTAAATAAAAAGTGTTCGTCAAGCCAGCAGTTCATTCTTTTAAGAGTGTGTCTTAGCAGTGTTTTTGCAGCTGAAGTATTTCTTAATGAAATAAATAAGCAACCTTTTTCTAAGGTTAAGGAGATATAGATGAGAAACATTCCATAGTAAAGAAAGGTAATAAAGAAATAGAGGAGAAAAAGTTGTATTGAGTTCAGTTTCTTTAAGTCCTGACAAAATAGTGAAAATACATTCTGTGTAAAAAGTACCCAACATTTTTAATAAACAGAAAAAAATACAAGTATTTATCAAAATTTATTTGTCTCCTTTAACATATGCCCTATCCAGCTCAACACAACTAGGACAACACTTGACTCAATCCTTCATACATTTTTCATAGGCTGATTAGGTATGGCCTTCAGTGAATTTTCTTTTATGGCCTCAATTGGCTCAAAATGCCTCCCTGAAGTGGTAATTTTAGCTTCAGGAACAGGAAAAAGTCACATGGAGACATATCAAATGAGTGTGGTACTTGATCAATGACATTCATTGCATTTGTTGTGAAAAACTCTTACATAATGGTAGCCTTTCCCAATGATGCATTAATGCAAAATTCAATGAATCATCCTTCCATAAAACTGACCATTTTGGGCAGATATTCTTGTGCAAATGCCTCATGATGCCTAAATAGTATTTCTTATTCACTGTTTGTCCCTGCGGAAGGAATTTGGAGTGTACCATACCATGGTAATAAAAGAAAACAGTCAACATGACTTTGATTTTCGAGGAAATTGATAAGGTTTTTCAGATTTCGATTCGTTTCCGAGGTACCACTCTAAGGACTGTTCACTTATTTGCATGTCTCAGCATAAACTAAGGTCTTATCACCAGTTACAATGTGTTTTATGAAGGTGGAGTCTATAGAAGCAGAAGCTCAAGAAATCATGTCTTCAGCGACCTCCTTTCAATACTCCACTGCCGACGAGGACAAAGTTTGTTTTTTCGCTTAGTTTTCTATGTTTTCTAGTTGAAATTTTTAACTTTTTAAACTGTTAAATTTTGTATTTTCTTGTTTTGTGAGGGGTAGTGCTAGTTCGGGCGCCAAATATATTCTTTTGCTGTTTAATTTCAATTTGCGTGTTTCACTGTAGCATTTTGGCAGTATTCACATATCTGTATATTTGTTTTTGTTGGTGATTATGATACTTATTGCTTATATATTATACATATATATATTTGGCAGCTATAAATTTACAAACAACAGTTTTTAATGTGAAATAGTTCACACTTTTATTTGTGAATTTAATCTATAAGAAAATTAAGCTTTATGGACTGTAAATATACATATTCTGTATTGCAACAGTGACAACTTAATGCAAAAAATTAAGAATATTTCAAATCATTTAAATGCTATCATACAACTAACTACTGAATAACAAGAATGAAAATAAAATAATACATACATATGTTTTTTAAAATAGCACATTAATAAAACAAAACTCACAATGGCTTATCAGAATTCTTGAACAGCACACCACCTGCAGCCGTAAAATGCACTAAATATAACCACAGCTACATTCAAAGAAAAAGAAAAAGCAACAAAGCTAAACTCAAAGTAACTAATCTGAAAAATTTACAAATTAAAAGCAAGAAAAAACATTCAAATTACAAAAACTTTTATCAGACTTCAAAATGCATTGCAAATGATAAAAAACAAATTAAATGCTGCACACATAATCACACACATAAAATTAACCACATTCAACACATTAATGAGTAAATATTAGATTACTATATGTCAAAGAATTATGAAACATTTTCTCTTAATATCAAACATAGCTACATGACTCATCCACAAATGAAATGGAACAGCCAAGTTTCGTATTTTAAAAGTTTAAAGACAAACAAATTTTTATAAAGTTTCTAAAATTTATTTTAAGATTTTAAAGACAGTAAAATTTAAAATCTAATGTTAATAACCAATAATGTAAAAAAAAAAAAGGAAATTTTTAAAAACTACTATCCATAGTGTCACAAACATGCACTAATTTTCATGCAATATTCAGTTTACAATCATGCAAAATACAATAACACAAAGATTTGACATCCAGAAACTTAAGAAAAATTTTTTTTATAAGTATTTATCACAAATCTATATTAATTGGATCATGCTGATAAATATTGAAATACTGAATTAGCAATTAATCTTTATAAAGAATTACACACATAGCTTAATTTATGCCTGAGATTATGCCCAAATTATACCTAAGATTATACCAAGTTAATGTACAACAAATTTTAAAGAGTATTACAGTTACATCAAAATACTAATAATTAAATGATACAATATATATTTAACTTAGTAATAGAAAACTGAAATAGTATTTTCCTTTGTATAATCTGTGGATTATACCTTAAAGAAAGTTGTGATGTTCGTTATGCAGATTATACAGCATTCTAAATAACCTGATTATTATTTTTCTTCTACCATAAGGTCAAATAATAAATTTTAAAAAATTAGTGACTTTTTAAGATAATGAATAACAGATGAAACTAATCATTTTCATGATCCAAAGTTTGTCTGCTAACAAGAGGTTTGTACAGCCTCAGGTCCAACATGTACAAACGAAATCTATATTGACCCAGACCATTTATTTTTCTCAGTGCATGGCACAGCACATCAATGAAATAAGATAAATATGTTACATACAAGAGTAGCCCCTTGTTATATAGCTTGTTCATACACACACATATACATTCATATATATATATATCTGTATTCATGCCTACCAAAATAAAAGCAGTAATTTAATCACATTTTTACTTTCTGTACATATACAGTGTAAGGAAAGTATTACAATCCTGATAAAAACGAGAATTTGGAAATATTAGTATATTTTTACATTTTGAGATGCTCTGAATCCATTTTAACTATTTTTACAATGATTCCATAAGTATGTGTGAATGTATACGTACACTATATATTATTGTAACCAATTAGTATATATTAAAATTTTCTCACATCTTTACCTCAATAAATTTGTAATGTCTGTACGAACTAAGATTTTGAAGACACACATCAAAATATTTTTTCTTGTATGTTACCTTTTTAAACTTTTTAATGATTTTCGCTATATTGCAATTCATGCATCCCAGAAAAAGCGATATAATGAGGAGTCACTTGTTTTAAATTCCGAGGGTAAACTGAGTCCACTGAAAGTCTGAAAGTAGCGACTACTTTTGAAAAGTAGTTTGTAGTCACTACTTTTTAAAGCAAGTGGTTGTAGTTGTATTTTCTATAAAGTAGCTGTAGTTATAGTTTGCTACAATAAAAAAATAGATTTTCTGACCCCTGCAAAAGGGAGATTGTATGCATAAACTTAAATAAATAACTAATTATACAAACAGAAACTGTGAATTTTATACAGGTAAAATATTTTGCACAAATCAATACTTACTTGAGTGTAATAATATATAGGAAATCCAGGCCCAGTCTGATAATTTATAATAAAATCAGGAATTGAATCATTATTAAAATATCCAACACCAGGTGTGCTACAAATACAAATTTAGTTAATGATTCATTAAATGCATACTTTAAAACACAATATTATATAAACACTTAAAATTTCGTTTTTCATATAACAGTTATAATTACAGTGATGATTTTAATGAAAAGTATCATTATATGAATTTTTCTTTGCTGAAGGATTTTTTCTGAAGTAAGAAAATATAAATTAACTGATTTACAGTGTGTGTGGGGGGCAATTAGTAATCCAACTATTTAAAACCTTTTATTAAAAAAGTATAAATTTTTTTAAAAACAAAATTGTATTTTTATAGTAAATTTTGTGTCATTTTCTCACTTTAAATAGTAATTTGGTAATTTTTAAATAGTAATTTGGACTTGAAAATTGTATTACAGATTTATTTATTTTATTTATTTTTTTTTTGGGGGGGGGGGTGGGGGGGTGGCTAATTTATCATTAACAGGTATGAATTTCATCTTTCAATTATTTTTTCTCATTTGTGTATGATTAATTATAATCTTGCCTACATTATAGTTTATGTATATATATGAAAGGATAAAAACCCTTTTAAAATTCAAAATTCAAAAATTTAAATTAAAATCCGAAGTCTCTTTCTTCTAACTTTAAATCTCATTCTAAAACCAGTTTTACCACTTGTAACTTTGTTTCCCAGCAATACATCTTATTGTTTTCAGATATCATTTTCGCTCGATCTTTAAGATTAAAATAGCTGAGTTGCAGATTTTGTAGCCATGTGTGGTTAGCTAATACCCGGGCTGACCAAACCCAGTTCTGGCATCTCAGCCCGAACAATCAATCAAAAGCTAAGCAACCAATTAAAGAAATGTTCCTCCCATGTTTACAACTGTGCCCACTGCTGGAAAATATGATATGCTGGAAATATGATAAATATGAGCGCATGATATTAGCTAGAACGCACGACAAAAAAGGGAGAATTTGCATTTTTGAGATGCCTGCAAAACCTATGGCGATGTAACTCCTAAGGTTATCAATGTAAGTGGCTTGCAGAAGCTCCGACCGGACTCGCAAAGCAGACTGTAAGACGAAACAGCCAAATAAATGAGTTCAATCCAGCAAGAGGTTCCTGAATCCAAATTATTTAAGCCACAAGATAGGTCACTCCCAGCCGTCATTTCATATTAAAGTTGGCAGTAAGGTCACAGGCTGCGAAGTGAATGGGTCACGATCTCTTACACCCCCGAGCCGACACTATATATTACAGAAAGTCGACGAGGGTGGTTACCTGCCCTGCCGTGAAGATCCCCCTGCTCTGCCATGGAAAACTAGAATAATAACAGAAAAAGAAAAAAAAAATCTCTGTACTTATGATGTTCGGACAGACCCCAGAATTTTCAGAAAGACCACAACAGTCCAGTCAAGAAGATTTTTTAATATAGCATAAACTGTTTAAAATGTAAAATTTAAAATTTTGACAATGTTCACTAAGTTTTAAAGAAGTTTATTTAAAATATTGGTACTGCATTAAAGGGGTGTTAAAAATTTTAAACAAATTCAAATTTATTATTTAATTTTTTTTTTATTAGCTTTATTTTTCATTTCTTGTGGGATTTAAGGCTTATTATTAAAATTATAGAAAGATTTGGGGTTGGCATTCTACATGCGAGTTAAAATCATGATAAACTGAAACAACAGTAGTTTTGTGTTCTTATTCATCAGGTGATGCATACATGTGATCACCAAAAAATGAAGTCGCTTGATTTTAATGTTTTTGATATTGTGAATAAATTGATTGAGCTAGTTACATGTTTTTAAACAAAAAACTATTAAATAATACATGCGCAATAAAATATTTGAGAAAGTTTAGTATCCTATTCCATTAATTCTTTGTATAAATACAGATATACACATTGAAATTTCTACATGCTTGTAATAGTAAGTTATGTCAGTTTGTGTGTTATTTTAATCTATATTTTAATCATTTTTGTATAGACTAGACTAGAGTTTTTTATTTGTGCATAAGGAGAAAAACTCAAACAGTTCTTTAAAGTATTTATTTTTTATGTATAGAATTTCATGCAAATCATTACTCATTTTCGTTTTTGTGTATAGTTGAATATTATATTTTATATTATGTTATATTTTAATATTTGAGTTTTGACTTTTTTATATTTTTATCCAGTATTTCTTTAAAAGGTTAATAAATTTAATCACATTAAAGAGTCCAGTGAGTTGGCAATACCAACCACTTTTAAGAGACAAAATGGAAGGTCACGTCCTTACCATTTCATTAAAAAAAAGGAACAAGAAAATTGGGAACAGGTACTTACCCCTGTCAATTTTAGGAAAACAGGTGAAGGTCACACGCCCCCACCATGTTAAAAATATTTTCAATAATTCAATCATTGATTTAGACATGACCGTGGTAACACCACTTTAATTGTTGTAAATACAATAGTGTCTAAATCCACACAGTCAATTTTTAAAGATGACTATGGTTTCACCCCATTAAGTCTTTAAGTAAAGTTGTTTTTAAAGTAACTTCCACCAAAAACACCCCTCTACAGACAAAGAGGATTCAGTGACTTATGCAATCTGAGCAAATGTGGCAACTGTTGACAAAACAAGAGTTCGGGCAATCAACAAAACAGATACAATAAGGTACCATTCAAAAAATTTTATCAACGGGTTGCCATGCCCTTAAAAAAGCTGTGTCATAATGCTATTTGTTTGAACTAGGGTCTAACATTTTATTTTTTTGTTTGTTTTATTTATTTAATTTTTCTTTTTATTTATTAATTTTTTTTCATTGCCAGTAATGAAACACTTGAAAATTAAAAGATTTTTACAATTTGCATAAAAACTAGCGAGGAAAACTCAGAGCGTTCCAGCCTTAATTTTTAAGGAAAAATGTTCTTTGACTTTCTTTCACTTGTATAGAATAGGAAATATTTTTATGAGCTAACAGTGCGATGTAGATGTAGTTTATTAAATTGTGAGTTGGATTTATTAATTACACTATGAAAAATAAATACCTCAGCCTGCAAAATAGTAAACACATTTCTTACAGATGAATTGCATCTGCATCTTCACACAAAAAAATAAACATCATGCTCCTTTTTCTTTTTCTTTTTAAATTTTTGCTAAAACCTTCAATGGTTTAGGATATGCTAGTTCTGGCATCTAAACCCGGACAATCAATCAAAAGCTAAGCAACCAATTAAAGAAATTTTCCTCCTATGCTTACAACTGTGTCCTCTGCTGGAAAATATGATAAGCCCCATGATACACTATATGGCCAAAAGTGACCGGCTACTTGTGATTTTAGAGGTTTTGTTAAATATCTAGAAAACTATATGCGGAATTATCCTGAAATTCCAGGTGTATAAACAGGTACAGGTCATACATTTCCATGAGGATTTTTTTTTATCGAAACCCCATAGGGGACCATCAACAAATTGATAAAGAACAAATATCTTTTGGATAACCCTGTAAAAACTAATGTAGCAAAAGTGTTCAAACTGTAGATTATGATTAAGTGCCTTATTGTAATAAACTGTGTTCATTTTTATGAGGATAGCATGTATACTCGTAGCGAAATTAAAGTTTTTATAAAAAGAGTCCCAAATTTTGCCAAGTTTTTTGCTTATAATTTGTAGAGTTCTTAATATAAAAAAAGTTCTTTTCAGAAAATATGACAAGCAACATTGTTCACAAAACCCTGCAATCAGAATTAAAAAATAATAAAAATTGTATGAAAAATGAGCACATTTACTAAAGAATTATTCACTGTGGATGCCAGAGTGTAATCAAAATATAATATGCATAATGTGTTAGCTAAATGTATAGGGCAACTTTTGTGAAAGTCTCATAAACATAGTTTGAAAAGTCTGAAAATTATCGTTGACAGAATAAGCTCAAAATCCATTATTCCCAAAAGGAAGCAAAAAGATGAGGGGTTGTATCCAAATACAGTAGCACACGCAATATTGTGTATGCTATATTGGCACTAATCAATGGATATATGGATACAGTCTCTCATCTTTTTGCTTCATTTTGGGAACAACAGATTTTGAGCTTATTCTATCAATGATAATTTTCAGAATTTTCAGGAGATGTTTTTGAGACTTTTACAAAAAGTTTGTCTATACATTTAGCCAACACATTATATTTTGATTACGTTTGGGCATGCGCAGTGAAACATTATTTAATAAATCTGCTCCTTTTTCATACAATTTTTACTATATTTTAATTCTGTTTGCAGGGTATTGTGTACAATGTTGTTTGTCATATTTTTGGAAAAGTACTTCTTTTTATATTAAGAACCCTGCAAACTATAAGCAAAAAACTTGACAAAATTTGAGATTGTGTTTATGAAAACCTGAATTCCTCTTCGAGTCTACATGCTATCCTCATAAAAACAACACAAATTATTACAATAAGCCATTTAATCATAATCTACAGTTTGAACGCTTTTGCTACATTAGTTTTGAAAGGGTTATCCAAAAGATATTCGTTCTTTTTCAATTTATTGATGGTCCCCCTATGGGGTTTCTGAAAAAATCTTCGCGGTAATATATGACCTATACTGTACTGTTTACACACTTGGAGTTTCAGGTTAATTCCTCATGTACTTTTCTAGATATTTAACAAAACGTCTAAAATCGCAAGTGGCTGGTCACCTTCGGCCATATAGTGTATTAGCTAGAGCGCTCGCCAAAAAAGGGAGAATTTGTACTTTTGAGAGGACTGCAAAACCTATGGCAATGTAACTCCTAAAGTTATCACGTAAGTGGCTTGCGGGATCTCCGACTGGACTCGTGAAGCGGTCTGTAAGATGGAACAGCCAAATAAATGAGTTCGATCCAGCAAGAGGTTCCCGAGTCCAAATTATTTATCCCACAAGATATGTCACCCCAAGATGTCCTTACATTTAAAAGCCTGCTGTACGGTGACCTGCCAGAAAGTAAACGGATTGACACCACTATACAGGTCCAGGACAACGCGGTATATTACATATATCATAGAAGATGATAGTATTCCAGTGACGCAGCCTTAAGCCTAAAATCTTATCGTATCGTATCGTAGATGGCAGAACTCACATATACAACTAACTCGACTTCAATGAAAACCCAAAAAGCCGCCTTTCAATAACTCAGCAAATATAGCTTTTATTATTCTGATTTTTTTAGAACAGTCTTATATCTGCAGTCTAATTCTATTCTGAAATTTTTACATTTCTATGTGCAGTATATTTTGAGATCTAAATAGTCATTTTTAAAGCGAAAGCGATGGAAGAAGTTCCTAAAGTCAAAATCTGGAAAACGGCTTGGGCGATTTTCTTTAAATTGATAAATAATATGAATCTGTTTTATGTGAAGGGAATAAGATAACAGCTGTTTCCGGAAAAACTCTAGTTTTCTTTTTATTTCACATTTTTTCCCCTCCGAAAATGACATGGGCGATCTTATTAAAATTAATATATAATATGAATCTATTCTAGATTAACCGAATAAGACCATGTTTGTTTTCTGGAAGACTCTTATTCATTATATAATAAGCATGAAAAATCGGACTATATTTTTCCGCCATTTATGGGAATTTCTCCAAAATTGCGCCTCTGTATTCGTGTGCATAATTTCTTCTGTTCAACTTTTAGGGAAATGTTTTCGTACCTTCTGTAGCTTAGTCGGTTAAGCGCTGGTCTTGCAATACATACGTTGTGAGGTCTGTCCTCTTTGAAGTAGTAAGCATTTTTTTTTTTTTTTTTATCCTTTTTAAGTTAGTTAATAAAGTAAATTTGATTTTATGTTTCTATAAGAATGTATCTGTTTATTTTGATTTTTTTCTTTAAGAGTTTCACATATCACTATTTCGTGACAATTTTTCAAAAAATAAAAATACTGTAAGATCTGTCTAAAGCGGACTCTGTGCAAACCGGAAATCTGCCTACTACGGAAAGACTTTCAAGTCCCGGTGAATCCATTGAAAATAATATTAATATGTGCTCCGTAAGCCGGTATCTGCCTAACGCGGAAACGGAAAGGTTTTTAAGGTCCGCCGAAAGCCAATTTTTACATAAGGCGGAAAAAAGAATATTTTAAAGCCGAAAATTGTATTTGTTCAGTCTACAACAATTTCTTTTTATTTACAATTTTTAACACAAATGAATTTCTGTTTTTCTACGGTACATAAATTTAAATTATGCATTTTTATTTTTTCGATTATCCTTATAATAAAATAAAAAAAAACAGGCCGTTATTCTACCATTACGTTTTTAATAATAATAATAATAAAAAAAATACATGCCGTTATTCTAACTGTAAATGGAAGACTATGAGATTTTTAAAAAAAAATGTCATACATCCAAAACTTAAAGTAAATTTTTAAAAATCATATATATTTTTTAATTTTTAGGATAATTGAAAAAAAAATTAAAATTGTATAGTTTATTTATATGTATCGTATTTCAATCCGTTTCGCTGAGGAAAATACGAATTTTTATGTGTAAAAACTGTAAATAAAAGGAAAATGTCGATTGAACAAATAAAAATGCATACATTTTTCTCTTTTACTTTTCATTAAATTCATAAAATGGTAACTTCATACTTTAAACTCTCTCTATGCATAAAAAAATAATAAATAACTGCTCAAGCTCATCTTTTTCTTTTTTGTTACAAACTTAACAAGTATTACAGTACAAAGTCTAAAGTCCGGAATCCTCGGGACTTTACCAAGTACGAACTTCGGATTTTTCCGAACTTTGGGTCATCAAAAATATTGCCTTCCCAATAAAAAAGAAAAGAAAATTCACTACATAAACAAGTGGGTAAGTGTGATCACAGATCGCACAGAGGGTTTCGTTTAATATTCCTTTCAAAACACTTTATCCTTTTGAAAAATCTGTTAGTTCCACTTTTCGCAACCAGGGGCGCACTCTATTCTAAACAAATCTCTATCCGAACGAAACTCCGTTTTACATACTATCCGTAGATATATTAGTCGAGGGGATTGGGCCCATAGCACCCGAGATAAGTAGGCGCCCCCTGTTGGTAAAAAGTGGAACTAAAATATGTAAGGCTATTGTGCATAATATGAAAAAATGGTCAAAGGGGTGTCGGCAAAAGTTGGAAAAGTGCTCCCCGGGCGAAAAGGGCGGAGGTTAGAAAAATTGTTTAAAATACACAAGTTAGAGCCCGGAGGATTAATAATATAAGACTTTTTGAAAATTTTATGATTTGTCGTGTAGTCTGACGTATTCAGTCGAGAAGTCTGAGATCGTATGCAAAAATTCATGTCTCCAACTTAATTAAGGGCTCTCTTAGAAAGAATTCCTTAAAATACATATGTGGTAGCTCATAGGATTAAACATAAGACTTTTTCAAGATTTTATGATTTGTCGCCTGGCCTCAGGTGTTCTGCTATAAGTATGCAAAATTTCAAATCTCCAGTTTAATAAGGGGCTCAAGTAGAAAGAGTTGCATAAAATACGCATGTGGGAGCCTAAAGAGTTAAGTGTACGACTTTTTCAAAATTTTATGGTTTGTCGCATGAAGGTGTTCAGCTATAAGTATGCAAAAATTTCACGCCTTCAACCTAAATATGGTCTCACTTGGAAAGAATTGTTTAAAATACACATGTGGGAGCCCAAAAGGTTAAATGTACGACTTTTTCAAAATTTTATGATTTGACGTTTGATGTGAGGTGCTCAGCTATAAGTATGCCAAATTTCACGCCTCCAACCTAATTAGGGGCTCACTTAGAAAGAATCATTTAAAATACATATGTGGGAGTCCAAAGGGTTAAATGTACAACTTTTTCAAAATTTCTTGATTTGTCGTTTGATGTGAGGTGTTCAGCTATAAGTATGCAAAATTTCACGTCTCCAACCTAAATAGGGGCTCACTTAGAAAGAATTGTTTAATATACACACGTGGGAGCCCAAAGAGTTAAATGTACGACTTTTTGAAAATTTTATTATTTGTCGTTTGATGTGAAGTGTTCAGCTATAAGTATTCAAAATTTCACGCCACCAACCTAATTAGGGGCTCACTTTGAAAGAATTATTTAAAATACACATGGGGGAGCCCAAAGGATTAAATGTACAACTTTTTCAAAATTTCTTGATTTGTCGTTTGATGTGAGGTGTTCAGCTATAAGTATGCAAAATTTCACGCCTCCAACCTAATTAGGGATCACTCAGAAAGAATTGTTTAAAATACACATGTGGGAGCCCAAAGGGTTAAATGTACGACTTTTTGAAAATTTTATGATTTGTCGTTTGGTTTGAGGTGTTCAGCTATAAGTACGCAAAGTTTTACGCCTTCAACCTAAATATGGTCTCACTTGGAAAGAATTGTTTAAAATACACATGTGGGAGTCCAAAAGGTTAAATGTACGACTTTTTCAAAATTTTATGATTTGTCGTTTGATGTGAGGTGCTCAGCTATAAGTATGCCAAATTTCACGCCTCCAACCTAATTAGGGGCTCACTTAGAAAGAATCATTTAAAATACATATGTGGAAGTCCAAAGGGTTAAATGTACGACTTTTTCAAAATTTCTTGATTTGTCGTTTGATGTGAGGTGTTCAGCTATAAGTATGCAAAATTTCACGTCTCCAACCTAAATAGGGGCTCACTTAGAAAGAATTGTTTAATATACACACGTGGGAGCCCAAAGAGTTAAATGTACGACTTTTTGAAAATTTTATTATTTGTCGTTTGATGTGAAGTGTTCAGCTATAAGTATTCAAAATTTCACGCCACCAACCTAATTAGGGGCTCACTTTGAAAGAATTATTTAAAATACACATGGGGGAGCCCAAAGGATTAAATGTACAACTTTTTCAAAATTTCTTGATTTGTCGTTTGATGTGAGGTGTTCAGCTATAAGTATGCAAAATTTCACGCCTCCAACCTAATTAGGGATCACTCAGAAAGAATTGTTTAAAATACACATGTGGGAGCCCAAAGGGTTAAATGTACGACTTTTTGAAAATTTTATGATTTGTCGTTTGGTTTGAGGTGTTCAGCTATAAGTACGCAAAGTTTTACGCCTTCAACCTAAATATGGTCTCACTTGGAAAGAATTGTTTAAAATACACATGTGGGAGTCCAAAAGGTTAAATGTACGACTTTTTCAAAATTTTATGATTTGTCGTTTGATGTGAGGTGCTCAGCTATAAGTATGCCAAATTTCACGCCTCCAACCTAATTAGGGGCTCACTTAGAAAGAATCATTTAAAATACATATGTGGAAGTCCAAAGGGTTAAATGTACGACTTTTTCAAAATTTTATGATTTGTCGTTTGGTTTGAGGTGTTCAGCTATAAGTACGCAAAGTTTTACGCCTTCAACTTAATTAGGGTTTCACTTAGAAAGAATTGTTTAAAATACACATGGGGAGCCCAAAGGGTTAAATGTACAACTTTTTCAAAATTTCATGATTTGTCGTTTGATGTGAGGTGTTCAGCTATAAGTATGCAAAATTTCACGCCTCCAACCTAATTATGGCTCACTTAGAAAGATTTGTTTAAAATACAGATGTGGGAGCCCAAAGGGTTAAATGTACGACTTTTTTCAAAATTTTATGATTAGTCGTTTGGTCTGAGGTGTCCAGCTATAAGTACGCAAAATTTCACACCTTCAACTTAATTAGGGGCTCACTTAGAAAGAGTTGTTTAAAATACACATTTGGGAGCCCAAAGGGTTAAATTTACGACTTTTTCAAAATTTTATGATTTGTCGTTTGATGTGTGTATTCAGCTATAAGTATGCAAAATTTCAAGTCTCCAACATGTATAGTTTCTGAGAACGGGCTCTGTGACGGACAGACAGACGGACAGACAGACAGACAGACAGAGGAGCGAGACGAATAGGGTTTCGTCAGATGAACGAAACCCTAAAAGGCAAAATATGGTGTTCATATGTTAAAAATTGCATATAACAACTATTAATATTAAATTAAACAATCATTTTCATTAAATAAATCATAACAAAATAAAAAGTAAAATAAAAACATTTATTTAAGTCTGTTCTCAAATCCAAAAGGGCACCTTTATGACATAAATTTTAATTTATTTTTATTCGGAGATGCATGATACTAGCAGTTGTTGTTCAGAAACTATGTAATCGAAATTTGTTTTCCGTTTTTTTTTGTTTTTTTTTTTTTTTTTCAAACACAATAGATCTTTCAGAAAATATTGTCAAAGTGGGAGTTTTGAACCGAATTCCCGCGCGAAAGAAGAATAACCACATAAGGAACGGTGAAAAACGTCTTTGTCACGTGATCAAAATCGCTTATAACTCAATAGGTAATTTATTTATCAAAAAAATAGAAAACACAGTTCTATTCCAAATCGCTTCCATAGTCAAACCTTCCAATTTTATGACTTTCCGTTAAAAACAATGAATTTGTAAATGTGTCAAAATGTTTTGCGCTTGTTGAGCAGAGCAGTTGAGAACAGCCTTAAGGGAACAAACAATTTAAGAAGAAATTGTAACTTTCTGAACTACTGAACATTTTAGTTAATGTGGTCTTCTTTATTAACTTAGGTATATCATTAAGAAGTTTTTCTTTTATTTTGTACATAGACATGAGTTAAGATTCAGCAATAAAGCTTCTTTGCTTTAGACCTTTTTTTGTTTCAACAATTTTGTTTTTTCACTTCTTTCTTGAATACTGCCACTTGAAGGTCCGAACTTTGGAGAATTCTGAACTTTGGGTGTCCAAACTTTAGACTTTGTATTGTACTAATTAATATTTCACTTTAAAAAACAGTACTGAAGATTACAAACGTAATCTAGTAAAAACAATCCCATTTACATTTCTGAATTATTGAAATTAGTGTTTGGTGGTGCTGCCATCTGTCTTTCAGATGTAAAATTATTATTCCATATAACGCCTCTCAACTACATGTGCAATTTTAAATACTGGTAAATAGGCACCAAAAAATTTAATTTGGGTCTCGAAAATTCAGATTAGTACAAAGCTTCAATATCTTTTATGACCAGCAATTATATTTAAGAGATTTAGTCATTTATCGTTGCTTTATCATGATATCAACGAGATTACATTTTGGCGATTTAATGTTACCAGTTCACTTTGGCAACTTTTTTCTTAGAGTTTAATTTCATTTGATGCTGTGGAAGATTGATGTTTTCCTGTGCTATTTGATTTCTGTATGGAATGTGTGTATATTCGAACTGTTGCTCAATGAAAATGGATACTCAATTATTAAGCAAAAAAATTTTAGGTTAGAATTTGATTTAGATAGATTTATTTAGTTTTATTAGTGAGCAATTATTGTATTTTAAATAAAAAGGTTTAAAGAGTAATATTTCTTGATATTCTTCTTAAAAAAGTAAACTTTTTACGTAGTAAAATTTAACAAAGCTTTATATCTATGAAACAAACCATAAAAAAAATTCCCATTTTGTATATAGGTATGCTTTTTTAAGAGAGAAGGGAGGGGGGGGGGGATTAAAGGTGAATGGAAATCACGATTATGAGTTCATACCATTGGTCTTTAATTTTTTAAAATTTTTATCTTTTTATTATTAACCTAAAAAAAGCAGTGATATCAACACAAAAAACCCTTAACAGGTTAAAAGTTTGTGACGCAGCACTTTATCTTATTGCTATAAGAATTTTAAATATGGAACTTAAAAATAATGATATCAAATTTTAAGTGACGCTATGCTATTAATTAATGTATATATACATACATTTATATTATTTATTTCATCATTTTATTTTTGTTTTACTTATAATTGCATGTATAATAATTATGTTAAATTTAAAAGGATGTATAAAAATTTATTCATTGATGCTTTATCAATCACATCTTTCATAAATTCAAAATATGAGTTTTAAAAGATATGATATCAAAATTTAAGTGACGCCTTGATGTAGCTTTAAACAATTTGTTTTAAAATTCAATTTCAATTGTTTTCGGTTTGGCTAAATATATTTACACATGTAACCAAAACTTTTAATTTACCAATACACTGTTAAAAGTATCACTCTCACTGAACCTACACAATGCACTATAATGTATTTATATGAAAAATTTGATTTATCTTTTGTGCCACGCTACCCAAAATCAAAAGTAAAATTTATGTAAATGATTTTTGTGCGTCATTGTATCCAAACTAAACGAAATGTATGCAAATGGATCATATGTATACCAGCATACCACTAGGAAATGATTGAATCTAATAAAATTTTTATCTTAATTATAGGTCAAAAAGATGCTAATACTACAGTTATAATCAAAACACTTTGAAAAAACAAGAACTAGTGTTGAATTAAAATGTAATTTTTGAATTTGCACTTCTAGATTATAATTAAACACAAAATCCTAAACTCTCAGGAGAATGTGGAGGGAGGGTGTATTTTGATGGTCTGAAGAGAGCACTCCACCAGGATATACATCTCCTGCCTGCTGCGTTCAGCTCAAAAAAATTTAGCAAGCATGGGCATAATCTGGGGGGGGGGGGGGGGGGGCAAGGGGGTCATATGCCCCCGCAGTTTTTCAGGAGCAGGGGCAAGACTTATCTTTTGCCCCTCCAGTTTTTTGTATTGTTTGATGGTTAAGGCCCAGTTTTGTATTTTAATTTTCTGTTCTTTTTCTTATTTAATTATTTATGTGCTGTCTTGTGAGCGAACTAGAATAAATATTGGTTAATTCAACATCACACAGAATTAAAGTCTGAACTTTCATAGCAGTAGTTTTTGTCTTATGTCAACAACCTCTTTAATGGTGCAGTCAAAGTGATACATCAAGCATGATACAGCTGATATGTGCCACCGAGGTGGACAGCATACTTTCTACAGAGTATGAAGTAAGCAGCATATATGTGGTTCTTTTACAGGATTGATTAACAACCATAATTGCTGGAAGTGTGTTTTCAGCCGTTATGGGCATTTTTAAGCTTAAGTAAAAGTTTAGTACATTACGTGATCAGTATAAATTTGATAGATCATCTACGGAGTTGCACGAAAGAAATCATAAACATTTCAGTTTATAAGCATGAATTTCTAAAATGTGTCTTTAACTATGTTTGGCATTTTGTGGCCGAATCATATTTTATAATACTAAAAGTTGCTTGTAGAAGATAAATAATCCATATTCCTATGTAAAAAAAAAAATAGATACACTGCCATCTATAGAGGGTAACTGTTGTAAATACATTTTTAGTTGTGTTGCGCGTTTTTGAGCTGAAATAGTGTTTCGTAAATTATGTGATCTGTATAAGCGTATAGACACAGGTTTAGCACAAAAAAATTCGTATGGACCCATCTATGGAAGAGTTTCCTAAAAATGCACTTTCAACTGTTTTACTTTTTTTTCAGGTCAAATTTGCTGTATTGTTCATATATACTACATAGCATCACAAAATGATACATTGTCATATATAAATGGTAATTCAATAGAAAAAAACTTTATTTGTTTCATGCATTTTTCAGCTGATTTAAATTTTAGCTTCACTAATCAGTATGCATTAAAGAATTATCGGTTATATACAGGGTAACACAAATGAATTCACATGCTTTAAACTGCCATGAACAGGAATTCTTGAAAATAGATTTTTAACTGCACTGAGTTTTTTAAATTGTTTGTTTGGACATCTCATTTCATTGTATGACAGAATGAAATTTCTTAACAGTACTCTAATAAAGTTGGAAAATGTTTCATTATAACCGAGATCCAATGCACAAGATTTCGTTCTTATTTTACTACACTTGAAACTTTGTGAAGAGGTAGAGTTCAAAATTTTCAAAGTTTAAGGACAATATCAATTTTTTTATTCTTAAGGTAAAATTATTCCGTGTACCCTAAAGCAAAATTTCTGAGTCATTCCAATCAGAACATTAGCTAGAGTTTTTAATGAAAACTTCGATATAATTTGTTGAAACTCTGAATGAAGGTTTTAAGCATATTTATCTCAACCACTCTCACCGTCATCACCACCATTTAAACAAAAAAAAATATTCGAAAGCCCAAGGCTTTAACAAATTTTTATTAAGGCTGTTCAAATCCAAAGGGGCAACTTAACTTTATGACACATTTTTAAATTAATTTTTGTTCGATAATCCATGAAATTTGTAGCAAGTGTTATTCAGAAACTGGAGAAATCGAAAGATGTTTTCCATTTTGGTAAATGCAAAAAATCATTCAGAAAATACAGTCAAAGTTGGCTTTTTGAACTGAATTTTTGTATGAAAGTTGAAAAAAAAAAACAGTCAAAAAGAGAAAAACCTGTTTTTATGTTACCAAAATCATTTATCTTATAACTAGCTAAAGTACCCGGAGTTGCCCGGAATTTTAAGAATGTTTGTTTTGAAAAACCAATTTCAAAATTTAACATACAGCATAAAACAGTCGAAGTGTTGTACTATAAATGAACTTGGATCATTGGTGTAATAATGCCAATGTTACAATAATCGAGTTTTTATCATGCTTCAATACATTTTTCCACACTTATATGAATTCATCACGTCCTTTATATTTCCAGTATGACGTAATATTCCATTTTTTTTTATTCGTCAAATTAATTAAATAATTATATTTTTTCCCATGGAAATCGTAAAACAGAAAAATTATGACGTAACATTCACTTTTGTTTTTAATTCGTCAGACTATTTATTTTATCATTTTTCACGTGCAAATCTTGCAGTAGAAAAGTTATGATGTAGATGTAATGTTCCCTTTTTTTAAATTCGACAAACGTTTATTTCATTTTTTCATGTGAAAATCTTAAAATAGAAAAGTAATTGTTGTGGTAAGAATTTCATTGTGGAGTTTTAATTGTTGGCAACAGCTATAACGAATAATGTTTGAATTTGATTGGAAATTGCTGTCAAATTTGTGTTTTTTTATTAATTAAAAATTAACTATAAATTATTTCGATTCCATATTACTTTAGTTGCCTCGGCCGTGTTTTAATACACGTGTACATAACACTTCACAGTTCTGGCTTCTAAACTGTGGATTTGTACAGAATTACAGACAGACAAATTTTCATTTTTATATACAGTATGGAACCATTTATCCGGAAACCAGTTATCCGGAATGATATT
Source organism: Maratus speciosus (assembly GCA_963932465.1). Lineage (NCBI taxonomy): Eukaryota > Metazoa > Arthropoda > Arachnida > Araneae > Salticidae > Maratus > Maratus speciosus. Next base: position 303,196,394 of record OZ010788.1, read on the forward strand.
TCTGATAGACTGATTTCAGAATCTTTGCACAAAAAGGTGTCATACACTGCCAGTTTGACATAGGCTTTGCTTGAAACAATTGTATAATTTGATAACAACATCTAGTATTTGTTGTCATCAAATTTAGTTGCATTTTAGATGTTTTAATTTTTATGCAGAAGAAACAGAAGAATTTTTGTTCCTGAGGGATTCCCATAGATTGCCTTCTTTTAAACTCTGGCTAACTTTTGATCTTTCTTGCATTGATTTTTAATCCAAGTAATCTAATAATTTAAAATAAGAAATAATACCACAACCACACATATTCCACAAAACTTATCAAATGGATGTTGCTTTAAATGCACAACCAGTTAACCGGAAAAACCAGTTATCCGGAATACATTTGACCCCAAGTATTCCAGATAAATGGTTCTATACTGTATTGGATAATAAAGAAAGAAGTTTGTGTGTGAATAAGTCGACGGTGTTCTGAAGAGACCGCTGCATGAAGAGCTACAAAATTTGGAGGAAGGTACCGCTATATATGAAGTTTTGAACCTCAAAGCCCGATTTTCGATTTTTTTATTTAATTTTTTATGAGATTTTTAGCGGTTTTTTATGTTTTAAAGCGAATTTTCCACATTAGTGAAAGGAATACAGTTTCATTCTTTTAACCCAAAATAGTAAATTTTGTCCTCTTTTCAATAAAGTTTATTTGGAATAAGTACAGCAATTTTTGAATTTTTAGCGACATTTTAGTGCGATTTTTAGTGTTTTTCCGCCTTTTCAGCTATTTTTTGACATTGGTAAAAGGAATTTTGTCTCCAACTTTTAGCCTAAATGTACTAAATTTTGTCTGCTAGGATTTTCGAATTTCAGTAGTTTTTAATGCGATTTCAATGCGATTTTTTTTGAGATTTTTGCATTCAGCGTCAATTTTTTGTCATGAAGTATTTCCGATTACAATGTTTTACCCCATTTGAGTAAATTTTGACTCCTGCGATTTTTTAATATTTAGCAATTTTTAATGCATTTTTCAATGCATTTTTAGCGTTTTTTCGAGTTCTACTGCGATTGTTTGACATTCGTAAGTAAAATTTTGTTTCAAACTTTTAGCCTAATATCTTAAACTTTGCCAATTACTATTTTGAATTTTAATGATTTTTAATGCGAATTTCAATACGATTTTCAATGCAATTTTTCAAGTGCTGCATCGATTTTTTGTCATTCATGAAAGATTTCCGATTACAACGTTTTACCCATTAGAGTAAATTTTATCTTCTGTGATTTTTAATACATTTTTAATGCGATTTTCAATGCATTTTTCATTGCGATTTTTAGAGTTTTTTCGATCTCCACAGTGATTTCTTGACATTCGAAAAAGGAATTTGGTTTCAAACTTTTAGCCTAAATGTAGTAAATTTCACTATCTGCGATTTTTGAATTTTAGCGATTTTTTAAAATTTTTATGTTCTGCATCGATTTTTTTTCTGTCCTTCATGAAAAAATTACCATTACAATCTTTTACCCGATTAGAGTAAATTTTTACTCCTGGGATAATTTTACATTTAGTGATTTTTAATGCATTTTTCAATGGTGTTTTTGGTGGTCTTTCGAGTCCCACGACGATTTTTTGACATTTGGAAAAGGAATTTGGTTTGAAACGTTTAGCCTAATATAGTAAATGGTGCCATGTAAGAATTTTGAACTTTATCGATTTTTAATGCAATTTTTATTGATTTTGTGATTTTCAATGCGATTTTTAGGGTTTTTTTTTTGTTTTGAGTACCACGTCAATTTTTTAACATTTGGAAAAAAAAATTGTGTTTCAGACTTTTAGCCTAATATGGTAAATTTTGCTATCAACGATTTTTGATTTTTAGCGAAGTTTAATGAGATTTTTTGAATTCAACGTCCATTTTCTGCCATTCTTAAAAGATTTCCAAATTATAGTAGTTTGAGTTGATTTTTTGTTATTAATGAAAGAATTCTGATTACAATATTTTACCCCATTTTAGTAAATTTTGTTCGCTGTTATTTTTGAATATTCAGCGACTTTTAATGCAATTTTCAATATGATTTTTAGCGTTTTTTCTAGTCCCACGGTGATTTTATGACATTCGGAAAAGGAATTTGGTATCAAATTTTTATACTACTATAGTAAATTTTATCTTCTGCGATTTTTAAATTTTCATGATTTTTAATGTGATTTTTAGCGATTTTTTGAGTTCCGTGGCAAATTTTTAACATTAGTAAAATTATTTCGGTTTCTAACTTTTACCCTTCATACAGCACATTTTGTCCTTGACGTTTTTGAATTTTACCAATTTTGAATGCGATATTTAAAGTATTTTTAGCGATATTTAGCGTTCCATGTTGGTTTTTTGTTATTCAGGAAGGATTTCGGATTACAATGTTTTTACCCTTAATATTAAATTTTTACAGCAGTGATTTTCAAATATTTAGTGATTTTTAATGCAATTTTCTATGTGATTTTTAGCGATTCTCCGTGGCGATTTTTTGACATTCGGAAACTGATTTCGATTTCAAACATTTTACCTAATAGTAAATTTTTCGATTGCAATTCCTTAATCGTAATTTTTTTTGCCTCGCGACTTTTTAATATTTTGCGATTTTCAGGCTTTCACAATGATATTTTGACATTTTTAAAAGGAATTATGTTTCAGACTTCTAGCCTAATGGGAATTTGGTTTCAAACATTTAGCTTATTATCATAAATGTTCTGCTCTGCTACTTTTGAACTGTAGCGATTTTTAATGCGATCTTCAATGCAATTTTTTAGCTTTATTTTTTCTTTTTTTAGAGTTCACAGTAATATTTGGAAACACGGAAAAGGAATTTGGTTTCAAACTTTTAGCCTCATATAATAATTTTCTCCTGTGCGATTTTTGATATTTAACCACCTTTTTATCCCGATTTTTAGACTTTTTTTCTGCCTTTCGTAGCTTGACATTCATCAAAGGAATTAATTGCGAATTAACGTTCTTTTGCCATCTGTTGCGAATTTTTCACATTCAAATTTTGACCTAAAATAAATTCTGGTTCCAATAAAGTTTTTTCGGATTTCGTACAGTAATTTTCGAATTTTTTGTGATTTTTAGTGTGTTTTCGTGATTTGCTACCCTTTTTCCAAATTCATAAAAGGAATAAAATTTCAATCTTCAAGCCCATTGTAGTTTTTTTTTTTTTCTCTTTTTTCGATGAAGCTTATTCGAAATTTGTGCAGCAATTTTTACATTTTTCATGAATTTTTGTGATTTGCAGAGCTTTTTCGCTGTTCGTACTGTTTTTTGATGGACTCGGGCAGATTAGCTAGTAACTCAATAAGTAATTCTTTATCAAAAAATGGAAAACTCATTTCTATTCCAAATCGCTTCAATAATCAGGCCTGTCAATTTTGTACTTTTATGATTAAAGGAGTCAGAAAGCTACACGTTTTTTAACCCTTTCAGGGGCGGCGGTATGTTTATGAAACCACTTAATTTTAATCCCCACATGCCACAAAGGCACCAGAATTTTAGGAAAATATTTTCCATTTAATAGCAAAGTGAAATATAGCCTTTTTCCTATTTCCAATTAAATTTGTTGGTTAATTCCTGGGCCATACATTTATTTCAACACTTTAGCATTGAAAATGCTTTGCCCCTGAAAGGGCTAAGCAGGGAACATGAAAACTGCCTTAAGTTTGTTTGCACTTTTTTCTAATTGAGCATTGCATCAGATATAAGAGATAACGTCGCGCTCTTAATATTTTAAAATATTTCTTTAAAAACATGAATTGTGTAATTTATGATTTTTCGGTATTTTATTGTATGCGGTTGAGCATTCAGAATTTTTTAAGTGTTTAATTTAATTGTGTGTGTAGGTGTACGTTGTAATAGGGAGGGGGGAGGGGTATACAAAATATATTTTTACAAAAGGGCCTCAAGATTTTTGCCCCCGCAGTCTTAGAGCCCAAGTTACGCCTATGTTAGCAAGGCTCATAAGTGTTACATGCAGGAGAGCAAGCCTTATTTGGAAATCAAGGCTATTTTCAATATTTTAATTGTGTTAAAATGAGACATTTAATTTAAGATAGAATATTGGAAGTTCCTTTTTTAACACAAGAACTTAACACATACACATGTAGAGAGAAAATATAATAATACCTGTACGATTCAGATGAAGGCTGGTTATATTCCCATAACCTGGCAAAATTTAGTCCATCAAATGCAATAACAGAAGAGTTAAACATGGCCATAACAATATCAAGAACTCCATCGCTAGTGATATCAACCAGGACTGGAGGAGTCATTATTCCTTTAAATTTATCTGAATAAATTTCTTGGGCCTGGTGGTGAGACAATATAATTTTGAGAATACATTAGAAATAGTGATAAAAGATAACGTACATTAATAAAAAAAACTTTTGTGAGACATAAGACATAAAATTAATTGTTTCTTGTGACTAGATATAAGTTAGATAAATATAATGGGAATTATATTTATCTATTATGTATTCTATTAAGTATTATATACTAGGGGGCTCTGCCCCCTGCAAGCCACGCTCGCCAACCCCGTTCAGACACTACAGAATTTAATAACATGCTAATCTGATGGGTTTTAAATATATTAGAGAAGATTGAATTATACTGAAAAAAGCTGTGCAGATCTACGTGTAAAAGGGTTTCCATTCAATTCCGCTTGATTGTAAAAATTTAAGGCTGAATCAATTGCTGTTAAGACATCCAATAGTTGTTTTCGTTTTTGATTAAAGAGGATCAGTTAAACATTTGAAAAGAAGCTAAAATAAAATGAATTAAGTATACTGTGATGTAGTAATCACATTTATTATTTATTTTTTTAAATTGTAATGCAGCATTATTATCTCACGTTTTAAACTATTTATTTTTGATGCAAAACATCGTTCAAATCACTTTTTTTCTTTCCTTTTTACTGCATGCAGCAGATAAGTTTTGATTTCAGCTTTCCCCCCTCTTTCTGATCTATTTTTAGATTCAGCGTGACGTCGACCGCGTCATATTGGAGGTGTGTCTTCGAACGTAGTTTCGTTTTCCCTGCTGTTATTCGTTCTACAATTCATACGCAATTTTAATTTAACAAATAGATTTAAATCATTTCTGCATGTAGTTTTGTAAACCCCTTTTATGCAGTATATATATCAATGCAGCCAGTTTTTTAACAGATTTTAAGATTTAAAGGATTTACGAAAGTTTTAATATGTATTATTTTTGACAATGTGATTTGTCGTTTGAATTTCGTGCCTTGTGCCTAAATTCAAAGAGCGATGTTCTTCAATAGCTATTATCTCGATATCTAAAAGTTTATCTTCGGTCTCTGGCTTTTTTTAATTTAACGCATATTTGATTTCGGACTTTTTATTATCAAGACCTTCTTTAAAAAATGATTTTAACCAGTATTCATCTTTATCATGGAATTACTTACAAGTTTTATTAATTCTACGTGGAACGTTCTTCAGATGTGTACGGTGACCTACCTACTCCTAATTGCCTTCCACCTCTCAAATGAATCAACTAATAAAGAAGATTTTTATAACTGCTGTCTCTTCAATGTGTCTACTGTTGTCATTTAAGTAAGATTATTCCTTTTATTTTTACAGCAACTCAATTTATCCTGGTCACGGCACCAAATGTGACGATTTTAATATATGTTGATGAGAGATGCCGTGAATAAGATAAATTGAGTTGCTGTAATGAAAAGAATATGTTTGATTTCACATTTCTTGATGAAGATTTAGTCGGGCCGACAATTAGGGGGCTAATAATAAATTTAATAATAAAATAATATTTGCGATCAGCTATGCAACAGAAAATGCTGGAAATGGTTTGTCACTGCATTAAATGACTATTTGGGTCCTGTTCAACGTTTGTGTGCATTTGTGTAAGCATAGCACTCATATTCATGAAGATGTTATTATGTCTGCGAAAAATTCAAAAGTTTTTTGCTTATTGCATAGAGTTTTCAAACAAATTTAACAACTTTTCGAAAACTTGCCAAAGAATAGGGTTGTCCCCGTGTATATCGGGCCAGAGTCATGGATATCAAAGCAGAGCCCATAATCTGTAACGTCCCGATATATTGCATAAGTAAATGAGAGTCTTAAAATAAGGCAGCAGAGTTTCCGAAAAAAAAAAAAAAAAAACGCAAGTTGGAAACGTATTTATGGCTGATAGCTTTAGAGATTCTGAAAAAGATTTGGACCGACCCATTAAGTAGATATAGGACAAAGCTGAATGAAAAACATGAAAAGTAAAGGCTGAAAAGTTAATGTGCAAAACGTGTGGTAAAGGATAACAAAAAAGGTAAGATGAAAGCAGGTTTATTTAAGCATTAAAAAAAAATAACAATTGTATATAAGTTAACTTGAATAAATATTCTTAGGTCATATTACAATTATTTGCAGTTCATTGCAACAAAAAGTGAATTAAATTGTAATATAAATTTACAGGAGTTCGTATCATTTAACTAATGCCGACTTCGGCTAAACATGATGCTGGAACACGGAGGGTTAAAAAGAAAGTATAAGTAGTTAAAAGCTCAAAAGAAAACAATTGAATAAACTTTATATTGATTTTAAACAGTAAAGAAATTTAAGCAATTAAAAGGGTTAACATTAATTAAGTGACCCGGAAGTTCATTTAGAATTCCGTACTGAAACAGTCACTTATTATATTAATTTTGGCCTACCGCTTAAATACTTAACCTTTAATATAAAAGGATGAGCTTTTAACAAGTAATTTAACTTTAAATACTTTAATACATTACTTAAATAATTTAACAATTTTAAGAAATTACTTTACTTTAAACTTACTAACTTTAATATTTAACTTTACTTTAATGAACTTTCTACAATTAAACAACTTAATATAACATTGTAAATTTAATTTCATTTAAGTTTAAATTCCATTAACATTTATAAAAATACTAAATGAAATAAAGTTCATTAAACAGGTTTCGATCAGGTCTTAAACATGGCCATAACAATATCAAAAACTCCATCGCTAGTGATATCAACCAGAACTGGAGGAGTCATTATTCCTTTAAATTTATCTGAATAAATTTCTTGTGCCTGGTGGTGAGACAATATAATTTTGAGAATACTTTAGAAACAGTGATAAAAGATAACGTACATTAATAAAAAAAACTTTTGTGAGACATAAAACATAAAATTAATTGTTTCTTGTGACTAGATATAAGTTAGATAAATATAATGGGAATTATATTTATCTATTATGTATTCTATTAAGTATTATATACTAGGGGGCTCTGCCCCCTGCAAGCTACGCTCGCCAACCCTGTTCAGACACTACAGAATTTAATAACATGCTAATCTGATGGGTTTTAAATATATTAGAGAAGATTGAATTATACTGAAAAAAGCTTTGCAGATAGATCTCCGTGTAAAAGGGTTTCCATTCAATTCCCTTTGATTGCAAAAATTTAAGGCTGAATCAATTGCTGTTAAGACATCCAATAGTTGTTTTCGTTTTTGATTAAAGAGGATCAGTTAAACATTTGAAAAGAAGCTAAAATAAAATGAATTAAGTATACAGAGTCTTTGTCTCCCGGTATTTTAAAACAATCTCTATAACAATAGCCTAAGTCATGTGACTATCACCAACAGTTCCGGGCGGACCACTTCGCTTTTTATACTCTAGGTGCCATTTTGGTACTTTAACATTAGCCAGGCACAGGTGATAAGTCGCCAAATATTATTCTATTGCCATCATTTCATCTATATTATAATAGTTCAAGTCATCAACTGCCATAAACAAATACGTTGTGATCCCTTCGCCTTTCATATGAAAGTTTGGTACAGATGTCATATACGTCCCATATTGGCGCGATTTTTTTCTGATGCCAATTTGGGGAAAGCATCAACAGCATAAACAAGAACATCCGGCTTACCATATCAAGCAAAATAACGATACTTTGGCCCCAGTTAAGGACCCGTTGCGTATATGACATTGGCGTCAGAAAACAATCGCGCCAATATGGGGCAGTATGTGACATCTGTGCCGAAAGTTTTCTATTTTGATTAAAAAATCAAATTTTTTTTTCGAATACAACTACATAAAATTTGCCATGGTCGAAAAGAATTCTTGGTAATGTTACGCTAGCCGGGTACAAATCTCACCAATAGCTTTTTTTCAACTCACCAGCCAGCATTTTTTAAATTTTTTGAGTGGTAAATTAAAACATTGATTTGAAGTTGAAATTAAATGTCATGGTTTGTTGCATTATTTAATATTTGGCCAGATGTGATATACATCTGGTGTCGTTTCCAGGTTTCAAATCAGGTTTGGCGTGATTTTTTTTTTTAAACGAAAATTTGGCGAAAACCTCATTTTGAATATCAGTTACATATGTATTTTAGTACTACTTATTTATCCCGTCGACCAAAAATCTATCGCCAGACTACAAGATTAAATGCCAATAATGATTGATTATAAATGTCACATTCACTTGACTTACTTACACGTGTTTACGTCATCAAGTGATTTCTTTTTTTGACGTTTTATTTGTATATTTATTAATGTTATACTAATTTATTTGTTCTTTCGTTATATAAAACAAAAATTACGTCAATTTGCATAATTTGGCGAGTGGTTTGGTGATTTATATAATTTGGTGAAATTGGTCGAAGGAATAACTAAGTACACTGGCCTCCAAAAGTTAAGGTACAGGGACTGGATGCTTTCGATTGCATGCGTTTTGTCGAATATCTACAAAAATTATTGGTGAATTGTTCTTAAACTTCTGGTATGAAAAGAATATGTTTGATTTCATATTTCTTGGTGAAGATTTAGTCGGGCCGACAATTAGGGGGCTAATAATAAATTTAATAATAAAATAATATTTGCGATCAGCTATGCAACAGAAAATGCTGGAAATGGTTTGTCACTGCATTAAATGACTATTTGGGTCCTGTTCAACGTTTGTGTGCATTTGTGTAAGCATAGCACTCATATTCAGGAAAATGTTATTGTGTCTGCGAAAAATTCAAAAGTTTTTTGCTTATTGCATAGTGTTTTCAACCAAATTTAACACAACTTTCCGAAAACTTGCCAAAGAATAGTGTTGTCCCCGTGTATATCGGGCCAGAGTCATGGATATCAAAGCAGAGCCCATAATCTGTAACGTCCCGATATATTGCATAAGTAAACGAGGGTCTTAAAATAAGGCAGCATAGTTTCCGAAAAAAAAAAAAAAAAAAAAAAAAAAAAAAAAAAAAAAAAACGCAAGTTGGAAACGTATTTATGGCTGATAGCTTTAGAGATTCTGAAAAAGATTTGGACCGACAAGGTAATGTGCAAAACGTGTGGTAAAGGATGACAAAAAAGGTAAGATGAAAGCAGGTTTATTTAAGCATTAAAAAAAAATAACAATTGTATATAAGTTAACTTGAATAAATATTCTTAGGTCATATTACAATTATTTGCAGTTCATTGCAACAAAAAGTGAATTAAATTGTAATATAAATTTACAGGAGTTCGTATCATTTAACTAATGCCGACTTCGGTTAAACATAATGCTGGAAAACAGAGGGTTAAAAAGAAAGTATAAGTAGTTAAAAGCTCAAAAGAAAACAATTGAATAAACTTTATATTAATTTTAAACAGTAAAGAAGTTTAAGCAATTAAAAGGGTTAACGTTAATTAAGTGACCTGGAAATTCATTTAGAATTCCGTACTGAAACATCCACTTATTATATTAACTTTGACCTACTGCTTAAATACTTAATCTTTAATAAAAAAGGATGAGCTTTTAACAAGTAATTTAACTTTAAATACTTTAATACAGTACTTACATAATTTAACAACTTTAAGAAATTACTTTACTTTAAACTTACTAACTTTAATATTTAACTTTACTTTCATGAACTTTCTACAATTAAACAACTTAATATAACATTGTAAGTTTAATTTAAGTTAAGTTTAAATTCCATTAACATTTATAAAAATACTAAATGAAATAAAGTTCATTAAAAGAGAAAGAAAAGAAACCATCCAGCTCCTCGTGAAATGATAGACAACTTTCCTGATCTATTCAAAAACCTGAGAAAAAAACCAACTACGAGTTCGATTGGAAACTGACACTTAAAAAGACTTCCACTTAAAATACTCTAACCTCAATCCAGTAGTTGTTTATTCCATAACAAAAACACTTATCTCCACTTATGTCATCTTTATTTAACTATCGGAGAACCTGATAAACATTTATGTTACTATTAAAACATTTCAGCTGACTCAAACTACTTTAATGCAGTCTTAAACATCACAAGAGAAAACCTTGACCTTTGACACATCATGGAAGACGGTAGTATTCTGAGTGATGCAGTCTTAAGCCTAAAATCATATCGTATCGTAGAATTTGTAGATGGCGGAACTCATATATACAGCTAACTCGACATCAAAGAAAATGCGAAAAGCCGCCTGTTAATAACTCAGCAAATATAGATCCTATTGTTCTGATTTTTTTTAAAACAGTCTTATATCTGCAGTCTAATCCTATTCTGAATTTTTTACAATTCTACGTGCAGTATATTTTCAGATCTGTAAACCCATTTTGAAAGCAATTTCGATGGTGTAAGTTTGACTTTTTTTTTTTTCCCGAAACGGTCTAGATTTTTTTAAAAACATTAATATATAAAATGAATTTGTTTTTGATGAACTGGATAAGACTAACCTAGTATCTAGGAAAACTCTTAATTTTTATATAATCCGCATGAAAAATTGAACTTCTTAGGATCGCGGATTGCATGTTATTCTATGGGCTAGCAAACAGAACGTTGCACATCGGTTTTGCGCGTTTTAGGTCACAGTTAAAAATCTGAATATTGGCAATAAATCTTTTTTTAAACTACAAAAACAGTTTATTATGTGCTTTAAAGTACTTAGACTGATTTTTTAAAATGGAGCAGTATTTTGTAATTATATGTATTTTATTTCATTGTTGTTCATAGTAAGTAAACATTTTTTAAGGAGAAAATATATCACATTTTTAAAAAAATTCTCGTATCGAAATTCGATATTTATCGAAATGAAAATTCATCGTGTTCGCCATAAGACTTCACCATGTATTACTACGCGATATGCGAAGTTGACTGAAGAAATAAGAAATATCAAAGATCTTGAAATGGTATTCCAAGGGGAGAAAGTGAGTACAATTTCTAATTATCCAGACAGCATTCTTTGCAACCGATCCTTTCTAATTAGTATAATGTTTTGAATTGTTTTTATTTTCAACATTACTTATAACTGTTTTCCTTACAAAATAACGTTCATGTGTGGCATAGGTATTTCTTGTGATATGTGAGTGTAATACAGATAGATTACTAATTTAATTTTGTGTTTTGAGTTTTCTTTTAAAGAAATTAAACAAAATCTTTCATTTTTAAAGAACGCACAATTTAAATAAAAGGTATGACGAAATCAAAATTAAGATTTCCAATCCTGTTTATAAAATGATTCATTTGCGAATCGTTTCTAATAACATTATAAATGAAAATTGACTTAAAATGACATCTTTTTCGAAATATGGGTATCTTTCGTTTATTTATTTTTTTATATAACTCTTTTCAGCTTCAAAAATTAAAGCATCGTAGTATTTTATTTTGATAAAATTAAACCTAAAGGGAAAAAATTCTTATTGCCGTTTATCTCTGTAACAAAAGAAAAACTGAAGAAAATAAAAAACAACAACAACAAAAAAAAAAACCCTGAAGCATTTCTTTTAGGCTAATTGATTACAGCTATGGGTGCAAGACCTTCAGTCTCATGACTGATTTCAGTCTTGGACATATTTTTGACTGATAGTAAATTCTACTTTATATACTTAAATTATCATGATTAGCTCAAAATGAACCATTTTATCCTGATTGGTTGTTTTGAGCTCCTAAAAGTAAAAATTTTCATCATGATACTTTTCCTTATTTAGTAATTAAAGTTTATAAATACAGTAGACTCCCTTAAATCCGCGACCCTAAAATCCGTGAACGCCTAAAATCCGCGTATTTTTTCAGATGTAAACAATGAAATTTACAGTTAAGTTGCAGGAACAAAATTCAAGATGATGCCGAAATCAGCGACTACCGCAATGTTTTTTTTAATTAAATTTTTTGTTAATCATTCTCTTTTGGCTATTACAGCTGATTTATTACTAAATAAATTTACATTACTTTTTATTATGATATAAATTAGCGTATCTAAATCAAATGGTTCGAAATGGAAAATTCCACGAACTGGAATGCTATTTTAAAATTATTGTTTGCGGATTTTTTTTTTTTTTTAAATTATAGACAAATTTATTTCTAAACATACAAAGCAGTATAAGAAAAGCATTCAACACTCTAAATAACAATGAAAAAGTTACAGTGAGCACAATAAGCTATATATACTGATATTAGCATTAACACTGTTCTCCTTGCTTCCACTAGATGGCAGCATAGGACTTTTGGAATCGAATTGAATCGATTTTATTCGTAATAATTTAATATTTTTCTAAATTTTTATTTTACATAATTATTTTAATGATTACTTACTCTTAAACTAATAAATTATTTTAATATTTTACCTTATTTTAATGTTTCACTTTATTGTAAGCATTCATTACAATTTACCTTGCTTAACTACCAATCAAATTAATGTTTCAAAAATGTAAACAAATCAATGACCAGAAATCCGCAAAATTCTAAAATCCGCACAACCTCTGGTCCCAAGCTGTGCGGATTTGAGGGAGTCTACTGTAAATAAGATAAAGCAGCTTTTTTGCAAAAGTACGATACTTGTTTTTATTTAATTTTAAAGTTAATATGCTTAAAAGAAAGCTTTAAATAATTTACTTTTAAAAAATATAAAAGTAGCCAGCTCCCTTATATATATAGTATTTGTGGTAATGAAGTATTATTGTAAATAAGAACAATTCAGAACATGTTACTATTTAGAAAAGATTGGTTTCACAAAATTTCATTAGTAGCTCCATTGTAGCTGTCATGATAATTAGACTTTGTATAAACTAATAAAGTGGATTACCCAGTAACCATTTCAATTAATATATTAATCTGACTCGCATCTTAAATTAAACATTAAGTTTTTATTCTGCTTTCATTAAACCATTCACTATTCTTTAACATTCCGCATATTCTGACTACAAAAACTCTTTTTATCAATTCCACCTGTACACCGGAGGGTTGCCGTGCCACTTACAGAGTAGCGCGTTTATCGCCTTGTTGTGCAATAGCATTTGAAAGATCACCACACTAACATAAAAAAATAGCAATAAAAGAAAAACAAAATTAATCAGTTGATTGTAAAAAACCCGCCACATTCTCGGTTGGGGGAGGAACATGATAAGAAAAAAAACCTCTCACGAAATTTGACAGTATGTCAGGGAGGGGGGGGGGGGAATCCAAAACTAGTAATAATCGGTATATCTGATGAAAATACAAATAATTTTTTAAAATGAACTATTTAATGATTTTTTTATCCCTATTACTGTATTGGATTAATAGTAGTTTAAAAGCCATAATTTTATATTCTAAAATCATTAAAAGCACTCTGCAAGCAGTTCTTGTTCAATCACAAAAGCCTGCCACTTAAACATTTTAATGCAGAAGACTTAATGTATTTCTCAGATATAAACAATGAATTTTGTAGTTAAGAAGCACATGTATTTTACAACTATTGCTATTTCTTGGAACACTAAATATGATACATTATCGCCTTTAACACATTATTTTGGAGTAATGAAAACATTGTTATTATATTAAAATTTTTTGTAAATTAGTGTTATAATCAATAGCAGCTCATGACAGGTTTTTCTTGCAGCACTAAAATGCATGCTTTCCAAAAGTTTTTTTTTTTTTTTTTTTTTTTTTTAATAAATTTTTGCCTTATTTAATGGAAGAAAATTCTGCTAAAAATAAGGCAAAGGTTTCATTATTAAAAATAGTGAAAAAGAATAAATTGGCCAGCCATGCATTTAGTGTTTGTTCCCAAAACTGTCAGTCATGAGTTACCACTGTTTATAATGATTTTGCCCAGGCATATTTGGACGTTATATTTCAAGGTAATATCTTTAAGGTAATTTAATAATGTGTGATCTATATGTGTGACCTATTATGTAAAATTTTATAATTTGCACATTTTCTGGTTCCAAGGAATGTAATTTAAAGCATGTATACAAAGTAAATTTAATAATGCATGAAATATGATCTATATAATGCAAAATTCTATAATACGCACAACTTCTCATACCAAGGTGTGCATTATAAAGATCTTCTACTGTATTCATATGTAGTTCACACATCAAAAACCTTAAAAATTTAGTATCTGTAAGAGGACATTATTACAACTTTATATTTTTTCCATTCTTTAGCACAAATTACTCAGCTTAGAATTTGCCAATCAAAACATTGCCATCTTGATTTTTTCCACTGTCTTTATTTACCTCAGAAGTGATTAAGATTTTTTTATATTGTAAATCCTAAAGGTTATAAGCAAAAAAGCATCTTTAAGCCCTTGGGGATGAGCGACCGGTATACTTGGCCACTTAAGGTGTTCAGAATTCTTCATTATTTTCACCACTTATTTTTAATTGTAAAGTTTACCTTCTTTAATCGGAGCATTTCTGTGATTCAATTACAGGAAATTTTCTGTTTTTAAAAACCTGTAGTAAAAGGTTAAAAATTAACCAAAAGGCTCTTGTCGCGAAGGGCTCAAACGTCTTGAATTACAGTGAACTTTAATAACCCTTGGCTTTAATTGCCATTACTCTTCCAATTGAGCTATCTGTACGACAGCCCAGCCAACACAATATTCGCTCAGAACAACTATTATCATGACATCAATTGATTGTGGGAAAAATAATTAAATGTGTACATGGTTATATATTTTATTATTAAGCAACAGACTTTGCAGATCCGTTTTTCTAAAAAGCTTTAAAGATTGAAATCTCTAGGCTGGAGTGGGAAAGTGGTAATTTTGAGGAATAGGAGGATAATTTATATAGAAGAATTTTCTGTATAAAAATAAAGATTTAAATTTTTTTAATGCTGGGGAGTAGGGGGAGGGAGAAGAGGTGAAATGTACAGTCGTGGAAAAAAGAAGTAAACACCCTCTACTAACTCCTTAACAAATTATTATCGTAGACGAAAGTTACTGGTAATGAACGATTGGAAATAAAGTCTACTTTTAAATGATGTATATAAAATTTGCTTAGCGGGCCATCTACATATTAAAACAAATCCAACTTCATTTTTTTTCAATAGCAATACCCAATTTTAACGAGATATTTCAAATCTTCGGTTCAAACTATGCCTAGGCACCAAATTTCAAGTCATTTGAATAATAAGTTTTTGAATTATAAACATTCAAAATTTAGTGCTTCTAATGTTAAATTACATTTTCAAATTTTTATTCATATCTCCTGAAATTATGCTCCTAATGTGCTAATTTTTTGTGTAGCAGTAATACTAATATACCCAAACATAAATACGTTGAATTTGCAATTTTTATAATTTTATGATATGAATTATGAAATTAATATCCGAAAAAATTATGAATTGTAACCTACAATTTTTTAATGGATTTAGATTTATTAAGTCCTGCTTTATGGAAATCCAAAATTTCACATTCTTCTTCCAAGTAGTTTTCAAATTATAATAATAATAAATCAATAAAAAACGGCGAAATGGTGGTTTAAGGGGTTGTCTATGATATAAGTGAGTAGATATTTTGAAATGTCTTACGCTGTCCTGTAACCTAGCAGACTTCATTGACTGCTTGAGTGACGCTTAAGGTGCTTTGATCAAGAAGGGGGCTCTCTCGGTTAACAATCGAGTACCGAACTTCAATTTGGATACAGCCCTTAAAATAAGCTTGTTTTAAAATAATTAATTTCTCGGAAACTTATAGTACGAATTGCATAAAAATTTGTTTTTAGGCTAATTAAATTGTGTAGAATTAATTTATGCTGTAAGAATTGTGTACTGCTATTGAAAAAAAAAACAAAGTTATGGCTCATTTTAATATGTAGATGACCCTTAAGCAAATTTTTATACATCTTTTAAAAGTAGACTTTATTTCCAATCGTTTGGTACCAGTAACTTTCTTCTACGGTAATTTGTTGAGGAGTTAGTAGGGGGTGTTTACTTTTTTTTCCATGACTGTACATCAAGGAAGTTAGTGCTTATTTATTTATTTATGTTAGTGAGCAACAAATGTTGCAGATTTTTTTTTTTTTTCAAACTAATTTTTGAAAGATTTTATTATCTAGGTAAACTGGAGAGGTGGGTGCAAAAGCAGAAATGGAATCTTCGGAGCTCAGGGGATTATTTTATATGATTTATTATTATTGTTAATAAAGAATTTTAAATAGGGATGGTGAAAGATTATTTTATATAAAATTAAAGAATGTTTAATTTTTTTGCACTAGGAATGAGAAAAGGGAGAAGCAAAAATTTGTAGTTTTGGATTTAATATAAATGTATGTAATTACTTTTATAAGTGAGCGATGATTGTTATATATATATATATATAAAGGTTTAAAGAGTAATATTTCTTGCTATTTTTAATAACAAAGTAAATTTTTTATATAGTAAAATTTAACATAGCTTTTTATATCTCTGAAACAAACCAACAGAAATACCCTCTAAACATGCATGTTGCACATTACTTCCATAACTTACCAAAGAGTTCTTATAAAAATCTCATTGCACGGTGCTCTTTAAAATTGAAGTATGGTCATCGTTTTTTGCATTGAGAGAGGGGGGAGAGATTGAGGGTGAATGGAAATCCTGACTATTAATTCTTTGTATTGGTCTTTAATTTTTTTTGTGTGCGTTTATTGTTTTATTTATTTTTTCAATAACCTCAAAAAAGTAATGATATCAATACAAAAACCCTTAACGGGTTATAAGTTTGTGACGCAGCACTTTATCTTATGCTCTAAGAATTTTAAATATGGAACTTAAAAATAATGATATCAAATTTTGAGTGACACTATGCAATTAATTTTAATCTCTATATGTATTATTTATTTCATCTTTTTTTTTTTTTTTTTTTTTTTTTTTTATAATCGCATATGCAAAAATTATGTTCAATGTAAAAAAATGTATAAAAGTTTATTCATTGATGCTTTAACATTTACACCTCTCATAAATTCCAAGTATGAGTTTTAAAAGGTATGATATCAAAATTTTAGTGACGCTTTGATGTGGCTTTAAACGATTTGTTTTAAAATTAAATTTAAATTACTTTTGTTTTGGCTAAGATATATTCACACATCTAAATAATAGTTTTAATTTTCCAATATACTTTAAATATGTCACTTTCACTGAATTTATATAATGCATTTAAATGTATTTATTTGAATAAATTGATTTATCCTTTGTCCAATGCTATTAAAAATTTAAAATAAGATTTAGGCAAATAATTTTTTTTGCGTCATTGTATCCAAACTAAGTGAAATGTGTTCAAATGGATACTAAAAGCAAAAAAATTATTTGCGTAAATCTTATTTTAAATTTTTAATAGCATTGGACAAAGGATAAATCAATTTATTCAAATAAATACAGTTAAATGCATTATATAAATTCAGTGAAAGTGACATATTTAAAGTATATTGGAAAATTAAAACTATTATTTAGATGTGTGAATATATCTTAGCCAAAACAAAAATAATTTAAATTTAATTTTAAAACAAATCATTTAAAGCCACATCAAAGCGACACTAAAATTTTGATATCATACCTTTTAAAACTCATACTTGGAATTTATGAGAGGTGTAAATGTTAAAGCATCAATGAATAAACTTTTATACCTTTTTTTAAATTGAACATAATTTTTGCATATGCGATTAAAAAAAAAAAAAAAAAGATGAAATAAATAATACATATAGAGATTAAAATTAATTGCATAGCGTCACTCAAAATTTGATATCATTATTTTTAAGTTCCATATTTAAAATTCTTAGAGCATAAGATAAAGTGCTGCGTCACAAACTCATAACCCGTTAAGGGGTTTTGTATTGATAATGAACTACGTTCAAAAGAAGAACCAAAACATATTACCGATCAAGTAGCTATCGCTCCAGGAAAAACTTACTCCCCCATTCCATCAACGTACAGTGGCGTATTTATTTAAAAAATTTATCATGTCCTCTGGTCTTGAAGTAACTTGACTTTACTTGCAGAAAACATAGTAGAAAAAGCACCACCAGCTTTTATTTTAAAGTCCGCCTCTATGCAGACTTCATTCTTTTTAATACTACGTAGCCATTAATAAAAATAAGTGTCGCGATTCTTGGCGAACACGTTAAAAATAAATTCAGTATAAAATGACTACGAACTCACATGACAATGAAACTTTACGAAACTCGAAACTGCCGGCAACATCCTGTGCTGTGAGAGTATATCTATTAGTCGTACTGCATAGAGAGCTATCCGAACATCACTTAATTTGCATATGGGTAATTTGCATATGAGTATAACAGGCCATCTGGTGTTGAAAGATTACGAACGCCAGTTGAATGATGACTGTCGATACTTAGAGAGTATCCCAACGTCAACGGCTCGAGTACAATCAGGTCGATCGATGTTCCGGAACATTACTGAAATACGCATGATGGAATGGAGTTTTAAAAAGGAGATTGTACAGGTTAAAACAATAATGAAGGAGGACTTGCTTAGCTAAAAGGAAATTATTTTAAAATGAATGAAAGGTATTTATCAGCAAAGCAGTAAGATAAACAATCCTTTTAATTTGGGAGCCATATGCATTTCATGCTATATGCTAACAAATAGTAGCAACAGTACACTGAAATTAAAACATGAATATATTAAATATTTGATGAGATATGGGCATTTTTATGAGATAATTTTTAACTGCGCATGCACAAAATATTTCAAAGTTTTTATTTCATAAATTGGTAGTTAGTATTTTGGGGCAACTTATGTAAAAAGTCCAGTCAAATATCGCGAAAATTCAGAAAGATAGGATCAATGTAGCGAGTTGCTTCTGAAAAAATAGCTTTATTATAAGGGATTTTCCACAACTTTTCAATCAGCTCACTATATCTTTCTAAGTTTTCACAACATTTGACTGACCTTTTATAGAAGTTGCCCCAAAATACTGACTACCAAATTATGAAATAAAAATTTTGAAATCTTCTGTGCATGCACAGTTAAAAATTATCTCATAAAAATGCCCATATCTCATCAAATATTCAATATATTCATGTTTTAATTGCAGTATACTGTTGCTACTATTCTTTGGCAAGTTTTCGAAAAGTTGTGTTAAATTTGGTTGAAAACTCCGTATGCTATAAGCAAAAAACTTTTGAATTTTTCACAGACAATAACATCTTCACGAATATGAGTGATATGCTTACACAAATGCACACAAACGTTGAACAGGACCCAAATAGTCATTTAATGCAGTGACAAACCATTTCTAGCATTTTCTGTTACATAGCTGATCGCAGGGGTGCCATTTCAGAATTTCCTTGGGAGGGGGGGGGGGGGGGGCAAAGATTTTTTGATGGAAGTTTTGATGGAAGGATACACATATATACTACTATATATATGTATATATACATGTATGTATATATACATATATATGTATATATAACATTGGCTAACCGAACCCGGCTAAGCGAAAAGTACCATTTTCTTTTTAGACAAGATTCTATTACAGACAGCTTCCATTTTTACAGGTATCTGCAAAGACTGTTAAACCATCCACTTTATAGTATAGCTCTAAAAAGTATTACAGTAAAACTTGTGAAACGAAGTCTGTCTATAACAGACTTCTTTAAGGGAAAAAATTAAATTTCGATGAAAAAACATCATGCAATTATATTTGCTAAGACAGAGACCTGTCTAAAATGGAATCTTTTTCTAGTCTCTTGGGACTCCTTTTTTTCAGGTTTTACTACAGGGGAGCCATTAAAATTTTCTCTGAGGAACAGGGAACGTGCAGAATTGCATAACGTGCAGAATTGCACAATGTGCAGAACTGCACAAATCACACAGAAAATGAGAAAATCCTGCACAATAAAAAAAGCTCTATGTGATTTTGTTCTCCTTAACGTCTTTCACAGGCAAGTGGTTATTCTGTGAATTTTTTTAATTTTCGTGAAAGTCCACGATTTTCTTTTCTTTCGAATTCCGCAAAACGAATTCTTCAATGGGTCGCAGAAAAAAATCTCGAATTTTGCAAATTTTGAAAAAAAAAAATGTCCCCAAATCGTCGCGGAAAAAATTGATAATTTCTTCAAATGACCGTGGAAAATACTGGTAATTTAATCAGAGATCGCGAAAAAAATGCAGATTCTGTCAAATGATTGTACAAACTAAAATCTCACATTTCGTAAAAGGAATGCGAAAAAAAATTGCAAATTTCGTCAAAAGACTGTGCCAACCAATTTAGTCAACCAATTGTGCAGTAAAATCTAGGAGAATTTCATCAAACGATCGCGAAAAAACAAAAACAAAAAAAAACTCGTCTAGCTATCGTGCAAAAAATCGCAAATATTATTAGTCGTTGGTAGAAAAAAAACACGAATTTTAACAAATGATCGTAAAAAAGAATTGCGAATTTTGTCAAAAGATCGCGGAAACAAATATGGAATTTCATGATTGCTTGCGGAAAAGTATTGTGAATTTCGACAAATGGTCACGAGAAAAAAAATCATCTTTGTATAACTGTTGCAAAAAAAAAAAAAAAAAATCGTGAATTCCGTGAAACGATCTCAGAAACAATTGCAAATTTCGACCAATGACAGCGAGAAAAAAACATGAAATTCAATCAGTCATGAGATTATCAGCCCACAAACATCATGAATAGGTTACGAAATTTGTAACTTTTGTGATCTATAGCAATAAGAAAATTTTCGTTAGTGATTTTCTGCAAGTAAAGGTAAGGTAAAGCGTTAATTGCTTCGGACTGTGATTTCCCTATTTTGAGGTGGATTCGTGCTAATCTGATTTTTCAAAGAAATACTGAATATTTTTCAGTTGAAAAAGGTACATATTTGAACATTAATGAATACTATATACATATATCTCCATTTTTCTACATACAAGATAAAAATTTATATTAAAGATTATAATTGTAGATTTCTTTTACAATAATTGTATTAAAATGAGGATTAATTTTCTTTAATTTCAGGTCGGCTTGCCTTTCAGTGGCAATGTTTTCAGCAGTTTTCGTATTTATATGAAATTACAGTCCTGTGTCAGGATAGGTTGACGTATTTTCTTCATTGTGTAAACTGTAAATTTTCCGGATTGTACTTTATCTCTTTCGGTCGGAATCGGGATGACCTGGTTTTTCAAAGGAAAGTCCTGAATATTTTTCAAATGAAAAACTATATATTTGGCTATTAATGGATGTACATCTGTTCATGTTTGTACTACATATGGGATAAAATTATAGACTACTTTGTTATAAATGTGTTAAAATATAGCGTATTTTTTTTTTTTTTACTATGGGTTTTTTTGGAAGTCTGTCGGTTTTCAGGTTGAAGAAATTATTTTGTCGGGTGCCCTTAGACTCCGATCCTAGACGTAGAAAAATTTTGAGAGTGTACTATATATAATATGATTTAATAAAGCAAACATTTAAATAATTTGATAACATTGAATTGATTGCACTTAATATAATGTTACACTAATAATCCAAAAAAGTATAAAAAATGTCACATAAATTAGGACTTGAATTATACCCCCCCCCTCCCCGATAAAAACTATTTGAAAAACTACACCGGAAATTTCTAGCCCTGAGGGGACGAGTTTTCCTATGATCAAGTTGTACACAGTTAAGATCCGTTTGACAATAAAAAAAATCCCTCAAGTATTTTTAAAATTAGCCAAAGTATACTCATTAACAATATATGTCTCACCTTCAGAAAGTTCGAATAGTAAAGCTTTAGAATTTTTTTTCATAATTATTAATTTCCATGCATAAAGCATTTATCTAATGCATATGTTTTTATTGCAATCAAATCTGATAAATAATTTTTAGCGTTTGAGCAATTTTTAAATTTTTGCTTGAGTCCGACATTTGATGGTTGAAAAATTTTCTGAAATATCAAATTCCTAGGGGGGGGGGGGGGGGTGCTATTGCCCCCTCAAATGGCGCCCCTGGCTGATCGCAAATCTTATTTTATTATTAAATTTATTATTAGCCCCCTAATTGTCAGCCCGACTAAATCTTCACCAAGAAATATGAAATCAAACATGTTCTTTTCATCCCAGAAGTTCAAGAACAATTCACCAATAATTTTTGTAGATATTCGACAAAAT
This sequence comes from Maratus speciosus, assembly GCA_963932465.1. NCBI lineage: Eukaryota > Metazoa > Arthropoda > Arachnida > Araneae > Salticidae > Maratus > Maratus speciosus. The sequence continues at coordinate 303,218,724 of OZ010788.1, forward strand.
GAGTGAAATCGAAAGCATCCAGTCCCTGTACCTTAACTTTTGAAGGCCAGTGTAGTACTGTATTTTTTAATTATTTTCAAAAGGAAATAACAAAAAAAAAATGATTGATAACTATAGAACAAAATAATTTATAATTAAAAAAAAATTTATATAATTTTAATTTATTATATAATTTTATAATTTATTATATAATTTTATAATTTATTATAATTATTTTATAATTTTATATAATTTAAAAAAATAAATAAAAGTAAATAAACAACAATAGCCGGGTTACCATGACAATCAAAATGATGCATTTTGGCGCCAATTAGGAAACCCCGGTGCGTATATGACATCTGTGCCTAATATTTTTCTTTTCGTTTTGTTTTAAAAAAAAGAAAGAAGTGAAAGCCATCAATTTTAAACATTTCAGTTTTAAATAAAAGTTTTGTATTTTAAATAAAATGAATGAAAGGATTATATTTTTAAGAAAATAATGAAATATAAAAAAAATGCGATGGGAAAAATGTTTGGCGATTTATCACCTGGGTCTCGCTAACATAAAAATACAGAGTTCTTGATTTCTATATGAGAATCTTTCGATTTGGAGAAAGATTGTTCAAGTAAATTGAATTATGAATAAAAGTAACATGATACATTTCTTAGCATACATTTAAGGGAGGCCAAACTGGTCGCCAAATTAGTTTAAAATAACCTTTTCTGAAATATGAAAAAAATATCTGTTATGATTAAAATTTGAGTTGCCATCATTAGAAAAAAATACTTAAAATTAGAAAAAAATTAATATTTCGAAAACTAATTCGAATTTAAAAATTCTAATACCAGTTTTGAGATCTGCAGATCAATACAGATTTTTGGTGTTAATTTCATCGCAAAGTATTCCATATTTTAGGAGAAATCGCTGTGAAACACAATCAGTTGTTTAATCAGTCGTTTCAAAGAATCGTTTCATAAATTCGTTTCATTTCAGCTGTTTCATATATCCGTTTCATAAATTTGTTTCGTTAGGATTTTATATATATAGGGTAGATTTATTAGCCATCTTAGTATCAGAGAGCTTGAGTGCACAACTCCTGTTCATTGTCTATTAGGAGCCAATTAATCTATCTGAAGAGCCAGAAAGGAATGCATTAAAGTTATTAAACTGTTAGCAAAAACAAATTAACTTTGTGGTTTAAAATTAAATTTGAAATGAAGTATTGAAAGTAGGGGTAAAAAACAGATTTTTTTAAATTAAAAAAATAATAATAATAGTAATCAGATTAAAAGAAAAAAATTAAATAGGATTTTTATGATTTTACCACCCCTGCATTAAGGTATTGAATGGTTATCATGAATTGCTGCAGATTTCCAAAAACAATTAAAACTCTACTTAGATCTACATTTTTATGCTTTAACTAATAAATTATAATTAATAATTATAAAAATAATAAAAACTGCATAAGTAATTTCATTAGTTGATAGCACATATAACAAATCAAAGAAATATCATAGCAGGACATTTTGCGCTTGTACTTAGTAAGATTACTGTAATCGCACAATTTTAAACTTATACACACATACATATATGATAAAAAAGAAAAGAAAATTAATTACATCTGCTAATTTATACATACACACAGAGTAAATATAATAATAAGAATGACTAATCATATTTGCATTCCATATTAACTTCTGAAAGTATTAGGGAGAGGGGCCTGAAAACTTGCCCCAGGTGCACTTTTCTCTTTGCATGGTCCTGTCTAACAATACAAAACATTCTTTCAACTTCTAGTAAAGAAGATCTTGCTATTAATATTTTGATACTATATTAATATATATTTTACTGCCCATACATTCTTTTTTACAAACAGCTCTGACTTGTTGATATATATTTATTAGTAATGAATGAAAAAAATGAAAAAATTATTCTTTTAATAAGAAGAATTATTTATTATACTTGTGTTTATTTTATGTAAAAAATGAATAAATATGAAAATTTTATGGGATAAAAGTTTATAAATTTTACTGTGAATCTAGGGTAGTCAAAATTATTTTTATAATGGCTGTATATAGTTTTTCTATATTACCTTTTGGACATTAAGATTTTTTTTTTCACAAAAGATATATCTTGTGAGTGGTAAGAAAAGTTGTGAAATTTTGAAAATCAATTAAAATGCATAAAAAATGAAGTTATAAGAACACTTATAATGTCTCAGTTTCACATCCAGAAATAGGTAAAAAACATCCTCAAGGTGTTGTACCATTTGAAACTTGGGCAACTTTTGTTTAGTGAAAATTATAGTTTATGCAATAATGTTATTTATGCATTAAAATGAATACAGTGTGTGCATCTACATATTAAGTTTTGTTTAAGTATCACTTACTCACCATGGAAAAAAATTTGTTTTCTATTTTGTTCATTTTTGTGAATTGCATAATGTATCATTGTTTTGGTACTGTACATTATACTTTTGATTATTTCACTGCATTAACGATTGATTAATATATTATTTATAACTTATATCTTCATACCACTATTTATATATATACTGTAATGGCATGATGCACTTTCACAGAAATGAAGATATTTCTTGTAGTCACAAACTTCTTTTATTTCTTGACGCCACAAACATATAGTTACACAAGGACAACAAGACGATACGTGACAACAGGAATTTCACATATTTAAAGATAACTAACACCACGGTTGTGTGTATTCCATATTTTCGGTCAACGGATGTGATCCGGTAAGCACCTTGGCTAGCTCATAACTGCATATTAAAGTTATAAAATTATTCCGAGCATAAGGAACCACACCCTTAGCATCCTCTGGACATGCGGAGGACAGTCTCCAGATCCTGCTCCAGTCGACTTTATATCTTTCAAATTTATTTGTGGAGATATTTTTTCTTTTTGCTGAGGGGGAGTAAATGTTACCAAGTGGAAACATTTTCATTAATAAACTCATCAGTCATATAATTGTAATATTATTTTATTATTTTCTCTAATTATTATTAATTATTCAAATTATATTTCAATTCAAGAAATTCTATTAACTCAACAATTATATTTTATCATTAATTTTAATATTTCAGTTCAAATTTTCTTAATTAAAAGTTTCATAATGACTAATGATCTTATCAACTTATTTCCATGAAGTACTCTTTTTAAATGCAATATTTTCAACAATCTTTTCATCTTATTCAAAAATAAAAATAATATCTCAACAACCTTTTTACATAATTCAAATTCAAAATAAATCATCAATTTCATCCTTAATAATTTATTTTAACTTTAAATCAATCATAATTACTTCAATCAATCATTATAAATTAAGTCTCTCTCATTCATTCAAAAGCGAAAATAATAAATCAATTTCAGCTTCAAATAAACAATTTAAACTCTAAATTAATTATATTATAACACAACCCTTCCTATAAATAGACAAGCATTTTTTTTCTATGTGAATTAATTTCACTGTAAATTATAATTCAGTGTTTTATCAATTTTATTTACCTTTTTAACAAATTCTTAATTTTTCTGACCATTTTTTAGGTATTTTTGTTAACTTTAAGCCTGGTTAAAGACCTAAATCCCTTCAGCTTCTTTTGTGAATTTTAAATTGCATGCTGCTAAAAAATGGCATAATGGGGGGGAGACATTTTGTTTTTGAAAACTAAAGTACAATTTTTAACCCTTTCAGAGGGCGGTGGTCACACAGCATGACCACATAATTTTAATTTCAAAACTGACAAACAGCACCAAGAATATTTTAATAAAATTTTGTTTTTGTAATGAAAGTGTAGAAAAGCAGGCTTTTGTTTTCTTAAAAATTCTTTTGTAAATTCTGGTGTCAGTCAATTACTTTGTCATTTTACGAACAGAATTTTTATGCCCCTGAAAGGGTTGAGCTTTTTTTCTTTCATTTGACCACCAGCTTAGAAGAAAACTCTTTCGCCTGGTAAACTATAGCCAGATGCAAAATACTGCTAGCAAATTGGCCGTATCGCAAGTAAGTAAGTATGGGCAGCTATGAATTATGAATGCAGTAACATACATTTTATGCAACCATCCGACTGCAGTTCTGGGGCGCTGATTGGATGAAATTTGATTTTCCAGAATCGGTTAGACAACGTGGGCCACGTGTTGGAAGCCTGTCATCAAGTGAAATTTTAGACCGATATATATAGGGTCTGATGCCTCAGTATGTATCTTTTCTTCAGCGATTTTTCAATTGCAAAGTTTTGATATAGACGCTTCATTTTAATGTCTCATCATAAGTTGATTGAGATGGCATTTTCTGAAGAACTGATCTGATTCCATATCTTGTCAAAAGAAAAATAAAAAAGTCTGATCCTGAATTGGAGAAATTTCTTTTTTCATTTTCTGAAGAACTAATTTGATTCCATATCCCGTTGAAAGAAAAATAAAAGTCTGATCGTGATTGAGATGGTATTTTCCAAAGAACTAATTTGTTTCCATATCTCGTCGAAAGAAAACTAGAAAAGTCTGGTCCTGAAGTACCTGATCCAATATTTCAATGATTTTTTCCATCTGTTATTGAATTCCAAATTGCATCACAAGAACAGGCAATATACAATTTGAACACCTTTTTATATCTCAAAAATCATATCCTAATAATTTATCAAACCTTACCTTAAATAATTATTCCACGTGTGATTATAAACTAAATCAAGGTTTACTGCGAGAAACATTTTACATATAAGTAAATCAAAGAAATCTTTATCTCATCATTGAATAATCTCATCCAGTTTATAAGCAAGTTTTATTTTAAAAATAACTTGTAATTGTGTTAATATTCTTCATTCAGCCTGCTTAATGTATTTAAAATTAAAGTATATCTGCCAAGAACAATTTTAAATCTGTTAGAAGTAGGATTTCATCTTTAAAAATATATGTACAAATATTTTAACTATCTAATTTTATGTGGATGCCGTTAGTAAAAATGAAGTTAATATTATGATTTTAAAGAATTACAGGTAAAATAGGGTAATTATTTATGGAAATATCTTTCATCTCTTTATCCTGGTGAGTATACTTTACACTTTTTTTTTTTTTTTTTTTTAGGAAACAGTAATCCTTTTAGGAGATATGTAATAAATCAAATTTAAAATAAGATATTTTTGAAAATTATAGAAGTTATTTTGGGTTTAATTTGATAACAAGATACATTTTACTAATTTCATTGATATAAAATTTCTAGCTAAACAGGAATTCAAATTTGTTATTGAAAACATATAATAACATTTAGCATAATAATAACTTCAGTGAATTTTGCAAAGTTAAATGCTTAAAGAAAATCAAAGTTTTTTTTTTTCCTTCAAATCAACATATACATACGTATCTTATAAAATTAACCACTATTCAATCATTGGCCTTTTACAAATTGTGAGATAGGAGAGTTGGATATTTAAATTATTCATAATTTTCATGATTTATTAATGATATTTATTTTTGTATACAATCAATTTATAGTATATAATACCCCTACCTCACATTTCGTATAAAGATATATGCAGATTACTTTTCATAATTGCATTAAAACATTAATTTCTTTTCATTTTGAATCCTGGTTGAAGTATTTTGGGTTTGGGTTGGGTGAAGGTTGAAATATGTTGATTTTGAGTGTGGTTGTGGGTTGACAAAAGTTATTTTGTCAGTAGTTGCTACAGTACTGCAGTAACGATCATTGCATATTTTATTTAAGCTAAAATATTTTTAATTAGTATTATCACAACAATAAATAAAAGTAATATTATATTGTTAATTTTCTCTCTCTCTCTCTCTCTCTTTTTTTTTAATGTATATAAACTAAGACTTGAAGACAAATTTAAATCATTTATCTATGGAAAGATAATTAGCTTTTCTTAGCTTCCTTAATGTCCTCCGTTACGATGTGCCTTTTTGTTTTCTTACAACAGGAATGATATAATGAGAGATTACTGTATTTGGTAAAGTTATTTATTATTATCAAAACATAACTTTACTAAAAGTATTTGATGTGCATAGAAATACAGATTACAAAATAATGCATAAATTAAATTAATACATACTTACCAAACTGACTTCACCATTTAACAAATGTTTTAATTTGATGCACCAAAGAGAACCACCATGAGTCTCACCCCCAGTTCCAAACAAAACAATTCTTGATCCTTATGAAAGAAATAAACATTTTATTTTCCAATTAAATTTACATAAATATATCAAATAATAAATATAAGTGGCTTATATTATACATATTAATATAATAAAGTATATATAATAGAATATTACAGCTTAACCATAATCTTGAAAATATCAGAAAGTGATTTACAACTAACAAGGAAGGTCTCCTTACAGGGCATACTCAGAATATGTTGAAAAAAATGCTAGTGAAACTACTCATGTATGTAATAAGGGATCAGTCAAATTTAACGGCGGAATTTCAGTAGAAAGTCTGTAAAAGAATAAAATACTTTCGAATATTTGGCACGAAAATACGAAATTGACACACGATTTGGCGAGCAGGATTTTTCCTCGCCAAAAGCAAACGATTTTAATGAATTTAAACTTAATCAATGAAAGAGGTTAATTTATATTTTTTTATATTACATATATATGATGCTTGTTGCTGTAGTTATTTAATTTTATCACTGTAAAAATATTTTCTATGCTTTGCAAGTTGCAAATATATATTTTAAGTTATAGTCAGCTGACATTTAATTGCCATAATACATTTCCCCATCGAAGACGAAGTCGTTTCCATAGCAACAAAATCAAATCGACAGTGTTTTATCTGCCTTATTTTTGAGGTTGAAATAATTTAAATCAATTTAAATTTTGTTTTAAATCGTAAAATATGATATTTAAATTTTATTATAAATACATATAAATATATATATGACAAACTATAGTTAAAACAAACTAAAAATAACAAAACTACAGTTAAAACAAATTAAAAATGACAAAACTAAAGTTATTTAAATTAAACTTATATAAACAAATTCAACATAAAAAGTTTTTTCCTACATAAAAGCGTATTTTTTTTTCATCGCCAACCGATGATAAATCACCAAATAAACGAAGATTTCGTTATTTTTTTACGGACGCTGTATCGGGGTTCCGCCAAAAAATTTTTTATAAACATATATATCCATATGAGAAGAACATTCTGTAATTTTTTCAGATTTTTCTGAGTATGCCTGTATGGAGACCTTCCTTGTAAGCACATTTCATTATGACACGTGTATTACTTTCATCATGAAAATATTGTTTTATATTAATAAAAACTCATTCAACAAAGTAATAATTCAGATGAATTATTTAAAAGATTCCTAATCCGAGAAATTTTCAATGGAAACACTAAAATGCAGGCTGTTTTGATGTGCCTTCGGCTCAAGTTTTCACTACTAAATATGCATATTTTTTCATGAAATTTTAAAGAGAATTTAGATACAGTTACATCTATAAATTATAACCAATTAAAATTTCAGAGAGTTCGGACAGTAAGAACTATTTTCTTTTGTAGCTGTTATGTTCAAGGACTTAGCGTGGGGGAAAAAAAGCGAGAAGAAAAAAAATTATAAAAAGTTCAGACAAGAATTTTTTTTTTTTTTTTAATTATTATGAAATGATCATACAGGAGAAAGCATGAAAATGTCTTCTTACAAGTGCTTTTACCACTAAATATCAATATTTTTTCATGAATTTTTCAATAAAAAATATAAATTCATATAAAAACAGGATAAAGATATAAAATCATACAAATTTGAAGTTTATTTAAGGTTATTATCGCAGGCCCGGGCAATACCAGGCAGGTAAGCTAGTAATAAATAAAGTTATACAGAGGAGATTATTTACAGAGTAATGGATTAGCATCTTAAACTCATAGATAGAACAAATTTTTAAGGCTGACAAGCAGCACCACTTTTAAAAGAACATTTTCACTCCATTGCTACTCCGCCGTATTGGTTTCTCTTTCTCCAAAATGATTGCAGATCAACAAGTTCGATAAGACATCTGTTTACATGATTCAGTCTGATGCTGTTGAGATTATGTGAATACTTAAATGCATCACATATATCTACTAAAGTGTTTCATATAGCAAATTTTAATAGTCTATTTTTGAAATTATTTGACAAGTTTTTTTTTTTTTTTTTTCATACATAGGTAAATTTTTAAAGATAAACTGCTTCATTTATAAAATTTTCTTTTATTTCTTGGTATCCCCATCCAACATCTATACCACGGTATTTCTGGTGACATTGAATATTATCGGTCGCAGACGATTAGCCGAAAACCAAATAGCCGACAAGACATTTAGCAGACAGCACTTAGATGACAGGACGTTTAGCCGACAAGTACATTTAGTCGACACGTACATTTAGCAGACAGGACATATAGCCGACAAATACATTTTACGACAGGACAAGTAGCCGAAACGTACATATAGCATACAGGACAATTAGCCGAAACGGACATTTAGCAGACAGACAATTGGACGACAGGCAATTGGCCGAACGTGACAATTAGCCGACAGGACATTTAGCTGACAGGACAATAAGTCGACAAGACAATTAGTCGACAGGACATTTAGCCGACAGGACTTTTAGCCGACAAGACAATTAGCCGACAGGACATTTAGCCGACAAGACAATTAGCTGACAAGACAATTAGCCGACAGGACATTTAGCCGACAGGACGATTGACCGACAGGACATTTAGCCGACAGGACGATTAGCCGACAAGAAAAATTAGACGACAGGATATTTAGTCGAGAGGACGATTAGCCTAGTTAGGTTATGGTTAGGATACTTTTAGGTTACAGATAGATTATAATTAGTTTATGGTTATGTTAAACTTAGGTTACTGTTACGTTATGGTTAGGTTACAGTTAGATTACGGTTACGTCACAGTTATGTTACTTTTAGGTAACAATTAGGTTAAGTTTAAGTTACAGATAGGTTAAGGTTATGTTACGGATAGGTTACAGTTAGATTACGGTTTAGTTACGGATAGGTTACAGTTAGATTACGTTTCTGCTACGAATAGGTTACGGATAGGATACAGTTACGTTACAGTTTGGTTACAAATAGGATTAAGGATAGGTTAGTGTTAGATTATGGTTAGGTTCCAGATAGGTTACGGATAGATTTCAATTAGGTTACATTTAGGTTTACAGTTAGGTTATAGTTACACGGTTAGGATACAGTTAGGTTATAATTAGGTTACGGTTAGCGTACCGTCATGTTACGTTTATTTTACAGATAGATTACTGTTAGGTTACAGTTATGTTACAGTTAGGTTATGGTTAGGTTATAAGTAGGTTACGGTTACGTTATGGTTAGGTTACAATTAGGTTACGGTTATGTTCCATTTCCGTTACAGATAGGTTACGGTTAGATTATGGATAAGTTACAGTTAGGTTACGGGAGTCTATGTCATTTAGCCGAAAACCAAATAGCCGACAAGACATTTAGCAGACACCAATTAGCCAACAGGACGTTTAGCCGACAAGCACATTTAGCCGAAACGTACATTTACCCGACAGGACAATTAGCCGACAGCGACAGTTAACCGACAAGACAGATAGCCGACAGAAACATTCAGCCGACAGGACAATTAGCCGAACGGACAATTAGTCGACATGGACAATTAGTCGACAGGACAATTAGCCGACATAATATTTAGCCGTTAAGACATTTAGTCGACATTACAATTAGCCGACAGTTCAAATAGCCGACAGGACATTTAGCCGTCAGGTCAAATAGCCGACCTGACAATTACCCGACAGGACAATTAGCAGACAGGTCAAATAGCCGACAGGACAATTAGCAGACATGACAATTAGCCGACAGGACAACTAGCAGACAGGTCAAATAGCCTACATGATATTTATCCGAAACACACATTTTTCCGAAAGAATTTAGAAGACACATTGATATAGGTTGGTGATACACCAACAATGTCAACCTCAATAACTCGTCACCATCATAATTCAACTTTTTAGCTCACAGGCTATCAAAGTCAGAGAGCTGATGTGCCCGCCGTTCTGTATGTATGTAAGTATGTACGTACGTATTCAGTAACGAGGTAACTCTTGATAGAAACATCCGATTTGCTTCAATTTTTTTTTCTATGTTCATTCTGGAAAGGTGCTTCCCTGATTAGTTTTGGGGGTTCATTGGTTAAAGATAAAGGGGGAAAAGGGGGCTAGCCCCTTCCCTTAATTTAGATAAATGGGTTTTTCATGCAGAATTATTCGATTTGCTCTAAATCTGATATACCGGTTTATTATGTTAAGGAGTTTCCCTGATTAGATTTGGAAGTTCATTAGTTAAGTATAAAGGGGGGAAAGAGGGCTACCCCCCTTAATTTAGATAAATGTTTTTATCATTCAGAATTATTCGATTTGCTCCAAATTCCGTGTACCGGTTTATTATGTTAAGGAGCTTCCCTGATTAGATTTGGAGGTTCATTAGTTAAGAATAAAGGAGGATAGGGGAGCTAGTTCCCCCCACCCCTTAATTTAGATAAATGGGTTTTTCATGCAGAATTATTCGATTTGCTCCAAATTTGCTATATCGGTTTATCATGTTAAGGAGCTGCATTGATTAGGTTTGGTGGTTCATTTGTTAAGAATAAAGGGGGATAGGGGAGCTAGTCCCCCCACCCCTTAATTTAGATAAATGGGTTTTTCATGCAGAATTATTTGATTTGCTCTAAATTTGGTATACCGGTTTATTATGCTAAAGAGCTGCCTTGATTAGATTTGGAAGTTCCTTAGTTAAGTATAAAGGGTGGAAAGGCGGGGGGGGGGGGGGGGGGGTAGATCTCCACCCTTAATTTAGAAAAATGGGTTTTTCATGCAGAATAATTCAATTTGCTCCAAATTTGGTATACCGGTTTATTATGTTAAGGAGCTGACGTGATTAGATTTGGAGGTTCATTAGTTTAGTACGAAGGGGAGCTAGATCTCCCACCCTTAATTTAGATAAATGGGTTTTTCATGCAGAGTTATTCGATTTGCTCCAAATTTGGTATACCGGTTTATTATGTTAAGAAGCTGCCCTGATTAGATTTGGAGGTTTATTAGTTAAGTATAAATGGGGAGGGGGACGGAGGATTGTCCCTCCTTTTTAGATAAATGGGTTTTTCATGCAGAAATATTCGATTTTCTTCAAATTTGGTATACCGGTTTATTCCGATATGGCGCTTCCTTCATTAGATTTGGAGGTTCATTAGTTAAGTATAAAAGGAGGAAAGGGCGGAAAGTCCCCTCCTCTTAATTTAGATAAATGGGTTTTCATGCAGAATTATCTAATTTACCTTAATTTTTTTTCTATGTTCATTCTGATAAGGAGCTTTCCTGGTTACATTTGAAGTTTCATTGGTTAGGCATAAAGGGAGAAATGGGGGAGCTAATATCCCCTTAATTTAGCAAAATGGTTTTTTTCATGCTGAATTACCCGATTTGCTTCAAATTTGGTATACCAGTTTATTGTGTTAAGGAGCTTCCCTGATTATATTTGGAAGTTCATTGGTTAAGTATAAAGGGGAGAAACGGGGGCTAATCCCTCTTCATTTATTTTTTGAGGGGGGGATTATTCTTTGAAATAAGAGTATAATATACAATTAGTGTGAATAGCCTGTGAGCTCAATGCCATCAGTTTAACTGGGCACTTTTACTTTTATTTTTTTCTCTCTAGAGTGGCGCAACCAGGATCTTCACCATCACCTTTACCTGGGAAGGATTTTGAATCGTTACTACTCATAAACTTAGAAAAAAAATCATTGCGTTATATGACTATAAATTAGATTTTAGTAAATTCATGGCATCTAAAAACCAACGCAATAAAAAACATAAGTAACCATTGTAAACTTAAGATTCAGATGACCGAAGTCTTGTTTTAGGTCGATTTTACATCACCCTTCAGGCTCGGGCTTATTCTTTTTTAATCTGTAGAATTTTAATTGCTCTCGTGTCTCGTATGAAAAAAGTAAAAGAATATTTCTTTAAGTGTAGGAAGTGATCAGATACTAATTAGTAGCAAATTTATCAAATTTATATCAAATAAAATTTATCTAAATACATTGTGTTGTTAATGCTTTTTAAGCTGCGTTATTATCTAAAATCTGTTTATATTTCTGAAATAAATTTAGTATTTATCTTTTTCTCTCTGCTAAAAAGCCTTTTATTTAAGTAAAAGCAATTTAATTACTACTTTCATTATCATTAATCTTTCAGATTCTCGTGGTTTCAATAAATAACTGAGGCATCTGCCTGTTATCACTCTATCCTATTTCTTTTTCTTTGTTTTTTCATAAACAAAATGATCACAGAAGTCCTGTTTCTCTGTTCTAGTATAAGAACAAGAAAGTTATTTAAAAAAAAAAAAAAAAAAAGAAAAGAAAAGAAAGAAAGAAAATCGTGATATTTGCAAATGGTGTCCCACATCAGACACTCTCATGACGACACTGGTGAGTCAATAACTGTTTAGAGTTTTTAGATTACTGCTGGAAAAAAAAACCCCATATAATCAAAGGATATATTTTTATTTATTTGTTAACCAGAGAAAAGTTATTTCACCGTTAATGATTCTAAGATGAGAACTTTTTTGTTGCTGTTAACAGCTGAAAATTTGGTAAACATTAAAAAGAAAGATATTTATAAACTGTAAATTGAGATAAGGAGATATATATTTTAAAAAGGGAAAGAAATTTTAGTTAAATATATTATTAAAAAGATAATTTTGCTTATTCACTGGGGGTATAATTAGTATGTGGTATGTGATGATTGGTTAATTACATCATCACAGCTATTTTAAAAGAAGATTTGCAATAATTGCACTTCCCCCACTCTTATAGGAGGAGGCCCTACACTGAAAAAAAAAAAAAAAAAATGTTGATTTTACAGTATAATACTGGCAGCTGGGGTGCCAGTTTAATACCGTATAATAAGCAGTAATATACCATCGTATAAATCCATTAAACCATATATTACTGCTTAATGGTACATTAATTACTAATTTTACTGTTTATTACTGTTAATTTTACGGTATAATATTGGCGCTCCAGCTGCCAATATTATACTGTAAAATCAACAATTTATTTTTTGCAGTGTAAAAAGACTGAAAAAACCATGTAACTTTTTAAATAAATTTAGAGCCTTCAAAATTTCGCTCATCTGCACATTTTAAAGAAGAATAACGTTTATAGGAAGTAACTCCCCCTCTGTTTGGTTGAAGGAAATAAGAGTAAAAAGTACATCTTTTCCGGATGAAAAAAAAATATTTCTTCCTTTTTTTTTATTCTGACCGAGATCTTTCTTAAAAAATAAATTGAAATATCTACCCTATACATATAAAATCCTAATGAAACGAATTTATGAAACGGAAGTATGAAACGGAGGTATGAATCGACTGATTAAACAACTGATTATGTTTCACGGCGATTTCTCCTAAAATATGGAATACTTTGCGATGAAATTAACACCAAAAATCAATATTGATCCGCATATTTCAAAACTGGTATTAGAATTTTTAAATTCAAATTAGTTTTCGAAATATTAATTTTTTTCTAATTTTATATACATTTTTCTAATGATGGCAACTCAAATTTTAATCAAACAGATATTTTTTTTTTATATTTCAGAAAAGGTTACCATAAATGTATGCTAAGAAATGTATCATGCTACTTTTATTCATAATTCATTTTACTTGAACAATCTTTCGCCAAATCGAAAGATTCTGATAGAGAAATCAATTCTGGCGGTATTTTTATGTTAGCGAGACGCAAGTGATAATTCGCCAAACATTTTCCCGTCGCAATTCTTCATATTTCATTCATTTCATTTAAAATATAATCCTTTTATTCATTTTATTTAAAATACACAACTTTCATTTAAAATTGGTGGCTTTCTCTTCTTTCTTTTTTTAAAAAACAAAATGAAACGAAAAAAATTAGGCACAGATGTTATCTACGCACCGGGGTACCTAACTGACGCCAAAATGGCATTATTGTGATTGATATGGTAACACGGCTATTGTTGTTTATTTGATAATAAATGTTTATTTACTTTTATTTCTTTTTTTTAAATCCTTCTATATATAAAAAAAAGTTTTGATTTGGAAATGAACCAATGAAAATCTGCGTTGATATTCCGGGTAGATCGGCATCCTATTTGGATGCTTAAGCATGGCCTTTCATCGTTAATATTAAAAAAAACTGTTGCATACAAAAATATGAAAATCAGTGGTATTATAGAGAAATGTTTGATAAACACGCTGATGCAGACAGTTTTCAAATCGAAGAATTATTTTAAGAGATATTTAATGATACAGTTGGACAAAATCGTTCCATTAAAAAAGTTTTATGGGAGCAAAAACTATACATGAGAATTTAATCCTTTTTAGACCATTTTATACATTATAAGTTTCTGGTGTGCAGATTGCATTTATTTTTCTTATTTGACTCATTTTTTGAGGTTTCATTTCTATTTTAAATTCAAATTTTCAGCATTTCGAGAGATATTTTTTACAAATTTTAGAAAATGTTATTAATTTAAACTGTTGCCAGTTGTATAAACAGCGCAAACAATAATGTTTACTTCAAATTAAAAATGTATTTACATGTGACTATTACAAACAGAAAAAAAAACTTTAAAATTATAATTAAATGATTACATGTTAAAAGCAGGAAAATTACGTCATAAGAACCATATTTACACTTGAATTTTAAAAGAGAAACAAAATCTTAAAATAAAAAAAATCATTCTTATGCGTTAAAACTTGTAAATGGAGGAAATTACGTCATATTTAAAATGGCCAAAAAATATAGCAAAACAATTTAAATTGAAAAATATATTTGCGCGAGATATTTTGAAATAATCTTTTCAACTATTATCGTGAATTCGAAGACAGCGTAAATAATATTTTCGTCTAACAACAAAAGTATTTTCACGTGAATATTAATAAGAGAAATAAAACTTTGGTGTAAATTACGTCAGATTTGAAACGATACATTTAAAATGAATTATTTAAAAGAACTATCTCATAGCACTGTTAAAAAATACCGGGAGACAATGACTTTGTTTACTTAATTCATTTTACATTAGCTTATTTTCAAATGTTTAACTAATTTTTTAAATTAAATACGAAAACAGCCATTGTATCTCTTAACAGCAACAGATTTGGTCTTAAAAATCCCCAATCCAAGGAAAACGAATGGAAACCCGTTTACAGAGAGATCGCTACTGTTTTTTTTTTTTTTTTTTTTTTTTCCCCAACATTTTTAAAGCCGATCAAATTAGTGTGCTTTTTGGATTTTGGTGTGCCTGAACGGGGGTTGGCGAGCGTAGCTCGTAGGGGGAGCCCCCTAGTTATATAAATTATTTTGCTCTATGATTATTAATTATTTTTTTGATATTTCCTTTAGAAAATAATAGAATATAATTAAAAAATACGGTACTACTTAGTAATTCCGTTGAACAATTTCGCCAAATTATATAAATTGCCAAACCACTCGCCAAATTATACAAATTGACATAATTTTTATTTTAAATAACGAAAGAACAAAAAAATTAGTATAACTTTAATAAATATACAAATGAAACGTCGAAATAAAAATCACTTGATGACGTAAACATGTGTAACTTGCTTAAAGTCAAGTGAATGTGACATTTACGATCAACCATTATTGGCATTTAATCTTATAGTTTGGCGATAGATTTTTGGTCGACAGGATATCTAAGGAATACCAAAAATGCATATGTAACTGGTATTTTAAAACGAGGTTTTCGCCAAATTTTCGTAAAAAAATAAAAATCACGCCAAACCTGCAGTGCGTATCTGGCCAAATATTACCACTCGAAAAAAAAAAAAAAAATGCTAACTGGCGAGTTGAAAAAAAGCTATTGGCGAGATTTGCATCAGGTTAGCGTAACAGTACCAAGAATTCTTTGCGACAATGGCAGCTTTTATGTAGTTTTATTAAAAAAAAAATGTTGATTTTTTAATAAAAATTGAAAACTTATGGTCCCATATTGGCGCGATTTTTTTCTGACGCCAATGTTATATACGGAACGGGCACATAACTGGCGCCAAAGTGTCGTCATTTTGCTTGATATGGTAAGCTGGATGTTGCTGTTTATGCTGTTGATGCGTTCCCCAAATTGGCGTCGTTAAAAAATCGTTCCAATATGGGACGTATATGACATCTTTGCCAAACTTTCACATGAACGGCAAGGGATCAGACCGTATTTGTTTATGGCAGTTGATGACTTGAACTATTATAATATAGATGAAATGATGGCGATAGAATAATATTTGGCGACTTATCACCTATGCTTGGCTAACATTAAAGTACCAAAATGGCACATAGAGTATAAAAAGCTAAGTGGTCCGCCCTGAACTGTTGATGATAGTCATATGACTTTGGCTATTGTTATAGAGATTGTTTTAAAATACCGGGAGACAAAGACTCTGTATACATATTTTATTTTATTTTAGCTTCTTTTTAAATGTTTAACTGATCTCTTTAATCAAAAACAAAAACAACTGTTGGATGTCTTAACAGCAACTGAATCGCCCTTAAATTTTTGCAATGAAAGGGAATTGAATGGAAACCCGTTTACAGGGAGATCTGCACAGCTTTTTTCAGTATAATTCAATCTTCTCTAATATTTTTAAAACCCATCAGATTAGCGTGTTTTTTGATAGAGATACAAACACTGTATTTCTCATCGCCTCTTATCATCTCCTGTCATAAAACCTCATTTCACAAACTTCATTTTATTTTTAAGTTCATTGTCATTCATTTACTTTATTTACATTTATTTATTTCTTAAATAATGACAGTAATAAATATTTCTTAAACTTTTACTTACCCTCTCTATTGATTCTAGATAATATCCAGCTGTAATAAAAGTTTCCTGACCCTTTTAACATCCATAGTAATTCATACCACTTTGCCGTTTTTAATCTCATTTCATTACCGTACTTCACCGGCAAAAACTTTCTTTCGACTACGTTTCAACTTCCGTGACGATATTTCTCCCGCCAGATGGCGACTTAGAATATCGTTTTCAAATCGAATCGTTTCATCGAATCTTGCTTTGCATCGATTCGATGCCGTTCTCTGATTGGTTCGTTCATCTGAAACGACGTTTTCAATCCGACCATTTTTATATAAATATACGATTCCAATCTTAATAAGACGCACTTTTATCTTCCTTTAATGGAAGAAGTATTTCAAGTTACTGAACGTGGCTGGACCACGTTCTGGATGTTGTATGTTAGTTTTATCTGTATAATTATGTTTTATCTTAAAGTTCAATACTGTGATATTTTCAAACAACAATGTTTGTTCTGATTTGTGAAACATCGTCATCAAGGTCTACAAAATGTCTGTTTAAAATGAATGCTGCTATTTACAACTAATGTCAAGTCTGTGTTTGGAATCAAAAATAAACTATCTTTATTTTGTTTAATCTGCATACGTTTTTACTTTGCCTTCATAAAGATCATAATACCATTTCTACATATTCACTTCCAGGATATTCCTTTCCCAGCCAAAAGTTTCCATATGCGTTATCTGCTTTATTTAATTACATTTTAACGTGCATAATCATCTTATATTTTAAAGTGTTATGATTAAAGCACATTATTTTTAGATTCTGCGGTGTCTGAACGGGGGTTGGTGAGCATAGCTTGCAGGGGACAGAGCCCCCTAGTACTAATGTAAATTATTATTAAAATTACATCTTAAATATAATAATTTTAAAAGTAAAAAAGCTTTATTATTCGACTCAAAGGTAGCTTTCTTCTGGGCCCCTGACATTGTCTAGGACCCCCATAAATGGGGTTGAGGGGTGAGAGGTAGTCGTTACGGCCCTGCTGATTCGCTACGTTTTGGAATTGCTATTTGTGAGCTTATCTGTGAACATCGAAATATCGATTCAAGTATCGATTCTAGAATTTGGGAATCTATTCTTATTGTGATCGATTCTGTTTTATACGATGTCGATTTTAATCGATTCTCAAATTTTCCAGAATCGCCCATCACTTGCTACAATAAAGGGCCCAAAAGAGGCCAACTGATAGTTAAGAGCAGGGCCCTAACATGAAAATATGTTAAAAGGTCTTGGATCTTCAATTATTCAAAATTAATCATAGAGTTATGAATTATTCCTTAGAATAATAATTTAAAGAAATGCACCAAAAATTGGGTAAATGCTTAAATGATTGTCCTAGGGCCCAAATAAAATATGAGGGTGCTGGTCCTGGGAGAAGAGTTCAATACTCAGTTTTAAAATTATGCACTGAGAAGGTGAGAAAATTAGAGGGTGAAAAATGCATAGCGCACAAAAAATTCAAGGGACCTACGGGATCCTAGGGGGGAGAGTGGAGCAAGGGTCTTAACTGGGATGTAGAAATGGGAGAATAACTAAATGAAAAAAGGATACCAAAAATGAAGTTCGGATTAAAAGGAAGCAATTTATTAACAATTTAGGGCACAAAAACTTCAAGGGATGCTGTACTGGGTCCCGGGCTGCCAGGGTCTTAACTGGAATGTAGAAATGAGGGAATAACTAAATGGAGAATTGGCCCCAAGAATGAAGAAGATCGGATATAAAGGGGGTAAGTTATTAACAATTTAGAGCATAAAAACTTAAAGAGGCACAGGGTCCCGACCCTTAAAAAAAGAAAAATCTGATTGTCAGATGCATCAGGACATGTCTTGGACTGTTCTCACCTAAATGTTCAGACTTCTACGTGCAGTAGATTTTGCTAGTCATCAGACACACAGACACTCACACACACATAGACAGAGTGAAACTTTCTTTTATTGGTATACGTTTTATTCAATTTTCCTCACTAAAAACTGAGTTGTCGTTAAATCCGATCTCGCTGAAAACTTATTCTACAGTTAAATACAAACACACTTTTAGTAGCTGACGAGTTATTGAGGTTTTAATGCATATGTATAAAATATTAATGATGATTGAGTAAAAGCACTGATTTATGAAATTGATAGCTATCGATATTATAGTGCCCCCATATCAGTAACAAATAAATATTACCTCTTTCAACAAAAACAAAGGTTTATAAGGCTGGCGAATCACTGATCTTTTAATATATAAATTAAATAAATTCGATGCGCAAAAAGACGAATTTCTGAGAATATCAAGTTATCAAGATTGGATATATATAATTCATTAATGACATTCGTCTTAATAAAATCACAGATGATTAAGGGTGACGACTTTTCGAGGTTTTTTAGAAATCATACAGAATTTATATCAAACTGATTGAAATACAAATTTAAAGAGATGGTTAACTAGATCTTTGCGTTTAGAGAGATAGTTTGGGGATAACTTGTTATTTTGATTTTATTGCGGATGTAAAGAAAATTAATTATATTCTATTGCATAGAAGCACTGCTTTATGAGGATATAGAGTTATCAAGGTTTTAACCACAATGACCAATGATAATTGTTTAAATAAAAACATAGATTTTTAAGCTTGAGGATTCATCAAGGTTTAACCGTATAACTTGTATTCGATATATAATAAAACAGATTAATGAATCTTCAAGTTATCCAGTTTTTAGAGCGAATGTATAAATAATAATATTAACTAAATATACTTATTTATGAGGATGTCGAGTTAGCGAGGCTTTAACATATAAGCGTAATAATAATAGCATTTTATTAAACTAGCTGGCTTCGTCCTCTAGCGCACTCATAATTACATCGGGGCCTCTAATTTATGCTAACATCGAATAAAACAAATGTCGAATTCATATGAAAATTTTCGTTAGGTGCAGTAGCGTAGCTACGTTGTTTGCCGCCCGGGATTTCATCCGTTTATTAAATAATATTGCGTTAATTATAAAAGTAGTCCGTGAAATTTACTGAGGGGGGGGGGGGGGCAACCTTCCACCGCTTAGGTGTGTATTCTTTCCTCGGGTTCTAGGGGCCCGATTTCAACGGGAATTGGTTAATTTAAGTTAGATTACAATTCAGCTACTTTCTGTATTATGAAAGTTTATCTTAGACTTCAGTTACCAACACTTTCGAACATTAATGATGCATTCATTTTTCGGGTTCTATGGGCTTGATTACAACGAAGTTTGGCTCACTCGACTTGCTTTTCGATTATTTGCGGCATGTGCGGAGCACTTCCGGTACATACTGCTTTAGGTAGCGGGGACCCAGATCACAGGTTCGTTTGGTAAGAGATTTGTTGGGAACACACGAGAGGCTGTGGAAGGTAATGGGACTTCCGAAACTAGGTTCATTTAAAAGATTTTCAAAGGATATAAAATCATACAAACTTGAGTTTTATTTAAGGCTATTATGA
Organism: Maratus speciosus; assembly: GCA_963932465.1. NCBI lineage: Eukaryota > Metazoa > Arthropoda > Arachnida > Araneae > Salticidae > Maratus > Maratus speciosus. The sequence goes on from OZ010788.1 coordinate 303,239,075, forward strand.
TGGGCCTGGACAACGCCGGGTGGGTCAGCTAGTGTAATATAAAATTACACTGTATAAAATTCGGTTGTAACCAGGGCTTAATTTGCGCCGGAGCCCACCAGTGCCCGGCTCCGGTTCTTCTCTGTTTTTAGTAAATATTTAAATATTGTTCGGAATTCACGGAGCTCATAAATACAGAGCTTCGGAGCCCAGTGCAATTGCGCTTCCGAAAACCGAAGCTTAAATTACCTTTTCCTTTCCTTCTCATCTCCAAGCTTTTGCATTCTTTTTACAAAAACACTTATATGTGATGTAATGTGTCACATACGTAGGAGATGGAGATAAAACGAACTCAATTTTTATATCAGTTTTTAGGCTTAGACTGACTAGAGCTCAATCTGTATTACATTTAAAATTTCATTTATTCATGTATTGAAAAAAAAATCCTCTTTAAAAATTACGAAATATATTCCACTTCAAATCATTTTAATGCTATTTTGATCAGAATGAAGGGGAAACAGAAATCGTGTTTTTCTATTTCAAATTTATATCGGCGACGTGTTGATACGGCGCCACTCAAGAGACTGAGCAATAAATTTGCTTTCAGTTTGATTTTCTTTTGTGACAGCAGGATTATTTTTTATTGGCTGGGTTTTCTTTTTATTATTTCGATATCTAACCTGAAAAGAATATTTTCTGTTTTATCCAACAAGCATCAGCTTGACGTTTTGCTTGTTCGAGGTTTTTTGTCTTCTATTGTGTACGAGTATAAAAATCACGTCAGTGATTTTTCCATTTATTTTGTATCATGAACAGTACCCACGCTAAGGCTCTCTGCACCTATACGAAGTCACTTTCCTTTGTAGGTAGATATAATTACCATGTATTGTTATTCTGATAGAAAGCAATCGAGCAGTGTTTCCCCTTATTCTATAAAAGCATAGATTCTTTCCGATAACGTTGTCAAATTTTTAATTTTATCTGATTTTCAGGGACTTACCGCAAAAGATTGTTATGCGGAAGGAAATGATTATAGTTCAAGATATGCACCTTTTACAGGAAATTGTAAAACATTGTTCCATTCTTCAGCATATAAGTATTCATTTCTGTAAATTTTATTCATTTTTCTTATAAATGCATAGCTGCGAACTATCCCTTTTTTGTGTTAACACTATTTCCTAATCATAATCGCTACCCTATTTAATCGCAGAATTCTGCAATTAATTAGCATAAAAAATAGGCACGGATTTTTTACTATTCAGAAAAAGTGATAACTAAAAAGTGGAATAGTTGACAGCTAAGTATATGCTGATAGATATATTTAAAATTTTTATTTTGCTAAAGAAAAAAAAATGCTTTAAATTTTGCAATTAATGTACGAAATATAAATATGCAGATTACAGGGGCAGGGGGGAGAGGGGTGGAACGGTACAGTTGTTGTACCGGTAGCGCAGAATATTAGGGCTCCGGAACTTTTTTTGTTAGAATTTAAGCCCTGGGCACAGTAATCTAATTGTAACGTAACCTTAATCTAACTCTACCATAAACATTACCTAACTGTACCCTAGCTGTAACATATTACCTAATCGTAACCTAAAGGTAACCTAACAGTAACATACCTTCAACCTAACTATAAACAAATTATCACCTAACCGTAACCTAACTGTAACCTAATTGCAACCTAACCTTAATCTAATTATAACATAACCATAACCTAACTGTAACGTAACTATAAACTATCGGTAACTTAACCGTAACATAAACTAATTATAAGCTAAATGTAACGTGACTGTAACCTACCTGTAACCTATCCATAATCCAACCATAAACTATCTGTAACGGAAATGGAACATAACCGTAACCTAACAATGAGCTATCTGTAACGGAAATGGAATATAACCGTAATCTATCTGTAACAGAAATGGAACATAACCATAACCTAACCGTAACCTAATTATAACCTAACCGTAATGTAACCGTAACCTACTTATAACCTAACCCTACCCTAACTGTAATATAACTGTTACCTAACCGTAATCTATCTGTAAAATAAACGCATCATGACGGTACGCTAACCGTAAACTAGTAATAACCTAACCGTATCCTAACTGTGATGTAACTATAACCTAACTGTAGCCTGGTGGTAACCTAACCGTAACCTAGTTGTAACCTATCCACAACGTACTGTAACCTATCCGTAACCTAACCGTAATCTAACTGTAACCTATCCGTAATCTTAATTGTAACCAAACTGTAACGTAACTGTATCCTATCTGTAACCTAATCGTAGCATAAACATAATCTAACTGTAACCTATCCGTAACTTAACCCTAATCTAACTGTAACCTATCTGTAACCAAACCTTAACATATTTGTAACTTAAACGTAACCTAATTGTTACCTAAATTTAATCTGTGACTTAACCGTAACCTAACCGTAACCTAAGTTTAACGTAACCATAAACTAATTATAACCTAACTGTAACCTATCCGAAACCTAACAGTATCCAAACCAAAACCTAACTGGGCCAATCGTCCTCTCGGCTAAATATCCTGTCGGCTAAATGTCCTGTCGGCTAATTGTCCATGTCGACTAACTGTCCATGTCGACTAACTGTCCTGTCGGCTAATTGTCCATGTCAACTAACTGTCCTATCGGCTAATTGTCTCTGTCGGCTAAATGTACGTGTCGACTAAATGTACTTGTCGGCTAAACGTCCTGTCGTCTAATTGTTGTCTGCTAAATGTCTTGTCGGCTATTTGGTTGTTTGCTAAATGACATAGACCCGAATATTATTACCGTATTTTATGGAAGAAACGCCGCATCCATCGGAACGCTACTTTTGTCGACAGCATCACATTGACACCTAACTTTAATCAAAGTTTTCTGAGCAGTGTAGGATGCCTCGTTTTTAATATCTTAAGATCTGAAATTTTATTTAAAATATTTAAATCTGATTTTAAATATTTTTATGAATTTTTAAATTAAGGAAACTCATTTGGTATTTTAAAAAAATCGTAAACGCCGCACTTGGAAAAAAATTGATTTTTAAACTCGTAAAAGCCGCGGCGTTTCTTCCATAAAATACGGTAAGTGATTTTGTCATTGTTGGTGCTTATATTGGTACTGTTGATTAGTATTAGCATTCTTTTGTGTACTATGTACATTGTATAATATTTTCTTCACTATTGAAGGGTTTATATTGTATATAACATCCAACATTTTATACATTAGTTTATGGTTTTATAAAATGATGAGTACCTTTCCTTAGTCAAGACAAATAGGTTTTCCTTATGGCTGTAACTCTTTGCATTTGATATTTAAAATGGTATATCACTGTCAAATAGACATTTTTTATGATCTTGTTTCATTAGCAGAAAGATCTGCTATTTTCTGAAATGTTACGAATTTAAGTAACTTTTTTAGACTATCTTTTTGTTTTGAATGTGCAGTTATTGTGTTGTATATAAAGATAGGACACAATTTTTTATTATTCTGCGAGCGTTCTGTGCAGTACAACTGATGAAAAGAAATATTTATATAACTATGTACTTTTGGGATGTATACTGCGAAATATGTATATTATTTCTTCATCTCTTTGGCCATTGTTTCTTTCCTTTTTTTTTTTTATTAGGACTCTTAAATTATTTATCATTTAAAATTTGTTTTCCCATTTTACTGTAAAAGGTTTAATTAATTTTTTCTTTCTTTCTTTTTCTTCTTCTCCCATTGCAATTTTTTTTTTTTTTTTTTGCTTTGCTGATTCATCATTTTTGGTGGCACACAAGCCTTACTTCACCTTTTTAGTACCGATCGACATGTATCTTGTAGGATTAAAGTTTTTTTTTGCTTTTACCAGTTCCTTTGTATAGACACTTGTTTCTTAAATATAGATATTTTTGACACACAGTATTGGCAGCCACCACCACATAAAGGTTTGCTATTATTTTTCTAGTTTAATTTGCTAAATATCTTAAATAGTTATTCATTTTAAATATTTAAATTCATTACTGCACAAAATACAATTTGTACAATATAAAAATGCAATAGTTAACTTACAAAAAACCTGCATGCTTCCCTAGTATATAGTTGGATGATTAGTGGTTAAGTAATTTTGTTACTTTTATTAGTTACTTTTCTATTTCTTAATTTTTATGAAGCAACTTCATTCAGTGATGTCATGTTTTCCAGCGGGTGTGACTTACATATATTGAAAATTGTGTTTTTCCAATTAGCAACATTATAATGTTGATTTTCTACAGCTGATTGGGTATATATTTGGAGGAGTTTTTCAGTAAGCATTCAGGTCAGCATGTGAGCAGCAAAATAGCAACCACTGTTACGTCGAGTGTTAGTTGTTTCTTTTTATGATGGCAGGTCTACTTGTTTATGTTTCTGCTATGTAAAATAAGTCAAATTAGGCTGATTGTTTTAGACTGCACAAATAGATATATATGAAGTTGATGTACAAGTTTAATGCTGGAACCAGAAGGGATATATATAGCACTGGTGCCCGGCTAACCGAAAAGTACCAAAGTTTACTTATGTTATCCACTAATTATGTTAAATATCTACAAGTGTTGTAGAAGTTTACTAATGTTGGTCTACAGTTTCAAGCTTAGTAAGCTTTTTTTTTTTTGTTCCCCTGAGAAGATAACTTTTTTTAATTTAAATCATGGTGATATGTGTTTTAATACTTTCAGCAGTTTGGCCTCTGATACTTAAGGTAAAGATTTTTCTGGCCCTACATATCTCTTGATGCAAGGAGTGCAAGGTCTCGTTCCCACTGGAACTAAAGGTCTCGGCCCCACTGGAACTAGCTTACCTGCACTTCATCCCTCTCTCTTCCTTTTCAATTTATGAGACTTAGCTTGTTTATATAGCAAGCATTCTATCCTGTTTTCTTTTGGTGGAGATATGACTTTTTATGTCATGAGTGGCATATGCTCTAGCTTACACATCAAATCATAGTTTTGTTTCTAAATATGTTTTAAGTGATTTCTGAAAATTGATTGTTTATTTTTCTTTTAGCAAATGGTTTTAAAATGTTTTCTTTTGTTAAACTTGCAATGCACATTTAATTCCATATTTAAAGCTGGTCCGTTAAATTTTAATTGAGTTTGATATGTGCTTGAACGTTGTCAATGTCAATGCCTTGATTGAAAATGCAGTCTTAATTCAGAGTTTTAATCTGACAGGATATTGGGTGATGCTACTGCCAGAATTTAAGAAATTGCTCTTTTTTTCTATTTTTATAAGATGTCACATATTTTAATCTTTGATATAGAGCAAAAAAAAGTACTTCCAAACAAAGCATGTTTGAAAACTAACTTTTCAATTTACTGCTTTTTTATGGTTGAAAAAAATAATTTTCAAATATGTCATCTTTTATTTAATCAATTTTTGACACAATAAAAAACATTTGTTTGCTTCAACAATTCAAAGAAATATTTGCATTAACATAAATAAATATAGGGCTCCGATAAAAGCTTGAAAACTAAGTAGTAAGGTTACCACAACTGGTTATCTTTATGTTTTACAGGAAATATAGCTGTACAGGAATATTTTCTAAAATTATATTAACACCAAACTGTTGACCATCATATATTTGGATTTCCATTTGTGAAAGCAAAATAATGAATATATATCACTGAATGAATTTTAAATATGAGATTTGATAATATTATATCGATTATTATATTGAAGAAAAATAAAAAGAGACATTTCATAACAACACATACTTTGTTAGTCTTCAGATGAAAATGTTTTCCTTTTAATTTTATTAGTTTAAGGCAATTTTCCCCATTACTCAAGACTATAATGGTAAAATTTTAAGGGCAGTAAAAAAGATAGAAATAAAATAAAAATGGTAGTCATAGGGAGGATAGAGAAAGGCAATGTTAAATACCTAGAAATGGACCCTGTATTAGTTTGAAATAATTGGATGCTTATTTTCTCAGATTCTAGTTTTGTAATTTTATTTGACTGAAACCATCTGACATATATTAACACATACAAATAATAAAGAAAAGAAAAATGTTAAAAATATGTAAAATTGGTGAATGGATAAAAGCATAATAAAACAGAAAATCAAATACATGGAAGAGCATCACATTAGCATATTCATAAGTACTGAATAACCAAAAAACCAGAATTTCACCACTCTGGCACTAAAGCAATCAACCAACTATTTAAAATAAAAATAGAATGAAATAAACACATTTAAAAATTATTTTTAATAATTACAAATAATTATAAAAGCCTCCCTTTTACAAATATTAAATTAAGCAGTATAACAGTAAATATAATTTGAAATATATCATAATTTCCTGCCTATAATCCACACCTAATAATTTAATTACTCACATATCTACCATTTCCTTTCTCACATGCATGCAAGAATACTCAATTTTTCCAAATTTATGATGTAACAAATAATTATGAAAGACAACATTATAATCTTAGATAATTCTAGAGTAAAATTTAAATGATTAAAGTTTATTTTTTATGATATTGAAAATCATTTTCTAATTTGTATTTTCAAAACATTGCTATCAATTTAATACTCTGTGTAATTAACTTCGAGAATATAGTCTTAATAAATTTTAACAGCAAAAAACATAAAAAAAACAACATTTCAGGAAAAGAAAATACTAATAATTGCAAACCAGAACTCACCATCTGGGTGTGTTAACACTTGGGGTGAGTAGTAACTTTCTCTATCATCAGGCACTTGCATCCATCTTAATACACGGCCAGTTTTGCCACTTACAATTAATAATCGACCAATGAGTCTAGTTTCACTTCCTGAAAAATAAATAAATAAATAATAATAATAATTAATATGCAAGTAATTAATATCAAAGACATAACTTGTAATTTATAAAAGATACATTTAAAAAAAGAAAAAGCACATACTGTATATTTCTGTGTATAAGCCGAGAATTTTTAAGCATTTTTTTGCCGCGAAAGTGTGTGTGGGGATAGCTTACACACGAGTCCTAGAAACTTTCCAAATTTGATATTGTTATGCATCAATTACTTTTTAAGCCTTAACTAAGTATACAGTAAAGTTTAAATAAAACTATAAAGTTTTAAAGTATTTACATTTGATATTGATGTACGTTTGTTTTTTACCCTCTCTTGACTTGTTTACATATCCGAAATAACCGGCAGTTTCGTATCATTAGCTCCTGAGGCAAGTGCCGTTACTGAATAACTGCCAGTAACAGTGATTTCAGATCACGTCTTTCGCTGTGAGTGGTTGATTTGCAACGTCATAGTTTGTAGCTAATGGCGTTTCAGATGTGTTTGTATAATCGGCGTTTCGGATGTGTTTGCATAAGTTTATACTTACGGATTGGTAACAGTTTTTTTGCAAAACAATTGCTATTTTTGGTGTATAAATGTCTGGACAGATTGTGGATCCGTAGCTTCAAGGAAATTTTCTGTACGTTATATCATCTATCATTATGTAGCTGCATTAAAATATTATTTTAGCTTTCTTATAATTTAACGGCGAAGTAATGCTGTTACAATGTAAATCATAAAGTCATCCCGCTTCAAAATAAAAAAGCTGTTTTATGTAACTGGTGTCTTTAAATGAAGTCTTCCACATTAACCACTGTAGCTTTGTTCAGCCATGTTTTCACAGGCTGACAGATATTCTAAAATAAAAAGAATGGTAAATATAAAAACCATAAAAAATACCTACAAATTTCTAAAAGTACTTTAATACTCTATTCTTTTATGATGAAACAAGTCACCAATCATCTTTTATTATCCAAGTCATTATCAGAATTTTCAAGCAACTCCTTAAAATTGCTTTCTCTCATTGGTACATCAGGATTATTATAGTCAATGAGGATTATCATCATCAGATCAATACATCGCATTACTGATGCAATATTTTTTTAAAGATAGGAACGATCGTTTCTTGTGGTAATTCAAGCCAAGCTTCCTTCACCCATTCAGAGATAGCAAGGATATAAACTTTTTTAAATTACTGCCATTTGTTACAAATGCATCCCCAGATGACATCCATTCAGTCCATTTTGTATGGAGCATGTCTTTAAATGACTCATTTAGAAAAATGTCCGAGTGTTGAAGAATAGAAGTAAGGCCACCTGGGATCTACTAAAGATCTCTAGGAGATATCAATAATTTTGGAGAGCACATTTTTTTTTTTCTATTAGCTATCCCCCCCCACCCCCCCCCCCAAAAGAAAAGGTGCTAAGTTTTCATTCACTGAATTTTTCATCATGTTTCTTTAACATCAGCTTATATATGGGTTTCCAATTTTGGATGATTTTTTACTGAAGAGAAGTATACTCGGTTTATACAATCATAGCTAATAATCAGATTTTTTTTTTTTTTTTTTTTTACATCATGCTTTATTTAAGAAAAGTGCAAATTTTTTATTTACAAACTGTGTGTAAAATTTAACAGCAGTGGTACTGAAGTCGTTAAAAAAAACAAAGAGTAGGAACAAAGAAGCAGAAAATTCCACTTCAGTGATGAATAAAGTGAGCAAAACTTTCAAAACTCTTATTAGGAAATTGCTTTTAAATTAGGTCATCAAATACTTCTTTCAAATGTGTATTCCATATTGATTAATATAATAATTCTTATATATCAAATTAATTTTTAAAATGAATTGTATTAATATGATGAATAAGAAAGTTTCTGAATCAATACATTTTTAAAGATTAATTTAAAACTGTAGGTACATGTACATTGACAGTAAATACTTAAAATTATACAGCAAAGTTAAAATGCTTAATGCAGGTTATTCACACTTCCTGGAAATGGTTTGCACAGCGAATTTCTATGCATAAATTCCATATTTCTTGTAATGTTTTGACTCTATTGGATAATTTTGACTTTTGGAAAAAGATTTTCCAGACTGACTCAAATTTTCCAAGATAGTAAGTAAACTTTTTCATGAATGGCACTTCTAATGCTCACTGTAACAAGTCAATGCACAGAAGTTCATGGGGAAGTGCCTGGTGATTTTACATGTATTTCTGCAAATGGGACACAATTTATTCATGTTTGTGATTAACGCTTTTGCTAAATATGTGGCAGTTGACTTGGGTGACTGGCAGGGTTGCAAAAAAGCCGGCTAAAATTAAAAAAAGCCATGCCGGTGGCCTTTATTGGTTTTAACCGGCTTTTTTTTGGCCAAAATTGGCCTTTTTTGGCCAAAATTGGCTTTTATACAGTGAAGCATTTTAATTATAGACTACACATTTTAAAGTGTTTTTAATTAGTTTTAATGACATTTAGTTGATTTAAAATACAATAAATAACCCAATTTCTCAACAATGAAGACATAATACTAAAAAAAAAAAACTTAGATGGATCTGCTAGTTATTTGAAGTGAGGATTGGAAATATGTCAACTAAATTTTAAAAGAGCCATACCAACTGCTTTATCTGGTTTACACTGACCTTTAACCCCCCCCCCCCCTTCCCTTTTCTTCATTTTTACTGCTTTATAAAATTAAAGAGGACAATGATTACTAAGTTACATGTTTTATTACTTAACAAATTTTAAGATCTATTAATATGGGATGCACCGAATATTCGATATCTATTCGGTATTCGGCCATGTTACTGAATATTCGGCTTGGCCGAATATCAAACTATTCGGCATGCTGAATATTCGGCCGAACCGAATACTTAAAAACTTTTAAAACATATTTTTTAAAACCTTATACAACTTCTACGTTTAACAGTCAACTTATAAAAATATTCAAAATAATTAGAAACAGAATCATATTTAAATAAAAGAGAATGTTTTTACATTATTTATTTGTTGTTTGTTAAGTATTATTTAAGAAAATTAACCAATTATGAGGATTTTCATAGGAATTAATTATGTACAAATGCAAGTTCCTGAACATTGTTCAGTAAATAATCTGTTTCTTGCTAAGATTTTAAGAACAACGTTTACAATCTCTGAAAATGATTGCCCACTCTAGACACCGATCTAGGATGCATTTAAAAACTTCCTTGCTTAATCAAAGTGAGTAGAACAGTTATTCTTGCTAAGTTGTCACCCTATAAAATTTGAATCGATTGTCTTATTTATTAACTTTACTTTAGTCACTTCCTGACAAACAAATATATGATCCTGTGCAATTTTTCTTCCAATTTTTTCCCAATTTCTCTTTGATTTTAAAATGTTTTTTTTAGAATTTAAGAAAATTTTATTAATTTGTTTTAATTTTCAGAAGAACCCATGAAATTAAAAATTTTATTAATAAAATTTTTTTTCAGCATAAAGTTTACTTGAAAAAAGCTCTTGTTTATTAGAATAAAAGTTTCTGTTTTAAATGTTATGTAAAATTGTTTTAAAATTTGATATTTTAATGCCTTTAAACTTTGAAATATGAAAGTGTTCGACATGCCAAATATTCGGTATTCGGTTCGCCTGTTGGCCGAATATTTGGCATTCGGTATTCAGCCAAAATCACTATTCAGTGCATCCCTATATACAAGTCTTATTTTATTTCTCATTAATATTTAAAATCATACATAATCATATAATAAAAATACAAGTTCTCACTATTAAAAACAATATTATGAACAGCATATGCATGAATATGTACTCTTTTAAATAGCAACAAACTTTTCAAAATTTTATTTCTATTTTACTTACAGAATGCATTTTATGTATTTATTTAATTTGCATAATTGCTAGATTTACTTTTATACACTTATGTACTAAACTCTCCTTAAATGTTATACCCTTTTCTAATTTCTCTTTTTACGATTATAACATAATCTCTCCATATGGACACGTAAGAATTAAGAATGTTTCCATTTTGATGTGCTACATTTTGTGATTGTTTAATTAAATATAATCTTTAAAATGTGTAGTATATGTGGGGCTATGTAATATAGGATTTTAAAACACCAGTTTAAAGTCTAACTTATATTCTTTTCAATATTTATAATGTTTTTTTAGATATGCCTTCTATGTTGAAATTTATAATTCTTTTAGTAGAAAATATTTATAAGTGTTTAAAAAAATAATTAATCGAAATTTAATGAATTAGCTGTAAACGAACTTTTAATAATAAAAGCCGGCCTTTTTTAAGTGATTAAAACCAAAAAAAGCCGGCCGGCTTTTTTTTGGCCTGGCTAAAAGCCGGCAACCCTGGTGACTGGTGGCCTTGTTCATATGAAGCTCAACTTTATTCATGTATTTTCCATATAAAGCTGAAATTTCTTCTTTGAAAATAGATTCTAAAATATCTTTCTGATAACAGAGTGAATTTAGTTTACCTTTACTTAATACTTTTTTTGAGTTTTAATTGATCTTCATAGCAAAATCCAGCAGCAATCATAAAATCTTTTTTTTTACATCCATAAACTCATTCTCTTGGGGCTCTTTTCATCCATTGATTGATTATTTTTTTGTTAGGTGCTTGTTAAAGTGAGTGACAAAGACGCCGTCCACAAATATTAAAAAGACTTTGCAGAGCCACCCAAGAGGTATGAGAAAAAACTGACTTGACTGTATTAAAAAATATATATACTATCATAGAAAAATTGAACCAGAGCTATAGCTATGAGTCGTCAAGAGTAAACAACAGAGCCAAACTGTTGCAAAAAATATGGGATTATGTGTAGAAATTAATTATGCAAATTGTTTCAATAAAGTGTGAATGATTTTCAGTATGTTAAACTTAACAATAATTTACATAATATTTTCAAACAGACTATGCTCTTCAGAAATCAACCATTATACAAACATGCTTTAATAAATTTATTAGATATACCCGGTTCTTTCAGTGGATCACCTCCATGAACGACTAGAAGATCAGGGACACCATCAAAATCTATATCCATTAAATACTGTGGGGTATACACATTAGAAGTATCAATTTTTGCATTCTGATCATCAAATTCCCATAGCAATGTTCCATCTTTTCCACTAATAGCGCAGAAACCCTTTAAATAAAATACAATGTTTTAAATTATGGAAAATTTACAATACAAAAGCATTATGGATATTTTAAATCATTAAGATTGAGAAATTTACAAATAGATGCAAATAAAAAAGCAAAAAAACTTCAAAATTCACAATACAGAAGAAGTATTATGTATAGTTGAAATAACTAAAATTGAGAAATTAAAAAAATAAATGTCAACAAAACTGCATTTGACTGGAAAATTTAGCGTGTTATCAATATTTTTCATTAAACTAAAAGATGGTCCATAAACAATTACTTTTTTAAAACAATTTAGTATCGATACTAATAACAGAAAGATGTTTGTCTCTCTGTATGTCTGTGTATCGGTAATAGTAAAGAAAATCTATTGAATGTACAGATGTGAAAATTTGGACGACATGGATTTGGAAACATGCATATTTAAATAAAAAGATTTTTTTAAAAAAACTCATTTTAAACAAAAAGAAACTGGTTTATTTATTTATTTTTTTTTTAACTCCAGTTTTCTTTTACAATTCTGCCAAAATTATTCACAGAAAAACTATTTGATCATACAGATATGACGGAAAAGGTTTGCTTCAAATATATAATTTTTTTTGGTATTTTAAAAATTTTACATGATACATCCTTTACAATATCATTTCTAATATATAAATTATCATTTCTGATACATAAAAATGTATTTGCAAGAGATACTTACAGCCATTCTTCCACCACTTAAACAATCTTTAATTCCATCTCCATTCAAATCGATATTGCAATTAACTGCAAACATTTCATGAGCAGAATAATGCCTCCATAATTCATCACCAGTTTTGCCATTCAGTGCCAATAAGCCTCCTCCACACTCATCTTTTGACTTGGGAAAATATACACGGCATACAACTCTGGGATAATAAAAAGCATCAGCTCCTGCAATCATGATTTAGTGTTAAATAATAGTACATTTTAAGTATTATTATTTAAATCTACAATAACTTACATAAGTGATTTTTTTTAATAAGATTTCATAAAATATTTAAATTATTTTAAAATTTCATTAAATTAAAATATCTCTATTTTAAACAAATTACATTGTTGTGATAACTATATAAAAAAGAAAACAAAGCCATTCTTTGCTTTAAAAGGATCTGAGTACCAGAAACATATTTGGGGCACGGAATTTTTTTTCAAAAGTGAAAAAGATTGTCTCTTTAGGGCCCCCCTATAAATGCCAAGGGTAGTTGCGAATCTGTGAGTAAATGCTTCAGGAATACTTTCAGATCCTCCCACTTCTCCTAGGTAACAACACTGTGGATTTTTGTGGCGGTCCTTTCATTATATCACAAAGTAAAGGTAAAAAAGCTCATGTTTTCGGAATAGACAGATGACAAGACAGATGAATAGGAAAGATGTACAGCCAAGAACTTATTTTGCTGGACCAGAAAAATTAGTTAGGCAGCAAATTCATTACTTTTAAGATGCAACTCCGAAGTTTAATTGTTTTGCATATATTTTACTGCATATATTAATTTCATTACAGTCAAGAATGCTTATTAGTTAATGTCATGTAATGTTTAGCCAGAAATCTGCTTGTAAGTCCATAATTTTGGTTGCCAGGAAAGCTGGAGCAAATCTCAATACTCACAAAGACAAAAGTACTGAGTAGGTGATTTTCATTTGTTTACACTGAAGTACATTTGAAAAAGTTGCTGTTATTATTTTAAAGATGATGCACTTCTTTAGTAATTCAAGATTATCACCTACTTACTGATAGATGATTAGAATATTACAGTTGTGGTTGGAGCTAATTCTAAATTGAAACTGTTCTTAGTTGTTCTTAATAAAAGTGATTTTCATTAAGCAGATTTTTGATTATGATCTGAAGACTATTTAATCTTAATAAGAATGAATTTTATAGTGATTTACACAGCATGTAAAGATTGACTGTGAGAAGGGGGGGGGGGGGGAGGGTCACTCCTCCTTCCCAAAAAAAACAGATTTAAGATGTGTTTTCTTATCTACTCATATGTTTTTATAATCTCTCAATGTTATAATGAAAAATAACACTTTTTCTTGGATGTTTTTATGAAATGTTGAAGGAAAGATACCAATGAAAGAATAATAATGTCATTCTTTTTTTCCCCAGATGGTCAGTATCATCATAGTAGGATATGATGGGTCAAGCGAAACAAATGGTTTCTGCTTCTGATAGATCCATCACAATCAACCGTAACTCTCCTAAATAACTATCACTGCTCCAATGAGCTAAAACCATCTTAGATTTTTTGAAAAATCACCCAGGTGAAAATAAAAGCAGGCAAGAAATGTGCTACCCACAAGCCAGAATTAATTAGAAGTCCAACCTGTCTGAAAGTTTCATTTGTTATATTATGTGATTAATCTTACTTTTTATTCAACTATTTCCAGTTCTTATTAAGCTTTTCTTTGAGCCTGTTTCAAGGCTTCATAAAGTGGTATCTTCCTTTAGAGCAAAATGAAGAATCACTGCGGCAAAGTAGTGTCACTAGTCTTGTTTTTCATCATCTTTTATATTGCATTTTGCACTGAAAGGATTCCTTGCTATGAAGCTTTGACACAATTTAATGCTAATTTTTCAGTTATTTTTCCTTTCCTTTTCATTGTTTTTATAAGTCATGTATTTATCACACAAGTTTTTAAACTTCACACAAGTTTTGAATCAAAATCCCCCTCCTTTCTCCATTGCATCAGTGCAAGTGAATTTTTTCAGTTATGATAATTATTACTGAAATGGCTTTGAAAATTACAGTTATCCTAATGTTTGCTTTTAAATATTTAGGGAAATACTACTAGCTGTATGTAAGTTCACAGCATAACTTTTCTACTTTTAAAGAACTGAAGTTATTTTATAAAAAAAATTCTAAAAGTAATAAAATACATTAAAACCTGCTAAGACACTGGATGCCAAAGAAAATTTCTGATTTAGACAGGTTTCTGTGTTATCATATTTAATTGTATACTATTTTTTACTTTCTTCTATCTTCAATAGAAGAAAGTATTGTAATCGAAATTTTTTTCGACTTCTGGTTTTCGATGGATTTACACATTTTAGTGGTCAGATATCCCAAAAAACATGTTTATAGAAAATGTCTGTCTGTCCGTGTGTCTGTCGCCATTGTACCATCCAAAAGTGTATGAAGTTATGCATAGAATTAAACCAAATTTTTATTTTAAGTTTTTGGCTATGGCAAGCAGGTCTTCCCAGAATTTGGAAAAAAATTGCCGGTAGGGGACGCTGTAACAGCGATTTTGAATATTGTACCATCCAAAAGTGTATGAAGTTATGCATAGAATTGAACCAAATTTTTATTTTAAGTTTATGGCTATGGCAAGCAGGTCTTCCCAGAATTTGGAAAAAAATTGCCGGTAGGGGACGCTGTAACAGCAATTTTGAATATTGTACCATCCAAAAGTGTATGAAGTTATGCATAGAATTAAACCAAATTTTTATTTTAAGTTTTTGGCTATGGCAAGCAGGTCTTCCCAGAATTTGGAAAAAAATTGCCGGTAGGGGACGCTGTAGCAGCAATTTTGAATATTGTACCATCCAAAAGTGTATGAAGTTATGCATAAAATTGATCCAAATTTTTATTTTAAGTTTTTGGCTATGGCAAGCACGTCCTCCCAGAATTTGGAAAAAATTCGCCGGTAGGGGACGCTGTAACAGCGATTTTGAATATTGTACCATCCAAAAGTGTATGAAGTTATGCATAGAATTGAACCAAATTTTTATTTTAAGTTTATGGCTATGGCAAGCAGATCCTCCCAGAATTTGGAAAAATTTGCCGGTAGGGGACGCTGTAATAACGATTTTGAACATTGTACGATCAAAAAGTGTATGAAGTTATGCATAGAATTAAACCAAATTTTTATTTTAAGTTTTTGGATATGGCAAGTAGGTCTTCCCTGAATTAAAAAAAATCGCCGGTAGGGGGCACTGTAGCAGTGATTTTTGTGCGATTTTGAATATTGTACCATCCAAAAGTGTATGAAGTTATGCATAAAATTAATCCAAATTTTTATTTCAAGTTTTTTGGCTATGGCAAGCAGGTCCTCCCAGAATTTGGAAAAAATTCGCCGGTAGGGGTTGCTGTAACAGCGATTTTTGTTCGATTTTGAATACTGTACCATCGAAAAGTGTATGAAGTTATACATAGAATTGAGCCAAATATTTTGTGTTTGTTTTTGGTCATGGCACGAAGGTCCTCCCTGAATTTGGAAAAGTTCTGCCGGAAGAGGGCGCTATAATTGCGATGTCTGTACCATTTTCATTATTGTACCATCAAAAATTGTATGAAGTTATGCATAGAATTGAACCAAATTTTTTGTGTACGTTTCTGGCTATGGCAAACAAGTCCTCCCTGAATTAAAAAAAAAAATCTGTCGGAAGGGGGCCGTTGTAATAGCGATGTTTGTGCCATTTTCTTTATTGTACTATCGAAAAGTGTATAAAATTATGCATACAATTGAACCAAATTTTTTCGTGCATGTTTTTTGCTTTGGCCAACAGGTCCTCCTTGAATTTGAAAATATTGCACGGTAAAGGGGCTCTGTGATAGCGATTTTTGTATACTTTTCTTGATTGAAGTATAAACATGTGTAAGTAGTTTTTGAAATGTTATGTATAAGATAGAAGAAAGTTTTGGGATTGGCACATCCAACTAGTTTTTCAGTGGGATCATGAAAACTTTCTCTTTAAAGCAGGATCCCGGTATAGACAGTCTTCACTATAATATTACCTGCGAAAACAGAACCTGCCTTACATGGAAACTTTTCAAGGTCCAAGCAGAAGAAGTACCATGTCATTACACCTGCTAAGATGGAAACCTGTCTAAAACTGAATCATTTTCTGATCTCCAGTAATTTCATTTTCACAGGTTTTATTACACTTCTATTTACTTCTATTATCATTAAAAATGCACACAATACAGTACAGCCTGTAAAAACAAAAATTGTCTATAATGGATTCTTTGTTAAACATAATCCTTTCATAATCTCAATGAAAGAGATACTATACAATATTACAATTGTAACTGATAACATGGAAACCTATACAGGGATCCCAACACATTTTTGTCCTCCAGAAAGAGGATCATTTTTATTTTAGGGAAGTACGGGAGGCCATACATTAAAAAAGGGGACTGAAAAGAGAACATGTCTAAAAATACTGCACTGAGTTTTCCTAAATATGCAAACAAATTTTTAAAAATTACCCCAGGAAATATTTTAATTGTTTATCTTTATAAAGATGTCGTTAAATAATATACTCAGTATCCAAACTGCAAGAAGATAGAAAGTATTCAATATTTGACACACACACTAATAATTTTCCTTAAAGGAGCCTGGACTTATAATTCAAATTGTTGCATTATTAATATTTGGAACAGCAAAAAAAAAAAAAAAAAAAAAAAAAAAAAATTGCAATGGAATACAAACACTAAAAATTAATGATCTAAAGAAATATTAAATTAATCATTAGCAGAGTTATATACAAACAATTATGAACTATAGAGTATTTCTTAGAATTTTACATGGAGTAACAGTGATCAGTGAATAAAAGAAACAGCAAATAACAGCGCCTCCTGTTGAGTATTAAAATTTAAAGTTAGATTAACATATATATTGCTAATTATTAATCTCAAACATAAAATTTAGCTCCTTTCTACACAACAGAAGCTGAGATATGTTCATAGAAAAAGACAC
This sequence comes from Maratus speciosus, assembly GCA_963932465.1. NCBI lineage: Eukaryota > Metazoa > Arthropoda > Arachnida > Araneae > Salticidae > Maratus > Maratus speciosus. The sequence continues at coordinate 303,256,743 of OZ010788.1, forward strand.
AGTATGGCACAGTATTTGCTACAGAGTGAATAACTAAATTTATAACAAATTAATAATTTATATATGAAACTTACTCTGTTTAAAATTTATTCTAAACTACAAAAGATAGACAACAAACACTGAAAACTACAAATAATTTAAAGAATTTTTTTTACATGTGATTAAAAATAAACTTACCAGTGCCAAATCCAATAATTATATCTTCAACACCATCTGAGTTTACATCATTTAATCTAATAGCAGTCTCAGTTGTGAGCATTGGAAATGTTTTCACCCACACATCTTTAGTGACAATTTTTGTACAAGGTATGATGTTTTCACCTGAGAATGAGTCTTTCAGATTCTTTGTATGTGGGATGCTCTTCATGAAGATATTTATTAAAAATACAATGAGAAAAATTATACCTATAAAAATAAATAAAATAATACTCTTGGTTATAATTCACAAACTAAACATTGATAATTAATAAAATTAATTTTTAAATACACTATATGGCCAAAGGTGACCGGTAGGGCTGGGCGATATATCGATAAAACCGATATAAAATATAAATCGTGATAACGATATCAAAAAATCCTACATAACGGTACATCACGATTATCATAATCGTGATGTAAACCACGATTATCATAATCGTGATGCAAATCGCGATTATCATAACCGTGATGCAAACCACGATTATCATAATCGTGATGTAAACCACGATTATCATACTTTTTCATTGAACTGCAATTGGCGCTTCTTTAACTTTGAGTACTCATCCTAAACCATGATGACTCCTCAAGATTCTCCCAGCTTCAATCATTTTATTAAATACCGAATCCTCGGTTGCCGATATTATCATGGTATTAACGGTATGATTTCCCACAGCCTAAACCATGATGACTCCTCAAGATTCTCCCAGCTTCAATCGTTTTATTAAATACCGAATCCGCAGTTGCCGATATTATCATGGTATTAACGGTATGATTTCCCACGATTTAAACGGTTTTTGAAAAGGGGAAAAAGTGATCGTTTGGATGTTTATATGACGGTTGATAAATATCATACATCTGGTTTTCGCATGCAACTGTCGTCAGCGGATATTTATGTTGTTTTTACAGTATTGACGGCGTAAAGCTCAAAATGCTATAGATCAGATACCATGATTTTAATTTCGTTCTGGTATTTAGAGTTCAGCCGTGTTGAATATTTGCTCTTTGTTTTTGAACAATGTGCGAATAATCAGGGCGACAAAGAAATGGAATATTATAATTTATTTGCAACAGGCGATTTAATTGAATAAATGAAATAATACTTCCATAGTAATATTTATTAATGTCTATTCTAGGGTCCTTTTTAATGCAGATATTTTTACTTCTGTGAAGCGCGTTTTTTTTTTCTCCTGACGGTTTCTTTTAAAAATCGACAGTCGTTTGATATGTGTGAGTATTTAGTATTTTACTGCCTCTGGCATCATTTATTTCTAGAGAGTGGAGAGAACAATTAGATGTTTGTTTATTTATTTAATGTCACCAGAATTCAAAATAACAAACATGGCAGAAAAATTAAGCAGTTAAAGTTTGCGTGCTGGCAATAAAAGGAGAGACGCAATTTTTTCTGTGTTTGGGGGGGAGGGGGGGGGGAGGGGAGGAAGGTTATAGTTTTTTTTTTTTTTTTTCGTTAAGCGGACATTGGTCGAAACGCAATAGATTCTTATCCAACTTCCCTGCTATCACAAGTATAAGAAATAGAGTCTTAAAGGTTAGGAAAAGATGTATATTTTTAATTCAGAATTTTTTTTAATCAAATATTTTCCTTTCAACATTCAAAACGAGAGGCGTGACTGTAGTCTATTTTACCGTATAGTCACATGAAAATGTGGCATTAATTTTCTTTCATTTCGCTTCGGATTCATGTTAAATATTTCGGTTCAGGTAAAAATACACACAAGATAATTTTCACAATAATAATTGCATCCTGTCACAAGCCCAAAATGGAATTATTGTATTTGGGATTATTAGTACTGAGCTTAAAATATAATTAGAATAAAAGTCAGGAAAAAAAAAAGGTTTTTGTTGCTGTTTTACAAAAGAGTAGCAGCCGTGGAACTATTTTTAAGCGAAGGGATTGGATTTAACAAAAGTGGAAGCTCGATTATGATTGTTTGCTGCACGTCGTGCGATATGGCACTTGTTCTTGGTATGTTTCTCTCTCTCTCTCTTCGCCCCCCCCCCTCACTCTTTCTGTCTTTCTCCGGTGCGGAAGATAATTCGTTGCATATCCAGTATTTGGAAGGGACAGTGACTCATTAAAATCCCAATCCGCTGTTGTAAAAAAATATTTATAATGCTTCATATATACAGCGTACATGGACTTCGGAATCGGAAGAACGAAAAGAAGGATAAGGTAAATTTTGAAAGACATTTGATTGTGGGCCACAGTGTAGGCAGAGCTTTGCTTTTTTTTTTTTTTTTTTTTTTTTTTTTTTTTAAATGAAGAATATAAAAATTAAACAAAATAAGAATTTTCTGTAGGAGACTCCATCATGTTAGACAATGTTTAAACATACCAACCAAAAAGCAATGTAGGAATTTAAGAATTATATAAAAAATTTACGAAGTGATTATAGCCGGATTATTACATTTTTTTCCTCCCTCTTTCAACGAAATTTTAGTACTTTTTTTCTTTTAACCCTTAATTTTCTACATTTTCTGCTAAGAAGATTAAATTTTACTTTTTCAAACATAAAGAAGATTTACTAAATTTCAGAATGCACGGCGATGCAGTGGCCCTCCCGCACATCTCTTCGCCAGTGCCCGTGGCAGCATATATTACATTAATACAGCAGCCACACATTTCTCGCTTCTTTAGATTGCGCATTCGGATATATCGTTCTTTTTACATGTATCCCGGGAAATAATAAATTTTACTTTAACAGTAATTTTAAATAGCTTATATTATAATTTCATTGGAATAAGTGCATTTATTTATTAAATGTTGTAATTTATACTAATAAAAGAAACTTTCACTCTACCTGTGTGTGTGTTTGTGTGTGTCGGCGATGGCTAACGAAATCTACCGCACATACAAGTCTGGAAATTTAGATGAGGATAGTCCAAGGTAGGAATTTTACAATTAGCAGATTTACAAAAATTTTTGAATTTTCCGAATTATTTTCTGAAAATCAGCAAGCGCGCGAGGCTCATTTTCATTGCTCTGTCCCTGATTTCTTGAGCACGCAAAAAAAAACTTTTTTCCCCGACTACATTAATATACCGATTATTTCCGACTATATTTTATTATTTTGTTCAGTTTTATACGTTACTTGATATTTTATTACTTTGTACATATGTCATAATATCGATATATCGAAATATCATGGTATAAAGATGCCGATTTATCACGATATATAATTCCAGACATCGCCCAGCCCTAGTGACCGGTCACTTGCGATTTTAGACGTTTTGTTAAATATCTAGAAAAATACTTAAGGAATTAACTTGAAACTGCAGGTGTGTTAAACAGTATAGTATAGCTCATATATTTCCCGAAAATTTTTTCCCAAAACCCCATAGGGAACCGTCAACAAATTGAAAAAGAATGAATATCTTTTGGGTAACCCTGTAAAAACTAATGTAGCAAAAGTGTTCAAACTCGAGATTATTAATAAGTGGCTTATTGCAATATACTGTGTTCATTTTTATATGGATAGCATGTATACTTGTAGAGAAATTAAGGTTTTTATAAAAACAGGCCCAAATTTCGCCAAGTTTTTTGCTTATAATTTGCAGAGTTCTTAATATAAAAAAAGTTCTTTTCAGAAAATATGACAAACAACATTGTACACAATAATCTGCAATCAGAATTAAAAAATAATAAAAATTGGATGAAAAATGAGCAGGTTTACTAAAAAATGTTTCACTGCACATGCCCAAATGCAATCAAAATATAATATGCATAACGTATTAGCTAACTATATAGAGCAAATTTTGTGAAAGCCTCAAAATCATAGCTTGAAAATTCTGAAAATTATCGTCGATAGAATAAGCTCGAAATCTGTTGTTCCCATAAAGAAGCAAAAATATGAGGGGTTGTATCAAATATCTATTGATCAGTGCCAAGATAGCATACACAATATTGCACATACTACTATATTTGGATACAACCCCTCATCTTTTTGCTTCCTTTTGGGAACAACGGATTTCGAGCTTATTCTATCGGCGATAATTTTCAGAATTTTCAAGCTATGATTTTAAGATTTTCACAAAAGTTGCTCTATATACTTAGCTAATACATTATGCACATTATATATTGATTGCATCCGTGCATGCACAGTGAAACATTTTTTAGTAAAACTGCTCATTTTTCATCCAATTTTTATTATTTTTTAATTCTGATAGCAGAGTATTGTGTACAATGCTGTTTGTCATATTTTCTGAAAATAACTTTTTTTATATTACGAACTCTGCAAATTATAAGCAAAAAGCTTGGCGAAATTTGGGAGTGTTTTTATAAAAACTTTAATTTCTTTACGAGTATATATGCTATCCTCATAAAAATGAACACAATATATTACAATAAGCCACTTATTAATAATCTCGAGTTTGAATGCTTTTGCTACATTAGCTTTTACAGGGTTATCCAAAAGATATTCCTTCTTTTTCAATTTGTTGATGGTCCCCTATGGGGTTTCGGGAAAAAATCTGCACGGAAATATATGACCTATACTATACTGTTTACACACCTGCAGTTTCAGGTTAATTCCTCAATTATTTTTCTATATATTTAACAAAATGTCTAAAATCGCAAGTGATTGGTCACCTTTGGCCATATAGTGTATAGTATGTAAAAAATTACAACTAATGCACAAGTTCATATCTTTCTGTTTCTCTATATATGAGCTCTATTTAACAATGTTGCAAAAATTTTGTTATACAGAAAATTCATTAGACAATAGAGTTGGCAAAAAAAACAGGTTTTTTCGACCCTCCCCCCCCCCCCAAAAAAAAAAAATATTTATTTGATTTAAACCATGTTTTTTTTGGTTGAAACTGGGTTCTTAAAAATCATCCTTTCCTATTACATATATATGCATATTTATTGATAAAAATAAACATTGTTGGAAATATAAGTAAGTATAACTTCATTTGAAAATAATTTAAATTAAATAATTAGTCAATTATGTAGAAAATTGAAATAATTCATAATTTAATTTAAACATCACTAGTAACAGTCTTATGCTGAAAGAATGAACTGCTCTACACAGTGAAACATTGATACCTTAAAATTTTTTATAAACAATCTTTTGATTACTAATAATAAACATTTGATGAATATAATATTATTTCCCACAGTTATTAAAAAAATAAATTTCAAATACTTCTTGTGATTCTGTTTTTTGAGTGACAATTCAAAGATTCGACGATAAGTCAACATTTTTGGTCATTAGATTCAGCAAGTAAATGAAAAATCGGTATTATTGAAATGCTATTAACCAGCACAATTTTTGAATGCTCTCTTATTTGATTTCATATCTTGATTTTAATTTTTACAGATAATCCCCCAATCAAGAAAATTTTCTTTTACAGCTTGACCAAAATCTTAAAGATCATGTTATGTTATTAATTCTTTAAATAATCTGCATTCATTTAAAATGGAAATATTTTATGCTAAATATTGAATATTTTTAATCCATTTTACTTTGATAAATTCACATGTTTTAAGCTTTCTCTTTAGAGTTGTTTTTGCATGTGTTTGTGTTATAAAAATGAAATGCTTGTAATATCTTTCCTATTCTGAGAGTTAAAAAAAAGAATTCTTAACTGTACCATTAAGAAAGAATAATCAACAATCCAATTTCTTATATAAATTTTTCAAGCAGTAAATTGAATATAATAACCATTCATACTCAAATTAAATATTACAATTAAAATTCAATATTTATTTTCATCTGGACATAATTTTGCTGAAACTTTTTCATGAAGATCCCAACAACCTGACATAGAAAATCCTAAATCTGACCTAGATTGAAATATGGTGGGTTAACAAAATTTTTTTTGTTTTGTTCGTGTTGCTGAAAATTACTTTTGTTGGGTGAGAGTGGATTGATGAAATTATTTTTGTTGGGTTTGGGTCAATGAATTTTTTTTTGGGGGGGTAGGGGAGGCCAATTTGCGAGTTAACTTCTAACTCTAAGTTAAATGCCTACATAGATTGACAATTGCAGTTTTGAAAATGTCACTGAAAACACTAAATATATATATATATATCACTATAGACAATGTCTCTAACTTGAAGGAAATTCTGTGGATCCCAAAACTCTTTTATTGAAATATGTAGGTGTAACATCTTAATGCTGTATAAATTCCTAGTCCAAACTCCAAGACCCAAAGTGATAAAGCTTCAGTCTAATTCTCCTTAAACAGCAGAATCCAACTAAAATTTGACATTGCCCATTTCTACTAGTTCATTTATACTAGCCAGCCGACCACAGAAACCTAACTAGCATATCACTGTGTAAAATAACTATGACAATCAGAAAACAAAGGGATTCAACTATACTTTGCAAACATAAAAATGTACAGAATAGGTTGCTCTTCATGCACAAGTGTAAGTGTTAGAATCTGGACAACATGCTCATACACAAACTCAACAATATTTTTATTCCTAGACTACTTTCATAAGAGAGTAGCTAGGTACTATTATGGTACAATTTAAGAATAATTACCTAAATTAAGTTAAAGTTAAATTTTATTAGATTGAACTTGAAAAACTATTATATATCGTAATTTCGGGAAGAAGCAGCACGGCACCCACAAGTTTTAAAGTTAAAAATACCCTAAGTGCGGCAGTGGCCAGTACAGTGATTTTTTTTCTCCTGCAGCGATATCTGTTGACAATGTTCCTCGGTGCCGTAACTAGGCAGGTGCAACAGGTGCATCTGCACAGGGCCCACTTGCAAGGGGGGGGGAGGGGGCTAAAATGCTGTTTAGAAGAAAGTATATTTATAACTTTTTAATTTTTTCGCTTTTCAGTTTCCACTGCTCAGTTTGGCAATTAGATTGTGTTTGCTTTACTTAGACTAGATGTCTCTGACCACCAACATACCATTCGAACGAATGGCAGAACTGACTGATGATTTCAAAGTGCCTATGTTAACTTGCATAACTTAGGTTATGTTACAGTATGAATACAGCAACACAGTCCTAGGGATGCAATGGATATCCAATATCTGGCTGATTTTTCAATATCCGAAATGCCATCGGATGTCCGAATCACAATCACCGGATTTCGAATTTCTCTGATGGATATCCGTCAGACAGCAGCAAAGCGAATATATATGGATAACAGAAATCGTTCGACCCCAAACAATGCTGAACAGCTTTTATTTATAATGCAAAATATGAAATATAGTAAGCTCCCTATTCATGAGTAAAAGGTAATTATCAAAAGTTCAGGCTCGGTCTGGACCGCCGGCCCATCGGCCAGAGGGCCGGTGCGCCCTCCTCAAGGAAAAAATTTGCGCCTTGGGAAAAATTCGCGCCTTAAGCCGCACCAATATTTTTACCCTCGTTGTACATTTTGACTAGCGTACTAAATTTCGAGAATTCGTTTAGGGAATAGCCATCAGTTAGACAAACCGCACTATTTTTTATTATCATAAATAAATTAAAGATACATTGAAACAATTTCAGGATCGAAAATCAAAGTCGGCCTGCGATTGAGAGAAAAAACATGCATCCAGCTATGACGCCCTGGGCTAGATTTTTTTCCACCAGTTCTTTGAATGATATATTATAGAGTTTAATTTTAACGAAATATTTTTCAAATTTTCATTCCTTCAGATTTTAGTACCTTGCTTCTCCATCCCCTTTAAAGTCAGGCCTGAATGCACCTGTAATTGAAACCGTGCTTTTTGAAAACAGCTTGAGAAAAGAAAGAAAGCAAAAACTTTTTGAAACATGACCTTTCTTTTCGAGGAATAAAAACTTGATGATACTTCTGGATTACAATCTTGCAAGCTGTGAAATCTTGCGGCCAGCGTTTTTCCACTTACAAATTTTAGTCCACAACTTTCGGTTAATACTAATCTTCTCTTCATTTAATTACATACTTTTCATGGTTAAATAACTATTAAAAAAACTTGTATGTATTTTAAATAAAAAATTGTTTAATCTAAACACGAAAAATATCTATCATTAAATAAAGACAATATTAAAAAATATTATAGGGCATTTTAATAAAAAAACTCTGGCCCCCAAGACTGTAACTTGCATATGAAGTCTTAACTATTTCCCTTGATCTCTAATTGTGATAAAAATTTTGCAAATCATGGGAAGAATGTGCTGAGAAGAGTAAACTTACTCAATTATAGAGATTTTAGACTGACTTTTTTTTATGTGCTTCTTCTGTAGAAACCTTTTAATAGTACATGATGTATATAGTGTGTAATATGAATTCAGCATTTTATGGTTGCATAAAGTCATTTTTTAACACCTTCGGGACTGGCGCGTCTTTTGCACAAATTTTAAAAAAAATTTAAACTAAAAATTTAAAAATTAAAAAAAAAAAAGTTTTCTTCAATTACATAATTTCAAAAATGTTCTAAATAAATAAGGCAAATATTACATTTTTTTATTAACCGGTGCCAAAAACAAATTTTGTATGCACGTTTGAAAGGTGCATATATGCGCCCATGGTCCTGAATGGATTAAGGATACAAAATACCTCTTCCTACAAAATACCTGTAAAAAGTAATTGCTGCCATATTGTAACAGAAATTGAATTTATCCAATTTTTAACTGGCTTATAACTAATTTATATTACATTAACAAAATATACTTTAAAAAAGGATGAACACTTCAGCAGCACCGCAGCAACTCTATTTAGTATCTGGTGTAAAAAAAATGTTAGTTTATCTACCTATTTTCAGTGCATCAGTGATGATAAGAGGAATAAATGTGGTTACCCCTTACTAAATCCGCTAAAATTAATCATACAAAATCTATAGGAACCAATTGACTAGAAATAATGTCTACTAATTATTGTTATGTATAAATTAAGTTTCCGAAGTAGTTCAACATATTAAAATTGTACCAACTTTGAAATTTCAAACAATAACACCCACTTTTGATACCTTATTTAAGTTTCTTGGATCGGGACAGTCCCGTAAAAGACATTGGTTATTTACGTTATCTTAAACATTGATATAGTTTGAAGAGTTTTGAAGAATTTAAATTTGAGGATGCTACAGTTAAACCCATTTGAGAAACATTAATTTATATCTTCATAAAAGTCACTTGATTGATTTTTTGTCAATTTATTTAAGAGATACACTGAATAGACCCAAACATATGACAGACTTTTTTCGCTATTCAAAAACATTTTTAATCATGAAAACTATTAATAAATTCATATTAAAAATTATGAATTAAGATCTGTATTAATTTTTGCGTACGAAAAACCACAATCTTTAAACATCGATGTGTAAGCTTACAGCTCATTTGAATAACTAGTTTTCGACATAAAAAGAAATTTTGCCCTTCCGTAATTTAAGGGACCGGCTTCTTTTATCAAAAGAGTCACAGAAAAATATCGTGCAAAGGCATCAGAAGCACTTTATAGAATCTTCATTAATCTAAAGTAAGTTTATTATAATTTAAAATTCCTATATAATTTTACTGGTGATTAATTGAATGTTTTCGGTACTTTTTCTTGTAATATCGTTTTATTTTCCAAAATTTATGGATAAACTCCTAGCCCTTTTTGTTTTATAACTGTATTAAGATTTAAGAAAAATATATAAACTATATCTCTTTACTGGCTGGCAAGGAATTGAAATAGAATCTCAAAATGGAATGTTACCACTCGAAAAATCAAAGTTTGTGCAATTTTTAATATGAAGATAGTGCCCAAAGCAAAATTTATGAATAGCACTCAATAGTAGATGTTATTCACAATCAACCGGTGTCTATGTTTTTTTTATACAGTCATTTGCAGAATTTGGAAGGTACTTTTTTTTCCCATGACTCTTATAAGGAAACTATTGACAAAAGAATAATATATGGTATCAGTCACCTATTACAAGCTAATCAATGTTCAACTTGCTGGAACTTTTAGATACTACATTATTCGTTTTAGAAAATTGCGTAGCATTGTACATATTTGATGGAACTTTAACACGTAAGTGCCATGTCAGTCACTGGTGACTGACACTGGACTTTCCGTTTAAAACGCGACACTCACCGATGACTGACGGCCTAAAATATGATATAAAACTAAAAATATATATATTGTTTTAAATAATTACTGAAAATTTATTTAAAATTTACTTACCTTTTATTTATTACAGAATTATACTTTCTAAAAAATTACTTAAAATATAGTAATTTTTTCAGCTTCAGTGTCAGTCACCGTGGCACTCAACGTGTTAAACATGAACGGAGAATACAACGAAGTCTTTTATCTAGATCTAGACTCAAAGATATAATTTTAAGCCATTTTCATACTTGGTACTGTGCGAATGTGTTAAATCTTGTTAAACCATATACAACATAAGCCAGTAAAATTTACGTAAGTTCGTCAAAAGTTTTGCGCCCTCTAAAAATCCAAGGTCTGCGCCCTTTTGCCCGGGCCAGTCCGACTCTGCAAAAGTTTAAAGAATTGCCAGTTTCCTAATATTGATATTGGAACTCTTTATAATAAATTTAAGAATTTACGTTTACATCTTTTAGAAAATTTTCTTTTAAGTTTAACAATTAAATAGATCTGCTTTTATTTTCTTCTATCTACAATAGAAGAAAGTGTTGTAATCGAAATTTTTTTCGACTTCCAGTTTTTGGCAGATTTACACATTTTAGAGGTTCAAGATCCCCAAAAACATGTTATACAAAATGTCAGTCAGTCAGTGTGTCGCCATCGTACCAACAAAAAGTGTTTGAAGTTATGCATAGAATTGAACCAAATTTTTTGTGTATGTTTTTAGCTGTGGCTAGCAGGTCCTTCTTCAATATGGTGGAAACATACTGCCGGAAGGGGGGGGGAGGAGGTTACAATTGCACTTTTTTGTGTCATTTTCCTTTCTTATTGTAAAATCGAAAAGTGTATGAAGATCATATAATTGAAACAAAATTTTAGTGTATGTTTTTGGCTATGTCCAGCAGGTCCTCCTTTAATTTGGAAATATTCCGCTAGAAGAGGGTACTGTAATAGCAATTTTTGTGCCATTTTCATTCTTGTACTTTCGAAAAGTGTATGAAGTTATGCATAGAACTGACACAATTTTGTGTGTATATTTTTGGCTATGGCCAGCAGTTTCTCCTTGAATTTGGAAATATTCTGCTGGAAGGTGGCACTGTAATAGCAATTTTTGTAAAATTTTCTCGATTTTCGTACAGTATATTGGCCGCTCGTGAACTTCTCATTCTGGTATGCTGGCTATTCACAAACAGCTGGTGTACAACAGAATAACGAAAAAATTATCGATTTTAATAAATATCATGATCAAGATTAACTTATTCTTATTCCTTAATTTTTTTATAATGTATTTTCGGAGGTGTGCTGTTTACGGTGACTGCAGCGCATATTCCTGAAATTATGGTAATTATACATTTAAAGTAAGTATTACACAGATTATGACTTTTCCTGTAATATATAACAAAAATAAAATTAACTAATATGTTAAACCATCATCTATTCAAGAAGAACAGAATGATAATATATAATTTTGTAATACAAATTATTATCATTAAAGACTTGAATTACACACATATTTCAGAGAGTGTGTTTGCTCGCATTTTATAAGTAAATCATAAGAAATTCAAGAATCATGACTCAAAATTTAAGAGGCAAACATTGACGCACATACATACATTGTGACAAACTCTTTGTTCCCCCAGGAAACAAAATAACTTACATCCTTTTTTTCTTAAACATCTCAGTTAATGTCTTCTTTTTCCAGCCCCATTCCAATTATCACTCTTTTACCAGCATTAAAAATATTTGAGAAATGGACTGTTTCAGTAGCTGAGTTAGAAAAGAAAAAGCCTTCCAAAAATCTAATTTCAATCTGTATTTATAAAAGACTAGCTAAAGTACCCGGTGTTGCCCAGAATTTTAAGAATGTTTGTTTTGAAAAATCAATTTCAAAATCAAACATACAGTATAAAACAAAAAATAAAAAAAAGCAGTTGAAGTGTTGCACACATGAATATATATGGAATAAATTTTAAAATGGCGAAAACAAATTCAGAGAACCTCAAAGTGCTAAAATGTGCCAAAACTTCCATAATCAGGTTTTTATCATGTTTCAATACGTTTTTTGTCAAACTCATATGACGTTATATATTTACCTGCTGACGTCCATTATATTTCCAATATGACTTAATATTCAATTTTAATGAATTTTCACGTAATTTTCAAAAATATGACGAATTTTTTTTTAAAAATTCGTCAAACTATTTATTTCATTTTCAACGTGGAAACCTTGCAATATAAAAGTTATGACTTAATATCCACTTAAAAAAAAAATTTGTCAAACTATTTATTTCATTTTTATTTTTCACGTGGAAATCTTGCATTAGAAAAGTAATTGTTGTGGTAAGAATTTTATTGTGGATTTTTAATTGTTGGCAACTGCTATAATGAAAAAGGTTTAAATTTGATAGGAAATTGCTATTAAATTGGTGGTTTTTTATTAATTGAAAATTAAATATAAATTATTTCGATTTCAGATTACTTTAGTTGCCTCGGCCATGTTTTAATACACATGTACGTAACATTTTACAATTCTGGCTTCCAAACTGTGCATTTGTATATAATTACAGACAGACAGACAAATTTTCCTTTTTATATATTAGATTGACTTTGTTTCAAACTCCTTAATTTCTAAAATTAATCCTACCTCTTCCATGGCTTATTGGAAAACACAAAACTGTCATTAATTTTCCATACATAAAAGGCTTAAGGATTTTGTAAGAATGAAAAGTAAATAAAAATTATCATTTTTCATTATAAAATATTTATTTATTTATGGGAAATGCAATTACAGTACCCTTAATTTAGTAATTTTAATGTGTGCAACTTATGGTTTAATAAATATGCAGAAATTTTTTTCATTCTTTTATTAAAAATCAACTTATTTTCTTCAATTGACTCATCACTTTTTTTTGTTGACTAATTGACAGTTTTATGATTAGCGAGTTAGGCTGAAATTTTAAGTGAAATGCAAACTCTGACATTTGAAATAATATATGCATATATAAAGCGCAAAATTTTTTATTTAAATTTTAAATGTATAACTTTAAACACTAAATATGATTCCATGAGAAAAAAGTTATGAAGAAATATTAAAAACTTACTTATTACAGAGCACAGTGTCACACAAAAGTAAAATATTGGCGCCCAAATGACTCTGAGTGAAGGAACTTTTCGTACTTTTGTTTGTAAGGTATCTTTATTTCTAACACGAGGAGCCATTAACGGTTTATTTACACCATTTTCCTCAAGCGGTATGGATTTACCACCTCGAGTAAATACTTCATCATCACTTAAATCATCTTCATCATCTAATCCTTTTAAGTTTAAATGTTCTTTGTATGAAGACATCATTTAGCAGCTATGAAGAAAAAAAAAAGTTAAACTACATTAACACTATGAATATATTGTACAGAGATATACAAATTAATTGGTTAAAACTTTTCTCATATTTTATTTATGCACCTTTGAAATAGACAAATAATTAAAAAGAAAATAACAGGTAATCTGTCCTTTATTAGCAGAGATTATACGAGGGAGTATCAATAAGTTTTTGCCCTCACATAGAAATAATTGAGGGAAATTTATGAAATTGCCACATTTTATTAGTCCTTTTCTTATAGTCACCTTGCACAGCAACACATTTCTGCAAACAGTATTTCAAAGAGGTGGGAGGGTGTATTCCAGGAGGTGCAATAGTAGACTCAAAGGGGAGACCTTTTGTAACTTTTGAAAATCAGTACCTTAGCTTCCATCCTTTGCTGCTGACTTTGTCACTCACTGTAAGCAGTCTCATCAAAGAAGGCATAGCCAGTTTACTGTATATAGACAAAATATTTATGGCTGTAGCTGCAAGCATTCAAAATTTAACTAGATGAAACAAGATTTTACTGGACACTATACTATGTATTTGCATTTCAATCTTCATTAGTTAGAAAATTATTGATTTAAAAAATATTTTCTGGCTTTTGGATCACCCAGTATATGGACCATTCAAAATATAAAGCACCCTTTTGGGGTCCGACACTTTGTAAGGTTACATTTCCCATAATTTTGTTCCAAGATAAAATTCAAATATTTGAAAAGGTATTTCAGAAATATTTTTCTTTAAATTGTGTCCTATAAAAAGCCATACTATGTTCCAACAACAATTTTTGATTTTTAAACTATATGTTTTGCCACACTATATATTTTAACAATCTGATGATATTTTTTAACTCTCTGTAGTCTTAATATTATACCTACATAATTTACATATATGATATATATATATTTTTAGATTTTTTTTTTTTTTTTTTTTTTTTTTTTTTTTTATAAGGAAAATTCTTGTGTCCCCTGTGTTGTTTCCACTTTGTTCTTAATATTATAACAAGAATTTGTAACTAAATGTTGTTAACAACAGTCAATCATGCACTTTTAGAACTATCATTTATCTTAGGTAGCCATTATTTCATATGTTAAAATTTGAAAAATATTATCTGAGCTAAAATTTTTGTCAGTGTGTTTTTTGTGTCCCCTATGTTACCATCAATTTACATATATATATATATATATAAATGAATTGGAGCTTAATTGTGCATCTTAGTTCATGACTTTGCATTGTTTCTATAAAAATATAAATACATGGTTAATTTTTTATTTCAGTTCATCTCCCATGTTACCATGACGTTGGTAACACAAGAGACAATGAAGTAACACAGTAGGCTTAATTTATTTTTTTAGGCACTTAGGTGGCTAAAACTTGCATGTACAGTTTTGTATGTTATTTTAACTAAAGAAATATGCAGATTTTTTTAATTATTAATATTATTAAAGTTAGTTTTTTTAAGAAGGTGGAAAATCCCGATGCCGGGGTAACTCCTGGTCACTAAAAAATTATAATTATTTCAATTAAAAATGCTTATAAATTTAAGTAAACATTTTATTATATAGTAGAGTGGAGTGAAAAAAAACTGAAAATCTGAAAATCAAAAGGTAATAGCACGCAAAAGTTGTGTATGGTCCTCAGTAATAAAACTGCGCAGTTTTTTCGAAATCAAATTTTATCTTCCGGTGCCCCCGAGCCCACTAATTTCTGCCAAACTCGTCCTAAACACCTTGTAGAAGCTATAAATAAAAATAAAGATACAGCTGGAAAACAAAAATGCAATACCGCGCAAAAGTTGTGTGTGGTACGTAGTAATATACCTGCACAGTTCCCCCTATTTTGTAAAATTCGTCAAAAATGCCTTGTACAACTTATAAATCGAAATAACCATAAAGTTGGAAATAAAAATGTCATACTGTGGAAAGGTTGCGTATGGTACGTAGCAATATGCCTACACAGTTTTTTTCGAAATCGCATAATATCTTCCAGGGACCCGGTCATTCGAAATTTCGAAAAATTTGCCACAAATTCCTTTTTATCAGTTGTACATGTATAATAGAATGCATCACAGCAAGAGTACAATACAAACATTTTATCTGTGAAAAATACACAAACAATTAAAGTTCAAGGATGAAAACAAACAAATTTTTAAATCTTTTAAAAGTGTTTAAAAAATTTAAAGTTCTATTTAATCAATTCGTGCCAGACAGATGAAGGGGACCATGCAGTTATAGTGGTCCGATTCAAAAAATGTTGGACAAGTGTGAATCCCTTCCCATCATTTCTTTACAGACTATTCAAGATACTTATAACCTCGAAACAGTTATTAAAGATCTCAGTACTGATCAAAAATACCTGAAGAACGTGATCCTATCTATTAAGAAAGGAAGTTGTTCGGAAGATCTAACAAATAGATTTCCTGATAGACTTTCACATAGCAGATGGGTTATCTTCGCCAATAGAATTTTGAGACTATGTAGGAAGTCCAAATCTACATTCAATCTGCAGATATTGACGGAGCTTGTAGTCAAGGTGTACGCACTTGTTAGCACTATTAAGTGCAAGCCATCTTTGGGAAATTGTTTATTTTTCCATGGAAATGCCTTAGGCAGTTAAAGTTATAATTGACCTAGTAATCCAGCACAATACCTTTTTTGCCCATCCAGAAAATCTACTAAGTGGCATGACATAACTGATGATCGGAAACACTTCCATGAACTAGGAATTCGTAGAATCCTTAAAGCCCAAAGTACGAACACAAGTGGAGAAATTAGGTGGTTCCAAGTTCCTGCAATCAATTTTAGCACAGCAGATTATATTTATATGATTCAGTGGGATAAGGCAGAAGTTACAAAACCCCCTATTTTTACTAATCTTTTTTGCGATGATTTAAAGATGTACATTGACATTGACAAACATGATCGTGAAGATATCATTTCATATGCTGAGTTTCCATGCAACACTCAAAGTGTAGAAAGGTGTGTCAGAGTGGTCACTGAAGCTGCCGCGACAGTTTGGGATGCAAGCAACATGGATGGATTCATAAGATCCATTATGCCATATTTTGAAACTATGTCCGATTTTAAGGGTACAAAACTCCCCAGTAGCAGAAACAGTGCAGCACGGCAGCGGGCGCTGTAGATTATTTTAAACCTTGCAGATTAATCCACCAACTTAAAAAGAAATGCTGGGCTTAAAAAATAACTGAAATTTGCTTTAAGTCTCTAGATTTATGGTATTTGTTGTATATTATATTTTCTTTATAAATGGAAATTTTGCTTACTTTGAGTTTCTGTTATTTTTTATGATAGCAGGCTTATTGGGTCGCAGATAAATTTTAGTTTGCTGCAGACTGATGCAGAAAATTCTGCTTCTGGACAAAACTCCAATAGGAACAACAATAAACACCAAGCCGAAACATTTTGAATATTTAGATTTTTGTTTTGAAGAGCACAAACTGATTTAATTGAACTTTAAATTTTTTGAACACTTTTAACAGATTTAAATGTTTGTTTTTCATTCTTGAACTCTAATTGATTGTATACTTTTCATAGGTAAAATGTTTTTATTGCACTCTTGCTTCTTGTGTGATGCATTCTATTATACATGTACTACAGATAAAAGGAATTTATGCCAATTTTTTTCAAAATTTCGAATGACCGGGTCCCTGGAAGATATTATGCGATTTCGAAAATAACTGTGTAGGCATATTACTACGTACCATACGCAACATTTCCGTGGTATGACATTTTTATTTTCTAACTTTATGGTTATTACGATTTATAAGATATACAAGGCATTTTTGACGAATCTTTCAAAAATAAGGGGGGACCCAGGCCACCGGAAGATAAAAATTGATTTCGAAAAATCTGTGCAGGCATATTTCTGCATACCACACACAACTTTTCCGCGGTATGACATTTTTGTTTTCCAGCTTTATCTTAATTTTTATTTATAGCTTCTACAAGGTGTTTTGGACAAGTTTGGCAGAAATTGGTGGGCCCGGGGGCACCGGAAGATAAAATTTGATTTCTAAAAAACTGCGCAATTTTATTACCGAGGACCATACACAACTTTTGCACACTACTACCTTTTGATTTTTGGTTGTTTCACTCCACCCTATTATATAACCATCAGAGGGTGCTTATTCCATACCAAAATTAGAAACAATACCTTTAATACTTTTTTATAATAATTGGATGTTGCTGATTTTTGACCAGGAATTACCCCAGGTAACCCTACTGTTAATAATTTAAATTAGGAATTGGTCAAAGCAGGAATTTCGCCAAATACTTAAAAACTTTAATAGATATTTTTGCATTAGCTTTTTTAATAAACTTTAACTAAAACTAAATTCTTAATAAGTTAATTCAGTTACACTTTTATTCTTAAATCTATTTACACAAAAAATTTAATGACTCTTTCCACTCACAAATTCATTAGTCTATCACATGTTTATTATTTTATCGCTAGTCAATATGCAAAATAAATTATGAAAATATTCAATTTTACAAACTATTATCAAGGATAAGGATTGTCAGAATAAACAAAAGTTCATTCGAATAAAAAGGAACTAGATGATATTGTTAAGCTGATTTACTGATTGTCTATGCCTAATTATAAAATAAACACATTGAATAGAAATGTTTCTCGAATACAAAAGGTAACATATCAATTTGTACATTTAACTATTTTCTGGCAAATTACTGCTTTACTTTATGTTTTGATTTAATGATTAACTGTGTGGTGATGAAAATAAAAAAAATTGAGCTATATTTTAATTTAATGGATATAAATGATTAACTGTGTGGTGTGAGGAAAATAAAAAAAATTGAGCTATATTTTAATTTAATGGATATAAAAGCTATAGAATTGGTATAGGGGTATTCTTATTTCATGTGTGTATTAGTTAAAATAGACATTAAATTAATTTAAATTTTAAAAACTAATGTAGAAATAATTAAAATTAAATGATAAAGATGCCCCATCACCATCATCCTTACTTTTTTTTCTCCATTAAAGACTATTGTTCTGATTTTACCCTTTTATAAACTATTTTAAGAAAGAAAAAGTTCATTTAAAAAAAATAAAATAAATAAAAATGGCCTTTGACTTGTTTTTTCTAGTGCAGTTGAATGCAGAACTCAAGTACATAATATTGAAACTCATTACTTAGCCAATTCCACTTCTAAGTAAAAAGGGAATTCGGTACTTTTCGGTTAGCCGGGCGCCAGTGTTATATATACATATTTATAAACATACATATATGTAAATATACATATATATACACATACACATATTGTATATATACACACATATATATATGTAAATATATATGTATATATGCATACATTTATATACACATATATACGTATATATAACACTGGCGCCCGGCTAACCGAAAAGTACCGGGAATTCTTCTATTTCTAAGAAAATACTTAGCTGCAACAGTGTTTATAGCGAACATTTATTTTCAGAAGCTGGGCAGATTTATGAACAGAAAAGAAACAGATTACATCCAGATTATGCTGAAAAACTCTCATAATTTGCCCATGTTAAATTTTGATTACAAATAGTAATGTATCAGCTTTTATAAATAATGATTTATTACTGAAGCATATTAAAATAGCATCAAATGAGCATTGGTCCTCACATATTTTTACAACTAATAGGTACTTTATCTATTGTTTTTCATAAATCAATTATTTGTAAAATTTGGCCGAAACCGAAAATTCGGTTTACATGCCAAATCAACTATTCTTTCAATCTCTAATTTAAATAGTAGGTAAAAGATAATGAGATTTTGTTTTCAGGTTAATAATCCTCATACATTAATTGGTATTTACACATATTTATAGAAAAATGTGTCAATAATTATATTAAAAAAATAATAAAACTTGAAGAAATTTCGGTTAGCCGGGTGCCAGTTTTATATATACATATATATACACATAATGTATATATATATAAAACACTGTCGCCCGGCTAACCGAAAATTAGCGAAATTTCCACTAAATAGTCAATTCCTGGTGCATTCACCCTACTTCATCATCAAAAATGCAGGGAATATTTCAGCTAGAAGTTTTCAGATTTGCTTTATCAACCAATATGATGGAGACATTTCAGGTTTAGGATAGTGAGATCCAAAGGAAAATGCGCTGGACCTCAACTAGATTTTCAAGAAGTTTACACCACCCTCTCTTTCCTTAAAAATAGGGTCTTACGACTTAGCGGGGATACGTTTTGTTGCCCATGTCCTTCAACAATCATTATTACCTTTGACCATTTACTTTCCCAGCATTGGAGATTTATTTGGGTTTTCTTTTCGTTTGTGGAGTCGAGTGTCAACTTTTGATTTTCTCTCTCTGACCCGTGGAGTTAAGATAATGGTGACTGGGAATTTGGATCTTCATTGTTACTTCCACTTCCAATGCTCAAAGAAGTTTTCATATATATGATTATTTAGGGGTACAAAGCCGCTCAGCGAGCGTAGCTATAAAACGTCAGCTTCGATAATCAATCGATTACAACGTTGCTTTAATGTTTTCAAAAATTATTATGCAGGAAACCATATGCTTATAATGTAAGATATATTTGAATGAACAAAATGATTTAGTAAATAGATATATATACACAATACAATCTACTTAATTAACAAATTACGAAATAAATAAATATAAAAAAATAATGATAAAAAGAAATACGAACTTGATGTAATAATTAATTAGACGGCAGCATATGTTAATAATTAACTTCTAAAACGAATATACATTTGAGTGAAAAAAGAAATAATTACATAGCCTCTACCCGTCAATTTAGCTAATATTAATCAAGAATCAAAAATAATATCTCAAAGAGCAAAATCCTTTAAAAAAAATCTCTGAAACAAGCTGAACGAAAACTAACCGCATATTCATTTGATTGGTTGGTTGGTTGGTTTGTAAATAGACTTTTTGCTGTTCATTTGACAGGGCGTATGTCTCGGCGTATGTAAACAGTTATTTTTGTATAAGCAACTGACGAACCAACTAGCCAACCAACCAAAGCTTTTTGTTTGTGTACGTTTCCTTTATCTCCATGGCTATTATGATAAGAAATTTGTAATTTCTTATATGAGGATCAGTTTAAGATGATTTTTACTTACATAATTTATCTTTTGGACGAATGAAACATTGTTATATGTCTTTAATTGTAATAAGTTTTGGAATTTTAATGCAATAAACTTCGTTGTATTCAACATTTATGAAGTACCTTTAACTCTGCGTTAAAATATACCATGGCTTTATTTACGATATAGGATTGTGGAGAAATTATATACGCATATTTGGTACAATCTTACGTTTAAAGTTACTTTTTATCTAAATATTGGAATAAAGCTTCTAGAATTTTCAACTTTATTTTTAATTGCTCATTATAATTATAAAAATGCCAGCGCTAATTGAACGCCATAAGATGAGCCTTGCTATGTGGTCTGCACTAAAATCTCATATAATGAAGCAACGGGAAAGAAAAAAACAAGGTAATATTTAATTTAGGTTGCACATTTGATTCTTTTGGGTATTTAAAGTTTTTTTATTTTTAATCTGAAAACTTTAATTCTAATAGATCCTTTAGACTTTTTATCCAATAGATCTTATGTTTCTATTATTTACAAAATATGTGAGGTAGGTTATTAATTTATATCTTTTATATATTTAAGATGTAGATCACACAACCAACGATAACCATGTTAACCCTTTGTATTTTTTATAATGCTGCTGCACCTTGTCCAATATCAGAATTTTGAATTGATTTTAAAGAACTCAAATGTAAACTAAATGACTTTAAAAAGTGCACTCTATATTTACGTGCACAGCATTCACATCATTAAGAATAAACAGTAGGGTAGATGTACCAGTTTTGGCCACATTTAGAGAAAATTTGAAATAGAAATTTTACATTTCTTGATCGATTGAAGCATATTAAATCATAATAACATCATTCTTTAGTAAATTTAATTGTCTTTCTGTTAACTATAATGACTTTCTACAGAATATTTTAGATTGTGAGTAATAACTCATCAAGTAATTTATTCCAATTTGTACCAGTTTTGGCCACCCCTACACCAGTTTTGGCCATCTCTATGCACCAGTTTTGGCCACTCCAATATCATGTAGTTTAACAAACATTTTAATTGATAATAAGTAAAAATAAAGCATTTTTATGCAACATCTATTTTACCACACATATATTTGTTTGCTGTATTAAGAGAATTTTGGAAATTTCTTTATGAATTGATAAAAACATCAAATAAAATATACTTATGTTGATTTTAACTGAAAATTTCAATTAAAAAACAAAAAATATATTTAAATTTGATTAGTAAAAGGGACAACAGTGCCTATAGGACATAAAAATTAACTATTTAATCAGTTTTATAATTATTCATGGATTGTGGCTTGTTTAGAACACTTGAATCTTCATCAAAGAGTTATATTTCTTGAAAGCATTTTCTGATTTTTGTTTGATTTTCATCAAAAAGTTATGAAATCATCTTTTGGTTTATATTAGCTTGTGCCTTATTTAAATACCTTGCTTCTTTGCAAGTTATTTTAGGGTGTGATTTCAGAAGCAAATCATACCATTTCATACCTGGTCTTTCATCTTGAAATGGAGTTTCTATCTTGCCGGCTACAATTTTCTGGGCAGAATCTTAAAAGTTATTCCATTTTTATAGGAAATAGTATTCTGACAATATCTAAAATCCACTTTTCTAATTCATTTTTAACTTCAATTCCTAGTACCTAGATCTACTACTTGAGATTCAACATTATTAGAGAAAAGTGGTGTCCGTCCTGCAAACTTGTGATATAAGGCAAGAACGGGTTACTCCAAAACTTTGCTAGCTTGTAGTGCTGGCATTACATTTTGAATGGCCTTAATTTTACTTCCTATCTTAGAGCAGTGTTCCCTCTAGGCCATTTTTTAATAGCACAGAATCTCTTTTAAACTTGGTAAAAGGAATCCTGTTTTTTTTTTTTTAATAATGTGAAATACATTCTTACTTGTATTTAGATATCTGTAGTAAAGATTTTCACAATATTTAGTATTTCTAAATCCGTGTGCCTGAAATATTCCAAAAATTATGGAACTTCTTCATTTCTTTAGGAAAAATACAAGCAATTAAATCATGCTATAATTTTATTGAACTTTTTAATTTATAAGTTGTAAAATCTTTCAAAATTTATGTTTTAGCTTATTTATCATATCTAAACATTACATATTGCCTCCCCTTTTGTTTTATCAATACTAAACACAATACTATATTTTCTTTAGCAATGTCATTCTTTAGTGACTAGCACAATGTCTTTCTTTCTAAACTGAATTATCTATTGGACAGAGAATAACAAAATCTCTTTTATAAGAATTGCCATTAGCCTTGCTTTTATTATTATTGAAGCCATTACTATATAAAACAAAATTAAATTGATTTTTCAAGATGTTCTTAAATTTATTAAATGGCTAAAATTCCCTCTATAATGAATCATGTGGCCAAAAGTGGAACATAATGTTGTACCCTTTTTGGCCACCCCCATGGCCATAACTGGTACATATAGCAAATTTAATGCACCAGTTTTGGCCACCCCCCATTAAACTGTTAAAATAATTAAATTAAATGTAAAATTGCAGTAGAGAGAAAGCTTACCTCATAAAACCTAATAGCAATTTGTTTCAGAACAAATAGAACCCAATAAGTGCCTAATGTTGAAAAATTCTGAAAACTTGTCAGCTAAGCAAAAATCTTAATACATGTAAGCACACACTACAGTTTCACACATTTATTTTTTTTGCAAGTCATATTTTATCAAAAAATAAACAAATGATATTGTAAATGATAAAAGAGAGTTTGCTTAAAATGTAAGAATGCCTACTATTTGTTAGCATTAATTCACAGGCTAAATATTGGACAAATTGATCCAATGTGGCCAAAACTGGTACAGTGGCCAAAACTGGTGCATCTACCCTATTTTCTGTTAGTCTGCGTAAACATACCCCAGCAGTTCCAACGTTAAATCTGATTTAGTACAAATGCCACAGTATTTATGCTAATTCAGATGCTAAATTGCCACCATAAATCATCATTACGCAGTACGACCCTAATAAAGTTAACAATTCATCAAGTACTTTAAAAATAGACTCCAGTTAAGGGTTGCATACAGATTCTAGGTAGTAGAACTAGAAGTCTGCACAAGCCCGGCCTGAACAACAACAACAAAAAAAAAAACACAGATGATGTATTAATGTAAAGTTAAGGTTATTTTAAGGAATATCGCATAAATCTTTATCCAGAAAGTTTACAGCATATTTCTGATTATTTGTCTGCAAGCCTTTGAATTCATGTTTTCCACCCCATAATGTTAGTGTTCCGGATGGTCACCTGACCTCACACTCTTGATTTATTTCCCTGCTCAACAGCATAAAAATTTCCAGACGCATTTTCCTGCACATATCCAGAAATTTCGTACAAAATTCATATTTTGGCAGTACTTTTTTTACACATTTTCTGGTTTTACTGAAAAATGGAAAATGCTGTTTGATTACATTGTTTCTAATTAAGAGCTCCAGACAATCTCATGTGTTGTGAACAAAAATTAATTCAGAAATGTGTCAGAAAATAAGCCAGTTTTGATTTGAGATTGAGAACAGCCTTAAAGAAGAAAAAATTCATTCACTGTTATGTGGACTTTGAACTTTCGAAGTGGTGTGAATTATTTGTTCTTAATTCTTGGTATGTATGATTTATGTAGTTACCAATGTCCGTATTTTTTCAGAATTATTATTTTTACTTCAGTACTAGCTAATTAAGCAAAATAAAATTCTAATAAGTTTGTGAATTTTGGTTTAAATTTTATGCATTCTTTTTAAGGAAAAATCTGTTTCGCATAATTTAGTTACAATGTGAACATTTTACAGGGGGATTGTGTTCTGGTTATATACTGATATCCCGGTTTTGGCTGAATCGCAAAACAGCCGAGACACTTGGCATCGTTCAATTTGGCGAGGCGATAAATGGATCTTTGTTGTTACCAGTTCGTTTCGTAAATTCTTTCCACGCCTTCAGTTGTGTTATCTTGAATTTGGATTGGTTGAATGGGATGGGTTGATTTCTTGTGTATTGGATGGCTACGCCTGCCTTTGACAACTCAACTCCGCATGTTTTCTAATTATTGTACGAGTTGCGTGACGAGGTGTAGAAGACAGATGAATAAAAATAAATGAGGGTAAGGCTAGAGTATGTTATTGTTAATATATTTTGCTGTTTTTAGTTGTAAAATTTGAAAGTTAAAGTACCTGTGTAATTTAGTTTGAAATTGTGAGTATTTGTTCATTTTTTTTTTGCTGGAAAGTTAAATGAAGTTTATCGACGACTAGAAATTTACGAAATTATGGCAATTCAACATTTTATAGAGTTGGTTTTCAAGAAAGGAGATGTTTGTTAAGGTATGTTAATAATTTTATGTATTTTTTAGTATAGTGTTTTATATTAGCCATTTATTGTATATTTCTCATGTATGCTGACCTTACGAGTTTTGTACATTTTGATATTGCTACGCAACGTGAACTGCTGAATTTTGATATTGCTACGCAACGTGAAGTGCTGAATTTTGATATTGCTACGCATTGAGAACTGCTGAATTTTGAGATTGCTGCTAGCGAGAACTGCTGAATTTTGAGATTGCTGCACACCGAGAACTGCTGGTGACAGTGATGTTTTTTTTCGGTAAATGAACGCGAAGCGTTCATACATGTATGCTGATTGCCGCTTTAACGAGTTTCCTGCGTTTTTCAGATTGCTGCAGAACTAGGTTGCTGTATTCAGTGATAAATATTATTTTTTTATGAACGCGAAGCGTTCATACTTCTTTAAATTAGAAATGAATTGTTCTATGTTTACTATAATATAAGCACGTACTTTCAATATTAAATGACCCCATGATTTTTTCTAAAAGTTGTTGAGAAATGAAAATTTTAATCATTATATCGTTACTCTGATTTGGAAAGGTACTTTAAAAATTTCACATTTTCAATAAACTTATGTTGAAATCGTTTGTTTTATTTTGAATCTCATAAAAATCAGCTTTCCTGTGTTTTCTAATACGTCGTTATTTATAAATGTTCTATTTCCCATGATTCCAGGGTGATGACGTAGTAAAAAACAGTCTGGAAGCATTCAGGAAAGTGGACCAATCACGTTAGTTTTCAGGTTGCCGCATTTTAGATTGGCGCATGTGGGGTAGTTGGCGCTTGTCAGAAAAGTCGCCAAATGGGGTGTCTCGGCTGTTTTGGGAATCTGCCCCCGGTTTTTCCCGAGTTACCTTACTCGGTCACAGAAAAAAAAATTGAGAAAGTCATAAATCGGTTGAGGAAAGATATGCAAAATTCATCAGTTTTTTAGTTTTCTCCCATGTTATAATTCAAGACTTATTCTGTTCTGTTATTATATAATACTTTTATGCAAAATTATACCAAGGTTTCACTGATAAATGACGGATTTAGGTATCATGCATCACATAAAAGTTAGAAGTTTAAAGAGTTCTAAAAAAAAAACTCAATAAAACCCGGAAAAAAAACCCCAGTTTTTTGACTAATGAGGCCCAGTGGGGTGGGTTTTTTTTCAAACCCTGTCCAAAACTGCAGAAGAAAAATTTTAAATGAATACTATTCCCTTCTGTCAACTAATGGGATCACTTAATTTAATCAGTTGCTACTAGACCTGACCTAACTCATGCTGTGCAGGGCTTGAAATTCAATTTTTCCCCAGGAGGGGAGTCTCCCTACCAAC
The DNA here is from genome assembly GCA_963932465.1 of Maratus speciosus. Classification (NCBI taxonomy): domain Eukaryota; kingdom Metazoa; phylum Arthropoda; class Arachnida; order Araneae; family Salticidae; genus Maratus; species Maratus speciosus. The sequence goes on from OZ010788.1 coordinate 303,283,170, forward strand.
ATTTATAAATGGAGGGGAGTTGAACTATTTGGGAGGGAGAAAAAATGTTTAAAACCAACTGTTATTTTGTGTACTATTCAAAGAATTTTATTAATACAGACATGACAAAATGCCACAGTGAAATTTGCATTTGTACGCGATCCTTTGATGAAATTTGCATTTTCTCGCGATTCTTTCGTGAATTTCGTGATCCCTTGACAAAATTCGCTTTTTTCCGTGATCTTTTGCCGATATTCACGTTTTTTTTTCGCGATCCTTTGCTGAAATTCGCTTTTTTTGCAATCCTTTGCCGAAATTCGTTTTTTCCGCGATCCTTTAACGAAGTTCACTTTTCTGTGCAATCCTTTAATGAAATTCACTTTTTTTTCGCGATCCTTAGACGAAATTCGCTTTTTTTCCGCAATCCTCTGACGAAACTTGCGTTTTTTCACCGATCTTTTGATTAAATTCGCGTTTTTTCGTGATCATTTGATTAAATTCGCGTTTTTTTTGTGATCATTTGACGAAATTCGCGTTTTTTCGCGATCCTTTGATGACATTTGCGTTTTTTCAGCAGCCCTTTGACTAAATTCCTGTTTATTTCGTGATCCTTTGGCGAAATTTGCGTTTTTTTCCACAATCCTTTGCCGAAATTCATGTTTTTTCCACGATGCTTTGCCGAAATTTGCATTTTTGCACGATATTTTGATGAAATTTGCGTTTTTGTCGCAATTCTTTGGTGAATTTTGCACTTTTTCCGTGATTCTTGACGAAATTCGCCTTTTTTCCGCGATCATTTGCCGAAATTCCCGTTTTTTCCGCGATCCTTTGGCGAAATTTGCGTTTTTCTGCAATCCTTTGCAACGAAATTAGCAATTTTTTCTGCGAACGATTGAGGAAATTGACTTTTTCCGCGATCATTCATCGTAATTCGCGATATTTTTCTGTTATATTTTTATTTTCGAATTGGTGATTGATTTTTCATAATTTTCGGAACCGAATGCCTTAAATTTTCGGAGCAGAATTACCTCTGAATTTGCCAATCGGTCGCAGAAAATGACGCGAAACTTGTCAACTGATATCGAGAAAAAATAGTGAAATTTATCTATCCGTCATGGGAAAAAGTGGTAAATCTCAACGATCTTTTGCGTTAAAAAACTTGCAAAATGTGTCAATCGATCGCGCGAAAATATCACGAAATTCGCTAGGCATTCGCAGGAGTTGACTTTGGGCGGGAGTTGAATGCAAACTTTCCGGAAAAGGGGGAAATTTTTTTGGACGGGAGCCTCCTGCCCACGATATTCTTTTGGACAGGATTTTAAAATTTTGGGAGCAAATCCCACCCTGAAATTCAAGCCCTGCTGTGAATTGTCAATTCAATAACAATTCCTGGCAAACCTCATTAGATAGCTGCAAAAAGAATTTTGTGATACCTGAAAGCAGAGTTGTATAATGTAGACGCACGCCGTGCACAGAAAATTTTCCGCAACATTTGGAACTTCGCGGAAAATTTCTTAGAAAAAAAAAGTTTTTTTTTTTTTTTAAATATCGAAAAATTAAAAATGTTCCCCAATTTTATGTACGATTTATTTATTGTTTGCCAGGGATGATTCTGTTCCGAATTTTACGAAAATTTAACGCACTCGGTTCCGAAAATTTAAAAAAATCAGCAGTCAGAAAATTCAGACATAGAAAAATATCACTGAAATATATTGCCGATTTCAACAAACGGTCTCCGAAAATAAACCAATTCCATCAATCATTCCAGAAAAAATACCCAATTTTGTCAAAGCATCGCGGAAAAAATGCAAATTTCCTCAAAGGACCACGGAAAAAACTCTAATTTCTTTAAAGAATCGTGGGAAAAAAATTAATTTGTCAAAGAATTGCAGAAAAAAAACGCAAATTACATCAAAGAAACGTAGGAAAAAATGAATTTCGTAAAAGCACAGCGGAAAAACCGCGAATTCTGTCAAAGGATTGCGGGGGGGGGGGGGAACGCAAATTTCGTAAAAGAATCATGGAAAAAAACTAATTTCGTGAAAGGATCGCGAAAGAAACACAAATTTCATAAAAGGGCCGCGGAAAAAGCGCACATTTCGTCAAAGGATCGCGAAAAAAACACCAATTTCGTCCAAAGGACACAGAAAAAACGAGAATTTCGTCCAAAAAGCGTCAGAAAAAATGAATTTCGTAAAAGCATAGCAGAAAATGCACGAATTTTGTCAAAAGATCGCAAAAAATGCACATTTCATCAAAGGATCACGAAAAAAAGCGTGAATTTCGTCACAAAATTGCGGAAAAATGCAAATTTCATCAAAAGATCGCAAAAAAGCACGAATTTCATCAAAAAAAACACAAATTTCGTCAAAAAATTGCGGAAAAATGGAAATTTTGCCAAATGATCGCGGAAAAAACGAGAATTTTGTCAAAGGACCGCAATAAAAACTCATCGGTCTCTTTAATGATGATACCTATGAATGCCCCTCTCCTTACAAAATGTGATTCAGTTGTTTCAGAACCTCTCCTTACAAAATGTGATTCAGTTGTTTCAGATGCAATGTCCATTATTCCTGTGAACAGAGTGACTGCTATTTTGTGAGAAGAGGTCATAATATTAAGGATTGGGCTGTTTCTAAATGCATTGACAAAATAACTGATAAGAATCCCTTTTTATCATGGATTTTTAGCTTTATTATTTTTTTAGCCAACATAATTATTCTGTAATTAATATTAAATAATTTTTAAATTAAATGATAATTATTTTAAAACTACTGTTTAAAATTCATACCGTCAAAGTAATATAACATGTCATTTTATTAAACATTAAATTAATTTGCAGAAAGTTTTTGACCTAATATTTATGTGTGCAGAAAGTTTTTGGTTTTATACGAGTCTGCCTGAAAGGTATCCAAGATCAAGGACTGATCTTTAAACATGATGCTTGACAGGATACCTGGTGTCCATACCTTAATCTCATCACTCTAACTTCATTCTGAATCCTGACTTATATTCATATCTTTATTATCCATCTAGTTTAACCTCATATTAGTTTTTCATATATCACTAGTCCTGCTTTGTTTATAATAGCTATCTCTTTATTTATAAAGAAAAATAAAAGTAAATATCTTTATTTTATTTTCACTTACCATTATCAATATAATAAGTCCATTGGATACTCCAAGTTCTTTCCTTTTCTCTGTTTGTATCGTATTTCCTTTAACTACCGGCAGGAACAGTTTATCAATCGCGGCACTCATTTCCGAGCACACGGTTTACAGAAATCACGTGGCGTACTAAGAGATTCTAACACGTGACGACAGATGCCGTGCCTGTCTGTCTTCTCCTGTGTTTCGCTCCCGTGATTGGGCGTTAGTCATTGGATCCTTCCCGAAGTCTGAAGTGATGTTACATACCGGAAATGATGCTGCGTAGTGATATGCATCTCATTGAGGACGGAGTATATAGTCTGTCATTCTCGTGAGTGTAGTAGCTTCGTTTTACCGATCATCTGCTGTGTTATCTTATGACCCAGAAAGTGCTGGTCATGTTTGGGAGAAACGGGGAATGAGAATATTTGTGTTGTAGAAGTATTTATAAAGAAAATGAATCATGTTTAACCGGGTTTTTATCATCATCATATTTTTAAATCGTCTTCATCGTAATAGTATTGGAAATACGTTTGTTTAAAGTGAAGGCGTGAAGTTGTTATTTAAAGTCTGTTTATTTTCGCCATCTAGTTAAGCCGTTGGCTTTACGTTGTGTAAGGTGAATTGATTAGGACTTTGACAAATGGACATTTAACATGGTGGCCAGAGACATGTTTTCACATTTTTGAACAAACAGGTTTTTATTTAAATTTATCTTTTCCCTTCTTTCAGTGTTAACTCTTTTTCTCCATATACATCTTTTTACTTTTTCAGTTGTTTTGATGTAATCTGCAACATTGTTTAACATCCATTATCTTGCTTACGTTATTTCATAGTCACGGAGCTTTAGTGTAAGAAGGCTTTACCTAAACTGCTGTTTTTTAAGTTGCCGGTGGCTGATATAGAGATTCGTTATGCAATTGATATATTGGATAGTGATAGTTATTTCCTAAGGAGCGGTCAGGTGTTCTGGAGGGGAAGTGTGACATTTAAATAAAGCTAAATCTTTTAAAGAGACTTATGAATATATTACCTGATTTTATTTACAGTATCGTTTAATCTTTTCTGATTTCTACTTGTGGCTTCTTGCGGTGCTGGTTTATAATATGATTTACTTAATAGATTTTCCAGTTAATATTTAGACTTAGAGTAAATAAATTTCAATCTTAAAGTAAATATATTTAAAGTAAAGTAATATCCTTTCAAATTTTTGTTTAAAGTTTAATAGAATTAATAAAGTAATAGAAGTAAAGTTAGTTCAATATACATTTTTTTAAGTTTAATTATAAAGTTAACGTTTTAAATACAATTTAAAAGTAATTTGATTTTAAACTTTTCTCTGGAATTATATTTGATGCTTCAGTTTATTTTTTTTGTATGTTTAAACCAATAAGGTATGTTGGGTATGTTGATGTTAAGCTTTAGCTTAGAGGACTTATTCTAATTACGTGTTAAGCGATGTCTCTCATGATAGCTGATGGCGTAAGTTACGTCCATACTTCAATAGCCTTTGTTTTTAATCTTTTTAGTTATTTTTATTTGTTTTGCTTTGTTAATAAATATATTGTTTGTTTTAAATCTTGGTTTGTTCTGTTTCAAACACTGGCTACACTTTTTTATTTCAGCTTAGAATCAGTACTGCAGTTTACCCACATTCATTTTAATTTTAAACAGCTTTATATATTTTATGGGCAATTACGAACTGGGAGTCACCCTTAACGTTTCCACAGATTGCCACTTTTAATATATGCTCTGCTAATTTTAATTCTCCATATTCGGATTACTTAGTGTTCCAATATAACAATGCTGAATTCTTAATTTCATTTGTTGATCTCGATTGGGCATCAGATGTAAACAATAGAAAGTCCTACAGTGGTTACACCTTTCAATACGCTGGTGGTGCTATATCTTGGTAAACGAGGAAGCAACGGACTGTTGCACTATCCACATCTCAGACAGTTCTTAAATGAACTTTCTTCTGAAACAGTGACTGCACAACCTACTATAATTTTGTGTGACAATGACAACTAGTCTGCTAAAAAAAGCACAGAATCCAGTCTACCATTCACGCACTGCATATGTTGACATCCGTCATCATTTTAAGGACTATAAGTATTTAAAAATATTTAGCCTTAAGAGGTTAAAGAGTAAGAGTATATTAGTGTTTATAATTTTTATATTAAAATTGTTTCTCTGTAATTTGTCATCTATAATCTGTGCTTAATAGAAGAATAATGTTTGTTAAAAAAATGCACATTGTAAAGGGGGAATTGTTGGAATATATAGCACAAAATTAGCACTCGCCAATCGTCGAGTAACACTAAAAAAGTGATGATTAACTTTATTGCCCTCACTCGCCAAACTCAATGGGCACCACTCACCAAACGCAGTGGTTGAAACATCGTTGCCAGAGAGGAAAGAGGTGAATTCGTTCAGAATTTACAGTGTCCAGATCGGCGATTCTGTTCAGAATATTTAAGGTATTCAGTTCCGAAAATAAAAAAAAAATCGGTCATCAGTCCAAAAATTCAGACATAAAAATACTGCTGATTTCGATATGGTTGCCAAAAAAAATCAATTTCGCCAATCGTTCGCAGAAAAAAAATCTCCCAATTCCATCAAAGAATAACGAGAAAATGTGAATTTCGCCCAAGGACCATGCAGAAAGTGCGAATTTCGTCAAAAAATGGCAGAAAAAAACACAAATTTCATGAAAAGATCGCGGAAAAATTCAAATTTCATGAAAAGATTGTGGTCAAAATGCAAATTTCGTGAAAAAACACAACTTTTGTCAAAAGATCACATATAAAACACAAATTTCATGAAAAAAACGCAAATTTCGTGAAAGATCGAAGAAAAAATACAACTTTCGTCAAAAAATCATGGGAAAAACCAAATTTCGCGAAAAAAAAAACACAAATTTTGTCAAAAGATCGTGGGGAAAATGCAAATTTTGCGGAAAAAATGCAAATTTCGTCAAAAGATCGCAGAAAAAACGCAGATTTCGTCAAAAGATCATGAAAAAAACATGAATTTTGTCAAAAGATCGCTAAAAAAACGAGGAATTCGTTAAATGGTCGCAGAAAAATGCATAGTTAGTGCAGGGGGGGGGTTCCACCTCTGCTGTAACCTTTCTTAAAATTTGCTATGAATTTATTTCATTGCAATTAATAGTAAAAATAAAATATTCAAGATTTTAATAAAATATTTCTTAAAATATATTTCAATTTTCTTGTCTCTTTTATACATTGCATTAAGTATGTCTAAAAATCTTCAAATATGTGTTTGACTTTTATTTTGGAAGCAGTAATTTCAAGGTTATATTTTTCTGTTACATGTTAATGCCATTTTTTTTTTTTTTTTTTTTTTTTTTTTTTTTTTTTTTTTTTTAAGTTGAATGTAATTATATCAAATGGTAAGTGAAAGATATTAATAAATTACAATGTTGATAATTAGAAAAAACACAATTTTGTATGGAGTGTACACTTTGTTACTGCCAGTGGTTAAAAAAAAACTGGCCAGTGAAAAAAATCAGTGCACTGGCCAGTGGCCAAAAAAGTTAATTTTGACCTATGAATACAATGTTCATTTTCTTCTAACTCCACATTCAACGCATGTGTACAATGCTAATGAAATGCTCCATGTAGGGGAGAGGGGGGCACGCACATGTGAACAATTTTTACATTTTTGACTATTTCTCAAAATTGTTATGAGCTATTGAACCAAAAATTGATTTATATGAATATTTACAGTTTGTTTGTTCTTTTGGTGAAACTTTTGGATGCATTTATCAAGAATTTCTAACTTATATCACTGGGTTGTTTGGTTTAAACCAAGGTTACTATGTCTAAAGGTTGTGCCATTTCCCCCCGCAGCCAATAGGGAGCGACTCGCTGCTTGACGTCACTCTGCGTGCTTGGATCAGTTTTCCAATTGACTTTGCATTAGAAACGGGCTACTTTTAATTGAAAAATATCAGTAGAAATTTTCGTGTGAAAAAAATTTTAACGATTAAAAAATATTCTTTATACATTGGACAAACATCACATCTGAAATTTAAACTATTATCTCTTTTTAACTCTTTGACATTTAATTGTTAAATCTGCTGTCTTTTTCATTAAGTTTCGTTTACGACTCAATATGAAAAAGTTAATTTACATTAAAAGAATGTAAAATAGCAATTTTTAGAAGTAAAAAGACCTACAAAAGAAGCAAATTTGATTTTTACATGACTGCAGTTAATGTTTCGTTAATACTTTTTAATATAGTGTGTTTATAATATTTCATTGGTAATCAATTTGAAGTCTAATATAATTCTAATGTTATTATTTCGCTATGTTTTTAGTAAAGAGCTATTTCATTTAAAAAAAAAAAATCCCTTATGTTTCATCCTCCTTCTCACCCCAGTTTGAGTTTTGCGTAATTAGACTACACAAGCAAATTAAATAGAAACTTTCATAAGTAAATAGCAGAATATTTAATATTATTAAACTAAATATTTATACCATATAATTATATCATTTGTTGAAGACCAAATTTGAAATTCAGAGTAATATATTTTATAAACACATTTCGAAAATGTTATTTAGAATAATATTTTTATGTTGCATAATAATAATAATAATTAATGTACATGAATATATCCATAAGTGAGAGAAATTAAAGTAAATTTTTGCGCGAAAGAGAGTTTAATATTCAAACAATATTTTTCACATCCAAATAAAGTACCATATTTAAATTTTAAAATTATATATCTTTTCAGCTTTTTAGAATTTATTGTTTCTTTCAGGTTCCATTTATGAATTTAATGTGATTGAATATCACACTGAAATTTTTTATAGAAGAAAAATTAAGACAAGCAGTATTTATAAAAGAGATTTAAAATACAAATAAAAATAAAAGCTTTAATTATTAAAATTCCGAATTCTTAAAACTCTAAGATTTATATGCTATAAATAATTTGAATTTTAAATTCAGCGGAATATAAATATCTTTTGAAAAGGTTTATTAAAATTAATTATGTTTTAATGTTGTATTATCATAAAATTATACAAAAATATTTAATAACTAATACATTTTGGGTTTATACCCTCAGAATATATTTTAATTTCAAGGATATGATTTCATCACAAGATGCGTTTTGTAGATCAGGGTGTCTACAGAATCTGGAAATCAGGGAATCATGGAAAAATCAGGGAGGTTTATCGATCTGGAAAAATCAGTGAAAAGTCAGGGAACTTCGTAAAAATATTCGAAAATCAGGGAAATTTGTATATATGCGAAACTATTCGCATTTTTCACCTTGCCAACGAGACTTATTCATCTACTTTTTATATACAATATTTTTTCACATGGTGATAAGTCTTTCCCAATATTTTTTAAAAGATGCACATAGTATGAGTTTTTGATATTTAATGCAAATTAAGGTGATCAGATTTCCTAATTTTCTGTTGATAGCGTTTATATTGAAGGCAATTTACCCATTTTAAAAGGATACATTAGCATAACTTGACCAGGTGGCCAGCTTAATCCAATTAGCTATCCTGTCAGATGTAGACATGTCTTAGAATTTAATATTTTTCAGAAAATGAGGAGATTTACTGGTCACCATATATCCATTGGCCACTGTATGAAGTTGGACTAAATTTTGAGTTCAGATTTATAAAACTGTCAACCAATACTTAATGAATATTAGGCATTTTTTTTTAGTATCTCTTGTTTTTTTTCTCCCAAATGAGATATTAGCATGTTGGATAAGTGTGTTATGCGAGGAATTGGTTTACCTGAAAAAATACTGTATGTGTATTGTTAATAATGGAAATCAGGGAAGTCTGATAATGATAGTCAGGGAAATCATGGAAGAATCAGGGAACTTTTTTTTTACAATTTCTGTAGACACCCTGTAGATGTATTTCAGATGCGCGCTCCAGTATTTAATATTTTATCGTGCAATCACAGTTGATTTACTTAAGTTTTTTTCCTTTTTTGGCAACATATCTCTTTTTTATTTTTGATGAATATATTTCGTTAAGGTGCTATTTCACTCACATGAAAACACACGCTCGCTAATGTTAAACCTATGGAAGATTTTTTTTAATATCTCGTTTGAATTTGAATGTTTTATTTATTTTATTTATTTATTTATTTATTTTTTTTTTTTTTTGCATTGGATAGTCGATGTCGATCTCTACAAAGTCCGTTTTTTACTTTTCAATTTTCTTTGCAGTTTTTTTTTTATGAGGTTAACTTCACTTTGAAACCGGTTCCGACAGTAAAAAATTCATAATTTTAAAAAAACTGCAAACAAAATAAAAAAAAGTAAAAAACAGCCTCTGTAAAATTCGTCCTAAGCTATCCAATGTAACAAAAATTAAATACTGAAATGCAAACGAGATATTTTTTAAAAATTCTGCCATAGGATGCGATTTTTCGCATGAGGGATGTAGCCTCTTAATATGTCTCAATCGAATGAAAGTTCTGATTTTCACAAATGATTTTATTGTATTTCTGTGCCTCTTTGGAAAAGCAATTAAACTTTTTTGCAAGCATTTTCAATAACATTAAATTCTTTTGAAAGTGAGCTGCCGTGAATCTCATTAAGAATATTTTTTAACAGTTTTACATCTTTGAGGCATTTATCACACTGAAAGTATATCGATTCATCCGAAGGAATTGGTTGTAACATATTTGATTCACCTAATGAATTGTCAAACTGTCACGCAATTTATAAAATTTTGCTTTTCTGTATAACCAACAATATATCTAAGTTTTTGAAGAAAGGAATTTGTGGAAGATATGGTGAATGAAAATTCACCATGTTCATCATGCTACATTAACGAAATCTGAGAAATATCTACCCCGTATTATTCAGGAAAAGTGATTGGAAATCGCTCTTTCAAAGAAGCAGTTTAAGCTTCGTGTGTGGGCAAACTCTCCCGAGTGTCAAAGGAAATCACAATAAATGTTTATCCCCCCCACCACCACACACATACACATCCATTTTCGATGATCGACTAAAGATAACAAGCAATAAAAACTCCACCTTAGTACAATAACATGATATAATAACACACAACCGTTTTTTTTTAAGGAAAGGAATCCTCTATAATCGCTTTATTCTACAAAAAAAAAAAATATTTTCGCTGGTAAAAAATGTTCTGTCTTGAAGAAATAGGCTCTCCTTTGACCAAAAACAAAAAGTTTTTTGAGCAGAAATTCGATTTTAAATGCAAAAATAGGCTCTTTTCTGTTGCGGGTATTCTCCTTAGCACGCACAGTGACGTCATAAGTATGGAAACCTTGATACCGAAACTAGAGGGAAATGGCACCCCCCTCGTTTAAACCACACTGGTTTAAATCAAATGGTTTTTTAAAAAAAAACCATGCTGTTTTTTTTCCGTCTGGTTTTTTTCTCTTTTTCCCCTAACGTTTTCATTTAATTTACACATTATTGAAAAATGCAAAATCCAAGTTATGCAAAAGCTAGAAGCAAAGCTTTAGAAAAATGATTTAATTAATAAATTTGTAAAGTGACGAAGATTTTTAATCAATCAAACTTTTCTTAAAAGCTTTAAATCTACATGGCAAACTAGAAAAAAACAAGTAGTTAGTTTTCTTTCTTCTTCTTTTTTTAAGCCTTTTATTTTTAAAAATAGCCAAAATGGTAGATTTGAACTAATAATACACTTTTACTACTTAGATTGCTTGATTAGTTAAGATTTACTAAGGATTACATTATGCCTTAATGATGACATAATCATAAGTAATTCTCACCATTGGTTACTCTTTGTTCTGTATGCTAATGAATGATTGGCTGTGAAGTTTCTTTGCTGTATGGGTATTTGGTTTAGTAAGCCTTTGTTTTTCTTGCATTCCTTCATTTGGGATTGGGGTTTTGCATTATGATTTTATTCTGCTACCAGCAGGGTTAGCACGGTTTAAATAAATTGGTTAAACAACTGGTTTTTTAGAAAAAATCTAATATAATATTTTCTCATTTTTGTAATTTAAGTGCTTCAAATTATTGGATATAAATAATTTCTACTTTTAACATTTTATCCCTCACTATGTCGCAGTGAGACATAGTGAGTCTAGGTTATATTTGTATGCATGTAGAATGCAAATTGCATGTGTTGATGAACATATCTGAAGCTCTAAAGAGAAAATTTAAAATATGTGAATTTAACAAAGATAAAATAGATTAAAAATATTCAATATTTTAAATAAAATATTTTCTTTTTAGAAAACACAGATTATTTACAATTAATAACATAAAATGACCATTAAGATTGCAATCAAGCTGTAAAAGAAAATTTTCTTGATTGGAGAGATTATCTTTTAACCCTTAAATGCCTGATTTGTCAAAAATCATTGTAATAATGTTTTTCGGCTTTCATTTTTAAAATAAATCATTGAAAAATTACTTTAAAGAATCATATATTGTTTTAAATATGGTTTACGGCTAAAAAACAGTTTGTTACTAATCGGCAATACTGGTCTTTAATTGAAAAAATAATTTTCCTTGATAAAATTCTATAATATTAAACACACAAGAATTTTAGGAACTATAATAAGTAATAAATTTTACTTGCTCACTGCAGAAAAAAATAGAGTATTTTGCAACATTCCAAACAAAACAAAAAGAACAAGTAGCAACAATTGAAAAAATAAATCTGTCTTTATTCTTAAACAGCACAAGTGTTGCCATCTACATGTTGAAAATCGATTTAATAATTTTTTCAGAATGTATTTTATTAGCAACATTAGGTATTATAGCTTCAATATTATTCTAATAGTATTTTAGAGACTAAATTGGGTATGCTGCCGAAAAGCAACACCCGGCATTTAAGGGTTAAGGCTGTTCTCAACCGCTCTACTCAACAAGTGCAAAACGCTGTGACAAATTTACAAATTCATTTTTTAACAGAAATATATAAAATTGGAAGGCCTGACTATGGAAGCGATTTGGAATCGAACTGTGTTTTCCATTTTTGATAAATAAATTACCTATTGAGTTATAAGCAATTTTGATCACATGACAAATATGTTTTTTAACCTTCCTTGAATGATTCTTCTTCTTTCACGTTCAAAATACCCACTTTGACACTATTTTCTGAAAGATCTATTGGTTTAAAAAAAAAAACAGAAAACACAGTTCAATTACATAGTTTCTGAACAGCAGCATCTGCTAGTTTCACACATTTCTGAACAAAAATAAATTAAAACTTATGTCATAAAGTTGCCCTTTCGGATTTCAGATCAGCCTTAAGAATGAAAAAGAAACTCAAGATATGAAGTCGAATAAGAGGACATTGAAAAATTGGGTGCTAGCGAAGCACCTGTTTACTTTTAACTAATATATGCAATAAGGTATATTTAAATCGTCTACTGCATAATCGAATCCACTATTTCGATCTGACAAAAAAATGGGGGAAAATCGAGATAAGGCTCGCTTGAGACATAATAGAAAAATGTCTCATAAAAATGCCTAAAAAGATATATTATTAATTTTTAGTTTAGACATTTAAAAGTAATACGTATTATAACAAACATATCTTAGAAAGAAAGCCTGTGCGTTAAGTCTGATGGCTGTTTAAATGTTTTAGTGCATGACAACTTTTATAAATCTGCTTTCCATTTTAAGATCAATGTTTTCAGTAGTCTAAAAAGCTGGTAAATAGGTATTTCTGTTCTGTTTATTTTACTGTCGCCTTTTTTTTTTACCTGGCAGTTTCAGAGAAGAAGCGTCAAATGACAATACACAATACTTCTTGAAACATGTAAAGACTCTACTGTTAAATTCAAATCATTCCAGAAATTCTTTATAAAAATCTTTACTTTCAATAAAAGATAATAATTGTTCATGTAGTGTTCTTGTTCTAACAGAAAAATCAGATATTTCAGATTGCAAATTTTTCAAATAAATTATTTTTAATAGCCATGGGAAAGTATATTATATTTATGAAACTACACCATATATTTATTTATAGTACTAGTAATCAAAAGATTGTTTATTAAGATTTTCAAGGTATCAATGTTTCACTATGTAGAGCATTTTATTAATGGATCATTCATAAGACATAGCTTTTACTAAAAATGTTTACATTTTAAATAATTTCAATTTTCTACATAATTGATTGTAATTATTTAATTTAAATTATTTTTAAGTGAAGTTATATTACTTATATATCCAACAATGTTTATTCTTTTCAATAAATATGCATGTATATGCAATAGGAAAATATATCTAAAAAAACCCGATTTAAACCAAAAAAACCTGGTTTTTGGTTTTTTTTTGAAAAAAAAACCGGGTTTTTTACCAACCCTGTTATATCATCATTCTAAAAATTGTCTAAATTTGTTCACATGTACCCCAGTGGAGTGGTAGTTGTGAACATACCTGGGGCACATGTGAACACATGCATAAATAAGACAAAAATAATTTTTTGTAAATAAAAACTGTGATAAAAACTAATTAGAGGCTGTTTTTCTAACTGTGTGAATAAATCAATAAATGTTTCAATATAGATACAAGAAATTATTGGTAAAGTTATAGTTATTTAATAATTCTGTTATTGTGTTTTTATTTATTTTTTTTTTTTTCTAAATATTGTGCAATGTGTATATCAAAATTGTGCATCATGATTTTAAAAATTGGTAAAAGTGTGATAAAAAAAATTGGTGATTATTACAATACTACTTATCTTTTTTTTTGGCCAACTAAATTTTACTTTCATAAAATAATATATCTTACAAATGCTTTAATATGGGCTAAGAAAAAATAAATACATTTAAAACTGGAAATAATTAAATAATAACAAATAAACATATTGGGTTTTACTGAAAGCCACCACTTTTAATTGTTATCTAACTTCCAGTAAATTAAAACTGTGAAGCAATCCTAAAAACATTGAATTTATAGATCAGTGTTTAGCAAGGGAAAGTAAATTTTAAACTAAAAAAAAAAGAAATGCATTCACAGACTTAAAAAAATACACTTGTGAACTGTTCACATCTGCCCCCATATGTTCTGTTCACAAGTACCCCATCTACCAACTTAAGCTTAACTTATAAAAAAAGATATTTTTAATTGAAATAAGGAAACAAAACTTTTTGTAGACTTGCCTAAAATTAATGCCACTATAGAATGCAATGCTGATATTCTACTTTTAAAAATGTCTTGGATGAATTTTTACTTCAATAACTTAGAAGACTTTTTTACTTCACATCTTCTAAAACAAACAAATTACAACTACCAGAAATCAAAATGGCTTATTGTTTTGAAATTCAGCCAAAAGGTAGTACCAGTACTACTATCTATTGGTAATTTTTTGAATTTTTTTATTTCAAATTAACTGAGTGAAATATGTACTGTTCGTGTTCACATGTGCCCCCCTCTCCCCTACAGTGCTAATGAAATGCTCCATGTACGTATAGTGCTAATGAAAAAATTCAGCTATGCAAATATGTTTTTGTCTTCATGTTTGTGTGAATAAATAGTTTATGTCGAGCTACTAAACTCTGCTAACTCTGTGTGCCCCATAAACCAACAACATAAATATCAGATAAAATTAAAGTATACGAATTACACTAGAAACAATGAAAAATATTTACTCTTCCTTCAAGCATAAACTAAGGAGATTACGTGCTACATAACAAATTGTATTTAGATTGTTAGAATCTAATTTCTAAATATTAAGAAAAACGGGAAGAAATAATTATTTTTATTTAAAGAGTAAAATCATCTGATATTTTTATTTGTTTTGATTGCATGGAAGTAATTGCAGATATGAGCATGTTTTTAACCTATCTTTGATAAAAAATATAATAATGTAGGAATAAAATCCTGGTTTTTTTTTGTTGTTGTTCATATAATTTAGCAACTTTTACATCAGTTTTGAACAGGACAAAATTGTTGTTATAGACAATTATTGTTGCTTTGCATTGATTCTCATAAGAATTCTGCTGGAACCACATAAATTATCGTTATAGATAGATTTATTATACAGTACACTCCCTCTAATCCACACAGGTTGGGACCGATGGTTTTGCAGATTATATGTCATTTCTTTGTTTACATTCTAATATTTGAAATTTATCAACAAATATGGTAATCATACTGCAAATAAATAATTCTGAAATGAAAGAAAATGCTTAATATATATAACTATATTCGGTACTTTTCGGTTAGCCGGGCGCCAGTGTTATATATACATATTTATATACATACATATATGTAAATATACATATACATACATTACACATATATTGTATATATACACACATATATATATGTATATACATATGTATGTATATATAACACTGGCGCCTGGCTAACCGAAAAATACCCTATATTCAATATTAGGAATACATTTAAATGATATAATAATACAAAATTAATTTAAAACCAGGGATCGATACAGATTTTTTTTCTTGGGACCCATTTAGTGTAAAGTAAAAGTTATTTTTGTGAAATTTATTATTTTTTGTGAAAAAATTCATTTTGTCGCAGATGATGAAATGCAGCTTCTCAAATTCGAACCAAATACTTATTATTAATAATAACGTCTTTAAATCTTTCTGCTAAAGTTTTCCTTTCTGGTGAGCTTATTTTGTTTAAATTTTAAGCATTTTAATAAAAATCAATGAAAAGTATGTTTTTATAGAATGGAATTTTGTGAAGGAGCCTGTTTTATTTGAAATAATTTTTTGAAAGGAATTTTGTGAAGGGGCATGTTTTATTGAAAGGAATTTTGTGAAGGGGCCTGTTTTAATGAATGGATTTTTGTAAAGGGGCTTGTTTTAATGAACAGATTTTTGTGAAGGGGCCCTCCTAAATAGGCCCCAAATTTTGCCTGGATCGAACCCTAAAAACATTTTTACTTATTTTTAAATCTATCAAACATCGCAGTGGTAATTTTTTACTTTATAGCTTTTAATTTATGCTCTGCTATTTAATCTTGAAGCCTTTTAAAAGTCAGGATTTCTTGATCATTAACAAAAGTTTTTTTCCAAAAACTAAGGTATTTATCCTCCTCAAGAGCTAACGCCTCTTCAAAAGCAATTTTATCTTTTATATAGACAACAAATGTGTTTAAAATATAGCAGTCTAATAGTTATTTACAAGATACACAAAACATTTCCTTCTAATGAATGCAGAAATGTATTAAAAATTTAGGTACTTTTCGGTTAGCCGGGCACCAGTGTTACATATACATATATATGTACATATATACACTATATGGCCAAAGGTGACCGGTCACTTGCGATTTTAGACGTTTTGTTAAATATCTAGAAAAATACATGAGGAATTAACCTAAAACTGCAGTTGTGTTAACAGTATAGTATAGGTCATATATTTCCGCGAAGATTTTTCCTCAAAACCCCATAGGGGACTGTCAACAAATTGAAAAAGAACAAATATCTTTTGGATAACCCTGTAAAAACTAATAGAGCAAAAGCATTTAAACTCGAGATTATTAATAAGTGGCTTATTGTAATATACTGTGTTCATTTTTATGAGGATAGCATGTATACTCGTAGAGAAATTAAGGTTTTTATAAAAACAGCCCCAAATTTCGCCAAGTTTTTTGCTTATAATTTGCAGAGTTCTTAATATAAAAAAAAGTTCTTTTCAGAAAGTATGACAAACAACATTGTACACAATACTTTGCAATCAGAATTAAAAAATAATAAAAATTGGATGAAAAATGAGCAGGTTTACTAAAAAATGTTTCACTGCGCATGCACGAATGCAATCAAAATGTAATGTGCATAATGTATTAGCTAAGTATATAGAGCAACTTCTGTGAAAGTCTCAAAATCATAGCTTGAAAATTCTGAAAATAATCATCGATAGAATAAGCTCAAAATCTGTTGTTCCCAAAAACAAGCAAAAAGATCAGGGGTTGTATCCAAATATAGTGGTACGTGCAATATTGTGTACGCTATCTTGGCACTAATCAACAGATATTTAATACAACCCCTGATCTTTTTTCTTGTTTTGGGGAACAACAGATTTCGAGCTTATTCTATCAACGATTATTTTCAGAATTTTCAAGCTATGATTTTGAGATTTTCACAAAAGTTGCTCTATATACTTAGCTTATACATTATGCACATTATATTTTGATTGCATTCGCGCATGCACAGTGAAACATTTTTTAGTAAACCTGTTCATTTTTCATCAAATTTTTATTATTTTTTAATTCTGATTGCAAAGTATTATGTACAGTATTGTTTGTCATATTTTCTGAAAATAACTTTTTTTTTATTTTAAGAACTCCGCAAATTATAAGCAAAAAACTTGGTGAAATTTGGGGCTGTTTTTAAAAAAACCTTAATTTCTCTACGAGTATACATGCTATCCTCATAAAAATGAACACAGTATATTACAATAAGCCACTTATTAATAATCTCGTGTTTGAAAGCTTTTGCTACATTAGTTTTTACAGGGTTATCCAAAAGATATTCGTTCTTTTTCAACTTATTGACGGTCCCCTATGGGGTTTCAGGAAAAAATCTTCGTGGAAATATATGACCTATACTATACTGTTCACACATCTGCAGTTTCAGGTTAATTCCTCATGTATTTTTCTAGATATTTAACAAAACGTCTAAAATCGCAAATGACCGGTCACCTTTGGCCATATAGTGTATATACGTATGTATGTATAGATATGTGTGTGTACATATATATTTATATGTGTATAATATATGTATATACAGTGTAACTTCAAAAATCCGGCATTCAGAAATCTGGCATCAAAACCATTTTTCCCTTCCTTTTTCTTTTACAATTTCAAGTTATGGGAGAAGAAAAATAGCAATTCTTTATGAATTAAAAACTACAAGATCGAAAGTAAAAATGCAAAAAAGTATATTTCACTTTTTTCTTTCATTAGTGAGATGCGATTATTTTCTGTGAGCTTCACCGTTACTTAGCAAAGGGAACAACTTTAACGAATGTATAGCACAATAGTATATGGCTATACGAATTTTCGGCAACGGTGACATCAAAGATGAGGAAGGATTTTAGATTTTCATATTTCCCGTGAAAAGACTGCAATTTATGAGCTGATGGATATGGAATATTGTACACATAAAATCTTAAAATGCATTAAGATTAAAAAAAAAAGCGATATAGGTGATTGGCACGGGCAGTGAGGTCACTGACGCTATGCTAAACAGAACCGCCGATAGTTCTAGTACCAACTCAGAAGATGAGAATGAACAACCAGCCAAAGAAAATGTGTCATTAGAAAAATGCATAAATTTGACTGGAGAATTAATATATGCTTTAGAGAAATAAGACTGTATTTCAGAAACAGACATTTTTCATTTGTATAAAATGAAAAAAAAAAAAAAAAAAAAAAAAACTGAAGCCAAAAAAAATTGAAGCAAAGAAAGTTGACATCGATGTTTCTGAATTTACAAGAGAAGAAATAATTTCACTCTTTATTAGATTTTTTTTTCTATAACAGAGAATATTAATTAAAGTAAGATTTTTTTTATTTAATTCTCTTTTTCTTACATAATTATCACTTATAATCAATTAAATTATGGCTAAAGGCACCATTAAAAATATAGTACTACTTTTAATATTCTTTCAGAAATCCGGAATTTTCAAAAATCCGGCATAGTCTCGTTCCATATGATGCCAGATTTTTTAAGTTATACCGTATATATGTATATATAACACTGGCGCCTGGCTAACCGAAAAGTACCAAAATTTCTTAATAAATTCATCAAGTCAGTCAAATTTTATTACGGTCAAAGTATGCATTATCTTGCTTAAAAAAAAAAAAGAGATTTTTAACTATTTGTTTACATCTGAAATATAGTGTGGATTATAGAGTCATGGATTAGAGCGAGGGGACTGTATTTGTAACTTCTATGTTTATTTAACTACTGATTAGCTTAAAGTGTATTTTTGTGTTGCTAATCAATAAGTTAATGCTCCTTTAAATAATAACTGAGATTTAACTAAGACTTTTATTATCTGCATGTAAGTTTGTATCTGTTTTGTTATTATTATTTAAAATAAATAAAAAGAGAGAATGTGCATGTGAAATGTAATTTGTATTGATATTGTTAAATAATTTATTTCATCTAACTTAAGAGCAAGAAGCAGATGAAGCTGTGGAAAGACTTCGCCGAGAACAAGAAATAAAGAGAAAACAAAATGCTATGACTCTAGAAGAAATCAGAGAACAAGTATGCATTTTTAATAATTTATTTCAAAATTTTTTTTCTCTTTTTTTTACATTTTTTTAAAATTTATGTTTAGACTTTGGTTTATTTTATGCGTAAGGTAATCACACCAGTAGTGGGCCACTTAAGGACATTTATCCAATTATTTTTAAAGTGTTAGTGTATTCCAAAAGAAATATATGTTTTTAGCCTAGTCCTAACATTCAAATATCAGAATAAACATTCACAGTTTCAAAATATATTCTTCAAAAAAATGAAAAATAAAAAATGTTACTTTCCTCTAACTTTCAAAGTGGGCATAGTAAATTTCTGATGCATGTATCCCCCAAAGCAGAATACTTTGCAATGTTCTGCAATGAACTTCAGCTGATCAAGGATGTTCTGCGGGAATAAAAAAGAAAGACACAGGGATATTTCCTTATATATGAAGAAGTGCTATTGCATCTTTTATAGAAATGGAAAAGACATTTTGTAAAACGCTGACACACACACACAAAAGAAACTATTGCCGAATTTTGCAATTTTATTCTAATTGAATGATGAATTTTGTGGTTTTTTTCCGACAATCAATTCATGATTTTCTGCATATTTCAGATTTTTCCCTCTCTCAACTGTCAAATTTCGTGTTTTTTTCGCAGATCCAATCGTCGAATTTCGCAATCTTTTTCCCACAGCTGATTGAAGAATTTTGAGATATTTTCCGCAATTCAATGATGAATTTTACGTTTTTGTAACTTTGACCGATAGGCAAATTTTGCAATTTTTTCTTCAACCGTTTGGCGAAAATTGTAGTTTTTTTTTTTCACGCGACTGATCCGTGAATTTAGTATTTTTTACTGACGAATGATTGGCTAGTCTTCCGTTTTTTTCTTGCGACAGATGGGAAAAAATTGTGGGTCTTTTCCACGACAAATCGAAGAATTTCGTGATTTTTTTTCTGATGATTTTAGAGGGTTTTTTTACGTGTGACTAATGGGCGAATTTCAATCTATTTTCTTTTTAGTGATTGGCAAATTTTTTCTGTTGTGACTGATTGGATTGACGAATTTGAGAATTTTTCCATTGATCCACTAAAGAATTTTGCAATTTTTTAGTCGCGGCCGATGGGCAAATTTCGTGATATTTACTTTCTACCGATTGGCAAACTTTGTCGCTTTTCTGCAATCGAGTGGCAAAATTTGGGGATTTTTCTGCGACTGATCGACAAATATGAGATTTTTTTTGCCGAAGTTCCACTGACAATTTTCGCATTTTTATTTTCACAGCCGATTGGGGAATTTTGCAAAAATTTCCTTGCACCGATAAGCAAATTTTGCAGTAGCTTTCTGCGACCAATTAGAGAAAATCATGCATTTTTTCCTTCTGTAATATTTCTTTTCTTCTGATTGGCAAATTTTTTCATGCGAACGATTGGTAAAAATCACGCTTTTTTGCAACCAATTGGCCGAATCTCTGGTTTTTCTTACATGACTGATCGATCAATTTCCGATATTTTTATCTGTGACCGATTTTAAAATTTCGCGATATTTTTCCTACCAATATGCAAACTATTGCGGCTTTTCTTTGAAACCAATTGGGGAAAATTATGAGGTTTTTTCTTCTACTTATCGCCGAATTTCACTGTCTCTTCCAACGATCCACTGACAAATTTCGGGATCTTTTAACTGCGACCAATTTGCAAACTTTGCGATTTTTACCTTGTACCATAGGCAAATTTTGATACTTTTACCTGTGACTGATTGCCGAAAATCGTGGATCTTTTTCCATGACTGTTAATCGAATTTTGTATGCTTTTTCACAACAGGCTGAAGAATTTCATGATTTGTTCTCCATGATTGACTGACAAATTGTGCAAGTTTTTCTCTTGACCAATAGATGAATTTTGTGATTAAATGAGATATTAAAGAATTTTGTGATATTTTTTTTCCAGCTATTGAGTGACGAATTTCGCGATTTTTTTCTTTGATTAAATGATGAATTTTCACAAAAATAAGAATTTGAAATGTTCTGCAGAGAAGTCCATTGTTCTGCGACGTACGTCGCACTTTTAAGCATATTCTGCTTTGGGGCATGTATCTTTATGTTTTTGGCTTATCCAACAACTTATTTGCAATCTAATAGAGTATATCAACAGTAGTTTAACTTAAAATAAAATATAATACTATTAAAGAAACAATGTTTTAAATTAAAACTTATCTCTTAATTAAATCTCTAAGAATTTGCCAAAAAATCTATTTTTGAAAACACGCTAGAAAATAAACAAATGTACCAGCAAAAAAACAATTATTCCAAACAGTTTATGGAAAAACGCTAACATTTAAGAATGTTAGTCAATAAGATTTCTTTCAGTCGGTTTTCAGAAATACATTTGGGTTTGTTTTTAAACTTAAAAAATTTGTGGCCCACTATAGGTGCATTTACCTTATTTTTATCCATTATTCCAGTGACTGTTTTGGTGATAAAAGTAACATTCTTGGAGTTATTATTGTGTAATAATATCCTACTTTGAATTTTTATAGAATTGAATATTTTATATATTTTAAGGGTTTATCCATTAATTACATCAAACTTCAAGAGGTTAGAAGTAGTCCACAAAGGGTGACAGGAAGAAAGTGGATTAACACGTTGTGTTGACATCCCATCAGAAATATGAAGCAAGGTTGTTTGGTTTAAACCCTTTTTTTAAAACCAGACTTCGTTTTTTTTTTTTTTTTTTTCAAACTCCAAAATTAGAAAAAAGTTTTTCTTCAAATGTGATGAAAAATTATTTAGAATTGGATAGACTAATTTGAATTCTGATTTGTGAATCTTGCTTATGGCATAAGAAAATTAGATGATGCAACTCAAACTCTGATGCCTGGTATGCTGTCATCAGGTACTTCCTTATTGGTTGATTGTTCTAATTTGAGCCTATCTTTGTTTTAGTTATTTAAGTTAGCAGTTTAAATATTTTTTCGGCTAAACTAGATTGCACGTAATAAGAAATTTGGTTTAATCATTGAAAATTAAAGGGTTTGGAATCTTGGTGCCATATTTTAAATTGTAGGAAAACCACTTTTTAAAGATAAAATAAATTAATGGGGTGATCAAGAATTACCCTGGAAGTGTAATCATCAAGAATTGCCCCATGTTACTAACTAACCAAACACAAAAATAAAAACTTACACCGAAGAATTTGTTAAAATAAAAGAATGTAACTATGTAACTTGATATATTAAGAAATGAAAAGGCAATGTGATAAGAGCAAAAATAAAAGTATGAATATTAAAAAGGGGACAAACAGCTATTTCGAAACTTCTAAAGTTCCATCATCTGGGCTATGATTAAAAGTACAAAAAGTAAATGCATAAAATTATAGAGGGTGCAAAAAATGCAGCCCCTTGTTAAGGTAGAAATGGTAATAAGTGTGAAGAATTCCTGCAAATATGAGCTAACCAAGGAGACCAATGAAAAGGCAGTGCCTATTTCATTCAGAAGGAGGTAGGAAGGGTTTAAGTGAGAAAGAATTTATCTCACCTACTCTTCCTACCTCTCTCAGAATGAACTAGGTGCTGCTTTTTCATTGGTCTCATTGGTTGGCTCATCCATTCAGGGATTCCAGTTATTTTCACATTTATCTCTATTTCATTCTTGACCCCAGGCTGCAATTTTTCGACCTGTATGGTTTTATTTTTTGTAATTTTAATCATTGCACTGATGATGAAGCTTTAGAAGCTTTGAAACAGCTGTCTGCCCCCTTTTCAATGTATTTTTATTTGTGCTTTTATCGTGTTGCATTTTTATTTCTTAGTCCAAGAATTTGCGTGAAAACTATTATCTTTTAATTTGTTTGAAATTTAACCAAAAAGTTATATAATTGTGATCATAATTTGGTTATGTTTTATTTGTATAAATATTCCTTATTATCTATATATTTAAATGTCAAATAAAGTACCCATGTAACTTCCCTGTCTAAGTATTTTTACTCTTTTTTTTTTAGCTAGCACAGTTAGAAAAGAAACTTCAAGAATTAAGAGTTGAAAAGCATGACATGTTTCTTTGTTTAAAACGTGTATTAAATGAAGATGATAAAAGGAGAAATGATGAAGATAAAGAACAAAAGTAAAATTCTTGTTTGCATTGAACTGATCTGTAATGATTCAATTAATCATTATTTCTCAGCTAAATTATATCCTCTTTTTATTTCATTAGAAATTTCTGTTTAAAGGAGCCATTCTAATTCATTATTGTTTGATTTATTTTTTTAATTTGCTGGATAAAATTATAATACTAATGCAACAATTATTTTCCAGTAATTACCTATTAGATTATCTATTTTGATGATTCATTATTCGATACAGAAGTTGCAAAATCTTAGATAAGTTTTTATCTTATTTAATCAGCGCATTAAAAAAAAAAGTGTAAAAGTGCTGTTGCCTTTCACAGTTTAAAGAAGATTCAAAATATGGGCCATATCATGAAGTAAAAAGTTAGTTTTAATCTTATGAAGGAAAATTGTCCAATAGATCTTTGAAATGTACTTTAAAATCCTGTTTGTAAGACCCTTCCCTATTTTAACCCGGCATTACACGCATGAGAAAAACAAACCGAATTACTCATGCCGGGTATGTCATGCCCATGGCAGTTTCTTCCAATTTTTTACCATAAAATCTATATAAAGCATAAAACACTACGAAAAAAGAAGGGATAATAGAGTTTTAAACAGATATTAAACATGTTACTTACAATTATTTTGTACATTCGCTGCGTCTATCTATATTGAATGCACGCACAAGAAAAACTGCTGGTTTTACTCGCTCTGGGTATGTCATACCCATGGCGGTTTCTTCAAATATTTTTACCTTATATCTACATAAAACACTACAAAAAAGGAGGGGATAATACAGTTTTAAAGATATATTAAAAATGTTATTTACATTTATTCTGCAAATTTCCTGCGTGTATCTGTACTCAGAACTGTTACAGAAATGCCCGCGTTGGGTGTGAGATACCCATATGTGGCGATTACGATACATCTATATTTCGAATTAGTTAACTGCTTTTCCCCCTCTAAGATTATGACCTTCGAGGCAGCTGCACAAAGACTCATCTATTTCTGAAGAAAGGTTAGGGAGAAAAACTGCAAAAAAGCAACACTGGGTTTGACATACGCAGCGCAAGCAAACTTGGGTTAATGAAAACCCTCTTCCCGAACATGAAATTTCCGCTTCCCTTTGCAGAAAAATTTTAATATCTTGATAATCATAAAACATCCTTTCCCTATTTGTTTCACTCTAGTAACAATAAATAACTAATCAATCATCTAGATTACAATCCTCCATTTCTCTGAAATTTATGCTCCACTTTCATCTTTCCTCCTCAGCATACAATCTTTAAAACTCATTATTAAAAAAACTTGCTCTATTTGTTGCTCTCTAGTAAATAAGTAATCAGCCATTTAAACAAGTCCTCTACCCTCAAAATGTCTTCTCCCCCCCCCCCCCCCCTCCAGAAAAATTTAAATTAAAAGAAAAAATTCTTTTCTTCTACTTTTTGCCATCTAGTAACAATAAATAAATAATCATCCATTTAAATTGCAATCCCCCTCCCCTCTAGCATACAAAATTTAAAACTTTTCATTAAAAAAAAATCTTCTGTCTTATATGTTGGTCTCTAGTGTGTAGTAACAATAAATAGATAATCTGCCTCCTAAATCATTGCTCTGTCCCTAAAATGTCCACTTTCCCCCTTTGATCCCCCTCCAAGCATACAAAATTGGAAATCTTAAAAAAAAAAAAAAAAATCTGCTGTATTTGTTGTTGTTGCTCTCTAGTAATAATAAATAAATAATTGGTTATCTAAATTACTCTCCTCTCCCCCCAAAAGTTCCACTCCTCCCCCTCCCCCGCAAACAGTTTAAAATCTTTAAAAATGATATTTAAAATAAATTCTGCCTTATTTCTTGTTTTGTAGTAATGTTTATTTTACTACAAATCTTATTTTAAGGTATGATCTTACTACAAGATATCAGTCATTTGAAATCCCCCAATTAAAATTTCACTCTGTTCTTTTCCCCCAAAAAGGGGAATTTCTATGTATGCTTAGGGGGAGAGACAAAACAAAAATGTATTCTTTGTTCACATTTGGCAGTTCTCCCTCCTGAAAGTCCCTTGAATATGTAATGTTTTAAAATAAATATGCTCTCTTTTTCCATCTCCATTAACAAAAATCAGGAGTGAGAACAGTCAAACTGCAAAAAAGAGAAAAATCTTCTCACTGCTCCCATGGTCTAAAAATGCACCCCCTTTTTCTGGGGATGGGAGAACATTATTTTAAGGGGAGAGTTAGGTGATTATTTATTGTTGATATAAAGAACAATAGAGCAGAAAAATCTTTTCATAAAAATTATAGAATTTTAAAGATTTTAATCTCTGTGTGCTACATGTACAGGCAAAGGAAGAAGCAGATTTTTTTCTTTGTGTGTGGGAAGGTAGGGTAAATTAAATTATCATTTAATTATGTTGTAACAAAGTTATAAATTAAAATAGGAAAAAAATAGGAATTTTTTTAAAGATTTTAAATTTTGTATACTTGGCAAAAGTGAGCAAAGGGGGGGGGGGGGAGATTTTGTTCTGATTTTGGAGGGGGGTGAGTGGTAACTTAAATTATTATTTAATTATTGATTGTTAGAACAAAATCACAAATAGAAAAATAAATAAATAAAATTAAAGATTTCACTGTCTGATTATGATTTTTAAATGAAAAATTTTAAGCATATTTGTAAACCCAACTTCAAGCTAATTTGAAATGGGTCTAGGTGTTTTACAAAACTGATTCTTATAGATTTAATTAATCTAAAATTCACAATGATGTTTTATTGTGATGAATAAAATTATAAAAATAAAATTTTAAAGAATAAAAGTCAAATTTTTATAAATAAAAGATTTGGTAGAGTAGAGGACATGATTTTTGTTACACTGAGAACTACATACAGTTATTGATTTTCCTTTTATATTTATTTTTTGTTTTTGTTTTTGTTTTATCAGATATATTTTAAATTAACTTTATAATATTTTATTCTTATAGTGAAATGCTGCAAATAAGCCATCATTATGCAAATCAAAATGTTCCAGTTGGTACTCCTAACTTGTACATGCTAGGTAAATAATTTATTTTGTTTTTGTGTTAAATAATGGGCATTTATTATAGAATTTTTTTTATAGTTTTTGCATTCTTAATAATTTGTTTGTTGCAGGGAACAATATGGTCAATCGTAATGCTATTATGTATAAAGTAGGAAATGCACCTCCTCTGCAACAAAATGTAATTATAATATTTTCTTTTTTTTTTTTTTTCATGATAATGTGGCTTTGGCAATTAAATGTTCTTCTTTAGTTCAAAAAGATTGTTTTAAAATATAAACAGTGATTGAACAAAATTAAAAAATATCTTTAATTTGTATATAACTCTTTTTATGTAAAGCTGAAATTTTTGCTGAAGGACTGCAGGGTTATCCATTGTCGATTTTTATAAAAGTTTAATTAATGCATTAAATTATCTCAATGAAGTTTTCCTTTTGAAAAATGAATAATATTACGTACTATATTAATGTGAAAATAAAAATCACAATATTACTGAATGGTGTATATAAAATAAACTAAGAACTAAATAAACATTAAAATTATCTTATTATTTAATATTCTTATTATTTTAATTTAATTTTAATGTTTATTTAGTTTTTAATTTATTTTATATACACCATTCAGTAATTTTGTGATTTTTATTTCCACATTAATATTGAACTTTTCATTGTGTAAATGACCCTTTTATTATTAAATATTGTTTATTTTATTTATTTTTTTTTTTTTTTACTTTATGATAGTTGAGTTACTTTTAGAATTCTTACTTGTTTTCTTTTGTTTGTTACTAGGGGGCTCTGCCACCTACGAGTTACATTCGTCAATTCCCGTTCAGACAACGCAGACTCTAAAAGCACGCTAATTTGATCGGCTTTTAAAAAATTTTGCAAGGCTGAATTATAATTAAACAGTGGTGATCTCCCTGTAAACGGGCTGTTTTCGTCTTTGATTAAATGAGATCTGTGAAATATTTGAAAATAAGCTAATATAAAATTAAGTAAACAGAGTCTTTCTCTCAACTGTATTTTTTAACAATGCTATAAGAAAGTTCTTTTAAATAAGACATTTTAAATTAATAGTTTTAAATCTGATGTAATTTTCACCAAAGTTTTCCTTTTTCTTTTTAATATTCATGTGAAAACACTTTTGTTGTTAGAAAGGAAATATTATTTGTGCTGCCTTAGAATTCACAACAGTAGTTTAAAAGATTATCTCAAAATATGAAATAAATGTCTCATGCAAATATATTTTTAAACTGTTTGTCAATATTATTGTTTGGCCATTTTAAATATGACAATTTCCTCCATTTACGACTTTTAACACACATTAATGAATTTACTATTTTGAAAAAAAAAAATTCTCTTTTAAAATTCATGTGCAAATATAGTTTTTCTGATGTAATTTTCAATATTTTCCTGCTTTTAAAACTTAACCATTTAATTCTAAATTGAAAGTTTTTCTCTATTTATAATAGTCACATGTAAATAAATTTTTAATTTGAAGGAAATATTATTCTTTGTGCTGTTTTAAAAATTGGCAACAATTTAAAATAATACATTTTTGTACAAAGATGTACAAAATATTTCATAAAAAAAAAATTAAATGCAGTCTGCACACCGGGGAACTTCTAATGTGTAAAATGATCTAAAAATGATTAAATTCATATGTATAGTTTTTGCTCCTATAAAACTTCTTTAAAGGAACGATTTTGACCAACTTTAACATTAAATATCTCTTAAAATAATTATTTGATTTGAAAACTGTCTGCATCAGCATGTTTATCAAACATTTCTCTATAATACCACTGAATTTCATGTTTTTGTATGCAGTAGTTTTCTCAATATTAACGAAGAAAGAACCCCGGTCACACAAAATTCATAAACAGCAGCGCTGACAGCGTTGGTTACTTTTTTTTTTAGAATAGTGACAGTCTGAAGCGTTTATGGTCAGTGTTAATAACATAGAGAAGACATGTGATATCCCTCATTTATTCCCGCTTTCTGTTTGAAGGATAAGAATTGTAACTTTTGCAGATTACTACCAATGGTTGGCTATAAATAATAAATTTGCTATTTTTAACGGATTTTCAGGTACATGAAAATCACAAAACTTTGTCATGGGAAAATATTTAGGATTGATATTTACTTCTAAGTAAGAAAAGATTTTTAAATGAGACAATCTTGAAAATAAAAATTTAAATATTATTAACAATTTTCTACCGCATATAAAGAGCTCGAACTCATCTTTAGCATGCATGTACAGTACGAGTGCAAGTGATTTTCATTCCAGTGAAAAGTTTCGGACTGTTCCTGAAATGCTGGGGTGCATGCTGTAGATATCAGGTTATGCACAGTGCAAGTACTTTATTTTAATTGTGTTATTCTTTTCATTGGTGCACAAAAAATCCCATGTAATTAAATTCAAATCCGCTGTCAAAAATGCTACTTTTTCTTTTCTTACTAGGGGGGGGGCTCTGCCCCCTATAAGCTATGCTTGCAAACCCCCGTTCAGACTGTAAAAATCCGTTAATTTGATTGTCTTAAAAAAGATTACGGAAGATTGAATTATAATTAAAAAACCAGTGGCGATATCCCTGTAAACGGGTTTCCATTTATTTTTCTTTTAATCAAGTATTTTAAAGCCAAATAAGCTGCTGTCAATTTCTGTTTTCATGTTTGATTAAATAAGATTAGTTAAACATCTGAAAGTTAGCTAATATAAAATGAACTAAGTCAACAGAGTCTTTGTTTCCAGGTATTTTTTAATAACGCTATAAGAAAATGATTTTGGGTCACATGTTTTAAATCTGACGTAATTTTCACCAAACTTTTCTGTTTGCAATATTCACCTGGAAATATTTTAATTGTTAGAAAGGAAATATTATTTGCGCTGTTTTTGCAACAGTAGTTAAAAAGATTATATCTCGAAATATGAAATAAATCTCACATGCACATGTAAATATATATTTTAATTTAAACTGTTTGGCAATTTTATTTGGCTATTTGAAATAGGGTGTAATTTCACCCGCATTTACTGCTTTTAACACATATTAAATAATTGTTTTATAGGTTTTTTTTTCCTTGTTAAATATTCACGTGTATAAACAATTTTTATGACATAATTTTTAATATTTTCCTGCTTTTAACACATATTCATTTAATTCTAATTTCACAGGGGGTTTTTTCTGTTTATAATAGTCACATGTAAATAATATTTTTATTTAAAGAAAATAGTATTATTTGAGAAGTTTTTACAATTTTGGCAACAATTTAAAATAATAACCTTTTCTAAAATATGTAAAAAATATCTCTGGAAGTGCTGAAAATTTGAATTTAAAATTGATATAAACCCTCAAAAAATGAGTCAAATTTAAAAAATAAATACTGTCTGCACACCGGGAACTTTTAATGTATAATAATTTCTAATGTCTAAAAATGATTAAATTCCTATGTATAGTTTTTGCTCCTATAACAGTTTTTTAATGGAATGATTTTGACGAACTTTAACATTAAATATCTCTTAAAATAATGCTTCGATTTGAAATTTGTCTGCATCAGCGTGTTTATCAAATATTTTTCTGTAATACCACTTATTTTTATATTTTTGTAGCAGTAGTTTTCTTAATATTAACATTATTAACGAAGAAAGACCCCTGTTCACAAAAAATTCAAAAACAGTGGTGGTGACAATGTTAGTTACATTTTCTTAGAATAGAGAGATTATTCAATAAACACCACTTGCTTTAAAATTGATTTTGTTTAATATTTATACTATATTACAGGGTACATTAAAAAGACCTAGAAGTCCATCACCGCCAAATACAAGCTATCCTCAAGGTTATGGTTATAAAACTCATGTTACAGCTTATGGGCAAAGTAAGTTACTTATTCTGTTGTGATAAGGAATCTTGACCCTAGTTATTTTTCTCTAATCTGGAATGATGTTAGAAAACAATACTAAAATCTGGAAAGATGTTAGAAAACAATACTAAATAAGTGAACTTATTTAAAAATTCGACAGAAGGATTTTTTATACATCATTTTTATATGAGCTTTATTAATTAGGTATATTTTATAATACCAGAACATTCAATCTTTTAACCACATATTTTTTATTAATTGACTTATAGCAAAGGATGTTATATAAGGATATTATATAATTTAACAATATATATATTTTTGAACGGATGTTCTGATTTTGAATGTCCCCCACCCTCCCCTTTTTTAAGCTAGCTTCCATTGCAAAAAATAAGAAACTACTTATTGCTGAGCAAAACAGCACCGAAAACTGGCGATATGAAGCAATTAAAATAATAAAATTATTATTTTAATTACTTATTGCTGACCCTGTCAGTTGTTCAAAGGTAAGCAGTTGCAAAAAAATTCGGTATATTTTTATCGATTCTGACTTCCCCAGACCCACAAGTTATTCTCCATTCAAAGTTGATTTATCAACTCCTATACTTACCAGCGATGAAGACCGACTACTACATGCTATGCTCAGTTAAAATTAGCTTTGTGTTCAACTCGATATAACAATAAATTCTCTCTGTATTATTGCTATAAAGCATTTTATTTTATAACAGTATTGTTTATAGAAACAATCAATATTAAAACTATCTACATATTTCTAAATTTTACATTACTTACATATTTACAACAAAAGGGCATCCTCACAAAGTATACTTTTAGTTGGACTCTGATTTGTGCATCATGTGTCTCAGCTCTTATTGAGAATTTCTAGAAAATTCTTTCAGATTTTGTCAATTTTTTTGCAAAAATATTGCGAAATTTGCTGAAATTCTTTCATTTGGCACCAAGCATATGTTTTAACATTGGTAATCTTGAAAGTCAATTTTCCTGCCAAATCTCACCAATATTTTGTCATCTTTGGTGAAATGTTGCCAACTTTGTTTACTGCAACAACTTAATAATTGTATCAATCTTCATTCCTGTTGAAATGCAGTGACCCCTAAATGACCCACTAATCAAGTTTTCTTGAACATGTAATGCCCAAATGTAAGCCCATGTAAGCCCAATGGTCTTCTCATACCCCAAAATGGTAGGATACATAATTTAGTCGCGTTAGAGTCGTTTTTTTAGATAAAACTTGCATACACACGCATACACATAGACACACAATTTGCTCATATTATAACATATGATAAACCCATTTGAATATGGCTAAGTATATATAAAAGGATTATTGAGATCTCGACCGAGTTTATTGGCCATCTTGTTTCAAAATTGCTTATAGATTCACTTATAGATTTCAAACTACAAAAAAAGTGCAAAAAAATTTAGAAATCCAAACTTTCTTTTTCTTTGACTTAATACAAGGATTCCAGAGCTTTTTTTGTTTCATCTTTATCGTAAAAAAAAAATGGCCACAATATAAAAGTTTAAAATTCTAGGGTGGCTGACATTCTGAAACAAAATGAAATAAGGGTTTCTTCCGTAATCATGTTCACTATTAATTTGTGTTTTAGTGAACATGGTTTCTTGCAAGATTAACTTCATTGTTGTAATTGTCGTTGAAATTCTCATACATTTAAAACTACAGAGCACAGCCTTATCATAAAATGACGTTATATTTAATAGAACAAATTTTTTAGTATTTATAATACATTTGCACACACACATGTATATCATAACAGTGTCCATTATCATCAAATCCTATGCAATTTGGGTGATATTTGTAGTGAATTATTGGCAAATTTGGTGATTAAAAAATAGTTATCCGTAAATGAAGTCAACTTGATAATAACTAACAAATTTTTGCAAATTTCCATTCAAATTCAGTATTGACAAATGCTGGGATGCTTCAGTACATTTTTTCAAGTAAAATTAGCAGAATTCTTAAAACTAAGAAATAGGGAAGCTATGTTTTCCTCTCGGTACAGGCCAAAAGGGTTGTTTTTGATAGAAAAGGCTCATTTTCATGATGGTCTCGTGTAAATTTTTTTAGTATTCATATATGACATGTTTACCTATCTATCTGTTTGCCCATCCTTCTGCACTCTCCTAGGATTTCTTGTTAAAATATACAGTTTTTCAATATTAACGTGTATACATCATTTAGTAAACTTGTTATTTTTTTTATTTTCACGTTAATATTGAACTTTTTTATGGTGTAAATGTCCATGTATTTTATTATACAGTTTTTATTTTATATATTAAAAGTAGTAATCACATAGTGTATATTTTTTTACATGAAAAAAATTAACATATTATGAACTACTGCAGGGTCGCCGAACCTTTTCACAAACGCGTGCCAAATTAAAAAATATATATATTCTTTTTGATCATGACGTGCCAACAATCAAAAGATTTAGTTGATCAAATTATAACGAATGAGAATTAATTAAAATTTTGTTTTTTGGAATAACCCTACACTCAGCAGTGACACATACATGAAAAAATTAAAATTAAATAAAATTACTTGATAACACCCTATCCAAATAAAAAAAAAAAAGCCACTTTGTGTATTGCCTGAAGTCTTTTAAATAAGGATAAGAGTTACTGTTTAAAATTTGTGGTATCTAAACCTAAGCATAAGTATGAAAAATAACATATTTCTAGCAGAATAATGTGTGCAGTGTAGGGTTAAAAATATATGGGTAACATTTCATGTTATACTTTAGTACTTAAAAATATACTATATCTCTTGTTGCATCTTAGATGCTAAACAATTCATATCAGCTTCCTACTTAGGTTAAAAAAAATACAAACTGGATCTGACAAGAATGTCTGATTCCGTTTGCTGAATGATCTGAATGTTTTCTGAGGACGAGAGGCTACTTAAGTTATTAATAGAATTTTCGAAAAAATTACTCATAGAAAAAATTCTACGATTTTTTTAAATAGTTCTTGTCTGAAATTCCATGCTGTCATAACTTTACCATCGGCATTTTCACTTATGATCTTTATTTTCTGATAACCTCCTTGTTTTCTCTTAATCTGGTAATTTTTTGAACCAATATTGAGCCAGATTGGGATTCATTAAGTTTCATTTCAATTTCTCCAATCTATATGACAATCACAACAAATCAAATCCAGAAAACTCAACTAGTCTAAATGTCTGAAGAAGAATCTCGATAGTAGATTCGAAACAGCTGTTTGCTGCTTTTCATGTATTATTTGTGCATTTTAAACGTTGGTTTTTCTGCTTTTTAATAGTCTAAATGTGCTATCTCACTATGCGTACATGTTTCACTATAAAAAGGGCTCAGATGTAAAGCATGATAACTGACATTTTTTTTAAAGAAAAAAAAAAAAAAACTAAAAGATAAATTAATTTTTCTTGATTGATTTTTATTAAAATCTTTTGACTGCATCCTGATATACTTTTAAAAGTATGACGTTTCACGCAATATATGCCATAATAATAAAAGATAAAATTTACATTAGAATTTTCACAAAGGAAACTTTTTGCACATAAGTCCAATAAAATAAAAGCTATCAGACGAAAAATGTTATTTACACAAATTAATTACTGGTGCAGTCATAAGAAATGAGCTGTTTAAGAGGAAGTAATTGCAATAATTTTGTTTGTAGGGGAGACTAGGGGAATGGCAACACCTTAAGGGAATTTAAATTTTTTCACCTAAAAAATGTTTATTTTTTAATAGTAAAAATTCTAAAGCTGAATCATGATCTGTAGTATCTGTATAAATTTAACCGTAATCATAATTGTAAAGTAAGCACACATAAAAAAAATTTGTTTCAACCACTGTACAGTAGCAGGATTATCCAGGATACTGGAGTAATTGCGCCACTGTATCGAGGTAATGACACCACTCTTTAATGACCTAGTAAATACATAAAATGGATACTAGGAAACACATAACCTACTGAAAATATTTAGAAAGTTATAATTTAGCCAAATAATGAATAATTACAATATTCCTTAAGCTAGATTTATTAATATGCTAAGCTTACAATTTAACTCAAATTGGAACAGTCGCCCTTTGCCATGGTGGCTGCATTACCCTGAGAGGACAGTATAGCGGAAATCCCCTAGCAAAGCCGAAAGAAGAACCGAACTTGTTCAACAAATTGCATCAAAATGTTGGCGAATGCATGTAGATTACGGGTAATATTATCTTAAGTACCTAATGTTACAATAAAAGGTGCTTACCCTACTCATTTGAAGCTCCACAATAAGAAGCAACTAGAAGAAAACTAAATTTTTCACTAGAACAAACGAACGACATACAACAAAATCACTCTTACTCTAGGCACTGTTTCTATTGTTGGCCGCTATAGTGCAGGCGCATTCACTATCTCAAGCTGCTATTAGTTTTAAACTAGGCGGGGTGGCGGCATAACCCTGAGTGGTACCATTCCCCCGGTCTCTCCTACTTTTCTTCATAAAACTTGGATCTTGAATGTATCGAAACTTACATTTTGTTATTTGCCTTGTTTTACAGCCGAACCCTTCAATATTGTAATTTAGGACCTCATTCTATGCCATGCCAACTGTGGCACTCATGCCATAGGTTCATCGTCTTTGAACTACTGTCTCCATAAAATGACTCATTGCTAAGAAATTTCACCATGTTTCTGGTGCAAATCACAATAATTTCTCTTTTGAAAATGTTCATTGTATCACATACATTTTTCACAGGGCACATTCAAAATTCAAATGTATTATCATTTACAATAATTGATTTGAATTTAATTATACATGTTGATGCACAAAATAAAGTGTCAGCTGTGTCATACACAGTAGTAATGAAATAGGCCAAGTCTGAATATGAATAAAAGCCTGGCAGTCAAAGTTTTAAAGTTCAAATATAAGTAAATTGTGGATTTGTTTTAAAGAGGCAATGGAAGCCAGTTCCATATTTTGAAAAATAATGACTCGCAATTTATTTCTTTTCCTTTATGGTGTAAATTTTTGTTAGGAATATTTATACCATCTTGTTTAAACCTAATTCTCTGTGGGTTTTGATATATTTTAGATTATCCCATTCCACATCCTGCTGGACAATATCCTACTCAAGATCAAACTAAGCATTTGCCTGCTGGTTATCATGTATCACATATGCAACAATCAGGTTTGTTATAGTAGTGCCTAGTTTTTCTGTGTTGATAATCAATATATTTATTGCTGCACAACTCCTGCTTTTTCTTTTGTCTTTCTTCCCTTACACTTTTTGCTTTATGCACTCTTCTTATTTTTCAATACTACCCATTAAACTTCTTTGACATTTATAGTGGAAAAAATCACGTTCACCTGATTACAGAACACTCTCACATAATTATGGATTTGTCAAAATTAAATTGTGTGTTTTAATTTTGAGTCTATATCTAAGCAACTCAGAACGACATGCAATATACTAAAACTTGCCCTAAAAAGTTATCTAACAGTGTAAGTCCCAATAAAATCCATTTAGCAGAACTCAAGTTGTAAGTGGCTGGAGCAAAGCAAAGTTCTGATAATATTCATAGTGGACTAGAAGGCTTTGACTGCTATTGTGGTCAATTTTTCCAAGCAAACCTTGAATCAAATGAACTATATTGTTTTAAAGCAATACTTGATGGAACCCGGTAAAACTTGATGGTACCTTATAAAAAAAAAATATCATGGTCATTTTAAAATAGTAGACATTTTTAGAGAATAATTCTTAGCAAATATTCAAATAAGTAGGAATTGTTTTAAATAGAAACATAAAAATCTTAATTTTTATGCTTATCAAAATTATCAGTGATTCTGTAGGTGGAAAAGCACACAGTGTATATGAATGCATTTTGCATACAGCTAAGTCAAATAACAACAATCATGTGTGATTTTTCAGCATTGTGTTGGTCTAAAGCTCTTTGAATTGACAAACATGCAGATATGCATCAGGCAAGCCATGCTATACGCATGAGTGCACATACTAAAAATACCTTTTTTTATTTATTCTCATTCTTCTGTCATTGAAATAACTAAACACACTTCTTTTAAATCCAGGTAATTTATCCCTATCCTCTCACGCACATGTAAATGGAAATGTTTTTTCATTTTTTAAGTATTGCATTTAAATTTTTTAATAGCTACATTCTGGTATTTTTATCAATTTAATTTTTTTTTTATTGAACTAATGCGGCTTGTTTAAAATATTGAAAACTTTTGAATTATTTATAAAAGTTCTTTAAAATGATTTGTGTGATTTATCAAATTTTTATAACTGTAAAAATATTTGAAATTGAGTTGCCATTGTTGTTTTCTGTAGCATTATTATTGATAAACAATGTTGATCTTTACTTAAATGATGCACTGCAGTGCATCCCTGGTATCGTTGCTAAAGTATGTAATTTTACTTTCCAAAGTAACTTACTGAAGTAGTGTGTAAGTAGCAATATAAATTAGAAGTGTACTGAGGATCTCTAAAATGTTGCTTCCGGTGAAAAAAAAAATCCCCCCCCCGAGACAAAGTACTACGCTTGGCAACAGTGATGTTTGTATAATAGAAAAGTACAGTAATCCCCCCCCTCCCCCCAACCTGCTCACAGAGATAGGAATGTTTTGGTTTTTTTTTCATGAAGGGGTACATTTCTACTTGGAAAAATATAAATTTCCTTTTTTAAATATTTTATTTAAATTTTTATAATAGCTACCTTTTGGTATTTTTGTCAATTAAGTTTTTTTTTATTAGTTGTTAATTTACAGAGTTTTCTTTTTCTGAATATGAATTACAGGTGCACCAAGTACTTGGTATTCAGCCAAATTTTTACTATGTACTCGGTCAATACCAAGTAGTTCTAAAAATTCACTTTCATTTTTCTTTAAGCATCATTAACCCACACATATACATAGTGTAGAATTAATATATAACATAATTTTAAATAACAAAAGACAGCGTGGAACTATTATAGTCCAGGCAATAGAGACTGTATAGGGATTCTACCTAGCAAAATTAATGGTAGTACTGGAAATCGGCTTTCTAGATGTTTTTGGGGTCGCTGAATCCGAATTTGTAACTTCCCAGCATAATTTCTCCCGGCAACCCCCCCCCAAATTTTGGTAAAAAGCCCCAAAAAAGGTTTTTATTAAAAAATTCCATTTTTTTATTGCTTTAGGGGAAAAGTAAGAAATTCAGAAAGTAGACAAAATTTGCAACAAATTAGATATATGACATTATGACTTAGGATGAAGGGGAAGGGGGGGTCTGCCTCGGAACATGCACTGCAGTGCTGCGTGGACTAAGTTGCGCAATTCCACTTAACCACTCACACATTTACATTAGCCCTCCTATCTTCCCTCTGAGCTTTCTTTATAAGGTTTACTTTAAGTTTTTTGGGTCACTGAATCCAAATTTTTAACTTACCCCCAAAATTTCCCCCCTCGAAACCCCCCTCCCCCCCAAATAGTTGGTTTTAACTTAAATTTCTTATTGTTTTAGGGGAAAAACCTTACAAAATTCAGAAACTAGACAAAATTTGCAACAAATAGGATATATGACATTATGACGTAGGATAAACGGGGAGAGAGGGGGCTGCCTCGGAACATTCCCCGCAGGCTTTTCTCAAAAAATCAATTTTTTAGGGGGTTGCCGGATGAAATTTTGGTGGGAAGTTAAAAATTCGGATTCAGCGACCCAAAAAACATAAAGTGAGTCGAAATTCAGAACTAGTATTAATTTTGCCAGATAAAATCCCCTATTGCCTGGACTTCATAATTTAGTGCACATAGCGCCGCCGTGCATGTTCAGAGGCAGCCCTCACCCTCCCCGTTCATCCTAATTCATAATGTCATATATCCTATTTGTTGCAAATTTTGTCTAGTTTCTGAATTTCGTAATGCTTTTCCCCTAAAACAATAAGAAATTTAAGTTAAAAACAACTATTTTAGGGGGGTTTCGGGGGGGGGGAAGTTAAAAATTCGGATTCAGCGAGCCAAAAATCTTAAAGTAAGCCTTATAGAGAAAGTTCGGAGGGGAGATGGGAGGGCGAATGTAAACGTGTGAGTGGTTAAGTGGAATTGTGCAACTTAGTTTACGCAGCACCGTGCGCATGTTCCGAGGCAAATCCCCCCCTTCCCCTTCCCCTTCATCCTAAGTCATAATGTCATGTATCTAATTTGTTGGAAATTTTGTCTACTTTCTGAATTTCTAGATACTTTTTCTCTAAAACAATAAAAAATTTTATTTTTTTAATAAAAACCTTTTTTGGGGGGCTTTTTACCAAAATTTGGGGAGGTTGCCGGGGGAAATTTTGGTGGGAAGTTACAAATTCAGATTCAGTGACCCAAAAAACATCTACAAAGCCGATTTCCAGTACTACCATTAATTTTGCTAGGCAAAATTCCCTATTGCCTGGACTATTAGTCATTATGTACCACACTATCTCATAAATTGTATGTGACAATACAGCATCTTCTTTTTTTTTTTTAAATAAAATGTTTACTGCAATGTTTAGAAACATTTGCAATTTCATGCATGCAGTTTAAATTGAGATTTATTTTATTGTATAGAATTTATTTATTTTATTTTAAATATATTTTTGGATTGATTTAATAAAAGAGTTTGGGAAAGCCTAGAATTTTCAAATGAGCACTTTTTCAACAACATTAATTCTTTTCAAATGTTTCATATAGTGCAAATTATTATGTTTGGCGACAATGGTGTTGGTAAAACAAAAAATTCTGTATTGCATCCAATGCACCTTAAAGTTGTTTGCCGTTCAAGTTTTGACAGGTTTCATCTAGTATTTTTACAGTTATGGGAATTTAATAAATCTTGCACATTGTTTTAAGGAACTTTTGTGGGTCAATTCTTGACTTGAATTGATTTTATGATAAATATTATAATTAAAAAATTTTCAATATTATAAACCATCCTTATCATTTGAAAAGTTGTGAAAAATAGAATGGTTGATAAAAAGTACAACCAAACAAACAAATTTAAAGTGATAATAACACCAAAATGTAGCTATTATAAAAGTTTAAATAAAGCATTAAAAAAAATAAAATTTCAACTTTTCCAAGTTAAAATAAACCTCTTGCGTAGAAAAAAAAAATTAGTATGAGCATTCCCATCTCAGGGCAGGGGCACTAATAAAGAAAATGAAATTGATAAAAACACCATTATTTAGCTATTATAATAATTTTTAAATAACATTTAAACAATGAAATTCCACCTTTTCTAAGTTGAAAACAAACACTTACAGAGAAAAAAAGCTCCAAAAATTTAACATTTTCATCTGTGGGCAGCGTAGGGAGATGGGGGTCATTATGGTACATTTCTGTTATACCATTTGCTTTTTTTTTTCTTTCAAAAAGAAAGTACATTTTTACAACAACTTGATATTGGCTGAGTACATAATCAAAATTTGGTCAAAAACCGAGTACTCAGTACACCTGTAATTCATATTTTCAAAAACTATAAATAACTGTCAAATTTACAAAAAGTACAACTAATAAAAAAAAAAAAATGTAAATTGCTAAAAACACCAGAACCTATTATAAAATTTAAATAAAGTATTTCAAAAATAAAATTCCAACTTTTCCAAGTAAAAAATAAGCCTTTCAAAAAAAAAAAAAATATATATATATATATATATATATATATATATATATATATAAATAAAAATAATAATTTTGAGCATTTCCATCTGTGGGCAACCAGATGGGGTATTCATTATAGTACTCTTTTGTTATACCTCTTGTTTCCTGCTTTTTTGATGCTTAAAGGATAAAAGTAAATTTTTAAAACTACTTGGTATTGGCCGAATACATAACCAAAATTTGATTGAATACTGAGTACTCAATACACCTGTAATTCATATTCGTAAAAACTATAAGTAACTCTCTAACTCACAAAAGGTACAACTAACAAAAAAAAATTTTAATGATAAAAACACCAGAATATAGCTATTATAAAAATTTAAATAAAACATTTAAAAAATGAAATCCTAACTTTTTCAAGTTGAAAATAAACCCATCCGGGAGAAAAGAAAAAAAAAAAAAAAAAAAAAACCAAACATTTCAAGCATTTTCTTCTGCAGGTAGCTGGGGGGGGGGGGGGGGGATCATTATGGTACTTTTCTGTTACAATTTTTGTTTTGTGGGTTTTTTTTCTTCTTTTAATGATTCTTAAAAGTGTTTATGGAACTCTCTCAGAGAGTTCAGATCCAGCCTGTGCATAGTATGATACAAAACACCATTGTCGCCAAT
This sequence comes from Maratus speciosus, assembly GCA_963932465.1. NCBI lineage: Eukaryota > Metazoa > Arthropoda > Arachnida > Araneae > Salticidae > Maratus > Maratus speciosus. Next base: position 303,323,791 of record OZ010788.1, read on the forward strand.
CATTATACTTTGTTTTCTGTTTCTTTTGTATGTTTAAAGCAAAAATAAACTAAATTTCTAAAATTACTCTGTATTGGCCGAGTAATAGTCAAAATTGACTGAATATAGAGTACTCTTTACACCGAATTACACTTAAAGTTTACTGTAATTTAAATCCCGGGAAGTAATTAAAACAAAAGCTTTTATCAAAATGGACATTTCAATAAATTATAATAAATAAATAAGTACCTCATCTTTTTTTCAAAGAAGCAGCTTCAACTTAACATACTAGTTTCAGCATTGTTTTCAAGGTAAACTCCAAACAAACAATCCTTATACACTTGTATAATCCTCAGGTGTAAAAATTGGCAATCTATAAGATGGATCACCAACAATAAAATCTTTGAAATATTCCTATTGATTCTCTATTTCCACCTTAACTTCTAGCCAAACAACATGACACCACGCGAAATAAATGCTCAAAAAGCCAAATAATTTCAATTTTGTGGAAAAGAATAAAAAAGCTTGCATATTGTCAGATAATGCTACGAATGAATCACGCATAATACATACAAACTGCTTCCATTTGTGACATGTTAATTCAGCTGAAAAAGCATCTATGCGCATATGCAGTGCATCACTCCAAAGGCATAGACTTATGTATTGCACATGTGCAAAAGTAAAATTTTAATTTAAAATTACGGCTAATTATTAAAACTTTTGAGCAAATGAATGTACAATATCTTCTGTGGCCAAATATCTTTTCTTTAAAAAAAGGAATGATGTAATTTGATGCAGTAGTTTGTTCTCACGGACTGTCGAAAGAAAATGCTTAGCGTTTTAAATATATAGATGGACCTTAACCTGGAATGCCCTTCAGCATTTCTGAATATGATATAAATGTCAATGTGCTATTATATTGTCTAATGTATCAGATGAAATTTGAGCTGTTGAGAACCAACTCTTTTAGGTAATTATTTACAGTAGAGTTTGGTAAAGAACGATAGAAAGATATACAATATACTAAAATCACCCTTGAAAAATTATATAACTTATAATGCAACTCTGATTCTAATCAAAATACATCCAGTAGAATTTTTTTTAAAGGCTAATCTATTATAATTGGATTCACCTGATTATAGACTTTTCCCCCCATAATTCTATAACTAAGCAGTGTAGAGTGATATGTTATATACTTAAACCTTCCCAGAAATATTGTCTAACTAACCATATAAGTTCCATCGAAATCCATTCTGCAGAATATTTTAAAAAGGCTAATCTTTCGTAATTGTGTTCTTCTGATTATAGAACTTTCCCCCATGATTCTATAACTAAGCAATGTATAAAAATATGTTATATACTAAAACCTTCCATAAAAATTTATCTAAGTAACAGTGCAACTTCCATCAAAATCCATTCGACAGAACCCAAATTATAAGTGGCCAGAATGAAACTCCCATTTGCATTATATAGCAGATAACCCAAGACTAATAATTTATATATTGGTAGCTATGTGTACATATTAATCGTTTAAAATATGGGTTTTATTTTGTCTTAGTAAAAAAATGCTTAATTTATTCTGTTTTTTTCAGACTTTTTGTTATACTACTTTAAAATAAAATGTTCTTATTTTGAGCAACAAAAATGAAAAAAGAGAAAGAGATAAGAAGGGGGAGAGCATTTATGCTATGTTTATACATTTCCGTAAGAATGAAATTTGAAAATGGATATATCTGTTAAATACAGAAGATTGGGCCTTAGCTAAAGCTAATGAAATCTTGTTAACAGTTGGTAACTAAATTTAAAATGATGTAACTACTTAAACAACTCTTAGATTATTAACTGGAAACATGTATATTAGAGTAAGTAGGCTATTAGATAAATGTGTATTTATCTAGGGTTAGATGTTTAAGGAACATAATTTTATTTGTGGGTGTAAAATATTGTTTTATAAAAAATTCATTATGAAAAATAAAGAATTTTTTTATCAATGGTTAAGGAAAAAGTATATAGTGTCCAGGAGTGTGTACAAAGCAGAACAAGAGGTTCAGCTGTATCAATAAATTTACAAAAGTGACTTGATCAGTTATTTTGAAGACAGAAGAAAATAGCAAAAAAAAAAAAAAAAAAAAAGAAAGGATAATACTTTCTCCCTTTTTTAAAACATTCTTTTTCTCATTTAAGATGATTTCTAGAGCGTCAGTAACATGAATACTATTTATGTATATGAAACTGTTGTTTTAACTGGTAGGAAAACAGATTTAAAAGCAAAATGTCAAAAAGAAGAGTATTTTATGTCTGTCAAATTCAGACTGATTATATTCTTAATTAGTTAACATTTATTACCTTTTTATGCACCAATAAATATTTTGCTTAAAATAATATACAAAGTTTTTTTCTCCCTTATTCTTATGTGTATGCATGTTTCTTCCTATAGGATATGTTGGTTCTCTTCAACAACAAATGGAACATCCACAAAAACCAAACAACTTACAAGAAGAAAAATATTACATTCAGCAGGCATGTTTTACTTTATTAAAATACTTTCTAAATTTTTAAAAATAAATAGTAAAATTTACTAATCATTACGTGGAATATACAAATAAATGTCTATTCATTTTTTAATAAAGATAAATAACTGTATTATACTGTAACTTAATTGTATAATATTGCCAATTTTTTTAACCATGTTTTATTTATGTTATTATTTGATTTATATTATTTAATATAGTTTTACCCATTACCAACAAACAGACACACAGACTGAGCCAATAAGGTTATTTCAGTTATCTTTTAAGCCATTGGAGGTGATTAGAAACATACTTCTAATTATGAAAAAATGTGTAAATGAAGCCTAGCTTTTAGATATGTCATTATTATACAGAGTGACTCATAATGTCTTCTGGGGATTCACAAGGCTTTAGGAACAAAACTACAATGAATTCAACAGAAAATAACCTTGCACTAAATACATAAATAATTCAAGTTTTTTATAACCCCAGTCACCGGTAGATGGCAGTGAATGAAAATGACGTTCATTGGCGAACAAAAAGCATTCTGCATGTTAGAATTTACAAATTTGCAATCAGTGGTGTTGGTGCAGTGGTGGTGGTTGTGATCAACATATAATGAAATGTTATATACTTACACCATTCCTGAAAAGTCATGTAACAGTTCCACTTGTATCAAAATATGTTCTGTAGATTTTTTTAAAAAAAAGGTAAACTTTCATAATCAGGTTCACTTAATTTTTTAACTTTTTCTGTTGCTCTATAACTAAGTAACGTTGAACAATATGTAGGGGAAGACGGGGTACAATGAAACACGGGGTACAATGAAACATTACTTGTAAAATCAGTCAAATTTGTCATAGAGAGTTGCAGTTTATATATATGTTATACAACTATATGTTCCAATTACTGATGTGATTTGGATACATTCACACTTCTACAACAGTAGCAATAGAAGATTATTGCTTTTACACCATTGAAAGTAACTTTCTTTACTAAAAGTAATTTAGTTTCTTTTTCCTTGTTGTTATATATAATAATTATTTTTTCTATAAATTGTTATCTTTGGGTTGTTGTCTTCATACCTCCAAAACCAAACTAAAAAAAATAAATATTAGAAGTTTGAAAATAAATTTTTATTTAGTAACCTCAGTGCGGGGTACAATGAAACACTTGCAGACGGGGTACAATGAAACATGTTTTATTATAGTAATAAAAGTAGTAAATAGAATATATTAGAAGTAAGAGTAGGAAAACAGAAAAAAAAAGAGTTTTGTTCTAACCAGGTCAGTAAAAAATGCTCTTGTTAAGCAATTAAAAAATAGAAAGAGAAAAAGAGCTGAGAAGGGATTGTTTTGTAAACAAACTCTGCCTGCTACAGACTCTGATGATGATCCAGATTTTTTTCCAGGCCCAGCGTGTCATCGAGGTACTAAGAATGAGATATTCACACACAACATGTATGGCACAAGCAGTATCCGTATAAATGAAAACATAAGGAAATATATACTGTTGGAGAAATCATACATTTAAATGAAGTCAAATGTGAAATACTTGATATAAAGACTCCAACCTAGTTTTTTTTTTTTTTTTTTAGAAACTGACATTTAAAAAAAAAACTCATTCTGTTGAAACTACCACCCTATATTCCTTCAGGATCAACTGAAATACAAACAGAAATGCTAATTTTTGAAACTGACTTGCGCCAATTTAATGTAAAATGAAAGGTATTTCTTAAACTAATAGAATTTTCTTATTTTTCATCTTAGACTATAATATTTTTATCAAGTTCCTTATTAATCAAGTTTTGTTTTTGTATTTATCTCATTTTTCATAAAATAAACTGTACTGGGTGAAAATTGCTTCTATCATTTGGAGTGTTTCATTGTACCCCGGCATACGGGGTACAATGAAACACTGTAAGACATTTATTTTTTGTTATTTTTCAAGCATAAAGATATTGTTTAGAACCTAATAAAAATTTATTTAGATGGGGAAAATACAAGATTAAAAATATGCATTAATTATATTTTTGTGCATGCAAAATTGTGGATAGGAAAAAAAAAATAGTAAATTTTGTTTCATTGTACCCCGTCTTCCCCTATACACTAAAACCTTTCCAAAATTATTCCCTAACCAATTGTGGTATATCCTATCAAAGTATTATAAACAATCGGAATGAAATGCAAATTTCTGTTTTTAATATGTAGTAGATGATGATGAGGAGATTTTGTGTAATAGAATTCATCATGAAATTTTCGCTTCAAATATAAACGATGCTTTCAACATTATAGCTAATACACCAATATGTGAAGTATCCGATTACAGAAGGTTAACTCGTATTCTTATGAGCAACTACCCAAAGAAAAATAAATATGTGGCTTTTGTGATATTTTTATGTTAGCTAGGTGCAGGTAATAAATCAACAAAGATTGTTTTCATACCATATTCTTATTTTATTATTTTCATTTAAAATACAAACCTTTCACTCATTTCATTTAAAATGCATGCCTTACACTAATTTCATTTAAAAAACTGAAAAGATAAACAATAATAGGAAATAATTCCATAATTAAAAACAAAGAATTATTTTTAATTTACATACGCAAAATGTAACTACTGCTACTGGCAATTTTAAAAATTCTATTGGCGAGATATGCGCACGACTGTTATAAATGTACCCATTTTTTCTTCTTATCGAGGAGCAAATTATAAATCGTCAAATATTATTCCAATTCCAATTTCTTTCATTGAAAAAATTTTTTAAGTCGTTACAAACATTGCTTTCATATTTAAGTATTTTCGTTGGTACAACTTAGTTATCCCGTCGACCAATTTCGCCAAATTATACAAATTGACATAATTTTTATTTTAAATAACGAAAGAACAAATAAATTAGTATAACATTAATAAAAATACAAATAAAACGTCAAAATAAAAATCACTTGGTGACGTAAACACATGTAACTTCCTTAAAGTAAGGTGAATGTGACATTTACGATCAATCATTATTGGCATTTAATCTTATAGTTTGGCGATAGATTTTTGGTCAACAGAATATCTAAGTAGTACCTTTTCGTTCTATAATGCTAATTTCTTAGTAAATTTTTTCCTCTTATTTTACATAAAATCACATTTTTTTTTTTTTTTTTTTTTTTTTTTTTAAAGTACTACTTAGTTATCCCGTCAACCAAAAATCTATCGCTAAATTATAAGATTAAATACCAATAACGGTTGATCGTAAATGTCACATTCACTTGACTTTAAGAAAATTACACGTGCTTACGTCATCAAGTTATTTTTATTTTGACGTTTTATTTGTATTTTTATTAATGTTATACTAATTTATTTGTTCTTTCATTATTTAAAATACAACTTATGTCAATTTATATAATTTGGTGAAATTGGTCAATGGGATAACTAAATAGTACCATTTTTTTTTATTAGTAACGGATAGCTAGAGTAATGGATGTAATGTTAGATATTTTGAGGTTTAGACGCCAAAGACACCGCCAAATTAGAAAAATATGAAAAATGTCATGAACTGTTGGACTTATAAGAATTTACTGAGCACCATTCGATTCAGCATACAAAAATACATTAAATTATGCTATCATTTGACGCATAATTATAATATCTGATTTTTAAGGAATTTTTTCCCCTCCCCTTGCAAAAACACCGTTAAGGGTGATACTTTATAAAATCCTTTCTTAGTGGAAGTCATAAGAAGTATTTTTACGATGATTTTCAGGATTTCAGGTTCACTAGTTTGCGCTGTGGGTTAATTAATGCCCTAATCTAGACTTTATTTTATATACTATATAGATATGCCATTTGGCGGTGACTCGATGATCGAAAATTAGTCCAATATCATTTGAAATATTACATAACACAGGAGAAATTCCGAAGAAAGACAAAGAAGAAATGATGAATTACAAAAGACTTGCAATTTTTTTTTTCAAATTGTTGAATTTTTCGATAATAATAACGCATGATTGTATAAATTTCCTTAAAAATTATCTTCTTTTCCTAGATTTTGAAGCTGTGAATTTTCCTATAAATGAAATTGGCGATATGACTTAAGAAAAAATAAAATAAACAATAGATAATATTTGCTTTAAAAAATGGATAATATTCGTTGATCTGACTTTGAGTTTATAAATATCACATGCTTTCAGAATTATGATGAAAAACATTTTAAAAGGTATGAAATTATTTTACAATATGTATGTGTGGCAGAAATTCACACTAAAATTTTAGAATAAAACTAGTATTTGATTCCATTTTTAAAATATTAACTGATATCTATATAAGTTACAATTGAATATAAAAATGTACTCAAAAAATGATCTTGTTCACTTAAAAAAACACCATTTGTGAGAATATCCTCAAGCTAGTGTCATGCTTATGCATTTTTGACTTAAAATCACATTGTTTGGCGACAAAAGTAAAATAAAAAATCATAAAGAAACAAATAATAATTACACATGAGACTCAAAATTACATTTGCTTGTTTCTTCTATAAGTTACTTGATGGGGCAATTAGATAAAAATAAAAAGAAAAGAACAAAAAAAAAAAAGTCATTAAAAATTCATCTAATCAAATTTCCAGATTCATTTCTATAATCTAACGCAAGCGATAATGAGACAAATATAGCGTATCAATTGTAATCTTTCTCTTTAAATTAATTTTTAAGCACTACAAGTATTTCTTTCAGGTTTAAATTAAATTACAAATATTTCTTTTAGGTTTAAATTAAATATTTTTGTTTTTTAACATTATCCCTCATTTAAATGGATTTTCTTTATTTTTTTTACAATTAAATGTCAGTAATTATTTTTTCATATATTTTCTAACAGATACAGCGATTTCAATTCATTTGTCGCCAAAAAATAACCTCTGGCAACCTTTTCGTCCAAAATAACAATAAAATGGGAAATTTATTACCAAAAATCATAGTTATCCCTGTATATTTTATTCATAAACCACCGCATGAATATTCTCTGTCGAATGACACTATTTGCAAAAAAAATCCACCGGTAGTTTTTGAAAACACTTGAGCGGAACTTTTAGATCTTACTGCTTTATAATATATATGAGGATGAGGGGGGGACTTAAAAATAACCAGAATTTCAGTATCAAAACCTGTATTGATTTTTTTTTTTTTTTTTTTACAACAGAGCCTTAACACTTTCAATATACTCTCCATTTAACTTTATACACGTGTCTAATCAATGATTCTATTGTTGGAAACATTGTTCAAAGTTGTCTGTCTGTGTGGCTGCAAGCTCCTGCCTCGTTATTTTCTTCACCTCTTCATCATCATTAAAACAATGTCTTTTTATGTGCTCTTTATTCATGGAAGCAAAAAAAAAGGTGTGCAGATCAAAGTCAGTTTAGTTGGGGATGTGTGGCAAAGGAGTCATGCCGTTTTTAGCCAAGAACTGGCAAACTAATGAAGTTACGTGAGCTGAGCAAGTATATTGTCAAGATAGAAAAACCAGTCTCTCGCCTGCCACAAATTGGACTAGGTACTATTTGTCTGTGTTTCTTTTAACTGATGGCAGAATAGTGCCTGGTTATGTTGGACAAGAGAGGAAATTATTTGGACTATACAACAGTGTACTCTACTCTTTACAGACACAAGCTCAAGTTTACTTTGAAGACTTTACTTTTTTTTAAGGCATATATTGATCTAGACACCAAAGAACCAGTATTACCAATCCAAGGACATAATTATTAAGGAAGTAATATCATGGTGTTTGCTGAAATCTCTGTGGGTTGTCATACTAACCTTTGTCTTCCAAACAGGAATTTTTTGCTGCTAAGAGATACCAGAACAAGACTTTTCATTTATATGTGAAGCCTTGCACTGTAACTTAACAATTTCATCCTAATGAATGATAATGTTCAACCTCTCTTCTTGACAGCTATCTTGTGGTACAAAGTACAAAATGAATGATTAGCCAGCTCGATCACTAGACTGTGGTATCCAAGAGTACCTTTAGTAGACACTCTTAAAAAGTCAGGTGGCTTTTAAGTCACTGTCCAAGTTTGTTCAGTAAGCTAGATCAAGGATTGCTTCCTTTGTGTGTGGTCTTTGCTTCTCATTCCAGTGTCCAAGAATTCAATTGTCAGTTTGAAAAGGTAATACAATTCGTACATTGTAGCTGGAGGAGAACATATTTCTTATTCAAATGCAATCATTTAATGGTCTTTCACAAATTTGTTCATTTTCCCTTTGTTTGGGAGAATAGATTTATTTAAAAAATTAAATTCTTATTTCTAAATTATACAGCAGGTCAAAAGTAAATAAAATTAAATGAATATTTGTTAAGTTAATAGGTTTTTTTTCTCCAATTTTCATGCTTTTATATCAATGTATTTGAAAATTAAACTGAGAGAATTGATTGTATTTTGTATTGTATTGAAAATTTTTGAGGCCAGTGTGTGTGTATAATAGGAGATTTAGATAAACAACAAATAGTGACTTGCCAGATTTTTTGAGAAATACTGGTATTTATAGACAGTTTTCTATGTTATGTTACTATGGCATTAAAATATAATCTTGTGTGGCAATGGATATTTTACTTTCAGATACTTCAAACCTGTTTATTAATTTAGAATATTTTTATACACATATATTTTAGACTGGTGGCATTTCAACTGGATATCCTATAAGGAGTCAGCCTCAACCAGCATCTCGTTTTCAACCACCAACTTCCCACGGTGTAACAGCAGGACTTCAGGTAAGATTGCAATTAAATGTTGCAAACATTACAGAAAAGTTTCAGCATTTTATGAATAATGAACTGTGTAGTTAAAATATATTTTTATGTATATATACTCATATATCTTCTTTAAAAATGCAATATCAATTTAGATAACTACTTGGAGAAAAAAATCACATGTGTATGTATAACTGTATCTCATATGTCATAGCTTTTACATTGTGACTTGGTATATTTCAGTTATGAAAAAGAATATTTGCTACTAATTCAAGAAAAGTTTTTTTTATTTCTTTGGTAATAAAATGTATTTTAGGCTAAACTTCAAATCTAGTGAGATAGTGATTATATATCCAATGCTTAAATTTGTAGTCCTAATCTGTGCTTGTGGAAAAAATTCTCCCAATGAAAATAATGTCTTGCTTTAATTAAAAAAAAAAAAAAAAATGCATATGCATTCATAAATTTGAAATGTAATGAAGTTGTTTTTCCAGATTTTAAATTTTTTATGTATTAAGATTAAATGTTATTACAATTTTATAAATTTCTCAGTAACTCTATAACAACAAAGTATGTTTAGACTATGCTATACTTTTCTATAAACTATATTTTTATACATAAAATAAGGATCTTAATTTTAGTACTGTAGGCCAGAAAAGTTAGTAAAAATTACATCTATCTTTGGAAAAATTATAATAAACCATGTAAATTTTATGAATAAAAATTTACCTTTTAACACATCACTTTTACTAGTGGAAATTTTCCATACATTTCAATTTTGCTGTTCAATTTTTCACCTTCATTAGTCATGCAAACTTATTGCTTTACTGTAGCAATTTTCAAAATACATTTATAATTCTAAGCTTAAATAAATATATTCTTGATATTTAAAATGTAAAGTCACACCTGTTGCACTGCATCTCCAGTTCCTTTTGAAAATGATTTGAATTTAACATATTGGAATGAAGTTAGATTTGTAGCTCCCAATTATATTTTCTTTCAGCTAGCACTAATGAAAAATTTAATGCAATATTTAGAAAAAACTTTTATTTATTTAAGCTGTGTGATGCCGTGTTTTTAGTTCAAGTCTTTAATTTCTATACTCCCAGCAGATTTTCTATGGGTACTAATGTTTAGCAAACCTATCTGTTGTTAGCAATCTTTATTATTCACTAACTAAAAATATTGGTGTGTGTATTATTTGTATATAATAATAATGATAATAATATAGGTAAGTTAAAATTGATTCCTTTAATCTAAGATATCCAATTAGTTTTCTAGTCTCCTTTCAATTCTATATTTCTGGCAATCAGCATCTGCCTTAAACATATTTGAGAATCTGCATTGTTTGTTAAACTATGTTGTAATTGTGTATAAATACTTTTATTATGTGGTTTCTCTTTTTATGCAGATAACTACTTGGGGAAAAGAAAAATTATTTATTAGATTTTCTTAAGAAAGAGCAGTGCAAAAAGCTGCATGTCTCTCATTGAGACTCATCACTACAACTACTGAACTATAATGCATACATAAAAAGATTGTATATTTATAAAGGAGGAAGTTATAACAATTTAAGGAAATTTATTATATATAATATTAAAGTCATTAAGAAGAAAAATGTTCAACAGTTCACAAATGTCCCCCATTGAGTATTTGCATGTCCTTGAAACAATTAACAGTGATTACACATAAGAGAGATCAATAAATGTCTTACTTCCTGATTCGTCTGTCAATCTTGATTGATTTTCTTGATGTATTGTGACGCATGAAAGAATTTTATTGCAATAATTATTATTTATCTTCAATTGAGGATTAATTTTCTTGATATATTACAACATCTGTAATGTGTGTATACATATATATTTTTAACCATTTGGAAAAATGGTTATTGTCCTCTGTCAGGGTAGGAAATCAAAAACATATGTGAAGCATTTTATTGGTTGAATCCGCATTTTATTCATTTTCTGATTGGTCTATACAGTAATTTGTATTTTCCCTTTATTTTCAACAGAGATGGATACTTCTGTTGCCACTATGACAAAAAAATAATAAAAACTACAAAAAAAAATTAATAACTCAGAAACAAATTGAGATACAGCTTTCAAACAAATTACATTTAAAAGTACATTTTTTTTCTCTGTATGACGGTGTAAAAAGTAATATTGTGGGATGTTTAGAAGTTTAAGAATGAAATTTCATTTAAAATTGGTCGTCAGATTTCATGATGGAAAAACCTTTTCCCGAACAGCCAATGAAATGCTTGGATAATACGCAAGTTTCAGGTGGATAATATAGTCCAGGCATTAGGTGCTCAAAAAGGGCAAATAGGGGAAAGTTTTGGTGTAGTTTTGATATTTGGTGCCTTTATGTTTTGTGGGTCGCTGAACACGAATCTGAAGTTTGCCAACAAAATTTATCCCGGGAAACACGTTTTTTTGGGAAAAAAAACGGGATTTTCTTTGTTTTTTTCCAAATAACGTCAAAATTATACATTTTACGTAAAAGTCCTCAATACATAAATTGAAGAAGATAAAATTTCCTACATTTTATGTACTAAAAGTTTTTTTCTCTGATCAATGGTTTAGCCGTGACAACGCCACAAAAATGGGAGTGAAAATCAAAAAATTCAGAGAAAACGGGAATTACGTCGCTGTACGTAGATTTAACATGAAAACTGACCATTTTACACAAGCATTGACTATAAATTATGCTAAAGATTATATGAATGACTACATCTTACAATGAAGTGGCTGATAATAAATAGGACGACTCATTATGAATCATTATTTAATTATAAGTAAACATATGTACATTAGTAAATACATTTATTTAAAAAACAAAAAAAAATGTTATTTCCGCTTTCTTTTACTTGAGGGTCCCTGCTTTTCACCGACATCTACAGCATAGAAAATAGATGTATAGAATTAGTGGGTGTTTTTATTACTACCAACAGTATAAAATAAATGTTTTTTTAATAAAAAATATTTGATACCTTCTGGCATAACTTTTTCTTAACATTTTAATTCAAGTACCATTTTTTTTTAAATCAAAGACAGCAGAATTTAAGTTAGTCACATAAATAAACTTTTCCACTATTATGCAATGGCAACAAGATTTAAAATGTAACAAAAATGTGAATTTGGTTCAAAATATTTTGTTTATAGAGAAAAATTACAATGAAGAGCACATGAAGTTTTGCAAGAGTGAAATGTTGAAATTTATGACCAAATTTGGACAAAAATTTCCAGTTGTATGTAGATATATCGGGACAAAATCATTTAAAATATATTACTTGGCTGCAAATTCTGGGTGGTTACAAAATTGATCCAGACAAATTCTCCAAATTCAGATTTGATACAATGCAAAACATAATGTAGGCATTTTCTCATGATATGTTAATCAAGATATCTTATGATTCCCTATCTTTATATAAGGTTCCTGTTAGGTTTCCTGTAAGGTTTGTGCAGAAATAAATATGAATATACAACAGAATATGCAACACAGCAATTTTCATTAATGGTGTCGAATGTTTGTCCCGTACCTTAAATTTTAGAAAAAGAAATTTTAGAATTTGTTACAATGAAACAAAAATAGTTTTATCACTTTAGCTTCCATACCGTTAAGAAAGTATCATTAAAATTATCAAAAAGAACATAAAATCATGCGTAAATCAGATTATGTAACATTTTTGAACGCATTAGGGCTACTATAATAAAACTTCATAGTTTAAAAACGTGAAAAACGATGTCTAAGTAATAATTTGTAAAACATATAACACGTTTAAAAACACAATTTCAACCAAAATCGAAAAAATAGCTGAAAATTTTCTACATCCCTGCATATGAACTATAGATTTATCATATAATTCACAATATGCTAAAATTTAGAACTGTTAGTGAACGCATAGCACAGTTGAAAATTCCTCGTTAGCAATTTCCGGCAATAAGCGGGTATATAGATGTCTTGTGCAGCCCTATATATGACTTATAGAATTTATACACGCTAAATGGTATGCAATTTTTAAAATTTAAAAAGTGTTCCACAACTGAAAATGCATTTCCATCAATTATTGTTCATACAGAGAAAAATATAACTGATTTATTTTGTGTGCCCCTGTATATGAAAGATCAATGGCACATCATATTCAATAGTAAGCATCTTATAGAGCACCTCGGAGATATATATCAATTTAAATACTTTTGAAAAGATGTAACATGAACAAAATACACCACAAGCAATTTTTCTCCATAGACCGTAATGTAACATAATTCTTTTTAGTGTCCCTGTAAATGATCGATAAATAATACCCATACCATATTCTATAAGAAATCATCTTGTGGTGCACTTCATAGATTATAGATATGTATATAAATTTCAAAGTGTTTTGAAATTATGAAACATTATTGAAAAAAAAAACACAAACGATTTTTCCCCATAGGCCGTAATATAATGAAATACTTTTGAATGTCCCTGTAACGAAATTATGAGTGCTACACGCAACATTTTACAATACCTAACATTCAATAGTGAATATCAATATAACATTTTTAAATTTCATGGCGATGTGACTATATTGACGACAAAAATAATTATGGCCATCTAGAATCGGTAAATCACCCACCGTGCACTGCCGTAATTCCCGTTTTTTCAGAATTTTTTATTTTCACACCCATTTTTGCGGCGTTGTCACGGCTAAACCATTGATCAGAGAAAAAAACTTTTAATGCGTAAAATGTAGGAAATTTTATCCTCTTTAATTTATGTACTGAGGACTTTTGCATAAAATGCATAATTTTGAAGTTATTTTGAAAAAACAAAGAAAATCCCGTTCTTTTTCCAGTTTTTTGCCAAAAAAACGTGTTTCCCGGGATAAAATTTGTTGGCAAACTTCAGTTTCATGTTCAGCGACCCAAAAAACATAAAGGCACCAAATATCAAAACTACACCAAAACTTTCCCCTATTTTCTACCAAATGACTGGACTAATACTTAAGTTTCAGGAAATCTGACGAGCCGCAGGTGATTTTTGTTGCTTGCAATTTTTACGTGTAATAATACTATTAATGTTTAATTCATGGCGTACGTAATGTATCATTAACTCCGTGTGATTTTTTATGTCTTAAATTTTAGTCTTTGAAAAAACATTTTCCAAATGGTCGTTGTAATTTGTGAAATTGCTTTTTTTTCTATCTCTGTTTGTCATCGACCATTCAGTTGTATCTGTACACTTTGAAAACTGTAGCCTTTTTTAAATGCATATTGGAGACAATCAAACTAAAATCAGCTTTACAGCTATATTTTGAACAAACCATTTTTTTTTTTTTTTTTTTTTTTTTTTTAATCTTAGGAGGCTGGGAGAAATAGGGATTTAAAAATAAAAAATTCAATTTGACTACTGGGGGAAGTAGTTTTTCAGAAAACAAATTATTTCCTTCTTTAGTTACATATTTTGATGATCACTTAACCCTATGGCTGTTCCGTATTCTTTCCTTTGTTAAAATCAACTTCACCCTTCAGTTCCTACATAAGATCTATTGGAACAGCAGTCGCCAACCTTTCAGACCTCACAGACCACTAATTTTACAATGCTAAATCCCACGGACCACTAATAGGAATTTTTACAAACATAAATATACTAGTTGTTACCCATGACTTTGTTTGTGTAACATTTAAAGAGGAATAAATGAATTACTATTAATTTTAACACAATCATACTGATTGGCAGACTTAGATAAAATGTAAAACTGTCTGCAAACTCAAATAATTTCTTAAAAAATTTCTGCAGAAAAACGCCATGCCCCTCCTAAATCCTATATCGCCGCTAACAGCAAAAGTGAAAAAGTCCTCTTTCCAATCCCTCACATTACGTTACATGCTCTCAACCCCCCACCCAGTTTTCAGAATTCAGGGATGAGAATTTTCCGTCTTTTGGCGGATTTCCGCTTTTTTGTTATTTCAAGGAATTTCCGCTTTTTTTTTCTCGCAATTCCGCCTTTTTTCCGAAGATTTCGTATTTTTTCTCCTGCAAAATTTTGTTATTTTCCGAAATTTTCACTTTCCTATCGATTCCGCTTTTCTTCCGAATTCGAAAGAACATTCAAAGGTGATGAAAAAACGGCAAATGTCGTCAAAAGATCGCGAAAAAACTACAAATTTCGTCAGAAGATCTCGAATAAACGGCAAATTTCGTCAAATATAGCGAAAAAGCGGCAAATTTTGTCAAAAGATCTCGAAAAAACAGTAAATGTCAGCAAAAGATCGCAAAAAAACTACAAATATCGTCAGAAGATCGCGAATAAATGGCAAATTTCGTCAAAAAATAGCGAAAAAGCGGCAAATTTTGTCAAAAAATCGCGAAAATGTAGTAAATGTCAGCGGAAGATCGCAAAAAAACTACAAATATCGTCAGAAGATTGCGAATAAACGGCAAATGTCGTCAAAAGATCGCGAAAAAACTACAAATTTCGTCAGAAGATCTCGAATAAACGGCAAATTTCGTCAAAAATAGCGAAAAAGCGGCAAATTTTGTCAAAAGATCTCGAAAAAACAGTAAATGTCAGCAAAAGATCGCAAAAAAACTACAAATATCGTCAGAAGATCGCGAATAAATGGCAAATTTCGTCAAAAAATAGCGAAAAAGCGGCAAATTTTGTCAAAAAATCGCGAAAATGTAGTAAATGTCAGCGGAAGATCGCAAAAAAAAAACTACAAATATCGTCAGAAGATTGCGAATAAACGGCAAATTTCGTCAAAAGATCGCGAATAAACGGCAAATTTCGTCAAAAGATCGCGATAAAGCGGCAAATTTTGTCAAAAATGCGGCAAATTTGTCAAAAGATCGCGAAAAAGCGGCAAATTTCGTCAAAAGATCGCGAAAAAGCGGCAAATTTCGTCAAAAGATCGCGAAAAAAGCAAAATTTTGTCAAAAGATAGCGAAAAAACTACAAATCTCATCAGAAGATCGCGAATAAACGGCAAATTTCGTCCAAAGTTCGCGAAAATACGGTAAATTTCGCCTATAGATCGCGAAAAAGCGGCACATTTCGTCAAAAGATCGCGAAAAAACTGGGACATTTCATCAAAAGATCGCGAAAAAAACTGCAAATTTCGTCAAAAGATCGCGAAAAATACATGTATTTAGTGTATCCTCCCCTTTCCCCCTCTTTTGTAACTTTTCAGAAAATTTGCTGTGAATTTCAATTTTTTTTTTTTTTACTCAGAATCGCTCCTGATTCAGAATTTACATTAAGCTGGCTGTAGGTCCTGTTCCAATTAGCTCGTGTGACCAAAAATAATTAACCATTGTGATTTTCACTAAGTTTTATATATTTTTTGCTAAAAAAAATTATTAAAATTATGGCACACAAAAACTCTATTCTTAATTAAATTATTTCATTTTTAGGAGCGGTCATGATTCTGATAAGTTGAGCATTTCATATGACCTACACTCAATGTTTTAAGAGCTGTGTGTAATTTGGCTATTTTCACTCCTGTAATGTAGTATACAGGCTTGTGCGCTTGTCTCCATTTGCCCGGAAATCAGACCCTGGTTTTATTTCTTAAAGTATCTTTCACGGTTAAAATGTGGTACAATTTTTTGTTTGCGCGTGGTTTCAGTCTTTTTGCTTTTTTGCAATTCTCATCCCTGAGAATTAGACTTTATTGAAAAGAGGATAATGTTTACTAAGATATTAAAACCGAATTTATTAAGATATTATTCCCCTTTCGAATGTAAAAAAGTCACTACAAATCGCAGAGAAATGCTAAACAAGCGCATAAACATTCGCTAAAATTTCCAACCAAATAAACTTTATTTAAAAGAGATCAGCATTTAACATTTACTTTTTAACACAAAATTTATTTTTAATCTGTTAAATTAATCTGCAAAGCCTAAAATAATCTGCAGCACCTACTTCGGTGCTGCACTGTTTCTGCTACCAGCCCAGACAAAAAAAAAAAAAAAAAAAAAGTATTGTACCTGCCGTTCCGGCATAAGCCCCACACTTCCAATATTTTTAAGTTATAAAAATATATATGCCACGGCGCACGGTGGGTGATTTAGCAATTCTAGCTGGCCAAAATTATTTTTGGCGTCAATATAATCGCATCGCCATGAAACTGAAAAATGTTATTGATATTCACTATTGAATGTTAGGTATTGCAAAATGTAGCGTGTAGCAATCATAATTTCATTACAGGGACTTTCAAAAGTATTTCATAACATTACGGCCTATGGGGAAAATGGTTTGCGGTGGTTTTTAATGATGTTTCATAATTTCAAATACTTGGAAATTTATATACATATCTATGAAGTGCAATACAAGATGATTGCTATAGAATATAGTATGGATAGCATTTATCGATCATTTACAGGGATACTAAAAAGAATTATATTACATTACGGTCTATGGAGAAAAATTGTTTGTGGTGCATTTTGTTCATGTTGCACTATTTCAAAAGTATTTAAATTGATATATATCTCTGAGGTGCTCTATAAGATGCTTACTATTGAATATGATGTGCCATTCATCTTTCATATACAGGGGCTCACAAAATAAATCAGTTATATTTTTCTCTGTATGAACAATAATTGATGGAAGTGCGTTTTCAGTTGTGAAACAGTTTTTTAAATTATACAAAATTGCATACTATTTAGTGTGTATAAATTCTATAAATCATATACAGGGCTTCACAAAACATCTGAAGTACATTTTCCTTTATTGACGGAAATTGCTGACGAGGAATTTTCAACTGAGCTATGCGTTGACTAACTGTTCTAAATTTTAGCATATTGTGAATTATATGATAAACCTATAGTTCATATACAGGGATGCACAAAATTTTCAGCTATTTCTTTTTCGACTTTGGTTGAAATTGTGTTTTAACGTGTTATATGTTTTACAAATTATTACTTAAGACATCGTTTTTCACGTTATTAAGCTATGAAGTTTTATTATAGTAGTCCGAATGCGTTGAAAAATGCTTCATATTCTGATTGACGCATGATTTTACGTTCTTATTGATAATTTTAATCATATTTTCTTAACGGTATGGAAGCTAAAGTGATAAAACTATTTTTGTATTATTATAACAAATCATAAAATTTCTTTTTCTAAAATTTAAGATATGGAGCAAGCATTCGACAGCTTTAATGAAAATTGTTGTGTTGTATATTCTGTTATATATTTATCTCTGCACAGAGGAACCATATGTAAAGAATGGGAATCATAAGATATCACGAGAAAATGCATACATTATGTTTTGCATTGTATCAAATCTGAATTTGGTGAATTTGTCTGGATCAATTTTGTAACCACTCGAAATTTGCAGCCAAATGATATATTTTAAATCATTTTGTCTTGAGATATCTAAACACAACTGGCAATTGTTGTCCAAATTTGATCATAAATTTAAACATTTTGCTCTTGCAAAACCTCATGTGCCCTTCATTATAATTTTCCTTTCTCAACATAACATTTTCCGCCAAATCACGTTTTTCGTTAAATGTGGAAGCTTGTTGCTGTTTTATAATGTTATAAAAGCTTATTCGTGTGATTGGCTTAAATTCGGATGGCCCTGGTAGAAGAAAAATGTAGGAAGAATTAAAATTTTGAAATCTTAATTTTAGACTTCATACGATAAAAATAGCTCTAAAATCTAGGGCTGCACCTAGATGCAGACAAGTTAACTTTTATCAAATAGCTAAGACTCTATCCCATTTATTAAAATTAAAAATTGAGATTAATCAAGCTTTATCATATAACTTTTCCAATTTTCAAAATGAAAAATTATAAAAAAAATGTAAAGTCACTAGCAACATTAAATGTAAAAAATCTATTGATCAAATAAAAATTTATACACATAAATTAAAAAAAGTAAAGTACATATCTTCTTCTGAAACATTCATAATGTATTATTTCTCTTAATTTTACTTACTATTAGAGACTAAAACAGTATACAAAAAAAACATCGATTTGTTCTCCATTAAGTAACGCCAACTTCACACTAACCTACTGGTCGTACGGTTGGATGTATATCAAAAACATCTGCTGGGACACATCACCTGTACTTTTAAGATACATGCGGTAAAAAAATATTTCCGGTTGAATCAACTTTGAAAAATCGACTTTTGGCCAGCTAGAATCGGTAAATCACCCACCGTGCGGCGCTTCTTCCATGGTACATGCCAAATAATTTCTAGATAATTTTTTTTATCTGCAGACCTTCTCACAAGTTTGCGACGGGCCTTGCACAAATTCTTCACCTGGGGTCTTAATAATTTTTTTTTTATGAAAGATTTGTAAAAAAAAAAACCCATCAGAACTGTCTGCAAACTTTGAAAATTTTCTGCAAACAGCGTTCGCGTGTTCGTCTATATTATCTGACTCTGCTGATTGGTAAAGTTATCATACATATTGAATATTTCCAATTAAGCAAAACTGATCTTTTTACTTAGTTGGAAATATTCAATTCATATGATAACTTTACCAATCAGTATGATTGTGTTAAAATTAATAGTATATCTACGTACCCATCGTTTACATGGAGTGGAACCTTTGAGGCAAAAAATCTTGCTTAATATGCAAATTTATAAAGTAAGATGTGAATTCTTCTCTCTTCAATGTTGCCAATTTATTTGGATTTTTTTATTCCACTGTTTCTGAATAGATTTCTGCCTTATTTAATGACTGATTAATTAAGGTGAGAAAGATAGATGAATTTTTTATGCAATTTGTTACTTATTTTTCCTTTGTGCAAGGTATGTTGTCGATTTTTTTCCTCTCATACTCTGTTATAAATAAAGCTTCCCAGTACTGTGTGCTTTTAAAGGCATTTGAAGAAAAGGGAAATGTTCTTTCATTTTCAATTCTATTTCTTTATTGCTTTCTTCCGATTTCTGTCTGCTCCTGTTTTATTCATGTCCAGTGAATTGCTTTCACTACCAGTTTTGTTGAATCAAAACATCTCGTATTGTGCTGTCAAGTATTGTAAAATCTATCACTATCAGGAGGGCCGGCGCCAGGAGTGAGGCAGCCGCCTCAGGGCGCACCCTAATAGGGCGGCATTTTTCTTGCATATTAATGCTGGTAAAAAAGACCAAAAATTGAGTAAATATAACTGATGGCCATTCACAAAATTTGGGGGAAACTTTGTTTTGACACTAGAAATGAAAATCCCGATGATTTCCCCCCCCCCCCTTGAAAGAAAGCTGTTTTACCTTGTTTTTGAGAGGGGGGAGAGCATTTTTACTCAAGGGGAGAATTCAACATTTTTCATTAGCTGAAGTTTGGTATTGTTTGCTTTCTGAATCGAATGACATTATCCGCAAGTTGATATAATTGTTCGTTACAAAGTAAAGTTAAACAGGTTTTATGAATAGAAAGTCATGAATTGTTTTATGAATAGAAAGTCGTGAATGGTTTTATGAATAGAAAGTCATGAATGGTTTTATGAATACACGGATTTTGATAACTTTAATGACCTTGAAGAAGACTCAGATGATCCTGATTTTGATTATTGCTATTATGAGAACATTTCATATGTTTGATATTATTTGACATGATATAAAGAACATGTTTTCAACGTAAAATAAAGACAAAGCTGTGCTCAATAATAAAGTATATTTTTTACTTTGTATTTATAAAACCTACTACAACCAGGCCCCGATCATGATTATTTGGGACCCTGGGCAAAGATAAATTTGGGGGCCCATTTGAATAGTTGCAACATTATTACAATAGAACTGATGGTCAGTCATATGTATAATGCATAAACAATATTTTTGCACCTTGGATTTTAAATAGAAGAAAATTCTTCGCTCCGTCAATTCTAAATTAAGTACCTTATTTAATAAAAATACTCTTTTTTTCATAGTACAGAACAAATAACTAAAAAAAAAACTGTAGCAACTTGTTATATTACTTTAAATGAATTTAATAACTTCAACTTATGAAAGAATGTCAAATACTCTAACATCAAGATACTTTCTTTTACATATTTTTAAGTTGTACTACACACAACATAATATCAAATCAAATACATTCTATTTCACAAGTAGAAAGTGTTTTTTCAATAAATCTAAAAAGATGGCGATTCTGGGTTTGTTTTTTATACATTATTTAACTCAAAGTTAAAAGAAAAACTTTGAATATGGAAGAAAATGTATCCTATGACAATTAGAACTGATTATTTTCAACCACTAAAGTTTAGATATGATTTAAGTTCATTGCTAATACAATCTATTAAAATCAAAATATTATTTCTTATTTAATAGTGGTTGAGGTAGCTTTGCGAAAGCATTGAGTTCTGTGAATTCAAAATGAAATTTCTTTTTCAGAGAGTTTAGTAGAATCTTTTAAATATGAAATTTGTATTTTGTATTTAAAAATTTTCAGAGTTGAAATTGGGGAACAAAAGGTGAATAGTTTATAAATTAATATATGGTTTGGGGACCCCTGGGCAAAGTTCTGATTTGCCCATACGATAATAAGGGCCCTGACTACAACTTTGTAACGAATGATCGTATCGACTCACAGATAATTTTATTCCATCCAGAATTCAAAAAATACCTAACAAACGATATCCCTTCTCACTTAATTCAAAAAAGTTGAATTCCCCCCTCTCCCCTTCCTTCAAGTTAAAATGCCCACCCCTCGAAAAACATGGTAAAAACAACTTTATTTTTCAGATCATCATTTCTAGTGCCAAAGTGATATTCTTCCCAAATTTTTTGTGAATGGCCATGAGTTGTTACTATGAAAACCTATTTTATCAGAATAAAGTATAATTTTCGCCATTGTATTCATAAAATGTGCCGTAACTTTGTATCGACTTGCAGATGGTGTCATTCGATTGCAGAATTAAAAAATCCATAAGAAGCGATACCCTTACTTAGAAATTTTGATTTCCCCCCTCCCTGGATTATATAAAATCCCACTCCTTTTGCTCCCTAAAACATGATAAAACAACCTTGTTATCGGGGGACTCATCGGATTTTTCATTTCTAGTGCCAAAACGAAGTTCTTCCCAAATTTTGGTAATTAGCCATGAGTTGTTCTCTCTAAAACTCTATTTTAGCTGTATTATTATATGTGTCGAAACTTAAGAAAATTTAGAGAGAAAGAAATTTGTTTTGTTTTTTCTTATTTTAGAATAAAAATATGGGGTTGGAGTACTGCCTGGCTGAGACAAGAAAAACCCTAAGTAGATTTCCTGCTTTCGGAGGTTCCAAAACTTGAGAGAAGGATCTTTGTCCGTAGGAGGAGAAGGGCAGAAAATGTTGCGGTAATTCTCAGAATGACCAAGTGAACGGGAGGAAAAGAAGATGCCAGACTTCCCTAAAATAAAGTTGACTGGCTAGTTACCTTGGCAACATGACCGAGTCAAGACCAGTTCCAGGGTTTTTCTTGTCTGAGCCAGACAGTACATTACATTATAATTACAGTCATAGAAGTTGTGCATAAATGCAGTGAAACAATTCCAGTTACTATGTTTTTAGTCTATTATAGGAAGTTTTGTTCTCTGCGATTTTTGAATTTTTAGCTTTTTTTCCGTATCACAGCAATTTTTTGACATTCGTAAAAGGAATTCGGTTTTAAACTTTTAGACTAATATAGTAAAATTTGTCCTCACGTTTTTTAATTTTTACCGATTTTTAATAGGATTTTCAGTGCCATTCTTACTTGGTTTTTTTACCCTTTCTGCTGCAATTTTTTACATTCATAAAGAAAAACTAGTATGTTGTGCCCATCACAAAACTTCTATATAAATCAAGAAATTACATCAATTTAGCACCAATTTCATATCAAAGTATATCTGAATTTGAAGTTTGAGAAAATTCGTGCATTAGTTCTTGAGATAGAGCTATAGCGGAAAATGCTGAAAAATGTAGCATAGGAGCGCCACCTGTTGAGCGATTTACACCAAAACATAAGCAGCACTAATTGATATCAAAGTATACCTGAATGTGAAGTTTGATGAAAATTCCTGCATTAGTTATTGAGATAGAGCTATAGTGGAAAGTCTGAAAAATGTAGCATAGCAGCACCACCTGCTGAGCAATTTGCACCAAAACATAAACAGCACTAACTCATATCAAGGAATACCTGAATCAGAAGTTCGTTGAAAATCCAAACATTAGTTCTTGAGATAGAGCTATTGCGGAAATCGCAAAAAACAGCATAGCAGCGCCACCTGGTGAAAGATTTACACCAAAATGTATAAAATGTCAATTCATGTCAAGGACTAATTGATTCTGAAGTTTGATGAAAATTCGTGCATTAGTTCTTGAGATGCAGCTATAGTAGAAATTCTGAAAAATGGTGTACAGCAGCACCACCTGTTGAGCTATTTACACCAAAATCTATAAAATGTCAATTCATGCCAAGGACTAACTGATTCTGAAGTTTGATGAAAATTCGTGCGTTAGTTCTTGAGATACAGCTATAGTGGAAATTCTGAAAAATGCAGCATAGCAGTGGCCACCTGTTGAGCGATTTGCACCAAAACATAAATAGCGGTAATTCATATCAAGGTGTACCTGAATCTGAAGTTTGTTGAAAATCCAAGCATTAGTTCTTGAGATAGAGCTATTGTGGAAATCATAAATAATGCAGTACAGCAGCGCCACCTGTTGAGCGATTTACACCAAAATGTATAAAACTTCAATTCATGTCAAGTAATAACTGAATCTGAAGTTTGGTGAAAATCCGTGCATTAGTTCTGGAGATTGAGCTATTGCGGAAATCATGAAAAATGCTGCATAGCAGCGCCACCTGTTGAGCGATTTACACCAAAAACTAATCAGGACCAGTTTATATCAAGGTCTAACTGAATCTGAAGTTTTGTGAAATTCTGTACATTAGTTCTTGAGATAGATCGCCTACAAAATTTTTGTCACATACTGACTCAGAGAGTGACAGATAGACTCACAGACAGACATTTTCTAAAAACCATCAAACCGTGTTCAGGACATTCTAAAACTTATAAATCCGTCAAAAACGGAAGTTGAAATTTTCACAAATCCAATACTTCTTGTAAAGATAAAAGAAAGTAAAAAATCAGTTTCAAACTTTTAGCCTAATATAGTCAATTTTCTCTACCACGATTTTGGAAGTTTTTGCAATTTTCAATGCAATCTTTTTTTTTTTTTTTTTTTCGTGTTTCACGGTGATTTTTTGACATTTGAAAAGTAATAACCAAAAGGTTAATTACTTCTGAAAGTCATTAAACTGAGAGTTAATACGCAAATGAAACATTTGCTGACTTTGTTCACCCAGAAACCTGTTAACTGAAGCTAGGTGAAATAAAGCAATATAAAACAATCTGTAAAAGAATATTTAAAGAAAAACCAAGCCATTTTATAACAAAATAACAATTTTATTAAAACATATTTAGATCATAACAAAGATAAAATTAAAACCATAAAATAAATCTTTCCAACACATGACATAAGTTCTCTTATGACTCTATATCAATATGAACCTGAGCACCAAGAAAGTGAAAAATTATTTCAAAGAAAATATATTTTTAACTTTATACTAATGAATGTAATTACAACAATTGAGTTAACTTTAAAATTTACTTTAATCAAAAAAAAAAAAAAACTATTAACTTTATTTAAACTGATTAAAAAGAAAATAAAGTTTAGTTTCAAAAAGGTATTTATATCAAAGAAGTAAAAATGTAGATTTATATTTCAATTAACTATTGATAAAAAATAAACTTTGTCCAGTTCAACTGAAATTAATATTTTTAACTAATGATGTTTAAGAAACAGAATAATTAAGAAAAGGGTATATTAATTAACTTCAATCTCTCTTCTTTTCTATAAAAGATTTCCCAAAAAGTCAAGCACAACTTAATAATGAAAATAGCTTAACTGACAATTCCAGACACCCTTAACTGCCACTAAAAAGCGTACTGAAAATACAGAAGCACGACAATCAACTAAAGTTGATGTTGAATGAAATCCCGGACTGCAGCAAGCCTAATGGAAACTCCCTAGCGGATACCGGCTGATAGAGTTTCCCAAGGAATTACAATTACCTCGACACTACTAGCCATAACAGTTCCAATTACTCCACGCGGTAATCCGCTGTTGTGGCAGTATCGGACCACTCCTATCATGACCTAGCAGCAGTATCGAGACGGGATAAACCCTGGTTTCTTAGAAACCATATCACAACCCTACAGTCCGTTCCTCCATTAACCCTCCGACTGTCTTGGAAAAGGGCAAAATTGTAATGTTGTTTTCTCTGCATTTTGTTTTAAATGCTAAAAAAAAATGATTCTTTGAACATTTTATAAAAAAACTTAATAACGAATATGAATGCAATCCTTGGAAGTATTAATCATTGTTCAATGTATTAAAAATACATTAAATCAATAGAATTATATTACTTTAAATATTGCTTGTGTTGCAATGAAACCAGGAGCTTAGTGAACGTATTAACACGGGCTTGTCAGTGAGGGGGTTAAAAAAAAAGTAAAGTTGGCTAGATTAATATCAACAGATAAACTAGAATAATATCTGGATCTAAAATGTACTTAAAGAAGAGAAGATACAAACTGTAAATGAAATTAATCTATTTCAAACCAATGGATATAAAAAGAGTAAAAGAAATAAATATCTAATAAAGAAATAAATATCTGAAACACATGGTGGGTAGCTGGCTCTCCTCCCGGCATCAACAAACCATCATAACATCTCGCTTCACAACACCTCCAGGTATCTTCTTAAACAACCGAGGGTACACGAGAGTTCCGTTAAAAATATAAACACCACAGGAAGAAAACTATTTTCACAGCACAGCAGCCAATAACACGAAACAGGACCTCAAGTAATACATGCTTCACACTTCATTATCCAAGAGCTAATTAAATAATTTCCGGAGATAAAATGTCCTTAATATTCTCTACTTCATTAAAAAAAAGAAAACAATAGTAATGTTAAAATCGCTTAAAAGAAACGACAACACTTTGCCCAGCCAACAAGCACCTGCTCTGAGACACGAACGAGGCAAGCTATAAATAGCATTCCCCATCCGCCGATAACCCCCCCACGTGACTTCCGATCGCCTGGTCTATGTTACTTCCGATATCTGACGATTCGGGAAAAACTGACCAGTGAACGGGCACGAGATAGAGTGTGTCACGACGGACAGGTCACGCCATCTGTTGATAGCTGTTCCAACTACTTTAGTCTATGAGCTGAACCTGCATCGTGATGTTGACATAGGCAAAAGCGAAAGATGAAGTTGTATGCTGGAAAAACATCGTAGTAATGGATGAACATGTGAACGTCTCTAAAGGAGTTTATGCATAGATGAAATAAGGTAAAGTAAAGAAGTTATATTTATTAGAAACGTATTTAAACACTGAAAAATAAAATAAATTAATGTGTTTAAATATGAGACTTAAAGTATTAAAAACTTATATAATTAAAGTATGTAGCCAGAGTTATATAGAAGTAACTGCAAACTAAGATAGAAAAGATTAAATGGAGTTTAATGTACTAGGCTGGATAAAAGGTTAAATGAGAAAGGTAAGTGGAGTAACAAGAATAGTATATTTTTCCTGTCAACATTCACAAAAGGGATTCTGTTTCAGACATTTAACCAAATATATTAAATTTTGTCTCCTGTGATTTTCAATGCTATTTTTTGCATTGTTTCACTTTTTGCGCCGATTTTTTTAATATTTGGAAACGAATTAGGGATTCTGTTTCAGACATTTAACCTAATATATTAAATTTTGTCTCCTGTGATTTTCAATGCTATTTTTTGCATTGTTTCGCTTTTCGCGCCGATTTTTTTTTTATATTCGAAAACGAATTCCTATTAGAAGGTTTTATCATTCGCTGCAGTAAATTTTGTCCACTGTGATTTTTAAAGGGTTTTATTTTATTTTTCATTTCTCGATGATTTTTCGACATTAGCAAAAGGAAACGAGTTTCTTTAAAGTTAATGTAAAAAAAAATTCTTTTGAATAAAGTTTATTCACTATTACATAGAGCGATTTTTGGAATTTTCTCTCTCTCTCTCTCTTTTTTTTTTACATGTTCGTAAGATTAATTCGGTTTCAAAATTTTGCCTAATATAGGGAATTTTTGTCCGCTGTGATTTAAAACTTTAGTAATTTTTAGCGTTTTTTTTTTTTTTTTGTGTTCTGATGCGATTTTTTGACATTTTGGAAAGAGTTCTGGTTACTGTCTTGTAGTCCAAGATACTAAATTTTGTTCTGTGCAATTTTTTATGTTATTTAACTATTTTTAATGTGATTTTTTTAATTTTTTCGAGTTCCACAGCGTTTTTTACATTCTTGAAAGGAATAAGATTTAAAACATTTACCTAAATATAGTAAATTTTCTCTTCCGTGATTTCTGAATATTTAGTTATTTTAAATGCCATTTTCAATGCGATTGTTGCCTTTTTTTCCGCGTTCTGCTGTGTTTTTTTTTACATTTGTAAACAAAATTATTAAGAAAAAGAAGAAACAACGTATAAAGGCACAAATAAAATGTGTTTAAAAGCATACAGCTGTTTCAAAACCTCTAAGGTTTCCTCATCAGTGCTTAAAATAAAAGTTAAAACTAAGACATTGTGTAAAAAGAGGGGGGGGGGGAGAGAGGTGGACAGAGAGTCAGAAAAGCGTACCTTTCAGCTCTACTGCCAACGGTGAAATGCGACCTACGGCTGACAAACAGTTACGGAGTTGATCTCACGCGCATATTCAGGGAGACCAATCAAAATACCCAATTGCTCTGGAAGAGTCCAAACTTAGAAGGAGAAAAAGGAGGAGGGAGTGGAGGGAATTATAGAAAATTAAACCATACCTTTGAAAAATTGGGCGTACTAGATAAATCATTAACTAAACTGTTTGAATTTTTCCATATGTGGTAATCCTCCCAGAAGTCCAGATCATAGATTGAAGTACATTTCTGTATTATGGAGGCTTCGGAAAATTTAAAATTATGGTTGTTGGACCAGCAGTGGTTGGCAATAGCGGAACGTTTGATATCACAATTTTTAATGCAAGTTTTATGCTCCCCCAAACAGATCTTAAAGGCACGCTTCGTTTGACCAATGTACATTTTGTTGCATTCGCAAGATATCCTGTAAATACCCCAATTTGAAAAACTGTCAATTGGATGTTTCAGATTTGTGAATTGAATTTTATTAAAAGGAGTATAAACTACTTTAAAGTCAAATTTTGACAAGATTTTAGAAATTTGATGGCTTATTTTCGGAAAATATGGGAGTATAATTAAATTTTCATTACCGACAGTATTAGCCCTGGATTTTGTACGTTTACTTAGTTTGTTATGAATGGAATCGACGATTTCAGCTGTAAAACCCCGATCAATGGCAATAGATTTAATGTAGTCTAATTCTGTTTTTAGTAAACTGTCGGAAGAACAAATATTTAAAGCCCTGTAAACATAACTGTTAAAGGCAGCCAACTTTTGATTAGGTGGATGGGATGAAAGGCGATGTGGGGGTAAGGATACTGCGAATGGTTTACGGTAAACAGTAGTGTGAAACAAATTATTTTCGCGGAAAACCATAACATCAAGAAAGGGCAACCGACTGTTATTTTCGAGTTCGAAAGTGAACTGAATATGTTCATCTATAGAATTCATAATATCGAGAATATTAGTAAGATTAAGATCATCAGAGTTCAATAATGCAAAGCAGTCATCGACATAGCGGATGTAAAATGGAAAGGATAATATCTTGAAAAGGTTTGATTCGTAATAGTGCATGTAAATATCACTGAGGATGGGGCTGAGGGGGGAGCCCATGGACAAACCATCAGTCATGCAATAAAAATTACCATTAAAAATGAATGTGTTTTGCGATAAACAAATGCTAGTAAGATGTATAAGCTCATCAATTTCGTAATATGAATAATGAAATTCTTGTAGGCGTAATTTAAGACAATTTAAAGCACCTTGAACCGGTACGTTAGTAAATAGTGATTTAACGTCGAATGAAACCATACTATTGTTTTGAGTACCACTGAAGCTACGAAGCTTATTAACAAACTCATAAGAGTTCCTGCAAGTGTAGATATTGTTAGAGAGCAGGGGCGAGAAGATAGAGGTCAAATATTTCGCTAATTTATAGGAAGAGGTACCAATGTTTGAAACTATTAGTCTGAAAGGAATGCCTTGTTTATGGACTTTTGGGAGCGTATAAAATCTTGCGCAGTGTGACACTGAAGGAATGAGGGATAATTTAACGTTGTTGGAAATGAGTGGAGAGTGCTCGATAGCCGATTTTATAGTTTTCAATTCTTTTTGAGAAGGATCAGATTTAATCTTTTTATAAGGACCCTCGTCTATCAAGTCTTGTGTTTTGGATAGGTAATCAGACCTGTCCATAACAACAATCTGGCCACCCTTATCAGCCTTGCTGATAACTATGTCAGTATTAGATTTTAGATTTTTTATGCAACTTGATGCAGCTTTGCTGATATTGGATTTAGGAAGGTTATTATTGAAATTCACATTATTGGTGATTAAGTGTCTAATTGAATCCTTCTGGGAAGGGTTTAAGGCACTGAACTTGAACGCTCTTTCGATGGGGGCAATTACATGAGGAAAAGACGGTTTAGTAGTAAGTGCAAAATTATTATTTAATTTAAGATAATGGATTTCATCCTGAGTAAGGTTAGCACTTGAAAGATTGATAACGGCATTCTGGTTAACCAACGGTAAAGTATTGGGTAAAGGTTAACCAACGGTAAAGTATTGGGTAAACCTATCCAAACCACCTTACCTTACCTATCCAAAACACAAGACTTGATAGACGAGTGTCCTTATAAAAAGATTAAATCTGATCCTTCTCAAAAAGAATTGAAAACTATAAAATCGGCTATCGAGCACTCTTCACTCATTTCCAACAATGTTAAATTATCCCTCATTCCTTCAGTGTCACACTGCGCAAGATTTTATACGCTCCCAAAAGTCCATAAACAAGGCATTCCTTTCAGACCAATAGTTTCGAACATTGGTACCTCTTCCTATAAATTAGCGAAATATTTGACCTCTATCTTCTCCCCCCTGCTCTCTAACAATATCTACGCTTGCAGGAACTCTTATGAGTTTGTTAATAAGCTTCGTAGCTTCAGTGGTACTCAAAACAATAGTATGGTTTCATTCGACGTTAAATCACTCTTTACTAACGTACCGGTTCAAGGTGCTTTAAATTGTCTTAAATTACGCTTACAAGAATTTCATTATTCATATTACGAAATTGATGAGCTTATACATCTTACTAGCATTTGTTTATCGCAAAACACATTCATTTTTAATGGTAATTTTTATTGCATGACTGATGGTTTGTCCATGGGCTCCCCCCTCAGCCCCATCCTCAGTGATATTTACATGCACTATTACGAATCAAACCTTTTCAAGATATTATCCTTTCCATTTTACATCCGTTATGTCGATGACTGCTTTGCATTATTGAACTCTGATGATCTTAATCTTACTAATATTCTCGATATTATGAATTCTATAGATGAACATATTCAGTTCACTTTCGAACTCGAAAATAACAGTCGGTTGCCCTTTCTTGATGTTATGGTTTTCCGCGAAAATAATTTGTTTCACACTACTGTTTACCGTAAACCATTCGCAGTATCCTTACCCCCACATCGCCTTTCATCCCATCCACCTAATCAAAAGTTGGCTGCCTTTAACAGTTATGTTTACAGGGCTTTAAATATTTGTTTTTCCGACAGTTTACTAAAAACAGAATTAGACTACATTAAATCTATTGCCATTGATCGGGGTTTTACAGCTGAAATCGTCGATTCCATTCATAACAAACTAAGTAAACGTACAAAATCCAGGGCTAATACTGTCGGTAATGAAAATTTAATTATACTCCCATATTTTCCGAAAATAAGCCATCAAATTTCTAAAATCTTGTCAAAATTTGACTTTAAAGTAGTTTATACTCCTTTTAATAAAATTCAATTCACAAATCTGAAACATCCAATTGACAGTTTTTCAAATTGGGGTGTTTACAGGATATCTTGCGAATGCAACAAAATGTACATTGGTCAAACGAAGCGTGCCTTTAAGATCCGTTTGGGGGAGCATAAAACTTGCGTTAAAAATTGTGATATCAAACGTTCCGCTATTGCCAACCACTGCTGGTCCAACAACCATAATTTTAAATTTTCCGAAGCCTCCATAATACAGAAATGTACTTCAATCTATGATCTGGACTTCTGGGAGGCTTACCACATATGGAAAAATTCAAACAGTTTAGTTAATGATTTATCTAGTAGCGCTAAATTTTTCAAAGGTATGGTTTAATTTTCTATAATTCCCTCCACTCCCTCCCCCTTTTTCTCCTTCTAAGTTTGGACTTTTCCAGAGCAATTGGGTATTTTGATTGGTCTCCCTGAATATGCGCGTGAGATCAACTCCGTAACTGTTTGTCAGCCGTAGGTCGCATTTCACCGTTGGCAGTAGAGCTGAAAGGTACACTTTTCTGACTCTCTGTCCACCTCTCTCCCCCCCCCCCCCCTCTTTTTACACAATGTCTTAGTTTTAACTTTTATTTTAAGCACTGATGAGGAAACCTTAGAGGTTTTGAAACAGCTGTATGCTTTTAAACACATTTTATTTGTGCCTTTATACGTTGTTTCTTCTTTTTCTTAATATATTGGCACAAAGTACAATCCTTCCCCACTTTTTATCCAACAAAATTATTTTTTGAATTTTTAGCCCAAATATAGAAAGTTTTGACCTCCGTGATTTTTGAAGTATTTAGGATTTTCAATGCAATTTCTAGCTCGTCCCCCCCCCCTCCCCCCGTGATCTTTTGACATTCACAAAAGGGATTCTTTTTCAGACATTTAGCTTAATATGTATTACATTTTATCTTCTGCAATTTATAATGAAATTTTTATTGTTTTTTCGCATTTCGTGGCAGTTTTTTGACATTAGGGAAACAATGCCTGTTAGAATATTTTATCCCACTAGGGGGCTCGGCCCCCTACGAGCTACGCTCGCCAACCCCCCGTTCAGACACTGCAGTCTCTAAAAGCACGCTAATTTGATCGGCTTTAAAAAGATTTTGGAAGATTGAATTATAATTTAAACAAGTAATATAAAAATTTTGTTTTTAAAGTCAATTCCTACGTAGGTCACCAAAGAAAAATTTAATATAATCCCTTAAGCTAATATTAGTTTTTGTTGCATTAAAATATCTCAATTTGTTGATTTTCTATAAACAAGTAGGTTTACAATGGAATTCTATGGGAATTTGGCGAAATATTAGATATATCGCCAAGTTAGCGTCCCTTTTGGCGACTTATTTTGGACGCCAAAGTTGGCGATATATCGCCAAGTTGGCGACAAACTTGGCGGTATTTGGCGACAGAACAGGATCCCCCCTTTGGTAACGCCTTATTGAAAATATTTTCATTGACCTTCGATAACCAATAGCCGCCATTTTGTTTCCCATGCAAACAAATATAAGGAGAGTGTGAACTAATAGTAGGAATTGCAAAAAACAGTGGCGATCTCCCTATAAACGGATTTCTATTCATTTCTCTTTGATTGGGGAAATTTTAACGCCAAATCCGCTGCGGTACTACTTGAATATCCCGTCGACTAATTTCGCCAAATTATATAAATCGCCAAACCACTCGCCAAATTATACAAATTGACATAATTTTTATTTTAAATAACGAAAGAACAAATAAATTAGTATAACATTAATAAAAATACAAATAAAACGTCGAAATAAAAATAACTTGATGACGTAGACACGTGTAACAACATTTCAAAATAAGCTAATATAAAAGGAATTAAGTAAACAGAATCTTTGTCTCCCGGTATTTTTTAACAAAGCGAAAAGAAAGTTCTTTTAAATGAGACATTTTAAATTAATCGTTTTTAATCTGACGTAATTTTGACCAAACTATTCTTTCTCTTTTTAATATTCACGTGAAAATTCTTGTGTTAGAAATTAAATATTATTTGCGCTTTCCTAACAAAAATAGTTGAAAAGTATCTCCTCAAAATATCAAATAAATGTCTAGCGCAATTTGTAAATTTAAACCGTTTTGCAATATTATTTTGTGTTCATTTTATGTAATAACTGTAATGTGACGTAAATATGACGTAATTTCTCCTATTTAAGACTTCTAACGCATGTTAATAAATTTATTATTTTACAAATTCCTTTCTCTCTTAAAATTCACGTGTAATTATAGTTTTTATGACGTAATTTTCAATAAGTTCCTGCTTTTTGTACATAATTATTTAATTCTAATTCCAAATGTTTTTTTTTTTTTCTGTTTATAATAGTCACGTGTAAATAAATTTTTAATTTATTACACGTATAAATATTTTTTTTGTTTAAGCAAACATTATTGTTTCCGCTGTTTATACAGTTGGCAACAGTTTAAATTAATATCGCTTTCTAAAATCTGTAAAAAATATCTCTCGAAATGTTGAAAATTTGATTTTAAAATAGATATAAAACCTCGAAAAATGAGTCAAATTAAAAAAATAAATCAATTCTGCACACCGGGAAATTATAACGTATAAAATGAACTAAAAATTATTAAATTCCGATGTATAGTTTTTGCTACTATAAAACTTTTTTAGTGGAACGATTTTGTCCAACTTTAGCATTAAATATCTCTTAAAATAATTCTTCGATTTGAAAACTGTCTGCATCAGCGTATTTATCAAACATTTCTGTATAACACTACCGATTTTCATATTTTTGTATGCATTATTTTTCTTAATATTAACGAAGAAAGACCTTCGGTCACAAAAAATTCAAAACCGGCGGCGGCGGTGACAGCGGTAGTTACTTTTTTTTAGAATAGAGAGACTCTAACAAATTTGGTCCTCTGCGATTTTTGTATTTCGTGGCGATTATTCTATATTAATGAAAGAAATCAGGTTTTAATGTTTTAGCCCAATGTAGTAAATTTTGTCCTCTTTTCAATAAAGTTTATTCGGAATCCACAAGGGATTTTTAAATTTTTCTAGCGATTTTCAGATTTTCTCCTGTTTTGCGGCTATTTTTTTAAAAATTCGTAAGTAATTCGGTTTAAAACTTTTTAGCAGAATGTAATGAATTTTGTCCTCATCGTTTTTTGAATTTTTAGTAATTCAAATTAAAAGTGAATCCACTATAGTAAATTTTGCCGGCGAATTTTTTTCTTTTTTTGAATTTTGCAGCGATTTTTTGACACTCAAAGAGAGATTCAGTTTCAAACTTTTAACTAATATAGTAAATTTTGTTTACTGAGTTTTTAAAAATTTTATGGATCTTTAATATAATAGTGTGATTCTTAGCGTGTTTTCCGCTGCTGTGTACTGCTGTTTTTTGATAATTCTAAAAAATAATTCAGTTTGAAAATTTTGGCCTAATACAGTAGTATATTTTATCCTATGTGATTTTCAATGATTTGCGATTTTTAATCCGATTTTCAATGCAATTTTTATCTTTCTTTTGCAT
This sequence comes from Maratus speciosus, assembly GCA_963932465.1. Lineage (NCBI taxonomy): Eukaryota > Metazoa > Arthropoda > Arachnida > Araneae > Salticidae > Maratus > Maratus speciosus. The sequence continues at coordinate 303,358,513 of OZ010788.1, forward strand.
TCCGCGGCAATTTTGTGACATTCATGAAATGAAATCGGTTGCAAACATTTAGCCACTATTTCCAATGCGATTTTTTGCGTTCTTTTTTGCTTTCACGACGATTTTTTTTACATTCAGAAATGAATTTCTGTTACTATTGTTAGTAAGCCTTAGCCCATTGTTGTAATTTTTTTTTTCAGCGTAATACAGTAACTTTTGTTCTCTGTGACTTTTAAATATTTCGTGATTTTTAATGCAATTTTCAACAGACATTTGTAAAAGGAATTCTGTTACAAACTTCAACCACGACATCATTTGGGGAAAAATTCCTCTTATAATTTTTTAACCCACTGTAGTAAATTTTGTCTTTCTGCAATTTTTTAACATTAAGCAACCTTTAGTGTTTTTTGCGTTTCAAAGCGAATTTTCCACATTACTAAAATGAATCTGGTTTTGTTTTAATCTTTTAACCTAATATTACTAAATTTTGTTCTCTTTTCAGTTAAATTTATTCGGAATTTGTTCAGCGATTTTCGAATTTTTGTGAATTTTTTTAGGATTTTTAGTTTTTCGGTGCTCTGCAGCGATTTTTCAACTTTTGCAAAATAAATCCTGTTTTAATCTTAAGTAACTTTTGTCATCTGAAAGTTTTAAAATTTTGGCGATTCTTTACATACTACGTGCTCTTTTTGTTTTTCTCGATTTGCTGCGATTTTTTCGCATTAGTAAAAAGAATCCAGTTTCTATATCTTCTAGTCCAATATAATACATTTTTTTCTATTTGTTAGACAGTTTATTTAGAATTTATGGAGCTATTTTTAAAATTTTCACTATTTTTATTGCAATTTCTCATTTTGCGCTATCTTTTGATGGGGCCAGGTAATGCTGTGCTGGTCGGGTCAGCTGCACGAGTAAATTAAATTGTGTTAGCAAATAAAAATATAATTTTTCTATATTGATTAGGGCGATATAAAAAATGACTTTCACAAAGAAAAATTTCATTGTTGATAGTTGTGTTTTTGAAAACAGTATTATTATTATAAAATTAAATCTTCATGTTAAATGTGTCAAATCAAATTTGAAATTACAATGTAATTTTCTCTGCATTCTTCATATCTATTTATTCATTTTTACTTTTTAGCTTGATAATGTGCTTGCTTTAAAATATTGATTTCGATATTATAATAAATGACTTTGCCAAAGCAAAATCAAGGGAAATTAGATCTTGAAGCTTTGTCTTATTTTTAATATCTATTTTCTTTTAAATATTACCAATATAAGATTTTGTTTTGTGTATACGATTTCAAATAGATATAAAACTTGTTACTGATATCTTTATTTTGCTATTTGAAATTCATACACAAATGCCATACGTAATGTGATTGATTTTAAATGAGGACCCCAGAAGCCAAGAGGTATAAGTGATAAACTTGAAAAAAACTGAGCTAAGTCCTAAGTGCATAGATTATCTGGAAATAAAGCTATTTGTTTGGAGGTAAAGAAATATGTAATTTTCTAATTATATACTGCGTTCTAGAGGTCAATTACTTAAGCTTTTTAAACAGTTTAACTAATTAACCTCTTTAATCTCTACTTAAAATTTAAAAAATATTGTACTCCATTTTTCTTTCACAGCTATTAATATAAGAGTTCAAAGACCGCTATGAAATAAGCAACAGTTTCATATTTAAATTTAGTAAAATACTATTCGTGTTCCAACTTGGAACTCAATTTATACTCCAAATCTAAATTTTGTCACTTGTATCCCTTGGCTTCTGGGGTCCTCAAATGTTTGACATATTTTGGTTCAGTAATGTTTATTTTAAATATATTCTTTACCTGTTATAACAGGATTTTTTTTTCTAATATTCTTAACATGAGTGGTTACAATAAATGATTTTCTGAAGGGAAAAGCAAGGCAAAAGATATTTTGAAGTGTAAATTTTATTCTTTATACGAGGCTTTCTTGTAAATACTAGTAGAATATGATTTATTTATTTAATTCTAAGTTAGCTGTTGTTATTTTTTAAAAGATGCAAAAAATCTTACGTAGTTTAATTATTTTAAATTCATTAAATGTAAACACATTTTATATTATATTTGTTTTCTTTTAAATAAATTATAGTTATATTAATTTACTTATTTTAAAAAGTTTGAGTAGTGGTAAAAGAAAATGACGTCATAAGGGGGGCAAAATAATGCTCGCCTCAGGTGGAGAAATGTCTAGTGGCGGCCCTGACTATCAGGCGCTATCTGTATCAGATAAATTAGACATTATACAAAAATATGGCTCTAAATGTCCAGGTAAATAAAAACATTTACAAAATCACTAAAGCTTTCGAAATTAAGATTATGTATCCTGCTAAAAAATCCAGACATATTCGACAAAATTACAGTTGCCAAGATATGCAATGGCATATAAAGAATATCAATCAATACTACAGCTAGACAAATAAATGAAATAGGCTATGCAAATGTTTAAAATACATTACATTCCACTTTACTTTTGAAAAATCATGGCTGGTTTTAGGAAAATTTGGAGGCAAAAATGGAACCCTTTTTTTGGGAGGAAGGGGGGGGAGAGTGTAGCTTTAAAATCTTAGACCCTCTTGATTAGTTTCCTAATTTTCTTCTTTTCATAATGTGCTGACAAAAATCTAATGTTTATAAACATTTGAATTCTATTTTACAGGTTCCTCTAAGGAAAGAGGATGTGATGCGCCGAAGTATGGGGAATGAAGCCCATCGATAACTACAATTCTCAAATGAAATAAAATGTTCTGTCAAAATCAGTATATAAATATGTGTAATAAAAATTTCGAAAATGGTCATGCAGTGCTGTAATATGGGTGTATATTTTCCTGGTCTATTTTTTTCTGTAATTTTTAATAAAATATTGTATTATAAATAATTGTGTTGTCATAAAAAGCTAGAAATTACACCAACATTTTTTTATACATATTGTTTAATTGCATTAATGTAATGTAAATTGGAAGTAAATTATTAAATTGACAATTTAATTAATGTACTTCCTTTACTTAGATAAAATATAATGTTAACAAATGTAATGATCAGAATTTATAAGACTGTGAAAGTGATACCTTTTAATGGTGAAGATAAAAGTTTCTTCTAAAACAATTTCCTTCATATTTTTAAAATTGTTTATTATATTTATTCAATGTTATATAATTTTTAGGTTCACTGAAATTATTAAACAAATCTTTTTAGTGGTCAAACTTGGCTACTTTTTACAATTATATCTATTTTTTTCCATATAGAGCAACAAAGGGACCATTTTGATTTTGATAAATGTTTATGTTAGGAGTATAAGTACAGTAGACTCCCTCAAATCTGCATAGCTTGAAACCGGAGGTTGTGCAGAATTTAGAATTTTGTGGATTTCTGGTCATTGCTTTGTTTACATTTTTTAAACAGTAATTTGAATGCAATAATGCAATCAAAATTATAATGAATGATTGTAATATAGCAAAATATTAAAATAATTAAGTAAAGTAATAAACTAAAAGCATAAAAAGTAAGATAATTAAAATATTAAAAGTAAAGCTCAAGTAAATAATTAATAATGTATATTTGAATATGCATAAAAAAGATGAGATACATTTTCCTTGAATTATTCAATGAAACTTTCCTTATGAAAAGTACTCTCTATTAATTCACATTAAAATCATTGTAATACTAACCAAAAAAGTTTGATTAATACATAAATATATTTGGTAAAAAGATTGTGATTACCAGCGATATCAGCCAATATCTTGATTAAAAAAATATATATATATATATCCTTCAAGAAAAACCACAAGTTCAGTCATATTATTAAGAATTACATATTAAAATACATACGGGATGAAATAAAACTAAAAAATTCTGTAATTTTGCCCCTACATCTGAGATGAAAGTTTCATTGTTTACATTTGTAAAGATGTGCAGATATTAGGGTTGCGGATTTGAGGGAGTCTACTGTATTTATAAAATGTTGAAGTAAAATTTGTACCCCAGTTCATTCATACGTGCAAAAGAATTTTCATTTACTTTTTTTTACAGATTTTTACATTTTATTTATGTATTCTACACAGAGCGAATGAAGGTACTATTTTGACTATGATATATGTTTATGTTAAAAGTATAAGAATTCATAACAATGGTATTCAGTGTGATCATATTTGAAAAAAAACCATTAAAATTAATTATATTTCTTTAAATAGTTAATAAACAAATTATCTTTACATTATAATATCCATAAATTATTTTACTGTAGTATTAATTCATTTTAAGACATTATTAATATGAATAAAACTTGAAATTTACTGAAGATAAAAATAGAAAATTTGAGGATTAATGAAATTGTGTCATCTAATATTTTATATATATTTTTTAAAATGTTGAAAGTATTCACTGTTAGGTGGTACATAGTCTTAAATTTTTCTTTTTGATTTTAGTTTATACACACTGATTCTTACATTTGTGATTTTCATTGTTTTTCAAATATATCCAAGATTATCTCTGAGCATCATGATCAATGATGACCATGCATGGCCATTATTTCAAGATTCAGTGCAATACACTTTTTAATTCAAATTTTGTATCAACAGCTGGTATTTTCTTTGACATTGTAATCAAAAACATATCAGAAAAATTAAGAACATGTCGATATTTCTTAGTGTTTTGAACTTGAAACAAATTAGCAGTAATGTTAGTTTTTTTTAAATATTTTTTTTATGAAACTACAGAACTGACTGAATCTGCTAATATTTACAAATTAGATATGGTCTACTTGCTGAATCCGATGATTAAAGGTCTGTTTCATTGAGAAGGAGCTACTGACTATTCAAACTGTTCTCCCACTTCATCATTTATTATATTTACAGTTTCATATAAATAAGACAATAAAAAAAAAAAAGTTTTCAGTGTATTGAGAGTTCATTGCCATTATCAACAGCAGAAGTGGAACAGATTTTATCTCTAGTTTCACTGATAGTAAGTTAAGTAACTGACCATCAAAGTGGCTTAAATAAAAATTTATAATATTGAATGGAGAAATAGATTTTTAAAATGTAGTATGACACATGTTAAAACAGAAATATAAGAGATTATTCAATCATGTGTGACTTAATTACATTTTTTAATTTTCATATCTAAAAATTACATTTCCTTATTGTTTTTAATCACAATGCAAAATGGTACTTCTATTTGCAAACTGCTGCTACATCATAATATGTTTCTGAAAATTCAATTTTTTCTTTTAATTATGCATGATGGTCTTGGCAGTCATCTTTCCATATTTTACACAAATTTCTAAGCACCTAAGTTCATAAAGGAAATGCATAAGAAATTGAGAAAAAATTTATTTTGTAAAATGGAATTTATTTTCACTGCTTTTAAATGATTAATTACTCTAAAAAAGGAATCATAAGATGAATGCTGAAGATATGTTACCATTACCTAATGTCACAAGTTTATAAGCACACAAGACTGTAAAGGAAAAGCATAAAATGTTTGCTTTAGTATCAATTTCTAACTTTGGATTTTAAATACAAACAGATAAATTGAAAAAGACTGATATTTTGAGAAAAGAAAATTATTTTCATTGTTTTTAAATGATTAACTGCTGTAAAAAATAAATCATAAGAGGAATCCTTAAGATAGGTCACCATTATTTTAAGATATAAATTTCTCCAAACACAAGTCTGTAAAGGAAAACTTTAAAAGCCTGCTTAATTAACAATTTTGAACTTTGGATTTTAACTACGGATCTAGGTGCTTAGAAATTTGTGTAAAATATGGAAAGATGACCACCAAGCCCATCATGCATAATTTAAAAAAAAAAATGAATTTTTAAAAATACATTATGATGTAATGTAGGCATTCGACTTACAAGTGGTAATTTTTTTAATGGAACGTGTTAAATAATTACGATAATATAAGCTTGGAAATTTGATATACCATTTTTTAGCCAGGCTTTTTTTTTTTTTAACTTTTGAAAAGTTTGTTTTTTGTAAATATTATTATACCTGAATAATGATATTGTTAATCTGCTTTGATATGGGCACAACACTGAAATTTGCTTCATTGCCACTACCCATGAAAATTTCTTTAGTGATTAACAAAGCTTTTGACATCAACAGATATATGAAGGAATATCGATTTAATATCTTAACTCTGGTTGCATCTGCTGTACAGGAAAGAACATCGGTTAAATATCTTGACTGACAGAATTGTTCATACTGAAGAAGTAAATGAAAGAATTCAGTGATGATTGCTTTGCTGCACATAAAAAAAGAAGAATTTTGGTCAGTCGAATCTCAAATTCTCCTTGCTGATGTTAAACCTATGGGCATGTAATGCATTTGTATTTTTGAAATATCTTCTCAATAAATTTAACTTCTTTCTATTTGGGGGATGTCTCTTCTTTTTCTGTTTACAAAATATTTCTAAAATCTATGCTTAATTTAATATTTTAAGTGTTAAAAGCTGTGTATAAGAGTTTTTTGAATTTTAACAATTCAGATAAAATTAACTATATATTTTAAAAATATTTTAACAGAAAAGAGAGAGAGAGAGAGACAATCCTTTTAAAAAGAATATGAAAAAAAAAATAATTTTAAAGTATTAATTTCCTAATGAGATATTTTAAAAATAAGAATGTATTTATTCCACACTGAACATTAACAAAGTGAATTTGAGACAAGACTGACCAACACCCTTAACTCATCCACTAATACATCTTCAATCTTTCTCCAATGATAAGATTATTTTTTAGAATTTTTCTCTAGGAGGGTAAACTGAGGGCCAGCTTTTTATATGGACATTCCAGCTGCCTCGTTCTACATGTACTTCTCACACGCAGCAGTTCCAAACTTAAAGGTTTTGCCATATCTTCCCAGTTAATGATTTCAACAAAATTTAAACTATACTAATAAGAGCACCGCACAGATGTTGCCAGACACACAAACTGCTGCAAAATAGGTGAAATAGCAAGTTCATTTTGCTGGTCGAATGGTCGTTATGGTCATAAAAATAATATAGCATTTTTACTTGGATTGGCAACAATAACTGAGCATTCAAGAATGTAAAGAATTTTGTTTATGAATTTAGTGCAAAGGTTGCATGAACAACATGGTGGCCAAAGTTGCATTTTTTAGCTGAAACACAAAGATGGCTACTCCAAAGCCACTTAAAAGATACAAAAACAAGTTGATGGAAAATGTGTAATTTTGAATTAAAACATAGCAAATTAATGAGAAAAAATGATTATTATTATTAATAATTTTGATTTTTCAAGTTAATTATTTAATGGAGAAAATTAATTATTTATTTAAAATAAGAATAAAGTTTAAGGGATAGTTGAAAATAATACATTTAGATTTAAATATTTAATTGATATTTTTAGAATTAGGATGATTAACAAAATTAAGATTTTAAATAGGAGGTTTATAATGAAATTTAGACTTGTAAATACAAGTAATGTTATAACAATTTTAATCACCAAATTACCCCAGAAAAGGAAAAAAAACTGATTGGAAATTGTCTTTTTAAAATTTATGTTTAAAAAAATATGCTTAGATGGTACTTCCAGGGGTATGGTCATAAACAAACCAGAAGGTATATGCTACAGGAGACGGCGATTCCAGAATATCCCCATGTGTAAGAAAGGGAGAATTTTCCTCCCCTTCCTCGGGAATCTCACAAATAGAGGTTGATAGTTATATTTTGCACCTATAAATTTCATTTTGATGATCAAGTTGTAACTTCAGCCTTTATTTTTAATGTTTGGAAACAATTTTAAAAGTTCATTTAATGTTAGCTTTTTAATAATAAGGAAAAGGCAAGCTGTTTTAAAAAGTATAAATAAATGTCTTTTGTAACTAAAAACAACAGAATTAAAGATTAGGCTCAGTACATATAAAATTTTCAAAAGTTGTCATACCACGTTTGGTAAACTTATGAAATAAAGAAAATGAGTGACAAACTTAAATTTAGAAGCTGAGGACAGGCACTAATAATCTAAACATCCTGAAGCAGATGGCCGGCTGGAATGCGAAAAGTGAATTTTATGTTTGTTTTTTTTTGTTTATTGTAAACAGTTGAAACAGGCTAGAGTGATGACATATGTTTTTTTTATTTATTATAACTGCAAAAGTGTGAAAAATGTGATAGAAAATGACAGAAATGAAAAAGTTAAATTAATTTTGTTCAATTAAAAACTTTTTTAGCTAGATAAAAGGATATAAGAAATATTGATTGGTTGGTTGGTTGTGTTTATGATGGCCAATTATTAGCACGAGGGATATAGGCCATAAGGGGGGAGGGTCTTTCTAAAGGAACCTAACCTGTATTTACGCTTGGAAAACCAAGATTCGAAGAAAACCACGAAAACTCTGAACGATTAGGCTGACAGGCACGATTGGGATTGAACCCAGCACATCCCGTCTACCAGCTTCAAGAGCAGAACTAAGAAATTGTTATGCATCAATTGTTTATTTAAACATTCAGTAAAGTTTAACTTGAATGATAAAGCTTTAAAGTATTTACTTCCTATTGATGCACATTTATTTTTCACCCTCTCTTGTTCTTGTTTACATCCGAGACGACCGGTATTTTCATTCATGCGTATTAGCTTTTGAGGCAAGTGCCGTTACTGAGTAACTGTCAGTAGCAGTGATTTCGGTATCTCATCTTTCGCCGTGAACGGCTGACTTGTGACGTCATAGTTTGCAGCCAATGGCGTTTAAGTTGCGTTCGCATGATCGGAGTTTCGGATGTATTCTGAGTAAGTTTGTATCTATCAATTGGCAACAGTTTTTATGCAAAACAATTGCTGTTACCGGGTGTATAAAGGTCTGGACTGATTTTGGATCAGTGGCTTCGTGAATTTTTGTACGTTTGTATAACTTGTCATAATGTAGAATCATTAGATATTAGTTTATTTTTATATTATGATTTGACGGCGAAGTACAGCTGTTATATTGTATATCATATCATCTTGCTTCAAATAAAATGAATTTGTTTTAGAGCTGGTGTCTTAAGTCTTCCACACTAACCACAGCAACTCTGTTTGGCCAATGTTTTAATTGGTCAACAGGTTATGGGCCCAGTGGCCCTGTGGAAGTGAAGATAATGTTTTTTTTCTAAGCGCTGATGAACTTTTCCTGTTTCTTATAAGATGTACCTCTTTGCTGGAGTTCAGATGTTTCTGAATGACGTTTTTTTGCGACGTTTGTGATGAATTTTTTCGACGTCTCCCATGGACTTTCGTAATGTTTTTCGTCAATTCTTCGGATGCTTTTTCGTGAACCTTACCAACATTGTTGAAGTGTGTTTACAATTCCTTCGACGGAGGCCGTGTTAAAGATGGAATTATCTAACATTGCTCTTTTGACCTCTACGAATTGGGAAACATGGAAGATAGAAGTGAAAGTCCTGTTAATGCATTTTGGAGCATGGGACTACATTGAGAATCCTGATCCAGAAAGTGAGGTGAAAGAAACGGGGGAATCGTCGGAACCAAAAGCAGGGAAAGATGATAAAACAGTTCCTGTCACAGACCAGTTGACTTGGAGGGAAAGAAGCGAGATGAATTTAAGAAAAGCTAGGTCATATACAATAATCTATCAGACCTTATCGCCTGAGTTTAAGCCTTTAATCGCTGGTACAACTAGTGGAGCTGCTGCCTGGAGAATTTTAAAAGATCATTTTGAACCAACTACAAGAGCCCGAGTGATACATCTGCTGGATGAGTTTTTTAGTGTCCGATATAATCCCAGTGAGAATCTTGGCCTTTTCCTCTGCCGAGTGAAGCAAGCTGCTGAACGTCTTCGGGAAGTTGGACATACATTACAGCCTCTGTATTTGGGGTATCAGATGATCCGGAGTTTACCAGAGGAGTTCCAATCAACAGTACAAGCGATTTATCGTTGGCCAGATACCGAATTTGTTCCAGACAAGATTGAATCGGAGTTGCTGCTAGAGGAGAACCGCCTGAAATTAGCAAAGAGAGACCTTGCAGATAATGTTGCTTTTTCTGGTGAAATAGCTGAGTGTAAAACAGGTAAATCTTCTTATAAATCTGACAATTATGTAAATCAAAGTAAATTTTCTAAAAATAAGAATGTTAAGCAAAGTAAATTAATAGGTCCTTGTTATTGTTGTAAATCTTATGGTCACTTAATTGCTAATTGTAAACTTAAAGGTCAATCTAAAAATTATCAACCTAAAGGCTCTCATTCTAGAAATTCTCAATTTAAAAATAAATTTTCAGAAACTAGTAATATTGAATTAAAATGTAGTAATGTAAAATGTAGTAAAGTAAATTGTAATAATGTAAAATGTACTTTCTCTGAACAAGAGGCTAGTTTAATTGAAATTTCTCCATATGAAGCTAATTCATCTGACTTTGGCCAAAGTGGTAGCTGGGTCTTTGACACAGCTGCTACGGCTCATTTTTGCAATAACAAAAATTTGTTTTTGGATTTTGAACCTGTTTCAAATATGCAGATGTCACTTGCTGTTGGAGAAAAAGAAAGTCCTGTTCAGGGAAAGGGTACTGTAAATTTTTTTGTAAAATGTAAAGATGGCAGTTTTAATCAGATTATTTTAAAAAATGTTTTATATAATCCAAACTTACGAAGGAATCTCTTGTCTGGCAGTAAACTTGAAAAGTTGGGAGCAAATTTTGTAGGTAGTAAAAGTAAACTTGTAGTATATGACAAAGAATGGAATTGGTTATTTTATGCAGTTAGAAAAAATGATTTGTATTTTTTAAAACCTTCTCATTATAATTCCATGTGTAAAGGAGAAAGCAACTCGGCTGACATTTCAGCTAATCATTCTGAAAAAATTAATTTGAATGAATTATGGCACGAAAGATTTTGCCATGTAAATAATGAATACTTAATTAACACATGTAAAAATGAAAGTGTTAAAGGACTTCCAAAGCTGTCAAAGTTGGCCGAAGATTGCATCTCCTGTAAACTTGCAAAATCTAAAAGAACATCATTTAGGGCAATAAATAAAGTAAGGTCTAAAACTGCTCTGGAGCTCTTGCACATGGATTTGTGCGGACCTTTACAGGTGACATCACATGGGGGGAGTAGATATTTTTTTACCATCATTGATGATTTTTCTCGTTTTGTTACTGTGTACACCATCAGGAATAAGTCTGATGTATTTCAGACGTTTTTGAAATTCCAGAGTAGGGCCGAAAGGTACTTAAATAAGAAAATAATTTCTATCAGAACTGATGGTGGCATGGAGTTTTGTAACAAAGATTTTGAGAATTTTTTAGAAAAGCAGGGAATTGGTCACGAGAAAACGAATCCGTATAGCCCAGAAATGAATGGCATTGCGGAGCGTTTCAATTTAACTGCTCTTGATGGTATAAAAACTCTCCTCAATGCTAGTGGCTTGTGTCAAAAATTTTGGGCTGAAGCCTTAATGTGTTTTTCATATACCTGGAATAGAGTTTGTCACAAACAAAATAAACAGACCCCTTTTGAGATGTATTCAGGCAGAAAACCCTCTGTTTCTCACTTTAAGAAGTTTGGTTGTGTAGCATATGTTGGAGTGCCCAGGCAGGTCAGAAGGAAGCTTGATATGCGAGCTAAACTAGGGATCATGTGTGGGTATGCTCATACAACAAAAGGCTACCGAATTTGGTTAATAGAGGAAAATAAAGTTGTTGAAACTATTAACGTTAAGTTTGATGAAACTAAAAGGGGGGTAGATATCGTTTCAAAACTAAAAGAACAAAAATTTAATTTTTCACTTTTTCACTTTCCAGAAGATGGAGATATTTTTGATGAACCTGAGAATACACCTCAATTGGGGAATGACATTGAAAGAGTTAGTGTGTCAGATCAAGACCAGAGTTCGGAGCGGTTTAGTTTAAAACCTTGTAGATCTATTCCATGGACCCGTAAGGCAGTAACACGTAAAACAGGAAGGGATAAAACAGACATTTATTATGGCATAGAAGGAACAAATACTAGAATTAGATCTTTTAATGAATTAATAGATTATTGTAAAACAAATAAAATAGAATGTGATAAAAACTTGTTTGATTTTAGCAGTAAAAATAAAGAATCTGGTAAATTAACTAATCTTTTAAATATAGGTGAGGCCAACTTAACTGAAATTAAAATTCCTCAAACCTACAATCAAGCCATTAAAACACCTGAAGCATCAAATTGGAGGGACGCAATGAACCAAGAGTTAAATGTTATGCATGAGCGTAATGTATGGGATCTTGTGATACCACCAAAAGATGCTAAGATTCTTGGTAACCGTTGGGTGTATACCTTAAAAAGGAACGAGAAAAATGAAATAGTTAGGTATAAGGCTAGATTGGTAGCAAAAGGTTTCAACCAAGTTAAAGGAGAAAATTATGAGGAAGTTTTCAGTCCAGTCATAAGTTTTTCACTAGTTAGATTATTCTTTGCCATATTTTCATGTCCGTTAAAATGGGTTAATGTCCAGGTAGATGTCAACAACGCTTATCTTTATGCTAATCTAGATGAGACTGTATACATGCACCAACCTGAGGGTTTTATTAAAGAAAGAAATAAAGTTTGTAAGTTGAATAAGGCCATTTATGGTCTGCATCAATCTGGCAGACAGTGGTTCTTTGAAGTGGATGATGTTTTATCCAAATTAGATTTTCATAAACTCGATTGGTGTAATTGTGTATACATGTTTCAGTCCAGATTGATTCTTTTACTTTATGTTGACGATATGGTTCTTTTTGGTAAAACTCAAGATGATTTGGATTATGGGTTAAATTTGCTGCAAAAACATTTTAATTTAAAGATTATGGGGACAACCAGAAAGCTATTGGGCATAGAGTTTGAAGAGATAGGAAATCGCCTGTACATTCACCAAACCTCGTATATTGAGAAAGTTTGTGAAATGTTTGCAGAATTTAAATTTCCTGTAAGCTCTGTACCTATTCCCAAGGGCTTGGTTTTGTCAAAGCAAGATTCACCTTCCACTAAGGAAGAAATAGAAATTATGTCTAGGTTTCCATATAGAAATCTTATAGGATGTTTGTCTTTTATAGCTGGGAGAACTAGACCTGATATAATGTATGCAGTTAATTTATTATCCCAATTTCAATCAAATCCTGGAATTACTCACTGGAATAGTTTACTAAAATTGTTAGGTTATTTAAAATATACTAAAGAATATAAACTTGAGTTATCTAGAGTCAGTCAATTAAATCTTTCATGTTATTCAGATTCAGATTTTGCAGCAAACAGAGACGATCGTGTTTCTATGGGTGGGTATATTTTGTTTCTGGATGAAACGCCCATATCATGGAAGACTTTTAAACAAAAATGTATAAGTCTTTCTACCATGGAAGCCGAATATGTCAGTTTAACTGAAGCTGCAAAAGAATTAATTTGGGTCAAAAATGTTTTGCTAAATGAAGTGCTTAACTTGAACTTGAGGGATTGTACTCTGTTCTGTGATAACCAAGCTGCAATAGCCTTTTCTAATTCTCCTTTTGAAAATCAGAAAACCAAACATATTCATATAAAGTATCTTTTTCTTAGAAATCTAGTTTTTGATAAAGTATTTAAACTTAGATATATTGCTAGTAAATTTAATCTTGCAGACAGCTTCACAAAGCCACAGATTAAAGAGCAGTTATTGAAATTTTGTAAAAGTATTTTTGATATTTAAAGTTTTATTGGGGGGGTTATAGTTTTTCACTACAATGTTCTTCACTCTGGTCAATGCCTTGCCAATAAAGTCTTATATGACCTGACATTGATCAGATTGTTGGTTTTGATTTTAAAGTGTAACCTTTTTGTTGTTGAACTTTTTGAAGTTTTTACATTTTTGAACTTTTTGAATTTTTTATGTACTTGTAATTTTTTTGTACCTATATGACCTTTTTCATATTTTTGTAAAGCTCAAGAGATGGTGAAAAAGGAGGCCGATTGTTATGCATCAATTGTTTATTTAAACATTCAGTAAAGTTTAACTTGAATGATAAAGCTTTAAAGTATTTACTTCCTATTGATGCACATTTATTTTTCACCCTCTCTTGTTCTTGTTTACATCCGAGACGACCGGTATTTTCATTCATGCGTATTAGCTTTTGAGGCAAGTGCCGTTACTGAGTAACTGTCAGTAGCAGTGATTTCGGTATCTCATCTTTCGCCGTGAACGGCTGACTTGTGACGTCATAGTTTGCAGCCAATGGCGTTTAAGTTGCGTTCGCATGATCGGAGTTTCGGATGTATTCTGAGTAAGTTTGTATCTATCAATTGGCAACAGTTTTTATGCAAAACAATTGCTGTTACCGGGTGTATAAAGGTCTGGACTGATTTTGGATCAGTGGCTTCGTGAATTTTTGTACGTTTGTATAACTTGTCATAATGTAGAATCATTAGATATTAGTTTATTTTTATATTATGATTTGACGGCGAAGTACAGCTGTTATATTGTATATCATATCATCTTGCTTCAAATAAAATGAATTTGTTTTAGAGCTGGTGTCTTAAGTCTTCCACACTAACCACAGCAACTCTGTTTGGCCAATGTTTTAATTGGTCAACAGAAATATTGTAATTTTTTTTTTTTTTAAAGAGAGATTTTAAATTTTTACTCTGCTTATAAAAGATAAAGGAATTTAATTTAGCAGAAATTTAATTTTATAATAACAAATATATGATATTATTGTAAGTATAATTTTTCTTAAAATATAGTCAGTGTTATTGTTTTAAATATTTTTCGTAGTAATTTTAAAATTACTATTCAACAATTACAATTCATACTTTTCAATTTATTAATATTTACAATTAAATTCCTTTTTTTAAATTAAATTATGACATAAATAATTTAAAATTACTAATGATTAATTAAAAATGAGAATTTTTTTGCCTGACATAATGGAATAAGAAAGTAATGATGCTTAAAATCATTTTGCAAGCTATGAGAGTATGAAGTTCTTTACGTGTGTGTTACAGTCCTGCAAGGGTTGGGTCATATCTAACCTGAACACGAAAACTCTATTTAAAGTCAAGCCACAACTCGACAAAAAAAAAAAAAAAAAAAAAAAAAAAAAAAAAATTAAATAAAAAATTTGCATGCCTGCAACAGGAGGAATTTTTTTTTTTTTTTTTTTTTTTTTTTTTTTTTTTTTTTCGTCGTCAAACAGAGACCAACCCATACCCGAAATTCTTCAACCTGGGAGAGTCTGGAAACCAAAGAAAATTGATCAATAAATTAATATAATTATACAAAAATAGTCTATAGTCATATTTTTAATATTAATTTCCTCTTTTATGTAGAAAAATAAGGTTTATTCATATTCAAATATATCATTTTTCATCTGAAACAACACTGTGAATTTTCTTTAAAAAAATCGGGTTAACCTAGACCCGCAAGAACCAAAACTTACCCCAGAACATTTTGAGCACACCAATCCGCAACAAAAACAAATAGCACCAACCTGACAGAGCTGCAGGCCGGATTGTGCATTTACATTTTAGTAGATAAAATTACAAGAGTTGTAAATCCCAACTGAATGAAAATGAATTAAGAATAACTGTTTTAAATTAATCAAGTGTAAGATAAAATTATTAGGTGCTATTGACACCTAAGTTTTTGATGCTGATTTCTACTCCTGTTTCTACTTTTTAGAAAAAGAGATAAGACTGTTCTCGACAAATTTACCAAAAATTGATAAGTCACTTCAATTAATAAGACTGATGCCCTCTCCCCCATCACCACCCTTTTTAGAAAAATCTAAGCTTCATGTTTATATATTAAATATTTTAGGGAAAATAATAAAACAAAATTTCCAAACTACACATTCTTTCCATTAATATCAAGGCATACACGTACAGCTGCAATGCAACTCTGTTTAGTACCTGGTGCAAAAAATTGTATTTACTGAAAATAAGCTG
Organism: Maratus speciosus; assembly: GCA_963932465.1. Lineage (NCBI taxonomy): Eukaryota > Metazoa > Arthropoda > Arachnida > Araneae > Salticidae > Maratus > Maratus speciosus. Next base: position 303,374,424 of record OZ010788.1, read on the forward strand.
ATAGTAAATTATTTAATTCTATTTTGATTGATGTCTTTTTATTTCATAAAATTCTTCAGTTTCTTTTTTTTTTTTTTGGTGGGAATTTTCGGTTTTTTACCAACAATCCATATTATAAAACTAATCTTAAAACATTTTCACATACAGCTAAGAAAATAAAAAGAGTGACTAACTTCTTGAACTTTAACACAATGCTAGGCTAAATATGAGGGAAAAAAAAATTAAAACATGAACCAAGTTTTATAATTATCTCTTGCATTTTTCGTTAAGTCAGTGAAGAGGCAAAATTACAATAAGATGAGCAATGTGAATTTTCCAAACACAATATACAAATTATATTACTTTGTTTTTCTTTTTCTGTTGATATCAAATCTGTAACACTGAATTTTTTTTATTATTTTCTCTTCACAGATATCATGTTTACGGGGAAGGTTATGGCACCAAACATTTCATTTATTGTGACTGCGTTCTCCTCTTGATTGTTTATATAAAAACAATAACATACAGAAGTCACTAAGAAAATCATAGAAAAATTCTTAAATATTACTTAAAACTTAAAATTATTATGAATACGATTAAAATTTCAATTTTCTTGGTGTTTTCCTAAGAGCTTTTGCAATATTTTTTATTTACAGAATTTTAGTTTAGAAAAGTACGTATTTGCTTACTGAATAGCAAATTTTATATGTAGCTTTGCTTCAAAAACAGAGTATATGGAGTTTTCTTAAAAATTACAAAGAGTATATGGCATATACTCTCCACTACATCCCCTGGTCGCTGTCATATTGAAATTATACCAAACTGAAATTTTCAATATGAACACCCAATTTTAATAGCATTTTTCAGTTTTCTGGTAAATTTTACCTGAGAACGATCAAATAGTTTAGGAATTATGAAGGTTTAAAGTTTGGAACTCCTAACATTAAATTCCTTTTTAATCATTGCAAAAAAGATTGCGGGTAGTTTTTAAAGCATAAATCAAAAACTATTTGGCATATATTTTCGATTGTCATATTTAACCTCTTCGGTCCCTGGGTCCCCATTCGGGGACCTCTATTCTTTTCATTATAAAATCTAAAATGTCTGATTTTTTTACATTTTCACATCACCTCTTAATAGCTGAATATTTCTTGCGTTCAAAGCAAACAAATAAATGGCAGCATCTAAGCTGATTCCCACATAAAGTAAATGATTTTTTCACCTGAGTTTGCAAAATGCCCAAAAGACAGTATGACCAAGAAAGTGAGAAATTTTCATAAGTATTTAACTTAAATCTTTTTCAATAAAAAATTTTGAGGATTTGTAGATTATTTACTTGTTTAAAGCTCTTAAATTTCTGATTGCGTTAATTTAGGTTAATGGTTATTAAATTGATGTTTTTAAGGGGTTTGTAGTTTTAGATTCATATTTTTAAACCTAAATTACTAAGTGCCTAAAGGATCAGTTTCAGAAAAGATATTTTTTCTGTCATTTATGATGTTATTTTATTTGGAAAAAACTAATGAATAAGCATTTGTATTATTATTTTAGCTTCAGAACTGAAGGGGCTAAAGCTTCTAGAAATCAATTTCTGTCTAAAAATAATTATAGGTCACAATTCATATTTTTTTCAAAATATAACTATTCTGAAATCAATTTTCGAACAAAAAATATGAATGGTTAACTATGAATTTTTTAACAGAAATTTTTTTTTCAGAAGCTTCAAATATGCAAATCCAAAATTACAGCTTATTCTGCCATGTATACTTAGGGAAGGTTTAAGAAGATAGAAAAAGAAAGCTTGACAGTGCCTGGTCACTTACTTGGCGAAACTTAATTGCCACATCTGGCGATATAACACTCATTTCGGTGACATAAAATGATTTTATGATTGCACTTGAAAAAGTCTTTTTCAAGCAGCATTAATTTTATTTTCGTTTTCTTTAAAAAAATTAAATATAATTGGTTATTTACAATCTATCATGAATGTACATTATTTAAATTAGATAAACATATGTTGTTTTCCAGGAAATTTTGACCTTAGAAAGTAATTGGGTATTTAAGTATTTTGTATTGAAAGAAAAAAAAAAAAAAAAACATATTGTTGCAATTTAACATTACCAATAACATTTTGTTATTTTCTTAAGCACAGTCATTTTTTTCATTTAGAAATCGTTTTTCAAAGTAATGCAAATCTCTTTCTAATCTTAAAAAATATTTTTATTTGTTTGTTCTAAATTAGGAATTCAGTCATATAGCAGACCTGCCAACCTTTGAAAATGAGAAATCGTAGCACACAAAATTTTAATTAATCTGAGGTTGGTTGGTTGGTTTTTCGTGTTACGCAGCCATCTTTTGACATTCGTAAAAGGAATAATGTTTCAGTCTTTCAACTCAATATAGTAAATTTTTTCCTCTGAAACTTTTTATAGGATTGTTAGAGTTTCTTTTCGTTTCGCAGATTTTTTTTTTTTTTTTACACTTGTAAAAGGAGTCTGGTTCCAATCTTTTAGCCCAGTGCAGTAAATTTTGACGAAATTCGCGATTTTTTTCCCGCGATCATTTCAAAATATTCACATTTTTTTCCCCCACAATCATAATTTATATTTTTCTATCACGATTCTTTGTTGAAATCTGCATTTTTTACCATGAACTTTTGACGAATCCGCAAATCGTGCGACATTGCCCCTCAAAGAACCACCCTCCCCCTTTCAGAAATTCTTAAAATGGCACCCTTGTTTCGAAGGAAGAGAATTCCTGTATAAATATTTACAGAAATACGATTCACTCTTGGTTAATATACATAAAGATTGCTTTATGTTAAGAAGTTTGTTTTGCAGCTCAGATTTTTTTCAGACTAATGGCCATTTTTTTTAACTTTCGGAAATGAATACGTTGAAATTTTGGAAATTTCATAACAGAATCACTCCTGAAAAATATGCTGCGCGGGATAAAAATCGCAACTAGAAACAAAAAATGCGTTTGTGTTTTTTGCAAAAAATCGTAGTTTAAGACCGATTTTCGTAGCATCGTAGTTTATAGGTACAAATCGTAGCAACTACGATTTTTTCGTAGCAGTTGGCAGGTCTGATATAGTCATGTTAAAACTTCTGTTTATATTAACATAATTATGCCGTTTGTTCCAATATTTCCAATAGACATAAGTAATGATGTTGTATGGGCATTGACAGTACGAAACTCTGGGAGGTAGGTTTTAGAACGGAAATGTGAACGGACTGTGGTATGCATTCTTTTTTTTAATGGACATTATAAAAATGAAATAAACTAAACTAGAAAAAAAAAATAATAATAATCAAAATTTCAGTGCAGGACAATTTTTAAAACATATTAATATAAAAACAACTTAAAAATTTAACAAATAAAAAAGATTAAATATTCGATTTACAAATGTACAATGAGTCAATACGAAAATATTTTGAATAACATGTATTGCAAAAAAATTCTAAATTTTCAAAAGAATAATAGAAATAATTTACGAAGGAAAATTTTCTAAATCTTGATTATTATCTAATTAATATATTTGTAAATTTAATTTGATTCTAATGTGAGAAATTTACAAGTATTTTTCACAGTTCATTCTAAAATATCAAAACCTACATTTTAATCAAATTTGAAAACATTACAGTACATGAAAATTAAAATTTGAAGAAATTTTCAGCATTAACACTAGAAATTTACTCAAATTTTATAAAAATATTTCCCACCATAATTTTTATTTTAAATTATTAACTTATTTATTTAACTATTTTTTTTCTTTGTATCTTTTAAACTTAGTTTTATAAAGAAATTTCTGGTTTGGACAGAAATATATTCATTTGGTAGCGGTCAAAATGACTGCTCGCCGTCTTTCTAGTGTTAATGTGTGTGTGTATGCACTTATGTACTATATTGTCATAATTATTCATTACCTTCCACTCTTGCTTTCTTCTATTCCTCCCCCCCCCCCCCCATCCCATTTAAAAAAAATCATCCCCAGAGTATGATTTATTTTTCTATATAATTTAATATATTATATTCAGAAACACTATAATTCAATATGTATATACAGTCGGCTCTCGTTAATTCAAACTCATCGGGACCACAAGAAATGTTCGAATTATCCAGAGTTCGAATTATGGAAAGTATGAGAGGAAAATATTTTTAAAGGGGTACTATTACAAAGGAATTAATCTTATAATATTTTTTTTTTAATTTTGGATATTATCGTTAGAATGAGTTAATATTAAATTGAAAGATATAAATACATGAAATAATTAATAATATTAAAATAATGTAAATAAAACATAAAAATTAATAATACATTATAAACAACTGCATTTAAAATTACAATTTAATTGTACTATAATCTTCTTACCTGAAATTAGATGAACATTTAAGAAATTGGTTACACTTATTTATCATCTCTATGAAAAAAAATATCAATTGTTGTTTGTTTAGTCCTATTAATTTTTTACTTTTAGGCCAGTCTTTCTATTTGTAACAAACAGTTAAGTTCTTTGTCCGATGACGGCTGCATCAGGATAAATGTACGCAAACACTCAATTGATTGTACAATTGACTTTTCTGTCGGTCAGGAAAGCACTTGGGACATAGTACCAGAATTGCCAGAATCCGATTCCATCTCCTCATTGCATTTTCCCTGAATTGTTTCAACAATTTCTTCCACAGTTAAGGGTCCAGATACTTCTAAATTATTGTCGGCTGCTACATACTCTGCGAATGTAATATCGCACTGGAACTTTTCAGAAAATTTTGGAAATTCTATTTCTTCGAAAGGTCTGCCGTTTTCGTCATTTGCATTACAACCACTCTTTTTAGATGGATGGATAAATCCAGCATGTCGAAAGCATTTTTCTATTGTTTCAGGTTGTACGGCGTCCCACGCTGCATATAAATCGTTGATGGCCGTGAGTAATGTTATGTCGCAGCTTTCTATAAGGTCAATCAAAAATAAAAAAATTTCTAGAACCCTTTTACGATAATGAGTTTTTAAATTTTAAATTATTCCTTGGTCCATCGGTTGCAGTTGTGCTGTAGTATTAGGGGGTAAATACAGTATACTCTCTGCAAGACGGACTCTATGTAAGACGGAAATTAGTCTAACTCGGAAAGATTTTCAAGTCCCTGCGAATCCATAGATTTGTCTAAGGCGGAATATTGTCAACTGCGGAAAATTGTCTTGGTCCCTATCGATTCCGCCTTAGACAGTGTTTACTGTATTCAGTCTTTATAAAGCTCAGTGTTGGTAGTTTACAATAACTCTGCACATTATCTAGCAACAATAGAATTTTTCTGTTTTCACGAGAAAATTTTTTATCCAGTTCTTTTAACCAACTGATGCAGATCTCACACGTCATTCAGGCTTTGGCATTTGCCACATAATCAACAGGCAGTGTTTTAACTCTTTTGCAGAGTTTCCCCCAGGTTTAAAAAAGGACAAAAAAGAAAAGGGCACTTTTGGATTCCGATGGGCATGTTTTGAATTCTTAAGGGCATTTCTTGAAAATTTTAAAGGCATTCTTTTGATTTTTAAAACTACTTTTTAATATTTAATAGACAGAACACTTTTTTAAAGACAGCAATGAGTCAATTTTTACTATGCAAGTAAATTTTTTAATAAACAAAGGAGTAGAGGCACTTTTTTCAGGTAGGGGCAACAAGGGAGCTAATTTTTTCAATGAGGGGCAAGAGGGATGCTATTTTGTAAACCTAAGGGCAGGCAGGGTGCAGCACCCCCCTGAAACTGTCTGGGGGAAACTCTGTCTTTTGAACAACATGGATTAGTTGATTTACCAATAACTAACAATTTTAACTTCTCACTTCCATCCATATTGGCACCTGCCATCACAGTTATCCGGTCTTTTCTAAGTTTATCACTTGTGTACGTTTCACCTTTAAATGTTAAAGTCTTATTAGGAAGAAGTTTATAAAACAACCCAGTTTCATCGGCATTAAACACGTCTTTCATCGCATAAGTTTGGGTAGCTTTTCGTAGAATTCATTACAAGCAGCGAGGCCTACAGCACCACTTTCAGCACACGCAGTTTTGTGTACGATGTTATTTCGGTGCTTAAAACGTGTCGGCCATCCTTCGCTGCAATTGAAATTTTTAATACCCATGAGTAGTGCAAGTTCTTTCGCTTTAGCTGCCAATATAGGTCCACTTAAAGATACATTTCTTGCCAATGCATTCTTAGCCCATAACAGTAAAGCTTCCTTTAAATCTTCATGGGCTGCTGTTCTCATACGTTTTCGTCCTTTAGCAAATCTTTCCTTTTCCCATGATTTCAGGATGAATTCATTTTTTCAAGTAAGTAGAGAGCATACTCTTTTTTATTCCATATTCTGCAGCAATTTCTGTCTTAGATTGGCCACATCCTACCTTTTTAATAATTTCCACTTTAGCTTCTAGAGTTAACAGTTTATAATTCCACGTGGGACGTGGAGCCATATTTTAAAGAAACAAGATCTTTTACTTTCTCAAAAAACACTCTAGCAGAAAGTAAAATCATTGGCTGAAAAATTCGATCCCCACAGTGCAAGTAGAATGTAGTGATAAAACAGGGTTCCCCTATCTTTAACAGATATCCACCCTGTGAATTTCTCGGAATGTCACTGGGTCATATGCTAGAGAAGGGATTAGGGAAAAACACAATGGAGGTGTCATTGATGGACAGACAGGGCGCACTAGAAAGCAGATATCAAATGCATGGGATTATTATAGTTGTTCAGAACATTTCTGACAAAAATGAAAGAAAGAAAGTTATTTCAAGGATCTGAAGTTCGTGAGAAAGTAAGGAAAAGTGAAAAAATGGAATTCTCGTTAGTTTGAATTAAATGAAGTCAAGAGAAAATGAGTTCGAATAAATGAAAAGTTTTAACGTTATTCTGCCATTGAAAAATTCGGGACTTCATGTTTAGTTCAAATTAAGCGAAGATTCGATTTATCCGATTTCGAATTAACGAGAGCCGACTGTATATATTTCCAAAAGTATTAATTTTGTAAAGTCCATAGGCACAATCGTGGGTGGGGAAGGGCGAGTTCTTACCTGTCCATAATAAGGTTGTTACACTGAAAAGCAATGTTAGAGAGAGAAAAGTTGTTTCACGCAAAAATAAAACTATGTTTTAGACTTTTAATGCAATACTGAGAAACTTTAGAGTACTTTTAAATAAAATTACCATGCAACGAAATTGCAATTATGCAATATCAATTCAATTCACAAACAACCTTTTAACATTTATATTTTCTTAGTGCATTTTAAAAATTCTTACTCTTTTCAAAGGTTCAAAGTCCCTTTCCCTCCCTCCCTTCTCCTGCACATACCCATATTTCTGTTAAAAAAGACTCGGGGTTGCCATCAGAAAGATTAATGTTATTGCTCTATTTTAAATAGTTTCAAAAATAAAAATATATTGCAGATTTAAAACCACAGTCTTCAAGTAATTATCTCGAACTTAGCGGAAATGATGGGGACATTATCGTAAATAGGTTTGCAGGTGTTTGTGTGACACCTGTTTACTATCGCCAAACTTTTGCCAAGGCGAATAGATACATCTTTGTATAAAATTAATATAAATGTATCATAACAGTGGCATATTTTAACTTAAATCTGTTTCATTTAATCAGTCAAACGTTTTTGCATTCAAAAATTTGAAAAAAAAACAGATACCAAGAGAGATTTTATTAAAATAGGCCGTTCACTTCTTCTCGTGGATGTATAATGTTCATAGTATATACTGTACTATCAATTTGCTCGTTTCCCAAGTATAGTATATGAACTATGGTCATATTGCAATCTTTTTTGTAATGATGTATGCTGTTAAAATTGGATGTTCATATTAAAAATTTCAGAGTTTGGTACAGTTTCAGTATGAAGATGAGCCCCAAGTTTTTTTTTTTTCTTTCTTAAATAAACTGAAAGATGACATAATTTACGACTCTTTTTTTGGGGGGTATATATATATTTGGGGTAATATATATATGTAAAGATTGCGTCCTGCTCTCTTTCTCACATGGCGATTTGTGGATTTTAGGTTTGTGTATAAATGTTCAAGGCCGATTGAAGACACAGAAAATAAGAAGTAGAGTTCTTAGGACCTGGTTTATTATTCTTTTTGTACATACATGACTCCTATTTGAAACCAGGTCCAGCTGGATGGTATAGAAGTCACAAATACTCCTGAGAAACACTCAGTTGAGCAACATATGTTGTTTAGCAATGAATGATGGTCAGAAGACACAGGAAAAACTTGTTCCTGAGTGTATAAAAGGGGTATTTGACATTATTTCTGAAAGAGGGCAGACGTCATAATAGAAGGTCATAATAGAAGGAAACGTTAATTTTATTGGTTAAAACTATTTTTAATGATAGGTTTTCTGAGATTACACATGTCTTGCATCATCTTGATTGCACTGCTAAAATGTAATTACCACCCTTGACATTAATGATGATTTATATTTTAATAAATGTCAACTACAGAGACTTTAATTAAGATTTAATTAAATTATATTTATTTTGACATTAATGTGAAATTATCTGTTAACATACTGATTTAATCTGATTTATATGTTCTACATGTAATAACTGTCAAATATGGAGAAAGTTGATTAAAATTTATTGCTAAACTATAATCTGTTTACTTGAAGTAATCAACTGAATCTAATAGTTGTCACATTGGGAAAAGATAATTGCTATTTATGGATTTTTTTTAAATCATATAATGTTTATTTTAACTGAAACTTATTATGATTTTAAGTATTCATTACATTAATCAATGACAAAGATGAAACTTAACTTTACGATTAGATATCACATTAGAAAAAGAAGTTAGAAATTTTGACTATTAAATTTAAAAAAGGATTTAAGTTTTATCCTTTCATATTACACTGGTGGACAAAACTTAAGGATCAAGAAGAACTGTACACGTAAATGAGAATCTACATGAGATTGTGGGTCAAGAAGCAAACAATAGTATTAACAGAATGTTACACAGGATTTAATATAAAACTTTTGTTGAAAGGATGTATACAGGGTATTACCAGAGGTTCTTTTTCTGAAATGTGAATATTGTAAGCAAAAGACTCCCAATTAACCATCATCAGTGACATATCAATAAGGGATGTGGCCACTGTGTAATGCAAGACAACTTTCAATACAGCATGGCATACTCAGAACAACATGATTCAGTAGCTGTTGAGACACATTACCCCATTCCTCCTTCACTGCACAGATGAGGGTTCCCTTGTTTGTGGGAGGAAATTGTCGAGCAGGAATATGTCTCCCCAAGGAATCCCATACATTTTCAATGGGATTCAGGTCAGGGGAACATGCTGGCCAGTCTATGCAATGGTATCTTTAGCCTCAAGACAATCTTGTACAGACTGTGTGCGATGACAAGGTGCGTTATCATCCATAAAATGAAACTTTTTGTCGACCGCAGCTCAAAAAAGTCAAACATGTGGAAGCAGGACATCTTCAATGTACCATTTACCGGTCATGGACTCTTGATCAAGCACATAGAGATCCGTGTGGCCATTGAACATGATGTCTGCCCACACCATGATACTTGAAATTGCATATTGATCTCTTTCTAGAATATTTTTTGACAGTAAGCACTACAACCTCACACCATATCTGTTTATGTCTACAATCAGACGATAGACTGAATCTACTCTCATCTGAGAAGAGCACGGTAGACCAGTCGTCATCAGTCCAATTGCGATGCATGCAGCACCACTGTAAACGGGCACTATGTTGGCGTCTCAAGAGTGGGACACACACAACAGGTCTTTGGGCATATAGTCCATGTGGCAGCACAAAGTTGATTTGCTAATTGACCAGCAGTGCTACGTTGGTTCCTTTTTGCTGAAACAACAATATAGCGATCTTCTTGGGATGTCGTACTGCTAGGATGACCTCCTCCCGTGCACATATTACACATTCCATTCTTTTGGAATGCCTCCCATAGCCTAGAAACAATACTGTGCACAATGTTGTATTCACGGGCAACATCTCTTATTTTACATCATTCTTCCAACTTCCCGATTATTCTAGCATGAGTAATATCATCTAAATGATGTCTCGAAGATATGTTCAAAATATCATTGTTGAAGCCTCACTCCATCTTCTTCAATTTTTACATCTAATGACAACTCACAGCACCCGTAGATTGCCTAAAATCTCTGTTCTCTGCTGTCACATAATCGACAAAAGTGGAAGTACAAAATTTGCGTAAGTTTCACAAAACAGAGTACATTCCGCAGTCATGCAAATTTACACATGCTGCTGCAGATTTATTTCTATAATTGAAAATAACAGTGGTCCTTAAGTTTTGTCCACCAGTGTATATATATCAGGTTGTAACGAAAGTTTTCTGCCACAGCTAATACGGTCTGCACAAACAGTTCCCTTTGACGTGTTTGCTCATATTTGGCAAACGATTTTTGGCATTTGAAAGAAAGAGACTTGCTTTATAACGCTGTGTTGTGAAATTTGTAAAAAAAATATCGTTATCATTAAGTACAGGGTATTTGAAATGGAACTATCACGCTACCAGATTAGAACCAGCATTTACTTCAAGTTCTGTTGCAAAAAGTCAGCTACAGAATGCCACCGAATAAAGAGTACAGCTTTAGGTACAAGTGTTGAATCATATGACACTATGAAGGTTTGGCAGAATGGTGGCTATATGTAAAATTGCAGTTAATTATATATAGTATAATTAGTATTATGTAATGGTGATTCGGCGGAAAACTTTCGTTACAACCTAATATATTCAATCACTTGTGCAAGCAAATTATGGATTGATAAATAGAATCCTTTATATATGGAATTGAATTATTAAAAAGAAAACCTTCCCTGTACTAATAGTGAAAAAAGGTGTCTAGCAATATCACTGAAGGTAGGTAAATATTTTTGTAACAATTATTTTGAGAAGCCATGAAACCCTAATTGAGCGAGTTGAGTCTTTGTAGAGAATCATGGTTTTATAAGCAGATAAACAACATGAGGAAATTGTCTTAAGAAAGAGAAATCTAATCTCATTAAAACAAAAAACTATATTTTTAGTACCAGAAAACGCTGAAAATGCATAAAATTAAAGGTTACAAAAATGGAATTTTTACAGTTTTATCTACTACATCATAGAGAAAATAGTTCTAAATATAACTTATAGGACCCAGGACGAATTAAGAATACAGTATTGAGAATTAACATTTTTTAATTTTTAAAAAATAACTACTTTTATGTAACTGAATTTTCATATGATGAAGAACAACATTTGAAACATTTTTGTGGCTGTGACTATACATCTAAAAATAACAGTTTAGGAATTAGCTGTTGGTCAACAATAAGTGACACCTTGTATACATGTTTATGTAATTCAACTCTTAATAAATGATTAAATTTATAACATATAAAAATCAAAGCAGTCAAATGAAATTTATTATCTTTATAAATTTACATGGCATACGTAACAAATATATACAACACTGGTTTCATAAAATGAAGTTGCATTGAAGAAATATACATTTTGCTAACTCACATACTTTCTAACACGCCTAAAAAATAAAAATAAAAATTATACATATAAAGATAAGCATATATATATTAATGTATGCATACTTGTATACCTAATATTGAGCTGAATAAAAAAAAATTTACTTCAATGTTATCTGTACAAACATATATATTTATTCTGTCACTTGAAGACATCAGTAGTCCCTCATTATTAAGGCTGGACGATATCAAAAATTTAATATTGCAATATATCAACAAGTTAATATTGATATTTGTGATATATTGCAATAACTACCTTAAATTGTGCAAGAATAGAAATTTTGCTAATTTCGAAACATAAATGGTATAGTAGCAGAAATTTAAGTAAAAACGGATGTAGAGAGCAACAAATCAATGTCTTACACCTATATGTTCACACAGCATCATTAAAATAAGTATATATATTTATACAAAAAATATTTTAGAAAAGAAACCAATGTTTGATATCTGTTTGCACTTATACCATTTGTTGCAAAGTATTTTCCTTCAAAAATAGCTTCCTATTTTCCTAGTCTATGCATTATTTATCAGTAACATTTTAACTATTTAATCACTTTGCGAATAACTGGCAAAAATACAAACTTGTTATGTTATAAAAGCTTTACATAACATTTCCCCCTTCTTAAATTTACATAAACTTAATTTTGTATATTCTGTTAATTTTAATAATCTACTTCCTTTCACCATCTTTCAATTTTGACAGCAAAATTTTATTAAGTTTTAAATATTAAATCCTAGATCTTTACTTTTAATTATTTCATTTAAAATTACATTTATTATATTCTATTTTCTTTTTCTATTTCTCTGGTAAACTTTCATAAAATTACTGAAATCGTTTGCCAGAGAAACGAAATTCTAACTCCTATAGTTTCCCTAAATTTTATTGCTTTCCATTCACCTCGCATCCAAAAAGATGCAATTTTTAAGAAGGTTTTATTCCTTATCTCAAAACAGACAGGAAATTCCTTTCAACGTCATAGGAACTCCCACATAGCAAACATTCCTTTTCTCCCCGCTTCTTAAGTGCGTTGCCATTCCATGGCGATAATCCTACTACAAAATCTTTTCCGCCGGAAGTGCTAGCGACAAGCCATCTTTAAAAATTTTCTGATTGGCTATTCCGCGGAGAGCGTACTCCCAATTTTTCAGCAGGCGTTTCAAAAAAAAGCGAGTTTGTAAGAAATTCTCGGAGTATGTAACACGCACGAACCTTTAGGGGATTTTTCTCCCGTTAGGCCTTAGGGTCTGGCCGAAGCGTAAGAACATTCATTGAACAAGTAATTCCGATTAAAATATGTTTGATGTTGCAAACTTTGATGAAAACACTGCCTATTGTAGTTTTAAATCAATGATCTACAAACAGAAAAAAAAATCCTTCATCTTCAGCATTTGATAAACAGACGTCAGATTGTGCCACTCTTCATTTTCTTCAGTCATTCTACGAAATTATATATATCTTCATCTAATTGATTCTTGTGGTTGATGTTTCTCCAAATAGTCAAATTCCTGCGAGAACTCCAATAGAAGACGTGTTATTTTTGATTGCTCAGAATGATCGTGTTTTTACAAAAATTCTATGTGTCACCTTAAAGCATTGGTGTTTACATTTCTTTACGATTAAACAAGGTACTTGCAAAAGAAGTCTTCATTCATATATCAGTGTATCAAATAATCAGAAACTATCAACTTAAAATTTTTTTTATTCATATCTCAGTGTATTAAATAATCAGAATCTTTCAACTTAAAAACTTTGCTGACTTTATTTGAAATTATAAACCACTTACATCATGTGTATTAAATAATCAGAATCTATCAACTTAAAACTTTGCTGACTTTATTTGAAATCATAAACCACTTACATCATGAAGATAAGTGCCCCATATACTATTCTCATACCGATAAAACTAACTGTGTGCTAGATATTTAAATTCATTAAGTGTTATGATAAGATGTTTATATTTTTAGAATAGATATTTTATATTTTTATCTCCTACTGGATCCAGTATTCACAAATTGAAAATATTTTGGTGAATAAAATCTCTGCTATATCTAATCATCTTGGATTGTTTGTGTTTCTTGGGGTGAGTTATTATTCATTTTTCTTTTTCAGATTTAATTAAATTTGTTTACATCGCTATCGCATTTGCCATTATACGATCATAGCCATAGTGTGATTTCGGGGAATGTGAATTGAATTTGTTTCGATGAGATTTTCTTTTCGAATTTTAATTTCAATTTACATATCCCGGAATCATACTTAACAAAACTAAAATAAAAAATTCTTAAATTTACGACGTTGACAATTTTATTTTAATTAACACAGGAAAAGATGAAGCTCAGGAAAAACTGAAATTAATTTAATGCCACATGTTATGCTAATATACTTGTTATTAAACAGGTTCAAGTGGATGATAGATGAAACAGAAATGTCGCTTTTGAATTTTTCTCTAAGAAATCAATTCATTCTTAATAGAAAAAAATCACTGTATTTATATCTTCCTACCTATTTACTACAAGAAAACAACATTGAAACCTTTTTTAAAAAATATAAATACTCAAATCATATTTGAGAATAGTTTTATACTAATTTAAGTTTTGTTTTTTGATAAATATTCATAGCTGAAAAATATCAAAACAGGATATATTTAATTCACTCGAGAAACTTCGCCCTAACGAAAATACAACAGATGACAAAGAAGAAAGTCATAGTACAATATAAATAAGTATTACTGACTGGGAAGCTCTTTTTACCAAAAAAACAATCATTGCAGTGAACGACTGCTTCAACTTTGGGTTTTTCACCAACTTGGTCATAAACAAAAGGCGAAACTTTTCCATTAGCGGACTCTGATGGGTTGCTTGCAAGTCAAGCATTCCAGCTGCTTAGGTATAGACTTGATGATAATCAGCTATCTTCTGTATGAAATGCGACAATGAATAACCAGTGCTCATGCGTGATTATTCATGATGTATCAATTATCTGGAGTTATTGGAATATGTGTAGGCTAATCACATTTAAGAGAGAAGAAAGGACGATAAGTGTTATTCAGTATTATGTAGTAAGTCGAACGAACTCTAGGTTTACAGTGAAGTGATGTATTGCAATAACTGGGATAATTTCTATTGGAGATAATCAGCGGAAAGGAAGATTATCTATGTAGATTTCCTGTTTTGGATGAGGCGGGAGGTTGAAGACATTGGAATAGATTTTTTTTTTTTTTTTTTCACAGGTCAGTGAGCACAAAACATTTTTATTTTATTGAGTTTTGAGATATTTTTTTCAGAGCTCGTGTTCGTAACTGCAATGTTTGATAACACTGTTATTTTATTGGGATTTATCAACAGAGTCAAAGTTCAGACATTGTTATTGTGATAGTTAAGAAATATCAATATCTGTCGCAGGGTCTGATTAACCTTTGAAGCTATGGGAAGCACAGCATCATTTCAGGTCCCCTGTTTCATTCAAGAATAGTTTCCTAAATTCGACATACCCGGAAAGACACTAATGCTACACAAATGTTTTTCAAATTACTACAAATATGATATTACTGGATTTTCTGGATTTTGATTGGTTGGACGATAATATTGCCTGATAAATTGACGACTTTGCTTGGTTGGACAAACTGAGGAATTGGGATCATGTGGTTGAAACTGATCTATTGTATAAAAAAATAAATTTGTTATGAAATGTATTTTTGTGAAACACTTTTAAAAATATATAGTATATATATAAATGAGTTACTAATTTGAAAAGAAATTAGAATTTTGGAATGGTATTAATTCAATATAAAATTTGGGGCCCCCTGTTTTCTCAATTTCGGGCCCCTTCAAAATTTTCTAAGGGAAGCATGGGCTTCTCGTGCCTATTCGGTAATCAGGGCCTGATCTGTCGATATATTGATAAATAATCCAGGCCTACTCATTATACAGTAGAGTCCTGCAAACTCAACCTGATGCGAACTTAGAAGGTGAGACATTATTCAAACTATATCAGAGGTGGATTGAATTAAATTTTTCCTAACTTTTCTAGGTTCAGTTTCATGAAATCATGCCACAAGTGGTCAATTTCAACATAGCATTAAAATTTTTAGGTTTCATTCAGTATTTCTGTGCTGCTAAATTTGCCGAGTTCTCCAGGTTAGCTGGCCACCTTGTATATGAGGCATTGAGAACCAGAGTGGACTATCCCGCTATATGTGTATCCATATAGTGGACTATCCGCAAATATTTCACTTTTCTGCATAGATCATCTCAAAGTCTGCCATCGTGGGTATTATCAATTTTCCCGGTTCTCATTGTAACTACATTCAGTCTCTATCAACTAATAAGTGATTTCGATATTTTGTCAGATGCCACAGCTATCATCCGATTTCAACTTATGTGAAACTCGCATTGTACATTATCTCATTTTACCAAGAAATATTACTATTACTTCATTTTTTTGTGTACATCATCTCAACATTTGTATGTATGCTTTTAAGATTATATGTATCAACAATAATCTAACTTAGTGCAATTTATGGTTTTACCAAAGATTTATTTTTTTTAATAATCGTTCATATCTTTTAATTATTGTATTACAAACTCTAATGAACTGATTATAGAACTAACACTAAGAACAATAGAAACTTGGCTTCAATAATCCATATAAAGATTACATATTATTATTTATCATTTGCAAATGTATATGAATTTCAATATTGATCAAGAATATTCAAAATGTGATAATATCATATAATCAGGAATGTGCCTAAATGAAGATCTTTCATTATTCAAATATATTTAGGTTTTTAATGAAATATATTGTGTTGCTCAATTTGGATTATATTTATTTGTTTAACTCTACATCTGGGTGAGTGTCTTTTTTTTGGGGTGGGGGGGCGGGGGGGAGGGGGAGCATTCATATTAATCTTGTGGGTGAAATAATTGATTTTGAACAAACCTACTTACTTAAATTTTTTTTTAAATCTAAATAATAAAAAATCAAAGCTCAAGCATTTAATTCATATTACTTCTTTACTCATGACTATTTTAACAGAATCGATTTATATAATACACTAAGGTGATGATACTGGTATGCGCTTATCTTCGGATTAAAAAAAACATATTGCGGCCATCATTCCGATGCTGCAAATAATACAATTGTTCGACTTATGAAAATAATCTGTGTTGTATCATATATATTCTTCTTCATTTTCTCTAAAACCTTCAAAAACTATACAATTATAATGTTTAAGTTCTAAATTAAAAATAACCAGCTACCAACAACAGATTACCGATATAAACAAATGATCATTTCAGAAATTGTGATTAATTTTACAAATGTAAACAATGTGTAGTGAGTCATTCATTTTTGAAAATTCATTGGTAAAAATTTTAAAACTTTCGCACATTGAATTTTTTAACTCCTGTAGTATTAATATGCCTTTGATGTCATTTGCCTGTGTACAGTGAAAATGGTTTTTAATTTAAAAGCAAAGTCTTAGAAAACCCAACTCTATTTTTGATACTTTTATGTTATACAGGGGCAAATCTCGCCAATAACATTTTTCTTTTACAGACAATAGTAATTATTTTTTCATATGCGTGATTTAGAAACAATGTTTTTGAAGTTGATATAAAATTCTATGTTATTTATTTATTTTTTTTTTGTTTGTTTGTTATGTATTTTAAAGGAAATGAGTGAAAAGCATATATTTTAATTGTATACAATATATATATTTTGAATGTTTGTATTTAAATAAAAGTTATGTTTTTTAAATGAGTTAAAGGTTTACATTTTAAGTGAAATTAATGCAATATGAATGATGACAATGGGAACAATATTTGGTGATTTATGACATTGCCAAGCTAACATAAAAATACTCTGTTGTCTGAGAATTAATGAAATAAACATAGTCTTTAGTTTGTTTAATTTATTTTGGAAAAATTGATTTGATGAATCAATAATCCATTTTCCTTTTCTTTTTTATTTATTTATTTATTTATTTTTTGCAAACTTAATTACTTCTCAACATTACATATTTTAAAATTTTATACCGTTGAATAGGGAAGGTGTACTTCCAAATGTAAAATGTTTGAAAACTACATTTCAATTTACTTACTTTTTATGATTTTTAAACCAAATAGCTCAATTACGAAGTAATATTATATGAATATTTTTATCAATTATTTAAAATTTTAAGGGAAAACCACGATTTCCACCCACTGTCCTAGGACGGGAATTTACACTAATAGCATATATAATTAAAATTTAATATTTAAAAATTCTAAAATTATTAATCTTCGTCACGATCAATGTCACTGCTATTTTATGAACACAGTTGTATTGTGTTGTTGGATGTGTATTTTTGAGATATCTCATTGCAATTTCTAAATTTAATCTTTTCATATTATCTAATTTTCATAATTAATTATTTGTGGTAATTTATTTCTCAATTTTACTTTATCCAATAACACGGTATACTGCTGGAAATGTGCATGACATACTCGACATTTTTACTAATACGCCAATCCATGTGCTGCCGCTGTGGATCTCGTATGTATCCTCACTGTTGGTGGTCACTCTTTTGAGCAGCTGTTGTAAACTGTTTGATAAATAAATTGTTGCTTTCCTTGCCTTTTAACTTATCTGTTGTTAATACTTACTGCCTTATGTGCTAGCACTTCAATGCTGCATTTCCGCACTCACATTCCTATATGAAATCTGCTTATTTAGGTTCCCTCTACCTGTATATGTATCTGTTCATTTGTAATAAAAGCTTGAAATTGTAAAGAGACTTTGTGGGCACATTATATGTTAAACCAACATACTTTTAATGATTTTTTTTTTCTTTTTCATTCTTTTAAATATTACTTTGTAATTCAAGATGTGATAATTGAGATATTTCTGTTTACTGAATATTTATTTTACATAAATAAAAAAGTAATTAATTCTTCCTTTCTTCTGTTTAAAATATAAATATGGAGAAAAATTTCGATAATGTTTTTTTCAAAAACAAAATTAGATGAAATATATATATATATATATATATAGTAATAAATGTGGAAAAACAAGCAGCTATAATAATTTTAGGTTAAATAAAAATAACTTACTAAGCTTCACTTTTAAAGCAAAATGTTCCACTAAATCTTTTTTCCCAATCATTTCCTGGCAACCAATATATGGGCATCTAAAATAAAAGAAGTATAAAAAATATAAATATTCTTCTGTATTTCATATGTACATTTATGATGTCATATATACATATGAATATGAGCAAAGCAAGTCGTAAATTCATAATTTTCAGAATCAGGAATACCATGCTAGCTATAATTTATCACAATAAAATTTAAAAACTATAAAGTATATTTATAATTTCTTATAAAATATTAACAGAGCACTTCCTAAATTTTATTGTTATGCAAACCACCTTAGAACCCACCACTAAAAATTTTTCTTGATGCACCTAATATGTAAATGTAAGTATAGAACTTTTTGTATAATATATTTCGTGGAAAAGATGTGAAATTCCATACAAAGTGTTAGGTAGAAAAATAAATAAATAAATAAAATAAGAGGAAAAAAGAAAAGGAATTTAAATTAATTAAAATTGGGAGTTATATATATATTATGCAGATTTAATATGAAATAGAAAGGAGAAAGTTTACTAGTAAATATGGCCAGTGATCGTTAGTGGTTAATGATAAACATTGCATGTGAGAGATGTAAATAAATATAACTTGGTAACTTCATGGTAAAATATAAATAATAAACTCTAGACTCACCTGAACTGAGAAAACACTTCTTGCTTGAAAATTGTATATGTTGAACATATTTAAATTGTGCCAAGTGTTAAATATTTACTTTAGAACATTTATAATTAATCCTTCTTTAATACATCAGTAATAAATTAATTTGGCACTCAATAATAAAATTATCACATACATAAATAACACATATACCTTTATTGATACAAAATACTTTTATTAAAATGATAATGAACTTAAATGGAAAAGGGTGGGGGGGGGCGGGGGGAATGCACTCACTTTACAAATATTATTAAAATTAAATTATTACATTTATTTCAAATATTGACTTTTATAAAACTAGATATTGAAATTCATTAACAAGCTTTATATTATTTATCACAGGATATCATATCTTTGTTGTGAAGTATCAGAATGAGCAGTTAGCTTTGCTTCAAATAATATTCATGATTCTTTTAGAAACTAGTTCATGCCTCAAGTTATCCTCTCTAGCTACTTGAATTGTCAGTTTTTTGAAATCAAATAGAGTTCATTAAGGAAGTGATAAATCAAACAACTCACCATTGTGATGTCAAACATAGGCAAAAAGAGGAAGGAAATCTTTCTACCTACTGTAGATTTGATTCTCCAAATCATGGTGTACACTCAAATTTATTTTACGAAGATGCAGATACACACACTACAGATGGTTGATTGAAAAATCTAGAGACCGTTCTCAATAAGTGTGATTACGATCTGTGGATGTCTTCATTTCCAAAATGCCATAATTTCAGTTGTGTAATTTACTTCTCAACAATGATAGGAAATAACATTTGAAGCATTCTTCTAAAGGTATTGACAACTATCCGTAAAACTTGTCGCCACTGAACTTCACAGTATTACTATATTTAAATTACTTTATTGAGATGACTTTTTATGAAAGTTGTATACCGAAGGAAATAATTTTTCCAACGGAAAAAGAATAATTTTTACGGAGCAGCATCGCACCCTTCTTGGTGCGATGCCGTCCCAAGCTCAAGAGAGTGAAGCCACGCTACGAACGAACGGCATTAGGCGGGAAAGATGCTGATTGGCTAATTTAAAATCGACGATGCCACACAGAGTAATAAAAGTGTTTGAATGAAATGACTTTAAATGATGAATTTTAGATTTGAAAATTATTATAAAAATATTCTATTACGGTAGAAAGTATTAATTTTAAGATTTATTATTTTATGATTGATAATTTTTGACGATCTTTTATGGCGATTAAATTAAAATTGTTTTTAAGTGAAATTTAACTGAAAAAAGAACTTAACGAAAATTAATGAATATTTAAAGGTATAATTTAAATTTTGAAAGTAAAGAAGTTTTTTTTATTTAATTTAAATATTTTAAAATAGCTTTTTAAATTAATTTTAATTGGAAAGGATGTTATTATATAACACAAAGCATATGCATAAGAATAATAATAGGTGATTCTAAGATAAAAGTGGAATAATCATACAACAAACTTCCACTATTTTTATAAAATAGTAATTTTCACCTTATTTGTGGCAAAGATGTGTTCTGTATTCAGTATTCTCGCTGGCTTTTGACCAAGATTAGCGATTTGGCGAATAAGAAATAAAAAACAGTAGCCAAATGAAAATAAATGTTAGCAAAATAGATTTGACGTGAAACACTGAAAAATCTATCTTTAACCCTTTATTGTATCCATTTTTTGAATATGTTCTAAAGTAATCTAATTTTTTGTAATTACTTAAAAAATAGAAATTCAACTATCCGCTGCAGAAACTATTAAAAATAAATACATTCTAAAGGTCTCCTAAATGTGCAAATGTTTCAGACATTCTTTTAGCAGTCTGAATAAAAGTTAAAAACAGCTATCTTTGATTTACTGTTGTGAAAACATACAATAAAAATTGCTATGAGATTTCCACCGATAGAAAACATTGACCGGCCAATGACACTTTACGTACAACTAATAAATAGTACAGTTAATTTCAACACCACATTCCAGCAACACTTTTCAATATTTGGCACTTGTTGAGAGTAATTTTGCTTATGTTTTTACCAGAGCGACGCCGGCGCATACACAGTGTATAACTGACAAAAACCCATCACATAATCCTTTTTTAGTCTCTGGTTGTTGCTAAACTGAATTGATATTGAGTCTGTATCTCAATAAATGGAGCAATGCAAATCAGGGTTGCCGGCTTTTAGCCCGGCCAAAAAAAGCCGGCCGACTTTTTTTGGGCCTGGTTTTAACCACTTTTCTGGTTTGATTTTAACCACTTAAAAAATGCCGGCTTTTATTTTTTAAAGTTGGCTTACAGTTAATTTGTTTTAAATTTGCATCAATTAATTTTTAATACACTTATAAATATTTTCTACTAAAAAAATTATAGATTTCTATTAAATTTTGTCAAATAAATAAGTCTATAACTTCTAGAAGGCAAATGTGAAAGCATTATGTCTGAAAAAAAAAATAAAAAAAAATAAAAAAAAAAAAAAAAAAAATATATATATATATATATATATATATATAAACATTGAAAATAATATAAGTTAGGCTCCAAACTGGTATTTTGAAATTCTATATTACATAGCTCCACATACACTAAACATTTTAAAGATTATATTTAATTAATGACAAAATGTAGCACATCAAAATGGAAACATTCTTGTGTGTCCATATGGAGAGATTAAGTTATACTTGTGAAAAGAGAAATTAGAAAGGATATAATATTTGAGGAGAGTGGTACATAAGAGTATAAAAAATAGAGCATTTAAACAAGAAAAAATTCTCTAAATAAAATTTTGAAAAACTTGTTTTTAAGCATATTCATGCATATGCTGTTAGCTGTTCACAATGTTTTTAATAGTGAGAAATGATGTTTTTATTAATATGACTATGCATAGTTTTAAATGTTTACTAGAAATAAAATAAGACTTGTATATTAATAGCTCTTAAAATTAAGTAATAAAACCTGTAACTAAGTAACCATTGTCCTCTTTAATTTTATAAAGCAGTAAAAATGAAAAAATTGGCAGTTGGTATGGCCCTTTTAAAATTTAGCTAACATATTTGCAATTCTGATTACAAATCACTAGCAAAACCATCTAAGTTTTATTCCAGTATTAATGTCCTCATTATTGAGAAATTGGGTTACTTATTAAACTCTAAATCAATTAAATGCCATTAAAACTAATTAAAAACACTTTTAAATGTGTAGTTTATAATTACAATCCTTCATTGTATAAAAGCCAATTATGGCCAAAAAAAGCCAATTTTGGCCAGAAAAAGATGGTTAAAACCAATAAAAGCCACCGGCCTGGCTTTTTTAAATTTTATCTGGCTTTTTTGCAACCCTGATGTAAATGGCACGGTGCGATGGAACATGTAAAGCTACTTTAATCGTTCAGAAATGCGGATAAGTCTCAAGTGTATTGGCACACACACAAACACATCAGAAATTGAGCACTCGCAATTTGGCGAGTCTAATTGTTAGTTTGTTCGCCAAATAAAATATTTTGGTACAATGGCGAACGGCAGTGACAGCACTGTCTGTATTTGAATTAGGCAATGATAACTATTCAGAAATATTGTTTACAGTTTGTCCTTGCAGTAATCAGGGTTTGTCTCTTTCAAATTTACTGGCATGCTGGCTAATGCAAGAGATACATCATGTAGGACATGCAGCCCTGCAATTGACAATAAATGTGATGTCACACTTATGCATTAAATCACATATACTGTCAATGGGAAAATAAACAAATACTGAATAATTTAACCCCTTGAAGGGAGGTGAGATATATTTTAATTCAGTTCATTTTAATTAGAATTTATACAAGGATTTGTTAATAAAATTTTACTTTTATAACTTTGAGGGAAAAAAAGCTCTTTAAATAAAATTTTTCACAAATTTGTGTGAATTCAACATTACAGAAACACAACTACTTGCCTCTGAAAGGGTTAATCAAATATGAAACTTTATATTCTATTCAGTTTTTAAATAATTATAACATTTCTTTACTTAATAATTATAACATTTCTTTACTTTTACAAACATTAATTAAAATTATAAGCTTCTAAATAAAAATAGTAATTGTAACAATTTAAATAAAAAATTTCTTATTTTCAACTTTCTTACAATCACTATCCTCATTTTAAATAAATGTAAAAATTTTTAATATTAAATAAATCCTTTAAAATAAAAATTAATAATTATTATTATTTAAATTGCTTTTATTTATTTTTAATAATTTTGCCAAAATTATCTTAATTCTGCTGATAATTTGACATTTTTTCACTCAAAATAAGACTTAAATTTTTCAAAATAATAAATAATGAACCAGGGTTGTTTGGTTTAAACCAAATGTTTTTTTTTTTCTTTTTTTTTTTTAAACCATGCTGGGTTTTTTTTTCTCATTTTCCCTAATGTTTTCATTTATTTTACACATTATTGAAAAAGGCAAAATCAAAGTTATGCAGAAGCTACAAGCAAAACTTTAGAAAAATGATGAATTAATAAATTTGTAAAGTGACAAACATTTTTAATCAATCAAACTTTTACAATTAATAACATAAAATTAAAATGACCGTTAAAATTTTAGTCAATCTGTAAAAGAAAATTTTCTTGATTGGGGAGATTATCTTTTGAGGCTGTTTGTTCTCAACTGCTCAGCTCAACAAGTGCAAAACGTTTTGACACATTTACAAATTGATTTTTTAATGGAAAGATATAAAATTGGAAGGCCTGACTATGGAAACAATTTGGAATCAAACTGTGTTTTTCATTTTTTCATAAATAAATTACCTATTGTGTTATAAGTGATTTTGATCACATGACAAAGACGTCTTTCACCCTTCCCTGAGTGGTTATTCTTCTTTTGCACAGAAATTCTGTTCAAAACGCACACTTTGACAATATTTTCTGAAAGAGCTATTGTGTTTGCAAAAAAACAGTAAACACAGTTTGATTACATAGTTTCTAAATAACAACACCTGCTAGTTTCATGCATTTCTGAACAAAAATAAATTAAAGTTATGTCATAAAGTTGCCCTTTCGGATTTGAGAACAGCCTTAAGAATAAAAAAGAAACTCAAGATATGAAGTCGAATAAGAGGACATTGAAAAATTGGGTGCTAGCGAAGCACCTGCTTACTTTTAACTAAAATATGCAATAAGATATATTTAAATCATCTATTGCATAATCGAATCCACTATTTAGATCTGAAAAGGAAATGGGGGAAAATCGAGATAAGGTTCGCTTGAGACATAATAGAAAAAAGTCTCATAAAAATGCCCAAAAAGATATATTATTAATTTTTAGTTTAGATATTTAAAAGTAATACATATTATAACATAGCTTAGAAAAAAAGCCTGTGTATTAAGCCTGGTGGCTGTTTAAATGTTTTAGTGGATGACAACTTTTATAAATCAACCATAATTTTTGGCCTATAATTCGCGGCGGCATATAATCGGTCGCAATTTTTAGCCCTTATAAAAAAATTTCAGCAGATAATCCGCATCGGCATATAATACGCCAGACTATATGAGGATTACTCATTGTTTTCAACATTCCAAAGTACTGCTAATAAACCACCTCCCTATTTATTTAGTTGCTCTATTTAATTGATAATTGTAATAAAATAATTGAAAAAAAAACAATAAAATAATTACAAGTTAAAAAATACTAATACTTTTTTTTCATTGAATCTTATATCTAAAACATAGACTGTCTTGTGAATACAGATAATCTATCTATATTATAAAGGACAAACATATCTGTGCGTAACGCATACGTCATTCTGCGAATGGCAACACAATGAAATTTAAAATGAAATTTTCGGTTTTGCAATTTTCGCTACTGCAAATTTTTAAACTTCTAAACATCTCGCACAGTTTAAATTTTTACACCGTCGTATAGAGAAAAAAATGTACTTTTAAATGCAATTTGTTTTAAAGTTCTATCTCAATTTATTTTTGAGATATTAATTTTTTTATAGTTTTTAGTACCAATTTTGTAATTGTGGCAACTGAAGTACTTCATTTCTATTAAAAGTAAAGAGAAAATAGTCATGGTTAATTTATTTTTATTGATTATATCCTTATTGATGCCATTTTCACATTACAAATAAAGGTAACTTTTTTATAATTTTTGAACAGAAAATGACGTCAGGCATAAAAAAAAAAAAACACACACATGCATTCTTCTTCATAATTCAGTTACATTTCGATATTTTTACATTACGGTGATACTGATTTTGAGACTCTAGGCAAAATGATTCAGCGAATAAAAATGATGTCATATTTAAAAGAAAACGATAATTTTCTTTGATAAAACTAAATATTTGACCAATACTATGACAACTAAAGGCAAATTTCTGAATTTTTTATTCGCGGGTATGAGATTAGAATTTAAAGTTTGTGCGAATGTTCACATGCAAAGTTGTATCGGACAAACGTGACTTTAAGTTTGAAAATACATTCATTAATAATCTACTGAGCGTTAAAATACTTTTAAATTGTGAATTTATGTGATGCGTATGTAAATTTTGAGAATTTGAAAATAACGTACAGTTTAGATTTTAATGGGGGAAAATTTTATGATGTGACAAAGCGAAATCCTTTTTACTGATTTTTTATCCCGTGAAAACAAACGTAAGAGCCTCAATCGCTAACTTCATCATAATTACCCAAAATTTTAATAATTTTAGGTTAAAAATATTATTTGTTTAAAAGTTAGACAACCAATGTACGATGATTTTTTTTATTGTAATTACTTTTCTAGGTTTATTATAAATTCAATCTAACAGTTTCTAAATATTTTAGTTCGTCGAATTTCGACGGGTTCCAACTCGTATACATAAAAGAAAGTCTGAATTTTGTATTAATCAACGTATAACCCAAACTACTGAACCTAACGTCTTGAAATTTGGGGTAAAAATTCTTCTTATGACATAGAGTGCCGCTAAGAAAGGATTTTCTAAAATTCCACCCTTAAGGGGGGTGAAAAATTGAACAAACTTTAAAAAAATTCCTTAAAAATCTGATTTTATAGCTATTTTTCAACTGATAACATATTTTGGTGTATTTTTGTATGCTGAATCGAATGGTACTAACTAAATTCTTTTAAGCCCAATAGTTCGCGAGATATTTCATATATTTCTAATTTGGCAATGTCTTTGCCACCAAAACCTCGAAATACGTAAGTGATAATTCATCCATATTCATTCATCTTATACATCCGTTACTGTAGCAATGGAAGAAATTCAAATTAAATCTTTTTGTTAAATCTTTTGGTTAATGAATTGAACCGGCTATATGAGTTTGAAAAAAAATAAACAAATACAAACGCCTTGAAAAAAAAAAAATATATTGAATTTATTTAAAATACAAGGAAGCGATCCACTTAGAAATTAACATTATAAAACGAAAATATTAAAAAAATGAAAGCAATGTTTGTACGACTTTAAAAATTTTGTGGTACTTACATCCGGGCCATGTCAGATACAACTGCGCCCTATGGCAATTACATTAATTACAGCAACCCTTATTTTTTGTCCATTTGATAGTTTATTTAGTATAGTTTTAAATTAATTTTATTATTATAATTTTTATTTATTATAGTTTATAGTATGTAGTTTTATGTTATATATTTATTTACTTATTTACTTAAAACAATTTGCCATTTTTAACAAGGTTATGTATTTAAGAATGTTAAATTACTTTTTTGAACGTAATTGGCAAACGATAAACAAGATTGGCAATTGTCAACCCTTTTTGGCGATCTATCTCACGGTCCGAATAATGCGTAAGTATTACTTTTTTTAATGGAAGAAATTGGAATTGAAATAATACACTGCGATTTATCACTTGCTCCTGGACAAGAAGAAAAAATGGGTACTTTTATGTCAGCTGTATCCGTATGTAAATATCGCCATTAGCCTTTTTAAAATTGCCAATGGCAGTAGTTACATTTTGCGTATGTAAATTAAAAACAGATCTTTGTTTTAAGTTATGGCATTATTTCCTATTGTTTTACTTTTCATCTTTTTCAATGACATTAGTGTAAAGCATGTATTATAAATGAAATGAGTGAAATGTTTTTAATTTGAATGAAAATAATAAAATAAGAATAAGATATGGAAACAATCTTTGTTGATTTATTACTTGCGCCCGGCTAACATAAAAGTATCACAAAAGCCATATATTCACCTTTCTTTGGGTAGTTGTTCATGGAATTTCTGGTTAATCTTCCATAATCGGATACTTCTTCAATCGGTGTATTAATTACAATGTTGAAAGCATCATTTATGTATGAAGCGAAAACTTCATGATGAATTCTATTACAGAAAATCATATCATCATCATCTACTACATATTTAAAACAGAAATTTGGATTTTATTCCTATTCTTTATAATATTTTGATAGGATATGCCACTATTAGTTAGGTAATGTTTTTGCAACGGTTTTTATGTATACACACAGTGTTCTATGTTGCTTAGTTTTAGTTATAGAGCTATTGGAAAAGCTATACAGAAAAGTGAACGCAATTATGAAAGATATATATACTGTAATTATATAAAATGCAAATTTGCTTTTCCTTCCACCCATTTATAATTTGAGTTTTCCTGGATGTATTTTGATGGGACTTTCACTGTTATTTAGATTATTTTTTGTGGATAGTTGGTATTCTTGCATGGATGGCACTTCTCTGTAGCGAAATTTTCTTCTGGGTCATTGTTTTTCTGAAGCACAAACTTGGCAACAAATCGGATTGCAGAAAATTAGATTACAAGAGAAAGTTCCAAAACTAGGTGAACCCGAATATGAAAGACTACCTTTTATTTAAAGTTCTACTGAATGTAATTTGATTGGAGTTGCACAGTTAGATAATATTAGGGATTGTTGCAATATTTGAAATGTCATTCTACATTTTTAGTTATGGAACTATGAGGAAAGTTCTCAGTGGTGTAGTTAAAAACAAAGTAGGATAAAATCTACAGGCAGAGGGTATATATTAGAGAGTATATATGTTATAGCTATGGAGTGCCAAGTTTCTAAATAACACCAGAAGGTCTACGGCGTATAGTTTACGCTACATTCCTAAAAATTCTACAATCACGTTAACTTGATTATGAAAGATATATTTAACTATCAACTTCAAATATAAAATAAAAAGGGCAATTTCGGTCCGACCTCTTATAACTTGCGTTCTTTTTAATGGATTTTGAGAAGATTTGCATTGTTAGATAAATTTTCAAGAAAGTGTTTCATATATAACACATATTATTCTACGTTGCTCAATTTTAGAATTATGTGCGAAAGTTCTTTAATCAGTGAACCCTATTTTGAAATATTAGCCTTTTTAAAAGGTTGTACTGAGTTAATTAGCACTGTTGTTAGATATTTTTCAGGAAAGATTTCAGTATATAATACATATTGTTCTACATAACTTTGCTATAGAATTATAACTGAATGTTGTATTATCTGGTGAACCTGATTATGAAAAATTAGTCTTATTAGAAGGTTTTACTGAACAGATTTTGATGAGATTTGCATTTTTTACATTTCAGGGATGATTTTAATATGCTACATATTGTTCTTCCGTTCTCTTTTATATTGAATTATAAATAATCAACTAAAAGATTTGCTTCATAACAGTCCAAATTTTGTCTGAGACATTAGAAGATATAAAACCGTAATGGCGTTCATATTGTTTTCTGCAACGTGGAGGATCATTAGAGATAAATGTATTTATTGCTATAAAACACAAGATCAAATACATCGATATATTTCGTTTGATTAAAGTTTCGCTTGGAGAAACCGACCAGCGTAGCGGGCGAAGGCTTCTATTACTATATGTAAAGCGTAAATTCCTATTTCATTCAGATTGATTATAACTCAGATTCTACTGAACATAATTTTGCAGAACTTACACTATTAGATAGTAAATTTTGCTTATAAATAGTTTAATCTAAAAACCATCGTTCCAAGTTGCTTAGTAATAATTCTAAAATTAGGTGAACTCGATTAGGAAAGATTTCAAGTTTTACAGAATGGATTTTAATGACAGTTGCACAGTTAGTTAGATAATATTTCAGGGATTTTTTCAATATTTATCATATCTTTCAAAATTGTTTAGTTACGAAGCTATGCGTAAAAAGTTCTCTGTGGTATAGTAAAGAAAATTGGAGGATAATATGTTACAGACAAAGGATGTATACTAGAATGCTATAGTTATGGAAGCTGCGCAGAGTTTCTTTAAAAATCTAGAAATGATGCGACGTATACCTACCCCTACATCCCTGAGAGTTCTATATAATCAGGTTAACACGATTATGACAGCTATATTTAACTATCCCAATGTATATAAAATGCAAAGAGAAATTTCATTCCGGCCGCTTTTAAATTTACTTCTACTGAATTGATTTTGATGGGGCTTACATTGTTAGTTAGATAATTTACAGAAAAGATGTTAGTATAAAATATAATGTTCTACTATGCTTAGTTAAATAATTATGGGTAAAGATCTAAATCAGATGAACCCAATTTCGAAAGATTGGCTTTTTTCTAAGGTTCCGCTGAATGAATTTTCACGGGATTTAAACTGTTATTGGATTATTTTCATGAAATGTTTCGGTACATTTTCCAGTTTAAAAGATCCTGCTAAGTCGATTTTGATGGAGCTCGCTCGGTTAGTTAATTTTTCAGTGAATGTTTTAGTATAACGCACATATCATTCATTTGGTGTTGCTTGGTCGTCAGGTTGCTTGATTATAGAATTAAGGCTGAATGTTTTAGAAGCAGGCGAACCAAATTATGAATGATTAGCCTTTTCAGTATGTCCCATTAACAGATTCTGATGAGATTTGCATTGATAATTTTTCATGAACCCTTTTAGTATATGACATATTGTTCTATCGTTCTTCACCGAATACTACACTAAATGATCAACAAAAGAAGTTGGCCCTTAATAGCCTAAATTTTGTATGGCTCAAAAGATATAATAGCATAATAACGTTCATATTGTTTTCACCAATTAGATTGGGCATTCCAGGTAAATGTCCATATTACTTTAAAACGCATGATCAAATTCACAGATATATTTCGTTTGATTCAAGGTTTCTTTAGAAAAACTGACCAGCGTAGCGGGCGTTAGGCTGCTAGTTCTATAATAATTTCTGTTTATAAATCATCTTCTGCTTTTATAATAACATTCAGTTTAAATTCTGTAGTGTTAAATAACTCGTTTTCTATTAGATATTATTATATTGCAATTTTTGAAAGAGGTGAGTTGAAAAACGCTTTGTTCTTCATAAAAACATGTTGCCAAAAATCTAAAAAAATCTAACATAAAAATCGGAAGCCACTCCTACTAGCACGTTCACGTCATATCTGAACAAATCACAAGCAACTCCATGAACGATCGATAGCAGACAGTCCTGTGATAGCTGTTTACATTTTTATTTTATGACTGACTGTAGAAACTGGATATCTGACATGAACTTCTGCTTAAAAAAATTTTAGCAGGTAATCCACACCGGTAGATGATCTGCACTTAAAATTTTTGAGGTTTTTTAATAGATAATCCACGGATTATAGGCCGAAAATTACGGTACTTTCCATTTTAAGATCAATGTTTTCAGTAGTCTAAAAAGCTGATAAATAGGTATTTCTGTTTATTTTATTGTCGCCTTTTTTTTTTTTTTAAATCCTGGCAGTTTCAGAGAAGAAGTGATAAATGACAATACTTCTTGAAATGTGTAAAGACTACTGCTAAATTCAAATCATTCCAGAAATTCTTTATAAAAAGTTTACTTTCAATAAAAGATAATAATTGTTCATGTAGTTGTTCTAACAGTAAATTCAGACATCTTGGATTGCAAGTATTTCAAAGTAATTATTTTGAATAGCCATGGGAAAGTATATTATATTTATGAAACTACACCATATATTTATTTATAGTATTTGTAATCAAAAGATTGTTTACTAAGATTTTCAAGGTATCAATGTTTCACGATGTAGAGCATTTTATTCATGGAATACAAGACATAGCTTTTACTAAAAATGTTTAAATTTTAAATGATTTCAGTTTTCTACATAACTGACTGTAATTATTTAATTTAAATTATTTTTAAATGAAGTTGTATTACTTATATATCCAACAATGTTTATTTTTATCAATAAATATGCATTTATATGTAATAGGAAAATACATTTAAAAAACCTGGTTTAAACAAAAAAAAACTGTTTTTTGGGAGGGGGTTTCATAAAACACGTTCTTTTTCCAACCCTGTAATGAACTAATTACTTCGTTTAAAAGTTCCCACAACCATTTTGAATTTGATGTCTTCTACATGGTTTTAATGCATCCATGTCTGATTTCCAGCAAAGAAAGTCAACTTTAAGGACCATTTTGGAAATTCAGTGCTGGAGTTCTGTTTTGGCAAATTCCTAAGATTCCTGAATACTCAGCCACCATTGCCAATCCAAGGTTATAACCTTCAAAAATAGCATTTTCGTAACTGTAATGGCTGGTTGGTTAAAGTTTCACTGATCTTTGAGAAAATTCTTGGGCTATTTTGCTGATTTTAGATCAAACATTGATCTTCTTGTAAACTTGGCAACATGCATGCAGTCCTCTGATTGGTGGATGTTCAAAATTGTGAAATCAATTTGGAGAGAGAGAGTTCTGAAAAAATAATCAAGAGGATCCCATCTTCTCTGGTTTTTTGAATCGTATATCTTATTCTCACACATCCCCGGCATCCTGCTTCTACAAGGCCGTAGTGTTCTGAGCAGTGTTGAATTCAGACATTTTTCTCCGGGAAGGATTTCTGTGGCTCCGGGGAGGGGGGGACATTATAGAATTCCGGAAGGGGAAATTGCACTTTTTGACCATTAAAAGTGTAAAATCTCAAATCTTCTGGTGGGGACATTTCAATGCTTCGGGGGAAAGGGAGGGGGGAAATGTCCCTCCTGGGCCACCCCCTGAATTCAACACTGGTTCTGAGAAGCTGGTATACAACAGCTTGGTCTCTTGCTATCCCATCCTGAAAATCAAACATAATTTGCTATCACAGCACCACCTCCAGGCCAATCTTCTCCAAAATTTTACATAAAGCTCGTTTTATGACATATTTAAATATCAAATTTTGTTGAAAACTATTAATAGATTCTTAAGTTATACTGAAAAAAAAAAATCAAGAAAATCACACAAAAATCACTATCACAGTACCCCCTTTTGGGAGAATATCCAATTTTTCAACTAAGACTTGGTGTCCTTAATCAAAAACATATATATGAGGTTTGGTTCAGTTCTATGCATAACTTCATACTTTTTTGTATGATACAATAATGAAAATGGCACAAAAATCACTATCACAGCGTCCCCTTCTGGCAGAATATTTCCAAATTCAATTAGGACCTACTGACCATAGCGAAAAACATTTATGTGAAATTTGGTTCTATCCTATGCTATGCACACCTTTATACACTTTTCAATGATACAGTAATGAAAATGGAACAAAAATTGCTAGCCCTTCTGGTGAAATATCTGCAAATTCAAATGGAACCTGCAGGCCATATCCAAAAACCTGTATATAAAATTTGGTTCAATTCTAAGCGTAACTTCATATACTTTTCGTTGGTACAAAGAGAACACACCTTGAACATGGACAGACAGAAAATTTTGATTACAATACTTTCTTGTATCTAAAATAGAAGAAAGTAAAAAGGAGGATTGAAATTCCTAATGCTGCGACTGGTGAAAACAGTTAATACTTAAACCCTTTATTTCTTAAATCTTTACACACATAAGATTTACTTTTGATAGACTAACTTTAAAATGCCCAGCTTTTTTATATTGGTAATATCAAAGACCACTTTCCTTTAAAAAATTTTTTTTCACTTACAAGTGAGCTATGAGTTGCATTCTATAATATTACAAAAACAAAGGCATTTTTAAAGAAAGGGAAATGTATTATTATTATAGAATATTTAAAACTTACTTTTTCCGTGATTCCCCAAGGTACTGCAGTATAGTACTTCTTTCATATGCATGGTTGCAAAGTTTGCACTTCAGAGGATCCTTCATAGTAACTTGGGTTAAAGGATCTTTGTAAGTTTGAGTTTCTTTTGTCACTAATAACTCAGTATCATTTTTTTCAGTATCTAAAATAGTAAAAGGATGTTCAGACGTAAACAAAGTATGATGGTTACTGCAATATAAATTAGTTGGATATACAGATCAATACAGATTCATATATATACACGGAAAGAACGATTTTATTAAAACAACAAAAAAATACTTGTGCCAATCAAATTTTGCCCCACCCAAATATTTTTTGTTGGACTGACAAAATCATTTTGTTAGTTCAATAAAATTTTATTGACCGAACAAAATAATTTGATCAGTTGAACCAACATTTGGTCAGTTAACTAATTTTTTTTTTCTGTGTATATATATATGAAATGATAAGAAAAAAAATTACCCATAATTAATGTCTAATAAAGAATACATTTAAATCATAAATAACTTTTCTCTAGCAGACATTTATTAAATCACTAGCTGACCCACCCGGTGTTTCCTGGTATAATCTTTTCAAATGAACCTTAAATCTGTATGAGTGTACATTCGTAACTCGATTTTCACTGAAATACATGCCCACTGACTGTGTATGAAAAATCGGTTTAAAAACAAAACTGATATTTAATGATAAAGAGGCTCAAAATAACTGCAACAAGAAATACGAGGGGAAAAGATATCCAAACATAACAAAATATGTTAAAAATTGCTAAATAAAATTGGTTTTGACTTTAACCAACATATATAAAGCTTTCAGACAAAAAAATTCTTAGAACCATTAAATTTTGTCCTCATATGCAAGACATTTTAGAAAAGAGACAATTTTTTTTAAAAATGCTATCAGGGGTAAAAAAAAAATATCTTATCTGTTTATATCCTTTAATGTAAGCTATTGTCCTCAATTGTATGTGCAACTACTTGATAGTATTGTGATACCACAGATGTAAAATAATGTTTCATAAAGAGTGGAATATATTTTATAAGGTGAATTTGTACAAACTAGGGGGCTGTACATATATAACATTATCATCTTAGGGGGAAGGAGGTTGTCAGGCACTTGATATCATAAAATATCTCTAGGGGAGGGGAGTTTGTCTTTTGATATCATTATCATTTTTGATCCCACTAAAATTTTCTTTTTTGTTAACTTTTTCTTTACATCTGTTACCCTTTTTAGGGTTTCGTTCATCTGACGAAACCCTATTCTTTTCACTCCTTTGCCTGCAGTGGCGTACCCAGGATTTTATTTCGGGGGGGGCTGACTTAAATTTTCATAATGTTCTAAATCTTACGAAACACGTTGCATTGTGTTATAAACAGAAATCATTTTTGTGAATAAGGCCGTAGCCAGAGGGGGGGGGGGGGTGCAAGGGTGACTTTATTCCGAATTTTCCGAAAATTTGAAAAATTCGGTCATCAGTCCGACAATTTGGACTTAAAAAATTATCGCGATTTTTGACAAATGGTCGCCGAAAAAAATCAATTTCGTCAATCGTTCACAAAAAAAAAAAAAAAAAAAAAAAAAATCAATTTCGTCAATCGTTCGCAAAAAAAATCTCCAATTTCTTTAAAGGATCAAGGAAAAAACCGGAATTATGTCATACGCCCGCAGATAAAATGCGAAGTTTGCCAAAGGATCGCGAAAAAAAAGTCAAATTTCGCCAAATGATAGCGGAGAAAACGTGAATTTCGTCAAATTATTCTAGAGAAAACGCTAATTTCGTCAAAATGAGCCCAGAAAAAACCCGAATTTCGTCAGAAGGCCGCAGAAAAAACGCGAATTTCATCAAAAGGTCGAGGAAAAAACGCGAATTTCGAAAAAAAGATCGCTAAAAACACGCATTCCGTCAAAGGGCTGCGAAAAAGAAGCTAATTTCGTAAAGGATCGCAAAAAACGCGAATTTCATCAAAGGGACACGGGAAAATGTGAATTTCGTCAAAAGGCCACAGAAAAACGCAAATTTCATCAAAAAGACGAGAAAAAGCGCGAATTTCGACAAAAAGCCGCGAAAAAACGCAAATTTCGAGGAAGGATTGTGCAAAAACGCGAAATTTGTCAAATGACCACAGAAAAAACGCGAATTTCGTCAAAGGACCACAGAAAACTGCAAATTTCGACAAAGCATCGCTAAAAAAACACGCATTCCGTCAAAGGGAAGCTGAAAAAACACGAATTTCGTCAAAGGGACACAGAAAAACGTGAACTTCGTCAAAAGGCCGCAGAAAAACGCAAATTTCATCAAAAAAGACGTGAAAAAACGCAAATTTCGTCAGAGAGCCGCGGAAAAAACGCAAATTTCGACGAAGGATTGCATTAAAAAACACGAATTTCGGCAAATGACCACAGAAAAAAACGCGAAATTCGATGAAGGATTGCGTAAAAAAACGTGAATTTCGGCAAATGACCTCAGAAAAAACGTAAATTTCCTCAAAGGGCCGCAGAAAAAACGCAAATTTCCTCAAAGGGCTGCAGAAAAAACGCAAATTTTGGCAAAGGATTGCTAAAAAAAGTATGCATTCCGTCAAGGGGAAGCGGAAAAAACGCGAATTTCGTTAAAGGATCGCAAAAAAAAAAGCATGGTCACAAAGAAGGGCCATAGAGAAACGTGACTTTCGGCAAAAGACTTGCGGAAAGAAGCGAATTTCGTCAAACAGCAGCGAAAAAACAAAAAAACACGACCATTTCCATAAAAAAACGCGAATTTCGTCAATGAGCCGCGAAATTTATCAAAAAGACGAGAAAAAAGCGAATTTCGTCAAAAAAGCCGCGAAAAAAACGACGCAAATTTCGACGAAGGGTTTCGTAAAAAACGCGAATTTCGGCAAAAGTTCACGAAAAAAACTCGAATTTCATCAAAAACTCGCGGAAAAAACGCAAATTTTGACAAAGGATCACGAAAAAAAAAACGCGAATTTCGTCAAAGGGTCGCGGAAAAAAGCTAATTTTGTCAAAAGTTCGGGGAAAATGCAAATTTCGTCAAAGCGTCGTGATAAAAACCTGTATTTCATCAAAGGATCGCGTTAAAAACACTTACAAATATCTGTGTTTATTATTATATGTATAGTTTTTAAACTGAAATAATATGCTGAACTTTTTAGAAATCTGGTTAACCCGAACCCACTCAGCCTGAAATTGACCTGAATATAAACAGAGTTAACCCAAACTACAACAAAAATAATTAGCAGCAGGAAGGGATTACCTCTCCTTTCCCCCTCTGCTGTAACCTTTCAGAAAATTTGCTGAGAATTTCAGATTTTTTTTTTAACTTAGACTCAAATCTGGGGGGAAGGGGGGAGGGCACGGGTCCGATCCTGAGACCGTCCCACGTCGAAATCTGTTGAAAAGTGTTACTGGTTTTTTTTTTATATACTTTCATTTAAAAGAAAGTCATTATAACTTAAAATCTATAAAATTGTTCTTCCAATCCCCGAAACTAAATTCTGGCTACGGTTCTTGTTTAACAATAAATTAATAGTGTAACAAATACAAAATATTTTTTGTATACACAAAATAATTTCATACACATATATAAAATAAAGACTTTGTTTA
The DNA here is from genome assembly GCA_963932465.1 of Maratus speciosus. Taxonomy (NCBI): domain Eukaryota; kingdom Metazoa; phylum Arthropoda; class Arachnida; order Araneae; family Salticidae; genus Maratus; species Maratus speciosus. The sequence continues at coordinate 303,411,367 of OZ010788.1, forward strand.
TTATTTGTGCATTGCACAAGTAATAAGAAGGACTTTAAACCGTTCCAGATGAAAAATACTGGCTGCAAAGTTAAGACAGAATAGGAAGATAAGTGGGGGGAGGGGACATTACCGAACTCCAAAGATGTCTTTGCAGTCAAACAAGAAGTCACTGTGTATCTTACAGATACGAGGAAGTAATCGAGTGTTAAAAACAAAAGTTAATGAATATCATTCACAGTCAGCTCTTCCGCACATATATAGTGTGCCTGACTTCCGACTTACCAAAATTCTGAAGGGATTAGCTAAGGTGTCATTATGCACTAATATGGGACTAACAAGAAAGACAAGTGCGATGCATGACAAATATATATATAATTGAATTGATCTAAAAAGTAAGAAGTAAACTTTTTTTACCATTTAATCTGACCGTTTTGGCAGGTAAAAGAGGTTTAGTCCCTTCAACCCTCCGCACCCCATATTTCGGTGTGGCATGGAGATGCGACTGAAAAATGAAAGTTAATAAGCTACTTTTACAGTCAACTCTTCCGCACGGGATTTCAGATTTAGACGAAATCGACTTGAGATTAGCTGTGGTGTTACTGTGCATTAACATACGCCCGCATTGACAATCTTGGCGCCCGCCAACTATGGGAAAAATTTAAAAAATCCTTAAATTAAACTACTTTTAGATTTGTCGAATTTATTTGTAGGTCTCTTGAACTCAGTATATATGTTTTCATTTATCGAGTAAAACAGTGATTTCAGTCATTTGAAAATGGATTTTGTGGTCTCAAGTAAATTTGGTCGCAGGACTGAGGAGGATATCGGATTAACAGGAAAAACAAATTCGTGGCATGCCAGAAAATAAAACAAATTTATCTGAAAAAGAAGGAATATCAGCCCTTTTTTCATTTCACTGCTATCTCTTCAGAGGTGGAATGGAGCTGTAACGTCATAACCCCCGTCCCCATCGAATCCTTTGGTGTATGCTGGGGCATCACTGTGCACTAATATATGGGACTAACCAGAATAGCTGCGTCGCAGAAAAAAATTAAAAATTAATCTCAAAAGAAAAAAAAAACTGGAATTTTTTTTCATTTCATATTTGATTATTTCGGAAGAGTAAGTAGCCCCATCAGCCCCTTCCCCTCATTGGGTATACTGTGGTGTAACTGTGCGTTGATATGAGACTAGCCAGAACGTGTAGTTCATTGTATTGCAGAAAACAAGTGCATTACAAATTCATCTCGAACAAAAAGAAAAATATCAGCCTTTTTTCATTTCATTTTCGACTATTTTGGGAAGGGGCTGTAACCCATCACCCCCTTTCTACTTCTTTCGGTATAATGTGGTGTCACTGTGCACTAATATGGAACTAAAGAGAAGAGAGTGTCTAGTCTGTTGAATAATAGGAGAAAAAAAAATACAAATTTATCTCAAACAGAAAGAAAAAAAAAGCAATATTTTTTTATTTCATTTTCGACTATTTCGGGAGGAGTGGGCTGTAATTCCACCAGCCCCCTCCCCATCTTTGGGTATGCTGTGATGTCAATGTGGACTAATATGGTGTTAACGAGAATGGCTATTTCGCTGTATGGCAGAAGAAAAATTACAAATTTATCTCAAACAAGAAGAAAAAAAACAGCCTTTTTTTTCATTTCATTTTCAACTATTTAGGAAACGGACACCCCATTAACCCCTTTCACCTCTTTGGGTATAATGTGGTATCACTGTGCACTAGTATGGAACTAAAGAGAAGAGAGCAGCTAGTCTGTTGAATGATAGAGGAAAAATACAAATTTATCTCAAACAAAAAGGAAAATATCAGAACTTTTTCATTTCATGTTCGAATTTTTGGGAGAGGGCTGTAACTCCATTAACCCCCTTCTATCTTTTCGGGTATAATGTGATGTCACTGTAGACTAATATGGAACTACAGCGAAGGGAGCGGCTAGTCTGTTAAATGATAGGGGAGAAAATGCAAATTTATCTCAAATAGACAGAAAAAAATCAGCTCTACTTTTACATTTCATTTTCGACTATTTCCAGAGGAGGAAGTTCTAATTCCATCAGCCCCCTCCCCATCTTAGGGTATGCTGTGATGTCAATGTGGACTAATATGGTGTTAACGAGAATGGCTATTTTACTGCATGACAGATGAAAAAAATACAGATTTATCTTTAAAAAGTAAAGAAAAAACACTTTTATTTAATTTTTCGCGATTTCTGGTTGGGGAAGGGGAGGGGGCTGTAACCCCATCAACCCCCTTTCTCTTCTTTGGTGTCAATATGGACTAATATGGAACTAAAGCGAAGGAAGGTCTGTTGAACGATAGGGGAAAAATGCAAATTTATCTTGAACAGACAGAAAAAATTCAGCACTATTTTTTCATTTCATTTTCGACCATTTCGAGAGGAGGGGGCTGAAATTCCATCAGCCCCCTAACTAATATAACCTGGACTAATATGGTGTTAACGAGAATGGCTATTTTGCTGTATGGCAGAAGAAAAAATTACAGATTTATCTTTAAAAAGTAAGAAAAAAACACTTTTTCATTTAATTTTTTGACTATTTCGGGAGGAGTAGGGGGGGGGGGACTATAACCCCGTCAGCCCCCCTTTCTCTTCTTTGTTGTCAATGTGGATTAATATGGGACTAATGAGAATGGTTTGTCCGCTGTATAATGGAAAAAAATTAAAAAAAATTCCATAAAAGAAAGACGAAAAATCAGCACCTTTCTGTATCACTTTCGAAAATTTCGGGGGGGGCTGTAGCCCCATCAGCCCCCCCCTTGGGTACGCCACTGTTTGCCTGTCTGTCTGTCTGTCTGTCACAGAACCCGTTCTCAGAAACTATACATGTTAGAGATTTGAAATTTTGGGTACTTATAGCTGAACACCTCACATCAAACAACAAATCATAAAATTTTGAAAAAGTTGGTAATTAACTGAATTACGGGCTAATTAACTTCTAAAATTAACCAATCCCCCTTTTTAACGCAGATTCAAATGAACTTTCTCCAAATCATCCGTGTTTCTCCTAAGGGTTGCCAGTAAAAACAGCCGATGCATGGTTACCACGGAGGAAATTAAGCTGAAAAATGAAGTGGGCATTTTAAATTGAAATCGCATATCAGAAAATATTGGTCCAAGAAATTTGTAAATGAAATAGACAGACGCATAAAAAAAAATCTACTTTCATTTGGTATAAAGTTCAGATTTCTGCGATGTGTATAAGTTAAAATATCCACTAAAAATCGATCAATAAAAATTTATTTTCTTTAATTGGAAAGACAAGGAAAAAAGATTTCAATTCAAAAGATTTCAAAGCCGGTAGACATGACGACGCTGCGGTTTTTCTTAATAGCATATTTTAATACGGAATTTTAACTTTTTAAATATTAAATTTTTTGATTAAATTTTATGGCATCCCGATGTCAAATTTCTCGCTGATTTTATTGATACCTATTTCTAAGTCCTATCTTAATTACAAGCTGAAATATTAATTATTATTTAATTAATCTGTTTAACTCGCAGAAGAATAAATGTCGGTAACTCCCACATGTGTATTTTAAACAATTCTTTCTAACTGAGCCCCTAATTATGTTGGAGACATGAAATTTTCTGTACTTATAGCTGAACACCTCACATCATACGACAAATCATAAAATTTTGAAAAAGTCGTACATTTAACCCTTTGGACTCCCACATATGTATTTTAAACAATTCTTTCTAAGTGAGCCCCTAATTATGTTGGAAGCATGAAATTTTGCATACTTATAGCTGGACACCTCACATCAAACAACAAGTGATAAAATTTTGAAAAAGTTGTACATTTAACCCTTTGGGGTCCCGCATGTGTATTTTAAACAATTCTTTCTAAGGTGAGCTCCTAATTAGTTTGGAGGCGTGAAATTCTGCATACTTATAGCTGAACACCACACATCATACGACAAATGATAAAATTTTTAAAAAGTCGTACATTTAACCCTTTGGGCTCCTGCATGTGTATTTTAAACAATTATTTCTAAGTGAGCCTCTAATTAAGTTGGAAGCGTGAAATTTTGCATTTTTATAGCTGAACACCTCACATCAAATGACAAATCATAAAATTTTGAAAATGTTGTACGTTTAACCCTTTGGGCTCCCAGATGTGTATTTTAAACAATTCTTTCTAAGTGAGCCCCTATTTAGGTTGGAGGCGTGAAATTTTGCATACTTATAGCTCAACATCCCAGATTACACGTCAAATAATAAATTTTGAAAAAGTTTTATGTTTAACCCTTTCAACTCCAGCTCGTGTATTTTAAGCAATTCTTTCTAACTGAGCCCTTAATTAAATTGGATATTTTAAATTTTGCATACTTATAGCAGAACACCTGAGGCCAAGCGACAAATCATAAAATCTTGAAAATGTCTTACGTTTAACCCTTTGAGCTACCACATATGTATTTGAAGCAATTCTTTCTAAGAGAGCCCCTAATTAAGTTGGAGACATGAAATTTTGCATACGTATAGCTGAATACCTCAGACCACACGACAAATCATAAAATCTTCCAAAAAGTCTTATATTATTTACCTCTCCGGGCTCTAGCTTGTGTATTTTAAGTAATTTTTCTAACATCCGCCCTTTTAACCAGGGGAGAAATTTTCCAACTTTTGCCGACATCCCTTTGACCCTTCTTTCATATTGTGCAACATAGCCTTACATATTTTAGTTACATTTTTTACCGCCAGGTGCACCTACTGATCTCAGGTGCTATGGGCCCAATACCCTCGACTAATATATCTGCGGATAGTATGTAAAACGGGATTTCGTTCGGATAGATGTTTGTTTAGAATCGAGTGCGCCCCCTGGTTGCAAAATGTGGAAGTAATAGATTTTTCAAAAAGATAAAGTGTTTTGAAAGGAATATTAAACGAAACCCTCTGTGCGATCCGTGATCACACTTACTCACTTGTTTTAGTCCGATACCTATTTTTATGAAAATGCAAAATCATTATTAAAACCATTGAATGATTATAAAATCATTTCATTTCAAAATATGCAATATCTCAGCGTTCGTCATCCCTAATCTTCTTCCATATGCACATATAATTCTTTGTTAGAGAAACCAGGTTTGAAATTATACTTGTTATTTTTACTAGTAAAAAATGGAGAAGAATGTTGTCCACCTGTTTTGTTTATAAGAAGTTCTGCTTACCCCTATGCAGGGAGCAAGTGCAAGAAGACAATATTACTGTTGACTGCATTATCTAAAAAAAAGCTATTATTAAATACTTTTAAATAATAAGTATTTCTTTAAAGTGTTATTTGATATAAAACTATTTTATTAACTTCTTCTCTTCATTTGAATCAGTAAACTATGTGAATAATAAATGTATAATTATATCTGTATATCATTGCAAATGTAGAAAAAGAAAGAACAAATTATGCGAGACACTAATTTTTAAACACTGATAACAATATCATAACAGGGAAGTCCAAAATTGCCAAAAGTTGATAAAGTTATATAGGTACAGGCCCCAGCCCCTCCTCTTTTTTTAATACTTTCCAAAATAACTGAAAAGTATTTATGAATTCAGTTTTTCTGTCTGCCAGTGTTGAATTCAGACGGTTTCCTCTGGAGGGATATTCTAGAGATCTGTTGTGGAAATTGCACATTTGTCATTAAAAAGCATAAAATCTCAAACCTTCCAGGGAAATATACACAAATTGCCATGCAATTTTAATATGTTATTGAGATTTACTATAAAATTTCCAGTATTGAAACTGAAGTGTGTAACATTTATAGTTCATTTACAGGCACACACAAAAGAATGTAATTCCATTATAATTTAAGAGGAAAAGTCATTTGCAGTGCATTTTACGGATGTTACAATATTTCAAGCATGAGATTCACAAGCATCATTGGACTACAACATGCTGTCTCAAGAGTACAGAATAAGTAGCATTTGTAATTCAATTACAGGAATGCACAAAAGGATTCAATTACATTACAATCTATGGGAAAAAATTGTTTGCAGAGTATTTCAATGATGTTACACTACTTCAAACATAATGAAATTTATATGAATCGCTGAGGCACACTACATTCTGCTTTCTATAGATTATGGAGTGCATAGCATTTGTCGTTCTTTTACAGAGATACACAAAAGAACTCAGTTGCAGGACCGACTACAATCAGTAATTGCTGAATGTGCATTTTTTGCTGTGATATGCACTTTTAAATCTAGATAATTTTTTATGTATTATGTGATGAGTATAAATTTTATACATCACAAAAGAATTCGCACATATTACCAGATATGGACAGCAATTGCTGAAAATGAATTTGTACCCCCTTTTTTTTTAAATTGCTTATTTAGATATCTCAATCCATTCATGAAAAAATGAAATTTTTTAAGAAGACTCTGTTAGAGTTGGAAGTGTTCATAATCTGTGCTTGATACATGATTTTCTATTCTTGTTTTTATTCAATTCAGATAATTAAATAATATGAGAAAGTGTGTAGAAATTGAAAATTATTTTTTATTCATTAAAAAATATCTGTTTTAAAGATTATCATTTTACTTATTAAAATACATATTTGCATTAAAATAATAAATAAAAGAAAAAAAAAAAGCTATTTTCACAAAAGAAAGTGGAAAGTAGTTTAAGCAAAAAATATTAACCTGAATCTTGTTCATCTTGATCATTATATATAAAATCATTGATTGAAGAAATTATTTCTTTCTGTTCATCATCAATGTCAATTCCTTCTGTGTACTCATCCATGCATTTTTCAAATTGCATTTTGACTTCTTGTTCAGTTAAATTCACTTTACCAATCTTTCCCAAAAAATGAAATAAAAAATTAGAAGCAATAATAGCAAAACATAATATGTATTATCTGGTTGGCTAGAAAATAAGATTAACGTTCATGTAACAATTTTTTAATTTTAATTACTCTAAAAAGAAACTGAAAAATAGATAACATCTAACAATTTTTTTAACTTTGTCATTTTGAACACATTTTATCACCTAAAATATCTGCTGTAACAGTAAGAAACATCACTAAGAATTATTAGGATCATACAGTAGCACATAAAGCTAACCTAAAAATCATAATAATTGCAAGCTTCAATTCACAGGAATATGTCCAATCAACTCCCCCTTAATCCACGAAGCTCAGGATTAAGGGTTGTGCAGATTTTAGAATTTTGTAGATGTTTGTTTACATATTTCTTTTGTAGTTACGAAATGAGTTATCATTATTAAACATGAATGTGTGTTAAAATAAAAGGATAATGATTTCAATAAGTTTTACAATAAATATCCTTTCAACATTATCGATTTCATAAAAGTCAATAATGCAAGCATAATCAAATTATACACAGCACTATAATAATCAAATATATTTAACATGTCAAACGTGATGCCAGTCCCTGGGGACCGGCATTGATCTTTCTGTTTAGGCGACGCCGGTCCCTAGGGACCGGCGGTATAAAATTATAAAAATAACATATTAAATAATTTTAAAAACTTTTTCACTTTTTTAATGTATTTTATTCAAACATAAAAAGGGTTTTCCTTATGAAGTAATAATCTTAGCGATGAAAAGGAATTTGGTGCAACTTAGAAATGCAAGACCATCGATAATTTTTGCCATTATAAAGATCGTATAAAATTTTATTTATAAGGCATTGAGATTTAATTTTTTTTAAAAAACAACAACCCGTGCAATTTGCAGTGCTTTAGATCATCGAGACAGTAGATTAAAAAGTCCTTACTTGAGTTGTGAATCACAGAAAATGAGAATGCTAAAATTGAAGACAACATTTTGTAAATTTAAAAAAAACTTTATTTTTTATCTTCTGCTTGACCAACCTATTTTTATAAAATAGCAAAATGAAAAAACTTTAGAAATAATCCTAGACACTTTTAGTACATTTCTTTTGGAGAAAGAAAAAAAAAATAAGAAGGAAGAGAAGAATTTTTTTTTTTTAATTAAAAAAAATAGGGAGAGAGAGGGGGAGTACAAAGATACATCTTTTTATTTTATTGTGAGGGGGGGGGGGAGAGCTGAGAGGAAATGCCAATTTCGGGTGGAGGTGGAGGATAGAGATGAGTTCGGGCTCACTTTTCGAAGCCCGGGCCCGCCCGAGCCTGACGATTTTAAATCCGAGCCCGAAACATTTTTTCGTCATTAGAGCCCGAACCCGATACCGAAAATGTAAACTGAAAAAAAAAGTTTAATAAAAATTGCATAAAAGTTGTTCTAAATGTAATATCTCATTTTTTAACAACTTCGTACATGACGATAACTGCTAATCCCTAGCACATAATTAATTTTATGACTTTTACATTTAATCTCATCAAAAGATAAGTCCCTAAAAAGATTCTCATATTTTTCTCTCGCAACAAGCAAATCTGACGGAAACATTAACAAAGTGCATTTTAGAAATAAATGAAAGAATGAAATTTGCAGAAATTGCGATTTATATGACGAAGAATCGAACAACGTTTTTCTATTTCCTATAAAATGTGTACATCTTTCGGCATTCTCGTGTTCTTGAAAAACAGCTTAAATGAAAAGTTCAACAAGATTGTCTGAAAGATCCGATGCTTTTTATAGGAAAAGAGAAAACACTGATCGACAGTAACGCTCATTGACTAATAACAGAAGAGATTACTTTTTTCGCCTAGATTGTCAAATAATAAAATAAAATAAAATAAATGATCCAAGTTTAAAATATCCTACTATTTTGGCACCTTAGCGTGAATGATATAAATCTGCAAATATCGCATTTCTTTTAAAATAGCTATGATGTTGTAACATTAATCAATCATCACATATAATTATACCTAATTTAAAACCAAAATTGTCCTTTTACAAATATATTTAACTGAAACTTCCTTCTCAATTTATACAGCTAATAAATATTCCTTTTAATGTTTACCAAATTATCAACTGTTAACAAAATAAAGCAAAAAAAAAATCAACTTTCTCACCCTCGTTAACGAACAGTAAAGTTAAATGCTTTTATTTCCGTTCACCAATAAATAAAACTATTTTTTTTATCATTTTCTTTTCTTTTGTGCAATAACCTAAACAGTTACTGATACTTCACTTTCATCATTCTGGTGAAAATAACATCAAAATGATTGCTTATGGAAAATGTAATTTTCAACCCAGTCGTCGCATCCTGAGGACGAGAAGTAGGTGATAATAGATGCCTCATTTATTTATTGAAACCATAGGAAACTGAAAGATTAATGATTATTATGAAAGAAGTAATTAAATTACTTTTACAAGAATAAAAGCTTTTTAACAGAGATAAAAATAAGGAATACTAAATTTATTTTAGAAACACAAATAAATTTTAGATATTAACACACTTTAAAAAGCATTAACAGAATAATATAGGGAACACAAGAAATTTTGATGATTATACATTAATATATTACTTCTTATATTTTTTAAAAAGTTTTTTTTCCATGCGGGAATAAATAAAATTTTCAGGTTAAAAAAAATGAGCCCGAGCCTGTGTCAGGCCCGGGCTGAGCCCGTCTCATCTCTAGTGGGGGAGACCTTTTTATGATAGGTTATTTATTGTTACATTAAGTGCCAAATAGAGCAGAAAAAGCTTTTAAAAAATTAAACATTTTTAAAGATTTCAAACTCTGGGTACTGTGGGGGGTGCAAAAGGGGAAGCAATTTTTGGAGGGTGAAGGGAAGATTTAGATGAAATTTTAAAGAAATTTATGACTGGTTTTTTATTGTTACAATAAAATAACAAATAGAGAGGAAAAGTTTTACAAAAATTAAGTGATTTTAAAGATTTTAAACTTTGGTACTGTGGTGAGGGGTAAGGCAAAATTTTGAAAGAAGGGGAGGCAAGGGGGAATTATGATTTTTTTAAAACTCAGAAATTCAAAGAAACACAGCCGAGTTTCACTCCTGATTAAGAAAGAATAAAGAGTAAAATTAAGAATTTTTTGCAGATTTTATATAAAAATAAGTACTTTTAAGGACTTCCAAGGACCGTATGAACCCTGTATACATTTTTTTCTTTTGTTTATTTATTTTCTTTTCATACTATAACTTTTTTTACAATGTTAATGTTATTTTATACCTTTCCAGGATTTCTTTAAAAGGATTTGAGTAAGAAATGATTTCAAAAAATTTAGCTGAAGGGCTTGCTAATCCTAAATCTAGTCCTAGTTTAAGACTTAAAGGAAAGTGTCAAACTAAAAAGTACTTATCATAAAAAGTACTATTCATTTAATGAATAAAACAAAAGAAATATATTTCATACAGCCCTAAAATACTTTTTCAAAAACAAGATATAAAATATGTTTTATTTTTCAAATGGATCATTTATAATTTTAAGTGTACTTAATACCTTAAAATTTGCCTCATAAATCAATAACAGGAATAAAATAATACAATAAGAAATTAAATAGAATAAAAAGCCACAAAAACATGATCATGATCATCATGTGGAATACAAATTAAAAACAATGGGCAGACTATTTCAACAAATTTTGACATAAAATTCATGGTTATTTTTTAACAATGATAATGTTATTTTAAGTAAATAATGCTTTATGTTGGTCTGATACATTTGTATAAAATAACTAGTATAGAAATAAAATATATTTAGAATCAATTAAGTTATTAGTTAGGTATTGTTAAGTAACTTACCAACTATCATCAAAGTAGGCATGAAAGTAAAAAAGTATTATAATATAAAAAGTTTATATTTCATATAAAAAATAATAAATAAAAACAAACTCAAAGCAACTTTTTTATTTTTTTTCAATTCTTACACATTTTTGCGCATTTGGCATATTTTGCTATTTTTGTGTGTAATTAAATGCCAAATCCAAACCATGGATTTAATCTTTATAAATCTCTATGTTGACTTTTGGTATCAGAGTCATCCTTAGAGGGTGTGAAACAAGTGCAGATGCACAAGGCCAAACGCCCAGAAAAAAAAAGATTTTTTTTTTTTTTTTTTTTTTTTTTTTTGTCAGAAGTATTTTATAACAAAAAATAAAAACATTTAGTATTTGCATAAATGGTAAAATAATTAGCAACCATTGAATAATTTACTTTATTTCTGATAAGATTTTTACCTGCCATTAAGCATATTACATTGTGTTTTAATTTCTAAATTTAACACCAAAAAAAAAAAATTAATTCTGCTGTTTTCTCAGCATACAATTCAATGTGACCTCGATAATCTGGCATCAAAGTCATCTTCCCCCCATTTTATTTTACACTTCCAACTTACAGGAGGGAAAAAAAAGCAACTGTTTACTAATTAAAAACTTCGAGATTGAAAGCAATGGATTAGCAGACAGAGAGATCGCTGACACTGTGCTAAATAGAATCACTGATAATGCTGGTAGCAGCTCAAAAGAACGAGAAGGAGGAGCTGGTATAGGGAAAAATGTTGCTGGAATAATGCTTAAATTTGACTGGAAAATTATCTGCTTTAGAGAAATAAGACAGTATTTACGAATTTGATATTCTACATTTGTATAAAATCCAAGAAACTTTTTTTAGAATGGCCAAAAGAGTTGAAGCAACTAAAATTTATGATGTTTTGAATTGTTTGATCAATGTTTTGAAAATTACATGAGAAGAAATGACTTTACTGTTCATTAGAATTTTTTTTTTGTAACATGGAAAATATCAATTAAAGTATTTTTAAAATATTAAATTTTCTATTTTTTTCACATAAATATCACCTGGCTATGAATTAAGCCATAAAGACACCATTAAGAATATCAGAAGTACTTTTGATATTCTTTCAGAAATCCGGAATTTTCAAAAATCTGCTCAGTCTCGGTCCTGACGATGTTGGATTTTCGAGGTTATACTGTATACTTATTTAAAATACAACAAGTTACATATGTGGCTTCAGAGAAGAAATTGTAGTAGTTCATGCCATTATACTCAATAAAATCAAGAAAAGCTATGAATCCACATAGCTGATATTTCCATGCCTAGCCCAGTCCAACCCGTGTGAAACCTTATTGGCCCAGTCATCGATGAAAATCAGGTGCAAAGACATGCCAAAATTTCTTAAACATTATTTTAAAATTATAAGTATTTTAATAATATTGTATACATATTTATATATATATATAAAAAAAAAAAGAAAATTGCATCATTATTCAGGTTATATGTCTGCAATTCATGGAATATGGAATAATAATTCTAACCATGGAAAAGAAAGAAAAAAATACCACCCCATGCTTTTTTATCACAAAATTCTCGCAGAGAGACCCTTTCTAGATGATCCTTATTTCAAAAATTGCATCCATATTTAAAAAGTAGACATAATTTTCAATTGACCTGTACCTGTCATATCTCTGTGCGGTAATTTGGTGATAAAATATATCTAAGCTGGTGCATTTTTTCCCCCATGAATGTCCACGAATACTTATTTTTTAAAAAAAAATAATGTGGTTTAGAATGAAGGAAAAGTATGGTTAAAGAAAAACATAATTTGAAAGCTCTGAAAGGAAAGTGGTAGTTAAACAAAATTAAATTTCTAAAGATTTTGTTATACAAAAGTACAATATCAATATTACTTAAACATAAAACCGGCCAAACCGACATAAGCTAGTGCCAACTTTCTTTCCTGGTAAGAAAAAAAGCCACAAGGGCTATTAGTTTCTGATAAAATAAAGTCCAGGGCTGACTCAGCCCAAATAAAAGGAAGTCCATGCCCAGACCGATGGAACCAGCAGAAAACATGGCCCAGAACGACATGGAAAGAATGAAGTCCAGGTCCGGCCCGATCACAGTCTGCAGAAAAATGTAGGGTTTAGATTTCGGGCCAGGTGCATATCTGTGGAAACCTTTAAGGCTAATGTCAGACGAACGTCTTTTTTGCATGCTTTTTCCCTACTTATCATCCCTACACAATGCTAGCGGCATCGTGTAGGCATGATATGTAGGGAAAAAAGCATGCAAAAAGACGTTCGTCTGACATTAGCCTAAAATAAGCTACCGAGGCATCAAACTGAGCTCAACGGTAACCATTATTTCAATGATTATTTGTAATGTAATGTGTATGTGTGGAGATGGGGTTAACTAGTTTTCCAGGAGAGGGCCTTGCAAAAGTTCTTGAACAGGGCCTCGTTTTCACTAACAATGTCTATATTTGGTGTCATACCAATTACTAAGATTGTCAAAAGAAAAAAAAAATCAAAAACTACTTATTGCAAAATGTTAGTGCAGAAAATTCTTTTTCAAAATAAAAGTTTTTTTTTTTTTTTTCTATTTCAAAATAATAGTTAAATTAATTCTGTATTTAATTATTTTTCGTATTATGTTTTTTATTGCTTATAATTGTTTTTTTCATATTTTGCATGTGGTACTAATTATTTTTTGGATCTTCTAATTGTAAATTGCTTTTTAATATTTAATTACTTATCTATCGTTTGAAAAGTTAAGATATATATTTGAAAATTCATTTTATGAGAATCTTTCATTTGATTAATGAGAAAGGAGTCAATTCATTATTGCTATATATTAGGACTGGGCGATGTAGAAATTTCTTAAATTGATTTATCATCCATCTAACATCGCGATTTAACACCGATTTTACATTTTAGAATCTGGAAGCCTATTTTTTAATTTTTAGTAACAAAATACGGTCTTTATGTGCCCCCCCCCCCCCCTCCTGTATTATTTAGTATACTTAGTTTTTAATTTTTCAAATAATTTTGAAAAGTGGTATATTTTACACATAAAAAAATTTGAATGTCCTAAAACACTAGTTTTTTTTTCCATTTTAAAAATTAGTGACCTATTTTAATACATTTTATAAATTCATTCTTTAAGAAGTAATATAAAAGATTTTTTTTTTTTTTTTGGTCTGACTTGTTATGCCTGCTACAACCTAAATTCCTTAAAGGGGGGGGGGGGGGGTGACAAATTCCCCAAGTCCACCCAAATAGCACTTCATTGCAAACAACCTACACTTTTTTTTTTTTTTTTTTACAGACACAGATTTAAAAAGTTATTGAGGTAAAACAGAAACATATTAAAATAATTCAATGATGAATTTAATTATTCATTTACCATGATGAGAAAAGTAGTTACAAAAAAGGGGTGGGGGAGATGTGAGAAATAAGGTGCAATTTTATATCTTTTTAACTTTTAGATTATAATAAAATTTGTTTAACATAAATGCTGATATCTATAGAGCGGATGGAGAAGGATTGAAAGTGTGAGCCTTAGAAATTATTGATTTTTTTTCACGGCCGTAGCCATCCTTTAAGATTAGTAATAAAATATAATCTTAAAATATTTCTTTTTAATGATAACAAAATGTCAAAAAAGCAGAAAATCACAGATCTGCAGAAAAATCTAATGAATGTCTCCTCCTCTCCTCCCTCATTCTGCTGTAAAAAAAGTTACTTGATTCATTACAGAACTTTATTAAAGTATTTTTAATTAATTACAAAATAATAATAAATTAAAACTAAAATATTCCCATAATACCCAAACATATGAAAATTTATTTTTCATGAAAATAATGCATAAAAATATAAACTAAAAATGGATGAATTTGGATATAAACAGTGAATCAATTTCAGCAAAATACTCAATCCACGTGGCTGGCATTGAAATCGGATGTCAAACCTGATGCATGACTATTTAAAAATATTTTAATTAATTACAGAATAATAGAAAATAAAGAATATGTATTAAAATATTACCCAAATATATGAAAAATGAATATATTTCATTAAAAAAATGCATAAAAATAAAAACTGAAATTCGATGAATTTGGATTTTAAATATGAAACTTTATTTTTTTTTTCCAACCATAAATACTCAATCAATTTCAGGAAAAAAATATTAGTAAAAGAAATATATTTCATGTGGATCACAGCCAAATAGTGATACACAAAACAATGCATGAGTATACTTTAAAATAATTTCATTAATTACAAAATAATAGAAAATAAAAAATAAATGTTAAAATATTATTAAAACATGCAAAAAATGAATTTTTGGTACTTTTCGGTTAGCCGGGCGCCAGTGTTACATATACATATGTATGTATACCTATATATACATATATATATGCATATTTATTAATATATAGAAGCTATATGTATACATATATATAATAGTGTGTATTCATACATATATATGTATATATAGGTATACATACATATGTATATATAACACTGGCGCCCGGCTAACCGAAAAGTACCAAATTTTTTATTATAAGAATGCATAAAAGTATAAACTGAAAGTCGATGAGTTTGGATTTTAAATATAAAACTTTATTATTATTATTTTTAATTATATAAATGCGAATGAATTTCAGGAAAACAATCTTTTGAAATAATGCAGGATTCTACTTTAAAACATTTTAATTAATTACAGAATATTAGAAAATAAAAAATACATATTGCAATATTACTCAAATATGTGAAAACTTAATTTTTCATCAAAAGATTGCATTAGCATATAAATTGAAATTCGATGAATTTGGATTTTAAGATTTAAACATTACTTTTTCCTTTCAACTTTCCACCATATAAGTTCTTAATTTTTGAAAAATACACATTTTAATCTCGTAAACTCTGCATCTTGTTTACAAAATAAATAAATAAATATCAATTTTTACTTAAATCATCGTTTTCTTAAATCGGAGGGGATTGAGGTTCGATGTTTTCTTAAATCGGATCCTGCTAAATCGATTTAACACCAGCTTGCCTTGTTTTTCTTAAATCGGAAAGCATTGAGGCTTGCGATGTTTGCTTAAATCGGATCCTCCTAAATCGATTTAACACCAGCTTGCAATGTAAGTGGTAGATACATCAAAGTAGATAAATCGGTTTTCCGATGTTAGCTCTGAATCAGTATTTTGTTTTAAATCGATTTAAAGCCAATGGCTAAATCGCGATTTAAGATAATGGCTAAATCGCGATTTAAGGCAATGGCTAAATCACAATTTCCGATTTTAGCTTAAATCGATTTAAGACCAATGGTTAAATCGGATTTCCGATGTAAGCTTTAAATCGATTTAAGGCCCAGGCCTACTATATATATAATAAACATGGCAAATGCATTCAGGAAAATACACATGTAGCAATATATACAATACAACAGCAAATTTAAACTTACTAAAGAATTCATTTCATTAATTCCATGAAGAATACTATGTATTTCTTTTTGTGATTCAGCTAATTTAGTCATATGGTTTTTTAGCTTAGACAAATCTCCAAATGCATCTAAAAGTAAAAATAGATAAAAATAATAGAATAAGCTACATAATAATTCATAAATGTAACAAAAAAAAAAATAGATAGTACCCATCAAGATTTAACAGTAAACAGCCAAACAGTCGATCATTTGAAAAATATTTAAATTTTTAATTAGTTGCTTTTAAATTGATTAAGAATCGAAAATTTTATGAATTCCTTTACTGTACTGTAGAGATGGGCAACATCATTCCTTTTACGGAATCGTTCAACGAAAGGAACGAGTTCTTTGGAGTCGCTCCTTTCGGAATCGTTCCCAAAAAAAGGAACGATTCCGAGAAAAAAAGAACGATTTTGAAAAATAAAGGATTCCAAGGGGAAAAAACACTTCCGAGATAAAGAGAACCACATGCAATCCATAATATTTTTTACTAATTTATTTTCTTATGTACCCATCCATTTTCTTATGCATCCAGTCGCCTTAATTTTGTAATGTTTTGGACAGATGATTTTGTTTTTAAGGGTTCATTTCATTGATCAGTGTGTGCAATTAATTTGCAGTTATTTCTAACTTTATGATTTATGGTATAAAGCATAATTCCTCTTGAAAATTTAAGGGCGGCGCAAGATCTATTCGATTTTCAGTGTAATCATTGGTTTCTCTTGAAAATGTGTCGTCAAATGACCATCCATTTATATTATTATTTTATACAGTGTGTCTTTACTCTCAACGATATTCAATGGCTAATTCCTAAACCGTTAGTCATAGACCTATAGTTCCAATTACAAAAATGTTTTAAATAAGGTAAAAAATTATTCTGAAAGTCGTTAGGATCAATAAAAATATTTCTAAAAAAGTTACGAAATTTAATTTTTTATGCAGTCCCCCGGCCCTATAAGTGATATTTAGTAAAAATTTCCTGTTCTCTTAAAAGAAAGACAAAGTCCCATTCATCTAACACTAAAATTCATGAAGTTATACGAAACTTTGAAATGCAAGACTTATGCCACTTTTCTGCATCCGAATACACATGAGTTTAGCCATGCTTCTAGGGGTCGTAAACAAAGTGCTTAAAGTATTTGAAGGATTTATTTCATGTGTAGCTGTGCTTTGAAAGAAATCGCATTACGACAGATTTTTGTAAGGATTTGAAGCTGTTTCTTTTCATGATTTTTTTAACAAAAATTATACTATTTTTATAAGCTTTTATTTAACCTATTAACCACCAAAACCATAAAGAAGGAATTTTCAAATTTCTTGTTGAAAGTCGCTTGTCACCACAAATTCAGAAAGGTAATTTTCGCTTTATTAAAATATCAAAATTTCTGCCAATAAATAAGGCAATTTTTTTAATTGTAAAATAGTGGTGACAAAATAATTCATTTAAGCATCAGCAATTACAGTCACCTCTCATTTATACGTGTTTGAAGGGATTGATTTAAAATTGTGCATAACTGAGAGCTGCGCATAATTGAGAGGATGTTGTATGTAGTAATTCTTTATACACATTATGGGAATTTTTTTTTTTTTTTTTATTATGATTAATAACATTTTATAAAATAAAAGAGGTGTAATATTAGTATAGTGTACTTTAATCCTTACACTTTCCCTATAAAATTTAGTTTAAAAATACAATAAACGTAAAACTTCATTTTACATAGAAGAAGATATGTCACTTACAAGTTACAAGGAAGGTCTCCATACGGACATACCCAGAAAAATCTGAAAAAATTACAGAATGTTCTTCTCATATGGATATATATGTTTCTAAAAAAAATTTTGGCAGAACCTCGATACAGTGTCCGTAAAAAAGTAACGAAATTTTCGTTTGTTTGGCGATTTATCACCAGTTGGCGATGAAAAAAAAATACGCTTTTATGTGGAATAATCTTTAAGGAAAAAACTTTTTATGTTGAATTTGTTTATAAAAGTTTAATTTAAATAACTTTAGTTTTGTCATTTTTAGTTTGTTTTAACTATAGTTTTGTCATTTTTTGTTTGTTTTAACCATAGTTTGTCATATATATTTATATGTATTTATAATAAAATTTAAATATCATATTTTACGATTTAAAACAAAATTTAAATTGACTAAAATTGTTTCAAGCTCAAAAATAAGGCAGATAGGAACACTGTTGATTTGATTTTGTTGCTATGGAAACGACTTCTTTGATATGGAAATGTATTATGGCAATCAAGTGTCAGCTGGCTTAAAATAGATATTTGCAACTTACAAAGCATAGAAAATATTTTTACAGTGATAAAATTAAATAACTACAGCAACAAGCAACATCTATATGTATTATAAAAAATATGTAATAACCTCTTTCATTGATTAAGTTTAAATTCGTTAAATATCGTGCATTCTAAAAAACAATTAATAAACAATTTTCCAATGCATTAAAATCGTTTGCTTTTGGCTAGGAAAAATCCTGTTCGCCAAATCACGTGTCCCTTTTGTATTTTCGCGCCAAATATTCGAAAGTATTTTATTTTTTTACAGAATTTCTACTGAAATTCCGCCGCTAAATTTAACTGATACCATATTACATACATGAATAGTTTCATTAGTATTTTTTTCAACATAGTCTGAGTATGCCCTGTAAGGAGACCTTCCTTGTTAGTTCACTTTTAAGAAGTCATCGATGCTAGTTTGTTTTTGCTTAAGCCGCGTTTGTACAACCTTTTCTAATGTATTAAAGTATTTCAAGGCATATTGAAGGTAATATCTCAAAGCGTCCAGGGCTCCTAAAGCAGTAGAATAAGATGGGGTGGTTACAATATGTTTCAGAACAAAATATCTTCTTAAAACACCATAAAAAATTATTAAATGCGCTAGGCCTTTCGAAAGATCTGAGTCTTTCTTCATCAGGCGCAAAGAAGACGTGCTTCTACTATGAAAGCAGCATAATATAAGTTTCATCATTATCATCATCTTCTCCTTCTTTTTTAACTGTTATGCTACCAAAAACAGTTTTAATATCGCTTATTGTCGTTAATATCAGCATTGACGAAATCTTGAAAAGAAAGAGAATTTTGGCTTATGCTGTTCCATTCTTCTTCGTCTATTTTTAAATCATTGCTGTTGTTTTTATTTTCCTGTAATGCTTCAGCATCATTTGAATAAACAAAATTTGCTTTTCTAAAGCAGTTAGAAGTTGTTGTGGCTGTTACGTTATTCCAGAAGGAAACGAACATATGCATAGCATCCAGAATCCAAATTTTCTTGGATTCCTTTTTCTGCTCTGGGATATAAACATTCTTCGCACCAAATCTTTCCTATACTGTGCTTTAACTGACCTTATTACAAATAGATCTAATGGCTGGAGTCTGCTAGTACAATTTACAGGAGAAAATATAACACTAGTATGTGTCAGCAATGGTAGATATGAAAGATGGGTGGGACACTGATTCATAAATAGCAGAACTTTTTTTTTGTTTTTAGCCATCTTCATATCAAATTCCTTCAAAAAGTGTAAAAATAGTCTGTTATTTCCACGTATAACTGAGAGAGACAATTCAAAGTGACGCTTATAAGTGAGAAATCCACAATATTATTTTTCTATTCCTCGTGACCGGACTTTACGAAAATCGCATATAACTGAGAAACGCATATAAATGAGAGGCGCATAAGTGAGAGGTGACTGTATTTTGACCGTTGCGTGAACTCAACACCAGCGGGTAATGGGTTAACTTGAAACAATCGTATGTATGTCCTTCCAGTTCAAAATTTGTACTCTAAATTCAACTCACTTTAAAATATGCGATCAAGGTTAAATTTTACATATTGACGTAAATCACATGACAATGTAATATTATTATGATTTTCAGTGCTTACCATATATACTTATTTTACAGGGTAACATAAAAAATTTCGGATAGATTACTGCCAACAAGTTTACTAAAAAGTTTTAGATTAGATAACACAAGACTGCGATGGTTGTGTTTTTTTATTTTTAAAATTATGTATTTTTAAACTTATGATTTTTATGTATTTTTTAGTGCTGAATCAGAAAATTATCTTCCTTTTAAACCATCATGTCAGGATTTTTCGCAACTAGTAAATTTCAAAATTGAAAAAATAGCTAATACTATAAAATAGAGTCGATGGTTGTATTTTTTAACTTTTACAATTGATTTGTATGTGCTTTTTAGCAGTGAATGTAAAAATTACCTTCATATTTAACCATCATGTTAGACTTTTTTGCAAATGGTAAATTTCACAGTTAAAAAATAGCGAAAATCTGATACTATAAAATGGATGTAAAACTTTTTTATTCAATTTAATTTTATTTAATTCAAGAATTTATTCAATTTTTGGCTTATACTGGGATTCTTACAGCTAAACAGCTCGGGGATCCGATGATGTGGGAAGGGAAGAGGTTCAATTAAAACTTAGAACTTTTAAACTTTGAAATTTACAATTTGCAAAAAATCCTGACGTGATGATTAAAAATGAAGGTCATTTTTGGATTCAACAGTAAAAAATGCATAAAACTCAATTATCAAAAATTAAAGAAATAACAATCACGTCTATTTTATACTATGAGATTTCCGTAAATTTTTCGCTTTTTAGCTTTCAAATTTACGATTTGCAAAAAATCTGTACTTTGTGATATAAAATGAAGGCCATTTTTGGATTCAGTGCTACAAAATGCGTAAGAACTAATTACCAAAAGCTAAAACACATGACACAACACAAATTTGCATCCTAGTGTAATCTAATAACATTTCAAAATATGTGTCATTTTGTAAAGAATTGAGGTTGTTGCTTTTCAACATTTTATTTAACGAAAATTCTATTATTTTTTTACTGTTATATGTTTAGTACAAGCTGTATATTTTGCATTAATATTTCAGAATGATTATAGATTTCAAATTTATAAT
Organism: Maratus speciosus; assembly: GCA_963932465.1. Taxonomy (NCBI): domain Eukaryota; kingdom Metazoa; phylum Arthropoda; class Arachnida; order Araneae; family Salticidae; genus Maratus; species Maratus speciosus. Next base: position 303,432,467 of record OZ010788.1, read on the forward strand.
GCAATGTTAATTTTACTATCAACTATTTTTTTTATATATCTGAAGATTATTTATATTTCTAGTAAATTTGTAAATGACCCCTATTTCGCAGCAAAAAAATATGCTCCAACTTTAAACAGCCATTACTTCGGTCAGTTTTAATCATAGAATAATAGGACTTTTATTTGTCTTACTTGTAAGTGTAATAAGAAAGTTTTACTAACTATAACTTGAAGGACCGGGGGACCGTATAAAAAATTAAATTTCGTATTTTTTCAGGAAATGATTCTATTGACCCAAATCACTTTTTAAATACTTCTTTACCCCCATTTAAAACAGTTTTGTAATTGGAACTATATGGCTATGACTAACGGTTTAGGAATTAGGCATTGGACATCATTGAGAGTGGACATCCTGTATAGGAAATTTTATTATTGCTCTGATATTTGTCACCAGGGTCTAGGAATTTTTAGTCTCATAGATTCCTCTTCAAAATCTACCTCTAGGTAATCTTAATTTCAGTTTTCATTCTGAATCTCATTTTTCATTTGGATGGCCCTACTGGTTTGGATATGTAACTTGTTAAAGTAGATTACATTTTTGTTCGTTTTGTTCCAGTGTCCGTACTTTCAATAATTTTATCCCCTTTATCGTCTTTCTCCTCAGTTCCCTAACTTTATGCACACAGGAAATTTCGCATAATTCATCAACATTATTATCACTGCCTTCAGGATCTGGTTCAGCAGTGGAACACCCTATTCTATAGCAATCATCTTGTAGTGCAATTCAGTGATATATATATCAATTTTAATACATTTGAAATAGCTTAATGTCATTAAAATGCACTGCAAACGATTTTTTCCCGTTGACCATAATGTAACGAAATACTTTTGAGTGCCCCTGTAAATGAACTATTAATGCTACACTCTTCATATTGAATACCAAACATCCCATGGTAAACATCATTAACATATATCAATTGCACGGGAATCCGAGTATATTTACGGGAGTTAGGCATATCACACACTGAGACGACAGAACGACATAAAGCGCAACATGAAGTGCAAAAACCGGTCAAAACAAAGTTGTTACAAACTTGTTTCAAACCAGTTTTTCTAGCGAATTCAAGCGACATGTCTTATGTGCCACCTTAGTGTGTGACTTGCCTTAGAGCGTGAACAGACGGTCTGACAAACCGCATTCATAAACACTAACTTTATTGGAAAGGGTTAAAAAGTAAAGCACGTTTTTGTACATTGTCTTTCCTGAGTGACTGATGTATGTCTTGTCTTATACCCTAACATTGCTATTTGTGAACTGCTGTTAACTACATAGAATTTCAATAAACTTACAGCTCTTTTTGAATCTCCAATTTCACAAGAACCTACAGGAATTTCTCTATTTCACACCCTCATCCACCGTCACCCTCTCTCCACTTATACTGAACCTCAGTTCGGTGTAAGTGAATTGTGATGCTAATATGTTTGTTTGGATAGGGGTCTTTGGAGCTTCATAACTCATGAAGTCATGGAACACTTGTGTTACGTGAAAGGGTAAAAGTTCCTTCAGATGATTTGTAAATAGATTCATTAGCCAGCATGGCTATGGCTAGTGATATTTATAAGATAATATTATATATATTAATTAATACTATAATATGTATATATATAGTAATATATATGATTTTATACATATATAGTACATATTATCTCCGCCAAAAGATATAGTGATTCACTAAACTTCAAAGTTCCATTTCTTTAAATTTGAAATTTGCTAACATTTTAACTGAAAAATGGTTTATTGGTTTAATTAAATTAAACAAATTAAAAGTATGTCCATTATTATTACAGAGTGTAATACTATATAAAGAACTATCCTTTTGACGATGTTTCGGCCGTTGAATGAAAGACATTTGTTGTAAACGTGTTATAGATAATACCAACTTTACTTTTTTGAGAATTTGACTATTTTTTATTCGGAGTTAAACTTTTTACTGTCAAAACTATTTAAAATAGATAAAACATTTTGTTAAATTCGAACTTTTCAGAAAACTTTATGTAATTTAAAAAAAAATGAAAATAAATAAATAAATCTTCTAAGTGAAAAGAATAACAATAAGAAAGGAAAATACATAAAATTTAGTATTGTATTTGCAGTAAGTTTTACCTCAATAAAAACGGAAGTTTGGTATTAGGCTTGAAACATTAAATTTAGTTTGGCATGAAGGGAGCCTTGCTTTGATCGAAATTAAACTCAGATATGTATTATCCATCACCACAGTAACAGGCATTAATCGTGGCATATTTCGGGATTTGTGAGTATCAATAACAATCAAGAAATCTGAATTATTATAAGAAATTATTATGATAAACAATTTTTTTTTTGCTTTTATTTTATGTTGAATTAAAACAAAGTCGCAGTTTTTTAAATTCTAATTATTTAGCAAGAAATAGAAATAAAATGACAAATGAAAAAACTGTACAAAATCACAACGTGCATTCTTTGGAAACCAATAATTAAATTCGTATATTGTAAAACTTTTTAAATGCAATATTAACATTCCGCATACCAGACCGGTGCAACAGACCCGATAGGTACATTCAAATTGATTTTTCACATTTAAAAAAATGAAAATTTTGTAAATATGTGACTTTTCTGGAATGTTCTACTCAAAAGAATAGAACATCCCAGAAAAAAAACCCATATTTACAGAAATTTCAGTTTTTAAAATAAATTAGAAATATCATTATAAATGTACCTGCCGGGGCCATTGAACCCCTCTGGTAGGCAGAGGGTTAACATAAATCTATTAAACCGAAACAAGCATAAAATATGCAGCTTTACATATATGTCGCAGTGTTGGAGAAAGTCCGATAATTTATATGTAGCACGTGATTTTTCTTTCCCATTTTTATACTCAAAACGGCCATTAAGAGAGCGAACCGCAGTTAAATTATTTCAATCCCAGCCACCACTGTTACTGTTATCTTATTATTATTATTAGACATTATGCTTTTTCATTATGCTTTTTTGCTCGAGCGCTCTTTGTATTATTATTTTCTCTCTTTATTTTACTCTATGTAATAAACCTCAATGTAAGTTGATTAAAACAACAATCTTCGAGAGTTTCGAGATTTTTTTAATCATCTTCTTCAGGAGAGAAAAACAAGACGCCAAATTGTGGAAATAAAGTGGTACTCAAGCGCTCGTAGCTGGTCATATATTTCTTTTGACAAAGAGGATTCTCAAATTGAAATTATGTTTGAGGAAAAAATATGAAATATGCATAAAAGTGCGCATGCATGAAAGTGCTCTACAATTATCAAAATAATTGAAAATCAGTTATTATTATCCTATTAAAATGCAATTTTTATGGCCTAGTGATATATTTCTTATATTATTCAAAACTAATCAGATGTTTCTAATCAGATTAAAAAAAATATTTTTCACTATTAATTAAACAAGCATTTTCTTTGTTTTTCTTAAGGCTGTTCTTAAGTGATCTGCTCAACAAGCGTAAAACGTTTTGACACATTTACAAATTCATTTTTTAATGGAAAGATATAAAATTGGAAAGTTTGACATTGAAAGCGATCCCTGTGGCAGAATGTGCGCGACACCGCAACGAGCATCGCAGACGTTTTAGGGCTTCTGCAGACTAAAAACATATAATACACAGCTTGGGGGGGGGAGAGAGAGAGAAAGTGATGTTTTTATGAAAAGCCAAACAGAATTCGCTAAGTGAGAACGGGTCTATGGCAGGGACAGTTCGTCTCTGAATTTTCTGAAAATTTTAAAAAATCGGTCATTGCCTCGAACATTCGGAAATAAAAAAGAAATTACTGAAAAATATCGCGAATTATGACAACTGATTGCAAAAAAAAAAAAAAAAAAAAAAAAAACACCTTTTTTGTCAATCATTCGCAGAAAAAATCGCCAATTTCGCCAAAGGATTGCGGGGAAAAAAGTAAAATTTTAGATTGCAGAAAAAACGTGGATTTCGGCATATGACTGCGGAAGAACGCAGATTGCAGCAAACCACAGCGGGAAAACGTAGATTTTGGCAAAGGATTGCAGTAAAATGCGAATTTTGACAAAGGAACGCGGAAAAATCACGAATTTTGTCAAATGATTGTAAAAAAAATGCAGATTTCTTCAAAGAATTGCATAAAAAGGGGCAATTTCGTGAAATGTAAATTTTGTCAAATGATCTCAGAAAAATGCAGATTTCATCAAATAATTGCAAAAAAACCCACGGATTTTGTCGAATAATCTCGAAAAATCACGGAATTCGTCAAAGGATTGCATAAAAAATGCGGATTTCATCAAAGGATCGCAGAAAAATGCGAATTTCGCAAAGGATCCAGCAAAAGCACGAATTTCATCAAAGAATTGCGGTAAAATGCGAATTTCGTCAGAAGGTTGCAGTGAAAACACAAATTTCGTCATAAAATTGCGGTAAAAGAGCAAATTACTTCAAATTATCGCAGAAAAAATGCACATTTCGTCAAAGGATCGCGGAAAAATCACGAATTTCCTAAAAGACTAATAAAAAACACCAATTTCGTCAAAGAATTGCATAAAAAATGCAATTTTCGTGGAATGATTGCGGAAAGAACGTGAATTTCGTCTAAGGGTCATTGAAAAAATGCAAATTTAGCTGAAGGATCGCAGAAGGGTCATTCCACACGAATTCAACCAATAGGTGTTGCAGCATAGTCACGGATTTTTTTAAAATTTTTTTTGTAGACAGACATAGTAGTGAAACCCTCAAATCTGAAATTTAAAACTAATTTGCGAAATATTCACTGAGATATACCCTTTTAAAAAATGGCCATTTTTACCAAATGGTGGCCATCTTGGATGCTATCCCAATGTCTATAAATGTCCATAACTTGACAACTATTGATTCAAATTTTATATTTCTGGTACCAATTTAAAGCTATTTATATAAAGAATGCATATATGATATTAAAACAATGGTAAATTTTTATTTTAATACTGTTTATTACATTTAAACAGAAAATATCACCCTCAAAAATTGGCTTACTGTAATGGGCCATAAAAAAAATGGCCCATCATAAATTTTTTTCAAACTTGCTAAAAACATTGCTCCATATGTATACTTTAAACAGAAAAAAAATTGGAGAGGTAAAATTTTTCATTAAAGAAAAATAGCTTTTTACACATAGGATGTCATTTACCTAACAGTGACTATCTTAAAACACATAAGTATCTTTGGTTTAACAAATAATGGTTAAAAATATTTTTTTCTGGCATATGAATTAATGTATGAGCATCAATATATAAATAATTCAATTTAGAAATACCAATCAGCAGTTAATTAGACTAAAAACACATACATATTAAAATAACAATAAATTTTCATTTCAACACCTTTTATTTCATATAAAATGATAATATGTATAATTCTCAAAAAAATATACATAATGGAAAATATTTAGAAGGAAAAAGAGCCATAAAACATATTTTTTTTAAATATGGCAGAAATACTAGCTGTAAATCAGTTGAATTCAAATAAAAGATTAAAAATTAATATTAATGAGTTTATTGAGTTGACATTAGTTATTCAGTTCACTGCCAATTTAAATTTAAATGAACAAATCTTGACAAAATGAGTACACAAATCTTGTGTGATACAAATGTACAACAAAAACATCAAATATGTATAAAAGTAAGACTTAGATAAAACTTATATGAAACATATTTACATAAAATAAGAACAGGATACTTACATGGATATAACTTTATAATATATTGTTGAAAGGAACTTGATAATATGTTGTTGAAAATTACCAAGGATTTAATCTGTCTTGAAGTTTAAGAATAAGAGTTGAATTGCTGTATGCTCCTCTGGAGCAACAGTATATGTTCTTCCTGTAGCAGTCATTGGGGTAGACACTACTTTCATTATATGCTCATATGGAATCCAACAAACATCTGAAGATTTTGGCCATGAATAGGATGAACTAGGACCATGAGGATGCATGAACATAATTTTATAGTCATTGAATTCCTCGCAGTAATCTAAAATCTTACCAATCCACCAATTAACACCATATACACATGCAACATATTGTTCACTTTTAAATGTTTGTGGTTTGTCGGTTTCACTAAATCTCACAGTAGCAATAAAATTTGTTGAGGAGCCTGATACCCTGGAAACCAGTATTTGGCCTTTATTTATTGGCACAAAGCTGTGATTAACCCTTGTTCCTACGATTGTATCTGCCTTTGTATACCTATCTGCTAACTGATTATTGGCAATTTCAATTTCAGATTTTGTTATAAAAAAACTTTCAATTCCTTTAACATATTCTTTTGCAAATATATACAGATCAAAATGCATTTAAGATACCATCTTTGAATGGACGCTGAAGACTTGCTTTGGTGGCCATGCGTTTTATGGTGCCGCCTATTCCATCACAAGCTCCTTTTCTGTGACAAGAGGCAAAAAAATGCCATTCAGCTTTCACACCATGGTCTTCTTCATGATAGCAGAGATTAATAAAATTTTTATAATTTTTGTATTGGGCTGATGATCCATCACTAAAATATTTTATGTATTTAATCTGTGGAATTTGTGAAATTAAATAATTGACAATTACTTTTTGAAAAGTCCAAAATGTAGTAGTGTCATGAGCTAAATGCTCGCTTATTGCACACATAGGAATAGATTTCACAGTATCAGTGATACTGTCCCTTATATAAGCAAGAAAGGGGTGAACTGTAACCTGTTCTTTTTGCCAATGGATATTTTGAATAGCATCTTGCACAATGCAAGTATAGTTTTCAGAAAAATCAGCTGAAATAATAGCAAATTCTGTATTCAATTCATCCTTTGTTTTCTTGAAATAAAAACTTTGTGATTTTGCAAAAAAGTGGTGTGAACATAAAGCAAGGAGTTTTGTATTTAAATCATCAACAAATTCATCAACAGGCATAATCACCTATTTTAATTCTGCTCCATCAGTCTTTACCCACTGTTTATAAATAATATCATTACTCATTTCCAATTCATCTAAACCCATTAAATCTTTCTTTAAAATTTCAGGAGATGGACATTTATCACACCTGTGCAACATGCATTCTTCAGATTCAATGCAACAAACAAGTTTTTTTAGCAGTGATATGTAGTCATTGATATGAATAGCATGAAGCATAAGTTTAATATTTTGATGGTATACACAGACACAGACAGAATTAATACCTTTGCTTCCAGCAGTAACACATTCTCTTGGACGTAGTGAGCAAAACTTAGACAATCCAATTTTTAAGTCATGTTGTTCTTTAAATGCAATATATAAGTCCTTTAAATTGTGCAAAATCAATCTCTTTTGTTTTAATATTCTGCCGTTTTCAGTTGGAACAGATATGAAATCTTTTTTTCCAGGACACATGCGGCTGTTATTATCATCATAATAAAAATTAATAACTTTTTCTATAACGTCTGGACTCAGTTTAACACTTTTTCTTCCACTAGGCATCGATAACATCCCTTCTGTTGTTTTAAACTTCCTTGCCTTTTTTACAAGATACTTTGTAGTATTAAAATAAGTCATTGTTTGCTGTATTGTCCATGAATCTGGAACTAGTGTTAGAATTTGAACTTTTTCTTTAAAACATGCGTTTGTAAACTTCTCCAATAATTTATCCATCATAGATGTGCAGTCAGGACAAGTTGTGTCTTTACTATTTTGAGGCTTATTTATGGTTTCAACACCTAATACTGTAGCTGCTTTAGTTGCAACACACTTAGTTATTTTTGAAACTTTCTTTTGCATGTAATTAAGTTTTCTCTTTGAGGTACGCCTACTTACCTTTATTGGCGATAACTCTAACAATTCACAACTTTTGTTTAATTGTTCTATTACTACTGTGGGTTCATTAAAATCTGAATCAGGGGGGCTTTCTGTTCCTGAGGTGGTTATCCTGTCAACAATAGACATTTTTTTTCATATTTACTGATGAATAACAGGAAACACACAATTTTTTTCCTGGAATGAGGATATCTGGATTTGTTTTAGACATATCTAATGATATTGTTTTTAGTGATTTTGCTCTGATGCTATTTGGATGTTTATTAAATGGATCACAACACTGTCTCTGTCTTAAAATATACCATTTTAGATATTTATCCTTGTGAACCTTGCATATACTATTTCCATGGACAAAGCATTTTTCATCTGGGATTACATAATGCAATCTTTTTTTTAATAACTGCAAATCACGTGAAGACAATTGAAGAACAGGAATCAGATCAGTACTCAATGAAACACCAAGTTTCTTGCATACAAAACACTCCATGTCCACTGTAGAATCTTAAGCACAAAATAACTATTCTATGCCAGTGCATACTACATTGAAAACATCAACAGAAATGATGTTTAAAAGGGATAGTCAAATTTTTTTGTACATTATGATGTAATATTTCATCATACTTTAATTACAACCAATTAGAAAACAGATGACGATACAGCAGCAATCTTTTCCCAGAAGTGCATCAGCATACAACATGATGCAATAATTCATAAATTCTGTCAAATATTTTTTTTATTTAAAATTTTATATATAATGCAGTTTATAATAAGCTTACCCACAAAAGGTTTCAAAAATTTTCAACAAAAGATTTGTTGGATACATTATGATAAAATTGCATAAACATATAACATGATGCAATATTACATCAGGATAGAAGATGATGCATCATTACATCATGTTTTGAATTCAAATAATAAGGAAAATAGATTATGCAAGATTAGCATTCATTTCATGAATTCTGTCATTCTTAGTATGTAAATTTATTGAAATAGAAAATACATAAACAGACATATTTATATCTGAATATTTAATGCAACTTGAATGATGTAAATACATGCATACAGCAAAATTTTTCTATAAAGTCACATACAAATGTAAAACTTTTTAAGTGAGCAATTTTTAAAGTAAGAAATAGAAATTTAGGTATAAAAATTGAATTTCTTGCATGGAAAACGTTTTGAATAGATTCCACATATACACATGCAGTAAAATCTCATTTATATATATTGCATTTAAAGGTTTTTCACAATTATACATTATATTCTTTATTTATTTTCTTCAGTGTTAAATTTTTTCAATTATACATTTTTAGCAATGACTTCTTTTTTTTTTTTTTTTTTTTTTTTTTTTTTGAGGGGGGGGGGGGAGCAATTGGAGGGTGGTCCTACAAAAAACTTATGAGATTATATTTCATTATAGTTTTACATTAATTCAGGGATTAAAAAATACTTAGTTTTGGCCATTATTTCTTAAATCAGGGATATTTACATGTTTTAAGATAGTCACTGCTTAGTAAGTGACATCCTATGTGTAAAAAGCTATTTTTTTTAAACGAAAAATTTTACCTCTCCAATTTTTTTTCTATTTAAAGTACACATATGGAGCAATGTTTTTAGCAAGTTTGAAAAAACAATTATGATGGGTCATTTTTATTATGGCCCATTACAGTAAGTCATTTTTTGAGGGTGATATTTTCAGTTTGAATGTAATAAACAGTATTAAAATAAAAAATTACTATTGTTTTAATATCATATATGCATTCTTTATACAAATAGCTTTAAATTGGTACCAGAAATATAAAATTTGAGTCATTAGTTGTCAAGTTATGGACATTTATAGACATAGGGATAGCATCCAAGATGGTCGCCATTTGGTAAAAATGATCAATTTTCAAAAGGCTGTATCTCAGTCAATATTGCACAAATTATCTTAAAATTTTAGATTTGATGGTTTCACTACTACATCTGTCTATAATAAAAATTTTAAAAAAATCTGTGACTATGGAGCAACAACTTTTCTTTAAATTGGTTGATTTAACATGGAATGACCCAGAAACAAATGCAAATTTTGCAAAATGATCGCAGAAAAATGCGAATTTCGTCACAGGATCGCAGAAATCACGCGAATATCGTAAAAAGATCACGGTAACAAAACGAATTTCATCAAACGATTGAAGAAAAAATGCGGTTTCGTCAAAATATTGCAGAAAAAACATGAAGTTCTCAAAAGACTCGCATAAAAAATGCCGTCAAAGAATTGCATATAAAACACATTTTGAGAAATGATCGTAGAAAGAACGCGAATTTTGTCTAAGGGTTATTGAAAAAAAAGAAAGTTTAGTCGAAGGATTGCAAAAAAATGCAAATTTTGTAAAATGATCGCGGAAAAAAGCGAATTTTGCCTAAGGGACATTGAAAAAATTTGAATTTCATCACAGGACCGTGGAAATAAGGTGAATTTCGTGAAAGGATCACGAAAAAAATGCTAATTTCTTCAAAGGATCGCGAGAAAAAGCAAATTTCTTTAAAAGATCGTGAAAAAAAGTGAATTTCATAAAAGAGTCACAGAAGAAACACAGCGGTCTCTTTAGAAAACAGCTTATACACAAACATCTAGTTTTATTATTATACATATATTTAATCTGAAATAATATATACCGAACTAACTTTTGAAAAATCAGGTTACCCGAACCCAACCAAACACAGAATTAACCTGACCTGCAACAAAAGTAATTAGCGCTTGGAGAGAATTCCATCCCCCCCCCCCCCTTCAGCTGAAACATTTCAGGAAATATATATATACCTATAATCAGGGCCCGGCTTGTGCGGGGCATGCAAGGCAGATGCCCCCCCCCCCCCCCCTATGAGAGTAATCAGGATTTTCATTAAAAGGTGTCAAATGATTAAAATTAGCTAAAAGTGACCAAAGCTCATATATTTTCAAACATTTAGGAAGGGAGTGTGCGCCCTTCCCCCTTCCCGTCTTTGTTTTCAGAACCCTTCCACCTATGCAAAAAACAAACTATATCGTTAGAAATGATTCAAATTAGCTAAAAGTGACCAAAGCTCATATATTTTCAAACATTTAGGAAAGGAGTGCGCCCCCCTTCCCCTCTCTGCTTTCAGTACCCCCTCCACCTATGCAAAAAACAAACTATATCGTTAAAAAACTATTAAAATTTTATTATAACGGCATAGTATTCTATTGTTTTCAAAAAAAGTCTTTATTAACCTTTTTCTCGTAACGTGGCAAGTTAAAACGATTAATTATGACCAATTTGGGGCATTTTTTTAGACATTTTATAACGTACATAGATAAGCAAAGTAAAACTTTGCAAAGAAATACTCCTGTCAACCAATCTATCATTTTTTCTACAATTATCCTATACTAGTATATTTTCTTAAAGTTGAGACCATCTTTTTGTGATACTCTGTATACAGATGTAAGCAGTAACGAGTACAAAATTTATGCATTACATATAATATGTATGAAGTTTAGTACTAGCCAGTTCCACATTATTCACAAAAAAATTCTATAGATAGGTAGAAGGGGGCCCCCCAGAATGATGCTTGCCCCGGGATCCTCCATAGCCTAAGTCGGGCCCTGCCCATGATGCCATAATTAAATAACACTACAACAGCAAGAAGATATTTATATGATATTATAGCATATTGCATACTATTTTTGAAAATATTATTAGCGTTGCAGACACTTGAAGATAGTTCTGCCACTGGGGAAGCGATTTGGAATCGAACTGTGTTTTCCATCTTTTGATCAGTAAATTACCTATTGAGTTATAATTAGAGATGGGAATGCTCGGAAAAAAACCGGAAAAGTTAGGAAAAAAACCGGTTCTTTTCAGTTTTTTTCCGAAGGGCTATTTTTCAATTTTTCCAAATTGGAAAAATTGAAATTTTATTTATAAAATAATATAGTCAAAATTTTATAATTGCTAAATTCTGTTACTTTTATTCATATTTTTTTCATGTTTAGTGTCCCTCATGAAAACCTTAACATGGAAAATCTTATCTGTAAGCAGGGATCTCTTTAGAAAGAATTTGAGTTTCTTAAAGGATCCTTCAGTTTTTTCTCCTTAAAACATATGACCTTTAACAAAATTCTTTCTCTTAAAACTAGACATTTCAGAATTCTTTTACAATCTCCAAATTAAATCCTTCACAAATGTAATGATTTTAGAATTAAAGAAAAGCTGTTGTATAAACGCTGCAATAACCAATGAATCTATTATCCAGCTATTTATATGTACAAAAGACCATCATATTAATGTCTAAATAAGAACTTAATTATTATAATTTCTAATTTACAAAATTCTGGTTACATTTTTTACATTTCATTCACAGTTTTTCCAAGTTCACAATTTCGCAAAAACATGATTGTGTGAAAAAAAAAATCCAAGTAAATCCCTGGTAAGATAATTAAATGCGGCTTCTCTCGTTAAAAATGAAAATTCATGTGCAAAAGTATTTCAATATTATACCAATAAATGAAAATGGTAAGATGGAAAATTTAATGTAAAATTTGAAACATGCATTTATTTTTAATCGCATGGCTGTAATTTTTCACTATTGTTAGAAAAATTTCTTTTGATAATAACATGCAGTTGAAATTATGTATCATTTTTTTTCTTTTCTTGAAATATAGATTCTTAGAGTTGTCTAAATGTATTTTCAAAAAATATAAATACATACAAACTCTGCAAAGAAAGCAAATCTCTGTGAAAAATCTAGTTGAGAACAACTTTTAAACATATGAAAAAATCCACCTGTTTTAAAAGTTTCATTTAAAAAAAATTTATGGCTTTCAATATTAAGGATCTAAATCTTGCTAAAACTTAGTTTGGGTTTAGTCTGGGAAGCCGTGCCAAAACTACATACACAGGAAATGAAAATTGTAACTGTAAGGGGGGGGGGGGGGAGTAATATTGTAAAATAATACTAATTTTTAAACAATGGAAGATTTGAAAATGATAATAGTATTTATAATAATACCAGAACTACTATAATTCGTTTCTTTTACACTGGCATCCTTTATGTATTTGAAAACGAGTACAATGTAGATGAGATGTACAATACAGTTTAAAACTGCTTTAAAACAACAGTGATATTGGTTGAAAGTAAAGATTTTTTTGTTGTTGTTTTTTAAATTAGTTCTACTGATATAATTAAACAAGTGCTACTGAAAAATCATTTCAACAGACAAATGATATACAGTAGACTCCCTTAAATCTGCGACCCTAAAATCCGCGTATTTTTTCAGATGTAAACAATGAAATTTACAGTTAAGTTGCAGGAACAAAATTCAAGATGGCGCCGAAATCAGCGACTACTGCAATGTTTTTTTTACTAAATCTTTTGTTAATCATTCTCTTTAGGCTATTACAGATGATTTATTACTAAATAAATTTACATTACTTTTGATTTTGATATAAATTAGCATATCTATATCAAAAATTCCAGGGTTTGAAATGGAAAAATCCACGAACCGGAACACTATTTTAAAATTATTGTTCGTGGATTTTTTTTTTTTTTTTTAATTATAGACAAATTTATTTCTAAACATACAAAGCAGTATAAGAAAAGCATTCAAGACTCTAAATAACAATGAAAAAAGTTATAGTGAGCGCAATAAGCTATATATACTGATAATAGCATTAACACTGTTCTCCTTGCCACCACTCGATGGCAGCATAGGACTTTTGGAATCGAATTGAATCGATTTCATTCGTAGTACTTTAATATTTTTCTAAATTTTTATTTTACATAATTATTTTAATAATTACTTTTAAACTAATAAATTATTTTAATATTTTACTTATTTTAATGTTTCACTTTATTGTAAGCATTCATTATAATTTCCCTTGCTTAACTACCAATCAAATTAATGTTTCAAAAATGTAAACAAATCAATGACCAGAAATCCGCAAAATTCTAAAATCCGCACAACCTCTGGTCCCAAGCTGTGCGGATTTGAGGGAGTCTACTGCATTACAAACACTGGTTTATATATATTACAAACACATTAAGCAAAAAAAGCTACTGTCAGAATTCTGAGACTGAAAGGATAAACTTTTAAAGGCTGGCTTTCTCTCTCTCTCTCTCTTTTTTAATAACATATTTACATGTAAAGGGAAAATAATTTTTTTTTTGTGGGCATAAATATTGAAAAAGTTTATTATTGTATACTTTTTAAGAAAATATATCTTATTTTTGAGAAACATTTATAGGAAATCAATTTTTCCAACTTTTCGAATTTTTCCAGAAAAAAACTGGAAAAAAACCGGTTTTTTTCCGCCACTTCAACTTTTCCAGAAAATTTACATCTCTAGTTATAATAGATTCTGATCACGTGACAAACACATTTTTCACCCATTTTTGAGCTATTATGCCTTTTTCGTGCAGAAATTCGTTTAAAACATCCACTTTGACACTATTTTCTGAAAGATCTATTGCGTTTGGAAAAAATAGCTCGATTACATAGTTTCTGAACAACACCTGCTCGTTTCATGCACTTCCAAATAAAAATAAAATTAAAACTTTTGTCCTTTTGGATTTGAGAACAGCATTTAGAAAAAATTCATTTCATATGATACATTTACCAATTAGAAAAAGTATTAGTGTATTAAAGTACACATGGTGTTCCATTACCTTCGGGGTTCAGGTACTCAATCGGTAAAGCACGTAAAGTTTCTGGGTTTGAATCCCATCTCGAGCACTTTTTCACTCAGGTGGAAAAAATCCAATTCGTATAAAATATTTCTTTCAGATTAATTTAGCACAAGAAGATCAAATTGTAATGTTTATTAAACGCCCTACTCCGCCCCGAACTTCAATTTCTTTTCTTTTTTTGAGGAGGGGGGGGGGCACACACATTAGAAGGATATTTTGGCAATAAAGTCAGCTTTAATAGAGAATCAAAATCTGTTATTTTGAAATAAAATAGCGTATTTTAATTTATTAAAACTGGCCAGTCTAATAATAAGCTAGAAAAAGCAAGGGGTCGTCGGGTAGCTTCATCGCCCCGAGCCCTCCCTTCCCGCTTTTCGGTGTCTTTAATTTGTGTAATTTCTCTTTTAAATTTGTCCGGTTTCAGTTTTTGATTTTTTTTTTTTTTTTTCAATCTGGCTTTCGCTAGAGAGTCTTTCATTCGGGACGTGGCTGGGCTCCTGGGAATCTTGCTTCCGCAAAAGAGTCGGAGTAGAGTAGAAGAGTAAAGGGTTGCGGACGAAGATGGGCCGCTCGCCGCGGCGGTTGACCCCCCCGCCCACCCCCAACCGCCGCCGAGACTAATAATAAGCTAGAAAAAGCAAGGGGTCGTCGGGTAGCTTCATCGCCCCGAGCCCTCCCTTCCCGCTTTTCGGTGTCTTTAATTTGTGTAATTTCTCTTTTAAATTCGTCCGGTTTCAATTTTTGATTTTTTTTTTTTTTTTTTTTTTCAATCTGGCTTTCGCTAGAGAGTCTTTCATTCGGGACGTGGCTGGGCTCCTGGGAATCTTGCTTCCGCAAAAGAGTCGGAGTAGAGTAGAAGAGTAAAGGGTTGCGGACGAAGATGGGCCGCTCGCCGCAACGGTTGACCCCCCCGCCCACCCCCAACCGCCGCCGAGACTAATAATAAGCTAGAAAAAGCAAGGGGTCGTCGGGTAGCTTCATCACCCCGAGCCCTCCCTTCCCGCTTTTCGGTGTCTTTAATTTGTGTAATTTCTCTTTTAAATTCGTCCGGTTTCAATTTTTGATTTTTTTTTTTTTTTTTTTTTTTTTTTTCAATCTGGCTTTCGCTAGAGAGTCTTTCATTCGGGACGTGGCTGTGCACCTGGGAATCTTGCTTCCGCAAAAGAGTCGGAGTAGAGTAGAAGAGTAAAGGGTTGCGGACGAAGATGGGCCGCTCGCCGCGGCGGTCGGAACCAAGGAACCAAGGAATCATTCCTTTTCAGAGTCGGTACATTTCAGACCGACTCCGCGGAATCTGTCCTTTTCGGAGTCGGTACATTTCGGAACGACTCGGAGGAATTGGTCCTTTTCGGAACAACTCCGAAGAATCGGTCCTTTTCGGAGTCGGTACATTTTTGACCGATTCCAAGGAGTTGTTCCAAAAACGACCGATTCCGAGGAACCGTTCCAAAAAGGACCGATTCCAAGGAACCGTTCTGAGAAGGACCGATTCTTTTTTACAAAATGGAATCGTTCCTTCAGTTTCACTGCCAGAATCGTTCCTCAACAAATGACACATCTCTACTGTACTGTTTTTAAGCAATTCCTGTGCATATAAGGTGATAGAGAGGGTCCATTCTTTTATGGAGTATTAACTGGAATCAAATACTAAACTACTGATATTCTTTAAGTGTAAACGAAATTTTCTGTATAATCGTCTGCATGCATTAAGTACAATGAACAGTATTCATGTGACGTCACAGTTGGTAAAATGGCGATTTTTATAATCTCAAACTAAAATGAAGAATATGGTCCATTATGAAAGCAACTCAGTATGACTTAGATGTGTTATTATCCCGGGATCAGCCATGTTGGATTTTTTTCATCCATGAAAACTCTTTTCGCCAAGTAGTAATGTCGCCAATGGTTAAATATTGTTGATAGGTTAATATAATATCGATAAAACGAGAATATAATAATTATGACTATTAATAAAAAAATAATTTTTAATTCAAGCCAAGAAAAAAATCCAAGATGGCGGACCCCGGGATAAAAACACATCTGTTCCCTTGTCCCCAGTGAGGAACAGGGGTGTAGTGGAGGGTATATGCAGATATACGCTGTATACCTTCTGGATTTTTTTTAAGAAGCTCCACATACCCTCTGTTTCTCAAACAGAGCTAGAGCGTAATACTATAGCCATGGACATTAATGACTCCAGTGTATACCTATACCCTCTGGTATATTTACGATTCCAACACTGGTGAGGAAGACATCATGCATGTGTAATGCGCAGGATGAGAGGCTTTATGCTGCAAGCATTTTGCAGGCTTTGGTGCTGCCATGTGTTGGTTATGAGAGGAGATGATTGTGATTGTTGATGGTTACCTGTTTGCCCGGGTCATGAATTTAGAGATTGAATTGGCACCAGTGGGAATTGAATCAGAGACCTCATGATCAGTAGGAGAGAACTTTAGCAACTAAACGGTCAAGCCAGTTACTCCAAGCTAGTAACGCGCTTTATACTGATCAAGAGAGATGAGATCACTACAGAAATACGATTAGAACTAGTTTTACACAATTACATTATATTTTGGATCAATTTTCTCTGATTGCGGGTTTCAGGTTGGATTGGATTGTAGTATTTCGTGTTCGAGGCGGGGAAATATTTTTTGTTGGGCTTGGACGTGGTTGCAGCTTCGGTTCAAATTTTATTTATTAAAAAGATTGAAATGAATACTTGGTAGACCAGCATATTTATATTTTACCTGGACTATACTGCATAATATCTCTTATCATTTCAATACAATGTTGTTGAAATACTGTTTTTGCAACATCATCACATTCATTTAAGTCATCGATTTCAGAATTTATAGGAATAACAGGAGCAGTCATTTTTTATCAAAAACTTGAAACGTCGTTCCTCTGTTTAAAGATTTATAAATAGCAGAATTAGGAAGGATAAGAAGGATAATAAGTTGCTCGTCTGAGGTTGAATACAAATACAAGTTGTTGTTGTTTTGGTTGGTTGGTTGGTACAGAAAGGGACCGTTTGCTAGGTTACGCCCATGGAGCTTACTGGCTACACCGAGGGCTACACCCATGAACATAGAATAGAGAAGGACTTCTCACGAAATAGGTTTTAGAAGAAGAAAACCGTTCCTTGAAAATTTGTCTAATAGATGGCGCTATGTCGCACGGTTGTACTCAAAGCTGACTTTACAACGGCTATGGGTTGTACTTGGTTTCGTCTACTTCAATTTGCTCTACCAATAACTTCTTTGATCAATGAGATCCAGCCAATGAGCGTTGTCCGCTAGAGGCGCTGGTATGTACACGGTTGTATTCTAACCGTTGCCATCCCTTCATTCAAGACCAAAATCGCGACACGATATTCACACTATTTCGTGTGAAGTCCTTCTCTATTCTATGGCGTGGATACAAATGAAACGCTTCCCGTAACAACTCGAGTCACAGTAACAAATCCTACTAAACGGGATACAAATGAAACGCCTTCCAGCTCCTGGCGTCACAAAGTTGTGATTGTTGTCATAAAAATTTGCAACAGCGTGAAATCCGCAGCAAGCTGTCACAAGACCGTAACAAGTACTTATTATTCAAGATGCGGAGATTTTGGTTGTTCGACGCCGGCGAAGAAATCAAATACAAAGGCAAAGAATAAAGGATCGGGAAGATCCTTTTTCAATAAATGAAAGAAATTTCATCTCAACATACAAAGTAACGAAAAATGCGGCGAGAGATCTGATCAAGGAAATCAGACCTTTCGTTTTGTTAGATGAAAATAAAAGTTATCCTTTAGAGATTTATGTAAGTTCAAGGATATATATATATTAAAAATAACGGTTTTCTCTGTATACGTTTTATACGTATAATCGCGAGCACTAGATTAAATAGAAATAGTTTAACAGTATTATATGCATAGAGTTTGTATATATATATATATTTAATTAATGCCCTTATTTATGTGGGATGCACGTTATCTGTATTATGATTGGGAGAATATTGTTTACTATATAATAATGGAATGGATAACATATCGGACTTTAATTAGTATGTTCATAAGTATTCAAAATTTTTGTTGTCAGTTTATGTAGATTTTAAAAAAGCAAAATATATGTAGGGTAGAGTGGGGAGGAATGGGACACTTTTTACAAAAATAAGAAAATCAACTTTGGCACATAAACAAAAATTTCGATACATAGAATATACAAAGTGAAACACTTTCTAATGTCCTTGAACAATATAGAAATATAATTTGCAGAAACAATTTCATAAATAAAGAATTGGTGTAAAAACTTAGCACCAATGGACAGATTCTTACCAAATTCTTAAGTATTCTTCCACTAAATTTTATCAGTTATCTTATTAGTTATTGGGCAAACAATACTAAGAATTTACAAGTGGCAACCATTGGCACCTAGAATTTTACACTCCTGGTTACATAGACGTCTCTATAAAAATGCAACCGGTAGACAGTGTCTGTCGCCAAATCTTCGCCAAAACATTACTTGTTGGCGGTGTCTTTAGGGTTACTTATGGTTTGATCACATGACATTATTTACAATTTTGTGAAATCGTCTAGCGTCATGCTGCATGGTAAATGAGAATGAGGTGATGAATTATAAAGCTAATTAGAATCAACACTTAGAACGTATAAATTTATAAATCTTTTGTAAAACTTTGATTTTAAAATTTCACTTTAATAATTAATCTATTTGAAAATATGAATTTTTTTCATTGCGTTATGATTTTACAAAGTGGAACATGTTAAATCTTATGCATTTTATATATACAGTAAACTCGGGGATCCTTTCGTTTGGTGAACTCTGTGTAATGCGAAATCAATCGGGACCGAGAAATTTTTCCGTAGTAGACAATATTTCGCTTTAGACAAATGTTACTCTATGTCTATGGATCCGCTGGGACTTGAAAATCCTTCTGAGTTAGGCAGATTTCCGTCTTACACAGAATCCGCCTTACAGAGAGTTTACTGTAATATTTATTTTGTGTCTATCTTAAAGAACTTATTTTGTATTTTAATTGTATATCTTTCATAAACAATAGAATGTAAGGTCATAATATAAATGTGCTAATGCACAACTTAAACGACATTTATGTTCTAATATTCTTGAACACACTTAAAATAGTTAAATTACATAATTTTATAAATAAATAAAATCTATGATTAAAATAGAATGTATCAGCGAATGTAGCCCATGGAATAAAAGTTAGCAACAAGTTATATTTTGCTAAAACTTTATTAAATACAATGTCATAGATGAAAAGTTTTTTAGATTTAATGCTATATTATTATAATGTATAATATTCTTTTTTGAGAAAAATAGCATAGAAATAAAGTTTTTCTTTTAAATGTTTTTGGTTTTTATATACTCTGATTTAAAAATATGAAGATTGCAAACCATGAAATTGGGAATAATGCTCTATAGAATAATTATTAAATAAGAATGTGCAATTAAAAATTATTTTTTAAATGCAAAGTGTATAATAAATAATAAGTATTATTTTTAGTTCAATCAAATTTTTTTTTATAAACGCACTAAGTATAAATAATGGGTATTAAAAGTATTTAATGTAAATTGATACTACCTTCTCTAAAATTATTTATTTTTTTCATAATACAGAAATATCATTTTATATACATAATCAAAAACACATAAAATAAATATGTAAAAATATATTATAATAAATTATACTTTGTAAATAAAAAAACTTTCTTATTTATGAACAAATTATCAATATTAATCCTTGTAACTGTAATACGAATATAAATCAAAACAATACTGCACAGCCAGAATTTGGCTTCAAAGAGGGGTTTATTGATAATAAATCCAGTAATCACTGCTTATTTGAATCACTAGTTAATTGAATTAGTCTTTTTAATAAATGAAATCGTAATGCATAGTCTGTGAAACTTACTTGATTTTTTTTCCTTAAGGAAAAAAATGTGTATGGAACCAGAAAATGTATAATAGAATTATTCAATATGTTGTTATTTTTTTTTACAATATTTATTGGAAATTTTTTTTTTTTTTTTTTTTTTTTTTTTTTAGCTATTATTATTAATTAAAATTTCTGATTCAGGAATTTTAAATTCAGGTAGATAGATGTTTTTTTTTTTTTTTTCTTGATTATAGAAACAGCAGCTATGCTGGACGGGAACATGGTTCATTTAAACAGCATTTACTGTATTAGTGTTGCAAAATATAAAGTGAAATAACATAAAATTATACAGTAAAGCACCGAATATACGTCTTTCAGGGGACCATTCTAAAAGGACATACAACTGAGAAAGACATACAATCAAAACAGTAGGGGAGACTTGATCCCTTTTTCAGTTTTTAATTTTTATTTTGGAAAAAACAAAATATTTGAAAAATGTTTCCAGTTATTCTTAAAGGCTCATGTGTCTTTCTTGTTACAGTATTTTTTTTATTTTTGAAAAATTATTTTTAAAATAAAAATAGTTTTCCAAAAAATAAAAAAAAGGATCAAGTCTCCCCAATTGGGGGGAGACTTGATCCTCGAAACAAATGCATTGAAATGACTCAAATTAATTAGTAGAAATCAAATTTATTGTTGACTAAGATGTAAAAAGGGAAAAAAAAACACAATGATCAAAAACATTTTCAAAGCTTGAAAAACCAAATGTAAATGTTAAGATTATTGCAGTTTGAAGAATTCCACCGAGTATGGTTGGTTTGGGTAGTTTTTTCTCAATGTCATCATTATCCACAACACTATTGTCAACCTTTTCTGGATACATAAATTGGTTGAAATTAAGTCCTCGTTTTCTTAGAAAATTATTCAGATGATAAAATCTTCTTTTAAATTTTT
The DNA here is from genome assembly GCA_963932465.1 of Maratus speciosus. NCBI lineage: Eukaryota > Metazoa > Arthropoda > Arachnida > Araneae > Salticidae > Maratus > Maratus speciosus. The sequence goes on from OZ010788.1 coordinate 303,453,829, forward strand.
CCTGCGAAATGACTAATTTTCTTCTTTCCCAGAATTCACACAATGACAAAGTCATTTTCACCAATCGACAAATATTTTGGATCTTCAATGATTTCATTAGAATTGTCATCAAGTGGATCTGGGTCGGTTGAATCATAAACACTATTAACTGCTTTTATAACTTTCTGAAGATTTGGGTCTTTCACTTTTAGTATTTTTTCTTGGGATGAAATGAGTTTTTCCTGACTTTTGTTTTTTATTCAGTTGACGATCTTGTATTTTTCTTCATTCTGTCTTTTAGTTGGTGTGCTTGTCAAAATTTTTGAAGACCCTTTTTTCATTTCTTTAGATTTTCCCATTTTTGATAATGAAACTTTAGGGAAGGCTTGTATGTCTGCTGGTGTCACTATGTTTGGTTTAACTGTATTATTTTTACTGCTTGTTGAAGTTAATGGTTGATTTGAGACGAAAGATGATAAAAAATCATCTTGAGAAATCCCTGTTTAAGGGATATTCCAGTGATTTTAAATCCATTTATTATGTTATTTGTCATCATGGCTTTAGGATAGGCAATTCCGATCAGTTCAGCAAATTGATAAATTGTTGTTCTTTGAGCAGGATGTTTAGTCGTCCAGTCTTGAACAGCTGCATTAAAATATCTTTTAAATGGTCCATATGCAGTATGATCCAGAGGCTGCAATTTGTGAGAAGTGTGAGGTGATATTGTTAACAAAATTATTCCATTTTCTTTGTCATAATTCAAACTCTCAATGCAATGCTTATATGGTTATCATGATTATTCATTATGATTAACACTTTACTGTTTTGGTTATAATATCTTGCATTCTTTACGAAGTGCTGTAAAAATTTTGCAAAGTTAGACGTATGTCTCACATATGCATTCATCCACCATGTGCTTGCTAACCATCATATGCAGCCACATATTAACTTTCTGTCTTTGTCAACCATCTAAAATCAAGCAACCATATTCTAACTAATACAGATAATATCTAAATATCACAATGAGAAGTAGGTGGTTAATAAAATTTAACATTAATTTAGCTTAACTTTGGTTTGGGGAGACTTGATCCCCAGGATCAAGTCTCCCCATACAACAGGGATCAAGTGTCCCTAATGTGCATGTTTGGGGGAAAAAGTTGCTAAATCAAAAATAAAGATATTGTGTTGAATTTAAATAACAACATTTAAGGAATAAGGTACGTTAGTATATTATATCAATAAAATTAAGTAATTTAGTTATATTTAGCAAAAAATATGAAACACAAACTACGTACTCAAAAAGAAGTTTGATTGTAAGAAAACAGAGATTCCTCTTTTACAAGAAAAATAAAAATGGCTGAATCAAAGTATGTTGCTAAATATGTTGATAAGGGATCACTTTATTAATGTATCCAGTTTCAGAGACTTAATTGCATTTTTTCTTTGGTTTTAGACCTAGGGATCAAGTCTCCCTAGGGATCAACTGTCCCAAATCTCCCCTAGTCGCCAAAGGTATAAAATCTTTGACTGTGCAAATATAATGCTGCAGTCATACAAATTTAATTTTGCTGTTATTTTTGTTGTTCAAGATGCACTATATATTGAAAAAAAGTTAAAACATTGAAAAAAAAAACATTAAATAGTCATTTCTGAAATAGAAAAATAAAATTGAGTATTATCAATCCTTATAAGTTTTGTAGGGGAGAGGGGGGTCACATGTGAACAATTTTTACATTTTTGACTATTTCTCAAAATTGTTATGAGCTATTGCAACAAAAATTTATTTATATGAATGTTTACACTTTGTTTGTTCCTTTGGTAAAACTTTTGGATGCATTTATCAAAAATTTCTAACTGATATCATCATTCTAAGAATTGTCTAAATTTGTTCATGTGTGCCCCGGTGGAGGGGGAGTTGTGAACAGACCTGGGGCACATGTGAACACATGCATAAATAAGACAAAAATATTTTTTTGTGAATAAAAACTAACTAGATGCCTTCTTTCTAGTTGTGTGAATCAATCAATAAATGTTTCAACATAGATACAAGAAATTATTCGTAAAATTATACACTAATATACCTACTCTTTTTGAGTCAAGCATAGCAAAACTGTGTTACTTTTAAATAAGTTATTGAATAATTTTGTTATTGTGTTTTTACTTTTTTCTAAATGTTATGCAATGTGTATAACAAAATTGTGCATCGTGGTTTTATAAATTGGTAAAATTGTGATATAAAAAATTGATGATTATCACAGTACTACTTATCACTTTTTTTGGCCAACTAAATTTAACTTTCATAAAATAAAATATCTTACAAGTACTTTATTATGGGCTAAGAAAAAATAAATACATTTAAAACTGGAAATCATTAAAGAATAACAAATATATTGATTTTTACAGAAAGCCACCACTTCTAATTGTTATCTAACTTCCAGTAAATTAAAACTGTGAAGTAATCCTAAAAACATTGAATTTATAGATCAATGTTTGACAAGGGTAATTAAATTTTAAACTAAAAAAAAAAAAAAAAAAAAAAAAAAAAAAAGTGCATTCACAGACTGAAAAAATACATTCATAATCTAAAATAGAAAAATGGGGCACTTGTGAACTGTTCATAAGTGCCCCATCTACCAACTTAAGCCTAACTTAAAGAAAAAAGATATTTTTAATTGAAATAAGGAAACAAAACTTTTTGTAGACTTACCTAATTAATGCCACTAAAGAATGCAACACTGAAATTCTACTTTTAAAATGTCTTGAATGAATTTTTACTTCAATAACTTTAGATGACTTTTTTACTTAACATCTTCTAAAACAAACAAATTACAAACAACTGGAAATCAAAATTGCTCATTGTTCTGAAAATTCAGCCAAAAGATGGTACCAATACTGTCATATATTGGTATTTTTTTATTTCAGATTAACTGAGTGAAATATGTACTGTTCACATGTGCCCCATGTTTACATCTGCCCCCTCTCCCCTACATCACTTTTTTTATTGTATGTATAAAGAGATTTTATTTAAAATAATCTTTAATCATCGTCTGACATGCTGATTCTCTTTCAGACTTAAGTACAGCATTATTTATGGAGTTAAGTTCCTGGAAAGTTTTCTCACTAATATTGTGGAAAGCAAAAAAGGTTCTAAGTGACCAGACCACCCATTATCCATTCTTTTTATCCCACTCCCTGTTCTGCAAAATTGAAATAACACCTGTAGCAGTTACACTTGTTGTTTGTTCTTCATCTTTCTCTAAATATCATTAGCAGAAAGAAAAAAAAAAAGAACGATGCTGGGGGAAAAATTTTGAGAAAATCAGTTACAGCATGAAAGAAATGATGTATAAACAGAACATTACAACATTAAAATACACAGGGATGAATCAAGACTGCACTGAAATGACGTACATAAATGTAAAAGTACAAATGATACAACGTATAAATGAAAAACGGGTTTTACTGTATTAGATTTAGGCAAAGTGTTTCAAAAGGGATGAGATTAAGAGATGGAAGTAAACAATTGCAAATAATTTTTGTATAGTAGATCAGGGTTGCAATCCATTCTTTCAGTAAAAAATGAATAAAATCCAAGAGGAAAAAGAACTTTTAATATCTGGTAGGTTATAAAAATTAATTTTCATTCACACTCAAATTATTTTAAAACATTTGAAAAGCAGAAATCTATGAATCTTATAATGAACTTTCTAGATCAGTATTTTTTCGATTAACTTTCTCTTTCATGATTGATCTTTATAATTATATAGTGCATTTCAGTATCATAGCATAGAATAGAAAGAGATTTAAATAACAAACATTTTAATTCAGAGTAGAATGTCTTAAGGCAACATCGAAATTAGCTACATTTTCGATCGTATTTTTAAATTTAGATATACAGTAGATTCCCTCAAATCGGCATAGCTTGTAACTACAAGTTGTGCATATTTTGCAGATTTCTGGTCACTGCTTTAATTGCATTTTTAAATAGTAATTTGAATGTAATAATGTCTTTGAAATCATAATTAATGCTTACACTGTAGTAAACAGTAAAATAATTAAATATTAGAGTAAATTAACAAAAACTCAGAATATTTAAAAAATTATTATAATACTAAAAGTAAAAATCGAGTTAAAAACTAAATATGCATAATAATGATGATATAAATTTTTCTTCGATTAGTTAATGAAACTCACCTCATAAAGGTACACTAATAATTTACATCTAAATTGTCAAAAAACAAAGTTTTATTTCACATTTAGCCAAATTTTATAACCATAAAAGATATATTAATGCATAAATTATTTGGTAAAAAGATCATGATTACAACTGATATCAGTGCTATTTTGAATTTTTTCAGAAATAAATTTATACTTTCTTTATGAGAAAGCATGAATTCAGTCATATTAACCAGAATTACATTTTAAAATGTGTATGAAATGACATAAAAATTTAAACAAGAAAGAAAAATTGTGCTGCATCAAGCATAGATTATGAAACATTTTCCAACACTTCCAGAATACTTTTTAAAAACTTTGTTGTTTAATAAGGTAAAGAAGATACCTAAGTAAACTTTTCAGAAAATGCATTAACACATTTGAAGAACAGATTTCAACAATTGCTGCACATAGCCAGAATGGTACTCTAATTCTTTTGTGCAGCTCTGTATATTCTACATAGTATGCTAAAATTTAGTTTAGGTAGAAAATTCATAACACATTTGAAAATTCACCTTTAGCAATTTCCACCAAAGCAAAGATGGAAATATACTTGTTCTTTTGTGCATCCCTGCATATAAGACTTTTATACAACCTGCATATTAAGCTGAAATTTAATTGAGGGAAAAGCACATTTAAAACTACTGAAATCACACTTCTAAAAATTCTGTCAATAGGCAGCCATTTATCCAGTTTTTTACATAGCACTGTATATGATTTTATTTATATGCTACAAATATCTCTGAGTAAACTAAATGTAGCTGAGCTTGAAAATGCATAACCCAAATTAAAAAAAACACCTTTAAACAATTCACACACTCTCTCAGTAATGCTTACGAATTATTTTGTGTAACCTTGTGTATGGCCTATAGAATTTATATTCACCATGTAGTGTGCAACAATTTAGTTAAACTTTAAGCAGATACCATAACAGAAAACACACTTTCAACAATCATCCCTAATAAACAATACTTCAGATACCTACTGTAGTTGTATCCGTAATCTTTTATGTGTAAATGAACAATAAATGTGATACACATCATATTCTACTGCAAGCATCTTGTAGTAAAGCTCAGCAATGTATATCAATTCCATCAAGTTTGAAAGCATTCAACATAATTAAAATACGCTTTAAACAATTTTTTCTGGTAGATTATTATATAACCGGCTCTTGTGTATGACTCTGTAATTGAATGATAAATGCTTTACATCCCATATTCTACAGAAAGCATGTTTTAGTGCATCTCAGAAATTCATAGCAATCTTATTTATTTGTAAATGGAGTAACATCATTAAAATACACCACAAACGATTTTTCTTTGTAGACCATAATATAACAGAATACTTTTGAGTTCCCCTGTATGTGTACTGTCTGTGCTACAGATAATGTATTCTATAAGTACCAGTGCAACTCAATAATGTATATAAATTTCATTATGTTTAAAATTCTGTAACACTGTTGAAATACCCCGCAAATAATTTTTTTCCCATAGACCTTAACATAATGGAATACTTTTGAATGCCCCTATAAATGAATTATGCATGCTACACACTCCATTTTCAATACCAAAAATGCCATGGCAAAGCTCAATAATGTATATCAATTACATGTCAATCGAAAAATATTTACACGGTTTAGAGCATGGACAGACAAACAAATCAAAGTCATAAACACTTTTCAACTATATTGGAAAGTGTTAAAAATGTTGAATTTTTGCCCTACATCTGAACTGAAAGTTTCACTTTTTACATTTGCAATGATGTGCAAATTTTAGGCTTGAAGAAGGATTTGAAGAAGTCAACTGTATATTTCCAACATTTAATTTTAACCCTTTCCTGTCCTGCAAAACAAAAGACTCTATTATATATTCCCACATTAAAATAAAAAAACTTCTTCTTCCCTTCTATATGCAATTAGTAAAACACGTAAGATACTTCTGAACTCACAGTGTTTCAGGAAACTATAGTATATACAAATGGAGTCCACTATACGAAACTAGAAATAGCTGTTGGGAAGCTAAGGATCATGAGCAACCAATCAATCGCAAGCCTGGTTTGAAATACATGCTTAACAAGCTCTTTAGAACATTTGTTTTTATTGTAAACTAGCTGACCTGTCCAGCATTGCTCGGGCAAGTGATAATATTCTTAAATCAACCTTAAATTCATATGATTTTATACCTGTTGTGCATGCACTGAGAAATCTGTTAGTTCTGCTTTCCACTGCCAGGGTGGTGCATTCTGTTCTGAACAAAACTCTGACACATGTGCCCGCTTCCTGTGTCACTGCATAGCAGACGTACTTTGTCTGCAAAGTCTGCTAGTTCCAATATCCACCTTCAGATAACGCACTCTGTTCTAAACAAAAATATATATCCGAATGAAACTAAGTTATTCAACCTTTCTGTAGACATATTACTTAAGGGGGGTTGCAGAATCAAATAAGAATTTAAAAGATTTGATCATAATAATATCTGTCATGTGGACTAATTGAGATATTTAATCAAAAGTAGCTGCCTCCCCTCCCCATTCCTGCAAATATAACAAATACAAAAATTTCTTTATAAACAAATTGTGAAGACATTTATTTTTTTCTTCTGAAAATTGATTTCTTTATAAAATAAAAAAGTTATTTATAGATTTCTTGATTCAGCGTAACATTTTGTGCATATGTGCATTAATTTCAAATTGATAAATGCGGCATTAAAAAAAATTCTATAGAGCTGGAAAATTACTCTTTTTAGTCACGTGTTCTTTTGAAATAATATTGGGGTCTGCTTCAAGAACACATCTCATTGGCTGCGCAAATGCTAGACATATGGTCTCCTCGGATCGAGAATGAATCCTGCGATTTGATAAAAATCTATGCTTTAATTGAATTATAAATAATTTGCCATTCTTGTAATTGGGGTTTTTAATTAATAACTCAACTAATTATTAGAAATTAAAAATTGTTTTGTATCAGGTGCACCAGGAGAAGACTTAGACTACCCTCACAAAAATTTTCAGCTTTGTATGTGCGGTAGATTTCGCTAGTCAGCAGAAACAGACGCACTCACACACAGAACGAAACTTTCTTTTTTTAGTATAGATTGAGGCTGTTCTCAAATCCAAACTGGCTACCTTCTGGCACATTTTTTAATTCATTTTTATTTACAAATGCATCAAATTGGCAGGTACTGTTATTGATAACTGCATAATCAAATTGTTGTTTCCATTTTTCAGTTAGGACAAAATTTTTCTAAGAAAATTCTATCAAAGTTTGCTTTTTAGCTCACAGGCTATCAAAACCTGAGAGCTAATGTTCCTGCATGTTATGTATGTATGTATGTACGTACGTAATGCGATAACTTTTGATAGAAATATCTGATTTGCTGAAATTTTATTTTTAGATTCATTCTGATAAGGCACTTCCCTGATTAGTTTTGGGGCTTCATTCTTTAAGTATAAAGGGGGGGGGATGCAGGGCACCACCCCCCCCTTAACTAGGATAAATGGGTTTTTCATGCAGAATTAACAGATTTTTTTCAAATTTGGTATACCGGTTAATTCTGATAAGGTGCTTCCATGATTAGATTTGAAGGTTCATTGTTTAAGTCTAAAGGGGGGAATGGGGGACTAATACCCCCCCCCCCCCCGCCACCTAAATGAGTAGATGAGAGTTAGATAAATGAGTTTCTCTATCTGATTTGCTTCAAATTTGGTAAACAGGGTTATTCTGATAAGTCACTTCCCTGATTACATTTGGAAGTTCGTTGGTTAAATATAAAGGGGGGGGGGGACGGAGGTCTAATATGCCCTTAATTTAGGTAAATGGGTTTTTATATCCGATTTGCTTTAAATTTGGTTACCAGTTTATTTTGATAAGGTGCTCCCCTGATGACATTTGGAGGCTCATTGATTAAGCATAAAGAGAAGAAACTGGAGGGGGCTAATGCCCCCTTAATTTATTTTTCGAGGGGCGTTATTCTTTGAAATAAGAGTATAATATACAGTTAGTGTAAATAGCCTGTGTGCTCAATGCCATCAGTTTAACTGAGCACTTTTCTTTTTTATTTAATTAGATTTCCAGATGTGGCAGTGCAAGAAAGAAAAAAATTGTCATCCTAAGACAACAAATTGCTTATAAGTCAAGATGTAATTCATTTATCGAAAAATGAAAAACCTGTTTGATTACAAATTACTTTGATAATCATATCTCCAAGTATCATGTTTTATTTTCAAAAATGAGTCAGAAAGCTTTCCGTTGTTAAGCGGGAAAAATAATCTTAAATGTGTAAAGAATATCTGTTTTAAATTAAATTCAGGTATTTAAAAGAAAAAATAAATAAAAGATTTGTATTTTAAATGAAATGAGTGCATGTGATTGAAACATCAGAAAGCTTCCCGTTGCTGAGCGAGGAAAATATATGCTTGAGAATCCCCTTAACACATTGTGTGCGGGACACGCACATTTTCTGACGATTGATACTTGAGCGCGGGACACGTACTAGTATGGGTTAACTAAATTTGCGCGCAATACCCCCCCCCCCCCCCCGCCGCCCGGCACAATTCTGCCGCAAAATGTACCCGCACACAATGTGTGAAAGATATCTATTTTGAATGTAACCTGTACTATTTTAAATGAAAGGTATGTATTTAAAAGGAAATAAAATTAAAAAATTGTATTTTAAATGAAATGAGTGGAATGCAATTAAAAGATACTGGTGGTTGTCTAAGTTTTAACATTAGAGAGAAAATAAAAACCAGTTGATAGCAAAATATTGGAGTATTGGAAATTTCTATATCTGAAAGAAGGGCGAATAATAATTCATGCTCTATCGTAGTCCTTTTAATTAAAATATCTTGAGAGAGGAACCAGAATACATTATAATATTAGAAAGCTAAATATTGTCATGTTTGAAATTTTGATAGTTGAAAGTTTACCTTCCCCTCATGTAATAGTGTGTTTGTATTACGGATGTGAGATAATAAGACCTCTAGGGGGTGCAGTTTTCAAACATTTTCTGTACTCCTCATGTGATATATCATTGCAAAGGCCTTTGACCACTCTTTCATATTATAAGCCTCCCTTTCACCTCCTTCAAATTCCCCTCCCCCAGGGCTCTTTCTCAATTTTTCCGACATCCTTCATGTGATATATCATTGTAAGCCCTTTGATAACTCTTTCATATTCTGCACATCCCGTCCTTTTCCCCCCACTTTGTCCCCCTTGAGGGCACTTTTCTGACTTTCGCTAACAACCCTCATGTGATATATCATTGGAAAGCCTGTGACCACTCTTTCATTTTATGTATCGCCCGTTTCCCCCTCCCCCGGTGGCATTTTCTCTATTTTTCCGACATCCTTCATGTGATATATCATTGTAATGTACAGCCCTTTGACCATTGTTTCATATTCTGCACATCCTGTCCCCCTTCCCCCACTCTTCTAACTTTTACCAACACCCCTCATGTGATATATCCTTTAAAAGCCATGTGACCACTTTTTCATATTATGCACCTACTATCAAACATCCCCCCCACACAATGCCTGACTGGGGAGGCACTTTTCTAACTTTTGCCGACACCCCTCATGTAATATGTCATTGGAAAGCCCTGTGACCAACTCTTTCATATTATGCATCTCTCGTTCCCCCTTCCCCTACTTGCGCTCCCGGAGGCACTCTCAATTTTTCTAACATCCTTCATGTGATATATCATTGGGCGGCCCTTTGACCACTCTTTCATATTATGCAAACATAACCTTGCATATTTTAGTTCCATTTTTTCCACCAGGGTGTGCTTTCCTGTATCGATTTCTATGGACCCGATCGCAACGAGGTTTGGTTCATTCAATGTGGTTTTCGATAGTCTTCAATATTTCAGTTCCACTTTTTACCATCAAGGGGCGCTTTCCCATCTCGGGTTCTATGGGCCCGATGTCAACGGGGCTCGGTTCATTCAGCTTAGTTTTCAATAGCCTTACATGTTTTATTTCCACTTTTTACCGCCAGAGGCACTTTCCTATCTCGGGTTCTATGGGCCCGGCTCGACTAATATATCTACGGATAGATTGTATAACAGAGTTTTGCTAAGAATAGAGTGCGCATCCTGGTGGTCGAATGTCGAATGTGGAGCTAACAATTTTGTAGCGCGTTCCACGCACGCCTGCTATACGGCTCGGCGTCGCAAGTAGCGGGGACCAGTGTTCAGTGATAGTATAAAAAATATTGAACCCCCTGGCGAAGGAATGTGGAACTAAAGGATTTTTCAGTGCGTGCGCAGCATCCCTGCTATACGGTGCCGCAGACAGCGGAGGCACGTGCCGGCGTTTCGCTCTGTAAGTGGTTTCTTTAGAAAAGAGTGCGCCTCCTGGAGGTCGAATGTGGAACTAACAGATTTTTTAGCGCGTGCACGCACGCCTGCTATACGGCACCGCAAGTAGCGGGGACCAGTGTTCAGTGATCGTATAAAACATATTGCTCCCCCTGGCGGTAGAAGGTGAACTAATAGATTTTACGGAGTGTGCGTAGCACGCCTGCTATTTGGTGCCACAGGCAACGGCGACCCGTGTCGTATGTTCCTATAGAACACGAGCCGGGGTTTCGTTCAGTTCGAGGTTTGTTTCCAAACCTCGATATTGTATAAATTAATCTTCAAAGTATAGTTTGCATCTGAAAAATATTCAGGACTTTCTTTGAAAAGGATTTTTATCCGGGTCAACCCGGAAGAGTCAAAATCCGACCTGAAACCTGGTCAGATTCATGTAAAATTGGACTATCCTATCCGATGTAGAACTTATGTTTTGTCCAAGCTATACAACCCACATTCTTGAAATTGTTTAATAGGACGTCAACAAACATCAGAATCGAGATAAAGGCATACCCACCAAGTTTATGCCTTTTAACCAATTAAATTTTATTTATAGCAACAGAACGGCTTTGTCCACGAATGGCAATAGCCACGCCTCTGCGGGTAGATGCCCTCCGAAAAAGACTATTGAACAAAGGAGAAGCAGTGCGTCGCGCCTATTTGTGTCTTTCTTCTGTTTACCCGCGGCTGACGTCACATGGGTGAAGTCCACTGCATTCTGAGCGCTGTCGGTACAGTTTCAATATCGTTAGTGTCAGAAACTACGATAGAGAAAAGTGTTGCTTTTTAAACAACGACGTCATCAATATAGAAATGAATAATAACAAATTTTAGAATCGGGTTCATAGTCAACCATTTCTAACGGCACACGTTAACAAACACTATTTTGGCGATAATAACAGGCTTGTGAGGGTACTCAGAGATTTGTTTTCGCCCATCCTAGTCATTTTGTATGTATGTTCACAGCGTTCTCAGCAACCACTGAACGAATTTGAATATAACTTTTTACAGTTTTAGTACATTTGAGAAGGTTGTGATCTCAGAGTAGTCATCAAATGGTGTATAAATTCGTTTACAGGAACACGTCAACTATTTTAATTTAAGATTGCCTACTCCAATATCAAAGTTTGTGTTACTGTAATTTCCAGTGTCTCAAACGTTTGAGAACGCAGTGGACAATAAATACAATCTTCATTTATAAATATGACAGTGGCGGTGCATATACGAGAACAAATATAGACCAGGATGCATTTATAAGAGAGTAGCGATATACGCAGACGGCGCATGCACAGACTGGAAGCTTTGTCCAAAGTATGGAAATCCACTTTTCAGAGCTGGCGATACTGACGTGAACAAGTTCGATATATGAAGTTCAACCACGTGACTACAGCGTCTAGAATACCTTGTGTGGAAATATGCTATCCTAAGGCGCGCCACACACCAAGGAGACATGCGACTCTGGTGCACGTCGCATGTATCATGAAACATCGAGGGCCACCACAGGAGGCAAGTTGCATTTCTACTTTTTTCATCCACACACCAAAGCGACATCAGACATATTCATGGCGTATGCGCGTAGCTTGCTTTTAATTCTTTGACAGAACAGAATAGTAGAATCATGGCGTCTGCAAACGAAGCGATTGTAAATATGGATATTTCATTCGAAGATGATGATTTATTTTTATTCACTCTACTAAAAAATAAAAGGAATCTTGAATCCCACCATCTTGAAACAAATAAACGAAAATTGTAGCAATATATAACGTAACTGCAGCACGAGACGAAAGCGCGAAACGAAGCATAAGACACGTGCAACATAGGTACTTCGTCGCATGAGTCTTTAGTGTGTGGGCACAGTGAAGAAACAGGTACGTTACAACAGTAAATTTGTCGCACGAGTCAAGTGAGATGTCTCGTGTTTCCTTGGTGTGCGGCGCGCCAAACAGTGCTAAAATGCCAAGTGTCGAACGCAGCGACATCTGCGGGATTTTCGTATTACTACTATTACATTGTATAGAATAGCAATACCTTGCAGTTGTAGAAAATATCCCGCAGATGTCGCTGCGATTTGTATATTGCAGCAGCATCGTTGCATATTTAAGGGATACAATATTTTAGCGCTTTTTTAAGTATTACAGAGATAGCCGATTTCCACACTATGTATTCTAGTCGCTATAACGTGACCATAATCCTCCAATTTGTATACAACCAATCAAAATCAACAAAAAATAGTAGGCTAACAAAATGCCCACCTGGTTGCAAAATTTGTTGCTACGGTATGACGTCAATTGCAACTGCTCCATTAGACGAATGGCACAAGCAAACAAATATTAGCTTGCCTATAATGGTAGGATCACCCAGATGCTTGATGATTCGTTTTGTGCAAAATTATCTCAACCAATCAAATTTTGTTTCCCATATGTCGCCACTCCCATACGGAGGCACCTTACGAACTTGTTCTCTTCTCATCATGAAAGTTGCTTCCCGAGCGATCTGGTCATATTTAAATGTTTTATTAGAAAGAGGATCTTGCAAATTTTGCTTTTCATTTCATATCGACCAAGGCGTGTCTATGCCCTTTAAAAGAAACTCTCAGTACTCGCTAGTGATATTTTCTTTTCCATCCCTTGTTGAAGGGCAGGTGGTCGTCTCTTTACTCCTTTCATATCTTGATAGTTTTCGTGGCTGAGTGGTCAAGGCATCACACCGCTAATCGCTTGAGAGCGTAGGTAGGTGCGGGTTCGAATCCCGCTGGCTCCGTTGCACACTCTTTGTGGAGCTCCCGGATGTAATTATCTTGCGTTGTAAATTTCCTTGTGCTATCTCGTCCCTGTATATTGACGATGACTTATAAGCGGGTACTTGACGCCAAGCACACAGGCCAGATATATGTATTCAATAAACCAATAAAATCAAACCAATTGTTTTCGTAAAAATAAATAGACCGGGGAGCGGTCATCACCTCATAGGATTGACTGAAAGTTCAAGATTAGACATAACTCGATTTGCATATTAAAATGCAACTGGTCTGTCTAGTTATATCGGTGGGAAATACTTGCAAACTCGATTTTAGTGGTTGATCAATAGATTTATCATTGGATTTTCATGCACCTAAAGGTATGAAAACATGGAGGGCTGTCAGCAAGAAAACACAATGATAAACCTACCAGTCAACCACTAAAATCGGGTTCGCATGTGCTTACCACCAAGATATGACTTTGCAGACCAGTTGCATTTTAATGAGCTAATCGAGTTTTAACTAATCCTGGAATTTTAGCTGTCAACTGGATGAGGTGAAGGTTTGTGCAGCCGCCTTCCAGTCTAAAAGAGTTCACCGAGCCAGGATCGACTAAAATCAATATACAGTCCAAAAGCGAATCGCGTAGCGATCGACAATCTCTAAAAAAAAAAAAAAAAAAAACAGCCTGTAGTGCCTCTATATGAGAATGGTGACATACGATTATCAAAGTGTGCTTAGACGCGACCAACGATCAGGGCAACACTAGATACCGGGCTTGCTCATTCATTATATCGTATATTCATTCATCCTGACGTCACAAATGGTGGCTGGCCGCTATCAACGACATACAGTGATTGGTACAAAGCGGCGCACCCATCGTTTTGTGTCGGTCGCCGTGTAAAGATGATCCACTCCGTATAACATTTTAAAAGTCATGAACTGCCCTTGTATGTCGTTGATCGCGGCTTGAACATTGAAGTCCACCATAGTAGAGATTGCTTTGGGCCTATAGCAACTATGGCTTTTCGCCTCGAATGATCCTTATGATACACAAACACAAGTCACAACAATTTTTATTTTCATTTTTCATTACATACGAGGACGAGATACTCACAAGGAAAGTTACAACAAGGAAAGTTACAATATGGTATGAGATGTAAATTTCCAACTGGGCGAAAAAATGTCCGGACCTGGATTTGAACTCCTGGCTGAAGCCGCCAGTTCTCTGCCATCTGAGCTATCCCGGACGAATCTGGTGGAACTCTTTCACCCAGCTAACCTTAATGATTATAGCATCTGGTCTGAAACCTGGTTCAGCTCAACAGAATAAATGTTAGGTAATGGAACTCCAGAAATCGCTGGATACGAAATTACACTAGATTAATACCATTTTAATCTAAAAGATGGTATGCCCAACAAAATTTAATAAAACTTAGCATTTTTTTTTCAATCACAAAAAATAGATTTTGTTTGACCCAAAAATAGAGTAATTCTAAATAAAAACAACGATGTAAATATATAAATATTATTTTTAATACCATATTAACCCCCCGACATATTTAGCGAAAATCTTTTTTCTAATTGGCTGCGCTTGGGTTAGCCTGGCTTAGGATCGAACAGAGATCAAACCTTCAAAATCACGTTCTAACGACCTAAAATCTTGTGTTTAGATCAAAAGTTGGGTTCGTTAGACCTTGAGTCGACCAGTGAAAACGCAGCTTTACAACCGGGAGCTCCACAAAGAGTGTGCAACAGAGCAGCGGGAGTCGAACCCGCAGCGACCTACGGACACACGCGTTTATCTCATCCATGACAAACCTACATCCCAGAACTTTATAGTACCAACGTCCCATAGATGAGGGAGAGAGCTTTGACACACGTCGCGAAAACGTCACACACAGTTATAAGGGGTGAAAAAACCGGGTTTAATCCAGGGAATAAACAGAGTTTTTGGGAGGGGAATTAAAAAAAATTCCTGGAGTTTTCGGAAAGTTTGAGCCATGAAATATTTTCAGAGGCGTCGCTATGGGGAGTTATGGGGGGGGGGGGGGACTCTCTCCCTCCAATATTTGTGAACTTGGGAAATTTGAGCTTAGAGATGGGAAATTCTAGATTTTTGAGACTTTTTTTCTTTAAAAAAAACCAGTTAAATAAATATGAATTTTTTGTTGTTTTGGTGTTTTATTTTCTGAGAGCTGTAACTGTAAACAAGTTAAATAATAAAAATTAATACAAAAAGAAAGCACCCAGACTCAATCTGTCATTTTTTTTCTCTGTTCTATGAAAATATCATACATCCACCAGACCTTAATTTCTCTACTCCTGTCCATCAATAGTTGATTCTAATCCATATCGTTTATTTTCTCCAAAACTTTGTTCCTTACTCAACAATTTCAAAATAACATTATTTTTATATCAAGAGCGATTATGATTCGTACACAATTGAAGACAAAGAATTCACAAACCTTAAACTAATGCTAGTTGGCTAAAAATAAAAATAAAATGGTTATTTCACATTAGATCTCGAAAAATAAAATAAATGTTCCAATTAAAAAATATCCTACTATCACAAACGAAACTTCCTGGTCTCCTTGGCGCGATAGCAATATGTCGTCGCCAGAGCGGTTATAAGGAAAAGGCATGTTTACAAACAAACACTTCCATCAACCAATCTACCACTATATTTTTATCATAGCGATCATTGAAGAAATCAACTTGGCGACGTAGACCAATCATATCATAGATCTGTTAAGAAACCAAATTCCCGGAGTTCATATGGAGTTATAATGAATGAACAGGTTTTCTTACTGACAAACAGTGACGTCAGCTACCCTTTCCTTATATAAGGTTCTTAGTCGTTGCCGTCAATGCCAGACATAAATCTGCAAATGTCACAAATTTTCTTTTAAAATAGCATCCTATTCTAATAACTAGAAAATAAAAACACGATGTCTCTTTCCTCTTCATTTTGATCTCAAATAGCATTAAAATAAGTTGAAAAGGAATAACTAATTTTAAGAAAAAAGAAACAAAAGTTTTTCTTTTTCTTTCTAAGCATCAATAAACAAAATTTTCAGTTTCAGGAAGAATGAGCCCGAGCTTCCTTAACTATTCATTTTCCAAATTTTTCATCTTATTATTATTTTTTATCTTTATTTTCATGCCGAATTATTCCAAGATAGGAATATAGAAAGTAATGTAGTTTTGATTTGAATTATCTAAGTGATAGAGGTGTATTTAAACTTTTATTAAACGGCCTTAAGTTAGATAATAGTTAGATTTTTTATGTTTTTTGTTTCAGCATTTTTCTTTGGTAAAAGATTATTTTTACATATAACTATCATTATCATACATACATTGCACATATCATTGAGTTGGAAATTAGAGTAGTTTGTTTCAAGTTGGGAAATTTTTGAATCCCCCCCCCCCCTAATAAATATCTGTAGCTACGTCCCTGAATGTTTTAAATTATTATTTTTAATAACTTAATTTTTTTCAATGTAAACAACATAAATGTAGAAAAATAGCTTCGGTTTACATGAAAACTAATGAAATACGTGTTTAAATTGCAGAAATATTAAGTAAGAGAAAATATAAATAATTTGATACTTCAATCGTCGATAAATAAAGCGTGACAGATTCATTTTGCCTGACACGAATGTAAACATCACCCCTATTCTACGAATCAGCCAATATAAACAAAATGAAAATAAACCAAAGTAAAAGAAATCAATGTAAAATATGCAATGCAACTCTCTAAAAAATTAATGTAGAGTATGCCTGAATAGTGGATATAACAGCTAACAAACTTTAATCGCCAAATCATAAGTTTAGTAAATTCATAATGATAAATCTATCAACTTTTCAGAACAGTGCTGAAATTCTGAAAAATAAAAATTTTAAATGGAAAAATGAATTATTCTGTTTACCTTAAAAACTCCTGCAAAATTTCCTATATCCCCCAAAATTCCCTGGTTTACACCCATCCCTGATCTGCGGGTTTTTTTTTTTTTTTTTTTTTTTGCAACTCTACACACAAAACAGGGAAACAAGGAAAAAAAATTCGAACGACTTGCATGTTTCGTTTTCTTTGGCTCGTGGAATTATTAATTACTATTAGAAAATAAGAGTTAATAATTCCACGAGCCATCGAATTTCTTTCTGTGTTTTGCCTGGTTTGTGTAACGTGTATCAAGGCTTCCTTCCTTATCTAGGGGGCGTTGATAATACTCGCCTAGACGAGTGAGACAAGGGCGCCTCGATATGAGACTGTCGATAGACGGAATATAATATTTGATTGTTTTGGACTAAAGCTAATCGCCGAGCATCTTAGCGAGTCTGCCATTTTTGTCGCTTTTTAACTCATCTCATTCCCAAGCGGGTATCACGAAGTCTGGAATGTACACTGTTAAAAATATCGTGAAAAATTACCTCTGTTTTTAAAAGCTATCTATTTGTTGACCAATGAGAACGCTCCATAGGTGTTTCTGTAGCGTTGTCATTGGTCAGAAAATAAATAGCCTTTAAAAACAGGGGTACTTTTTCAGGATTATTTTTAACAGTGTAGGTTCGCTATAGTTTGGACAAAAACATCCGTATAAAGAAAAGGCATGTTTACAAACAAACACTTCCGTCAACCAATCTACCAACTACATTTTTGTCATAACGATCATTGCAGGAATAGTCTTGGCGACGTAGGCCAATCATATCAGAGACCTGTTAAACTTAGACCAAACAGATTTCCCTAGCTCATGTGTACAGTAGGAGTCATAAAGAACGGATAGGTTTTTCTTGCTGATCCACAGTAATCGACCACGAGGCTAACGAAAAAGACAGGCTACCGCGGTGGGTCCGATTCTTCTTTTTTTACAGACCGCTGGAGTCACGTGATGCTCGAATGCACCAATGAAGGTGTGCGAAAAGAGCATCACGTGACTCCAGCGGTCTGTAAAAAAAGAAGAATAGGACCTACCGCGGTAGCCTGCCTTTCTCGTTAGCCTCGTTCGACCACGAGGCTAACGAAAAAGACAGGCTACCGCGGTGGGTCCGATTGTTCTTTTTTTAGAGACCGCTGGAGTTACGTGATGCTCGAATGCACCAATGAAGTTGTGCGAAAAGAGCGTCACGTGACTCCAGCGGTCTGTAAAAAAAGAAGAATCGGACCCACCGCGGTAGCCTGTCTTTCTCGTTAGCCTCGGTTCGACCAACAGTGACGTCAGCTGCCCTTTCCTTATAAGCATGTCTGAGCATGCGCCCTGCGCGTGTAACGGAGCAATGCCGTCCGGAACAGCCAATGAATTGCATGGTAAACTGTCGAGGGACCAACCATGATCGTTATGTTGCAGAAATTTTTGCCTCTTCAAATTATCCCAACTAATAGGAAATTAAATACAGCGTCCAGAATACCTAGAGTGGAAATATGCTATCCGAACAGTGCTAAAAATTTGTATCCCTTAAATGTGCGACGATGCTGCTAAAATTTCAAGTGTCCATCGCAGCGACATCTGCGGGATTTTCGTATTACTAGTATTACATTGTATAGATTAGCAATACATTGCAGTTGTAGAAAATATCCTGCAGATGTCGATGCGATCTGCATATTGCAGCAGTATCATTGCACATTTAAGGGATACAATATTTTAGCACTTTTTTAAGTATTACAGAAATAGCCAATTTCCACACTAAATATTCTATAGGCACTATAACTTAAAGGTTCGTTGGAAGAATCGGAGATGATACCCAAATCAGCATGGTAACACCTGTCCAGGGTGTTGCTGTCGGAGTGACCAGGCATCCAGATTAATTTAAAATACATAGAAAACTAAAATTGAAATCATTAAATAAAATTAAAAATAAATCGATGCTCAAGAATTTTCGAAAGCGGACTCCCAGGAATAAATCAGGATTTAAAGCCGGGATTAAACCCGTTGTTTTTCACCTTTTGCACGTTTCTGCTGATATAGGCAAAAGTGTTGCGCCAGGTTCAGACTAATTCTAAAGGGTCTATTGGCAAGCCTGTTGTAGGGACTTAGATATCACTGGACAAGAGTCTATGGTAGCGTAAGTTACTAAAATCTAAGTCCTTTATTCAGAACAATTTCTCGATTAAATATGAATATTTACAAGTTAAACAATATTTGTTTGGGTTCTCGTCATTATAACAGGATAAAAAGTTCCATCAACGGGCTGCTTCCACAGATATAGTGCTTCAATCGGAGAGAAGAGTGATCGGACGACCATCTATCTCATTTCCTCCCTTCGCTCATCCACCACTAGGTCCCGCAAGACCTCCTCACCAGCGTCCTCGCTCTCTCACTTCTCTAGTCCTTCTCCCTTCCTCCCGCGTTGCCACCTCGCCTCTCTCCAAGGCTGAAACTCCCGGTCCTAGGGAAAACTAGTCTTTTTCCCTCTTAGCCGTTGCCACGGCCTATTTCTCGAAGGCTGAAGCTCGCCGCTCTAGGAGAAATCGTCTTTTCTCCCCCTCAGCCGTTGCCACCGCTCATTTACTGGACGGCTGAAGCTCCGGCTTTCTCTGTGATTCCACGGAATGTTCAACTCGCGCCGGAACGAAATTGTACTGTCTTCTCCATTTATATTTCTCGCCTTGATGGCACCATAGCTTTGTTCAGGAATGACCGATGAGATTTAGCGTGGGAAAGTTTAGAAGATCCTTTCAGAGGAATCTTCTCTCGAATAATAGTTCGTGAATAAATAGTCTTTAGGGGTAATTAGTAAAGTTCTTACACTGTCTTTATCGTCAAGCTAAACGGTTATTGTATTTGCGCACTTATCTAATCCCACACGTTCAGGAAAATATTGTCAAGTTCTAAAACTTCCAACATAAAGCTATGAAAAAAGAGGAGCAGACATATCAATATTTTACTGTGGAAAGCCTTGATTCCGAAAAACGAGTTCTTTCGCCCTCTTCTGGGTCCGCCATATTTGACTTTGACCTTTGACCGATAACAGTCCAATCTGCAGTGGGAAACGTGGCTAAAAATGGCGGACGCAGGAGGGGGGTAGGAATGCAACCAACGAAATATACTACCGGTTCACTGCTTTTAAAGCGTCACACGGAGTGGATCATCTTTACACGGCGATTGACATATAACGATGGGCATGCCACTATGTACCAATCGCCGTGTAAAGATGATCCACTCCGTGTGACATTTTAAAAGTCATAAACTGGCCTTGTATGCCGTTGGTCCATTGGTCACGAAGATGCTTGGCAATTTACTTTTGTCCAAAATCATCTCAATCAATGGAGGATATTCCAAATATGGGTTCGAGGCTGAAAAAAGTCACGTGATACCGGTAATTTACCCAAGGAACTTCTAACTGATAAGAAGGGAAGATGCTACTGCTTTGCCTGATGAACTGTTTCATTGGGTAGCGGGAATTTACATTACACGTCTACGGAGCCTTCCCTTCTTTACGCTAATGTTTTTACTTTGATCACGTGTTCAAAATGCAGATGGAATATCCTCCATTCCGGTATGTCACCACTTTCATATCGAGGCACTCTATTGCTAGTGTCTCTAAATGAGAGTTAGCGCATACAAGAAATAAAATGGACTATATTCCAAATCTGGGTTCGAGACTTAAAAGAGTCACGTGGTAACGGTAATTTACCCAAAGAATTTCTAACTGATAAGAAGGAAGGTTACTACTGCTTTCCTCATGAACTGTTTCACTGGCTGGTGGGGATTTATATTACGTCTACGGAGCCTTCCCTTCTTTACGCTAGAAGTTTTTACCTTGACCACGTGATCATAACGTCGATGGAATATCCTCCATTGACTTATTTGAGATAATTTTGGACAAAAACGCATATGTGGTTGGTTGTGTTTATGACGGCCAATTATCAACACGAGGGATATAGGATATAGGCCCAAAGGGGGGGGGGGGTGCCCTTCGTGGGGGTCTTTCTAAGGGAAACTAACCCGTATTAACGCTTGGAAATCCAAGGTTCAAAGAAAACCACGAAAACTCCGAACGATTAGGCCGACAGGCGCGATTGGGTTCGAACCCAGCACTTCCCGTCTACCAGCTTCGAGAGCAGAACCTCTCGGCCACTGGTGGGGCAAACGCATATGTGCAACGTAGTGGGATAGCAAGAGCACGAAGGGAGGCTCTCTCAAATGCTGAGAGTTTGTTCTTTAACGCTCATTTCTTTTTTTAAACTGATTTGTGGACATCCTTTTAAAGAATTTAGAAGTTGTAGCCTAAAACACACAACGTTGACGCGAGACCAACGACATACAATTCATGACTTTTAAAACGTCACACGGAGTGGATCACCTTTACACGGCAATGGAGGATATTCCATCTCCGTTTTGATCACGTGGTCAAGGTAAAAACTTCTAACGTAAAGAAGGGAAGGCTCCGTAGACGTGCAATGTAAATCCCCGCTAGCCAATGAAACAGTTCATGAGGCAAAGCAGTAGTATCTTCCCTTCTGATCAGTTAGATGTTCTTTGGGTAAATTACCGGTATCACGTGACTTTTTTCAGCCTCAAACCCATATTTGGAATATCCTCCATTGGCAATAAACGATGGGATTTTTTATATCAGCGGGCTTGCTCATTATCATGACGTCACAAACGGTAGCTGGCCGTTATCAATGACATAGATCGATTGGTACAAAGAGGCGCGCCCATTGTTTTTTACCATTCACTGTAAGTCGTTGATAGCGGCCAGCAGGGGCGTCGCCATGGGGGGGGGGAGCCTCACCCCCAATATATGTGAAGTTGGGAAATTTGAGCTTAGAGTTGGGAAATTCTAGATTTTTGAGGCATTTTCTTTTTTAAAAGTAATAGTAAAAAAATTACGAAATTTTTATTGTTTTGGTGATTATTTTGAGTACTGCAACAGTAAACAAGTTAAATTATCAAAAGAAATACAAAAAGAAATCAGCCACATTCAATCTATCATTGTAGTTTTCAGTTCTACAAAAATATTGTACATCTACCAGACCTAAGTTTCTCTGCTCCTGTCCATCAATAACTGACTAACCAGTTCTTTTATTTCCTCCAAAACTTTGTTCCTTTCTCAAAAATTTCACCCTACCTCCCCTTCTCCTCCCAAAAGAGAATCCAGCTATTTTAATCCAAAGGGATTGCAGCTTCTTTTGAAAATGGACTTTACCCGGGAATGGCAAAAGCCACGCCTCTGTAGGCATATAGACTCCGAAAATGACTGTTTATTGGACGAAGGGGAAGCAGCGTTAAAAAATTCTGCACGCTTATTGGTATTTTCCTTTTATATACCTACTTTGACGTCACATGGGTAAAGTCCATTGGAGATCACTTGTAGCACAACAGAAAGGAATGTAGTAACCTACTTGAAACGCAGCTATGGGCAAGAAGTTTTGATGAGTTTTCACAACTTTTTTGACTAATTTTGCGATTTTTGGGCAATATTTTACTCATTCTCATTATTTTTTTGCCGCAAAAATTAGTTAACCCTTCGCTGTCAAGTAAAAAGCGTTATATGAGTAAATGCGGATATAAGAAGTCGTTAGTTTAGATAAATTTGTCACATTTTACTTTTATTTGTGTGCGGAAATATATATCAGTCCTGTTAGTTTATATTCATATGTGTTTATAAAATTTTAAACCAAAAGTCCAGTGTTCTGTGTTTAAAGCTGTTCTAAAAAGTTACTATAAATCTCAGCACGAAGAAACCCTTCATAATAAGAAAAGAGTTTTCGTGCAAGATTTTGGAGCATCTAAAAATCCATTCGAGGATGAAAAGGGTAAAAAATGGACGATTTTAATTTGGAACAGAAACATGACCATGAAAGCAGTCCACCAACTGAAGAAAAAATCGACATGCACTGTAACACTGACACGTTGCACTTGAATACAATTTTGAACAAATAGAGATTTCCTTACAGACAAGCTCACAAACAATTATGAATATTAGAATGTGACTGGAGAAGCTGAGTTCCGAAAGCACCGTAGAAAAACGGTTTCACCAAAGGCAATAGATAATGCAATTAAAGGCAATACATAAAAATAATAGCACAGCAATGGACATTGATACACATAAGTTTTACAGTAAAGAATTATGAGAAATACAAGAAAATTTCGGGAATTTAGTAATGGGCTTAAATGACAATGTTCCCTATATCAAGAGAACATTGCAGCAATGCATTCCATATTTAAATTACAATTGTGCAAGTGAAAAGTTAATAATGTTTCCACCCGGATATGAGAAACCGGATGTACATGACTTGCAGAATCAAATAGAAATAAACCAAATCCCAACTCACTTAACAAACCTTTTACTCATGCCATGAAATTCAAAGACTGTTACACCGTCAAACTATATACTCGTACCTTAACATTCACAGCAGCTTACCTTTATGGCGTTGCATCTAATGAAAGAATCTTTAGTCAAATAAAAATATAAAAAATATATATTGCAAGCTACAATGAGGGATGACAGACTTGACACCCTAATGCTTTTAAAATATGAAAGTGAAATAGGGAATTTTATTAAATTAAGCGATGTTATTAACAGGTGGGCTTCTTTGAAGACCACAAGAATTAATATTAAGTGAAAACTAGTTGGATGTGCCAATCCCAAAATTTTCTTCTACTCCATGTATGTTAATGCCTCAAAATTTGCAATTACAGTACCAAAATTAAATGACAATTCCTTGCCTATAATAATAAACTCTAAAGGTATAGATTTGTTGAATAGTGTGCATTTAAAAAGGAGATATAAGCATAGCATTTTTCAAGCAAATCATTGACTTTTGGCACCCAGCCTCTTAGATGTCTGCAACCAAAATTCCTTACTCAAAGTAACTTACCGTGCACAAAAGCGATAGCTTTGGACAGTATAGACCCAAGCCTAATAAGGATCTATTTATGTGGAAGTGCTACTTATGTGGAATATGAAGTTTGACTAAATTCCGTGCATTAGTTTTTGAGATACAGCTATCGCAAAATCGTGAAAAATGCTGCATAGCAGCGCCACCTGCTATATGATATACATAAAAAGCTAATCTGCATCAAATTATGTCAAGGTTTAACAGAATATGACGTTTGATCAAATTCCTTGCAATAGTTTTTGAAATATAATTATCGTTAAAATCATGTAATCGTGAAAAATTACGCATAGCAGTGCCACCTGTTGGACGATTTACACCAAAAACAAATCAGCACCAATTTTTATCAAGGTACAGTCAAACCTCGTTAACACGAACTGTTTCCGATTGCCCTGTTCAGTTGTATGTAAATGTAGTTAAGTTCTGATAACACGAACTACTTTTAATACGAACAAAAAAAGTTTCCCCTTGAGTGTTCGCGTTAACGAGGTTCAACTGTATAAGTGAATCTCTAAAGTTTTATTAAATTTCGTGCATTAGTTCTTGTGTTAGATAGCCCACAAAATTTGTATCACATATAGACAGACAGATATTTTCTAAAAACAATCGAATCGTGTTCAGGACTTACTAAAACGTATAAATCAGTCTAAAATTGGAAGTCGAATTTTTTCACGAATCGAATACTTTCTTCTTGTAAAGATAGAAGAAAGTAAAAAGCGTATTTATTTTGTTTAGTAAACAAACCCATAATTAGAATTTTTATGTTTTCAGTTTCAGAATTTTTCTTTGGAAAGGAATTTTTTATGCAGAAGTATCATTATAATTATTACAAACGTTGTGCATATCATTTTAGTCGAAAATTGGAGCAATTTTTTTCAAGTTGGGAAATTTTCGAATTCTACCCCCCGAAAAAATATCTGTGGCTACGCCCCTGGCGGCCAGCCACCATTTGTGTCGTCATGATAATGAATGAGAAAGCCCGGTATCTAGTGTTGACCTAGTATCAGTTACCGTGTACAGATGATCCACTCAGTATGACGTTTTAAACGTCATGTACTGGCCTTGTATGCAATTGGTCGCGGTTGATGACTGAGAAGCGGGCATTTGGTGACGAGGCAGACTGAAATATTCTTACTGTACCAATCGGAATCTTTAATATGCCAAAATTTCCTGCCACAACTCGATGAGCTAATAATACTGCCAAAATTAAGAACTGGCATCTCGCTCTGCTCATCTCCCACTAAGATATGACGAGGCAGACTGAAATATTTTTATTGTGCTAATCGGTATCTTTAATGTGTTACGTTTTCAGACCGTAACTCGATGGCTTGATAATACCGCCAAAATTAAGTTTTGGCGCCCCGCTTTTGACATCTCGAACCAAGATATCACGAGGTAGACTGAAATATTCTTATTGTACTAATCGGTTGTCTTTATAGTGTTAAATTTTAAGGCCGTAAATCGATGACGTGATATCACCAAAATTAAGAATTGGCACCCCGCTCTGCTCATATCGTACCAAGATATGACGAGGCAAACTGAAATATTCTTATCGTATTAATCGATATCTATATTATGCCAAAATTTCATGCCGTAACTCGATGGCGTGATATTATCCTCAAAATTAAGAATTTGGCGCCCCGCTCTACTCATCTTGTACCAAGATATCACGAGGCAGACTTAAATATTCTTATTGTACTAATCAATATCTAAAAAAGACCAAAATTTCATGCAGTAACTCGATGGCGTGGTAATACTGCCGAAATTAGAATTGGCGCCCCCGCTCTACTCTTCTCGTACCAAGATATCACGAGGCAGACTGAAATATTCTTATTGTAGTAATCGGAATCTTTAATGTCGGAAATTTTCAGACCGTAACTCGAAGACATGATAATACCGCCAAAATTAAGAGTTGGCGCCCCGCTCTGCTCAGGTCGTACCAAGATATGACGAGACAAACTGAAATATTCTTATTGTATTAATAGATATCTATAATACGTCAAAATTTCATGCCTTAACTCGATACCGTGATAAATCCGCCAAAATTGAGAGTTGGCGTCCCGTTCTGCTAATCTCGTACCAGGATATGACGAGACTGAAATATTCTTATTGTACTAATCGATATCTATAATATGCCATGGCAAAATTTCATGCCGTGATAATACCGCCAAAATTGAGAGTTGGCGCCCCGTTCTGCTAGTCTCGTACCAGGATATGACGAGGCAGACTAAAAATATTCTTATTGTATTAATCGATATCTATAATATGTCAGAATTTCATACCGCAACTCCATGACATGATAGTACCGACAAAATGGGGAATTGGCGCCCCAATCTTCTCAGATTGTACCAAGTTATGTTGAATCAGTTATTTTTTCGCAGGCAGACCAAAATATTTTTTAAACGCTTTTTTTACCTTTAATTTGACACATTTCATCTCGTAACTCGATGACGTGATATCGACGCCAAAATGACGAGTTGCCCGCTGCTGCTCATATCGTACCAAGAAATGCTGAGGCACACCAGTCATTCCTTCATCTACTCCTAATAATCTTGTCCTACACCATGATTTCATCTCGTAACTCGATGACGTAGTCATTTATGTTGCCGTCACCAGCTTGGGCTCTAATTAATGCAACATGGCCAAATTTTATACAGTGATAAGAGTTCTAATCTTCCAACTGAGTGAAAAAGTAACCAGGCTTAGATGTGAACCCAGGGCCTAAGCTGCCAGTGTTCTACCAACTGAACTATCCTGGTCAAATCCGGTGGACACAATTCACTCAGATAAGTTTTTGATAATGGCATCTGGTCTTTATTGGAAAGAGTTCAACAAAATAAATCACAGGTAACGGGACTTCACATAAACATTGGATACATAATTACATTTCATTTAATTCAGCACAATTACACTAATTTGTAAATAAGTCATAATTTTCCGGCTGAGTGAAAAAATGTTCAGGTGATTTCAACCAGCTCATTCGCTCACAACACTCTACAAACTTGAGCTACACTGGGCAAATCCGGTAGACACAATTCACTCAAACTTTTGATAGTGATATCTGGTCTGTTGTCAGAAACAGTTCAAAAGAATAAATCGCTGGTAATATGGGACTCCAAATAAACGTTATTTTCGGACTATTATTCTATTTGATAAATAAATCATAAGAGTTGTAGCTTTATTCTGAATGAAAAAGTGTCTAGACCAGGATTTAAACTCAGGTCCTTGGCTTAAGTTGCCAATGCTATACCACATGGGCTATCTTGGACAAATATGTGGACACAATTCACTCCGACAACCTTTCAATAATAACATCTGGTATGTATCTGAGACAGTTAAACAGAATAAATAGCAGATAATGGAACCTCACATAAATGTTGGATATGTAATTGCACTTTATTAATTCGATGCAATTTTTCTAATTGATAGAAATTTCTGCATAGACACTTTTCACTCAGTGGGAAAATTACAACTCCAGTGATTTATTTACCAATTTGAATAATTGCATTGAATTAATAAAGTGTAATCAAGTATCAAACATTTACTTGGAGTTTCATTACCTACAATTTATTCTGTTGCACTGTGTCAGATAACAGACCAGGTGTTACTATCAAAAGGTTGCCTGAGTGAATTGTGCCCACCGTATTTGTCCAGCATAACTCAGTTGGTAGGGCACTGGCAGCTTAAGTCAAGGTCTTGGGTTTACATTTCAGCCTGGACACTTTTCCATTAAGCTAGAAAATTACAATTCCTATTATTTATTTACCAATTAGAATAACTGTGCTGAATTAGTAAAATGTACCTACATATCCAATATTTACTTGGAATTCCATTATTTGAAATTTATTCTGTTGAACTGTTTCAAATAGCAGATCAAATGTCATTATCAAAATATTGTCAACAAATTTGTCCAGAATAGCTCAGTTGGCAGAGTATTGGCAGCTTTAAGGGACTCTTCAGTTGCAAAGACACTCCCAATCGAATGTTAAATGTATGGATGGGTTCTTTTCAAATTTCTCGTTTGAATGTGAATATTTTGAACTTATTTTTTTTTTTCATACAATAGTTGAAGTTGATCTTTAATAGGGTCCTTTTTACTTCTTCGATTTTGGTTGCAGAATTTTTTAACAAAGGTACTTTCTCTGTTGGAACTGGTTTTGAAAATAACTTTATTAAAAAATATCTGCTAAGGGTAAGGCTGCAGTTTTTTCGAATGAAAATGTAAACATGGAAGAAACTAATAATTTTTTGTCAGAATCTGGTATGCAAGGCAATTTTTAACATATTAGCATAAAAACAATACAGAAATGTAGTAACACATATTAAAAATCTGAAAATAAACTTCTACTGGCTTTATTTAAAGAACTGAATTTTTTTTATCATTCTTCCAAATCCCCAGTTTAAGGTTGCCTTTAAACATAAAAGCATGTAAAAGAAATCAAAGTTAAAAGTTGTCTCCCATGGGGATTGGGATAATGAAAAATCCTTATACTTTGTCCAGATGGTGCAACTCACCAAGAGAGTTCCTCAAACTTTCTCAGTGTGTTTGAACTTTCTATGGCTACATACAGCCACTACCATTCACTCTGATTGGATTTGGAGCTGTGTTTTAAATGATTGGCTATTCAAACTGATTTTAATGCCTGTGCATGCACACACTTTTCATTTATTCAGATCTCAGGCACAGTGGCATTCAATGAGTTATCTTAGATGAATTTTGCGATCTGAACAGGTGCTCCAATTCCGGGGGTGTACCACCTTCAAAATGGTGGCCTAAAATATTTTAAATAACTGTCTGAATGGGGTATTAGTTCCTTTTTTTAATATTAATGTACTTTAATGTTAATAAACTTAATCACCTGAGAAGAATAAATGCTACTCTCTTTTTAAAATCATGGAAAAAAAAGATAATCTGGTTGAAATTCAAAAGACGGGCAAATGCCCTTGATTGCGGGTATTCATGACCCAGCTAGTTAGCTAATAAATAAAATTAGAATGATAGTTAATCAACAACCCCCTTTGCTTGATGCAGCAAAGAACTTATCTCGACAAAGATAAAAGCAGTTTTGTCAACACCACAGCAATATTTTATAATGCATTATGAAAAAAGTTTTATTCAGTCCTTTACTGATCAATATGCATTACTCCAGATGCAGATTTATGTATGGCAATTAGCAGCAAAGAAAAATTTATTGGTGACCCCAACATTGCCAAAACTGCTTACTATCACAGTAAATAATAGAAATCTATAAAATAAGAAAATTTTGCATTTGCAATGAAAATACAATGTGTACAAAAATTTAGAAACAAAAGAAATTTTAATTTTTTTTTTTATTTTATATTATTTAAAAAAATTAATCTGAAAATTTTAATAATCTATGTTGCAGTGTGTCTGTTACAGGGTGCATTGGTAAGTGATACTTGATGATGTTGACAGTGGCGGCAACCTATATGGGCCTGAGCCCACACAATAATTTGCTTTTCTAGCCCACCCAATTTCCATGCTTATTTGTTTTTCAATCATTGAAAAGAAATTCCTTCATCGACAAAATTGTTTTGTTTGAAAATACAGTAAAGATAGCAAAAACAAACACACAGGAGCCAAAAACACAACCTGCCCCCTGCGATCCTTTATCATAAAAGGCATATAATCAATTTTCTCTCAAAGTTATTCCCTGTGCATTCGGGAATTAATTTTTCTTCCTAAATTCATAGTTATTATTATTCAGCACTTTCCATTTATTGCTTTAAGGCAGTGGTTCCCAACGTGGGGCGTACACCCCACAGGGGGGCAATTTCAGATTTCTTATTAACAAATTTTCTGTCATTTTTTTCTAATGAAAGTAGTATCTTCGTCTAAAAATAGAAATAATAGATGAAAAAATTTTAAAATAACTGAATAAAAATAAATTTTCGAAATGATCACATTTAAAAGTTGAAAAACACACTGACACCGGAATAATTATGTGAGTTTTTTTGTATAATTTGACACCTTTTATATGTTCAAACATCATTTTAATTTCTCTGGTTTTAATATTATTTTAGTAAATTACACCTTTTTTTACTACTTATTTAAAAAAAAAACTTGTACATCTATTCATAGTGTAATATACCCAGGGAGGAAAATTTTACATATGGAATTTTGTAGGATATATCTAAAATTGACTATTTGGACATGTTTAATCTAAAAAATATTTTGAATGATCTAAATGAGGTGCTACATTTATGAAATTAATAAAACCCTGTGTGCATCACGGAAGGAAAGGGTTGGAAGTAAACTTCTTATGGCTCTACTGCAGACCACATACAGAATATTACATATGCATTTTAAAATTTTAAATTGGAGGAAACATGGTGCCCAAATAATTATAATGCGGAAAAAAGACCGCTATCAAAGGAGTATGTTATGAGAGGAAAGAAAAATAGTAACTTAAAATGGATAAAAGCGCAAATCTGGAAATGTTACTTTTGAATTGTGTTATCCATACAGTTGTGGCGATAATCAAATATCACTTAGTCTTAATGGAGTATTAAAATCCATTATAAAATGTACCAATTCTATCAGATGTAATACAGAATATGAAAGAGATTTCAAGAAATTTTACGAAAATAAAAATGTAGACTATTTTTCACTTTTAAATTTGAGGTAAGTTGCCAAAAAACAACAAAACTTTTGTAGACGTAAATGCGAAGACCCATGGCATCACTGCATTCATGAAGTTAGGTTAAAAGCATACTTGTAATATATATATATGGTTTTGATAAATTAAAGAATGTGAAATCACTTATCAGAGTTAATGCTATTTTCAGACCCATCTGGGAAAATAGAAGTTTATTTTTTATGTGACAATTTTTATATGACATGGAAGGGAGGGGGGACATTATGATTTTAGAGATGCTTTGGTGGGGCCCGGCCAAAAAAAGGTTGAGAACCACTGCTTTAAGGGATCTTTCAGAAAATGCTGCAAAAGCATTTTCAGACAATTTTCATCATGCTTCAGGTCAGGATCAGTTATAAGTGAAGATATAATATATACATAATATATATACAGTAGAAGATCTTTATAACGCAATTCTATATAATGCAATTCTCCATATAACGCACAACTTCTCAGATGTAAACAATGATTTTTGCAGTTAAAAAGCACCTGCACTTTCACATTGTAAAATATTGCTACTCTCTAGAGGACTAAATTTGATACATTAGTTCAACTTTATCTTCTAATTTAAGACCTTTTTACTGAAAAAATGCTATTAACAATAAACATTTTTGAAAATGTCTAATATAAGGGATGGTTGTGTGAGTTATATTTGGATCATGTTTATAAAGTAAATTTAACAATGTCTGACCTATATTATGCAAAAATTTATAATTTGAATAACTCTTGGTAACAAGAAATGCAGTATAAAGATATTCTAATGTATTTTAATGTGTTTCAGACATATTTGGCCATGTTTACTAGGTGAATTTAATGATGTGATCCATATAACGCAAAATTCTATGTAACGCACAAGCTTGTGTTTTTAGGTTTGCGTTATAAAGAACTTCTACTGTATATATAATGTATATATTATATCTATATACATAATATATATATATTATTATTAATGAAAAATGCTATTCGATTCTAAATTACTTCAGAAGTCATGTCTACAAATTTCAGGATATTTAATTATACATTTTAGTCTGCAAATGTGTCAGAGAGTTCATGTTGGTGAGTGGAGAAACATATTTCTTTTACGATAGCTTTAAGGGAAGAGTTTGACTTTTAAAGGTAGGGTTAGTGCAAGCATATGTACGAACTCATTTACTTAGTGAAACTTACACAGGAATTCAAGTGTGCACCATGATAGAAATATTTTTTCTCTGATATAATAAAATAGCTAAGTGTATAAACGGTGAAATCCTCTCCCGCTGAAAAGACTGAAAACATTTTTTGCATCCCGCTATGTCAAAGAAAGAGCTTAATCAAATTACTATTTCAAACATGAATAAGGACAGTGGGGGAAATTCGTTTTAGAGGATGTTGGAAAATGTGTAGTTAGGAGATCATACTTGCAATATGCCGTGCTACATAAAAGATGGATTCATTTTATTAAAACATTCGTTAAGTACTTGTAAATAGGAAAGGCGCATTTTTAATGTCAGAAAACACTGAAAATTCATAAAATTTAAAAACTACATTTGTCTGTCCATAAAATAATTTCTTTTTATTGTCCTTAGGACTTTTTTATAATGTCATTATTTTTATAAATATATGTTATACAAAAAGGAGCCATATAAAAATTAAATTTCGTATTTTAATGTTCATGCAGCCCCCTTTTTAAATAAATGCCAAATCTGAAAGGTGTACTTGATTTGTATACTTTTTGTATGTAGAAGTATCCTTTTATTATCAGCGGTTTGAGAAATGTCATCTATTTTTAGTCGCCCAGTATAGTTTAAGAAAATAGTAGTAATACTAATACAAGCATTTAAGCTAGGGTGTCAACGATTTTAATCAGTTGGTTTAAATCAACGATTAAATCGTGGTTTTAATCAACTGATTTTCTAAAAAAAAAAAAATCATTGATTAAAATCAAAATTTTTTTTAATGTTTAAAATGTCAAAAAAAGTTTTTAAATCTAAGATGAACATAATTTGAAAGTTTCTACAGGTATTTCGACTTTTGTCCAATATAAAATAGTTTTATTTAGAAATGATATTTAAATCTAATATAATTTGCAACGACATAATTTCCTTTGGGTAATCAATTTATGCATTATTTTATGTAAAATAAATATAGCACATGTATTGAATTTCTGCTAATAAAAGAATAAATAGTGTCTTAGTTTCCCATTCTATTTTTATAATAATAAATTAATAGCAATCCCGAGTCAAAGAAGAATGGAAGAGTGACATCTGTTCAACAGCTAAATTGTAAATGAATGCATAGGAGAAAAAGAACTAATTGGTATAAAAATGTTAAGCACAGCAAGATCTTCTTTGGTATAGTTTGAATAAATGTTTTTTTTTTGTTTTTTTTAACTTTGTAACTTATATATACTAAATAAAAAAATTAATTAGGAATTGAAAAGGCAGCAAAACTTTTCTTAAAAGAAAAAAAAAAAAAATGAACCATCGAAAGCTAATAATCCCCACTGAGATATAATAATGCTGCTATATAAATATGTTTAGGATTTCAGATATAACTGGCTATTCTTATATATATTCTGTATGTGTGTATGAATGAGTTTAACTCATTTTCATATATATATATATATATATATAAATTTTTTTTTGTCATCATACACATACAGGTGTGTAAGTTTAGATTTTGGTGATTAACAGTAATTTTTCTAAGTACAAATGCAAAACAAGCTGCAAATAATGTTTGTTAGTTTTGTTATTTATTTGTGCTACTAACTAATGAAATTACTTATTTGCAGTTTTTATTAATTCTGTTTCTTCTAGGCCATTTTTTAAGGGTGAAAAAAAATGTTATATTCACCGGTAGATGTAGTCAGAGATTTCTTGTAAAAAACTTCCCATTCAACAGTATTTCTAAATTCATGTGCCCAAGATCTTGCAAAAGTAATAGAACTTTATTTCTTTAAAAGAAAAACTGGATATTAAAACATGTTATTTATTTGTATTTTTTAATTTGTGATTAATAAAATTATTAAAAATTAAGGACACTTTATTTATCATACTAAAAATTATCCTTTTTTTTTCTTATATCATATATTTCCTCATGAAATAGTGCCTTTTTTTCTTTCTAAAATGAATACTACATTATTAATTATCATTTTAATAATTAAAGCTTAAAAATGTATAATATGTTCCTAATTAGAGAGATTGTTTAATAATTATTAATTTGAAGTAGTGTTAACTAAATATTAAATTCAGTTATTAATAATATGTTAAATATCACTAGTATTTAATAAAGTTTTAGATAATTATTACAATATTAATGTATATAGCATTATTGTATATGATACTAACTAATGAAATTACTAATTTGCAGTTTTTATAATTTCTGTAATTACTAACTAATAATTTTATTAATTAAAGTGTTAAAACATAGATTATGTTAGCAATTAGTGGTTTAGTTGTTTTGGAAATCTGAAACTCTTGGTAGCTATTCGGTATTTGAACGCTGGGAAAAAAAATCATAAAAATCTGATTTAAATAAAAAAAATCCAATTAAAAAAATCATGATTTTTTTACACCCTAATTTAAGTGTATTTGCATTAAATACCCGTTTTAATATTTTATAGTAAGTAATTTTAAATTATACTAAAATTCATGGCACAGTAGTTAATATTAGAGTTCATAAAATGTAGACCTCATAAGAATATAATTAAATAAATCGCAACTTTATATTCTACTCTAAAACATTCAAATGTATCATAACCTGAAATATCAATCTTTTGTAAACTTTCAAAGAAAGCATAACAGCAGCATCATTTTACCCTAAAATGGTTTTGACCCCACTCAGTATTTTTCAAAAGTAGGCACCACTGGATGTTGATGTCAGCATCAACAAACTATCAAGTACAATAATTATCTTAGTCTAAAAAAAGCAGAATTTGCTTCTAATTAAAGTTTGATATTTAAAAAAATAACTTACCAATTGTTATTGTTGGTGATTTAAACAAAATAATTTCTCAAACATTAAAGTTTTGTTTTAAAAAATCTAGACATGTTACGAGTTGGAACCCATCAAAATTTGACGAACTATAATGTTCAGAAAAGAATTATTAGATTGAATTTATAATAAATTTACAAAAATAATTATAATAAAAAATTCATCTTACATTGAATGTCTAACTTTTAAAACTAATAATATTTTAAACCTAAAATTACCAAAATACTATTTCCACAAACTTCAACTGTTTAAATTATTGAAAAATTAATATGTATTAGAATATGTAATCGAGATGAGTAAATATGATGAAAATATTCAATTAGGCTCTTATGTTTGGTAATACAGAATGAAAAATCAGCAACAAGAATTTCGTTTTGTGTTTTGTCACATCATAGAATTTCCCCCCCATAACATTTAAGTCTTACATCATTTCCACATTCTCAAAATTTACATACACACCACTCAAATCTGTATTCACCATTTAATAACACATAATTATCAAAATTGGTTCAGTAGAAAGCCCAGGGCTGATGATTAAAAAAACAGCCAGGTCTTTTAAATATATAGATAATTACATAGTCTTCAACATTGGATGCCATTTTTATGGCACAATTTCATAAATTATCGATACTAGCAATTTGCTCTTTAAATATGGAGATTTTTCATCTCTGACAGCAAGAAACATGTACAATGCTATTTAAAAGCCTACTAAAATTCACCAGTGAATGTATCCTGCAAGAGAAAAATATAAATATTTATATATAAAGCAACAACAAACAATTATTTGTACAGTACAACGTCTAAAGTTCGGACTTTCAAGCGGCAGTATTCAAGAAAGAAGTGAAAAAACAAAATTGTTGAAACAAAAAAAAAAAAAAGGTCTAGAACAAAGAAGCTTTATTACTGAATCTTAACTCATGTCTATGTACAGAATAAAAGAAAAACGTCTTAATGATATACTTAAGTTAATAAAGCAGCCCACATTAACTAAAATGTTCCAATAGTTCAGAAAGTTGCAATTTCATCTTAATTGTTTGTTTCCTTAAGGCTGTTCTCAAGTGCTCTGCTCTCAACAAGCACAAAACGTTTTGACACATTTACAAATTCATTTTTTAATGGAAAGTCATAAAATTGGAAAGTCCGACTATGGAAGCAATTTGGAATCGAATTGTTTTCCATTTTTTTTATCAATAAATTACTTACTGAGCTATAAGCGATTTTGATCACGTGACAAAGACGTTTTTCATCCTTTCTTGTGTGATTATTTTTCTTCTGCGCAGAAAATCAGTTCAAAACGTCCACTTTGACACTACTTTCTGAAAGATCTATTGCGTTTGCAAAAAAAACCCCAGAAAACACAGTTCGATTACATAGTTTCTGAACAACACCTGCTAGTTTCATGCATCTCCGAACAAAAATAAATTAAAACTTATGTCATAAAGTTGCCCTTTTGGATTTGAGAACAGCTTTAAATAAATGTTTTTGTTTTACTTTGTTATGATTTACTTAATGAAAATGTTTAATTTAGTATTGATAGTTGTTATATGAATTATATGTTAATACATGAATATCATATTTTGCCTTTTTATGTAGTGAATTTTCTTTTCCTTATTGGGAAAGCAATATTTTTGATGACCAAAAGTTCGGACTTGGTAAAGTCCTGAGGATTCTGAACTTTAGACTTTGTACTGTACTTGCATATTATCTGTGCTATATCAGATAAACATACAACTGATAACTGTCTCCAGCAATACTAATTACAGAATTTTTTTTTCTTTCTACATGGTAAACAAGGTAACATTTTTATTTTATGCCATGTTAAAGTCTACTACAGAAATATTCTTGCCAGGAAAAAAAAAAAAAAAAAAAGTCAGAATAAATGCTTTTTTTTATCACCTAGTAATTATGTTAAAATTTCATACTAAATTACTGTTTCACATTATAGATTTGTATTACATTGATATACTTTACTGTTATAAGCTGCCAACCTAATACTATGTACTTAGTAAATTAGTACTAAATTAATGTTTTAGAATAAATTTTATATTATTTCCCATTTCTTATACTATCTTATTATTTAGCATTTGTTAACTTTATGTTATTTACCATTGTTAACAATGATATGTATTCAATAAACATGTGTCAAATTACTGTTTTGAACATATGTGGCTATAATAAATAAAATTGGCAATTGTCAACCATTTCTTAGCCTGGATAATACGTAAGTACTCAGTTATTTAAAAACTAAATTCTGAACAGTTTGATGTCACAATATTTCTTATGTTTAGCTAAGTTTTAATTCTAATTTCTAAATCTGAATAATTGTTTATTATTCTTTATTAAGAATATTGAGATATAAGTAAATATTACAATTAAAAATAGTCTGTATAAGCTTTTCATTTAAGAATAACTTGTTAATATTCATTATCCTTAAAAACTAAAGTTCATAAATCATAATAAAAGGAAAGCATGCTTTTGACAACTAACACATAGAGTATTATCAAAAAGTGACAATACATATATATGTAAATTAATTAACAATATCACGAAACAAATAAAACTAAGCATTAATAAAACGTATCTTACTTAAATGTAATTTAATTTTAGCAAAGCAATATGATTTTTGAATTGAATTCAGGTATCCATCTACAGTTTCCAGAATGTCGAATTTTCGAATCATTATCTCGTGCAGCATAATCGAAGAAATATTGCTAGTGTGTATGGTGTGAATTATAACACACACATCACAAGCAATATTCATTCAAAGAGGACTCATCATTTCTTTAAAATCTTCAATTTTTAGTTTGGTATATATTCCAAGAGCATTGGTACGTTTCCTTTGCTTGATCGTCAGCTCTTAAGAACTTCATATATACAAATTGTTTTCCTCAAATTTTTACATTTATATTTAAAAATGCTACCAAACAAACATTGAAATATATTGTCCATTTGTTACGATGTATATGGACGTCGGACGTGATTCATTAAAATGGTGTCGAAGCGTGATCACCATCAAAAGAAAGGTAAACAAATATAAAATGAGCGGGACGCCGGACCTCATTGCAGTTACCAGCTGGGCTTTCGCTTTTACAGCTTATCGCTCTTGGCGAACTTTTGTTTGGCTACGAAATGAGAACTGTTCTCTGATTGGTAGTCTACCGTTGCATTTTTATCACGTCGTAATTCATAACAAACATAGAAATTCGTCTGGTACCAATCAGCAGTTAATTAGACTAAAAACACATACATATTAAAATAACAGTAAATTTTCATTTCAACACCTTTTATTTCATATAAAATGATAATATGTATAATTCTCAAAAAAATATACATAATGGAAAATATTTAGAAGGAAAAAGAGCCATAAAACATATTTTTTTTAAATATGGCAGAAATACTAGCTGTAAATCAGTTGAATTCAAATAAAAGATTAAAAATTAATATTAATGAGTTTATTGAGTTGACATTAGTTATTCAGTTCACTGCCAATTTAAATTTAAATGAACAAATCTTGACAAAATGAGTACACAAATCTTGTGTGATACAAATGTACAACAAAAACATCAAATATGTATAAAAGTAAGACTTAGATAAAACTTATATGAAACATATTTACATAAAATAAGAACAGGATACTTACATGGATATAACTTTATAATATATTGTTGAAAGGAACTTGATAATATGTTGTTGAAAATTACCAAGGATTTAATCTGTCTTGAAGTTTAAGAATAAGAGTTGAATTGCTGTATGCTCCTCTGGAGCAACAGTATATGTTCTTCCTGTAGCAGTCATTGGGGTAGACACTACTTTCATTATATGCTCATATGGAATCCAACAAACATCTGAAGATTTTGGCCATGAATAGGATGAACTAGGACCATGAGGATGCATGAACATAATTTTATAGTCATTGAATTCCTCGCAGTAATCTAAAATCTTACCAATCCACCAATTAACACCATATACACATGCAACATATTGTTCACTTTTAAATGTTTGTGGTTTGTCGGTTTCACTAAATCTCACAGTAGCAATACAATTTGTTGAGGAGCCTGATACCCTGGAAACCAGTATTTGGCCTTTATTTATTGGCACAAAGCTGTGATTAACCCTTGTTCCTACGATTGTATCTGCCTTTGTATACCTATCTGCTAACTGATTATTGGCAATTTCAATTTCAGATTTTGTTATAAAAAAACTTTCAATTCCTTTAACATATTCTTTTGCAAATATATACAGATCAAAATGCATTTAAGATACCATCTTTGAATGGACGCTGAAGACTTGCTTTGGTGGCCATGCGTTTTATGGTGCCGCCTATTCCATCACAAGCTCCTTTTCTGTGACAAGAGGCAAAAAAATGCCATTCAGCTTTCACACCATGGTCTTCTTCATGATAGCAGAGATTAATAAAATTTTTATAATTTTTGTATTGGGCTGATGATCCATCACTAAAATATTTTATGTATTTAATCTGTGGAATTTGTGAAATTAAATAATTGACAATTACTTTTTGAAAAGTCCAAAATGTAGTAGTGTCATGAGCTAAATGCTCGCTTATTGCACACATAGGAATAGATTTCACAGTATCAGTGATACTGTCCCTTATATAAGCAAGAAAGGGGTGAACTGTAACCTGTTCTTTTTGCCAATGGATATTTTGAATAGCATCTTGCACAATGCAAGTATAGTTTTCAGAAAAATCAGCTGAAATAATAGCAAATTCTGTATTCAATTCATCCTTTGTTTTCTTGAAATAAAAACTTTGTGATTTTGCAAAAAAGTGGTGTGAACATAAAGCAAGGAGTTTTGTATTTAAATCATCAACAAATTCATCAACAGGCATAATCACCTATTTTAATTCTGCTCCATCAGTCTTTACCCACTGTTTATAAATAATATCATTACTCATTTCCAATTCATCTAAACCCATTAAATCTTTCTTTAAAATTTCAGGAGATGGACATTTATCACACCTGTGCAACATGCATTCTTCAGATTCAATGCAACAAACAAGTTTTTTTAGCAGTGATATGTAGTCATTGATATGAATAGCATGAAGCATAAGTTTAATATTTTGATGGTATACACAGACACAGACAGAATTAATACCTTTGCTTCCAGCAGTAACACATTCTCTTGGACGTAGTGAGCAAAACTTAGACAATCCAATTTTTAAGTCATGTTGTTCTTTAAATGCAATATATAAGTCCTTTAAATTGTGCAAAATCAATCTCTTTTGTTTTAATATTCTGCCGTTTTCAGTTGGAACAGATATGAAATCTTTTTTTCCAGGACACATGCGGCTGTTATTATCATCATAATAAAAATTAATAACTTTTTCTATAACGTCTGGACTCAGTTTAACACTTTTTCTTCCACTAGGCATCGATAACATCCCTTCTGTTGTTTTAAACTTCCTTGCCTTTTTTA
This sequence comes from Maratus speciosus, assembly GCA_963932465.1. Taxonomy (NCBI): domain Eukaryota; kingdom Metazoa; phylum Arthropoda; class Arachnida; order Araneae; family Salticidae; genus Maratus; species Maratus speciosus. The sequence goes on from OZ010788.1 coordinate 303,494,023, forward strand.
CAAGATACTTTGTAGTATTAAAATAAGTCATTGTTTGCTGTATTGTCCATGAATCTGGAACTAGTGTTAGAATTTGAACTTTTTCTTTAAAACATGCGTTTGTAAACTTCTCCAATAATTTATCCATCATAGATGTGCAGTCAGGACAAGTTGTGTCTTTACTATTTTGAGGCTTATTTATGGTTTCAACACCTAATACTGTAGCTGCTTTAGTTGCAACACACTTAGTTATTTTTGAAACTTTCTTTTGCATGTAATTAAGTTTTCTCTTTGAGGTACGCCTACTTACCTTTATTGGCGATAACTCTAACAATTCACAACTTTTGTTTAATTGTTCTATTACTACTGTGGGTTCATTAAAATCTGAATCAGGGGGGCTTTCTGTTCCTGAGGTGGTTATCCTGTCAACAATAGACATTTTTTTTCATATTTACTGATGAATAACAGGAAACACACAATTTTTTTCCTGGAATGAGGATATCTGGATTTGTTTTAGACATATCTAATGATATTGTTTTTAGTGATTTTGCTCTGATGCTATTTGGATGTTTATTAAATGGATCACAACACTGTCTCTGTCTTAAAATATACCATTTTAGATATTTATCCTTGTGAACCTTGCATATACTATTTCCATGGACAAAGCATTTTTCATCTGGGATTACATAATGCAATCTTTTTTTTAATAACTGCAAATCACGTGAAGACAATTGAAGAACAGGAATCAGATCAGTACTCAATGAAACACCAAGTTTCTTGCATACAAAACACTCCATGTCCACTGTAGAATCTTAAGCACAAAATAACTATTCTATGCCAGTGCATACTACATTGAAAACATCAACAGAAATGATGTTTAAAAGGGATAGTCAAATTTTTTTGTACATTATGATGTAATATTTCATCATACTTTAATTACAACCAATTAGAAAACAGATGACGATACAGCAGCAATCTTTTCCCAGAAGTGCATCAGCATACAACATGATGCAATAATTCATAAATTCTGTCAAATATTTTTTTTATTTAAAATTTTATATATAATGCAGTTTATAATAAGCTTACCCACAAAAGGTTTCAAAAATTTTCAACAAAAGATTTGTTGGATACATTATGATAAAATTGCATAAACATATAACATGATGCAATATTACATCAGGATAGAAGATGATGCATCATTACATCATGTTTTGAATTCAAATAATAAGGAAAATAGATTATGCAAGATTAGCATTCATTTCATGAATTCTGTCATTCTTAGTATGTAAATTTATTGAAATAGAAAATACATAAACAGACATATTTATATCTGAATATTTAATGCAACTTGAATGATGTAAATACATGCATACAGCAAAATTTTTCTATAAAGTCACATACAAATGTAAAACTTTTTAAGTGAGCAATTTTTAAAGTAAGAAATAGAAATTTAGGTATAAAAATTGAATTTCTTGCATGGAAAACGTTTTGAATAGATTCCACATATACACATGCAGTAAAATCTCATTTATATATATTGCATTTAAAGGTTTTTCACAATTATACATTATATTCTTTATTTATTTTCTTCAGTGTTAAATTTTTTCAATTATACATTTTTAGCAATGACTTCTTTTTTTTTTTTTTTTTTTTTTTTTTTTTTTGAGGGGGGGGGGGAGCAATTGGAGGGTGGTCCTACAAAAAACTTATGAGATTATATTTCATTATAGTTTTACATTAATTCAGGGATTAAAAAATACTTAGTTTTGGCCATTATTTCTTAAATCAGGGATATTTACATGTTTTAAGATAGTCACTGCTTAGTAAGTGACATCCTATGTGTAAAAAGCTATTTTTTTTAAACGAAAAATTTTACCTCTCCAATTTTTTTTCTATTTAAAGTACACATATGGAGCAATGTTTTTAGCAAGTTTGAAAAAACAATTATGATGGGTCATTTTTATTATGGCCCATTACAGTAAGTCATTTTTTGAGGGTGATATTTTCAGTTTGAATGTAATAAACAGTATTAAAATAAAAAATTACTATTGTTTTAATATCATATATGCATTCTTTATACAAATAGCTTTAAATTGGTACCAGAAATATAAAATTTGAGTCATTAGTTGTCAAGTTATGGACATTTATAGACATAGGGATAGCATCCAAGATGGTCGCCATTTGGTAAAAATGATCAATTTTCAAAAGGCTGTATCTCAGTCAATATTGCACAAATTATCTTAAAATTTTAGATTTGATGGTTTCACTACTACATCTGTCTATAATAAAAATTTTAAAAAAATCTGTGACTATGGAGCAACAACTTTTCTTTAAATTGGTTGATTTAACATGGAATGACCCAGAAACAAATGCAAATTTTGCAAAATGATCGCAGAAAAATGCGAATTTCGTCACAGGATCGCAGAAATCACGCGAATATCGTAAAAAGATCACGGTAACAAAACGAATTTCATCAAACGATTGAAGAAAAAATGCGGTTTCGTCAAAATATTGCAGAAAAAACATGAAGTTCTCAAAAGACTCGCATAAAAAATGCCGTCAAAGAATTGCATATAAAACACATTTTGAGAAATGATCGTAGAAAGAACGCGAATTTTGTCTAAGGGTTATTGAAAAAAAAGAAAGTTTAGTCGAAGGATTGCAAAAAAATGCAAATTTTGTAAAATGATCGCGGAAAAAAGCGAATTTTGCCTAAGGGACATTGAAAAAATTTGAATTTCATCACAGGACCGTGGAAATAAGGTGAATTTCGTGAAAGGATCACGAAAAAAATGCTAATTTCTTCAAAGGATCGCGAGAAAAAGCAAATTTCTTTAAAAGATCGTGAAAAAAAGTGAATTTCATAAAAGAGTCACAGAAGAAACACAGCGGTCTCTTTAGAAAACAGCTTATACACAAACATCTAGTTTTATTATTATACATATATTTAATCTGAAATAATATATACCGAACTAACTTTTGAAAAATCAGGTTACCCGAACCCAACCAAACACAGAATTAACCTGACCTGCAACAAAAGTAATTAGCGCTTGGAGAGAATTCCATCCCCCCCCCCCCTTCAGCTGAAACATTTCAGGAAATATATATATACCTATAATCAGGGCCCGGCTTGTGCGGGGCATGCAAGGCAGATGCCCCCCCCCCCCCCCCTATGAGAGTAATCAGGATTTTCATTAAAAGGTGTCAAATGATTAAAATTAGCTAAAAGTGACCAAAGCTCATATATTTTCAAACATTTAGGAAGGGAGTGTGCGCCCTTCCCCCTTCCCGTCTTTGTTTTCAGAACCCTTCCACCTATGCAAAAAACAAACTATATCGTTAGAAATGATTCAAATTAGCTAAAAGTGACCAAAGCTCATATATTTTCAAACATTTAGGAAAGGAGTGCGCCCCCCTTCCCCTCTCTGCTTTCAGTACCCCCTCCACCTATGCAAAAAACAAACTATATCGTTAAAAAACTATTAAAATTTTATTATAACGGCATAGTATTCTATTGTTTTCAAAAAAAGTCTTTATTAACCTTTTTCTCGTAACGTGGCAAGTTAAAACGATTAATTATGACCAATTTGGGGCATTTTTTTAGACATTTTATAACGTACATAGATAAGCAAAGTAAAACTTTGCAAAGAAATACTCCTGTCAACCAATCTATCATTTTTTCTACAATTATCCTATACTAGTATATTTTCTTAAAGTTGAGACCATCTTTTTGTGATACTCTGTATACAGATGTAAGCAGTAACGAGTACAAAATTTATGCATTACATATAATATGTATGAAGTTTAGTACTAGCCAGTTCCACATTATTCACAAAAAAATTCTATAGATAGGTAGAAGGGGGCCCCCCAGAATGATGCTTGCCCCGGGATCCTCCATAGCCTAAGTCGGGCCCTGCCCATGATGCCATAATTAAATAACACTACAACAGCAAGAAGATATTTATATGATATTATAGCATATTGCATACTATTTTTGAAAATATTATTAGCGTTGCAGACACTTGAAGATAGTTCTGCCACTGGGGAAGCGATTTGGAATCGAACTGTGTTTTCCATCTTTTGATCAGTAAATTACCTATTGAGTTATAATTAGAGATGGGAATGCTCGGAAAAAAACCGGAAAAGTTAGGAAAAAAACCGGTTCTTTTCAGTTTTTTTCCGAAGGGCTATTTTTCAATTTTTCCAAATTGGAAAAATTGAAATTTTATTTATAAAATAATATAGTCAAAATTTTATAATTGCTAAATTCTGTTACTTTTATTCATATTTTTTTCATGTTTAGTGTCCCTCATGAAAACCTTAACATGGAAAATCTTATCTGTAAGCAGGGATCTCTTTAGAAAGAATTTGAGTTTCTTAAAGGATCCTTCAGTTTTTTCTCCTTAAAACATATGACCTTTAACAAAATTCTTTCTCTTAAAACTAGACATTTCAGAATTCTTTTACAATCTCCAAATTAAATCCTTCACAAATGTAATGATTTTAGAATTAAAGAAAAGCTGTTGTATAAACGCTGCAATAACCAATGAATCTATTATCCAGCTATTTATATGTACAAAAGACCATCATATTAATGTCTAAATAAGAACTTAATTATTATAATTTCTAATTTACAAAATTCTGGTTACATTTTTTACATTTCATTCACAGTTTTTCCAAGTTCACAATTTCGCAAAAACATGATTGTGTGAAAAAAAAAATCCAAGTAAATCCCTGGTAAGATAATTAAATGCGGCTTCTCTCGTTAAAAATGAAAATTCATGTGCAAAAGTATTTCAATATTATACCAATAAATGAAAATGGTAAGATGGAAAATTTAATGTAAAATTTGAAACATGCATTTATTTTTAATCGCATGGCTGTAATTTTTCACTATTGTTAGAAAAATTTCTTTTGATAATAACATGCAGTTGAAATTATGTATCATTTTTTTTCTTTTCTTGAAATATAGATTCTTAGAGTTGTCTAAATGTATTTTCAAAAAATATAAATACATACAAACTCTGCAAAGAAAGCAAATCTCTGTGAAAAATCTAGTTGAGAACAACTTTTAAACATATGAAAAAATCCACCTGTTTTAAAAGTTTCATTTAAAAAAAATTTATGGCTTTCAATATTAAGGATCTAAATCTTGCTAAAACTTAGTTTGGGTTTAGTCTGGGAAGCCGTGCCAAAACTACATACACAGGAAATGAAAATTGTAACTGTAAGGGGGGGGGGGGGGGGAGTAATATTGTAAAATAATACTAATTTTTAAACAATGGAAGATTTGAAAATGATAATAGTATTTATAATAATACCAGAACTACTATAATTCGTTTCTTTTACACTGGCATCCTTTATGTATTTGAAAACGAGTACAATGTAGATGAGATGTACAATACAGTTTAAAACTGCTTTAAAACAACAGTGATATTGGTTGAAAGTAAAGATTTTTTTGTTGTTGTTTTTTAAATTAGTTCTACTGATATAATTAAACAAGTGCTACTGAAAAATCATTTCAACAGACAAATGATATACAGTAGACTCCCTTAAATCTGCGACCCTAAAATCCGCGTATTTTTTCAGATGTAAACAATGAAATTTACAGTTAAGTTGCAGGAACAAAATTCAAGATGGCGCCGAAATCAGCGACTACCGCAATGTTTTTTTTACTAAATCTTTTGTTAATCATTCTCTTTAGGCTATTACAGATGATTTATTACTAAATAAATTTACATTACTTTTGATTTTGATATAAATTAGCATATCTATATCAAAAATTCCAGGGTTTGAAATGGAAAAATCCACGAACCGGAACACTATTTTAAAATTATTGTTCGTGGATTTTTTTTTTTTTTTTTAATTATAGACAAATTTATTTCTAAACATACAAAGCAGTATAAGAAAAGCATTCAAGACTCTAAATAACAATGAAAAAAGTTATAGTGAGCGCAATAAGCTATATATACTGATAATAGCATTAACACTGTTCTCCTTGCCACCACTCGATGGCAGCATAGGACTTTTGGAATCGAATTGAATCGATTTCATTCGTAGTACTTTAATATTTTTCTAAATTTTTATTTTACATAATTATTTTAATAATTACTTTTAAACTAATAAATTATTTTAATATTTTACTTATTTTAATGTTTCACTTTATTGTAAGCATTCATTATAATTTCCCTTGCTTAACTACCAATCAAATTAATGTTTCAAAAATGTAAACAAATCAATGACCAGAAATCCGCAAAATTCTAAAATCCGCACAACCTCTGGTCCCAAGCTGTGCGGATTTGAGGGAGTCTACTGCATTACAAACACTGGTTTATATATATTACAAACACATTAAGCAAAAAAAAGCTACTGTCAGAATTCTGAGACTGAAAGGATAAACTTTTAAAGGCTGGCTTTCTCTCTCTCTCTCTCTTTTTTAATAACATATTTACATGTAAAGGGAAAATAATTTTTTTTTTGTGGGCATAAATATTGAAAAAGTTTATTATTGTATACTTTTTAAGAAAATATATCTTATTTTTGAGAAACATTTATAGGAAATCAATTTTTCCAACTTTTCGAATTTTTCCAGAAAAAAACTGGAAAAAAACCGGTTTTTTTCCGCCACTTCAACTTTTCCAGAAAATTTACATCTCTAGTTATAATAGATTCTGATCACGTGACAAACACATTTTTCACCCATTTTTGAGCTATTATGCCTTTTTCGTGCAGAAATTCGTTTAAAACATCCACTTTGACACTATTTTCTGAAAGATCTATTGCGTTTGGAAAAAATAGCTCGATTACATAGTTTCTGAACAACACCTGCTCGTTTCATGCACTTCCAAATAAAAATAAAATTAAAACTTTTGTCCTTTTGGATTTGAGAACAGCATTTAGAAAAAATTCATTTCATATGATACATTTACCAATTAGAAAAAGTATTAGTGTATTAAAGTACACATGGTGTTCCATTACCTTCGGGGTTCAGGTACTCAATCGGTAAAGCACGTAAAGTTTCTGGGTTTGAATCCCATCTCGAGCACTTTTTCACTCAGGTGGAAAAAATCCAATTCGTATAAAATATTTCTTTCAGATTAATTTAGCACAAGAAGATCAAATTGTAATGTTTATTAAACGCCCTACTCCGCCCCGAACTTCAATTTCTTTTCTTTTTTTGAGGAGGGGGGGGGGGCACACACATTAGAAGGATATTTTGGCAATAAAGTCAGCTTTAATAGAGAATCAAAATCTGTTATTTTGAAATAAAATAGCGTATTTTAATTTATTAAAACTGGCCAGTCTAATAATAAGCTAGAAAAAGCAAGGGGTCGTCGGGTAGCTTCATCGCCCCGAGCCCTCCCTTCCCGCTTTTCGGTGTCTTTAATTTGTGTAATTTCTCTTTTAAATTTGTCCGGTTTCAGTTTTTGATTTTTTTTTTTTTTTTTCAATCTGGCTTTCGCTAGAGAGTCTTTCATTCGGGACGTGGCTGGGCTCCTGGGAATCTTGCTTCCGCAAAAGAGTCGGAGTAGAGTAGAAGAGTAAAGGGTTGCGGACGAAGATGGGCCGCTCGCCGCGGCGGTTGACCCCCCCGCCCACCCCCAACCGCCGCCGAGACTAATAATAAGCTAGAAAAAGCAAGGGGTCGTCGGGTAGCTTCATCGCCCCGAGCCCTCCCTTCCCGCTTTTCGGTGTCTTTAATTTGTGTAATTTCTCTTTTAAATTCGTCCGGTTTCAATTTTGATTTTTTTTTTTTTTTTTTTTTTTTTTTTCAATCTGGCTTTCGCTAGAGAGTCTTTCATTCGGGACGTGGCTGGGCTCCTGGGAATCTTGCTTCCGCAAAAGAGTCGGAGTAGAGTAGAAGAGTAAAGGGTTGCGGACGAAGATGGGCCGCTCGCCGCAACGGTTGACCCCCCCGCCCACCCCCAACCGCCGCCGAGACTAATAATAAGCTAGAAAAAGCAAGGGGTCGTCGGGTAGCTTCATCGCCCCGAGCCCTCCCTTCCCGCTTTTCGGTGTCTTTAATTTGTGTAATTTCTCTTTTAAATTCGTCCGGTTTCAATTTTTGATTTTTTTTTTTTTTTTTTTTTTTTTTTTTTTTCAATCTGGCTTTCGCTAGAGAGTCTTTCATTCAGGACGTGGCTGGGCTCCTGGGAATCTTGCTTCCGCAAAAGAGTCGGAGTAGAGTAGAAGAGTAAAGGGTTGCGGACGAAGATGGGCCGCTCGCCGCAACGGTTGACCCCCCCGCCCACCCCCAACCGCCGCCGAGACTAATAATAAGCTAGAAAAAGCAAGGGGTCGTCGGGTAGCTTCATCACCCCGAGCCCTCCCTTCCCGCTTTTCGGTGTCTTTAATTTGTGTAATTTCTCTTTTAAATTCGTCCGGTTTCAATTTTTGATTTTTTTTTTTTTTTTTTTTTTTTTTCAATCTGGCTTTCGCTAGAGAGTCTTTCATTCGGGACGTGGCTGTGCACCTGGGAATCTTGCTTCCGCAAAAGAGTCGGAGTAGAGTAGAAGAGTAAAGGGTTGCGGACGAAGATGGGCCGCTCGCCGCGGCGGTCGGAACCAAGGAATCATTCCTTTTCAGAGTCGGTACATTTCAGACCGACTCCGCGGAATCTGTCCTTTTCGGAGTCGGTACATTTCGGAACGACTCGGAGGAATTGGTCCTTTTCGGAACAACTCCGAAGAATCGGTCCTTTTCGGAGTCGGTACATTTTTGACCGATTCCAAGGAGTTGTTCCAAAAACGACCGATTCCGAGGAACCGTTCCAAAAAGGACCGATTCCAAGGAACCGTTCTGAGAAGGACCGATTCTTTTTTACAAAATGGAATCGTTCCTTCAGTTTCACTGCCAGAATCGTTCCTCAACAAATGACACATCTCTACTGTACTGTTTTTAAGCAATTCCTGTGCATATAAGGTGATAGAGAGGGTCCATTCTTTTATGGAGTATTAACTGGAATCAAATACTAAACTACTGATATTCTTTAAGTGTAAACGAAATTTTCTGTATAATCGTCTGCATGCATTAAGTACAATGAACAGTATTCATGTGACGTCACAGTTGGTAAAATGGCGATTTTTATAATCTCAAACTAAAATGAAGAATATGGTCCATTATGAAAGCAACTCAGTATGACTTAGATGTGTTATTATCCCGGGATCAGCCATGTTGGATTTTTTTCATCCATGAAAACTCTTTTCGCCAAGTAGTAATGTCGCCAATGGTTAAATATTGTTGATAGGTTAATATAATATCGATAAAACGAGAATATAATAATTATGACTATTAATAAAAAAATAATTTTTAATTCAAGCCAAGAAAAAAATCCAAGATGGCGGACCCCGGGATAAAAACACATCTGTTCCCTTGTCCCCAGTGAGGAACAGGGGTGTAGTGGAGGGTATATGCAGATATACGCTGTATACCTTCTGGATTTTTTTTAAGAAGCTCCACATACCCTCTGTTTCTCAAACAGAGCTAGAGCGTAATACTATAGCCATGGACATTAATGACTCCAGTGTATACCTATACCCTCTGGTATATTTACGATTCCAACACTGGTGAGGAAGACATCATGCATGTGTAATGCGCAGGATGAGAGGCTTTATGCTGCAAGCATTTTGCAGGCTTTGGTGCTGCCATGTGTTGGTTATGAGAGGAGATGATTGTGATTGTTGATGGTTACCTGTTTGCCCGGGTCATGAATTTAGAGATTGAATTGGCACCAGTGGGAATTGAATCAGAGACCTCATGATCAGTAGGAGAGAACTTTAGCAACTAAACGGTCAAGCCAGTTACTCCAAGCTAGTAACGCGCTTTATACTGATCAAGAGAGATGAGATCACTACAGAAATACGATTAGAACTAGTTTTACACAATTACATTATATTTTGGATCAATTTTCTCTGATTGCGGGTTTCAGGTTGGATTGGATTGTAGTATTTCGTGTTCGAGGCGGGGAAATATTTTTTGTTGGGCTTGGACGTGGTTGCAGCTTCGGTTCAAATTTTATTTATTAAAAAGATTGAAATGAATACTTGGTAGACCAGCATATTTATATTTTACCTGGACTATACTGCATAATATCTCTTATCATTTCAATACAATGTTGTTGAAATACTGTTTTTGCAACATCATCACATTCATTTAAGTCATCGATTTCAGAATTTATAGGAATAACAGGAGCAGTCATTTTTTATCAAAAACTTGAAACGTCGTTCCTCTGTTTAAAGATTTATAAATAGCAGAATTAGGAAGGATAAGAAGGATAATAAGTTGCTCGTCTGAGGTTGAATACAAATACAAGTTGTTGTTGTTTTGGTTGGTTGGTTGGTACAGAAAGGGACCGTTTGCTAGGTTACGCCCATGGAGCTTACTGGCTACACCGAGGGCTACACCCATGAACATAGAATAGAGAAGGACTTCTCACGAAATAGGTTTTAGAAGAAGAAAACCGTTCCTTGAAAATTTGTCTAATAGATGGCGCTATGTCGCACGGTTGTACTCAAAGCTGACTTTACAACGGCTATGGGTTGTACTTGGTTTCGTCTACTTCAATTTGCTCTACCAATAACTTCTTTGATCAATGAGATCCAGCCAATGAGCGTTGTCCGCTAGAGGCGCTGGTATGTACACGGTTGTATTCTAACCGTTGCCATCCCTTCATTCAAGACCAAAATCGCGACACGATATTCACACTATTTCGTGTGAAGTCCTTCTCTATTCTATAGCGTGGATACAAATGAAACGCTTCCCGTAACAACTCGAGTCACAGTAACAAATCCTACTGAACGGGATACAAATGAAACGCCTTCCAGCTCCTGGCGTCACAAAGTTGTGATTGTTGTCATAAAAATTTGCAACAGCGTGAAATCCGCAGCAAGCTGTCACAAGACCGTAACAAGTACTTATTATTCAAGATGCGGAGATTTTGGTTGTTCGACGCCGGCGAAGAAATCAAATACAAAGGCAAAGAATAAAGGATCGGGAAGATCCTTTTTCAATAAATGAAAGAAATTTCATCTCAACATACAAAGTAACGAAAAATGCGGCGAGAGATCTGATCAAGGAAATCAGACCTTTCGTTTTGTTAGATGAAAATAAAAGTTATCCTTTAGAGATTTATGTAAGTTCAAGGATATATATATATTAAAAATAACGGTTTTCTCTGTATACGTTTTATACGTATAATCGCGAGCACTAGATTAAATAGAAATAGTTTAACAGTATTATATGCATAGAGTTTGTATATATATATATATTTAATTAATGCCCTTATTTATGTGGGATGCACGTTATCTGTATTATGATTGGGAGAATATTGTTTACTATATAATAATGGAATGGATAACATATCGGACTTTAATTAGTATGTTCATAAGTATTCAAAATTTTTGTTGTCAGTTTATGTAGATTTTAAAAAAGCAAAATATATGTAGGGTAGAGTGGGGAGGAATGGGACACTTTTTACAAAAATAAGAAAATCAACTTTGGCACATAAACAAAAATTTCGATACATAGAATATACAAAGTGAAACACTTTCTAATGTCCTTGAACAATATAGAAATATAATTTGCAGAAACAATTTCATAAATAAAGAATTGGTGTAAAAACTTAGCACCAATGGACAGATTCTTACCAAATTCTTAAGTATTCTTCCACTAAATTTTATCAGTTATCTTATTAGTTATTGGGCAAACAATACTAAGAATTTACAAGTGGCAACCATTGGCACCTAGAATTTTACACTCCTGGTTACATAGACGTCTCTATAAAAATGCAACCGGTAGACAGTGTCTGTCGCCAAATCTTCGCCAAAACATTACTTGTTGGCGGTGTCTTTAGGGTTACTTATGGTTTGATCACATGACATTATTTACAATTTTGTGAAATCGTCTAGCGTCATGCTGCATGGTAAATGAGAATGAGGTGATGAATTATAAAGCTAATTAGAATCAACACTTAGAACGTATAAATTTATAAATCTTTTGTAAAACTTTGATTTTAAAATTTCACTTTAATAATTAATCTATTTGAAAATATGAATTTTTTTCATTGCGTTATGATTTTACAAAGTGGAACATGTTAAATCTTATGCATTTTATATATACAGTAAACTCGGGGATCCTTTCGTTTGGTGAACTCTGTGTAATGCGAAATCAATCGGGACCGAGAAATTTTTCCGTAGTAGACAATATTTCGCTTTAGACAAATGTTACTCTATGTCTATGGATCCGCTGGGACTTGAAAATCCTTCTGAGTTAGGCAGATTTCCGTCTTACACAGAATCCGCCTTACAGAGAGTTTACTGTAATATTTATTTTGTGTCTATCTTAAAGAACTTATTTTGTATTTTAATTGTATATCTTTCATAAACAATAGAATGTAAGGTCATAATATAAATGTGCTAATGCACAACTTAAACGACATTTATGTTCTAATATTCTTGAACACACTTAAAATAGTTAAATTACATAATTTTATAAATAAATAAAATCTATGATTAAAATAGAATGTATCAGCGAATGTAGCCCATGGAATAAAAGTTAGCAACAAGTTATATTTTGCTAAAACTTTATTAAATACAATGTCATAGATGAAAAGTTTTTTAGATTTAATGCTATATTATTATAATGTATAATATTCTTTTTTGAGAAAAATAGCATAGAAATAAAGTTTTTCTTTTAAATGTTTTTGGTTTTTATATACTCTGATTTAAAAATATGAAGATTGCAAACCATGAAATTGGGAATAATGCTCTATAGAATAATTATTAAATAAGAATGTGCAATTAAAAATTATTTTTTAAATGCAAAGTGTATAATAAATAATAAGTATTATTTTTAGTTCAATCAAATTTTTTTTTATAAACGCACTAAGTATAAATAATGGGTATTAAAAGTATTTAATGTAAATTGATACTACCTTCTCTAAAATTATTTATTTTTTTCATAATACAGAAATATCATTTTATATACATAATCAAAAACACATAAAATAAATATGTAAAAATATATTATAATAAATTATACTTTGTAAATAAAAAAACTTTCTTATTTATGAACAAATTATCAATATTAATCCTTGTAACTGTAATACGAATATAAATCAAAACAATACTGCACAGCCAGAATTTGGCTTCAAAGAGGGGTTTATTGATAATAAATCCAGTAATCACTGCTTATTTGAATCACTAGTTAATTGAATTAGTCTTTTTAATAAATGAAATCGTAATGCATAGTCTGTGAAACTTACTTGATTTTTTTTCCTTAAGGAAAAAAATGTGTATGGAACCAGAAAATGTATAATAGAATTATTCAATATGTTGTTATTTTTTTTTACAATATTTATTGGAAATTTTTTTTTTTTTTTTTTTTTTTTTTTTTTAGCTATTATTATTAATTAAAATTTCTGATTCAGGAATTTTAAATTCAGGTAGATAGATGTTTTTTTTTTTTTTTTCTTGATTATAGAAACAGCAGCTATGCTGGACGGGAACATGGTTCATTTAAACAGCATTTACTGTATTAGTGTTGCAAAATATAAAGTGAAATAACATAAAATTATACAGTAAAGCACCGAATATACGTCTTTCAGGGGACCATTCTAAAAGGACATACAACTGAGAAAGACATACAATCAAAACAGTAGGGGAGACTTGATCCCTTTTTCAGTTTTTAATTTTTATTTTGGAAAAAACAAAATATTTGAAAAATGTTTCCAGTTATTCTTAAAGGCTCATGTGTCTTTCTTGTTACAGTATTTTTTTTATTTTTGAAAAATTATTTTTAAAATAAAAATAGTTTTCCAAAAAATAAAAAAAAGGATCAAGTCTCCCCAATTGGGGGGAGACTTGATCCTCGAAACAAATGCATTGAAATGACTCAAATTAATTAGTAGAAATCAAATTTATTGTTGACTAAGATGTAAAAAGGGAAAAAAAAACACAATGATCAAAAACATTTTCAAAGCTTGAAAAACCAAATGTAAATGTTAAGATTATTGCAGTTTGAAGAATTCCACCGAGTATGGTTGGTTTGGGTAGTTTTTTCTCAATGTCATCATTATCCACAACACTATTGTCAACCTTTTCTGGATACATAAATTGGTTGAAATTAAGTCCTCGTTTTCTTAGAAAATTATTCAGATGATAAAATCTTCTTTTAAATTTTTCCTGCGAAATGACTAATTTTCTTCTTTCCCAGAATTCACACAATGACAAAGTCATTTTCACCAATCGACAAATATTTTGGATCTTCAATGATTTCATTAGAATTGTCATCAAGTGGATCTGGGTCGGTTGAATCATAAACACTATTAACTGCTTTTATAACTTTCTGAAGATTTGGGTCTTTCACTTTTAGTATTTTTTCTTGGGATGAAATGAGTTTTTCCTGACTTTTGTTTTTTATTCAGTTGACGATCTTGTATTTTTCTTCATTCTGTCTTTTAGTTGGTGTGCTTGTCAAAATTTTTGAAGACCCTTTTTTCATTTCTTTAGATTTTCCCATTTTTGATAATGAAACTTTAGGGAAGGCTTGTATGTCTGCTGGTGTCACTATGTTTGGTTTAACTGTATTATTTTTACTGCTTGTTGAAGTTAATGGTTGATTTGAGACGAAAGATGATAAAAAATCATCTTGAGAAATCCCTGTTTAAGGGATATTCCAGTGATTTTAAATCCATTTATTATGTTATTTGTCATCATGGCTTTAGGATAGGCAATTCCGATCAGTTCAGCAAATTGATAAATTGTTGTTCTTTGAGCAGGATGTTTAGTCGTCCAGTCTTGAACAGCTGCATTAAAATATCTTTTAAATGGTCCATATGCAGTATGATCCAGAGGCTGCAATTTGTGAGAAGTGTGAGGTGATATTGTTAACAAAATTATTCCATTTTCTTTGTCATAATTCAAACTCTCAATGCAATGCTTATATGGTTATCATGATTATTCATTATGATTAACACTTTACTGTTTTGGTTATAATATCTTGCATTCTTTACGAAGTGCTGTAAAAATTTTGCAAAGTTAGACGTATGTCTCACATATGCATTCATCCACCATGTGCTTGCTAACCATCATATGCAGCCACATATTAACTTTCTGTCTTTGTCAACCATCTAAAATCAAGCAACCATATTCTAACTAATACAGATAATATCTAAATATCACAATGAGAAGTAGGTGGTTAATAAAATTTAACATTAATTTAGCTTAACTTTGGTTTGGGGAGACTTGATCCCCAGGATCAAGTCTCCCCATACAACAGGGATCAAGTGTCCCTAATGTGCATGTTTGGGGGAAAAAGTTGCTAAATCAAAAATAAAGATATTGTGTTGAATTTAAATAACAACATTTAAGGAATAAGGTACGTTAGTATATTATATCAATAAAATTAAGTAATTTAGTTATATTTAGCAAAAAATATGAAACACAAACTACGTACTCAAAAAGAAGTTTGATTGTAAGAAAACAGAGATTCCTCTTTTACAAGAAAAATAAAAATGGCTGAATCAAAGTATGTTGCTAAATATGTTGATAAGGGATCACTTTATTAATGTATCCAGTTTCAGAGACTTAATTGCATTTTTTCTTTGGTTTTAGACCTAGGGATCAAGTCTCCCTAGGGATCAACTGTCCCAAATCTCCCCTAGTCGCCAAAGGTATAAAATCTTTGACTGTGCAAATATAATGCTGCAGTCATACAAATTTAATTTTGCTGTTATTTTTGTTGTTCAAGATGCACTATATATTGAAAAAAAGTTAAAACATTGAAAAAAAAAACATTAAATAGTCATTTCTGAAATAGAAAAATAAAATTGAGTATTATCAATCCTTATAAGTTTTGTAGGGGAGAGGGGGGTCACATGTGAACAATTTTTACATTTTTGACTATTTCTCAAAATTGTTATGAGCTATTGCAACAAAAATTTATTTATATGAATGTTTACACTTTGTTTGTTCCTTTGGTAAAACTTTTGGATGCATTTATCAAAAATTTCTAACTGATATCATCATTCTAAGAATTGTCTAAATTTGTTCATGTGTGCCCCGGTGGAGGGGGAGTTGTGAACAGACCTGGGGCACATGTGAACACATGCATAAATAAGACAAAAATATTTTTTTGTGAATAAAAACTAACTAGATGCCTTCTTTCTAGTTGTGTGAATCAATCAATAAATGTTTCAACATAGATACAAGAAATTATTCGTAAAATTATACACTAATATACCTACTCTTTTTGAGTCAAGCATAGCAAAACTGTGTTACTTTTAAATAAGTTATTGAATAATTTTGTTATTGTGTTTTTACTTTTTTCTAAATGTTATGCAATGTGTATAACAAAATTGTGCATCGTGGTTTTATAAATTGGTAAAATTGTGATATAAAAAATTGATGATTATCACAGTACTACTTATCACTTTTTTTGGCCAACTAAATTTAACTTTCATAAAATAAAATATCTTACAAGTACTTTATTATGGGCTAAGAAAAAATAAATACATTTAAAACTGGAAATCATTAAAGAATAACAAATATATTGATTTTTACAGAAAGCCACCACTTCTAATTGTTATCTAACTTCCAGTAAATTAAAACTGTGAAGTAATCCTAAAAACATTGAATTTATAGATCAATGTTTGACAAGGGTAATTAAATTTTAAACTAAAAAAAAAAAAAAAAAAAAAAAAAAAAAAGTGCATTCACAGACTGAAAAAATACATTCATAATCTAAAATAGAAAAATGGGGCACTTGTGAACTGTTCATAAGTGCCCCATCTACCAACTTAAGCCTAACTTAAAGAAAAAAGATATTTTTAATTGAAATAAGGAAACAAAACTTTTTGTAGACTTACCTAATTAATGCCACTAAAGAATGCAACACTGAAATTCTACTTTTAAAATGTCTTGAATGAATTTTTACTTCAATAACTTTAGATGACTTTTTTACTTAACATCTTCTAAAACAAACAAATTACAAACAACTGGAAATCAAAATTGCTCATTGTTCTGAAAATTCAGCCAAAAGATGGTACCAATACTGTCATATATTGGTATTTTTTTATTTCAGATTAACTGAGTGAAATATGTACTGTTCACATGTGCCCCATGTTTACATCTGCCCCCTCTCCCCTACATCACTTTTTTTATTGTATGTATAAAGAGATTTTATTTAAAATAATCTTTAATCATCGTCTGACATGCTGATTCTCTTTCAGACTTAAGTACAGCATTATTTATGGAGTTAAGTTCCTGGAAAGTTTTCTCACTAATATTGTGGAAAGCAAAAAAGGTTCTAAGTGACCAGACCACCCATTATCCATTCTTTTTATCCCACTCCCTGTTCTGCAAAATTGAAATAACACCTGTAGCAGTTACACTTGTTGTTTGTTCTTCATCTTTCTCTAAATATCATTAGCAGAAAGAAAAAAAAAAAGAACGATGCTGGGGGAAAAATTTTGAGAAAATCAGTTACAGCATGAAAGAAATGATGTATAAACAGAACATTACAACATTAAAATACACAGGGATGAATCAAGACTGCACTGAAATGACGTACATAAATGTAAAAGTACAAATGATACAACGTATAAATGAAAAACGGGTTTTACTGTATTAGATTTAGGCAAAGTGTTTCAAAAGGGATGAGATTAAGAGATGGAAGTAAACAATTGCAAATAATTTTTGTATAGTAGATCAGGGTTGCAATCCATTCTTTCAGTAAAAAATGAATAAAATCCAAGAGGAAAAAGAACTTTTAATATCTGGTAGGTTATAAAAATTAATTTTCATTCACACTCAAATTATTTTAAAACATTTGAAAAGCAGAAATCTATGAATCTTATAATGAACTTTCTAGATCAGTATTTTTTCGATTAACTTTCTCTTTCATGATTGATCTTTATAATTATATAGTGCATTTCAGTATCATAGCATAGAATAGAAAGAGATTTAAATAACAAACATTTTAATTCAGAGTAGAATGTCTTAAGGCAACATCGAAATTAGCTACATTTTCGATCGTATTTTTAAATTTAGATATACAGTAGATTCCCTCAAATCGGCATAGCTTGTAACTACAAGTTGTGCATATTTTGCAGATTTCTGGTCACTGCTTTAATTGCATTTTTAAATAGTAATTTGAATGTAATAATGTCTTTGAAATCATAATTAATGCTTACACTGTAGTAAACAGTAAAATAATTAAATATTAGAGTAAATTAACAAAAACTCAGAATATTTAAAAAATTATTATAATACTAAAAGTAAAAATCGAGTTAAAAACTAAATATGCATAATAATGATGATATAAATTTTTCTTCGATTAGTTAATGAAACTCACCTCATAAAGGTACACTAATAATTTACATCTAAATTGTCAAAAAACAAAGTTTTATTTCACATTTAGCCAAATTTTATAACCATAAAAGATATATTAATGCATAAATTATTTGGTAAAAAGATCATGATTACAACTGATATCAGTGCTATTTTGAATTTTTTCAGAAATAAATTTATACTTTCTTTATGAGAAAGCATGAATTCAGTCATATTAACCAGAATTACATTTTAAAATGTGTATGAAATGACATAAAAATTTAAACAAGAAAGAAAAATTGTGCTGCATCAAGCATAGATTATGAAACATTTTCCAACACTTCCAGAATACTTTTTAAAAACTTTGTTGTTTAATAAGGTAAAGAAGATACCTAAGTAAACTTTTCAGAAAATGCATTAACACATTTGAAGAACAGATTTCAACAATTGCTGCACATAGCCAGAATGGTACTCTAATTCTTTTGTGCAGCTCTGTATATTCTACATAGTATGCTAAAATTTAGTTTAGGTAGAAAATTCATAACACATTTGAAAATTCACCTTTAGCAATTTCCACCAAAGCAAAGATGGAAATATACTTGTTCTTTTGTGCATCCCTGCATATAAGACTTTTATACAACCTGCATATTAAGCTGAAATTTAATTGAGGGAAAAGCACATTTAAAACTACTGAAATCACACTTCTAAAAATTCTGTCAATAGGCAGCCATTTATCCAGTTTTTTACATAGCACTGTATATGATTTTATTTATATGCTACAAATATCTCTGAGTAAACTAAATGTAGCTGAGCTTGAAAATGCATAACCCAAATTAAAAAAAACACCTTTAAACAATTCACACACTCTCTCAGTAATGCTTACGAATTATTTTGTGTAACCTTGTGTATGGCCTATAGAATTTATATTCACCATGTAGTGTGCAACAATTTAGTTAAACTTTAAGCAGATACCATAACAGAAAACACACTTTCAACAATCATCCCTAATAAACAATACTTCAGATACCTACTGTAGTTGTATCCGTAATCTTTTATGTGTAAATGAACAATAAATGTGATACACATCATATTCTACTGCAAGCATCTTGTAGTAAAGCTCAGCAATGTATATCAATTCCATCAAGTTTGAAAGCATTCAACATAATTAAAATACGCTTTAAACAATTTTTTCTGGTAGATTATTATATAACCGGCTCTTGTGTATGACTCTGTAATTGAATGATAAATGCTTTACATCCCATATTCTACAGAAAGCATGTTTTAGTGCATCTCAGAAATTCATAGCAATCTTATTTATTTGTAAATGGAGTAACATCATTAAAATACACCACAAACGATTTTTCTTTGTAGACCATAATATAACAGAATACTTTTGAGTTCCCCTGTATGTGTACTGTCTGTGCTACAGATAATGTATTCTATAAGTACCAGTGCAACTCAATATTCCATATTTTATGTATTCCATATTTTATGCATGTTTAAAAACTGAAATGCTAAAAACCAAAGTTTAAATAATTATAGATTTAACCCTGATATAGTAGCAATTAAATTTGAAATTCTTTTGTGTCATGAATTTTAACACAATGCAGTTTTATGATCAATATTTGTTTTGATCACAATGTGAACAGGAGGGTTAAGGAAATTATTGTTCAATAACACAACTCAAAATACACAAATATTTCACATATCCACAAGAAGTATTAAAACATCTACTTACAATTTTCAGCTGAATTTCTTTCCTAGAAAGATAAAAGTATTAGAATAGTAGCTGCGAACAGACTACTCCCTGCTACAACAGCAGTGCCTTTGATGTGGCAGTCTTCTGTTGCTCAGCGAAAGGTCATAGGTCTGCGGAGGAGATCCCTAATATGTTTATCACTGCCCTTTTTTCTTTTATTGAGACTCCCCTTTCTTTTGTTGATGACCACAGATCCTTTGGAAAAGAAAATTCAAAGAAATATACAACTTTTTGAAGCAAGGGTTATTCAGTTTCTGTTTTAACAGGTATAACAGCTACACCGCTGGCTGAGTCCCACCAATAACTTTAAAATCTCTATGATGGTGTTTCTCAACAAAATTTTATAAACAAACTTTTAGGGGCTTAGTCAAAACTTTAACCCTTTCAGGGGCAAGGTACTTGTATTCATAAAATGTTGAAATAATTGAACGACACCACAAGAAAAAATTTTTGTAAATAAGTAAAAGTATATTCTCGCGTATTTAATAAAAGTGAAATTTTAATTTTTTTATTTACGGAAAACAACAAACTGTTTAAAACTGTACAATTAAATATCTTGTTAATTCTAAATGAACTTGGTATCAAGATGTTAACTTATAATGAAACCTCATGAAGTTATCGCTGGTCTGTGAACCGTGAAGCCTACTTTTAGAAGTCGAGGAACTGAAGTCTTCTATTGGGATTTTTATAACAGCTGGATGCATTATCAGGCAGAAGTTTCTTTTGATATTCTGTCTGTAAATGTAACCTGCTAGTTCTACGATGTCTTCCATGCCAAGAAATCTCTTGCTGCAACTCTCGTTTTGTTTACAGGTTTGTGTCAGTAGACGTTTCATTCACAATAAGTTAATATGTTGATATTAAGTTCATTTGGGATTTTGAAAGTTATTTTATTCTTACTTTTTTGGATAACAACAGTAATAAAATGTTCTTTGTTTTCCTGTAAATATTTTTATTTTATACCTTTGTCTCAAAGTGAAAGATTTTCACACAAAGTGAAAGAGAAAGAAAGTATTAGAAATGCAGATACTGCCCGAGAAATATTTTGATAGCAAAAAACAACAACAAAAAACAGAGGCATAGTTTAAGAAAAAAGAAGTTACTAAAAATAATAATTTCCCGTGGAGACATTTAAAAAATATGAATGCATTATGCAAGTATAGGTTTAACATTAGGGAAGGAGTTTGAGATCTTACTGTCCATTACCCTTAAATATGTACGCTATGATTATTTAGGCTGACATTTTGGTGCTTCAGAATGAAGACTATTTATTATCAAACATTTTTATGAGCAAATATTACAATATAAAATTTTGCCTTTTTAGCAGAGCTGCGGAGTCGATCGGATCCATTTTTGAGAAAAAGAGGCAGAGTCGCTAAAAAACAAGCAACTCCAACTTTTTTTTGTTAGACATGAAGTGAAATTAAACCTATTACATGTAATTTTATATCTATAAAATGAATTATTGTTATTTTTGGACTATACCAGTCTACCTATGTTAAGGATGTGCAGTTTTACAGAGTAGATGAAAACCGTTTTTAATTGAATAATCTAGTAGATATTTTACATTTAGAATACAAGTACTTTTCCTCTGATTTTTTGGGTTTGCGAAAACCAAGGTAGAGAGGTCTGCAAGGACCCAAGGCCTGGAAAATGAAGGCAATTTTTTCAAACGGGCCAGGTCAGCAGAATAAAGGCAATTTTTGTTAATGGGTGAGACTGGACTGATAAAAGAGTTAAGCAAGCTGACCGGCCCAATTTAACAAATTTGAAAATATCAAACTATGCCGATAAAATAGGAACAATTTTCAGCGGATATAACCGGGGTGCAGGGCTTAACTTCTATTTTAAAAAAAGTACCAGAGCCCCAATATTCTGTGATACCGGTGCTGACAGCTGTACCGTTCACGCCTCCTCCCCTGTCACTCCAATCTGCATATTTATGTTTTGTACATTATTTGCAAAATTTAAAGCAGTTTTTTTTTCTCTAGCAAAATAAAAATTTTAAATATATCTATCAGCATATACTTAGCTTTCAACTATTCCACTTTTTAGTTATCTCTCATTCCGAATAGTAATCTTTGATTAATTATAATGTTAATTGTGTTTTTTTGCTAATTCTACGTTTAAATATGATAAGGATTAGGATTCGAAAATTGACTTAACACAAAAAAGGGATAGTTTGCAGCTATGCATTTTTATGAAAAAAATGAATGATATTTACAAAAATTATAGAAAAACGGGAAACACTGCTCGATTGCTTTCTATCAGAATAACAATATATGACAATTATATCTACTTGCAAATGAAAATTACTTTGTAAATGTGTAAAGCAGAGCCATAATGCTTTAGCATGGGTAGCATTCATGATACAAAATAAATAGAAAAATCACTAACGTGATTTTTATAGTCGTAAACAATAGAAGACAAAAAACCTCAAGTTGATGCTTGTTGGCTAAAGATATTCTTTTCAGGTTAGATATCTTTTTTTTTTTTTTTTTTAAGAAAAAATAAATTACATCCAGTTAAAAATTGTTTTACTGTCACAAAAGAAAATCGAACTGAAAGCAAATTCATTGTTCAGTCTCTTGAGTGGTGCCATATCAATGCCACACCGACATAAATTTGCAAATATCACTAGAACAGAAAAACACGATTTCTGTTTTCACTTCATTCTGATCAAAATAGCATTAAAATGATTTGAAATAGAATATAATACATAATTTTAAAGGAGGAACTTTTTTTTTCTGTACATGAATAAATAAAATTTTGAATATAAGACCGGCCGGTGCGTGAACTGCAAAAATATATATGGGCAAGCTCGAACTTTTAAGGGTTCGCGCCTTGGAAATTTCGGCCGATGCAAATCTCTAACCAGATATAAACAAAAATTGTAAATTTCTGTTATTTTTGGAAGCCAAAGTACCCGAAATAGTGTTGTAATAGTAACCATTTTCCCTTTTAGTAGTGTTTATAGTTATATAAATATGTAGCACTTATAGTTGTCGTCTGATCCCTCCCGTCTCTGTCTGCATATAACGTTGCAAAAACTACCCCAGTGAATGGTTTGAAATTTAATAAATACCTATAATCGTTGCAGAATTTTGTCGAGTCCTTTCAAATTTTATAAAAATCGAATCAAAACTATAAAAAGATATTAATGAAAGTCTCGTATTAAATTCTATCATACATATTAATTCAATGATACCCTATGATAGGTAATGATTCTAGGTTTCCAAGGTGATTAGGTCCTATTTAAGATGGAGTCATTATTTATGTATTACTGAATTTAACGTATATAATCATAATAAAATAAAAAATAAATGATAAAAGTTTAAAGCATAATAAAATTCTGTTAGCTGAGCACCAGTGTTATATACATACATATACAGGCTTAACAGAAAATTACCAAAAGTTTATAGAAGCAAAAACTATACATGAATTTAACTATTTTTTTAAGGATATACATTACAAATTTGCAGTGTACAGAAGAAAAAAAATAATTATTTTAAATTGTTGGGAATTGTAAAAACATCAAAAAGAATAGTATTTCCTTTCAATTAAAAAATTATTTACATGTGACTTATAAACAGAAAAAACATTAAAATATTAAATTCATTAATATGCGTTAAAAGCAGTAAATGGCAGAAATTATGTCACATTCAAGATGATCATTTTAACTATTGTGGCGAATTCTAAGACAGCACAAATAGTAATACAGTCGAATCTTGTTAATGTGAACACTCACGGGTAATTTTTTTTTTTTTTTTTTTGCTTGTGTTAAAAGTAGTTTGTCTTATCCATATTTTAAAAATATATATTCCATAGAACAAGAATAAATATATGCATACATAACTTCAAAATCTACTGTATTGCTGGTGTTGAATTTGTTTAAGATCTATCCATCAAGAATATAAACCTACACATGAGATATCTCTCGGTGGAAGTCTTTTCAAGGAGAACTGGTTGGTATTTACATTACATACTAAGAAATCTACCAAAGTTATGGACAGCCAACTCGATTTATTTTTACAGATTAGAATCTAAGTCATCACTGCCATAGCAATCTCTCAATTTAATTATCATACTTAAACAGCTTTGTTAAAAGAACTTTAATTACCGTTAAATACTTTTTTTTCACCCGTCAATTCAATTCTTGCAATAGAATTTAAAGCTTCATGACAACTTATAAATAACTATATTACATAAATTTCAGGAGGCATCTCACTGTGAAATATGGGGTGGAGGAAGTATTATGAGGGCTTGTTAATTTTGGGAGAAAGAAAAGAGTATATCTTAGTAGCAGAAAAGAGTAATTATATTTAAATGGAATGAATAATTATATTTTAAGAAAACAACCTTTTTCTTTACATATAGAATGTAAATTTACTAAGTTTGAGTTGAATGAGAAATGATATAAAAAGACAGAGGACACATGCAAGTTCTTATTTTTTTTTTTTTTTTTTTTTTTGGGGGGGGGGGGCGGGGGGGGGGGGGGATGATTTTACTAAAATAAAAAAAGTTTCATTTTTACAGAGGTAATGAGTTTCTATTTTAGATAAAAATATATATAAATTACTAGAACTATCTATGGATTAAATAAAAAATTATGAATTACATTTTTGAAAGTCATATCTTATCTTATTGGTATCAAAGTATTTAAAATTTTACAAAATATACATTCAGCTGTTATGATTTTTGAACACAAAAAATTAATTTCAATTAGTCCTTAATTTAATTTTTGATTTTAAATTGAAAAAAAAATTAAAATAATTTTTTTTTAAAGTCAGTATTTGGCCAAATCACTATTCATTACATCCCTAGTATTCGGCCTATTAGTCACTATTCGGCTAGTCGAATATTGGTATTCGGTTTACCTGTGGGCCGAATATTTGGTATTTGGCCAAAATCACTATTCAATGCATCGCTAATTCACACTATGTAGGTACGTACTACTTTATTTATTAACCAATGAAAATATTAAATTCTTGAATTGTAAATTCACTTTAATTTACTTGTTACAGATAAATTAATAATGTATTTCAATATTTTTCTACCATTGTTTTAAAAAGGTTAGTGCAGTTTGGGCTTCAGAAAGTGAAATTTATTGGTCAATAAACACCTATGAAAACAAACCAGATGAAGTTTTATTCTTGTTTATATACATATATATTACTGTTTTTATATACAAAATACTTCTGTTTGTATATAAAAAGAGGTAAATAGCTTCTTTGTATTAGATTAGTTGCATAAATATAAAAAAGAAATTAATGTGTATAAAAAAATTAGGAATAGGTCACCAGAAAATATGCATGAGAAATTTCCCTTTCTCGCCAAGGTCCCTATAGTCTGACAGCATGTGCATTTCTAATATATAACACTTTGAGACAAAGGTATAAAATAATATTTACAAGAAAACAACGAAAATTTTATTACTGTTATCTAAAAAAAGTAAGAATAAAATAACTTTCAAAATCCCAAATTAACTTAATATCAACATATTAACTTATTGTGAATGAAACGTCTACTGACAGAAACCTGTAAACAAAACGAGAGTTGCAGCAAGAGATTTCTTGGCATGGAAGACATCGCAGAACTAGCAGGTTACATTTACAGACAGAATATCAAAAGAAACTTCTGCCTGATAATGCATCCAGCTGTTATAAAAATCCCAATAGACGACTTCAGTTCCTCGACTTCTAAAAGTAGGCTTCATAATTTGCAGACCACAGATATCTTCATGTAGTTTCATTACACTTCATTATAAGTTAATATCTTGATACTGAGTTCATTTAGAATTAGAAAAAGATATTTTGATGGTACATTTTTAGATAACAGCTTTAAAAAGTTCTATTTTCAGTAAATATTTTTACTTTATACTGCTGTCTGCAAGGCATTCTATATTAGAAATATTCCAAAATTAGTAAGAATTATCTTTAACAACTAAATTAAAATGAAATGGTTCATAAGAGAGTGATATATTTACAAATTACAAAAAGTTATGAATAAATTTACTGTTTTAACTTTACATTTGATAACCTGATAATGATTAACAAATCAAAATAATTTAGCACATTTACTCAGTTTTATATCTTTTAGAACTGACATGCTTAACAGCTTCAAATTAAAATTCGCAACTTTCAGACTAAACTGCACGATTATTATTGTCCAATGTAATCATAAAATTTCCTAACCTTTATATTCCTAAAAACTACTACATTTTTTAAAAGTTTAGGTAGTTCCGTAAGTGGCTTTTGCCAAGCTTTTTTATACATAAAGGATCTTGTTAAAAATAGATTAATAAATACATTCAAACACAGACTGTCAAAATGTCAATTTTTTTTCGAGTCATGTTTGTTTTAGAAAAAAAAAGTTTTGATACAAACAATATATGTAAAAAGCACATATGTGTAGCAATAAAAAATTTCATTAGGAATATATGAACATAAATTACTCTTATATTGAAACAATAATAATATAATTTGTACTATAAACTGCAGCATTTTAAATGTCAAAACAATATTTTTAAATGTGATCACAGACACATATAATGTGAAGTAAAGGTATATTCAGGATGGAAAATAGCATCAGTGTAATAAATAAATTTATTTAGTTTATGAAATCTGTATTTAAAAAAATTCATACTTAAGCCTACTGAAAATAATTAAAAAGGCAGTTACTTTCCCAATTGGTGAATGCATTCATACAATATTAAAATCTTTTAAATGTTAGATACAACTCTGCAATCAGAAATTTCTAGTTATCACTGCAGACAAGATAGTTATAACTATAATCTTAATATATTTTTAAACAAACAAACTCTTCAACATTTTCAGATTTTAATCACATTTACACAAATGAAATCTTTTTAAGCAACCGTTACGCTATATTTCTAAACAAAAAAACTATTTTTTCAATAGATTATTTTATTGCAATATTCAGAAATAGACATGCAAACAAATAATTCTTAACATTACCATGCAATACTACGTTAAACAACTGCAGACACAAGAGCCTACGAAATACTAGATACATTATTTTAATCGCAATAATAATAATTATTCAGGGCTTACCTCACTAATTTTAGCAGATAAAATGAAAAATAATGTTTCTTGAGTACATAGACGGCAAAAAAAAAAAAAAAAATGCTCACGACGGTTCTTCGAGTTTGTTTACGTATGACGGCTAGTTACTAGCCAATGAAATGAGCGTATCGTTAAAAATAATCGATACTCTGTAACAACTTTGTTACAGTACTATCTTCATTTGTGACGGTCACAAGTGTTACTTTTGTATCGCTTTTTTCGTGCCTGTTGCAAATTTCAGATTTGTGACGCGTAACTGTTACAGCGTGAAACCGTTTCATTTGTATCCACGCCTATGTTCATGGCTACACCGAATGCTAGCTCTTGAACCTCCACAGACCACTGAGCCACAGACTAGCCAACCCACAACCAATCAACCAACCTAATAATAAATAAACAAGAAGGAAGAAACAGCCACATAGCCTCGCAATATTTGTAAGTTACATGTGCTTTTGTTCTACTTGGAAAATTATTATTTTCCAATTTATAATTATTAGTTTTAACAGTTATCTACCTCCAAAGACATTTATATTTCATTTGATACATTTTGTATGTTTCTTTAAAAATATAAGCAATACCAATGAAATATACTATACAAATGTTTGATACGTTTAAATGCAGTTTTCTGGCATTTAATTATGGAGAATAATACTCCATAAGAATTTAAATTCAATCTCGAGGAGGGGTAAATATTATTGATATTGTATTTTGTATCCTAACATCAACAGCATAATTTGGGTTACCACATCAAGCAAAATAACGACACTTTGACGCAAGTTAAGTACTTGTTGCCTATATGATATTGGCCACAGAAAAAAATCGCTCCAATATGGGGCGAATATGACATCTGTTCCCCCAGGCTCCTGTTTTTGAAAGGTCTCGTATAAAAAAAACGCAAAGCAAAGCTGGCACTACACAGTGTTTTATTAGAATTATTGTGTGTGTGGTGGGGGGGAAGAGTATTATGTAATTTTTTCTTATCCAATGGTTATGTTTAAACATGTAGAAATCATCGTTACTTTCATATAAACCACTAAAATTATGAGGTTTATTCATTTGAATCCATATACTTTACTGCTTGATTCAGATGTAAATGTAGTGTATTTAAAATGTTCTCCATCCCAGGAAAGTAGATCGTCAAAAATGGTTATTTGGCGCCAATCGCGTTCAATACTAAATTAGTGGAAAAGACAAGAATTTCCACAAAAGGTCGCAGAATAAGCGCTAATCTCGTCAAAGAATCGGGTAAAAGATTGGATTTTCGTCAAAATACTCAAATTTCGTAAAAGGGACTGGAAAAACGGGAATTTTGTAAAGGAGCCACAGAAAAGACCCAATTTTCGTCAAATAGCCTCTGAAAAGACGCGAATTTCGCCAAAGGATCTATGATAAAAATGCAAATTTTGTCAAAGGGTCACGGAAAAGACGCTGTTAAATCTATTGTCCATGTTTATTTATTTTTTATTATCCTCTCATCTTTATTCTCGTGATACCTTGTTTTTTTTGTTTTGAATATTTTTATGGAAGAAGGTAAAAGCTTTACCGGTAAATAAATTATTTTTGTTTTGAGAGGTTAATTGACTTCTTTATGTACATTTTAAGTTCATAAATACATAATTGGCGTCCGCGTTATATTCTGAAAGCTGAGTTGTTAAAATAACATCCTTTTTGAACGCTTTAATTAACAGACGAGATTTTTGTGAAAGGGCTACTGAAAAAAAAAAAACTGAAAATTGGTCTAAGTGTTCGATAGTGTTGTATATAAACTACGTATTTGAATTTTTTGCGAGTTCTTTTAATAAATTTTTATTTGCAATTTTTGGTGTTTTTTCTCATTTTGGGACATATTTTTGACATTCATAAAAGAAATCCAGTCTCGAATCAAAGAAGTTAGAATTATTTATTTATTTTGACTCTGATGAAATGTAACTTTTCAGCATTGTTGTCAGGGGCGTAGCTACAAATATTTTTTCAGGCGGGGGGGGGGGGGGGGGGGGGGAGAAGAATTAAAAAATTTTCCAATTTGAACAAATTGGTCTATTTAATGTGTGTGTTTAATAAGAATGATACATATATGTAAAAAAAAATTCTTTCAAAAGAAAAATACTGAAACTAAAAACATAAAAATTATAATTAATGGTTCATTTAATGAAAGTTTTTTTCTTCTGTTGTGTGCGAGACATAATCATACTTCATATGAAAATAGCCCGTGATATTTTGAGATTTTTGAGAAAGGAATGGGTCATTTTCAAAAAATTTGCCAAAACCCCGTCCCTGGACTTTGGTGCTTATTTTTTTATATTTGTTTAATTATTTAGACAAAAAGACATTAATATCCTAACTTATGTACTGTTTTCTGTACAATGTGCCATTTATTTTAAATGTCTGATGAATTTTAATGCTAAAAAAATAACAAATCTTGTCTGGAAAAGTGGTTTTTTGACTGTCCCTAGCTTGTTTGCTCAGCCAAAAACTTAATTTTTTAAAATTAAATCTTCATTGTTTGTTTGAAAAAATGAATGCAACCTATTGTAGGGTAGATGCTCCAGTTTTGGCCACTGCACCAGTTTTGGCCACATTGGATTAATTTGTCTAATATTTAGCCTGTGAATTGATGCTAACAAATAATATGCATTCTTACACTTTAAGCAAACTCTCTTTTATCATTTACAATATCATTTGTTTATTTTTTGATAAAATGCGACTTGCAAAAAAAATAAATGTATGAAACTGTAGTGTGTGCTTACATTTATTAAGATTTTTGCTTAGCTGACAAGTTTTCAGAATCTTTCAACATTAGGCACTTGTAGGGTTCTATTTGTTCTGAAACAAATTTCTATTAGGTTTTATGAGGTAAGCTTTCTCTCTACTGCAATTTTACATTTAAATTAATTATTTTAATAGTTTAATGGGGGGTGGCCAAAACTGGTGCATTAAATTTGTTATATGTACCAGTTATGGCCATGGGGGTGGCCAAAAAGGGTACAACATATGTTCCACTTTTGGCCACATGATTCATTATCATTATAGAGGGAGTTTTAGCCATTTAATAAATTTAAGAACATCTGGATAAATCAAAATCGATTTAGTTTTGTTTTATATAGTAATGGCTTCAATAATAATAATAAAAAAAGCAAGACTAATGGCAGTTCTATAAAAGAGATTTTGTTATTCTCTGTCCAATAGATAATTCACTTTAGAAAGAAGGACATTGTGCTAGTCACTAAAGAAAATATAATATTGTGTTTATTTTTGATAAAACAAAAGGGGAGGTGATATGTAATGTTTAGATATGATAAATAAACTAAAACATAAATTTTTAAAGATTTTACAACTTATAAATTAAAATATTCAATAAAATTATAGCATGATTTAATTGCTTGTATTTTTCCTAAAGAAATGAAGACGTTCCATAATTTTTGCAATATTTCAGGCACACGGATTTAGAAATACTAAATATTGTGAAAATCTTTACTGGAGGCAAGTAAATACAAGTAAGAATGTATTTCACATTATTTAAAAAGAACAGGATTTATTTTACCAAGTTTAAAAGAGATTCTGTGCTCTTAAAAAATGGCCTAGAGGGAACACTGCTCTAAGATAGGTAATAAAATTAAGGCCATTCAAAATGTAATGCCAGCACTACAAGCTAGCAAAGTTTTGGAGTAACCCGTTCTTGCCTTACATCAGAAGTTTGTAGGACAGACACCACTTTTCTCTAATAATGTTGAATCTCTGGTAGTAAATCTAGGAATTAAAGTTAAAAATCAATTGGAAAAGTGGATTTTAGATATTGTCAGAATACTATTTCCTAAAGGTCAAAATTAGCACTAGCCACGGGGCCAGTAAATGAAAAAAGTGGCTAGTGAAAAATTGTCTATCAGCGGCCACCTTCCGGCCACTTTTTTACCAAGAGATAATAAAATTTTCTTGCATTTCATCAAGGATTCTACTTTTTTTGGTTCCAGTATATTTATATTATAACATATTTATTTGGGCTACTCAGTTTTAGATTAATTCTTACAGAAATTTTACTGTTTAGCATTTTGAAATAAAAAAGTGGCCGCTAGTTTAAAGAAAGTGGCCACTTTAAAAATTAGTCCTATCGGCCAGTGGCCACTAATGAAATTTCCCAATTTTAACCTATACTATTTCCTATAAAAATGGAACAACTTTTAAGATTCTGTCCAGAAAATTGTAGCCAGCAAGATAGAAACTCCATTTCAAGATGGAAGACCAGGCATGAAATGGTATGATTCGCTTCTAAAATCACACCCTAAAATAACTTGCAAAGAAGCAGGGTACATAAATAAGGCACAAGCTAATATAAATCAAAAGATGATTTCAAGAAGTATAACTTTTTGATGAAAATCAAACCAAAATCAGAAAATGTTTTCAAGAAATATAACTCTTTGGTGAAGATTCAAGTGTTCTAAACAAGCCACAATCCATGAATAATTATAAAACTGATTAAATAGTTAATCTTTATGTCCTATAGGCACTGTTGTTCCTTTTATGAATCAAATTTAAATATATTTTTTGTTTTTTAATTGAAATTTTCTGTTAAAATGAAGATAAGTATATTTTACTTGATGTTTTTATCAATTCATAAAGAAATTTGCAAAATTCTATTAATACAGCAAACAAATATGTGTGGTAAAATAGATGTTGCATAAAAATGCTTTATTTTTTACTTATTATCAATTAAAATGTTTGTTAAACTACATGATATTGGAGTGGCCAAAACTGGTGCATAGAGATGGCCAAAACTGGTGTAGGGGTGGCCAAAACTGGTACAAATTGGAATAAATTACTTGATGAGTTAATATTCACAATCTAAAATATTCTGTAGAAAGGCATTATAGCTAACAGAAAGACAATTAAATTTACTGAAGAATGATGTTATTATGATTTAATATGCTTCAATCGGTCAAGATCTGTAAAATTTCTATTTCAAATTTTCTCTAAAAGTGGCCAAAACTGGTGCATCTACCCTATATGCAATAAATAAACCTATAATTACATTTAAAAAAAAAATGCTTTTTCTATCTGATGACAATATGAAACAGTAAAGGCCTGTCCCCAGAACTGCATCATGAGTGTTACCTATTTTAATTTTGATTATTTACATATGTGTTTACATATATGTGATTCTTTTCAAGTCAACAATGAGGAAGTTTTTACTATGCAAATAATTTTTTTAATACAAAAAAAAAAAGAGTAAGAGCTAATTTTTTGGGAAAGGGGCAAGAAGGGTGCTGATTTTTTGGATGAGGGACAAGGAGGGTGCTATTTTGTAAATCAAATGGCAGGAAGAATGCAGCAAGCCCCCAGATGGGACATTGAGTCAGCAGTATAGGCAAAAAGGGGTCATTTGTGCAACTTTAAAAAGATTAGCTGATCAGATTGTCGCACATGGTATCAATATACCTGATGCTGAAACTTTATTTGATGCACTACAAAGCAATAATTTAAAAGTGAAACTATTTTTCGTACCAGAGGAAAAAATTGTTCATTATTTACAACAAATATCATCTAGTCTTCGAACTGTTCCATACACTCATTCTATCCATCAAATTATAACAGTGAAACATGAGTGCTGGAACGTGCTGTGCTCGCTAATCAGTTAGCAGTAAAATTACCAAGATGAGTATGTAAATCCAGCATACAAAGAAGATTGGGAATTAAGAATCTGTTAACCGCGATAATTTCGTATAGTGAGTGCATCATTATTCTGGGCTCTTGTGTACAATTTAAATTGATATAAATTATTGCATCAATTAAAATTACGTAAATTAAATTTATTTGTGCTGTGTGATTTCGATGCACAAGAGCCTTATGAATTACACAGAGATTTTAGGTGACCCAAAGAGTTATTTATTTGTAACATAGCCCTAGTTTATAACCTACTCTGTAAAAGAATCAATAATTCCCAAAATAACAATTAGACAATTAAATGCGAGACATAAATTGAGGAAGATAAATTTTAGTTTAAACAAAGATTTATTTACATGCACACTTATATATATATTACAAGAATTCAAAATTTAAAGAATTTTAAGTATTTCATATTAAGTGAAAATCCTGAGATTTTATGATTAAAATTAAATATAAAACTTGGATACATAATACTTGAGTAATTGCAAAAGTGATTTATTACCATTCTCACTCTTTCACTAAAATGCGCAATCATAGTGTAATTTCACTCAATGGAACCGTTAAGAAAATATTTTGTACCTCATTGAAGCTTGGTCTCTATCGTCCATTCTGATATTTGAAACACACCAGCAGCGTTTAGTCATCAGTCATGAAGAAGCCTCTTTTACAGCATCATTCCATGATTTCTAAGATGATTTCATAACGAGATTATTAAAACTTTAAAATAGCGTGATGACAGAATTGTCAAAAATGCGTTTCCTTTTTAAGATGCTGTTCGTTCATCACTGAATATCTGACTCCTCTTCATTCAGGCAGGGAAGAGAGAGAGAAAAAAAAAATAATAATATTTTCTGAAAGAGTAAAGGGGGAGAAGGTCTTGTGTTTCTTGGCCAATAGAGATATCCTCCCTCTTTTTCTATTGGACATGTGTTCAACATATAGTTATAAGGTACACATAATTTTGTCAAAATTGGCATAGTCACTCCTGTTATCTTCCTTAAGGTTTGAGTTCATTTCAAGTGAAAGAGATATAGTTTTTTTTTTGTTGTTGTTAAAGTCACTGTAAAATTTTGATCATTTTATGTGTTGGAACAATCCAATTTATGCTTTATTAAGCCATATATGTGTCTAAAGGTGGAACTGTGTTAAAACAGTCCACCAATGAGGAAGTCTTTTATCGTAATTTTTCCTCCTTTTGTGAAGAAAACAAATAGGCAGAAGGAAAATTTTGTAAATGCTTTGAAACGATAAGAAAAATCTCACTTATTAAAGACATTAAAAACATTCAAGATCTAAAGAGAAAAAAAGACCTATTTATAGCAGTGAATCTCAAAATGATTCTTTGATTACTTCTTTTGATATTGGGAATAGTTCAGAATTTAGTGGGTCTGAACCTGGAAGTGTAAATAATCTTTAATCAGGTACTTATGTGTTAGTTTAATAGAAACAAAACATCTTATCGATATGTTGGAGAGTTGGAAGTTGTGTTTTTCAGGGTAACTGATAAAAAGGGCCAAATGTTTGGGCTAATGAAAGAGGATATCTCATATGTGGAATATAATCATGTTATAATAACTTTACCTAGTCCACAAATTGTTATGAAAGGCAATAGAATCTGTTATCATTTTCCATTTCCAATACATGTGTATTAAAAAACACAATGCTTTTTATCAAGAGTGTTACCATTTGTCATGAGTGTTACTTCATGAAATGTTTTAAATTTTTACCATTTAAAAATATTTTTTATCATAACTTTTATAGGAATTAAGAGAATACTTCAAATAACATATTTTAACAGCAAAAATATCCTCTAAATTTACTTTTTTTTATTTCATTACAACAATGTTCAGTGGAAAAAAAAAACAAAAAGTAACGCTCATGACAATGTACACAGTAATTAAAAAAAAAAAAATTAATTGTATTTGCTCATTTTGTATGTATCCTTGTTAAAGGACCCATATGTAATTGAAAATTTTCCTTTTATAGAAATAATCATTGGGTCATTCCATGTCAAATCACCCAGAATTTTCTAAAAATGACACCCACCACCTTCAATTTTGATAAACTTTGGTGTATTTCTAGAATATTTAATGCTGATTCCAAAAATGTCAATCATATTGAAATTGGTCAAATGGTTTGTGAGTTATGAGCTTTTAAATGTCTTCCAAGATGGCCGATTTGTCGCCATTTTGAATAGCACATGTGACAACGTAAAGGTCTATAACTTCTTTCAGGTTTAAGCTAGAACTTTCAAATTTTTTTTGTTCTGTTCAGAATAAAGTATACTTTCATTTAAACTGATTTTTGGGCAGCTTATTCCATTAAAATGCTGTCAGAAAATGACTTTTTGTCATTTTTTAAATTAAAAAAAGGCGTAGTTTTAATGGCTGATTTCCCCCATTGTTCCCCCTTCAATTTTCATCTAATTACATAAATAGGGAGCTCAAAGTGTGTTTTGATGCCTGATAAGAAAATTTTAATGGGCAGTTCGCAGGTGTTTTGTTTAAAGAAAAATTTCAATTTTACTGACCTTCCATAAGTAAAGTACAAGATAATGTTGATATTTCTTTTATTACCAGAAATATCATACATATTTACATATAAAAGTTTGATAAGGTTTTATCTTACATAAACATATACATATTTTTTAATGTGGCTATAAAGAAGGGGAATCCCACAGGAATAAATAGGAATGCTAATAATGAATTCCTGCAAGACATAGAAGTATTTTCCTAACAAATTGAAATTATTGCAAAGCTCCAGTAAATTATAAGTAAAAAAGAAATAATGGGAAAAATTCTACAAATAGTCACATTTTATAGCAAAATCATACCTGTATATAATACAGAATATAATTTAAAAAAATACATTAAGTAAATATTATCATACTTTAAAATTATCAAAATAGCATTTAGCACATACACAGTAAAAATGCTATTGAAAATATATCTACATCAATAACAATTAAAAGTAAAGATAATTAATAAAATTTGTTCTCTTTATATTTCGATCTTATTTCGTTCTAATTTTGTGTTTTGCCCACTAGGTGCTTATTAAACAGGGGTGATTGTGCTCCGAGTGTAGCCCGGATTTCCGGGTTTTTCGATCTATCCTTCCAGATTTATGAGATCGTTACGTTTAGCGGAAAATTCGGACATTAAAAAGTATCGCGAATTTCGACAAATGGTCGCCGAAAAAAATCAATTCCTCAATCGTTCGCTGAAAAAAATCGACAATTTCTTCAAAGGATTACGGGAAAAAAAGTTAATTTCGTCAAAGAATCTCGAAATAAACACAAATTTTGTCAAAGGATCGTGAATTTCGCAAAGGATCGCGATAAAACTAAGATTTTCATCAAAACATCGCGGGAGGAAAACGCGATTTTCGTCAAAAGATCGCGGGAAAAACGGATATATCGTCAAAGTAATGCAGAAAAATGGATATCGTTAAAGGATCGCTGGAAAAACGCAAATTTCGTTAAAAGATCATGTAAAAAACATTAATTTCTTTAAAGAATCGCGGAAAAAACGTGAATTTCGGCAAAAGACCGTTGAAAAACACATAATTAGAACCGGGAAAGATTTTTCCCATCCCGGAATCGCGGAGAAAATGCGATTTTCGTCAAAAGATTGTGGGGTAAAATGCGATTTTCGTCAAAAGTTTGCGGGGAAAAACGCGATTTTCGTCAAAGGATCGCGGAAAAAAACTAGTTTCTTTAAATAATCACAAAAAACCCGCAAATTTCGTCAAACGATCGCGGAAAAAACGCGAATTTTATCAAAGAATCTCGAAATAAAACAAATTTCATCTAATGATCTAGAAATAAAACAAATTTCTTCTAATGATCGCGAAATAAACACAAATTTCGTCAAAGGATCGCAAAAAAGTGCAAAATTTGCAAAGGATCGCGAAAAAAAAACAAGATTTTCGTCAAAAGATCGCGGGAAAAACGGAAATTTCATTAAAGGATCATAGAAAAAAAAAACAAATTTCTTCAAAGAATCGCGGAAAAACACGATTTTCGTCAAAAGATCGCAGGAAAAAACGTGATTTTCGTCAAAGAATCGCTAGAAAAACGGAAATATCGTCAAAGGATCGCAGAAAAAACGCAAATTTTGTTAAAGGGTCACAAGGAAAAAACATGAATTTCTTTAAAAAATCGTGAAAAAACGCAAATTTCGCCGAAAAATTGCGGAAAAAACGCAAATTTCGTGAAAGGATCGCAGAAAAAACACATAATTAGAACCAGGAGTGATTCTCTCCCCACTCTCTCTTCTGTACTGTAACCTTTCAGAAAAGTTGCTGTGAATTTCAGATACATTTTTTTTTACTCAGAATCCCCCACCTGGTATTGTGTTATCCATCTCAATCTCAGTACAAAAATGTCCAAAATTGCATAGGGGAGATGGGGGCACATGTGAACAGTTCGCATAAATATATCTTTTTCTCATAATTGGATTAATTCTTATAAATAAAAAGTAGTCAGTATAGTAAACAGAACTTTCTTTTACACATGGAAATTTTTTTTAATCACCTGTATAGTTTTTCTTACATTTTTTAATAGTTTTATAAATTCAAAAAATTGTTCACATGTGCCCCATCAGCGGGGTAGTTGTGAACACTCGTGGGGCACATGTGAACACAAGGAAAAAATATCCTTTGACATGCTTTTTCTCCTGTTATTAATTTGTTATCATAACCATTATTTATATTATCAGTTAAATTCACCATAAATAAAATAAAAAAAAAAAAATTTTCTAGTTTCTGAGTGACATGTTTAAACAAAACATTTTAAAATGAAACTAAATATATATAAAGCTGTTCTGACACCATACCCAAGAATTATATTAGTTATCAATTTGAAAATTTTACATTTTAAGAATGTTACTGATATCCATCCCAATTCAAATTATCCTATTCATAGCTGTTGTTTGAGAGATGGAAGTAAGGCATCACAGCAAGTTTGAGACAAATGAAAAGAAAAAAAATACAAAGTTGTTTGTCATAATATTCTTTGTATTAACAATGCATAAAAAATATTATTTTAAACCGTTTACTAAAATAGTACATAAGACTTATTGCATTTTAGGAAACATTGAATTTATTTAAATTATAATTGAACTCAAATGAGCTTCTTGCTTTTTGTGTACTTCCTGACAAATGTGGAAGTGGAAGTTTCAATACAATATCACTTTTTTGTATGACAGAAATGTCTACTATTTCAGGGAAATTATATGAATTGGATCTGAGATTCTTTCTCAGGAATTTAACATACATTTTATCATTATCAATTCTTTCTATTCGCACAACAGAGAAAGATTTTGATTTTTGTGAACTGTTCATATCTGCCCCAACTAGTCTGTTCACAAGTGCCCCGCATGGCTGCTAGAGTTAAATTGATAAATAATTAACATTTATCAACTTTAGGGAACAAAACAACTTTATCCAAAATATTCAATAGTAGTCATAGTATATGTTAAAACATTGAAATTCGAATAACTAACTAAATAAATAAACTTTATCACTTACCAAAGTTGAAACCGACATTTTACATTTGACATCTACAAACAGTGTTTTGGCTACTAAAGACAAACAAAATGTCAAAAAGCTTCAAAAAATTTTTACCATACGTCCACAGGTACTGCCATCTTTGGTAATTTTTTTCAAATAAAAAAACTTATAACTATTGAAAAACCGCGATGTTCACATCTGCCCCCTGTTCACATGTGCCCCCATCTCCCCTATCTGTAATGTGTAATACCCAAAAAGAAAGCAGGAAAAAGAAATTTACCTTGTGTAAGAGTAAAGCTTTAAAAATAGATTTGTATTTATTTTTTTCTAATACTTAGCCACTTAGAAGTAAAATTGGATTGGTTTTGACATTTTTTTTACTATTTTCAAATAACTAGACATGACTTGCATTAAATCTACTAAGAGAATAACTCTTAACATATAATTTGTACTTGTTTCATGAGTACTTAGAATAAATTCCTTTACTGAATATAGAAATCGAACTTTGCATATAACAAGATAAATTGCACTCTCCATTTGATGAAGTCATTTAGCTTTCAGTGAAATTAACATAAGTTTACCAAATTATATTTTTCTGCAATTGTATATTTCAAACAATAGCAGAAATATGTCATTTGATTGTCATGCTGTTGCAGCATCAGTTGTTATGTAAATTGATATTGGTATATTTTGCATCGATAATTTTCAGGGTTTTTCACTTTGTATCGATTAATTTTCAGGGTTTTTCACTCTGAGTCACAATCACCCCTGATTAAAGCACTGGATGCATCATAAAGGTTAAAATTCAATATTTGCTTTAGTAGCCAGTGGCCGGTAGAGGCTGTATGTTTAGTAGCCACTACTGTCAAGTTAGTGGCCACTTATCGTAGTTTGTAGATTTAAATAGTTTTACAAGTAATGTTTTTAAAATATTTATGTTTCGATGACATCTTTTAAAATATATAAAAATAAAACTATCCACAGTGTCAGTTTACTTACCCCAACAAAAACAATTAACAGTTATTTTACATAAAAAAAGAGAGAATTTATCGAACAATGTCGTACAAGACCAAGGTCAAAGATTGGTTCACATCTCCAATACGTCACTGTGTAGCCCGAGATCAGAATTCTTTCTGAAAATAGGCCTAAAATATTTCCCGTTTGACAAAATTCGCAATTAATTTTTGAAATTGTTTTAAGAAATTTGCAATTATTTTACGCAACCTCTTGCTAAAATTCACAATTTTTTCGCCGATCGTTCAACAGAATTCACGAGTTTTTTTCGCGATCATTCGACGAAAGTGACAATTTTATTATGCGATCTCTTGATGAAATTCGTGATTTTTTTCCACGATCAATTGACGAAATTCGCGACTTTATTTCCACGATCTTTCGACAAAATTCGCGATTTTATTCCGCGGTCGTTTGACGAAATTTACGTTTTTTTGCGATCTTTAGACGAAATTTGCATTTTTTCGCGATCTTTTGACGAAGTTTGCGTTTTTTTCGCAATCTTTTGATGAAGTTTGCGTTTTTTTCGCGATCTTTTGACGAAATTTGCGTTTTTTTTCGCGATCTTTTGACGAAATGTGTAGTTTTTTTCCGCGTTCCTCCGGCGAAATTTACTAGGTTTTCGCGATCTTTTGACGAAAATTGCGGATTTTTCGCGATCTTTTGATGAAATTTGCGGTTTTTATGCGATCCTTTCACGAAATTTGCGTTTTTTCAGCGATTTTTTGATGGAAATCGATGGTTTTTTTTCGCGATTCACAGCAAATTTTCTGAAAGGTTACAGAAGGTTGGAGCTGTGTTTTTTCGGCACCTGATTGACGAAATTCCTGTTCTTTCGAGATCCTTTGACGAAATTTACTTTTTTTCGCGATCTCTTGACGAAATTTGCGGTTTTTTCGCGACTTTTCACAAAATTTGCACTTTTTCGCGAACTTTTGACAAAATTTGCGGTTTTTCAATATCTTTTGACGAAATTTACGTTATTTCGCGATCTTTAGACGAAATTTGCGGTTTTTTCGCGATTTTTTGACGAAATTTGCGATTTTTTCGCGATCTTTTGACGAAATTTACGGTTTTTTCGCGTTCTTTTAACGAAATTTGCGGGGCTTTTGGCGATCTTTTGACAAAATTTGCGGTTTTTCGTGATTTTTTGACGAAATTTACGTTATTTCGCAATCTTTAGACGAAATTTGCGGTTTTTTCGCGATTTTCTGACGAAATTTGAGATTTTTTTCGCGATTTTTTGACGAAATTTACGGTTTTTCGTGTTCTTTTACGGAAATTTGTGGGTTTTTTTGCGATCTTTTGACGAAATTTGCGGTTTCCCCCCTATCTATTGGCGAAATTTAAGGGGTTTTCGCGATCTTTTGATGAAAATTGCGGGTTTTTGTGATACTTTGATGAAATTTGCGATTTTTACGCATTCCTTTCATGAAATTTGTTTTTTCCGCGATTCTTTGACGGAAATCGCATTTTTTTCGAGATTCTTATGAAATTCTCGTTTTTCCCGTGATTCTTTGACGATTTTTTGCGAACGATTGACGAAATTGATATCTTTCGGCGACCATTTGTCGAAATTCGCGATACTTTTATGCGATTTTTTTTTTTATTTTCGGAACCAAATGCCTTCAATGTGAACATCAACGCGATTTTCTTTTTCTTTTACGATTCCGCGGAAATCACTGATCGATTAAAAAAAAAATAAAAAAAAAAAAAAAAACGGAAAAGTGGCATTTCTGACGTACTATTACATGAAAAATAAAGATCGCCACTTTGGCGATCAGATGCACATCATAAAGTCGCCAATTTTTTACATTTAGTCGCCCTGTGGCCGGTGGCGACCGGGAATTTTAACCTTTAATGCATCACCAAGTTTATATATTCTACCATTTGTAGTATTGATGTCACATGCACAAAGGATATGACTGAAAGGCACAATACAACTGTCATTTTCTGTCCAATAATATGAAGGTGATGGGCCGTTGTGTATGCATGAATTTAACAGCTGCATCTCCTTCTTTTTCGTGGACTTTTGACACTAAGCTTATGTACCAATTCCATTCATACATACATGCTACATAACTTTTAAGCGATGGAATATCCAAAGTCTCTTTAATATTCCTATCAAAAGATGAACAAACAGAAAAATTTTCATCAGTATTTATTCTTTTTCCACTTTTTAATAAGTTTTATGTAGATCCATAATAATGCATACTGCATGTTCCAGGAATTGTCGTAGCAAGTTGCATCTGATGAGACATGTTGTTGCGCAGTTTTAACATGCCACTTTTTGTGATAATAAAAAATGTTATACCATCAATGTTTTGTCTGCAATATTCATACATCATAGCCACATTTGCAATTTGATCATGCAATAGCCTTTGCAGACTTGCTTTTGTCACAAGTCTTTTAACATCCCCCCCCCCCCTCCCACACACACACACCCTACCCCATCGCAAACAGATTTTCCATGATTTGTAGCAAAAAAGCTCCATTTTGCTTTTATTCCACCAAAATCATGTTCATGGGTTCAAAAATGTTTTTCAATTTTAGTATTGGGCAGCAGAGCTATCGGTAAAATATTCTACATTTGTAGCTAAGATATACTTATTATTTAAATGCTGCATGATTAATTTTGGAGTCTGATAAACCATTGGTACATCATGGTCCATATCATCTTGAAAGCATGCAAAGGCTTTCACTTTTTAAGCTGCTTCCATTTTTTTGCTTTACATAGAATGCAATTGTATGTAAAGTACAGCAACCAGGCCTGCAATGGTAGTTGTTGCGCTTCGTCTTGCAATACAAAAGAAAAGTTCTCACTAAAATCCATTTGTATGAGAGCCTCATGACTAGTAAGATCTTTTTTTCAAATAAATGCTTTGGGACTTGGATATGTGTGTATGGGGTACAAGCTTTTCAATCTTTTTAAAAATAAGATGGATGAAATCATACAGAGTAGATGTATGTGATGTTAATCGTACTCTGTCAGTTGATACCCACTGTTTATGTTCAATTGCATCTTCAGGATCAAAATCCGGAAATTTTAACTTTAAAAAAATCTTCAAGAACATCTTTCTTGGGACATTTGCTGCATATATGTAACATACAATTTGTATTGTTAGAACTGCAAACCAATTTCTGGATTAAATCTTCATATTTTTCTTCAATCCCTGTTGCTGCAATAAGCAACTGAACTTTCTGATGTATTGTATACATGCAGACAGAATGTGTGCCAGAACTCCCAACTAAGACGTAGTGCTTAGATCGCAAGTCAGCAAATTTTGAAAACCCAATTTTGTTATTGGTAGGAAATTTCAATCGAAATTGGATATACAGTTGTAAAGAACTGAACTATATCAGATTCGCCATATAGAAAGAACTAATGCTTTTCTAAAACAGAGTAAAAATATGTTAAAGTCCAGTAAGACGCACGGCAAGATGAAAAATATTACTCAGTCACCATCGCTCTTGGACATTTGACAATCGGTGACAGTTTGCTAATGCTAAAGAGCAGCCGGCACTTTTTTGATCTTTGAGCGTGGGAAGAGAACTCACATACGTTCTCACGAGAGCATATGATCGCAGGATCCACGTACAAAAGAGGAGTTTCTTAAGATGTCCACTCAGGAGACAACAGTAAAGGCCCCTGGGAGGTTCTTAAAAAGAACGGACAGTTAGTGGCTGAGAAACTCACTATTGTTTTTAGAGGAAAATAATTGAGAGATATATACGAGAGGATGCGGAGGAGAGATTAGATTTTGGCTGGAGTTGGAAGAGCGACTTTTGGAGTAGAAGATTTTGAAGGCCGAAAGGGCCGGACTTTACGATCCCTAATACCGGGAAATGACACTCGAATCAGCGGCGACAGGGCACCAGGGTGCCGTCGCGGAAAAAGGAGATCTTTATCTCGGAGACAAGACCAGCGCTTTCCGTTCAAGTGATGCAATGCCTGTGGACTAAATAGACTAGCTGCCACCTTCTCATAGACACTATTTCTGTTACATAAACTTTGTTCAACAAATTTTACATTGTTGTTTATATAGCAACTTATCATTACTCCAGAATATTTTTTACTGTGTTATAAAATAAATTTCACGTTATCATATTCTAAAGAGAATATAAATTGCTAAGCCTTCGAAGATTAACACCCTCGACCATCGCTACCGCCTTCTTAGGACACGGCACACAGTTAACAGATTTACAAAGAAGAAACCTTTTTTGAACATGGGCGGACATTTTTTTTATACTGACCGTATCTCCCTGACCAGGCGTGAGACATGAAAATTCATTATCTTCATGAAACTCTTTCACAGATTTTATAGTGTCTTCCCAAGTATAAAGTCTATACTTGGTACTCAGTTACACTAAAGGTTTCAAATATTTTCTTTCTGGACCATCATGACTCAGGAATAGTTAACAACTGAATTTTTTCTTTGGGACAAATTTGTGGAAACTTTTCTTTCACCATCTC
The DNA here is from genome assembly GCA_963932465.1 of Maratus speciosus. Lineage (NCBI taxonomy): Eukaryota > Metazoa > Arthropoda > Arachnida > Araneae > Salticidae > Maratus > Maratus speciosus. Next base: position 303,537,826 of record OZ010788.1, read on the forward strand.
CATTAATCTTTCGAATTCTGAAGCTTTTCTTTTGATTCACATTATCTTCATCAGAGCTACTATTTTCACTCTGAAGAATGTTCTCTTCCAAATCAAGGGTGCAAGCAACCTTCTTTCGCAAGGCAATTTTCATTTGCTGTAATTTTCTTTCTCCAGCAGACACTTTCCTGTGTGCACGTAACATTAGTGGTGAACTTCCATTAAGCTTTACGTGATATTTTTCTTTCTGATCCATGTTTGATGTAATTTCTTCAGAAAAATCAGTGGACTAACACAAATCTTTCTGTTCTTTCACATATACTTCCAGCAAAGCTCTTGCTTTTTTCCCTACAGGTTGAACATAGTTTCTTACCAGGAATGGCATCATTATGTAGCTTATGGCTGTAATTCTTAGCTTGATCCACACTTATCACATGTAAGGATACTTTTCTTGGTCTTATTAGGATGAAGATTAAATAAATGTATTTCTTTTGCTGAATTTACATATGCAGAAAGTGTTCTCTGTGAGCAAAGCATATCAGTTTTTGCTATCTTCTAAATTGCATCTTAATGCAAGAAGTTCTTTATTTTTGGTGGATAACTCATTGCGGTGGTGGATAGCTTGAGGATTATTTAAATCACAATTTGGATTATTAATATTTAAACTAGTATTGTAAATTTTTTGTTTATCCATAAGAAAACATCTAACTTAATACAACAAAGCAGCATCATTTATAAGATCAAAAAAGAAACTTTAATCTTTTTTAACAGATTGGCATAACAAGTTGTAAAATTCTGCTTAATCTGGTTGGTTGAAAAAATCTTCTGAGAAGTAACTTTAGTCCGATTCGTTGAAAATCTCTTTCTGGTAAGTACATCTATCTGGTTGGTTGAAAAAAACCCTTCTGGCAAACCAAAGTGATATTATTGGTTAAAATTCTGTCTTCTGGAAAGTTCTGGTAATAAATTAACCCAATGAGATAATTTTAGCAATTAGAAATTTCATATTTTGGGCAGCAATTTTCGATTTATAATTCAACAATAATTACAGTTTTAATGTTATTTACATTTAAAAAATGAACCAAAGTGAAATAAAGTATATAATTTTTTTTATTTTGAACTAAATTTAAAATTTTTAAATCACCCATTAAATTTTTTTTTTAACAGTTATCAAAACACATTTTGAGCTGCAATATTAATACAACAGAGTTAATTTTTTAACTAATTATATTTATTTTGAATGTAGATATATTTTTAATTGTATTTTTACCATGTATATGCTAAATGTTATTTTGTATAATTTTGAAGTAACGATAATTTTTACTTATTGTATTTAGTTAACAATTGTAATTTTATCATTTTGTATAATATACAAGTATGATTTTGCTATAAAATGTGACAACTTGTAGAATTTTTTCCATCATTTCTTTTTTATTTAAAATTTACTGAAACTTTGCAATAGATTTCCATTTGCCATGAAAATACTTCTATGTCTTGTAAGAATTCATTATTAGCATTCCTATTTATAATTCCTGAGGAATTCCCCTTCTTTTTAGCTACATTAAATATATATATATGTTTATGAAAGATAAACCCTACTGAACTTTTAGATGTAAATATGTATGATACTTTTGGTAATAAAAGAAATATAAGCATTATCTTGTACTTTCCGTTACTTATGGAAGTTGGTAAAATTAAAATTCTTCTTTAAACAAAGAACCTACAAATTGCCCATTAAAATTTTTTTATCAGGCATCAAAACACACTTTGAGCTGTCTATTTATGCAATTAAATGAAAATTGAAGGGGGAACAATGGGGGAAATCCGCCATTGAAGTTATACCTTTTTTTAATTAAAAAAATGGCAAAAAGTCATTTTCTGACAGCATTTTAATGGAATAAATTGCACAAAAATCTGTTTAGATGAAAGTTTACTTTATTCTGAACAGAACTAAAAAAATTTGAAAGTTCTAGCTTAAACCTGAAAGAAGTTATAGACCTTTATGTTGTCACATGTGGCATTCAAAATGGCGGCAAATCGGCCATCTTGGAAGACATTTAAAAGCTCATATCTGAAAAACCGTTTGATCAATTTCGATATGATTGATATTTTGGAATCAGCATTAAAAACTCTGCAAATTCACTGAAATTTATCAAAATTGGTGATGGTGGGTGCCATGCCCTGGGTGATTTGACATGGAATGACCATCATTTTGTCCGGTAACACTCATGACATTGGAGGCCAGAGATTCATTTTCAAAGTTAAATATCTTTAATGACACAAAAAATTAAGCTTGAATATTATTATATTCTAAAAGATTAATTATTTTTAAGCCTGTTTATTAACAATAAATTTAATTTTAAACAATTTTGAATTTTAATTTTTTTAAATGCTGTTTTGGCAAACTTTTTGAAAATGACCCAACAAATTTTTGGAGGAAATAGATTAGAGACACTCACTGTCTATGTACAAAAGCAGGGAAATTCACGCCTGGTAGATGTATGATATTTTCGTAGCACAGAAAAGCACAATGACAAATTGAGTCTGGCTGCTTTTTGTATTTCTTTTGAACTTGTTTACTATTTCAGAACTCTGAAAGTCAGCAAAACAATAAAAAATTCTTATTTTTTTTACTTTTTATTGAAAAAAAAGAAAAAGTGTTTCAAAAATCTAGAATTTCCCAACTCCAAGATCAAATTTCCCAAGTTCACATATATTGGAGGGGGAGGCTCCCCCCCCCCTCATAACCCCCCATCGCGATGCCTCTGATTGTTGTTCATGCTATAGGAAACGATTTGGCATTCTTCTAACTTGTTTTTAGTCACTAAAAGTGGATTAAAACCACCCCAAAACAAAATCTGAAAACTGCATGAAATTAAATTTTATAAAAATCTAATGAAAAGTCCAAAATTGGGCTTCAGGGTACATTACATCAGATATAAGAGTGCCTTCTTGCAAAATTTCACAGTGTTGAATGCAGTAGTCTCTTCAGAACAAAACACAGACATACATGCAAGTTTCTTTTCTTAGAATTATAGATTGACTTAACACTTAAAGAAAAATTTTGTTTAAGAGTAATTGTACATTATACTTCAATTAATTATCTTAAATGTATTTATTATTATTATTCCTTTCAAGATGTTTATTCCTATTTTTTAAAACAAATTTTTCCTATTTTTTTCTACTTTATCGATTTTTTCCTCCTATTTTTCCGCTTTTTTTGGGAAAAAGGCGCTATGGGGGTCTGAAAAAAATCATAGGGGTCAAAATTTACTCTAATGGGGTAAAACATTATAGTCAGAAATATTTCATGACAAAAAATCTACGCTAAACGCAAAACATCGCATTAAAATCACTGAAATTCAAAAATCATAGCAAAGTTTTGTATGTTAGGCTAAAAGTTTGAAACAAAATTCCTTTTACCAATATCAAAAAATAGCCACAAAATGCAAAAAAAAAAACTAAAAATCGCATTAAAAAATTCGCAAATCGCTGTACGAATTCCGAATAAACTTTATTGAAAAGAGGACGAAATTTACTATATTTGGTTAAAAGGATGAAACCGTATTCCTTTCACTAATCTGGAAAAATTGCCTCAAAACAAAAAAATTCTAAAAATCATATAAAAAAGTAAATAAAAAGAAAATCTAATCAAAAAATCCAAAATCAGGATTCAAGGTGCAAAACTACATACATATAGCTACCTTCTCCCAAAATTTTGTTGCTCTACGTGCAGCAGTCTCTTCAGAACACCGTCAACATGCACACTCACAAACTTCTTTCTTTATTATTGTAGATTATTCATAATAATTTAGATAAATAACTATTTTTTAAAAAATATTATATATAGCTTTCTAGAGTTCCCGCTCCTCCCCAGACAGTTACAAGAAAGTGCTGCACCAAATGTGCCCTTTGTTTAAAATATAGCACACTTCTTGCTCCTCATCCAAAAAAATAGCATCCTTCTTAACTTTCATTAAAAAAAATAGCATCCTTCTTGCCCCAAAGACAAAAAAGTGGTATCTTTACTGTTTTTTTTTTATGAAAACTAGGTATGCACCGAATATTCAGTATCTATTTGGTATTCGGCCTTTTCAGCCAAATTATTGAATACAGTACACTCCCTTTAATCCGCACAGGTTGGGACCAAGGGTTTTGCGAATTATAGAATTTTGCAGATTATAGGTCATTTCTTTGTTTACATTGTAATATTTGGAATTTATCAACAAATATAGTAACCACGTTGTAAATAAATAACACAGAGATAAAAGAAACGGCTTTTATATATATATATAAATAAACTATACCCAGTATTAGAAATAAATTTAAATAATATAATAATGCACAATTAATAGAAACATTTCTACTTATATTTATATTTCAAACATCGCAGTGATAATGGTTTGCTTTATAGCTTTTAATGTATACTCTGCAATTTAATACTAAAGCCTTTTACAAGAGTCAGGATTTCTTCAAAAGTAACAAAAGTTTGTTTTTCTAAAAGATTAAGACATTTATTCAAAAGAGCTAATCCCTCTTTGAAAGTAATTTTACCTTTTATATAGCCAACAAATGCATTCAGAATATAACAATCTAATAGTTATTTATAAGATACACAGAATATTTCTTTCTAACTAATGCAGAAATGCATTAAAAAATTTTAGTGCATTTAAAATTAATTAAAATTCTTAATAAATTCATCATATTAGTCAATATTTATTACAGTCAAAATGTGAGTTATCTTGCCTTAAAAAAGATTTTAACTCTTTGTTTACATCTGAAATGTAGTGCGGATTATAGGCATTTGCGAATTATAGAGTTGCGGATTAGAGGGAGTGGACTGTATATCCAACTGTTCAGCCTGCCAAATATCAAAATATTAAATTTGACCAAATATCGAAATATTTGTCCAAACCGAATACTTAAAACACCCTTTTAAAAATAGTTTTATGAACCTTATACAACTTCCTAATACTTTTAGGACTATTTTATGAACCTTCTACTTTTAACTGTCAATTAATAAAGATATTCAGAATAATATTTGCTTTTTGAAAAGTGTCACTTAAGAAAATTAACCATTAATGACAACCTTTATAGGAATTAACAATGTACAAATGCATTTTCCTGAAAGTTATCTGGTAAATAAGCTGTTTCTAAACAAAATGGGAAAACTTTCAAGAATAATAATAGACATCAAGACAAACAATTTTTGTCCAGAAAATCATGATCACTATTCACTTATCCAGTTAAACAATACAATGAATCTCACTCCAGGTCAAACTTGGATTGTCGTTTGTTACCTTAATAATAAATAAAATATTGTAGCTATATTTTCAATAGAATTACTACTTTGATTTCTGTGAAATATGATAACATGATGAGAAGTGCTTGAAATTACCACCATTCATATCTAAACAACAATGTGCTAGACATTCTTTTATTCTGATTGCAGCTGACAGTACTTATACTGTTTCATTAGCATACTTAAACTGTTTTAAAATATTTACAAATATAAGAAAATTTTATTTGTTTTAATTTATAGAAGAAGCCATGAAATTTAAAATTTTATAAATTAAAAAGTTTTAAACTATCCCTTTTTTAAATAACTGAAAGTATAGATTTTCTTTAGTGTCACGTTTGCATTTATAAAGGTTTTGTTTATCAAATTTGTCAAATATCTGTGTATATATAATATAAAAATTATCAAATATCTGTGTTAAATATTATGTAAAATTCTTTTAAAATTTAATGGTTTAATATCTTGAAACTATGAAATTAAAAAATATTTGGTATTCAGCCTAACAGTTAATATTTGGCTAGTCAAATATTTAGTATTTGGTTTACCTGTATGCCAAATATTCAGTATTCGGCTAAAATCACTATTCGGTGCATCCCTGCAAATAAAAGGATCTGCTTATATAGTAAAAACTGTCTGATTCTGGCTTGAAAAGAGTGTCCTGAACAATTAAAAATTAAAAGTACCTTTAAAAAATCTGCCCTTAAGAATGTTAAGAGTATCCTTTTTCATCAGCAGCACCATCAGTGGCGTAGCTAGGATGGGTGACACCCAAGGTGGTTGTAAATGGTGTCACCCCCCTCATGCACTATGGTGTCTCCCCCCCCCTCCCCCCCACACACACCCGTCATAATTTTTCAATCACAATTCTACGTTATTATAAATAAAACTTTAACATTTTTTGGAGAACTTTTATGAACTTTATATTAACAATGTGAAAATATTTTTAAAAATAATAATAAGAAGAAGAAGAAAGCAAAAATTTTATATTATTGTTTCATGCTCTATACTTTAGTCAATATTTGGAAGTATCCTTCGAAAAAACGTATAAATGAAATTAAGAATTTATTCGTATCGTATAAGCAAAATATCTTAACATTAGAATGTAATGGAATAAAATGGGATTTAAAGTTCAAAACATTTAAATAAAATAAACTAGTCGGATGTGCCAGTCCCAAAACTTTCTTCTATCTCATACACGTTAATACTTCAAAATTCGCTATCACGGTGCTAAAATTAAATGACAATCTAGGCCCACCCACATGAGGATTCTAAACGGTATATGTTCGTTGAATTGTGTGTATTTAAAACGGGGATATAAACATTGCATCTTTCAAACAAGTAATTGAATTTCGATACCCACGCTCTTAGATGACTGCGATCAAAATTCACAACCCAAAAAGCATAAAAGTAACACCTGTTGGGAAGCATACACCCAACTATTTATGTAAAAGTGTAACAGCAGAAAATATGAAGTTTGATTAAATTTCGTTCATTAGTTTTTGAGATATAGCTAACGTGAAAGTCGTAAAAATGCCGTATAACAGCGGCACCTGTTATATGATTTACATGAAAACCTAATCAGCAACAACGATATTTTCTAAAAACAGTCAAGTCGTGTTCAGGACCTTCTAAAATGTATAAATCCGTCAGAAACTGGAAGTTGAATTTTTTCACGAATTCAATGCTTTCTTCTTGAAAAGATACAAGAAAGTAAAAACGCACGAAAATTCAACGTATGAAAGGTTATTTACTTTATGTTTCATTTTTACTGTCTTCTATCTTTACAAAAAAAGAGTATTGGATTCGTGAAAAATTTTGACTTCGGTTTTTGATGGATTTATACGTTTTAGAAGGTCCTGAACACGATTTGATGATTTTTTAGAAAATGTCTCTCTGCCACTCTGTGAGTGTCTGTATGTGACAAAAGTTTTGTCGGCGCTCTATCTCAAAAAGTAATTGGGCGGAATTTCACAAAAATTTAAATTCAGTTAGACCTTGATATAAACTGGTGCTGATTAGTTTTTGGTGTATACTGCTCAAAAGGTGGCGCTGCTGTACAGAATTTTTGACTGTTTCTGAAATAGCTATAGCTCAAGAACTAATGAACATGAACGGATTTTCATAAAACTTCAGATTCAGTTATTCCTTGATATGAGTTGGTGCTAATTACATTTTGGTATAAATCGTCCAACAGGTGGCGCTGCTATGCTGCCTTCTTCATGATTTCCGCAAAAGCTCTATCTCAAGAACTAATGCACAAATTTTCATCTAACTTCAGATTCAGTTAATGGTTGACACAAGTTGTTGCTGATTAGGTTTTCATGTCAATCGCCCAATAGGTGGCGCGGCTATGCTGGCCTAGTCACGATATTGACAATATCTCTATCTCAAAAACTAATGCACGGATTTTCATCAAACTTCGGATTCAGTTAGACGTTGACATAAGTTGTCGCTGATTAGGTTTTGGTGCAAAGCATCAACAAGTGGTGCTAATATTCTGAATTTTGCATGATTTGCACAATTTTTGCAATAGTGATATCTCAAGAACTAATGCACGGAATTTCATATCTTTAGAATCCTCATGATGGGCATAGATTGTCGTTTAATTTTAGCACTGTGCTAGCGAATTTTGAAGTATTAACATGTATGAGATAGGAGAAAGTTTTGGGATTGGCACATCCGATTAGTTAATAAATGTTTCTGTTATAAAACCAATAGGCATCCGAGAATATTTAAACCACATTCTTTTATATTAAGTTTTTCCTTTCTAAAAGCAATTTCTTTTCTAATATATCAACAAAATAAAAATATTTTAAAGATAAATGTTATTGCTAACATTGTTTAAAATACGTATTTATATTTTCCCTCAATCGATATCTTGTAAGCATAATACATAATTTTATTTTCATTCTACATCAGAAGGCAACAACCAGCCATATAAGATAATCCAAAATCAAAGCGCTTTGTCGAAAAGTTCTCTCCTCATTCCTCTGTGCGCTAAATTACTGAAATAAACTTTTCTGATCACTCGAGACTCATTTATCACAACCGCCTTCTCCTGATTACACTGATTCTGAGCATGAGGTCTACCAGTTTACAACCTAAAGTATATGCTTTTCTGGAAGTCAAGGACTAAAGGACTAGTGTAGATTATAATGTCTGTGGGCGCAATATCTTTCGAAAATACTTGAACGTGCCAATCCCAAAACTTCGCTCGACCTCATGCATCTTAATGTTTTAAAAAGTTCTTACAAATGTTAATAGTTCAATACTGTACCAACTTTGACTTTCATCTTAAATCTCTGCTTCAGTCAATCAATCAGAGTAAAAACGAGTTAATCTCGATAATGATATTTATGATAATCAATAGTTTTTATTATTTTGTTGTACATCAGCTGTTTGCGAATAGCCGGCATAGCAGGATATGAAGTTCCCGCCACTACACGAGCCGCCGATGTACAATAGAACTTCGAAAAATCAAGAAAATTATACAAAAATTGCTATTAAGGCACCCCCTTCAGCGTTATTACAGCTCTGCCAAAATATTTCGACCTGCTTGCCATAGCCAAAAACATAAATCTGAAATTGGTTCAATACTTTGAATAACTTCATACATTTTTTGATGGTATAATAATGAAAATGGTACAAAAATCGCTATTACAGCACCCCCTTCCGATGGAATATTTCTAAATTCAAGAAGTACCTGCTAGCCATAGCCAAAAACATGCACAACACAAAAAATTTGGTTCAATTCTACACATAACTTTATACACTTTCTGATGGTACAATGGCAACACATGGACAGACAGACATTTTGTATAAAAATATTTTTGGGAATCTCTGACCCCTAAAACGTGTAAACCCGTCTCAAAAATTTCGATTACAATACTTTCTTCTATTGATGATAGAAGAAAGTAAAAAGGGTAAAAGAATCCAAGGCAACAATAACACAGGAAATGACCATACCATTCCTTATTTACCTTTTGTTCTACCCACACAAGAAACCACAGGGCAACTCATAACTCATCCCATAGTCTAGATTTTTGTTTACTAGTACTAGTGTATATCTTATTTAGGCATCTGATTGTGTGTAAAATTTCAGATTCTCCAAGAAAAGAAAGTTATATCTATTGTGTGGCGCACTAGAAATTTCATTTTATTTCAGAATTGTTTTCCAAAATCTTAAAAATTTTTATATATATATTTTTGCAAATAAAAATTGGGTGTCACCCCTTAGAGGGTGGCACCCGGGGCGGACCGCCCCCTCCGCCCCCCCCCCCCCCCCCTTCCCCTTAGCTACGCCACTGAGCACCATGTCTTTTTTTAAACTCAGGCTTTCTATGAAAATACTAAGTAATTTATGTTATTTTTATAGTTAACTTTTAGATTGAAAAGGTCTTCATCAAGCCCCTAATAATACAGAATTCCTATCAACTACATTGATTATTGAAATGGCCGGAAATAGATTACAGAGAACTGGCTCCATATTTGAGAGGTGAGTTCTTTCTTTGTCTATTGATTTTTTTTTTTTTTTTTTTTTTTTTGAGTAAAATTCTCAAGCAAGAATAAAATAAAAATATCATTTATCTAATTACTCTACCTATTTTTCATACAGTTTCATCATGTCTTATATGATTTAAAAAAACAAAATGTTTATTCTGTAGCACAGTCGTTTCTAAACTATGGATTGCAACCCATCAGTGGGTCACAGAATGATGGATCTGTTTTTAAAAAAAAAGATTATTTTTTTTTTAATCTGTTGCAAAATCAGTGAGTCCAGTTTATAACTACCTGTGGGGCCCACTCAATAATTTGCTTTGCCAGTTCACCCAATTTCTGTTATTCTGTTTCATTATTACGATTTTTCTGTTTAGAAAACAAAATTTTGTTCTGTTGATGTTCAGAAAATTACTTTTCTTTGAAAAACAGGAAGGATAGCAGTAATAAGCATATAGGATTGGTAAAAACCCCTTCATCATATCTACAATATACAATCGAACCTCGTTATCGCGTCACTCTAATGACCAGAATAAAGTGTCATCATAAGCGGAGCGTCGCAGTAACTGGAGTTTGAGAAAAATATGGTTATAAAAAGCCGTATTTTTTATTAATTTAAGACAATTTTAAGTGCATAACTGTTCTTGCAGTTTTAAGCAATAAAACATTATTATTAAACAAAATACACACAAAAACAAAATTGAAAAGAATAAAAATCAGATTTATGTTGACTTTATATGAAATATTGATGAATTAAGGTTTGCTTATACCTATATGTGCTTCCTACAGTTTTTAATACAGTAGACTCCCTCAAATCTGTGCAGCTTGGGACCAGAGGTTTTGCGAATTTTAGAATTTTGCGGATTTCTGGTCATTGATTTTTTGTCATTTTTGAAACATTAATTTGATTGGTAGTTAAGCAAGGGAAATTATAATGAATGCTTACAATAAAGGGAAACATTAAAATAAGTAAAATATTAAAATAATTTATAATTATTAAAATAATTATGTAAAATAAAAATTTAGAAAAATATTAAATTATTCCCATGAAATCGATTCAAGTCGATTCCAAAAGTCCTATGCTGCCATCTAGTGGTAAAGCAATCATAAGATCGTTATGTCATTATTCGCCAAGAAAAAGGTAAGTAATTTACAATAAAGATGAATAAAAGTAAACAATTAATGTAACTGTAGTTAACTATAATATGTATAAAGTAAACAAAAGACCGGTATTTCAAACTAGTGATGACATAAGAAATAGCGAAAGAAGCAATAAGAACAGTGTTAATGCTATTATCAGTATACATAGCTTATTGTGCTCTCTGTAACTTTTTTCATTGTTATTTAGAGTCTTGAATGCTTTTCTTATACTGCTTTGTATGTTTAAAAATAAATTTGTCTATAATTTAAAAAAAAAAATCCGTGAACAATAATTTTAAAATAGCGTTCCAGTTCGTGGATTTTTCCATTTCGAACCCTGGAATTTTTGAGATAGATATGCTACTTTATATCAAAGTCAAAAGTAATGTAAATTTATTTAGTAATAAATCAGCTGTAATAGCCAAAAGAGAATGATTAACAAAAAATTTAGTAAAAAAAACATTGCGGTAGTCGCTGCTTTCGGCGCCATCTTGAATTTTGTTCCTGCAACTTAACTGTAAATTTCATTGTTTACAGCAAAAAAAAAAAAAAAAAATACGCGGATTTTAGGCATTCGTGGATTTAAGGGAGTCTACTGTATTATACAATGAATTGTAATCAATATTCGTTGTTTCTGAAATGAATGTTAGATAATTTCTGATTGTTTCAATGCAATGCAATGCTTCGGTTTTAGTCGGATGGAAAACGCCATGTAACCACACGAAAGCGCCACGTGACCTGAGCAAAAAGACCGCGAGTAGACTGATACGTCTATCTGGACCTTAAGTGGGTCGTTCATAGTGTGTAGTTTTATTTATTCAGATAAAGGATTACAGTAAAATTTCTCATTTATCTCAATGGGTATTTTAAAGACTTTTGTGAAAAGTTTGGCTAAGACATTTAGGCCTTTCCATTGTGACGGGTGTGACATCCAGACACAATTTTAAGCAGGGTTGTAGTGGGTAGCTGCCCGGGTACCCGCCCAGGCTGGGTTTTTTATAAAAAACCCATTTAAAAAGCCCGGGTTTTTTAAATATATTTCTGGAAAGAAACAAATGATGTATTTGTTGTGTACGGTTATTCTGTTTTATTTATGATTCTTAGAAAATATATTTATACTAATTTACTTGCACTTTTAGATTGGGAACCCTATAATTTTAAAACGTTTTAGCTTTTAATTTAAAACGTAAACTTAAGCTTTTCAGTTAGCTTCAAGAGTATTATATTTACTAAACTTATTATATTTATTAAATTATTTTATGTACTTTTTACTGCTGAATCCGAAAATGACCTTCATTTTTAACCATCATGCCAGAAAAATTAAATAAAAAAAGTTTTACATCTGTTTTAAAGTATCAGATTTTTGCTATATTTTAACTTTGACATTTACGATTTGCAAAAAAAAATTATAGCGTTATGGTTAAAAATGAAGGTAATTTTCAGATTCAGTGCTAAAAAGTACCTAAAAATCAATTATCAAAAGTTAAAAAACTCAGCTCTCTCCTCCATTTTATAGTATTTGATTTTTGTTATTTTTTAACTTTGACAATTTATGATTTGCAAAACATCCTAAGATGATGGTTAAAAATTAAGGTAATTCTCGGATTCAGTGCTAAAAAAATACATAAAAGTTAAAAAAACACAACCATCGCAGTCTTGTGTTATCTAATCTAAAACTTTTTCTTAAACTTCTTGGCAGTAATCTATCCAAAATTTTTTGGGTTATCCTGTAAAATGAATGGTAACCACTGAAAATAATAATAATATTAGATTGTTATCGGATTTACGTCAGTATACATGTAAAATTTAATCTTAATCAGACATTTGAAAGTGGGTTAAATTTCGAGTACAAATTTTGAACTAAGAAAACATACATACGATCGTTGAAGTTAAATAAAATAACATAATATTTGTTAAAAGAAAATCTCAAATCCTTACAGAATAAAACATATGTTAAAATACATTAATTTTAGCCAATTTGAAACTTAATAAAAGTTAACTCAATCGTAACACTTGTACTATTTTTTTCAAAGTGCAGATACATGTGAAAAGTTCTTCGAATACTTTAAGCACTTAAGATATGACCCCTCAAAGCATGGCCAAACTCATTTGTGTTCAGATGCAGAAAAGTGGTATAAGTCATGCATTTTTAAAGTTTCATAACTCAGTCAATTTTAGTGTTACATGAACGGGACTTTTTTTGTGTGTCTTGTCAGTGTAATAGGAAAATTTTACTAAATATAACTTATAAGACTGGGCGCCGTATAAAAACTCATTTGTGTTCAGATGCAGAAAAGTGGTATAAGTCATGCATTTTTAAAGTTTCATAACTCAGTCAATTTTAGTGTTACATGAACGGGACTTTTTTTGTGTGTCTTGTCAGTGTAATAGGAAAATTTTACTAAATATAACTTATAAGACTGGGCGCCGTATAAAAACCTAAATTTTGTAATTTTTTAAGAAATGTTTTTATTGACCCAAATCGCTTTTAAAATATTTCTTTGCCTCAAATTAAAACATTTTTGTAATTTGAACTATATGTCTATGACTAATGGTCTAGGAATTAGCCATTGGAGACCGATGAGAGTGGACTTCCTGTATATGCATATAAGAAAAATTTTTGTTGTAAGATATTTTTTATCAACATTTGCTAATCTTATGATAATTTCAAAGGAGCAAGTTTTTTTAGTTATATTTATATTTTGTTATTAAATAACACACAACTGATAGCTTTGCAATTTAAAATTTGTTTGTTATTTAAAGGGCTCATACATATATATACATATATTAAGAACAGAGAAAAATATTGAGATCCTTATTAAGACTATGAAGTCATTCCCATCTATTAGACTATGAAGTGTTCACAAAGATTGTATTTGAGATCAGGATTGCCACTTATTTTGGCAATCAAATTCCTTGCGGTTTCCTAAGCAAAAAATTAAATTTTCCCTGAGTAATTCCTCTGAGAATTTTCAAAATTTCAATGGATAAATTTTGCAAAGTACCAAAATTTAGTAACATTTCTTGTTTTTAATATTCATTTTTAAATTCCATCACTCTTCCAGTTTTTCCTATACAGTGGTAACCCTGAAGATTATTATTTGGGAGGAAGGTGGAATCATATTCCGCATATTGGCATTTTAACCCAATTTACCCGGGGAAAATTGCCCATTTAACCCAGGTTTTTTTAATAAAACCTGCCCGGGCTGGGTTTTTAACAAAAAACCCAGGTTTTTTACAAACCTGATTTTTAAGAGCTTATATATATATTTTAGAAAATAAATTAGCTAATAAATCCCTGAAAAGTATTTAAAATATGTTTGTCCATGCATATGCTTGAATAATTGTGCAAACATGAAACTTCAATAGCTTTTTTTTTTTTTTTTTTTTTTTTAAATCTTGTGACGGGTGTGACTCTTTCTGGACATGAGTTTTCACTAGCATGCACATTTGTTAAAATTCCTGTGAATATTTAAATGTTTCATTATTAAAACAATTTTTTTCTAATAAAAGAGACTCAAATTAAACTTAATGCTTAATTTTCATAATAAATTTTAATTATTTTAACGTATAAGAAATTTTTTTCTTCTGTGACGGGTGTGACATCATGCAAAGTATACAATTTTAAAGTTATTTACAAATAAAAAACAGCGATCGGTATTGACAGAAAACTTGTCAATAGCTAATATACAAACAAAATTTAATAAAACTAACATCTTTATGCAGTTAGTTTAAAATCTGTCGTGTCCCCTACTTGTTATAAGTGATGGAGTAGCTATTTTTTTTTCAAAAATGTTTTCAATTGAGACATCATCTCTCTCTGGCCAAATCCAGTGTTGTCCACTGGTTTGCATGTATTTCAAGCTTATTTCTTCCTTATGGCAGTTGATATTCAAGACATTGCTGTAGTACGAGGTACAAGCTATATTGCACTTTTTGTTACTCGCCAGGGAAACCACAACATAGCCTCAGATATCTAAATCTGTTGTTTTCAAAATCTTTCTGGGAGGAGATTCGCAATTAGCAATAACTTACCTCCCTTAGTGTTGATTCTGTAGTTTTTCCAATCAAAAAGTTGGTATTTTCAGCACTTACCTTAAAGTGGTGATAAGACTTGACACCTTCCCATCCTTCTGCCAGCATTTGTTTAGTTTCCAGTATTTTCTCTGCTGACACATACAATGTCTTTATTGCACCAATCTCCTGTGCACATTTAAAAAAATCAAGGGCAGAATTAACTATTGCTTTTCTGGACTTAAGCAAAACCCACACTCTTGACTGTATCAATCCCCCAATTCCGTCAACTGCTCTTTTACCATAAGAAGTGGCCAAAATGTTCCATTCACATGTTAGCTTAAAATCTTTGATCAAGAAGCACGAGTTCGAAATGTTGTATTTGTTTTTAAACAGGGCTGCACAGCCATCAGAAATTTTTTTCACTATTTTGAGTTGGGGAAACTGTTTTCAGACTAGTAGTAATGGCATTTAAAAATTCCATACAGCATACTTATTTAACATGCTGCAATTCGTTATTGATTACTATATTATTATTGATTACTATATTATTACATAATAGCAAATCACAATTTCTTTCAACGATGCAAAGCATGTAAAAATGGTGATTTGAGGATTAGTCCAGTGAGCACTCTGGATCTCATTTTGAGAGACAGCACTACAGTTTTTGGCAAAATCACTTGTATTATTCCTTCAGTGTCTCCCACATTATTTTTGTCTTCAAAATAACTGGATTGAGTTACAGTTATGTAAAGAATATTAATAATAAATTTCATTTTCTTGAAAATCTATCAAAAGTTAAAGTCACCAACTCAAAATTTGCTAAAATAATTCAAATATATATTTTTTATGATTTATCTTTTTTTTAAGCCACATTTGTCTTAATATGTTCAGAAACAATAATGATTCAATCTTACACTTCATTTAAGAAACATTTAAATATATTTCTAAACAATTTAAAATGGTGTCATACCTGTCACAAGGATTTTGTCACACCCGTCACACTAAAATTCCACACAAAATAAAAATTTAATGACATTTCAATATTTCATATTTATTCAGATTTGCAGTAGTTAGACTTTCAGAAAGTTTCATGTATTTTTGAGAAAAAATGAATTTTGTATAAAAACTTCAGCATCTTTTTTGTGACGGGTGTGACAGAGAGCCAGTATAAATATATTTGTTTTAAAAATCGGGTCTTTTAAATTATTTTGAAAAATTGTTTCAAAAGGTAAACAAAGGTCACAAATAGTAATATATGCACATAGAGTGAAAATGCTGCTGTTTTAAATATTGCATCTGGCGGAATGAAAATACCTTATTTTACATTCATGAAAGTTTTTGAAATTTTTCTAACTTTGACCTTAGATAAATTATAAAAGAATACATTTTACAGCTTAGTTCTCTGTAATTTCATATATGTCATATATTTATCTTTAATTTGATTTATTTTTAATTTGACTTGTAATAATAAAAGAAGTTTGAAATTTCAACCCTCATGTCCACTTTTTCATGGAAATGCCCATTTCTTACCACTTAATTTCCGTACTTATAAGATGGATTATGAAAAATGGACAATTTTCCTAAACCGTCGGGATATCCGGAGTTGAAAATCAATCAACGACGTAAAATATGGAGTTTATTTACATTAAAATCTGATACAGAAAATTGGGACTTTGAAAAACTGACGTGATAAGCAGAGTGACGTGAAAACTGGATGTTGGGATAATGAGGTCCGACTGTATACAATTTCTTCCAAAAGAGAAACTTCCTCCATGTTTTACCATTGAGTACAGATCAATGACCATCTATTTTTATTTTACTGCTTTGACATCCATAAAGCTAGGCGACTAATATGTTGTACTCAATGGGTGTTTTTTATTTGGGGTTGGGGACAAGTAGACTTTTCAAAATATTTCATTGTACTAAACATATACCTTTCTTTTTTCTGGAGAGTAGTCTTATCTGCATACAAAACTATGTGCTAAATTTTTCCCTCATCTTGATACTATAGGTGCAGATTCCCAAAATCAGTGATGGAACAGTATGGACCTCATTTTGGAGCAGCAAAAAAACATTTTGGAGCAGCAAGAATGCTCATTTTGGAGCAGAAAATATTTTGGAACAGCAAAAGATGCTCATTTTGGAGCAGAAAATAACTATTTTGGAATTCTTTGACAAAATTCTCGTTTTTTCTGCAGTTCTTTGATGAAATTTGTGTTTTTCCTGTAATTCTTTGACAAAATTCACGTTTTTCCTGCTACACTCTCCCAAAATTCACGTTTTTTTCACAATCCTTTGACGAAATTTGCATTTTTTCGCGATCTTTTGATGAAATTTGCCTTTTTTTCACAATCTTTTGACAAAATTCGCATATATTTCACATGTTATTAGGACCCTTTGTTGAAATTAGCGTGTTTTTCACTATCTTTTGACGAAATTAGCATGCTTTTCGAAATCTTTTGACGAAATTTGCAGTTTTTCGTGATCTTTTGACAAAATTTGCGGGTTTTTTTTTTTTACGATCTTTTGGTGAAATTCGCTGGTTTTCTGACGAAATTAGCGATCCTTCGCGTGTTTTTTGCAATATTTTGACTAAATTTAAGACCTTTTGATGAAATTTGCGGTTTTTTTTTCTCTATCTTTTAAATAAATTAGCGTTTTTTCACGATTTTTTGAACGTGTTCTGTTCATTTTTTGAAGAAATTACCGATCCTTTGACAAAATTCATGCTTTTCTCTCGATCCTTTGACGAAATTAGCATGTTTTTCGCGATCTCCCGACGAAATTTGCGTTTTATTCGCGATATTTTAACGAAATTGCGTTTTTTCGAGATCTTTTAATGAAATCTCGATTTTTTTATCACATTTTGTTCATTTTTTGACAAAATTAGCGATCCTTTGACAAAATTCGTTTTTTTTTCCATGATCATTTGACAAACATTGCATGTTTTTCGCAATGTTTTGACCAAATTCGCATGTTTTTCGCGATCTTTTGACCAAATTTGTATGTTTTTCGCAATCTTCTGGTGAAATTAGTGTGGAAAATGATCGATTTAGCTCAAAAATTATTATCAAATTGCCGCAGTTGGGTGCAATTTTGTCGAAAAATGATCATTTCGGCGCAGAAATGTGCAGCATCATCGATTTGGCGCAATTGGCGCAGCTGTTCCATCACTGCAAAATTTCTGTTATATTGGAATACTAAAGTAATCCCAATATGGAGAATTAAAAATAGCAGAGTATATCCTAAAATAGCAATTGTGGAAACGCAAAGGGTGACTCGCAGTTCTTAACTGCACTTGAGAAAAATGTAAAGCTAATTAAAACTGAAAATGAATGTGAGCAAATTGCAGTACTGATCTTAAGCTGAAAGAAAAAAATGTAGCCAGTGTTAGAAAAAGAATAAACCAGGATTTAAAACAAACAATATATTTATTAACATAAAGTAAAACAAATAAAAAGATTAAAAACAAATGATATTGAAATATGGACGTGATATATGTTATCAGCTTTCCAGAGAGACATCGTTTAACACATAATTAGATAGAGACATAGAGTCCTCCAAGCTAAAGTTTCACATCAATATACCAACATACCTTATTGCTTTAAACAAACAAATGAAATAAACTGGAGCATTAAATATAATTTCAGGAAAAAGTTTAATATAAATTTACTTTTAAATTGCATTTAAAACGTTAACCTTATAATCATAGGCGTAACTAGAGGGGGGCCGGGTGGGCCGGGCCCACCACAGATAGTTCCAGTGCCCACCCCAGAAATTCAAATTCAAGTGATAATGTTATGATTGCGATATAGTCAAAATTTTAATTTTCGAATATTTGAAAGGTTGCATGAACAGATAGGTATATATTTTTGAGTTGAGAATTAATGAAATTAAAGAAGTGTTTTTCATTTCCGTATGTGAATGTGTGTGAGAGAGGATGGGGGCGTGTCAAAGAAGCAACAGTCCAGAATCCACCAAATCTGAGCGAAAGTTTTCTTTTCTGACCAGAGTTCATGAGGAAAAAATCATTTCTAAGAAGTCCAGTTTACTAATCTTGCAACAAGGTCATAAAATGTCATCTGCTGTAGTCAGAGCAGGTCGAGGAGTGTGTGTGTGTGGGGGGGGGGGGGCAGGGGCCAGGATTGCATGCAACTTTACCTTTATAAAATAATGACTGAATTTTTTTCTATTTTCTTCGGAACACTCCGGGTTAGGGAAATTTACCACGGGGGACAATTCTAAGAAGTGATAATTAACCTCCATTCCTTTCAGGCAAATCCGGATGATGTCAAATCGTTGATCCATTAATTTTCCAAGAGGATCTATGAGGACACCTTGGCAGGGGGCTTCCTTTGAGGATTTGCTATTTCCCTCTTGTAAGCGTGTGGGGTAATTTAAGTTTCCCTGCATAATTATCAGCTCACAAATAAATTCTGTTCATTAAAATACAGGAACCTTTTTTGTGTTATTGCCATGAGGCACTTTGTTTCAAGTTCCAGAGTGTAATTTTGTGAATAAATTTTTTCTTATCAGATCTTTGATATTTTGTTTAAGTGCTTGTTGGAATGTTATGTAACACAAGTGAAATTGCCAGAAAATTAAAATGAAAGCTTTTTCATGTAAATTTAATTTTTGTTTTTTTTATTCTTGGTAGCATACATTTAATAGGTTAACAGATGCGTATTAAACTCTCTGAGAAAAACTGATCAACATTTAATTTCCAAACAAAAATTATTAATAATATTTACATTATTTGATATTTAAATGTTAAACGCTAATAAATAACGTATCAAATCATAATGACATCTTGGTATTTCAGCTTTACTATATGATAGAGTATCTCATAACATCTTCATCAAAAAATTAAACAAAATTTTGAGAAAATATAACATAACACCTTCTTCCACGAAAGTCTTTAATTAATGTCATTTGTTATTTAAAATATTGATAGAGATATAAATTGGTCAAATCTAGTCTTTTTTTATTTAAATTTATTTAGAATTTATATTGTTGTAGTAGTTATCTTTGAGGAAAGAGTAGATGTTTATTCATGAACACAACACATTGAGTTAAATTGTCATAGAATCTTTCATTAGATAATCGAATTTCAATTCATCAACGGCACCTATTTAGATACCATTTCAGCACATGTCTCGATCTGGTGAAATACAGAGAATTTTTTACACGATCTGGGAATGACATATTTCTTTAGTTTTAATATCATGTTCAGATTAAAACAAATTTGCTGCACTCGGCCTGATTTATTGACTAGTAGCTGCGTGCTCGGGGACCGTTATAGTACCCAGGGCCAAAACTAGACTTTTTTCACCCTGGCCAAACATGGAATTTGGTGCCCCCCCCCCCCCCCTACTCAGCAAAGTATATTTACAAAGAGAATTTTACTAATTTTCTAATAACTGACTTAATTTAAAATTTAGAATATGTAATCATAAAATATGTAATACTGAACTACGTAATCTGCTTTGTCAAATATTGATTCATTAAAATGTTGTAAACGGAATCGAAAAAAATTCTGCTTTAAACAGGATCCTTATGACATATCATCCTTAAATTCTTCTATGCTTTAATATAATCCAGACAGGACGATTTTAACAATGCCGTGTTAAACATACACGCAAGAAAAATCGACACACAAAATCTTCATTTGGCGCCCTTTCGTTCTGGCGGCCGGGGCACACGCTCCCTCTTCCCTCCCCCCTAGTTTCGTCCCTGGTAGTAACTTTAAACAAAACTCAAGTTTTTATGACTTTATATCTTTTGAAAAATTTTTAAGGGTGTTCTCAAATCCAAAAGAGCAATTTTCTGACATAAGTTTTACTTTATTTTTGTTCGAAAATGCATGAAACTAGCTGGTGTTATTGTTCAGAACTGTAATTGAGCTGGTTTTTCCATTTTTTTGCAAATGCAATAGATCTTTCAGAAAATAGTGTCAAAGTGGGCGTTTTGAACCGAATTTCCGTGCGAAGGAAGAAAAAGCACTCAAGAGCGGGCGAAAAACGTGTTTGTCACGTAATCAAAATAGCTTATAATTCAATAGGTAATTGATTAATCAAAAAATGGAAAAACAGTTCAATTCCAAATCGTTTCCATGGCCAGGGTTTCCAATTTTATACCTTTCCGTTAAAAAATGAATTTGTAAATGTGTCAAAACGTTTTGCACTTGTTGAGCAGAGCAGTTAAGAACAGACTTAAATGAACCTAGTTTCGGGGGCCACATTTGCCTTCCGCAGAGCCTAGTATGTTTGTCAACAAACTTCTTTCTGATCGAACATGTGACCTGGATCCCCGCTACCTAAGACAGCATATACCGGAAGTGCTCCGCACTTGCCGGAGACAATCGAAAACAAAGTTGAGTGAGCTAAGCCCCGTAGTAATCAAGCCCGTAGAACTTAAAAGAAAAAAAACCCACACCATTAATGTTCTAAAATGTTGTTAACTAAAGTCTAAGATAAACTCTCATAATATAGAAAGTTACTGAATTGTCATCTAAGTTGAATGAACCAAATACTGAAATTGAGCCCCTAGAACCCGAGGAAAAAATGCGTTCCCAAGTGGTGGAAAATACTCTCTTGTAAATTTCACTAATTACTTTTAGCATTAACACGATATTTAATAAACGGGTAAAATCCCTTATCTATCTGGAGTTTGAGCTGAGGTATAAAGAAGGACCGGGTCCAGGAGGCCAAGGTCTTAACTGAAATGTAGGTCGGTAAAAGAAAATTTTTAGTAGTTTTAAAGCAGCTGAGGATGCTAGAACTATGTTTAAGAAAATTGTAATAGAATCAAATCAATTTTAAAGAAGCTGCAACAAAGACCCCGAGAAAGAGATTAATATTCAAAATTGGTAGTAGCTTAAAAGTGAGAATTTTTTTCGTTCATGTAGTAGCTGGAGCACTTAAGACGTTATTAGAAAAAAAAAAGCTATTGAATCGGACCATTTTTAAGGGAACTACAATAAAGGACCCAAAAGGGGCCAACTGAGAGAGCAGGGCCTCCAGTGGTGTAGTCGTAAAAAGAACAGAGGGTATACGTTCTAAGCAGAGGGTATACGCTCAAGGCAGAGGGTATACCCTAGTGTATATATACTATAGCTTTCTTGAGAAACAGAGGGCATACGGTGTTCCTTAAAAAAATCCAGAGGGCATACGGCGCATACCCCCGTATACCTTCCACTACATCCCTGAGGGCCTCAACATGAAAACATGTTAAAAGGTCTTAGCACTTTAGTTCTTCAGTTAGTCAAAGTTAAGCATAGGGTGTGAATTAATCCTTAGAAAATTTTACAGTAAATGCGGAAGAATGGGGGGGTGGGGTGGGGGGGGGGGGTGGTGAGTGTTTAAAAAAGGATCCGAGGGTCCCAGTAAAAAAAATGAGGGTGATTTTCCGGCTAGAGGAGTCCAAGACTCATTTTTAAAATTATGCATTGAGAAGGCGAGAAAATTAGGGGGTGAAAAATGCATGGCGCACAAAAAATGCAAGGGGCCCGGGACCAGGGTCCTAGGAAGCCCCAGGATTTTAATTGAAATGTAGAAACGGATGAACAACTAAACGTAAAAAGGGTTCCGAAAATGAAGATCAAATTAAGACGGGGAAATTTATTAGCAATTTATGTTGCAAAAACTTCAAGGGACCAGGCCCTGAACTGCAAAGTAGATGGTATAAATATATATATTTCTGTAGTTTTTAAAGTAATCGGAGGTCAATAGATTTATGTTACAGAAAATTGCAAGCGATTCGGATCTTTTTTAACGAAGTTGTACCAAGGGCCCCAAGAAGGCGATTAATATTCAAAATTGGTGGTAGCTGAAGTCTGAAATTTTTTTGTCGTTCATGTAGTAGCTGGAGGATTTAAAAAAAATTTTTGAAAATAAAAGCTAGTGAATCGGATCGTTTTTAATTGAGCAATAATAAAGGGCCCAAAAGGAGCCAACTGATTGTTGAGAGCAGGGCCTTAACATGAAAACAAATTAAAACGTCTTAGTATCTCGTGCTTTAGTGCTTCAATTAGTCAAAATGAAGCATAGATATGAATTATTCATTAGAATAATATTTTAAAGAAATGAGCAAAATATTGGGTAAATGCTTAAAAAGGGGCCTTAGAGCCCTAATAAAAATATGAGGGTGTTGTACAGGGATGAAGAGTCCAAGACTCAACTTTAAAATTATGCACTGAGAAGGTGAGAAAATTAGGGAATGAAAAATGCATGGCACACAATACGTTTAAGGGGCCCAGGATCGGGCCCTATGGGACCATAGAGGGGCCCAGGATCTTAACTGGAATGTAGAAACGAGATAATAACTAAATGGAAAAAAGGATCTCAAAAATAAAGATCGGATTAAAATAAAGCAATTTATTAACAATTTAGGCGCAAAAAGTTCAAGAAACTCTGTACCGGGCCACAGGAGGCCTGGGTCTTAACTAGAATGTAAAAATGAGGGAATGGCTAAATAGAGAATTGGCCGCAAAAACGAAGAAGATCAGATAAAAAAGGGGCAAATTAACATTTTAGGGTATAAAAACTTAAAGGGGCCCAGGGACACCGGCCCTTAAAAATTAAAATTCTCAACCTGTAGTGCATCAGGACCTGTCTTGGACTGTCCTCATCTAAATTTTCAGACTTCTACGTGTGCTAGATTTTGCTAGCCATCGCAGACACACACATACAAACACAGACAGAACGAAACTTTCTTTTACTAGGGTTTTGTTTATCTGACGAGACCCTATTCGTCTCACTCCTCTGTCTGTCTGTATGTCACAGAGCCCGTTCTCAGAAACTATACACAGTGAAACCTCTCTGTAAGGGCCACCTGCCATTCCGTTGAAAATTGGCCTTTGAATAGGGGTGACAAAAAAAAAAAATAAATAAATAAAATACGGAAATCAAAATCTATATAGGAAAAAAAACTGTTTATTAACATTTTCAAACTCTATACATGATTGAAAAAAATTTCTATTGAAGTTTGTTTACTTTTCATAATTATTTCGCAGACAATTTTGGTTTCTAATGATTCTTTTACCTTATGGAACAAATTACTTCAATTTGCATCATTTATTAATGCTTTAGAAGGAGATATTAGTTTATTTATTTTTGTTAGCGTTTCCTGACAGGTGTAAAAATTGTGCTTCAATATGCATTCACAGTTTTAGTAAATGTGGGATCAGTTTTTCTAGATAACCTAAAACGTATTACCCTTTATGTGCCCACAACAAAGGGCAAGTTTCCTCTCCAACCCAACCCCTACATGTTGAAATGTCAAATAAAGTGTGAGGAAAACTTGTTTGTCTCACTTGTGGAAAAGTTTACTGTCCTTCATTATGTTACTAAATCTTCCCCATCTCCCCCTGCCTTCTTTATTGCAAGTGCAGTTTTTTGCTGAACTCTTATCTTTTGGTTCAGGAATTCAATACACCTGTTTGGGATTTAAGGCATATGTGGAAAAAATGGCCTTTATGAGGGGTAGGTGCGGCCCCTAATAGGAGTAAATTTAACATTATGTCTATGGGAAAATTTTTCGTTCCTAAAAATATTGTCCCTTAATAGAGGTGGTCCTTGAACAGGAGTAGCCTTTAAAAGAAGTTTCACTGTATGTTGGAGACTTGAAATTTTGTGTACTTATAGCTGAACATCTCACATCGAACCACCAATCATAAAATTTTGAAAAAGTCTTATATTTACTCTTCTGGGCTCAACGACGCTCACTGGTTACCTCTCACCCTCATCTTTATTTTTTTGAAGACCACAGAACACTTGGAAAAGAAAATCCACTTGGCATATCGCCAGTTTTTCGTCGGGTAGACCAAATAAAAGCAAATAAACCGACCTTAAATGCATCTAAATAACTTACGAGATTGGGGGCCTGTGCCCACCCCTCAAAATAGTTCTAGTTACGCCTATGCTTATAATTAAACCTTAAATATATATTGATCTAACTTTACTTCTATCACTTTAGTTTATTACTTTAATCTATTACTTTATTAACTTCATTGAACTTTAAACAAAACTTAAAAGATATTCCTTTAGAGTCATTCCATGTTAGTTCAGGCAGGCATGCAACCCACCATCACAGATTTTGATGAAACTGCATGTGTTTGTTCCTATTACTAAGATATGGTCACCATTTTTTTTCTTTTTTTACTCCTTCATGAAATAGTTTCTGAGAAAAAAATTGTCAAAATTTTGAAAAACTGCCGTCAGTTGGCATTCTTGACTGCTCGGTTTTCAAATGTAGCATGTCATAAATATAATCATATTTCAATATCTACTCTACAAATCATCTTCAAATAATTTATGCATAATATACAGGGTATGCAGTTTATGAAAAAAAAAATACTGTTACGCTTATAACATTTTAAGTGTGTCTAAAAAAATGTTTAAACTTTAAAGTCGTGAATTTTTTATGAAAAATAATGCATTAACAAAAAAAGCATTATCAACAAAAGGCGGTATTTTTATTAAATTTATTTTTTGTGGGGGATATATTTAAAGGTGTCCTTGATTCTGAAATAAAAATAGTGGGATTTTGGGTTTTTTTAATAGTATTTCCTATTTAAAAATATTTTGAGGCGCATTTCAAATCAAATCAAGCAGAGTCATTCCATGTCACTTCCCCTAAGCCATTTAGTTCACTGTCACAAATTTCAATGAAACTGGGTATGTTTATAGCTCATTTTAAGACGTAATCACCTTTAATTTTCTTGATCCAAGTAAAATATTTTTTAAGATAAAAAAAAATATCAAATTTTGAAAAATTGCTTAATTTTTTTAATGACAAGTCTATATTGAAAGACCGCATTAACAAAAAGTCATTTCAATATAAAATCACTAAATAAGTTTCAGATAATGTATAGGTGACAAATAATCTAGGCAGAATATTATTTTTTGTTTTTTGTCATGTTTAAATACTAAGAGTGTCTTTAATCTTGTGAATTTTTAAAATCAAGAATTTTGTGAAAATTAATGTATTAATCAAAAATTTATTATTAACCAAAGGCAGGGTGTTATTAATTTTTTTAATTGTACTTAAAATATATTTTAAATGGTTATAAAAATAGTAAAAATATGAGCAATTTTAACAAAATTTTCTTAAAATGTGAATTTTTAATCATAAATATTGAAGATTTTCATTCTATGATATTCTATAATGACTAACAAGGAGAGGGCCAACCTTGTTAATCACAGATTTTGATTATTTTAATATATGTTGTAGGGTAGAGACCCCTTAGTGTCAGGTTCAACGGATTTTATCCAACGCTCCTTAGTTCTTGAGAAACCAGGGGGTCTAATAGTCGTACACAACATAAATACTTACTTTGGTGCCAAAATGATAGGTTGGTCGTAGCTCAGTTGGTATGGCGTTGGCCGGCTGATCCGTGGGTTCCGGGTTCGATACCTGAATGCGCTGCGTTTTTTTTTCTCATTTTTTGTTTTATAAATATATTTGTAATTATAATTTAATAATTTCAATTAAAAATCTTTTTATCATACATTAATTATAATGTTAACAAACTTAAATTTACCTTTTTTTTAAAAAATTTTTAAACTATTATTTTTCATCCTTTAAAGAGGTTAAAAAAGAAATTGGATCTATTATTGAATGATAAAAATTCGAAAATCGTGAAAAAATCTGTAGTGGCGTCATCTAGGTATGATAAAATAAAAGAATATTCAAATAAAATAAAAATAAAATCCGGAAGACGATAAAGGAGAAAGCAAAATAATTGAAAGCGCAAGCATACGTATTACAAATTTAAAAATCTTTAATATGCAGAAAATGGGTTGTAATTTAACTCTAATGCTAATTTTTAATATAATGCTTGTTACTTTAAAAATTGAATAATAATATTGTCGCATTGACTTCCTTTGTTAAAGAAATGCGTAAATGATGTTTCTTTAAACTCACAAATTGACACAATTGCTCAATATCATTGCATCGATAAAAGATATATGAAATACATTTTAAATGTGATTTTAAAAAAATTAACAGTTTTATGATGTTTTATTACAACTAATTAGTTAAAAGTAAAAAATTAAATAGGTTAAAATTATAATTGATATGTAATATTATAAATTTTAATTGACAATCAGATTATTAAGTTATACTTACAAGTATATTTATAAAACAAAAAATGAGAAAAAAAAGCGCAGCGCATTCATGTATCGAATCCGGAACCTACGGATCAACCGGCAAACGCCATACCAACTGAGCTACAACCAACCGATCATTTTGACACCAGAGTAAGTATTTAAGTTGTGTACGACTATTAGACCCCATAGTTTTTCAAGAACTAAGGAGCTTTGTATAAAATCCGTTGAACCTGACACTAAGGGGTCTCTACCCTACAACATATATTAAAATAATCAAAATCTGTGATTAACAAGGTTGGCCCTCTCCTTGTAAGATATAGAGTAATACTACTCTTGCTTAAATATAATATATACAATAATAAAATAACAAATATTATTTACAGCAATAAAAATTAAATTATATTCAAAAGGCTTACTCTTTGTTACAGTAAAAATAATAAATATATGAAAATTCACTTTTTAACATGTCAAATTAAATTGTTTATGGGCAGAAAGTATTTTCTTTCCTTTAAAGTAATACATTTTTCCTTTTTTTCTAGATGTAGGAATGTCTAACACAAGAAATCAATTGAGATAAAGATATATGCAATGCATTTTCTTTCTTTTCTGAGGATCAATAAATATTCTCGCAGAATCTTATGTATGCACAAATTTTACTTATTTTTACTCTCTTCATCTTTTGAAACTACCATCCCCTCAATAAAGTGATTGTCACATGAACATATGACATAGGACGTAGCTTTCCTTTCATAAGTACCAGTAAAATACCAATTACAACCCCTAAAATTTAAAAACACCACCCGTTAGAGGCAAAGTCTGTTTTTCAGTAATTGCAATGGATTCTTTTGTACTTATTTCCACCTCTCGTGTATAGCTAGTTTTATGACACATAGTCCCAGTCCCTTTAGCCTTTACCAACACTACACTGCTCAACAGCCGACTTAAAATCAACAGCCCACTCTTATTGAAAAATGGTTTGCTGTTCAAGTAATAAATAAACTACATTTAAAAATCTTAATACCAACTTATTATCTTAAGATGATAATAATAACTAAGCAACATAAGGAATTTACAAATTGGCTTTTTATTGAGAATACATGAAATGGTCGCTTTAAATGTAGTTGTTCATCAAGTCAATGAAAACAAATTATATATAAAAAAAAATTAGTGAACCTAATATGCTGATCAATGACACTTCTAACAAAACTGATTAATTCATGACCATTTGCCATCAAACCCGAAAGATCAAAAAGAAAAAATCAGCTGTAGTGTGAATGTGACATACTCAGTTGTTGTTGAGATAGGAATGTATTTGTGAAATTTTCACCTGTACTTCAGTAAAATAGAAACATGTATGCTTTTTTCATTCATCCAAATTAAGTAAAACTTTTATAAAATTTTGTTGTCATTACACCAGATGTTAAATTTTCCTTACATACTGTTAAATAAGTTCTTTACTTTAAGATCTTATTGATATAATATCATTAAAGTTTACCATATGTATTCTCTATAAGTGTGTAAACAATATATATGCTTTATTAAACATAAATGAATAATTTTTAAATAATTTGTTTGGGAACAGGGATGTATATACACACATATATATACATATATATATGCTGAAAATCAATCTTTCAGCAATATTGTGATGAAATAAATCAAATTAAATATCATTAGAAACTGAATAAAATTACAAAAATGCATCTTATTTAGATTTAAATAGTTTTCTAGATATAGTTATTTGAAGGGTATAAATATAATGGATTATGCATTTTTTGCATATTTTTAAAGCACAATATGTCAAAATTTTCTTCAAAAGAGGGAAATTTGGCATTTTTTCCATATTAACAGCTCAGTGTAATCCAAATATGAGTTTAAAGATTAGGAGTGTCATTTTGAAAATTTCTATTGGGAGGTGACGAGCAAGTGATTTTTCTCTTTTTTGGAAAGGGATAATTGCTCTTCGCCCTAGAGGTTTTACTAAAAAACAATATTGTTTATTTTTTCCCTTAAGAAACGAACATAAAAGATAATTTGAAAAATAAAATAAATGTATAAATAAAAATATTTCCAGGGATGATACATTGGATAAATTTTATATCTGAAAATATTGATAATTTTAAATATGATTTAAATACTACTAAAACCAATCAAAATCCCACTATTTTTATTTCAGATCCAGTTATAATGTAGTATTATGTACAACTTAAAATTAAAAAATTAGTCATAGAAACTCCACCTTTGATTGATAAAGCTTTTTTAATAATTTCATTATTTTTTGTAAAATATTTTTGATTTCAAAGATTATACAATTTTTAGACACATTTAAATATTTTTTAACATTACAGCAATATTTTTTTCATAATCTACATACTTTATTTACCTTTCCTAAATTATTTGAAGAAGATTTCGTCATTAGTTATTGAAATATGATTTTATATATAAAATGATGCCTTTGCGAAACTGAACAATCATTAATGGCAACTCGTGGCAATTTTCCAAAACTTTGATAATTTTTTCTCATATTTTCACTATTTTTATTTTATAACCATTTAAAAGATATTTTTACATACAATTAAAAAAAGTAATAACACCCTGCCTTCGGTTAATAATAAAGTTTTGATTAACAAATTATTTTTCACAAAATTCTTGATTTTAAAAATTCAAAAGATTAAAGACACTCTTAGTGTTTAAAAATGACAAAAACAAAAAATAATAATCTGCCTACATTATTTGTCCCCTATACATTATTTGAAACTTATTTAGTGATTTTATATTGAAATGACTTTTTTTTAAATGCAGTCTTTGAATATAGAACTGTCATTTAAAAAAATTAAGCAATTTTTCAAAATTTGATATTTTTTTTTATCTTAAAAAATATTTTACTTAGGTTCAAGAAAATTAAAGGTGATTACGTCTTAAAATGAGATATAAGCATACCCATTTTCATTGAAATTTTTGGCAGTGAATTAAATGGCTTAGGGGAACTGACATGGGATGACTCTGCTTGATTTGATTTGAAATGCGCCTCAAAATATTTTTAAATAGGAAATACTAATAACACCCAAAATCCTACTATTTTTATTTCAGAATCAGGTAAAGGACACCTTTAAGTATACACCCGACAAAAAATAAATTTAATAAAAATACCGCCTATTGTTGATAATGCTTTTTTTGTTAATACATTATTTTTCATAAAAAATTCACGGCTTCAAAGTTTAAACATTTTTTAGACACACTTAAAATGTTATAAGTGAAACAGTTTTTTTTTTTTTTTTTCCATAAACTGCATACCCTATATACACTGCTCAAAACAATTAAAGGATATTGCAGTTTTAGGTGGATTATCTGGTAAACTGTTTAGCTGATTGATACATGGTCGACAGACATAGTAGGTTATATGAGAATAAATTACACATGTTTGGCAGAAAAAAAATGCATTTTATTGCGCATTTGTGTACTAAAGGAAAAAAACACAATTTGTGCATATGAGAAAAAAAGAATAAGAAAAGGTGTTTTTTTCAAAGAAAATCATTTTCAGTAGGGGGTATGGTTTCCACGGGCGGCCAGCAACGTTGAACACCTTTGAGGCATGGACTCAATGAGGCTATTAATGACGAGTTGGGGTATTCTGCCCCACTCTTCCAGAAGAGCTCTTTCCAGTTCTTGGAGAGTTTGTGGGGGTTGTTGGCGGCCAGAAACTCGTCTTCCTAGAGCGCCCCAAACGTGCTCGATTGGATTCATGTCTGGAGAACACGCTGGCCATTCCATTCGAACGATTCCTTCCTCGAAAAGGAAATCCTCCACCAGGTTTGCACGATGTGGCCTCCAGTTATCGTCCATTAAAATGAAGTTATCTCCGATTGCTGCAGCGTAAGGGACTACAATAGGTCTGAGGATCTCATCCCTATATCGGCGACCAGTCAGAGCTCCATCTCGAATGATGTAGAGGTCAGTGCGCCCGTCAATGGAGATGCCACCATACACCAACACTCCTCCACCGCCAAATCTGACACTTTCGTGCACGAACGCAGGATTATTCCTACTGCCACGGTCCCTCCAGATGAAAATACGCCTATTATCCGGATGCACAGAAAAACAGGACTCGTCAGAAAACAGAATATTGCTTCATTCATTTCTCCTCCAGTTGACATGCTCGGTTGCCCACTCCCTGCAGTCGCGACGATGCCTTAATGTTAATCTAACACATACCATCGGTCGGCGAGCATACAGACCTACAGCATGGAGCCGGTTTCGGACAGTCTGAGTTGAAATCGTGGTGCCTGTAGCCGAGCGAAGGTGTTGTTGGAGAAGAGTAGCGTTCATGGTTTGGTGTCTCCGAGCTGTTAACGCTAAATACCGATCTTCATTGGGCGTTGTTGCCCGTCTACGACCTTGCCCTGGTCTTCGGCCTGCACATCCACTCTCCAAAAAATGGTTCCAGATCCTGGAAATGACACTTTGTGACACTCCAATGGCTTGTGCTACTTTGGCTTGAATTTGGCCCCCTTCTAACCTACCAACAATTCTCAAAGCTTCTGAATCTGTCAAATGACTTCGCTGAGACATCGTACTCATCGAAACAAAGCAATCACTGAATGCCGATCATCCTTGTCTTCATTCTCTTTTATCCAGTTGAAAGTCAAATTTCATTCGCTGTCGCTGAAGCGACGTTTTTGACGTCGAACTCAAAATTTGCATACTCCACAGTTTGAAAACCAGAAAAATTTGCATTTGTGATTCTCTTCTTCTATTTTTGGCAAAAAAAATTTCGTTTATATCTTTATTTTATATAAAACTTCAAATATCCTTTGTTTTGAGCAGTGTATTATGCATAAATTATTTGAAGATGATTTGTAGAGTAGATATTGAAATATGATTATATTTATGACATGCTACATTTGAAAAACGAGCAGTCAAGAATGCGAACTGACGGCAGTTTTTCAAAATTTTGACAATTTTTTTCTCAGAAACTATTTCACCAAGGAGCAAAAAAAAATTACTGGTGATCATATCTTAATAGTAAGAACAAGCACACGCAGTTTCATTAAAATCTGTGATGGTGGGTTGCCAATTGATATTTTACTGCCTGATTTGATGTGGAATGCCCCTTTACTTTAAATATATTTACTTTAAGATTGAAATACATTTACTTTAAATATTAACTGGAAAAATCTATTCAATAAATCATATTATAAACCAGCACCGCGAGAAGCCACAAATAGAAATCGGAACAACTTACGATACTGTAAATAAACTCAGATAATATATTCATAAGTCTCATTAAAAGGTTAAGCGCCTCCTTACACTGAAGTTCCGTAGCGAAGGGACAATGTAAGCAAGAAAAAGGATGTGAAAAATGTTATTGATTAAATCGGAACAACTAACAGTAAAAAGTGTATCTGGAGAAAAAGAGTTAACACTGAAAAAGGAAAAAGATAAAATAAAAACGTATTTGTTTAGAAATGTGAAGCGCGTCTCCAGCCACCGTGTTAAATATCCATCTGTCAAAGCCTTCTAAAGTTCACTTTACACACGTGGAAATTCAACGGCTTGACTTTGACAAAGTTGAACAGACTCTAAATGCAACGATATCATCTTTCTGTAGAGGCGACTTAACACTTTCACTTTAAACAGATGTGTCACCCATACTAACAAGATGAGGACGATTTAAAATACGATGAAGATAAAAACTAGATTAAATGTAATTCATTTCCTTAAAAATACTTCTGCAACACAAACAAACTTATTCACGTTTTCCCCAAACATGACTGGCGTTACCCAAGTCGAAAACGGAGCAGATGGTTTCTGTAAAATGAAGCTACTGAGCTAACGAGAATGGCAGAATATATACCAAAGAATATGGAGAGAAAGAAATCCGACTTCAGCCAACAGTTAAAAAGTTGGGTCCTCAATATGCTTGGTGGGAAAACAAACGTTACAGGCTGAGAGCAGCCGCGAGCTACTGGGCCCCCCCCCCCCCCCCCGCGATAACGTCCATAACTCATTCTGTCAACTGTCACCCTTCCTTTCCTTCAACGTTGTTCCAAACAAACAAAACGTCCCACTGTTTCCCGCGTTCTTCGTATCTGCTAGTTTGACAGTTTTTTGTTAAAAGACAAGTATTTTTTACAGAAGTTCCATCGCTTTATTGCTATTGTTTTAGCAATTTTTTTATTGTTTGCAATTATTATTTTTAAGAAAGAGAAACAACTTATAAAGACACAAATATAAATATGCATAAAAAGCATACATCAGTGCTTAAAAATCAAGGGTAAAATTAAAACAGTTTTAATTTTACTCCATTTTTACCCAGTGTCCTCTCGCGTCATACTTCACGATACTCTCTCTCCCCCCTTCCTAGTCACACGTCATGCTATGCTACATAAACATATACTTGCAGTTTAGAAACAAAGTATTAGATTATAGATCGTATTTCAAATTTTAATTTAAAACGTTAACAATGTATGTTTAATGACACTTATGAGCGTAACAATAAAAATGATTTGTGTACTTATTTTGTATAGATTAAGGTTTAGAAAACAAAACACATAATTAATGTACAATAAAATATTAATATGAAAGAGCAATTGAAAATTTGCTTTTGGAATTTGAAAAGGAATTTAATGTATTTGGCTTTAAATCTCATCATTATTTTATGAACACAAATACTTTAATTTCAAAATTACTTCAAAATTTAATCTGCTGATTTTTAATGCTTTTATTTTAACAAAATGTGTGATATCACACTTCTTCTTACCCCCTCCCACTCCATTGTCACAATTTCAAGAACTCCCTTTTCCCGCCCTTCAAGCGTGACATCGTTTGTGGATGGTCCCTAAGTTACAAACAAAACTTGAATGTTGTGTTATTTTTAATAAAGTTAGATTGCGTATGCATTGTCAAAAACATCACAAAATTTCCTGTGCTATTTTTATAACAGATAATAAAGCATTCTGTATAAATTTTATGACAATTAAAATAAAAATATATTTACTGCATTATTTAATGTAATGGAATTTAAAGTAATGTACGTTTTAATTTAATAAATATTTTTTAATTAATAATATAGCTTTGATTTCTAAATTTCCCTGTGTTATCTAGGTATACTTATAGATTGGGAATAAATGATCTACTTCATCATTCTTTCAATGATCTTTTAATATTATCTGTGTAAAATATTAATATCAATTCATTCAAAGTTTGTTTTCTCATTGTTAACACAAACTTTGTTATAAGGGCGAAGAATTTCTATATAAATCAAAAGAAAAAAAATCTTGTACAATTTGGTATTTTCATGCTCATTATATCATCCTAATTTGTCATATGAATTTTTACCAGCTTAAAATAGTAGTAAAAAATATTTTTAATCTATTAACTTAATCGAGTTTTAAAATTTAAAAAAAGTGTGTAATTTCTAACTCTTTCTTTTAATTGCCATTATTATTATTACTTTTAAAAAGTGTAAACACATACGAATTGGGGGCCGTTCAAGTATTAAGCATAATTTTAGTCATTTTGTACCCCTCCCTCCCCTTGTAAGGAAAAATAAGCAAATACTAGACCCCCCCTCTTTGCTTACGCAAGATTTTATATCATTCTAACATCAACACTATTTGCCATAAAAAATTACAGTTAGCGATGAATTGCATTATTAATCCAGCAAATTTACATAAACAGACACATAGGGGTTGTGGTATTGAATGGGGAAAAAAAATCGGTTATATATGTTGTTACTTATGGCATTAGACAATTCATAGAATACAAAATAGTTTTTTTTATATTATTATTTATTGCATTGAAAAAAAAAACTTTAAGAAATACAACCGGCCCTAACTTATTTAGGCACATAACTAAAATTTTTAACAAGAATCATAGGAATATTATGTGTTTGGCGTTCACATTTCTAGTCTTGTGTCCAAGATCTTTGAATCCATGTTTCTGCATTGTCTATTATTACGTTTTCAATGTAGTGGTGGGCTGGAATGATCCTCGTTTTCAGTCCTTGTTTACTCCATAATTTTTTCTTTCAAGTTGTTCAACATCCGCAAAACACTCATCTAAATCATGCTATTTTGCTTTTTGTTGTTAAACTATAGTCGCGTCGTTGTCTAATGCTTACGTAAGAATTTTCGTGACCCCCCCTATCCCCCTTGTCAGCAAAAATAAGCAGACACTGGACCCCCCCCCCCCCCTTCTCACTTACTGCTTACGTAATACTTAAACGACCTCTTGTGTGTATTACGGAATCCTGAAAATGAAAATTGTATGTTCAGCACTTACTTTGTACTAGGAAGTTTTTGTCACATATGAAAATATTTGTTTGCGATGTGCATTAATTTTATTAATTTTAAATTATATTATTGCCATTTTTCATTATTTTGGGATATTATGTATAAATAAAATATAATTATTTATGATTTCCTGAATTCGTTTTAGTATGTTAACAAATTTATTTGTATACACAAAAAAAAAGGGGGGGGTGGTATTTCAGTCTTATTGTTATAAGACATAATTTACTTATTTTTAGGGAAAATAGAATTTGTTTGATCCCAAGGTTATTCTATGCTTTATTAATTTTCATTTCAAACACTTTATAAATTCCTTTGAATTACACTTAATTAAAATTAGGAAAAAAAAATTTAAAGGTGTGCAAAAATGGAATAATGGAATCAATAACAAAGGTGAAGTTATTCATTTCAGAAATTCGAAAGTGAAATATGCTTTACTTTTCATAAATCATTCTTATACCTACAGGAAAAGATATAGTTAAAATATTTGAAATTGATTTTTTAAAGATATAAACATTGCAAAAGATTATATTTCCACTTGCAATAAAAGAAAAAAAAATTCACAGTGGTGTAATAATTTTTTAATTGAGTTGTTAATAATCAGTTTAATGCAATTTAAGAATTATGTTTCTTCTTCATGCAAAATATTGCAATTCACGCAAAACACTAAAATTTTAACTATTAATGGTATTTTATAAATATATAACTTAAAAAAATCCGTGTAAAAGTTTGAATAATGTTAGAAATCATTTCAAAACATCACTTATATAAATTACTTAACTTCCTTTTAAATATGTGAAATTAGTATGTTCAGAATATCTACTACTAATAAAATGTAGATTTGCAAATGCCTTGTTTTAAAAAACGAAAGATAATTTCCCTCATTTCGAAAGAAAGAAAAAAAAAAAAAAGCTTTCACAGTTTCTTATTGTTTTATAATACATATTATTTGGCTGACAAAAAATAATAAATCCGTCTTTTTTAACAATATTTTAGCGATTTAAGCGTTCATATTTAAATTGCGTATACACATAAATATCTGATGTTTTGAAAATAGTGTCTACTTAAAATAATTATGTCCGCGATTTAGAATTACAGAATAAAAACGGACGCTAAACTGAAAACAAAAGGACCGGGGGAAAAAGAAAAGTAAAAATCACGTGGTTGGTTTGCGCTGCTTCACTGTAATGTTGCCTATCGCGCATTACATATTGAGGTACCAAGTTGCTTCGACGCGATTACATTACGCCTACGGAAGCTGACTATCTTTACGGAATATAGTATCTTTGTATATACTACATCCACAATAAAATGCATATCATTACGCAGCCTCATTTCCGGCACGTAACGTCACTTCCGATTTCGGGAAGGATCCAATGGCTAACGCCCAATCACGGGAGAGAAACACAGGAGAAGACAGACAGGCACGCCATCTGTCATCACATGTTTGAATCCCTCATTATACCGCGTGATTTGTAAACCGTGTGCACAGAAATGAGTGCCGCGATTGATAAAAACTGTTTCTGCCAGTAGTTAAAGGAATACGATATTTGAGGACAGAAAAAAGGAAAGAAGAACTTGTAGTATCCAATGACTTACTATATTGATAACGGTAAGTAAAAATAAAATAAAGATATTTACTTTTATTTTTCTTTAGAAATAAAGAGATAGCTATTGTAAACAAAATAGGAACTGTAATATATCAAAAGCTAATATGAGATTAAACTAAATAGAAATAAAGATGTGGATATAAGTCAGGAATCAGAATGAAGTTATAGAGTGATGAGACTAGGATATGGACACCAGATATTCCTATCAATTTCTAAGGCCCCTAAACCAAAATAATCCATTCGCCATATTGGAAAAGTAACGCATAAAAGCAATAATGCTTATATGGAGAAAAAACTTAGGAATTCAAAGTGAAAAATAATCTACACATGTACCAAAAAGAAAAAAAAATCTAATTATCAAATGTGTACATTTAATCATACAATTCTTTTAATTTTGTTATGAATTAAGTACAATATAAATCTTAAGCTATGTACACTGTACAGTCAGAAGATAGAGTTGGACTAGATAAATGTTAAAAAAATATCTGTAAGCTGATCCATCATGGTAGTGGGGAATATTAGAAAAGCAGTTATTCTTATTTTAATTTTGTCATACAAAAGTACATATAAAAAAGAATTTTGAATGTGTGGGGTTATTTTCCACTATAAAAATCAAAATACAATTGAAACATTTGTTTTTCAAGAGCACACAAGAAAAATTATCTTAAATAAAATAAAAAATATATATATATCATCACAGGGGTGGTTCTGTTCCAAATTTTCTGAAAATTTAAGACATTCGATTCCAAAACTTCTGACGATATAAATATATATATATATCACGGGAAAATATCGAGAATTTCGACAAATGGTCACCAGAAAAATGAATTTCATCAATCGTCAGCAAAAAAAATCATAAATTTCGTCAAAGCATCAAGGAAAAAATGGCGAATTTCATCAAATGATCGCAAAAAACCCACAAATTTTGTCAGAGGATCGCAAAAACCTTCAAATTTCATTAAAGAATCCCAATAAAAACATGAATTTTGTCAATATATGCCGAAAAAGCGTGAATTTCAACCAAAGAATTACAAAAAAAATAAGTATTTCATAAAAGAATCGCAGGGGAAAATGCGAATTTTGCCAATCTTCACAAACAAATCGCCAACTTCGTCAAAGGAGAGGGGGGAAATGCAAACTTTATCAAAGAAACCCGAAAAAAAAAAAATGCAAATTTCATCAAATCATGAAAAAAAGACAGTAATTTTATCAAAGGATTGCAGAAAAAAAAACCCTACTAATTTTGTCAAATGATCGCAAATATAACAGGAATTTCAACAAACGTTTGCAGAAAAAAAATTGTGAATTTTGTCAACAGATTGTAGAAAAAATGCAAATTTTATGAAAGGATCGCAAAACCCCCTGCAAATTTCGTGAAAGGATCGAGAAAAAAAGCGAATTTTGTCAAAACATTGCAAAAAAACGTGATTTTTGTCATACGTTTGCTAAAAAATGTGATTTTCATCAGAGGATCGGGAAAAAAAAACATAATTTTCGACAGAAGATCGTGAAAAAAAAAATTAATTTTCATCAAAGGAACGTGGTGAAAAAAGGCGATTTTCGCCAAAAGAGGGGAACTAAGACACCAAAAATTAGTCACTAAACCAAAAAATTTAGTTGACACGTGGCGACTGGCGACTTTGAATCTGCACCTATACTTGATACTAGGGATTGACCGAATACTGAATAGTTGATTCAATATTCGGTGGTTCAGCATGTAAACGGAATATTCAGCTTTGGTCGAATAATTGCTGATAAGTATTTTCTTAGAAGTAGAAGAATTCTTTTACTTAGCAGTAGAATAGGCTAAACAATGAGTTTCAATATTATGTGCATGAGTTCAGCTGCACTACAAAAAACAACTCAAAGGCAATTTTTAATTTAAAAAAAACTTTTTCCTTCCTAAAATAGTCTATATAGGTGTGAAATCAAAACAACTGTCTTCAACAAAGAAAAAAAAAGGCAAGGAAGATGCGCATCTTTCCCTTATCATTTAATTTTATTTACTTCTGCATTAGTTTTTTTTAATTTAAATTCATTTAATGTGTATTTTCTTTAAAATACACATAAAATAAGTATATCAGAGTTCATATCTGTATATCTAAGGTGTATATTAAAGAAAATACACACATCAAATAAGTATACCCCTATGCGTATCCTATAGCTTTTAACCATTATATCAAAAGCGCTCAAATTTCTATTCTTCATCACCACAATGTTAAAATATTAATCAAAATATAAATATTCTATCAATAATTTGACAGAAAATAATTAAATGTACAAATTGGTAGTATACCTTTTGTATTTTGAGAACATTCCTATTCAATATGTTTATAATTAGACTTAGACAATCAGTAAATCAGCTTAATGACAACATTGTTTTTTTGTATTTGAATGAACTTTTATTTTTCTGACAATCCTTATCCTTAATAACACTCTGTATAGTTTAATACTTTCATAGGTTATTTTTGGGTATTGACTAGTGATAAAATAAAAAATAAGTGATGGGTTAATGAATTTGTGAGTGGAAAGAAGTCATGAAATTTTTTTGTGTAATTAGATTTAAGAATAAAAATGTAACTGAATTAAATTATTCAGAAATTAATTTCAATTAAAGCTTATTAAAAAATCTAATATATGCAAAAATGCGTATTAAAAAGTTTCAAGTATTCGGTCACTGAATACCGAAGCTTCGGTATTCGGCAAAATTGCTGCTTCGGTCAATCCCTACTTGATACGTGATACCCGAATCTCTCTCTATTTTTGAAGAGTAGCCTTAGTTTGTACCATGGCAGTGTGGATGTAGAACGAGGGTTTTCACTTTTAAATCAAATTCTTTCCGAAACCTAAAACAGGACCTCTATGAAAGAATGGATGCTAAATGCTAGGCTAAACGTAGCAGATGTTTTAAAACATCATTATGGTGTTTAGAAATCATGCTGCTTTAGTACAGTTAACTAGTAAAATGATAAAAAAGGCTAATGTTGCATATCAAAACTATCAGAGTTACCTAGAAAATGAAAACTGAGAAAATGGAAAGTACAACTTGAAGTGCAGAAAGCTACAGAAGAGAAAGAAATCGGAGAAAGAGAAGCTGAAGAAAATAAAAATGAAATTATATATAGATCTTGAAAAAAAATTGAAAGATTTAAACAAAAATCTGAGTGAAAAAGTAACTGTATCGGACAGTTTGATCACTGAAGGCAATGAAAGGTTGAAAATAGCTTTAGAAAAAGGAAACTTAAGCTAATGCGTTGCAGAAAATTTGATTACAGCTGGTATAACAGCTAACAAGGAACTGAAAATAAAAAGGAATAAAGCTGACAGCCTGTCTAATGTTATAAATAAAAAAAAAAATAATTTAATTACAAATTTTATGAGTAAGAAACCTAAAAAAGGTTAATTTGTGAGAAATCTATAAAAAAATTTTCAAATTAAAAAAGCTAAAAAAAATATTTGGTATATTTTTTTCATTGTTAAAAATTGAATTTGATATGTTATTTTGTTACGCATTGACTATGCTGTGAGAGGGCGTCTAAGATTGACTTTAACTTGGACTAATACAAATACTACAACTTCCACTTTCATCCGGGTTCGAATTTATTCTGATGTATGTTGTTCGATGTTGTTCCATGTAAAGTACCGTGATGTGTCGTTTAATAAATGTTCGTTAGTTATATTTCTTAGGTATATTCTTTCTACAGACCCAAACACAAAATATGATAATTTGATTTTCATAAACATTGTTTATTTTTCAGGTCCTTAAAAGGTCCCTATTTAAGACTTTCTGTCCTTAAAAAGTCCCTAATTTTTAATCATGCAGGTCCCTAAGTACCCACTATTTTGGACCAAAGTTGTTGGCAGCCCTGTATTTTCTTCTATTACTTTTTTTTTTCTTGTTAGAATTATCTATTTCATGCTTTTAGATCTGCTTAAGTTTGATTTACCATAATAATATATACAGTAGAAGATCTTTATAACGCAATTCTCCATATAACGCACAACTTCTCAGGTGTAAACAATGAATTTTGCAGTTAAGAAGCACCTGCATTTCCACTATAAAAAATTGCTACTTTTTAGAAAACTAAATTTGATACATTAGCTCAACTTTCTATCCTTAATTCCCAACTTTTTAATGAAAAAATTGTTATTAAAATAAACATATTTCTGAAAATGAGTAATATAATGAATGATTTGATGTAGGTATATTTGGATTGGACCATGTTTCTAAAGTAAATCTAACATTGTGTGGAATAATCGATATTATGCAAAAATTTACTAACTCCTGGTACCAAGGAATGCAGTATAAAGGTACTCTAATGTATTTTGATATGTTTCAAATATATTTGATCATGTTTACAAGGTAAATTTAATGATGTGTGAAATGTGATCCATATAATGCAAAATTCTACATAACGCACAACCTTGCGTTTTTAGCTTTGCATTATAAAGACCTTCTACTGTATATACAGTACAGAACCATTTATCCAGAATGGTTAGGGTAAGATGTATTCCAGATAACTGGTTTTTCTGGATAACTGGTTGGCTATTAAAGCAACATCCAGTTGATAAGTTTTGTGGAATGTATGTGGTTGTGGCATTATTTCTGATTTCAAATTAATTATTAGATTGCTTGTATTAAGAATCAGATTAAAATAGAATGCCTCAAAAACAAAAAAATTTCTATTTCCTCTGTATAAAAATCAAAATGTCTAAAATATAACTAAATATGTTTCCATTTTAAATCCTAGATGCTGGCATCAAGTTATATGATACATTTTGCAATGTATCAAGGAATGCATATGTCAAACTGGCAGTATATGGCACTTTTTTCTGCAAAGATTTTGAAATAAGTCTATTAAAAATATCATTCTGGATAACTGGTTTCCAGATAAACGGTTCTGTACTGTATATATATATATATAATTTTTATTTGTATTATGTTATTGAACATTACATTACTATTAATTTTTTATTAGATTAAGTGGAATTTTAAAATCTGGAGCCATAAAGGAACAAGATAAGCCAATTTGGTATGATGTCTACAAGGCCTTTCCTCCAAAATATGAGCCAGCTTTCCTGCGCCCTGCTGTAGAGAAAGAGATTAAACCAATATTGTATCCTGAAGATATAATAAGAGGGTAGAGCATTAACAATTATAAATAACTTTAAATTTGTAAAATTTGTGATCCATATTCTTATTTTAAAGAGATGAACACAACAGGTCTACTGCGAAATATTTACCCAACTGAGATGAAACCCCCTTTAATGTAGCATTTGTAGTTAATTGCTTTTTTCGCATAAATACTAGTACTACATTGAAAGGCCGGTAGCTTAGTAGTCAGCATGTTATGCTACCGTGCTACAGGTCAAGAGTTCGACTCCAGACTTGGGCAAAGTTCACTCAGCTTTTAATCCTTTCAGAATCAATAAAATGAATACCCAGCCCTCTTGGAAACTAAAGACTGGGTTTCCTTGTTGGTCTGACCATCTGATCGGGACATATTGCTGTATAGCGCCTCAGGAACTACGGTCTAGTACACAGGGTTGGTCACAGTATGCCAAGATTTTTAATAGATTGTAGTGCCACAGAGTTTAGTTTGCTTTTACATTAGTCAAATCTTACAACAGTGAGTCAGCAGTTGACTCAATTTTTTCCTTGTCCCTTCCAAAATAAATAAAAAATTAAAGTACTGTTTTTGAAAATATTGATGCTCATCTTTATTCTCCCAAGTCCTTTTCTTTTACCAGTAATAAAAGCATTTGACAAATGAATTGCTTTATTTATTTAGTTGGAAGAAGAAAACTTCAATTTCAACCTATATTTACATAGAGTAATTTATTGTACCTGTTACTGAAAGATTTCAGTTATAGCACAAGTAGATTTTTTATTTCTAAAGTTCTCATTTGTTTATAATTAAGGAACTGTTTAAATTTGAAAACAGAGTCAAACTTGTCTTTTCTTCTAGATTACTTACGAAAGAGCATTGGTTGATTTAATATTTTATTATTCGACTTTAAACAAAGTTGTTATACAATTCATTTGTTTGAAATTTTTTTATAAAATATATATGCATGCATAACTTTTGAATGCTTGTTCTGATTTATTTTTTTTTCTTGGAAGGAACCTTTTTGATAGGTACACTGTATAAATTTCACCAGCATCCAAAATTGTTCTGTTTGTTTGCTTCTCTATTTTTTGTGTCTGCCTAGGCTTCTTTTGTAAAATTCGGTTCATCACCGTAAAAATTCAAATATGTTGTTAAGATACATGGTATTACTTTAATTAAAAGAAAGAACCATCATATCATATATAATTGCTTCTATATACAGAGACACATTAAAAATTTAACATGATCATCTACTGTCTCAAATATGAGTGATGCTGACAAAAATGTGGATAATAATACAGGGTTGTCCAGCGGGTGATTCTGTTGCAAATTTTCTGAAAATCCCAAAAATTTAAGGCATTCGGTTCCGAAAATATTAAAAAATCAGTCATCAGTTGTAAATTCGGACATAAAAAATATCATGGAAAAAAATCATGAATTTCTACAAATGGCTGCTGAAAAAAATCAATTTCGTCAATCGTTTGCAGAAAAAAATGCCAGTTTCGTCAAAGGATCACTGAAAAAACATGAATTTCACCAAAGAATCGGGAAAAAAACATGAATTTCTTCCAAGGATTGTGAAAATAACGCGAATTTCATCAAAAGATTATGAAAAAACATATTTCATCGAATAATTGCAAATTTCATCAAAAAATCACTGAAAAAAACATGAATTTAATCAAAGGATCGTGGAAAAAATGCAAATTTTGTCAAAGGATCACAGTAAAACACAAATTTCGACAAATGATCATGTAAAAAACAGGAATTTTGTCAAAGGGCTGCAAAAAAACCCTATAATTAGTGCCAGGTGAGTACTGCCCCCTCTCCCTTCTGCTGTAACCTTTCAGAAAATTTGCTGTGAATTTCAGAAAAAAAAATTTCTACTCAGAATCACCCCTGCAGTTGTCACAAAAACACTTTCTTGTGCCAAACTACTCTTGCTAAAGTATTCTAAATGGCATGCAGTAAGCGAATAAAAAATACTTCCATGCTATAATTTTTTACTTGAATGTTTTTGTACAACTGAAAGCAAGTTGCAAGTTAATAAATAGTTATTCAAATTCTATTCATAAATTTTAAGTTACTGAGATCCATGATTCATTAAATAATTTGAATAAATAACGTAAATATATTTCACTTTTATTAACTTTAAAGTTATTTCTTTGCTATTGCTTTATGCTATTTCAGTAAATATTTTTATTCAAATCATTTTCTAATCTTTCCATATTAATGACACGTTCATGTCAAAAACTAGCTTCTATCATGTCGGCTAGTTTTAACTGATTTTTGAGATGT
This sequence comes from Maratus speciosus, assembly GCA_963932465.1. Classification (NCBI taxonomy): domain Eukaryota; kingdom Metazoa; phylum Arthropoda; class Arachnida; order Araneae; family Salticidae; genus Maratus; species Maratus speciosus. Next base: position 303,582,175 of record OZ010788.1, read on the forward strand.
TTTAAACTGTCTTAGCTTAATATTGCCGACCCTGTTTCAAAATCATTGTTTTTTCTCTATGTCTATTTGACACTTTTATGCAAATCATGCACTGTGCACAAAACCTATCCAATTCCTACCCCTTTCTTATTACCATTCAGCTGAAAAAAAGTTTGGGGAGACATTTATATTTGCTTTTTTGCATAATTTCTACACTGCATATGAAATATATTAAATATCCATTGACATCCAATAACAAACAATGGCTTCCTTATATCTCAAATATAATGCTATGCTTTTCAGTTTAAAAAGTTTTTGCATATTTTTTTCCTCTACAAGTTTTTATTTTATTTTTATTGCTTGCTCAACTGTATTTATTTGTAATGTAATTTTTGTGCTTTATCTTTGATTTTCATTTACTCACAAGACTATCAAACTTCATCATCTTAACCCTAATCAAATACAAAAAGAATAAAGGTTATATATAAAGTAGACTCCCTCAAATCCAAACAGCTTGGGACCATAGGTTGTGCAGATTTTAGAATTTTGCAGATTTCTGATCATTGCTTTGTTTACATTTTTTAAACAGTAATTTGAATGTAATAATACAATCAAAATTATAATGAATGCGTGCAATACAGCAAAATATTAAAATAATTAAGTAAAGTAGTAAATTAAAATGATCAAACGTAAGATAATTTAAAAAAAGATTAAATTATTAAAAATAAAGATCAAGTAAATAATTAATAATGTATAATTAAATATGCATAATAAAGATGATATACATTTTTCTTGAATTATTGAATGAAACTTTCCTCATAAAGACTCATGAAACTTTCCTCCCCTTCCTTCACATCAAAATCATAAAGTAAAGAAATTTTGTTACAGGCTTAGACAGTCTTAATAAACCAAAAAAGCTTGGTTAATATATAAATATATTTGGTAAAAAGATTATGGTTTTACCAGTGATAGCAGCGATATCTTGATTTTTTAAAAAATAAATTTATACTTCCTTCATGAAAAACCAAGAGTTTAGTCATATTATCAAGAATCATATATTAAAATATAGATGGAATGATATGAAACTAAAAAATTCTGTAATTTTGCCTTATATCTGAACTTAAAGTTTCATTGTTTATATCTATGATGTGCTGATTTGAGAGCGTCTACTGTATATATTTTTCAAAATCAGTTAAAGTATTTAAAAGTATTATTTATGTAATGCAAAATTTTGAAGTAGTTTATTATCTGCAGAAAAATGTCCATTTTAATGATTTTTTTATTTCCTTTAGTGATTTAAGCTACTGAAATTTAACCAATTTATCTTTTAAAAAAAACATTATAAATGTTACATCCTTTGTGTTGTTAATATGAGGGGCAAGGGGAGGAAGGAATTAGAAGTTTTGACAAAAGTATTCTGTTGTTTATTAAAGTGCCTCTTTGACAATATTGTCTATGCTTTTACTTTTATTTTTATATGTTAAATACAAATTTGAAATTCATTGAATTGTTTATAACTATTTCATTAGTAATATACACTTAAATTACTTAGGAAATTCTTGAAGATATATGGAAATGTAAGTGTGCACAACATGTTAACTTCTGGCTCGAAGTCTATTATTCAGAGGTATGTTTTTCTTTTTTTTCCCCACACTTATATTTCTGTCTGAAATAAAGTAGTGTTATGGTTTCGGAAATCTGAAAAAAAGCTTAGAATTTAATTTCCTAGATATTTAATGCATAATTAGACAAACAAGCAGTGATGTAGTTGAAAAAAAAAAAAAAAAAGGAGATTATATGCTATAGCTTCTTTATGTGAGAATCAGAGGGTGTATAGAGGTTCTTAAAACAATCCAGAAAGTATACAGCCTATAACCACCATATACTCTGCAAACAAGTTTAGTTATTTTAATCCTATTCCCTAGAAATATCTGACATTCCGTTTAAAATTTTTAAAAAGTTAAACTTTTGATAAGTTTTTTAGTAATTAAAAGATGCATGAAATTAAGGTATTTATTTTGTCATTTATAATATAAATTTTTAATTATATGTTTGGATATGGATGGTGGTGGTAATGGTCCCTTCCACCACTTCTTGTGATATCATTACATTTTACACACAAGCAAGTCTGCTAGAAATGCACAGTTTGCTGCATTCTACTTGTGAAACCAATGAACTTTTAGTCACACAGAATTTCAAATTTACTTATGAAGTTCAACAACGGCGCCACCAGTGATCTACGAAATCTCTAAATAAGTGCATTTTGTCATATCTCCATTACGTTATGGTTTAATAAAGAAGTATAATTCTGATTGATTCGAAGTTAATTTTTTTATTCATCTTATAATATAGAAATGTTTTTATTCTATTAATATTTTTACAAGCTCTGGCACTTTAAAGAAATGAAATTCTTTTTCTTCAGTTGGAAATTACAATAGATTCATGTCATGGAGTTTTTATTCAATATCACTTATTATATATAGTTAATGTTAATGAAATACTATTTGATTAAAGAAGTTTATAAGGTATGTTCAAAGCTTTTTATTTTTTAGTAATTTTGTTTATTATTTCTGTGACTAAATTTTAAATAAATGTTTATTTCTTTTAATTTTGTTTGCTTTTATTTATACCACTTTGTATTTTGTCTTTACTTATTTTATATTTCAGCAAGTAAATTTCATTCTGAAGTTTAAGCATATTTAAAGCTTTATTACAATAAATTGGTTAACTTATTATAAATTTTCATTTGAGGTCGGGGACGTTTAGTCTATGCGTTTCCATTGTTGATGCAGTTCTGCTAATTTAATTTATTTCACTATATTACTGAATAGTAATATCTAACACATTTTGTGCTTTGTCATTCTGCTGCTAGCGTGAGCTGCTTAGACACACAAGTTACTGTACAAAAATTTATTCATTAGAACAGCGGATATTTCTTGTCTTGAAATTTCGCTGCCTGGACCTTAAATTTTTTCTGAAAACTGTGCCTTGTTTTAATAATTTTTGAAACAAGGTGCAGTTTTCAGAAAAAAATTGATGTTGCAAAAGGACCGAAAAGGGACAGAGTAAAGGCTATGTATGGAAAATTTCAACGGACTGGAAACTTTAATATCATTCTGGAAATTCCTTAATCATTCTGGAAATGTTGGGTGCTTGCATGTGGCAGTTACAAATGCAAATGTTGAAGCCGTTCAACAAGTGATAAAAGAGCATTTACAGGTTTCCGTTTGTCGTGTTTCAGCTCAGGCTGCAATATGACACATTAACACATCACATTATGCATCACAGCCTCCGCCTGTTTCCATACTTGATTCAGATTCTCTAAGAACTTAGTGATGCTGTCATTAATGCACGAGAGACATTCACAAATGCTATGCTGCATCAGCTGGATGCTGGTGAAATCGATGTCAGAAACATTTGGTTTTCCGACAAAGCGTACTTTTCCCTGGACGGCTTTGTCAATAAGCAAAACTGCTGCAATTGGGTAACAGAAAATCCTCATGTTGTCGTACCATCATCCCTGTATCTCTCAAAAGTCATGGTTTGGGCCACAATAATCCTCCAAAGAACTTATTGGGCCATTTTTCCAATGCCAAATGATTATTGCTGAGGTCTACCTGGACATTCTGCATGAATTTGTGTTGGTACAAAATGCCTTGGAAGACCTTGTGGTTCATGCAAGACAATGCCTGCCCACATCAAACAGCTAAGGTCTTCAATTTCCTCTATGAACATTTCGATGATTGTGTTATTGCCCTGTATTATTCAAAGCATTCAGGAAGCGGCATGGATTGGCCAGTATATTCACCAGATTCAACTGCTTATAACTTTTTTCTGTGGGGGGTACTTGAAAGACCGGGTGTACCATCAAAATTTGCAAAGTACTGCCGAGCTCAAACAGCATATCTCTTCTTCATGCGAGAGCATTCAGGCTGTAGCCTGATGCTAACATTGCCATGGGTTTCTTCTAATTTTGTTCTCAAACTGCACGATGTTGTTACTGTACATGGTGGATATACTAAAAATATCGTTATTTAATTTTTTGTGACTTTTTTAGCAACATGTTCATATAGGTTTTTTTTTTTTGTTGTTGTTGTTTTCCCATTACTTTTAGCAGTGCCATCTATTGGCAAGAACAGTGACTAAATTTTTAATTCTGTGCGACCGAAAATTTATTGATTTCCCAAGTAGAATGCAGTAAGCGGTGCATTCTATCCCTTTCTGTTTTCATTTAAATAATTTTTTAAATGCACTCATCATTTTGGGACACCTTGTGCGTGTGTATGTATATGTATGTATTTTATACTAATTGCTTAACATTATTTTACATTCTATTTCTATAAAAAGAACTGTTTCAGTAATTTCATTACTCAGTTCATCTATACTATTAAAATCTGTGTGTATCATCTGTCTGTCTGTATCACTATCTCTACTGCAACCACCAGAGGTCCAGACCCTATTTGATCCCCTGCCCCTGACTTAATTTTATTATCATATTTCAGTGTGAGCCTAAACTTTTGAGATAGACTGTTGTACTATATTATAGCAGGAAAATTCATAATGCATATGTATAAAAATAAAGTTGAAATTTTTATGTACAGTCGAACATGGTTAAGACTCATTTCAAGGGACTTGACAAAAGTTGCATGTTAAACGGGATTTGCATAATGTTGCAGGAAGTGAGCTTATTTACATATCTAAACCTCTCTAAATGAACTCTAGAGCTTTTGTTTATATGTTTACGATCGTACATTTTTCCTTATACGTATATTTAGATTAAAATTTAATTTTATTAAAGTTTAACTCATGGTTTGTTTTTATAGGACAGTCTGCAATAATAGCTGAAAAAAATATGGATTCAAATATGACTTTATTGTTGATTTATTATACATTACAACCAAAAAATAAACAACAACAAAAAAAATTTCTGCTAGACTAATTTTTTTAACACAAACCACAAAAATATTAAATTTCTGCAGAACATCCTGTTTATTATAATCAAATTGAGTATTAGTCATAATGAATAATCTTACAATCAGTTTCATGTTATAATTATGTCAGTTTTGTTGATTGTGTCTGGATTTTTTAACAGGATGCATAACATTGATTCCGAAACATTTTCTAATTTTGCGAATGCTTTTTTTTTTTTTCACCATGCCCTTCAGAGACATATTTTTATATAATGTCCAGTATATCTGACACAGATGGTGCCTTCCTTTTGAGTTTATCACTATTCTTCATATTAGCAGAAAAATTCCTAAAACTCGACAACACATTAAGAGACTGTTTGACCCTACAAAACGCATGGTGCAAGCTAATCACTGGCCATGAATAAAACAGGAGCAGGTACACATAACAAGTAAGTAACAAAGAAATGGAATTGGAAATGTTTCCTTTCTCTTCAAATGCATTTAAAAGCACACAGTACTAGGGAGGCTTTATTTACTACATTGTACGAGAGGAGGGGAAGAGACAAGAATCGGCAACTACACTGTGCAAAAAAAGAAGTAACCAAAAGCATCAAAAATTCTTTCTCTACTTCAGTAAAAAAAGACACAAAGCGAGAGACAAGGAACATTAGGATGTGGGATCAAAGAAGAGTTGCAGTGTTGCTAATTTAGTATGATTTTTTAAAATTTCAAATATCTTCCACCATTTTCAAATAGAAGCTTCTTTGCCTTAATTAATTTATCGTAAATAAGGTGGAATAGTACTATTCGGAAATTGTGGTAACTATCTGAATAAAAATATCCCACTAAATTGGCAACACAAGAGAAGAGAAGAGAAATTTGCATATAATAATGAGCTATTGAATTAATATTATATTGCTATGAATTCACATATTAAGTGAGATTTTTTGCTTCAAAGGACCAAAACTTTATCGTGTATTAAGTGGGTTTGTGTAATAACCGTTCACATATTAAACATTATATTTTTGCATTAGTCTTATGGCCGATGTTCAAAGGTCTGGAAAAATTCTGCATATTAAGTGAGATCGTACTGTGAGCGTCTTATCTGGGTTCGACTGTATATTGGTGAAATTCATCCTTTAGAATTACTGAAAGCAGGATTTCAGTCCAGGATTGGCAAGGTTTTGGACAGTAACTGTCCAAAACTATTTGTTTCAATAAAATATAATTTTATTGGAAAAATTTATAAAAATAGCAATAAAACAAAATAAATAAATATAGATAATTAAACAGAGTTAATATTTTTATTATTATTAAAGCTGTAATTATTGAATGTTAATAGTTACAGTGATGGAACAGCTGCGCCAATTGCTCCAAATCAAAATTGCTGCGCATTTCTGCACCAAAACAATCATTTTTCAACAAAATTGCACCCAACTGTGCCAATTCGATAATAATTCTTGAGCCAAATCGATCATTTTCTATAAAAATCGTGCTGTCTCTTTGCAGTCATTTTTCACGATATGAAACGAAGTCGCTTCTCCTCAAACGCAATTTTGTCAAAAGATCGTGGAAAAAAAGCAAATTTTGACAAAGAATCATCAAATTCGTCAAAAATTTTCAAAAGATTGCAGAAAAAATGCAAATTTCGTCAAAAAAAAAAAAAAAAAAAAAAATCACAGAAAAATGCAAAATTCGTCTAGGAATCGCAGAAAAACTCAAATTTTGTCTAAGAATAGCAAATTTTGTCAAAATATTGTTGGAAAAATGCGAATTTTGTCAAAGGACCATGAAAAAACGCAAAATTTTGTTAATAAATCGCGCAAATAAGGCAAATTTCATTAAATGAGCGCGATAGAACATGAAATTTTGTCAATAAGTCATGCAAATAAGGCGAATTTAGTCAAAGGATCGCGAAAAAAAATTCAATATTCGTAAAAAGATTGTGGAAAAAACGCAAATTTTGTCTAAGAATAGCAAATTTTGTCAAAAGATTGCAGAAAAAAACACGAATTTCGTCACAAGAACGTAAAAAAAATCCGCAAATTTCGTTAAAGAATCGCAGAAAAACTAATAAACTGTGCGAATGAGGCGAAATTCGTCAAAGGATCACGAAAACAATGCAAATTTTGTCAGAAGATAGCGAAAAGAATGCAAATTTTGACAAAGAATCGTGAAAAAATCTTTCAGAATATTTGCTGTGAACTTCAGAATTTTTTTTTTTTTACTCATGATCAACCCCTGCCTCTTATGTCTTGTTCTCTAGGTACGCCGAGAGCATCCAAGGGAGAAAGAGAGTATTTATTCATTCCGGTTAGGCTCAATGATGCAGGAACTCAGAATTCTGATTAATATAGTTGCAGTAAGCCATCAAAAACGGTTTGTAATATGAAGCCGGTTATTGCTCAAATTTAAATGTCCCCATTCGGCCCAAACAATACAAGTACATGGAACAAGGGCTGAATTCATTGGAATGATGGGAATATTGTTTGGCAGTATACCACATGTGCCTGACTAGCACAAAAATGCTGTTATTATATACTTCTGATGTTAAAAATATTCCAATTGCCCTTAAAATTTTCCTAAAATTTCGGGAAAAAGTTCCTAAAATTCCTCCTTGAAATTTTGAAAAATCCTAGTGGCAAATTTCATGAAAGAGTCGCAGAAAAAATGTGGATTTTGTCGAAGTATCTTGGAAAAACGCACATTTCGTCGAAGAATCATGGGGCAAATTTCATCAAAGAATATCAAAATGACATTTTGATGCTCAAAATAGTTTTTTTCTGCTCCAAAAAAGTTATTTTCTATTCCGAAATGAGCATTTTTGCTACTCCAAAATGACGTTTTGCTGCTCCAAAATGAGGTTCATGCTGTTCCATCACTGTAGTTATCTTTAACATATATTTAAAATTATAATAATAATGCAGATAGTTCTAATTTAATTACATAAAATAGTTATTACTTTTCACTACAAAGTTTTAATTAATGTACATGAATATTAAGGATAGGGTAAATGATCAATAGACTGCCACATTCAGATAAGATGTCTTGTGAATAGCTTATTTTTGGTTCCAAATGAAATATTATAATTTTCCTACATGCAGCTATCTTTCAAAAGTCATAAGCATAAATCTTGAAGGATATTTTATTGCGTTACGTTAGTAATCCACCATTTTTTTTCTGGTTGCAGTCAGATAACAATTTTTCTTATTTTTTATTTAATTGATGAAGTTTTTTTTTAAAGATATTAATTTATTTTTTATTATTTTCTAAAATTGTACGACTCTAGTATTAATAGGGTAAATAAACTAATGTTTTTGAGCATAAAAAATAAATAAATTTATTAGGCTTAATTAATTTAAATAGGGCAATTGGGTATTATATTTTGCTTATACGTTCAGTAATCAGCCACAATGGGTTCAGTTGGCTTCTGGGTAAAAACCCATTTTACTTTTTTTAGTTTATTTTTCATAATTGGATAGATATAGCTTTATCTATTCTTTTATACTAATATTATAAAGAAAAAACGTTTGTTTGTTTGTGTCTTTGTAGGGGTAATTTCTGGAACTACCAAATCAGTTTTAAAAGTAAATGTGGCAAAATGATGGCTGCATGCTCTAGAGATCTGCACGGGCTGGCCCGGCTCGCGGGCAGGGGTCAGGCCTATTTTCATTCACGGCACTCGGGCCGGGCCATACTTTTTTCTGAATGCTCGGGCCTTACTTTTTTCCTGAAGGTTCGGGCCAGGCCTAACTTATTTTTCCTGCACAGACCCAGGTACTGGTTTCATTCCTAATCTTCACGGCCCAAAATTTTCATTCTTAGTTTTGACCAATCCCGTATGAAAATCATTGTCTTGACGTGGTCTGGTTCGTTCAAAGGTCAGTAAAATTAGGCTGGGCACAATTTTTTTTTCAAAAAATGCATAAATTTTTAAATTGCCATTATTCTACAATTAAACATTCAAATTCATTATTTTTAAAGAATAGTCGATTTCTACACTTATTAAAATATAGTTAAATTAAAATGTAGTAAAACGTGTGAAAAAGAACCTGTCTATGACAGAATCTTTTTTTAAACTGAAAAACATGTTGATCCATGAAAAATTAATATACTACTACATAAGAAAAGAATATATAATACATTTACACTTCCTAAAAAGGGATCTTGTCTATAACGCATTTTTTTTTCTTTTCTATGCAATTCAGTCTTAGATTTTATTCTATAGCATTTTTTAGATTTTTAACACTTCAATACATGGAATATGGATTAATAATATTAATGATAACTGAAATATTTACATACAAGAAATAGAGATTCATTAAAAAAATAAATATCGTACCCTGCGGCACTTCTATAAAAATAAAGATTATAAACATGAAAAGAAAAGTTATGATAAATATTTTTGGCTTGAACTCCTTGTACGAGACAAACTTTTAACCAGATCGACGTAAAAATCAATGTTTTATAAAAATTAACCCGGGCCGGGCCAAACTTTTAACTTTTTTGCTGGGCCGGGCCAATATTTTTTTTGTACGGGCCGGGCTGGGCTGAATTTTTTTTCTCTGAGTCGGGCCAGGCCCGGGCCTGGAAATGTCAGCTTGTGCAGACCTCTAGCATGCTCTACTCCAACATAGGCTATATTTTAAACTGGTAGCCCTAACCCCTAGAGGGTGCAGAAGCAAATCAGCAGAGCAAAATATTGCTTTTTGTAATACTGGAGGCATTAAAAATCTGAAATTTGGCATGGAGGATTCTTATAAAAAGTAAATGCTCGCTAAAAATGGTTTTTTAAAAAAATTAAATTTAAAAGGGTGAAATAAGTGAATAGTGTTCTTAAAACATTCTAAATCGCGATTCATATAGAATTGTTAGGGATAAAAACTTGAAATATGACGTGGTTGTTATTTTTGAGGCATAAATGCCGTCACAGAACAGTTTGAAAAGAAAAAAATCTAAATTTAAAGGGGCATTTTATGAGCAAAAAAGTTTTAAATTATGATATATATAGATTTTTTTTTTTTTTTTTTTTTTTTATGTAAATGCTCGCACAGTTATTTTTTTAAAAATCGGTTAAAAAAAATTTAAACAGTTATTTTTAAAAAAATTGAATTAAAAGGGTGAAATGCAGCATAAATGTATTTAAAATGTTTTAAATAATGATTTCTTTGGAATTGCTAGAAACTCAAAATCTGACATGGCTTTTTACTTTTAAGATGTAAATGTTCCTACAGAACAGGTTTAAGATTAAAATTTCATAAATTTAAAAGAGTGAAATGAGTGCAATACATTCTAGTATCATAACTACTTTGGAACTACTAAAACAATTTCAAACTTTCCCTCAGGATAATGATCATGACAATTATAGGTTTATTTTGTCCCTGTATAAAGTACCCTCAGAGGGCATACATGAGCATAGACGCCAACATTGGAAAGACTGTATCAGGAGTAAACCAGTTAAATTTCAGGAGTTTTGGACACTCTTCAGGAGTAAAATTTTCACGTGTCAGGAGTCATTTCGGGAGTTGCACAGTTTTTTACGAGCTGTATTTTTTACAAAATATTCTCAGTCTTCTTGCAGCTTTTGCATTTACCAACACAAGCATAATTTAAATAAAGGTTACTTAATTTACTTTTACTGTATTAATAATTTTTTATAATAAATTTATAAAAACGGAATATTTTTTTTTTATCCTTACAGAGCAAAAAATCCGCGATTGATATAACTGTGTGAAATTACATGACTATTTTTTTCCCTACAAAAAAATAAAGGGACTTTTTCCACAACCAATTAACAAAATTCGGGATTTTTCGCCGAGATTCACTGACGAGAATCGCGATTTTTTGCCACGACTGACTGACGAAAACCGTGATGTTTTGCCGCGACTGACGGACGAAAATCGAGATGTTCTGCCGCGGTTAGCAGACGAAAATCGCAATGTTTTGCCGCGACCGACGGACGAAAATCGCGATGTTTTGCCGCGACTGGCGGACGAAAACCGCGATGTTTTGCCGTGACCGACGGACGAAAATCGCGATGTTTTGCCGCGACTGACGGACGAAAACCGCGATGTTTTGCCGCGACTGACGGACGAAAACCGCGATGTTTTGCCGCGACTGACGGATGAAAACCGCGATGTTTTGCCGCGACTGACGGATGAAAACCGCGATGTTTTACCGCAACTGACGGATGAAAATCGCGATGTTTTGCCGCGACTGACGGACGAAAATCGCGATGTTTTGCCGCGACTGACGGACGAAAGCCGCGATTTTTTGCCGCGACTGACGGACGAAAAAAGCGATTTTTTGCTGCAATTGACTGACCAAATCAGCAATTTTTCGCCGCTGCTCATTGACGAAAACAGCCATTTTTTGCCGCGAATGATTAACGGAATTCGTGATTTTTTTGCGGTGCAGCGAGTGATTGATAAAATTCGCGATTTTTATCATTTGCCGATTACCGGATTTCAGGATATTTTTTCCTCAACTGATCAACGCAATTCGCGATATTTTGCCGCGGCTGACAGCCGAAATTACAGTTTTTTGCAGAATGAAAAGATTTGCGATTTTTATCAACGACCTATTGATGAATTTTACGATTATTTGCAGCGACTGATTGACAAAAGTTGAAACTTTTTCAACGATCGGTCGGCGAAATTTGCGATTTTCTGCCGCGAGCGATTGTAGAAATTCGTGGTTTTATCGACTAATAGACAATTTTCGCGATATACTTCAACAACTGATTGACGAAATTCGTGATTTTTTGCCGCGATCGATCGAAGAAATTCGCGATTTTTTTGCCTCAAATTTCCGTATTTTCTACCTTATTACCGTACTTCCGTATTTTATCCTACATTTCCGGAGAAACTCCGGAATTTCCGGAGATATTGGCATCTATGCATGAGCAAAAAATGGTCTAAATTTCCAATTACTTTGAACCTGCTGAGGCAAAAAGCAGGAAATTTAGTATGGTGGTTGATGCAAATGCTTGCCTGCAGATGCAAACCTTTTGTTAAAGTATTCAAGATTTAAAAGGATGAAATTGTTGAAAACACTCTGTAATCATATTTACTCTAAAACTTTAAATTTGACATGCAGTTTCTATAAAATGTGAATGTGATGCTCCTAAATGTGCCTATTTTTCAAAAAAATTCAAATTTAAAGTGGATAGATATAGAAGGAAAATGTTCTACACTTTTACTATGTTTTTCCTAAAAATGTCAGACTGGAAATTTAAATTTGGCACAGAGGCAACTAAGATCTGGATGTGCATGAACATTCTTTTTTAAATTGAAAAGAGAAAAAAAATCAATTATTTGTCATGCCAATATTAAGTACAACTTTTCTGAGCAATGGAAAAAATAGAGGCCCATGTTTCATACGCTTTGGAAAATATAGAAAAAGTGCTGGAAAAAAAGTATTCATTTTCAAGGAAGGAAAAGTGCTGTAAATTTTCCAAAAATGTAAAATAGTTCTTGAATTTTAAAATAGCGAGCTTCATCAATCACATACGAAAAAAATTGCAAATTTCATCAATCGCTCACGGGAAAAAAATCACGAATTTCCAGGGTTGATTCTGTTCCAAATTTTCTGAAAGTTTAAGGCATTCGATTTTGAAAAATTAAAAAAATTGGTCATTAGTCCGAAAATTCAAACATTAAAAAAATGTCGTGAATTTCGACAAATGGTTGCCGAAATTTTTTTTTTTTTTTTTTGTAAAAAATCGGTAATTTTGCCTAAGGATCACTGACAGAATGCAAATTTCATCAAAAAATCATAGAAAAAACGTAACACTCATCATAAGGTCGCAGGAAAAATGCATATTTCGTCAAAGAATAGAGAAATAATGCAAATTTCATTAAAAGATTGCAGAAAAAAGACGAATTTCTTCAAAGGATCGCAAAAAAAAAGTAAATTTTGTCAAACATCAGAAAACAATGAAAATTTGTCAAAGGATCATGGAAAAACGATAATTTCGTAAAAGGATCACGGATAAATGCAAATTTCATCAAAGGATCGCGGGAAAAATGCAAATTCTGTCAAAAGATCATGGGAAAAAGGCAAATTTCATCAAAGGATCGCAGGAAAAATGCGATTTTTGTCAAAGGTTCGTGGAAAAATGGGATTTTCATCAAAGGACTGCAAAAAAGCAACACATAACTAGCGCTGGGAGAGGATTTCCACCCTCCCCTTATCTGCTGTAACCTTTCAGAAAATTTGCTGTGACTTTCATATTTTTTTTTTAATTCAGAGTGTTGCAAATTTCATCAGTTATACGTTGAAAAAATAAATTGCGAATTTTTTCAATTTGTCGCAGGAAGAAATTACTTTCATCGATCAGCTGTGGAAAATAATCCACGTTTATTTTTAGCAACTGAGTTTTTTTTTCTGTTGCTGAAATTAATTGTGCATCTATTACTAATTTGGAAAAAAAAATCGCGAATTATGTCAGCAACATAAGAAAAATCGCAATTTTGTTAATACATCATTGAAAATAAATGCAAATTTTGAAAATCAACCGTGGAAAAATATTGCAAAATTCGTCAATCGTAATATAGTTCAATTGGTCCTCTTAACATCTGATAGCACATGAGCTGTTTAACTGCTGCCCAAGACGATTTCTAAGTTTTGAATTAATTACTCCAAAATTTGGTAAAATTTTTCAATTAATGGTGAACTTGCAGGACATCATAATAAAAGAGTAAACAGTCTTTGAAATATCTTTCTGGTTCCAATAATTTTCCTACTGCAGTCCACCATGGACTCTCATTTATTCCAGATTCAGTAAAACAAATAGAAAGAAATGTGGCAGTTTCAGTTTCATATGCAATTAAAAGGGAAGTGCTTCCAGATATTTGTGAATCAAACATGAATGATCACTTTTTTTTAAAAATATTTGATAAACATAATACAACATTATAAAAGTATAATTTAAAAAAAATAACTTTTTATTATCTTTTAATTTAGATTTTAAAAAGAAAAAAACTAATACAACATTACTTAACCGTAAGCAAACGTGACAGAGTAGATCTCACTCCAATGACATTTTTTCTTTGAAAAAAAGGACATTTTTTAATAACTCTTCTGATCTGCCTTTTACCTGTCAAGGTCGAGAAGGAGTGGGTGAAGGAATGTCATTTCTTTGTTCACTAGGAGGGGAGAAAGATATCTCTTGGGAGTAAATAATCGCGCACATATATGAATAATTCATTTCGATACATTCATTTCTTATGGGATAACACACACTCGAATTATTTTAATGAAAGAGTAACATAAAGTTAGTTGTATATATTAATAAAAAGATATTAAATGTAATTAATATCAATTTTGCGAAATAATTCATGTTTTAAGGTGTATAAATAAATCATTTGCAAATGTATAGCATATTTAAAAAAAAAAAAAAAAACCTGGGTTTTTACAGAAACTGCTACAAAATCTATAAATAAATATAAAAAGCATGATTTTTTCCCTAAAAAGAGGCAGAACTGATGCATTTTACAGTATACAGCATTAGATTTGTTTTTAAAATGTATTTAACCAAAAATATAATGGGAGACAAAATGAGGTTAGATTTATCCCATGCATGTGCTAACATTACAAAAATAGGTGAATATGCATATGGGTTAAATAGAATTCTTTAAAACAGTGCTGTCGAACCTTGTTAACACAGAATTGTTTAGCACAAAATAATACCAAGGTCTTGTCAGATAAGTCTGAAAATCAGCGTTAATTAATTCGTTAAACAAGAAACATGATTTTGAAAAATCTCACTTGAGGCACAAATTTTTTGTTTTGCTCCAAAGTTGAAACATGATTCCGTCCGCAAAGTGTTCATAGATGCCAATATCTCCGGATATTCCGGAGTTTCTCCGGAAATGTAGGATAAAATACGGAAGTACGGTAATAAGGTAGAAAATACGGAAATTTGAGACAAAAAAATCGCGAATTTCTTCGATCGATCGCGGCAAAAAATCATGAATTTCGTCAATCGGTCGTTGAAGTATATCGCGAAAATCGTCCATTAATCGATAAAACCGCCAATTTCTACAATCGCTCGCGGCAGAAAATCGCAAATTTCGCCAACCGATCGTTGAAAAAAGTTGCAAATTTTGTCAATCAGTCGTTGCAAATAATCGTGAAATTCATAAATAGGTCGTTGATAAAAATCGCAGCTGCGGCAAAATATCGCGATTTGCGTTAATCAGTTGGGGGGGGGGGGGGAAATATCCTGAAATCCGGTAATCGGCCAATGATAAAAATCGCGGATTTCGTCAATCACTCGCTGAGATGCAAAAGAATTCTCGAATTCCGTTAGTCATTCGCGGTAAAGAATTGCTGTTTTCGTCAATGAGTCGCGGCAAAAAATCGCTGTTTTCGTCAATCAGTCGCGGCAAAAAATCGCTGTTTTCGTCAGTCAGTCGCAGCAAAAAAATTGCTGTTTTCGTCAGTAAGTCGCGGCAAAAAATCGCTCTTTTCGTCAGTCAGTCGCGGCAAAAAATCGCGATTTCCGTCGATGAGTTCTCGGCAAAAAATTGCGATTTTCGTTCGTCAGTCGCGGCAAAACATTGCGATTTTCGCCCGTCAATCGCGGCAAAACATCGCAGTTTTCGTCGTTCAGTCGCGACAAAACAACGCGATTTTCGTCTGCAAGTTGCGGCAAAACATCGCGATTTTTGTCCATGTCGCGGCAAAACATCGCGATTTTCGTTCTCAAGTCGCGGCAAAACATCGCGATTTTCTTCCTCGAGTCGCGGTAAGACATCGCGGTTTTCATCCTCAAGTAGCGGTAAAACATCGCGGTTTTCATCCTCAAGTAGCGGTAAAACATCGCGATTTTCATCTGCAAGTCGCGGCAAAACATGGCGATTTCCGTCTGCAAGTCGCGACAAAATATTGCGATTTTCGTCTGCAAGTCGCGACAAAATATTGTGATTTTCGTCTGCAAGTCGCGGCAAAACATCGCGTTTTTCGTCTGCTAATCGCTGCAAAACATCGCGATTTTCGTTCGTCAGTCGCGGCGAAAAATTCGCGATTTTCGCCAGTCAATCTCTGCGGAAAATCGCGAATTTTGTTAATTGTTCGCGGGATTTCACACTCACATCAATCACGGATTTTTTGCTCCGTAGAGATAAAAAATATTCCAAAATTTATTATAAAAAATTATTAATACATTAAAAGTAAAATTAAATTAAGTAACCTTTATTTAAATTATGTTTGTGTTGATAAATGCAAAAGCTGCAAGAGGACTGAAAATATTTGTAAAAAATATAGCTCGTAAAAAACTTTGTGCAACTCCTGAAATGACTCCTGAAACCTGAACATTTTACTCCTGAAGAGTGTCCAAAACTCCTGAAATTTAACTGGTTTACTCCTGATACAGTCTTTACAATGTTGGCGTCTATGAGTGTTTGATGTTTCAAACTTACATGCTGAATCTTACATCCTCTAATTGAAAATGGAATTTTTCTCACAGTTTGAAAATGACCTAAAGTGGAAAAGGGTTTCAGAAAACGGTTAAATACTGAATTCCCGAATAATCCACTTTTTTTTTTGTCCTCTGATATGAGGAAGTTTTTCCACACTGACTATATGAGCTGTAAATCGGTCACAATGAAAGCTTGGGTCAAGGAATTTCTTTTTTGAAAGCGATTGTCTCTGTTCCTTTACTCATTTGATTGTTCTGACGTGACATAAACCATAAACCAGGTTTCCAAAATCCCTTAACTTAGAGTTAAAGTAGTGACAATTCCTGTACTTCACTACTTGACTAACATAATTGAAACTCTGCTATGATCAACACAGAACAGAAAAATTTAGTGTCATTAAATGAAGCTACTGCAACATTGAAAATTGTACGACGTTTACTTATGGAACAAGAGGATTTTTCTTGAGCTTTGTACAAATTAGATAAAGTCCATACATTCCTAAAAAAGAAGTAATGTACAAAAATTGAAGGAAAAGTCAATGACAAGCTTAAAAAGATTAGCTGGTAAATAAATTTATTATTGTCTAAAATGATGGCTAATTTGTGTTATTTCTTAATGAGATTTTCTATTTATTATTAATTTATTATTTCAAGAGCAGGGATATATTTGTAGGTTAATTTATTTAGTTTTTATATTGAACATAGATGGTGGCACTATTTTGATGGTTAACACAAAATCCCGGGTAACATGAAAAAAAATTGCAGTTCCTTCAACTTTGTGTTAACGAGGTTCGACTGTGTTAATTTTTGTACAGAAATCAGAACAAAAAGCACAAGTGTTTGGATTAGAAAACTTTCTTTTTTTAATATTACACATCAAATAGCATTTCTTGTGATCTATAAATAGAACTGAAATTACTGTTTTATTTTGGTCAAATTGTTATGGTAATTTCTTGTTATTAGTAAATATTTAAGTGTTCTGAAATTTTCATATATTAGAACTATTATAGATTATTTATTGACTATAATAGAAACATAGAAATATAAAAAAAAAATAACTAAAATGTAATTGAAGAATATTATTAAATGCTTATTGTAATATGTCATGTGTGCAATGGATACAAATGGAAATGTTACAACATTTTCTAATTTTAAGTTTCAGGCATTTTAATATAGTTTCAGATAGTAAAAACCACCTGTCTTGTTCAAAATCCCAACCACGGCTGAAAGACAACAGATAATAAATATATGAATATGAAGTGATAAGTTTGTGGGTTCTACTAATAAGATAATGTCTAGCTCTTGAACAAACTAGATTTTTTAGACGAGTTAATTTAAGATTGTCGAAATTGCTAAAAAATATTTATTTTTCTGTAAGACAACTGAAGTATTTCAAACTTTGATGAGTTAAAGAATGTAAAAATTATTAAAAGATTGCTTTCATTTGTAGATTATTTTTCTGTAATATAAGTTATGCTTTCAATCTATTAATTATATTAAAATTATTTTATTTCAGGTATTTTAAGCTTACAGCTCTAATTTGATTTATTTATGTAAGTTTAATGATGTATGAAAACTGATAAAATATTTTTAATTAGATTTGTAGAAAAATATCAAGAAATTGAAAGGACTGGGGAATATTCAGATGATGATACTATTTTTAGAGCTACTGAAATTGCTTTTGAGGAGGAAGGAATAACATTTTTACGAAATAAGGTTTGTTTAAAAAATTGTTTTTGATTTTAATAATAACCTAAAAAATTAAGAGATGGCTTTGGCAACTGACTAAAGACAAATAAAGGGTGAATAAGTGTTACCTTTATAATTTTTACCTTTGATAAAATCTGAAAGAGACAAAATAATCAAGTATGTTGCTTGTACATGTATCAACAACACATTTATTTTTATTTGTAAACAAAATAAACAAAGATTTTAAAATTTGTAACAAAAAATAAATTTTCAGGCTCATCCCAAGCAGCAAATAATCCCCGGCTGAACTTCTGCCGAATATCCTAATATGACTATTTTTTGCCCGAACGACCTCACTACCTGAGGTCAGAGGGGAAGGCTTTTTGTTCGCCCAGCAAACCACACATGGACTATGGAGTCTCGATTACTGTTCAATCAATTTTAAAGCTTTTGCCTCTTAGTTTTCGATCATTTGACCACTTAGTAATCTTTTGCCAATTACATTGCAATATCACATGATATTTTGTCGATTAGTTACTGATCTCATATAGAAAAAAAAAATTAATGCAAAAATGTTATTTAATTCTAAAAAATTTCATTTTAATTCAAAGAATAAATTTTGCTAAATGGGAATATTTTCCACTGTAAAATGCAAAAATATTTATCTACCATTGATGTAACTAATTAAAATGTAAGAAATTTAATATTGTTATAGTAATTTGAAATAATTACAATTAAAATTTAATTTACAATTAATTTTCTATTACAAGGTGCAAATCTATATATGTCTAGTGTGTGTGGGTAAAGACAGACTTTTCTTCATGAACACCTGCTGCCACCCACACACGGTTGGTGTGGTTAGATAGCCCTTGGTCTCCTGCTGTTAGTAAGGCAGTTTGGTCGTGGTGGGTAGAAGTGAGGGATTACAGGGACACTCAAAAGAATTCCATTACATTACGGCCTATGGGGGGGGGGGAATCGTTTGAGATAGTTTTTAATCTTTATCTCCATATGTAAAAGGCCCAGCCCAAACTACTGAACCTAGAAGCATGAAAATTGGGGGGGAAACAGCACTAAGGACGGATTTTTTTAAATCCCCCCTAAAGGGGTTAAAAGTGGTGGGGGGGCGAAAATTTTAGAACATTTGCCATATCTCATCAGCCGTTTAAGTTAGGAGCGTGAAGTTACAGAAAACAAATCTACTAAAAAAATAATTAAGCACTATTTCAGCGATTTTAGAAATTCATCCCCCCCCCCCCCCTCCAAAAGAGGGTTAAAAGGTGTGGTTAGATAGCCCTTGGTCGCTTTCTGTTAGTAAGGTAGTTTGGTCGCGGTGGGTGGAAGTAAGGGATTACAGGGACACTCAATAGATTTCCATTACATTACGATCCTATGGGGAAAAAATCGTTTGAGATAGTTTTTAATCTTTATCTCCATATGTAAAATGCCCAGCCCAAACAACTGAACCTAGAAGCATGAAAATTGAGGGGAAAACAGCAGTAAGGACGTATTTTTTAAAATCCTCCCCTAAAGAGTTAAAAGGCGGGGGAGGGGGGGGGTAAAAAATTTTAGAACATTTGCCATATCTCATCTGCCATTTAAGTTAGGAGCGTGAAGTTACAGAAAACAAATCTACTAAAAAAATAATTAAGCACTATTTCAGCAATTTTAGAAATTAGTCTCCCAAAAGAGGGTTAAAAATTTTTAGAACATTTGCCATATCTCACCAGCCGTTTTAGTTAGGAGTGTGAAATTCCAGAAAATAAATCTCCTAAAAAATAATTAAGCAAGTATTTCAGTGATTTTAGAAATCCCCCCTCCCCAAAAAGAGAGTTAAAGGGGGGGGGGGGGGTAAAAAATTTTAGAATATTTGCCATATCTCACCAGCCGTTTGAGTTAGGAGCTTGAAATTGCAAAAAATAAATCTACTAAAAATAATTGAACATGTGTTTCAGCGTTTTTTGAAATTAACCCTTAAGGGGTTTAAAAGGGGGCGTTGAAACTTTTAGAACGTTTAGCCATATTTCAGCAGCCATTTTAGTTAGTAGTGTGATATTCCAGAAAATAAATCTACTAAAAAAATAACTAAGCATGTATTTCAGCGATTTTAGAAATTTTCCTCCAAAAGGGGGTTAAAAGGGGGACAAAAATTTTAGATCATTTTCCATATCTCACCAGCCGTTTCAGGTAGTAGCGTGAAATTCCAAAAAATAAATCTACTAAAAAAATAACTAAGCACGTATTTCAGTGATTTTAGAAATTCCCCTCAAAAGGTGTTAAAAAGGAGGGTGGGGAGAGTCAAAGCTTTTTGAACATTTGGGCATATCTCAGCAGCCGTTTTAGTTAGAAGCATTAAATTCCAGAAAATAAATCTACTGAAATAATAATTAAGCATGTATGTCAGCGGTTTTAGAAATTCCTCCTAAAAGGGGGGGGGGGGGGGTTGAAAATTTTAGAACATTTACCATATCTCACCAGCCGTTTGAGGTAGGAGCATGAAATTACAAAAAATAAATCTACTAAAAAAATAATTAAATATGTGTTTTAGCGTTTTTTGAAATTCACCCTTAAGGGATTTAAAAGGGGTGTGTTGAAACTTTTAGAGCCTTTAGCCATATCTCAGCATCCATTTTAGGTAAAAGCGTGAAATTCCAGAAAATAAATCTACTAAAAAATAATTAAAAACACGTTTTAGCGATTTTACGAATTTTCCACCCTAAGGGGTTTAAAAGAGGGGGGGGGGGGTCGAAAATTTAAAACATTTGGCATATCTCAGCAGCCATTTTAGGTAGATGTGTGAAATTCAAGATAACAAACATTGCTAAAAAAAATAGGTAAGCACATTTCATCTTTGCTAGATATATTTCGTTTGATTTGAGGTTCTTTTAGACAAACCGACCAGCGAAGCCGGTGAAGTCCGCTAGTTAAATATATTTTAAGGTATCTTTTTATGTTCATACTTATTTGTTACTTATAATATTGATATACAGTAGACTCTCTCAAATCCGCATATCTAAAATCCACCAATGCCTAAAATCCGCACATCATCACAGATGTAAACAATGAAACTTTCAGTTCAGATGTAGAGGCAAAATTACAGTTTTTTTTAGTTTTATATCATTCCATACGTATTTTAATATGTAATTCTTGATAATGTGACTGAACTTGTGGTTTTTCTTGAAGTATAAATTTGTTTCTGAAAAAAATCAAGATATTGCTGATATCACTGGTAATCACAATCTTTTTACCAAATGTATTTATGTATTAATCAAGCTTTTTTGGTTATCAAGAGTGGCTAAATCTGAAATAAAATTTTCTTACTTTATGATTTTTATGTAAATTAATAGGGTACTTTTATAAGGAAAGTTTCATTAAATAATTCAACAAAATGTATCTCATCTTTATTATGCATATTTAACTATACATTATAAATTATTTACTTGTCTTTTACTTTTAATAATTTTTTTTAATTATCTTACTTTTTATCATTTTAGTTTATTATTTTACTTAATTACTTTGATAGTTTACTATATTGCAAGCACTAATTATAATATTGATTGCATTATTACTGTTTTAAAAAATGTAAACAAAGCAATGACCAGAAATCTGCACAACCTCTGGTCCCAAGCTGTGTGGATTTGAGGGACTCTACTGTACTAGCAGACCTGCCCGGCATTGTCCGGGGTTTGTAAATAATAACCTTAAACAAAACTTAAGTTTGCATGATTTTATATCTTTGTAAATTCTTTTAAATGAACTTAATTTCGGAGGCCCCATTTCCTTCCACAGCGTCTAGTGTGTTCCCATCAAACTTCTTTCCAAGCGAACCTGTAATCTAGATCCCCTCTACCTATGACAGCATTTATCGGAAGTGCCCGCACGTGCCGGAGACAATCGAAAACCAAGTTGAGTCAGCAAAACCTTGTAGGAATCAAGCAAATAGAATTTAAAAAAAAAGAAAAAAAGAATGTATCATTAATGTTAGAAAAATGTTGGTAACTAAAGTCTAAGATAAAATTTCATAATAGAGAAAGTCAGAGTTTCCCCCAGGATCAAAAATGGGCAGGGTGCTGCTTGTGGAAAAAGGGCACTTTTGGATTCCGAAGGGCATGTTTTGGATTCTTAAGGGCACTTCTTGAAATTTTTAAAGGCATTCTTTTGATTTTTAAAACTACTTTTTGATATTTAATAGACAAAACAGTATTTTAAAGACAGCAATGAGTCGATTTTTATTATGCAAGTAAATTTTTTAATAAACAAAGGAGTAAAGGCACTTTTTTCAGGTGGGGGCAACAAGGGAGCTAATTTTTTAAATGAGGGGCAAGAGGGGTACTATTTTGTAAACCTAAGGGCAGCAGGGTGCAGCACCCTCCTGAAACTGTCTGGGGGAAACCCTGCAGAAAGTAGCTGAATTGTAATCTAAGTTGAAGGAAGCAAATCCCGTTGAAATTGGGTCCTTAAACCCCAAGGAAATAACACGCCCCCAAGCAGTGGAAGATGCCCCCTCCCTTTGTAAATTTCATGAATTACTGTCAGCAAATTAACACGATATTTAATAAATGGATGAAATCTTTTATCTAAAGTTACCTTTAAAGTAACATTATTTTTAATTTACAGCTGTAGTGAGCAGACGTAAGTTGATGCTGGAAAAGGTGATTAATGTTCGAAAAAGGTGGTAGCTGATGTATAAAGAAAGACTGGGACCTGGTGGCCAGGGTGTTAACTGGAATGTAGTTGGGTATAAGAAAATTTTGTAGTGGTTTTAAATTAGCTGGAAGACGCTAAAACTAAGTTAAAGAAAATTGAAAATAGAATAGGATAGTTTTTAAAGAAGCTACAACAAAGGCCCCAAGAAGACGATTAATATTCAAAATTGGTGGTAGCTGAAGTCTGCAAATTTTTTTAGTTGTTCAGGTATCTTATATCAGGTATCAGTTGTATCTTTTTATCAAGGTCAAACACATAAGAAAAAAATATTTTTTCAATTTTCAATTTTTTGGTACCACATTTCAAATTAAAATTTTTCTTAAAAATTTAAATGGCCGCCATTTTTAAACAAGATGGCGGATGAAGCTGGCCAACGAACTCGGTCGAGACATTGGTATTTACTATGTATAAACAAAGTTACATCCAAATCGGTTGATAAATACGCCTTTTATTGCGTGACAAAATTCAGGACGTTTTCGCAACCGCTGGTGAACCTCAGAAGTTGTTAGAAAAAAAAGTTTGGGAATTGGACCAATTTTAAAGGAGCTATAACAGGGGGCCCAAAAGGGTCCAACTGATAGTTGAGAGCAGGGCTCTAACATGAAAACATGTTTGAATGTCGTAGTACTTAGCACTCTAGATCTTCAATTAGTCAAAATTAATCATAGGGTATGAAGAATATAGATTAGATCATTAGAATAATATTTTAAAGAAATGCGCAAAAATGGGATAAATGTTTAAAAAGGGGCCCTAGAGCCCCGATAAAAATATGAGGGTGTTGGTCTAGGGAGAAGAGTCCAAGACTCAATTTTAAAATTATGCAATGAGAAGGTGAGAAAATTAGGGTGTAAAAAATGCATGGCACACAAAAAGTTCAAGTTGTCCCGGATCGGGCCCTACAGGACCCTAAGGTGCCCCAGGATTTTAACTGAAATATAGTAACAGGAGAATAACTAAATGCAAAAATAGCTCCAAAAATGAAGATCGGATTAAGAGGGACAATTTATTAATAATTTATGGTGCAAAAGCTTCAAGGGGCCTTGTACCGGGCCCCAAGGGCGAAGGGACTTAAGTGGCATGTAGTTTGGTATAAAGACACTTTTTAGTAATTTTTAAAGTAATCAGAGGACGCTAGAATTATGGTAATGAAAATTGCAAGGAATTCGGATCATTTTTAGATGCATTGAAGATGCATCAAGAGCCCCAAGAAGGCGATTAATATTCAAAATTGATGGTAGTTGAAGTCTGAAATTTTTATTGTCGTTCATGTTGTAGCTGGAGAACTTAAAAAGTTGTTAGAAAAAAAAAAAAAAAAAAGCTAGTGAATTGGATTATTTTTAAGGGAACTATAATAGGGGGTCCAAAGGGGCCAACTGATAGTTGAGAACAGGGCCCCAACTCGAAAACATGTTTAAATGTTTTAGTACTTAGCGTTTTAGATCTTCAATTAGTCAAAATTGAGCATAGGATATGAATTAATCATTAGAATAATATTTTAAAGAAATGTGCACAAAATGGGGCAAATGCTTAAAAAGGGCCCCCAATACAAATATGAAGGTATTGGTCCAGGGAGAAGAGTTCAAACTCAATTTTAAAATTATACAATGAGAAGGTGAGAAAATTAGGGGGTGAAAAATGCATGGCAAACAAAAAGTTCAAGGGGCCCTGGATCGAGCCCTATGGGACCCTAGGGTGCCCCAGAATTTTAACTGGGATATAAAAACGGGAGAATAAATAAATTGAAAAAATGGTTCCAAAAATGAAGATTGGATTAAGAGGGTCAATCTACTAACAATTTATGCTGCAAAAGCTTCAAGGGTCCCTGTACCGGATCCCAAGGGGTCAGGGACTTAAGTGGCAAGTAGTTTGGTATAAATATACTTTTTAGTAGTTTTTAAAGTAATCACATGATGCTAGAACTATGTTAAAGAAAATTGCAAGGCATTCGGATCATTTTTAAAGAAGCTTCACCAAGGGCCCAAGAAGGCGATTAATATTCAAAATTGGTGGTAGCTGAAGTTTAGGAAGTTAGTGAAGGTTTTTTTTTTTTTTTGTCGTTCATGTAGTAGCTGGAGAACCTAAGATGTTGTTAGAAAAAAAAAGCTAGTGAATCAGACTATTTTTAAGGGAGTTTATAATAGGGGGCCCAAAAGGGGCCAACTGATAGTTGAAAACAGGGCCCTAACATGAAAACATGCTAAAACGTTTTAGTACTTCACGTTTTAGATCTTTGATTAGTCAAGATTAAGCATAGGGTATGAATCAATTATTAGAATATAATTTGAAAGAAATGCACAAAAAATTGGGGAAATGCTTAAAAAAGGGCTCTGGGGTCCCAATAAAAATATGTGTGTTGGTCTAGGTGGAAGAGTTCCAAGATTCAACTGTAAAATTACGCACTGCGAAGGTGGGAAAATTAGAGTGTGAAAAACGCATGGCACACAAAAAATTCAAGGGGCCCTGGACTGGGACCCTAGATGGGCCCGTGGTCTTAACTGGAATGTAGAAACAGGAGAATAACTAAATTGAGAAAGTATCCCTAAAATGAAGAACAGATAAAAAGGAAGCAATTTATTAACAATTTAGTGCACTAAAACTTCAAGGGGCCCTGTACCTGTTCCCGTGCAAGGGTGCCAGGGTCTTAACTGAAATGTAGAAATGGGGTAGAAACTGAAAGGAGAATTCACCCCAAAAACGGAGAAGATCGGATAGAAAAGAGGCGTTGCAATTAGTTTCATTTTACCATAATAGATGGCAGCACTAAGCATTAAGGTTTTTATTCTAGTGTTAATCTTATATTTAAAATTGCTCTATTTCTAAGCTTAAATATTGAATTTTTTTTGCTCTTAAAAATTACGATTTTCGAAAAATGGTGGGGCCATTTGTTTTCCAATATCCTTGTGGTATTAATTCATAATTTTGGATAAAATCCAAAGTCATTCTTTGAACTATCTAAGATGACGTTTGCTTGGTATCCAGCAATATGAATTGTTGAATCTTTCACATGCTGTTTCTTCATGAAGATTGTAACTTTTTTTTGTTTCTTTTAAATTTTATAATTCATCCTAAATATTTTTCTATTTTATTTAGTCAAATTTAATTTTTAGTTTATATTAGTATTAAACTGAATTAGTTTTAATTTTGTTTAATTTACTTAATTTAGAATATGCTTAAAAAAGGGCCCTGGGGCCCCCAATAAAAATATGTGAATGTTGGTCTAGGGAGAAGAATTCAAGACTCAACTTTAAAATTATGCACTGCGAAGGTGGGAAAATTAGGGTGTGAAAAACGCATGGCACACAAAAAATTCAAGGGGCCGTACGTGAACCTAGACGGGCCCCATGGTCTTAACTGGAATGTAGAAACGGGAGAGTAACTAAATGGAGAAAATATCCCTAAAATGAAGATTCTCTCTATTCTAAAAAAAAGTAAATACCGCTGTCACCGCAGCCGGTTTTGAATTTTTTGTGACCGGAGGTCTTTCTTCTTTAATATTAAGAAAAATAATGCATACAAAAATATGAAAATCGGTAGTGTTATACAGAAATGTTTGATAAACACGCTGATGCAGACAGTTTTCAAATCGAAGAATTATTTTAAGAGATATTTAATGCTAAAGTTGGACAAAATCGTTCCACTAAAAAAGTTTTATAGTAGCAAAAACTATACATCGGAATTTAATAATTTTTAGTTCATTTTATACGTTATAATTTCCCGATGTGCAGAATTGATTTATTTTTTTAATTTGACTCATTTTTCGAGGTTTTATATCTATTTTAAATTCAAATTTTCAACATTTCGAGAGATATTTTTTTACAGATTTTAGAAAGTGATATTAATTTAAACTGTTGCCAACTGTATAAACAGTTGGTATAAACTGTATAAACAGCGGAAACAATAATGTTTGCTTAAAAAAAAAAAAAAATATTTATACGGGTAATAAATTAAAAATTTATTTACACATGACTATTATAAACAGAAAAAAACATTTGGAATTAGAATTAAATAATTATGTACAAAAAGCAGGAACTTATTAAAAATTACGTCATAAAAACTATAATTACACGTGAATTTTAAGAGAGAAAGGAATTTGTAAAATAATAAATTTATTAACATGCGTTAGAAGTCTTAAATAGGAGAAATTACGTCATATTTACGTCACATTACAGTTATTACATAAAATGAACACAAAATAATATTGCAAAACGGTTTAAATTTACAAATTGCGCTAGACATTTATTTGATATTTTGAGAGGATACTTTTCAACTATTTCAATCCCTACTATTAGCTCACACTCTCCCTATATTTATTTATTTATATATTTATCTTGTTCAATTTTTCAATCGTTAATAAAATACTCATTATTCATCCTATCAAGTTGAAATAAATTTTTTTAAACTTGTACTGTATGACAATTGATGTTAATACAGTTTTTTCAAATATTAATTAATTAATTATTAATTAATTAATTTTAGTTTTGCATGGGAAACAAAATGGTGGTCATTGGTTATTGAAGTTCAATGAAAGTATTTTCAATAAGGGGTTACCATAGGGGAGACCCTGTTCTCTCGTCAAATACCGCCAAGTTTCTCGCCAACTTGGCGATATATCGCAAAATTTGGCGGCCAAAAGTGATGCCAACTTGGTGATAGCTCTAATATTTCGCAAAATTCCCATAGAGTTCCATGGTAAACCTACTTGCTTATAGAAAATCAACAAATTGAGATATTTTAATGCAACAAAAACTAATACTAGCTTAAGGGATTATATTAAATTTTTCTTTGATGGCCTAAGTAGGAATTGACTTTAAAAACAAAATTTTTATATTACTTGTTTCCTTAGGAAAGCACAAACAATATTTTATTTCTAACACAAGTATTTTCACGTGAATATTAAAAAGAGAAAGAATAGTTTGGTCAAAATTACGTCAGATTAAAAACGATTAATTTAAAATGTCTCATTTGAAAGAACTTTCTTTTCGCTTTGTTAAAAAATACCAGGAGACGAAGATTCTGTTTACTTAATTCCTTTTATATTAGCTTATTTTGAAATGTTGTTACACGTGTCTACGTCATCAAGTTATTTTTATTTCGACGTTTTATTTGTATTTTTATTAATGTTGTACTAATTTATTTGTTCTTTCGTTATTTAAAATAAAAATTATGTCAATTTGTATAATTTGGCGATTTATATAATTTGGCGAAATTAGTCGACGGGATAATCAAGTAGTACCGCAGCGGATTTGGCGTTAAAATTTCCCCAATCAAAGAGAATCCGTTTATAGGTAGATCGCCACTGTTTTTTAAATTATAATTCAATCTTTCGAAATCTTTTTAAAGCTGATCACATTAGCGTGCATTTAGAGTCTGCGGTGTCTGGATGAGGGTTGGCGAGCGTAGCTCGTAGGGGGCCGAGCCCCCTAGTGGATAAAAAGGAAGCAATTTATTAACAATTTAGTGCACTAAAACGTCGAAGGACCCTGTACCTGGCCCCTTGCAAGGATGTCAGGGTCTTTACTGAAATGTAGAAATGGGGTAGAAACTGAAAGGAGAATTCACCCCAAAAACGGAGAAGATCGGATAGAAAAGAGGCGTTGCAATTAGTTTCATTTTACCATAATAGATGGCAGCACTAAGCATTAAGGTTTTTATTCTAGTGTTAATCTTATATTATTGCTCTATTTCTAAACTTAAATATTGAATTTTTTTTTTTTGTTCTTAAAAATTGCGATTTTGGGGATTTTGCGAAATGATGGGGCCATTTGTTTTCCAATATCTTTGTGGTATTAATTCATAATTTTGGATAAAATCCAAAGTCAGTCTTTGAACTATCTAAGACGACATTTCCTTGGTGTCCAGCAATACGAATTGTTAAATCTTTCACATGTTATTTCTTTATGAAGATTGTAACTTCTTTTTGTTTCTTTTAAATTTTATAATTCATCCTAAA
The DNA here is from genome assembly GCA_963932465.1 of Maratus speciosus. Lineage (NCBI taxonomy): Eukaryota > Metazoa > Arthropoda > Arachnida > Araneae > Salticidae > Maratus > Maratus speciosus. The sequence goes on from OZ010788.1 coordinate 303,610,835, forward strand.
TATTTTTCTATTTCATTTAGTCAAATTTAATGTTTAGTTTATATTGGTATTAAATTGCATTAGTTTTAATTTTGTTTAATTTACTTAATTTAGAATAATTTTTGTAGTATATTTAAAAAAATTTGTATTTTAAATTTTTTAAATCATTTTAAATTTCTTCGAACACAAATAAAAGCGTTTAAAAACTTAAAATACAAATAGTTACTGTTATTGTTATAAGAAATTTACGCAATCCTTTCAGAAGATTTCTTATATATAAAAATAAGCTTGCATATAAATGAAATTTATAAAATTTGAGAAAAAAAAATTAAATTTCTTTTATTTATAAATAGAAAATATTATCTTTGGTCCTACTGAGTATTGAACCAGAAACTTTCACATTGGCAGGCTGACACTTTACCGAATGGGCCAAAGACTACTTGTAGAAATACTCAAAATTTACATTCAATTTCATAGGGACGCATACTGGGTATGCGCGTTCATGACTGGAGATGAAAAAGCTACTTTTTTATGGGAGTGATGTCTGAATATTAATTAATTACTCAGCTAATAATTAGAATTTTAAAACTTTGAATATCAGGTACATCAGGAGACACTTTGGGCTAGCCTCAAAAAAAGTTTTAGCCTCGTACGATCTGTGGATTTTGCTAGCCATCGCACACACACAGACAGACAGTGCAATTTGTTCTTTTATTAGTATAGATAAATGTTTTTGTATCTTACAAAGAAAAATTAAGTGTAATTTAAATTGTAATTACTTAAAATTTTTATTGTAAAATCATTCAACAACAATGTTTAGAATTTAAACAATATTAAATTTCTTACATTTTAATTACAGTAGACTCCCTCAAATCTGTAACCCTAAAATCCACACATCATCTCAGATGAAACTTTCAGTTCAGATGTAGAGACAAAATTACAGAATTTTTTACTTTTATATCATTCCTTATATATTTTAATATGTAATTCTCGATAATATGACCGAACTTGTGGTTTTTCATGAAGGAAGTATTAATTTATTTCTGAAAAAATTCAAGACATTTCTGATATCATTGGTAATTGCAACCTTTTTACCAAATATATTTCTTTATTAATCAAGCTTTTTTAATTATTAAGTCTGGCTAAAACTGAAAAAAAATTATTATTTTGATATTTTCATGTGAATTAGTACCTTCATAAAAAAATGTTGCATTAAAAATGTATCTTTATGGAGCATATTTAATTATACATTATTAATTATTTACTTAATATTTACTTATAATAATTTAATCATTTTTTAAACTATCTTAATTTTTATTATTTTAGTTTATTACTTTATTTAATTATTTTAATATTTTACTATATTGTAAGCATTCACTATAATTTCAGTTGCATTATTACAATCAAATTACTACTTGAAAAATGTAAACAAACACAATGACCAGAAAACCACACAACCTCTGGTCCCAAGCTGTACGGATTTGAGGGAGTCTACTGTATTACATCCGCAAAAGGTAAATATTTTTGAATTTTATAGGGAAAAATATTTCAAATTAGCAAAATTTATTATTTGAAGTAAAACGAACTTTCATACATTTAAATTAAGTAAACAATTTTTGCATCTTACACTGAAAGATTCTCTAAGTTAACATTGTTTCCCAGTAGTAAAAATCCCATTCTTTAAAACTTCTGGTTATGTATAAAAAAAACAGCTGTATTATTATTAGTAATAGCAGTGTTGAATTCAGAGGATGGTCTGGGGGAGGGAGGACCCCACGGAACTCTATAATGTACTGAGTAGTACTACGCGCATATTCAAGGCAAACGCTTTTCTTCCGTAACTCCCCTTCCCTCATAGATTTGCGAGCTGCGGCTAAAATTGCGAAACAGGTCAAACGTGCGGGCGGTTTCTCTCTCGTGGAGCAATCGTAACTGAGGGTGTCACGTGATCTGTTTTTGCAGAAGCTAGAAACTCTCGTAAACCTGTTCGTAAAAAAAGATGGCGGACTTTTGGTAGCATAGCAATAGTGTACAGAGCCATGTGATGCTTGCAAAATGCTGTTATAGTAAATTGTGGGCTGCAAAATAATAACACAGATTAAAAAAATCCCTTGTTATAGATAGGAGCTAACATCAAAACAAAAAATTAGGGAATATTCATTTAAAATACAGGTATGTGAAATTTGTTTTCACTGTTATGGTACCTTTCGATATGTTGTATTATCACGTGTTATCGTTGTATTATCATATATTGCTTAATTTTTTTTCAGCACTGTTATAAAACCTTTATTTTACTTCTTAGTTATTTCCAAGATAAGACATATATCATTAGAATCTTGGTACTGACAGTTTTGACTTTTATCTCGTGAAAGCGAAATGCTGTCGCATCCATTAAAAATTTTGTTTACTTTTTGTAAAATGATATTTATACAGTTTCTAATAATTTAGTAATGAAGTTTTTATCTTTTTGTTACTAATCCCCTAGAATTAGATTTGAGGGTTTATAATAATAATAATAAAACTGACACATGAACTGCTGTATTTAAACAATAAGTTTAATTTCTTATTTTTCTTCAGTAAGCAACTATAGGCAATTTCCATTATTCATGGATAATTTATTTTCGATAACCTGTAATGTATTAATTTGTTCAGCATTTGATGTTAATTTTAAAATCAATTTTAAAAACACATAAGAAATAAACTTGATAAAATATAAATTTGTAAAGATACTGTTATTAAATAAATACTGTTTGTTATCGAGATTTTCTTTTTTAAAGCTTGTCTCTAATTGTACAATGAAGAACAAAAAATATACCTGATTAGATAGTATGTATTATTAACAAAATTAATAAATCATAATTCTTGAAACTATATTTTGACATTTATAAATATATCTTATCTTGAAAATTGTTTTGTGAGTCCCCAGTAGTATAATACAACATGTTAATAATAATAAAACACTGAAAACATTTCACACTGTGACTGGTTGAGAGTATGTAAGGATGTATGATTGAGTATTGATTATGTGAAAGTATTTAATTCACTGAGGTCAAATGTTATTACTTATTCAGTTTAAGGGGGATGGGGGGGGGAGGGATAAATTACTCTCTCTGCATTACATCGACAAAATAATATTAATAGTAAAAATGATAATAAATATTAGTCAATTTGCAGATAACAAATATCTGTATTATTTTCCAGCTGAAAAAAATCTAATTACCTGAAAGTTATAATTTAATGATGTTTATAGACAAATTTAAGGTTTTAAGTTAAATGACTTCAACATTTTGGATTATGATTAACATCTTAATTTGTATTTATTTCTCTAGTACTTGTAGGATTTAAAAAAAAATCCTGCTGTATAGTGCATTTCTCGAATAGGGTAGATGTGCCAGTAATAACACAGGAATTTCTTTTAAAATTATTTTTTTATTAATAATTATAATCATTATATTCCAGTTTTTTTTTAATATTATATTATCTGTCAACAATATTTAACCATTCTTATAGTCTCATTTCCGAATATGAATAAAAATTTAATTTTAAATAACAGAAATATATCAAAACACCCAAAAGTGCAGTAATGGACACCCTCTGGTCCAGTGATGGACACTCTCTGTTCCAGTAATGGACATCCCACAAAAAGTAAACAAATATAATTGCTTTTTTGACTATTTAGAACCAGAATTTAATGAAAGCATACTAATGAAACAAAACAGTTATTTCCAAATAAATTTAATAATTAGGATACCAGTATTTAATAAAAATATTTGTGATAATCATTCACTGTTTGCATCAATTATTGTAATTATCAGGAGATCGATATTTTAATTATTTTAGATGGATAGTTTAAAATACTAAATATCAGGCAATTACAGCTGTCAAAATATTGAGACAATGGGAATTTAAAAGGTAATAATAATAATAATAAAAGTTTTTGAGCATTTGTGTATATCAATAGCTTTGTCTCACTATTTTTAACAGCTTCCAGGGACTACTTGATATATTACTTGTAATAATTAATATTACAAATATGAAAGAAATGATACTGTGAGCTGGATATTTTAAATACTAAATAAAATAATTTCAAAATAAAACTGTAGAACTGATGTTTGAGGCCACTGATCTGCAGATTTACTAGTTTCATGATTACTATAACTTTAATTAATATTGCAATAATATATATATATATATAGTCAGAGATGAATAAGCAAACATTTAAAACAGAAAATAGATTTTTAATAACTTCTGTAACTTATAATTGTTTTCATTTAAATGGGGAGGGTTTAGTTCTATGAGACCGTGTTTGACTATGCCCTTAAATTATATTTTCTGCTTCCTGTCTGGTTTGATTGTCAGATTACAAAATATGCAAAGCAGAGTCATTATATTCAGAAAAAAAAGAATAAAGTATTGAAATTTTATTAACCACATAAAATAACTTAAAAGCAGCTATTTATAAAAGTTTTGGTGTTATTACATTTTGGCAAGTGTAATTTAAAAATTAAATTTGATTATTTAGGTCTTCAGTTAAGTCAAAATATTTTATGCACTATAAGCATTACTGAAATTGCATTTTCGGAGTTATAAAAAAAAAAAAATAAAAGCTATTTTTTTTTTTTTTTAATTAACTAAAAACATTGAAGGGTGTCCATTACTGGCACACCTACCCTATATTAATTTACACAAGAAATTATCAACTTTTAATTTAGTATGAATTTCGTCGAGCATACTATATATTAATTATGTGTATAATGCTTTATTTTTTTTAAGAGTTTGAGAAATGTTTTCCACTTTTTCATTATAAGCAATTTGTTTAAAGCTCTGAGCTTTTCAAGATTGCTAAATATATTGAAAAAGACACTAATTAAGAGACATTGATAAATATGCTATGAAATTTGATGTTTAAAAACTCTAACATAGCACAAAAGAACATTTTTTCCTTTAGCGTTCCCCTTCATTTCTATTTAATCATTATAAATAATATGAAATGAAATTGTGTAACATAAATAAAAATAACAATTTCAATAATATTTTTTATTTTAATTTTCAGTTATATAAAAATATATACACAGTTAGCACAGCTAATAAGTAATTTTTAAAAGTGACAAAATGTTAAATTCATTTAAATTGGGTGGGAGAGGGGGGGGGGGGGATTCTTGTGAAAGAATGCAAAATTGCATACACATAGATGTCGTTTCGGTTTGAGCCTATATCCATTATTCTTGTTAGAAAACCCAATTTAAAAAGTATAAAAAAATAATAATAATTAGTATAAAAGAACTTTTATGATACAGCTAATTTTAAAAGTAGAGTCTAGTATAAATCAGCTGAATGAAAAGAGCAAGCAACAAAAATAAATTTAACATTGGGCTGTTTCAAAACTTTGCAAAAGGAACCCCTACTAAAAAAAAAGAGAGAAAACAGGGATAACAATAACACACTTTGTTACTATTATTTCCTATTCTCTGTATCATTCTTATGGTGCTGAAGAAGGAGATCCTATTATGAAGCTTTAAAATAAGTGCAAGAAAAAATTTCTCTAAATATTTCAGCTTTTCTTTGCATTGATTTTAAAGATCATGTATTTAGCTTAGCAAAAAAAAATTTCATATGTATCTCATCAGTTTTTAAGGCTGTTCTTAACTGCTCTGCTCAACAAGTGCAAAACGTTTTGACACATTTACAAATTCATTTTTTAACAGAAAGGTATAAAATTGGAAAGTCTGGCCATAGAAGCGATTTGGAATTGAACTGTTTTTTCCATTTTTTGATCAATCAATTACTTATTGAGTTATAAGCAATTTTAATCACGTGACAAACACGTTTTTCGCCTGCTCTTGAGTGCTCTTTCTTCCTTTGTGCAGAAATTCAGTTCAAAACGCCCACTTTGACACTATTTTTTGAAAGATCTATTGCATTTGCAAAAAAATGGAAAAAACAGCTCCATTACATAGTTTCTGAACAACACCAGCTAGTTTCATGCATTTTCGAACAAAAATAAATTAAAACTTATGTCAGAAAGTTGTCTTTTTGGATTTGAGAACACCCTTAAGTGCTCTTTCTGGTTTTTAAACTCTTAACGTCCCCCCCCCCCCCCCCCTCCATCAGTTAGCCAGTATATATATATATATATATATATACTTAAAATGAAATCGCATGATTAAAAATCAAAGGAAAAAATAATGCATAAGTTAATAATAGGAACTTGTAAATGCAAATATATATAAAACTGGCTATAATATAGTATATATATACACCAACATATACTTTAAAACTGCAGCTATTATGGCGTCTATATGTGGTACCTTAATTTTTAATTCATATAATATTTAAAAAATATTTTATTCAGCAAAGTATATGCTTATATAGCGTGAATGATATTCATGCATCCTGCACCCAGAACCATTTTAAGGCATTTTACAGCCCTGCGCCTGATTCCTTTTTTGGAAGTTCTGATGTATAAATCTATTCTTACTGTAATGTATCAATCTGTTCTTTATTTTTTTTAAATGTATTTAATTGTGAGAAAAAATACCATCGTAAAAAAGCTGAGGCTTTAAAACTAAAGTAAAAGGTTAACATATTCCGCAATTTTAAATTAATAAATTTTAAGTTGATAGGAAAATAGGTCATTCATTCATGGAAATAAGCTAGAGCAATAAAAATATTAATCTGTAATATGAGCTTGTTATTAAAATAATACTCTGCTTTTAAATATTTTTAAATTTAACATTTAAAAGAAATATTCTTCAACTGGTCAGCTATTATTCAAAACATTACATTCTGTCCCTTTAAAAGTTGTTGATGCTCTCTCATCGGTTAATACATGCTAATATTCGATTAAAAATCGATTCTCTTATTCTTAAATTGTATGTGGCGTCAGCAGTTGCAGAAGGTGAAAGATGTTTGTCAGAAATGGCGACTTTCAGTTCTTTTCCTCTTCTTTCGTAAACCCCCCCTTTTGCGGAATAGCTTTCACAAGTTTGTGGGCGCTTTTGGTGTGAATACTCGCTCTAGTATCTAATATCTAAATAATTATGTTGATGAATAATTTGTTCCAAGATTTTTTAAAAATACTAGGGGGCTCGGCCCCTTACGAGCTACGCTCGCCAACCCCCCGTCCAGATTCTGCAGACTCTAAATGCACGCTAATTTGATCGGCTTTAAAAAGATTTCGAAAGATTGAATTATAATTTAAAAAACAGTGGCGACCTCCCTATAAACGGATTTCTATTCGTTTCTCTTTGATTGGGGAATTTTAATGCCAAACCCACTGCGGCACTACTTGATTATCCCGTCGACCAATTTCGCCAAATTATATAAATCGCTAAACCACTCGCCAAATTATACAAATTGACATAATTTTTATTTTAAATAACGAAAGAACAAATAAATTAGTACAACATTAATAAAAATAGAAATAAAACGTCGAAATATAAATAACTTGATGACGTAGACACATGTAACAACATTTCAAAATAAGCTAATATAAAAGGAATTAAGTAAACAGTCTTTGTCTCCTGGTATTTTTTAACAAAGCGAAAAGAAAGTTCTTTTAAATGAGACATTTTAAATTAATCGTTTTTAATCTGACGTAATTTTGACCAAGCTATTCTTTCTCTTTTAAATATTCACGTGAAAATTCTTTTGTTAGAAATGAAATATTATTTGCGCTTTCCGAACACAAGTAGTTGAAAAGATCCTCTCAATATATCAAATAAATGTCTAGCGCAATTTCTAAATTTAAACCGTTTTGCAATATTTTGTGTTCATTTTATGTAATAACTGTAATGTGACGTAAATATGACGTAATTTCTCCTATTTAAGACTTCTAACGCATGTTAATGAATTTATAATTTTGCAATATCCTTTCTCTTTTAAAATTCACGTGTGTACTTTTTATGACGTAATTTTTAATAAGTTCCTGCTTTTTGTACATAATTATTTAATTGTAATTCCAAATGATTTTTTCTGTTTATAATAGTCACGTGTAAATAAATTTTTAATTTGAAGCAAACATTATTGTTTGCGCTTTTTATACATTTGGCAACAGTATAAATTAATACCATTTTCTAAAATAATGTAAAAAATATCTCTCAAAATGCTGAAAATTTGAATTTACAATAGAAATAAAACCTCCAAAAATGAGTCAAATTAAAAAAATTAATGCAATCTGCACACCGGCAAATTCTAACGCATAAAATGATCTAAAAATGATTACATTCTCATGTATAGTTTTTGCTGCTATAAAACTTTTTTAATGGAACGATTTTGTCCAACTTTAGCATTAAATATCTCTTAAAATAATTCTTCGATTTAAAAAATGTCTGCATCAGCGTGTTTATCAAAGATTTCTGTATAATACCACCGATTTTCATATTTTTGTACACAATATTTTTCTTAATATTAACGAAGAAAGACCTCCTGTCACAAAAAATTCAAAACCGGTGACAGCGGTAGTTACTTTTTTTTAGAATAGAGAGATGTTTTAAAAAAGCATAGAATTTAATTTACCACTATCTGGAGGAAAAATAGGGTCTATTTCTATATGACAATTTACATCATAAGATTTAGAAATAAAAAGAAAAGTGCCCAGCTAAACTGATGGCATTGAGCTCACAGACTATTCACACTAATTGTATATTATACTCTTATTTTAAAGAATAATGCCACTCAAAAAAATAAGTGAAGGGGAATTAGCCCCCGTTTCCCCCTTTATACTTAACCAGTGAACCTCCAAATCTAATCAGGGAAGCTCCTTATGATAATAAACCGGTATACCAAATTTGGAGCAAATCGAATAATCTTGCAAAAAAAACATTTATCTAAATTAAGGGGGTGGACTAACCCCCCCTTTATCCTTAACAAATTAATCGCCAAAACGAATCAGGGAAGCTCTTTAACATAATAAACCGGTATACCAACTTCGGAGCAAATCGAATCATTCTGCATGAAAAACCCATTTATCTAAATTAAGAGTGGCGGTCTAACCTCCCTTTTCCCCCTTTACCCTTAACCAATGAACCCCAAAACTAATCAGGGAAGTTCCCTAACATAATAAACCGGTATACCAAATTCGGAGCAAATCGAATCATTCTGCATGAAAAACACATTTATCTGAATTAAGGGGGTTGGACTAACCCCGTTTTATCCCAATTATCCTTAACCCATGAACTCCCAAAACTAATCAGGGAAGTTTCTTAACATAATAAACCGGTATACCAAATTCGGAGCAAATCGAATCATTCTGCATGAAAAACCCATTTATCTGAATTAAGGGGGGGGGGGGGGGGTGGACTAACACCGTTTTCCCCTCTTTATCCTTAACCAATGAACTCCCAAAACTAATCAGGGAAGTTCCTTAACATAATAAACCGGTATACCAAATTCGGAGCAAATCAAATGATTCTGCATGAAAAACACATTTATCTGAATTAAGGGGGCAGACTAACCCCCCTTTTCCCCCTTTATCCTTAACCAATGAACCCCTAAAACTAATCAGCAAAGTTCCTTAACATAATAAACCGGTATACCAAATTCGGAGCAAATTGAATGATTCTGCATGAAAAACCCATTTATCTGAATTAAGGGGGGTGGACTAACCCCGTTTTTCCACCTTTACCCTTAACCAATGAACCCCCAAAACTAATCAGCAAAGTTCCTTAACATAATAAACCGCTATACCAAATTCGGAGCAAATCGAATCATTCTGCATGAAAAACGCATTTATCTGTATTAAGGGGGGTGGACTAACCCCGTTTTTCCCCCTTTATCCTTAATCAATGAACTTTCAAAACTAATCAGGGAAGTTCCTTAACATAATAAACCGGTATATCAAATTCGGAGCAAATCGAATCATTCTGCATGAAAAACCCATTTATCTGAATTAAGGGGAGGGTGGGGGTGGACTAACCCCGTTTTCCCTCCTTTATCCTTAACCAATGAACTCCAAAAACTAATCAGGGAAGCGCCTTATCACAGTGAACCTAGGAAAAAATTTTGAAGCAAATCGGATGTTTCTATCAAGAGTTATCGCGTTACGTACATACATACATACATACATACAGAACGGGCGGGCACATTAGCTCTCAGGCTTTGATAGCCTGTGAGCTAAAAACAATCTCAAAAATTTCCTCTTCTGTCATTTAATTACAGTTCTAGCGTTTTATTTTCTTAATTGCTAAAATTTTACCTAAATAATTTCTAGGAATGTACTGAATGTTCAGTATTCAGCCATGTTACCGAATATTCGGTTTTGCTGAATGTCAAATATTTGGTTTGGCTGAATATCGAAATATTCGGCAGAACCGAATACTTAAAAGACCCTTTAAAACATATTTTTAAAAACCTTACACAACTTCTACTTTTAACTGCCAACTTATAAAGGTATCCAGAATAATTAGAAACAGAATCATATTTAAATAAAAGAGAAAGATTTTACATTATGTATTTGCTGTTTGTTAAGTATCAATTACGAAAATTAACCATTAATGAGGATTTTCTTAAGAATTAATGATGTACAAATGGAAGTTCCTGAACAATGCCTAGTAAATAATCTGTTTCTTGCTATTTCGCAAAAAGGGTGTTTCTAAACAAAATAGAAAATCTTTCAAGTTGATAATATACATCAAGACATGCATTTTTGTCCAGGAAACCATAATCGCAATCCACTTATTCGGTCACAAGTACAGTGTATCTCATCTTACTCGAGGTCAAACTTGGATTTTCATTTGTTACTTTAACAACAGGGTTCATACGGTGCTTAAAAGTGCTTGAATTTTTAAGAGAGAAAAAAGGTCCTTGAAAGTGAATGAATTTGTTTAAATTTTAATGAAGGTGCTTAATTTTCATTACTTTTTTTTTTATAGGTGCTTAAATTTTTTTATATTCAGATGTTCAAAATAAGAGTTGCAAATGTTAAAAAAAAATAAGTTAATTAATTAGTCGAAACTATTTGGTCTGAGATCGTTTTCCTTTCAGCAGGTGAGAATATGAGCATTTGTACTTCGGTTTGTTCCCTTCTGCCTTCCCTCTCTAGGATTAAGTTTTTACAAAAGAAAATGAAAAGATGTGTATTTGTTGCTACTGCCGATCGCAAGATTGGAAGTTCCTCCAATGTAAATCCCCTCCCAATGGACAAAACGGTGATGTGGACCACAAAAACGGTAAAAGAAAAAAGGCTGAAGTTTTAGATAAAAAAAAAATAGAAAATGCAGTTAAAGAGCTTAAATTGTGAAAAAAGTCTATTTAAAATGCAATAAATTATTCATGCTGAAATATGTAATTTTTTCTATTTTGTGCGTGTTTAATATACCTTTTTGAAAAGGATTTAGTGGATGTTTTCAAATTAAGGTAAGCTATTATTTTAACACAACCAAACTGATTGGTAAAGTTATCATACGAATTGAATATATCCAACTGAGCAAAAAAATGCCCAGGTCGGGAATCGAACCCAGATCCTTGGCTTACAAGGTCAATGCTTTTCCGTTTAAGCTAACTGGGCCGACAACCAGCCAGCATATTTCGCTCAGATAACCTTATTCGTAGTAACATCTGGTCTATCATGTAGACAGCACAACAGAATAAACCGCTGTAACCAAAAAATTTCATCTAAGAATCGTGAAAAAACACACATTTCATCAAAGAATCATGAAAACCCCCACAAATTTTGTCAAAGAATCGTGGAAAAACCCACAAATTTTGTTGAAAGATCGCAAAAACTTCGTAAATTTTGTCAAAAGATTGCGAAAACCCAATAAATTTTGCTTAAAGATTGATAAAACTACTATGAATTTTCTCAAAAGATCGTGATAAGCCCCTTAAATTTTCTCAAAAGATTGAAAATATATATATATATATATATATATATTTTTCGTCAAAAGATCGCGTAAAAAACTGCATACTTCTTCAAAGATCGCAAAAAAAGACTGCATATTTCGTCAAAAGTTCGCACAAAAAAACCACATATTTTGTCAAAACATCGCGAAAAAACTGCATATTCCGTGAAAAGATCGAGAAAAAAAACTGCATATTCCGTCAAAAGATCGCGAAAAAAAACACATTTCATCAAAAGGTCACGAAAAAAATGCAAATTTTGTCAAAAGATCACGATAAAACTACAAATTTCATCAAAAGATCATGAAAAAACCCACAAATTTCGTCAAAAGATCGTGAAAAAAAACTTACAATTTCATCAAAAGATCGTGAATAAAACCACAATTTCATCAAAAGATCACAAGAAAACCATAAATTTCATCTAAAAATCACCAAAAAATCTCGAATTTCATCAAAAAATCATCTAAAAAATGTAAATTTTGACAAAATATCACGAAAAAACACACACTTCGTCAAGGGATTGAAAAAAAAAACCCCTGCAAATTTGTTAAAAGATCATGAAAAACGTGAATTTCGTTAAAGAGCCGCGAAAAATACGCATAGTTAATGCTGGGAGTGGTCCCCCCCCCTGCTGTAACTTTTCAGAAAATTTGCTGCGAATTTCAGAATTTTTTTTTTTTTTTTTATTTAAAATCACCCCTGATTAATATCATAACAATGCAAAATTATCAAGTGTGTACTTTGTCTAGTGTTAGCACAAATGACTTTCAAAGTAGAATGCAAAAAGGTTTTCTTTATTTTTCGAAGACTTTCTCATAACATTTCACATTTAAGCTTTCGCTACTACATGTTATGTATGGCATTCACCTAAAAACATATGTGAAAATGAAAAATATTTTTTTCTCTAGATACTTTTGTATTATGGTATTTTGTAGCATTGAAATTTGGGTAAGGTGTTTGAATTTTATCATGGAAAAAGAGTATGAACCCTGTAACAATAAAGAAAATGTCATGACTTGCTTTGATTTCTGTGAAATATGATATGATGAGAAGTGCTGGAAATGGCCACCATTCATATCTAAACAACAATGAGCTATACATTCCTTTATTCAGAATGCAGCTGACAGTATTTATACTGTGTCACTGCCAAAATTCAGTCATTTTCAATGATATCACATTTAATACAAGCAAAATTAAGATGTAAAAGATCTTGCTAAAATAGCTTCATTATTGACAAAATTGTAAACAAAAATTCAATTCCAGCTTGTAGTTACACACCCAGTGTTTTTGATTGAATGTATTGTAATTTTGATGGAATAAATAGATTGAGATGTTTTTTCTTGTTCAAAAAATGTGTGTCTTGACCATATTATCTCCGTTGAAAGTTCATTGCAAGATTTTAGGAATTTAGTTTTTGCATGCATGTGCAAAAATTAAAGCGGTGCAAGAAGCAGTGTTCATTTTCAGCAGTGTTCAACGAAAATTCAAAGTATGCATATTATATAAAGAAAGCAAAAGTTAGGAGAAAAAGTGTTGTTGCATTTCAGTTGGGATTTTTGAAAATTTTGTGACATAAATTGCAGTTTTTTCAATTGAACCATACTACATTGTGTATGGTGAGTTTGATTTTTTATTATTTTGATGTCAAATTAAAACTGACATTTTAAGCTATCAGAAAACGTGATAGTTCATTGGTTTAAAGGTAGGGTTAAATTGTTATTCAATTATGAAATTTCAACCAATCGGGCCAAAATATAATTTAACCGGAAGGCCACGATCTGCGAGACAGGGTTCATAAATACCATGATATTTTCGAAAATATAAAAAATATCTGATATTTTGATATATATCCGATATTTTAAAAATAGTACACTCACTGTTCACAATAAATATTTTCAAGCATAATATAAATTAAAAACTATAATATATTGCAGTGACATGAAAACTTAAACAATATTAAAATGAATTTATCTTTTTCTTTTCTTTCACTTAGAACAAAACTGAAGATAACTAATTGAAAACAGATACATTTTCCTTTATACACACGCTAAAAAAATTTACAGGATTCAGTATCAAGAAATCTATAACACAAAATTTTAAATACAAAAGGTTTTTTTAATTGAAGAATTTTAACATAAATATAAGCTTGTCTTACTGAATAAAAAAATGACAGGTTTTACAGTTTAGACTCAACTAAACCAAATTAGAAAATATTCTTTTTTAATGAAACTGTATATAACTAAATTAGACAGTTTATCTTTCATCTCTGTTTTGAATAAATTGTCTCGCTTAATGATTAGGTCTATATTTAAAAATAAAAGCTTCAGTCATAAAGCTTGGGAAAGATACTGCTTTCTTCTTTGGCTACGAAAGTCACTGCCAGTGACAAATTTCTTTACCTACAGAATAACACAGTCAATAACAGCTGAAAATTCCATTTGCACTCCTTTTGACTGAAAATATCAAAATTATCTTGCACAGCGATAGTTTGAAAATGAATAATCAAATATACAAAATATCAAACATCTTGATATCTTGAAAATAATTATCAAGTATATGAAAATATCGAAAATATCAGAAATCTTGATATTTTAAAAATAAATATTGGATATATATCCATTGATATATATCAACGAACCCTAACGAGGATCGCTAAAAATATTCAGCAAGTGGATGATTGTCTTAATGAAGATCTATATCTGTCAAGTTCAAGACTTGCTCAATCTTTTCTTGGGGTTATTAGAGGTTTCAAGAGAAGGCTTTAAATGGTTGCTCAAAAGAGAGGTGACCATATCAAAACATTTTTATAATATTATGCATATTCCAAGCTTCATTTTGACAGTAAAATTTCGAATATGAACCAAGTAAAAGTAAAGTTATTGACCAAAACACATGTATGATTCCTTTTTGACCCTGTAGATCACCAGATATTCTGTATGATTTCTTTCTATGGGTATACATTAAAGACAGTGTGTACTGTACTCTGTTCTTTATTATAGATTGAATTGAATTATTGATATTAATCACCACTGGTGTCAATAATTTGAAGGCAAAAATCACAATTGAAATTGCAGATGATATCCATGTAGATATGATGATCATACTTGGAAGGAAGTATACTAACATAACTCCTGAAAAACATTGGACCCTGAGAAGTCAACAGCGAACAATGCTTTGTTTCCACTGGCTGTGTGAACTTTCATAAATTTTTCAATTTGCTTTTTAAAATTTACTACTAATAGTTGATTTCTTTTTTAAATTTGTTAAGCTGTGAAACAGAACTTTACATATATTTGTTTTTATTATTTAAAAAACGTTCTATTGTTTTTTTTTTTTTTTTTTTTAAAGTAATGTTAAATTCACAAGCATGGCAAGTTTTTACACACAGTTTCTATTAACCGAGATTTCCAATATCTGAGGTACTAACGGTCTCAATTAGCTCGGATAATCGAGGTTGCACTGTATATTTGAACTTTCTGGGTTTGTGTTTGGAAAGTCAAGTGGATTGAATATAGATTTTTCTTACAAATAAAACTTTATATTTTGCTGTTTTATGTACAAGCTTCATAGCTTAGTTGTTTTTTTTTAAATTATTATTTCACATTTTATTGGGTGTCAAAGTTGCAAAGATAATTCTCATTCATTCTATATTTCAGCAGTTCTTGTGTTCTTAACTTTTAGTTACCCATGGGCCCTTTTTCATAATTTCCTTTGTCTATGCAGACCCTCAAGATTTAAGACTGAAATTACTACTACAGAGTTGCCAAGCCTCCGGCTTTTTGCACCCCAGTATTACCTTTGAGAAAATATTGTTCTTTTAAATCCGCAGAATGTTCCAATTCAATAATACAACATTTTCTGTATTAAAATACCGGTATCCAAAAAGCCGGAGACTTGACAGCTCCGCTACTTTTCTCTATAATACAGAATAGTCGACAGAAATATAATACAATTGTAATGTATTTTTATTTTACTCACAATATATCTCTTGTATTCTAGATACATCAAATTTACTTATGTTCGTATTCACCAACTACTTCGACTCAGAGTTATACCGGAAACCTCAGTTGAACGCCCAAACAGTATGCACCTTTAATCCTGATTAGACGTCTGCTTCATAATGTCCAATCAAATGCTATTGTGAACTTCATTTGAGCGTTCGACCGAGGTTTTCTAGATTGAGGTAGATGATGAATATGAGCATTAGACTGCATTTATGTGAAAAAAAAAGACACCCATGCGAATCCACTATAGGAATTTGCTGGATATTTTGGCACTGAAAATAACTCTTTTGCAAGCTGATATTTTAATTAAACGCGCTTTAAATAACCATGTTGCACACTCCTCCTTTTTTGATTGTGTAGTGGAGGTTTCTGTGAATACACAGGTCTTATAAGAATAAACTAGTTTTTAAGTTAAGTAAGTCACTACACAGAACTGTCCCTACTTATTATTGTCAAATAACTAATTCCAAAATCATTAGCTTTAGAAGTATAGTTCCAATTACAAAATGTTATTCTTGTAAATGTTATGAAATTTGAATTTTCATATGGTCCCTGGTCATATAAGACGGGACTGTCCAATGTGGCACTCTTTGAAGCCCTTCTTGATGCCCTTTTGAAGGTTTCCTATAGCATAAAAAATATATAAACTTTTTAAGGGTGTTTTCTGTAAATGCATGATTTTTTTATTCATTTCATTTTAGATGCAATTGAAGTTTCTTAATTTCCTTCTGCTACAAAAATGTTTGAGATCCCCCTCTCAATCTCTCCTAGAAAATGCAATTCTATATTTAGTAACATTTAAGTTTTTTTTATGTGATGTTGCTGAATTGCAGGGTTCTTATAGCTACCACTGTGAGATATATGTGTATCATATAAGTCTTATGTGTATTGTTGCATGTTTCAAATCATGTACATAATGACACCCTTCATTATTCAACATCAGCTGGGGTATGCCCCTGCTTACTGAAAGATTGAGTCCTGCTATAAGTTATGCTTAGAAAAACTTTTCCCATGCCTTAACCTTTAACCGGAAATGTGAAAATCCCGCGCACAAACAGAACACTTAATAATTTACCAAATAGTGAACTTAAACATTTAATCTTTAATAGTAATGCATTAACAGGACCAATTTTTTAATATAACAGCATAAAAAATAAGTTTGGAATGTCGGAGAGAGAAAATATTAAGGG
Source organism: Maratus speciosus (assembly GCA_963932465.1). Lineage (NCBI taxonomy): Eukaryota > Metazoa > Arthropoda > Arachnida > Araneae > Salticidae > Maratus > Maratus speciosus. The sequence goes on from OZ010788.1 coordinate 303,627,846, forward strand.
CAGATATGTAGATGCAAATATATCACAGACGTACGTTTCCAGTTAATAAAACAGACAATAAAAGTTTATTTTTGTACAACCAAAACTGAATATACTCTGAATCTTATGAATTTGCTCACTAGTGGGCAGTGGGGATTAGGTTCCCAACCTCTGATCTTGAATAACAATAATCTGATTATTTAAGAATTTTATCTTTTTAAATTCATTATTTATTTGTTTCTCATTTAGCTCAATGATTAATGTAAATAAGAATTTGACTAGCAAGGATTCTTATTTTTAATGCTATTTTTTTTTTTTCAAAGCAATTGTAAAAAAATATTTATAATATAGTATAACTTAGAATTCTTTTTTTTCTCATAGGCTGTTGATACTGGAAGTTCTGCTGTAAATACAGAAGAAAAAATATGACACCAAAAATTTTCTTGTATTTTAGTTTATTAAAGATATAGTCAGTTTAACTTTATGGATACAATGTCTTGTTTTGTCTTCAGAAAACAATCTTTAAATTATTGTTTGATTTGATAAGAATTTTAAGCACATATTGAATGTTTCTTCTGCTGCTTCTTCATCTTCCCACTTTTCCCTATAAAATAATTAAAAAAGTTCAGTGAATTATTCTGAAAAAATATTGAAACAGAAATAAAAATAGATAAAAATATTTTTACACTCTGCATTTAGCATTAGGATGATTCTCAGGAAATAGACAGAATTTTGGCATGCTTTGAGCCTGCTTGACATCCTAAAGATAAGCATAAAATTCAAAATTACGCAAGCAAATAATATATTTTATCAGTTGCAGTAATAAAATAAACTAATTTTATTTATGTGAATTTTTTTCTAGGAACATAATTCTTAAGATACAAATTTTATGTTGAAGAAAATCCCATTTTCAGCATTAAAATGTTGTTTTGATGTAACTAGGGATTACAATCCTGAGGCTAATTTCCAATCTTGGGATTGCTTAGATTTAATCCCGAGATTACTAAAATTAGAATTTCTCTATATCACCAATTTTTACAATAGTTAAATATTATAATCTTATAGAAAAGATAATTGAAGATAAAATATAGTCTAACTTACAAATGAAAATATACCAAGTTAAAAATTTATGACTTTAATTAATTATCAAAAAGTATAGGATAAATTACAACAACTGAAAATTAAAACAAATAGGTTGTTGATGTTCAACAATGTAACAAAAAGCATGAAATGTCTATGTTTCATCTTTTAGTTAATTTCTATTATTTCCTGTTAAAAGAGTTTTTGAATGGCAAAATTTTGAATTTACAAGATTAAAAAATAAATAATATCACTAATTAAATTTTGAATTATTCTCATAACCACGTTTGTAATGGAACCAGAATTTTTCAGGGGTCACACATCTGCTCCAATTGCATCAAACTGCTCCAAACGAAAGTATCTGCTACAAATGGGTTATTTTGACTGTGTCTGCTCCGAAACAGCCATTTCGTTTCTCCTTTCTGCTCCCAAATTTGATGTCTTTGCGTCTTTATCATGGAAAAACATCAAGAATTTTATCAAATTGTTGCCAAAAAAAATTTCGTCAAGGGATCGCAGAAAAAACAGCAATTTCGTCAAAGGATTGTGAAAAAGAAATGTAAATTTCATCAAAGGATCATGAAAAAGAAATGCAAATTTCATCAAATTTCGTCGAATGATCGCAGAAAAAAATGTGGTTTCATCAAAGTGTCAGGAAAAAAAAAACCCCCGAATTTAACCAAAGGAGCATGAAAAAGATGCAATTTTGTCACATGATCGCAGATAAAACGTGAAATTTGTCGAAGGATCCCGGAAAAAACATGAATTTCGTCAAAAGGCTGTGGAAAACCCCCCGCAAATTTCGTCAAAGGATGGCGAAAAGAAAAAAACACGAATTTTATCAAAGAATTTAGGAAAAAACTGAAGTTTGTCACAAGATCGTGGAAAAAAACACTAATTATGTCAAAGGGTCGCGGAAAAAACACAAGACGCAAGGATCTCTTTAGAAAACAGAATGCATATTATAGGTATAGTTTTTAATCTGAAATAATATTAAGTTGAGTAAAAAGTTTTCTGCCAAGAATAGATACCTTCGCACCAACAGCTATCATTTGTACGGTTGTTAGTTTGTCAACCAACCAATTTTTGCATTCGAAAGCAGAGCATAGGAACTACATGGCCGTGTACTTTGTTTGTTGAAAAAATATTATCTTGTGCTTCAAAAAAGTGTTTAAACTGGAGCTATCACGTCAGTAGCTCAGAACAATTATGTACTATGAGTTCCGTAACAAACTCATTGCGACTGAATGCCACAGAAAAAAGTGTGAAAGTTTAGACATCAATACTGTTTCTTATGATACAGTCAAAGTTTGGTTTCGGGAGTTTAAAGTTGGAAATTTTGACATTGAAGATGAACCACATTCTGGCCGTCCTATTGAAGTTGATTGTGAGCAGTTAAAGCAAATCATTGATCAAGACAGAAATGTTTCAACACAAACTATTGCGTTAGAGCTTAACATTTGCCAAAAAACAATAATTAACACTCTGAAACGCATAAATCTAACATTCAACTGCTGGGTACCTCATGAATTGATTGCAAGACCATAGGCGTAGCGTGACAAGAAATTTTTTTTTGGGGGGGGGGGGGGCACAAAGGCCGTGCAAAGTAAAAACGGCGCCCAGAGTGAATTTTCAATTTTGCCCCCCCCCCCCCTCCTCACAAAAAAAAAAAAATATTTCTCTTTGTGATGGGTGTAATAAAATTGATAAAAGTGCAGAAACATAAATTCTATCAAATAAATATTTCGCGTTTATTTTGGAACTTTAAACGGTTTATTTTTAATTCAGAACAACTAAATAACATAAAAGAAAATTGTACTTATTTGTTAATAAGTTCATGATGTTTTGCAACAGCAAAAAAAAACGATCAAGGGAGAAAAAGAAATTCCCCGGAAAATGATCGGCGGCCAAAAAATGAATAAATAAATAAAACCGTGGTTCGCAGCATAAATTTCGTGCCCGGGGCGACCGCTCCTTTAGCCCCCTCTTTGCACACCCTTGGGGGGCACATTAGAGGTCTGCACAAACCGCAATTTCCAGGCCCGGGCCCAACCCGGTGAGAGAATTAAAAGTTCCATCTGAGCCCGGCCCGTTTATATTTTCAGTTTACCACCAGGCCCGGCTCGTACAAAAATCGGTCAAAACAAGCCCGGCCCATGACAAAATCAGTTAAATCAGTCCCTGTTCTGCTCGACTCAATTTCTCAAAAAATTACGATTTTTCTTAACATATAATTGCAGGGCTGCCACTTGCAACTAAAATGCTACAAAAAGCGACTATTTTCAGCATACGGAGGCTATGACGACTATTTTAGGCCGAACACCATTAAAAAGCGACTATTTCATGAAAAGAGGCTACTTTTTTCCTGATTTGAGCTACTATTTTGACTGAAAATAACTTACTGAAATGAACTTTTTCTTCAAAGCGCCAGTAAAGTCATCTTCTTAAACGCACTTTTTCAACAGTTGTTTGAGGGGATTCGTGATTATTTCCGCGAAGAATTGCGAAATTCGTGATTTTTTCTTCAATCGATTGACGAAAATAATTATTTCTTTTCGCTATCTTTTGCTACAAACTTACAATCGTTGAAGGAGATTTCACAATTTTTCCTATGGCTTATTGCAAATTTCCCGATTTTTTTGGGGCGATCGTTTCACAGAACTCACAATTTTTTTTCAGTGATCCTTTGCCAAAATTCACGAATTTTTCTGCGACAGATTGGAGAAATTTTTTTACCGCCACCATTTCTTGAAATTCGCGATATATATTTTTTCTGCGACCGATTGATGGTATTCGCTGTTTGTTTCAGATATCATTTGACGAAATTCGCGATTCTTTTCAAAACCGACTTACGGAATTCTTGTTTATTCGCGCTATCATTTGTTTAAATTCTTGATTTTTTACGCAATTATTTGACAAAATTCGCATCTCTTCAGGGGCGATTTTGTTCTGAATTTTCCGAAAATTTAAGGCATTCGGTTCCGAAAATTTAAAGAAATTGGGTATCAGTCCGAAAATTTGGGCATAAAAAATATCGCGAATTTCAGCAAATGGTCACCGAAAAAATCGTTCAGAGAAAAAAATCGCCAAATTTCTTCAAAGGATTGCAGAAAAAAATTAATTTTGCCAAAGAACGCGAATTTCTTTATGGGATCACGAAAAAATGCAAACTTCGTTAAGGGATCGCGAAAAAAAACACAAGTTTCACCAAGAGATCGCAAAAAAATGCAAATTTCGTCAAAGGATTGTGATAAAGAAATGTAAATTTCGTCGAAGGATCGCGAAAAAATGCAAATTTTGTTAAAGGATCGCGGAAAAACACGAATTTCACCAAAGGATCGCCGGAAAAACGCGAATTTTGCCAAAGGACAGCCGAAAAAACGCATAATTGGCCCCGGGAGATTTCCCCCCTTTCTCTCCTCTGCTGTAACCTTTGGGAAATTTTGCTGTGAATTTCAGAATTTTTTTTTTTTTACTCAAACTCACCCCTGCCGTCTTTTTGTCCGCAACCATTTGACGAAATTTGTATTTTTTTTTTCTCTTGATCATTAGACAAAATTCGTAGTACTTTGTGCATACTTTTGACGAAATTTGCGATGATTTTTCCGTGACCGAATGACGAAAATTGCCATTTGTTTCCGCAACCTTTGATAAAATTAAAGATATTTTTCCACGATCCTTTGAGAAGATTCGCGATTTTTTCGATGGCAAATTACCAAAATTCGCATTTTTTTCCGCCGATCGTTTCATGGAATTCACGATTTACATTACACGATCATTTGCTAAATTTCGTGAATTTTTCTACGAGTGATTGACAAAAATGATATTCGGTATTTGTTTGAGATTTTTTGACGAAATTAGAGATATTTTTTGCGCGACTATTTGACCAAACTCGCGGTTGTTGTTTTTTTCCTTGTCTGCAACAGTTGAACAAAATTTACAAGTTTTTTTCGCGACCGATGGAAAACTTTTTTTTTTCTACGACCAATTGTTGATATTTGCGAAATCCCATGTATAATACACAATCACATATCTTTTTCAAACAGTGACTAATGAATGTTTTTAACAAATTGCACAATAAGTACAACCTTAATATCAATCGTATGTTGAGGGCCGAAACTAGCATGTTTTACGACGGCGAAAAGTGGGTTTGGGTGCCTCCCCCCCGCCCTCCTCCACATCTCCCCACGCACAATAAAAGTTATCGACCTCAGGTACCCTATGCAAAAAAAATATATAAATAAATAAATAAAATCATTTAATAGTTAGAATTAAAGCAAGAAATATGTAAACAACGCTCCATAAGATTAACATTAGCTTGAGCGTTAAGAGCCTACACTAGTCACACGAAGAAACTGGAATGCTAATTCTAAACGTATGGGAGTGTTCTTTTAAAATTTTCTCGCTTGCATATCAATAGTTTTAAATGATTTTTTTTAGCTTAGAAAAGCTGAGGTTGAATTCTAACTGGGTTAGTGCTTTTCCGATTTTAGTTGCAGATTATTTTTATAAAGTTACTTTCAGTACCGGTTTCGAAACCTAAAAGTATAGCAACGATAAAGATCAAGCTAAACTATCCTAGGAAAATAAAACATTTTAAAATATTAAAATGCAAGAGAGAACTTTGAAAAGAACGCTCCAATAGGTTTAACATTAGCTTGCGAGTTTCTTTGTATTATATATATATATATACACAATTTTGTATGAAACGACAAACAAAATCTTCATTTGGTGCCCCCTTTGCCTTTGTTCTGGCGTATGGGGCAGATGCCCCTTCTGCACACCCTAGTTTCGGCCCGGGCTATATTCTTAAAAAAACATTTAAAAAGCAGGTTACTATTATATCTTGCATATATTTCAACCCTTAGTTTTTAGTCGTTGACAATTGCCCGACTTCACGCCCTTTGAGGCCGGATCTGGATGTAAAAAAAGTAATTTTAGTAAACGGCATGGGTGACATTTTTCAATTGTCATCTTCCTAGAAATGGCAAAAAGACGAGAAATGTAATTTGGGAAGATAAAAGCTGGGGCGGCTGCATTTACTATTCATGGCGCCCTGGGTGAGTTTTTTTTTTCTTTTAAATCACGGGCAGTCACCCAAATTCGCCTCCTCTCTCTAAGACTGGATCTGGTTGGTTGCAAAAATTAATTGTCCCAAAAGTAATGCAAAAAATAATTGCATCAAAAGGAACAGAGCGGCATTTTTCAATTTCCACCTAGGGTGACAAAACGCCTAGAAATGACGAAAAGAAGAGAAAAAAATCACTTTGGGGAATAAAGGCAAGGGCGGCTTTATTAGCCGTGGCACCCTGTGAAAGATTTTTTTTACTGTACCACTGCAAATGCTATACCTGTTTTTTTCTTTTAAAGGATTTTACTAAAGCATTTTACTTTGTGCACTCCTTCCAGGGTCGAAACTAGCTATATTTTCATCTGGGACAAACATGGATTTTGGCGCCTCCTCCTTCCTCCGCAAAGTAAATTTACAAAAGATTCTATTAGCGGACTTATTTTAAAATTTAAAATGTTTAACAATAAAATACGTAATATTGAAATATATAACCAGCTTTGTCAGATATTTATTCAATAAAACCTGTGAAAAAAATCGAAAGGAAGTGGAAATAATTCCGTTTTATACAGGTTTCCGTCTTAGCAGATATAACTGTTGGTATTCTTTCTGTTGGAACCATGTAGTTTTTTCATTTAAGACAAGATTCCATTATAGACAGATTTCATTTTTCCAGATTTTACTGTTGTTCTAGCATTACAAATAATTACAATTGAGGCACTTTAATGTCATAGTGATATGAGTCGCATTGTTTTAGGATCTAAAAAAAACCAGGATTTACTGTAGGCATAAAAATTAAATCCAGTATTGTAAAATATCTTCCTGTACTATCCACACCAGTTTTGTGGAATTATCACTTATACCACTCTTCTTATTTATAGATTGATATGTCTACATACTTTCCTCAACCTAATGCTAATTTTCAAATTTATGTGTGACTCAAAGCAACAATAACAAAATTATTAAGTTTTTACTTTTCATTTTGTGAAATTTCGACCGCTTGGTTTTTATTGTCCCAGTCAGTCACCTGATCTCGCCCCCTCTAAGGCCAGATACAGTGATATGCATGTAAAAAAGTAATTATAAGGAAAAGAATGGGGTTATTTGCTGTCTTGTATATTGTAGGCTAATCTTTTTATCTATTTGACAATTTTAATATACTTTACTCAGCTTTTCTTTTTGATTTTTCGGCTAAAAAATATTTTTTTTACACAAATTTCACACACACGTATATATATATATTGTATAAAACGGCAAACCAAATTTTCATCTGGCACCCCCTTCGTGTGGCGCCCAGGATACATGCCCCCTCTGCCGCCCCCTTAATTTCGGTCCTGAATCCTTCTTCCGTTTGTTTGAATTGTCCCGGGCAGCCACCCAAACTTGCCCATAGCAAGACAGAAAAAAAGAAAGCTCAACGCTGCTCGGGCAGATAGATAAAAATTGAATAGCGTTCATGAAATTTTTTTTATCAGAATAGTCAGTCAAAAAAAATCTTCATTTGGCGCCCCCCTCCGCATTTCGTTCTGGTGTCTGGGCACATGCCCCTCTGCATCCCCATCCTCAGGGAAATCGGTTGGCGTTTGCCAATTATCGGTGAGGGACAGTTTCACACAGAAGAGAGGACTAGACACTGACCTTGGAAAATGTTAGTGATTTTCCTGACACTGGAAGATACATGGCACATTTGAATTGGAGAAAGAAAGAAGCCTAAGAGAACAGCTCTTTTTTCTAATTCATTTGCAGTCTTCTATTATAGATGAATCTTTTTATATATTTGTAAATTTTAATGCATTTGGTTCAGTTTTCCTTTTGGATTTTCCGAAAGTGAGACATTTTTATGCAAATTCAATATATATGCATATACATTTTTGTATGTAAAGACAAAAAAAAATCTTCATTTGGCACCCCCTACGCTTTCTCTTCTGGCGTCCGGGGTTCCAAAGGTTGGGGGAGCACATGCCCCCTGACGCTACGCCTATGCTGAAGACAAGCGCAAGAGAAAAAACTGCTGTTTGGCTCTACTCAGAGATCAAAGGAAAGAGAACATTCTGGACATAATTGTGACTTGTGATAAAAAGTGGGTGTACTACAACAATACAAGCCGTAAAGGAGGGTGGTCAGCACCTGGGAAATCAGCAGGCTCAGTTGCGAGACATGCCCTAACTAACAAGAAGGTGCTTCTCTGCATCTAGTGGGATTGTCGTAGAATTCTGTACAAAGAGTACCTGAAAAGAGGACAGACTACCAACAGTGCAATATACAGCAAGATGCTAATCAAAGTTCGCGATGCCATTTGCGAAAAATGAAGAAACTGGTTCAGAAGGAAGGTGGTTCTCTTTCATCCGGATAATGCCCGACCACACGTTAGTGCGATGACCAGCTGGACGCTCTGCAAGCTGGAGTGGGATTTGATGCAACATCCACCATACAGTCCCGGCATGGCCCCTTCAGATTTTTATCTCTTTTCCCATCTGCATCTTGATGGTGCAATCGTCGATTCAAATTAGGAGGTCATAAATGAGGTTGATCTCTTTCTGGACTCGCGCACGCCACAATTTTTCGCAGAAGGGATTGAAATGTTGCCAAAACGTTGGCAGACGATTGTAGATTTAAATGGAGATTACTATCCTCATTATCTTTCATGATTTCGTATGTATTTATCATTTTACAATAAAAAAAATTTAGGCAGGAAACTTTTTACTCAACGTAATACACAGAACTAACTTCTGAAAAATTGGGTTAACCTGAGCCCAAGTTTCAGGAATGTACACCCCGCTTGAAATCAACCAGAACCGAAAACAGAGTTAACCCTATCAGCAACAAAATTACCGCCGGGAGGGTATCCCCCCTCCCTTCCCATTAACCTTTCAGAAAATTTCCAGTGAATTTTAGAACTTTTTTTTTTTTAAACTGCTATTGCTAATCACCTCTGGGTTCACTCACATTTTCGATGTGCATCAAATGAAATGTTCAGGCATTGTTCTGCTGCAGAAAATTAAGCAAAATTGGTGTAAGTCAGTGTGAATACAGACTTGTGAGTGTTAAGTTCTCCGAAAATAACATATAGAATGTGGTAAATCCAATATAATAAATTGGCAGTGGTGATTTTATTCTTTTCTTGAATCTGCTTTTATATTTTATCACTTCACACGTTTTCTGAGATTATTTTGTTTTACCTTCAAGCAAATTTGTTTTCTGCTACAAAAATAAGTGTTTCCCTTGTGTTGCTTGTTTTTCTGAGTGAGTGCAGGTACAAAAACTTTTTTTTTTTTTTTTTCTGCTACAAAATTTGTGTTTTGCTGCTACAGAAACTGATTTTGCTGCTACAAAATTCGATTTTTTTCTGCTCCAATAACTGCTACAAATTATCTGAAATGAGTGTGACCCCTGATTTTTATATGCAAAGTTTATTAAACACGAAATGCTATATACACAATATGTACACTTGCCGAGAACTATATACACTTTTACTATAATTTATGAATAACAATACTCCACTAAAACCACCATATGTTGTTTCTCAATACGAAACCAATATTAACTCGGATGCATTCCCGCATCCTACAACCGAAAAACCATCTCTACCCCAGTCTCCTCTCTTCACTTCCATTCACTTATCATTGGGGAGTCAGTCTCTTCACTCTACTTTAGAAAAAGATTAAAAGGAGGTTGGTTGCATGACACATGTAATTAAAGATTATAACTGTTATGCATCAATTACCTTTTAAACCTTAATTAAGCATACCGAGAAGATTAAATAAAACTATAAAGTTTGAAGGTATTTACTTTTGATATTGATGCATGTTTTTATTTTTCACCCTCTATTGAATTGTTTACATATCCGAAACGACCAGCAGTTTCGTTCAGTTCATTAGCTCCTGAGGCAAGTGCCGTTACTGAATAACTGCCAGTAACAGTGATCCGGGATCACGTCTTTCGCAGCGAGTGGTTGACTCGCAACGTCATAGTTTGTAGCCAATGGTATTTTGGATGTGTTTACATAAGTTTATACTTACGGATTGGCAACAGTTTTATGCAAAACAACTCATTAGTTGGTTGTATAAATGTCTGGACAGATTGTGAATCTGTAGCTTCGAGAAATTTTTGTACGTTTATCATCTGTCATCATGTAGCTGCATTGAAATATTATTTTTAGTTTTCTTTTGATTTAACGGTGAAGTAACGCTGTTGTTATGTAAATTTTCATATCATCTCACTTCAAATAAATATCTTTTATGCAACTGGTGTCTTTTAAATGAAGTCTTCTACATTAACCATCATAGCTCTGTTCAGCCATGTTTTCACAGGCCGACAGGTTATGGGCCCAGAGCCCTTGTGGGAGTGAAGGTATGTTTTTCTTGCCAAGAGCTGATGAATCTGGGGCACGGCAGTGCCCCTGCCAAGTCGAGAAAGCACAGCCGTAAGCATCCTTTTCTGGAAGCAACTCAGGGTACTTTTGACAACCCTATATCCCTTCGCTGGAATTTCCCAGGAACTTGAAACTTTGTTTTTCTAAAAGTACTCTTCAAAAGGAAGCAAATGGTAAAATTTCCACGTTTCCATCTTTTCTAGTTCAGAAAATATATGAACTCAAAGTTTCGCTTTTTCGACACTGATTGACTGACTCACCGATCACATCAAAAATCTGAGGTACATCCTGTAGCCCTAGAAACTTGAAATTTGGTAAGAAGGTAGTATTTGGGATACAAAGAAAGGAAAAATTAAAAAATTTGGAAAATTCGAAAAAAAAAAATCAAATCTTTTATTTTCCGTAATCGGAACTGTTGCCAATACTGTTGCTCACTGTTTGTCAACTAAACCATTGGTTTTTCAACTATACTAAATCGAGCACGAAATAGCTGGGTCCTGAATACAGTAAAATTCGTTTTAATTGACTTGAACAAATAAAGGTACTACTTGATTATCCCGTCGACCGAAAAACTATTGCCAAACTATAAGATTAAATGCTACTAATGGATGATCGTAAATGTCGCATTCACTTGACATTAAACACCATACAAGTGTTTGTAACGTCCTCAAATGATTTTTAATTCAACTTTTTACTTGTAGTTTCATTAAGGTTTTATTAATTTATTTGTTTCTTTGTTATTTAAAATAAAAGTACGGCAATTTGTATAATTTGGCGAATTGTTTGGCGAAATTGATCGACGGGATAATCAAATAGGGCACAGATGTCATATTCGCCCCATATTGGCGCGATTTTTTTCTGACGCCAATGTCATATACGCAATGTATACTTAACCGGCACCAAAGTGTCATTATTTTGCTTGATATGGTAACCCGGATGTTGTTGTTTATGGTGTTGATGTTTTAGCCAAATGAGCGTCGGAAAAAAAACGTGCCAATATGGGGCGAATATGACATCTGTGCCTCAAATAGTACCCAAATAAAATTAATTTATTGTACCAAATGTTAATTTAGTGAATTTAAATATTTTATAAACATTCTGCAAATATGCTAACATTTCTTGAGAGATAGCAGCTCTTATACTTTTGCTATATTTAGCATCACTACCATATTATTTTAAACATCGCTATAGTTTGATGGAATGTCAATAGACCATGGCGCAAAATTAGCAGCAGTTTTAAAAGCAAGAGAATTTTGCTGTCAAACTTACCTCATATTTACAAAATAGCTCACATTTGTTGCCAAACTATTGACGTAGACATGGACAACAATTGTTGAAGAATAATAAATTCAGTGTTTATAAAACATGGTGAGTGGCACTCAGGATGTGACTAACATAATCGCATACGGAAAAAAAAAGTTTATTTTTTTTAATGGCAATACAAACTGCCCTGCGATGTATAATTTTTTTAAATATGTTTTTTAGGTACTCAAATTATCGATTTGGAATTCAAAATCAAAATTCTACATTCCCCTCTCTCCAGAAAAAATGACTTTTTGAAAAGAAGTCAATTATTTTTATATTTAAAACTTAAACATTATCACTTTTGCACCACTATGACGTCATTTTCTCTGACTTTTCACTTTCAACCGTGCTAAGACTACAAGTGATAGATATGAATATTCAGTTAACAACCGTTAGTGGACTTCCAAGGGAGACCATTTTTCATCTGTAACCGAAATCCACAATAAACGATGCCTTTAACATTAATTAAATATGATGGGGAAATGAAACTGTCCGCATTAACCGGAGATACGTCTTAAGAGGAGACGCATTAACAAAAATTCTGCTATATTCTCCACAACTTATTGATGTTTTGCAGATAGTATCTATCACATTTCTACATTTACTAAAACAAAATAAATATTTAAAAGAAAACTACCGAGCTATGCTCGGTCTACTGTGTACTAAAATCATTTAAATAATAAAATTATTACGATTTACTTTAAATTCGAAAGTATGAAGGATTGAAACTTGTGTAAAATTCTTTCACCTACTTCTTTCTAAAACTAACTTGATTGTAAGTGTTACATATCGAAAAGAGTAATAACTGAATTTCAAATTTTGGCGACACAGTTTTTTATTGTGTAAAATTTGAATTCTAGATGTCAGTGTGCATCTGCGAAATTGCTGAAAAGACGCGGTAACGAAGGGAAACGCAAAATTGTATGATATTCCAATGAAAGACATTGTTGATCGAAGAAAGTTTGAAAGGAAAAAACTGAAATGTTATATTTTGATCACAGCGAAGAAAGTCCTCATCAAGAAGTTCCTACATCTAGAGATCGTTCATATCTGTTTCATCTATATTTTCTTTTCTGTGCTAGGTAACATAGCCTAGTCGTATGATATCAGATGTGCTATTGTTGAGTATGTGGTTGCGCACTGGGATTAATTTCTTAGGAGGTCACTTTGACGTTCTACTTCCTCTTCTTAACAGCTAGCAATAATCTATCATTTTTTCAAATGAATACCTATCACAGAGAGAAATCAACTAGAGAAAAAAATTAGATGACCTATTGAGGTCAAAAGGGGAAGGCCTAATCGTTCCGAGAAATCACGTTCTCAACAGCTCCAAGAAGCTAGAGCTCTCTATCGTCAAAACCATTTTCAAAAACAAAAACACACATTAAAATGTTACAACGATTCACACTCTGAAATAGGAAGACGTAGCTCGCTAAGAAGTCGCGCGCTGTTCTGTTGCCCACCCTGGTATGAATATTGGAGCTTACTGACGAAAAAGGTCTAGAGGTAAGCTGCAAATTAAAATAAACACTTTAGAAAACATTACGAGAGCTATAACTAAAAAAATGGGAAATAGACTGGAAGCAGACAAAGTTATAAAATGGACTCTGCACAGTAGAATTAACTTTGGAGGACTTTGATTGAACAGCTGATAAATTGAAACAAAAACTAATATAGTTACTAGAAAATTTGAATGAATGGATTTCAAACAGTAGCTCACATGCCAATTCGCTTTTCTAGGAAAACCGGAACATCGAAGCAATCAGGAGCCATAAAGTCTATGAAGTTAAAGATAGTGTAATTGAAATTGACGCTACTGGAAAAGCTTTCTTTGGCTTTCTCCTTACAAAAAGAAGTGAAATCCCATCAAAAACATCTCATGTAAAAAAAAGCCAAGTCTCCTGACTCTTTGACTGTAAAAAGTTCTGAGATCATGTGTAGAGCCAAGCTTAGCTCTCTTATTAACTCTGATATTTTAATTCACAAATTACTTCTAGTCTCTACACCTTTAGTAAATGATTATTTTGTGACTTGCCAATGACGCAGCACGAGAACGTAAAGGCTGTTGTTTACATTTTAATATTAACGTTTATTTATAAAGTTTTGCATAAAATAGTTTCTATAAGAGCACTGAACATATATGTATTTGTAGCATGGAAATAATTTTACATTACATTGTAAGCCCGGATGCGAAAACTCTCTACTGGTCAAACTTGATGTCCGGAGTTTTGGGTGATTTTCTTCCTATGTAACGTGAATACGAGCCAGACCCCTCTTTTACAAACACCCCCAATCGGTGCATCCCTCCTTCAGGCTTCTTCTATCCCTCGTGTTCATATTCAGCCTTAATCAAATAATCTAATCCCAATTCAAAACGTAAGTAAAGTGTTTATGTAATAACTTTCCTGTGCTGCATAATTGCCAAGTCACAAAATAATCATTTACTTAAGGTGTAGAGACTAGAAGTAATTTGTGAATTAAAATATCAGAGTTAATAAGAGAGCTAAGCTTGGCTCTACACATGATCTCAGAACTTTTTACGGTCAAAGAGTCAGGAGACTTGGCTTTTTTTTACATGAGATGTTTTTGATGGGATTTTCCTTTCTGCAAAAAGATGTGCTTTTTTGCTGGATTTTTCTGATGTTTTTTGTGGACTTTTCCAATGTTTTTAAAGTTCTTTTACGATAGCTTCGACGGAGGCCATTAAAAGATGGAGTTCGCTAATGTTGCTCTCTTGACCTTGTCGAATTGGGAAACCTGGAAAGTTGAAGTAAAAGTCCTGTTGATGCATTTTGGTACATGGGAATACACATTGAGAATCCTGACTCAGATGTCGAGGTGAAGGAAAATAGTGAATCGCCAGAGCAGCAAGATGTAGAAGGAAAAATAGTTCCTGTGACAGACCAGTTGACTTGGAGGTAAAAAAGGGAGATGAATTTATGGAAATCCAGATCCATATATCAGACCTTATCACCTGAATTCAAGCCGTTGATTGCTGGTACCACTGGTGGAGCTGCTGCCTGGAAAATCCTGAAAGATCATTTTGAACCTACTACAAGAGCCCGTGTGATACAGCTGTTGGATGAGTTTTTTAGTGTCCGATATACTCCCAGTGAAAATCTTGGCATATTCCTCTGTCGAGTGAAGCAGCCTGCTGAGCGCCTTCGGGAAGTAGGACATACTCTACAGCCTCTCTATATGGGTTACCAGATGATCAGGAGTTCCAGTCTACAGTGCAGACGATCTACCGTTGGCCTGATGCTGAGTTTGTTCCGGACAAGATAGAGTCTGAATTGCTGCTAGAAGAGAACCGACTGAAGCTTGCAAAGAGAGACCTTTCTGACACTAATGTTGCTTTTTCTGGAGAGATAACTAGATGTAAAACGGGTAAACCTTCTAAATCTGAGAATTCTGTAAATCAGAATAAATTTTCTAAATCTAAGAATTATAATGTTAATCAAAGTAAATCAATAGGTCTTTGTTATTGTTGCAAAATGGTCATTTAATTGCTAATTGTAAATTTAAAAATCAGTCTAAAAATTTTCAATCCAGAAATTCTCAGTTTAAAAATAAATTTTCAGAATCTAGTAATGTTGAATTAAATTGTAATATGTAAAATGCAATAGTGTAAAATGTACCTTCTCTGAACAAGAGGCTAGTTTGATTGAAATTTCTCCAAACTTTTATGAAGCTAATTCATCTGATTTTGGCCAAAGTGGTAGCTGGGTCTTTGACACAGCTGCTACGGCTCATTTTTGTAATGATAAAAACTTGTTTTTGGATTTTGAACCAGTTTCAAATATGCAGATGTCTCTTGCTGTTGGAGAAAAGGAAAGTCCTGTTCAGGGGAATTGTACTGTAAATTTTTTTATAAAATATAAAGATAGCAGCTTCAATCAAATTATTCTTAAAAATGTTTTGTATAATCCAAATTTACGTAGAAATCTCTTGTCTGGTAGCAAACTTTAAAAGATGTGTAAATTTTATTGGCAGTAAAGGTAAACTTGTGGTATATGATAAAGATTGGAATTGGTTATTTTATGCAGTTAGAAAAAATGATTTGTATTTTTTAAAACCTTGTCATTATAAAATCATGTGTAAAGGAAAAAGCAGCTTGGTTAACATTTCAGCTAATCATTCAGAAAAAATTGACTTAAATGAATTGTGGCACAAAGGATTTTGCTATGTAAATAATGAATACTTAGTTAACACAGGTAAAAATGAAAGTGTTAGAGGTCTTCCAGTGCTGTCAAAGTTAACGGAGGATTGTATCTCCTGTAAACTTGCTAAATCTAAAAGAACATCATTTAAGTCAATGAATAAAATAAGGTCAAAAACTGTTGTAGAGCTCTTGCACATGGATTTGTGCGGGCCTTTACAGGTGACATCACATGGAGGGAGTAGATATTTTTTCACCATCATTGATGATTTTTCTCGTTTTGTTACAGTATACACTATCAGGAATAAGTCTGATGTTTTTCAGACATTTTTGAAATTTCAGAGTAGGGTGAAGGTATTTACTTTGATATTGATGCACGTTTTTATTTTTCACCCTCTCTTGAATTGTTTACATATCCGAAACTACCGGCAGTTTCATTCGATTCATTAGCTCCTGAGGCAAGTGCCGTTACTGAATAACTGCCAGTAACAGTGATTTTGGGATCACATCTTTTACAGTGAGTGGTTGACTCACAATGTCATAGTTTGTAGCCAATGGTATTTTGGATGTGTTTACATAAGTTTATACTTACAGATTGGCAACAGTTTTATGCAAAACAACTCATTAGTTGGTTGTATAAATGTCTGGACAGATTGTGAATCTGTAGCTTTGAGAAATTTTTGTACGTTTATCATCTGTCATCATGTAGCTGCATTGAAATATTATTTTTAGTTTTCTTTTGATTTAATGGCGAAGTAACGCTGTTGTTATGTAAATTTTCATATCATCTCGCTTCAAATAAATAGCTATTTTATGCAACTGGTGTCTTTTAAATAAAGTCTTCCACATTAACCACCGTAGCTCTTTTCAGCCATGTTTTCACACGCTGACAATAATTAGGATATCGCAAATGCAAGATTTTCCCTAACATGAAGCTTTTTTTTGTTGAAATAAAAGAACTTCACATACAATAAAAAATTACATTGATGTATAGTTTAAATTTCTAAATAGAAATGATTGTTAAAATTCGAAAACGTTGCATAATATAAAAAATTATTTACATACCACAAGAAAAAAAAAGATTACTTTGAATAGCTCACTGTTTGAAAATATGATCTAAGAAATATCAAGGCATCTAAAGTATCATCTCCAAGTCAACTTCTAATTTTGTTCGCAATAAAACCTGCTGCTGAAAATGCTCGTTCTGCTTCTATGTTTGTGGAAGGAATTGTCAGCAAATATTGAATAAGCTAATTCTAAATAATGGCCGCAGACTCCTCCACTTTTAAAAAGAGACATCTCATTTTTAATTTTTGTTGATAAATCCATTTGCTTTTGTGTTTCAGATTCTACAGTAGCATACTTTTTTCTATTTCTTCTTGCAACTTTTCCTTATATGTTCGGTTATCTGATTACAGTCATCTCGTTTAGGATTATGCAAGTAATTTAAAACATCTGATAATTACATGTGACCAATTATAGCCTTTAGCTATCAGTAAGTTTCTTAAATCAGTTAAAATGATGAAACTGTTACATGAGAAACCGTCTTTAGCTGTCATTCGCGATAAAATTAAATCCAGTGTTTCTTTATCACTACTAAAATAATCCTCTATTTTCTGCTTTTTAGAAAGCAATGTATATACTATGCAATCTTGATTTGTAGAAGGAAAAGAGGTTGTATTGAATTCTTTCTGAACTTTAGTACCATGTTTCGTAGGTGAATGTGTATGCAACCCCTAAGTTGATCTACCTAACATTTTAAGCACTGCTCTACATCTTTTACATTTAGCGCTTTTTCCAACTTTTGACGTTAAATAGTAGTACCATATTGAAGATGTATTGTTATCTTTCCTATGAGCTACAAAATCCTTTTCATTAGACATCTTTGAAACAAAATAAGTATAAACGCACAAAAAGCAAAGAAGTTAACACATAATAATGACTATGATACACAAATGCGACGCTTATTAGTAAACTAACCCGAAAATAATTTGTGAAGTGAAAGATACTTTCTACATACATAGCGAAATCAAAATACACAAATGATTTCATTTTTCCTGTCCAATAGCTGTGCAAGTTACATCTGTTTGCAAATCAAAAGATTTCTACGTTAAAAGATTTAATCACTTAGTAATGCTCACTAATGTAAAAAATACTTGAGATAAATATTATTTTCAATGATACATAAATTTCATAAAAAATTATTTTTTCTAAAAGCGAAAGTCTATAAATATAAATAAAATCAGAAGATGAAATGCAATATTCCACCTTGATTCAATCACAAAATACACAATATGAACTTTAGAAAACTCACCGTTTTAATTTAAAGGTGACAAAGATAATAACGATATCGATGTCACAAAATAAAATATACATTTTATTTAAATTTTCTAGTACTTTGGCCTGCAAACCCACGGTCATCGTCAGGGAATATTTTTGTTAATTGCTGTTAAATTCATTCAAATACGTCACTTCGTTTGAAATGAGAGAGTCTATAATTATTAGGGTGGCTGGAAGTAGAAAATTTTTATTAATTGCCAGCAATTAATAAAAATATTCCCTGACGATGGCTGTAGGATTGCAGGCTGAAAATACTAGGAAATTTAAATAAAATGCATATTTTTAACTTGTAACTTTTATATTATTATCTTTGTCGCTTTTTAAAGTTTATATGGTGTATTTTGTCTATAAATAAGTTTTTTTATTTCAGCTGTTCCATTAAACAAAGAAAATCCTGGGATTTGGCAGAAAAAAATCCTGAGATTAAAAATAAAGCGGGATCCTGGGATTGTAATCTCTAGATGTAACATACCTCTACCAAAAAAGCATTAGTAAAATAATTTTAAATGTGCTTGGAAAATATTCCATTAATTTGTGTTTGGAATGCCCACTTAATGTAACTTCAGCTTTGTCTAACTGATTATTCCTAGGAATAAATTACTAAGATTTAATATATATGTGATGCAATCCACAAGTTCCCTGAATGCATTTAGTATATCATGCAGATCAAATAAATTTATTTAATAAGATGCAATTTATTTTTCGTGGGTAAGTGTTTGGCTTCACTTACTAAGCAAAATTTTTGGTTCAAAAAAGGTTTATTTGATCTTGATTATACTATATTCATTCCAGATTTTTTTTCCCCACAATGTAGATAAATAAACAATAGTCCAAGAAAAATAGTACAAAAATAATGTTTTAGTTCTTCATAATTAATAAAATAGCTGCTTAAATCAATGCCTTAAATGGAAATAGAAGCTTTTTAAATTATTCAAGAGTTTCAAAAACACATTTCAAAAGAAAATATTCAAGACTGATATTATAGATATATAAATAAATAATTAATATATTTTCTGATTATCACACTTAAAAATCTGTATATTAACTACAACTTGTCAGAGTTTGATGTCAGACGTGCAACCAGGTATTTATTTTGCAAAATTGGTTTCATCCATAGCTTTTTTATTCATATGCAAGATTTTGGTAAAATAAGTCATGTCTCTTAAACTATACAAATTACACTTTCAAATTTAGACATAATCCGAAAATTTAAGGCATTCGTTTCTGAAAATTTAAAAAAATCAGTCAAGCCCAAAAATTTGAACATAAAACATATCGCAGATTTCGACAAATGGTCACTGAAAAAAAATCAATTTCGTCAGTCATTCACAGAAAAAATCGTGAAAAAGCTCGAATTTTGTCAAAGAAAAAAAAATGTACATTTTTTCAAAGAACACTACAGTTACACACTTGCAGTTTCAGGTTAATTCCTCATGTATTTTTCTAGATATTTAACAAAACGTCTAAAATCGCAAGTGACCGGTCACCTTTGGCCATATAGTATATATATATATAAAGTAACCAATAAAAGTAATAATATATTATTTCAAATACCTGTTTTAGGGGTTCTATTGAATTCTGCAATTTATTCTTAGTATAGTCAGTCTTGAAATTTCTGAAAAAAAGAAAAACTTTATTAGTTAAATGTATAGATACCCAAAGAAAAAATAATATTTGATTGTTTGCATGACTTTCAAAAGATTTTATCTTTCTTCTTTAGTCACAAAAAAGACATTTGGTTCTTAAAGATTGGCTTGAATAAAGATGATTGTCTAGAATTTTGTTTTTGTAGTAAATATAAATTTATGTTGCAGACAGGGATGCCATGTAGAGAGCCAATTGCACCCCCTCAAGGAATTTGATATTTCAGAGTGTAGGAATCATTACAAGTCAGACAAACGAATATATATATCTAACCTATATATATATATATAATCTTATGAAACGACTGATTCTGTTTTACAGCTATTTCTCTTAAAATATGAAATGTTTAGCTTTGAAATTAACGCCAACTATCCATATTGAACCACAGATGTGAAAAGTGATATTAGAATTTTAAAATTTGAATTAGTTTGAGATATTAATTTTTTTTCTAATTTTATTGACATTTCTGTAATGATGGCAACTAAATTACTCCATTTTTGTGAAAAAAAGGGATAAAGGTAGGTATTATTAGATTTCTTCTTTTTCAAATTGAAATTATTAAAAACGGAGAGAAAATTTTACAATTAGACTTAAATGATCACGTGTTAAAAGCAGAAAATATTTTAAGCAGGTAAAATTGTCAAAATATTACACGTTAATATTAAAAAAGTTTGAAATTTTTAAAATAATAAAATTATTACACACAAAATGCATTTAAATGTGATTATTACGTCATGTATAAAATGCCCAAATATTAAATGTCGTCTTATTTAAAGTGTCTAAAATAATAAAATTATTGCATGCGAAACATATTTAAAGGTGAAAATTACATCATAAGTAAAATGTCCAAATATTAAATATCTTCATATTTAAAGTGCTTAAAATAATTAAATTATTAAGCCTGAAAAACTTTTAAAGATAAATATTAGGTCATACTTAAAGCTCAAATAATAATATTCCAAAAAATTTTAAATTAAATAATATATGTACCCGTATATCTTAAAAGAAAAAAAAACACTTTAAAATAAATAAATTATAACATGAGAAATGCATTTAATAGTGATTATTAAATCATATATTAAAACGATACATTTAAAACAATTTTCATTCCGGAGAATTTGTATGTGACATCACTTGATGCAGCATAAATACAGGTATGCACAAAGTGCTTTCAATTTATTTTGTACGAATTAAATAAAAAAAAAAATCAGATATTCTTATTAATTAATAGAAACAAATACACATGGTAAAAATAACATGAAAATATGCATGATGATGTATCAAAATAGAGAAAAGGATTCATGAATAAGCTATACTGTTCCTGAAAATATCTAAAACTCTATCAAAACATAAAATACAGTAGCGTCCCTCTTAACCGGAACTCTGCTTTAACCGGAACTCCGCTTTAACCGGCTGACTTTTTTCCCCAACTTCAGGCAAAATTCAGTTATCACGACCTCGGGAACTCAGCTTACGCTTTCGAGTTGAAATGCAATCCCGAGGGGAAGAACGCAAAATTCAGAAAGGAGACTGTAGGTTTGGATACGCGTAGACCTTCACCAGTGTTGAAATCAAGGTGTTGTCCGGGGGAGGGCACACCCCCCAGGAACAATCAGATGTCCCTTCGGAAGATTTAAGATTTTGTGTTTATAATGTTCAAAAGTGCAATTCCCCCCACCCCCCTGGTCTGATTTATCTACAAACTGCTTTGTACAGACATTTAAAAAACTTGAGGGATGCGAACAGATCACCATAGAAGATGTATAAGAGTTGTTTGAGTCTGATAAAGAGGTCAAGCACAAAACATTATTTGACGGGGGTATAATTAGGACTGTAACTGATGTTGTTCGATACGAAGACGATCCTGATGATAATCCAGTTGAAGTTGACACTGCTCAAATTCCTCATACGGAAGGGGTAAAAACATTAGAGTTGATGCTACACTATGTTGAGTAGCGGCTAACAGCTTCCCAGGTTAAACTTATGATGTTAAAGAGATGGAGAGATTATGCTGTAAAATGTCGGGCATCTTGCCTTCAAAAGAAGAAGGTCACTGATCTCTTTACGGTTGATTAACTTAAATATACATAATGTAGAAAAATTTCAACTTCTTATAAAGGTGTGTGACATGATTTCCAACAATTTGTGTTAAATAATTTTCATTATTTGTTATGAGTGATAATTTTTCTTCCAATTCAGTTAATTATGAATATTATTCATTTTAGAAAATATAGAAATCATATAATTTTTTAAAACTACACAAATTGAAAAACTAAATGCATCGTACGGGTTTAATTAAATTACACAGATACTTATTTAAATTTTTTTTGCTTCTCTGCTTAAACCGGTTTTTCTCTTAACTGGCTAACCCTCGGTCCCGTTTAGGTCGGTTAAGTGGGAGGCTACTGTATAAGCATAAAATTTCAAAAAACAATGCTTTTCAATACCATGGTTCTGAAAGCTATTCCCAAGCAGACTGAGCTTTTTAACCTCGAACCTAAAGGAAGAATATTGTACATAGTGTCGTTTTAAAAGTCAGAAAGATAGCGACATTTTTAACCTAAAAAGTACGAAAATTAATCTTTTGAAAAAATATTGAAGCTTTGTACTCGGGAAAGGTTGCAAGATAGGGAGAAGGGGATTTTGATGAAGTTATAAGAGGAAACCTGTTGAGACATGGAAGATTATCAGCCTGTATCTGTATTAAAATAGAGAAAAGAATTCATGAATAAGCTATACTGTTCCTGAAAATATCTAAAACCCGATCAAAACATAAAATATAAGTGTAAAATTTCAAAACACATTGCTTTTCAATACTGTGGTTCTGAAAGTTATTTTCAAGCAGAACGAGTTACCTAAAGGAAGAATATTGTACATAGTGTCTTTTAAAAGTCCGAAAGATAGTGACATTTTTAACCTAAAAAATACGAAAATTAACCTTTTGAAAAAATTTTGAAGCTTTGTACTAGGGAGAGGTTACAAGTTAAGGGGAAGGGGATTTCGATGAAGTTATAAAAGGAAACCGGTTGAGAAATGAATGCTTGGAAGATTCTCAGCCAGATGATTCTCAACCCTATATGTTTATATTCACCTTTTTCTTTTGTCTAGCTGACCTGAAAATCGAGTTAAAGCTATAAAATCATATAAATTTAAGGTTCATTTAAAAACATTATCATGGGTCATATAAAACATAATGCAAAAACCTAAACTGACTTGTTAGATTTGATTAAAATAGAAACATTATTAAATAAACACTTTAAACTCCGAAATTAACAACAATTATTATTAATTTCTCAAAGTAAGATACATTTATTATCAACTTGCTGATCTACTCATCATTACCAGGGATAATGACCTTAAATATATCTAAAATCAGTATGGAATTCAGACATTTTTCTCTAGGAGAGATTTCTGCATCTTCAGGAGGAGAAAAGGGAGGAAATTTTTTGATGCTCCTGTACCACTCCCTGAATTCCACACTACCTAAACTAACCTAACCATTTTGCAAGATTATTTTAAATATTTCCATGCCAAACAAAACGACAACAAAAATGCTCTGGACTGCGAGGTCACCTGCATCATCAAGGGAATGGTTTTATGTGATGAAGCTGGTTACAAAGTAAACATTCGCTGGACCCTTTTCTTTTAATTGTTTACTGAATTTCAGAGGGGGGGGGATCACTGTCTTTACTTTAATAATTTAAAAAAACTTTCACACTTTTTAATTTTTTCTTTTTTTTTTTTCTTTTTATTGCTGATAGTTTGCTCCACACAGGAGTATAAAATATAAGATTGGATGGATAAGGTATCAAATAGATATTGGTTGATTAAAAACAAACGTCTCATTTTTGGTAAAATGGGTACTTAAAAAGAATAAATAAATAATAAAAAAAAATTCAAAAATTGCATAAAAATTCTGAATCAATTTTATTGAAAAGAGGACAAAATGTAGTACAGTAGAACATCGATTAACCGAGCTTCGATTAATCGAGGTTTCTGTTAACCAAGCCGATAACAAACTCTGATTTTTCTTTTTTTTCTTTTTTTTTTGTGAATGAGTCTTGAAAAAGACCACTCTTTTAGTTCACTGTCCGTGCTACTAGTACGAGATCCGGTATAAGAAATATATACCTTCATTTGTTATTTAATGATAATAAAGAATATATGCTAGAAAATATATACATTGATACATCGCAAATAGGTTGCCTAGCTAAATCACGTGCCGATAATGTTAAACAATAAAGTGTTTAATCAAATTTTTTTGATTAACTTCCTCGATTAGTTATTTATGAAAGTCGAGAATCAGCTGAGAGAATATACACCAAGGAATTAAAAAAATAAGGGTTGCCTACTCTCGACTCTGCCCAACTATGAGGTTGCCAGGTATAAACAGGTAAGTAAGCGTTGTTAATATACCCTCATAAGTTATTTAATCGAATTACACATCAAATGAAAGCTTATTTTATTCCCATTCCTATCATATTAGGTTGCCTTATCAAAAAGTTTCCGGAATCCATGGTTGCCTAGATTTAAGATCTTCAATTTTCTGCGTGAGCGTTGAGAGTGACAGAGAAGCATTGCGCGCGCAATTCCATTTGACAGACAAAGTGATGTAATTAAATTATATAACTATATAAGTTTAAGCAGAGTTCAAATTAAAAAGGCAGAAGAAACGTCAGTTAGCTGAACAACCCCAAAAACCTATTTGTAAAATTAAATCAAATTCTGAAAAGTCAAACATGTTTAAATAATTAAATAGATAAAAATAAAAGGCAAGACTATGTAATTAAATAAATACCAGAAAAGTTTAAAATACACGAAATGTTTATTAAAAACAAAAAGATATGTATAAAAACAGATTAATCATTTAAGTAAACTAGCTTTAACAGAAATAAACTTTAACAGAAAAATATATTGCTTTACTTTGTTAATTATATCAAGGAGCTTCATAACAAGAAATATGAAAGAATACTTTCAATTTAAAAAGAGCATATGTAATCGATGCTCCAGAGCAAGCTAATATTCCATCGTCGAAACAACTCAAGATGAACAGCACGTAATTAAAGACTCCACTTCCATAAGTCAACAAGTTGATCCGGACGTCAGTAAAATGAACTGTAGTAAAAGCAACGGTGTTGATTCACAAACAATCTACAATAGATAACTGGATCACAACTATTCAAAGCTGTCATATTCATTTCACTATAAAAACACTTCATCCGCGAATCCACTTAAAGAAACAAGACATTACGAAACTCCATCACTCACGCCGCCACCTTCCTGTCATTCGTTAAACACCATATCAGAGGTTAATAGGTCAAGGTACAAAAGGCGAGATAAGAATCTACTGGCCGGCACTTTATACGATTCAGAGAAATGAAAACTAGGTCATTACGTAATGCAACTGACAGCTTCAAACACGTGCAAAGATGATGACATGATTTGTACATCGTTACGTGATAGCTGTCAGGATTATGTCATCAAGTACTCAGTGGAATTATTGAAACATGACAGAAGTAAACAACGAAGTAACGATACGTAAGTTAAGAAAGAAAATAAAACAACATTATTTAAGAAGAGAAAGCAAAAGGAAATAAGGTAAGTTAATTTATTATAATGCATTCTATCTTACTGTAAATAAAAAGTACTTTAATAAAGGAAATAGTGAAATAAAGATAAATAGATTTGTCAATGGAGATACACGTACGGTGACAAGACAAAGGTATATATTGTTATCAAATGCCCCCCCTCTTGTCACACGTACATCATGTAAAAGGTCAATTGCCTAAAGGATCACCATAAGCATGAATTCACAATTACAAACATGCTGGTACCCACATAGACTAACAAGTACCCATAGCTCCAAAGAAAAACTTTCTAAAAGAAATTCCATATAGAAAAACTTGAGATATCCACAAGATGAGCAGCTGTATCAAAATCCACAACTATATATAAAAGTTACCCATGACCAAAAAAAACTGCAAGCTCTGGAACACCGAACACATAAAAATACATAAAATTACATGAATATTCAGATAATATAAACAATACATGAATATATATTAGTAAAAACAAATACTTCTTCCAAAAGATATTCCACAGCAGCACTTGATATCTATATACCATTTGACATTACCCTTAAAAAGAATGCAGAATATCAAGTTAAAACGAAATAAATGACTTTTTTACAATTCTTTAAAAGATTTAAAAGCTTAGAATTGCTAGTATATCCCCATCTAAAACATGATACTCTGTTACAAAGAAAAATTTATATATGAAGCAAAGTACTTTATAAAATAACGAAGCAATATTTGAAAAGTCATTTCAGTCGAATCATTTACAAAGATTTTTTTTTTTTTTTTCAATACTGGCGAGAATGAAATATGGCAGTCTCAAATAATCAAATAAGCTTAAAAATATTTAACATCAAAAAGGCTTGTTCCTGAACCACCAGCATGACATCAAAAATTACAATCTACTTGTTTAAAAACCATAAATAGGCAACACCTCAATGAGATCTATTAAGGCTGCACTATAAGTTTCCTGTGACGGATAAAAACTATTTCCCCCCAAACAAATTCAAATAGATACCAGGTGATTTAACTTCTTACTGTATAAAACATGTCGGCAAGAGACCTTCAACCATTTAACTATGTATCCAGGGAGCCTGACAACTTATAAGATAAACTTAAGAAAAATCAATGTTGAAATACAACTATCATCCATACATGATGAAACCCTAGAGTTGATCTCTCACCTCCTCTCAGGATCCCATCATACCCTTACAGAGGATAGTTTCTTTCCAAAAGCGATGCACCACTACCTCTGGCCAAAGGATTTCAATCATACCATTCAACCAACATAAACAGGCAGATACATAAGGTTCAATGATACTCCAGAAGACTCAAACAAAACAAAAATTCAACCTAAATCAATTATTGATGGCAGGATCACACATAATAACCATGGTCGCATCACTTGAAGTCACAAAGGCGACCAGGAAAAGAAATGTCCAGAGGATGTCATCCAGTCAAGTGCAAAAATTTAAAGGGTCCTATATCTTCAAAGAGAGACCAACTTATTTCAATATTAAACTTGACCAAAAAAAAAATTTTTTTTCAAACTATCCAATCACCAATTCAACTGTTTGGCAATCTTAAATCACAAGTTTCATCCCCTTTTAACAGCTTTAATCATAACTACCACTTCCAAACTTCAAACCAGGGCTAAAAATAACCTGAAACATATGAAGAGGAACAAGTTAAAAATACATCCGTAATTATCCAAAAAAAACTCCAACTTCCTTATATTAAAATTTACTTTATACCACTTTCAGCATCTCCTTATATGAAGCAAAATCCAGAAAAATATTTCCTTATTGAAAACAATTACATTCCAAGTTGCCGTGAAGGAGTGTCCAACTCATCAAAACATTTGAAGTTAAAATATCTCCTCCCACCTTTTATAAGATAGAAATCTTGTCAACATACAAATCTCCAATGAACTTTCAATCCTCAAAAATTTAAATAGATCCAAACATAAAATTTTAGTTATAATTGGCAAAAGCAAAAACCTCTGCCTCTTCAAATACACAGGCAACTAGCTGAAAAGGTATATGCAGGAACACTTAATCCCTCTCAATTTCTCAATAATCCCAGATTTAAAAAAACATTCAATTAAAACAAACTACAAAAACTTGTCCTGAATCACCCCCCTTTTTTTTTCAAATCTCCATTCCTTCTAACTCTCACATTGTAAAACCAGCAAGCTCATTTCCAAATGAATCCACTTTTCACATTTAAAATACCAACAACTTATACTTCTGTAAATTAAATCAGATTAATTAAGCAAAAAAAAAAAAAAAAAAAAAAAAAAAAAAAAGCCAAACTGCCAGCCCAAGAAAACCCCCAGAAATCATCTCCACTCATTAACATATCGAATTCCAAAAAGTTTAATTACAAATTTCATAAACCAAGGAAAATCGATATACAAGATTCTATAAGAACCCTAGAAATTCTCACAGGATTATCTCAAGTCAGCAAAATCTAGCAAATAGAAAAATAAAACTCAAATTTAAGTTTAATTAAAAAAAAAAAATGTAACATTGCCCAAATGAGATTCCAAACACAGTATCCACTAACATTACAGGGATAAAATTTAAGTAAAGACTTAAAAATATTTGTCATTACACTTAATCTAAAAAAAATCTTAAACGGAATCTACTCATTTTAATATAGGCAATGTACAAAAATTAAAAAATTTATGCAAAAGAAAATAAGTTAAATTTAACAGATATCAAAATAACAAAACCCATTCAAAAATGGCTGCTGTGAGTATTTTAGTAAAACCATAAGGATTTCAACCCATTAATTTTAAATTCAGGCATATCCAAAAGGATTTGCAAACATTTCTAGAACCTCATTAGCATAAAAACATAGAATCAAAAGCAATCCAAGTACAAGCAATTAATTTTATTTTATTAACAAAATACAAAATATATGTAAGGCATAAGAAATATAATTCTGATATAAAACTTTAAACAAGAAACACAACATTGTGTGGATTTCAACACCGTATTCAATCACCACGTTAAAAACCTGCTCATTATATAGTCAGGATTATATTACAAAAACTATTAAAACTTGAGCACAGATCAATATACTTGTCAAAAACCAAACCAATGTCGTGAACTTTTATAACTATGAATGTTATGAAGAAAAATTTTTAAATGACATTCTATTAACATTATAGTCAATGACCCCCTATTAACTTTAAACTTTTAAAAACTAACAATTGCAACATCTTTAAAATCATAGCTTACAGATTAAGAGAAAATTTTAAATATTTTAAATTTTATAAATGGTTAAATATTCATCATTTAGAAAAACATTACTAAAAACCAGAACTTAACAGAGTTAAAAAAAAACTATTCAAATTTAAAACTGTTAACAAACTTAGGTAAGCTGGAGGTAAAGGTATAGACCCTCCGCACTTCTAAAAATAAGTTAACAGCCAAAATAAAACTAGATACTCTTAACAAATCCCAGTTATTACAACTAAATTAAATAGAAAACTTAGGGAAACTAAACCATCTTATTAAAAAGTTACAATATTTGATATTAAGGGGTCAATTAAGTTCAAATTATAAAGAAACTTAAACTTGATTACCGAATTAAATCCATCTGTCAAAAATGCATAAGAGGTAGAAATCAACATTTCAGATTCAACAGAGGGAAAAGCTTAATTTTAAAAAGTGATCCCAAAACAAGTATTAATCCTTCAATTACAATTAAATATATTTAAAAATAACAACAGTATAAAAGTAGCACTTCATATTTCATAATTTGTAACAGATTAAAATGATGAGGAATACTTCAAGACATCACATCAATATAACAATTATGAAAAATTACTATGGGACATCAAAGTTGCAAGTCCTTGGGCGTTTAACTAGAGACATCAATGGCAGGTAATTTTCACTAGGAACTTTTAAACTAAGCAAAAGTTCAACTAAAAATGAAGTCCCTTTAAAAAGCAAAAAGTCAACTGAGAATAGAGCTCCGTTTAAAAGATGAAAGTTCACCTGATCATAGAGTTATTTTAAAAGACGAAAGTTCACAAGAAACAAACTAAAGTTTGCGATCAAATCATCACTGCGACCAAAATATGGCCCAGCACTGCATCCGCTGCCTCCAAAATAACCTTCATAAAAATACAGGAATAGGCTTGAATCAATGAACAGTACCTCTTAAAAAATTTCACACTGGAGGTACTTTCAATAAGCAGCTATCGGATGCTAACTTGATGAAACAGATCAGCAAAAGTATCATGAACCTTCACTCTGAACTTTAAAAATATCAAAAACTTTACATAATCAATGGACTTCAGGTTTATCTTCACCACTTTATCATTTATCGCTCACGAAACTGAAGTAAAAAATGACACAATTCATCCCTTTGAAGAAGATTAGCAGCAATGTAGCTTTAAACATCAATGTCATGAAGCTCCAAAAAAAATTCTTTAATATATATTTAACCTTAAAACTTTACATAAATTACTTAATTTTACTACTAGTCATTCAAAATTACTTTATATTTCACTCAAAAAAGATTACTTTTAGTTACTTTTATTACCAATATTACAAAAAAATTTTAAAAATTCAGAAAAATGTATAAATTTAAACATTTTTACTTCAAAAATTTACATTAAAGTTCAATTTTATAAAAAAAACTAAATAAATTCATTTATAAACTACAAATTAGATAAATCTAAGTCATTTAAAACTTAAATTAACAATTTAAAAACTCAAAAGAAAAATAGAATAACTGCCCCCCCATCGCAAAACATCGTTTAAAAAACGATGTGGGTTAAGCTAACGCCAAACTTATCAAAGTCAAAAACGGCAAACACAAATTATTATATCTTAAAAATAAATATATTGAAATTAACTTTAATAAAAGCATAATAGAATAAACAGAATCTTAAAATGTCTCAAAAAGAAAAAAACCTCAAAAATTTTACTTTTAAAATTTTTATTAAATAACTATTAATCATATCTATTACTAAACTATTAACTAGGTTAGGGTTGGGCCCATAACCGTGATGTAATTAAATTATATAACTATATAAGTTTAAGCAGAGTTCAAATTAAAAAGGCAGAAGAAACGTCAGTTAGCTGAACAACCCCAAAAACCTATTTGTAAAATTAAATCAAATTCTGAAAAGTCAAACATGTTTAAATAATTAAATAGATAAAAATAAAAGGCAAGACTATGTAATTAAATAAATACCAGAAAAGTTTAAAATACACGAAATGTTTATTAAAAACAAAAAGATATGTATAAAAACAGATTAATCATTTAAGTAAACTAGCTTTAACAGAAATAAACTTTAACAGAAAAATATATTGCTTTACTTTGTTAATTATATCAAGGAGCTTCATAACAAGAAATATGAAAGAATACTTTCAATTTAAAAAGAGCATATGTAATCGATGCTCCAGAGCAAGCTAATATTCCATCGTCGAAACAACTCAAGATGAACAGCACGTAATTAAAGACTCCAATTCCATAAGTCAACAAGTTGATCCGGACGTCAGTAAAATGAACTGTAGTAAAAGCAACGGTGTTGATTCACAAACAATCTACAATAGATAACTGGATCACAACTATTCAAAGCTGTCATATTCATTTCACTATAAAAACACTTCATCCGCGAATCCACTTAAAGAAACAAGACATTACGAAACTCCATCACTCACGCCGCCACCTTCCTGTCATTCGTTAAACACCATATCAGAGGTTAATAGGTCAAAGAACGAAAGGCGAGATAAGAATCTACTGGCCGGCACTTTATACGATTCAGAGAAATGAAAACTAGGTCATTACGTAATGCAACTGACAGCTTCAAACACGTGCAAAGATGACGACATGATTTGTACATCGTTACGTGATAGCTGTCAGGATTATGTCATCAAGTACTCAGTGGAATTATTGAAACATGACAGAAGTAAACAACGAAGTAACGATACATAAGTTAAGAAAGAAAATAAAACAACGTTATTTAAGAAGAGAAAGCAAAAGGAAATAAGGCAAGTTAATTTATTATAATGCATTCTATCTTACTGTAAATAAAAAGTACTTTAAAAAAGGAAATAGTGAAATAAAGATAAATAGATTTGTCAATGGAGATACACGTACGGTGACAAGACAAAGGTATATATTGCTATCAGAAAGATACAGTGAATTCTTTTTTAAGATTTCTCTGATAGTGTAAATATTAATGATGATATCAAATATTTTTTCACTCACACATTCATTTATCAATCATTAATCAATACATAATTATGAAATAATAAGTTTTTCCGTTCAAAATGTCCGCTTTTCAAAAGGAGATTTTTTTCGATCGTTTGAGCGCGGATTAAATACTGATAAAAGTTAAATAAAATATCACATAAGGCTATAAATATTTTTATTTTAATATATAAATTTATCAATAGCAAAATACAAAGTTTTTATGTAAAACACTTATTCAGAATCAGAATCGTCAGAAATGCTGATGTCACAATCTAATTCTAATTCTTCATCGTTTTCTCTGTTTCTCGATTCTCTTAATACATCGTTAACTTGTAAGGGTGTTGGATCCCCTTTAAATCACGTAGGCTTCAAATAACCATCCAAAAACTAACCACAATCTTCAGGATTGACTTTAACGCAGCATGCATCGGTTGCATGAAGCCACATAGAATTAACATATATTGTGCACAAAATTTTCTGTTTCAGTGAGATCCAGCATGGTGTGGTATCATATTGGAGTCGATGCCTTTAATCTTCTTCCTGAACTGTTCTTTGTCTTTGTTCATTGAATATGTTTTTTGTAACAGCTAATATCTAGCGTCATTGATATTATAACATTGCTTGATCCCATAAAGAAGGGCAGTAAATTCCTGAACAGGTTGTATTTTATCTTCTAGGAGTACATCTACTGGATCCGTCAATGATGCGAATATTTCCTGGAAATCCATTCGTCTTGAAAATATTTTAAAAGTCTTGACTTTCCCTTTATTATTTTCCCTTTATTATAAAAAGCCGTTGTGTAATCACAGCTCGTAAATGCATGGAAAGCTGGTAGACCCAGGCATAAAGTAGAACCCAATTTCATTGCAAGCTCAGTACAGTTAATGCAATCAAGATCTTTCTTATTGCTTTTCTTTGACGATGAACCCGCCAACCAAATTTGAGTCTGCGGAATTTTGTGGATAGTGTCCAGTAAAATTACCAAGACATCGGTATCATTTGCTTTGACCAATATTTTCAAATTAGGTGGCGCTTTTGATATGTGAAATATTATCCGCGTATCTGCCTCTTCATGTTGACATAAATAATCTTCTTCTTCACGTTTCATGTCGTGTTTTCCAACAGTATGTAAGAAAAACAGTGTTCTCCAACTGTTATAAAAAATTTTTTGTTTTGGATTATTGAAAGTAGATTATCATTTTCTCAGTAATTACCCAATAATTGTACCAGGGCTTCTTCGAAAAGGTAATTTTTGAGATTTCCGAGAAAATCACTAGGTCTTGGTTGAAGAGGTCCTTGGATGACATACGGTCTATCGAACTCCAGTCGACTTTGCCGTTCACAGTCTTTGATAGAGGGCGTAATGTGTCTATAAAAATTATGTGTATTTCATGGGCATTGCTTGAGCTCAATTTTATTAAGATCGATTCAGCAATCTTGTCAAATGTCTGCGGCACAGATGATCCAATAGTATACAAGTAATAAAAATCGTCTATTATTTCAATATCGATACCAGTAGGCTCAACTGTTTCGACGTTAGACTTTAATATTTGGGCTAGTTTGGATTTGTCAGTTTTTAGCAAGTCACCAGTACATGAGAAAAGAGCAGGCGGCACAGGCGCTAATGGAAACATTAAGCAGTACTCTATGTTGATGTCTTTCTCAATACTAATCGCAAGTAATCGGCCAAAGATGTCTCGTTCCATTTTAAGAACGGCCTTTTGAGTTTTATCTTTGCTGGTTTGAGCTTTGACGGCAGACTGTGAAGTGAAATTCTGGATTTTGTTATGTTTTATCGGTCTTTCGAACCTTCCGGGAGTGGGATTGCATTCTGAAATAAATTTCAATTTTTGTTGATTTCCAACCGACTTAACGTTGATTAGAAAATTGCAAACTTCAGTAGATGCTGTCTTACCAGTTGAAATATTGAACAGAATATTTTTATCTATACTCTCAACGAAAGGATTCAACGTATCTCTTATAGTCTTAATGACATTCTGAAGACTTTCATTATCCTTTTTGATTCTACTCTTCTGCAAGGCATGACAGGTATCATCTTTTTCTGATAGACCGACATTTTCTTTAACGGTGGATACAATTTTGGTCCTTATTCTGTGACTAAGTGCCCATCTTTGTCGCACTGATATAGACTCTGCTGCAAGATTATGTGTTAATTGGTTTGAGGCATCAGCATTAATGGTCTGTTCTAACGTCAAGTCAACCGGTGATCAGGAGAATTCAGATTTGGTACGTCGGATACCAAATGCTCCTCGTCTAAATTCAGATACCAGATGCGAATTGCTGTTCTGCGCCTTCATAAGATTGTTGATGTACATAATGGACCACCTGGCATAATTTGGCTGGTTCAATGAAAAGAACAAATCGGACATGTTGTAAATGGAGTCTATATACAGCTCAAAATCACTACACCGGATGCTTCTTGAAAACCGAAGAAACAAATTAATGAACTCACAGTACTGGAGATAATATTGAGCCGTCTTCCCATGCTCACTGAGCAAAGTTGAAAGTCACCGAGAAAGTGAAAATGTGTAAATTTTGAAAGATTATTGTAACGATTGTTTAAGATAATAAACTTCATAAATTAATAAAACATCAGCTGTAAAAATTTTTCTACCATGGGAATATTTATAAAATTTTTTGGGACCTGTAAAGTGCAATATTTCGTATATTTTTACATTACACCATCGCTTTATGTGGTTTTAAATCCAATTATATCATATTTACTTGACATATAATATTCAAGACGAAAATTTCAGCTTGTTTTTCGTGGCACTTTAATCATTCACCCACTATGTACAAAAAAAAAAAAAAAATATATTTATATCCATGCATGAACATAGACTAAATATTAGATATATAGAATAGAATATCTATTCTATGTTCATGTGTCGGTGTAACATTCTGTTGAAAACGTAAACATGCAACATTAAAAAAAGATAGACCACAATAAGTTAGACGCTAAATAAAAAAAATATTACAAGAAAGGGAAGTTTCTTCCCCATTATCACTAAAGGCGCTGCGATCGCAATTGTATTACCATTACACTCTATGGAACTGTCCAATCTTGTATGTTAATCTATGCCTCGCTGCATCTTTGTCTGTCAAATGGAATTGCACGTGCAATGCTTCTCTGTCACTCTCAACGCTCACGCAGAAAATTGAACATCTTAAATCTAGGCAACCATGGATTCAGGAAACTTTTTGATAAGGCAACCTAATATGATAGGAATGGGAATAAAATAAGCTTTCATTTGATGTGTAATTCGATTAAATAACTTATGAGGGTATAGTAACAAAAATTACTTACCTGTTTATACCTGGCAAACCCATAGTTGGGAAGTGTCGAGAGTAGGCAACCCTTATTTTTTTAATTCCTTGGAGTATATTCTCTCAGATGATCCTCGACTTTCATAAATAACTAATCGAGGAAGTTGATCAAAAAAATTTAATTAAACACTTTATTGTTTAACATTATCGGCACGTGATTTAGCTAGGCAACCTATTTGCGATGTATCAATGGATAAATTATCTAGCATATATTATTTATTATCATTAAATAACAAATGAGGGTATATATTCCATAGACTGGATCTTAGACTATACAGGCTCTTCTGCCCCCAAAAGCACTCAAGTTCCAAGAAACATTGCACCCTGAGAAGTCAACAGCGAACAATGATTTGTTTCTAGTGGCCATGTGGCCCTATTGAACACCAGGTGCAATATGTTACCGGACAATTACCTCCCCCTTTTTTTCAACTTTTGAACTTTTCAACGAATTTTTTTATGGACTTTTTCAACGAAAGGTAACATACTTTTTTCAAAAAATAATGTAAATTTAACAAATGAATATAATTAAGTTTGAAAAAAAGTTTTCTTGAGATTTGGTTTTATTTTTAAAAATGCGTCTTTCAATATTCAACTTAGTAGTATAGTTAAAAAAATTTCCATTTGTTTTTTTAAATTTACTGCTAGTAGTTGATTTTCATTTTTAATTTGTTGAGCTGTGAAACATAACTTTATATATGTTTACTTTTATCATTTAACAACATTCTATTTTTTTTATTCTAAGAGATGTTAAATTTGTGAGCACGGCGAGTTTTTATACACAATTTCTATTAACCAAGATTTCCGATATCCGAGGTACTAGCAGTCCCAGTTAGCTCAGATAATCAAGGTTGTACTGTATATCGGGCAAAAAGATTGGATTGTTTTATGAGTGGCTCAAAAACATCAGCAAACTTGAAAGATCAGAGGGGAAATGTGCGAATTTTTCTGTTCAAGAGAAAATAATAAAAAATCTGAACCTCAGGTGCATTCAGTCTTGTCTTAGTCTGGGCTGAACCAAATTTGCAGACCTCTATGTGTGGTAGATCTCCTTAACCATCTCCAGCAAACAGATAGACAGACACATACACACAGAGACAAGTATCTTTCTTTTATTAATGTAGATGAGTAGTTTGGCTAATTAAAAAAATATATGAGAATGAAACTGCATCAATTGTTTCTCAGCTGTGCACAAGATCAAAAGAAATTTTGTCGTCCCTTCCCCTTCTTCCCAAAGAAAATACTGAAATGCCATTCCTTATCACAGATTGGTGGCTATTCTTTTTCGCATACATTTTTATTTTTCAAAAACTTTTTTACACTGTTAGAAAGCTGAATTTGATTGACTGAATCTATAAATGCATGTGCAGTGGAGCATCGTTTATACGCTGCCAAAGGGACTACTGAAAAACGTCATATAATCAATTTTCACTTCTAAAACTAGAATTAATTTTGTTTTTCCACTTAAAATGTTTAACGCGTTGATTTACATAAATTTATAAATTAAACAAACCAAAACAAACAAATATAAAAAAAAAATAAAAAAAAAAATACAGTAAGCAATTTAAATGTTTGAATGTTTAAATGTAACCTTTATTTTTTCTTTTGATCATTTTACATAGTATTACAGAAAAAATTGTCTATGGTTGTTTGACGTGATGACTGACGTCGAGGACCTAAAAAGTTTTTTCACTGGTATTGTGGCCAACAAAATAAGTTCTTAATGTTTTAATGCAATTCACGGCATCTTGAAATGATGGAGAAACAACTTCTTGGCAATCCTCATCACTCTGCTGTCACTATGCGATTGAGACTGGGATTTCTGAATAAGTTCATCAACACTGCAAATCGCTGACTTTTTACATCCTTATCACAATCCATGTATTCATCAATAGTTATCTCTGCTCTGAGCAGATTCCAATCATCTTCATTGATTATTGTATCATCATAGTCGCTTATGTTATCACCCTCATTATCATTGGAATTTTGATGTGCAAATCTTGCTTTTTCGAAACAGTTTTTTATTGTTGTCTTTGTTACCTGAGACCAAGCCAACGAAATCATATTCATTGCATCAAGAACACTTATTTTCTTGGGATTAGGCTCTTCGAATGCTTCGAATAGTGTGTTGAACTAACTGTTTTCTATAATGTAGTTTTAGATTCTTAATCAGGCCCAAATCACATGGTTGAAGGTGACTTGTGCAGTTAGCAGGAAAAAAGTGAAACTTTTATATTTTCCAAAAAATCAATATCCGGTGTGTGCAATGGCCATTGGCCAATGACTAGCAAAATTTTTCGTTTTTGCCTATTCATAAAATTCTCAAGTTTTTTCAGCCATCTAGTGAAAAATTCGGTCGTTATCCATGCATTGTTATTGGCATCATAATCCAGCAGTAGTGTTTTGATGTTCTTTAGACATGTTGGTTTTTTTGATTTTCCTAACACCAAAGGAGTGATCTTTTCACTTCCATCACAGTTTGCACAAAGGAGCACAGTAAGCATAGACGCCAACATTGTAAAAATTATATCAGGAGTAAACCAGTTAAATTTCAGGAGTTTTGGACACTCTTCAGGAGTAAAATGTTCACGTTTCAGGAGTCATTTCAGGAGTTGCAGAAAGTTTTTTACGAGCTATATTTTTTACAAATATTTTCAGTCCTCTTGCAGCTTTTGTATTTATCAACACAAACATAATTTAAATAAAGGTTACTTAATTTACTTTTACTTTTAATGTATTAATAATTTTTTATAATAAATTTATAAAAATGAAATTTTTTTTTAAATCTTTACGGAGCAAAAAATCCGTGATTGATGTGAGTGTGAAATCCCATGACTAATTAACAAAATTCGCGATTTTCCGCCGAGATTGACTGACGAAAATCGCGAATTTTTCGCCGCGACTGACGAACGAAAATCGCTATGTTTTGCAGCGACTAGCAGACGAAAATCGCAATGTTTTGCAGCGACTAACAGACGAAAATCGCAATGTTTTGTCGCGACTTGCAGACGAAAATCGCGATGTTTTGCCGCGACTTGCAGACGAAAATCGCGATGTTTTGCCGCGACTTGAAGACGAAAATCGCGATATTTTGCCGCGACTTGAAGACGAAAATCGCGATGTTTTGCCGCGACTTGCAGATGAAATTCGCGATGTTTTGCCGCGACTTGCAGATGAAATTCG
Organism: Maratus speciosus; assembly: GCA_963932465.1. NCBI lineage: Eukaryota > Metazoa > Arthropoda > Arachnida > Araneae > Salticidae > Maratus > Maratus speciosus. The sequence goes on from OZ010788.1 coordinate 303,666,116, forward strand.
CGATGTTTTGCCGCGACTTGCAGATGACATTCGCGATGTTTTGCCGCGACTTGCAGATGAAATTCGCGATGTTTTGCCGCGACTTGAGGACGAAAATCGCGATGTTTTGCCGCGACTTGAGGACGAAAATCGCGATGTTTTGCCGCGACTTGAAGACGAAAATCGCGATATTTTGCCGCGACTTGAAGACGAAAATCGCGATGTTTTGCCGCGACTTGCAGATGAAATTCGCGATGTTTTGCCGCGACTTGCAGATGAAATTCGCGATGTTTTGCCGCGACTTGCAGATGACATTCGCGATGTTTTGCCGCGACTTGCAGATGAAATTCGCGATGTTTTGCCGCGACTTGAGGACGAAAATCGCGATGTTTTGCCGCGACTTGAGGACGAAAATCGCGATGTTTTGCCGCGACTTGAGGACGAAAATCGCGATGTTTTGCCGCGACTTGAGGACGAAAATCGCGATGTTTTGCCGCGACTTGAGGACGAAAATCGCGATGTTTTGCCGCGACTTGAGGACGAAAATTGCGATGTTTTGCCGCGACATGAGGACGAAAATCGCGTTGTTTTACCGCGACTTGCAGACGAAAACCGCGATGTTTTGCCGCGATTGACGGATGAAAATCGCGATGTTTCGCCGCGACTGACGAACGAAAATCGCGATTTTTTGCCGAGAACTCACACTGTTAAAAATTTGCAGCATTCTGGCAGGTCATTTGACCGTTTTTTCCGAAAACGGTTACACAACCGTAATTTTAACACTATTCTGACCATATTATGGGCCATTTTATGGTCAGAATATAGTTAAATTATGGTTATGAAACCGTTTTTTCAAAAAACGGTCGAATGACCTGCCAGAATGCTGCAAAATTTTTAACAGTGCACTGACGGAAATCGCGATTTTTATCATTAGCCGATTACCGGATTTCAGGATATTTTCCCCCAACTGATTAACGCAATTCGCGATATTTTGCCGGGGCTGCGATTTTTATTAACGACCTATTGATGAATTTCACGATTATTTGCAGCGACTGATTGACAAAAATTGCAACTTTTTTCAACGATCGGTTGGCGAAATTTGAGATTTTCTGCCGCGAGCGATTGTAGAAATTGGCGGTTTTATCGATTAATAGACGATTTTCGCGATATACTTCAACGACCGATTGACGAAATTCGTGATTTTTTGCCGCGATCGATCGAAGAAATTCGCGATTTTTTTGCCTCAAATTTCCGTATTTTCTACCTTATTACCGTACTTCCGTATTTTATCCTACATTTCCGGAGGAACTCCGGAATTTCCGGAGATATTGGCATCTATGAGTAAGGCGATCTTTACTTTTTTTTTCCTTTTTTATATTTTTCGTATTTACAAGCTAAAGTCCAATTCGGCATCAGATGATAAAAAAGACCTGTCTGGTCGGCATTAAAAATGTCTTTAGGTTGGCATTCACTTATTATGCCTGGCAGAATTTTGAGCCATTCTGCGACAGAATCAACTGGAACATCTCTTGAATCAACACTTACAACTTGACACGTGATCCCGTGGTGCGCTTTGAATTTCTGCAACCATCCTTCTGTAAAGCTACAGTCTGCTAGATTCAATTTCATCGCAATTTCTTTCGCTTGTTCCATCAACATTGGACCATTTACTGGAATGTTCGACGCACAACACTGATTGAAAAACTGGAGTGCACTCGCATTTTTTTTATGCCGAAGATCCACAAGCTTTTGCCATTTCCTCAATTTTTTGGCGATCATGAATAATAGTCTTTAAGGTAGAAACTGGAATACCCATCATTTTACAAGTCAACTTTTGACCTTCCAGGTAAACTTTTACTATCGAAGTCTTTCAAAATTTCAATTTTTTCTTTTACTGAGATGGACTTGCATTTTCGAGACATGTCTGAAAAGAGCTGTGGCCGAAACAGTACGAAAAGTGAAGAATAAAAAAAAATGATCTGTACTGTTAGTGCACTGATGAGCAAAGAATGTGCCGGTTAACCGTAGACTTCTCATGTAACTGGGCTCAGAAATAACAACCCTTTTCGTGCCAAACCGGCTTTTCTACTGCCAAAATTGGTCTGGAATTTCCCTCCGGTTTCCACTGAAACTTTATTGCATCAGCGTTTCTCTCGCATGAATCAAATCCAACAGCTACCAATAAGGAGATCACCGCCAAAAAAGACAGCCTTTTGGTGATGAAAGCAGAAACATTAGCTTCAATTTCTGCCTGAAAAAACAATGGGATTAGGTCTTTACTTCTTATCTTTACTTTGAACGTGTAACAATAAAACAAATTGGGAAAGCTGACCATTCCCACAAAAAGAATGACCCCTCCCAGTGTAATTTGTTACACTTAAACTGTTTTTTCCAACTAATCCCACACCAACCCACGTTGTTATCATGTGGGGTATTTTTAAACACTTTCTTTGGTGTCATTCATAGCTGGCAAATTCCATCAGTTCCTAAAATAAACAAAAATAAGATGTGTACAAAATCGAAAACCCGACGTATAACCGATATTGTGCATCATTTAAAAGATACATTTTTACATTAAAACAAATAGGAATGAATTGGGATCATACTGAAACATTGTATAAATGTAAAAGTCATATAAACGATGCTTTACTGTATATGTATACATATACAGTATGCAGTACATATACAGTATATATGTATACATACTGTATATGTATATACTGTATGTGGTACGCAGGCTGGTCATCAAAGCCAATTATTTATATAAAGAATATCCAAATAATCTGTCAGCTGATGTAAGAGAGTACTTATGTAGTAAGTGAGAGAACACTTTAAATTAGAATATCAAAACCTTCCTCTCTCTCTCTCTGTGTGTTTTTTGTATCTTTTCCATAACAAAATTCTTGTGTGTGTGTGCATGTCCCTCACACATCCCCACTTTTTTAAAACAGTAAAATGCTATCTATGATTATTTAATAAAGAAGAGGATTATTTATTAAGTAAATCTACAGTGTATCTATAGAAATTGTAAAAAAAAGTTGCTTGATTTTTCTTATTAACAATACACACACAGTATTTTTTCATGTATACTGCTTCCTTGTATAATACACTTATCTAGATTGCTAATTGATCTCATTTGGGAGAAAAAACAAGAGAAAAACATAAAAATTGCCAAATATTCATAAAGTATTGGTTGACAGTTTTATAAATCTGAACTCAAAATTTAGTCCAACAATTTCATATAGTGATCAACGGAGATAAGGTGACCAGATAATTTCCTCATTTTCTGAAAAATGTACAATTCTAAGACATATCTACATCTGACAGGATACCTAATTGAATTAAGCTGGTCACCTGGTCAGATTATACTAATGTATCATTTAAAATTTTCAAAAACAGGCAAATTATCTTCAACATAAGCACTATCCACAGAAAAGGAAGACATCTGATCACTTTAATTTGTGTTAAATATCAAAAACTCATACTATGTGCATTTTTTTTTTTTTAATATTGGGAAAGACTAATCACCATGTGAAAAAATATAGTATATAAAATAGATGAATCAGTCTTGTTGGCGAGGTGAAAATGCAAATATTTTTGCATATACCGTAAAATCCCGTTAATCTACCCTTCCCGATCAAACACCCCACATTTTAGAAACAAATTTGAAAATTTCAAAAAATCCTGAGAAAGCACCCCCTAAGATTACTGAAAAAACGTAAATTACGTCAAAAGATCGCTAAAAAACACGAATTACGTCAAAGAATTGCGAAAAAAAGGAAAATTTTATCAAATCGTGAATTTAGTAAAAAGATCGTGAAAAAACACACATTTCATCAAAAGATTGCAGGAAAAAATGCGAATTATCTCGGATTTAAAAAAAAAAACACAGTCAAAGGATCATTGAAAGAACGCAAATTACATCATAATCACTGAAAAACACGAATTACGTCAAAGAATCACTGAAAAAAAAAAAAAAATGCAAATTACGTCAGAAAGTCAAAAAAAAAAAAAAATGCAAATTCCATCAAAGGATCTATTTTGACAAAAGATCGCGAAAAAAAAGTGAATTTCGTCAAACGATCGCGGAGAAAAATGCGAATTTCGGCAAAGAATTGCAAAAAAAAAAAAACACGGATTTCAACAAAGATTCGCAAAAAAAAAAAAAAAAAAAAAAAAAAAAGAATTTCGTCAAAGGATTACGGGAAAAACGTGATTTTTGTCAAAGGGTCGCGAAAAAACCCTGCAAATTTCGTCAAATTTCCTAAAAAAACACCGCAAATTTTGTGAAAAGATCACGGGAAAATCCCATGTAAGCACCCCCACTGATTATTTTACGATTTTTCGTCACGTTCTGGGGGCGGATTAACAGGGATTCTACAGTAGACAAATTTCCCAGATTTTCGAGTATTTTTACAAACTTTCCTGACTGTTTCCTGATTTTTCCAGAATGATAAACCTCTCTGATTTTTCCATGATTTCCAGTAGGCACCCTGATCTACAATTCCATTTCAGAGACAGAAAAATAACATTTATAAAATAACAAATATATAGAGGAAAAGTTCCTTTTCATAGAATATATAATCATAAATTTCGATCCTCTCTCTTCAAAATTAAAATTTATACTTACACATCAAAACTCAAATTTTCTGATTCTTCTTCATAACAATTAAAATTTAAATCTGTGAAATGAAATACAAAGAAAATGTGAGATTTAGAGAAAAGAAGATGTCATTTATATTTGCAACATAATTCTTTATTTGTTAAAGAGAAGAACATAGCGCATAATATACAGTAGATTCTAATTGTTTGGGAGACTGTTTAATTGGGTCAATCGTTTATTTGGGATATAATGTCAAGATCATAATAGAATATCATTAACACTTTGAGGTCTAAGCCCGAGTGTCACTCGGGGTGCCGTTTTTGGTAAAGCAAACTAAGCCCACGAGTCTCTCAGGGTCAACTTTTAACTCTCTGAACTATAAAAAATACCTACTATATAGGTTCGCTGTCTTTTCATATATTATCTACAAACCCTTTATTTTGAAAAAAAAAAGTGGCAGCACTAAAAAGTAAGTATATGAAAATATGTAGAATCAGAGCTTAATTCGAACTTATTGTGAACCTTGTGTTGTTGCTCTTTGTGCTTTGAAATGTACCACACAAAAGAAAATTTTAGTAAATAATGTTTATATACAAATAAAACCTATTTTCAGATATTTTTACAACATTTGGCTAACTTTTTATTCAAGTCTATGTAAAATTATATGTTAAAAAATGATGTTTTCTTATGTGGAACTTTAAAAATATGTATAACACATGCTTTTTTCAATAATTCCTCTTCAAATATTAATTTTTAGTACATTTAAATAGTAGTTCTTTGATTATGAATAAGAACAGTTTGAAGTTTACAACAAAATAAATAAATAAATAAATACAAATAAAATACATATCTTCCAAGTATTTTTTTTTTTTTTAATTATGAAAAGTACCAAATACCCTCAGTCCAGAGGGAGATATATACGGTTGAAATAGCTCAGACATCAAAGTGTTAAAATTGCTTCTGATAATCAGGGCAGATACTTCATTGAGACAAATTGTGCAAAACTGATGTGCCCAATCAAGTGGAATCTACTGTAGACCAGAATAGGTTTATCCTACATACATAAATAATTAACGTTACAGCTAACGAGCTAATTATATTGAGTGATTTGGTAACAAGCATCAACAAAACAAAAGCTAAATTACATTGTAATTTCACAAATCTTGAAATTTTTGTAAATTTTTTAAATGTATAAAAATTATTACAACAAGCAAATTAGCTTGTGAAGATTATAAATTTTAATTCATTTTATTGTAGTTACTGATTGTATTCCTCTTTTTTTATTATCAAGCAATGCACATCAAAATCTATCAGAAAAGTTTAATATTTTAAAAATATTTTACTGAGGTTTACTCAAAATTATTAAGTTGTCAGTTTATTCTAGTTGCACCACCAGTCATTGTGACATAACAAATGATCCAAATCATAATCGTGCCAAAAAAAACTTCACCATATTTATTACCATATTACCATATTATCACCGATTATTTCACCATATCATGACTTTCAGTTGACCGTCACTTAGTAATTTCACCACTTGATGAATGGACAGCATGACAAGTTTTTTTAGTCATTTGCATCCTGTTGCAAAATAACACATATAAACTTCACAGTGACATAGATACAATTATTTTTCTGCGTCATGTGAGAGCAGTGCTGACAAAAAAGAGATGCATTTTAGGTCACAGTGCTTCCATATTTGGGTCATGGTGCTGTTAGAGCAGTAAATAGAGATTTTTTTTAGCTACATTAAACAGATACAGGATTGAGATTTTGTTTACATTTTTTGTAAAAAGTACATGACACAGAGTAAAATTGGACAAAATTAAAATCCACTGAACTTGAATATGTTTAGCATATAAAATTATTGCTATAATATAATACGATTGTGTTTTTACTTTTTTTTAATTAACAATAAAAATGTTTTTAAAATTGATTAATTGAATTTATAACTGCTGAATTTTGCTATATAAGGTGCGAGACCAACAGAGTGAAAAAGTGTCCAGGCTTGGATTCAAAACAGGGTCATTGTAATTGTGCACCAATTATCTAGTGTTACCCAGACAATATCCAGCCTGGCACTCCTCACTTACCAGGCTGGATGTCGTCCGGGTAGTTTATAGCAAAAATTCAGCAATTATAAATTCAGTTAGTATTTCTAAAGGTGTATGCCATCTCTACAAATTATATATTAAATGATTAATTTCGAAAGAGTAATTAATCATAATTCATCAATAATCAGTGGCAGCTCTTCTATTGGAGTACATGACCTCTAAGAAAAATTAAGACATAAATTAAAAAATTAAATAAAGTAATATTAGTCACATTCACAGATTTTTGTCAATTCTCAGGATGAGTTTAAATATCCCTCATCTATTTTAAATATGTACATGGCAAAACATTACTGTAATAATGTAAATTTTGAAAATTATCAATAAGGAGTGCCATGTCTTTCCGGGATTCTATGTGCAATCAAAGAAATTCCCTTCAAAACCTGCTCATGTGGACGAAAGCAGTGAGGAGAGTGTGGGGCACAGGTATTGTTCATATCTTTCCATTTTCAAAAACCTTAAGTGTGCGAAAGATCGACTATTTCGCTGTCTCTTTTCTTGATTGTTGTTTACCCAAATTCTGAAATTTACTTTCTTCAGAACATTTTCCGGTTTCACTAACATTCCAATTATCATCAGAAATGTTTGATTCATTAGAATCCATAATTTACTCAAATAGAGATCGCACAAATTAAACCAGAACACTATTTTTCAGACTTCATATGCAAATACCAGTTAAATTTTTTTTATTTCAGAAGTTTATTCAGGTAGTGTAATACTTTTAAATCTTCAGCCCAGCAATATAAGAGGCATGAGAAATAGAGAGCAATACCTCGGTTCATTATATCGACAGGAGTACTTAAGGGGTTAATAGAATGGTTGACCATTGGGTAAATCAATCAGATAGCAAGTTTTTTCTTTATATTATTAAAATCTATATCCATGAAATTATGAAAAATAAACTCAAAGATAAAATGAGTAGTCAGCCCCTGGACTTGCAAAATATAATAATACTCAGTGGTTGGCCCCATATAAATTAATTGAGCCTAACAAATACAGGCAAAGTTCTTTAATCCGCACAAGTTGGGACCAAAGGTTGTGCAGATTATGGAATATTGCGGATTATGGAGTATTATGGATTATATGTCATTTTCTTATTTCTGGATACTATTTTAAATCCATATTCAGTATAACATGAAAAGAAAAATATGAAATATAATAATTAATTTAATATGCTATCTCAAAAAATGCATTTTTCAAATTCTTGCATTAAAAAATTGATTATATTCACTTTTATATTTAAAATTTTCAGATATTTCTTTTGAAAAAAAAAAATCATTTTTGGATCAAGAATTTGTAAATTTGTTTAATTGTTTACATTCATTAAGCAATGCGGATTATAGGTGTGCGGATTATAGATCCTTAACTGTATATTTAATTTTTATACTCAAAAACATTAGTTTATTTATCCTATTAATACTAAAGTCTTATAGCTTTAGATTTAAAAGTTTTGTTATTGGTTGACTGAAAAATAGTAGTAAAAGTTATCTGACATCAATCTTAGAACAACAAGAAAAAGATGGCTAATTATTAATTGAAAAAAAAAAAAAAAAAAAAAAAAGACAATACTTTGTTGATAGCTTACGAAAGATGGCTGCACATCGGGGAATTGTAATATTTCATTAGGAACAAAAAAAAAAAACTATTTGTAAAAAAATTTATCTCATTCTGGCTGACAACTGAAGAGGAGGGTCAGGGTAGCCAACTATTGGAGAACTTACCCAGTATAGTTTTATATATAAATTTAATATTTTACACTTATCCTTAAAGCCAACGTTTAGTAAACAGGATAAACATGGGTTAATAAATCTTACAATAATTTAAATATATTCAATTATACAACAATCAATAAAAAATACCTGCTTCTTCTGTACTTTCATCATATTGTGATGTATGAATGTCAGAATAAGAATGTTTACTTTCTTCTGTCATATTTTTCTGCTGTAAAGACATGCACTTTTCTTTTGGTGTTACTTCTGAATTTACCAATATGGTACTTATTGAGTAATTATTTTCAAACTTTTTGAAATTCTCTGAAAATTTCCCAACTCCTACCTTTAATAAGAAAGAGAAATTAAAAAGAATATTTTTTAAAAATAATTGTTTATTATTAATTATGGTAATTTATGAACAAAATAATCATACATGAGAATAAGACAAATTTACCATAAATAACATTTTCCATCAAAAATCATTAAATCTGTCAAATTTATTCAACTAGAAACTAGTCGTTGGGGACCACCATAATACTTACCCATCATGGATATAGATAACATAAAATATGAAAATAAAACATGTGATATTTGCTAAGCATTGTACCATGTTACTTTTATTCATAATTTAATTTATTTGGACTTTTTAAAATATAATTAATATAACCCCTTAAGCTAATATTACTTTTTGTTATTAGAGATACTGCCAAATTTGGTGACTCATTTTGGCAAAATTTGGCGATATACTGCCAAGTTGGCAACAAACTTGGCGGTATTTGGCAACAGAACAGGGTCCCCCTATGGTAAGGTATGGAGAGGCATTAAATGCTTGACATTTACGATAAGCCATTATTGGCATTTAATCTTATAGTTTGGCAATAGTTTTTTGATCGGCGGGATAATCGAGTAGTACCGAATTGCGTAAAAGAAACATCCTTATAACTCGAAAAATTATAATCCTATTAACTAACAGTTTACTGTGTCGGATTAAGCATCTAATTTCCAATTAAAATATATCTTTGAATTGAAATTTGAATGAAATACAGGGTCATGAAAAATCGAAGAGTGTGAAAAATAGAATTACAAATATCTTGGTAACTACCGTAATTTCCGGTGTATACCCCACAGATCAAACAATTCAGTTTAGACCCAGAAATTTTATTCAGTATTTGAAGACCAATATTTACCGTGATCTAAAAAGTTACATTTTATTTTTAAAAATTTCTGGGTCGAAACACGATTGTTTGATCCACGGGCTATACACCCGAAATTACGGTAATTATCCGATCGAGTTCATTCATGATGCAAAATTTATGTTTTTTTATTGTCTTTTATATTCACTCCTTCAAATAAACATTTTTGAAAATTTTTGTATAACTTTTATCAGAACGAATATTTCAAGAGTCCGAAAAAAATAGTTCCGGTTAATCGAGGTTACTGATATTCAATAGGCTTCTTCCCATTAGTACTCCCTAAGTACACACTGAATTTCAAGTCTCTATCTCAATTTGTTCAGGAGATAGAGCGTTTACAGACACACACACATACAGACAAATTTTTTTTCTAAAAATATGTTTTTCGGAATCTCCAGTGTCTGAAACGTGTAAATCCGTCAAAATTTTTTTTTCGATTTTTAAAACGATTACAAGACTTACCCTATACTATGTATGATGGGTAAGTAAAATGATTAAAAAGTAAAAATTTCTCTGAAATTTTATCAAATCGTGATAGATTTATAATTGCTTGAGTTTCAATTCCCCCCCTCTCCCTGTTACAATCACATTAATAATCTAATTTTTTTTATTATTCAAAATGTTTTGAAAGCTTAAAATGCACATTTTAATGGATAATTATATAATGACATTCTGCTGGTTGATTGTCAAGTAACTGAGCATTTAAAAACATAAATTCATGACATGATTCATATCTATAACAACAAATTCACATTAGAATCTAATATTCCATATTATTCATCCTTTATCAAGCAACATTTAATTTTTGGTAAAAAACTGAACATCTTTGAACAGACATGGATTGAAAAATGGATTGCAACCCTAGTTTCTCCTTATTTCTTGTAGTGTGTTTTTCCACACCTTAAAATTTGTGTCATCTTTGTTGAAACAGTTTGTATAAATGTAACATCAGTTTTATGTTATTTCATTCGCACATTTTACATTTTGCAATTTTAAGTAGTAAATGCTGTTTAAATGAATCATGTCTAATAAACTGATTCGAATAAATGGAAAAAAGTAGTATTATGATTTAACTTATTAAAAAGGCTAAATTGATTTACCAGTGATTCCAATAAGCAGCAACTACTGGACAAGTTATTAATTCTATGGTAGTTATTGTAATATAATTGGTTTTACATTTTGTAATTTTAATTAGATAGTAGATGTTTAAATCAATCATGTCTAATATACTGTCTGATTTTAATAAATGGAAAAAAGTAATATTGCAATTTAATTTATTAAACAGACTAAAGAAACCAGTGATTCTAATAAGCGGCAACTACTAAATTAGTTATTAATAAACTAACCCCCCAATCCCTGGAGCCAAATTCTGGTTGCACCACTGGCTAAATAACAAAGATATGACACAATGTTCTGTCCATATCAATCTTTTAAAAAAGTACAATGTAATATTTTAAATGTTGGAGAGGAAGATCTTGGAGAAAGAATAGGAGGAGGGATTATTTTCCTTTTCTTAAGGAGATAGTAATAACTAACTCCTCTTTTCCACTAAAATTAATCATCACATACTTTTTTTTTTTTTAATAAGATTTTGGAAAGGTTATCTCAATCTTTTTATATTTATTTATTTATTTTTTTTTTTAAAGATTTTGGCAAGATTATCTCAATATCTCTGTAGTAGATTAATAAAGACTAACAAGGGAAGGTCCCGAGGTTGGGAACACAGAATGCGGTGAATGTTTGTATATGGACAGAGTATAGTTAGTGATGAATATAATAGACAAGCTATTCTGTGATACATGAACTTAAATAAGCAGAGCCTAACAAAATATTAAATATGCAGATAAAAACTAAGGGTGAGGAGAGTAGCTCATTTTAACACTCAATTATTTGAAGCTTGTGAGATTCTGTAAAAACAGGACTTGATAAAGATGAGTAAAATGAATATTAGATGTAAGTCTAAATAAAGATAGAGAAATTTGAGAAACTTGAGCTAAAATTTATTTAACTTATTTACTCACAGTTTTGAACCATCAATGCTTGGATAATTTATCTTCAAAAACCTTTTCAGAATAACAAATATAAAAGATTTGTCTTTTTAAAACTTTCCAATAAAGTTGAAAAGTGTTTATGCATTCGGTTTGTCTGCCTGTCAGTCCGCCTGTCCATGCTCTAACTCCCATGAATATACTCGAATTTTCATGAAATTGATAAAGGTTATTTAGGGTCACTAAAGCATGTTTGGTATTGTATATGAAGTATGTAGGATTAATCGTTAATTTAAAGGGGCACTCAAAGTATTCCATTACATTATGGTATATGGGAAAAAATCATTTGCAGAGTATTTTAATGACATTATGCTATTTCAAATGTATTCAAACTGTTATAAATCACTGAATTTCACTACGATCACATTAGAAAAGGGCATTCATAACATTTATTAGTCATTTACAGGGACACACAAAAGAAATTGGTTACAGTACAGTACTGTCTTTGAGTAATAATTGCTGGAGTGTACGGTTTAAAATTCGGTATGCGCTTTTAAATTTAATTAATTTTTTGTATGTTACTCATCATATATAAATCCCATACCTCATATACAGGGCTGCATAAAAGTATTCACGTACCATTTCCATTGTCCTTATTAGAGGAAATTGGTGAAGGGAAATTTTCAACTGAAGTATATGTATCTCTTAAGTGAAATAAATTTTGGCATGCATGTAGTTAATAGATTCAAATCTATATATCATATACAGGGCTGCTGAAAAAATTTGCATAATTTTCCGATTGTGGATGAGAACAGCTGAAATTAGGTTTTGAATGTATTATGCGTTTCCATATGGTTGAATGTAATATTTTAATTTTTTAAACGGTGCAGTATTGTTACATTATTGTGTGTGTTGGAAAGTGTTTCATAATCTATGCTTGACGCATGATTTTTTTCTTACTTGTTTACAGTCTCTTCTTGGTTCGATATTTTCATTCCCCAGAAGTTTAATTTTATATTATGCTTCTTTTCATGTTTAGATTTTTCATATTCCCGGATTGTTTCAATTTTTGTAACAATCTTATCTTTAATACTGGGCTGCTCATCTGTTTCTTGTTTATATATTTCGATTTGTTTTCCAATCTTATAGATTTCTGCATATTTCTTTTTTATTAATTTTCTTATGATTTTTTGTTCAAAGAATAGTACATACTTCTTTTTTAAATTCGGCCTATAAATATTTATTTCTAATTTTTAGGAAGTTCGGGGTTATCTTGCTGATCTTACACTGTTTCAAAAAGATGTTATGTCATAGTTAAGGAAATTTTTTTAATCTTCTTTCAATCATTTTTCTCTTTCTTTCTCAATACTAGTATTTAATATAAAAATGTAGTTATCTACATTTGAGATTGTAATACCTGTATTTATAATTTACTGTTTGTATACCAATTTCAGACATTATTTCATACTTTAAAAGAATATATAAAAAAAACAAAGGTATCCTATAGTATAACCAATCTCCAATGTAGTAGCCGAATGGAAACTCAGAAACCTTGAAGAAATTATTAAAATGAACATAAAGCAGAAATCCACCTATGGCTTAGATACCGTACAGATTAGCAGACCGAAATTCCTACATTAACAGAGCTATATGTCTGTTCAACAGCAGAATCATTAAAAAGAAATGAACAACATTGAAAACATAGATTTAAATGCAGGACACCCCAAGAAAACTTCAAATAAACTTATTCAAAGAGCAACAGAAACCAAACAACACAAGAAAGTTTCAGATATACTCCCCTATCGCATATATGAATGGGATAGCATTAAAAATGAAAAGAGAGTTTAAGAAACTAGGTAAACATGTTCCAATAACCTCCCATCCATGATCCATCCCTATATAAACCAAGAAATGAAACAGAAAATTCTGAAAAAACTAACTGCAGGTATTTATAAAATCAATTGCATAAATAGAAAAAAAAAAAAAAAAAAAAAAACGAAAAAATAAATTACATAGGAATGGCTAAAAGGAAAATTGATGTAAGGAATAAAGAGCATATCAGCAACCTAAAACTGAATAAAGAAACTACAGCTCTAGCAAAAAATAACCTTATAACCCCCTGCAGATAGAAACTTTACAGATAGAGAAAATTGTGAACTACGAAAGTATGCATAATTAAAGCTATACAGATTCATACTTCTAAAACAAAACTTTGTAACAATATGACACACACACTCATTGACTCTCAATGGATGGAAATACTTAAAGAGGAAAAAAAAAAAGAAAAAAAGGGAAAAGGAGGGAATCAGCTGATCTCAAAGCAAGATAATCCATAGTAATTATATCACCCTTAAATCCGACTATATGTGAATCAAAGCGATACTCTATCATTAGCTAAAAGGTTAGTATATAGTATTAAAATTTCAGAGCTATTGTGTCTAAAATTAAGTATTTTTTTAAATTAAAATATGTGTAATGTTCATCCTGAGGCAAAAACCCTAAAAGTAACCTAATTGTAATGTAACCATAAAGTAACTGCAACATAACCATAACCTAAATGCAACCTAACTGTAACTTAACCCTAACCTTAACGTAACTGTATCCTAGCCGTGCACACACTGCAAAGTATTTTAGTTCCACTTCCCCCCCCCCAGGAGGCACAATAAGTTTTATACAAATATCCGCATATAGCAGGCAGGCTGTGCAAAATTTTTTAGTTCCACTTTCCACCGCCAGAATTAAGCACTCTTTTGTAAACAAACCCATATCCGAACAAAACTCCGATTTTTAGCCTATCCATAGATAAATTACTTGATGGGGTGGGGACTCAAATAAGAATAAAAAAAAATTGCTGATACAGTAGACTCCCTGAAATACACACAGCTTGGACCCAGAGATTGTGCAGATTTTAGAATTTTGCGGATTTCTAGTGATTGCTTTGTTTACATTTTTAAAACAATAATTTGAATGTAATAATGCAATCCAGGTTATAGTGAATGCTTGCAATAAAATAAAATAAAAAAATTGTAAAATATTAAAATAATTAAGTAAAATAATAAACTAAAATGATAAAAAGTAAGATAATTTAAAAATTATTAAATTGTTAAAAGTAAGGTCAAGTGAATAATTAATAACATATAATTAAATATGTATAATAAAGATGCGATACATTTTCCTCGAATTACAGTGGGTGATCGGTTAACGAACTTAATCCGTTCCAAAACAGTGTTCGCTAACTGAACTGTTCGTTAACTGATCATAGATTTAGTATAGATTTATATGGGAATTCAATTAATTCTTTCTTAAAAGTTAAATAATATATAAAAAAATACATAAATCTTCCCTTTATAATAGAGTTAATATACCTCCTTATTTAATATGGACAGATCGTATTTTGATAACATTGCCCGTGTCATGGCGTATTCGAAAAAATAAATGGCATGTTCTTTGTAAAAATTTTTAGGATTACATTCATTGACTACGGCATTAAATCATATCAGTTTGTCACTTTGACTTTCCAAAAACTCCCTAGTTTTCCAAAATATCGCGTTTACTGCAAGGTCTTGATAAAGCTGAAATAGAGCCTAGAGCCTGTTAAAAAATTGCGAACTAAATTTCAATTAAAATAATTAATTTGCAATTAAAAATATTTCTTTAAAAAGGGACCAAAAAATGTAGGGCCTGGATTCTCGTTAGTCCATTAATTAATTATGCAATATGTCTGCAACTGTTAAAAGTCGACAATAGATGCAATTAACAGGGTTCATACTCATTTTAAAAGTAAAAATCCCCTGAGAATCCCCTGATGTATTTTCAGGGATGCATAATTTTTTCATGTCAACAATTAACGACATTTTTTAAACCTGTATCACGCCATCTCGCCCCCCCCCCCCCCCTCCTCTTTAAAAAAAATACAAACTAGATAATCTCAAAAATACAGTTTACACATCACCTATATAAACAATATGAACAGAACTTTAAAGGAAAAACATTAATTTGTGTACAACAGAGATTAAGTCTGCATGCCTTGTGGGGCTCTCTTTAAAAACTTGGTAGATTGCTGTAATAATTTAATTTCCACTTTGGGATTTTATTACCACTTTGAAAAGCATTATGAATAATATGAAGGCTCAAGTGTCAATTTCAATCTTAAAATGTCTTTTATTTTTCTTAAGTTCTTCTTTAATAGTTTTCAAACCTCACGATATTAGAAGGCATGTCTAGTGACTAAATGGATGTCACCAGACGTTAGAAATAGCACAGATTAAATGTAACATATGTTATATCTAATTTGTAAGGAGCGGCTAGTTTCCAATTCTATATATCACAATGTTAGAAGAAATGTCTTGATTGTGTTAGAAGAAATGTTTGATTTCATTATGACTTCACAAAGCACGCAAACAGCAGTGATTGCCCTCAATTTCCCAGAGTAGCCAATCATTTTGCCAGGTTTTCCCAGGTTTGAGGAATTTTTTGCATTATTCCCTGAGATTTCTCTCATTTTTTAGGGCCAAAATTTATCCCGATTTTCCCATGAATCCCATAATCCCCTGATGAGTATGAACCCTGATTAAATACAGCTCAGCAAATCTGAAACACAGCATTGCATCTTCTTGGCTTTGTTTTGTAAGGTGTTCGTTATCCGAACATAAAAATCACCCTCGAAAGTGTTTGTTACCTGAACACATCATTCGAACAGAATTCCTCATAATCACCTTCAATGAAACTTTCCTCATAAAGGTACCCTATTAATTCACATCAAAATAGAGTAAGGAAGTTTTATTTCAGGTTTAGCCAGTCTTAAAAATCAAAAAAGTTTGATTAATACATATCTATATATTTCATAAAAAAATTTAGGATTACCAGTGATATCAGCATATCTTGATTTTTTTCAGAAATTAACCCGTACTTCCTTCATGAAAAACCGTGAGTTCACTCATATTATCGAGAATTACATATTAAAATAACAGGATGATATAAAAGTAAAAAATTCGGTAATTTTGCTTCTACATCTGAACTGAAAGTTTCATTATTTACATCTGTGAAGACATGCAGATTTTAGGGTTGCAGATTTGAGGGAGTCTACTCTATTACTATTTGGAAATAATGGTAACCACCACTCAATTAAGGACACAATATGATCTATAAGAACCTCCGACCCGGATCGCTGCTGCTTGCGGCACCATATAGCAGGAGTGCGTTAAAGTTATATTTTTATTTTTCCCAGCTCTTCTGTGTAGTGTTTAAGTATTTAAAAAAAACTCATATTTAGTAGCCACCACTATATAAAAGTTTCCTTCTATTTTTAGTTTAATTTGTTTGCTAAATATCTTATAGTTAATCATTTTTAATGTTTAAATTCAGTAATCTAGTACTTACAGCAAGTGTACATGCTTGTTTACCTTTTTTCACAGCATATGGTTGGGTGGTTGGTAGTGAAGTTAACTTTGTTACTTTTTAGTTAACCTTTTGCTGATTTGTTCTTTCCTTTGATGTAATTTTGTCACAGTGATGTCATTTTGTTGCAGTGGGTGTGTCCTTCACTTATTGAAGCTTATGTTTACTAATTTGGTAACATTAGAATGCAAATTTTGTATTGTATTTGAAGTATATATCTGGGAAGTTGTACTTTTACAAATCAATTCAACATGAGAGTAGCATTGGCAAATAAGATTTATTTTGGGGGTGTTTTATTTTAGTAGCAAGTGTCTACTTGTCTTTAGTGTTATACATACAGGGTGATTCATAAATAACGAAACAATAGGCTATCTCCTTAATTAACGCCCCTAGGCACATACTTCCAATTGCAAAGTTTCATAAAAAAAGATGGAAAATTTGATGAGATAAGTTACAACTCCATGGGAGGTCTATTTGAGAAAATACGAAAATTAAATTTTAATACGGCCCCCATAGGGTAAAATTTCCTATTAGGAATTTTTTCCTTATCCATTCCTGAATTAAACATAAAAAGTTCCATCTTCATATCTGCAAAATTCATGGAGTTATGCCTGTTTAAATAATTCGTCACGTTTTAAGGGATTAGACACAAATTGAAATGCATGATATTCAAGAAGCAATGTTACTTTAAAAGTTCCAGGATACATGTAAAAAATATATTTATTGAGATAGAATTAGATTTTTCTGTTTTTTGTGATGATTAACCATATAATTTGCAAATAAAATCACATCCTAAAATTTCTGAGAAAGTTTAAAATTTTTAAAATTATTATTTTTTTAATTGGGGTAATTTAAAATCGTTATAACTCGAAATATTATCGTTGAATTTCAAACTGAGGAAAATATAATTTAAATTTTGTTTCAGGATTTTTTTAAATATTAATATTAAAAACAAGTGGGTAAGTGTGATCATAGATCGCACAAAGGGTTTCGTTTAATATTCCTTTCAAAATGTCCAGTACATTTATCGCCATGGAACACCTTCTAAATTTTGGCAAACCCTTCCTAAACTATCGTAAAGCTTCAAACAGATTCGCCTTGTTATATTTTCTAATTTTGTTCATGCCCCCCCCCCCCCCCCCGAAATACTACGATATATCACATAACGGATATCTGCCAAATTTAGAAAAGTGCCCCCTATGGGGGGGGGGGGGGGTGAAGTGGGGTAATGGTCACCATGATTTTTGACACAGTCTGATGTTTAAAATTTTTGTTATGTTTTATAAGCTATATTAAAGTTTCAAACAGATCGTCCAGCTATATTTCCTAATTTTGTTTGCTCCCCTCCCTCACCTCCCCTCGAAATGCGACACGCCATTCTTCTTTATACTTTTTATCATGTGTTATAAAGTATCTTAAAGTTTAAAACAGATCGCATTGTTAGATTTCCTACTTTAAATGAAATCGCAGTCTGTTAGTTCCACATTCCATCACAAGGGAGCACACTCTATTCTTAACAAAAGCGTATCTGAACGGAACTCCTTTACACAACCTATCAGTAGATATATTACTCGAGGGGATGGCGGTCTTCAGCAAGAATTTAAGATGTTTGTTGAAATTACTATTCGGAAATAGTGGTAATTTAACTTTTCACACATTTATATTTAATAAGTAGCATGTATCTGAGGACTCCGTCAAAAAAACGCACCTGAAACGGTATGAAACAAAAAGGTAAAAAAAAAAAATTTTTTTGCCCCTCCCCCTCTCTCCACCTGCCCGAAATTTCACGCGCCATTTTTTATAAACTTTTTCTTATGTGTTATAAACTATCTTAAAGTTTCAAACAGATCGCTTCGTTAGATTTCCTATTTTAAATGAAATCGCGGTCTGTTAGTTCCACATTCCACCACGAGGGAGTGCAGTCTATTCTTAACAAAACTGTATCTGAACATAACTCCGCTAAACAACCTATCAGGAGATATGCTAGTCGAGGGGGTGGCGGTCTTAACCAAGAATTTAAGATAATTGTTGAAATTACTATTCAAAAATAGTGGTATGAATACTTGTAAACTTTCTGATAATGAATAAGTTATATTTGTCTCATAGCGCTGTTCAAAAACCCCACGCAAATTGTTAGATTTCCTAATTTAAATTATTTCGTGGTTAAAAAAGCACATGCCTCCATTTTAATCTACGCTTTTGTTAGAAATGAAACCAATTAATTAAATAATAATTAATATCTCCGCTTTGATTAAGCTAGGAGTTTGAACTGGGTATGTATGAAATCTGCAAACAATTTCGCATCTGGATGCCAGAAAATTGAATCAAAAAATTTAATATTTAAAAAGTTTAAATTTTGTATTAAAATATTCTATTACAGAAAAACCACAAGCACCGTCATGTCTGACACCTGCTTCGCGGGAAATTAAAATCTCTTTTCCTTGTCTTTCCAAATAAATAAATTGATTTTTTAACGATCGATTTTTAGTGGATATTTTCACTTACATACATCGCAGAAATATGAACTTTATACCAAAATAAAGTAGATTTTTTTTCGCATCTGTCTATATCCTTTACAAATTTCTCGGGCCAATACTTTCTGAGATGGGATTTCGAATTAAAATATCGACTTCATTTTTCGGCTTAATTTCCTCCGTGGTAACCGTGCATCCGCTGATTTTACTGGGAAACCTAAGTAGAAACTCCGACGATTTGGAGAATGTGCGTTTGTACCTGCGTTAAAAAGGTTAATTGGTTAATTTTAGAAGTTAATTAGCCCGCAATGTATTTTGTATCGAAAATGGTTTTTCGATGTATTTTGCACAACTCTAGAGTTAATGTGCCCTCCGCTTCTGTATGTATGTATGTTACATATGTATGTATGTACGAAACGCGATAACTCTTAATAGAAATATCCGATTTGCTTCAATTTTTTTTCTAGGTTGATTCTGATAAGGCGCTTCCCTGATTACTTTTGGGGTTGGTTAATTACCGACTTTTTCAAAATTTTGTGATTTGTCGTTTGATGTGAGGTGTTCAGCTATAAGTACCTGAAATTTAAAGTCTCCAACATGTATATTTTCTGAGAACGGGCTCTGTGACGGACAGACAGACAAAGGAGCGAGACGAATAGGGTTTCATCAGATGAATGAAACCCTAATGATTGTACTTATTTTTAAAAAAATAATATTTTCAAAAATAAATATATTTTCAAATTTGTCGAAACAAAATTAATGTAAAATAATCAAAAAGGTCACGTTCCAAGTTTGCACCCCCTTCTTTTTAACAATTCTTGACTTAAAAATGTAAATTAATAATTTAAATTAAATTAATTTTAATTATGCATTTACATTAATAAATTTAAATTAATTATTTTTAACAATTTAAATTAACAATTGAAAACGCATTTAAAGTTTTAAACAAAGATTGGCTCCTAATAAAATATTTAAATGCTTTTTAAAAAATTGCAGGTGAGTATGTAACTCTTTCCTGTAGCTTAAAATTCCGATTCAGTTCAACTTTTGCTCTTTCCACCTTCTTTCTGTACTACTTAAAACAAGGTTTTTTTATAACATACAGATTAGGAGGGTTTTCATAATTTTAACCCTCACAACTTCAGGTTTTATATCGGCGAGCGGTTAAAAATGTCTGTATTCTTGGGCCGGACCAGTCTCGACCAGGCCTAATGTATTTTTCATACCGAACCGGGACTGGCTTCCTTCTTCCTAGGTGTGCATGGGACGAAATTTTCAATCCCAGTCTCAACTCAAGCCGCATTAAAATCCTTCTATCTGACTCACCTAATCCATGCAAAAATCAGTAAAGTTTGGCTCAACCCAAAAAATTTACAAAAAAGGCATATATTTTTAAATTGCCATTACAATTAAAACATATTACCATTTACATTTAAACTTTAAAAATCGTTTTTAAAGAATAGTAGATTTAAACGAAAAAAAAAAAAAAAAAAAAAAAAAGTAATACAAGTGAAAAAGAACCTGTCTATTACGGAATCCTGTCTAAAACGGAATAATTTTTGATCCATGCAAAATTAATATAATAATACTTAAGAAAAGAATAGAATACATTTGCACCTCCTAAGATTGGAAATTGTCTATAAGGCATTTTTTTCTTGTCTGTGTGATTCCGTCTAAGAAGGTTTTACTGTATATCATTTTTTGAAAATCTCCAATACATGGATTGTGGATTAACGATATTAAATGGTAAGTGAAACATTTACATACAAATGGAGATTCATTAAAAAAAATAAATATCACAGCCTTTGATGAAAATCTATAAGCTATTATAAAGCTATTTTTGGTCAGAACTCTTTCATACAAAACAATTTTTAACCATATCGATGAAAAAAACTTTGTTTTCTAGAAATTCAATCAGGCCGGACCCTGGTCCGGACAAACTTTTTTTTTTGGTCAATTCGAGACTGGGTCTGGATATTTCAACCCATGCAGATCTCTAATAAAGGACTCCAGCATGATCTGAAAGAAGCTTTAACTTAAAATCTGTATGCTGCTATTTTATGTCCAAAGGAGAGGCACTATCTTAAATAGATTTTTAATAACGTACAATTTGTGGATGATCCCTATCTTGCATTCAAAATGAGTCAATAACTCGTCGCTCAGAGGCATGGGAAAATGGTGTAAGTCACGAATTTTGAATTTTAATAACTCTGCGAGTTTTGCAGATACCGAGATGATTTTTTTTTTGTTTAATTCAGGAAGGGATAAGAGAAAATTTCCTATTTGGAAATTTTACCCGACGGGGGCCGTATAAAAAATTAGTTTTTGTATTTTCTCAAATAGACTCCCCATGGAGTTACCACTTATGTCATTAAATTTGGCACCTTTTTTTAATGAAACTTTGCAATTGGAAGTAAGTGCATAGGGGCAATATTTAATGAGATAGCCTATTGTTTCGATATTTATGAATCACCCTGTATATGCAATATAAATGCAATGTTTTTGTGGACTTATGAAATTTAAGTTACTGCAAATTAGATTTATAATGTGACTGTGATGATGTTTATTCTAGAAGATGTTTTTTTTTCAATAGTATACACTACAGTTTGAATACTTATTTTGTTTTCTTCAGAAGATGTTATAATTATTTTAGCCTCCATCATGCAGATAGTTATTTTTAATTTGATGATAAGCAATGTGACTACAGATATTGTGGGGGAAGTGTTATCTGACCCTACAATGTGGTAGCAGAGTGTGGTTAGTCGCTCTGCTTACTTTTTTTTTTAATTTTTTTTATTCCGTGGTGCTGTATTTTGCGATAAAATGAGCAAGATAATTGAGCAAACCCTATCTTTCCCTAAACTGGGTAATGACAATTGGAAGGCATGGAGGTTCAGCATGGATATGATGCTAATAAGCCAAGGCTTAGATAAATATACTTCTGATTGTGAAAAAGGTAAAGCAAAAGTAGATGGAGGAGATATTGAAAATTTTGATGACTATATGAAGAAAAGTAAGAAGTCATTGGCATACATATATTTAAGTTTAACTGAAGAGATCAAAAGTGTAGTGTTTAGTGCTGAATCATTTTTTGAGGCTTGGCAATTATTGAAAAGTGCTTATGAACCTACGTCACATGCAAGAGTTGCTCACCTTTAGAGAAAGTTCATGAATACAAAGTTTGACGCCAGTGATACAATGAGCCAGTATATTGGAAAAGTTTTAGAAACATTTAGAGATTTAGAACAAACAGGAAAGAATGTGCCTAAAGATGAAGTTGCTTTTCAAATCCTAGAGAGTTTGCCACTGTCTTATGAAACCCTTATTGCTCGTTTTTATCAATTGTCTGACGATGAATTCACTGTGGAAGGTCTTCGACCATTTTTACTTGCTGAGTATGATCACTTGCAAAATAAACAGTTGGATAAACAAGATATATTTGAAAATCAAAATTCATCTTTAATGTCTTCTAGAAATTTTCCTACCGATACTATACCAAAGGCTCATCCTCATCATACCAAGGTGCTGTGAATTCAACTGTGCAACAAGAAGCCCAAAAGTGCTACAGGTGTGGTCGAGTTGGCCACTTAATCAAGAATTGCACATATAGAATGTCTGGAAAGGTCGAAAATTAGGAAGTACTGTTTTTGTTCATATTCCTAAAAGGTATCGTAATATGTTAGAGAAGAGATCTGAAAAAGGAATTTTAACTGGGTATGCCAGGAGCACTAGATATTATAGAGTATGGTTTCCAAGAACTAAAAAAGTATGGGAAACTAAACATTTAAAAATTATTGAAAATGATTTTATTTTAGAACCGGTTAGGGACTCCTGTGATAGAATGGTTCAATTTAAAGTTCAAGGTGACCCAGTTGAACATACCTCTTTTTCAGATTGGAAAAGATTAGAGAGTCTGGTAGTTCTGCAAGTCGTATAGATGTTTACTACTATCCAGAACCAAGTGTTAGGTTAAGAAGTAAAAGATTGTTGAAAGAAAAAGAGAATAGTTTTTAAACCTGAGGAATGAGAAAACTTTCCAACTAAGTCTCGACTTAAGTAGGAAAAAAAATGTACTTTTAAGCAATTTTTTTATATTTAATCATCCGTAATCGGAATCCTCGTCAACACAATGAAAGGTAATCTCAAAAGTGGCACTAAAAGATTGCTTTCTACACTTAATCGAGCACTAGATAACGGCTTATGTAGATCAAAAATACGGTAAAATTTGTTTTAACTGGCTAGAACAAAAAAAATTGATTGATTATAATTATTATGATTATATTTCGTGAATTTAAATATTTTCATAAACATTAGTAATATTTCTTGATAAATAACTATGCTTATACTTTTGCTAAGTTTAAAACAACTGCCATATTGTTACAAACACCTGTATAGTTTGTTGCCATGGTGATATACCCTGGTGCAAAATTAGCAACAATTTTAAAAGCAAGATTATTTTTCTATGTCAATCTTTCCACATAGCTCATTTTTGTCGCCAAACATTGACTTAGACAACGTATCTTGTTAATAATCATTTAATTTATAAAACATGGAGTATAAGCACTCAGTATATGCTTGATAATCGCATGCATATAAAAATAGTTTATTTTCATATATGACAATCCAAATTTCAGGCTTTATGCAAGTTTTCTTTTCTTTTCCTTTTTTTACTTTAAAATATATTATTTATGTACTCCAATAAATGCTTCAGAATAAAAAATTTAAATTTTATATTTCTTCCCCCCACTGAATAAATGACACTATATTTAAAAGAAAACAAGTAATTTTTCTATTTAAAAGTGAAATATCTCAACTTTTGCCCATCTATGACATCATTTTCTCTGACTTTTAGTTTCTGACCGTGCTAAGACTAGGAGCCGTAAATACAAACGTTAACTCCATGACTTATTGATATTCTACTAATATTTAGTAACTATAACTTTTCTATGTTTACTGAAAAAAGTAAATATTTCTAATACTGTGAAGTTAGAACTAAAGTATTCATTTTTCTTTAAATTTAGTTAGTATAATTGCAAATTCATTATGTCTGCAGGACGGCCTAAAAAAAAAACGAGAATTCAACTTTAACGAAAGAATGCAGAGTCCGATTAGAAATACTGAAATTGAAAATGATATTTCAACGTCTAGACTAATGCGTGCTGCTAAAGAAAGAAGCTGACAAAAGATCGCAGATATGATGCATTGTATTAATGAATCTCGATCCCAAGAATTAGATCAATTGTGTACATTAAAAAGACGGAAAAGTGTTGGCAAAACAAACGAAATCCGCATTCAACCCATACGTGAAATGCAGCATTGCTCCATTCAGCACATAGCAAATGAAATAAATAAGTGACAAGATCAAGATTTAGAGGAACAAAGATGCCATAACATAAGATGCCTGCAAATTTTAGTAAAGAAACGAATGCGAACATGGAAGTGCACAGTTAACAAAGAAGCAACATACCAAAAATTGGGTTCTTTTAACATTGAATGCATTCATTGCAAAGCAATTCATTTTCCAGAAGAACATGTGTTTAATGAAATTAACCAGGACTCATTTGGTGACTGCTGCTTACATGGACGAATTAAGCTTGACTTCCCCATTTTTCCAAATGAATTGGTGCGTCTCTTTTTAAAATGCCATCAATTTGCTGAAAATTTCCACAAAAAAATTCGCAATTTAAATTTATGCTTTGCTTTGGATCGATCAATTAACAGCCATGGTATTTACAGCTTTGCCGCCGGCAGATAAGTTTATCATAAGATGAATATGGCAGTTCATCCAACACAAAGCAGTGAAGGCGAATTCGAACGACCGCAATATGGTCAAATGTTCTTTTTAAGTTCAGAAGATGCTGTTAACGAAAGACTCGAATATCTTCTCAACCATGGAATCAGACGAAATTTAATGGAACTTTTAAAGCAGATTATTCGGTCTCAAAATATGTTTGCACAATCATTTATGATGATGCAAGAAGTTGAAGAAGAAGTGAATCAACATGCTAAAGCAGAAGGAATAAAACCTCCATATGCCAAACTTCTGTTTACAATACAAGAAAATGCTGATTACAGAAGATTCAATGTCCCTATGACTAATGATGTATGAGCCGTGCTTACACTCAATGCTGATCAAAGCTTTCCAGATAACGAAATGGTGGTACATCAACGTGGAAAAAAAATTGTCAATTTGCGTAATATTGATAAACGGATAGAACCATTCACGTATCCACTATTTTACCCCAAAGGAACATTTAGCTATTCTGTGGATCTACAATTGCCAACACCTTATACAAGTCATCAGCATCTTACTCGACTAGAATTAGCACAATATAGAATTGCTTTTCGACTTGAACTTACTAAATACCTTCCTCCAGCAACAGCTATTATAGGTGCAGATTTGTGCCAAATACACTTCAACGATTTGCATTTTGGTGGTCGGCTTTTCCAACAATACCTCGTTGATACATACATCAGAGTAGGGCGCGATTGTATCCAATGGATCAAGGCTAATCAAAAAAAAAAATTCTTGCTGACCAATATTCTGGTGTTACCCATATTATTAAGGCACTCGCTGAAAAGAAAAATGCCATTGTTGGTGAAAAGATAATACTGCCATCTTCATTCATTGGATCGACGTGATACTATGTTGAACAGTTCGAAGATGTGATGGCCATTGTCTACAGATATGGATCGCCAGATTTCTTTTGTCACTGTGACATCAAATCCTGAATGGCCAGAAATTAAAGAGGCATCAAGAGTTGTTTTGGAAAATGAAATAATACATGAGCAACCTGCTCAAAATAGACCTGATCTCGTCGCTAGAGTTTGTAAAATTAAATTCGATGACATTATTGAAGAATTGGACAAAAAACAAGTATTTGGAAAGGTTGCCACTTACGTTTATACAATAGAATTCTAGAAACGTGGCCTCCCACATATGCATCTGCTGCTGATTATGGCTCCTGAAGATAGAATCCATAACCCAGAGGAACTTGATGACCTGATTTCAGCGGAAATTCCCATTAATAATGATCCTGAATTACGAAATCTGGTGCTAAAATGGATGATTCACAATCCATGTGGGAAACTAAACCCAAATACACAGTGTATGATTAATAAAAATGTCTGCATGAAATGTCGCTTCAACTAACCTAAAATGTTTAACGAAATCACTTCTTTAGCAGACGATGAAAAACCAAGTTACCAACGTAGATATAATCCACAGTTGGATCAACATAGTTTAGAATTTTCGCACGAGCATGCTGTTAATTAAAGCGTTCAAAAAGGATGTTATTTTAACAACCCAGCTTTCAGAATATAATGCGGACGCCAATTATGTATTTATGGACTTAAAATGTACATAAAGAAGTCAATTAACTTCTCAAAACAAAAATAATTTATTTACCGGTAAAGCTTTTTACCTTCTTCCATAAAAATATTCAAACCCAAAAAAAAAAGAATTTATCACGAGAATAAAGATGAGAGGATAATAAAAAATAAATAAACATGGGCAATAGATTTAACATCCTCCCACCTTTTGATTATATATTATAATCAAAACTTCACATTAAATAAATACAACATTTACATAAACATCATAAATTGAGTCTTTCTGGAACCTTTATCATTCTACCAGATCTCGTCTTTTTAATTTGCGATTCGTCTTTTGCAGGCTCAACCTGATTTTCATTCAAAGTTGGTTTAGGAAAATTGTTTTCAGTAAAATCCACTGATGACACTTCCAGAGGGTAAATTTTTTGAATAGGCCAAATCATCTGCGAATGAGACGTTTGTAACTTCAAAAGACGAACTTTTCCGTCTTTGCCCCGAATGAGCTCTGTAACCCGTCCTAAGGGCCAATTGATTCTTTTCTTGTTATCTGCTCCCACCAAGACTATATCTGCTACAGTAATTGAACGTTGCAATCTTCTCCCATTTGGTCGTTGGATAAGGAGACCCAAATATTCTAATCTAAATCGATTTCTGAGCTCTTTTTGCAGTTCTTGCCTATATTTAAGTCTTCTAGTGAGAGAACCTTCCTCAACCGCATCAACGTCTGGTAAACCACATTCATGAATATCTTTCAGAAACATGTCCGGTGATATGGGTTTGATGGACTCTTTCTCAGACATGTAAGTTAGTGGTCGCGAATTTATAATACTTTCGCAGTCAGCTAATACAGTTATCATCTCTTCATAGTTCAAACAGGCTTTTCCTAAGACTCTTTTTAATAGATCTTTCATCAATCTGATGAGCCTCTCCCACCATCCGTCCCACCAAGCAGCAGTCGGAGGGTTGAATTTCCATTTGAAAGAATTTATTGCTCCATACTTCTGTATGTGATTCCAGTTCAATCTTTTTAAAAAATTGGATGCACCAACAAAATTGGAACCGTTGTCGCAATATATAACAAAACATCTTCCTCTACGAGATACAAATCTTCGCAAAGCCATTAAAAATGACTCTGTAGAAGCTGAAGTCACAAGCTCCAAATGCACAGCTCTGTAGATGGCACATGTAAATAAGATAACCCAACTCTTCTGTTTATTTTTAAGAAACAAAGGGCCAGCCAGATCAATGCCGATAATCTGAAATACAGCTGCATCTTTCACTCGATTTTCTGGCAGAGAAACTGGAGAAGATTCTAAATTCTTCGAATTAAATCTTTTACAAATGGTACATTTTGATAGAACAGAGCTCACAGTTCTTCTTCCATTCAAAATCCAGTATTTTTCTCTAAGCAAATTCAGAAGAATCTGAGGACCTGCATGACAATTTTTGAGGTGGTAATGTAAAATTAATCGTTTGACAACTTCATGATTTGAAGGAACAACCATAGGTGTGAGGAAATCCATATTGTCTTGTCTATATGTAATCTTAGTCTTTACACGTATTATGTCTTGTTCATCCTTAAATGTCTCCAGAGTTTTCAATCTCCCCTCACTTTCATGGGAAAAACATTCCTTTTGTATCATCCAAATTATCTTCGTTTCTACTCTCTTAAATTCAAGATTCATCAATTCTCCTTTGATCTGTTCCTTTGGATTAGAAGAATTATATCTGAAACAAAGTATCCAACCAACAAGACGTACGATTTTCTCATAACTGGAAAAATACTGGTAGTACCAGCTTTTCTCTGGACTTTCATCAACATTTACCAGTAATTTTGTAGACTTCAATTTTTCTTTTTCAATTTCTTCTTCGTTTATGTCTTGGCACTTGAAATCCATATATTTATAATATTCTTTAGAATCTTTAAGCCAAGATGGACCCTCCCACCATTTGAGAGATACCAGCTGTCTTGCTTTACATCCTCTAGATGGCAGATCTGCTGGATTCATTTCACCAGGTATATGTTTCCATAAAACAGGATCAGTCAAAATTTTTATTTCTTGAACTCTGTTTCTAACAAAAACAGACCAGTTTTCTTTCCTGGATATCCATGCAAGCACTATTGTGGAATCGCTCCAAAAATATCTTTCCATATCTTCCCAGCCCATAGCGTCAGTTACTGATTTAGCCAATCTAGCACCAATCAAAGCAGCTAAAAGTTCCATTCTAGGTATAGTTCCACATTTTAAAGGACCTATGCGGGATTTCACTGCAAGAAGGAATAACTCTACACGATCTTTAGTTGCTATCCTCAAAAATATAACAGCAGCATACGCATACTGACTTGCATCACAAAATGTGTGAAGAGTACAACCTTTTAAATTATCTGGGGTGAACTGAATATATCTAGGAATCTGAATTTCTTGTAAACAATTTAATTCATGAAACCATTCAATAAATTCATTTTTTATATCACTAGTAACTTCTTCATCCCACGTGATTCCTTCTTTCCATGTTTTCTGTAACATCATCTTGGGACATATCATAACTGGAGCAGTAAAACCAATTGGATCAAAAACTTTATTGCCAACCGATAGCATGATTCTTTTTGTTATTTTTTCTATATTTATATCTTTCGTCCAGCTTACATTAATTTTTAAAACGTCTAGAAGTCTGTTCCATTGTAATCACAGTACAGCAGATTCTTCGCTATTTTCGATATTGTTTCTTTCTTCTGTCTGTTCCCATCCTCTCAAATCAAATCCACCTTTAGCCATAAGAGATTTAGAATCAGTTATAAACCTTTCCAATTCTTCCTGTGTGTGGACACTAGCAACGACATTGTCAAAATAAAAGCTTCTCAGCAATTGCTGTTTAAGATTGGGGTCGTATTCTTCATCGTTTTTAATGTGATATTCTATGACGGAACCGAGAAGAAAAGGAGAGCTTTTGACTCCAAACACCACTCTAGTATGTCGAAACATTCTAATCTTTCTTTCTTCTGGATTACTCCACCACAAGAAACGCAAATAGTCCCGATCTTCTTTACAAATAGCTATTTGTAAAAATGCTTTCTTGATATCAGCTACAACACCAAATTTATTTTTTCTAAATCGTAAGAGAATGTCAGGAATTACATCAGCAGTTGGTAAATGTTTATTAACATCGTTATAACTTTTGTTTTTTCTAAAGCTCGCGTCATCTTTTCTCGCCAAACCAAAACCTGCCACTGCCAAATTAATTCTTTCATCTCCTTCAACTTCAGATTTGAGAAACGCCATTAAATTATCTAGGCACTCTTTTGCATCAGAACTAACAGAATTCGTATGTGTTCGATTCCACACTTTCAAAAATTCAGCAGTAAAACAAGATTCTACCATTGGATATAATATTGAAGCACATTTATCCGTTGTGACACCTAACGTCTCAAGAGCTCGTAAATACAACTCAAGTTTATCATACAATGATGTAATAGAAAATTTTCCTTTTGATTGCAAAGATATAATTAATTTTAATAATTCTCGCACATACACTTCAACTAAAAGATCTTCCCTACCGAAACGAGCTTTAATACTCTCTATAGCTTTGGCATAGTTAGCGCCAGTTGGCGGAAAACTATCAACAACTTCTCGCGCTCTAGATCCAGTGACAGTTGCTTGGATCAAATACTGGAATTTATTTTCTGGCGCAATATCTTGATCATTGTGAATCTGTTCAAATTGACTCCAAAATGGCAACCATTCCTTTAAATCACCATCAAATTGGCGAAATTCCAACTTGGGCAACGTAAATTTCTTTTTAGAATTATTAGTTTCGTAATCATTGGAAATGTACTCACCTTGAATTTGTCCCTGTGACTGGATTTTTGCTAATTCTAATTGATTATTTAATTCCAACTTTTTAAACTCTACTTCTTGATCCAATTCTAGCTTTTTAAATTCTTGATCCAATTTTAGCTTTTTAAATTCTTGATCCGACTTCTTTTTTTCTAACTTCTTAGCCTCGTTTTCTTTTTCCTTTCTCTCAGCAACAGCGGTGGATAAAATTTCTTGTACAAAAGCGGGATCCTGTTTATATTCATTACTATTCAAAATAATTTCCTTTAGTGTCCCGATCGTATAATCTTGCGGAACTGTTTCGCCAAGTTCTTCTACCACGAACTTTAAGTCTACCTTTTTAAAATTTTTTACGTCTTGAAACATTTTGCTTCAAATAAATCTTGTAAAATGTCCTGTCGCGCCGGACGTCACAATGTTAATTAAAGCATTCAAAAAGGATGTTATTTTAACAACCCAGCTTTCAGAATATAATGCGGATGCCAATTATGTATTTATGGACTTAAAATGTACATAAAGAAGTCAATTAACTTCTCAAAACAAAAATAATTTATTTACCGGTAAAGCTTTTTACCTTCTTCCATAAAAATATTCAACCCCCCCCCCCCCCCCCCCCCCCCAAAAAAAAAGGTATCACAAGAATAAAGATGAGAGGATAATAAAAAATAAATAAACATGGACAATAGATTTAACACATGCTGTTTATTGAAAGGATATAAATGGTTGCAAAATAACAAGCGATAACCGTCACGTAGCTCCATACAATGCTTATCTGTTGAAGAGATACAAGTGTCATATAAACGTTGAATATGTAGGAAATATTCATGCTGTAAATTATCTCTACAAATATATCTACAAAGGGCATGATTGTGCAACAATAAAGATCGTTGAAAACCAAAGAAAACTTATGTACAATGAAGTAGACACCTATATTGAAGGTCGATGTATCACTTCACCAGAAGCATGTTGGCGATTATTTGGCAATGAGATTCAAAAGAAAAGCCATTCTGTTCAACGCTTAGATATCCATTTACCAGGTCAATTTCGAATTGCAAACATTGATATAGCACAAGAAGATTTAGCAGATACGGGTCAGAAAGGTTGAACATTAGAGGCATATTTCCAGCATAATCGAGGCCTAAAACAAATAGAAGAAAATAATCTTCTGAACTGAAATTCTCAAGAAGTTATATATCACTACTATTGGCAAATTCCTGAAAACTTCAAATGGGATGGAAAATCCAGCGAATGGATTTAGAGAAGTCGCCGTTTACGCGTTATTGGTCGAATACATAATGTAAATTTCATCTCCCAGCCAGAACTCTACCACTTACGAATGTTGCTGTACCATGTTAAGAATGAACAAGCTTCGAAGATATGCTAACAGTTGATGGCATTACATATGCATCATATAAACAAGTTTGTTTAGTTTGTGGACTAACTTATGATGACCAACAATGGATTGAAAGTCTGCGAGAATCTGCTATGTCGAAGAAGAATAAAGTCATGAGAACGCTGTTTACACAGATTCTCATTTTTGGATCGCCTGAAAATCCAAGACGCCTATGGGAAATGTTTAAGAAAGATTTGGCTGAAGACTTCATCCGAGAAACAGGACGGATGGTTAATTCTGGCGAAGAAGTGCTTAAGCGTGCTTATCGAATTATCGCATTCAAGTTAAATACAGAAGCTACTGAAGGTAGGAATTTCCTATACTGGGTTCATCAACTTGGTATGGACGATATTGATGGATACGAGAACGTGCTAAATGAAGAAACTATGAACACCAATGAGTCTATTTCTATTGGAGAACATATGTATTAACTTCTTAAAGGGAGACAAATTGAAATTGTTGATACCATCTTACATTCAGTAAACGATACAACCCCTCGATCAAAATGTTTCTTTATTGATGGACCTGGAGGCACTGGAAAGACTTTTGTATACAAAATTCTTTATTACATCCTTTTAGGACAAAAGCATAAAGTAAAGTGCATGGCATTCACTGGGATCACTTCTATTCTGCTACCTGATGCAAGTACGTCACACAAGACTTTTGCACTTAAAGTTCCATTGACATCAGATTCAATTTCCAACATCAAACCTAGATCCGCTAAAGCAGTCGAACTCAGCAAAGTTGATGTATTTTTGATGGATGAAGCTCCTATGTTTCTAAAATACGGACCTCACAACATAGATCAATTGCTGCGCTCTATTGGAAATCCAATTTTGCCATTTGGTGGAAAGATTATGGCCCTAGGAGGGGACTTTCATCAATGTCTACCCGTCCAACTATGAGCAAACAGAAGTGAAATATTGTATTTATCAATAAAAAAAAGTGAGCTGTGGCACCACTTCAATTCAATTTCATTAACAGATAACATGCGCGTTGATCCAGAACAAAGAGAATTTGCCAAATATCTTTTGAAACTTGGAAATGGGGAGCTACCTGAGAATGGGATGGGTCAAATCGAACTATCCGTAGATATACTTTCAAATAGTCAGCTCATTGATGAAGTCTTTGGAAACTGCTTAAAGAAAAGAAGTTATGAAGAAATGAAGGATCAAGCTATCCTTGCGCCATTAAATAAAGATGACAGCGAGATTAACGCCGAAATTATTGAGAAGCTTCCTGGAGAGTATAAAATTTACCACAGCTACAATTCCATCAAAGATCAACCTGAAGGAGCAGTCCAGTTTACTACGGAATTTCTCAATTCCATCGAAATAGCTGATTTGCCACCTCATGAGTTAAAGCTTAAAAATAACGCAATAATCATACTATTGTGCAATTTAGATGTTTCAGAAGGCCTTTGCAATGGAGCAAGGCTAATTGTTAAAGATCTTTGCAATAACATAATCAAAGCAAAAATAATCACAGGAGAATATTCAGGTATCGAAGTACATATTCCGCGAATAACTCTCGATTCAAGCAGAGGTCAACTTGGATGCACGATGCAAAGGCATCAACTTCCTGTGAGGCCAGCATTTGCAATAACTATACATAAAGCTCAAGGTCAGACCTTCGAATTTGTTGGCGTCGACTTACGGACACCTGTTTTTATGCATGGAATGCTCTACGTTGTTTTTTCCAGGGTTAAGAGGCAAAACAACTTAAAGGTACTTCTACCTACAGAAAATCCTCATCACACTCATAATGTTGTATGGAAAGAAGTATTGAATACACCAACAACCAATCAATTTAGTATTTAAAAGACTGCAGAAATACGTAACAAAATGGTTTACTAGAAAGTACTAAGAAAGGGATATAGATTTCTCAATAAATAAAAAGCTCAGAAAACGAATATTTAGTATCTGTTATTATTATTTTTAGAAAGTAGAAATGACATTTTCATGTAGAAATAAATACGCTTAAATAATAAAAACATAAAATTTTTTCACTGCAATATGATCGCAGAATAAAAAAATCACCGAGTGATGCTCGGTGTATCAGGTACTAGTACTTAAGTGACATACAATACGCGCAGTTACTTCTTACTTTTATTGTAATTATTTATCCATATATATGTATGTGTGTGTTTTAGTTTAGGAAAAATCATTTTAAAAGTAGAATTATTCTCCAGAGAAAAAAAATATATAACATGTGGCACACTTATGAAATATATAAATTTAATTTTTTCTTACGTTCTGTTTTTATGTATGCATGTATTTATTTATGATTGTTAATTTTAAAACAATTTCATTAAATATATATATACATATACATTCATAAATGAATCGAAATAGAAAAAAGAATACTGCATTAATTTATTCTAGAACTGGTATGAAATAAATAAAATTTACTGCCATAAAATAATTTACCTCAGATTAAAAATGTGACTCACCTTTGTATACATCCATAAAAAAATAAAATAAGTATTCATTTCTAATGTAATTCCGACAAATTCCATCATTCTTTTTCACTTTTAAAACCCTCGCTAGATGGTGCGAAAAAAAAGATTGTGCCAACGATATTAGAAATTTCAAATTAAAAGGGGAAAAACAAATCCTGACAATTACGTCATATTTACTTCTCAAGAACTGCATATTTAATATCCATTAAGGTCTAACATTTCAAATAATCTAATCAAATTTAGATAAATATAAGTTCATATATTTGTTCTTTTTAACTCAGTAGATAGTTTGTTTACATTCTGACAACGGCGACGCAAAATGTCTGAAAGACCTGTTTTTATTGGCTCTTGTGGGTAAAAACGCGCCAATCGCAGATAGCTTTGGAAAACCTATTAAAAAAGAATTCCATGTTTTTATTTTAATTATTAATTAATGTGCAACTTTCAGATCTAGAACTTTCGTGATTTCTAAGGT
Source organism: Maratus speciosus (assembly GCA_963932465.1). NCBI lineage: Eukaryota > Metazoa > Arthropoda > Arachnida > Araneae > Salticidae > Maratus > Maratus speciosus. The sequence goes on from OZ010788.1 coordinate 303,701,073, forward strand.
TTTAAAGATCATTATAATAATCATGCAGGAATTAAGTTGCCCCCCAAATGTTGCAACGAAGTTGCAATAATGCCTGAAAGTTGCAATAATGCCTATGGCCCCACGGCCTAAAATGAGGAGGAACAAATAGACATTCCTTATAGACAGTTAATAGGTTGCTTGTTGTTTTTAGCTACTAGAAGTAGACCAGACATTCAATTTTCAGTTATCGCTTTGTCTCAGTTTTCTAATAAACCACCATGGGATCATTGGAGAAATTTGTGTCAAGTTTTACAAAAGAATTGAGTTTAAACCTATCTAGAATTTAAAATTGTAATATTAATGTGTATACTAATGCTACAAGGGTTTTAGATTTAGTTCATCGTAAATCAGTTGGTGGTTTAGTAATTTTTGTTGACCAAGTACCTATTATTTGGAACTCTTCTAAGCAAAAATGTGTTGCTTTATCAAGTATGGAATCTGAGTATGTGGCATTGTCAGACTCAGTTAAGGAACTGTGTTGGTTAACAAGAATAATTGATAATTTTTCTTTTTTGAACTTAAACTTAACTAAACCAACAATTTATTGTGACAATCAAAGTCTATAAGTTTTTCTAAAAACAATATAGAAAATACAAGAACCAAATAGATTGATACACATAGTTATTTTGTAAAGGAAAATATTGGAAATTTTGAACTTATGTATGCATGTGTTAAATGTAATGTTGCTGATGTAACAACGAAAGCATTGTCTAGTGATAAATTTTTCTATTTTAGAAAGTACAGTATGGGACCCGTTATCCGGAAACCCTGTAACCAGAATGCTCCGAAATCCGGAATGCAAAATGATAACTGAAAAATAATTTTTCCTTTCAAAAACGTAAAAACCTGCAATATTTTTTCATCGTGTGAAAAGTTGAAGACTTTAAAATTTAAAAAGAGAAAGAAATTATTACAGATTTGCTGGACTACGATAAAGAACTTTCATGCTCAGAAGCACAATTGTTGGATCAAAAACCAGTAGAAGATTGTCTAATTGCTGATGATGATACTCCTGTAAGTGATGAGATGACTGGCAGTGAGATTTGTGACATAATGCCAAGGAATATTTCTAATGGAAGTGAAGATGACGGCAAGCAGAATGACGTGGTAAAAAGATTTCAAATGAGCTATTCATGTTTTTCAATTGAACAACTGATTTGTGGAATGCAACAAACAAGCTACTCCCACAAACAGCAAATCATGGCAGTATACAGAAGCAGTTAGTGCAAAAGACACACTATAAGCAACCAATCTTAATAAAACTGTTCTAAAAAACCAAATCAAAGGATTCTGCTCTCTTCTTATATGCTAATTTGAATTGTAATTTAGGTTTTTTTTTTATTTTGTGTAAATAAGTTATTAAATTAACTAATTTATAACTATGTATTTTCATATATTATTCATATTTTATACATTTCATACCGTTATTTTATACTATTCTTAACCTTTATAGTAAAATGTTCCGAATTACGGTAAAACCCCTTATCCAGAATATCTCAGGTCCCAAGCATTCTGGATAACGGATCCTATACTGTAGTTGTTTGGCTAGGCAGAAGACCTGGGGAAAAGGGAGGCATTTGTAGGGTTAAAGTTATATTTTTGTTTTCCCTCTTCTGTGTAGTGTTTATTAAAAAAAACATTTATAGTAGCCACCACCATATAAAAGTTTCCTTCTATTTTTAATTTAATTTTGTTAAAGTAAGTGATTTTAAATTTATTCTGTCTGGCAACATCATGCAATAAGTTTTTACCTTTCTGTATTGGCAACACCGTTTTATATGTATCTCTTCTTCCCACCTCATGTTGGTAGCTGTAAACTCATCCTGAACTCAATGCTACCTTTAATAAACCTTTTTAGTTTAATAGCTGATGCAGTGTTTTCCAGTTTGTGTCTATTTTTTAACAAAGCTTGAAGTGTTGACTCATGTATTCCCACAGATTTGACAAAGACTTCCTAGCTTATCACATTCTTGGCGTCATATTTACTTAAGACATCCAATTTTTCAGTCAAAGAAAGTGCATTTCTCATTACTTTAAGTTGTTCATCCATTAATTATTCCTATCACTATTCAGCAGATAAACAAAAGCCTAGATTTACACAATGGTCTTTCGATAGCTGTACCGGTACTGAGATTTTGAAGGCACAATATTGAGTTAAGTTACATCACCTGATTGTGACATAAAGGAGAACTTTCCTGAACCTTCCATAGGGACACCAAACTAACGCTATCGCATTCATATAGATGAAAGGAGAAGAAGAAATGGGAGAGGGAAAAGGTGGTGAGAGAGACTCGAGGCAATTCAGTTGCTCTTCTTACCTATTCTGTCCTAAAAACACGTGATAAATGGATTACATAAGCACCATTTTGTATATTAAGCGGGTTTTTTGACATCAAAGGACAAATTTTCTTCATATATTAAGCGGGATCGTATCTTATGCGTACATATATTAAGTGGGTAATTTTACACAGGTTTAATAGGCATTTTTCAAGGGACCGAAGATAATTCGTATCTTAAGTGAGTTTCACTGTACTTGATATTAATATGTAAATAAATATATTATTTTAATTTTGTTTTGTTATGGAAATATTTCAAATATTTCATGATTTTGAAAAAATATTGTTTTAAATTTTTTAAATGAATTCCCCCCCCCCCTCCCCCGGATTCTTGATTTTGTAGTTACTGCCTACTTAATAATTATTTTTAGTAATTCAATATCTTTTTAGAACTTATTTTTAAGTACATAGACAGTTATTCCAACTATAAGCAACAGAATCCAAGATTTAAAAAATTCAAAAGGTAAAAAGTTGGTTGTTATAAAATGATGCAGTTTAAACATTTTTACTATAATTGAAAAATTACAATTAAAAAAATATTTAAAGCAGCATGTTATGATTTTATGTAACATACTTTAATTTATTTCACTGTGAAAAATAGTTGCTTATTTATGTAAATAATAGTAAATGAATTTTTAAATTAGCGCAATTTTATGATCTATAGAAGTTCCAATTGACTTTTTTTTTAGTTTTATATTATTTATTTATTTTATATTTACTTGTCATTAAATACATAAACATGCAAAATTTTACAGTTAATATTGTATTTATGTAATTAAACTGTATTATATAAACACTAGCCATCCCTCCCAAAGCTCACCCAACTCAAACTCAAATTCAAACACTAGTCATCCTTGGCAAACAGTTTGTTCTCTCTTAAAATTTATGTTTGGGAAAGCATGCTAAGCACTGCATCATGTTACTTTTATTCATGATTTAATTTACTTGGACTCCCTTAAATATAATTTATATAATCCCTTAAGCTAATATTAGTTTTTGTTGCATTAAAATATTTCAATTTGTTTATTTTCTGTAAGCAAGTAAACCCTAATTGGTTTACAATGGAAGTCTATGAAGTCTATGGGAATTTGGTGAAATATTAGAGATATCGCCAAGTTGGCATCATTTTTGGCCATTTTAGTCACCAAATTTGCAATATATCGCCAAGTTGGCGACAGAACAGGGTCCCCCTATCCCTATGGTTATCCCCCTTATAGGTATGGCGATGCATTAAGTGCTGTTCAATAACCAGTGAGATGCGTTTCATTCAGGCATTGCCATTAAACAATTAACAAATAATTGCGATTTCTGTGCCACGTACGATAGCCTTATATATATATATATATATATAGATATTAAACAAGAGAAAAAAATTGAATTGCTAAAAAATTATTACGTAGACACTTATTCTAATTAAAAATCAAGAGTACAAGACTTAAAAAAATCATATTAAAAATATAAAAGCATATGTTTAATAAACCATTAAACATTTGAAATATTTGTATGAGGAAACAAAATGAAAATAATATTATTCACATATTTTAATTTATTTCTCTGTTAAAAATAGTAGATTATTCATTTAAATATCTGTAAATAATTTTAAATAACAGCAAAAAATTTCTGATCTATAGGCATACAAGTTGGCCTACTCTTTTTCATTTACTTTTCATTAAATATTTAAACATGCAAAATTTTATAGTTATAATTGTACTTATATGCTACAAAAAATACATTTAATTTACATTTGAATTAAATTTCAATTATTATACATATTTTTCTAATTGCAGATTGAAGATAATTGATAAAAACTTTCGTTCTGAAAAATAACCCCGAGTGAGATTCGAACTAAAATCTCAAATCCAGCATGCTGCTGCCTACTAGGTTACTGAGTCGCTTGCCATAGAAGGAAATTTATCCAATTATAAACTGTAGTGTAAACTTGCGACTTATTTTCTCAAGACCCCCTGGGTCTTGCACTTTTTTGCTGTCCTATATTTATCTACTAACTATACTCTATCGATACACAAATGTTCACCGCATTCGGTGACCCCAACCTCAGACCTTCCTGTGCAAGCTGTATTTATTTTGTAAAAGTAAAAAATTCTGAGCAAATTCTGTGAGTATATCCTCAAGTTTTATCAAGTCTAGATGTAAATACAAATTCAATCCAGTTTTAAATATTCTACAGTTTAACATTATTAATAGGTACAAGTCTGTTGAAAATCGAAAGATGATATAAAATAACTAGTGGTGCAGTTATAAAAAAAAAACAGACGGTATACGTTCTAAGCAAAGGGTATACCCTAGTATATATATACTATAGCTTTCTTGAGAAACAGAGGGTATACGGTGTTCCTTAAAAAATTCAGAGGGTATACGGCGTATACCCTCCACTACATCCCTGATAATAACACAGAAACATCATAGGAGAAGAAAATGTGATAGCTAAAACTAGGTACCCTGCTTACATATATATATAACATTTATCTGAGAAATTATGTACTCAAAGTCCTAATCCTAAAGTGTGTAGTAATTTCCTTAGCATGTGTAAATCTCCCAAATTTAGTTAATCTGAGCAGGGAATAATAAAGTTAAATAAAATTAATACACTACAGAATTTTTGTTATTAAACAATATATTACAGTAACTGATTACATTATATAATATATTACATTGATTATAACCACAAAATACCTTCAAAATTGCTTCAAATTTAATATATTTTAAGCATATAATTAATAGGAATTTTTAACACATATTTATGCAATATCCTAATGAAATACGAAGTTTATTGTATACGAAGTACATTGATATTTTTTTCATGGTTGTATAAATAATTGATATGATTATATCCATTTTAAATTGTTAGCAATATACATATATATTTAAACATTACAATAATAAAAGCAAAAAGTAATACCTTCACTTTGTTAGATGTGTCATTTATTCTGTTCTGAAGTTCATCCATAAAATTTGATACATGAGACTTTTTTGGTATTGTAACAGCAACACCAATTTTGCAACAAGAATGTGAACAAGAATTTTTCTTTGCACATTTATGGTTACAATCTCTCATTTTTGTTTCAGATGTTATATTGTTATTAACAGAGTTGCTCTTTTCTGAAAGTAGAGATAACTCTTATTTAGAATTACTGTGTTAAAAATGAGTAAAGCAAATGATTTGCCTTAATGAAAATAGAATTAGTACACTCTATATAAAAATCTTTCTGAAACAAGGAAATCAATTATCAAACAATGAGAATATATTACACACATCACTAAAAATTACTAAAACCTATGCAATTAAAAAAAAAATAACTATAAAGCCAGATTATTTTAAATGCTAATCATTTTAATACAGGGCTTCAGTGAAACAGATTAAGACAGTATAATATACAATTTAAAATTAAAATAAATATCCCTAAACAAGCATTATTAAATTAAAAGAATTTCAAATTGGACTTTGAACAGCCAAAAAAAGATTTTGGTTAAAAATACTAACCTATATTTATACATTTAAATACAATATACAGGTTGTCCACTCTCAACTATGTCCAATGGCTAATTCCTCAACCGTTAGTCATAGACATATAGTTTCAATTACAAAAATGTTTTAAATAAGGTAAAGAAGTATTTTTAAAACGATTTGGGTTAATAAATACATTTCTTTAAAAATTACGAAATTTAAATTTGTATACGGACCCCTGGTTCTATAAGTTATATTTAGTAAAATTTTCCTATTACACTGACAAGTAAGACAAAAAAAGTCCCGCTCATATAATGCTAAACCTGACTGAGTTATGAAACTTTAAAAATGCATGATTTATATCACTTTTCTGCATCTTAACACAAATGAGTTAGGCCATGCTTTGAGGGGCCATATACCAAGTGCTTAAAGTATTCAAAGAACTTATTTCATGTGTATCTGCACTTAAAAAAAATCGTACAAGTATTACGATTGAGAAAACTTTTATTAAGTTTCAGATTGGCTAAAATAATTGCATTTTAACATATGCTTCATTTTGTAAGGATTTGAGGCTGTTTCTTTTCCTGATTTCTTTTAACAAAAATTATGTTATTCTGATAAGTTTTTATTGAATTTCAACGATCATATGTATGTTTTTCCCAGTTCAAAACTTGTACTCAAACTTTAACTCGCTTTCAAATATCCAATCGAGATTAAATTTTACATACTGACATAAATCCGATGACAATCTAATATTATTATGATTTTCAGTAGTTACCATTTATACAGTATAACATCTTTAATCCAGACATCGCTTATCCAGAAACTTCTGTAATCCGGAATTTCGGTATGTTTAGTTGTATTTTCAATTAAAGATCATAGATGGCACCATAACACATATATGAATGAATTTCAGAAAATTATTAAGAAAAATGAAAAGACTACCTAATTTACTACCTTTTTTTTCAATTTTAAAATTGTAAGAACTTTCTGAGTTGCATTTGTATAGATGACTTTTTAAATATTAAGTTGTAAAAATTCAGAATTAATGTTAATTTCACTATTTGTATTTCTGCCAAAATCAGAAGATAGTGCCAAAACATCACAAAATCGGATTTTATTATTATTATTTCTTTTATTTAATTTGTGACTTACTTTGATATTTGTAGGTGCTATATATTAATTTTTAACACTAGCCTTATATATCACTATTTTAAATGTGTTAATGTAATCTAAAGTTATTTTTTAAATTAATTGTAAGTCATATTTAAATTTCTCACTACAACTTTTTTTTTTTTTTTTTTTGTATTAGAAAATTAGTTATAATATTTTTCATGTTATTCTTGTGATTTCTATTATTTTTCAGTCTTTATAAATCATAAATCGCAATTAAAAAAAAAAACCCTTCAGCTATTGTTTTTGGCAATTTACGACAGATGGCGACACTGCATAAAATATATGTAATTATTTTTTAAATATATATATTTTAGAGCATTTTGAATTAATTTTTTGCAATGTTTTTTCATTTTTTTTTTTTTTAATTATCAAATTCCTTGCATTTTTGTATTGCCATATTTATGACAGATCTTAGTATTATTATTTATCTAAATCCATTCTTTTTTCAAAACTTCAGTAATCTGGAATCACCACAATCGTGATGATTCCGGATTAAAGAAGTTATGATGTACTTATTTTATAGGATAACACACAAAAATTTGGATAGTTTACCGCCAAGAAGTTTAAGAAAAAGTTTTAGATTATATAGAACAAGACTGCGATGGTTGTGTTTTTTAACTTTTATGTATTTTTTAGCACTGAATCCAAAAATTACCTTAATTCTTAACCATCATGTCAAGATTTATTGCAAATCATAAATTGCTAATGTTATAACAAAAATCGGCTACTATAAAATAGAGGAGTGTCTTTTAACTTTTAATAATTGATTTTTATGAACTTTTTAGCATTGAATTTGAAAATGACCTTCCTTTTTAAACATAATGTTAATTTTTTTTTTTTTTTTTTTTTTTTTTTTACAAATCGTAAATGCCAAAGTTAAAATATAGTGAATATCTGATACAATAAAACAGATGTAAAACTTTTTTTATTTAATTTTATTTTATTTCATTCAATAATTTATTCTTTTTTTTTTTTTGCTTATACTGGGATTTTTACAGCTAAACAGCTGAGGGATCCGATGAGGTGGAGGAAGAGGTTCAATTTTAACTTTGAACTTTACAATTTTCGAAAATTCCTGATGTGATGGTTAAAAATGAAGGTCATTTTTCGGATTCAGCAGTAAAAAATACATAAAAATCAATTATTAAAAGTTAAAAACATAACAATCACATCTATTTTATAGTATCAAATTTTTGCTATTTTTTCTTTTTTTAACTTTAAAATTTACGATTAGCAAAAAATCTTTAAGTGATGGTAAAAAATGAAGGTCAATTTCAAATTCAGCGGTACTGAACACATAAGAATCAATTATCAAAAGTTAAAAAACATGACATAACCCAACTTTTGCAGGTTAGTGTAATCTAATAACATTTTAAAATATAGTATGGAACCATTTATTCGGAAAACCAGTTATCCAGAATTATATTTCCAATTAACTTATTTCACAAAAATGAGTCATACAGTCCCAGTTTGATATGCATATTGCTTTAAACATTACAAGATGCATGATATAACTTGATTACAGCAACTAAGCTTTGAAATGGAAGCATATTTAGTTATATATTGGGCATTTTGATTTTTATGCTTAGGAAAAATGAGAGTTTTTGTTTCCAAGGTATTTATATAAATTGTCTTCTTTTAAACTTTTATTAATGTCTGATCCTGTTTGGACCTGATTCTTTCTGAATAGTCTCGTAATTAATTTGAGATCAAAACACTATCATAGCCACATATATTCTACAAATCTGACCAAACAGATGTTGGTTTAATGCCCAACCAGTTATCCAGAATACATCTGACCCGAATGATTCCGGATAAATGGTTCTGTACTGTATGTATAATTTTGTAAAGAATTGAGGGTGTTAATTTTCATCATTCTATTAAATATATCTATTATATATATATGAGAGCATAAAATAACATATAAAGTAGGCGACATTAGTGTCGCCCAGTACCAAGCTATTGTCGCCCAGTGGCAGGAGGTGGTCCCGGCAATTTTTTAATTTGAAAACTGGTGCATAACATAAGCTGATTCTGTGACTCAGGAGATAATAATAGCAACAGTTGTCATAGCAGTAAAAAAAAACTATAGCACAGTTACAAAATGCTGATTGTTTTGCTATCCAAGTAGATGGTTTTGTTGAGAAATATGGAGTTGATAACAAGTTTGTTACAGCACGATTTATTACAGATGAACAAGAAATGAAACACGTTTTTCCAGGAGAATGTAAGTCAAGAAAGCGAGGAGTAGAAGGCCTCATCGATTCTGTCAGTATTGTATTTGATAATTCGGGCATTGAGAAGGTCGTAAAAAATAAGTTGACAGGCTTCAATACAATTGGGGAAAGTTCAAATACAGGCAAAAACAGCTGCTTCTGGGTTCATATGGAACAGAACATAGGCAGAGATTTGCTTTGCGTTTGGTGCATTGCTCACAGATCTGATTTAGCTATGTCGGATTTGGAATCATCAGTAATCGAAGTTTAGCATTGGAAATCAAATATAAAATCTCTAGCAACATTTTATGAGCTGTTGCTCTATATTTTGAAGAACTTGAAAAAAATAGCTGTAACAGAAATCCAAACTGCCTTTCGTTTCCCTGCATATTTTGAAGTATGGTTCGTAGAATACTTTAAAAACTTAGCAAAAGCAGTATGGCACAATCTTCCCCATGTGCAAATTCATTCTGAAAAGATTGTGAGTCATCAACCTCTCGACTCATCACTCGCGGGTTCCTCCGATTATAGATGAAACATAGTGAACAACAACGCATGTCATGCCTAATGCTAGATCATTTGAAACACTTTGAAAAACTGAGAAAGGCAGTCTAAGGTCTTAAATTGCACTGTCTGAGAAGTTGAAGTAAGAAATTATAGTAGATGGGTGTTATCTTTCTGGATACGAGGAACAGCTGATGGAAATGAATGAAGGCACTAAGGAATCTGAATGTGATTCAGATATTGAAGAAAATCCTCGAAGACGTAAAGTTAACACCTCATTAGTTTCTAACTGCAGTGAGAAAAGAAACTGTACTGAGTTGTAAAGAATATATTTCCCAAATTTTAGAAGAAGATCAAATAAGCAACTGGAAAGATATTTTTCTGAAATACAAGAAGACCAACAGAGGTTGTTAGTATAGACCGTTTTGATGTCGAGAACCTTTTTGGTAAAGACAAAGTCGCCTGTTTTACTGATAATGTAATTAAAGGCTTTGTACACAGCTGAAAAACTTTGTACGCAGCTGAGGTCACGTCTTTCTTCATAGATGACCTCATCAACAGCAAGAATCTCTTACTGCCTTAAGTCATCTCAACCTCACTCTGTTTTCAACAAATTGGTGCAGTCGTATGTTTTTTGACACCTCTCAGTGCTGGCACAGAAAGATATGTGTCCATACATACAACGCTTAAATCCAACAAACAGTCGGAACTATCAAGAGAAACTTTAAACTGAATGATGTTCATTGCTCTTAATTGAATTAGAATAGTGTTTTATGATCCAAGACCTGTTGTTGCAATGTTCCTAGAGATCAAAGAAAGAAGCAGAAAGCTTCCAGACAAAGAAACTTATCAGAATCATGATTTTCTCAAAAAATTCTTTGCTAAACTTGTAAAAGCTTAACGGTTGTAATTATTATTGTAGCATTTTGGAAACATTATTAATAAACTGTCAAGTGCGAGTATTACTCGTGCTCAGAGGGTTCCATACAATAAATATATGAATTATTAACTGCATTATTAAAAAAAAAATCTGCTAAAGGAATATTAAGACTTTGTAAAAAACTATACAACGTAGGGTTGGGTATAGCTGTATATACTAGAAAAGTATGAATGGGTATAGCATAAAAGTTCAAAGAGATATGAAGCCTAAATAATATCAAATATTGATATTCTGTATAACTCTTTTTTTAATCTTATCCTAGTCTGTTTACGATGGACTTAAGTCGGTACAGACAATAAAAGTAGAGCTTATTTAAACTTAATTTGGCATTTCATAAAATTAAATTCAGCGTAGTAATAATCTTTTCTTCTTACAGTGTAGCTAAAATAAAACCCTTGTTCAAAGTTTAAACTTGGCATTGTGCTAAGCACGCTTCAGAAGGAGGTCGCAAAGTTGCAACGCCGTCTTGGTCCATGCCGTGTTTTTCCAGATAGTTTTTTTAATTCACTGCTAAGTTCACAGGAGGCTTATTGAGAGATCCACTCAATGCAAACTAGCCTCGAATCCCATAGTATTTATGTGATTAATTAAATTAGTCTGTTTTTAACAATTTGACGTTTATTGCTTTTATACTGCTACTGGACATTGCATTACGTAAATATATAATTAAAAGTTGTCATCTGGGCTTTAAAAGCCGATGGTACATAGAATACTCCGCCCCCGCCATTATGTATGTCCAAACCGTCAGTGTCTTTAAGGGTTAATACCTCCGCTAATTACGGACGATTGTTTTTGAAAAGCATTATCAATAATGCTTTTATACTTCTGCTACAATATGTACTCTCAGTGCTCTTCAACACCTTTGCTGAATGCCCGCAAATCGAAATTTGTATGTAACGGAAAAGTGTGCTTTTCTCAAAAACTATGCGACCTAGGGTAATCGCTATAGTTTTCCAGCAAGGTTTAAATTAACGTCTACTATCTCTATTTTTTTCATAACTGAAACTCTCTATTTCATTCTGAAATAGAGATGAGGGGGGGGGGGGGGGTATATATTTTTGCACTACATTTTCGACGATATCTCTGAAAATACAATACCGAAAATTTTTAAAAATATATTTTTGGGTGCAGCGTTACAAAAGCTTTTACACGATACCCCGCACGACATATAAATAAAAGATTTTTTTTTTCAAGTAACTTAATTAGCCCTCTACATTTTTTCTAATTATTTTCCTAATTGCATTATTAAATATTTGTGAATGTTTAATAATCTGTAAATATGTGGGTCAATAGTCTTTATTACTTCCCCAATTTCAACTTTCCACGTTCCATAGTTTACGAGTAAAATGGCTGTGACAGAAAGACAGACAGACACAGGGGTGATCTTATAACACTGTACAACAGTGGTTTTGTCCTAGAGCTAAAATTAGTTGATTCAAGATCAGTTTTTGGAGCTGATTCCGAATATGCTTTCCGTTTATCTCTAGGTGGTCCAGGTTTTGAAAAATTTGCATATTTAAATTTATGCAAATTTAAGCTTTTTGTGCTATTTTATGCAAATTTTAGATACAACATATGTCACATCTAATTACGTTATCTAGATAATGACTACTTGACTATTTTCTTCAGATAAATGTCACGATTTGCATATTCTTAACATTTTTTATCAGTTATTAAGCCTAATTTGCATATTTTTCAATGGTGTAATGTTTACATCACTATTAACTTTAAAATAGTACCCACAGAATAGACGTATTGTTTTTCTAGACTAGATTTTTATGCTGATTTCAAATCTGCAGTCTGTTTTCTTATGTCATGTCTAGTTTTTGAGTAAGATGAATTTCTACTTTTGCACGGCATTAACACAGGTTTGATATAAGATGCTTTTTTAGGGGTGTGTAATTCATTGACAAAAAGGTGAACAGGGTCAGATTCATATCAGAGACATAAACAAAAAATTATATAATCGGAAAAAAAATAAGTAGTAGAATCTATCCTAACTAGTTGAAGTTTATCATACAAAGTATCATAAAAAGCTATTTCTGGCTTTTTTGACGAAAAACTAAAATTTCACTTTTTTCAAAAACTAGATGTGACAGAAGAAAACAGATACAAGATTTGAAATGAGCTCAAAAAACTTGTTTAGAAACATATTAGCGTACTCGTGCGGCAAAAATATTTGAACGTCAAGAAACATTATTAGAAAAACGTGAAAAATATGAAAATTAGGTACAATTTTTCACACTCGCATGTCAGTATAATCTCAGAAACAACGTTTTCGTGAAGTAAATTAGGTAGTAATAATCATAACATAAAACAAAAAATCCTGTCTGATATTGCTTTATACCTTGAATTTGCAAATAACTGTATAAAATTGACTAAATTTGCATAAATTGAAATATGCAAATATCTCTCGAACTTGACGTGCTGGAGTAAATTTAAACTAGATTCAGAATCAGCATAAAAAACAACTAATTTCTGTTTTAGGACAGAGCAAAAGTTCAAATTTGTTGACCAGTGTAATGGTTCCGTTTTTACTTTTTAAGCACTGAGCCCTAAAAATTAATTAATTTTTAATTTTTAAAACGTAAAGACCAAAATCGTTTTCCTTGCCTGTTTAATTCAGCTATTTGCATAAAACAGTCCTTTGTATAAAAATCTTAAACCATTGTGATTATTGTTGTAGCATTTTGAAAATATTTTACAAATAGAGTTAAAATGGAGAAAGATTTTTTAAACACAAAGAGCAAAATCTGTTTCCTTGTATAGTTCCACTCTTTTGTTCGTTTTCGAAAGACGTGCGTAGTACTCTGAGACGATTCTACTATCCAAAGGGGTGTTACGCTGACAAGGGGAGGGTCCGAGGTTGGTATCACCGAATGCGATGAATATTTGTGTTTCAATAGAGTATAGTTAGAACTAGAACATAAATATATGACAGCCATAAAGCGCAACCCCCAGGGGGTCTTGAGAAAATAAGTTGCAAAGTTTAAGGTACAGTCTATAATCGGATAAATCTCCTTCTTTGGCAAGCGGCTCCGTGGCATGATCGGCAGCATGCTGGATTTGAGTTTTTTCTACCCGGGTTCAAACCCAGCTCGGACTTGTTTTTCGGAACGAAAATTTTTATCAATCAGTTTCGAACCGCAATTGAAAAAATATGTATAATAATTGAAATTTATGAAAAATATGAATTAAATGTATGTTTTGTAGCATATAAGTGCTTTTTCTAACTACGAAAATTTGCATGTTTAAATATATAATGAAAAAAACCCCGCATATTTATATGTCCATAGACCAGAAATTTTTTGTTATTTAAAATTATTTACAGTAATTTCAATGAATAATCAACTATTTTTTACAGAGAAATAAATTAAAACACGTGATATAAATGCGTGAATGATTCTTTTATTTTAATTTTGTTTCTATATGAAAGTATTTCGAATATTTGATCATTTTTTTTAATACCCTTTTTAAAATTCTTAATATGACTTTTTTAATTTCGGATTTTTTGTTTTGTAATTATTACCTACGTAATAACTATTTTCTGCAGTTCAGTATATTTTTAGAACTTATTTTTAAGCACAAAGACAGTTATTCTAGCTATAATCATAAGAATCCGAGATTTAAAAAAATCAAAAGTTAAAAAGCTAGTTGGTAAAAAATGATACATTTATTTCTCTGTGAAAAATAGTAGCTTATTTATGTAAATAACAGTAAATAAATTTTAAAATTAGCTTAATTTTATGGTCTATAAAAGTTCCAATTGACTTTTTTTTAGTTTGTTATTATTATTATTTATTTATTTTGTCTTTACTTTTCATTAAATATATAAACATGCAAAGATTCGCACTTAAAATTGGATTTATATAATTAAATTGACATAATATTAAACAAGAAAAAAATGATTTCCAAAAGAAACTACTACGTAGACACTTATTCTAATTAAAAATCAAGAATCCCAGACTTTAAAAAATCATATTAAAAAAAGTCCTTCCGGCCAGTGCCGGGAGGAAGAGGTAGCTTTCATATTCCTTATTTCAAAAAAGCCAACTTATATCATTCAAACACACGAAGCTCAATTTAGTGGAAACCGAATATAGGAGATTCAATACTAATTTTTATCAATATAATGAATGAGAATTTCGCGAAATTAGTCAGCTTTATCCAAGCTGCTTTTCTTTAAAGTAACTTATATTTGGCTGCCAAATTCGGCAATTTCTTAAAGTGCCTGCCATTTTAAGATAACATGGTGGATGAGGCTAGGCAGTGAACTTGGTCGAGACCTTAGTAATTGCTATGCACATGCTCACTCACATCGGAATCGGTTGATATATACGAGTGCTGTCGCATGCGAAAAATCAGATTTTTCAAAATGTCACCCACAATAGAAATTGAAACTGCTATATCTGAGCCATTTTTTAAGGTAAAGACAAACAAAAAATGCTCCTGAATCCTTATATCAAGGTCAAATACTTAAGAAAGAAACCTTTTTCAATTTCTAATTTTTTTGCACCTCACTTTAAATATATATATTTTTTTTAATTTAATGGCCGCCATTTTGAAACAAGATGACTGATGAATCGGGCCAGCAAACTTGGTCGAGGTGTTGATGTATACTATTCACATGCCTTCTTACATCGAAATAGGCGAATACGTGTGTTATCGCGTAACAAATACAAGATCGTTTCAAAATGTTAGCCATGCTAGAAATTCAAAGTGCTATAAATCAACCATTTTTTAAGATATAAACAAAAGAACAAATTTTCAGAAACAAAAACTGCTCCGGAATCTTTGTATCAAGGCCAAACACATAAAAAAAATCTTTTTCATTTTCCAATTTTTTAATACCTTATTTTAAATTTTAAATTTAATTTTTTTTAAATGGCAACCCTTTTGAAACAAGATGGCGAATGAAGCTGGCCAACGAACTCGGTCCAGACATTGGTATGTACTATGTACAGACCAAGTTACATCCAAATCGGTTCATAAATACGCCTGTTATCGCGTGACAAAAATCAGGTCGTTTTAAAATGTCAGCCACAATAGAAATTCAAAATGCTATTACTCAGCCATTTTTTTAGATATAGACGAAACAAAAACTGTTCCAGAATCTTTGTATTAAGGTCAAACACATATGAAAAAAATCTTTTTCATTTTCCAATTTTTTGGTATCTCATTTAAATTTTTTTATTTTTTTAAATGGCCGCCATTTTGAAACAAGATGGCGGATGAAGCTGGCCAACGAACTTGGTCGAGATATTTGTATGTACTATGTACACACCAAGGTACATCCAAATCGGTTCATAAATACGCCTATCATTACGTGAGAAAAATCAGGACGTTTCAAAATGTCAGCCACGCTAGAAATTCAAAATGCTATAACTCAGCCATTTCTTAAGATATAGACGAAACAAAAACTGCTCCCGAATCTTTTTATCAAGGTCAAACACATAAGAAGAAAATATTTTTTTTAATTTTCAATTTTTTGGTACCACATTTCAAATTTAAATTTTTCTTAAAAATTTAAATGGCCGCCATTTTTAAACAAGATGGCAGATGAAGCTGGCTAACGAACCCGGTCGAGACATTGGTATGTACTATGTATAAACAAAGTTACATCCAAATCGGTTCATAAATACGCCTTTTATCGCATGACAAAATTCAGGACGTTTCAAAATGTCAGCCACGCTAGAAATTCAAAATGCTATAACTCAGTCATTTTTTAAGATATAGACGAAACAAAAACTGCTCCGGAATCTTTGTATAAAGGTCAAATACATAAGAGAAAAATATTTTTCCATTTTTAATTTTTTGGTACCACATTTCAAATTTCAAATTTTTTTAAAAATTTTAAATGGCCGCCATTTTGAAACAAAACGGCGGATGAAGCTGGCCAACGAACTCGGTCGAGACATTGGTATGTACTATGTACACACTGAATTACATCGAAATCGGTTCATAATTACGAGAGTTACAGTGTGACATAGGTCAGATATATGTCATATGTATGTATGTATATATATATATATATATATATGTAACGAATTCGTCGCTACTCCAGTTATAGATCTTCTGTCGTGTCGTCGGCCAAGGCCCGACCGCTGGGGGCAGGGGCGCGAACCGCGGACGCGTGCGTGCCGATTTCTGAGCGAATCCTCGGAACTTCTATCATCTTTAGGTAGTCGCAGGCCGCGAGTGGTATCCGGGAAATCAAAGTCAGATTCAGACAGTAGTTATTCCAATAAAGACACAGTTTTTCCGGGGACCTGATTTATTGTTCCTTTGTTACATCCTTTTGAGAAATCGGGCCCCTTTTGGCTTGAGAGCTGCTAATTTACTTTATGGACATCGGGCTTGGGAATTATGTGTACCGCTAAGCGATACTTAGAGAGCCGAGTGTCGTGGAGTTAGGGCATTCTTTTGATGGTCAAAAGCTCTGTCCGGGGACCTGTGCATCGGTATAAATATGCTGTATTTCGCATTATTCCAGCTAGGGGCCGTTGAAGTCAAAGGAGGCGTCTTTAAACTATAATTGGTCGTTAGCTGAATGATTGACTGCCCGGGATACAGGCTGTGGTTTGAGTTGGCCGATCGAATGCAGCAAGACTTATAAATTGCACTTATTCAGCAAAAGTATTCTTATGAGATGTGCCAAAACGATCTCTAAAAGTTATAAAATGCGATGCGGGAAAACTGACTTAACAGGGGCAACCTCATTCAATCAACTGAGACACAATTACAAAAGCATTTTAAAAGTTTTAATTTTAATTTCTAAATTTAAATTTTAAAAAGGGACAAAAAAGGGGATTTTAAAAAGGGGCTTTTTTATCATTTCATATCCCCCCCCCCCACTAAAACAAGAGCCACAGGGCTCGCCTGCAAGACCTGTGGGTCTTATCTCGTAAATTTAACCCAATTTTTTTTTTTTTTTTTTTTTTTTTTTTTTTTTTTTTCTCCAGCTCTCAAGTCAATTGGACCTATTTTTACATTCATATCAAGTTACATAAAAATATTGTTCACATAAAAATATTGGTTACACTAAAACATTGGAATTCTTTAAATGGTGCTGCAGCAAAATAATAAGGGGACAGTCTCGAGACATGGGACCTTTAATTACACCAAACTGTCTCTAAAGCAAGTCTTTTGGATGTTTTTTGTAAATGTCTCTGGGTATTGTCCATTGAGAAACATCCTTTTTTGGTGTAAAATTGTAACATTAACATATACAGAATATATAACATATACTAAAATACTCAAAGATAAACCTACTGAAAACTATATAACATATTCAAATGTAAAAAATATTTACAAATACAAAATATTCAAAATTATAAAATATTCATTAATACAAAATGTTCAAAAATATAAAATATTCAATAATACACAATATTCAAAAATATAAAATATTCAATACTACAAAATGTTCAAAAGTATAAAATATTCAAAAATATAAAATATGCACTAATACTATCAACACAAATATATTGTCTACCAAAATGCACTTTGGCAAGTTTGCATTTCTAAAAATACTGAATTTTCACACTGAGCTAACATAAAAGTAAAATACACTGTAATACTAACAACAACAAACACATTCCTTCTTATTCTACCTTTCTGTTTCGGTAGGGACTTTACTACTTCTTTGATGCAGCCAAGGGTTATTTTTATGAAAAACAAACTAAGTTGTCTTAAAAAAAAGGAAAACTATAGCTAAAAAATTATAAATATGTGTTTGCTATAATTTTCACCATGCCCAGGGTCAGTGTGACACGGATTTTAATACTCTGAGGTGAATATCCTCCCAAAAAATGTGCCTCTTGCACAACTGAAAAAGGAAGGTGGGCAATCGACATTCACCTACAGAGGGGAAGTGAAGCAGTTTTGCCAGATTCTCCGTTCAACCTGGAAAGAGAATCTGGGAAAACAGTCCGGCTAAAGATGGGTGGCCACGGAGCGGAGGACCCCTTCATAGGTCACAAAATTATCATAATAATATAGTTATAAAAAAAAAACAAAAATTCTAACAGTACTTTTAAACTGTCATCATCATTCTACGCCGCCGGGGAGTTAGGTTACACGCCCAGCTGGGTCCTCGTCCAAATGCTACGAGCAAGGGGGACGATAGGAAAGCAAAAATAAAAAATTGAAAGATGAAAGAGATAGATTGGGTTTTATTCATGGTTGAGCTTAAGGTTTTGAGGTGGGAGGTAGTATCTTAACTTGGAGGAATGGACAATTTCAGAATTTCTCTTAAAATGTGGACTGGGTTTATCAATTTCAAAGGATACATCAGAAAGTTGTTTTAAAATGGTGTATGGGCCAGAGTATGGCGAAGTCAGTTTACGGGTATTAGGATAATGAAATTCTTCATACATTACAATGTCACCAACTTTAAATTTTACAGGAAGGAAACGAGCATCATAACGGACTTTATTCTTTTTATGGTAAGCAATTGTTCTCTCTTTAGCCAATTTTCTAGCTTCCTCCACAGGGGGATAATAACTATTATTTGGTAAAGGAGGATCATATGGTAATTTTCCTAACAATAAATAACTAGGGGTGAACTGGGTTACAGAATGGGGAGTATTATTATATTCATATAAGACTTCATCTAAAAGCTTAGTCCAGGGTATTTTCTTGGTTGTGGAATTGACTTTACATTTTAATCAAGTGACAATAGTCTGATTTAGGCGTTCAATTTTCCCATTCGTTTCTGGGTGATGGCTGCTTGTTAATCTGTGTTTTACATTGTAAGTACGAAGAAATCTTTTAAACCTGGAAGCTGTAAATGCTCCATTTCTGTCGGTTAACAATCTATTTGGTACTTGTATCTGAAATAATTGCTTCAAAATGTTTGTATAAGTTTCGGTGGTTACACTTTTTGAAGGAAAACCCCACACATAGCGAGTTGCATGGTCAACGACTAAATGCAAATATTTTTTTGTAGAATTGTAATAATTAAATCCGCCAACAGAGTCTACTGCTAAACATTCAAAAGGTATATCTGTTGGGGGCATTAATTGCAATAAGCCAAATCTTTTTTGCCTACATTTTTTGTTTATCTGACAAGTGTGACAGTGTTTTACAAAATTTTCAATGTCCTGATTAATGTTAGGCCAATAATACTGCAGAGAGATTAAATTTATCATCTTATAAATTCCAGGATGGCCAAATTGTGTGTGGGTTTTTTCTAAGAGGGGTAGACGTAAAGACATGGGGACCACAATCTTATACAAACTTTTCTTTTTAATTACAACAACATCATTTATCTCAGTGTATTTTTTACCATCAACTGTTACATTTTCTTTTCTCTGATTGTCTCTTATTTCATTCAAGTCAAGGAGATGTATAATATGGGATAAATTTTCTGAAACAGGCTGTCTAGATAGCATATCAGCTTCAACATTAGTGGAGCCTTTTTGGTATTTAATTTCATAGTCAAACATACTAAGTTTTAGGGACCAGCGGAAAAGACGTCCTCTTAAATTTTTAACACTTTTGAGCCAGGTAAGTGCCGCATGGTCTGTATGTATGACAAATTTTTGACCGTGTAAATAATGATAAAATTTATCTAAAGCATCCACAATCGCCAAGCATTCTAACTCAGTAATTGCATAATTTTTTTCATAATCGCGAAGATTTCTAGAGTGATATGCTATAGGATGTAATGTTCCTTTTTCATCAACTTGTTTCACAACACATCCCATCCATGACTTGATGCATCTACAAACAAATGACAAGGTGTTTTGGGATCAAACAACTTTAATATAGGTTTTTCAATTAAAGCATTTTTTAACTTTTCGAAAGAATTTTGACAATTTTGGTCCCATACATAGGGGACATTTTTCTTCAACAAATTGTTGAGAGGGTATCGAATGTTAGCATATTTTGGAATAAATTTGTGATAAACGTTTATAGATCCCAAAAAACGTTGTAATTCTTTTACATTCGTAGGTGGTGTTAATTTCTTAATTGTCTCTATATTAGGGTTGTCAGGTGTGATACAACCATTCGAGACTTCATATCCTAGGAAATTAATTTTGGATTTAACAAAATTACACTTTGACAATTTTAGTTTAAGGTTTTCTTGGACACAGATATTAAATAAGGTCTCTAAATGACACAAATGTTCTTCTTCATTTTGGGAGAATACAATAACATCATCAAAGTAACTACAGGCAAAATCAATTTTGTATTTATTAAGGATTCTTCTGAGGGTACGGTTAAACCAAGCAGGCGCGTTTTTCCATCCGAATGGTAAACGATTCCTCTCATATAATCCAAAGGTAGTGGCAAACGCCAGCTTCTCCGTATCTCGAGGGTGGATAGGGATGTGCCAATATCCACTGGCCAAATCAAGAGTGGAAAAAACTTTAGCATGTGCCAATTTATCTAACAGGGTGTCTATTCTAGGTAAGGGTTCTGCATCTGTTTTTGTAATGGCATTCAATTTTCGAAAGTCAATACATAACCGGGTTTTCTTCCCTTCTTCACGTTTATACACCAAAGTTACGGGTGATGAATAAGGGGAATAGCTTTCTTTAATGATACCGGCTCGCAATAAATTCTGAATTTGGTCTTTAATTTCTTCTTCTTCCTTAGGGGAAGTGCGATATGCTCTTAAAGAAACGGGGAGGTCTGATGTTAACTGTATTCTCTGGGATTCAATGTTTACACAACCTACATCATATTTATCTTTAGCAAAAATACAGACATATTTGGCTAGAAGAGCAGGTAATTGTTCCTTGACAGTCTGAACATTTGGCACATGTTCAGTGGTCTCGAACAACTCCGGCTCAAAATTTTCTTCGAATATCTCTGCATTTTTAACTGTATTTTCCATTTCTGGCTGGTTAGTATATGTTTCTGATAAATGTAAGGTATGATGGGATGAATTTGTTGAAATATTGTCCATGAGAGGTACTTTCTTTTTCTCTTGCGTGATTTGCATTTTAACACAGTCAATATTCAATTTAAACAGTTTACAGTGGGGTAGCCCAATCAAAGCATAAGGTAAGTGATTATTAATTATAAAAAGTTCAACATTCTTAGAGATATGTCCTAATTTCAAACTAACAAGGCATTTTTCTTTCAAAGCTAGAACACCTTGTGTTTGTGTGACCGATATACTCTGCTGAACTTTACATATTTTTAGGTTAAGTTTGTGGGCTAAATGATAAGGAATAACACTGATAGAACTCCCTGTATCGATCAAACAAGGTAGTGAGCCTTCACTTTTTAAATCAGTAATTTTTTGACAATTTCTATTTGATTTTTTGTAGCTAGCTTTTTCTTTTTGTACATGTCCGGACATAAGAAACCATCATTGATTACTAGATATATTTTCAGATGACTCATTAGCTCTCTGATCTGGGTTGGGGTTCGCAAAATTCATATTGGGACTAGGGGTTGGAACTGCTAAGACTTGTTGTCGAAAAGGGCAGTATTCCACCCAATGATACGCATTTGGTATTCCTATATTAAAACAAACTTTGCATGGGGAGGGTGGCAAAGTGGTCTGGTGATGTACATTTGGTCTCGGTTGACCATTTGTCGTCGGTCTAACTGTATTTTGGGGATTTCGTGCTTGATTAGAAGCAAAAGGTCGAGTCGGGGGGTTTTGATAGGGAACTCTGTAGTTCCACTGCCGGTTATAATTCTGTCCTGTCTCATATGGGGGGCGAAACGGTCGCCATTGTCGATACTGATTGGGGTTTTGTGGGCTTGCATCTATTTTGCTCTCATTTCCTTTTCTGTCCAGTTGCAGCTTGCAAATTCTGAATACTAATTCACGCCATGAATGTGTATTTGAGGGGTTGCTTGCAATAACTAGCTTTTGCATTTCTAACGGCAAGCCCTCCGTTAATCCTTCCAAGATAAGCTTCTGGTCTAACCCTAAGGTTCTCCCTATTTTAGTCTTTTTCTGATAGTATTCGGTCAGGTCCTCTCCAATCTTGTATCCAATACGGGAAAAATCAGTTAAAGAAAGAGTGTCGGGAATTTCGTAATGTTCATTGAACAAAGTGACAAATTCGGACCAATGCAACACATTTAAACAATTATTAATGTACAACGTAAGTGCACTGTCTTTTAAGTATTTCTGTATGTGCCTAATTTTCCAGAAGTCGTCTTTTTCCTGTTCTACACAAACACTCTCAAAATAGGCCAGCCAAGCGGTCCAATTCATATTTGAATTAGGTGAAAATGCAATAATATCAGGTTCTATGGACATTTTCGGGCTAGCGGTTACTGAGTTGTGACCAGACCCAGCTTGAGCTGACAGGGTCTGTTCACCTAATGTTGTTACATTATGTGTCTGTGTGGCAATCTCGGACTTCTGAGTATCTTTCTCTTTCTCTGATTTGTTTTCTAAGTCATTCTTTTCAGGAGGGGGAGTGACACTCATCTTGAAATACAAAATATTACAAGATTACACAAAAATATAAGGCACAATTTAAAACAAATAAAAATGGAATATTTTTCAAAAAAAATTGCAACACAATATTTGTAACAAAAATGGGCTTAAATCTAAATAAAATTCAAATTTAATACATCATTTTTTTTTTTTTTTTTTTTTTTTTTCAAATTGAGATTTAAAAAAAACGAACTTTGAACTAAAATTTTAAAATTCCAAAGATTTAAATACTGTCTAAATTTCAGAAAATTACTCTCTTATAGCAAAAATAAATAAAATAAACGTTGTCTTATTCTAATTTTGGCTATTAAAATGACAAACAATTAAAAAACTACCTTTTAAAACTGTATTCTTTTTCTCTTTTTTAATTCAAGAATAGATTAAAATGGTCTTACCTTCAACAAATCTATTCAAGGACAGCCTTACATATCCACAAACAAAACAACAACAAAAAAAAAAAAACGATCTTCATAAAAATTTCCAGGATTAAATTTACTCCCTGCATAAAAAAAAAAGAAATCATTTTCTCTTTTTCTTCTTAACACAAATCAGTGAGTTATCTGCTGGTAGAAAATTCGTTTTTCAACATGGTTCTTCATTTTGACCTGGTGACCCACTTTCTCAGCTGATAACGTCCATGGCTGGGCTGGGAGGAGAGAGTTTTATTTTTCTTTCTTGCAAAGACTGTTTCAGAGGCTTGTTCCTTGGAGAAATAATTGATTTTCAGTAACAGATAATTTTTTCTTGATTGCTAGGCAGATGAATGTTTTTCCCGTTCTTTTTGACCAGTCTTTTCCTTTTAATGACCAGATTTTTTTCTTTTTAATTAATTGCTAGGGAATGACACTTTTTTTTTTTTTTCCGTTTTCTTTTTCACTCATGGAAGGCAGAAAAAGGATTTGAAAACTGTTCTTTTTAGAGATTTCTTTCATCACTTGTTACACACCTCTTGAGTTTTGTTGGAATTAATTGCTGGTTAAATAAACAGTAGATACGTCATTTTTTAGGACTTCATTACACATCTCGTTGTTGTTCTTGCTGGAATTAATTGCTGGAACTCTGGGATTTGAGCCGCGCAAATAAACCATCCTGCCGACTTTTCAATGTAACGAATTCGTCGCTACTCCAGTTATGGATCTTCTGTCGTGTCGTCGGCCAAGGCCCGACCGCTGGGGGCAGGGGCGCGAACCGCGGACGCGTGCGTGCCGATTTCTGAGCGAATCCTCGGAACTTCTATCATCTTTAGGTAGTCGCAGGCCGCGAGTGGTATCCGGGAAATCAAAGTCAGATTCAGACAGTAGTTATTCCAATAAAGACACAGTTTTTCCGGGGACCTGATTTATTGTTCCTTTGTTACATCCTTTTGAGAAATCGGGCCCCTTTTGGCTTGAGAGCTGCTAATTTACTTTATGGACATCGGGCTTGGGAATTATGTGTATCGCTAAGCGATACTTAGAGAGCCGAGTGTCGTGGAGTTAGGGCATTCTTTTGATGGTCAAAAGCTCTGTCCGGGGACCTGTGCATCGGTATAAATATGCTGTATTTCGCATTATTCCAGCTAGGGGCCGTTGAAGTCAAAGGAGGCGTCTTTAAACTATAATTGGTCGTTAGCTGAATGATTGACTGCCCGGGATACAGGCTGTGGTTTGAGTTGGCCGATCGAATGCAGCAAGACTTATAAATTGCACTTATTCAGCAAAAGTATTCTTATGAGATGTGCCAAAACGATCTCTAAAAGTTATAAAATGCGATGCGGGAAAACTGACTTAACAGGGGCAACCTCATTCAATCAACTGAGACACAATTACAAAAGCATTTTAAAAGTTTTAATTTTAATTTCTAAATTTAAATTTTAAAAAGGGACAAAAAAGGGGATTTTAAAAAGGGGCTTTTTTATCATTTCATACTGGCTAACGAACCCGGTCGAGACATTGGTATGTACTATGTATAAACGAAGTTACATCCAAATCGGTTCATAAATACGCCTTTTATCGCATGACAAAATTCAGGACGTTTCAAAATGTCAGCCACGCTAGAAATTCAAAATGCTATAACTCAGTCATTTTTTAAGATATAGACGAAACAAAAACTGCTCCGGAATCTTTGTATAAAGGTCAAATACATAAGAGAAAAATATTTTTCCATTTTTAATTTTTTGGTACCACATTTCAAATTTCAAATTTTTTTAAAAATTTTAAATGGCCGCCATTTTGAAACAAAACGGCGGATGAAGCTGGCCAACGAACTCGGTCGAGACATTGGTATGTACTATGTACACACTGAATTACATCGAAATCGGTTCATAATTACGAGAGTTACAGTGTGACATAGGTCAGATATATGTCATATGTATGTATGTATATATATATATATATATATATATCAATTTTGAACGGGGGGGTGGTTTCAGGGTCTGGGGCTCATGATCGATGAAAATATACCAAAATTTTTTGAAATCGCTTTCCTCCGAACGGCTGCAATAGGTAGCTTTTTGTAATGAAAGCTACCTAATATAAAAATATATATTTTTAATAAGCCATGAAATATTTGAATGAGGAAACAAAATGAAAATAATATATTTGTTCACTTATTTTAATTTATTTCTCTGTTAAAAATTGTAGATATTTGTTGAAATAACTGTAAATAGTTTTAAATAACAACAAAAAATTTCTGGTCTATAGACATAAATATGTGGGTATTTTTTTTCTTCTTTCTTTTCATTATATATTTAAACATGCAAAACTTCGTAGTTAAAAAAGCACTTATATGCTACAAAACATACATTTAATTCATATTTTTCATAAATTTCAATTATTATACATATTTTCTCAATTGCGGTTCGAAAATGATTGATAAAAATTTTCGTTCTGAAAAACAAGTCCAAGCCGGGTTTGAATCCGGGTAGAAAAAACTCAAATCCAGCATGCTGCCGACCACACCACGGAGCCGCTTGCCAAAGAAGGAAATTTACCCTATTATAAAACGTAGCTTAAACTTTGCGACTTATTTTCCCAAGACCACCCAGGGGGTTGCTCTTTATGACTGTCATATATTTATGTACTAACTATACTCTATCGAAACACAAATGTTCATCGCATTCGGTGACACCAACCTTGGAACTTCTCCTTGTGAGATGGGTATTTTCCGAAGTTCTACATAGGCGTTCACTTGTTCGTTGTCACTAAGATTGACACTCAGCCAAACGCAGCTAAACAAACTCCGCTCAACCCTATTTTGATAACATCAAAGCAGACCTGACGCATGTGCAAAAGCGCAGAGAGTTTTGCTTTCCGAAAAGAAACAGTACAATAGCATGTAAAAGTCAAAACACGTTTAACTACTACAATTATTTTTGATTTGGCATTTTGGAAACATGTTATAAAATTAACATATATATATATACTTAAATTTCATGTTTTTAAACATGAAGAGGAGAATCTGTTTTGATTCATTCCACTTTGTGTCTGAAACTATAGTTACGTACTATTTCACTAAAAAAAAATTTAATGGTGCACTTCAAATTTACTTTTCAATTTCAGAATTTATTCGGGCTTCAATTGCCTAATTAGTCTCATTATGGTTATGAACAAAAGCAAAGTGTATAATCTAATAAAAGATAAACAACATTTTAACATGAATTTAGAGGAAAACTTTCTTACATTAAGTTTTAATTTATACGAATTTGGTAGGTTAAATATGTTTGGTTCATTACTAACATAACGATTAACAATTAGTCTGAACTGAGAATGTGACCTTTCTTTAACATTAGCTAGCTATAAATGAGGCGGTTTTCATGATTCAATGAAGATTTTGTAGTTTATAACTAGTGGTTAACCAAACCAACAACAGAAGAAGTACAATAGACATAACTAATAAGGTATAGAAGTTTGCCAACAGTCGATATTGTTATTTGGTTTGCGGTTATTGGGGTGTGGGGGATGGGTAATTTATGGACATTTGCTTGAGACAACAGGCCAAACCTATTGTCGCCCAGTGAAAATTCCTTAAAATATGCTCTGATATATATTATATAGAAAGAAAATTGTAAAATAATAAATTCATTAATATGCGTTAAAGGACGTAAATAGAGGAAATTATGTCATATTTAAAATTGCCAAACCATAATATTGCAGAACAGTCTAAATTAAAAAATATACTTTTACGAGACATTTATTTTATATTTTGAGATAATCTTTTAAAACTAATCTCTCTCTCTCTATATATATATATTATGCTATCGTACGTGACACAGAAATGATGATTATTTGTTAATTTTTTAATGGCAATGCGAGAATGAAACGCATCTCATTGGTTATTGAACAGCATTTAATGCATCTCCATACCTATAAGGAGGGTTACCATAGGGGAGACCCTGTTCTGTTGCCAAATGCCACCAAGTTTGTCACCAACTTGATGACATTGATCATTGACATCTTGGTGACCGATTGATCAAACTGGCGATATTTTTTCGCGGCCAATCAACAAAATTAGCGCTGTTTGTTTGCGCAATCTTGACGAAGTTCGTGATAATTTTTATGCAATCTTTTAACGAAATTTGCGTTTTTTCTCCCTGACCGACGGATGAATTTATTTTTTTCTTGTGATCGATTGACGATTTTTGTGATATTTTTCAGCAACTTATTGGGACATTTTGAGAGTTGTTTCGTGATCCCTTGAAGAATTTCGCGGCGATCGATCGACGATTTTCGCGGCTTTTTTACCGCGGTTAACTGAGGGATTTCGTGATTATTTTCCCGCGGTTCATTAACATAATTGCCGATATTTTCCAGCTACCTATCAGCGAATTTTGTAGGTTTTATTCTTTGGATCGATTGGCTAATTTCAGGAGATTTTTTTAACTCTGTCTTGTACGAATTTCACTATTTTTTCCCTGCGAGTGATTACCAAATTTTGCGATTTTTTCCTGTGTGTGATTTTTAAATTTCGCGATTTCTTTTCGTCCGACTGATTGATGACATTCGCGTTATTTTCTAGCAAATATGCGGGGCTTCCCGCGACCAATCGACTAC
The DNA here is from genome assembly GCA_963932465.1 of Maratus speciosus. NCBI lineage: Eukaryota > Metazoa > Arthropoda > Arachnida > Araneae > Salticidae > Maratus > Maratus speciosus. The sequence goes on from OZ010788.1 coordinate 303,729,180, forward strand.
TTTCAAGGTTTTCCCCCTGTTGCGTTGTCGGTGAGACTGCAGGTTCGGTAAATTCAAATTATTTCATAATGCATCGAAGAATAAAAACGTCTTCATAACTTAGTTCTAATATATTGTAAATAAAATTCGTAACTTGAATAAGTAAACACACTCTACAGTTCAAATTAAACTTCTTTCTTAAAAAACAACTATGTACATTTTATTTACAAATATATAGGTATATCAATATTATTATTACTCTCATTTGAGAGTTCCATTATTACCGTCAGACCGGTTCAAAACAAACTTTACATCTACACTGAAAAGAAAATCGGAAAACAATAAAAAGGGGGTTGCCACAATGCCGACTAACAGAAAATGGCAAGCATCGCCAAGTTGGCATTCTCAACATCCTGCCCCGGGCTGAACACTTAGTTCAGCATCTATATTAAACAATTTAATAAACATAAGAATATACTTACATACATGACAAATTTTCAGATACATACAGCTACAGATATAAAAGCAAAAATAATAAGAATGCTGCAATCTACGAAAGAAAATAAAACACATGAATTGTATGAAAATTAAACAATAATAAGGGTAAATATGAGTAACAAAACAAATTAAATGTTCGATAATAGTTCTTATTTTTAGTGTAAGAGTTTTAGTGTCTTTTAGTCCACTAAGTCCAATTCAAGATTATATAGCAATTGCACAGGTCGTTTAAGATCGCCTTTTGCAGTCTGTAATACACATGATCTGATTTTAGAGTCACGACCAAATATGAGTTCTTTAACACGACCACACTTCCACATATGTTTTGGGAGCTTTTCATCATGAATTATCACTATATCGTTAACTTTGAACTGAGGCGATGAATTTATGTTTTCACTTGAAAAGCAGATCTAAGTTCTAACAAATATTCTTTTCTCCACCTTTTCCAAAAGTGGTCAGTAATTTGTTGCTTATATTTATATTTTCTCGTCAACAAAATCTTATTGGATTTCTCTTGCGTACAGACTGGTAATCCATAAGAAGGTAAGGACATTAATCGTTTACCAACTAAAAAATGAGATGGCGTTAAAGGTGATGGTTCAGCATTTTCTTCGTACAGATAACATAAGGGACGTGAATTAATCACTGCTTCAATTTCTGTAAGTATTGTTTCTAGCTCTTCATAACGGAGACAAGTTTTTCCTAGAACCTTTTTTAAAGGTGTTTTGATGATTCTATCTTTCGGTAAAGGTGCTATTTCCACCTTTCCAGGAATAGCATTAAGTTTTCGACATATCATACACGATCTTAAGACGGATTTTACAAATCTTCTTCCCTTTAATATAAAATACCTTTCACGAAGGTGAGCTAAAGTGACAGCTACACCAAAATGGTACATTCTTTCATGAGCATCCTTAATTAGTAATTTTACAAAATAAGATTTATTAGGAAGTATCCACGGATGTTTTTCCTGCTCTGTAACTTCAGAAAACTGAAGTCTTCCGGATAAAACAAGTAAGTCATTTTCATCGAATTGTGGATTAAGGTTGTACAAAGAAGAATCTTTATTAAGTGGTTTTTTTTGTTTAAGTGCTTCTATTTCAACTTTAAATGAAGTTTCTTGAGTTTGTTTAATCCAGTATTTTTCTGCTGTTTCTATTTCTGAGGTAGTTAAAGGTCCTAAAATTTTAGGGTTTTTCGAATTGGCATTATGAATAAAACGCATTATCCAAGCAGTAATATTATACACGCGATTTAAACTACTGAACTTTGCCATATCAAATACTGGCTTAGGAATAGAGTTTGATTCGTTACACAATAATGTTAAATTTGGTTTTGCTTTCATTTCATTAAAAGCTTCGGGAACCATTTCTATAGCCCTTTTTGAAGGCCACATATCTTCTGATAGTGATAACCAAGGTGGGCCGCACCACCATACATTATTACCCATTAACTTCGATAAGTTTTCCCCTCGCGTAAGCAGATCTGCAGGGTTTTCTTTTCCGGGACAATAATTCCAGTCCTTTGGATCTGTCAATGACTGAATTTCGGTTACACAATTGGAAATAAAGGGTTTCCAGTTTGTAGTAGAACCCTTAATCCAACAGATAGTTATCTCTGAGTCCGACCATAACTTTATATTTAAATTCGAAATATGTAATTTTTGTTTTAAATATTTCCACATTCTAGCGGCAACTACTGCACTGATCAATTCCAGCCGTGGAATAGTTAACTTCTTGAGGGGGGCTATTCTACATTTACTCCAAACAAAACTAGTTTGAATTTCGCCAGTTAATGAAATGGAACGCAAATAAGCAACTGCTCCATACCCTTTGGGACTAGCATCACAGAATATGTGAATTTTCAGAAATGTTTATCATATTAGGAAAATATTTTCGGGTTATTTCAAATGTGCGTAAATGTACAACTTCTGAACACCAAGTGTTCCACTCGCATTTCAAATCTTCAGGTAATTTATTGTCCCACTCTAAACCTCTTTGCCATGTTTCTTGCAACAAGGCTTTAATACGTATTACAAATGGATTCAAAAATCCTAATGGATCATAAATTTTCAGTAACATTTTAAGAACTGTTCGCTTCGTGGGATCATCGATGTAATATTCTTCAAAGGGCTGCGCATCTAACATCAAAATATCAGATTCAGTATTCCATATCAGTCCAAGCACTTTTAAGATACTACCTGTGTTTTCCTCACTTATACCTAAGTTACCAGATTCCCACATTTCCCTAAGTTTAATAGAATTTGTTTTTAATTTCCTCAAATTCATCCCAGCTTCTTTAAGAATTTCAGAAGCTGTAACTGATAAATAATAAGCTTCGTTATCTAAATCCGATCTGGAAATTAAATCATCGACATAGAGGGAATTATCTAACATATATACAACATTTGGATGTTGATCTCGATATTTCTTTATATGATGTTTAATTGTGGCAGCCAAAATAAATGGTGAGCATGTAACGCCAAATGGTACACGTCTAAATCTTAAAATTTTGAAAAAGTTGTTTGCGTCATTATCGAACCAAAGAAATTTAAGGTAATCTCGGTCTTCTTCAGCTACAGAAATTTGAAGAAAGGCCTTTTCAATATCTGCACAAAACGCAGTATTGAATTTTCTGAAATTAATAATAATTTCTAATAAATCGGGGTTCAAATTTGGGCCACCGTACAAACAATCATTTAATGATTTGCTATTTTCTTTTGAGGAAGCATCAAATACCATTCTAACTTTAGTTGTGGGTTTATCATCTCGCAAGACAGGTCGGTGGGGCATAAAATAACCGCTATTTACAGTTTTATTAGAACATGCTTCCACTATGTTATTTAATTCCTGTTCAATCACAATTTCTTTATATTTCTGCAATAATTCCTTATCTTTAAGCAATTTTCGATTTAAGTTAATAAATCGGTTTCTAGCATTGTTATAATTACTTCCTAAATCTCTTCTATCATCTTTCCATAACAATTTAGCTTCGTATCGGCGCTCAAGAAAATGCAAATTGTTTTCGAATTTTTCGATTATCTCTTTATCTAATTCAGAAATATTTTCTTCAGTGTTCATCCCTAAAGTTTCTAACTCCCACAATGTTTTCAAATCATTTTGAATAGGTTTCATAACCTGAGTGGACAAGACCCCAGCTTGCTTACTCTCACTATTTTTATTTACGTCAATTGTCCCGCAGAGGGAATGCCCAAATAAATTTTCACAGACGAACAATGATTTATTTATGGGGTATGTTTTGTCATTAATTTGATATAAATAATCAGCTCCTATTAATATATCAACATCACTATTTTCCAAATGTTCCCACGTGTCAAGACGAAATTTGGAAAGTTTTCTCTTAATTTTGATTGGAAGAGGAGGAATTTGTATCAAAGAATTAGTTATTAGCGGTGTGACTAATGCTTCAATTATTATACTACGTTTTCTGTTCGTCAAGTGAATTAGCTTTAGCTTAACGACATCATAACATCGTTCTTCAGATTTTCTCGAACCGAAAGTATAGACAATTAATTTTTCCTTTCTAATGACCTCAGGTTTTAATTTTGAAACTAAATTTTCTGTAATAAAAGTTCGATGAGTAGCAGAGTCAAATAAACAAAGAGCAGTTTCTGAATTTTCACCCGCTTCCACTTTTACATGAATTGTTTGCAATATTACTTCTCTACTGATATTATTTATATTGCCTTTGCAATGAGATACGGAGGAAATAATGCTACCTGAATTTTTTTATTCTTCTGTTTTTTTATTAGAATTACAAAGTATAGTATGATGATATGTTTTACCACACACTTTGCAATTTTCATTCGAAATTTTACAAAAATTCGCGATGTGAAATTTACGGAAGCATTTAAAGCACCTTCCTTCCCTTTTTAATTTCTCTCGCATTTCCGGAATGGTGAAAGACTTACACTTTTCAGTATCGTGATCAGTTTGATTACAAAATATGCAGTTATTTTTAATATTTGTGGTTAAGGCAGAAGCTGATGGAATGAATTTTTTATAATTTTTCTTATAATTTTCCTGCTTCTCAGGGATTTTTTCAAAATGGTTTAATTGGACAGTGGTCTCGCGAGATTCAATTTCATCTTTAATGAAATTTATCAGCTCATTAACATCCCAGTCAGTGTTTTTAATTCGTTTTCTATTAAATTCTAGTGCAATATCTGATGGAATAAGTTTCAGAAGAATCGGACATAACAAGTGCCCATATGAACCTGAGGCAACACCTAAAGAATTAAGATTTCTTATTTGAATTTCGCATTCATCATACAAATCTCTAAAAGCCTTAATGTTACTAGAATTTCGTACTGGTTTCAAATTTAGCAGTTTAGTCATGTGACTATTTATTACCAGGTCATTACGACCAAAACGATTTTTCAATAATTCTATAGCATGAGCATAATTTTCCTTAGTCAGCGAAAAGCCTGCTATAGTATTTGCAGCACTTCCGCCCAAAAGTGACTTTAAGTAGGAAAATTTATCAATCGGAGTTAAATGTTCATTATTGTCAATCGCATTCGAAAACTGACTCCAAAATTCGAGCCAACACGAATCACCATAATATTTAGATATATTAAGTTTAGGAAGTTTAATCAAATTTTGATTAAGAATTTTCTGACTTTTTAGTAGAGAACTATTGTTGCTACTACTATCACTTTCAATGTCTGAAGAATCTTGTTTAGTTTCAGGAGTAACTGTGTTATCATTTAAAAATTTGGAAATTTTATATTTCCATTCAATAATATTCTTATTATAAGATTCCGATTTCTCGATTTCTTTTTCAAATTCAGTACTTGGAACCAGTGGTTCAATTTCAGAATTTAATGATTTTAAAGTTTTCATTTTGTCATTCAATTGCTGTTTAAAAAGATCCAGCTGTGATTTTCTATTCTGAAGCTCTAATTCTTGTGTATTATCTAATAAATCCCTTATTTTATCAAATATTTTCGTAGTTCTTTTTTTTTTCAAAGTTTCGCAATCCATCATAAAATAAAGAATTCAATTTATTCGATACAGTTCAGTTAATAAATGTATTCATAATTCTATTTATTCAATATAATTTAATTTGAGGTACTTACCTCAATCGATGATGAAATCCAGACATCCTGGAGCTTTGACGCCAGAAAAATGTTGCGTTGTCGGTGAGACTGCAGGTTCGGTAAATTCAAATTATTTCATAATGCATCGAAGAATAAAAACGTCTTCATAACTTAGTTCTAATATATTGTAAATAAAATTCGTAACTTGAATAAGTAAACACACTCTACAGTTCAAATTAAACTTCTTTCTTAAAAAACAACTATGTACATTTTATTTACAAATATATAGGTATATTAATATTATTATTACTCTCATTTGAGAGTTCCATTATTACCGTCAGACCGGTTCAAAACAAACTTTACATCTACACTGAAAAGAAAATCGGAAAACAATAAAAAGGGGGTTGCCACAATGCCGACTAACAGAAAATGGCAAGCATCGCCAAGTTGGCATTCTCAACACCCCCCGTGACCTACTGGAGAATTTCATGATTGTTTTCGTGTGATGGATTGTAACATAACTGGCAATATTTTCCTGCTACATATTAGCGAATTTTGCGGGCTTTATTCTTGGGACCGATTGGGTAACTTCCGGGGTTTACTGGCGGAACTCGCGGTTTTTGTTTCATGCTAACATAAACGAATTAGGCGATTTTTTTCCGCGAACGATTGGACAGATTTTGCTATTTTTTCCCCGTGAGCGATTGCAGATTTTTTTTAGTTTCTAGTGCGTTAGATTAACGAAATTCACGATTTTTTCCTGCGTCCGGCTGAAACAGTTGTTTTTCTGATGAATTTCACGTTGATGAATTTCACAATATTTTCCCGCGATTGATAGGCTTTTTTGCGATATTTTTCTGCGACCGACTGATGAATTTTACAATACTTTTTCACGATCAATAGACTAATTTTGCGATATTTTCCAGCGATCAATTCTAGAATTTCAGATACAACGATCAATTGTTTTTTCGCGACCTATTGTTAAAATTCGTTAGTTGAAATATGCCGAGGGCAAAATTTTGCAAACCCAAAATGGGCAGGGCGCGTTTGCAGTTATATAAAAACGGGCAGGGCGCATTTACAGCTATAAAAAAACGGGCAGGGCGCTGCGCCCTCACGAAAACGCCTAGGGGAAACACTAGAACCAAATTTTGTGGGGTATGTTTTTGGCTATGGCCAGCAGGTCCTCCTTCAATTTGAAAATATTCTGCTGTAAAGGGGGCACTATAATACGGATTTTTGTGTTATTTTCATTATTTTACCATTGAAAAGTGTATGAAGCTAAGCATAGAATTGAACCAATTTTGTGTGTATATTTTTGGCTATGGCCTGCAGTTTCTCCTTGAATTTGGAAATATTCTGCCAGAAGGTGGTACTGTAACAGAGATTTTTGTAAAATTTTCTCGATTTTTCGCACTTTTTTTTTGTACTGTATATTGGCAGCTCATGAAGCGAAGGAAGCTTCGCATCCTGCTAAGCTGGCTATTCACAAACAGCTGATGTATAACAGAATAACGAAAAAATTATTGATTTTAATAAATATCATGATCGAAATTAACTTAGGGGAAGATAGGGATACTTGAGCCACTTTTTAAATTTTAATTTTTAAAAATTTTTTATATTTTCTTAGAACAAAATAAAATATTGTAGTTGAAAATCTGATATTTTCTCTTCAATTGAAAACCATTTTCAATTAATTTTGAACTATTTTTCTTTGTATAACCCTTAACCGGAAACGTGAAAATCCCATGCACAAACAGAACACTTAATAATTTACCAAATAATGAACTTAAACATTTAATCTTTAATAGTAATGCATTAACAGGGCCAATTCTTTAATATAACAGCATAAAAATAAGTTTGCAATGTCAGAGAGAGAAAATATTAAGGCCAGATATGTAGACGCAACCGTCTCACAGACGGTACGTTTCCGGTTAAGGGTTAATAAATTTTTACTTTTTCTTTTACATTGTGTCTCAAGTATCCCCATGAGGGGGATACATGAGCCATGGTGAAGGAATACTTGAGCCAATATTAAAAATTACCTACAAAAATAATATTTTTCTTTTTATTACTTTATAAATGTTTTACATAGTGATAAATTAAGATACACTAAGTCCTTCGAAACCAGTTGTGAAAACAAAACTAGTAACACGATCATTTTTTGCAGTGATAACTGGGGGTCGAAGGATCATTTCAACTTGGGTTTCATCGATGATAGCAACATCATCAGTTGGTGGTTAAATTTTTAAAAAAAGTTACAGTAACAGAGGTTACAATTTCAGTATACAATATTTAATCTTAAAATGTTACATTAGCAAAATAAATATTTTAATATTTTGGGCCTAACTAGTTAAAATATTAGCGATTGGGACCAGTAAAATCAGTTTAAAAAAGTGATTTTAATATTAGTCAAAAAGTTAAATTGAAAACTATGCCTACATTTATCTAGACAGACTATTTTGTTAATCAAAATGAAAAAAAAGGATATTTTTATTTTAAACATATGTTTATGTTTTCAAATTAAGTCCTTATTGATTATTTTTTAATGGAAAAATAAATAAATAAAAAGAGTTCTTCCCCATTTTACCCAGAAAAAAAAATTATCTGAGAACATGAAAAAGATGTAATTTTTTGTTTCATCCATATGTCTAATTTCCTAGTAGGGATGGTTGAGCATGGCTCATGTATCCCCAATCTCAGTGGCTTAAGTATCCCCACTACTACCATTTTTGTTTATCAGACTTTTACTAAGTAATGCATGCAGCTATTTTAATTATTTTAGATTCTAAATACAACTGAAATTATACTTATTAAATCTATCTATATTGTTGCAGCTTAAAATAAAACTTTGATTACAAAAAAATATAAAAAACACCCACCTAAATATTTACTTCAGATAGGGTAAAAGCAACTATTAATCACTATACTTTCAAAATGGTACCAAGATATGTGATTTTTTTAAAATTATTATTACATGTCCAGAACTATAAATATTATAAATATATTATCATGTTGCTAATTTTAGAAAGAAATATTAACCTACTGTAGAGGGGTGACTCAAGTATCCCCACTCTCCCCTACTCTTTTTTTGATTAATTGACAGGGAGCAGAAATTTTAGATCAAAATCAAAGTTGGTATAATATTGAACTAATAATATTGAAGTATTAACATTTGGAACTACTTTTTGAAATATTAAGATGTATGAGATAGAAGAAAGTTTTGGGATTGGCAAATCCAACTAGTTATTTTTGTAACTTCATTATAAATATTTAAAATTAAAAGTAATTTTCTTTTTTACTTATAAATATCAAAATAATTTAACTTAAAATAAAACTAAACGTGACTTAGAGCAATATTAAATAATTAAAACAGAAAAAGGGCATCAACTAAACCTATGTTTGGAGAAAATAACTCTTTAATCATGGGTATATTAGTAGATATTTTATGTTTAAATTATAAAAAGAAAGTATGTAGTATTTTTTTGTGAAAATACTCTACAATTATAGGCATATTAATTGGTTAAAATTTGTTGTACAAATTAATTATTAGCAATTATCAGCATTTCATTGTACAAATTAATTATTAGCAATTATCAATATAGTCAATCTCATAGCCAAATCCAGTAGCAATTATCAGCATTTCATTGCACAAATAAACAGAATATTTTAATGTTTAAATTACATTTTTTATGCAATATTATTAATATACATTACAGGGCTTGAATTTCGAGACGGGATGGCAGGATTCGTGCCCTAAAGATTATTATTGTGCCCTATTTATTATGCCCTATTGTGGGCGGGCGGCTCCTGTTTCCAAAAAATAATTTTCCGAAAATGTTTCTTTGTAAAACGATGATCAAATCTCAGGACCGACTGACAAATTTCATGATATTTTCTACTATCAATTGGCAGATTTCACACTTTCTTCTTACGACAGATTGATAAAATTCATGGTTGTTTTACTGCATCTGACTGAAAAATTTTGCACTTTTTCTCGACGACCGACTGACGAATTTCAAGATTTTTTCTAGAGACCGATCGGTGAATTTCATAATTTTTTTTCCTCGAGATCAATTGACAAATATAGCAATTTTATTCTGTGACCGATTGGCAAATTTCCCTGTTTGTTCTTGCGACATACTGATGAAATAACGATTGTTTTTTTTTCTTTTGCATCCGATTAAAAATGTCAAGCTTTTTCTCTGCGACCGGCTGAGAAATTTCACAATATTTGCTGGTGACAGACTTGCAAATTTCACGATATTTTTCCATGATCGATTGACGAATTTTGTGATATTTTCCCGCTGCCGATTTCCCTTGAACTTCAGTTTTCTTCTTGCCACCGGTCGACAATTTTTTTTATTTATTTTCACCCTGATTTACGAAATCGGCGATATTTTTTTTTTTATGACCAATTTATGTATTTTGCGATGTTTTTTCCCTGTGCCCAAAATAGGAAATAACTAAAAGGGCAGTAATGGCCACCGGAGACTGAGCCCTACCAAATTGGCCAATAGTTAGCACTCAACAAAATGAGATTACACTTGTGGTGCACATGAAGAAAAAAAAATTTGGTGAACTTAAAAAAACATGTTTAGAAATAACAAACTAGTTGATTCATGCAATTCACAGAAATTAGGACATGACTTTTTGAAATCAACCTTTTATCATGTAATAGAAGAAATCAATTGACTATTTCCTTTTCAAACTTTGGATATGGATTTAAAATTCCAATGCATAGAACATAGTTCAATTAACGAAAATACCAGGGATTACAGTTTTGACTATAATTCCATTAAGGATATAATAAAACAAGTTTGTTCAGAAGTGACATACAATCACCATAGGATATTGACAATAGAATCACCGATATGCATTATTCATGCAAGTAAGTTAAAAATTAATGCACATCAGATTTTGCAAAGTTTTCTAAATTTTTTTTAACAGAGCATAACCATGCGTTTCCGATAATTTCTAAAGTTATAAAAGTTGGTCTGTGCTGTTTGTCAAAAGTGTAACATATGAAAGAGGCTAAATCACGCAAAATAGAATAAAATCTAAATTAAGAAATTCATTTAGCAACCCAACTGTTAATTGCCCATAACATTAAGTGAAAGTTGAAAAATGGACATGGTATATATAAAACTTGATTATGTTCCCCTGTTTTAATAAAAATAAACATTTTGGATAATTATCTTGAGTTGTTAATTTAAATTATTTCAATGGTATTTTGTTGTGTCTTGTCTGTATAAATGTAATTCTTTAAGTGGCACATAAAAAATAACGGAGTTTAAATATATTTTTTCCCCTTTCTAACAGTTCAACTCCCCTGCCTTTTTAAATGTTGGGGTGGAAACTCCCCTCCTGGGGAAAACTTGAATTTCAAGCCCTGATATTAAATGAGATATAGTTTTTGCAAATTATATTTCAATACATTTAAAATGTTTTAATGATGTGTGAAACATGTTTGTAATTTATTGTTCTGAGATGGCGTTATATAAAGAAATAATTTACTATATAACTAAAAACATATCTAGTGCTGGATATCCGATCGGATATCCAGCAGGTAAAGCAGCTTCGGATATCCAGTATCCGATATCCGGCAAAATCAATATCCGGTGCATCCCTAAAAATAATATGAAGTGTTACATGAATTGTTGAGAAGTAGATATTATGAAGTGCTGAGAAATAGATGAAATTCCAACTTAAAAGCTTCAATATGAGAAATAAAAATAATAGCAAATTTTGATTTCCAAATTTTCAGATTTTACACCCTACTCACAAACCCCCTGGGTCAATAGATATTGGCAGGCATTCAGGTGTCTGCTAGGGCGCACTAAATGGGCCAGAATTCCTTATTCCCGAGTGAAATCTCAAAATCACTATTCAGATGTCCATTTAGTGTGCCCTAAATAAAGATTCACGCTCGAATTTAAGGAAAGCTAAAACGCTGTCCTTAAGGTAAGGATTGGTAGTTTTCGACGCCATTATTTTCAACGCACATTTTTTAAAATTGATATTTTTGATTATTTATTGCACAGAAATATAAAAGAGGTTTAAATAAAGCAATAAATTTTTGTCGCATTCATCAAAAATATCTTAAATAGTTTTTTGGCATCATCAAGTATTATTTTTTAACTTAACATGCGATGTTTTCATTTCCATAAACAAACTTATGTTATTATTAATTAACTCTACTACAGATCTGTAATCGGTATGTATTGCTCATATTTATATAATCTTTAGAGTTTTGTGATCATATTAACATGTAATATTATATATTTGATCATGTTTTTGTAATTTAAATTAATTATTTTTTTTATCTGTGCCCTTGTGCAATTTTGAGATATCCTAACGATAAACTACTGTATAGTTTCATGTTTACATAACTAAATTTATTTCATTGCTTGTTTCGATGCTATAAACTATTTATTTTATCGACAAATCGAATACGCTATTTACTAAGTTTTATATTTTCTATATTAAATATTTTATGCATTCATTTAGCATGAAGTTTGCTTTTAATTATCGCTCTGAAAAAGTTATGCAGGTTAGTCCTATGAAGTATAAAATGTAATTCTAAAATATTTCTTATTTTGATGAGATTCAATGATTTTGTTTAATTCACAATGTTTCTGCATCTTGGCTTTCTTTCTTAAAAAAATAATAATAATAATAATAATAATAATAATAAATAAATTGTAAAAATTAAGATAACTAAATTAGTATTCTTCAGATGATTATTTTATTAATAAAACATACACATTCTATATTTTAAGAAATATTTCTGAAATACATGCATATTTTAATTTATCAATACTAGGGGGCTCGGCCCCCTACGAGCTACGCTCGCCAACCCCCGTCCAGACATCGCAGACTCTAAATGCACGCTAATTTGATCGGCTTTAAAAAGATTTCGAAAGATTGAATTATAATTTAAAAAACAGTGGCGATCTTCCTATAAACGAATTTCTATTCATTTCTCTTTGATTGGGGAATTTTAACGCCAAATCCGCTGCGGTACTACTTGATTATCCTGTCGACCAATTTCGCCAAATTATATAAATCGCCAAACCACTCGCCAAATTATACAAATTGATATAATTTTTATTTTAAATAACGAAAGAACAAATAAATTTGTACAACATTAATAAAAATACAAATAAAACGTCAAAATAAAAATAACTTGACGTATACACGGGTAACAACATTTCAAAATAAGCTAATATAAAAGGAATTAAGTAAAGAGAGTCTTTGTCTCCTGGTATTTTTTAACAAAGCGAAAAGAAAGTTCTTTTAAATGAGACATTTTAAATTAATTCTCAAAATATCAAATAAATGTCTAGCGCAATTTCTAAATTTAAACTTTTTTGCAATATTATTTTGTGTTCATTTTATGTAATAACTATAATGTGACGTAAATATGACGTAATTTCTCCTAAGACTTCTAACGCATGTTAATGAATTTATTATTTTACAATATCCTTTCTCTTTTAAAATTCACGTGTATACTTTTTATGACGTAATTTTTAATAAGTTCCTGCTTTTTATACGTAATTATTTAATTCTAATTTGAAAGTTTTTTTCCTGTTTATAATAGTCACGTGTAAATAAATTTTTAATTTGAAGCAAACATTATTGCTTGCGCTTTTTATACAGTTGGCAACAGTTTAAATTAGTACAATTTTCTGAAATCTGTAAAAAATATCTCTAGAAATGCTGAAAATTTGAATTTAAAATAGAAATAAAACCTGAAAAAAATGAGTCAAAATAAAAAAATTAATGCAATCTGCACTCCGGCAAATTCTAACGCATAAAATGATCTAAAAATGATTACACTGCCATGTATAGTTTTTGCTGCTATAAAACTTTTTTAGTGGAACGATTTTGTTCAACTTTAGCATTAAATAACTCTTAAAATAATTCTTCGATTTGAAAACTGTCTGCATCAGCGTGTTTATCAAACATTTCTGTATAAAACCACCGATTTTCATATTTTTGTATGCATTATTTTTGTTAATATTAACGAAGAAAGGCCTCCGGTCACAAAAAAATCAAAACCGGCGGCGGTGACAGCGGTAGTTACTTTTTTTTAGAATAGAGAGATGCAACTACCTTATTTTCTTTATGTTCCTATAAAATGTGTTTTCATAATCCTTCACACACACACAAAAAAACAACAACATATTTAAATGTGTTTATTGGAGTTTTTTACTTTTTTAAACAGCCAATATTGCACTTTATTAAAACATTTAGTATGCAAACACGAATCTTCCCATTTCTTTCAAGTTAAACATATTGTGAGTAAAAAATTTTACTTAAATGAAATTAAAACAAAACACATTTTATAAATATTGTGTTGATTTAAATTTATAAACTATGTGCAAAATAAAATCTAGTTTGTATGTATATTTATAAATAATTCCTTACAATTTACTAAACCTTTTATCTTAAACATAGATCTAAAGACTGTTCATTGAGTTAAAAAAATTTTTGTTGTTGTTTTTCAGAATCTTAACTTTATGGTCTTCACAAGTTAGAATAGTCTTCAATCTACTCCGTGAACATGTTGTGGCCAAAAAAGTGTCACAGAGTGCATGGTTTGTATTTTTAAAATCACCATTCCTCAGTGACACTTCTCCGGATAAATTATCTGCATATTGATGAAAGCCCAATCTCGATGCTTTGCAGTTCTGACTTAATTCTTCATGGTTGTGACTAGCACTTAAGGTATGGCTTCAGATGTTAATATTATATTCTTATTATAAAAAGTTACAAATGAAAAAAATCTTAAATTTTGTTAAGGTTATTTTACACAGATTATAAAATAAACAACTGTCTCAGGAACAGTAAAGTGGCATTGATTACCAGTTATTTTAGAAAAAAAAACTGCTTAAAGTCTTTGCTGGAATATGTAGATTACTCAGCATCCTATACCTTATTAAAAAAAAAAAAAAAAAAAAAAAAAAAAAAAAAATTAATTTAACTTTTTTGTCGTTAAATACAGAGTAAAATTACTCACCTTTTTAAGAATGGCTCATATATATTTTTCATGTTTAATACCATTATTATATTCCATGATTGTAATAGTGTCCAATTTATACAAAATATTAAAATTCAATACAAAAAAAAAAAAAAAAAGAAAAGAAAAGAAAAACCCGGAAAACCACTGTTAGCAATGTTGCTTCAAATAGGGGAGAGGGGTGTACCTTTGAACACTGTAAATATTTTCCTTTAAATAAATTATATTTTTTAAACATATACGGCAACACAGTACTACTGCTTCAATGTAACAAGAATACAAAGCTTTACTATTTTGCATGCACATTATTGTCTAAGCAAGATATGTATATTTTCCTTTCTTGAATCTAAATGTAACAAAATAAAGTTGTAAGTGTTTTGTTGATAATCTTGTATCCCTAAAATTATAATTTACTATTTAATATCTAAATAAAGATGTTAGCTTTAACTTATACCTAAGGTTTGTTTTATTCAAATTCTCAAACCTAATTGTATAAATAGTTGCAATGCTAAACTCCATGTGATGGGTCACCATTGAACGGAAAAGTTGGGGCACCATTGAACAATTAAAACTATGAAGTAAAGAGTTATAGACGTATCTAAATATTATTGTTGAAATTTTTTTTAAATATGAAAATTAAGAGATTAATTGTTATTATGCTTAATATGAAAGTTGTACTAATGCAGTGCTTAAACTACAGGCAAATTCAGGACACAACAATAATTCATGATTTAGCAGATCTGCCTAACAAACCCTATACTGTTTCATTTACAATGGTAAGCATTATTTCTGGATTTCATAAAACAGGGTTTTATCCATTTTATATAACAATTTTAATGTAAATGATTTCATTTTAGTTCAATTTCATGCAAAAAGAACTTTTCATTACGTTGGTCAGATTAAATTGCTTAATGTCTTCATAAAAAAGAACATATGATGTATTTTCAAGACGCATCAGATATCAATTTGGTTGATTTTAAGGATATTATATAAAAAATTTGTCACAATTAAACAAAATTGGAGGAATCCTCTGTTCTATCTCAACAATGTGCTTTGATGGATACAAAGTTGGTTAAATAATAAAAAAAATAGTAATTTCAGTTAAATGTAATTGTGTAATTTTATTCTTATTATTTTATACTTTGGAAAGATACACAGTTTTTAATAAAAACTGTCAATATTTTCATATTTTGTTTATTTGTTCAAAGGTACCCTTAGCTTGTTCAAAGGTACCTGGGTACATGGGGCAGGTTTGAACAGAAAACTTTCAGCTTTTTAAAGCCTCACAACATATTTAATTTATCTGAAAAACTGTAATTTTTTATTTCATATGATGCAGAATTACATTCTTTCACTCACAAAATATTTAAAATTCAATAAATATAATTCAAGTAAAAAATATGTGATTTTTAAAAAAAAATGTTCAAAGGTGTCCCCCTCTCCCCTACTATGTCAGTGATCTTATTAAGCCAGGTTAATTATTAAAAATTGTTATGTTAACCTGATATTTTTATATTAACACATAAGCATTATTTGAGTCTAGTTGTAAAATAAACAAAAATGCTTAGAGAAATTCTGTGTGTTAGTATTATTTTGATTAATTGTTTTAGCAGATGATTCATTCAAAAATATTTATTTATATGATAACTGCAATTTTTTGTAATTAAAAAAAAATAATTGAAATTCACCCCCCCCCCCCTCCTCATTTTCTTTAAGAAATGGTAAATCTTTCAGAGTTCATTATTGCTAATTTTAATAAATTTTATATATTAAACATTTTGCATCTTTATAAAAGTAATATAATTGTCTATAAAAACAGACATTGCATTTTTCCATATGCTGAATTATAGAAAATTAAATTGCCTAAATTAAATAAAAAAAACCCAAGTATTGCATTGGTAAAACTGATTTTATTTTATTGATAGCCTTTACAGGTTAATATTTACACATATTCTATTATGTAAGATTGCAAATGTCTGGGTAAAAAAAAAAAAAAAAAAAAAAAAATGTTTTCCTCTACTTCTCAGAAAATAAATATAAATTTAGGAGTTGATGCAAGTGCAAGGTTTTTCTCTTGGAGCCTATATTCTGAAAATAAAAATTATTCTAATGAAATATAACATTTTGTAATGAAAGATGAAATTCAGTGACTCAAATTCGAATCAAGCATTTATTAATAGCTTATTTAATCCCTGCTAAAGTTTTCCTTTCTGGTAGAGTTGTTTTGTTTGCAAATTAGATATTTTACAACCTAACAATCACACAAAAAGTATTTTTTATGGAATGAAATTTTGTGAAGGTTTATTCCTAAATATCTTTTAGCCATGGCCAAAACCTTTTTCTTGAAAAATTTAAACATGTACTCAAATAATTAAAAATATACATTTCAGGAAATAAAACTTAGAAAGAGCCTGTAAATAATAACAGTTATTATTTCCATTATTTAATTATGTTTAAAAAATAAACAAAATGTTTTACTTTTATACCATTTGTAATTTAGGAATTACTGGAATTTGTAAAATCTGCACAATTCCCCTCTACTTTCTTTTTTTACATGCTTTTCTTTTTTTCTTTTCAATGATAATAATAAGCAGAATAGTAGCAAAATTCAATTTCAAAAAGCGTGGAAAACTAAAAACGGCAAATAATGCGCTTGATTGATTGATCGACAGCGAAGCAATTCTGTGTGCTGATTGGTTTATCGTTTGTGTAATCGGTATCATGTTCCGAAGATTTCTGACGCCAGATCGGAGATAAGGAGAGCCGAAGCTTGTTTAGGCAGACTGATCTGAATAGCGTTTTAGGAATCCTTAAATAGTGATCGCTAAATTTAAGTTAAGAATCGCTATTTAGTAAACCTTATTCAGTGGACATCTGAATGCCTGCCTATGTGTTTTCTAACACTTCTAATTCATTAATAGTAAATTTCAACAACCCATTAAATATTTTAGATTTTAAACAGCCGCCCCAAACTAGAACAATAAATTTTCTATTTTCCAGGTTTCCAAGGCAGCTGGCCATCATGCAGACATACATTCATACTATACATAATATAAGACATTATCTCCCAAACAAGTTTTTCAGCAGGAAGCCATTAAAAGTATAACTAAGAGAGTAAATCTGCTAATGAGTTATAGTTTAACATTTAATATTTGTATAACATTTTATTTATAATCCTTCATTATAATTGTTAATCATACTCATTGTCAAAGTGATTATAATAATTTTTTTAATATCAAATTTTAAAAGCTATACAGTACAATACTTTAAATTAAAAAAAATATATATATATACTTGTAAATTAAATAGCCTATCAATTAAGTATAATTTTTAAAAATAATTTTCTAAAATATAAAATTTATGTAAAATAGTTTTAAAATAAAATCTCCATACAGTTTAAAAATGAAATTTGACTGACTAAATAGTGAAATCAAAATGACATAATTAAATGACATTCATTAAAATATACACATGTTTTCTATTAATTTTTCATTTTCAGAAAAAAATTTAATTAAAATTAAATTTTTAAAGTTTTTATTTTGCTGTTCATTTTTAAGCAATGAATAATAATAAACTACATGAAAAACTTACTCAAATGTTCTTTCACTTGTTCTTCATTCTTTCTCTAAAAAATAAATATATAATTAATTAAAATTACTAAAGTTTTGAAAATTTAATATTTTTTTAAAATTACATATAAAGGAGCAGTAATGTATTATTCTCAATTATTTTTAATTATTTTATTTTATTATGGATGAATAACAGCATTTCTTTTTAAGTGTATCTCAACAAAATTCATTAATATGAATCTACTTACTTTTAAATTTTGTGGCTCATCAAAAAGTTGGTAAATTAAAGAATATGACTGATGGATATCCACACCAACTAGAATGAAAAAAAAAAAAAAAAAATAATAATCCCTTTAAAACATGGAATTACTTATTTTTATATTCAAAGAATTTGAAAACTAAAACATATCAATACCAACTAAAATGAAAATACATAAAATTAATCTGTTTAAAATATTTTGAAAACTAAAATATGTCAGTTTTAAACAAACTAAAAATTACAAATTTTACTTTGATCGTTTTTATATGAATTTTTTAGGAAAACCATGATTTAATGCATCATAAATTAGTTTTTTAATGTTCTTAATGAGATGAGAAGAACATAAACTTTTTATTCTATATAAATGATTGAGGAGTATATTACGATATGCCAAAAAGACATGACGACATAATTTAAAATGAGTAAATGTATTAACTTTACATTTAAATTCTTTACGTTTGTCATATAGATCAGTAATTGTTTTGTTTTCTTTTAGTATAAGTTTTAGATCTAAAAAGTTAATAGTATTGTAGGATAAACAATTTTCCGTTAATTCTAAATTAGTAGGATAATCTACTGGAAATTGAGAAATATTAGACTAATCAGTAGCAATTAAAATTGTCATCAATATAACGATAAGTTTATGTATATATATATATACAGATGGAGGACAAAATAATACGAACACCTGTGAAGCAGTATGACGTATTTCACACCTGCAGTACTGCCGCGCCACCTGCAACAGAAGTCTGCCACCTAGCGAGCGTGAAGAGGAAGGTATCAGTCTCTTAACAGCAGTCACCTGCATTGCATGCGTCTATCGTAATGTCTGTGATAAATTGAAATGTCATACCTGTCAGAGTTCCAAAGAGGAATGATTGTCGGAGCGTATTTAAGAGGAGCATCAGTTGCGGAAACGGCAAACCTTTTGGGGTTTGCAAAGAGTACGGTATCAGCTGTTATGACAGCATACACGAAAGAGGGTAAGACGAAGTCTTCAAAGCACAACAGTGGCCGAAAGTCAAAGCTTGGTGATAGGGATAGACGGTCTTGAAGCGCATAGTAGCCCGAAATCACAAGCAATCATTATCCGAGATAATATCCGAAATGAACAATCATCTCCAGGACCCAATTTCAACCAAAACTGTCAAAAGGGAACTTCATGCTGCGAACATTTATGGCAGAGTGGCAATTCGTAAACCCTTGGTGACAGCAACTAACGCTTTCAAGCGACGCCAATGGTGCAGAGATCACAAAGGCTGGTCCCTACAGCAGTGGAAACAGGTAATATGGTCAGATGAATCGTCATTCACACTATTTCAGACGACTGGACGTGTTTATGTATGGAGAATGCCTAGAGAAGCGTTTAATTCAGAATGCCTCTTTCCGACTGTGAAGCATGGGGGTGGTTCCATTATGGTATGGGGTGTGATATCTTGGCGCGGTCTTGGACCACTTGTTAGTCTGCATGGGAGAATCAACTCCAATCACTATCTAAGCATTCTAGGGGATCATGTCCATCCTTTTGTCCAGACTGTATTCCCAGGAGAGCGACCACTTTTTCAAGACGACAATGCCCCTATCCACACTGCTAAGTGTGTTCAAGCATGGTTCAAAGCATGGTTCATGACGAAGAAGTTGAACATCTTGCCTGGCCTCCTCAGTCTCTGGACTTGAATATTATTGAGCATTTATGGGAATATTTGGAGTCCAAACTTCGTTCCCGATTTCCTCCTACATCCAGCCTTTCGGAATTAGAGACCATTCTGCAGGAGGAATTGCTTAATATACCTTTAAATATTGTCCATGACCTTTATGAATCTATCCCACGTCACATTAAATCTGTACTTCAGTCAAAGGGTGGTCCAACCCCCTATTAATAAAGATTTGCCATTATTTCACAGGTGTTCGCATTATTTTGTCCTCCACCTGTATATGTCAGGAAGTAACAAAAGTTTTCCACCACAGCTAATATGCAAACAGTTTGCGCAGACGTGTTTGCTTCTATTTTGTCAAACAATTTTTGGGATTTGAAAAAAAGAGACTTGCTTTATAACACTTTGTTGTGAAATTTGTAAAAAAATATCGTTATCATTAAGTACAAGGTGTGTGAAATGGAACTACAGTAGACTCTCTCAAATCCGCAACACTGAAATCCACAAATGCCTAAAATCCGCACATCATCTCAGATGTAAACAATGAAGCTTGCAGATCAGATATAGGGGCAAAATAACAGATTTTTTTAGTTTTATATCATTCCGTATGTATTTTAATATATAATTCTCGATAATATGACTGATCTTGTGGTTTTTCATGAAGGAACTATAAATTTATTTCTGAAAAAAATCCAAATATGCTGATATCACTGGTCATCACAATATTTTTACCAAATATATTTATGTATTAACCAAGCTTCTTTGGTTAAGACTGGCCAAACCTGAAATAAAACTTCCTTACTTTTGATGTGAATTAATAGGGTATCTTTAGGAGGAAAGTTTCATTGAATAATTCAAGAAAAATCTTTATTATGCATATTTAATTATACATTATTAATCATTTACTTGATCTTAATAATTTAATCTTTTTAAAAATTATCTTACCTTTTATCATTTTAATTTATTACTTACAGTAGAAGATCTTTATAACACAATTCTCTATATAACGCACAACTTCTCAGATGTAAACAATGATTTTTGCAGTTTAAAAGCACCTGCACTTTCACATTGTAAAATATTGCTACTCTCTAAATTTGATACATTAGTTCAACTTTATCTTCTAATTTAAGACCTTTTTACTGAAAAAATGCTATTATTACAATAAACATTTTTGAAAATGTCTAATATAAGGGATGGTTGTGTCAGTTATATTTGGATCATGTTTATAAAGAAAATTTAACAATGTCTGGCTTATATTATGCAAAAATTTATAATTTGGATAACTCTTGGTAACAAGGAATGCAGTATAAAGATATTCTAATGTATTTTGATATGTTTCACACATATATGGCCATGTTTACAAGGTGAATTTAATGATGTGATCCATATAATGCAAAATTCTATATAATGCACAACCTTGCGTTTTTAGGTTTGCGTTATAAAGATCTTCTACTGTAACTTAATTATTTTAATATTTTTCTATATTGCAAGCATTCATTATAATTTTCATTGTATTATTACATTCAAATTACTGTTTAAAAAATGTAAAAAAAGCAATGACCGGAAATTCGCAAAATTCCAAAATCCGCACAACCTCCGCAAAATTCCAAAATCCGCACAACATCTGGTCCCAAGCTGTGCAGATTTGAGGGAGGCTACTGTATCACGCTACCAGATTAGAACCAGGGTCGGACTGGGTCAGTGTAAAGGGCGCAGACCTTGGATTTTCAAAGGGCGCAAGAATTTTAACCAACTCAAGTCAATTTTATTTGCTTTTGTTGCGTATGGTTTGACAAGCTTTGACACACTCTCATAGAACCAAGTAATAATAATGGCTTTGCTATAGTCTCCGTGCATGTTTAAAGTTCCACCAGACCTACTGAATACTACGCAATTTTTAAAACAAATCATGTATATATCTAAAAGCTCCAGTAAGTTGAACACAGATTACCTTGTAGTAGACTCAAGTCAATTTTATTTGCTTGTGTTGCATATGGTTTGACAAGCTTTAACACACTCTCATAGAACCAAGTAATAATAATGGCTTTGCTATATTCTCCGTGCATGTATAACGTTCCATCAAACCTACTGAATACTACGCAATTTTTTAAACAAATCATGTATATATCTAAAAGCTACAGTAAGTTGAACACAGATTACCTTGTAGTAGATGAGTGATATTAAGACTACGGCTTTTTTGTTTTCTTCTTTTATCGATGGATATCTTGGAAAAACAAAAAGCGATCACCCCTACCAATTTCCATAAAAATGACTGTGTAAAAAAGACAAGGTAACTACTGATTTGGGATAATGTTTACTATTAATTGCTTTTTATAAATTTTGCTTTGGATGCTGTCTACATATTAAAAAAATATACGAATGTTGATTTTTCAAATAGTAGCATGCACTTTTGACACCCTATTTGAGTTTCTAGCTAGCCAGGAAATTTATAAAATGTTTATGCTTTTCTTAAATCTTAATGCAGTTATAAAACAAATGTGTTAGGTGTTTATCCCTAAATTTCGGAAAATAAATTGAAGATCTTAGAAGAAAAAGTACCAAAAGCACTCAAATAGTCACCAGTAAAATTGTACAAGAATTATATATTTATTAAAAAATTTTTTTTGATCAAAGAAAATCCTAAAAAATATTTCTGGTACATTTCTAAGATTTTTTCTGTGGCTCGTTTGATTACAGGTTTACAGGTTTGATTACAACGCCCCACCTTATGTTATGGAAACGAAAAATTTCTCTACATCTTGAAAACTAGTTATTCAAATGACTTCTACACATCGATGTTTTTAGCAATTATGGTTTGTTCCTAATATATTTTTTTAATATAACTAAATTAATAGTTTTCTTAATTAAAAATAGTTTTTGAATAGAAAAAATGTCTGGAATAAGTTTGGGTCTATTCAGTATATCTCTTTAATAAATTAATAAAAAATGAATCAGATAAGTTTTATAAAGATACAAATTAAGTTTCTCAAATAGATTTAACTTAAAAATCCTCAAATTTAAATGCTTCTAACCCTTTCAAGATTTAAAATGAGGCATATAAACAATGCCTTTTTCCAGGCTGTCTCGATGCAAGAAAATCAAATACGATGTAAAAAATGGGTGTTATTGTTTGAAAATTCAAAGTTAATAATTTTAATAAGTAGATGACTTCAGAAACCTAATTTATACATAGCAATAATTAGTACATATTATTTTTAGTCGATTGGTACCTACATATTTTTTTTACGATTATTATTAGGGTAATTAGTAAGGAGTAACCAGATTTTTTTTCCACTTATCACCATTGACGCAGTGATGATCTTTAGAAAAGCTAACCACCAGCACCAAAAAAAGTTGCTTGCGGTGCTGCTAAGGGTTTTAACCTATTTCTTAAAATATTCCTTTAACGTAATATGAATTAGTTATCAAATCAGTTAAAAATGTCATTATTTCAATTTCTGTTGCAATCTGACAATTGCTTTTTATGTACTACGGGTTTTTTTATTATTCATATTATTAACAAAAGTAGCATTTTTAAATATGGAATCTGCAGGTGTCTCCCTCACCACACACAAGAAAAATTCAGTATGGAAACTTCGTTTAAAAAGTATTTATGTTTAGAACAAAAATGTACTTTCTGAATGGAAATAAAAGTTTTCAGAACTAAATCTCATCTTTCATTCGTTCTTTTATAAAATGTACCATATATTACAGTGTATTGGAAAGCTGAAATATAAGGCTATTTGAATATGAAAATAATACTTGTTTGTGAAAATAATAGCTATTTTGTATCCTTAAAAAATGATTTTATGCATCCATAAAGTGATTTATTGATATCGCACTATAAAAAAGTTTGTACATAAAAAATATACTCTAAAAAATTCGTTTTGTTAGTCGAAAATCGATAAAATAATTGAGCAAATTTACTATTCTCAGCACACTCTTCCCATGATTAGGAAAACTGTTGTCATTGTTAGAAATCAAGGGAAATATTTAAGTTTCATAATTGAGAGAAGTGCACCAAGTATTGTATTCAAGTAAACTGCAGAATCCCGTAGCCAGTATTAAACCGATTTTTTTTAAAAAAGGAGGAGGTTTTTATTTCGACGCATAAGTATTTTCTGTTTTTATGTATGTTCACCAATTATTCCGAAACTACGCGACCTATTCAGATTTCTCAAAATTAGGTCAGTACATTTTTAGAAATTAAACACAAATCTAAATAAATAAATATTTTAAGTAAACATTTTAAATAAAACATTTTAATATTCATTTTTGTAAAAAAAATTATTTTAATCAAAAAGCCCATTATAGTTTCTAAATAGTAGTCACTGCTTTATTTAATGACAGGCTTTTCGATTGATTAAATTAAACATTCTTTTTTTTTCAATGTACATACTATTAATATCCTCATAGTTATTTAACCGTGGAAAATCTGTCATTAAATAAAACGAGAATTACTATCGAAAACGACGATAGATTTTATGAATGAGAAAACGCTGTCCGCGAGATCCCACAGCTTGCAGGATTGTAAATCCAAAAGTATCATAGGGCTACCACAGGCGACTATTTTTATAATCTGTTCGCACCAGTATTTTTCGAATATAAATTTTGAAGTATATTTCTCTTGCAAATGTTGCCAAAGTGTCTGTTAAGGATTTCTGTTTTAAAAAAGTGGTGCCAGTTAGAATTAAAAAATAGTCGCTGTGGCAGCCCTGGTATTATCAACTTTGTATTCTCCGAAAAGAAAGATCATGTTTTTCCAATCAACAACAAAATCCATACAAAAAGTTTTTTGCCTTCTGATACTTCTCTCCTTTTTTTCACAAGTTGCTTTTCAAAAAGCACGATTATAGGTGCATTCAGGGACGGCTTTAAGGGAGAAGGGCGGGAGAGGTACTAAAAGGAAAGGTCTGAAAGTATGCGAAATATTTGGTTAAAATCTGAAAGGTATCAATCAAAGAGGAAGTGAAAAACATTTCATTCAGGGCGCCATGACTACTAAAGCTCTCATTGGGTGCATGTTTTCTCTTTGAATCGCATGCAAAGATGTCCACTTTGGTTTCCAATCCTGATATTGTTCGACACATTTCAAATTTCTTTGGGATAATAAAAAAATACCTTTGATGTGCTGTCTGTCTATTAATGGATGATTATCCCTAAACAAATTCTCGAAATATAGTACACTCGCCAGAATGTATGTGCACAAAGATTGAAAACATATTGGGGCGGCTTAGGTACTTAGGGGCGCGAACTTTTACCTGGACGAGGGCGCACCGGCCCTTGGGCCGATGGGCCAGTCTGAGCCTGATTAGAACCATCATTTACTTCCAATTCAGCTGCAAAAAGTTAGCTACAGAATGTCACCGAATAAAGTGTACAGCTTTAGGTACTAGTGTGGTATCATATGAGGAGCTCACAACCATAGTAGACCATGTCCATTTTGAAAAAAAATGAGATAGTCCATTTAGAATGTGTATAAAATCTGTTTTATTCACTCCCACAGTGAACCAAATTTGTAAATAGATGCCATATATGAGGAAGTATGTAAAACAGACTTGGTTCACTGTGGGAGTGAATAAAACAAATTTTATGCACCTTCTAAATGGACGATATAATTTTTTTTTTCAAAGTGAACTTGGTCTACTACGGTTGCCCCTCATATACACTGTGAAGGTTTGACAGAATGGTGGTTATATATAAAATTACAGTTAATTATATATATTATAATTAGTATTATATAATGGTGATTTGGCAGAAAACTTTTGTTACAACCTAATATATAAAGAATGATCAAAAGAGCAAGAAAAACGACAAAATCTGAAAATTATAAATACAAAAAACAGTGAGAAAAACAAGTCAGTCAGAGGCCTAAAAATATAAAAACATTCAAAAGGGCCAAAGGCAGTAGAGCCTGCCAACTCTAGGTTTTTTTTTTATACATTTTGTTTTAAAAATGTAAAATCATGCAAACCTGAGTGTGTACATGCCAAAGGCAGTGGGTGTCACCCAACATTAAATCCCTCCTGCAGACAAATGTCTGAATTCAACAATGATTTTAGGTATATTTAAGGTTATTAACTCATACCCAGGCAACACCTGGTGGGTCAGCTAGTATGACATAAAGTATTCATGCATTTTCGTGTATACCATCAGAATTTCATTTAGAGTAACAAATGAGCTTCTGTAAATGTTATTACAAAAAATATTCGGCATTAAAAAAAAATAAATAATAAAAAAAAAAAATAAATAAACAAAAAGCAATACATTTGAAAAAAAAATGAAGTAAAAAAGTATTTTGTATTAAAATAATTACATAAATATAAAATATAGAAAACTAAAATAAAAAATTATCAAATTATTAAAACGAAAAATATTTTTTATCAAAATCTAAGTAATTCTTCTGTAGTAAAAAGTGTTTGTTGACACATAAAATAAAAGTTTGTTGGATTTGGCATTTGTCTGCAATTATAGTAAAGTATACCAAATTCAAGAAAATATGCAAGCATTTACAAAAAAAAATTCATTTTGAAAAGTTAACATAATTTAAAAATATTAACATTGTGAGATTACCATATGTATCACTAATGACATACACATTTATTTCATTGCCCTTTTCTGATTTTGTTACATCTACTTTCTTTATTAAAGTTTGTACTTGGCAAAATGCAGCATTTCTAAAAAGTAAATACATTCATCAGTAAAAAACTATTTATCACAAAGTTTTAGATTATTCAAAGGAATTGTTAATTTTTGAATTTGTGATTTTTTCAGTAACAAAATCTCAATGGTAAATTAATTAAAATGAAATTTTACAATTAAAATTAAAATGAGAATTTAATAATTAAAATATATATGCTAAAAGAGAAGAATACAGTATAACTTAAAGGTTTATAAAAACCTTTTAATAATCAGATCTATAAGTTTCATATACACAATCAGTGACATTTTCAAGATCAATGCCGATTATGAGTATGAAGTTAGTAAGTCTGCTTATTAAAAGAGATTTTTCTTATGTAATTCTGAAAATTGATGCATGATCCAAAGACTATTTGTATGGACCCATGTGAGCAAATTTTCTTATACTCTTAATGTTTATTCTATTAACAAACTGATTTCAGAAGACCAGAAAAAAAAACAGCAAAGTAACCAATAAAAAAATATATATAAACTAAAAATTTGCATGTTTAAATAAGGTTTGAACAAGAAGAAGAATTATTGAAGTTTTAATTTTATTATTCTAAAATTAATTATATCTAACATTTATTACCTTTTTTTACAAGTAATTCAATAATTATTACTATTACGTAATACAACACTATTTTTATCTTTGATCTTTGTTTCAAAGCATAAGCCAAAAAGAAAATGACGAATTTGCAAAATGTCTTGTTCAATACTGTGAAAACGTCGCTGGAAGATATAAAGCAACTAACTTTATTTTTAATATCATTAATTATTAACCACTTCCTGATTATCTGAAGTTAGCTTGGGTTCGTGTTTATTGCAATTAATTATTATCTTTGAGAAATCTCGGGTCTAGAAGAATTTGTCGGTATGATTTGTTATATCATGTTTTTACTCGGTCTGAAGTTTAAAAATCATTCTGCTTTGATTGGCAGTTTGCCAAGTTTTGTTGGAGTTACATTGGAAAAGAGTAAAAAAAATGAAGGCTGTGTGCAAAAGCGATACAGATGATTTTTCAGACAGTGATATGAAGAGGTGGACTTTGAATATTATTGAAGTGATTCTTCTGTAAGTAACCTTATGGAAGTTCGATAGTTAAAGTGATTCGGACAATTTGGCAGCAGCTCATAAATGGTGTGAAATTCAAACTAGTTGGATGCGCCAATCCTAAAACTTTCTTCTATCTTATACATAATATTTCAAAAACTAGTTACGCATGTTAACACTTCAATATTTTTAGTTCAATACTATACCAACTTTGATTTTCATCTTAAAATTTTGCTTCAGTCAATTAAAAAGACTAAAAATGAGTTAATCAACATCATGATATTTGTTAAAATTAATAGTTTTTCCTTATTCTGTTGTTATCAGATCTTTGCAAATAGCCGGCTTAGCGAAAAGAGAGTTCCTGCCTCTGCAGGAGCCACCGATGGACAAGAGAACTACAAAAAATCAAGAAAAGCATACAAAAATAGCTATCAGCCCATGTACCGCGTGATATTTCGAAATTCCTGTTGGCCAAAGCCAAAAACATGCACGAAAAAATTTGGTTCAATTGTATGTACAATTTTATACACTTTTCGATGGTACAATAAATAAAATGGCACAAACATCGCTATTAAAACGCCCCTCTTCTGGCAAATTTTTTTAAATTCAGGTAAGACTTGCCATAGCCAGAAACTTACACAGAAAATTTGGTTCAATTCTATGCATAACTGCATACAATTTTCGATGGTACAATAATGAAAATGGTAGAGACATCGCAATTATAGCGCCTTCTTCAGGTAGAATTTTTCCAAATTCAGGGAGGACATTCGTGCCATGACCAAAAACAAACACAAAATATTTGGCTCAATTCTGTGTATAACTTCATACATTTTTCGATGGTACAATATTCAAAATCGCACAAAAATTGCTATACCAGTGCCCCCTAGCGGCGATTGTTTTCCAAATTAAGGGAGGACCTGCTTGCCATATCAAAAACTTAAAATAAAAATTTGATTCAATTCTATGCATAATTTCATACACTTTTGGATGGTACAATATTCAAAATCGCACAAAAATCGCTGTTACAGTGCTCCCTACTGGCGATTTTTTTCTAAATTCAGGGAGGATCTGCTTGCCATAACCAAAAAACTTAAAATAAAAATTTGGTTCAATTCTATGCATAACTTCATACACTTTTGGATGGTACAATATTCAAAATCGCTATTACAGCGCCCCCTACCGGCGAATTTTTTCCAAATTCAGGGAGGATTTGCTTGCCATAGCCAAAAACTTAAAATAAAAATTTGGTTGAATTCTATGCATAACTTCATACACTTTTTGATGGTACAATATTCAAAATCGCTGTTACAGTGCCCCCTACCGGCGAATTCTTTCCAAATTCAGGGAGGACCTACTTGCCATATCCAAAAACTTAAAATAAAAATTTGGTTCAATTCTATGCATAACTTCATACACTTTTGGATGGTACAATATTCGAAATCGCACAAAAATCGCTATTACAGCGCCCCCTACTGGCGAATTTTTTCCAAATTCAGGGAGGATCTGTTTGCCATAGCCAAAAACTTAAAATAATAATTTGGTTCAATTCTATGCATAACTTCATACACTTTTTGATGGTACAATATTCAAAATCGCACAGAAATCGCTATTACAGCGCCCCCTACTGGCAAATTCTTTCCAAATTCAGGGAGGATCTACTTGCCATATCCAAAAACTTAAAATAAAAATTTGGTTCAATTCTATGCATAACTTCATACACTTTTGGATGGTACAATATTCAAAATCGCTATTACAGCGCCCCCTACCGGCGAATTTTTTCCAAATTCAGGGAGGATTTGCTTGCCATAGCCAAAAACTTAAAATAAAAATTTGGTTCAATTCTATGCATAACTTCATACACTTTTCGATGGTACAATATTCAAAATCACACAAAAATTGCTATTTCAGTGCCCTCTACCGGCGAATTTTTTCCGAATTCAGGGAGGATCTGCTTGCCATAGCCAAAAACTTAAAATAAAAATTTGGTTGAATTCTATACATAACTTCATACCCTTTTTGATGGTACAATGGCGACAGACAGATGGACACACTGACAGACAGACATTTTCTATAAACATGTTTTTGGGGATCTGTGACCCCTAAAACGTGTAAATTCGTCGAAAACCGGAAGTCTAAAAAAATTTCGATTACAATACTTTCTTCTATTGGAGATAGAAGAAAGTAAAAACGAAGTTGCCACCTGCACCTGCTAGTTTTACTGCAAAACCAGATACGAATTTCAAAATTGACAGTACATGATGAATTGATTGACATTATTACAACCGAAACTAATCAATATGTGGCAGAGCATGCTCGTAGATTGCATTCAAAATCATGGTCAAAATGAAATACAAGTTTTTTGGGGAATAACTATTCTGCAAGGTGTAATAAAGAAACTGGATCCGCAAGTTTACTAGAGTAAAAATCAGTTGTTGAATGCCATTTTTTGCAAAAACATTGCTATACAGACAATTTTCCCAGATAAAGCAAAACTTACACTTGAACAACAATGCATGATGCAAGTACACATCCTTGTCCAAAACTATATAGCATATAGCAGTGGCGTAGCCACCCCCGAAAGTAGGCCTGGTTTACTGATACAAATACAACAGTAAAAACTGCTAAGACAGAATCACAAAGGGTCTATAAAAAATTCTGCTTTAGAGAGGTATTCGTCTTAGAAGGTATAATTGAAAGATATGTCTTTCTTCGGGACTATGAACTTTTCCATTTTAGGCATATTTTCGTTATAAACACTTTCCGTTTTCACAGTATCCCTTAAAACTGCTAAAACGTACTCACTTCCCAAACTTTTTTCTCTCATGTACCCCTTTCTTAAGTTTTTCATTTCAGAGTACCCCCATTTCTAATAACACCCCCCCCCCCTCCACTCAAGGAGATAATGTAAACATGTTTTTTACTTCCTTCTATCTTCAGTAGAAGAAAGTATTGTAATCGAAATTTTTTTCGACTTCCGGTTTTCGACGGATTTACATGTTTTAGGAGTCAGAGATCCCAAAAAATATGTTTATAGAAAATGTCTGTCTGTCCATGTGTCCACTGCCTGTCGCCATTGTACCATCAAAAAGAGTATGAAGTTATGCATAGAATTGAACCAAGTTTTTATTTTAAGTTTTTGGCTATGGCAAGCAGATCCTCCCTGAATTTGGAAAAAATTCGCCGGTAGGGGTGCTGTAATTGCAGTTTTTGTGCGATTTTGAATATTGTACCATCCAAAAGTATATGAAGTTATGCATAGATTTGAACCAAAGTTTTATTTTACGTTTTTGGATATGGCAGGTAGGTCCTCCCTGAATTTGGAAAAAAATCGCCGATAGGGGGCGCTGTAATAGCGATTTTGAATATTGTATCATCCAAAAGTATATGAAGTTATGCATAGAATTGAACCAAATTTTTATTTTAAGTTTTTGGATATGGCAGGTAGGTCCTCCCTGAATCTGGAAAAAATTCGCCGGTAGGGCACTGTAACAGCATTTTTGTGCGATTTTGAATATTGTACCATTCAAAAGTGTATGAAGTTATGCATAGAATTGAACCAAATTTTAATTTTAAGTTTTTGGCTTTGGCAAGCAGATCCTCCTTGAACTTGGAAAACATTCGCCGTTAGGGTGCGCTGTAACAGCGATTTTGAATATTGTACCATCCAAAAGTAAGTTATGCGTAGAATTGAACCAAATTTTTATTTTAAGTTTATGGCTATGACAAGCAGGTCCTCTTTGAATTTGGAAAAAATTCACCGCTAGGGGGTGCTGTAAAGCGATTTTGCATATTGTACCATCAAAAAGTGCATGAAGTTAGGCATATAATTGAACCGAATTTTTATTTTAAGTTCTTGGCTATGGCAGCAGGTCCTTCCTTAATTTAGAAAAAATTTGCTGGTAGTAGGCGCTGTAATAGCGATTTTTGTGCCATTTTGAATATTGTACCATCGAAAAGTGTATGAAGTTATACATAGAATTGAGCCAAATTTTTTGTGTTTCGTTTTGGTCATGACATGAAGGTCCTCCCTGAATTTGGAAAAATTCTGCTGGAAGGGGGCGCTATAATTACGATGTCTGTACCATTTTCGTTATTGTACAATCGAAAAGCGTATAAAATTATGCAATAATACAATTGAACCAAATTTTTTGTGCATGTTTTTGGCTTTGGCCAACAGGTCCTCCTTGAATTTGGAAATATCGCACGGTAAAGGTGCTCTGTGATATCGGTTTTTGTATACTTTTCTTGATTTTTCGTAGTTCTATTGTCCATCGGCCGCTCGTGCAAAGGGGGGAACTCACTTCCTGCTAAGCCGGCTAGTCGCAAACATCTGATAACAACAGAATAAGGAAAAACGATTAATTTTAACAAATATCCTGATATAGATTAACTCGTTTTTAGTTCATTTAATTGACTGACGCAGAAATTTAAGAGGAAAATCACAGTTGGTATAGTAATGAACTAATAATATTGAAGTATTAACATGTGTAACTAGTTTTTGAAATATTAAGATGTATAAGATAGAAGAAAGTTTTGGGATTGGCACATCCAACTAGTTTTTCATTAGTAATCTTCTTATCACAATCATATAATAAATCGATGCAAATTACATTGATATTCGTAACATTTTTGTGACTTCTGCCATTACCGATATTATTTTCACATACCCCCAGCAGGCCCGCCACATACCCCTAGGGGTACGCTACCCCAGATTGGAAACCGCTGCTGTAACACCACCTTTAAAGAGCATAAATAAAGGAAAATCTGTGAAGATGACCTATCTCAAAGGAAAACAATTCAATGTTCGATGAAAACAACACTATATATTTGTGCTTGCTAACGTTTCAAACCTATCTGAAATGAAACTCATTCGAATTGTAAATCCTTCTTGGCAGGTTTTCTGAAAACACAGAATCCTCTCATAAACAAAAACATTTTAATATCCCGAGACGGAAGGATAACTATGCAAGTATACCTGCTATTCAGTTTACACAAATTTACTGTAACTAGATTAAACGTAAAACTTCTTTATCTTGGACTTCGATGGGGTTCTTTTGTCGACACTTATGGAAAAGAACAAGTTTATACGAACGCAATAACGGTACATTGGTAGAGTTTCGTGATTCTTATCTTTGTTCACTTTACAAAGGACAACATTAACAATTACTTTAAATCTGCTACCTGCAATTAATAAAAGTAACTTTATTTTTGGACTGGTTATTTGTTACCACTTTCAAAATACACTGGCGAGAAAAATTAAAGTAACAACCATAAAAAGGTGCTTTACATTAATTCTATTAAGGGGACTTCCAGAAAGGTAACTCAATGTCAACGTTATCATGTAGTCCAATGGGATTAACATTCGCTACAGAAATATATGCAAATTTTTCAGCCTCAGCCCGTTCTTTCGGTTCATGTGTGAAAAGGAGCACACCTGTGTAATTTGAAGTCTAATTTTAAGGATTGAACGTGTAATTAGGTAAAACTTTCGCTTCTAGTAGGTGGAATATGTCGTCCAGAAGACATTTGACTGATTTTGAGAAATTGCGTGCGATAGGGAGAATGAAAGCAGGACAGACACTCTTAGGGGTCTGTAAAGACTTAAAAATAACCAA
This sequence comes from Maratus speciosus, assembly GCA_963932465.1. Lineage (NCBI taxonomy): Eukaryota > Metazoa > Arthropoda > Arachnida > Araneae > Salticidae > Maratus > Maratus speciosus. Next base: position 303,762,573 of record OZ010788.1, read on the forward strand.
AAAAGCGTCATGTCAAGATTCTGGAAATGGTTTAAAGACACTGGTATAATGTCCACTAGGGCTGGATTATTTATCAATATATCGACAAATATTGATATTTTTTAAATAGCGCAATAACAATACCTAAACCTTGACTCTATTGATGTATCCCAATAAAATAATAATGTTTTGAGCTCAATGGAATATTGAACACGAGCCTCGAAAAAGAGCATAGAATATCCCAAAATCAAATAAAATAATAATGTTTTTCTCACACCGCCACAGCCCCGAAAAACATAGCCCAATATTCCATCAGAATGTTTCCACCCTCCATCCTCTTCAAAACAAAAAATCTACCTCGATTATCTTTCTTTCTGCTGATTATCTCTAGAAATATCCCAATCATTGCAATACTCCTTCGCTGAAAACTTCCGAGTTTAATTCATTACCGTTCTGCGTAATACTGAATAACACTTATCATACTTCTTTCTCTCGCCGTTGTGATTAGTCCACATATATTGATACAACTACAGCTATTGATATGTCATGAATGATCAAACAAGCTCTGATTATTGCTGAGTTCTAGTTGATACAAAATGTAGCTGGTTAACATTGAATCCTTGAAAGTTTGCATACTTATAGCTGAACTACTGATATGTCATGAATGATCAAACAAGCTCTGATTATTGCTGAGGTACAGTTGATACAGAATGTAGCTGGTGATCATTGAGCCCTTGAAATTTTGCATCTTATAGCTGAACTATTGATATGTCATGAATTATTAAACGAGCTCTGATTATTGCTGTGTTCCAGTTGATACAAAATGTTGCTGGTTATCATTGAGTCCTTGAAATTTTGCATACTTATAGCTGAACACCTCACATCAAACGACAAATTATGTAATTTTGAAAAAGTCTTTTATTTACCCCTCTGGGCTCTAACTTGTGTATTTTAAGCATTTTTCTCTAACTGAGCCCCTAATTAAGTTGGAGATTTAAAAATTTGCATACTTATAGCTGAACACTTGCGATCACACGACAAATCATAAAAATTTCAAAAAGTCTTATATTTACCCCTCCGGTCTCTAACTTGTGTATTTTAAGCAATTTTTCTGTACCCTTTTAAAGCATTGTTCAGAACGGCATCACATTTTTAAAAAAACAGCATAAATTTTACTTATTCAATATAAAAATTTCATAATTGTTGAGACCACTATTTTCAAATGGTAATTTCAGGAAATCTCTTAAATTCTTGCTTAAGACCATTTTTAAACAGTAGCGTTCTCTACCGTTTTGCGTGCGGTTTTTTGATGGTGTGATGAGATAATATTGCTTATTCAATATAAAAAAAATTCATAAGCTTGATACCACTATTTTAGAATAGTAATTTCAGCAAATATCTTAAACTGGTGTTTAAGACTGCCACCCCCTCGACTAATGTATCTACGGATAAGTTGTAGAAAGGAGTTTCGTTCAGATACATTTTTGTTAAGAATAGAGTGCGCTCCCTGGTGGGGGAATGTGGAGCTAACAGACTGCGATTTTATTTAAATTAGGACATCTAACAAGGCGATCTGTTTGAAACTTTAAGATAGTTTATAACACATAATAAAAAGTTTTAAAAATAATGGCGCGAGAAATTTCGGGGGAAGGACTAGGGCGTTAAAAGAAATTTTTAATCCTTAGCGTTTTTACCGTCTTATGTGCGGTTTTTTAACAGAGTCCTGAGATAAATGCTACTTGTTCAACATAAAAACTGCATAAGTATTAATACCACTATTTTCGAATAGTAATTTCAGCAAATATTTTAAGCTGTTGTTTAAGACCGCCACCCTCTCGACTAATATATCTACGGATAGATTTTTTAACGGAGTTTCATTCAGATACAGTTTTGTTAAGAACAGAGAGCGCACCTTGGTGGTGGAATGTGGAACTAAAAGAACGTGATTTTATTTAAATTAGGAAATCTAACACGGCGATCTATTTGAAACTTTAAGATAGTTTATAACACATAATAAAAAGCTTTAAAAAGAATGGCGTAATTTTTTTTTTAACTGTAGCGTTGTTTACCGTTTTATGTGCGGTTTTTAAGGATTTAATAATTATAAATTATCAATTTGGCTTTATTAATTAAAGAATAAAGGGTTTTGAAAGGAATATTAAACAAATCCCTCTGTGCGATCTGTGATCACATTTACCCACTTGTTGTTTCTCGTCAAGTTGGGGAAAAATCAACGTCGAAGCACTCGTTCACTGTGATGATTCGTTGCTTTTAACCCCTTGGGGACGAGCGACCGGTATTTGTGCCATGTAAGATGCTCAGAATCGGTGATTATTCTCACCAGTAAAATTTTACTGTAAATTTTCCCTTATTTAATCCAAGAATTTTCCCGATTCAATTATGCAAAAGTTTCTGTTTTAAATAAACGGTCAAGTGCGAGCATTACTCGCGCACAGAGGGTTCTGCAGAATAAATATATGAATTTGTAATTGTATTATTAAAAAACGTTGCTAAAAGAATACTAAGACTTTGTAAAAAATTATACAACGTAGGTTTGGGTATAACTGTATACATTAGAAAAGTGTAAATGGGTATACCATGAAAGTTCAAAGAGATATGGAACCTAAATAATATCAAATATAGCTATTTGTATAACTCTTCTTTTAATATTATCCTAATCTGTTTATGATGAACTTAATTCAGTACTGACAATAAAAGCAGTGCATAGTTAAACTTCATTTGGCATTTCATGAAACTTCAGCGTAGTAATAACCTTTATTCCTACAGTGTAGCTAAAACAAAAACTTTGTTCAAAGTTTAAATTTGGCACTGTGCTAAGCGCGCTTCTGCGTTTTTCCAGATAGGTGTTTAATTAACTTTTAAAGTCACTCGAGGCGTATTGAGAGATACAATCAATGCAAACTATCGCGAATGCCACAGTATTTATGCGATTCATTCTAATTAAATCTTTCGAGGGTGATACCCTTAAAAAACGAACACCTAATTTTAATTCCAAAACAGACAAACGGCACCAAGAATATTTAATTAAAATTTTCATTTTATCATGTACGTGAAAATAAGCAAGTTCGCATTTTCTAATAAATTGGTTTATAAATTCTGGTGTCAGTTCATTATTTCATAAGTTTATAAATAGAATTACTCCGTGTCGGAAAGGATTAAGTGGTCGCAAGACTCTTAAAGCTTCAAAATTTAAGAAATTTTAATTTTTTTAGATGTTAAACTCCTATCTTTTCTGAATATTTTGATATAATTGTTTCCTTGAAATTCCCATTAGAACAGAAGTTTTGGCTTTCAGAATTATACCCGCTCAATAGCTGAAGTGGCGTTTCCGAAACTTTAAAGTCATTATTTTCCAAATGGCGTTTTTTGGGCATAATACGCGCAGGATACCTCAAAAACTTCTGAATATTTTTTCATGAAATTTTCAAAGCATATATTTCATGTTAGTCTGTAAAAACTGAACCTAAAATTTCCTTTTTATTGTTCAAAAAAATATTTTTTTAGGTGATTTTACTGTTGAAATTTTCAAAATTTTGTATTATCTAAATGCAACATTGCATTAAAAATATAAAAATGCTTTAAATACAAATTTATTTAAGTTCAGCAAAATTATTACAATCTAAAGTATAAGTAAGCACCAAAATTTTCATTCTAGTTGCAATATTTATTTTGTAATCCTGCGGGTAAATTGTTATGCCAATTTTTTGTTCGACAAATGTCTAACAGTTTTAGCCCCCTATAAATACTAATTCTGTGTCTTGCAATTTTTTATCCCAATTAAAATTGTGTTTTAAAATCATATACATTTTAAGACATTAAATGTTGAAAATGGTCTTTTTTTTTCAATTTTTCCAATTTTTAGAGTCCCAAGACCCCTTAAATTAGTATGTTTTTAACAATTTGACGTTTATTGCTTTTATACCGTTACTGGACATTACATTACACATATATATCATTTAAAGTTGTCAACTAGGCATAGAGTATGCTGCCCCTGTCCTTGTGTATGTCCAAACTGACTGTACCTTTAAGGGTTAATATCTTGGCTAATTATAGATGATTTTTTTTCGAAAATCATTATCAACAATGCTTTTATTCTTCTGCAACGATAGGTATATTCAGCGATGCTCAACAATTTTTCTGAACGTCCGTAAATCGAAATTTGTGTATAACAGAAAAATGCTAATTACTCAAAAATTATGTAACCTAGAGTAATTGCTATAATTTTCCGGCAAGGTTTACATTAACGTCTACTACCTCTAATTTTTTTCATAATTTTAGTTTCAGTAGATTCGGAATTAGATGGGGGGGGGGGGGGACATATTTTTGTACTACATTTTCAACAATATCTTTGAAAATATAATACCTAAAATTAAAAGGAATGTATTTTTGAGTTCAGCGTTACAAAAGTTTTCACAGGATACCCCACATGATATGCAAAGAAAAGATTTTTTTTTCAAGTAGCATAATTAGCCCCTCTACTTTTTTACTAAATATATTTATGAATGTTTATTAATCTGAAAATATGTGGGTCAATGGTCTTTATTACTTCCCCGAATTTGAACTTTCGACGTTCCATAGTTTACAAGTAAAATGGCTGTGACAGACAGACAGATGAACAGACACAGGAGTGATCTTATAATGGTTCCGTTTTTACTTTTTAAGTACGGAACCCTAAAAACCGGTGATTAAAGATTAAAAATTTTCTAAAAGACGCTCGTCGCGAAGGGGTTAAAAAGAGCTTCCCAGTCTGTAACGTCTATTATGTTACTGAATACAATGCTTATTATTTTCTTCTATCTTTACAAGAAGAAAGTATTGGATTCATGAAAATTTTTGAATTCCGGTTTTTGATGGATTTACACGTTTTAGGGGTCAGAGAACCAGAAAAACATGTTTTTACAAAATGTCTGTCAGTGAGCCTGTCTGTGTGTGACACAAATTTTGTGGGCGCTCTATCTCAAGAACTAAGGCACGGAATTTAATAAAAATTTATATCCAGTTAGTCCCTGATACAAATTGATGCTGATTAGTTTTTGGTGCAAATCGGTCAACAGGTGGTGCTGCTGTACTGCATTTTTTACGATTTCCGCAATGGCTCTATCTCAAGACCTGATTCACGGATTTTCATGAAACTTCAGATTCAGTTAATCCTGTACATATGACTTGATGCTGATTACATGTTGGTGTAAATCACTCAACAGGTGGCGCTGCTGTGCTGCATTTTGCACGATTCCCGCACTAGCTCTATCTCAAAAACTAATGCACGAATTTTCATCTAACTTCAGATTTAGTTAGATGCTAACACAAGTTGTTGCTAATTAGATTTTGGTGTTAATCGTCTAATAGGTGGCATTGCTATGCTGGAATTTTCATGATTTTCGCAATAACTCTATCTCAAAAATTAATGCACGCATTTTCCCCAAACTTCAGATTCAGTTAGACTTTGACATAAGTGGTTGCTTGGTGGTTTTAATGTAACATAGGTTTTGGTGTAAAGCACCCAATAGGTGGCGCTGCTAGGCTGAATTTTGCTGGATTTACACAATTTCAGAGATAGCCATATCTCAAGAACTAATGCACGGAATTTCATATCTTTAGAACCCTCATGATGGGCATAGATTGCCATTTAATTTTGGCAGTGTGATAGCGAATTTTCATGTATTAACATGTATGAGATAGAAGAAAGTTTTGGGATTGGTACATCCGACTAGTTCATAATGTGTATTGATGTTCTTTCTTCTGTGTCATTTGTTGTGTTTTCATTAGAGCGACATTTTCTCGAATGAATTTAACATATCCTGTCTTGATTTTTTAGCTTAAAAGGAATATTTATCAAAAAACTAAATTTAAATTAGTATAAAACTATTCCGAAATGTGATTTGAATATTTATATATATTTTTAAAGGTTTTACTGTTGTTTATTTGTTGTAAATAGGTAGGAGAATATAAATATAGTGAATTTTTTCGATTAAGAATGTATTCATTCCTTAGAGAAAGGTTGAAAAACAACATGTCCGCTGCATCTATCATCCACTGAAATCTAGTTAATTACAAGTATATTAGCATGACGTTGCATTAAATTAATTTTAGTTTTCCCTCTGCTTTTACTTATTTTAATTATATTAAAATCAGTCCTAAATTTAAGAATTTTTTTTTTTTTTTTATAATATTCTCAGTTATACGCAAAATAATTAAATAGTTAAAATGTTATTAATAAAAATAATCCATAACATAGGAAGAAAATGAAACATACTATTTTTAAATAAAAATACTATGCAACAAATGGTATAAGTGCAAACAGATATCAAACATTGGTTTCTTTTTCTAAAATATTTCTATTTTGCATAGATATATATATACATAGTTTAATGATGCTGTGTGAACTTCTATAGGTATAAAACATTGATTTGGTGCTTTCTACATCTGTTGTTACTTAAATTGCTGCTACTGTTCCATTTTTTTTTAGCAATATTTCTATTCTTACACAGTTTAAGGTAGTTATCACGATATATCACCAATATCGATATTAACTTGTTGATGTATCACAATATTAAATTTCTGATATCGTCCTGCCCTAATGTCCACAGACAACCAGGTCATAGTAGAAAACGCACCACAATAGGCTCTCAGGACTGTAATTTGCCAACGATTGCTAAAAGAAATAGGCAATTGATGTCAGTTCAGATTGCAGGGAGTTTGCTGCAGAAACAAGTACCTGACTATCCTGGTTTACTGTGAGTCTGCATGCAAGGAAACCCATGATTTGTGTCCCACTAACTCTGGTAGCGAAATGCGCCCGGTTAAAGTGGTGCAGAGATCATCGTCATTGGAGTACCATGGACTGGAGCCAAGTTCTCTTTACCTATGAATCCCGATTTTGTTGAGAGAGTTACTACAGATGTGTTACCATATGGAGGGAGAAAATCACATGCAATATGGCTGCAAACATCCATGAAAGGCATCAATACAAAGGTCGTGGAATCATTGTATGGACGGACACCATTTTGAATGGCCGCAGTGACTGGCACATTTTTGCCAGTGCAACTGTGAATGCTGAAATATACAGAGATGAGGTTCTTGATCCTCCTGTTGAGTTGTTTAAAGGTACAATCGGAAGATTCGGAATTTTATGATTATTAATGGTCTAGAAGAGCGCTACTCCATTCCACGGAACTCCCAAGTGTCCCTTCCAGAGCTACATAAATCCGACCCATCCGAAGCTTACTGCTGAACTTGGAGAATGTTCTAAAACTGTTTCGAACCATCTAAAATAAATTGGCTGAGAAGTACAAAAACAGAAACCACCATGAACCATTTTTTACACATTCTAATACTTCCAAAAAAGTGCTAATCCATCACAAATAAACTTATTACAAAAATTTAACTTCCTTAAAGATGACCAGATATCAGAAGCAACTATTAGATCGAATATGGTATCAAAAGTGGCGAGACATGAAACATGCAACCCAAAAGAATTATGTCTGAATAAGACTATTGTAACAAAACTGCTTTTTTCCAGCATGAACTATATTTGATGTGTGTGCTTCTTACATTACTAGTTTCTGTAGCTGAAAATGCAAGATCTTTTTCTTAAAGTTAAAACCTTCCCACATAGCATTTTTAGTTTGCAGAAAATTTGCAACAGTCTTGCTCTGAAAACCTGCAAAGTTGCAGTAAGCTCAGCATGGCAAGAGTGAAAGTTCATAACAAGACTGCAGCAAGATAACACAAACACCGAAGTCACCACACTTTGAACTTGCAGCTAACTTGTCGTGCAAGTTAAATTCATACTATATCAAATTTATTGCAAATTAATGGCAAAAAGTTATCAAAAATACAGCAAACTTACTCCAAAGTAGTAATCTTTCTATGTCATACTATAAGTTTAACCCCTTCGAAGGGGTACATAGACCTGATCAAGTCTATTGATGCGAAAATTTTGCATCGGTTTTATCACCATAAACAAGTTTAGGTAATATTTGTACTTTTCATTTCAAGCATTTTTTGGTGTTTAATAAGTATAGTGTTTAGAAAAAGCAGTGCCTACCGAATAAAATTTCTGCAATTTCTGCGTATGTGCTGATTGTCTATTCTTTCAACAGAAGGATTTTTTGCTTTCGTCACTTTCATGAATTAAAGACAGTCTTGCATCAGTTTCACAACAAACTACTCATGCAAGTGGGTGATGGTATACCTTGCAGAAAATTTGCTGCAAACTTCTCAATTCAAATTTGTCACGGCAAAATAATGTCAGAAAAAATCAAACTTGCTGCTAATGTTGATGCTATCTGGGTTATCTCAAAAAACCCCATGGGGAGCGCGGCAGATCGCATGAACGGCTCATACGATTGGCACTTATGTGAAATCATTATCCAATATATATTATTGAACAAGTTCTTAATTCAATGGCAAGAAATTAAACATGGAAATTGCTGTTTTAAACTTAACCACTTGATCCTAACTTTATTGTAGGCAAATGTTATGTAATATGAAACTTGATTTAACGCATTCGCTGCCAAAACTATAAAGTAAGAATTTTCAATTTTTGTGTTAAAAGTCATTTGCTACCACAAATTCAGAAAGGTAAATTTCGCTTTACTAATACAGCGAAATTTCTGCCAATAAATGAGGCAATTTTTTTAATTCTAAAATAGTGGTGACAAAGTAATTAATAAATTAAAGCCATGAGTATACTCGTGGAGGACAGCGAATGGGTTAATTAAATTTAACTCTTCAGTATGCGCACAGCTTTTTACATCATAGTGAATCTTTTTCATTGGTAAATATTAATGTAACTTCAATGTATTATTAGTTGCAGTTATAGAGATTGGCCTTACATTTTTTATCCATGCTTTTTTTTAAATTAAGAAATTAAATAAGGATATACCTAAATTCTTAAAGTTACTTGAAATACTTCTATTATACATACACAGTCAAGAAAAGATTGCAAGGGACTGGTAAAAAGCTCCATTTTAGACAGGCTTTCATAGAAAGAAGTGTAATTAATTATGCTTCTAAGAAACACTACCACAATAATATCTATTGTTCGTTTCGCAGGGATTCTGAAACTCTTCCATTTGAGACAGAATTCCGTTATAGAAAGATTCTGCTTTCACAGGTTTCACTAAAGAACGATGAAAATTCCCTTTCAGACAGGTTTTCAGCAAATTTAATTGTATTGCAATTCATATTAAGACCATGTAACGCTTCCATTAAAGAGACGATTCTGTTATAGACAATTACTATTTTGACAAGTTTTATTCTATTTATATGACATAAATAAGTATACTTATATAAATACACAAAACTTGTAAAAATGGAGCCTGCCTATAACAGAATTCTGTCTTAAACAGAAATGTTGCATAGTGCTATGGAAAAGAATACTATACAAATACACCTGATAACACGAAAACCTGTGTAAAACGAAATTTTCAGCAATATTTATGATTTCATCTTGACAGGTTTTTCTATATATATAACCTTAAGGAAAAATTCTGGACCCCCCCCCCCCCCCCCAATTGGACAATTTTGTACAACTCACCATATTTGGCTGATACACTGATAAAAATAAAAACTGATGTGTGTGGAACACTCTGATTGGATAGAAAAGATTTACCTCAAGATCTAAAGACAAGGAAATTAAAAAAAAGCAGAAATTATTGGGTATCAGAGAGGAAAAGTAACTGTAATGAAATGGAAAGACAAGAAGGATGTTAGTCTAATTTCCACAATACATACAAGTGAAATGCAAAATGTTACAAACAAATGGGGAGACACAATGTTCAGGCCTAAATGTGCAAATGACTACCATGACAAAATGGATGGTGTGGATAAAGTTGACCAGCATTTAGCTGCTTGACTACAGCAAGGAGGAGAGGGAAAAAATATTTTAAGAAGATTTTCTTCCATTTATTGGATTTGGCTTTAATAAATTCCTAGATTTTGTATTGTAAATCAGGAGGATCACCTAAACAATTTAGAATGGAACTTGTTGAAAAACTAATTGCAGAAAATCATTGTGACGAGTTTTCTGTTACATCAGGAAGGCCTAACATTAGTCCTTCATCACTCAGGCTAACCTCAAGGCATTTTCCAGATATATTCCTACTCAAATCCAATGAGACTGTGTGTTCTATGCTCCCGTAAAAGAGATTCCAGAGGTAAGCCAGTAAGAAAAGAGACCAGATACCAGTGTACCGAATGTCAGGTATTACTTTGTGTTGACCCTTGTTTCAAAAACTATCATACAAAGACTAATATTTAATTTTTTTCATTTGCCAAGATAACTTGGGATAGTAAATTAATGATAAAACTCCATGCTAGAGTCCTGCATCAGGTCGGGTTACCCGCTTTTACCTGAACCCGACCTGAGGGTCGGGTTGGCGCTATATTTTCTCGTTACGGTTCGGGTTGACTTGAACTTTTTTTGTTGCGGGTCAGGATCGGGTCGAGTTGGCTTTTATTGTCTCGGGTTCGGGTTGGTTTTTTTACTCTTGCGGGTCAGGTTCGGGTTGATCCGCTTTTTTAAAAGAATATGGAAAATATTTTTTCACATTAAAAGCCTATATAAACCACAGATCTAAGTTTTACAAAAGCAAAATGTGTGCCTGTCTGTTTTGTCTTTAGTCATCCTTTCACCAGTCTTTGAAATAACAAACTGCATTTATTTTTATCGTATTTAAAAAATACAATATGCAGCAAAACGCTAAATGGTCCTTCCTGTCTAAAGTATCAAGTGAATAATTTAATTTTGACGACACTTGATGCACTATGTTAGATGGGGAAACTTGCAAAATAATAACTGCTGATAAACTTGAGGCAGATGGCCAATTGTGTAAAACAAGTGTATCGTTATAAGTGGAACTTTTGAAACCGCAACTAATTTTAAAGCATATTTAAAGATTAGATTTTTAGTTTTATATCGTTTAGAGCCCTGCATCAGGTCGGGTTACCTGCACCCGGTTTTGGACTTTTTTGTTGTGGGTCGGGTGAATTTCATTGTTTCAGGTTGGGTTTTGTCTCTAGCGGGTCGGGTTCGGGTTGACCCGAATTTCAATGAATGGTCAAAATATTTTTCAGGTTAAAAATCTATGTACAATATTTTCAGGTTAAAAATCTGTGTACAATAAAACCTCCATAATGACTTTTCTTCCGAAAGGCGGACGCCTCTATTTAGTGGACACTTTTACAATTCCTAAAATTTATATATTTGAACACTTATATCATATCTCTCAACAGCGGGCACTTCTCAAGCTATAATACACACACGTAACATGTGTATGTGTACATAAACTATCAATAACATGATACCTCTGTTGTTGGTGTGTATCAAAAAGGAAATATTGATAATATTTTTCATACTTCGAAAGAAATGGTTCATAGAAAGACTAATCAATGACCATATTTCTTATATACCATATTTTTCGGCCTATAATCCACAGATTATCTGTTAAAAAACCTCAAAAATTTTAAGTGCGGATTATCTACCGGTGCGGATTATCTGCTGACATTTTTTTTAAGCAGAAGTTCATGCCATATATCCTGTTTCTACCCGCAGTCAAAATAAAAATGTAAACAGCTATCATGTGATTGTTTACTATCAACCGTTCGAAGAGTTGCTCGTGATTTGTTCACATATGATGTGTACGTGCTAGTGGGAGTGGCTTCTGATTTTTATGTTATAATTTTTAGCTTTTTGGCAACATGTTTTTATGAAGAACAAAGCGTTTCTTAACTCATCTCTTTTAAGAATTGCAATGCAATATAATAAATAATGTCTAACAGAAAACGTGTTATTTAACACTATAGAATTTAAACTGAACATTATTATAAAAGCGGAAAATGATTTAAAAACAGCAATTATTATAGAATTGTCTGTATTCACAAGACAGTCTACGTTTTAGATATAAGATTCAATGAAAAAAAGTATTTGTATTTTTAACTTGTAATTATTTTATAATTATTTTTTTTCAATTATTTTATTACAATTATCATTTAAATAGAGCAACTAAATAAATAGGGAGGTGGTTGATTAGTAGTACTTTGGAATGTTGAAAACAATGAGTAATCCTTGTATAGTCTGGTGTATTATCTGCGGATTATAGGCCGATGCGGATTATCTGATGAAATTTTTTTATAAGCACTAAAAATTGCAGCTGCGGATTATAGGTCGAAAAATACGGCACATTGTATTCCTCATGCAGTAAATTGAACATATAGTCCTAGCTATTCAAATACGTATTTATTTTCATCTGAAACATAGTTGTGCTCAAACCTTTTTGTGAAACTCCCAACAGCCTGAGTGGTAAAAAACCTATATATGACATGAAAGAATTCTTCTAGTGTGAACCCAACCTGCAAAAAGCAAATTAAAATAGTTGAATATTAAAGAATATAGATTTTTTCATTCTTCTATGATGCAAATCATAAAAATTATATTAGAAAATTAGAGGTCTGCACAGGCTGGAATTTACAGGCCCTGGACCGGCCCGCCCCGTGTAAAACTCAAAAGTTCAGCCCTAGCCCGGCATGGTTCGTTTATAATTTTATCGCTTTTGTCTAAATATTTATATCAGGCTGGTAGACCCGCTGCTGGGCAACATATAACTATGATATGTTCCCGCACCATGTTGGTTAAATCAAAGTAAAATTGCGTAATTTGTTATTTCTGTTTGTATAAATATTTTTTATAAAATATAATTATGAGTGTAAAATTATAATGTTTATATATTTAAGTAAAATAAGAGTGTAAGTTCATACAAAAATTATTAAGTTGATTTTAAATAGTAAATATATATTTTTTAAAAATTGTTGTATTGTAAAATGAATGTATAATGTTGAATGGAGTTCGGATCTCAGACAACAACAATAGCCAGACGCCATGGTGTCGTTTTATGACAAGCCAATGGAAAGTGGTGTATAATTAGAAATCGTAAAATAATAAAAACGTTGAAATAAATTTATGGCCTCAATAAAAGTGTTGGGATAAATTTATGGCTTTTCAGACCACCCAAACTTTAAGGCAGATAATAATATTAAAGTATATGTAAGGGGCCATTTGCAGACTGTTAGCTAATAGGCCTATCGAAGTATAATAAAAAATCTTCTCACATCCAATAACAGTGGACTAGACAAAAATAGTTCCACCCACTGCAGGAGTGGTGTGCAAGAAGAATAAGGTTTAAAAAAAGAGAGTCTGGAAAAAGATGTAGAGGACGCAGGAGCTCTCCTGAAAGCCCGTGCGATGAATCCTAAAAGCCCTAGTAAAGCCCAGGCGAGATGGACATATCGGAGCGAGCCTAATCGAGCCTAATCAAGCCTAATTGAGGATGTCTTCCTGAGGTACCTATCGGAGTGAGCCTAATCAAGTCAAATTGAGGATGTCTTCCTGATGTACATATCGGAGTGATCCTAATCAAGCCAAATTGAGGATGCGTTCCTGATGACACATGGCCATGATCCTAAGCAACACAACAACTCGGAATTTGATGAATAAAGGCCACCATCCCGTATATTAAAAAAAAGGTACGACTTTAAACTTTTTCCTTTACCACTTAAGATCATATGAAAAATCACAAAAATACTTTTCTGATATTTTATGGTAGAGAGTAATCTGAGATCCGACAAAACCGATAATTAAATAAAATTATGGTAATTTAAAAATGAAAGAGAATTATTCTTTTAGCAAAAAGAAAAATATATAATAATTAGAGTACGTGAAAATATTGTCTTTTTTTTTAAAGATTAAACATACTTAAAATAATGAGAAGCAAACAAAAGTGTTGCTTTCTATTTTTTGAATTAATATTATGTTTTTCTGTATATAGTTATGTTCAATGTAAATAAAATATTTAATCAAGTTTTAAAAAGTTTCTGTAATTATTTAATTAATAATATTTAAAGTGTGTCAATTTATTTTTACAGCTTAAATTTTAGTTTAATTCATAAGTGGAAGAGTTCGTCTAAATAATTCACAACGCAAACTCTTAATTTTATTAGTAATTATTCAAATTTAATAATTACATTTTGACGCAAATTATAATTTAATTTTATGAATGCTTCGCGTTGCTCTTCTACTAGAATTTAGGTAAATACGATCACTTATATTATTTGAATTTATCTAAGGTATATAAAATTATATACCAATTTGCTATGAGGTTGCTTGGATGATTTGGACCAATTAACAATTTTGGATATATATTTAATAGAAAATAAACAGGTGTAATTATCTGTCCAGCATCCCCCCCTTCATAGTAAAATGGTGCTATGACTCAGGAACGTTCATCTGAGGTCATTAGAAATAATAATAATAATAATAATGTCACAATTTTAAAGATATTGTAGGTATTTAAGTTTAATTGATTAAAATTTTATTAAAATTAATTTTATTATTGTAACAATAATGACACACATATAATAATTTTATATAAATAAAATGAATAATATATGTTAGCAAAAAACAAAAAGGAAATGAAAAAAATAATTCTGGGATTTATAATAGGTAAATTTAGGAATTACAATTTTGTTTTTTTTTCTCTCTTTTCTCTTGTGGTTCGATCTCAGTTACCATTGAAAAATAATGGCATTCACATCACAGATGACACATTTGTAAAAATAATTTTTTTTTATATACTGTATAAATAATAATAATAAGAATAATGAGTAAAATTTTATAATATGACTGGTATAAAAATGATTGAAATGTCAAGAGATCATGATTTTTGAAATGGTATCACCTTGATACAAAAGAAAATTTATGAGTCGTACTACGAAGTAGTAATACAATATTTACAAAAAAAAAAAAAAAATAAGATTGTTTTTTCTGTAGAAAAAGACAGATTTTTTCTGTTAAATGAAATTATGTTGTTTTTTATATATACGTGTATTATAAATATTTTAGGGGTATTTATGTGTGTAAAAGAATAATCTACAAAACAACTTCATCTCCTAAGAAATTTTTTTTAAATTTTAGTGCTGTTGTTTTTATGTATTTATGCAATTTAGAATATTTTCATACATATGTTGTAATATAGAGAAAATAGTATGAGATGCAAAATATTCTTTTAAGAGGTATAGGATCTATTTTGAATTGATATTTTGAAAAAGTATACATTGATTACTAATATTTGTTAAAAATGACTCAGACGCTGGATATAGATACACGTATTAAGTTAGTGTCACCATTTGACAATAAAAAGAACAAAAACATTATATTTTTCTTAGAGGAATTTGATAATATTTTGAATTCGACAGATATACGGGAAGAAACTAAATTATTAATTTTAAAGGCTAAAATTACTGGGGACGCAAAACATATTTTAAGTAAACAGATTGAAAAATATAACGAGACCAATTATAATTTATTTAAAAATAATTTGGTGGAGTTATTTGGTACAAAACTAAGCTTCCTTAATGCTCAGAGCAATTTCCTAAATTTAAAACAGGCCGCAAGTCAAACGATAGAGGATTTCATTTTGGAGTTTAAAAAGGGTGTAAAATCTTATATCGAAAGCGTAGGCAAAAATGTGGATAATAAGGAAGAGAATTTTATCGAAATCTTAAAAATGTCGAATTTTTTAAATTCAATTAGACAGGATATTGCACTAGATGTGCGTAAAAATGCGCCCAGGTCCTTCAAGGAGGCATGCGAGTTAGCAAAACTTATGGAAAGTGCGTATAATGAATCAAAGTTTGAGGAAATTAACGCAATAAATAAAGAAAACAAAGATCTTTATGAGAACATTATAGAATCAAGTAAGCAAAACAAAGAGCTAATTGAGAAATTAAAAGGGGAGATTGAAAAACTAAAAAAATCAAAGAAAAAAAACCATGCAATTAGAGATGATAGTGTTCCGCGGAATAAGAAACTCTTTAATAAACACAATGATTATCAGGGTCCCCATTTCAATAACAATTTTCATTATAATGATTATGAACGATATTATAATGATTACTACAATTCCTTTAATTACCCGACGCATTATGGGATGTATGATTATTCACAACCTAACTGGAATTCGGGAAATAGGGATTTTGGATATATTTCTGAGAATTATGATCAAAATGGTTATCAATTTGAAAAGCGCAAAAAGAAAAAAAAATGGGCAAAGTAAACAGCGAAATCGGATCAAGATTCGGGATTTTCAGAGACGGAAATCGATAAAATAAATAAAACAATCGCAAATATAACAAATGCAGACAAAGATAGTCTGCCAATTATATCACTAAGTATACAGGGTGTCGAAATACAAGCGTTACTGGATACCGGAGCTGCTGTTTCCCTTTTATCACCTTCTTTATTCAAAAAAATTAAAGATACAAACGTCAAAATCAAATATTTGGGCAATCAGATCCAAATTAAAACTTTAACAAATTCAAAGATTTTTTTTAAACAATGTGTAAAATTAACTTTTCGATTAAAAGGTATATTCACAACAGGCACATTTTATGTCACTAATGATGATTTTGATAGGCAGTACCAAATGTTATTAGGGTACGATTATCTCAAAGAAAACCATATGATTTTGGATTTATGCAATAAAACATTAAAATTTAAAAATCAACAAATTAAATTAAACGTTGCAAGTGAAGTAAATAATTATGAAGTGAATAACATTACGCCATGTAATTCAGGGGAACATTCAAATAAAAGTATGTTTGCCATTACTAAAAATAGAATTTTTCTCCAACCTGAAGAATCGAAAATTGTAAAATTAAAATGCCCAGAGGATATAAATATGTCAGATATAATTATTTTTGACCCCATTCAAGAAAATAGTAAATTTTCATGCGAGACTTCGTTACACGAAGTTAAAAAAAATAATAACATAAATATTATAATAAAGAATAAACTGTTAGAAAAGTTAATTATTCAGAAAGGAACTAAAATGGGGGAAATTATAACGAACTTTGAGTGCAAGCAAGATGACTCAACTGATAATATAGAGAAAGGGACATTTTATGAAATAAATAATTTAAATATAGAAGATGTAAGAAAATTGCGAGAAGCAGAAATTAAAGAGACGGATTTCGATTTAAGCCATTTATCAGAGGAAGTACAACAAAAATTTCGAAAAATTTTAATGGGCAATATTCATGCATTTTCAAAAAGTTATCAAACATTGGGGCAATCAGCGTTTGTCGCACCAAGTTTTCAATTGAATCATGAATTCCCGGTACAAGCTAAGCCATATAAATTGCCTCAGGCAGTAAGACAGTATGCGAAAAGGGAAATTGAACAATTGTTACAGGCTAAAATTATAGAGAAGACTGACTCCGAGTATGCTTTTCCAGTTATTTTCGTTAGAAAGAAAAATCCGAGTAATAACCCGAATGCAGAACCCAAGTTTAGAATGGCAACGGACCTAAGACTATTAAACCAAATTCTACAACCTTATACTTATCCAATGCCGGACGTAAAAGACTTATTACAAAAAATAAGCGGTAAAAAATACTATACGGTGCTAGACTTACATAGTGCTTTTTTCCAAATAAATTTAAGACCAGAAGATTGCAAAAAATTAGCGTTTATTACGGAATTTGGAAAACATATGCCACTTCGTTTAGCTTTTGGCACACGAAATTCTAGCGCAATTTTTGCAGAAGTAATCGATAAAATTCTGGGACATTTCGACAAAAGCAAAGTATCATACTACATTGATGATGTGTTGATATCTGCAAACACAATAGCAGAGATGACGAAACCTTAGAAGAAGTTCTACAGGTATTAATAAATCACAACATGACAATCGAACCTTCAAAAATGCAAATTTGCAAAGCAGAAATAGAATTCCTAGGATTTAGGGTGAATCAAATGGGATATTCTCCATCTCAAAAGAATATTGAAAAAGTAAAAAATTTAGTCAGACCAAAATCGAAAAAGGGGGTCAGATTTTTATTGGGCTTAGCGAATTATTTTCGGACTCTAATACCCAACTATTCAGACAAAGTTAACCCTTTAATAGAGCTGACTAAAGATAAAGTTAAATTCAGGTGGAGTCCAGAAGCAGAAAAAGCTTTCCTGATAATTCAGGAAGAAATTGTACAAAAACCAACACTCAGACCCCCCGATTTTAACAAGGAATTTTTCTTATTCACAGATGGGAGCAAAGTTGCAATTTCAGGTGTTCTAGCTCAAGAAAAGGATGGTCATTTGCTACCTGTTGAATTTTTCGGGAGAAAACTTAGAGAACCGGAAAAAAACTATCCGAGTATTAAATTTGAGTTATTAGCAGTGCATGAAGCAATTATGCATTTTAAATATATGCTTTCAGGTAGAAGATTTACTGTGTTAACTGATTCGAAAGCACTAACTCAGCATTTACATTTACAAGATAAATCGGAAATTATAAGCAGATGGGTAGCAGATTTGCAAGACTTTAATTTCGACTTCGAATTCGTCGAAGGAATTAACAATCCAGCAGACTATTTGAGCAGGAATTTAGATAATCTTACAACAGACAGAGAACTCCAAAATAATTTGTTTGCAAGTAACATAGCACTTACAGACGAAAATATTAAATCGGAGCAATATGCAGACGAAAAATTAAAAATTATAATAAATAAAATCGAAAAAGACAAAAATAATAGAAGCACGAAGAGATTTGCTTTAAATCAAAATAAATTATTAATTTTGAAACCTGGTTCAGATAAAAAGGAGCTTTTAATTACCCCGGATTCATTAAAGATTGCAGCCATAGAAGAAGCTCATAAAGCGCATTTCGGATTTCAAAAAAATTATGATAATGTGAAAACAAGGCTCTTTTGGCACGGAATGTACAAAGACATTAAACAGTATTGTGCAAATTGTGTGCAGTGCCTCACATCTAAACAACACACGACAATAAAAGTCCCTGTTAAAAAAATGGTGAAAGATCACGAAGTCGGTACAGTCCTGCATGCTGACGTCATTGGACCTTTAAACCTCACGTTAAGGAAAAACAGATACATTTTAATTATAATTGATTCGACATCGAGATTCCTGGAAGCTGT
The DNA here is from genome assembly GCA_963932465.1 of Maratus speciosus. Taxonomy (NCBI): domain Eukaryota; kingdom Metazoa; phylum Arthropoda; class Arachnida; order Araneae; family Salticidae; genus Maratus; species Maratus speciosus. The sequence goes on from OZ010788.1 coordinate 303,781,563, forward strand.
TCCCCTACGAAACGTAGAGTCACAGACTATATTAAATGTACTAAATAAATATTTTGCAAATTATGGGATGTGTAAAGAAATTATCTTTGATAATGCAAAATATTTAAGAAGCGAAATTATGAAAGAATATTTGGAATCTTTAAACATACAAAGGAAATTTGTGAGTGTATACCGTGCGCAAGGAAATGGACTTTGTGAAGTTACCAATAAAATATTAAAAACATCAATTGTAGCTATGTCGAAACGCACTACGGAATGGGACATAAGACTGGATTTTTTTAAACTAGCGTATAATTCCTCGAAACACCGCGCTACGGGATATAGTCCCTCACTGCTATTTTTCGCAAGGGAAATAAAAAATCCCTTCACAGCCCATATTCCTTCTGAGGAAATATATACCCACTCTTATGTTAAAAGCAGAATACAGCATATGAAGGAAATCAAAATTCAATCCCTTGCAAACCAGGAGAAAATAATGCAAGAATATATAGATGAAGTGGCATACGAAAAAGTAAAGGATTTAAATTTGGGTCAAACAGTATATTTAAAATGTATTGGAAAACCAGGCGCATTAGAGCCAAAATTTCAAGGACCCTACGAAATTACTAAAAAGTTTAGAAACTTTAATTATTTATTACAATATGTTCCAGATAAATCAATAGAGCCGATCAAACGACATATGGATCAGCTGTACGCTCCGAAATATGCAACAGGTCATACAGAGGCGGAAATTACGAATTTACAAGGGTCTCAGAAAAAAATTAAGGGTGATAAAAATTACAAAACTAAATGTGACATTTGTCAAAGAAAATCACACTCAACTGAAAATTGTTGGTTCAAATTGAACAAAAATACGAGTCAAAAGGGTGACAAACTTACTAAGAATTATTATAAAAAAAATAATAAATATTCTGAGAATGTAGACCCATACTTAAAGTATCAAATAGATTATGATCAAAATATGTCGTTATATGGTTATACACCATATACAAACTTATACGGGGATGTTATACAAGATCATTACCCTTTCCCCCCTCCCCAATATTATCCATGGGATATGAATTGGTATTAAAAATAAATCAAAATACATAATTAATCGAATTTCAAAATTTAAAAAATTTTCAAAATTTAAAAATAAATTTTTTTCTTTTAGGTAAAAAAAAAATTGAAACAAAATTAATAACTTACCTTTTTAAAATTCAAAATAATAATAAGAAAGGATAGGAACATGGGAACGCCAATTTGTCTCAGGGTTACAATATTGAGCAAATGTGCAGGGCGCACCCGAAAACATACTTATAAAATTATGTAATGTGCTTCACAAAACTTCACTGGAGCAGTGAAATATTTATCTCCAAGCAAAAGTTATATATATATTTTTTTTCGAATATGAATTAGAAAATATAAAATCTTAACAAAGCCAAATAACATTAAAACTTAATTAATTTAATAGTAAATAATGTTGGAGTAATTTTCAAAAAAAAAAAAAAAAAAAAAAAAAGAGAGAATTTTTTCTGTCTTCTATAAGGGTAGCCTTTGCTAATAGCCTTACAATTTAGATGACAGAATTTCAGAATTACTCTTAAAAATGAGTAGGTGTAAGCTATAGGTTCAGGGTAGTTAGAACAGCTTTATAGCATACTCATATATATATTTTTTTCTTATATAAATATATGGTTGACAAGGAATAAATTATTAGTGCACTCTATATTAGGATAGCGGTCAGCTATAAGCCTAAATATAATAAAATATGCAAAAAGTGCTAAGATTTATTCCGTTAGTTCAATTACAACTTATATGCTAAAGTCTAGAATTTAGACAGCAGGGATAAGTTTTATGAACAAAAGTGTTATAAAAAAATTTAAAAAAAGGATTTTGATGTAGCACATTGGTTTTTAAAAAACATATATATATATATAACAATGGACAAGGCAAGTTATTTCAATATGATTGCACACAAAATTATTGTAAAAAAATTACACAAATAAATAATTGAAGCAAAATTAAAATTTTCTCACCAAAGGCTTTCTGTATAGGGTGCAATTTTGGCCTACGGCTGGGTATGCACCAACACCAACAAAATATTTGTAGAAAAATTATTTATCAATACATCAATATATAGTCATCACTTAGGCATTAATTTCAGGATTCTTGGCTGAAAAAGGAATCGAAGAAAAAATTAAGTATGGTATAATTACTAGATGTTATGCTCAGAAACAATAAAATTAGTAATATTATATTGGAAAAAGCAGCATTTTGAGTTTTATTTAGGAAAACTTTTGATTTTTAGGTTTTACACATTTATGGAGTGTCTAGCTCAGTGTATAGTTCCTAGATTTAATAAAAAAAATAATAAATAAAAATATAAGTTCGTGTTGTTTTCAAAATAAATAACAAAAGGTATAGCAATTAGCACTTACAGTTAAAATTTATGGAATTTTCAGCAAAATTAACATTAGACAAACATAGTTTATATTATATTTAACTTGATACGCTAATTTACTTTTATTAACGGTATTCAATTAGAATTAAAGTAGGCTTAAATTCAAGTTAAATTAATTAATAACATTGTTGTAGTGTAAAATTTTATGTAAGACTATTATATTTTTATTGTATATATAAAAATATGCAAATTTAATAATTAATAAAATGTATAAGCAAAATTATTTAATATAAATATTAAATGACATCTTGCTGAAATCAGCTAGAAATTAGATTTTTTTTTTTTTTTTTAATGAAATATTTTATAACTTTATGTTATTTTAGAATTTAAGCATTTTTTTTTTCCTCTTTACTTTCCCTTAGAATTAAATGCAATTCTAAATTTAACACATATAAATATACATAGTACTGATAAATTTGAGTGTGTGAGTTCATAAAATTTTTTTTATATAATTTGGCCAATTTAACATAAGAAAACAAAATAAATAAATAAATATATTTATATATATTGGCCTTATTTTTATTAAAATATGTAGTATGGCTTAATAAATTAATTTACTGAATTTTTTTTATAGTACGTACAGTAATTATTTTAAAAACTTGATCTATATAAAAAAATTGGATGTGGTTGTTTGTGAGTATACAAAGATTTTTTCTGCTGGCAGAAGTTCTTTGGTCCGGCCGGGTACTCATAGATGGCTGCATACGATGTTACGTAGTAATTATCATTTACTTTTGTTTGTTTTTTTAAATTATACAAGTGTATTAAGTACATTTTTTTTTATAATTAAATAATAATTATTAATGTTGGATTAATAATAATAATTTATTATCTTTTATTTTTAAACATATCATTAAATTTTAGACAGTAGAATTCACATACGGAATGTTAATGATAAATACAATTTTGAATAAATAAAATTTTATTTCATTCAGTAAAAAAATAAATAAATATGAAAATTTAACAATCTTTTAAGATAGAATTGTTGGCTAAATAAATAATAATTTAAGACACAAAAATTGTTCTCTTCTTCGTCAATGGCATTTTCTGACAACACTATTGAATAGTATTAAATGAAGGTGCATTTTTAAGGTCAGCGTAATGCATATTTTGCATTTTGAGAGGCTGTAGAAGTCATATTTCCGTGTTGTTTACATTTTAATAGTAAACAATATCATGAATCAAAATTTGTGTTTGTTAGAAAGGTCTAAAAATATACAATGTAATCAGTTAAAGAAAATTATATGCATTTTTTTTTAAATCCTGAAAGGCAATTTGGTTTAGATTTGAACCTGACTGCATAAAAAGCCACCCTCGCTTCAGTTCCAGTATGAGGCAGGAGAATTCAGATGCTAGAATCGCCATTTTTCCCCTGCAAAATAATAAAAAAAAGCAGAAGGTTTACATTAGATACGATACAAATACATACACTGTTTATGCATAGATTATGTTTAAAATTACATACAGGCATGCACAGTGAGTTAAGAAGAAAGTATATCAAGAAATTATACTAATTAATAAGGTAATTACAAGCATGAAATGGTTTTAAATACATACCTTTGGGAAGTCGTAAAATTTTGTCACAGCACAATTCACCTCGCAGAAAGGAATTAGTAGCTTGACCAACACCCACTTTTCGGGAGAATCGGGGACGTTCAATAACTGGTTTTATTCTTCTCTCCTTCTTCTTACTTTTTTTTTTTCTCGTATCGGGTAAAGTTGGAAAGCATTGCGTAATGATATATTAAAGGAGATGAAATAGCTTGTATATTTTGACATATCATACATGTTAGAAGTAACAAATAAATAAAATAATGTAACAAGTTTGTATACAATATTTTTCTGATTATAATTTGAATACATCAGATTAATTATGTGAAAATACAACATGTCATATTACAAGCATTGTATTTACTTTTATTCAGTATAAAATGTGTTGTAGATAAAACACTGTGTCATAAGGTTGTATGTGATGAAATAATATGTCAAATGCGTATGCCATTATTTTTCTTATAATTAGGTTTATTTCGGCATATTAGTTTCAGACAAAATTATAGCTTTGAATGTATTTTGGGCACTTAAACTGTAAAGTTACAAAATTAGTAAACATGTGTGTGGTAAAGAAAAAAGGCTTCGAGAAAGACGTCTGATTGTCAGTACAGAGGTCTTCTATAAATGTGAATGTCAACAGACAACTATGCTATCATGTGTTGAACTTTCTGTTATGAAACAATAGAAGAACTTCTTATAAAATATACCAGAACCATGGATAATTGAACTTTACAGTCTTCGCTCAAAGACTGTGTAGATACACAGTCATATGGACACGGACATTCTTTTAAGCTTTACAAAAAAAAATAAAACCAGCAATCAGTTTTTATTTTTTTTCTTCTGACACCGGGAGAGATGCTGGGCAACATATAACTATGATATGTTCCCGCACCATGTTGGTTAAATCAAAGTAAAATTGCGTAATTTGTTATTTCTGTTTGTATAAATATTTTTTATAAAATATAATTATGAGTGTAAAATTATAATGTTTATATATTTAAGTAAAATAAGAGTGTAAGTTCATACAAAAATTATTAAGTTGATTTTAAATAGTAAATATATATTTTTTTAAAATTGTTGTATTGTAAAATGAATGTATAATGTTGAATGGAGTTCGGATCTCAGACAACAACAATAGCCAGACGCCATGGTGTCGTTTTATGACAAGCCAATGGAAAGTGGTGTATAATTAGAAATCGTAAAATAATAAAAACGTTGAAATAAATTTATGGCCTCAATAAAAGTGTTGGGATAAATTTATGGCTTTTCAGACCACCCAAACTTTAAGGCAGATAATAATATTAAAGTATATGTAAGGGGCCATTTGCAGACTGTTAGCTAATAGGCCTATCGAAGTATAATAAAAAATCTTCTCACATCCAATAACAGTGGACTAGACAAAAATAGTTCCACCCACTGCAGGAGTGGTGTGCAAGAAGAATAAGGTTTAAAAAAAGAGAGTCTGGAAAAAGATGTAGAGGACGCAGAAGCTCTCCTGAAAGCTCATGCGATGAATCCTAAAAGCCCTAGTAAAGCCCAGGCGAGATGGACATATCGGAGCGAGCCTAATCGAGCCTAATCAAGCCTAATTGAGGATGTCTTCCTGAGGTACCTATCGGAGTGAGCCTAATCAAGCCAAATTGAGGATGTCTTCCTGATGTACATATCGGAGTGATCCTAATCAAGCCAAATTGAGGATGCGTTCCTGATGACACATGGCCATGATCCTAAGCAACGCAACAACTCGGAATTTGATGAATAAAGGCCACCATCCCGTATATTAAAAAAAAGGTACGACTTTAAACTTTTTCCTTTACCACTTAAGATCATATGAAAAATCACAAAAATACTTTTCTGATATTTTATGGTAGAGAGTAATCTGAGATCCGACAAAACCGATAATTAAATAAAATTATGGTAATTTAAAAATGAAAGAGAATTATTCTTTTAGCAAAAAGAAAAAAATATAATAATTAGAGTACGTGAAAATATTGTCTTTTTTTTTAAAGATTAAACATACTTAAAATAATGAGAAGCAAACAAAAGTGTTGCTTTCTATTTTTTGAATTAATATTATGTTTTTTTTTCTGTATATAGTTATGTTCAATGTAAATAAAATATTTAATCAAGTTTTAAAAAGTTTCTGTAATTATTTAATTAATAATATTTAAAGTGTGTCAATTTATTTTTACAGCTTAAATTTTAGTTTAATTCATAAGTGGAAGAGTTTGTCTAAATAATTCACAACGCAAACTCTTAATTTTATTAGTAATTATTCAAATTTAATAATTACATTTTGACGCGAATTATAATTTAATTTTATGAATGCTTCGCGTTGCTCTTCTACTAGAATTTAGGTAAATACGATCACTTATATTATTTGAATTTATCTAAGGTATATAAAATTATATACCAATTTGCTATGAGGTTGCTTGGATGATTTGGACCAATTAACAATTTTGGATATATATTTAATAGAAAATAAACAGGTGTAATTATCTGTCCAGCACCCGCTTAACACTAGAATGGCGGTAGGGGTCATTTTGACACCTGAGCACTTTCGTGCGCTAATTACTTTAGTTTGGTTGGAAGAAATCATTTGGAATTTTTTGACTTTTCCTAAATATATAACATATTTTTCTTTAAAAAAATTCAGCTTTATAGATTTGTTAGTTTTTTAAATATTGGTATGTATTCCTAGAACGGCGGACAAGGGTCATTTTGACCCCTTTAGTAAAATACTCTTTGTACTCAAAGAACTGTGAACCCATGAGAAAAATTCAGTGATAAGCAATTTTCAATTGCATTCATACTGCCTCCCAGAGAGATAAAAACCGGTGTGGTGACACAACATTATTATCTGTAATTTGTATGTTATAATTCCTTTGTTTGATTTTGCCATGCTTTTGAACACAATATTTCAAAAAAGAAGAAAGTGTAAGGTTTTTCAGACGTATATTTCTTTTCAGAAATAGTATTTTCCCATTTGTCACTTTTGTTAGTTCAGATTAATCACTACAGGTGGTAACCATAGGGGAGGTGTTTTATAAGTAGAGTACGAATAATGTTCGTACAGCAGACAGTTGAACATTTCCGAACATATAATTTGTTGAAAAGTGCGAAACATGCTACCGACCAGGACAAAATATTACAGTTGATGAACAATTGTTCCCATCTAAAGGTAGATGTAAATTTACGCAATATATGCCAAATAAACCGAAGAAATTTGGGATAAAATTTTGGTTATCTGTTGAACTTGATACTAAATATTTACCTCTTGAATGGATTTCCATTTCTAGGAAAAGATGAAACCGCAAATCCTCAATTAAGTTTAACTGATTTTTTTTTCATGAAATTAACAGATCCCCATCTAAACAAAGGGAGGAATATTATGACAGACAACTATTTTACTAGCATCAAACTAGCAGAAATGCTAAAAGCTAAAAATACAACTTTGGTTGGCACAATGAAAAAGGAGAGAAGAGAAATTCCTATATCTTTGAAAAATATGCGTAGTACTCTTTATTCATCGAAGATAGTGGAACATGACAATATGACTCTTACCATCTATCAAGCCAAAAGAAACAAAAGTGTCTTTCTAATGCGCTCATTATATTCTACTGTCAAATCTGAAGACTGTCTCAAGAAGTTGCCCGATTCAATATAATATTACAACGCATCGAAATATGATGTGGATATTTGTAATCAGATGTGCCGAAAATACTCCGTTAAATCGGCTTCTAGACGATGGCCTTGTGATAGAGATTCTATCTCATATCATGGTTGCTTCTAAATTAATTTAAATCATTTTGTTTGTCTTTTAAAACGTGTTGTTATTCCCCCTCTTTAAGTTAAAATTTTATAATCTAAGTCGGCGCTTATTTTCCGTATCGAATTTTATCTGTTTTATTTTTTTCTTTCTATAACCTTGGTTTATTTAAGGTAGTAATATTCATTTTAGTTGATTGTAATCTTTCATTCCCAGTAAAGCAATTTACTTTCCGATAACTCGTTGGTCATTAAATATATCACAAAAAAGAGAAATGCAGCTGTCAATAACTTTGATTCGTATACGCCCACGCTGAATTTATTCATTCTTATTTATTGCTTATCTTTCGCCGTTACAATGTAATAATCAAACATAAATAATATGTTGTTTATAGCTTATGTCTCGGAAAATGATTGCAGTTAATTTTAACTTCCTTTTTGTCTAATACAGATGCCTTTTATAATTATAGCACATTTTCATGTAACGGTCGTTTTTATCATATGAAACATTATTAAGCATAAACAAATTTATTCAATTCAGAACTTTGACGGCGCTTTGTTTATGCTTTGTGACAGTTATTTAACAACCATTTGATTGATGCCTTGAGGAATACCAGATTGCGTGGTATAATCATTTTGCGCGCCAATAAACCTTTGTTCACTCTTCGTTCACGATTATAACAGTAAAAGTTGGCGATGGATTTGTAACGGCAATTTATCGAAGCTGTTTGTAAAATGAGTCACTTCTATGCTGACCATGTACTGAGAAGGTACTAATTTCCCGTTTTCAGCACTTCGGTGCATTTGTTTAAATGGGGGCCTCTCTCTCCATTAATGCGAAGAAATCCATTTCCCCCTATGGTGATTCTAATTTGCTTTCTAGTAATTTTTAAAGTTAAAATAAAGCTTTTGTTCCCGTATTTTTGTGTTGGAGTTTTTATTGCATGTATGAAAATAAAAGCTACTGAACCTCCTAAATACAGATTGGCACATCCGCCAGATTTTTCTCCAACATTTAAAAAAAAAAAAAATACATGCATATTGGAGAGAGAGAAATTTACCCCCGCCCTCGTTAAATTGATTTTTTTGCAAAGTAATTTCCTGCACGAATGGATATGTCAGCGCCTGCGGACTCCTCCTGACTCAGATTTCAACACTCGCCAGTGAATAACTGATTTCTTTTGTCGTCGCTATGCACTGGGATCCATGCCATGTTACCTGATTGCTGACCTGTGATTCATAGTCCATCACCTGCTAAGGTCTACTACGCTCACCCCTGCGATCAGTGGTACACTATCTCACCGACTCTATGTGCTCCTCTGTGTTGTGGTTTTTATTTCGCAGCCGACGTGTTCTACAAAATGAAAAAAAAAAATCTTCAATTACAATTAAGTGCCATGTGTACTGGTATGTTTCTGCACATAATGGGATGCAAATTCATTGATCATCAATTGTTGTTTGTGAAATTACTTTCCTTCTCTGCCCGATGATCCGATTACACCAACTTAATTTATGCAGTGCCGGCTCTCTTCTATGTGTGAAATTTCTTCAAATAGGTTGTTAGACAAGAAAATCTAAAAAAAATGTGTTTTGACTAGTGTTGGTTCTTTTTCTATGCAAAAAAAAGAATGTGTATCAAGGATTATAAAGCCAGATATTCTTTTACAAATTTATAAGATAATTCCTTTCAAGAGCATGAAGAGGGAAATGCTTCTTTTTCTTTTTAAAACTTTAATACAGTAATTTACTTTTTCGCTTTCAGTTTTTTCCCTCGTTACATGAAATGATAATATATGTTGACCTATACATGCTTCTTGTTTAAAATTTACATGTATTTGGTGATTTCAGTGTATTATTTGTACTGCTCATTATAATAGGTTGCAACCTGAAGAAAGAAGATAGCACCTATACATAAATATAAAAATTAATATTGGTTTGTGTTTTAAACTTACAAATTGTTTAAAAGGTAGGTGTTTAAGCTAATTTCCAGTACAGTTTTATTTTATGTTTGTTAATAGGCTTTAATATTTTCTTGATTGACATGGTTTTTTTTTTATTTACTATATCTGGCATTCCTTGCCGCCGTTTGACAAAGAACAGCCTTTTGAAATTTATCTAAGTTTGTCTGATGCACATTTTTGGTTGGCAATTATGAAGGACATAATAATTAACTTAGTAGTTAACTTTTTTTTTCCTTTTTTGATATTTCATGCTTTTAAAAAGATAAGTTATTATGGACATGTAAGCATGTCAATCCTATACTGAGTTTATGAATGCTTAAGATATAGTTCTAGTAAAAAAAAAAAAAGAGTTTGTTTCGTTTGATTTCTATAAGATACACACTAAATGTCTTGCATTGGCACATTGCCGCACTTTCAGAGATAATATGTTGTTTTTATTGTCTCTCTGATCAGGAAGTGCTGCCCTGTGTTATGTTATCGTCTGTTGGATGTAAATTACGCTGGTTCGTATGTGTCTGTTGACAGTATGATTTAAATAGCACAGTTGTGTTTCAGTGCAACATATCTAGTATGGTCTTTTTTATGTGTAGTTCTCTAGGAATTATTAAATTTTTTATGTGAGTTAAGAAGTTATTATGCAGCCTTTCTTAAAAATATAGATATAAAAAAAAAGTATATATTTATTTTATATTGTGGCTAACTTGCTTTTATATTTTTTTTTTCACAATTAAATCTTGGACACACTTTTGCAATTTTTTTTTTATAGTTAATATATTTTTCTATGCAGAAAATTTTATGTTTTCTGACTATTATAAATTTTTTTTGCACTGATTAAGAGTAACGTGAAATATGTTGGATTTGGTGACAATGTAAAATAGTTATAAAGGAGTATGTGAGCGTAACATTTTTTCATTTAGATGTGGGCACTTGATTGGAAATTTACATACAGTTGGCGTGATCATAATTAAAAATAATAGATTCTTTTTATTTCACAAATATTTTTATTGGATTGGGAATTTCGGCAAAATTTGTAGTAACCTTAGATTAATTTATCCTGGCATACATTTTGTTTAGGCTTATTACTTAAGAGCTCGAGTCATCATGTCATTGTAACAGAAATTGATTTTTTTTTCCCTTTTGGTTTTCGTTTGCTTTTGCAAAATACATAAGATGTACAACATAGGTTTGTCGTATAGTTTTAAACAGTTATTTTTAAGTTTCTTAATGACATGCATTACATTAAGATATTGTTTTGATCCTTTGGGGTAAGTTTGATTGCTAGTACCTCTGTCGTGTTTTATGTGGGATACTTCAGTCATTGCACTATTTTCCATGGGATAGCAAAATGTCTGAGGTGTGTATTTCGATCTAGGGTTAAGCAAGTTGGCCGCTAGTTTAATCAGGGATCGGATATGTTTCCTAACATGATTGATGGAGTTACACTAATATTAATTTTACAATTGGAGTATTGTTTACATTTTTTTAAATGCTTTTAAATTGCTAAAATGCACCTGTAATTGTTTCCTAATGCTGATTATGGATACCACTTTGACACTATTTTACACTTTTATCACTAACTTGCTATGGGCAGATAGCATTGTTAGGTCTTATTCACACACATTTTTTCCTCTCATGCACATGGTTGTTGTGATGTCATGTTTAGCCTGGTACTTCACACACACGCACATTTATTCGTTCAGTTTAGCTGATTTTGTTCTATTTCAATTAACACTCACCATGCTTAAGGACATTCATAGCTATCTGTGCATGTTTTGGTTTCTTTTATCAGCATTTATGTTTAGCTTAAAATTGCATTTTTCACTGCATTCACAACTTTCTATTTATTTTTAGGTAGATTTGTTTTAAGGTAAGATTTTTTTTGGTGTGTTTTAAAAGTTTGCAGAAATTATGTCATAATTTAACTATTGTACATGGTTTACACATTCAACGTAAATTTTTATGCAAGAGATAACTAATTGGGTGTACATTTTTTACACATACAGTTAATATACTGTTTAATTTCATTGTTTATGCGTGGCTGGTGACTCGTTACTATTTTATTCATAACATAAGGTAATTTTTGTATAACTGACATGATATTTGATATCGGTAAGTTATTTTTTTATAACATTTATTCAAATGCATCATGAGAGCTGTTATGTACATTATTTTTTTTCTTAAAGGGGCTATTCACACATAGTCATTAAACTAAGGCTTTGGCATTTTTTTCACATTTTAAATTTTTATTTAGTGAGTTAAATTCTCACAGGTGTCTTGTGACGGATAGATACACTCATATCACATAAGGTACATAGCTTGTTTGCTTGTCTTTTGCTTTCATTCTTTTTACTTGGAACATGTTTTGCTTGCCATAACTTCTACATTTTTGTGTAGAGTTATGCAATCTGCTGAGCACTTGTGCGTTTTTGCACATTTTCGTTTACTTTATACAGTAATAACTTTGGCAGATACATCTGGTTTTTTTTAATTTTAGCCCTTTGTTAACCATTTACACATTTTTTTCTCACAAGTAGTTCATGTTTTGGATATTTGTTGGTGTTACACAACAGTTGCTTTTTTTTAGAATACAATTTTGTGCATTCATATACATACATTACAATAGTTCATGAGTTGATTTACATGTTTGTTCATTTCCTTTTACACATTGTATTTTGCTAGCAATTTTTCGGCAGTATTTCTTTATTTTTTCTTACAAGTAGTTCATTGAGTAGTGCACACTGGCTGGTTTAGAGTTTAACCAGAGTTTACACACACATTACATGTAGTTCATTTGTTTTTTAACCCTTATTCTTTACATTTTGATGATAACTCATTATTTATGTAATTGAATCTCACTCATATAAAAGTGTTTTGGGTTAGTACACACATACTGTCTGTCTATTTTGTTGGCAAATACATAAAAATTTCAATTCGTTGAGACATTTATACATATACTTCATGTGGAACTATACACTTTTGTTCATGTGTTTACTTACACCTGTGTATGCTTCCGTACACATTTGCTCATTTGTTTATTTAGGTAGCTCATGAGTTTGGGAGTTTCCTTTTCCCTCCCTTCACACGCATACAGTTTTCTCCTTTTACTTCTCTATCGTTTAAATTTTACACCATCAGGGTTCATACAGAGTTGGGAAGAAAGAATCCAAGGAGTACCCAAAAAATTCAAGGAGTCTAAAAAATTTTAAGGATTTGTCACTTTTTTTTTTTGTCGATGTTTTTATGTGCTGCATCGTTATGTGGTATGCACACTCCAATTTTTAATGCCCAATTTGGAGAGAAAAACATTTCAAAAACAAATTTTACTCTATTAGAATCTAATTGTGAGTGCTAAAATTGTACAGTATTCTCAATATATTGCTTATTGATTTCGTAAGTTTAAATACAAAATTGACTATCTATTTTCTTATACAGTGACCAATGGTCAGGTCACAGGGGGTGATTCTGAGTTTAAAAAAAATTTCTGAAATTCACAGCAAATCTTCTGAAAAGTTACATCAAAGAGGGGGGAGGGAGATTCCACTCCCGACACTAGCTATGCGTTTTCTCCGTGGCTCTTTGATGAAATTCGCTATCTTTTGACAAAATTTGTAGTTTTTTTCGCGCTCTTTTGACGAAATTTGCCGATTTTTCGCTATCTTTTGACGAAATTTGCCGATTTTTCGCGATCTTTTGTGACGAAATTTGTCGATTTTTCGCGATGTTTTGACGAAATTTGCCGTTTTTCCGCGATCTTTCGACGAAATTTTTGGGTTTTCGCGATCTTTTGATGAAATTTGTGGAGTTTTTCGCGATCTTACGACGAAATTTGTGGGTTTTTCACAATCTTTTGACGAAATTTGTGGGTTTTTCGCGATCTTTTGATGAAATTTGTGGGTTTTTTAGCAATCTTTTGACGAACTTTGCGGGGTTTTTCGGGATTCTTTGACGAAATTTGCGTTTCCTCGCAATCCTTTGGCGAAATTGGCGATTTTTCTGCTAACGATTGACAAAATATTTTTTTCCGTGACCATATGTCCGAATTTTTGGATAGGTGACCGATTTTTTTAAATTTTCGGAAAATTCGGACTAGAATCACCCCTAGGTCATATAAATAGAGATTAGTCAAACCCCAAACACTTATTATGTATATCACATGCATGATACATCTTAAAAAAAAAAAAAAAAAAAAATGCAACATACAAGAAAAAAGATAAAGTTTTGAATTTATTCTTTTAGAACAGCGGTAATAGCTTTCTTTGAAGGAGAAATTCTGACGAATTCGCATTTTTTTCGCGATCTTATTATGAAATTCATGTTTTTCCAGCGATCTTTTAATGGAATTCGCGTTTTATTTCGATTGTTTAACGAATCTGACTTTTTTTTCGCGATCTTTTGATGGAAACCGCGTGTTTTTCGCGATCCTTTGACGAAATTTGCGTGTTTTTCGCGATCCTTTGACAAAATTCGCGTGTTTTTCGCGATCCTTTGACAAAATTCACGTGTTTTTCGCGATCCTTTGACAAAATTCGCGATCTTCTGGAAAAATTCGCGTTTTTTCGCGATCTTCTGGGGAAATTCGCGCTTTTTCGGGATCATCTAATGGAATTCGCGTTTTATTTCGATCGTTTGACGAAACTATAACGTTTTTTTTCGCGATCTTTTGATGGAAACCGTGTGTTTTTCGTGATCCTTTGAGGGAATTTGCATTTTTTTGTGATTTTTTGAGAAAATTCGCGTTTTATGCGATCTTTTGAGGAAATCTGCTTTTTTTCTCTATCTTTAACGAAATTCGCGTTTTTTCGTGATCCTTTGAGTAAATTAGCGTTTTTTCGCTGTCTTTTAAGAAATTCGCGTCTTTTTAAGAAATCCGAGTTTTTCCACGATCTGTTGGAGAATTTCGCGTTTTTCACGATCCTTTGACAAAATTTACGAATTTTTTCCGCGATCGATTGACGAAATTTGACGGTATTTTTTTGGAACATATTTGCGAAAAACGCGATTTTTCGTAGATTCTTGGCTAAATGCTAAACATCGATAAAATTTAAAAAAAAGGTCAGTTAACAGTGTCGAAAAACGGACTTTACGGACCTAATAATTGAAAAACAGACCTAATGGAAGCCCTGCTATTAAGATTACCCTACCCAATCAATGTTAATGTTGTGCTTCAGATGAATGACGTGCATAAAGGATTTACCCTGCGTTTTTCATTCACAATTTTTTTTTTCCCTCGGCAGCAATATCGCTTGAGTCCGAAGCCGCAATAGAATATAAGGAGTTTCTAAGTAGTGGTTTGCTTATCTAAGTAGTTCTAAGTACTACTTGGGAATGTTTTCATTTCTAAGGAGTTTCCAAGGAGTCTAAGGAGTCTGTGCGAACCCTGACCATGTTTCAATATTAAAATGCTCTATTTTTTTTCATTTTAACAAGTTTTTTTTTGTCGTTGCATAATGTCATATCATATCAATGACACCATCACTTTGTCTATGTACAAAGATTTTAATGTTACAAGGAGTTATCCGTCACATGACATTTTAAACTACACATACATTTCAATTGTGTTCACTTTTAACATGTAACATTTTTACACTTTCATTGGATACTTCTTACTTGAAGGTGGCAGATCGAGTAAGATATCTTATTACACTATATAAAATTGTATGCTATCTTTTTAGTAATTTTGCCAGGAGTTAAATTTTTAATCAATACACGCAAGGTCAGGATGGCAGTGTGAAAATTCATAAGATACTAAATTACAATATTCTTTCATCTTTGATGAACGGGAACTTAGTTATAATGCAGGAATCCAAAACAAAATTTCCCTTCTTATCTAGGGCAGAAGCACTAAGCTGACGCCATTATAAATTGTGTTGGGGCTACATATGTTTTCACGCGTGGCGCGTGCACATTTTTCAAGTAGTCCTGTGCGTTATGCACAAATTTTTAGTTTCATATACCAGTAGAGATGTAACTTAAGATAATACAGATAGACTTCAATTTTTATAAAGGGATTTACATATCCTTAAAGTTACATTTAAATTTTTGCTGGTATGTTTTTGTTCTGTTTTTATTTGCTTGCATATTATGATCTCTTGTAAGATCAATTTTTGAGAAGTGATAAATACAGTTTATGTGAATACTTCTCCTTATCAATATATGACAAAATAGCTGGTACCAGCACCACAAACATAATGCCACAAATGAATAAAAAAAATTATAGGATCCTATGTCATCAACAAATGTGGCACACTTATTTTGTGGAATATTTTATTAGAAAAGATTATTTTGAATAATATGAGCGCTCAGTCATATAAAAAAAAGGAATATATATACAATTCGTTAGAATTTGTTTTTTATTGCAAGCAAATGTGTCTACTTACTGTTGTATAAAATATTTTACGGGAACTATATTTTAAGAGTTTGAGGTACAAGTTAAAATAGTTTCCTCTTCATATATCATTTTAAAGAGTTATTCTATTATTGTGTTAGGGTACATAATATGTAAGTGCAAAGGTGGACAAAGGGTATACATAGGTATAAAGCTGCAACGTACACATCACAGCTTTCTTCTGGTTGTCCGGTGAGATATGTGATAGAGATTCTATCTCATATCATGGTTGCTTCTAAATTAATTTAAATCATTTTGTTTGTCTTTTAAAACGTGTTGTTATTCCCTCTCTTTAAGTTAAAATTTTATAATCTAAGTCGGCACTTATTTTCGGTATCGAATTTTATCTGTTTTATTTTTTTCTTTCTATAACCTTGGTTTATTTAAGGTAGTAATATTCATTTTAGTTGATTGTAATCTTTCATTCCCAGTTAAGCAATTTACTTTCCGATAACTCGTGGGTCATTAAATATATCACAAAAAAGAGAAATGCAGCTGTCAATAACTTTGATTCGTATATGCCCACGCTGAATTTATTCATTCTTATTTATTGCTTATCTTTCGCCGTTACAATGTAATAATCAAACATAAATAATATGTTGTTTATAGCTTATGTCTCGGAAAATGATTGCAGTTAATTTTAACTTCCTTTTTGTCTAATACAGATGCCTTTTATAATTATAGCACATTTTCATGTAACGGTCGTTTTTATCATATGAAACATTATTAAGCATAAACAAATTTATTCAATTCAGAACTTTGACGCCGCTTTGTTTATGCTTTGTGACAGTTATTTAACAACCATTTGATTGATGCCTTGAGGAATACCAGATTGCGTGGTATAATCATTTTGCGCGCCAATAAATCTTTGTTCACTCTTCGTTCACGATTATAATAGTAAAAGTTGGCGATGGATTTGTAACGCCAATTTATCGAAGCTGTTTGTAAAATGAGTCACTTCTATGCTGACCATGTACCGAGAAGGTACTAATTTCCCGTTTTCAGCACTTCGGTGCATTTGTTTAAATGGGGGCCTCTCTCTCCATTAATGCGAATAAATCCATTTCCCCCTATGGTGATTCTAATTTGCTTTCTAGTAATTTTTAAAGTTAAAATAAAGTTTTTGTTCCCGTATTTTTGTGTTGGAGTTTTTATTTGAGAAACAACAGAACACGTTTCTCATTTATGGATTTAGAGAGTGAATCATTCGGCGAGTAAGTAGATGAAAAAAAAAAAATTTTATAAATTGTATTTTATTTTAGTTAACATTAGTTTTAATTTGTGAAAACATTTATTTTAAATCAAGTTTTATATAAAATTAATGAGTTTTTTGAATAGTAGTAATATGATCCAATTGATTGCCCTGTAGGTGTTACATATACAGTACTTAAAAACTCAATAAATTATCAAGTAATATTAAATATAAATAATAAAATACATGGAAATGACATATTTTTGCCAATGAATGGCATTTAAAATTGTT
This sequence comes from Maratus speciosus, assembly GCA_963932465.1. Lineage (NCBI taxonomy): Eukaryota > Metazoa > Arthropoda > Arachnida > Araneae > Salticidae > Maratus > Maratus speciosus. The sequence continues at coordinate 303,799,154 of OZ010788.1, forward strand.
TTAGCGTTGTTATTTCAGTAGTTTGATCGTGGGGTCAAAAATTATTTTTGCGGGTTCGGGTCGGGTTGCCTAAAATTATTTTTGCGGGTTCGGGTTGGGTAGAACCCGACCCGCGCAGGACTCTACTCCATGCTTTCACACCAGTAAAAAATTAAAATTTCAGCTTAAAACCTGTACAATTATGTTTCCGCTTGTCTCCTTAAGTGAGCAAGTTTCTGCTAATCTTTGCACTGAGGGTGATACACTAAATGCTACCAAAACTAGTCTGCTCATAGTTTACATATTCTGGCATTTTTAACGTTTTTCTAAATTTATATTATACTGTGCCAAGTAACATCTTAATAACTAATTATGTTTTGATTCAGCTCCTTATATTTAATAATGGAATAAAAAATATGATGATTTTTTTTTTCTTTTTTTAAATTGGTAAGGGAAGCGGTTAATAATATTATTAGTGTATGTGTTAGTCTTCTGGAGCAAAAACAATATCATAATTAATGCAAGAGTGTAAGGTAAATTTTTTTCTTCTTCTTTAGGTAAAGCTCTATTTTAAAACTTTTTTTTAATAATTATTTTAAGAAAACACATTCTTGTATTACATTTTATACACTTGAATAGCAGAATAAAGTAGAGATTACAACCTGAATCTTTGAAACAATATTGTCTTATTATCAGCATTTCCTATAAAAATATGGCCACCGGCGATATGGGCATTTTCTCCCTCCATTACATCAGAAATATTCTCTAGTCCTACAGCTATAGTTACACTTGCTGTGTTTCTAGTTAATGGGCAATTCTGGGAAAGATAAATGAAGCTTAAATACTTTTATAGAAATCATTCATATGAAGAAGATCAAAGTCGATCACAACAAAAATAAAATAAAAACAAATAGTTTTCAAAGACCATAATAATTAAATCATATAAAATATAAATATTGTACACTTCAAGGATGTTAGCTAATTTTCTAAACAAATTTAATGAAATTTACAAAATTATTTTTGTTCAGTTTTATTTATTTTATTCATTTTAAATTATTCAGTACTCTATTTGGACATACACACTCTCTCTCTGTCTTTTTCTTTTGGCTGTTGGTCAGGTTGACTATTTTTTTCAGTTTAAGGTTGGATTTGGGTCTTACAGGTCAGATTCAGGAATATTGTACACAGTATTTATTAAAAGTATGTTCAGAATCTTGTTTCAAATTATATATGAATGAGTATATACATATTTATTTTCTACATATGATAAAATTAACATTACAAATATGATTGTAATCTATTTTGCCATGAAATTTTTGGATTCACACTAAATTTGGTCTGAAATTACCTCTTATTTAAGTACTGCGCGGCAGCGCAATACTTATTTATTTCCAGTGTCACTTCTCAATGTCAATTTAACATGGAAAAGCCTATGGAGATCATAACTTTTTCATTTTTTCTTCCCACCTTTTTGTCCCTGATGCCACTCATTTTTAATTCTTTACTAATTCTAATGATATTGTAAATTCAAAGTACGAAAATGTTTGCCTGACATCAGTATCAAAACGAATGGTAAAATGCCTTTGCATATGGGTGAATTATAACCCAGAGAGAAACATGGGCCAATTTTTTTTTTGCATTATTCAAATATTTTTCTTAATAATTCCAATTTTCGCTTTTTTCATTGAAAATCAAGACATTTTTCATAGAAAATGTAACATTTTTACTTCATTGTTGCAAAAATTTCAAAAGCCGTAATAATAATTTATTTCTTTTCAGTTGAAATATTTTCACGTGAAATATTAAATTGAACTAGTTTTTTTTTTTTTTTCAAAAAATTAAAAAGGTGAATATGGCGTCATAGTGGAAATAAAAAAGATATTTTCAGAATAAATTTTTGCTTTGGTCAAGTTTATATTTTTGTAAAAAGTTTCTAATGGATAGCTATTTTTATGCAGGTAGCGAACTTAGTGGGGAATTACATAACTTACATTTTAAAACATATTTTTTTTTTTCGAGATGAGAACTATTTATACCCCAAGTTAAACTTAGGTAATAATTTTCTGATGTGTTTACATCATCTCTTGGGAGAAAATAAGGTTTAAAAATTTAAGTAAAACTTTTATTTTTTATTTTTTACTATATCACAGCTATAATATTGCATTTATTAGCAGTATAAATAATATAAATTATTAATATTAGCAGTAATCATTAATATTAGCAGTAAAGATTCAACACAATTCCCATTTACATTCATAACGCTCCTGAGTGGGAAATAGGGTATCTAAATTTAAGTGATGTTAATTTTTTATGTTTTGATTATAGATTTTTTACGTTCAGATTGGAAGTTTTTGTCCAAACTACCGCAACCTGCATTACTACAGTGGTGAAACATTTTGAATTACACATTGGTAAACTGCATCCCACATTGTGATGCAATACTGCATACATCAAAGTCTGATGATGATACTCTATTAATTTTGAAATGCGTTCGTCTGAGTGCTGTACTTATTAAAAAACTTGACAAACAAACACATAAAAACTTAAACAAAAACATAATTTGAAGAACAAATTAAAAAAACAAATTTATTTCCTACATTGTTTAAGCCCGAGAAGGGACAGATATTAAGTTATTTCACTCAATTAGTCCTACATTTAATGTTAAATTTTTGTAACAAATTAGTTGAGCCAATTGAAGATAAAATAAAAATAAAATTCATACAATATGATACTTAAAAAACACCCTAAAAAATTAGATTCCGTTCAAATGAAATCGAAATAAATCTTAGACTTTTTTTTAAGTTTTGCATTTTGCATGCATCTTATCATTTGATGCACGATTGTCATAAACGTAATACAAAATCTGCAATACAAATATTTTGAATTAAAAATGGAAGAAGTCGAGTTACGTCAGTACTAAAACATGAAGACAACATTACCAGCATTTAAATCCAAAGACATGTGGGAAAAACTTTTACAAATTTAAGCAAATTTTTAAGTGTAGAACTTTAAAAAGTAAGAAAAATTGCAGTGTAATTAATAAATTGGCCACCCACTGTAAATATATCTGTTTACTTCTTCATATACAAAGTAATCTAATTAAAGGGCATATTTTATACAAGACATTGTTTCAATAGTTTTTTTTTTTTTCTCCCCCAAAAAAGAAGAATTAAAAATTAGAACCTGCTGAACTTGTAAAGAATATTTTGGAATTTGCCTAGCACTGTTAACAACACCAGTTCCAAAAGGAGGATTCCGCTTCAGAATCTAAAAAAAGAAAAAAAAAACTTTAATTGGTTAATAAATGCAATATTGATAAAATGTATAATATTTAAAATATCAAAGTTAAAAATTAACAGTAGCCCTACATTTTCAATATATCATTCTTCACTTTGTGTAGACCATTATTTTCATTTTCAGCGTACAGTTTGAAAGATTTTTTGAATTTATTTTTGGGACAGCATTTTTTTAAATATAAAATTTGTTTTCTGATCGTACCAACTAGAGTCATTCAAATTTGTACCATCGATGTGATTCAAATTTGTACCATTGATGTGATCATGTGCTTTGCTGTACAAAATTGCCATTATTAAATTTTATAAGGAAGATGTTCGACAATGATTATTTCATAAATAATCTTAATTTAAATAATAACTTAAGTTAATTCTTCAAATTTTTAATGGCTAAGAGGTAACCGTTCCTATTATTTATATCATCGAATAAAGATGATTTTTTTATGATAAAAAAGGGTATCACCAATTTTTTTCACTTCAATTACATTTTCATTTTTTTTTTCTGACCTTAAAGAACAAAAAGTAAGATTATTGTTATTATTGAAATCCACAACTGCTAAAAATTCTATGTGATCAACACCTTTTTAACATCGCAGTATGATTTTTAATTTCTTTTCATAACTTAGAAATACAGTAGAACCTTGATTATCTGACCCTCAATTAACCGGAATTCTCCGTAAACTGACATCGGTTTCCTGACCTGAGTTTTTTCCTATTCACATTCCTTGTATATGCAAACGGTCGTTTCCGAAATACGAGTACAGATAAATATTTTGGTTCCCCTTTTTTAGAATTCCTTTGAAATTGGCTTGAGCTCCTGCAAGCTCCGATCTCAGAGCCCTACTACTCAGTACCCTACTCAGATCTCCAACTATTTTCCCCCACCCCACCCCCTGTATACACGTCCCTGTTCTAAACAAAAACATTCCACATTTCGAAATTTGGAAGGCCATACTGCCGAGTGCCACAACATTCGAATGTTACTGCACCCTCCAATTGTAAGCAAGCGCAGGGAACAAAACCTCCTCTGTCATCTTTTCACAAACAGAAATTTTCACAGCTGTAGAATTTCAAAAGGGAGAGAAGAAATCAATGTCATATTTTCACTACACATTCGCTTAGTTTTGTTTATGATTGGTACGCCTACCCTTCATGGACGATTCTACTCCGGAAAGGAGTGATATGCTTATTTGAGTACTTTCAGAAATTCTAGCACACATCTGTTTGTTCTACTTTTCTGCTGTTATTTCCGATCAGAATCTTTGTTAGTGCTATTAGTGAAGTTGGTAGTTTCGACCTGCCGAGAGATCTGATAGTGCTTACACTTTGTCTTTTACTGTAATTTTTTATTTTATTACTGTTGTTTTTTTCATCATGGTTTCCATTAAGAGAAAACAAATCATTCTAACCATAGATGAGAAATATGATATTGTTATGCGATTAGAATCAGGAGAAACTGTTACAAAACTTGCAAAGGAGTTTAACGTTGGAGTATCAACTGTTGGTTAAAATAGATGATTATTAATAAATTCTCGATTATCCGATGTAAGTCCCAATTACATTGGATAATCGATGTTCTACTGTATTAAAAATGAAAAAGAGATTAGAAGACAGTTTTCTAAAGAAGTAAATGCGAATATATCTAAATGAATTTATGTGAAGCACAATGATTAATTAAATATATATACCGTAATTTCGGGTAGATAAGCCGTGGCTTATATGTATTTAAAAATTAAATTTTACCTTTTTACAATCGGTTGTCTAACTGGGAAAAACTGACAAAAATAGTTCAAATTTTTTGGAAGAAAAGGCACATTCAGTATTTTAATAATTTGCAACAGAGGTCCAAGTGGATGGTAGAAAAAGATAATGTAAAAGTCAATGAGATAGTGCTTCTTAAAGATGAAAATCTACCGCCTCAAAAATGGGCATTAGGTAGAATAATAGAAATTTATTATGTTGAAGATAAACGGGTCAGAGTCATTAAAATAAAAACTCAATCAGGAGTTTAGAAACTACCAATTTCCAAAATTTGTATTTTACCTCTTAGTATGTAATCTTGTATATGTATTTTTTCTTCTGTGTGATTTAACATTATCAATATATTGTGCTTATTTTATATTTATATCTTTGAAATGACTATATAATTGAATGGTTGAATGTGACCATTGCAATGTGGGGTGGAATAATCCGTACCTAATGGCAAGCGCTGTTGCAGAACACCATCAGTAAAAAAAAAAGTAAAATTGAGTTTGAGAGCCTAATGTTAGAAGAAATGAGTTTGTGTTGTGAAATAGCAATTTGTCTTCGCAAATTTGTTGAGTTTGTTTATGTGAAATAAATTATGTGTTCACTACAGTCCACGTTTTAAAAGTGAGTTGTGATTATCTTCTTATCAACATATTTGGTGAATCTTCTTTGTTAATACTTCTACTCATTATGGTGGAATTTAAAGATGTTTTAGTTAAGAAAAGGGTATTAAAAGCAAATGTTACTAAACTAGAGAACAATATTGCTAGTTTCATATATGATGCTGATTCTAATCAACTTACTTTATTTGAAAATAAAATTGAAAAATTAAATGAGGAATTACATGAAACATTTAATGCAATTTTTTATCAGTGTGAAGAACAAAATGCAGATAATTTTGTTGAAGAGCAGCAAACCGTGTAGGATAAACTAGGTAGTCTTTGATTAATTGTTAACACAAAATTTACTTTAAACGAATCTAATAAAAATACTAATCTTTTAAAATCCCCAATACCAGAAATAAAGCTTCCAAAACTGACACTTCCCAAATTTAGTGGTGATTTAGAAGAATGGCTCCAACATTTAATGGTAATTTAGAAGAATGGCTATCATTTTATGACTTTTTTAAAGGTAGAGTGGATAGAAATGAGAATTTATCACAATGTCAGAAATTACAGTATTTGAAATCGGCATATAAAAACAGCACACAAAATTATTCAGTGTCTTCCAATATCTGATTCGAAATATAAGACAGCATTAAAATTTATTGAAAGAGCGATATTCAAATAAACATGAGCTAATTAATGCATTGATTAAGAAAGTAATTGGGATGTCTTGCATTTTGGATAATGCACAGTCTATTTTAGAGAGTGTAGATGTCATAAATGACTGTGTGCGTTCGTTATGTGTACTTAAACAAGATATTAGTGGATTTTCTAAATTTCAAAAAAATTCTGTGTTAGGCTTACATTTATTGGAAAATAAGCAAACTCTGTTTTGTACAGCAATGATTAAGGTTTTTACTAACTGCGTAATCTTGTAAACTGTTGCACTTTGTTGGATAGTGGCAGTGAAGCCTCTTTCATAAGTGAAAATTGTATGCATAGATTGTGTTTGCCAAGACAAGCTACTAAGATACCGATTAAATGTTTGGGTTTTATATAATGCTGAAACTAATGAAGAGGTAAATTTAAATTTGACTCCCCATTTTAATTCTGAAATCATATTTGCCACTAAAGCATTCGTGATAAAAAGAATAACATCAAATGTGCTATATACGTCTATTTCTTCAAATATTGTAAATAATTTTAATGATTTAGTTCTAGCAGACTCATTATTCTTTGAATCAAGACAAGTAGATATCTTACTAGGAGTTAATATTTTCTTTGCATTGCTTAAAGAGGGAGTTGTGTAAAGAGGGAAAACTCTGTCCTTTGCTGTATGTTCTGAACTTGGATGGATTATTATGGGAATTACCTCTTTTGATACAAGCCAACATACATTTTCTGTTAATAATATCCAATTATAACCAGATGATTTAGTTCAAAAGTTTAGTCGTTGGATTCTGTTCATGAGCTAGTCCGAATTTCTAAGGACGAACAAGAATGTGAAGATCATTTTAAACGCAATTATTTTTGAGATAGTTCTGGAAGATTTGCTGAAAATTCCACTTAAAGAGTCTCCACCGAGTTAAGGTGATACTAAGGAACTGGCAATTCATCGATTTCGTTCTTTAGAACGGAGGCTTTGAAAACAAAGTCTGTTTATGAAAACTATCGAGAGTTCATGAAGGAATATTCGGACTTGGGTCATATGGGATGTATATCCAAATCAGAAAGGGTTCCTCCATTTGTTTGTTATTTACCTCATCATGCAGTAGTTCATGATTCAAGTACGACGACAAAATTAAGAGTTGTTTTTGAAGTCTCTGCTAAATCTACCTCTGGTGTATCTTTGAACGATATTCTAATGGTTGGACCCTGCATACTTCAATTGTTTTAAGAAATAGAACTTTGCTTATTGTTGCATGTGCAGATATAGAGAAAATGTTTAGACACTGAAGATACAGATTTTTTGAGGATTCTTTGGAGAGAGAGTGTCCAGGATCCTATAAAAGAATATTGTTTAACAACAGTAGCTTATGGCACGGCATCTGCCCCGTTTCTCTCTACTAGAACTCTTGATCATCTTGCCTTAGATAAGAAAAAAGATTTTCCCTTGGTATCTGCAGCTGTGTTAAAAGATTTTTATGAGGATGATTTTCTCTCTGGAGGTCAGAATGAGGAAGATGATGTGGAATTAATTAGTCTATTAGCATTATTAATGAAGTGAAGTGGCTGCAATTTACGAAAATAATTTCAAATGTACCTGGTATACTGGAGAATATTTCTGAAGAATGTAAGGAAAGTACAGAGTCATTGTTCTTGACTAATGATGGTGGGTAAAAATTTCAGAAAGTCAATGGAAATTAATGGGTGATTTCTTTTGTTTCACTGCTTTAGACCATGAGAAAAAGAGTAGATATTCTAAAAGAAATATCTTGTCAGAAGTTGCAAAGGTGTTTGATCCATTAGGCTTGCTCTACACCCATGCTGTTTTCATGAAAGTAGTCTAGCAAGATTTATAGAAATTTTCACTTACCTGGAACAAGCCAATTGGTGAAGAACTTAGTAAGTGAAGGACATCTTTTTGGAATGATTTAAAGGTAATTTCTAAGTTGAAAATTCCTAGACTTGTATTAGCTGTAGATAAGATAAAAATTCAAATTCGTTACTTTTGTGATGCGTTTGAAAAAGCATATTGTGTAGTAATATATATGTGATCAGTTTCTTATAATGAGAAAATCACCGTAAATGTTTGACATCTAAAACTAAGGTTGCACACATTAAAATTCAGTCAATTCCAAGACTTTAATTATGTTCAACTCTTCTCTAGGCGAATTTGTTAAAGTGGTTTTGGATCACTTAAGTTTCAAAGAGAGTATTTACCTGGACTGATTCTAAGGTTGCATTCACATGGCATTCTTCAGAGCCTCATAGATAGCAAACTTTTGTAGCTAACCATGTTGCTAAGATCCAAGAAGCACTTCCTAATATTTCGTAGAATCATATTCACAGTCTTGAAAATCCAGCTGACTTCAGAACAAGAGGCATGTTACCATCGGAATTAGTGAGTTATGAACTATGGTTAATACAAACCTTGCTCTTAATAATACTCTTGAATGGTTAAGACAAACATGGAATAAACCATCTAATGAGTTTTTTGTAAGATAAACATATATACAAGAGATTATTCTGAAAGAAGGGAAAAAAATGTGTTGTAAATGTTTCTAAACTGAATGATAATCATCTGATTTTCAGATATTCCTCTTTGAATAGTATGAATCATCGTGTGGTGCTTGATTTGTAGACAATGCAAGAAAGTCTTTACCAAATCAAGTAAATGGTTCACTCTTGATCTTAGAGCTTTCCAATTCCACAATGAGGATTGCGAAAATAGTCCATCACCAGTGTTTCCATGATCAAATATTTGATTTAAGCCATCAGAAATCTTTAAAGTCTTCAAGTGAACTTTTGCCATTAAGCCCATTCCTGGTTAAAATAGTATTTTGTGTGTTGGTGGAAGGTTGAGGCATGCTAATGTCTCAGAAGATCATAAACAAACCATATTATTGCCTAAGACACATCATATAACTGCATTAATTAGCAAGCATTATCATGTAACTAATTTATGATCTGGTCCACAGCTTATTTTAACTGTTCTTTGAACCAGGGGCGGATCCACAGAATCGTTTTGGGAGGGGAGGCGCGATACCGAGTAACATATAATCAACATAGTCATAATTAGGAATGCACCGAATATTCGGTATTCGGTCATGTTACCGAATATTCGGCATTCGGTCATGTTACCGAATATTCGGTTTGGCCGAATATCAAACTAATCGGTATGCCGAATATTCGGCTTGGACGTATATCAAACTATTCGGCCTGCTGAATATCCAGTTTGGCCAAATATTGAAATATTCGGTCGAACCGAATACTTAAAAAAACTTTTAAAACATAATTTGAAAAAACTTACACATTTTCTACTTTTAACTGTCAACTTATAAAGATATTCAGAATAATTAGAAACAGAATCATTATTAAATAAAAGAGCATTTTTTACATTATTTATCTGCTGTTTGTTAAGTATTATTTAAGAAAATTAAGCAATCACGAGGATTTTATAGGAATTAATTATATACAAATGCAAGTTCCTGAACATTGTCCAGTAAATAATCTGCTACTTGCTAAGATTTTAAGAATAACGGTTACAATCTCTAAAAATGATCGCCCTCTTCAGGTACCGATTTAGGGTGCATTTAAAAGCTTCCTTGCTTAATCAAAGGGAATAGAAAGTTATTCTTATTGAGTGTCCACCCTATAAAATTTGAATGGATTGTATCATTTATTTACTTTTATTTTAGTCTCTTCCTGACAAACAAATAATATATGATCCTGTACAATTTTTCTTCCATTTTTTTCACAATTTCTCTTTGATTTTTGAATGTTTGTTTTAGAATTTAAGAAAATTTTATTCATTTGTTTTAATTCACGGAAGCAGGCATGAAATTAAAAATTTTATTAATTTAAAAAGTTTTATAACTATCCTCTTCTTAAATAACTCAAAGCAGATATTTTCAGCATAAAGTTTACTTGAAAAAAGCTCTTGTTTATCAAATTGAAAGTTTCTGTTTCAAATATTGTGTAAAATTGTTTTAAAATTTAACATTTTAATGCCTTTAAACTTTGAAATATAAAAGCATTCGACAAGCCGAATATTCGGTATTCGGCCTATCAGTTACTATTCGGGTATCCGAATATTCGGTATTCGGTTTGCCTGTAGGCCGAATATTCGGTATTCGACCAAAATCACTATTGGGTGCATTCCTAGTCATAATTTTTGATAGACAAATCATTCCTTGCAGTTAATTATTAAATAAATATGAAATAACTAATGCGGTTTGAAAATTATTATAGACTCTCAATCATCTGATGTCCGATTAAACGAAACACTCAGTTAACCAACACTCATATTAATAACCCCTGCGATGATTGTGTTTTTTAACTTTTGATAGCTCATTTTTATGTATTTTTTAGCGCTGAACCTGAAAATGACCTTTATTTGTAACCATCAAGTCAGGATTTTTCGCAAGTTGTACATTTCAAAGATTAAAAGTAAAAAAATTCCGCAAATCTGATACTAGAAAATACATGTGATGATTGTGTTTTTTAACTTTTGATAGCTGATTTTTATGTATTTTTTAGCGCTGAATCCGAAAATGACATCCATTTTTAACCACCACGTCAAGATTTTGGCAAATCGTAAATTTCAAAGTTAAAAAGTAAACAAATAAAGAAAATCTCTCAAAGATTAAGGCTGTTCTCAAATCCAAAAAGGCAACTATATGACATTAAGTTTTAATTCATTTTTGCTCGGAAATGCACAAAACTAGCCAGCGTTGTTGTTCAGAAACGATGTAATCGAACTGTGTCTTCCGTTTTTTGCAAATACAATAGATCTTACAGAAAATAGCGTCAAAGTGGGCGTTTTGAGACGAAATTTCTGCATGAAAGAAGAATAACCACTCAAGGAAGGTTGAAAAACGTCTTTATTACGTTTTCAAAATCGCTTATAACTCTATAAGTAATTTATCAAAAAATGGAAAACACAGTTCGATTCCAAATCGCTTCCATAGTCAGGCCTTCCAATTTTATACCTTTCCATTAAAAAATGAATTTGTAAATGTGTCAAAACATTTGCGCTTTTTGAACAGAGCAGTTGAGAACAGCCTTAACGAAAGAAGGTAAATGTTTTAAACACATCTGCAACAAATTTCCTAGCCTTATCAACTGTCAAAATAAAAGAGGATACCGAGATGAACACCATAGAGAAGATAAAGGAAAAGCGCGAAGCAGAGCGTGAGCGGTTCAAAGACACTTCCACACATGGAATAAAATTGTAAGGATTTTAAATACAGAATATTTTGCATTTTTAACTGTAAAAATGCATAGTATAAGCAAAAAGACGAATAAATTATTATGAAAAAAAGTTACCTCTATTTTATAGTAGCAGATTTTCGCAATATTTCGACTTTTTAAAAATTTGCCATTTGTGAAAAATCCTGACACGATGGTATAGTAAAAAAGAAGGTCATTTTTGGATTCAGCACTAAAAAATACATAAGAACCAATTATCGAAAGCTAAAAATCATAACCATCACATCCATTTTTTAATATCAGATTTCTGAAAGGGGATCCCCTTCAGAAATCTGAAGGAGCCTTAACATCCTTGAAAGTCAAATTGTGTCTTCTAAGTGTGTGTATATTTCTTCATAATCTACTCATTATTAGTCCATAAAAGTTTACACTTGTCACTGAGGCTCAGGTCTGTTTCCACAGCTCCTCTCTGCAAGAGGCAGAAAGAAAGTGAAAAATGATAAACCAAACAATCAACTGGGAGAGACAATAAGGCGGTATTTCAGTTCAAAAGAAGGCCTAGAAGGCCTTTCATTATGTAAAGACATAAGGGAAGAACCAATTTACTAAGTTGGCTTTTAAGAAATCAACACACCATATGCATTTTAGCTTTTAACTGACTAGGATTAGGACGTAATCCTTTTTTGTTCTTTCATCAAATAACCCTTGAAATTTACTAATGTAGGTGGCAATAACAGTACATTTTTCACACATTAGTGGCTTTCTTCAGAAACCTTAAGATGCTTGAGTTTTTCAAGGAACCTTTTTTTTTTGTTGTTTCTTTGGAAATTGCTACGATCCCCATTCTTTTATCAAGTAATAGAGCACCCCTCAAAAATATCATTATACATAAATTAGAATTGCAGCATCTTTGAAAGAATGAAAAAGTTTCAACACTTTAAAGGGATCCACATAACGGTGTAATTTTCTGTTGTAGAGATTCAACAAAAGGTACACGAAGTGGCATCGTCCCCCCACCTCAACACACAGTGTCAAAAATTATGGCGCCATATGCCTTTTGACAGGACATAATCCTTTTTTGTTCATTAATTGCCGAAACGTCAGTGAGGTTTACCATTGACGCCCAAAAAATGTTCGGTTTTCGTTTGCTTGTCTTTCTGTTCCACGAAAACTGCCATTAAAAGTTAAAAGTGTTGGATTAATATCTTAGAGGAGAAACACACTGATTCCCCCCCCCTCCCCCTCCCCGCACCTGGAAGAATCTCCTCCTGTCGCTAATTATGTGTTTTTTCCGCGGCCCTTTGACGAAATTTGTGTTTTTTCAGCGATTCTTTGGCGAAATTCGCGTATTTTTTCGCGATCCCTTGACGGATTTTTTCGATAAATTAGCATTTTTTCGTGATTCTTTGGCAAAATTCATGTTTTTTTCAGCGATCCTTTGACAAAATTTGCGTGTTTTTTTCGACGAAATTCGTGTTTTACCGCTATTCTTTGAGGAAATTCACGTTTTATTTGCGATCCTTTGAATAAATTGGCTACTTTTCTGCGAACGATTGACGAAATTAATTTTTTCAGCGACCATTTGTCAAACCTTTCCACAAGCGGCGATTTATATGTTTTTTTTGGGGGGGTGGGGGGGTGATCCCCCGTGGATCTGCACCTGCTTTGAACCAATTTCTGGATTCTAAGTGGTTGGCATGCAGTAAGAAAAATAGCAAGGATTGCTTAAAGTGTTTTCGTGCTACATTATTTATTGGTATTCAAATAATGTAAGATCTTCCAGTCATACATGTTTCTTACAGTCGTCCATTTTCAAAGATTGGAGTTAATTATGCCGGTTTATTTATGTGTAAAGAGAGAAATCTTAAAAATATCAAATTGGTTAAGAGTTGCATTGCTATTTTTATTTGTTTTTCAACTCATGCTATTCCCCTTGAATTGGCTTTGGATGTGTCAACTTCAACATTTTTGGATGCTCTCAAAAGATTTGTGTTGCCCTTAGATGTAAGCTAGCTGAATTAGTCAGTGTTTGTGCAACAAATTTCAAGGGTACAAGTAAGGAATTGCACAAGTTATGCAATTCCGTACCCTCCATTAGTAAGGACACGGCCAAACTCGATCGCCTGCCTTTTACGGCCTTCACAATATCCCTTAGTTTTGGAATCGTTAAAGACTACAGTCGTCTTCAGATGATGCAAATACCTACTGTAAATTGTATTTTTCTCTACTGTAAATAATGCTTATTAAGTGTTACTTTCATATATAAAATATGAAAAACGTCTCTGTATATGCGTTATAAAAGGTATAGATAATATACGTATATTTTGTCTCAGCGTTTTTTATACTGCAAACAGGAAAACTGAAGGATTTGGTGATAAAATAACTCTGGTGTAAAACATAGGTATATAAAGTTGATTGTGGACAACTTTGGATAATAGTAAACATTAGAGGTACTGAAAATGAAGTGTACAGGGAAATAGAAAAATAATAATTATTATAAGTTTCTATCATTTTTAGAAAAAAACCCAAAAAACAGGGGAAATTATAAAATTAAATGTTTGAATTTTAGGCAGTTACATTATAAAAACTAGAATAAAAAAATATTTACACAATATTAAAAGAATAAGCCAGTATCTGGCAACTAACTCATAACGAATATTTTTTTCAGAACATTGATTATTTTTGCACGATTCTCAATTAATTAAAAATATATAGATATATGTACATTGCAAACAATTTTCAATAAATTTGGCCATTATATGTGTTGATCTGAAATATTCAAGCATGTAGAAAAATAACAAAATTACATATAAAATTAAATATTCTAATTCTGGATAGTGATGGTATAAAACTATGATACAATTAAAAGGATATTTGCATGTTTCATAATATCAATAAAATAAGCAAGTCTTTTTGCCAATAACCGGCAATCAGCTCATATCTATTTTTTTTATTTGAAAACAGGGATATTTACATGATTCTTAATTATTAAGAAAATATATATGGCGCATTCTCACAATCTTTTGACTTTCGGGAATAAAAATCTGATGAAATTAAACTTGCTAAAATAACATGTTAATCTGATAGACGAATGCCTTAATGATTCAAAATAAAGAAAAAATGGTCAGCAGTGAAAATTTTTTTATTTAACTGAGGTTTAAGTCAGGGTTGTAGTGGGTAGCTGCCCGCCTGGGCTGGGTTTTTTATAAAAAACCCATTTAAAAAGCCCGGGTTTTTTTAAATATATTTCTGGAAAGGAACAAATGATGTATTTGTTATTTATGGCTATTTTATTTTATTTATTCACTTCTTTGAATCTTAGAAAATATATTTGTACTAATTTACTTGCACTTTCAGATTGGGAATTCTATAATTTTAAAAGTTTTAGCTTTTAATTTAAAACAAATTTAAGCTTTTCAGTTAGCTTCAAGAGTATTATATTTACTAAACTTATTATATTTATTAAATTATTTTATGTATTTTTTACTGCTGAATCCGAAAATGACCTTCATTTTTAACCACCACGTAAGAAAAATTAAATAAAAAAAAGTTTTACATTTGTTTTATAGTATCATTTTTTAAGGCTGAATCCGAAAGTGACCTTCATTTTTAACCATCACATCAGGAAAATTACATAAAAAAAGTTTTACATCTGTTTTATAGTATCAGATTTTTGCTATATTTTAACTTTGACATTTACGATTTGCAAAAAAAATGACAACGTGATGGTTAAAAATGAAGGTCATTTTCAGATTCAGTGCTAAAGAGTACATAACAATCAATTATCAAAAGTTAAAAAACTCAGCCATCTCCTCTATTTTATAGTATTTGATTTTTGTTATTTTTTAAATTTGACAATTTATGATTTGCAAAACATCCTGAGATTATGGTTAAAAATTAAGGTAATTCTTGGATTCAGTGCTAAAAAATACATAAAGATTAAAAAACACAACTATCGCAGTCTTGTGTTATCTAATCTAAAACTTTTTCTTAAACTTCTTGGCAGTAATCTATCCGAATTTTTTTTGTGTTATCCTGTAAAATAAGTAAGTATGAATGGTAACCACCGAAAATCAAAATAATATTACATTGTCATCGGATTTACGTCAGTATACATGCAGTGGCGCAGCCAGAATTCGGCTCTAGGGGGGGTTTTGAGTTTCAGATAAAGGTGTTCGCCGGTTATATGAATCACCGTTCAATGTAATCGATCTTTTTAATTAATCAAATCATAACGTTTTTTTCCGCAGTTACATTGGCTATATTTCATTTAAACAGCGTTGCGTTTATAATATTAGAGTTAGAAAACATAAAATGCACTAATGAATTAACACAAAACTAGGTTAGATTTATAAAAAGTGTTTAAAAATGATGAGGCAAACTTTAAGAGATGGAAGAGCACAGTCCAGCAAATAATTTTTGCATAGAAAATAATAGGGTTCCAATCCACTTGTTCAATCAAAAGTACACAGGGTTTCATTACAAGACAATCCCGAATTCCTGTTCTTAACTTTAACTCTTTGCACTCCGTTGTCGCCGTTGTGGCGACATCATCTTTCTTTGGTACACTGAGCGCCAGCAAAATAAGACACATGAATGATCTCATAATAGTTCCGTTTTACTTTTTAAGTGTGGAGTGCAACCGTAATAATGTTGGCAAAATGCTGGTGACCATCTCCGCTCCAACATAGGCTATATTTTACATCGGTACAACAACTTCCAAAGCGGTGTAGGAACAAAAAACGTTCTAAAATTGCTTTCTGGGATATTGTTGGTTCTAGAAATTTGAAATTTTGTCTAGTGGTTTCTTTTAACCCTTTGAGCTCCGGGTTATTAAAATTTTAAAAATATGTTAGAAAAACACTTAAAATGTGATTAGGAGACTGTCTGAAATTGAACCATGTGATTAAAAATTTTTTTAAATACCCCCTTTAGGGGACGTGGGAAGTTTTTCCACCATCAGAGCTCTAGAGCATTCATTTCAACACGCTAATACAAGAAATGACACCGCAAAGTTATTCTAAAATTACTATAATTGCTGAAATTTTAACATATTTAAAGCAGTTACATTGTTTAAACAAATTCTAAGACTATTAAAATATGTTAAAAATTTATTAAATGAGGAAATTCAAAATTTAAAATTTTTTAAATCATAATATAAAAATATAAACTAATCAAATTTATAGATGAAACAGATGTTAAAAATATTTAATTTTTGTTTAGAAATATTTAAAACATAATAAACTCGTCAATCTGCTGAATTAAACACAAATTTAAATTCCTTGGAATTAAATTATAAGCATCTAATTTTTGGTTCTGAAACACTGTCTGGTATGTAATTTTAGTGCTGCCATCTAGTGACAAAGCACATTTTTGTAGTCCTTAGAGCTCTGCTGGTAGAAAATCCTACCATTACTTATTTCTATCCCCTGTAATTATTTAAATTTTCAGTTTAGTGATTTGCATGTAATTATTATTAAATGTTTGATGTGTCCAAGAGAAAAAAATGTTATCTCCTTTGAAAAATATTTCTTTATAATGCTTGAAAAATACAAAATTTCTAAACATTCAAAAGTGGGGTGTTTTTAAGGTCGCACTACTAGATATTTGCAGAGAATAGTGCTGCCATCTAGATTTTAAGAAGACAAGTAAAATCTACAAAACCCAGTTTTTGCTTTTAAAATGGAGAGTTTTGAAGGAAATTAAAAGATTTTGATTTTATATGGGTGAAAATTCACCCAGCAGAGCTCAAAGAGTTAAGATATAAATGCTCACTAAGAATGGTTTCTAAAAAATTAAAAATTTAGAAGAGGAAAAGGAACAGGAAACGTTCTAAATTACGATTTATTTGTTACAGTTAGGGCTAGAAACATGAAATTTGGCGTTGTTGTTAATTTAGAGACTTAAATGCTTGCCCAGAACAGTTTTTTAAAAATTCGAAATTTAAAAGGGTGCAAGAGCAAAAAACGTTCTAAAATTACGATTTGTATGATACAGTTGGTATAGAAGGTTAGAATCTGGCATGGTGGTAACTTTTGGGATGTATAAGTGCTCAAGAACGGTTTCTAAAAAAAAATCCAGTTCAAAAGAATGAAATGAGCAGAAAACGATCTAAATTATGATTTATTGGGAATTTTTAGGGCTAGATACCTGAAATTTGGCACGGCTGTTACTGTAGAAACGTAAATGATCACCAAGAACAGTTTTTCAAAAATTCGAAATTTGAAAGGATGCAAGAGCAAAAAACTTTCTAAAATCGCGATTTGCGCGATACAGTTGGTTATGAATACTTGGTTTTCAACATGGTGATTACTTTTATGGTATAAATACTCGCTCAAAACGGTTTTTAAAATATTCAGAATTTAAAAGAGTGAAATGAGTGGAAAACGCTCTAAAAAATGTTCTAAATCATAATATACTTAGAACTGTTAGGGCTAGAAACTTGAAATTTTACATGGAAACTTGAAATTTTACATTACTTAAGAGACGTAAATACTCGCCCAGATTTTTTTTTTTTTAATTCGAAATTTAAAAGAATGCAAGAGTAAGAAACATTCTAAAATTGCGATTTATGTGATAGTTGGCATAGAAGCTTGGAATTTGGCACGGCGATTACTTTCATATAGTAAATGCTCCCTTAGAACGATTTTTAAAAATTGCGAAATTTAAAAGGATGAAATGAGCGGAAAACGTCCTAAAAGCGTTCTAAATTATGATTTTGAAGCTCTTTTGCGTTATAAACTAGAAATTTAGTATAGAGATTATTACTCTTAAGATGCAGATTCTGGGTATAAACACATAAACAGTTTATTAAAAATTAGAGATTTAAAGATGTGAAATGAACTGAAAGCATTTTAAATTACAATTTATTCAGAACCGCACGTCACTTCGCGCCTTTCGAAGACGATCTTTTTTCTAAGCTAAAAGTAAGTAAATGTCTGTATTTCGACACAATCTTTTAAGAGCATCTCGGAAGACCAAATTTACAACGCCTACAAAAATTTCGAAACGCTCTGATGAATAAAAGTATTTTAAAAAATCTGAAAATTTTTCGATTAAAATGCTAAAAAGGTACGTGTTTCGGCGTGGGTTTGCTCGGCTTCGGCTCATGTTTTCACTATTAAATATGCAAAATTTTTTCACAAAATTTTAAAGAAGGATTGGATACAGTTAAACATTTACAATCAAATAAAATAGAGTAAGAGAATTCAGACAGTAAGATTTGTTTTTGTTGTTGTTATTTTAAAGAATCCGACACAAAACAGAAAAAACAAACGGGAGGAGAACAAATTTCTTTTACAACTAGATATCAGTGTTTTTCCACGGTCTGTAAAACCGTTATATTTATAACGGACAAAGATTTTATAGAATTCAGACAACAAGGACTATTTTTTTAAAACTATAAAACAACTTTACGGGAAAAAAAAAAACAAGAAAATGTTTTATTAAAAATGCTTTTACCTACAATAATCAAAATTTTTTAGCGAAAATTCCATTTAGAAATATAAAATATGTTTAAAAATATAAAATCATGCAAAACTGAGGTAATTATTGTGGGCCCGGGCAACGCCGGACGGGTCAGTTGGTATAATTTTGATGATATGCAGGTAGCATTCTTTAAAATGAAATAAGTGTAAATCGATGTATAACTAATTTATTGCTTATTAATTAAAATTAATGCACGAGTGGAATAAAATGAGTCGTTTGTATAATTATAGATAGTATTTTTTATAAATTCGAACAAAATATCTTACATTTAACACCTCTCCTTTCAAAATCTATACTTACCAGGCATGTATCTATAAGTCAATGAAATTACAATCAATGCTTCTTTCCTACGAGGCACGGGTGGTAGTGCTTCCCCGACACCAAGCACTATTTACTCGTTGCTATATATTACCAACTAATGAAATATATTCTTTAAATTTGATCACAGAGCCCCTGCGGAACAAATGGTTCGAAAGAAACACTTGATTGCAATAATTTGCTCAATCCTAATCAAAAACAACTTTTTATAACTTAAAAGTACTATTTTCTTAATTCTTATTTTTACATAGATTTTTACCTGGGTACGCAAATCTTGGTCTTAGATATAACTGAGAGCAAAAAGCGTAAAATAGGGTGTTTGAAACAGAGAGAGATCTACAAAGTGTATGTTTTATGTTTTCTTTGGAATTCGATGGTCTATTATTGTTTCGAACACGGAACAAAGACAGAAATGGAATTCAGAAACGGCCCACTATATAATACTTAAATTCATAGCGTCTGTGTGGCAGGAAATCTGCTTCTTTTCCATTCTTTTAGCATAAGACGTCTTGAAAAGCGACTTAGTCCAAATAACCAATCTTTACTAAGCCAATGCATGTAATGGCTGCATGCAATGCATGCGCTTTCACAGTTTTAAGTAGAATTTCCGCCGTTTAATTGAATCACTTTGTTGAATAGAATTTGATTTAACAAAGCGGCGGATTCATAAAAAAGCCAAAAAGTTTAAATATTATCTTTGGTTTTGATTCATATAAACGTCAATTATAGTAATTTTACTTAGCTCTGGGGGGGTGTTTTAACCCCCAAACCCTCCCCATGGCTGCGCCACTGTATACATGTCAAATTTAATCGCGATCGGATATTTGAAAGTGAGTTAAATTTCGATTACAAATTTTGAACTGGGAAAACATACATACAATCGTTGAAGTTAGATAAAATAACATAATATTTGTTAAAATAAATCATGAAAAGGAATAGTCTCAAATCCTTACAAAATAAAATATATGTTAAAATACAATAATTTTAGCCAATCTGAAACTTAATAAAAGTTAACCCAATCGGAACACTTGTACTATTTTTTTCAAAGTGCAGATACACATGAAAAGTTCTTCAAATACTTTAAGCACTTAGGATATGACCCCTCAAAGCATGGCCAAACTCATTTGTGTTCAGATGCAGAAAAGTAGTATAAGTCATGTCTTTTTAAAATTTATAATTCAGTCAATTTTAGTGTTATGTGAATGGGACTTCTTTTTGTCTTTCTTGTTAGTGTAATAGGAAAATTTTACTAAATATAACTTATTGGACCGAGGGTCGTATAAAAACTTAAATTTCGTAATTTTTTAAGAAATGTTTTTATTGACCCAAATCGCTTTTAAAATATTTCTTTGCCTCAAATTAAAACATTTTTGTAATTGGAACTATATGTCTATGACTAACAGTTTAGGAATTTGCCATTGAACAGCATTGAGAGTTGACACCCTGTATATACATATAAGAAAAATTTTTGTTGTTAGACATTTTTTATCAACATTTGCTAATCTTATGATCATTTCAAAGGAGCAAGTTTTTTTTAAGTTATATTTATATTTTATTATTAATTAACACACAATTGATAGCTTTGCAATTTAAAATTTGTTATTTAAATTAAAAGGATCATATATATATGTATCTATTTTAAGAACAGAGAAAAATATTGAGATCCTTATTAAGACTATGAAGTCATTCCCATCTATTAGACTATGAAGTGTTCACAAAGATTGTATTTGAGATCAGGATTGCCACTTATTTCAGCAATCAAATTCATTGCGCTTTCCTAAGCAAAAAAATTAAATTTTCCCTGAGTAATTCCTATGAGAATTTTCAAAATTTCAATGGATAAATTTTGCAAAGTACCAAAAATTAGTAACATTTCTTGTTTTTAATATTCATTTTTAAATTTCTTCACTTTTTCCATTTTCTCTATACAGTGGCAACCCTGAAGATTATTATTTGGGAGGAAGGTGGAACCATATTCCACATTTTGGCATTTTAACCCAATTTACCCAGGCAAAATTGCCCATTTAACCCGTGTTTTTTAATAAAACCTGCCCGGGATGGGTTTTCAACAAAAAACCCGGGTTTTTTACAACCCTGGTTTAAGTTTTAAACTTGCAAGTTTAATTTTCCTTACCATTTTACTACTATAACTTTTTATTTTCTTCTACATTTTTACTTATAACGAATTTGCATAGTACCCACAGGACATTCAAATAAGAAATAGTAACAATGTAGTATTCTTAGTACAAAATTTTGGTATAACATTGTCTTAAAGGGGTGTTAAAGAAGGGACGGTAAAGTAAAAAAGGGGGATGGTATAGGAAAAAAAGAGACGAAATGGGAAAAAAAGAGACGGTAAGGATGGAACGGTAAGGAAAATTACCACTTATTTTAGGCAAATCATGTTAAGACTTAGTGGTAGCCACAATCTTCATTGATTTTTAGAAACAGTTATTTACATTGGATTAAATAAATAAAAAAAAAATAATTTACCTCGAAAAGTGCAGGAATAAACCTTGGGGACGGTAAGACTACCAATACAGCCACAATGCTTGAAATTGATATTTAGATGCTGATTTAAATTCTGCAGTATATTTCCTGTCAAAGAATTTTAGCCATTCTTTCTCTAGCATACTTCTGCATGAGAAAAAACTTGAAAAAAATTCTGTGGCTGCATCTGAAGTGATTTTCTGTATAATTTTAGAAGAGGGACGGTAAGGAATCTAAAACCCAGGGACAGAGTTTAAAAAATAATAACTACCCTAAAAATATGTGCAGGTTAATTTTTTGCTACATATTTATATAAAAAAATAGTTCCAGTTTCAGAAAAAAATTACTTCAAATTATTTTTATTGAAACAATTTTAAACAGACAGCTCCAAACTTAAAAATCAGCATCAGGGACATGGGATGGTATAGGAGTTTTCCTGGTATTTGGACCCCCAACATCGTCCAAAACATTTTTATCTTGTTAATATCGTTATGCAATCATGCAATGGGGCGTTCCCCAGCATATGAAATATAAAAAACACAAGAACATGCACTAAAGTAAAAATTATTAATCAGGGACATAAAAGTCAAAAGATTGTGAGAATGTCCCATATGTCTGTACATTGCAAACAATTTTCAATAAATTTGGCCATTATATGTGTTGATCTGAAATATTCAAGCATATATAAAAATTATAAAATTAAATATTGTAATTCTGGAGAGTCACGGTATAAAAGTATACGATTAAAATAAAAATATATTTACATGTTTCATAATATAAAATAATAAGAATTTTCCAATATCTGGCAATCAACTCATGGGGGAACAAAAAACTAATAATAAATAAATAATTTTTTTTTTCATGTTTCATTACTTTAAAAAGTCAACAAGTCGTTTTTTTTCTCCTTCAACAGATTGTACTCCAAATTTAAAGGAAATTCATGAAAAGAAATTTCTGGAATTTTTTTAGTGAATCGTAACTGCAGTATGGAACACAGCAATGAGCCAGTTTTTACTAAAAAAAAAAAAAAAAAATCGCAATTTCAGTTAAGTTATACCCAAGAAAACACAAGTGTGCAAGGGAAATTCTTCATTAGACACAGTAGGTAAAAGCGCCCCCTATAATTTTCCAGAGAGAAACTCTGACTCCCCAAACACAAAAGGATTTCGACTTTTTGTTACGGCCATATAAGGGGAATTGAGTTTGGCTGAGGCAAGGATCAAACATTACAGAATTATGTGGCTAATGATGGTATCATATGGAAATTTAATCCTCCTTCTGCTCTACACTTTGGTGGGTTGTGGGAGGCTAACATAAAATCCGTGAAATATCATCGCCATAGAAAAATGGAAAATTCGATATTTACGATTGAAGAATTTTCTACATTACTGTCACAAATTGAAGCCTGTTTGAACTCGAGAACTTTATGTCCGCTGTCAAATGATCCAAGTGATGTACAATTCCTGACACACGGTCATTTTTTGACTGGTGCTCCCTTGACAGCTATTCTAGAACTTGATGTTTCTGAAATTCCATTTTCTAGACTTCATCATTGGCAATTAACACAAAGAGTTTTCCAGCACTTCTGGAAGCGATTTAGTGTAGAGCTTTTGTCTCAACTACAATAACGTACCAGGTGGTTGCGTTCGAGAGCAAAAGTGAAAATCGGTGATTTAGTACTCATTAAAAATTAAATTGTTACACCTCTTTAGTGGAAGCTGGAAAGAATTACATATTCAAACATTTCCAGGTAGTGATGGTCATGTGAGAGTCGCCACAATAAGAACTGCTACCAGAAATTTTAAACATGCTATTCATAAGCTCTATTCTCTGCCATTTAATTAACAGTTGACATAGAACTCTTTTATTTTTACTCTTGAAGGTTTCAAGGTCAGGAATGTATGTTAGGAGTTTTGTAAAAGCATGAGGATTTAATTAGAGTGTGATACAGCTCACTTTTTTCTTTAATATGTGTTTTAGATTATTATGAGTCCGTATTTTGCTTAAAATACAGCCAACACTATCAAATACACACTTTAAATATTTTATTTATTTTCTCATTGAAATAATAATAATAAAACTTTTCTATACAGATCATTTGTATAAATAATTTCCTTTTCTTTTAACTTTTTAATGATTAAAATTTAAAGATTCTTACCCTTCCCTTCTTCAAAACAGAGCTATATTTATATGATAAGAGAATTTTTAAATTAAAAAAATACTTACTATTTCAATTTCTCTGGGGTTAGTTTTCAATATGTCATCAATTGTTGTAATTCCAGAATTAACCAAAAGGTTTGCAGATATAACACCTATTGAAAAATGTAAGTATTTATTTTCAGCTTCACTCCTTGAAAGTTATCTATTCTTTCTAAATATTATATTTCATTTAATCTTGAACATAATAAAAGAGAGTTTAAAAATAGTGATAAAATAATAATGGGTATGTACTGTATTTTCTGGAAGAAATGCCGCACTCCTCAAAATTGGTCTAAATAAGCTTAAAAATGTTGTAAATGCCGCACCTGTGGGAACGCTACTTTTGTCGACAGTGTCTCATTGACCTAACTTTAATCAAAGTTTTCTGAACAGTGTAGGGTGCCTCATTTTTAATAATTTAGGATTCTAAAATTTTATTTAAAATATTTAAATCAGGTTTTAAATATTTTTATGTAATTTTTTTAATTAAGGAGGCATCAATTAGTATTAAAACCATCCAGAGTGCGGGACGCGAACCCTCTCCTTAGGCGCTCTACATTTTTTGGTGACCGTCACAACTTAGCACACTTTTTACGTTGCATGCACTTTAGCCCTTCTACTCGAAATATTCAAACTCTGAGTTGTCAATATCTGAATGGAAGAGCAGAAAATTTTCTTTGTCTACATGTATGGTTCAGTATCATCATCCGAAATGTCACAGTTTTCATAATCGGTAAAGTCAGAAAGTTTTGTTGAGCAGGGGACTTGAGAACAGTCTTATAATAATATATATTCATGGGATTAATGAATTTTTGTTTTATCCCAATTTTACACGTGTGGAAAAAAAAATCGTAAATGCCGCACTTGACAAAAAAGATAACTTTCAAACTCGCAAACGCTGCGACGTTTATTCCATAAAATACGGTATGTGCAGGGAGAGGGATGATTGTTAACAACTGAATTTTTTATTAATCTTTCATTCTAATTCTCTAACATATGTCTTAATTTTTTGAATTATTTAAATTTATTTTCTATTTTTTAATATTTAAAATAGTTTACGGATGCAGTTTCACAGCCAGTTCGCATATTTTAGCGAATGTGGTTTAGCATATAATTAACTGTATTTACAGTTGCAACCATAAAGAATATTTGGTGATCTATCACTACTCGTTTATTGTACTCATTTTTTGGAACAATCGTATAGAATAAGCCCTAGAATGGTGTACAACACAAAAAAAATATTAATTATCTCTACATGAAGATTGACAGCAATACTGGTATTACAGAAAGAAAATCAATTTAATATTTTATTTTTCTCTAAATTGTTCATTATTTTACACTATTATTTTATGTAATTATTAATTCATTATTATTTTATTTTAATATTTTACTTAATTACTTTAATATCTTACTTTATTGTAAACATTCATTATAATTTCCAATGTTTAACTACATTCAAATTACCGTTTTAAAAAATGTAAACAAAACAATGACCAGAAATCCATAAAATTCTAAAATCCGCAATACCCCTGATTTTAAACTGTGTGGATTTGAGGGAGTCTACTGTACTAATTTAGTAATATGGTGAATAACATCAATTTTCTTTCAATGGATCGCTGGCTGGAGACGAATGTCCTTAATAAACATCCAAACTTCTGCCAAGGTGCAGAGCCAATGGGAATAGACGTGGAAGCGTCAACATCTAAGCGGCATTTGTTTTGCTTTTATTCGATGTTTGAGAGGACACAGCACCCTAAATATATTAAGATATTTAGATTTCGTTCTTTTTTTTTTTTAATGAACCATATTAAATTTTTAAAACATAAAGTCATGGCTGTGGACTAAAGCAAGTATTCCATAATCAAGAAAGTAAGAGAAATAAACAAAATTTTTATCATTTTTTTGCATATATCATCATCATCATCATCAACCGTTTTCAATCCACTGCTGGATGTAGGTCTCCCCCAGATTTTTCCAATGTTTCCTGTCTAGTGCTTTAGTCATCCAATTTACACCGGCTACTTTTCTGATTTCATCACTCCATCTTACTTGAGGTCGTCTTCTTGGCCGTTTTACATCTCTGGGATACCACTGTAAGGTGTTTGTGCTCCATCTATTGTCTTGTCTTCTTGCGATGTGCCCAGCCCATTTCCATTTTAGCCGTTTAATTCTTTCAATGATGTCAAAAACTTTCGTCTGACTTCTTATCCAGGTTATTCTTTTTCTGTCTCTTCTAGTTATACCTAGCATACATCTTTCCATACTTCTCTGTGTTGTTTGTAATCTTTGTACCATCCGTTTTGTTAGCGTCCATGTTTCTGCTCCATAAGTTAGGACAGGCAAAACACATTGGTTAAATACCTTTCTTTTCAAACACAGGGGCATGCTACTCTTCAGAATAATATTGTTCTTCCCAAAAGCACTCCATCCATTTCTTATTCTTCTATTGATTTCATTCATGATACTATTATCAGATGATATTTCTTGCCCAAGGTACACATAACTTTGCACTTCTTTAATTTCAGTGTTCTTGTAGACGATTTTTTCTTTTTTGATGCAAATGAATTGAACATCACCTTAGTCTTTTCCAAGTTTATTTTTAATCCCACATTAATGCTAGCTTCTGCCAAATCTTTTAGCATATTTTCCAATTCTTCAGGACTGTTACTAAAAATTAAAATGTCGTCAGCGAATCGGAGATGACTTAAATATTCCCCATTTATTCTAATCCCTTTGTTTTCCCAATCCAGCTTCTTGAAAATATTATCTAAGACAGCAGTAAAAAGCTTAGGCGAAATGGTGTCTCCTTGTCTTACCCCTCTTCCAAGCTTGATCTTTGCTTTTCCTTTGTCCAAGCGTATGGTTGCTGTTGCTTTCTTGTAAATCTTCTTTATAATATTGATGTAAGGTTTGTCTATACCAATGTCCTCCAGAGATTCTACTACTGCTGATGTGTAGACCGAATCAAATGCTTTTTCATAATCAATAAAGGCAAGGCAAAGAGGTAAATTATATTCCTTATGTTTTTCTATGAGTTCCCTTACCGTTTGGATATGATCCATTGTGCTGAATCCACTTCGGAATCCTGCTTGTTCTCTAGGTTGAGCTGAGTCCAGAGCTGATTCAAGTCTTGTCGTTAAAACTTTGGTGAAAATTTTATAAATCACTGACAGTAAGCTGATTGGACGGTAGTTTTTAATGTTTTCCTTTTCTCCTTTCTTGTAAAGTAGCACCATCACAGCATTATTCCAATCTTCTGGTACATCTGACTTCTGGAGACATTTGGAAAACAGTAAGGATAGCATTTTTGCAAATTCTTCTCCTGCTTCTTTGATAAGGTCGATTGTAATTCCATCTTCTCCGGGGCATTTACCTTTTTTCATAAATTTAATGGCTTGTAAAACTTCGTCTGTCGTCACTGGGATTATGGCATCGGTTTCTGTTAAGTTTTCTCGTGGATCACATAAGTTGATTTCGCTACCTTTAAATTAAGTATTCTTAGAAAAGTAAAATTTTATTTTGCCCCAATGAATCTTTTCGGAAGCAATATCTTCTGTTATTTATATACAGCTAATGTTCATCATAAGATGTCTAGTGGAATTGCAAAAATAAAAGAAAAAGCCAAGGAGTGCAGCAGTAGCCACTTCACCGAAATGCTCTTGCAATGAAGAAAATGGCACCTTTTATAAAAGAAGTGCTGGATGAAACTGTTAAAATAATAAATTTTATAAAATCACGACCTAATACCAAGTTGTTTAAAATCTTATGTGATGACATGGGGAGTCTGCATACGTCTTTATTTCTTCACACAGAAATAATGTGCCTCTACCGTGGTAAAAGTTTAATGTGCCTCTTTGAACTAAGGAATGAAGTCGGAATCTTCATGAGTGACAATGATTTTGCTTTGTGGGAGAAGTTGTGTAATGATTGTTGGCTAATGAAATTGACGTATTTGGCAGATATTTTTACAAAAGCTAATGATTTAAGTCTCTCACTTCAAGGAAAGGCAGTAACTGTTTTTGATGCTACTGATAAACTGGAAGGATTTAAAAAAAACCTGAAGTATTGGGTAAAGTCAATCAAAAACAGAAGCCTGGATTGTTTTTCACCAACAAAAGGATCTGCAGAAGAACTCGAATCAGACGTTCTTGCAAATATCTGAAATGAGTTTGAAGTTCATCTCTTGCATTTGATTGATACTTTGAACTCTTATTTTCCAAAAGGGTTGCATGAAAACATAAAACAAAATGTTTGGGTTGTAACACCAAACTCTATATCCAAAAAAACCATCCTCTCTGACATATAGGAAAAAATTAGTACTCTCCAATCGACGAGTAATACTGAAAATTTGGTGATTGACTTTAATGCCACCAATGGCCAGATTTAATAGTTACTACTTGCCATTCACAATGATTAAAAGAAAAATGCACAAAAGGGGAGAGGATGTCAAATTCATTTGGAAACGTGCCACACACTAACCATGCCGCTCAGATCGGCAATAAATTTAGCCTTGATACAGAAAGTGCTATTGCGGAATGGAACTGGTAATGAGGCTTTACTTTTGCCAATCCATATTCCTAATTCAAATATTAGAAAAACTAAAATCTGAGAAATTCAAGGAAAAATAAAATATTAACAAATATAGTAGAGATCCTGCTAATGACTGCTCCAAGGAATGCTGAAGTTTGTAGTAGTACAAAAACATTTTAAAGGACAAAAGTTTGTCGAAAGAAGAAAAACACAATAAATAATCACCTAATTGTCAAACAGTCTAAAAATAAATTAAACGATTTTAATCCTACTGCTGCAATAAAATTGTGGTGGGCGGATTCACTGTAAATGATAAACTTTAGTGCGAAAAAAAAATCATTTTTTTTTTTTGTTGTTATTGCCTCTTACTTTATATCGAGATTCAGCACTACATTATTGCAATTGTTATAGATCCTACTAAGTTATAAGTAAAAATAAAATATCCAAGATCTGAAAATATTTTTTTAATTAAAATATATTTTAATTTCAAAAATCCATTTTTCTTGCGTGTTTTATACAATAGAGATGAGACAGGCTAGGCCCAAGCTCGAACCCGGCACAGGCTCATTCTTTCTGATATTGACAATTTTATTTATTCTCGTATAAAAACAAAAAATAACTTCCCCTGTCACCCCTTTAAAAGTTACTTATTCCATTTCAAATCATTTTAATACTATTTTGATCAGAATGAAAGACAGAAATTGTTTTTTTTTTTTTTTCAATTCTTTTCTAGTAGTAGTAGAATGCTATTTTAAAAGAAAATGTGATATTTGCAGATTTATGTCTGTTATTGATGGCAAGCGAAGACCTGTTGATATGGCACCAATCTGAATATGGCGTCATTAGAATATTTTTTAATTGCAATGTTTATTTATTACTTTTTTTAGAGATCTAACATGAAATGAATATTTTTTTTTAAGTCAATCAGCATTAGTTTAAGATGTGCATATTTTTAGTCTTCTATTGCCTGCGAGTGCTAATCTTTCTTATATGAAAATAACCTTAGTGATTCTATCCATTTTTCTTCAGGGACTCTCCTCATGCTGTGGCTCTGCTCTTCAGATTCACAAAGTCACTTTCATTTGCAAGTAGATAAAATTGGCATGCATTGTTATTCACAATAGAAAGGAATTGAGCAGTGTTTGCTTTTTTCCTATAAAATCATCAGATCTTTCAGATAATGGTGTCAAATTTTTAATTTAAGCTGATTTTCAAGGACACAGGAATTACGAAAGATTGTTTTGAGAAGGAATCGATTAAAGATGTACAATCTATACAGATGTACACAATGTATAGGAAATAGAAAACGTTGTGCAATTCTTCATCATATAAATATTAATTTCTCCACATTTCATTCATTTATTCATAAAATGCACTTTGTTAATGTGTCCATCTGTGTCCACCAGATTTACTTGTTGCGGGTGAAAAATATGAGAATCGTTTTTTTAAGCAAGTATATTTCTATTTGATACTAAACTTCTGTTTTGATAGGGCTGAATATAAATTTCATACGATTAATTATGTGATAGGGATTAACAGTTATTTTCATGTAAGAAGTAGCTAAAAAATGAGATATTGCATGTAGAAAAACTTTTATATGTTATACATTTTTTTTTTTTTCGGCTTACTTTCAGTATCGGCTCTGATAACACAAAATGTTCCTGGCTCGGGCGGGCTTGTATTTAAAATCGTTGGGCTCTGGCTCTGAAAAGTGAGTCTGAACTCACCTCTATTATACAATGCATCAACATAAATCTTTAAATATAGTTTATCACTCATAATTTGGCTGCAATAATTACTTATTTATATTTCTTTATTCAGTAGAATGCCAGTTTTTTTCTATTCAGTGCAATTTTATCAAACGATAAATAAATGATATTAGTAAATTATGATAGTAATAATTAGAAAAAGCACATTTTTTTTTTAAATCAAGTATTTGTAAATTTCTTACTGGCAAGTGCTTTAAGGAAACTGACCAGTGAAAAAAATTCATATACAAGCCAATGGACAGTGAGTAAAAGACTTAATTTTGACCTATACTCTGACATTACAGGAATGGGAATGCTTGCTTGATCTGACTCAAGATACAGTGATAAGATCAAAATTTGAAACTAAGAAATCAATCTCAGATTTTTGGTGTATGCTAAAAGATGAATTAAAAATCCTATCAGATAAAGCAAAACTTTTACTCCTAACCCTTCACAACCACTTATTTATGCAAAACAGGATTTTCCGCATACTTCACTACTAAAATAAAATACAGATCACGTTTTCATGCAGAACAAGATTATTCAGTTGAAAAACTATCTGAAGTTCAGCCAAATATAATCTTATTGTGCAAATCAAAACAGCCTCATACTTCTTATTAAATTTCTGTTTTATGAAACCAAGTAAAAATTTATAACAAATGTAATAATGCCAAATTAATAAAACAACAAATTGTGGATCTACAATATTTGTCCTGAATTTATTTTCTTCATGTGTGTGTTTTCTGCTGCAATAAAAAATTAATATGGAAAAAAATTAAACGGTGAAATTTGATGTCCTGCAAACTTACATGATGAAACTACCTTGTATCATCAATGCTATTTTGTCATTCTATTTATTAAATACAGTATATAGCTGCAAGATAAAATTTAGTGTTCCGCATTGAATTTCCAATTTCAAAGGTGCTCCATGACTGAAAAAGTTTGAGAATCTCTGCACTATACTGATAATAACTTTCAGAATATTCACAACTGGCTGATCTGCCGGCATTGCCCAGGCCTGTGATTATAACCTTAAATATACCTAAAATCCAAAATCTGTTAGTTTCATTTTTTACCTCTAGGGGTGCACTCTGTTCTAAACAAACATCTATTCGAACGAAACTCTGTTAATCAACCAATTTGGAGATATGTTAGTTGAGGGAGTGGAGACTCAAATAGGAGAAAAATCATCTGGGGTACAAATGGGAGGAGGGGAGATGCAAGTACTTTTTGACAAATGATTAATTAAGAACACTGGAGTCCTTGGTTAAAATTTGCACTGGGCAGGAACTTAATTTAAGAATTTGCAGAAATTACTATTCAGAAATAGTGGTAAGTACTACTCATAAATGAACTTTAAGATGTGAAGGTGATAATTAGGATAGTAATGTAATTTGGAATTAGTTTCGAAGATATATGAGTAATAAGAGTTATTAAGATAGGACTCAGTTAAACAAAAATTGATAAAGGGAGGAGTGAAGAAGGGGAGATGCAAGTACTCTTTGACAAAGGTCTAATTAAGACTACTGGAGTCCTTGGTCAAAAATTTGGAATGGTACCTGAGCTAGGAACCTAATTTAAGAAATTTACTGAAAGTACTATTTGCAGATAGCGGTAATCACTACTCATACATTAACTTCAAAACTGTGAGAGGTGATAATTAAGATATTAATGTAGTTTGGAATTAGTTTGGAAGAGATATGAGTAATAGGAGTTGAGTTATTAAGATAGGGCTCAGTTAAGCAAAAATCGATGAAGAGGGAAGGGGATGTGCAAGAGCTCTTCAACAAGTGACAAATTAAGACTATTGGAGTCATTGGTCAAAAAGTTGAACTGGTACCTGAATCAGGAACCTAATTTTAAAAATTTGCTGAAATTATTATTCAGAAATAGTGGTAACCACTACTCATAAATAAACTTTAACAATGTGAGAGGTGATAATTAAGATATTAATGGAATTTGGAATTAGTTTCAGAGATATATGAGTAATAGGAGTTGAATGATTAAGACAGCAATCAGTTAGGCAAAAATAGATCGAAAACCAAGTTGAATGAGCCAAGCCTTGTCGAAATCAGGGTTATAGAACATGAGAAAAGAATGCGCCATTAATGTTTGAAAATGGTAGTAACTAAAGGAAAACATATTTTTAATTTATATAAAGGGATAGAAACCCTTATTGACAAACTCCTAACTTGCATTAAAAGACTCTTGCCACAGAACAAGTATAATAATCTTTGATTAAATTCATAAAATCACTTTAAATTATTTTTTTAGTGTTTGGCAACATTTAATATCTAATATGTCCTTTCATATCCCAAATTAGATAGGGGGTCACCTTATCTGTTGAAACAAATCTTTTTTGTTCAGTTTTTAATGAATGCTTGTGTCCATGTGTCTGGTTCTTTCTCGGAATTTTTGAAACGCCACCATCAGTTGTTTGCAAAAGATTAAATTACAGACCGATATTTAAAAGTGCATATATAAATATCGTTATACTTGAACATCTTATACTTTGAAAATGTTTTAGCTTTTGCCAGAAGAGACATATACGAGTATGTTGTCTAAAAATCTTGGCATATTTTAAATAGTGTTAGAAAAATAAGTAGATAAGATGCGGCCATGAAACTCACAAATTTGTTACCTAATATATCCGTTTATCTTGAAATATGTGGAATACTGAAGCTCAGCAATCATATTTACAAAGTTGATTACCAGTAAAAATTAAAAGCAGCACTTCAAAATACAATTTACATAGAAAGGTAGTAGTATTGCAGTTATTAGAAGGTATTGACTCATAACTTATCTAAATTAACTAAATTGCAAAAGATCCTCTTAGTTTATTCTCAATTACTCACAATAAATATCCAAATTATTTATTTATTTTATTGTTTATAAATTGTTCATTTTGAAACAAAAATTTTGTTTGACCCTAGATTTTTATAAGTCATCTACTTTATTTTGCTATACCAATAGAAAAGTTTCTAAAATGAGTAACAAAATATATATTTCTTAAAAATAAATATATAAAATAAATATATAAAGTTACCAATTTTTTCCAACTGTCTTGAAACAAATTTTGAATTTTCCCATAATTTAGCTTTGAAACACTTTGAAAGGACTATAGCACTGTGCAATGCAGCAAAACCCTTGTTTTCAATTGAAAGATATTCGATTAAACCTAAAACAGAAGATTATAAACAATCCATAACAAAGAAAATAGAAAATCAGATCCAATTTTAACCCCTTGACTGCCAGGCTTAATTTTGCCAGTGAAGGGCCCCTCAAGTAGCGTCCTTGTAGTAGAATCAAGGTCATTAGTACTCACCTTCGATCAATACCCTGTTATATCAGTTGCATATCACAGGCCAGTCCGGTTCAAATAGTGAATGACACGTTAAATTTTCAGTACGTAATGGTCATTGATTACTGAAATGAGAGGACGTATGCAGTGTACGTCCTGGCACTCAAGGGGTTAAAAAATTTATTGATTATTTGCCAATTAATGAAATTAAAGTTAATTTTTTTTTATGTTTTCTAAGTGAATTATTAAAAAAATTTGCCTGCCTAACAGACTTTTAGTTTATGTGCTATAAGATAAGGAGTTTGTGCACAGGTCTGTTGTTTTGTTTGTGTTTGAAAGGAAACAAAAAGAAAAAAAAGAGAGAAAGGAATAAATAATCTATTGAATTTAATCATTAAAAACACAAAAGATTAAATTAGTATACTTTCAACTTTAATGTTTTCTTTGTCATCTACCTATTCAATATTTTCTTAAATATAAAGAAATGTATTTTCTTTATTTCAATTTTTGTATCCATGTAGTGTCCCATGTTTTGTATCCATATCCTTATTAAACTAGCAGTTGATCTTATTCTTCATTTAAAATTTTCGATATTTGTTTACTTTCCTGTCAGTATCTTTCTCTCACCAATCAATGTTACTTACCACCAATAATTGAAAAGCACGAGGTAAGAACATGCTAATAATATTCTTGGTTAGTGTCATGTGTGAGAATTCTCTCACATCACTTGTGTTTTACAGTCAGCATTTTAATTTGCCACTGGAACCATTTTTATTTTCGCCAATGCTGCTCATACATCATTGCTGCTGAGAGTGTTTCTTTTGCAATCGTGGGGTGTGGCTGATTATGTTATGGATGACACAATACTATCAGAATATCATCTTGCGCTCCTCTTTAATGGGTTGTTTTTGTTTTCAGCATATGATTTTAAAGTTTTCCTGAATTTGTTTTGAGACACAGTTTTATAAAATTTTACTTCTGATCACACCAAAAAGAGTCAGTCGAATTTGAACTATAAACTGGAGAGGTGATATTGTGCTTAGCTGAAGAGATGATCACTTGCGAAGAATTTATAAATATTCCTTCTGTATGGATTAAGTTATTCTACAATATTTTAAAGGCTTAAGAGGAAAGCCAATTTATTACTATTATCATGATTAAAAAAATATATATATATTAAAAAGATGTCATAATTTTTCACTTCATTTACATTTTCTAAGATGACGGTAACAAGAGAGCAGGGACATTACTACACTGTAAAAAATTTTCCGGAAATAAGTGGTGGCATTAAGATGCCACGTTTTTTTACTGTTACGTTTCACAACAAAGTAGTGAAACATTCCGTAATATATATTCCAAAACCTTTCATAACAAAGTAGTGAAACATTTAAATTTTTCAGAAACATTCTATAATATATACTCTGAAACCTTTCATAACAGTTATGAAAGGTTTTGGAGTATATATTATGGAATGTTTCTGAAAAAATGGATTGTTTCACTACTTTGTTGTGAAACGTAACAGCAAAAAGCCGTGGCATCTTAATGACATCACCTTTGTCTGGAACCCTCTGGAATTTTTTTAGTCTAGGTACAACCAATATAGGCGTCCATAAAATGCAAGCTCGGTGGAAAAAAGGAATTTTTTCAATATAAAAAAAATCATGTTATGAAACGTTAAAATATTACATAAAAAATGTGAAAAAATAAAAGGAAACTATTTTCAGATCTACTCGCTTTTTTCAACATTAAATATGGCAAATAAATTTCAAATACCTTTTTTATTTTAATTTTATACTGATAAACTATTATTTTTTTTAAAGAATTCAACAACTGGGAAACATCTAAAACAAAAAAAAAAAAGATAAGAATTTATTTTTCCTACATTGGATTTGCAGCTTTGCTTATGGGCAGGAACTACAGGTGTGCGGCGGGTAAAATTCCTCAGTGGTGGCACAAGACAGCGTGATTTTAAAATTTTTAAAACTGCTTACCACTATAGCAAATTAATATTAATAATTCAGTTTTTACATGCTATTAGCTTTCTTAGTTGCCTTTCTGAAGTAATAGTTTTCACTTCATATAATTTTAACATATTTAGTTTGATGTAATTCTCATGCGTCATACAAAATTAAACTTTAGTTTTAGTTTTTAAATGTAACACTAGAATCAAGCTGAAAGTGCATTAATTCTGAAAATATTATTTTTTATTTATCAGGTAACAAAATCGAAGCTGTACAACAAAAGTATAGTAATCGATACTAGTGATGGGCGATAACGAGATGTTTTTCTCGATTGTCTCGATTGTATGGACATCTCGATATTTTTCAATTGTGTAAATTTTTTCTCGATGACTCCAGTTTGCCAATTGCTTTTATACATCATATATTATATACGTCATACATTTATCAAGAATCGTCTGCGGGTGAACTGGAATGAGTCGGTATTAATAAAGACAAGGTGACGTCGCCCGCTAGTGGGCCCCTCCTTTAATCGGGCCCCTAAGTTATACGTAATCTTGTAATATGAAATCACGAACAGGTTACCCGCTATATACGACACCGTATAGCAGGCGTGGTGTGCACGCACTACAAAATCTTGAAAAAAAATATAATCTCGAAACGAACGAACCTCGGACCAGATCTCTTGGTGGAGGGGTCAAAGTGAGCGGAGGGGCAAAGTAGCTGCATAATATGAATAAGCCGTCACAGGTCTTCAGGCCTTTCGAACCATATGTCACACGAGGGGTCTGGATCTGAATTTATAAAAATCCCTTCCTGTGGATGCAAAGTGGGGGGAGGGGTGCGGGAGGTGGATAACATGAGTAAGTGGTCATAGGCCTTTTCAACAATATGCCACATGAGAGGTCTCGGCTAAATTTAGAAAAGTGTACCCCGTGGGGGAAAATTTGGGGGGGGGGAGATTACCGGAGGTGTATAACATCAATAAGTAGTCACAAACCTTTCCAACGATATCTCACATGTGGGGTCTTGGCTAAATTTGTAAAAGTGTCTCCCGGGGGGGCAAAGTTGGGGGGACGGACACCGGAGGAGCATAACATCAATAAGTAGTCACAGACCTTTCCAATGATATCTCACATGAAGGGTCTTGGCTAAATTTTAAAAAATGTCCCCCGGGGGGGGGGCAAAGTGGGGGGGACGGACACCATAGGTGCATAACATCAATGAATAGTCACAGACCTTTCCAACGATATCTCACATGAAGGGTCTTGGCTAAATTTGGAAAAATGTCCCCCGGGGGGGGCAATGTGGGGTGTCTGTCACCGGAGGTGCATAACATCAAAAAGTAGTCACAGACCTTTAAAATGATATCTCACAAGACGGGTCTTGGCTAAATTTGGAAAAGTGTCCCCCGGGGAGCAAAGTGGTTGGACGGCCACCGGAAGTGCATAACATCAATAAGTAGTCACAAATCTTTCCAACGATATGTTACATGAAGGGTCTTGGCTAAATTTAGAAAAGTGTCCTGAAATTTCATATATTATACATAATATTTATCGGAGGGCTCCATAAAAAAATCCGATCTAAAATGATAAAAACGGAAAAAACTACCCCCCGCAGTGGGGGCCAAATTGGGGAGGGGAGGAAGAAAGTCTCATAATATGAAAGAGTCATCCGAGAGCTTTCCGATAACATATCACATGACGGGTCCAAAAAAGTTTGAAAATTGCTCCCCCTCCCTCCCCCCTTTGGGCCCACTCTTTCGCCCCGGAATTTACGCAGCCCCCACTTTAAAATTTTTATGTTCAATAAATAATATTTATTGGAAGACTGCATAAAAAACCTACATCTAAAATGATATTTAAATTTATTATAGAAGTCGGCTACGGTTTTAAAAATTTGTTCGCCCCCACCCCACCCCCCCGAATTTCACCTTCGGTGGAAGAAAGGTTCATAATATGAAAGAGTTGTCAAAGGGCTTTTCGATTATATGTCACAGGAAGAGTTCGGTAATTTTTTTTAAATTGCGCCCCACCCACTCTCACGTCCTCGGAACTCACCCGACCCACCTTCCTCTTTGAAATTTTTATATTTAATAAATAATATTTATCGGAGGGCTCCAAGTATGTGACAGCTTGGTAGTGCTAAAATAAGAAAAACATTGAAAATTAAAGCTTCATTTCACAGTTCATTGTCATGCCTATTTCTTTCTCCAGTTTGCCCCTCGATCTCTCTTCTCGGCCCTTCTTGGCTGAGCGTGAAATGACAATCATCGAGAGTAACATTTCGGAGAAAGGATGAAAACTGATTTCTCATTCTCGACAATGTCATATGAAATGTTGAACAGAGACCGAGAGCGAGAAACGAGACGGTGAGATATCTCGAAGTAAGCGAGAGGTTTGCCCTCGAGCAGAATGTCTCCTCGAGATAAACGAGCAGTTTGCGTCCAGAAAATAGATCTCGGAAGTGCGAGAGCTCTCTCTCGCACTTCGAGAGAAAGGAAGCTTTCAGAAGAGTCAAACTTACCGCGCTTCTGGTGTAAGTCATGATTTCCCAAAGGAGTGCATGTTTTTTCCATTCGCTTTTGTTATTAACCGATATGGGTTAGGAGGCATAGTGGTTTAAGTTATCAGTTCGAGTTTCAGTTGTTGATATAGAAGTTTTCTATTGAATTTGGCGCCAGTTTGTCTTTGATTTTCAATGTTTCTCTTATTTTAGCCCTCCTAAGCTGTCCCATATCTCTTAATATTAGAATGCTATTGTTAAAACAAAACTGCACTGCAAAATATGTGTTTTCAAGATTTTAAGTGTCGCCTCAGGGAAGAGGATTTTTCAAAATTATTTTACCCCACTCATGTAATATATTAAAATAAGGGTAATTTCATAACCTTTCTAAATCTACCTTTCTTTTGTCAATCCACTGTTAAGTTTAGACCCCTGGGCTTAAAATGCTCTAAAGGAATATACTTAGCGGCGGTTTTTTTTCGTACTCTGGTACGGTATCTTTCACTCATAGGAAAATTATAAGACTAACATCAAATTGCGTCTAAAATCGAATAAAAAATATGGACATGTGTTTCTTAATTTTAACTCCCTTCTTCGCCTCAAGAGGGCGCTTTAAAGTTTTGTTTCTTCAAACCTTTAGTATACTGTTTGTCCAAAAATTATAAAATTCACAAAATAAAGTCTTTTCACTCTTCCCTATCTTCTCGTATCAATTTTATTTTTACTACCACCAGGGGACGCCGCCCAGTGAAACATTTTACTTTTAGCCTCAGTCTATTGGTATTTTTCATCTGTTTTTCATAATATTTTGTCTCATTGTTTTTCTTCCTTGTAGATACTATTCTCTAAGTTCTTGATCCATTCTGACCATTTGGGCACTCATTCTGGACCAGCTGTGGCCCATCGGGCCCCTCTTCATTTGTCTGGCTCTAATCACACGCTTCACTTGTTCTTTTACCATTTCTTCTTTTTCTTCAATTTTTTTCTTATTCAATGGTTCGTTTTTTTTTTTTTTTTTTACCATTCTCAACTTCCCCTAGTCCTCTCTTACATCAAGTTAACTTCCATCCTTGGTCTGCCCTATTGTCAATTTGGGGCCTAATGCCCCTTCGGGGAGGGGGTTCTTCTACCTTTTCCAGGCCCATCATCTAATACCACGTTGGTAAGGATTGGAAGATTAAAATTATCCGAAATACCAAAAATGAAGTCCATTGAAGTTTTATTTTAATTATAGAATTCCCTATTAGCGGATATATTTGTCTGTTTACCTTTCTATTTTTCGATAAAACTCCTTTGTTTTCGATAAACGGAGAAATTCAACAGCATTAGGCTCACTTTAGACATTTAGGGAACTTTCACTTGTATCAAACCTTCTGCCTTTATCGAAAAGAAGAAAATGCTAATCGATTCTAGCTAATGCGCCTAAAATAAAAAATGAGCTAGTAAATGTGTTAGAAACTAGCTACTTTGGATTTTGATACAGACTTGAAGAGTCATGTTGGAATCCCTAGGCACTGGAAAACAATTTCCGTGTTAGACAGGTTCCCTCTTAGCAGTTATATTTGTCTGGTTGCCCTTATGTTTCTCGATAAACGGTGAAATTCCACACCATTAGACACACTTTAGACATTCAGGGAACTTTAACTTGTATCAAACCTTCTGCCTTTATCGAAAAGAAGAAAATGCTAATCGATTCTAGCTAATGCGCCTAAAATAAAAAATGAGCTAGTAAATGTGTCAGAAACTAGCTACTTTGGATTTCGATACAGACTTGAAGAATCATATTGGAATCGCTAGGCACTGGAAAACAATTTCCGTGTTAGGCAGGTTCCCTCTCAGTAGTTATATATGTTTGGTTATCCTTACGTTTTTCGATAAAGCTGTCTTGTTTTCGATAAACAGAGAAATTCCACAGCATTTGATACACTTTAGACATTTAGGGAACTTTAATTTGTATCAAACCTTTTTCCTTTATCGAAAGAGGGAAATGCTAATCGATTCTAGCTAATGCGTCTAAAATAAAAAATGAGTTTTTAAATGTGTCATAAAGTAGCTACTTTGGATTTCGATACAGACTTAAAGAGTCACGGTGGAATCGCTAGGTACTGGAAAACAGTTTCCGTGTTAGGCAGTTCCCTCTTGGCAGGTATCTTTATCTTACTATCCTTACGTTTTTCGAAAGAAACTTTTGTTTTCGATCAATGGAGAAATTCCACAGTATTTTACATTTAGGGGAATTTTAAACTGTATCAAACTTTTTGGAGTTATCTAAACAGTAGAAAGGTTAAAGGTATATATACATATTTTTTAACTGTTGAATGCAGGCGTTATTTTTGTGTGTATGTGCGTCTTAATATATATTGTCGTATGTGTGTTTTAGTAAAAAGGTTATTTGATTCATCAAATGCGCCATAGTTACGTGATTTGGACATTGCAGTTTCATAAAGAAGAAAGGGGAATTTATTCCAATGCAAAGAAAATCATTTTAAAATACTGAAATTCAAATGAGATATCTTTATAAATTTCTTTCATAAGATTAGCATTAGCGAGCAGGTCTTTTCAATTGACTGAAGTAACCCCTTAAGCCTAAATCAGGAGAAAATAATTACGATAGCAGAATTATCGAGCAAACCCTATGACTACTACGAAAATTTCGGCCAGAATAATAGCTAAGTTTTCCAACAATTGTTTTTACCTCTCTCGTTATAATCAATTGTAAAACATCTCGATTGTAGATTCTAGGAATTAATCGATGGCTGTATCGATTGTGATTTTTTACGATGACGATTCTTCTCGATTGTCGAATTTTCGAGAATCGCCCACCACTAATCGATACTCAGGGCTAAACATATAATAAAAAAAAGTGCCCAGTTAAACTGATGGCATTGAGCTCACAGGCTATTCACACTAATTGTATATTATATTCTTTTTTCAAAGAATAATGCCCCTTGAAAAATAAATTAAGGGGGGAGGATTACCCCCCCCTCCCCCACACCTGTTTCACATTTTTATACTTAACAATGAGCCTCCAAATCTCATCAGGGAAGCACTTTATCAGAATAAACCAGTATACCAAATTTGAAGCAAATCGGATAGAAAACCCATTTATCTAAATTAAGGGGGTATTAACCCCTGCCCCCCCCCCCTTTATACTTAAACAATGAACCTCCAAATCTAAGCAAGGAAGTGCCTTATCAGAATTAACCATATACCAAAGTTAAAGCAAATCTATTAAATTCTGCATGAAAAATCCATTTATCGAAGTTAATGGGGGATAAGCCCCCCGTTCCCCCTCACCTTTACACTTAAACAATGAAACTCCAAATCTAAGCAAGGAAGTGCCTTATCAGAATTAACCGTATACCAAAGTTAAAGCAAATTTAATAATTCTGCATGAAAAACCCATTTATCGAAGTTAAGGGGGGATTAGTCCTCCATACCCCACCTTTATACTTAACCTATGAATCCTTAAAACTAATCAGGGAAGCAGCTTATCAGAATAATCCTAGAAAAAAAATTAAAGCAAATCAGATATTTCTATCAAGAGTTATCGCGTTACATACATACATACATACATACAGACCTGCGGGCACATTAGCTCCCAGGCTTTGATAACCTGAGAGCTAGTATTTGCTAAAACTGAGTTCTGAGTTGGAACTTGCGCGAGTAAATACAGTGTAAAACTGTTAATTATATTTTTTTTAAATGCAAACATTATTTTTATTTCTTTATTAAAATCATAAGTTTTTAGAAAACATAAAATTTCCTT
This sequence comes from Maratus speciosus, assembly GCA_963932465.1. NCBI lineage: Eukaryota > Metazoa > Arthropoda > Arachnida > Araneae > Salticidae > Maratus > Maratus speciosus. The sequence continues at coordinate 303,840,960 of OZ010788.1, forward strand.
TTAAATCAATTTTTTTTTTTTTTTTTTTTGGTTTAATAATTTACATCCTTGCTAGAAGATTCGATAAGCAATACAAAAGATAAGTATAAAACGTGCAAACATTACTTTTATGTGTTAAATTTTTTTCCAAATTTTACATAATAAAACAAGAAAAATAGTACATTACACATATTTTATATATATCATATTTCATAAATATGAAAGAAGGAGCATTAAAAATTCTAAAATTATTTCAACTGCCCCTAAGACACAAAATTATTAAAATAATTTTGAATGAAAAAAAAAAAAAAAAAAAAAAGACAATGTATGGTTCTATCAACTGATAAGATTTTTGAAAACAATTTACATATAACATAGGCTTACTAATGTATTTAAAGGGCATTTTAATTAATTTATAAATTAAAGGAAGAACAAAGACTAATAAAATATATAAATTTTTGAAAGATAACAAAAGGTGAAAATGGACTTGATTTTATTACTCATTTAAAAAATACATAAATAAATAACAACACTTGTAGCGCTAACATTTCCTCTATGATTACAAATGCATTAATTCTTTGAAGGGCACTGATATATGTCAAAAGTACGATGTTTTACAACCAGTATTTTACTATAATAATTTTTACGTGTAAAATCTCAAAAATATAAGAAGCAAAATTTTTTATTCGAAAATACTTGTGGCAAATTTGTGAATTTTTGGTGTTTGTGCAAACGGCACCCGTTAAAGGGTTAAAAAAGCTAAATTTCCTGAAGTAGTCCAAAAATTATAAAAACCGTTCGTGGAATATTTAAATGTGCTTTATTTCATAAATTATTAAAAATATTAATTTTTAACACCATAATTGAATTTGATTATACTGCAATTCTGTGAAAATTTTAAAATAAAATATGATGTTTATCTTAAAAAATGAATTTCGTAATGTTTTAAACTTATTAATGTATTACTCGTATTAAATAGTAGATTACTTCAAAAGAAAATTGAAAAAGATTACTTTTCCATACATTTTAATAAAAAGCATTTTCTCAATTGGCAGATACATTCAGTTTTTATTACAAAGAATAATTATTTCACAATTAGACATAAAAAATAATCAATATACTTTTTTTATTCAGTGTCTTATTTAAGCAATTAAATTTTAAAGTTTCGTATTATAGATAAAATGAAAATTCAAATAATGAAGCACAAAAAGGTTTAAACTAGCTATTTAACTGACTTTATCGGTTGATATCCAAACAAAGAATGGCATTTGTTCAGAATTCATTTGTCTCTAAGTACCTAGGCAGCTATTTTTTATTCTTCTTTATTGCTGAAACATCAGTGAAAGCTTACTGTCGAGACACGAAAAGTTTTTGGCTTCCGTTTGCTTGTTTGTTAGTTAGTCCGTCTGTCTGTTCTGCGATAACTGACATAAAAGGCATCCGATTAGCTTGAAATTAAGGAGCCATGTTGGTGAGGTCCCCAGATTTAGATGTATAGTTTTTGGTTAAATTTGTTTCATTCGTTTGGAATATATAGAACACTTTATTTTGCAGCATAATGCTTTTCTATGGCAGTTCAGACGATTTTCAAATTTCCATTTCTTAAAAGAAAATGTCACGTTTGATTAATGTATTTAAATGGTAAATTATGGATGCTGAAATTGCCAAATAAGAGTTTTAAATTATTGCTATTATTTTGGAATTTTGTCAATATATTTGTCGGAATTTTTAAATTAAGTGTATGAATTTTGGTGGAACTCTATACATGCTTTACAATAATATAAAACATTTTGTTCTATCATTTTACTTATTTGACATGATACATGACATATGTTTCATTTTTTTTCTTTTGTCAGTTACCTATAGCAACTGCATTTTATAGCCTATATAAACAACAATCATTTAAATAATCCCAATTAAGAAAAATTAATCAGAAAGTCGGGCTGAGGGGAATAAAAAGTTAGTTAATCTTTAATAATTTGGTGTACAATATAGCATTGCGTCAAACATTAATGATGTTAGTAACATTACATTTTTAAATTTAATGTAGATACTATTAAAAATTTATCACAAAGATATTTTTTACAGCGACAAATAGATGCAATTTAGGCAATTAAATATAAAATCATACAAATTTAAGGTTCATTTAAGAATATTTTCACAGGCCCAGGCAACGCCAGGCGGGTCAGCTAGTATAAAATAAATGAAACAAAAATATAAGTTTTGAAACCAGTTTTAAAGACTAACATTAAATATAATATGAAAACATTACACAATAATATTTATACATCATCTCTATATTTATACATCTACTATCCTCCCAAAATACAAATTCAACATTATATAAGAAAAGTTTTAATACAAATTCCTATTATTTTTAAACTATTAAGTATATTAATAATTAATTAAAATAGTCTCAGAAAGCAATATGCAAAATTTTACTAATTTATTCTAAATACTGACCCTTGAAAATTTTGTTAATACCACAGCTCTAACAGAAAATGCTTAGTCAAAAGATCCTACTATTGTTTTTGGAAATGTGTGACAATGTGTATTTCTCTCTCGTGTTTTGCTTTTCACTACAGATATGTGTGTATGTGCATAATAGTTAAAGATAGAATTGCTGGAACAGTAAAGTACATAGTTTCATATGAAATATTTTATAATTTTACATGAATTAGGTGTTAGCTACTGAAATTCAGCTTAAAAATTATATAATGTACAAGTACAAAGAAAGAATTCAAGCAAAAAGACTCATCATACTGAATTTTGTATACCATATTGAAAGAAAATAAAGGTTGCTGCAGTTCAGCAGTACCTACACACAAGCCGTCACTAACATAAGGACTACATTACACAGTAAGTCAATTTAATAAATAAAAATACAGACAAAGTCACTTATAGCAAAGTCAAAGTTTCACATTATTTCCTCATAATAAAAAAATTATGACACTTACATTAACCAAGTTTATGGACAGGTACTGTGAAAATTAGAATAAAAATAATGGTTTTATGATTTCTCAATTGACTGGTTTTATGATAACTGCACACTGTAAAAAATAAAATCAGATATACTACAGTCCATAGCATAAATGTTTCAAAACATTTAGTGTTAACTATGAATTCTCTTCAGTTACTGATTAAGTCGAAAACGTTACGCTCATTCCCGTGTAAAGTATTTGAAACAAATATTCAGATTTTCTGCCCATGCCCAATATGTTCCACAAAAGTCATGGTCATGTAATTTTTATTGTTCCGGGGGTAACAAAGAGATGTAACATATATTTTGAGGAAAGTAAACATTTATATTTTATAATTAAGTAAACTAATTAATAGTATCAGATTGAATTTTATTGCATAATAATATTAGAGTTACTGTTAATCATTTGTTGCACATACAAAGTTAAACATTCTTCTTTAAAATGCAGTCTTATGAGTTCCATCCTGCAAATAGATATATTTTGAAAATATTTAATTTCCCTAGTAAATAGATGGTTTTTTTATACTTTTTAATATTTATTTTTTTATTTTATAAGTATAGTATACTATTTCAAAATATTTATATCTGTGAGCAATTATTTTATTTTCATGAATTGTAATTACTTATAAATTGATATATTTCTGAAAATGTTTTGCCTATTTGTAAATACATTTTTTAATATAGTGTTTTACAATTGTCGTAATTCTAAACATATTCATTTAAAAGTATTTATTTTATTTGTATAACTTGAAAAAATATATCTATTTATATCTATACAATTCATGAAAATAAAATAATTAATCGCAGATATTGACTATATTGAAATTGTGTATTTTTTTTATATAATTAAAACAAATAAATAATAATATAAAATAATATATATATATATATATATATATATTTAAAGCTATAAAAAAATCCCACCTATTTATATGTAAGGAAATTAAAAATTTTCATAATGTATTTATTTACAGGATGGAGCCCATGAGACTGCATTTAAAAAAAGAATTATTTATAGATCTATAAATTAAATTTTCAATAATATCTTTCTACAAATATGCAATTCATAAACAATGAGGATAAAATGCATTAGTAGAAGTGAAACTATGATTTTCTTCGGCCATATAAACAATACATTTCATCATTACAAAAGTTGTGAATCTGAACAAAAGTTCAAAGCAAAAAGATGATAAAAACGTATAAATAGTGGTACATGTACTTTACTAATATTAGTACTACACTATTATTCATTAATCAAATATCTAATATCTATCATAGATTCATAAACAAGAGCAAGACCCCTTTATCATAATAACAGACCTCACAATCACTAAGTTTCCTTTGTCAGCTGTATAGGTGGTCAGAAACCACATGGTTGTCTTGCTACTAGCGCCATCTAATATGAGAAATAGAAATTTTTTAATTTGTTTTCCATATCTGTTTTCCCATTTTCTTTACGATATGCCATATATTTATAGTTTACAAATGATAGTTGTAAATTAAAAAAAATTCATATGTTCTAGACATTTTTTTTAATAACATGAACTTATTTTACTTTTACACACACACAAAAAAATTATTGCTGAATTCCGTTATGTAAATAGTAACAATAATCAAGAAAGAAAAATATTTTTCCATGAATTCGTCAGTGATATTACAGTAGCTTTTGAAATAAATGGATAGCATCTAGATCCCGAAAAAGTTAAATATTTTAATATATTTTCTCTTTTAGGTAGCTTTCATTGCAAAAAGTAAAAAGCTATTGCAGACGTCCAGTCGAAAGCACGTCTGGAAAATTTTGCTATATTTTCATCGATCATGACCCCTAGACCCCAAAACCACCCTCTGTTCAAATGTGACTTATATATATACACTATATGGCCAAAGGTGACCGGTCACTTGCGCTTTTTGACGTTTTCTTAAATATCTAGAAAAATACACGAGGAATTATCCTGAAACTCCAGGTGTGTAAACAGAATAGTACAGGTCATACATTTATATATAGATGTTTTCCCGAAACTCCATAGGGGACAGTCAACAAATTGAAAAAGAACGAATATCTTTTGGACAACCCTGTAAAAACTAATGTAGCAAAAAGTGTTCAAACTGTAGATTGTGATTAAGTGCCTTATTGTAATAAATTGTGTTCATTTTTATGAGAATAGCATGTATATTCATAGAGAAATTAAAGTTTTAATAAAAAGAGTCCCAAATTTTGCCACGTTTTTTGCTTATAATTTGTAGAATTCTTAACATAAAAAAAAGTTCTTTTCAGAAAATATGACAAATAACATTGTACACAATACCCTGCATCAGAATGAAAAAATAATAAAAGTTGTATGAAAAATGAGCAGTTTTACTAAATAATGATTCACTGTGGATGTACGAATGTAAACAAAATGTAATGTGTATAATGTGTTAACTAAATGTATAGAGCAACTTTTGTGAAAGTCTCAAAAACATAGTTTGAAAATTATCATTGATAGAATAAGCTCATAATCCGTTATTCCCAAAAGGAAGCAAAAAGATGAGGGGTTGTATCCAAATACAATAGTGCATGCAATATTGTGTATGCTATATTGGAACAAATCAATGGATATATGGATACAGCCCCTCATCTTTTTGTTTCATTTTCAGAACAACAGATTTTGAGCTCATTCTATCAACGATAATTTTCAGAATTTTCAAGCTATGATTTTGACTTTTACAAAAGTTGATCTATACATTTAGCTAACACATTATATTTTGATTGCGTTTGGGCATGCACAATGAAACATTATTTAGTAAACCTGCTCTTTTTTCATACAATTTTTACTATATTTTAATTCTGATTGCAGGGTATTGTGTACAATGTTGTTTGTCATATTTTTTGAAAAGAACTTTTTTATATATTAAGAACTCTGCAAATTATAAGCAAAAAATTTGGCAAAATTTGAGACTGTTTTTATGAAAACATGAATTTCTCTTTGAGTATACATACTATACTCATAAAAATGAACACAGTTTATTACAATAAGGCACTTAATCATAATCTACAGTTTGAACGCTTTTGCTACATTAGTTTTTTCAGGGTTGTCCAAAAGATATTTGTTCTTTTTCAGTTTGTTGATGGTCCATGGGGTTTTGGGAAAATATCTTCAAGGAAATATATGACCTGTACTATTCTGTTTACACGCCTGGAGTTTCAGGATAATTCCTCATGCATTTTTCTAGATATTTAAGAAAACATCAAAAATCGCAAGTGGCCAGTCATCTTTGGCCATATAGTGTATATCTGATTTTTGTCATGCGATGCTTCTCGTATTTATAAACCAATTTGGATGAAATTAATTGTATGCATAGTACATACCAATGTCTCGACCAAGTTCATTGGCCAGCTTCATCCGCCATCTTGTTTCAAAATGGCAGCCATTTAATTTTTTTTTTATAATTTAAAAAGCAATGCAAATAAATAAAAAATTGAAAAATATTATTTTCTTAAGAATTTGACCTTAATACAAGGATTCCGGAGCATATTTTGTTTTGTCTTTATCTTAAAAAATGGCTGAATATAGCAGTTTGATTTTCTAGGGTGGCTGACATTTTGGCTTCATCTGCCATCTTGTTTGAAAATGGCAGCCATTGGTTATTGAACAACATTTAATGCATCTCCATACCTATAAGAAGGGACCCTGTTCAGTTGCCAAATGCCGCCAAGTTTATTGCCAAATTTGGTGACCAAAATTAGTCGCCAAAAGTGACTCCAACTTGGCGATATCTCTAATATTTCGCCAAATTTCCATAACTTCCATTGTAAACCAATAGGGTTTACTTGCTTACAGAAAATTAACAAATTGAGATATTTCAATGCAACAAAAACTAATACAATGCACTCCCGATTATCCGGGTTAATCACCGGGAGAGGTCGCACGGACAATCGAAAAACACGGATAATCTGAAAACTCCTTTTTATTAAAGAAAAAATCAACATCAGTACAAACATATAAAAATTACTTACATTTGCATACTGCATAACATCAAACTAGGAATTTTCCTTTTAATATTTACTGCTTTAAAAAAATCTGTAATGCATCTTTGCTGTTTGTGCATCTCTTGTCTTATACCAACACATACTTTACAACCCACAGTAATGTCACCGTAATCAAATTCTTTTTCTCCCATATAGTCTAACACAGTGCCATCGCTAAGACTTTTTATTGGTGGGGAAGAGAACCTTAAATTGCCAAGTAAATTTCAGTATTTGCCAACTCATTTTACAATTTTGCCAACTTACCACAGATAGAAAATGTAATACAGTTCTTATTTTTTTAAAGTTTAATAATATTTCCAATTAGTTTTGTAATTTTTACCAAGTTTATCAGAAATAGAAAATATATTATAGTTTTTATTAAAATTTAAAGCAAATATGCCAATTAAATTCATAAATTTGCCAAGTGTAATAGCATTCCTGAATGTTTGGGGGTGGAGGCTCCCCCTTGTTCCCCCCTTAGCAAGGCCCCTGGGTCTAACAAAGTTTCTGCAGATTGTAGAGCAGTAGAATGAGAAATTGTATGTCTCTCATTTAGTACATCTTCTGCATCAGTACTATCATCACTATTAGATTTAACAACACAGTTAGAAACGATGTCTTCATCTGTCAAATACTGGAAGCCATGCTCACATGCCCTCCCATCCACTTTAACCCTGCCAGTCAAATAGGTTCCAGAGCGTTCGATTTTACCTCTATGTACATCAGAATATTATCAGCTAAACCAGAAAAGTTTCTAATTCACATCAACATCGATTTTACATGCAGCATGATAAGTGTGAAAATGGTCTGTCTTTATTTTTTATTTATTTATTTATTTTTTAGTCTGGAATGAGCACGGATAATCTGCAAACCAGATAATCTGCACATGGATAATCGAGAGTACACTGTATTAGCTTAAGGGATTATATTAATTATATTTAAGGGAGTCCAAGTAAATTAAATTATGAATAAAAGTAACATGATACAATGCTTAGCATGCTTTCCCAAACATAAATTTTAAGGGAAACCAAACTGTTCACTAAAGGCGGCTAGTAGCTTATTAATTTGGCACAATTCTCATTCAAATTCAGTATTGACGAATATTCTGTTATCGAGTTCGTCACATTTTAGCTTCTTAAAATTTGAGTAAAATTAGCTACGAGTAAAACTGGCAAAATTTTAAAACCAAGAAATATGAAAGCTACCTCTTCCTCCTGGCACTGCCCGAAAGGACTTTTATATTTTCAAATATATGATTTACTTTATTACTGGTGTTTTGTTTCTTTTCACAGTTAATTTCATTTTACAGTATTAATTTAATACCGTTCCTTCAATTTTTTAAATGCACACTTTCATTTATTTATTTGCTTATCATTTGTTTTATTTTTGAAGTTATGGGGAATAATTTCAGCTTAACATACTTTAGAGGTGCAAGCTTCACTGTTTTTTCATACAAAGTTTGTATGTATTAATCCGTGAAAAGTTTCATAATCGGGTCCACAGTCAATTGGCATTTCTTGGCTCGCATGGTTTGGAGCATAATTAATATCCTTGTTGTTACTCACATGTGTTATGTGCAGGGGTAGGGAATTTCTAAAAAATCTTACCAGCCAAGGATTTATTTCACCAACCAGTAAAATGCAATGTACAGTTGAAAATTTTCATGACAAAATTACGCAACTCAAAAATAGTTGGTAACTATTACTATAATTCATTTTCATATATTTTTTCCTATAAAATTAAGAAATACAGTCAATTTCCTCTAATCTGCAAACACCTATAATCCACACTATATTTCAGATGTAAACAAACAGTTTAAAATTTTTTTAAAGCAAAATATTGTACACTTTAACCATAAAAAAAAGACTGATCTCATGAATTTATTAAGAAATTTTTAATGTATTTTGCGTTCATTAGAGTGAAATGTTTTATGTATTTTATAAATAACTATTAGACTGCTATATTTTGAATGCATTTGTTAGCTATGTAAAAGATAAAATTGCTTTTGAAGAGGCTCTGGGGGATAAATGTCTTAGTTTTTTTAAAAAATAAACTTTTATTACTGATCAAGAAATTCTGACTCTTAAAAGGCTTCAAGATTAATTTTTTTTTCTATTAATTTTCTATTATATCATTTAAATGTATTTCTAATATTCAATATAGTTTTGTTTTAATAACACATACTGGACAATTGCACCATAAAATATAATAAATAAAGACAAAATCTTGCTTAATGGCACACAAAACACAAACTTTAATAAGCTAAAAGTTAACTTCTACGTTTCAAGCTGTTTCTACAGCCGTCTTCAGGAAAATATGATGGTAAAATGGCTCAAAGTTCAGAGACGAAAGCTTCCTGTGCAAGAGATAATTAGTCGAAACTTGATCAATGATTTGAATACAAAAATGTAGTGTTGCCATCTAGTGAAAATAAATAATTATTAATGAACTGAGATCAAATGAATCAAAAGGTCGATTTAAGAAACCACGAGTGCCACCATCTATACATGAGGGACAAAACCACGTTAAGATAAACCTTGTAACGATAATTTATCCTATAATATCCCAAAAATCTGGCATAATATCATAAAGTCATAATTCTACATCTAATTACAATATTTCAGCTTAAACTTGTATTATGTTGCCAAAACTTGAATGAAAACTCAGTTGAACATGGTTTTGTCTCTCATGTATAGATGGTGGCACTTGTGGTTTCTTAAATCGACCTTTTGATTCATTTGATCTCAGTTCATTAATAATTATTTATTTTCACTAGATGGCAACAGTACATTTTTGTATTCAAATCATTGGTCAAGTTTCGACTAATTATCTCTTGCACAGGAAGCTTTCGTCTCTGAACTTTGAGCCATTTTACCATAATTTTTTCCTGAAGAAAGCTGTAGAAACAGCTCGCAGGCGCGGACCCGCAATCCAAAAAAATATGAATCCATCGATTATCACGAATTTTGACAAATGGTCGCTGAAAAAAATCAATTTCGTCAATCGTTCACAGGTCAAAGGATCGCAAAAGAAATGTGAATTTTATGAAAGGATCGCGCAAAAAACGCCAATTTCGTCAAAGGACCACGAAAAAAATGCAAATTTCGTCAAAGGGTCGAAGAAAAAATGCGAATTTCGCCAAACAATTGCGGAAAAATCGCTAATTTCGCGAAAGAATTGCACAAAAAACATTAATTTCGCAACAGATCTCTGAAAAATTACGAATTTCTTCAAAGAATCGACGAAAAAACGCACAATTAGCACCGGGAAGAGATTCCCCTAGACGCGCATCCACAGGGGTGGGGGATCGACCAGCGCAAAGAAGGGAAGAACAAATTTACCAAATTGATTTTTAAGAAATCAACACACCATACGCCTTTTAGCTTCTAACTGGCTAGGATTCGGACATAATCCTTTTTTATTCATTCATCAAATACCCCTTGAAATTTATCAATGTGGGTGGCAATAACAGTACATTTTTTACACATTAGTTGCTTTCTTCAGAAAACATTAAGATGCTTCAATTTTTCAAAGGACCTTTCTTTTTCTTGTGTCTTTCTTTCTTTGGAAATCGCTATGAATCCCATTCTTTTCTCAAACAATATAGTACTCCTCAAAAAATATCGTTATACGGAAATAAGAATTTCAGCTTCTTTGAAAGAATGAAAAAGTTTCAACACTTTAAAGGGATCCGCATAACGTTGTCAATTTCTGTTGTAGAGATTCAACAAAAGGTACACGAAGTGGCATTGTCCCCCACCTCAACCCATAGTGCCAAACATTATGGCGCCATATGCCTTTTGACAGAACATAATCCTTTTTTGTTCACTAATTGCTGAAACGTCAGTGAGGTTTAGTCTGCGAATGCACCATTTCCTTCTAACTGTTATCAGTGTCAGCATCGTTTGTTGTGACCACGCGGTGTCTTTGATTTTTAATGACTTTAAAAGGAAAGGGACTGATGTCCTGCAAAAGAGGGGCCTTTCTTTCAAGAAGAGTCGAGCTCCTTATCTCCTGACCCACTGTTGATTCCCCTCATTCTTTTGTGAATAAACTGCGGAACCGTCCAGAATAAAAGATTTTCCATGAAAACTGGAGAAGGATGGCAAAACACGCATCTGTATGCAGCCTTACCATTGACACCTGAAAAGTGTTTGGTATTTGTTTGCTTGTCTGTCTGTCTGTTCAGCGAAAACTGCCGTTAATTGGATTTATATCAGTGGTGTAGTCCTGGGAGAAAAAGCGGGGGAACGCTCATATTCTTAAACATTAGGATCTGTATCACCCATAAGGCAAACGCAATTTTGAATCTTCCTTTTAATTTTAATTCATGAGAACAGTAATTGAAAAAAAAATTAAAATTTAATTAAAATTAATTTAATTAAAGTTTTTTCTCTGTTGGCCGTTAAATAGCTGGCCACAGAATTAAAAAATAAATAAAAATCTTATTTTGTATCTGAAAATTTCTGGGATAGAAATCATAATTCAGTAACATTAATTCATGCAGCGAGATTTTTGTTAGAATTTGTTTTGAATTATTTATTTTGAAGATATTGTAGAATAACTGTCGTCCCTGGGAGCATTGAAAATTATAGCATTTTTTAGGTAGACTTCGTATAAAATACTACCTATTATAATCTCCCCTATGTTGGAATTTTTGAAAAATTTTTGCAGATCTATGCCGATCATGACCCTTAGAACCCACCCACTCCTTCCCCCAGTTCAAAACTTTATCTATCTATATCACTTTTGTATGGTTTTGATAACTTTTGTAATTCTGCACAAATCTCTTCCAAACTGATGCATAAAATGAAGGGGTAGACATTCTTGGTCAAATTCGTTAGTAGACAAAATCGGGCCAAGGGAATGGACATAGGGAGGGGTTTTGTGAAAACCGAAAAACCCCATAACTTATTAATTTTTATACATATCAAATCAGTTTAAAGTTATTATTACTTCTAGGAAAAGGGCCAAAAATGTATGTATTGCAGATTTTTGATAAAATTTAAAATGGGCTCAAGGGGCGCAAAAATAGGGTTTTAGGGAGAAAAAAATTCATAATTTCGTCAATTTTTAAGATATCAAATTCACTTAAACTTATTACAAATCTTTTTAGTATTATCTACAACTTTTACATTTAAAGTTTTTGATAGTTTTTTGTTACTGAAAAAAAAAAATAATAATAAAGAAAAAAATGGGGAGGGGGCTTTGAAGAAGAAAAAAATTCATAACTTCATAATTCACAAGATATCCAATCCACTTAGATTTATTATACATTTTCTCAATATTATCTATAACTTTCATATTGAGAAGTTTTTGATAGGATGAACTCTTACAGCAAAAAAGAAAAAAAAGGGTGGTTGACGAAAAAATTATCGTATTAACACGTTAAGTGCTACGTCAGTCACCGGTGACTGACACTGAACTTTCCGTTTAGAATGCGTCATTCACCGATGACGGACGGTCTAAAATATAATATAAAACTATATATATATTGTTTTAAGTAATTACTGAAAATCTATTTAAAATTTACTTTCCTTTATTTATTACAGGATTATACTTTCTTAAAAGTTACTTAAAACATTGTAAATTTTTCAGCTTCAGTGTCAGTCACCGTGGCACTCAACTCGTTAAAGGTGTACTCAAATCCAAACGGCTTACTATCTGACTCATTTTTTAATTAATTTTCGTCTCAAACACAGCCAATTGGCAGGTTCCCTTATTCAGAAACTATATAATGTGCTGTATAGGTTGACTTTTTTTTTTTTTTTTTTTTTTTTTTTTTTAAATAAAGGCAGAATATATTTCAAATGCTGACAAAGTGGGCGGCATTTTGAACCGCACTTACCGAAGCAATAGTGCTGGAACCAAAAAAATGGTTGCACTGAGAAAATAATTTTAAATCAAGTTCTAAGTAATTGAACGAAAAATAAAAACACATGCCGCTTACAAATCTCTTTAAAAAATCGCGTCAGCAAGTTTCATGTTTTTTCTTTTAAAAGTGAGACTGAAAATGTGTCAGAAAATTTCAAGTTGTTGAGCATGAAAAAATATTTTTCTGAATATCGCCTTAATATGATTCTGATAAAACGATATCTTACAGAAAAATGAAATTAAAAATTTGTCAAAAGCAGCCAGATAAAATTGTTAAACTGGGTTTATCTCTAATCTTGATTTAGTACTTGAAACTTGAAATTAATACTTAACTTCGAAATCTACATCTGCTTATAGGCCGAGCCGGCAGGGATTTTGCATTTTTACTTTACGGACATGTATGGTTTATGGAAATTATCGAAATCATGACAGTAAAAAAACGCTGTGAAATTTTGGCATATCTTTACATTTAGAGGTTCAATTAATCAGCTTAACAATTTTCTATGCATGTGCATATGCATGCGTCTATATCTAGTTGAAAAAAAAACTTTTCTTCTTGCTACTTTTCTTGTTTTCGCCTCGTTTCCGTTAACATTAGAAATAAAAAGTTTTTATCGTCTGAATTCTCTGAAATTTCAATAGATTATAAATATAACTATATCCGAGCCTTTTTTAAAATTTCGTGATAGAATATGTATATTTCGTAGTGAAAACTTGTGTTGAAAGCGAGCGAAACCACGCCGAAACATCCCGGTCATTATTCCTTTCGTCGAAATTTTCACGCATTTCATTTTCTAAAAATACTTTTAGTCCTCCAAATGTTTCGAACTTTTATAGGTGATGTAAATCTTGCCTGCAGAGATAAAAAATTGTGTCCGAATATGGACGTTTAGTCGCTTTTACATAGCTGCCAACTTGTACGGATTTTTCTTACCACTAAAATTCTATAGAAATTTTTTACTTATTTAAACGTTAAAATTGCTGGAATTTTGGTGATTCAATTAAATAATATTTTCTATTAAATTTTAGTGGTATGATAAATCCGTACAAGTTGGCAGTTATGCTTTTACCATAGAAAAAAAGGCCGTCTCCGTAAGGCGCAAAGTGACCTGCATTCGCAAAATTTTTTAAAGTGTTAACATTGGTATTTTTGAAAACCAACTGCATTGTCGAGGAGAAGGTCTCAGCATATGTATTTTTTTTTGTTAACCGCTACCTCTGAAATTGGGCCCTAAGGAAGCGTGCCAACGAAAGAAAAAGAGAACTGCAAAAACGAACCTTTTTGAAAATTGTTTTTCAAACACCCCAAAAATCTCTGCGTTCGGATCTTTATTTGTTTCGGCTGTGCAGGTTGGGTTCTAAGCACACACGAGCGCATTTGCCAGCTTGAAATGAAAAAGATGAGTTTTTGATGAGAGTTCGTTGTGATTTTATCTGTTTCTTAATTAATATCTCGGCTAATTATCAAAAAATTAAAAATATGAGCCTTGGGTGCATCAGGACCTATCTTCGACTACCCACACCCAAATTTTCAGACTTCTATGTGCGCTAGATTTCACTAGCCATCGCACACAGAGCGAAACATTCTTTTATTAGTATAGATTTATATTAAAAGGAAAATTAACTTAAAACAACAGCGATTTATTCAATTATGTTACAGTTTACTAATATGTATTACTTTTCCTCTCAAAAAAACATTCCAGAGAAATACTTGTTATCATAAAAGTTTTCAAAATTTTATGTGTTTCTATAACTTGTGTCCATAACCATTCTATGATTTTTCTCTTCTAAACTTTGAGTAAGGTTGTGCTTTCAGTTAGATAAGGATAAACCATTAATGATTAGCATTAGAATATTTGACAGATTTTTCATTAAAATTAAATTACTATCATTAATTAAAAGACCTACTGAAACCATAGATGATAATGTGTGTGTATTCTTTTGCGTGGTCTTGTATAAATGTTTCACGCGCCGTTATCCATAGCAAACATACAGCAGTGGTCCTTACTGACGTCAGGGCCGGACTTAGACAGTCGGGGGCCCTGGGGCAAAAATATTCGGGGGGCCCCCTTCGATCTTTTGAAAATTTTCGTGAATTATGTTGAAATGACTGAAACTGAACTTCACACCTATTGTATGTAGACTTAAATATTATACCAAGTACTATTCATATCTGTATACAGTATAGTATAAGAAAGATAACTTTAAGAAACTATAGCATACTTTATTTATTTTTTTTGTTATAGGAATATAAGGATAAATGTGAGCCGTTAAAATGTAAATACAGTTAGGCATTATTGACTGTTTGTGTTAATACTTTTCTATTCAACTTAATCTTTGTATTCAATCAACATGCATTTGGGTGATTCCATCACAGAGAAAGGCATGCATTTAATAATAGCAACAAATTTCAATACTTGTTATCTTGTTACTGCATTCCCCACGATGTCTTAAAGTACTTTGGTATAAAGTTTCATAATATGAAAACGGATAGCAGATGTGCGATATTACTGTAATATTTTAATTAAAATAATGTATTTAAAAATTTTTTTATGAAATCAGTAAGGAAGAAATTAAATATCACAAAATGAACAACACTTTAAATTAGAATCTGGTCACTTTTGAATATTTTTTATCATTTGACTCTCCTTTAACTAAAACTTATATCTGCCCTTGGGGGGGCCCCTCAAATCGAGGGGCCCGGGACAGCTGCCCCGCATGCCCCTGCATTAGTCGGGCCCTGACTGACGTACATATGAATTATTTTCAGTTTGAAAAAAAATCTAAAGTCATTAAAACGTATTTCAAATAATTGCCATTAATGGATCATGGCTTTCCAAATATTATTTTTAATTGTTGTGGTAAACGAACGATAAATATTATTTTTGATAGGGAACATTTTGTAACGAATTGTATTACCATATGTCATTTTCGTTATATTTTAAAGTATATTATAACTTCTTTAATGTGTATTTCGAACAAGTTCTACTCATAAGCCGTACAGTAATATAAAATGACTCTTTTCTTTGTACGCTAGTAAACGAAATATTGATGGTCTGCAGATCATTTACAATATTGATAGTACTACAGTGAATTTCAAAAACATGCATAACATTTTGTCGCGATTTAAACAAACTTCCGGAAGTTAAAATACGAACAGATGAAAGCAGACAAGCGATCTGACACCACAAACACTTTTCAACTTCGTTGGAAATATTAAAAATCAATGGCTTATTTCTTAAGATTGTCAGCTTATTGGTGTGATCATACTTAAAAAAATTAATGATATTGAAAATCTGCACCCTTCCGTGTCTCGAGCATCCCCCTTGAAAAAAAAAAGTAAGGGAATGCTCTTGATAAAATAAAAAAGTGGGGGGACGCCGTCCGCCCGCGTCTCCCCTCGACTACACACTGATTTATATCTTGGTATAGCATTGGATTTATATCTTGGGTGGGGGGGGGGCGATCCCCCCCTCCCCCTCCATGGAAATCTCCTCCTGGTGCTAATTCTGCTTTTTTTCTGCGGCCCTTTGACGAAATTCGCATATTTGTTTCGCGGTTCTTTGCCGAAATTAGCGTTTTTTCTGCAATTGTTTGGTGAAATTTGAGTTTTCTTCGGCGATCCTTTGACGAAATTTTTGTTTTTTCCGAGCTTCTTTGTCAAAATTCACGTTTTTGCGCAATTCTTTGACGAAATTGGCATTTTTTGCGCGATCCTTTGACGAAATTTGTGTTCTTTGCGATCGTTCGACCAGGGAACTATTGAAGAAATTGATTTTTTTCGACGACCATTTGCAGGGGTGTAGTCGTAAAAAAAACAGAGGGCATACGTTCTAAGCAGAGGGTATACGCTCAAGGCAGAGGGTATACCCTAGCGTACATATACTATAGCTTTCTTGAGAAACAGAGGGTATACGGTGTTCCTTAAAAAAATCCAGAGGGTATACGGCGTATACCCCCGTATACCCTCCACTACATCTCTGACCATTTGTCAAAATTCGCAATAATCGGTGGAATTATATTTTTTGATCCAAGTGTGTGTGGGGGGGGATCTCCCCCTTCCTTGGATCCGCGCCTGTGAAGAGGTATACACACCACTTAGATGCTACATTTTGGCTTTTAAGTATGTTAAGGCCCCTTCAGATTTCTGAAGGGGGTCCTTTTTAGAGATTATCCTCTTTCAGAAATCTGATATTAAAAAATGGATGTGATGGTTATGTTTTTCAGCTTTCGATAATTGGTTCTTATGTATTTTTTAGTGCTGAATCCAAAAATGACTTTCATTTTTTACCATACCATCACGTCAGGATTTTTCACAAATTGCAAATTTTTAAAAACTCGAAATATTGCGAAAATCAGCTATTATAAAACAGACGTAACTTTTTTTCATAATGATTTATTCATTTTTTTGCTTATACTATGCATTTTTACAGTTTAAAATATTGTGTATTTAAAATCCTTACAATTTTATTCCCTGCATGGAAGTTTCTTTGAACCGCTCACGCTCTACTTCACTCTTTTCTTTTAATCTTCTCTATGTGGTTCATCTCGGTATCCTCTTTTATTTTGGCGGTTAAAAAGGCTGGGAAATTTGTCGCAGATGTATTTAAAACATTTACCTTCTTTTGTTAAGGCTTTGACAAATTGCTTTGAGAGATTTTAGCTATTTTTTTACTTTTTAACTTTGAAATTTACGATTTGCGAAAATCGTGATGTGATGGTTAAAAATGAAGGTCATTTTTGGATTCAGTGCTGAAAAATACATCGAAACCAATTATCAAAAGTTAAAAAACACAATCATCGCAGGCTTGTGTTATTAACGTTGTTAAAACTTCACTATAACTAAAAGAACAAAAAATAAGATAAATAATTACCATAGTACGAGAGTAAAAAGAAAAAGAAAAAAATAAGACATTTAATAAATAAATTCTGTTATAACGTTTTTAATTTTTAGATCTAATAAGTAACAATAAACCATGTTTTGAGGAGAGGACGGGATTATATAATAAGAGTGTTGGATAACCGAGTGTTTCAGTTAATCGGATGTCGGACAATCGAGAGTCTGTAATATTTTCAAATCGCATAAATTATTTCATATTCATTTAATAATTAACCACAAGGAATGATTCGAGCAACAGAAATTATGACTACATTGATTATATGTCACTCGGTATCGCCCCCCCCCCCCCCAAAAAAAAAAACGATTCTCTGAATCCGCCCTTGACAGCTCGGAACGTAGAAGTTAACTTTTAGCTTATTAAAGTTCGTGTTTTGTGTACCATTAAGCAAAACTGTGTCTTTATTTATTAGTTTTGTTTTGTTTTAAATTTTAAAAAAGCATTTTCTTTTATTTCTGTGATATTTATTTGCAGTGTGAATACTATATTTGATGATAAATTCCAAATATTAGAATGTAAACAAAGAAATGACCTATAATCCGCGAATCCCTTGGTCCCGGCCTGGGCAGATTAGAGGGAATGTACTGTATAAACAAAAGATGAAAGTTTAACATAAACTAGAACTCCGTACCATGTTTACATCGCAGTAATTAGGAAAGTTGAAAAATATAGCTAAGTAAAAAAAAAAAAAAAAAGTTTTTGGCATACCTCTATTGTTTGTAGTTTTTAAAGATTACCTAAAAGTTCACTCGCTAGTGGTGAGTAAAATGATGCATTTTCACACCCCTGGTGATGTAAGTTACTGCATATATGAGACCTTATGTGCGTCACATGATATACAGAAGTTCAGTACACTTCATAATGTACTAAAATTTATCTAAGCATGAATTGAGCAATTACCAGCCTTAATAATAATAATAACAGTAAAACTTAATAACATATATAAATTTTGCGGCAATCAAAGTATTGTAGGAAAGTTAGAACACGGCAGGCGCGGATCCACGGGGAGGGGGGGGGGGGGCGATCGCCCCCCCCCCCCCCCCAAAATCCACCGATTATCGCGAATTTCGACAAATGGTCTCCGAAAAAGAAACAATTTCGTGAATCGTTCGCAGGTCAAAGGGTCGCAAAAAACGCGAATTTCGTCAAAAGATCGCGCAAAAAACGCCAATTTCGTCAAAGGATCGAGAAAAAACGTGAATTTCGTCAAAAGATCGCGAAAAAACGTGAATTTTGTCAAAGAAGCGCGGAAAATGCATTTTTTGTCAAAAAATAGCGCATTTCATCAAAGGACCACGAAAAAACGCAAATTTCGTCAAAAGATCGCAGAAAAAACGTGAATTTTGTCAAAAGATCGCAGAAAAAACGCGAATTTCGTCAAAGGATCGCAGAAAAAAACGCGAATTTCGACAAAAAAATTGCGGAAAAACGCTAATTTCGCGAAAGAATCGCGAAAAAAGTACGCAAATTTCGTCAAAGACTCGCTGAAAAAACGCGAATTTCGTCAAAGGGCCGCGGAAAAAACGCAGAATTAGCACAGGGAAGAGATTCCCCTAGGCGCGCATCCACAAGGGGGCGGGAGGTTCGATCGGGGCAAAGAAGGGAAGAACCAATTTACCAAGTTGGTTTATAAGAAATCAACACCACCATGCGCATATTAACTGACTGGGATTAGGATATAATCCTTTTTTGTTCATTTTTTCAAATACCCTTGAAATTTACCAATGTGGGTGGCAATAACAGTACATTTTTTACACATTAGTGGCTGTCTTCAGAAAACATTAAGATGCTAGAATTTTTCAAAGGACCTTTCTTTTTCTTGTTTCTTTCTTTCTTTGGAAATTGTATGAATCCCATCCTTTTCTCAAACAATAAAGCACGCCTCAAAAATATTGTTATACAGAAATTAGAACTGTAGTTTCTTTGAAAGAACGAAAAAGTTTCAACACTTTAAAGGGATCCGCATAACGTTGTCAATTTATGTTGTAGAGATTCAACAAAAGGTACACGAAGTGGCATCGTCCTCCACCTCAACCCATAGTGTCAAAAATTATGTCGCCATATGCCTTTTGACTGAACATAATCCTACTTTGTTCACTAATTGCCGAAACGTCCGTGAGGTTTACCATTGATACCCGAAAAGTGTTTGGTTTTCGTTTGATTGTCTGTGTGTTCCGAGAAAACTGCCGTTAAAAGCGTTGGATGTATATCATGGGGGGGGGCGACCTCCCCGATCGAACCCTCCCACCGTGGATGCACTCCTCCTGGTGCTAATTGTGCGTTTTTACGCGGCCCTTTGACGAAATTCGCGTATTTTTTTCGCGATTCTTTGATGAAATTCGCATTTTTTCTGAGATCTGTTGGCGAAATTAGCTTTTTTTGCACGATTCTTTCGCGAAATTAGCGTTTTTTCCGCAATTGTTTGGCAAAATTAGGGTTTTTTCCGCAATTATTTGGCGAAATTCGCGTTTTTCTGCAATCCTTTGGCGAAATTAGCATTTTTTCTGCGATTCTTTGACAAAATTCGCGTTTTTTCAGCGATCCTTTGACGAAATTCGCGTTTTTTTCTGCGACCCTTTGACGAAATGCGCGTTTTTTCCACGCTTCTTTGACGAAATTCGCGTTTTTGCGCGATCCTTTGACCTGCGAACGATTGATGAAATCGATTTTTTTCGGCAACTATTTGTCGCATTTCGCAATATTCGATGGATTTATATTTTTTGATCCAAGGGGGAGGGGGGTGATTCGCGCCTGTGAAGAGTTATAAACACCACTTAGATGACACATTTTGACTTTCAAGGATGTTAAGGCCCTTCAAATTTCTGAAGCGGATCCTTTTTCAGAGATTACCCTCTTTCAGAAATCTGATATTAAAAAATGGATGTGATTGTTATGTTTTTCAGCTACGGTAATTGATTCTTATGTATTTTTTAGTGCTGAATCCAAAAATGACCTTCATTTTTTACCATACCATTACGTCAGGATTTTTCACAAATCGCAAATTTTTAAATTGTCGAAATATTGCGAAAATCTGCTACTATAAAATAGACGTAACTTTTTTTCATAATAACTTATTCATTTTTTTGCTTATACTATGGATTTTTACAGTTAAACATGTAAAATATTGTGTATTTAAGATCCTTATAATTTTATTCCATGCGTTAAAATTTCTTTGAACCGCTCATGCTCTGCTTCGCGCTTTTCTTTTAATCTTCTCTATGGGGTTCATCTCGGTATCCTCTTTTATTTTGGCAGTTGATAAAGCTGGGAAAATTGTGGCAGATGTATTTAAATCATTTACCTTCTTTTGTTAATGCTTTGACAAATTGGTTTGAGAGATTTTCGCTATTTTTAGCCCCCGGTACGGTATGCTATTTCTTTCTCCCAGCTTATTTTGTGACATCTCCAAAAAATAACGTTACCTTACAGAAGAAAGCCGGGAAACAAAGCAGCACGATTAAATACTCTATAGCAATTTTTTTTTAACTTCTAAGCATCGCACATTTTCAATGTTTATACCGTCGTATTCGGAAAAAAAGGACTTTTTAATGCAATTTGTTTGAAAACTGCATCTCCATTTATTTTTGAAATATTATTATTATTATTATTTTTTTTTTTTTAGTTTTAGTTTTTAGAGCCATTTGCTTAATATTGGCAATGGAAGAACTCCATTTCTGTAGAAAGTGAAAGAAAAATATCAATTATATCTTTTTGTAGCCATTTTCCCATAAAAGCTGAAAAAAAAGGGTTAAAATTTTCAAAAAATATAAATGAAAGATTTCTGATAAAACAGGGAGCTATTAAAAACTAAATTTCATTTTAAATATCTATAATAATAATACAAACAAATGAAAGCTTGTGAATCTTTAGATGGCCGATTTTTTTTCGATTTTTTTGAATGACGAAATCTCTTTTGTTTTGTGTGTGTGTGTATTATCCAGCGTTAGTGACGTCTTAAGCGTACTTTACTGTAGATGTTCTTTAACACTGGATCACAAATGATGAATTCTTCAGCGGATGTGGATGGCGTCACTTTATGTAAAATAAAATCATATTTTATATGTCTTAAAACTGCACGACCGTAGAGCCCCGATTATCGGAGTTTCCGCTTTCACCGAGTTATTTTCTTCTGATGGACTGATGGCTTAGATTTTTTTTTTTTTTTTTTAATTATGGCCACCCCCTCCCCCATTTTGACCAGAAAATCAGAGTTCTAACTTTTTACGACTGCTCTTTCATCTTCACCTAACATTTCATTTATAACGACTGTCTCATAATAATGGAAGCCATCAGCCCATCAGAAGAAAATGATTCATTCCAAAGGTATAAGTTCGATTAACTCGGATAATCGGGACTCTACTGTATATATTTATATACATATATTTTTTTGTCATCGGGGGCGACACTAAATTCTGACAAGCAGAATTCCTGTTTTCTAGTTTTACTTTTTAACTTTGAAATTTACGATTTGCGAAAATCGTAACGTGATGGTTAAAAATTAAGGTCATTTTCGTATCCAGTGCTAAAAAATACATCAAAATACATTACCAAATGTTAAAAAACACAATCATCACAGGCTTGTGTTATTAATGCTGTTCACTATAACTAAAAGGACAAAAAATAAGATAAATAATTACCATAGTACAAGAGTAAAAAGAAAAAGAAAAAAAAGACATTTAATAAATAAATTCTGTTATAACGTTTTTAATTTTATGACCTAATAAGTAACAATAAACCATATTTTGAGAGGGCGGGATTATATAATAAGAGTGTTGGATAACCGAGTGTTTCGGTTAATCGGACGTCGGATAATCAAAAGTCTAATATTTTCAAATAGCATTAATTATTTCATATTCATTTAAAAATTAACTGCAAGGAATTATTTGAGCAACAGAAATTATGACTACGTTGATTATATGTCACTTGGGATCCCCCACCCCCCCAAAACGATTCTCTGGATCCGTCCCTGGAACACGGATAGATAGACAAACAAATGGACTGAAGCCATAAACACTTTAAAAAAATTGGAAACATAAAAAGTTTAATAATCACTTACATTTATACATGTCCCTCAGCTTTTCCTCAAAAAGATAAATTATTGTCATGCAGGGATTTTGGTGTTTATAAATCTTAGTTTGGGATTCTTCCTAATCAGACCTACAGCCAATTGGCTTATTACAAGTGTAGTTTGGCGCAAAACTAATTTTATTTTTAAACCATAAAAATGATACCACATTGTTCCAGTATCGTGCTTTTTGCAGCTAATTTTGGCAATGGAAAATTTGCTTACTACATTATACAATAAAAAATCAGTACTTTTCAATCCTTGGCGAGAGAAGGAAATTTGACAATGTAATTTCTGGAAACCTATTCACTGTTTCATATAAAGAAGCAATATTTTTCAGTATTTATCTATTTTTATATGCAAACATAAGTAAATTGTATATATAAAAAAACAATATCTATAAATTAAATTTATAGAATGTAAATTCTTATAAAACAAGCTAACAGTTTATAATAAGTTTTGTTTTCATAACTGTTTATACCATTTGGTAACAAATCTGAAGCCCAAATTGCACCAAGATTAAAAAAAGAACCCCACAAAAGCCTCTTTACTGAAAAAGTACCAGTAAATCTTACATTTAAATCGTCATTTTCAACATTTTTCACATTTTTGAAGGCCAGAAAATAATTGTGTGAAATAATTTATTTTTTAACTATTTATTTTAGTGGAATTCGAAAAATATCTTTTACAATTAAAATCAATAACACAGTACGGAGTATTACCAGTAGTATGCACACAGAGGAGTAACTTTCCGGACAAAGTCAGTTAATAAGTTGGCAATTATCGCAGACATTTTCACACATAGACTTTCTCCGGACTGTCAAGTCTGTTATATAAGAGAGTCTTGAACAAGAGTATATATTTTAAACGAGTTATTTCACTTTGTATGGGCAACAAATGATTAACCATAACTGTTTATACCATTTGGCAACAAATCGCACTTTCTGAAGCTTGAATTGTACCAAGATTAAAAAAAGAACCCCGCAAAGGGCGCTTTACTGAAAAAATACCAATAAATCTTACATTTAAATCTTCATTTTCAACATTTTTCATATTTTTGAAAGCCAGAAAATAATTGTGCAAAGTAATTTATTTTTTATGTATTTATTTTAGTGGAATTCGAAAAATATTTTTATACAATTAATGTCAATAACTCAATATTTTCCATTTTTCACTATACAGAGTATTACCAGTAGTATGCACCCAGAGGCGTAACTTTCCAGACAAAGTCAGTTAATATGTTGGCAATTATCGTGGACATTGTCACACATAGACTTTCTCCAGATTGTCAAGTCTGTTATATCATAAGAGAGTCTGACAAGAGCATATACAGTCGAGTCCAGTTAAAGCGTGTTTCAAGGGAGTGGACAAAAGTCGCGTATTAAGCGGAATCATGTATTAAACGTTATTTGTATAAATAAATATGGATTCAATCATGGCTTTATTGTCGATTACAGGCATCCCTCGACTTACGTAAGTAATGCGTTCTGCAAACTTTTGTGTAAGTCGAATTTGTAAATTTCTTAGGTAAAATTTCATCAGAAACTGCAATATTTATAATATATATATAATATATACATTATTTACACAGTATCATTTTATAAATAAAGTAGCATGCAGCAGTATTTACTTGGATATAAACTATAAAAGTATGAAAAAATACACAAACAAATTGAAAGAACACTTTTCAAATAAAAAGTATCTTGTGGAATATGGGATTTATAAATCTAACATTGATGAATTAATTTATATCAATTTTTTAATCTACATCAAACAAACAGCTCTGAAGCTGGAAGAAAAAATACACTCGTTCCTCTTCACTGAAACTTTAAAATTAGGTTTCATTATGATTTGAATTCAGCTAACAAAATTGTAACGGTTAAACAGTCTTTTTTTTGGCTCATTTTAATCAGATTTGTGTTTGTTTTGTTAAAGATTTGATTGTATATCCCAATAAAAATATAACTATATGTAATATATAAAACTATATTATTGTTGTGATTTTTATCTGCATATTTTATTTATAAAACAATTATCAAAAGTATGCAAATATGTAACAAACGTGCCAGTATGCTAATAAATGTTTTCGAAATTTCTTACGTAAGTGCGAATTTACGTAAGTCGAGGGATGCCTATGCCTGTAATACATTGCAACCAAAAATAAAAGCTACAAAAATAATTTTCCAATTAGACTAATTGTTTTTAACAGAAAGAATAAATATTAAATCTTTGAAGAACAACCCAGTTTTTAAAATCATAGTACTTGCAATAATCAGTACCATTATAATATGTCCTTCTTTTTAATATAAGAAAAAAAACTATCCTTATTAATCTTTGTTAAAAAAATATGGTTATTGCAGCAAAAAGTAAAGAAATCATAGAAAACACAAAAGAATTATCTAATCGCAGTTGTATTTGTTTAATCTTTATGAGTTGAATTTTTTGTTGTCATGTAATATGCATTATAAAACTTAGGAGTGATATAACATACATTTAAAATCATAGTACTTGCAATAATCAGTACCATTATAATATGTCCTTCTTTTTAATATAAGAAAAAAAACTATCCTTATTAATCTTTGTTAAAAAAATATGGTTATTGCAGCAAAAAGTAAAGAAATCATAGAAAACACAAAAGAATTACAACATGCATGATCATATATAATCATAATTTTTATGACCTATCTGAATAACCTAAATTCGTCTATACCTCTCTGCTACAGTAAAAACACACAAAACCAGAGACAAAGAATGTTAGGAAGCGGAATCAAAGAAGAATTGAAGTTTAACTAATTTAAAGGGTTTTTGTTTTAATGAAATATCTACCACTATTTCGAATTAGTAATTTTTGCCTTAATTAATCTGTAGTTAAATAAAGTAAATAATACTATTCGGAAACAGTGTGTTTTATTTGAATAAGAAAATCCGCTAAATTGGCAACAACTCTGAAGAGAGTGCATTCACATCTTTAGCAGGATTTTTCCCTCAAAGGACTGAAAATTTATCGTGTATTAAGTGGGATTGCATAATAAGTGTTTGCGTATTAAGCATGATATATTTGCATTAGCCCTGTGGGCTCTGTTCAAGGGATCAGAAAAAAGCCACGTATTAACCAGGTTCGACTGTATTTCAAACGAGTTATTTCACTCTGTATGTGCAACAAATGATTAACAGTAACTCTAATACTATTAAGCAATAAAATTCAATTGGATAATATTAATTCTTTTAAAAAAGCATATTACTTTCTTAAATAAAAAAATCACGACATATTGAGGAACATTTCTGAAATGCACAGAAACATTTACAAAATACATACAAACATATCCAAAATATGCACTAACATTACTGAAATATGCAGAAACATTGCCAAAATATGCAGAAACATTGCCAAAATATGCAGAAACATTACCGAAATATGCAGAAACATTTCCAAATATTCTACCAAAATACACAGAAACATTTCCGAATATTTGACCAAAATATGTAGAAACATAACTGACACTTTGGCACACATTGCTGCTCCAATACTTGGAGTAACGTTTCAGATTTTTTTTTTTTTTTTTTTTTTTTTTTTTACAGTGTAGAATATTGGCATAACAATTTTATTCCAGTGCTTTGAGATTTGTTATTTCAAAATGTGCTTAATTTATCAGTAAGTAATAAATATTGGAGATATTATCATAATCAGAAGGCAGTTTAACATATTTTAAATAATTTGTTTTAAAAATGTCACAAAAGTTTAAAATTTAAACCCCCCCTCCTAAAAAAAATCCCTAATTTCAACAAACATACAGAATACATATTTTTGTTTCAAAAAGTGTAAGAACATATTAACAAATTTTAATTTTCCAAAATTTTCAATTTGTTATATCAGAGTTCACTAAGCATATTGTTATATTAGGTCAAACATTTTTTTGTTTTTTATCTTCATTAAAACCTGATTCTTATTACATCTGAACTTGCTATAAATGAGTTTGACTGTAGTATTATATGTAATACTAAGACAATTTACAAATGAATGCATACATTTTGAAATTCTTCCAGCATTTCGAAAAATCCTGGCCACATCTTGATTAAGAGATGGATCAGAAATATTCAAACATCCAAATGTGGCTTGAACAAGGCTTATAAAACAAAAATAAAAAATTAATTTAAATAACTTTACAAAAAATCAGAATTTTACTTCTATCTTATGCACTATGGAAAAACAATATAAAGATAGAAAATTTTTCTTGAATTCATATGAAATATTAAAAGAAAAGTCAGAAAATAAATTAACTTTGGTAGTAGCTTTTATCACTGCTAGTAACCACGTATATCTATGAGATGTATTCCATTTAATTTTTTAAGCCAATTAATTTATTCTTTTATCTTAATTTTATTCACTTATTTTATCAAACATCCCTATTTTATAATAAACTACTACACCTGCCACTATTGCCCAGGCCCAGTGGCGGCGTCAGACGTTCCACTGGGCTTGGGCAATGGTCACGCTTGTGGGGGCCTCACAAAAAAGTTTTCCAAATTATTAAAAATTTATTTAGTTTTCCGTATTTATTTCCGTACAAGTGTAGTAGTATTTATCTAGAGTCGTCTGACAACACTATGAAAGTTAGGTGATTCCGCGTGTGATACTCGGGGAATCCTCAAATCGTTAATTCTTTCTACTTCTTTCAATTACCTGTTATAAAACTCGGAGACACACATGCACAAAATTTCTAGCTATGTTTCTTTTCATTACTAAGTGAAAAATTGGTTTTTGTTTATTTTAAAGAAGTTATTTTATACATTTATCTTAGTGTTGTGATTTATTTCATATTTTGTAAGGTAAGTCAGCATCCAGATACATTTCTTAACCTACTTATTTGTCTGTAAAATGTTATTCTTATTACTATCATAATGTTAGTAATTTGTAATTAATTTATATTTTCATTCATATGAACTGCTATTTCATTTGCAACAAATATAATCAATCGATTTTGATGATTCTTTTTTTATTGGATAGATTTTAAATAAGTCATACTTTGAAATTGGTTATTTCAAATTCATTCAACTGACTTCTGAAAAAAGGGGTTATATATTTGACTCGTATTTGTATTTTTGAAGTTATAAATATGGAAATTTGTTTTTCCTCTGTGGGTTTAAAATTTATTTAATACAGTCGAACCTCGTTAACACAAAATTGAAGGGGCTGTGAAATTTTTTTGTGTTAACCGTCAAAATAGTGGTGCCATCTATATTAGATAAGAAAAAGCTAAATAAATAAGCTTGCAAACATATCCCTGTTAAAATAAAAAATTAATAAGAAATAGAAATTTTAATTAAGAAATAGAAAATTTAATTAAGAAATAAAACAAATTGGTCATCATTTTAGGCAATAACAATTTTATTTACCTGCTAATCATTTTTTTAAAAGGTCCGTTATTGACTTTTGTTTCAATTTTTGTAGACTGCTCTGTTCTATAAACATATGGACCTCATCTAATTTGTCCAAAGCTCAGGAGGCATTCTCTTTTTTCATAAGGAAACGTTGTACAGTTTTTAATGCTGCAGTAGCTTCATTTAATGACACTGAGCTTTTCAGTTCTGTGTCGAATTCTTCATCCTCGTCTGAGATGTCGATGTTGTCAACATTTTTTTCAGTTAATGAAGCAATTATTTCTTCATCTGTCATCACATCCGAAGTCAGCACATCTTCATCTATGCAAATATACTCGACAAACAATGTCTGCGAAATAATTCCCCATTTTTCGGCTTCTTCTATTAAATCAGTCGTTATTTAAGATTCTGTTTCATTAGTTTCTTCATTTTTCTCATCCGTAAATCCCGCGTGTCAGAAACAATTTTTCACAGTTCCAGTAGTGATACTGTTCCAGGCACTTCTTAGATAAGTTATAGCTTCTAGTAAATTCACAGAAAATTCCGTTTTATTATCAAAACATTGAATCATTTTATGAACAATTATTTTTCTTTACTGCACTTAAGCATTGGATAATTCCTTGGTTCACAAGGTTGAAGTTTTGCTGTAGTGTTCGGAGGAAGAAAGACACATTCAATTGCTTTTAATACTGGAACATCTTTATTAGCACTGCAATTATCCAGCAATAAGCAGATTTTTCTCTTTTCTAGGTAGAATTTTAAGTCCAGATCAAGTAATCATTTCATAAAAATAACATTGTTTATCCATCATTTTCGCTGGAAGCGTAGCAAACTGGCAAAGTTTTAAGGTTTTTGAAACAACGTTTCGCCGACTTACCGATCACGACCAATGGTAATTTTTCACTTCCATCCATGTTGCAGCCGACAATAATCGTAATTCTTTCTTTGCTGAATTTTCCTCCAGTACATTTTTCTCCTTTTAAAGTAAGTGTTCGTGAGGGTTGTGCTTTGAAAAAAAGCCCCGTTTCATCGGCGCTAAAAATGTCACGGGGTGCATAATTTTTTTTAATGTCTAACCACTTTCCTAATAAAAAGGACTGTATATTTGTTCTCATCTACGGTTGATTCTTCTCCACATATCTTTTTGCAGACAATTCTATGACGCTCTCTAAATCTTGTCAGTCATCCATTAGAACATGTGAAATCGTTGTAACCGAGAGCATCAGCAAAAGCCTTTGCTTTCTCTTGCAAAACTGCACCAGTTAAAACAATGTTCTGGCTTCTTGCTTCTTTTATCCACCGTAAGAGAGCAATTTCAATTTCTTCATTTTTTCCTGTGCGCAT
Organism: Maratus speciosus; assembly: GCA_963932465.1. Taxonomy (NCBI): domain Eukaryota; kingdom Metazoa; phylum Arthropoda; class Arachnida; order Araneae; family Salticidae; genus Maratus; species Maratus speciosus. The sequence goes on from OZ010788.1 coordinate 303,870,488, forward strand.
CCGTTTTCTTGCTGGTTCGAATTGACTGACAGCATAAGCCGCTTCAATCTTTGCACGATTCTTTAAAATTCTAGAGAGTGTGCTATTGGGTATTACATACTTTCCTGCAATTTCTGATATTTTCAGCACTTTATCGCTGACTTCATTTAAAATCTTTTGCTTTGTTTCTAAAGATACAGCTTTCTGTTTTTGACTCATCTTTCAAAGAATTCTACAGAGCAACTGCGAACAGAGTTTCAGTAGTCAGGTATAGAAGTAAGGATTGTCACTTCTTTCACTCGAAGATATGGGATTTCGGAAACACTGTTTAGGGTTTATGTCACTATAAATAGAGTCAAACAATTAATGGAACAATCACATTAAAAAAAAGAAAATTCTTCACCCAAACATTCATTGTGGCTGATCTATAGCTCAGAAAGGGATTATGCCCACATAAAGGACAAAACAGATAGCTAACAGATACAATTTCTAAAGATCAGAGGTCAAGAGCAGGAGCCCCTGACAGTACGGACACCACCCCTTTCTATTGATCTCCTCCCCTTTCTTTTGTTCACCTCTCCTTTCTTTTGTCGATGACCACAAAATGTAATTCGAAAAGAATAGGAAGACATATGATTGATTCCCATCTCAGGCATACTTGCTCAGGATGTGAATAAATGAAACTTAAGCGAAGGGGGGTGGGGAATGCGGAATATCAGAGGATAAAGAAAAGCAGAGATTAGCCAAATATTTCACCATTTTTTGAAACCCTTTTCCTCTTTGTCATTTTCAAACAGTGAGAAAAATTCCATTTTTAGTAAATACTAGCAGGCTGTGCCCGCTACGCTGGTTGATTTTTCCAAACGAACCTTGTGTCAAACAAAATGTGAATTTGACCTTGTATTTTAAAACAATGTGGACCTTCACCTGGGATATCCTTCCACAATGCTGAAAACATTGCGAACGCCATTGCGATATTATATTACTGCTGAATTGCAGAAATTTTGAGCTATTAAGAAGTAATACTTTCAGTTGATCATTTACAATGCATTTTAGTAGGGAAATGAGGCCATTATGACAGCAGGAATTAAAAAATTCTCTAATCTGACACTAGATAGCATTAAAATGATTACAGAGATTGACCATTGAATACGAAATAATGTTAGAATAGTTAACTTTTGGGTGTTTTTTCTTGAACTCCTGGTCTCTCAGCATGAGCATATGTGGTTTTGGTAGCTTAAATACAATCTCACTGAATTATACGTTATACTTCGTAATAAATCCTCTCTTGACAGTTCTATTATTACTTTTTCTCTCTTTGAAATTCCAGTAGAGTAAATACCGTCAAAAATGAATTAAGATGATTGCATGTACTTCATTAAATGATTTGCAGACAAAAAGGAGTGTTTAACTTTCATTTTTAACAAAAAAGTGAAGCATAAAAATGTGTGTTTTAAAATCTGTATCGTTTGATAAAATTAAGTCATTTTCATTCCATTTTGTAGAGCAGTTGAATGTAACCGTTAACCACGGAAGAAACTCTACGACTTAGAAAAATAAACGTCATGCATTTAATAAAATATTTCTAATCATCCATGATCGACCTCATTGTCAGGGTTGGGACAAACATTAAAAGTGATGCATCAATATTGTTACACATGCACCAGAGGTAATTGCAAAACAAAATTATCCGACAAATTACGTTCCAATAAATAATGCATTTTTTATTGACTCAATTATAGATATTTTACCAACAAATCTCCATACCTTAAATAGGACTGACAATGATAAAGTTAGTTATACAAAATTTTTGGCAATATGCATTTTCGTCAATACGGATTGAAGATTTATTTTGCATTATTCTAAAGAGCCTATTAACACGGAGAAATAAATAGGCTTGATATTTACATTATCAAGTGTAAATTATTCTTCCATGTATTGTGTAAATAACCCAGATTATGAAAATAACTCTTAATTTATTGCTACGATTAGCTGCTAGAGTGTGCGTCAGGACAATATGCTTTATGATGATCGAAATTTGAGGTAGTTTTATCCTATGTAGGCTAAAATGTTAAGTCGACAGATATTATTACATTTGCCACCATTGGAATAATAAAGTTTTTCTCCTCCATTGAAAGTACTGTTTTTTATGAGGTAAAATAATTTGAGATAAAGAATAAATAATAACAAAACCTCTTTTGTTCGTTTGCTTCATGATGAAACACAATAATTTCAGTAATAATGAAAAATCAGGAATTTACTAATCGCTAAGTACAAATTTCATGTAATCTTCTGCAATAAGGTTCACTGTCCAGAGTCTCTTTCAAATATAAAATGAAACATCCAACGTACAGTAAATACGCTAATTAGCGTGTAACCTGATTACGGAAAATTAATCCAATATCTTTAAAAAAACTTTCAAAAAAGAAGAAAAGATATAAAAAAAAAAAAAAAACTGAAAAGAGAATGACGAATTAAAAAGATTATCGAAAATTTATTTCAGTAAGCAATTTTTATTGTAAAATGATTTCTTTGTGGTATTAAAAACGCATAATTGCATAAATTTTCTTAAGAATTATCTTTAGTACTTAACATTTGAAGCAGTAGACATTTATAAAAGGAAAATTGGCCATATGTGTTAAAAAAAAAAAAAAGAGTGGATTACATTCGTTGATCTACGTTCGATGTTCTAAAAGTCGCAAGTTTGGAAAAAACAAACCAGCATGTTTCTGTAGTAAAGTATGTGAAAAATATTTTAAATGTCTGAAATTGAAATATTTTACAATATGTGTGTGCGTGTGTGTGTGGGGGGGGGGAGGGGGTGCAGACTTTTGAACTAAAATGTAAGTATTAACTCCACTCTTATAATTTTAACTGCTATTTATATAGTTTAAATTTGAATATGAAAAATTGCTCAAAAATGCTGTCTTACGCTTTAAAAATCACCTATAATGTTAACATCCCTGGGGCTGATGTCAGGTTTACGCCTTTTTGGATTAAAATCAAATTGTTTTCCAACAAAAGTAAAAACTGCTAGTTTTTTCTGTAAGGGTTAGATAATAAAAAAAAAGTAAAAAAAAATAACAAATCAAAAACAAAATTGTTACTCATTTGGAAGGTCTCCTTAAAGGGCATACTCAAAATATTTTGAAAAAGGAAATACTAATAAAATTACTCATGTATGTAAAAAAGATCAGTCAAATGTAGTGGCAGAATCCAAGTAGAAAATATGTAAAAAAAATAATATTTTCGAGTATTTGGCGCGAAAAGACGAACGCTGCATGCTATTTGGCAAACCAAAACATTTCGTGGCCAAATGCAAGAGATTGAAATGTATTTTTAAATTACTTGTTAAATAAGTATTTAAATGCCTAATACTCAACGAATTTGAACTTAAAAGATAAATTACTTAATTATTTTTTTCTGTAAGCTTATATAATCTATACAACTTGCATGTTGCTGTAGTTATTTAATTTTATACGGTGTCCTCAGCTGGATAAGTTTTAAGTGTATTTTGATTATGAATGCTATCATTAAAAATTTTGATATTAAGTCGTTGTTTCCATGGCAACAATACTTTTCTTTTGTTGTCTCTGATACTAACAATATCAAAGTCAAACTACCAATGCTCAGAAACGGACCTTAATTTTGAGTTTGAAACAATTTTAATCCATTTAAACTTTGTTCTAAACAGCATAATTACTATCTTTAAATTTCATTATATACACATACATGTACATGACAAAACTACAGTTATAAAAATGTATTTATTTAAGTTAAACTTACTTAAACTAACTTCGTATGGAGATTTGAAAAAGTTATCTTAAACAATATTTATCATAGTATTATTTCAAATTTTATTGCGACGCCAACCAGCGTTAAATCACAATTTTTTTTTTTTTTACGAAAGCTAAATCGAGGTTCTGCCGATTTTTTTTTTTTAAATAAATATATATATCCTCATGAGAAGAATATTCTATATATTTTTTAAATATTTCTAAGTATGCACTTATGAAGAACTTCCTTGATATCATCTTATCAATTTTTCAGATGCATTTTTCTTAACCTGGCGCAAAAGAAAGATAAACTGCCAAATCCTGTTTTAATTGGATTATTTCAGTTGCATAATTTTTTAAGCATTACGAACATTCCCTTTCATGTTTAAATTAAATATTTTAATTTTTTAATATCATCACTCATCAAAACTGACATTCTTTTCTTTTCTTTTTCTTTTTTTAAATTTTAAATAAAATTAGTAACAGTTTTTTTTTCTTTTATTTTTTGAGGCGTAATAGCTGTTTCAATTTTTCATCAACGAAAAAGTTCGCCAAGAAATAAAATGGTAACCTTATCGCCCAAAATAACATAACTTTCCATCACAATTCTATAACTAATCTACGTAGAATGATGTGTTATAGCTTAAAACCTTCTCTGAAACGATATCTATTTAACAGTGCAAGTTCCGTCAAAATCCATGCAGTAGAATTCGAAATATAGATGTTCGGAACGAAATTTCCATTTGGATTTTATATATATAGTAGAAGATGTGACATGTAAGTTTGAAATATTGAAAACTTCGCTTAAGAAAGAATGCTTTGATTTTCGAGCAATAAAAAATTTCGCCTTAAGCGGGATTTTGTGAAATTCTATTTCGTGTTAAACGAATTAATTTACATTGGTTTTCAGACTTATCTAACGGAACCTCAGTATTATTTTGTGTTAAGCAAAATTTCGCGTTAAGCGATTTCGTGTTAACGAGGTTCGACTGTATACGGCCCATCATAAAATGCATGGTAAAAAAATAACTGTATGTAATAAGAAAATTTTAAATAGTTAGAAGTCTCATGCTAACTTCAATAGTAAAAAATAAGCTATCAGATTAAACAGTTTATTACACTAACTTAAAATACGGTATGCCTAATAGTTTAACATTATTTTACTATTATCGAATCTTTAAACTGGCTTCTGTTTTAATGGCTGAATAAAAAAAAAATATTCTACCATGTATGAGGATCACACATCCTATACTTTCCATACTATAACATTGAGTACTTTAAGTACTGTACTTATCAACCTACTTAACAAAAAATATTTTTTAGATCATCATGTCTGAAGGACCCTCAAGAGACAGAGATATAGGGAGGAAATGGGAATCCGGTGAATCAAAAAGAAAAAGAAAGACTGAGACAGTTATGTCCAACCAAGCTATGAGTTCCATTATGGTGAAATTTTTTAATAAACCTTCTTCAGATTTACTGCTCCAGAGGTCTCTGATGAATCTCTTATCCAAGTTCCTTTAGTTTCTAAAACAGAACCAGCTTAAGGGTCAGGGTCGAATTAATCTGTTACCTTTTCTGATACAGCATTAGAGTTGGGTGAAACTGCTGGGATCCAAGATTCTGAGCCGAATAAAGAATTAAAAAATGAAAAGATCTGTGATTCAGAAAATCAAGAGCAAATATAGGAGAGTTATTTATAGAATTAGATCCGGGGAAGTGGGTATTTCCAGTAACAGATTCGCAGCTTCATGACTTAATTCAAAGCAGTACTCTACAAAACCTAGCGAAATCTGATGACAGTTAGCCTAAAGACACAAATAAAAGACATACAAGAAAATTGATTAACGGTGAAAAGCAACATCGCATGTAGTTAGCTTACTCCATGTCTCAAGATAAAGTTTATTGCTTTCTATGTAGACTTTCTTCACATTTGCAGACACTGATGGTAAAAGAAAGATGTTGTGACTGGAAAGATCTGAGTAGGATACTGCAAAGACATGAACAAAGTCAAGGACACATGGAATGCATGATTAAATGAATGGAATTTTATAAAGGAATCAAATACAGACAACAATAGATGAGGAAAATGAGAAATTGATTAGGGAATCACAAAAGTATAACTCGTTTGAAAGATTGATCGATATGATAAATTACTTAACCTCACACAATCTGACATTTAGAGCTCATCGAGAATCTATTAACCTGAACGATAGCGGAAACAGTGGAAATTTTATATCCCTATTTAAACTGTTATCCAAATATGATCTAACACTAAAAGAGCACTTGCAACTTAATGAAAAGCAAATTTCTCAAGATTATCTGAGCCACGACATCCCAAAATGAATCAATTACATTAATATCCAAATCAGTTACTGATGAAATTATAAACAGAATCAAGCGCCTCGATTGTACCAGGGAAGGGATGTGAGCCATGTGGAATGAATGTCAATAATATTAAGATTTTGCAATTCTTCAACAGGAGCAATAAAGGAACATTTTGATGGGTTTATTGCTGCCGCAGAAACAACAGGAGAGTATTTAACAAATGCAATTTTAAAGGAACTAGAAAAAAAATGGTCTAGGTATCTAAAACTCTCGAGAACAGGAATATGATAACGGCCCCAATATGGTCGGCATTAATAAAGGTGTCAAAACAAGAATATGCAATATTAATCCACGAGCATTCTTCACGCCGTGTAGATGACATTGTTGGAATTTATTTTAATAGATGCAGCTAACTCTTCTACAACAGTTAAAACATTTTTCGGCTTCATCAATAAAATTTATGTACTCTTTACAAAGTCAAGCAGCACTGGGATCTTATAAAAACTAAATTAAAATTGACATTAAAATCTCTGTCTGAAACACGATTGTAAAGTAGAATCAGAGCAGTAAAAGTGATATTTTTGCAATTAGATGATGTCACCGAATGTGTGAATGACCTGAAAATAAAACTGGTGATTCCGAAACCCTTTTCGATTGTGAAGCAGTCTTGAACGAAATGTTAACTTTTGAATTTATTGTTGCAATACACGTGTGGTACCAGATTTTACTAGGTATGAACAATATAACTAAACTATGGCAATTGCTTCAAGTGAACTTGAAAGTTGCTATTAATATTTTATGTTCATTTCGTGACTGGATTCAAGAATTCCATAATACAGGATTTAAAACAAGCATTGCAGAAGCTCGATTGTTTGTACAAAACAGTAGCTACAAAATTGAGTCTCAATTTAAAGAAGAAAGAATAGCAAAGAAAAATCGAATGTTCGGTTATGAACATACTGATGAACCTATACAATCTTTTGAAATGCAGTACAGAGTTAGCTTTTTTAACACGATGATAGATGCTATAATAGTTGACACCGAATGTTGATTCAAAGTGCTCAATGAATATTTTGAACTATTTGGTTTTATTTACAATATTAATTATTTGAAATCTTTATCCAAGGAAGACCTTCACAAGCATTGTAATGATTTGGGTACAATACTTCGGGAAGGCGAAAATAGCAACATACAGCCTTTTTGAACTTTATGAGGAACTCCAGATTTTAAAATCCAATTCACTGGACGCTATCAATGACGCAAAACAGTAAACGCAAAAACTTATTCAGTACATTTTAGAAAAAAATTTGGCAGAAGTATATCCAAATGACATAACGAACAGAATCACGCTCATAGTTCCAGTCAGTACAGCTGCTGCTGAGAAAAGCTTCTCAAAGTCAAAGTTGATTAAGACCTACTTGAGAAACACGATGAGCCAAGAAAGACTATCAGCAGACTTGTATAAAACCAAAAACTTTCTGTACATGCAAATATTGGGTCAAAAATTTTCTGCAAATTAATTTAATGTTTAATAAAATAATGTGTTATATTATTTTGACGATATTAATTAAAAACAGTAGTTTTAAAGTAATTACCATTTAAATTAAAAATTAATTGATATTAATTAAAGAATAATTATTTTAGTTAAAAAAATAATAAAGCTAAAAAGCCATGATAAGAAAAGGTGAATTCTTATCAATTATTTTGTCAATTCATTTAGAAACAGCCCAATCCTTAATATTGTAACCTCTTTGTACAAAATGCCAGTCACTCTGTTCACAGAAATAATACGGCATTGCTTCTGATACAACTGAATCACATTTTATAGGGAAAGGTCTATTCATAGATATCATCATTAAAGAGACTGATGCAGGGATGAAAGTGCACTAAAGCCATTTTTGAGCACCTTTGGAGCAGCAAAAATCTGATTTTGGAGCAGCGAAAATCTGATTTTGGAGCAGTAAAATCCATTTTTGTAGCAGCAAAAATCTAATTTTGTAGCAATAAAATTAAAATTATGTTTTTGGAGCAGACTGAAATTCTAATGCTAATAAACTCCTAAAAATTAAAATGATTGCTATCTTGAAAATATTTTCACATTTGAAAGAATAATTACTCAGATAAAATATCTCCACACATTTTGCTTACTCTGGGCCTAAACGACAATTGGGTACAGATTGCAATAATGGAAAATTAGCAGCATGAAGAAAAAAAAAATCAGTTTATTTGTCTTTAAAAAATGTTATTTTAGAGCAGTAATTTTAACTAATCAAAGAAAAGCTTATGAATACAACATGCAGGACTGACTCCCACTCAACTTTTGTAGTAAAAAATGATAAGAGAGGACCATTTTTTTTTTCAAAAAAAGGGACCAAAAAAGACCATATATTTTGCATAAAAAAGAACCTTTAGGGACCTAAATTCAGCAAATCACAAAATAAAATAAACGAAATCTCCGCAAACATTTCAGGATCCTTTGACAAAATTCAAGTGATTTCACGATCTCTTACCAAATTTTGAGTTTTTTTTGGGATCTTTTAATGAAATTCAGAGTGCCTTTCGCAATCTTTTGAAAAAATTTGCTTATTTTTCGCGATCGTTTGTCTAAGTTCACTTATTTTTCGCGATCTTTTGTCTAAGTTCACTTATTTTTCGCGATCTTTTGACGACATTCGCGTATTTTTTGCGGTGTTTTGACGAAATTCGCTTATTTTTTGCGATCTTTTGACGAAATCCGCGTATTTTTCGGGATCTTTTGGCAAAATTTGTGTGTTTTTTGGCGATCTTTGGACGAAATTCGCTTGTTTTTCGCGATCTTTGAACAAAATTTGCGTTTTTCGCCATCTTCTGACAAAACTTGCGATCTTTTGAAGAAATTTACAGGGTTTTTTTTCTATCTTTTGACTGAGTTTTGTTTGTTTTTTCACGAAACTAGCGATCCTTTGAGAAAATTCACGTTTTTTTCTCGATCTTTTGACGGAATTCGTGTATTTTTCGCGATCTTCCCGGTACTTTGACGAAATTTGCTGTTTGCTTCGCGATCTTTTGACGAAATTGGCGTTTTTTCAGCGATCTTTTCACGAAATTTGTATTTTTTTCACGATCCTTTCACGGAATTCACGTTTTTTCTGCGGCCCTTTGACGAAATTCGTGAATTTTTTCTCGATCCTCTGACGAAATTAGTTTTTTTCCCGCGATTCTTTTACAGAATGTGTGTTTTTTTCGCGATCCTCTGTCAAAATTCGGGCTTTTCCCGCTATGCTTTTACGAAATTCGTTTTTTTCTGCGCTCTTTTTACAAAATTTGTTTTTTTCTGCGATTTTCTGACGAAATTCGCTTTTTTCACGATCCTTTCACGGAATTCACGCTTTTTCCGCGGCCCTTAGACGAAATTCGTGGATATTTTTCTCGATCCTCTGACGAAATTAATTTTTTTCCGCGATTCTTTTACGGTTGTGCGTTTTTTCGCGATTCTCTGACAAAATTCGAGTTTTTCCGTTATGCTTTTGCGAAATTCGTTTTTTCCTGCGCTCCTTTTACGAGATTTTGTTTTTTTCTGCGATTCTTTAACGAAATTCGCTTTTTTTCACGATTCTTTGACGAAATTCGCTTTTTTCACGATCCTTTGACGAAATTCGCATTTTTTCTGCGATCTTTTGACGAAATTTGTGGATTTTTTCGCGATCTTTTGACGAAATCCGTGCTTTTCTCGCGTCCCTTTGACGAAATTCGGGTTTCTTTCGCGATCCTTTGACGAAATTAATTTTTTCCGCGATTCTTTTACGAAATTTGTATTTTTTTCGCGATCCTTTGACAAAATTCGGGCTTTTTCCGCTATGCTTTTACAAAATTCGCTAATTTTCAAGCGCTCCTTTGACGAAATTTGCTTTTTCTGCGATTCTTTGAAGAAATTCGCGTTTTTTTCCGCGGTCCTCTGTCGAAATTCGCTTTTTTTCCGCGATGCTTTGACGAAATTTGCGTTTTTTCTGCGATTCTTTGACAAAATTATTTTTTTTTCAGGATCCTTTGAAGAAATTCGCGTTTTGCGATTTGATCGCGTTTGATCCTTTGAAGAAATTTTCCGCGCACGGCGTGCGCGTGCGCGTCTATATTATACAACTCTGACTATCAGTACTATGAATTGAAGCAGAAATAGTGGCTGGTATTAACTATGACGTAATCATAAAAAAATTCGGTGATGCAAAAAGCCAAAAAGTTTGTCTATTTTAATTTGTGCTTGTTTATGTAATTTTTGTTATTATTTGATTAGCAATAATACTCGTATAGTATAGTCATAAAATTAGTGTATAATTATTATTAGTGTATAATTCAGCTCATTTAACATTTTCTTTCTGACTGGAAAATGAAAGAGGCCTCAAAAAGCTGATGTTACCCAAGTTCATGTTTCATCTAGCACCGCCACTGCCCAGGCCCACAAAAAGCTACTGTCACTGGCATTCTTTATATGTTTTTATATTTCCTTCCAGGTTATTGAAAGTATCAATTTAAAACTGCAAAAAAAACAAAACAAAAAAGAAATCAGAAAATATAAATCATCCAAAAAATGTTTTTTGAAATAGTGAAAATATTTTTTTTTCTTTAATGAAAAGTACCATTGAAAGGAGAAAAGAACTTTGTATATGTGGTATTTTCTGTCTTTCCATCTGGCCTATATGGATGGCAATTTAAAACTGCAGAAAATATAAAAATAACTTCAAAATATTTTAAATAGTAAATATTCATATTTTTTAAATGAAAGGTACCATTAAGAGCAGAAAAAAGCATTGTATGCTTGTATATATATATACAGTAAACTTCCGATTATCCATCACTCACGGACCGATGGTGTAGCAGATAATCGAAATAGACGGATAACCGAAAAACAATACAAGACCGTTACTAAAATTACATTTTTATGTGTTAATTTATCAATAAGAATAATGAAAATATTTTTTTTATTTGTTGCATACTTTCATTTATAAAAATCCTAATTGATAAGAAATCTATTAATCAGGCAAATTTAGAATTTTGCTGAATAAATATTTAGTACCTATTTTCATCCAAAGTAATCCATTATATTTTTTTTTGTTTGCATTTTGCTTGTACTTTTTACTGTAGCAAGATTACAAATTCTGCATAATAAAAGTACTTGGGTTGTATCTGCTTCCTCTTGCATCTCAAACCAATTAATGCATTTAGATATACAGTACAGAACCATTTATCCGGAATGCTTGAGGTCAGATGTATTCCGAATAACTGGTTTTTCCAGTTAACTGGTTGTGCATGAAAGCAGCATCCAGTTGATAAGTTTTGTGGAATATATGTTGTTGTGGCATTATTTCTCATATTAAATTATTAGATTACTTGGATTAAAAATCAATGCAAGAAAGATCAAAAGTTAACCAGAGTTTAAAAAAGGTAAATTATGGGAATTCCTTAGGAACAAAAATTCTTCGGTTTCCTCTGCATAAAAATTAAAACATTTAAAATACAACTAAATATGTTTTCATTTCAAATACTAGATGTCACTAAAAATTATACAATTGTTTAAGCAAAGCCTATGTCAAACTGGCAGTGAGTGATACCTTTTTCTGCAAAGATTCTGAAATCTGTCTATGAGAAATATCATTCCGCATAACTGGTTTTCCGGTTAACTGGTTTTCCGGTTAACTGGTTTCCGGAAAAATGGTTCCATACTGTATATTGTATTATTTATTATAATATAATATAATATATATAATGTATAAGAATATGCAATATAGCAAATATATTAGATGCATAGTCTGCATGACTGACTCCTGGATGATCATTCCCCGATTCATCATATTCATCCACTTCAGGTTTCCCTGAATTCAAAACATTTTGAATAATTTCGTCATCTGTTAATTTTTCATAACCAATATAATTATTGTCACAATTAAGCCAGCCTATGCTTTCATCGGCAGAAATATTCTCTAGCTGATGTTGCCAGTGTCAGATAAGCATTTTACTCACTCAGGTTTATATGCATTTGAATTTTCATTGTTCGTTTCTGACAATAATTTATTATTTTTGAGTAGTAAATATTTATTTAAACAACAGATACTGTTACAACTGGGAAAGTAGCGTCTTTTTGTTTTCTTTTATAAAGCTATCTAGGGCCTAGGAATAGTGAGTTGAAGATCGATGAAGAATGGAAAATGAACCCCAAAAAATACTTTCTTAAATGAAAAGAACTCTCAGTACCACAAAGGTACCATAAACATAGATTTTTTTCAGGTAGCTCTATGAGGGACTGGTATTGAATTTTCCCATTGCTTTTATTTTTTGCTAAACAATGTTTATGTAACAATCCAAACTCTCTTTAGCTCTTTCCTAAGGCTATATGCAACAACAATGTTAATAATAATAAATGAAATGATAATAAGAATGACACACAAATGAATAATTTTAATAATAATTTAGTACATTTTAATAAATCTTATGGAATTAATTCCATACAGTTATGCATTTAAAAGAAAATCTAAAAGAAGTGAATTAAATACCAGCTAATCTTCATCTGTTTTGTTTTTATTTTACCGTGAAGAGGAAATCTGAAAACAATATTTGATTGAAGTGGATTGTGGATGGAATAAATTACAATACACTATAATAAATACAAGCTGGCTGAATAAAGAGCCAATTGAATTAAACCTATTTATGAATCAAATCCTTAACAAAAAAATCACGTAATTTACTATCACATACATTTACTTTATAAGATAGACTTCTTGTGCACAAACATGATTAATTTAAATGGTAGTTACATAATTAATATTATTTGATAATTTTAAAAAATCTAAAGTACATGGAATTCAGAACTGAAAACAAAATTACAGGCTCAAGGGAAACGATATGCGAATTAGTAAATCTGCAGATCATGGCCCTCAATGTTAGCTCTACAAGTCATTGTTTGTTGATCTCACTTTGCATATTATTTAATATCCTACAATCTGCATTAAATTTTATTTTAAGATATGTATATTTATAAGCATATAAAATTTCTCAAAGCTTCTAGAAATTTTATAAATGTCACATTAAACATCGTTCTATCCCTTTAAGCCCTGACCCACACAATTGTGTGGTGTAGCACAAAATTAGCACTCGCCAGGCGTCGAGTAACACTTAAAACGTGGCGATTAACTTTATTGTCCTCACTCGCCAAACTCAATGGGCCCCACTCGCCAAACGCGATGGTTGAAACATCGATGCCAGGGAGGAAAGAGGTGAATTCGTTCAGAATTTATGACGTCCAGATCGGCGATTCCCGAACGTAAGAAAAGAAAGTAGAAGTGGATACTGTCCAGAATTTTCCGAAAACTTAAGGTATTCAGTTCCGAAAATTAAAAAAAATTCAGTCATCAGTCCAAAAATTCGGACATAAAAATATCGCTAATTTCGATATGGTTGCCGAAAAAAATCAATTTCGTCAATCGTTCGGAGAAAAAAATCACCAATTCCGTCAAAGAATAATGAAAAAACGTGAATTTCGTCCACGGACCATGCAGAAAATGCGAATTTCGTCAAAAAATCGCGGAATAAAACGCAAATTTCGTGAAAAGATCGCGGAAAAACGCAAATTATGTGAAAAGATTGCGGTAAAAACGCAAATTTCGTGAACAAATCGCGGTAAAAACGAAACTTTCGTCAAAAGATTGCGGATAAAACACAAATTTCGCTAAAAGATTGCTGATAAAACACAAATTTCGTGAAAAGATTGCGGATAAAGCACACAGATCGCGAAAAAAACGCAATTTTCGTGAAAAGATCGCGGAAAAGCGCAATTTTCGTGAAACAATCACAGAAAAAAAGCAACTTTCGTGAGAAGACCGCGGAAAAACTGCAAATTTCGTGAAAAGATCTCTGATTAAACACAAATTTCGTGAAAAGATCGCGCAAAAACGCAAATTTCGTGAGAAGATCGCGGAAAAACGCAACTTTTGTCAAAAAATCGTGGGGAAACGCAAATTTCACGAAAAAAAATCACAAATTTTGTCAAAAGATCGCGGGGAAAACGCAAATATCGTGGAAGAAACGCGAAGTTCGTTAAAAAATCGCGGAAGAAACGCAGATTTCGTCAAAAGATCGCGGAAAACACGCAGATTTCGTCAAAAGATCGCGGAAAAAAACGCGAAAATCGTTAAATGGTCGCAGAAAAATACATAGTAGTGCCGGGGGGGGGGGGGGTCCACCTCTGCTGTAACCTTTCTTAAAATTTGCTATGAATTTATTTCATTGCAATTAATAGTAAAAATAAAATATTCAAGATTTTAATAAAATAATTCTTAAAATATATTTCAATTTTCTTGTCTCTTTTATACATTGCATTAAGTATGTCTAAAAATTTTCAAATATGTGTTTGACTTTTATTTTGGAAGCAATAATTTCTTGGTTATATTTTTCTGTTACATGTTAATGCGTTTTTTTTTTTTTTTTTTTTTTTTTTTTTTTTAAGTTGAATGTAATTATATCGAATGGTAAGTGAAAGATATTAATAAATTACAATGTTGATAGTTAGAAAAAACACAATTTTGTATGGAGTGTACATAACTTTGTTACTCGCCAGTGGTTAAAAAAAACTGGCCAGTGAAAAAAATCAGTGTACTGGCCAGTGGCCAGTGGGTAAAAATGTTAATTTTGACCTATATTGTGTGGGTGATACTAAAGTTAAAGAGAATGACTATTTCCTGTTTTTGTGAGATTGAAAAGCAAATCTGCACATTTATGTGAGTTAATTGGCTTCAAATGTTTTGATAAGACACAACTAGGGGGCACAACAGGGTTAGATTTTCTGCTTTTAAAAAGACTATATCATCTGACAGCAATAGACAAAAAGTATTACTTTATTCATGATTTTAATTGATTTTGTCTTTGATAAATTTAATTAGGCTTTACAAATGTTGAAAAACAAATGACCCACCCGCACAATTGTGCGGGTGGGTCATTTACCATTTTCAAAATAGGTACAATTCCTAATATATAAAATTTTTATTTTTAAGTGATTTTTTTTAAACTTATGTTTTTAGCAATTTATTTTTTATCAATTACATTTTTAAAGAGGATTAATTTTAAATTAATAGGTTTGTACTATTCATGATTTCTATTTAAAATTGATAGTACAGTAGACTCCCTTAAATACGCGACCCTAAAATCCACGAACGCCTAAAATCCGCGTATTTTTCAGATGTAAACAATGAAATCTACAGTTAAGTTGCAGGAACAAAATTCAAGATGGAGCCGAAATCAGCGACTACCGCAATGTTTTTTTTTACTAAATTTTTTGTTAATCATTCTCTTTTGGCTATTGCAGCTGATTTATTACTAAATAAATTTACATTACGTTTGATTTTGATATAAATTAGCATATCTATATCAAAAATTCCAGGGTTCGAAATGGAAAAATCTACGATCTGGAACGCTATTTTTAAATTATTGTTCGCGGAATTCTTTTTAAATTATAGACAAATTTATTTCTAAACATACAAAGCAGTATAAGTAAAGCATTCAAGACTCTAAATAACAATGAAAAAAGTTACTAAAGTTGAAAGTGCTAAGAACGAATAGTGATGCATCGATCTTACGATCCCTTTACCACTAGATGGCAGAATAGGACTTTTGGAATCGAATTTAATCGATTTCATCGGAAATAATTTAATATTTTTCTAAATTTTTATTTTAAATAATTATTTTAATAATTACTTACTTTTAAATTAATAAATTATTTTAATATTTCACTTATTTTAATGTTTCACTTTTTTGTAAGCATTTATTATAATTTCCCTTGCTTAACTACCAATCAAATTAATGTTTCAAAAATGTAAACAAATCAGTGACCAGATATCCGCAAAATTCTAAAATCCACACAACTTCTGGTCCCAAGCTGTGCGGATTTGAGAGAGTCTACTGTATTAGATATATAATATGCACATGTAACGAACTGTACATTTCTGCTCTATATCTGAGTTATAGATGTCATATATGATTTATAAATTTTATATAAGTTGTATGCATATCACGAGATAGATTTTAAGTTTGATAAATTCATTCCATTTTGTTGACACAGCAAGTAAACCACCAGGAATAAATTATGGGAAATTCAGCAAATGCTCGACAGATTCCGTAATGTGTCTCCTTGAATTTACCAGGAGATCAGGGAAAATTTTCCATAGATGAGCAGACAATTCCTTTTTTTAGGATGTGCCTCAGTAAAGCAGTATATAAAAAACAAACCACACTCTGTTGTAACAGCATCACCTGGGATAGTTTTAAATTTTGTAGCATACCAGTGGGAAAGTACAGACCTGGTCCACAAGGATCTAGGCTTAGGACCTGCTGTAGTCCTTACTCTGGTTCAGACCTGGTTTTATGTACTTCAATTGGTATTTCAACAAAATACCGCTGCTGGAAAAAAAAAAGAAATTTGAAGGATTGGGTACAATCCAAATGGAGTGAAGGGCATACCATTTGCCAACGGTTCTTAAGAGGGGTGCGAGCATTGAGCACGTCTCAGAAAATGAAATTGTAGTGGTCTGTCCGAAAACAAAAATTGTTTCAAACATTTTCATTGTGGCTGATGAAAATTATCTCAATAAAAAACAACTTTTTTTGCTAAACTTTTATTTTTAGATACTTGCACACATAATCCCAAACTACACAATTCTGTAGATTTAGCCCAAAAACGGCTGCATAAAGGCCGAACCAGCATAATTGTGTGGGTCCTCCTTTGTCATAACCTGACATCAGGTATTTTTTTTCAATCAAATATGATCCTATCGATAAGGGAAAACCACCCAAACTTTCAATTTCTATCCCCCCCCAAAAAAACCTCCCAATCTTAAAGGGTTATGTAATGATATTCTGATGAACTGTTTATTCTTGTAATTTTTTCAGAGCCACAGAGCCTCTGTGAACCTCCATTGTCACTTTAATTTTATGTTCTCAATTTTTCCATTTGTGCTATTTCAAGATTCAAGTACATGTATAGATACATTTACTACTGTAATTTCATTAGATTAACCATCTCCTTGTACAGGAGATTTTATCTATCCTTAAAATACTTACTTTTCAACCATGAAATAGTAGCATTGGTTGCAGAAATTGAATAAAATCTCATATAAAAATATAAACTCCTCTTACGAGACTTACATCCAATTTACACGACCCATTTATAATTTTCGTGTGGAAAAAAGTGTTTGTGTGATCATTCTATAACAGTTAAAAGAGAGCTTTTATCCAAATAAATCCTCAAAATCATACTAAAATAAGCACAGCATAGAAACATCACTTGTTCTATTAGACAATTTACACCAATTTATGTCAAGGTCAAATTGAATCTGAAGTTTGATTAAATTTTGTGCATTAGTTCTTGAGATAGGGCATTTAAAAAATTTGTGTCATATACAGACAGATACATATGCAGGCAGATATTTTCTAAAAATAATCCACTCATGTCCAGGATCTTCTAAAATGTATAAATCTGTCAAAAATCCGAAGTCGAAATTTTTCACAAATACAATACTTTCTTGTTGTAGAGAAAGAAGAAAATAAGAAGTGAAAAGATATTGTTCATTTATGTACATTCCCTCTTATGAAACATTTGTGCTTACATTTTTTTATTACAGGATCTGTTATCCCATCATAAATACTTTTTTGCCACTTATGAATATAAATTAGTCCTCACTTTTTTTTTTCTTCTTTGTTAATGCTATTGCAAACTGCATAAGGACTTTCAAGGACCAAAAGCAAAAAAAAAAAAAACTTAATGACCTATAAACTATGGAGTTATACTATATATATTTTTTTTAATACAGGATTTCATTTTTGTAAACACAGCTTTTAAACATTTGAATGGTAGGAGTGGGGGATTTCGGCATGCCACAGTTTAGAAATTTAGAAAATTATTATAGTTATTTCAAAATAACAAATACAGTATTGTAAACTTAATGTGTAGTAGGAAAAGGAAAGAGGAGAGAGACAAAAAAATCTGGAAGGCAGAATTAAAATTATTATTTAACTATATTGTCAATGCAAAGTGTAAAGACGGGTAATGAAGGAGAAGCAAATACAGTAGACTCCCTAAAATCCGCAAACACCTGAAATCCGCACATCATTGCAGATGTAAATAATGAAACTTTCAGTTCAGATGCAGGAACAAAATTACAAAATAATTTTAGTTTTATATCATTCCGTTTGTATTTTAATAAGTAATTAATCCTCTATAATATGACTGCTCATGGTTTTTCACGAAGGAAGTACAATTTATTACAAAAAAAAAAAAAAAAAAAAAAAAAAAAGATATTGCTGATATCTTTGGTAATCCCAATCTTTTTACCAAATCTTTTTATGATTCTTTTTTAATCAAGATTTTTTGGTTATTAAGACTGGTTAAACCTGAAATAAAACTTTCTTACTTTATGATTTTGATGTAAATTAATAGGGTACCATTATGAGGCAAGTTTCATTCAATAATTCAAGGAAAATGCATCTTTATTATGCAGATTTAATTATATGTTATTAATTATTTACTTGACCTTTACTTTTAAAAATCTAACAATTTTTTTAATTATCTTACTTCTTAGGCACAACCTCTGCTCCCAGGCTGTGTAGATTTGAGGAAGTCTGCTGTATATATATTTTTCTTTTTTTTTTGGGAGGGGGGGAGGAGTTCTATTAGATGATTATTTATTATTACTGTAGAGTTACAAATAGGACAAGGAAATAATTGAATATTAAAAAGCTGGGGAGCACTTTTTAACTTTGTGTACTTTGTACAGGGGAGGAAAACAAGGAAAAGAAAAATTTTTTTTTGGGGGGGGGGGGGGGGGAGAGAAGAGGAAAACTTTCGATGAACGATTATTTATTGTTAAAATAAAGAAACTAACTAGTTATTTATTATTACTAAAGATTTACAATTGAGACAGAAAAATAAAAAATAAATGAGTTTTAAAGACTAAGTTCTGTGTGGTAAGAAGAAGGGTGAGAGGGGGGGGGGAGGCAATTTCAGATGGGCAGAGATTTAAAATTATTATTTATTATTAGCCACCCTTGGCAGCCAGTTTGGTCTCCTTAAATGGATGCTAAGTATTGTATCCTGTTACAATTATAATTTAATTTACTCAATGGCGGATCTAAGGGAAGGGCGAAGGGGTGACACCCCCGCCCCCCTTCAGCTAATAAAGGGTTTGCAAAATGCACTATGCATCCTCAAGGGAAATGACTTGGGGTGAAGCTCGGGCCCAGTGCGACCCGCCCTTTGTCGTGCCAGTTTAAACCCATAAGACTCAGGCTGAGTCAGGTCTTCTCTCTTTTAGAACCGGGTCGAGCCCTGATCGTACATTTTTCTTCAGATTCGGGTAGGACCAGACTTCTTTTTTTTTTTTTCAGGTCGAGCCTGGCCTGGACTTTATTCTTCCTAGAGGTCTGCACTGGCCAAAATTTCCAGGCCAGGGCTCTGCCCGGAATGAAAGTTAAACGTTCGGTCCGTGTCAGTTCGTATGATAAGCATTATTGGCTCGACCGTGACCCGTGCATTCCTTCTAAACTCGAAAAGCTTTAACAAAACTTCGTTATTTAGGGAAATAAGATAAATAAGATAACTAAGTAAACATTTAAAAAACTGATTTCAGAAGTTACCATCCATAGCCAAATATGTATTTCAATTCTTTTGAACAGCCCTGTATTTGATCTGTACGTTGATATATGTACTATATAATGGTAAAATTTAGTATAGCAAGAAAATGCATAACAGGCTGAAATTTCTCTTTCAGCAATTTATACTAATAGATGGGAACATACTTGAATACTTTTGTACAGCCCTGTAGTTTACCTAGTACCTTTATTACACGCCACTATTTAGCTAAAATTTAATTTAAACTAAAGCACTCTTAAAACTACTGAAATCACATTTCCAGAAATTATCATCCATAGATGTACACAATTCTTTACGTGACCCTGTATATCATTTTATCTCTATTCTACAAGCATTTCTTAATAAACTAAATGCAGTTCACCAAAAAAATACATAACTCCTTTAAAAACCACCTTTAAGCAGTTTGCGCTCATAACCAGTAACCCTTACAAATTCTATTGTGTAACCCTGTATATGAGTTATAGCATTTATACGTATCATATATCACACATAAATATAGTGAGACATAAAAGCGCATATCATAATTAAAAATACATTTCCAGCAATCACCGCTAATGTACAGTACTTCGGATACAATATAGTATCTGAAATCTTTTGTGTGTGCCTGTAAATGCTATGAACTTCGTATTATACATGAAATAACTTATAGTAAACCTCAGCGACATACATAAATTTCATTATGTATGAAATCGTTTAACATAATTAAAATATGGCGCAATGGTGGATCTAAGGGAGGGGTGAAGGGATGATCGCCCTCCCCCCCCCCCCCCTTGGGCTAATAAAGGGTTTACAAAACAACACTATGCATCCTCACGGGAAATGACTTGTGGCTAAGTTCGAGCTCTGCGCGACCTGCCTGGGTCAGGTCTTCTCTCTTTTATAACCAGGTCGAGCCCTGCTGTTACATTTTTCTTCAGATTTGGGTCGGGAAAGACTTCTTTTTTTTTTTTTTCCAGGTCAAGCCTGGCCTGGACTTCATTCTTCCTAGAGGTCTGCACTAGCCAAAATTTCTAGGCCGGGGCTCCACCCGGAATAAAAGTTAAATGTTCGGTCTGTGTCAGTTCGTATGATAAGTATTATTGCCCCGACCGCGACCCGTGCACTCTTCTAAATTCTCGCAGCAGAAAAGTAGAAGTCAACCGGACCTAAACTCGACCTGCAGCAAAAAGTAGAAGTGAACCAGACCTAAACTCGACCTGCAGCAAAAAGTAGAAGTTAACCCGACCTGCAGCAAAAAGTAGAAGTCAACCGGATCCAAACATGACCCACATAAAAAAAAGTATGAGTTAACCCGACCTGCAGCAAAAAGCAGAAGTAACATGACTCGCAGTGAAAAAAATTAGCCCCGTCCCGCGCATCAGATTGGAGTCTCCAAATTTCTAAAATCGCCCCCCCCCCCCCCCTTGAGGACTCTCCAGATCTGCCCTTGAATTTACTTGCTCAATCCTTCATCAAATCAGAAGATTCTGATAGAGAAATCAAGAATTCAGTATTTTTATGTTAGCTGGGAGCAGGTGATAAATCACCAAACATTGTCCCTTTCACATTTTTTCATATTTCATTAATTTCATTTAAAATATAATCCTTTCACTCATTTTATTTAAAAAACAAAACTTTCATTTAAAACTGAATCATTTAAAATCCATGGCTTTCACTTATTCCTTTACTTTCTTTCTCTTTTTTTTTTTAAGAAAATAAAAATAGTAAATAATACCATAAACATAATACACCGTACATTTAATTTCAACATTAAAGCATTGTTTTAATTTACCACGCGAAAAATAAAAATTGATAACTGGCGTCTTAAATATGCTATTGGCGAGATTTGCGCCTGGCTAATCTAAAAGTGCCAAGAATTCTTTGCGACCATGTCAACTTTGATGTACTTTTATTCGAAAAAATAATTTTGATTTTTTAATCAAAATGGAAGCCTTGCATATGAAAAGACAAGGGGTCAGCCCGTGATTGTTTATGATAGTCCCACGTGGCTAACATTAAAGAACCAAAATGACCACCTAGCATATAAAAGTGAAGCGGTCAGCCCGGAACTGTTGATGACAGTCACATGACTTAAGCTATTATTATAAAGATTACAATAAACTAACAAATAAAAAAAAGAAAGTTTTAAAAAATTAAAGAATTTTGAATATTTTTAACTTTGTGAGCTGGGCCCGGGAGAGGGGAAGTTTATATTTATTGTTAATAAAGATATATAAATAGTACAGTAAAAAATTAAACAGTTTTAAAGGAATGTTGGTCGTTATGAAAAGAGGAGGCTGAGGTGGAAGCAGCAATTTTGAATCGGAGCAGGATTTTGATGGTTAATTATTTATTGTTAAAATAAAGTAACAAATAGAGATAAAAAAAAAACAAAAAAAAAAAAACAGACTTTTAAAGATTTTAAACTTTGTAAGCTGGCTAAAAGGGGAGAAGCAGATTTTTTTATGGGGGGGGGGGGATTTTATTAGTTGAATGATCATTTACCTTACTAAAGATTTAGAAATAGGGGAAAAAATGATTTTTAAAGAGATTTAAAGACTTCAAATTTTGTGTGTTGATAATTCGGTGAGAGAGGAGGAAAAAATGAAATGATCGATTATTTATTGTTACAATAAAGTAAAAGATAGAGCAGAAAAAGTAAAACTTTTAAAGGTTATAAACTTTGTGAGTTGAGAAGAGGTGTGGGGCAAAATGAGGAAAAGCATTTTCTTTGAAAAGAGGGAGTTTATTAGATGAATTATTATTTATTTACCTACAATACGACAAGAAAATTTAAATTAACAAGTTTTAAATTTTGTGGTGGCAAAGGGGAAACACCAATTTTGGGTAGTGGTGGGAAGGAGAATGGTAGCATATAGCATACCGTCCTCAGTACTAAGGATGGCAGAAATTCGCTCATATATATAGGAGAGATGGGGATTCAAGTTAAAGGTTTATTGACCAGAAGGAAAACAGAGGATTGCAGGTAACAGCCAATAGGAAAATAGATGGGAAGTGGAATCGAAGTAGTGAGAAATTGCTCACACACACACACACACACACACAAAAAAAAAAAAAAGAAAAAAGAAGTTTTTCCAACAATCTGATAATGGGGGAAGAGCGAATTCACAATTAACAATATTTCCAAAATTTTTATAAATATAAAATGCTTCAAGGAAGTTAAGTTCGTGTATAGAAGTAGGTTTATAGATTATTTTAACCGAACTGAAGTTAAAAGTATGATTCATCCCCCAGAAATGTTTGGCAATAGTGGATTTATTGGTTTCTTGCTTTTTAAAATATTGTTGATGTTCTTTAATACGAAATTTTATGCAACGTTTGGTTTGTCCAATATAAGAAAGACTGCATTGGCAATTAATACTGTAGATACCCCATTGATTGGATAATTCAATAGGATCTTTGAGTTTGGAGAGTGTGAGTTTATTGGTAGGGGCAAAAATTATTTTGAAGTCATATTGTCTAAGAATTTTAGCAATGTGAAAGCTTGATTTAGGAAAGAAAGGTAACACAATGCGAATTGGAAACACAATTGGAAAGCCTAGAAAACTGAGGTGAATTTGTGGAATGAGGGAGCTGTAGTTTAAATAAAGCAGTATCAATTATAGAAGGGTTGTAACCTCTGTCAATCGCAATGGCTTTAATGTATTGAATTTGATTATTAAATGACTGAGAATCAGAGCAAACATGTATGGCACAACTTATAAAGATATAAAAGGCGGCCATTTTTTGGCTTAGGGGATGACAAGAACAAGCATGGGGTGGCAGAGAAACAGCAAAGCTTTTGCGATAGACGGATGTAGAGAAACCAGTTACAGTGTGAATGACAAGGGTATCCAGAAATGGGAGAGAACCATTATTTTCAGTTTCATAAGTGAATTGATAATTGCTATCAATAGAGTTAATAATGTTAAGATTATTATCAATATTGTATAGAGAGGTGTCAATTAAGGTAAATGTGTCATCAACATAGAGAATCTAGAAAGGGAAAGAGAATTTATTGAAAAGGGAGCATTCAAAATAATGCATATAGATGTCTGCGAGGATGGGTGACAGGGAGGAGTTCATGGCTAAACCGTCAGATTGTTTGTAAAAATTATCTTGGAATGAAAAAGTTGTTTGAGATAGACATATACGAGTAAGGGATATAAGCTCTTGAATTTCAAAATATGAATAATGAAATTCACGAAGTCTCTGTTGAAGACAAGAGAGGGCACCACTTATCGGGACATTCGTGAAAAGTGATTTAACGTCAAAGGAGACCATAGTAAATTTAGTCGGGGATAAATTCTGAATCATTGTAGCAAAAGTGATGGAATTCTTTACAGTATATAAATTTGCGGACAGGAGTGATATGGACAGAGTGAAAAATCTTGTTAAAAATGGCCCATATAAACTTCTATCTCGGGACACTTCTGAACAAAAATTATCACAAATTAAATCTATTGTTAAGTCTTGTCGTCTACAACCTAAGCCTACACATTCCTACATTTCCCCTTCAGTCGCTAACTGAGCAAGATTTTATGCTCTTTTGAAAGTTCATAAACCCAACATACTTTTTCGTCCCATAGTTTCAAACATTGGCACGGCCTCTTACTGCCTACCTGCCCTCTTACTACAATATTTAACAACCACATTTTCTCCTCTCCTGTCGAGCAAATTTATATACTATAATGAATTCCATCACTTTTGCTAAAATGATTCAGGATTTATCCCCGACTAAATTTACTATGGTCTTTTTTGATATTAAATCACTTTTCACGAATGTCCCAATAAGTGGTGCCCTCTCTTGTCTTGAACAGAGACTTCATGAATTTCATTATTCATATTTTGAAATTCAAGAGCTTATATCCCTTACTCGTATATGTCTATCTCAAACAACTTTTCCATTCCAAGGTAAATTTTACAAACAATCTGACGGTTTCAGACATGGCTGCCCCCTTGTCACCCATCCTCGCAGACATCTATATGCATTATTTTGAATGGTCCCTTTTCAATAAATTCTCTTCCCCTTTTTGTATTTGCTATGTTGATGACACATTCACACCTTAATTGACACCTCTCTACACAATATTGATAATATTCTTAACATTGGGCCTGTTTAGAAGTACAGTAAATGCCGTGCTCACGCTCAGAAGTTTTTGCCATGGAGTAGGTCTTATTGGAGTAAGGAATTTTAAAATAATTCAATTATTTCATTGTTTTTATGGTTCAAAACAGGTAAAAACAAAGACTATATTTCTTTATCCTTCCAAAACTTGGTTTTCGTAACAGAAATACATGCATATGTTCACTCAGATAAAATCCAAAATATTCCAGAGAAACATCACGTGACCCCCGTGCAGTATATAAAATCAATTAACCAACCGCACACAAACTTGACGCGGGCTTCTCAAAAAATTTATGTGGGCGATTTGATCACGTGATTGTGCATTTTATGCTTATGTTTTATTGGTTGTGCTTTGTTTGGTAGGTTGATTGATACAATTTAACAATTCCATTGGTGCTATAATTTTTTTTTACTTTTTAACAACTTTCTTTTAATCTTTTTAAAAATGATTTATCAGTTGCTTTACATTTTTCGTGATAAATAGAAGGCTGTTAATAAACCAAGATTGTGATATCACCATATTACGAGATTTATCTGTAATCTACTATATTGGATAATGGATTTCAAGGGAATTTGCACTGTTAGTTAGACAATTTTTCAGAGAAGTTTTTAGTACATATATTTCTTATTTTATGATTGCATATTTTAATACCGTGTGGATAACAGACCAAAATACATCATAAAACATGAGAAACAAATGGCACTCAAAATCATGCTAGTATCCAGGGATTGATTACCTCTGAAGTTATAAGAAGCACAGTTTTATTTCGGAGGGTCCCTTTCATTCGAGAAGTGTTTTCTATTAGACACAGGGTTCGCAAAAACCCGGGTTTTTCTGAAAAAACCCAACCCACATGGGTTTTTTCATGAAAAACCCAATTTTCCCCGGGGAAAATCGGGTTTTTTCAAAAGTATAATACATGCATAATTACATTATTGTATACTATATTTTCTATATATTATATACACTATACATAAAAAAATATATTGTTCTCTTATATACAATATAATTGTAATGCTATTTTACAAGTTATAAATTGTATAAATTATATGAATTTAAATTAATTAAATGCCAGTGTTTCTCACAAATTAATTTTAAATATAATAGAAGATATAAAATTGTTAATTTTCTTTAAATCAAATAATGAATAGAATATTAAAATTTAAAATATATAAGTAGGAAGAAAAAAAAGGGGTAAACTAGTCGGATGTGCCAATCCCAAAAGTTTCTTCTATCTCATACATGTTAATAATTCAAAATTCGCTATCACAGTGCCAAAATTAAATGGCAATTTATGCCCATCATGAGGATTGTAAAATATAGATTTGTTGAATTGGATGCATTTAACAAGGAGATATAAGTATCACCTGTTGTTCAATTTACAACAAAACCTGATCAGTAACAATTTACGTCAACATCTAACTGAATCTGAAGTTTGATGAAAATCCATGCATTATTAGTTCTTGAGATAAAGCTATTGCAAAAAGTGAGATAAATGCAGCACAACTGCGCCGCTTGGGCGATATACACCAAAACCTAATCAGCACCAGTTTATATCAAGGTTTAACTGAATCTAAATTTTTATTCAAATCCATACATTAGTTCTTGAGATTAGAGTTATTGTTGAAATCGTGAAAAATGCAGCACTACCTGTTGGGCGATATGCACCAAAATTCAATAAGCAACAACTTAACTTGAAGTTTTATGAAAATCCATGCATTAGTTCTTGAGATAAAGCTATTGCAAAAATTGAGATAAATGCAGCATAGCAGCACCACCTGTTGGGCAGTATACACCAAAAACTAATCAGCATCAGTTTACATCAAGGTCTAACTCAGTTTTGTGTTAGTAAAAGTTTTGTGAAATTCTGTGCATTAGTTCTTGAGATAGAGCACCCACAAAATTTTTTTCACATACAGACAGTCATTTTCTAAAAACTACCAAATTGTCTTCAGGACCTTTTTAAAACATATAAATCAATCATGAACTGGAAGTCGAAATTTTTCACGAATCCAATACTTTCTTCTTGTAAAGATAGAAGAAAGTAAAAATACATATTTTTTATTTCCATGAATATAGTTGATTTGAATTTTTTATATAAAGACATAGGGGAAGACGGGGTACAATGAAACAAAATTTACTATTTTTTTTTTTCTATCCACAATTTTGCATGCAAAAAAATATAATTAATGCATATTTTTAATCTTGTATTTTCCCCATCTAAATAAATTTTTATTAGGTTCTAAACAATATCTTTATGCTTGAAAAATAACAAAAAATAAATGTCTTACATTGTTTCATTGTATCCCGTATGCCGGGGTACAATGAAACACTCCAAATGATGGAAGCAATTTTCACCCTGTATAGTTTATTTTATGAAAAATGAGATAAATACAAAAACAAAACTTGATTAATAAGGAACTTGATAAAAATATTATAGTCTAAGATGAAAAATAAGAAAATTCTATTAGTTTAAGAAATACCTTTCATTTTATATTAAATTGGCTCAAGTCAGTTTCAAAAATTAGCATTTCTGGTTATATTTCAGTTGCTCCTGAAGGAATATGGGGTGGTAGTTTCAACACAATGAGTTTTTTTTAAATGTAAGTTTCTAAAAAAAAAAAAAAAAAAAAAAAAAAAATTAAAACTAGGTTGGAGTTTTTTTTATATCTAGTACTTCACATTTGACTTCATTTAAATGTATGATTTCTCCAACGGTATATATTTCCTTATGTTTCCATTTATACGGATACTGCTTGTGCCATACATGTTGTGTATGGATATCTCATTCTCAGTACCTCGACGACCAGCTGGGCATGGAAAAAAAATCTGGATCATCATCAGAGTTTGTAGCAGGCAGAGTTTGTTTTCAAAATAATCCCTTCACAGCTTTTTCCCTTTTTCTATTTTTTAATTGCTTAACAAGAGCATTTTTTACTGACCTTGTTAGAACAAAACTCTTTTTCTTTCTGTTTTCGTATTCTTACTTCTAATATATTCTATTTACTACTTTTAATACTATAATAAAACATGTTTCATTGTACCCCGTCTGCAAGTGTTTCATTGTACCCCACACTGAGGTTACTAAATAAAAATTTATTTTCAAACTTCTAATATTTATTTTTTTTAGTTTGGTTTTGGAGGTATGAAGACAACAACCCAAAGATAACAATGTATAGAAAAAATAATTATTACATATAACAACAAGGAAAAAGAAAAAAAATTACTTTTAGTAAAGAAAGTTACTTTCAATGGTGTAAAAGCAATAATCTTCTATTGCTACTGTTGTAGAAGTGCGAATGTATACAAATCACATCAGTAATTGGAACATATAGTTGTATAACATATATATAAACTGCAACTCTCTATGACAAATTTGATTGATTTTACAAGTAATGTTTCATTGTACACCTTGTTTTATTGTACCTCGTCTTCCCCTACCTATAATTATGTACTATGTGTGTTGCCTACTAGGTTCTATGTTAGTAAAGTAGTTCAATGTGCTGAAATACATTTTTATTTGTATGTAATGGCTTTTATATATTAATATTTTTTCAAAATTAACTGAAATGACTTAAATTCATTAAATTTATATGTTGTTTAAATTTTTAAATTATATCTGAAAATTGAAAAAACCCACTTTATGGGTTTTTCAGTGCGCTTTTTCAAGTGGGCCCATTCTGAAAAAACCCACCGGGTTTTTTCGAACTGGGCCCAGCTTTGCGAACCCTGATTAGACATCCTGAAAACTCGCCAATGCTACAAATATTATTCACTGGCTCAGTTGAATTCACATTAAAGAAAGTTTTTTTATGTTCCACTTACAAAAAAATAGGATACAATCAGTGCAAAAATGATTTTGTATGGTATTAGCGTAAAAATGTAATTTGGATAAAAAGTTTGAATTCAGAATGCATGCACAACATAAAATATTAATATTATAAGTTGTACATGCAAGCTAAATTCAATTATATTTAAATTCAATATGTAAAATAAACAATGCATCTAAAATAATGGACAGACTGGAGAATTGTGATCATGTGGTTGAAACTGACCTAACGAAAAATCAATTTGTAATGAAAGGTATTTTTATGAAACGCTTTAAAGAAAAAAAAACATATATATATATGTGTGTAAATTTGAAAAGAAATTAGATAGAATTTTAGAATGGAATAAATTTGATATAAAATTTGGGGGCCTCTGTTTTCTCAATTTCGTGTCCTTTATAATTTTCTAAGGGAAGCACGTGCTTTTTGTACCTATTTGATAATCACGGCCTGTTAGTATGAGCAAAATACTTCTTATACGTTCAGTAGAAAGTTTATAAACATTCTAATCATACTTTATTCACCACAAAACTAGATGCAAAACGCCATATATTTTATATCTTTAAAAAATACATGTGCAGATATTTTTAGTTAAACATCAAACATTTAGTTGTACATCTATTACATTTATTTTTTTAATATTTTCCATGTTGATTTTAACACCGTAAAATATGATTTGCATCCCAGTCTTGACAAAAATTCACTCCTAAAGTGCTTAAAAAAAAAAAAAAAAAAAAAAAAGGAAAGAAAAACTTCAAGAAATTATCCTACGCGCAACCATATATTTTCATTTGCTTAATATAACTTTGAATATTAAAAGGCGTTCAAATGTAAAACTTTCATCGTGAAATACCTAATTTTCTCGTATTTAAATAAGTATTTTATTATTATAATAGAAATACACTTACTTCTGTATTATTAATATAAAAATTTCTTTATCAAAAATATCTTATTTATTATGAGAAATATAAAGCAAACAAAAAAAAAAAAAAACCTATAACACAATTTGGAGTGCGAAGGATTCGAACTCATAGCCTCTAGTCTCGAGTTCAAAGCGCTATCCATTCAGCCATCTAGCTCGTCTTTCATCTTGAACAAGTTATCTTTATAATTAGCACCATAATTAATCAAACCGTGATTTGTTCGTGAACGTGCTAAACATTTATTGCATCCACAATAAAGACCCACTCCATGTTCCTGTCTCCTGAGCTCTCGCACACGGCGTGCATGCTTCTTGAACACACTCATTATGAGTTCTACTGATAGCAATATTCAATTCACTTATGAAACTGTAAATAATGGTTCTCTCCCATTTCTGAATACCCTTGCCACTTGCACTGTAACCGGTTTTTCTACATCCATCTATCGCAAAAGCCTCGCTGTTTCTCTGCCACCCCATACTTGTTCTTGTCATCCTCCAAGCCAAAAAATGGCCACTTTTTATACTTTTATAAA
Source organism: Maratus speciosus (assembly GCA_963932465.1). Classification (NCBI taxonomy): domain Eukaryota; kingdom Metazoa; phylum Arthropoda; class Arachnida; order Araneae; family Salticidae; genus Maratus; species Maratus speciosus. The sequence continues at coordinate 303,900,627 of OZ010788.1, forward strand.
TCATGCCAAACATGTTTGCTCTGATTCTCAGTCATTTAATAATCAAATTCAATACATTAAAGCCATTGCGATTGACAGAGGTTACAACCCTTCTATAATTGATACTGCTTTATTTAAACTACAGCATCCTCAGTCTTCTAGGATTTCCAATATTAGCATTGTGTTACCTTTCTTTCCCAAATCAAGCTTTGCCATTACTAAAATACTTAGACAATATGACTTGAAAATAATATTTTGCCCCTACTAATAAACTCACACTCGCCAAACTCAAAGATCCTATTGAATTATACAAGTCATGGAATATCTACAGTATTAATTGCCAGTACGGTCTTTCCTATATTGGACAAACCATACTTTGTTTAAAATTTCGTATTAAAGAACATCAACAACATGTTAAAAAGCAAGAAACCAATAAATCCTCTATTGCCAAACATTGCTGGAAGATGAATCGTACTTTTGACTTCAATTCGGTTAAAATAATCTCTAAACCTACTTCTATAACGAACTTAACTTCCTTGAAGCATTTCATATTTATAAAAATTTTGGAAATATTGTTAATTGTGAATTCGCTATTCTCCCATTATCAAATTGTTGGAAATATTACATAACTTCTTTTTCTTGTGTGTAAGCAATTTCTCACTACTTCGGTTCCATTTCCCACCTATTTCTCTATTGGCTGTTACCTGCAATCCTCTGTTTTCCTATTGGTCAATAAACGAACTTGAATCCCCATCTCTTCTATATATATGCGCAAATTCCCGCCATCCTTAGCACTGAGGATGATATGCTATATGATACAGAAACCGGTATGCTTAAAATGTAAAATTATTGGTGCTTTTAACGTTGATATTTCTATACTTCTATTATAAGATTAAATGCCAATAATGACTGATCGTAAATGTCACATTCACTTGACATTAAATATGTTACATGTGTTTTTTATGTCATCAAGTGATTTTTATTTCGGCATTTTATTTGTATTTTTATTAATGTCATACTAATTTATTTGTTCTTTTATTATTTAAAATAAAAATTATGTCAATTTGTATAATTTGGTAAAATTAGTCGATGGGATAATCAAGTAGTACCGTATATTCAGTATTAACTTTCTATAAGATGCCTAAACAACGAGCACCTTGTGTTTCACTGAGTTTAAACAGGGCGATTTTCTGTTAACAATGGACAGATCAGTAAACATTTAAAGTTGTCCAAAACATTCTATTGAGCTGTTGATAAATATTGTTTAAACAAGTCTTTCAAAGCTTTAGGATGCCCCTGAACATTTATTTGTATTTTCTTTAGAAACCGGGAGATGTTTGCATTCCTTTTTAGCAAGGGAGAAGTAATCAATATCATCCTTTCCGTCAGAATCCAAACAATACAAGTTTCATTTTAAAAGAAGACGCATTTGGTAAATGCACTGAAAATTGTGACAGTTATTCATTGCAGTGATAGTTTAATTTATTTCATTTTAATAAACATGTAGGCCAAATATGGAATCTGCATTCCCAGTAGTCTTTAATATTTAAAAGTTTTGTCAATTGTAAGTTGTTGTTCTTCTAATATCACCACTGAGCACAGTTTCAACAAACATGTAAACGCTCTTTCTCAACATAACCATCTTATTTCAATGTGCAGGATGAGGGGCTCATAAGAGTTTCCAATAACTTCACACACACACACACAAAAAAAAAAAAAAAAAAAAAAAATTGCTTTTAAAAGTTCGTGATTTTATATAGTTTATTATTTTAATGACAGGATTTGACATTTTCATACGTTCAGAAGACATATTCTCAGGAATAGCATGTATCTATAAAGAGTGTGATGGATGCTGCTACAGTGTTTTACCATTTCTTTAATTTTTGCAATGACTCCAGCATTGTGACCTATTATTGCTTTCACATGAGCAGTGCATGTGTGTGCATGTGTTTTCCCATATATGCATCCAAACAAAATTCGCCTCTTTAATGTGTTGGTTTGAAGTGATCTTTAAACAACATGATCGTGATAGCTTTGTGAAATGTTTTTCAGACAAGCATGGTTAAATCACTTAATTTTGAGTCAAGTGAAAGTTCTCAAACACTGAAGTAATGCATAGAGAAGTCAAGTCTAGTTCTGGATCGCTTGTTTCAAAATCTTAAGTTAAGACTTTAACCTCTCCTAGTCGGAATGGAGAATTAGTATATGTAATAGAAAAATACGTATAAAATGTATGGATATGCTTATCCATATCCAGTGATGTAGATTTATTCATTTGTAGTTCAAATTTAGTACATCTGAAGTGGATGATAAGTGCTTCTTTTACATCACTAGTCATACTGGTCATAATTTAACTTCTAAGCATCACATATTTTCAATTTTTACACCTTTGTATATGGAAAAAAAAGCACTTTCAACTGCAATTTGTTTGAAAAACTGCATCTTAATTTATTTTTGAGACATTAATTTTTTTGTAGTTTTTAATGTCATTTCTGTAATGGTGGCAACTGAAGTACTCCATTTCTGTCGAAAGCAAAGGGAAAACAGTAGATTACTATATCTTTTTGTTGCCATTTTCTCATAACAACTGAAAAAAAATTATAATTAAAATACGTACTATTTTGAAAAATAAAAATTAATGATTTCTGATAAAACATGGAACTATTTTAAACTATATTTAATTTTAAGTATCCATATTAATGTTACAAACAAATGAAGGCATATGAATCATTAGATAGCCAATTTTTTTGTCAAGTTTATGACATCGCTTTTTGCTGGGTTTGTGTATTATTTCGCAATAGTGGCATTATATGCATACTTTTCTATAGATGTTGTTTAAGACTGGGTTGTAAATGTGGAATTCTTCAGCAGATGCAAATGACGTTATGTTATATAAAATAAAAGCGTGTATTTTAAGTCTTAAAACTGAAATATGTTTTGTAGAAGTGCATCATTTTCACTTCAGCAGCTTTGAAATTCTTTACAGGTGGCAATGCTTCATTTTTGAAAACAATACTATTGAAACCAAACACTGATAAAACGCAAAGTTAGAGTTCACAAAAACTTACAGTGTCTTTATAGAAGAACAGTGACCTTTAGATTAAAATAACATTTGTTTGAGAGTTAGACTAACCAATATAAGATGCATTTTTAATTGTAACTAATTTTGTAAGTTTATTATAAATTAATGAAACAGTTTCTTCTTAAACCTTTTCTTTCATTGAAATTCGACGGGACTAACCAATATAAGGTGCATTTTTAATTTAACTAATTTTGTAGTTTATTATAAATTAATGAAACAATTCCATCTTAAACATTTTCTTTCATTGAAATTCGACGGGTTCTACCTCATAATAATTTTTTTTTCTTCTCTTCGGGGGCGACACTAAATTCCGAAAAAGCAGAATTCCTGCTTTCTGCTTATGTTTCATTTTCAAACAAGTTAAATAAATGGTACCAGTTGTTCCACTGAATCACTATTCGATAGAGGCTTCTACTTTTGCTGTTCAAAAATTTCAATTTGAATTTGAAAATCAACAGGTGACGTAAGATATATCACTGCTACATTGGATTGCTATTGTCGATTTTTTTATCTATTTAGTTTTTGTATCACAACAAGGTTGGTACACATTTCAAGTAGGTAATACTCCACAAATAAAGTAATCTCAATGGCAAATATTATAAAAGTACACCAAAACAAAAATTTTTTATCACAGGGGGTAAGAGAAATTTTTATGATGAATTATTTATTGTTATAAAAAAATAAAAAATAGAGCAAAATAAAATAAAAAAATTAAAGAGTTCTTAAGATTTTCAATTTTGCATATAGTGGGGGGGACAAAAGGGGGTAGGTAAAATTTCAGTAGGGAAAAATTTAGATGAAATTTATATGATGGATTATTTATTGTTACAATAAAGTAAAAAATAGAGCATGAAAAAATTTTAAAAATATTAAAGAGTTTTGAAGATGTTAAACTTTGGGTAGTGGGAGGAGAGAGAGCAAAATTTCGGAAAAAGGAAATTTAGATTTAAAAAAAAAAAAAAAAAAATCAGAAATAAAATGAACTAAAACAAAAGACTTCGGTCATCTGAATCTTAAATTTACAGTGGTTGCTTATGCTTTTTATTGTGTTGGTTTTTAGATGCCACAAATTTACTAAAATCTAATTTATAATTACATAAAGCAATGATTTTTTTTTCTAAGTTTATGAGTAGTAAGATTCAAAATCCTTCCCATGTGAGGGTGATGGTGAATATCCTGGTTGCACCACTTTAGAGAGAAAAAAATAAAAAGAAACGTGCCTAGTTAAACTGATGGCATTGAGCTCACAGGTTATTCACACTAATTGTATATTATACTCTTATTTCAAAGAATAATCCCCCTCAAAAAATAAATAAAGGGGGATTAGCCCCCGTTTCCCCCCTTTATACTTAACCAATGAACCTCATCCAAATGTAATCAGGGAAGCTCCTTAACACAATAAACTGGTATACCAAATTTGAAGCAAATCATATAATTCTGCATGAAAAAAACATTTCGCTAAATTAAGGGGAGAGGGTCTAACACCCCTTTATACTTAACTAATGAACCTCCAAATCTAATCAGGAAAGGTCCTTATCAGAATGAACATAGAAAAAAAATTAAAGTAAATTGGATAATTCTGCTGAAGATCTGTTTACCTAAATTAAGGGGAGGGGTCTTGCCCCCTTTCCCCCTTTTATACTTATTAACCAATGAATCTCCAAATCTAATGGAGGAAGTGCCATATCGAAATAAACCGGTATATCAAATTTGAAGCAAATTGAATACTTCTGCATGAAAAACCCATTTATCTAAAAAGGGGGGGGGGACTAGCCCCCGTCTCCCCCTTTATACTTAAGCAATAAACCTCCAAATCTAATCAGGGCAGCTTCTTAACATAATAAACCAGTATACCAAATTTGGAGCAAATCGAATAACTCTGCATGAAAAACCCATTTATCTAAATTAAGGGTGGGGGGGGGTCTAGCCCCCCTTTATACTTAACTAATGAATCTCCAAATCTAATCATATCAGCTCCTTAACATAATAAACCTGTATACCAAAATTGGAACAAATCGAATAATTTTGCATGAAAAACCCATTTATCTAAATTAAGGGCAGAGGTCTAGCCCCCCTTTCCACCCTTTATACTTAACTAAGGAACTTCCAAATCTAATCAAGGCACCTCTTTAGCATAATAAACCGGTATACCAAATTTGGAGCAAATCGAATAATTCTGCATGAAAAACCCATTTATCTAAATTAAGGAGGGGACTAGCCTCCCTTTTCCCCCTTTATCCGTAACCAATGAATCCCCAAAACTAATCAGGGAAGCATCTTATCAGAGTGAACCTGGAAAAAAAACATTGAAGCAAATTGGATGTTTCTATCAAGAGTTACCGCGTTACATACATACATAAGTACATACAGAACCTGCAGGGACCAGTGTTGAATTCAGGCACTTTTCTCCGGGAGGGATTTCTGCGGCTCCGGGGGGGACATTATAGAGTTCCGGGGAGGAAATTGCACTTTTTGACCATCGAAAACACAAAATCTCAAATCTTCCGGGGGGGACATTCCCCCCCGGACCACCCCCTGAAATCAACACTGGCAGGGACATTAGCTCTCAGGCTTTGATAGCCTGTGAGCTAAAAAGAAAAGTGCCCAGTTAAACTGTAAATTACACTCTAACTGTAAATTACACTCTAACTGTAAATTACACTCTTATTTCAAAGAATAATGCCCCTCAAAAAATAAATTGGGAGGGGGATTGCCCCCCCCCCCATTTCCCCTCTTTATACTTAACCAATGACCCTCAAATGTCATCAGGGAAGCGCTTTATTGAAATAAACCGGTATACCAAATTTGAAGCAAATCGGATAGAAAACCCCATTTATCTAATTTTAAGAAGGGTATTAGCTCCCCGTCCCCCCTTTATATTTAACCAATGAACTTCCAAATCTAATTAGGGAAGCACCTTATCAGAATAAACCAGTATATCAAATTTGAAGGAAATCGGATAGAAAAACCCATCTATCTAAAGTAGCGGGTATTAGCCTCCCGTTCCCCTCATTTTAGACTATAACAATGAACCTTCAAATCTAATCAGAGAAGCTCGTTATCAAAATTAACTGGTATACCAAAATTTGATAATTCGGCATGAAAAACCCATTTATCTAAGTTAAGGGGGGGGGTAGCCCCCTCTTCCCTTATACTTAACCAATGAACCCCCAAAACTAATGAGGGAAGTGCCTTATCAGAATGAACCTAGAAATTTTTTTAAAGCAAATCTGATATTTTTATCAAGAGTTATCACGTTACGTACATACGTATGTACATTAGGGTGTAACTAAAAAACGAAATTTCGATTTTTATATTCTAATAGTGATTATTTTTTTCCTTTTTAACTCCATAAAAAGAAAATATTTTTCTTTTAATTTTAAAATGATATTTTCCGGTTCTTCAAAGCGCCTGATTTTCCCTAAAAAACGAAAAAAAGTCAATAATTGCATGAAAAGTTTTTTAAGCTTATTGTTAAATTTATATTTTGCAAAATTAAATTAATTAAGTGTTAATGTCCTGTAATAAAGAGAATAATTTAGTTTGAGTGCCTTAGAAAAGTTAACCCCACTTTATTTGACTTTTGTAGAAGCCAGCATCGTGGGCGTCGTCTTTCATTGTCTCTGATTTATTTGGCTGCGACACATAACAAGTTAGTCTGATTTAACGTGTGTTAACTGTTTCTTTAATTATTTTTCAATAAGCAGTCGGTGTCAAATGTGACAAAGTCTGTTAATGCACCTAAATCTAGATAATTGTTGAAGTGTCCTGTATTTCGTGAACCAAAACAATTAACATTAGACTGCCATCTTTGATGAACATATGAAGATGCTATGAAACATTATTTTGGAGTTCAATTTAACTTAAAATCTGACAGCTGGAATCTGGTACACACTATTTCTAAAATATCTAAAACTGTTGATGATACAATTAAAAGTGCATTGCTGAGACCTTCAATTCCAACGGTTTCTGATACACAAATCATAAAAAATGATTAGAGACTAGAGCGAGAAATGTCAAAATTTGAAGAAAAATATTAAGATTAGAAAGAATAATCCCACATCCAATATAAAATTGCAAAATGTTAGGTAATCCTGCAAAAACATTTCTTTGTGTAAAAGGATTAAATATTATCGTGTATCAGAACAAGAACGTCACTTTCTCAAAGACCAAAGAGAGATGGGGTGATGGCAATAGAATCAATAGATATGAAAACTACAAAAAATGTGTAGCAAGACTGGAAAAGGAAATATCAAGGAAAAAAGTTATTTTAAAACAAAAAAAATGATGTTTTGATTGAATGATCGTCAAGAGTAAAAAATAGTTCAGAAGGAAATAGTTCAATCGGTTGTTTTCTAAACCTGAATTTGATAACCAACAAGGTGAAAGAACCAGAGTATTAGACAGAACTGCAAATATTATTGCAAATGGCACCTTAGAAGATATGGGTATTTCTGATGATAATAAATAAAAGGTAACTGAAAGAAGGACTTGAAGACGACAAAGAGAAAATAAAAAGAAGAATTTGAAAGAACAGGAAAGACGAAATGAGTTAATTTTAGAAGGTTAGTATTTTGATGGCAGAAAGAATAACACTATGATAACTGAAGCAGAGGGAAAAAAGTATAACTAAGAATCATTAAAGATGAACACCTGGTCTTAGTTCAAAAACCAAGATAAAAATATATTGGTCATATTTCATTAACATCTTCTTCTTATATTAATATAGCCACTGCAATTTTGGTGTATTTTCAAAATAATAATACAGACATTTCAAGTTTGAAAGGTATTAGGTGAAACAGAAACTCCTTTAATGCAGGATGCAAATCTGGAGTTGTTAAAACATCGGAAGCAATACCCTAAAAACTTTATAATGGATAATTTGATTATTACATGCAAATGAATTTTTTTCTTAGATACTTATTTCAACATCTTGCTGGAAAAACTACAGGTACAAAAGGATTTTCTGGACCAGTAGGAAAGCAACTTGAAAAAATTCGAACATATTGAAATTATAGACTATAAAAACATTGATCCTATCTTGAAGGACTGATCGGATGAAGAATTTAAAAAAAGTACAAACAGGGGATACACCTGAATTTTAGATTTTCCTCAAACAGTGGAAATGTGTGTCAAAATTGTCCCACGAGCTGCGTCAACCGTCTTTAAATATTAAGCAAAAGATGGCTTAATCTTGGGAAAGTTGAATTCCCACAACGTAATGACAAAGTTTGCCTAAAAAGACAGTAGGTTGAATATCCAATTGAATTAATCCATAACAAAGGGAGGTAAGGAGGGTGGAAGTCAATATTTAACCACCTCCTCTTGGTGACTTCTGGAGAGTATTTGCTAAATAAAAGTAGATATGAGCTAACAGCTACGTTGTTTACTTTAAGTTACTTTATACTGAAATTTCAAAACTTTGACCTCCTTGAGGAACCGGAAAACAACTTAATTAAAAAAAATCTTTTCAGCCAAAAGTTTAGACATCCAAAAAGGAAAAAAGTTTTCACTATTACACATTAAAACAAAAAAGTTTTTTTTTTTACCCTATACTTAAGTTCCATGCATACATACATACAGAACCGACGAGCACATTAGCTCTCAGGCTTTGATAGCCTGTGAGCTAAAAAGTGCCTAGAGCTTGTAATTAGGGGGAGGGGGCAGGAGGGACAGAAAATAAAAGAGGACATTAAAAGCTTTCTTATGATATGTTACATGAGATGGTTTGGAAGAAACAATAACTATGCCCCCGGGGGACAAGTAAATCCCAAACGGTCAGAGGAATGACCTCAAATGTATCTTTGGTCAAGGTTTCAAAATGTGGATTTATAATAAAATAGAACGAGAATTTGGCATTTTAAAAACTGCATGCATATTTTGAATGGCCCTGTAAATTAAGATTGGCGAGGAAGGGTGGGAGAGGAGGGATTGGAAGGGGCGAACTTGGAAAATACAACATAATAAACTAGTAACCCAAATAACTGGGCTTCTAAACAAAAGTATAACGATTTAACATAGTGTTGAATTCAGGGGATGGTCCGGTGGGGACATTCCCCCTGGAACATTGAAACCCCCCGAGAGTTTTAAGATTTTATGCTTTTTAATTACAAATATGAAATTCTCCCTCCCCTTATGGATCTCTAAAAGACGCCCTCCCCCGGAGTCGCAGAAACCAAGAAAAAGAAAAAAAAAAATCCTTCCTTATATGAAATTTTACATCAATTCTGCCACTAAAACAGTAAAATTGGAAGAATAAATATAACAATTCAACCCGATCCCGAATTGTGGATCGACCGCGATTCGATTTGCATTGAAGTAAATTAAAGGATAACGATTCTTCCGGCATCTAAAGAATCGTCTGCAAAACGATTCTGCCCGCATCTAAAGAATCATCTTGAAAACGTTTCAGCCCGCATCTAAAGATCGACATCGAATCCGTGTACTGAATCGATTCACTATTTCTGATCCTACGTTACGGGTGGAATCGATTTGTTCATTTTTTTTTTTGCTTCCTTTTGTATTTAGAAAAAGAAAAGTGTTGGATTTGTGAAAATTTTCAACTACCGGTTTTCGAAGGACTTATAGTTTTAGAAGGTGTTGTCTGGAATACGATTTGACTATTTTTATAAATTGTCTGTCTATTTGTCTCTGACAAAAAAGTTGTGGGCAGTCTATTTAAGGAACTAATGAATGGAATTTTTTGAAACTTTAGATTTACTTAGACCCTTATATAAATTGGATCTAATTACTTTTTGGTGAAAATCGCTCAGCAGGTGGCGTGGCGCTGCTATGTTGCGTTTTTCATGATCATGCAGAAGCATGATCGCTATCTCAAAAACTAATGCACGAATTTTTACCAAACTTCAGATTCGGTTAGACGTTGACGTAAGTTGTTGATGATTAGGTTTTGATGTAAATTTACTGGTAGGTGGCACTGCTATGCTGCCTTTTTCCCGATTTTCGCAACAGCTCTATCTCAAGAACTAATGCACGGATTTTCATCAAACTTCCCATTCAGTTAGACGTTAGCATAAGTTGTTGTTTATTAGATTTCGGTGTAAATCACCGAACAGGGGGGCGTTGCTATGCTGAATTGAATTCAGCATTTTTCTCCGGGAGGGATTTCTGCTGTTCTGGAGAGAGACATTCTAGAGTTCCATGGAGATGGGGGTAGGAGACTTTTGTCCATTAAACAAAAAATCTCAAATCTTCCTGGGGGACATTTCAATGTTCCGGAAGGATGTCCTCCGGTACCACCCCTTGAATTCAAAACTGTTTTTCAGGGTTTACACGATGTTAGCGAGAATATCTCAAGAACTAATGAACAGAAATTCATCAAACTTAATATTCTGTTAGACATTGACATAAGTTGTTCCTGATAAGGTTTTCGTGTAAATCATATAACAGGCTGCGCTTCTATACTGCATTTTACACGATATTCGTGACAGCTATATCTAAAAACTAATGCATGGAATTAATTCAAACTTCATATACTGTTACACTATCACATAAATACATTCTTATTAGAATTGGATGTATACTTCCCAACAGGTTTCACTTATGCTCCTTGAATTGGGAATTTCTGTTGCAGAAATCTAAGGGGGTGTGGACCGAAATTCAATTATTTGTTTGGAAAATGCATTCTTTTAACACGTTCGCTGCCACCGACGCACTGGCGCGTCAGAGCGGCACCTCCTGGTATGCCGACGACGGACTTTGATAAGTTATATGCTCTGTGTTTAGTGTGGCTTTGGAAATTGAACGGCGAGGTTGTTTCGGCACGTTAGTGAAGCATTATTTTTTAATTTTTTGTGGTTGGTTTTCAAAATTTTTGTTTGCATTTTTTTATGTGCGTGATTAAAAATGGCGGATGCTCCAAGTGTGGCAGGACCGTCACAACCCAAGAAAAGAAAAGTAAATAAAATATTGACTGCCAATGACTGATTCAAGGATCTTCATTTTTTTGTGTAAAAACGAAGTTCTTCCCAAATTTTGGTGAATGGCCATCAGTTGTCGTATATTACTCACTTATTGGTATATATATTTTACCTGTACACTAATAGTAGTACTTTTCAGGGTTGTGCGTGTTTTGTGCAAGATTCCGCATAATCGGAGGTTTGTCAGATGCTAAATATTTTTATGCTATACAGGGTGTATCTAAATTCTTGGGCAAAACTTTAAGGGGTGATAGTGCACATCAAGACAAACAATATTAAATAGGAAACTGAGGGTCCCAAACGTCTTCCGAATGAGATAGGCGCCATTAAAGTTTAGGGTCCAAAATTTCAAATGATTATAAAAAACGGAAAAATTGGTCGATTCGTTTGCGGTTTTCGCTAAAACTATTATTTACGTCAGTATTTTCTTGAAAACGAATTTTAAAGGTAAAGTTCAAAAAATTCCGTTGGAGGGCGCTTTAGACGTTGGAGTAACGAACAACTATTTTTTACCGTTATTTTTTGTATTTCATTAAATACTTTTAAAAGCTTAGACTTAAACTTAAATTTTGAGCTCAAAATCTGAATTGTTGGGAGTGGTTAAGTAGCGCAAACTGAACTGTGTTCAGGAATTGAAATTTGAACCCCCCCCCCTGAACACAGTTCAGTTTCCACTACTTAGCCACTCCCAACGATTCAGATTTTGAACTCAAAATTTAAGTCTAAACTTTTGAAAGCATTTAATGAAATACAAAAAATAACGGTAAAAAATAGTTGTTCGTTACTCCAAAGTCTAAAGCACCCTCTATCAGCATTTTTTGAACTTTTACCTTTAAAATTTATTTTCAAAAAAATACTGACATAAAAAATAGTTTTAGCGAAAACCACAAACGAATCGACAAAATTTTCCGTTTTTTATAATCATTTGAAAATTTGGACTCCAAACTTTAATGGCGCCTATCTCCTTCGGAAGACGTTTGGGACCCTTAGTTTCCCATTTAATATTGTTTGTCTTGATGTATACTATCACCTCTTAAAGTTTTGCCCAAGAGTTCAGATACACCCTGTATAGACTGAGTAGACAAGGACTTATAGTTTAAAGTAGATTCGAAAGCAATTCTAATTTCTTGTACAACTAGCTGCCCCTGGCGACCTGTTTGGTTTTCCTTAAAATATATAGTATCATTGTATCATGCTTTTTTTATTATTCATAATTCAATTTACTTGCTCAAGTCTTCTCCAAATCAGAAGATTCTGATAGATAAATCAAGAATTCTGTACTTTTATGTCAGCAGGGTGTAGGTGATAATGACCAAATATTCAAAATCCCATTGCATTTTTTTTATTGCATTAATTTCATTTAAAATATAACCCTTTCATTCATTTTCCTTAAAATGCATAACTAAAACAGAAAAATTTTAAATCCAAGACTTTCACTTATTTCAAAAGAATTAATAAAAAAAACCCTGATAAATAACATAAACCAAGACATTTAACTTTAACTTTAAAACATTGTTTTAAGTTATCACGTGAAAAATAAAAAATTCTGTTTGCGAGATTTGCACCTGGTTAACATAAAAGTACCAAGAACTCTTTGCGATCATGGCAACATTTCATATATTTTTTGTTGTTACGTATTTCATCTTTCTTTACAAATACAATCACTTAGTGATGTCAATACTTAGTGATGTTAATACCGCCGCGGCGAGCGGCCCATCTTCGTCCGCAACCCTTTATTCTTCTACTCTACTCCGACTCTTCTTTTGCGGAAGCAAGATTCCCAGGTGCCCAGCCACGTCCCGAATGAAAGACTCTCTAGCGAAAGCGAGAATGAAAAAAAAAAAAAAAAATCAAAAATTGAAACCGGACAAATTTAAAAGGGAATTTACACAGTGACTGATGCCGAAATGTTAGAATTGTTACAAAATAGTGACCTTTCGGATTATGATAGCACAGACGAAGACTACGGTTGGGAATCTTCGGACGCATTGGATGGAGAGAGTGATGTTGCAATGGACACCAGAGAAATGTCGGATTCTGATGTTGCAATGGACACCAGAGAAATGTCGGATTCTGAGACAGAAGACAACGATGCATCTCCTCAATTACCGACAGATGGAAAAATCAGTTTTGATTGGGAAACTGATTCAAATAGCATGGTAAGTCATCCATTTATGAAAACTGAGTCACTGCTAATACAGCCAAGTGAATGCACACCGTTTGGATATTTTCGACTTTTTCTTACGGATGACATTCTTCAAAAAATAGTTGAAGAGACAAATCATTACGCACAAGAAATACTAAGTAGTGATAAAACTAAAGAAAAGTCACGAATAACTTTCTGGAAAAATTTACAGATTGATGAATTTTTGGTTTTTCTAGGAGTATTCTTGCAAACGGGGAATATAAAAACGAATAGACTTCAGGATTACTGGAAAAAAGACCCGTTATTTCATAATGCAGGCATTGCAAATAGCATTAGTCGAAATCGGTTTTTGTTAATTTTACGTGCATTGCATTTTGCAAAAAATAGTGCACCTGGAGAACCTCAACCTGCAGACAGGTTGATAAAAATACGCCCCATAATTGATTTTTTTAACGAAAGAATGCAGCAGTTATATTATCCTAATCGAGAACTTTCTTTAGATGAATCTATGGTACTATGGCGAGGTAGATTATTGTTTCGCCAATACATAAAAAATAAAAGACATAAATACGGTATAAAACTGTATATTCTGAGTACATCGAGTGGAATAGTGCAAAAAATGGCCGTGTATACGGGTTCATTAGGTGATTATGGAGGAGAAAACCATACACAAAAAATTGTTTTGCACTTATTGAATGAAAAATTAAATGTCGGTCACCATGTTTTTATGGATAATTATTATAATAGCTTTGAGCTAGCCAAGATTTTGTTAGAAAAAAAGACACATTGCACAGGTACATTGAGAACCACTCGCAAAAACACTCCAAAAGAAGTTCAAACTACTAAATTACGGAAAGGTGATACTGTAGAAAGATACTGTCAGGGAGTCATGATTGGAAAATGGAAAGATAAACGTGAGGTTTGCTACATTTCTACTGAGTACAAAAATGAGATGGTTGATATTTTAAATAAAAGAAATGAAATAAAGCAGAAGTCTTTGCCAATAATCAATTATAATGCGTTTATGTCTGGTGTAGATCGGCAAGATCAAATGCTGTCTTACTATCTATCGGAAAGAAAAACAATACGCTGGTATAAAAAATTGTTCTTTCATATTATTGAAGTAATTCTAATCAATTCACATGCCCTTTATAATAAATATTCTGGCAGTAAAATATCACTTTATGATTACCGATTGAATGTTATAAAATCACTTTTGCCATCAATGGAGGAAAAAAAGCTGACTCCGAAGAATATCAATATCAAGCATATTGTTAAGAAAAGAGAACTTGCAACTGGCAAAACAAAAACACAGCGAAAAAGGTGTAAATCTTGTTCCTATCAAGGCAAACGTACGGACACTACGTACGAGTGTAGTGCCTGCCCCGATAAACCAGGATATTGCTTAAACTGCTGTGAAATATATCATAAATAATGATGTAGTACTGCAGTATTACTCCTACAAAATTAACATTTCGTTTGCAACAAGTTAATAATTTCTGTACTTTCTTCATGCTTTTTATTTTTATTTTATTATTTTTTTTTTACTATATCGTTTATGTGTTATATATACTTTGCTACATTAATTTAATATTTAGAGTTGATAGTAATTTTGCATTATTATGTTTAATTATTATTTTGCTTCAACATCTAGAAATAGAAGTAATAATTCAACAATGCCAATATCTGTATATTGTGCTTATTATTTGTAAATGTTTTCAGTATTGTTTCATAAATGGAATAAATGAATATATATGAACGTATATATGAACGGTATTCCGTTTTATTCCTTTTAAACTGCTATTTTATGCAATATACCAGTAATTTCTGAGAATATTCATCAGACGCGCTGGAGCGTCAGTGGCACTCACGAAGAGAGGTTGAGTCTGTGTGCCACTGACGCTCCAGAGCATCGGGAAAAAAAACGCTCTCCTAAACAGGAAATAATATGTTTCTCGTTTTTCTGATTTTCGTAGTAAAATATAACGAACATTTAAACCATTAAAACCCTGTTTTGTAATGCGGCTTCTGAGGATGGTAATATCATTTTTAGTGGCAGCGAATGTGTTAAAATGCACATATTTCAACGAAACTTTAGTTTTTTTAATCCTCATGATGGCCATAGGCTATCATTTAAATTTGACACTGTCATAGCGAATTTTGAAGTTTAACATGTTTGAGATAGAAGAAAGTTTTGGTATCGGCACATCCGACTTCTTTACCTTCAACTTTTTAAGGAAAATGAAAATGACAGTACCTTTAGAGACATCGATTAAAAAATTTATAGAATCGATTAAATCGAGTTGGCCATAGTATCGATTAAATCAATTAAAACGAAATCGCCCATCACTAGTCAGGTCTGCTTATAGTTGCTAGATATAGAAGTGCTCCTATCCCTAAATTCTTTAGCTCATATTCTTTATTTAAGCTCGTGAATACTTCCTCTATTATTTCGTCTTTTCCGTCAATTAAAATGTCTTCTACGTATGTTATTATGTATGTTGTGTTATCGCCCCTTTTTCGCGTAAACAGGCATGAGTCAAATTTGCTCTGACTGAAATTCATCTTTTTTAGTGTTTCTGTAATTGTATTATGCCACACTCTTGCGGCTTGTTTAAGTCCATATATGGCTTTGTTTAGTTTACATACTTTATTTTCCTGATTTGGTTCAACGAAACCTTCTGGTTGTGACATGTATATCTCCTCCTCAAGCTCTCCATGTGCGAACGTGGTGTTAATATCAATATGTTTTACATTTAAATTTTGATGCAATGCTGCTATTAATAATGCTCTTATTGTTGTATATGACACGACTGGCGCATAAATTTCATCATAATCCTCCCCGAATTTTTGTGAATATCCTTTTGCAACTAAACGTGCTTTATATTTTTGGATTTTTCCTGTGTTGTCGCGTTTTAGTTTGTATGTCCATTTGCAACCTATTATTCTCCTATTTGGTGGAGGTTCTACAACTGACCAAGTTTTATTTTTCATAAGTGAGTTCATTTCACTTTTCATTGCATCTATCCAATTTTATTTATCCTTAAAATTTTCTATGTTTTCGATTTCCTCATAATTTTTTGGTTCAGTAGCATTTTCGCTCTTAAACATGTATATTAACCTATCAGGAGGTAGGCCTTTATTAATTCTGTCTAATTGTCTAGGTTCTGCTACTGGTTGATTGGACGTGGATGGCGCCTCATTGCTATTTAAAATTTCTATTTCTACAAGGTTTTCATTATCACGATTTTCCTTTTAATCTTGCTTTGGATTGTTTTCTACTTTCTTGTTTCTATATTTAAATCTGTTTTCAAGAAATTTAACGGTTCTCACGATCTTTATTTCATTTCCTCCTGCATATATTCTGTATCCTTTGGATTCATTATCATATCTGACGAAAATTCCCTCTATAGCTTTATCATCTAATTTTTGTCTTCTGGTTTTACTGATATATGCGAAGACTTTGCAGCCAAATATCCTAACGTAACTTAAGTTTGGCTGTCTGTTTGTCCATAACTCGTATGGCATTTATTCATTTGCTTTTGTTGGTAGTCTGATTTGCAAATGATTTGCTGTGAAAATTGCTTCCCCCCAGAACTTTAATGGTAAATTTGATTAACTTAACATTGTCCTTGCCAATTCAACTAATGATCAATTTTCCTCTCTGCCACACCGTTCTGGCTTGCACAATATGGGACTGTGTGTTGATGTTTTATCCCATTAGCCCTGAGGTAATTTTCTATTTCATCTGATGTGAATTCCCCTCCGTTATGATTTCCCCCCCTATTGTTGGTGTTTGAAAAGATCCGCACATGTCGAAGTGAATGAGCTGGAGTCTTTTAGTTGCTCTATACTCTGCAATTTTTGGATAGGGTTCATCAGTTAATTTTGCCTTAATGCACGGTTCACAATCTATGTTATGCTTACAGTTGTTTATTTGGATTCCTCTAGCTAATTCCTTTTGTGTAATTTCTTTTAATTGGTGTTAGATTTCTATGTCCTAACCTACGGTGCCATAATTCTAGGCAGTTTTTGTTGTTGCAGCTTTGTGCTACATTTGCGTAGTTTTCAAATGCTAACTGAACTTCGTATAAGTTATTTACTTTTCATGCTTCTAAACATATTTCTCCGTTAAGTTTGAACATACATCTGTCATTTCTGAATATAATTTCACATCCATTTTGCATCGCTTTGCTAACCGACAATAAATTTGTTTCGATTTCAAGTACTAGTAATACATCTTTAAGTGTTATTTCATGAACTTTGTTGTCTGATGTTCGCATGTGTGTATTTATGTCACCTGACTTGTAACTGATTAGTTTTTTTCCATTTGCAATGGTTACATTTGTTTTTTCGCGTGATTTTATTTCTGTAAACATTGATTCTGAGCATACAATATGGCTTGAGCTGCCACTGTCTACTATAAATATTTTGTTTTCTATTCCTTGCATTATAAAGGCATAATTTTAATTTTCGCTCGCCCTCCTTGTTTTCATTTTCAGAGTGACTGTACCTACGGTTTGATTCCAGTGTTTGTTCACTTCTAAAATTGTTATCACTCTTTTGAAAAACTAGTGATTTAGAGTAATGTTTTTTGTTTGGTCTAATATGTTGATTTTGTGGTGTGTTTTGTGTTTTGGCTTTGTTATGCCAACATTCCTGTGTATAATGGTTTTTCATTCGACAATTGGAGCAGTATTTATTATTTGTTTTGTTGTTGCAATTTTTCTGGGCTTTAAAAGCTCTGGCAGGATTTTTTGGTTTCTCATCATTATCATATCGTCGATTATATTTGTCAATAAGTTTAGACTTAATAAATGACAGTGTAAGTTGATTTTCTTCTCCCATTTCAAGAGCAGTATCATAAGATTGGAGTAAGGAGCATAATAACAGTGCAGAAATGTGGCATTTATAACTGCTCCTATGGCGGCTAATTTATCTACTAATTCCATTATTTTTGTAATATGATTAACAATGTTGCCACCTTCAGCTAATTTAATGCCATAAAGTTTTCTTAAGAGACACAGTTTGCTAGAGAAATTATGTTGCTCATGGATTTCGTGCAAAGCTTGCCAAGTTTGTCTGGCTGTCTGTAAATTTCTAACATGAGTAATTTGATTATCATCAATTGTTAGATTAATTAGTGCACGGGCTTTCTTATCATTTTTGGACCAAGTGTCCGTAAATGGATTAGGCGGTTCTTCCGTAATTACATGAAATAAATCTTCTTCAGTTATTTCATTTCAGCCTTGAATTTCCATATCGAATAATTCGTAGCTGTTAGTTTTTCAATTGCTAAATTATCCTTAGAAGCTGCCGTTTTCTTAACTTTTGATTATTTACGTGTTACCATAAAAAGTTCTTTCAACTTTTCTTTTTGAAAGATTAAAAGTTTATTTAACTTTATTTATCAAATATCTGATATTTCAGATTTCAGTGGAGACTATTTAATTTATTTATTTTTAATAAGTTATCATAATCTTGATAGGATTTGAATCCCAATAAAAAGGTGTGAGTAATTTAAATTGGGACTTACCCTTTTTCAAGATACTTATCATTCAACGGTTAAATCCACATTTTAATTTTAATCCCAAAACGCACAAGTTGACAATATTATTAACTTTATATTTGTAGAAAATCGTATTCTTTAATGCACCACTTTTTATACCTCCTTTAATTAAAGAAATTCTAGACTATTATGTAGATTAAATGAAGAAGCGGTAACATTTTAAGTTATTTAATTGACACTATATAGATTGTAAATAAGAGAGCATTTTTATATGCCTCTTTCCTGGATTAGCTACATGTTCAGAATGAAAGAAAATGTTTACATTATAAGATACATAACAATAATAATAAATCAGTTCACTGTAGTTTATGAGTCTTAATTTAGCCATTCAACAAGTCATTTTCTTTACAGGAATTTCAAGGTTAAATGCATTAGTATTATAAAAAGATTTATGGCTAAATTGAAAAGCTGTATTGTTTATGTAACTGAAGAAATTAGTTTATTTATAGCACAGTTAATCATCTGGAAGATTTATGTCCATCACCAATTTCATAGCATACTTGCAACAATATCATTGTTATTTGATGGAACTTTGGTCTTTTTTAATAATTTTCAACAATTTGTCTTATTCATCCTGTTTTAAGATGATTAAATCTATATTTCAGCAGCATTAAAAAATATTCGATTATGACAATCCATTCATATTTTCACATATGCTTATTCTTTTAAGAATGCAGGGCCAAAATTAGCCTTTTTCACACACAGAGCAAACATGGATTTTGGAGCCCCCTTCGCCGCAAAGTAAATTTACACAGAGAGTTTTACTAAGTTTCTAATAGCCAGCTTATCTTAAAAGTTAAAATATGTAATACTGAACTACGTAAAACACTTTGTCAAACATTGGTTCATTAAAACCTTGAAACTTGAATCGAAAAGAAATGGAAAAAATTCTGATTTATACAGGATCCTTACCCCATATCATCCTTAGATCCTTCTATACTTTGACATACCCCAGAAAAAGCAATTTTCATAATATCGTGCTAAACATAGACATGAGTAAAATTGACAAACAAAATCTTCGTTTGGCACCTCCTTCGCCTTCCGTTCTGGTGCCCAGGGCACATGCCCCCTCTGTCCCCCTTTAGTTTCGGCCCTGTAAGAATCAATTGCATGCAAAGCTTTCAATAATGCATTTTTATGATGCTTTGACCTAAAAATTGAGTATAACTCAGTTTTTTTTTTTTTTGCTGTTAAAATACTAATTTTATATTTGGTTTTCAAACTAGTTTTTGGCTGATATGTGGCATTCTCCATGAGTAACAACAGATTTCCATGACACATTTGAATTTTTCTGACAAAAAGTTTAAACTACTCTTTAATTATTTCCGATTTCATCCAGACAATTTTGTTTATTTTCAGAGTACTAATACTTTTGACTAACACAAGTTTTTGTTCTGTATATAAATCAGGGGATTCAGCTAAGGCTTTTTGGATTACAGAACATATTGCTTGAAACGCAGAACATAGGTGAAAATCCTTTTTATTTGAAAACTTTAAAGGATTTACACAGTTATTTTAAGATTATTCACAAACTAAAACACCACAAGCATTTTTATATAAAAAATATCAGTTATGTTTTCATATAATATTTTTAAATTTATTAAAAACATATATTTATAGCAACATTTTGATTCCGATTATTTCAGTGTTTAAGCACACAGTTCAATTACATATATGTAAATTTGTGTTTATTTATATTATTTTATTTAGTTATTGATGAAGTTTTAATTTTGTTGTGGAATATTAACCAGAAACAAATCCTGAACCATTTATATTGTTTTAAGAGAGAATTGGTTAATCTTCCATAATCAGGCTAATGTGATAGATATAGATATTTAAAAAAAGTTATGCTGAAAAGTTATTTTAAACACCATAAAAAATTATTAAACAGAAATACAGTTTTCAAGCAAATTACATATGAAAGTACATTTTTCTCCCTGTCTACCAATGTAAAAAATTTAATCATGCAATGTTTAGAATTTATTAAATTTTCAATAAAATTAAAAATTGATAGCTCAGATCATCACCAACATCGCTATAATGTCAGCATTACTCACAGACATGTTTTGACTTATCATATAGACACATACTAAAATTTAAAATCTTTTAATACTGAATCCACAAATTTGAGTTTACCTTATACAGGATAATTTATTTCTGTTTAAATCATTTAAACTCTTTTTTTCATTGACTCTCAACTGGATATCATCAAATTCTTTGCAGGAAGAGAAAAGATTAATCTAAAATAAATTTAAAATAATAAAGCAATTTCATTTTATAAGACTTTTACATTTGTTCATTTACACACACACAATTTATTCAGTGACAACTATTGGATGAATAGAAGAAATAGGTATTATTTGATAGAATGCAATAAATAACTAGTGTTTCATGATGTAAAAAAAAAGAGAGAAAATAGTAGTATACTCATTTATAAGAAGGGCATTGTAAAGAAATAAAAATATGTCAAAAATTTGTTTTTACTACTTCTGTAATAAATGAATTTAGCTTTAATTTTAAAATGTAATACTGTAATTTCAGGTAGATAAGCCGCGGCTTATAAGTGTTTAAAAGTTTAATTTTATCATTTGCAGCTTATCTCCCAGTGCGGCGTGTACAAAGTATTAAGGATTTTTTCTAGAAAAGAAAATCAGATCATTTAATATTGTTGAGTGAAAACCGAAAAACAACATTACAAATGCTTTGCAGATTGGAAATAATAATCACTCAAAATATATCAGGAATTCCGTGATGGACATCACGATAATATCAGAAATGCAGAAGAATTAAAGCAAAACATTCATTCGTTTTGGTTTCTGAAAGACTTCATTGATGCATATTCACTTCAGTTTGATCTGGTGGCACTGACTATCGAACAAGGAACTAGCTGGAAGTAGCATGAGAAGTTAGTTTTGTTTTCATTTCAGCTGGGAATTTTGGGAGTACAGATTCTAGTATCCCAAAATGCTTGACAAAGATTTTTTTTCAAAACCATGATTAGTTCTTTTTTATTTCATTAAAAAATAAAGAAAAATATATGCATGGTTTCTTTCTGGATAACAAAACGTTATTATCTATTCAATGATAATGATGTCATTTTGATAACGTTCAACTTCCGACTCCACGGAGTTGAATAACCAAACTGCAGACAGGTCTCTCCTTTTTTATAACTAGGGGTTTTTGTGGAGTGCTGTAACTTTCTAAAGACCTTATTATGTTTTAATAAAATTTTGTTACCCAGCTTAATTTACTTTTATTGTAACTTGCTGCAAGTTTGAACAAAATCTGTCAATTAATAATGGAGATAATTTTTTATTTATTTTTTAATAGCTAAGAAAAAACTGTTTTGCTTTTTGTTATCTTTTTTTTATTTGCTTGCAGCTCAATAAATTTTATTTCCCCACACACAAGCAATGTGAAGTTGCTGAAACATCTACGGAATCCTTTTTATACTTAAAGAATAGAATTTGACTAGTGTTGCTTTATCAAGGCATTTTAACAGCAAGAAAAAATGGATTCTCTTATTTTCTTTGCATGTGCGTACTTGCGAATGTTGTATTTTTTATTTTCAATGATTAACTTATTATTTATTTTTTCCTTTTGTTTGTTTCTCTCTATTCTAAAAAAAAAGTAACTACCGCTGTAACAGCCGCCGCCGGTTTTGAATTTTTTGTGGCCGGAGGTCTTTCTTCATTAATATTAAGAAAAATAATGCATACAAAAATATGAAAATCGGTAGTATTTACAGAAATGTTTGATAAACACGCTGATGCAGACAGTTTTCAAATCGAAGAATTATTTTAAGAGATATTTAATGCTAAAGTTGGACAAAATCATTCCACTAAAAAAGTTTTATAGGGGCAAAAACTATTCATGGGAATTTAATCATTTTTAGATCATTTTATACGTTTGAAGTTCCCGTTGTGCAGACTGTATTTCTTTTTTTAATTTGACTCATTTTTTTGAGGTTTTATTTCTATTTTAAATTCAAATTTTCAGCATTTCTAGAGATATTTTTTTACGTATTTTAGAAAATGATATTAATTTAAACTGTTGCCAACTGTATAAATAGCACAAACAATAATGTTTGCTTCAAATAAAAAAAATATTTATACGTGTAAATAAATTTAAACAGCACAAACAATAGTGTTTCCTTCAAATAAAAAAAAAATATTTATACGTGTAAATAAATTAAAAATTTATTTACACGTGACTATTATAAACAGAAAAAAACATTTGGAATTAGAATTAAATAATTATATACAAAAAGCAGGAACTTATTAAAAATTATATCATAAAAACTATATTTACACGTGAATTTTAAGAGAGAAAGGAAATTGTAAAATAATAAATTCATTAACATGCGTTAGAAGTCTTAAATAGGAGAAATTACATCATATTTACATCACATTACAGTTATTACATAAAATGAACACAAAATATTTTTGCAAAACAGTTTAAATTTAGAAATTGTGCTAGACATTTATTTGATATTTTGAGAGGATACTTTTCAACTATTTTTGTTAGGAAAGCGCAAATAATATTTCATTTCTAACAAAAGTATTTTCACGTGAATATTAAAAAGAGAAAGAATAGTTTGGTCAAAATTACGTCAGATTAAAAACGATTAATTTAAAATGTCTTATTTAAAAGAACTTTCTTTTCACTTTGTTAAAAAATACTGGGAGACAAAGGCTCTGTTTACTTAATTCCTTTTATATTAGCTTATTTTGAAATGTTTAACTTATTTTACTTAATCAACGATGAAAACAGCGATTGTATCTTTGGTACTACTTAGTTCAGGGGCGTGCCTAGCGGGGGAGTGTTTGGGGTGTAACACACCCCCCCCCCCCACTTATTTGGAAGAGTTGGTAAAATTTAGAATACAGTAGAAAGCCTCTAATCTGCAAAGCTTTGTTCCAAGGGTTGTGCGGATGAGAGACTTTTTGCGGATTACAGGTCATGTCTATTTAACCTTTGTTTACATTTTATTTAATTCATCTTTTGAACAAATTTAGATTGTTAATTCTTTAAAATAAATAAATTACACATTTTAATGTATAAATACAGTAAAAACTATTTAATAATAATAATAATTTATTATTTTTAAAACATGGCATCAATAATTGTTTGTTTTAAGATATTTTATTTATATTGTTGAATTTTATCTTGAAGTTTATATATAGTAATAAGTTCTTGTTGAGTAACAAAGTTTCTTTTTAAAAATCAAATAATTCTGGTCTGATGAAATGAGCAATTACTTTCATAGGATTTTTTTTTAAATTCAATTTTCTTTCTAAAATAATATAACTACTGCAGTGTATTATTTTGTTATAATAAATGAATAATTTTAAATAATCTATTTATGAATAATACTTGAAAAGATAATAAATACAATACCACAAAATTTTATTGTCAATTCTGTTTACAAGACAATTCGTGTAGCAAATGTCTAGTGTCGCCATCTATTATTACCAATGAGTACTAAATGTTTTAAATTTGGTATTTCCTAAAAAAATAATCCTAATAATATTAGCTTTCAAATTTCTATTCATAATTTTGTAGGGTTGAAGGATAGGAATTTAAATCCTTAGTAAATTTAAGATTAAAGAATCTGGTAACTTTTGTTAACAAGATAATTGGGATTTTTTTAAAATAAAGTCTAAAAAGCAAACATCAGAAATAAGCAAAATAAAAATCAGTAATCATAATAATGTCACGGAGATAGTAAAAAAAAAAAAAAAAAATCTTGATTTTATAATTTTAGTTACCATTTAAATACTACTTTCATAATTACTTTGCTCGAAAAAGATCAATATTATAGCATTATTATTATTTAATAAATATCTGGTTGCGCCATCTATTGGAGAAAATCAGTAATAGATGTTTAGGATTTTTTACATTGTAATACATCATTAATAAGAGTTCAAATGTAAGAAATGTATTATTTTTTTATGTGTTTTCCTATCTTATAATTACGATTTAATGAAAAAAATAAATAAATTATGAAATACATTGTCTAAGAAAGCATTTTCTATCATTAAAACTAAATACTTTTTCATAAGAGTTCAAATTGTATTTTTTAAGTATTGCATGAATAAATATAAATAAATAAAATAATATAATAATTAAATGTACTATTAATTTAATCTTTCAAGAAGAATGTTACATAGTATATAATATTAAATACAGAGGCAAGGGAAATGTGAAATTTGGTGTAAAAAAATTTCAAATTTGAAAATTTTGTCACTACTGAAACACTTTACAAGAATTCAATTTCTTTGTTTACATTCATAAATTGCTCGCGGATTACAGGCCTTCGCGGACTACAGGTTCGCGGATTAGCGGCGCTCTACTGTATTCGGAAAGTTAAGAACACACCCTGCAAAAAGTCCCCTCTCCCGTCGTCGGTATCATTTCAATTCTCTGTTGTCCGTCTTAAAAGGGGAAAAGAAAGAACTTCTCACGGAAGATTGTGTATGATTCTGTGTGGGAGGGAGGGGTTGTTGCAATCTCTATTGTAAGTTTTCCCATGTAGCATCTTTAATTGCTCCCTTCTGCTATTGGCTGATTCTTAGAATTTAGTGACCTCTTGGCTCTGGACTTGGCACTAGTTATTTGAGGTTGCTGCATTTAAAAGATGAAATCACGGACACAGAAGAAGAGTGATTTGCAAAAGTTTGTTTTTGTCGCATGATGGCGGATAATTCAGTGAAACTTTTATGCACACACTGTGATCGCGTACACACACATTTCACAGAAAAAAAAAAATTTATATCGCC
Organism: Maratus speciosus; assembly: GCA_963932465.1. Taxonomy (NCBI): domain Eukaryota; kingdom Metazoa; phylum Arthropoda; class Arachnida; order Araneae; family Salticidae; genus Maratus; species Maratus speciosus. The sequence goes on from OZ010788.1 coordinate 303,926,125, forward strand.
ATATTAGAAAATTTCATCCGAATGAAAACATCGACCTCCAGAAAGGAAAACGGATTCAATGTACAATATGTAGATATTTCTGCATTTCTATTAGAGGCCTGCATAGTCATATTCAAACAGATCATCCAGATGTAAAATTATCTTTTGAAAAGGCTCCTGTATAGCTCCTCTCCCCCCCCCCCCCCAAAAAAAAAGCCAGTTTTATTCTTCAAATTGTCATAGGCACATGAATTTTGTAGACATGCACATCTGCAATAGTAATCATGCTTAAAGTATGTGTTACTCTTTTTGTGAGTGGGTGGGGACGACCATCTTTAAACCTTGTTCGTTGAAAATTCCAAAATCAGAGCATTTAAGCATCATCACTCTTCAGGTTGGTTCTAACTGTGTCCAAAATTTTTGAAGGAATGGCTAAGCTTATTTCTGAAATTCTACAATCAGTTGGAATATCGCTTTCCCAAGCTCGTGCACAGTCTTACGACACCACGTCATCTATGTCTGGTCGCTTTTTAGGCTGTCAATCAAAACTTTCAGAAATAGCTGGTAGATCGATTTTATACATACCCTGCCTCGTGCATAAAGTGAATTTATGTGTTGAACATGCGTGCGAAGAAAGCAATATAATAAAATTGTTCTACGACAGTATTCAGTATCTATATCTTCTTTTCACTGAGTACAAAGCGATTGGGCATACTGAGAGAGAAAATGGAAGTTCTTCAGAAGAGTCTTACCTTGAAATCTTTGTCGAAGACAAGATGGACTATGCGAGTGGATTCAGTCAGAGCTATTTTATTATCCTATGATGCCCTCATCCATACTCTGCAAATTATTTCTGAAGACATGAAGGTTGACAAGGATGCTCGAGCTAAGGTGGCAGGGTTAAGAAGCAAAATGATGTCATACGATTTCATTGTTTCTTTACTTGCAATGAAAACAATTATGTTTAAGACCAAGTTAGCAACAGAGCAATTGCAACGTGAAGACTTGAACATTTTAGAGGGAACCAACAGAATGCAGAAAACTTACGAAAGGATTCAGAAACTCCGGAATGATGATGCGGCAGTAATAATGAACATCATTAAGGAAGCTGACAACATCTGCGAGACACATGGAATAAATCAAGATTATGAGTTCAATTTGCGGCACAGGCGATGGAGGCCTCCATCGAAGATCGACGAAAATCCTGAAACTGCAGTTCTATTTACACGAGAGAATTGTTTTAAAGCAGAAATTTTGAAGGTGGTAGATCGGCTTACAATGCATTTGGAGACATTCATAAGTTGGTATTTGAGAAAGTTAAACCACTGGCCTGACTCCTTCCATCTAGGATCAAGTACAGCTCTACCGAGGACATTTCTAAACTATGTCAATTATTCCCTGATGATCTTAAAGATGTAGATAACTTGGAATGTGAAATTGATATCATGTCCTCAGAAATAGCTAGTTTTGAATCGGATACAATTGGCGCAGCAGCGCAAAAACTTGTGAGGAAGGCTCATTTGTATCCTAACCTTTCTTTGGCCTACAAGTTGGCCTTAATTATTCCAGTAACTGTGGCAAGTAATGAAAGAAGTTTCAGCAGGTTAAAGTTAGTAAAAAATTACTTGCGTACCACCATGTCGGAAGAGCGACTGGACGAACTAATGCTATTAACCTGTGAAACAGACATAACTAACATGTTGGATTTAGACAGTGTAGCTGGAAAATGGGCTATTCTGAAGGATAGGCGGGTGATAATTTAAAAATATAGAAGGATAATTTTTAGTTTCTTATACTAATATATATCTTATTTTTAGTAAGCAAGATTTGTCTTTTTTATGTATTTTAAAATTTATACGCTTACATTATACAACAGCATGCGGTTTTATTTATAGAAACATAAATTCCGAAGTACTTCAACATTCTTAAATTGTTACTTTTGAGAACTGGTTAATGTACGGTACATCCATACACATATCCTTTTAAATCGTAAGCAGAATCCTAATTAATAACAGGATTCTCAACTCTACTTATATAGTAAAATAATTAAAAATATTTTACACATACTGAATAACAGCATTTAATTTCGACTGTGGTTAAGGAGAATGCAGGTGAGCACTTAAGACTTTTAGTGATTTTTATAAATTCACAGTATTGTAGAACAGTTCACTCCGTCTCTGAAGGGGGGGAAGCTATCGCAAAGCCTTTCTCACCCCCGATCTTGCAGTCGGCAAAATTCAGTTCACACCCCCCCACAAAAATAGCCTTCGGCACGTCCCTGACTTAGTTATCCCGTCGGCCAAAAATCTTGTTCTCATTAAGTACTAGATAGCAGAGTGCAATTACTTTAAAAATTAATGAATTCTAACTGTCTTTAATTTCTTAACACAATACCTATTAACTCCCATCTTCTTAGTAGAAAATAAAATGTCTACTTACAAATTTGAAGAGACTTGTAGCAGAAATGAGATAGATGACTCACAATGATACATACTAGAAATGAAGACTTCATTAAATAAAAACTAACATCTTTTTATTTAGGCATATCAGGAAACATCTTCAATTTATACATTTGTAACACCAAAGCAAGAACTAGATGACATGAATGAGAAACTCTCTCATTTTATAATGGTTTGCAACCAATCACAACTAGCCAGCACATGCTGGAACTCTTTTGCATAAACAACAGAAAGTTGAGTAACACTGTGCAACCTGAAAAACATGTCAACAAAGTTTAACTGATACCTTGTTGGTAACCAACCAACCATTCAATCAATTAACTATGAATTTAACTGAAAACCATAAAAACAAAATGTAAACAATATGGATGCCAGCATGCTGTAGATGTTAAGTGTTAGGGTTAGTTTTGTTAGTAAGTTAGTAGTTTTTATCATTGAAATATAGTAAAAGGTACCTTTTTAAATAAAACACTTAATACAATAAATGAAGTTGAAAAATGATGGAAAAAAAACTTAATAAAAAGTGTGGTTCTTCCACAAAATGCCCCCCTTTTACAGCATTTTTCATTTACTAAACACTTTCAAAAATAGATGTAAATATATTATGCAAAATACATATATACAATACATAATTGAAAATATTTACTTTCAAAAAAGTTCATCAGTTCATGATTTCAAGTTCAAAAAAGTTTTTTTTTTTTTTCAGCATAAGTAAGCAGATCTAAGTTTCATAAATAAGTCCTTGCACAGAGACTTTGTAAGGAGATCAGCTAAATTGTCCTTAGACTTAACGTGAATAATGTCAAACACATTCTGTAGATATAGGTCTCTTACGAACATGTATTTTAAATCTATGTATCTATTCCTGATATTCTCAGCTCGGTCCTTAATGAACTGTATAGCTGCAGCATTGTCACACTTCAATATTGGTTTTTGGTTACCAATAATATTTGAATCAAGGTTAAAAGTAGAATACAGTTGCTCTAAGGTCGAATTCAAGTACTTAAGTTCTTTAGCAGCTTCTGAGGCTGCAATAAATTCCGATTCCATCGGAGACATAGCTACACAGGTCTGTTTCACCACACGCCATGTTATCGGGAGGCCATTTAAGAAAATAGAGTAGCCAGTCCAGGATCGGCGGTCACTCGGGTCACTAGCCCAGCTAGCATCAACATAGGCAGAGAGCTGAGTGGGGGGGTCTTGACGGTGCATTTGGATTCCTAATTCCTTCGTAGTTCCTAGGTAGCACAGGATTTGTTGAAGGCATTTCCAATGGATAGGTCCAGGATTTTCAACAAACTGGGAAAGAGCTGCTGCTCCATAGCTGATGTCAGGTCTGCAACGTCCTGAAATGTAGAGCAGGCATCCCAATAAATTTCTGTATGGAACATCTTCCATCTGGTTGTCATCAGTCGGCATATCTTTCCTAGAAGGAACAACTCCAGGTTGGAGAGGAAGAAAGATTTTAGTAAAGTTTTTAAAATTAAATTTTTCAAGACATTTCTCAATGTACTCTTTACAATGAATTTTCATGGAGTTTCCTGTCATATCAAATTCAATACCCAAAAGTTTAGAAATGGGCCCCATATTCTCGACTTCATATAAACTTTTTATAAGAGAAACTACTTCTTTTAAAATTATTTCATTTTCAGCAAATATCGGCAGGTCGTCCACATATACTAGTACCACTGCTTTTCTTTTATAAGAATAAGCACAAGTAAGTCCTGGTATTTCATTAAAACCATTACTTGTGAGTTTGTTGTGCAATTCTTCATACCAACACCTTCCCGACTGATGAAGGCCATATAATGCTTTATGTAATTTTAAGACATGGTTTTCCTTTCCAAGTGTTATGTAATCTGCAGGTTGTCTTATGTATATATCTTTATCTATGGCTCCATATAAATATGCACATCGTACATCTAAAAGACAATGCTTCCACCCCAAAATACATATGAATAAAGCTATAAAAAGTCTGATTAATAGGAAGTTAACCACTGGACTGAATGTTTCTTCATAATCTAGTCCTTCTCTCTGGTTATTCCCCAAGGCTACTAATCTTGCTTTAAAGTTTCCAAACCTATTGCTGGCTTTTCTTTTAAGAGTATATACCCACTTAGTACCTAAAATTTTACAGTTTTCTGGTTGTGGAACTAATGTCCATACATTTCGGTCGATCATAGTTTTAATTTCTGCATCCATTGCCTCTTTCCAAAACTTAGCTTCAGGGAGCGTTTTTGCTTGATTCGGAGATCTTGGTATTATGATTTCTGCACAGCAGGTTTCCTCACTATCTGGTACATTAGTGTTACTTTCCATTTTTAAGATAATAGGACCCTCATATTCATCTTTATATGAAAAGCTTATTAGATCTTTGTCATAAATTATTTTATTTTTCTGACAATACTCTTGCATTTCTCTTTGGCTTCTTAAAGTCTTCCCATCAGGTGTAAAAATATAAATGTCAAATTTTCCCTTTGAGGCCTCTTTACTTCTTATTGTTCTTATCCTATGAAATTTAACTGTATTCGATTCTGGTTCAGGACTTGGGGTGAGTGATCGGGGTTCTTCTTTTAATTCAATCGCTTTTTCTAACTCATCTTCGGTTGGTTGGGGTAAAGACACTGATTTTGGATCAACTTGTAATTCGGGACTTGAAACACTGTTTCTTATGTTGCCCCCCAAATCATCATCATCGTCAAACTCCGAGGAAATTTTATGACCCTCTTTTGCTTTTCCTAACATTGCTTCGTCGAAAGTCACATGTTTACTTTCTACAATGGTATTTTCATCAGGGATCCATATTCTATAACCACTCGTCCCATACCCATATCCTACAAAGATGCCTTTCTTGGCACGAGGCTGAAATTTATTTCTTTTCTGTGGGGGTTGATGAACATAGGCTGTACAGCCATATCTCTTAAGATGATTTATTGATGGCTTTTTATTATACCACCGCCTGAAGGGGATGTCATTTATGGTAGTGTGAAATATTCTATTTCTTATGTAATTAACTGTCATCATGGCTTCTAGCCAAAAATCATCTGTTAAATTAGCTGAATGTATTAATGTTCTCATTCCATCAAACAGCACTCGATTGTATCGCTCTGCACAGCCGTTCATTTGCGGCGAGTAAATCGTGGTGTGTTCGTGTTTGATTCCAAGATTTTCTAAAAATTTTTCTAATGGTCGGTTACAGTATTCTAACCCATTATCTGTTCTGACAGTTTTAACTTTCTTTCCAGTTTGCCTTTCTACCATAGCTATAAAATCTTTAAATTTACTATAAACTTCATCCTTATTTCGTAGTGGGTAACAGAAAGCCCTGCGGCTATAATCATCAATAAATGTTAAAACATATCTATAGCCTTGTTTTGTTGTAACTGGAGCCGGACCCCACACATCGCTGTGTATAAGTTCTAATAGCTCTTTAGATCTAATTTGTGGTAATTTTGGGTGGACAGCTCTCGTACTTTTACCTATTACACATGATTCACACCGTGTTTCATCACCTTTAAGTTTTCCAGGATTTTGTACCAGATTTTTATTAAACATATCTTTCAAAGTGCTTAAGTTTACATGTGCCAGTCGCTCATGCCACAGCATGATGTTATTCCTGTCTAAAGCATATGAACTATTATAATTGTTCTCTTTACTTAAGTTTACTTTATGTTGTGTCTTAAGTGTTTCATTTTTCCCTTTAAATTGAAAGTTTTCTTTAGTAGGCCAGCCTTTTATAGTGTAAAAATTACCCTTTAATTTAGCACTCCATAAGTATTTCCATCTAGGTGAAAAAATTTGAAAACCTTTATTTAGTCGGGCATGCATTTTCGCCTTATCCATTTTAGACATACTAATTAAATTTCTATGAATAGAAGGAACGTATAAAACATCATGTAAATTTACAGTCATTATTTTATTTCGGTCTTTAATATTAAATTCAACTTCACCAATACCCTGTACTGTGTGGGGAGTGGTTCCCATACGTACTACTGCACCTGCTGGAGGCTTCCTTAATTCTGTAAAAAATTCTTTATTTTGACATACATGTGCCGATGATGCACTATCTAAAGTCCATTCTCTATTTGCGGGAAAAAGTTCATTTGCATAACACTTATCTACCATAAATTCAGAGACGAAAGAACCGACTCCAGGTTTAGTTCTAGAAACTAAAGTTTTGTTTTTACAAAATTTAGCAAAATGATCACTTTTACCACATAAAAAACAAGTTAACTTTTTCCTTATGCCTGGCTTAATTGTAATTGGTTTACTAGGATTTAATTTATCTTTACTTTCAACAGTTAATGAACATTCTTGTTTTTGAAGATCACGGAAATTTCGCCGATTATATTCCTTTAAAATTTCTGCCTTTAAATTGTCAAACTTAAATTTAGACTCGACACAATTTTCAAATTCCCTTGCAAGGTAATCATATTCCTCTGGCAGGCACTGTAACAATTGATAACACCTATGATCTTCAGTAATTGACTCCCCAGAATCACTTAACTTTCTATAACAATCCTCAAACCTAGCTATAAATGTAGGTAACTCTTCATCAGGAAGAATTCTCAAATTTCTAAACTCTGCTAGCCTATATGCTTTTAAGGACCTACACTCAATTTCTAAATTTGTTTTAAGTGTATCCCATATAACTGAAGGATCACTTAAATGATTTATTTGAAGCTCAACTTCTCTGCTACAATATGTTTTCAATAGACCAGCGGCCTTGCTTTTACTTTGATTCAATTTAAATTTATCAATTTCACATAAGTCATCTACTTTTGGCCATTTACTCTTATCTATCCAAATTATTAAACCCTCTGACTCTAGTATCCTCTTTATATTTGTTACCCAAGAATGGTAATTATGTCTTGTTAATAGTAATTGAGGGTTAGGGCTAGCAGCCATGTTTACTAACACTGAAATATTTCTAAGTTAAAACTCATCAAATTCTGCCTTTAAAATGGTGCAATACTGGGCCCATAACCCTTTGTTCTCATTAAGTACTAGATAGCAGAGTGCAATTACTTTAAAAATTAATGAATTCTAACTGTCTTTAATTTCTTAACACAATACCTATTAACTCCCATCTTCTTAGTAGAAAATAAAATGTCTACTTACAAATTTGAAGAGACTTGTAGCAGAAATGAGATAGATGACTCACAATGATACATACTAGAAATGAAGACTTCATTAAATAAAAACTAACATCTTTTTATTTAGGCATATCAGGAAACATCTTCAATTTATACATTTGTAACACCAAAGCAAGAACTAGATGACATGAATGAGAAACTCTCTCATTTTATAATGGTTTGCAACCAATCACAACTAGCCAGCACATGCTGGAACTCTTTTGCATAAACAACAGAAAGTTGAGTAACACTGTGCAACCTGAAAAACATGTCAACAAAGTTTAACTGATACCTTGTTGGTAACCAACCAACCATTCAATCAATTAACTATGAATTTAACTGAAAACCATAAAAACAAAATGTAAACAATATGGATGCCAGCATGCTGTAGATGTTAAGTGTTAGGGTTAGTTTTGTTAGTAAGTTAGTAGTTTTTATCATTGAAATATAGTAAAAGGTACCTTTTTAAATAAAACACTTAATACAATAAATGAAGTTGAAAAATGATGGAAAAAAAACTTAATAAAAAGTGTGGTTCTTCCACAAATCTATCATTCGCCAAACTATAAGATTAAATGCCAATAATGGTTGATCGTAAATGTCACATTAACTTGACTTTAAGCAAGTTACACGTGTCTACGTCATCAAATTATTTTTATTTTGACGTTTTATTTGTATTTTTATTAATGTTGCACTAATTTATTTGTTCTTCTTTCATTTTTTTAAAATAAAAATTATGTGAATTTGGGGATGAGTTCCATATCCTGTGCCGGAAGATTTTTGGCGAAAAAAAATCTCGCCAAAATGTCGTTTTGGCGACATGAAAATTTTTCCAAGATTGCAGAAAAACATCATTTTAAAATCTTTATATTATTTATAAATCAATGATTTTGCACCATTTTTAAAGATAGAAAATGATATAAAAACATGGATTTATAAATTACACAAAGATTTAAAAACGAAGTTTTTTCGCCATCTTGGAAATTTTCTTCCGATACAATTACACAAATTTTAGCAGCATTCTAAATAAATGTCCTTTTTGAGATGAATACTTGTTATTGTCAGGGGGGCTCTGCCCCCTGAACCCCCCGTTCTTAAAACATTTTCGACAATAAAAAAGAGAAAAAAACTGGCCAGAAACTTTTTATAAATTTCAATAATATTTCAAAAACTATTATTTTTAAGGGATCCCATTTTTAATGCAGGTAAAATACCGCTCACAACTGGCAAAAAGAAAAAAAAAAAGTATTAAATCATAGAAAAAATGTATAAAAATAATTTTAAAATGTTTACACAACAACAACAACAACAAAAAAACAATCAGCAAGAATTTGTTTATAAAATGATCCCAGTTAGGGTCTGAAACAGGGTAGCAACTATTCATATGAAAAAGCACATGTTTAGATTTATTTAGAATGCTGCTAAAACTTGTGCAATTGCATGGGAAGAAATTTTCGAAGTGGCGCAAAAACTTCGTTTTTAAATCTTTATGTAATTTATAAATCCATGTTTTTACATCATTTTCTCTTTTAAAAATGGTGTAAAATCATTGATTTAAAAATAATATAAAGATTTAAAAATGATGTTTTTCCGCAATCTTGGAAAAATTAACGAGACTACTTACATCGACCGGCGCAGAGAGTAATCCAAATGTGAGTGTGGCGTCGGCGTGGCCGCGGTAGCAAATTCTTATCTAACGGAATTCAAAATTTGCTGACTAACAGTTCCCGTGATACTAGTAAACCAATAAGCTTCAAGATGTCACGCCATCCAGTTGTCCGGTTTTGAAAGCAACCCTAAAGCCGTTCGAACGATCCGAAATCCGAGGAACAAACTTAAACCAGATCGAAACATTTATCGCCAAACAAAGCGCGCCAACAAAATCGTCAAATCTTCCGGCACAGGTTATGGGACTCTTCCCTGAATTTGTATAATTTGGCGAGTGGTTTGGTGATTTATATAATTTGGCGAAATTGGTCGACGAGATAATCAAGTAGTACCGCAGCGGATTTGGCCTTAAAATTCCACAATCAAAGAGAAATGAATAGAAATTTGTTTATAGGGAGATCGCCACTGTTTTTTAAATTACAATTCAATCTTCCGAAATCTTTTTAAAGCCGATCAAATTAGCGTACTTTTAGAAACTGCGGTGTCTGAATGGGGGTTGATGAGCTTAGCTCGTAGGGGGCAGAGCCCCCTAGTATTTTAAAACATTCTTAAAACATTTTATTTTAAATACAGACGTACTATATCTAATCGTGTACAAATTAATTACTGTTAATAGAAATTAATGTTTAGAGTTAACAGTGAAGAGATTTTCAAAAAAATTTCCTTTATAAGTCCCTCTCCACTTTTGCCAATAGTTTATGTTGTCAAAGGGATTATTTATCATTAGTTAATTTTGGAATTTTATGTTGCATTATTTAAATGATGGATCCGAATAAAAAATAAATATTGTTATTTGTACTTTTAGTGTAATGTTTTGTATTAAGAATTCCAGCAAATATATTTAAGGTGTTTTAAAAAATGCACGAAAGTACTCAATGTGACGTCTATAGTAGTAGTACATACATCACTTTGAATAAGTGCGGCTTATACGATAGTGTGGCATATCTGATGAAATTTCAATTTTTTTTAATCGTATTCGGACATAGCGGCGTATACGCCAGGGCGGCTTATCTACCCAAAATTACGGTAATTAAATTTTACTTATAATGTTTAAGAAAGGCTATTAAGTACAAAAAAAAAATAAAAATATAAATAAAAAATAATAATAAATAAATAAACAATAATATAAATCAGTATTTTACCAAATGATCATATCTTGTAAATCTATATGAGAAAAAAGCTCATATTTAAAATACAAGAAAATAGAGGAGCTCTAGATCAAGGCTGTCCAAAGTGGTGCCCTTTGAAGGTTCTCTTTGCAGCACTTGAATGTATCATGTTAATAGCATAATTTAAAAAATGAAAATTAATTTTAAAATACATTTTGCTTTTAAAGTAATTAATATTTGTATGATTTTATATTGCATGAGGCATTAAAGTTTTAATCCTTTTCTCCTGCAAAAATGTTTGAAACCCCATTTCCCCCAGGAAAAAGTAATGCTAAATTCACTATGATTTATGTTTTCCTGCATATTCCTTTTACACTCACCCTTAAATCGTAAGGTCTTTAAGGTTGCATTGGGAGATGTATATGTATCATTAGATGTTGTATACACTTAACTGCAAAGTGATATAATATTGTTGCATGCTTCAAACAATTTGAATAATGGTACCCTTTGTTGTTTGACAACAGTTAATCTTGCTTACTAAATGGTTGGATAGGCCTGATCAAGGTAACTATTGAAGTTCTTTTAAAAAGAAAATATATAGATAAATTTAATCTTATGCCTCAAATTTTATACCTGCTTGGCTTAACGGAAAATCAAGCCTTACATATACATAGACATAAAATAAACTATGAATTTACAATGCATAAATATAAGAATTTAACATCAAGAAAAACACTTTAATTTTAAAATGCAATATACATAATTTTTTAAACGTCATAACCATTTAAATTTTTTTTACATCATATGTATTATATTCAAATGCATTATTTACTTCATAAAACACAAAAGTTTGTGTCAATAAAGCTGATGTCATAACAATGCTGGTAATAATGCCATTTCAACTGTATTAAAGTTACAACAATTGGCTTAACACGTTCACGCCGGCATGGTGGGTCACACTCGACTGTCTCAGAGCTGCCAAGTCTCTGGCTTTTTGGATACCAGTATTTTAATACAGAAAATGTTGTTTTATTTAATTAGAACAATTAGGCGATTTAAAGGAACAACATTTTCTCTAAAATAACAGTGGTGTGCAAAAAGCCGGAGACTTGACAACTCTGAGACAGTCGAGCGTGACCCAACGCGCTGGCATGAATGTGTTAACTATGCATCAAACCATGCTTACTAAAATATCTGAATAGCAGACACCCCAGGATTGCAGAATTTACCCTTTTTCAGAGGTCTAAAAAAATAAAAATGATATGTGTTGCAGATTTAAAAAATATTTTCTAAATAGAGGTCGTCTATTTGGAATTATCTGCTATGTGAGTGCATTTTGATCAAATACTTGGTTTTTGCCAGCATTGGGTATGAGCGCGTTCATTGAACAAAAACTCACAAACTTAGTTCCCGTGCTGCAAATGTTGAGTTGAACTTGACTCACTTTTTGATAAATGAATGTGAGCTGAACGAAAGTTTAAAAAATCTGTGAGTTAGAACGAAATTTACAACTCAAACTCAATTTTTTTCATAATTTTTTAAAAAATTTTTTTGCCATTAAGAACACGTTTTTCCCATTCAAATGCCATTTAGAGGCCTAGATGGACTGTATGGGTCGAGTCTGATCATCAGTTTTTCTGGGTTATGCCCAGGTCTGACATTCTCTGGAGGCTTGGGTTGGGTCGAACCGGGCTTATTTCTGAGCCTGTGCTTATTCTTCCTAGAAGTCTGCACCGACCGAAATTTTCTGGCATGGTCACAACCCTGCTCGTATGAAAATCATTGACTCATCCCCAGAGACCAGGAGCTGGAGCCCGGAGTGCTCTGGAGCTGTGTTTTCCCTGGAACTAGAGCTGGAGCTCCAAATTTCCCCCTGCTCCAGGGCTCCTTCAGTTTTTAATAATCTTTTAAATCCTTTTTTTTTTTCATTCTTTTAAATTTACAGACTTAAAATATTTTAATTATATCATTATTCAGTGTTTTAATTATATCATTTTTTAGTTTTTTTTTTTTTTTTTTTTTTTTTGTTAAATTAGAGATGGAAAACTTCTCACAAAAACATGGTAACACTACTTCACTTCTACTTTCTACATGAGCTAAGTGGCAACACTATTCGAAAACAAATATGGCCACCTGTTTACATGTGTAGTTGTACAATTTTAGTTGTTTGAAAAGTGTAGAAGAAATTTAAGATTTTTGTGTTTAAAATTCCACAAAGCTTTCTTTTTTTAAAGTAAAAGCTAAAAGATGTCAGATTTTCTGAACAAGCATTTCAAGTTTGATGAGAGGAAATTTGCATTTTGTCAGATCTTTAATGATGGTAAAGGAAAAATTTGTGAGCAAAAAATTAACTGTGTAAATTAAAATCTGCAAATCAAAAGCACGAAGTCGGAGCCGAGTTGGAGCAGTTGCCGGAGCCACAGTATTTTATCTGGGAGTGGAGCTGGAGCTGGAGCATCAAAAATTTTTCAGCTCCGGGTCACTGCCCGTCTCTGTCTGACTCGTGCAAAAATCTGTTTAAGGCTGTTCTCAAATCCAAAAGGGCAACTTTCTGACATAAGTTTTAAATTATTTTTGTTTGGAAATGCATGAAACTAGCACGTGTTGTTGTTCAGAAACTATGTAATCAATCCGTTTTTTTTGCACACGCAATAGATTTTTTAGAAAATAGTGTCAAAGTGGAAGTTTTGAACTGAATTTCTGCACGAAAGAAGAATAAGCACTCAAGAAAGGGTGAAAAACGTGTTTGTCACATGATCAAAATTGCTTATAACTCAATAGGTAATTTATATATCAAAAAATGGAAAACACAGCTTGATTCCAAATCGCTTCCATCTTCAGGCTTTCCAATTTTATATTTTTCTGTTAAAAATGAATTTGTAAATGTGTCAAAACGTTTTGCGCTTGTTGAGCAGAGCAGTTAAGAATAGCCTTAAGAAACAACCTCCTAGGGTCAACAATTTTTGCTGAAAATACATATACATTTCTAGGGGGGGGGTCAGTACCGTAGAACCTATTATGAGAATCTGTGTATGACGAAATCTGTTTTAAATGAAAGAATTTCTTGATCGTTGCAAAATGGATATAATAATCTGTTTGAAAATAAATAATACAGTTTCAAGAGACGACAGACCTCGCAAAAAAGGAACTTAACTACAATATTTATTTTCTCTCCACTTTGACTCCGTCTTAGGTTTTTTTATATAGAATTTTTCAGATTATTAAGTCTCCAAGCCGTGTAAATGGATAAATGGTATTAATAATAATTCAGATATTTACATACAAATAGAGATCCATTAAAAAATCAATATAGTTTACAATAGAATACATAGAAAGAAATGTAGGAGAAACAGTATTTTGGAACGGGGTCCCTGTACTATACAGTCTATGGCACTTTTATTTAAAGTGAACAATATAAACATGAAAAAGGGACTGTAATAATAATAATATTTTTTTTTTTTTTTTTGGTCAGAACTCCTTGCACAAGATAAAATTTTAAACATATCGACGTAAAAATAAATATATGTACAGAACAACTAACATTTTTATGCATCATTTATAAAAACTATCATTAAAAAATTTCAAATTCTTCCCAAAAAGTTTGAATTTTTTATTTTTTTTAAAAATAATTATAAGTATAAATATTTAGTGAATAATATAAAGGAAAATTTGTATTAAAAATTTTATGGAGCAAACTCTAAATTTCTGAGTAAAAATCCACCAGATTTAGCAACACTGTTTGGGACCTGTATAATGCTTTAAAAGGTTTTTGATCTTAGTTATTTAATTCTGTTTCAGATTCGGATTGGGTTTTGACTCTTGAGGGTCGGATTCGGGTAGAAACCGATTTTTCAAAACAATGTCGAAAATAACAAAGTTAAAAATCTATATACAGTAGAAGATCTTTATAACGCAAACATAAAAACGCAAGGTTGTGCGCTATATAGAATTTTGCGTTATATGGATCACATCATGAAATTTACCTTGTAAATATGGCCAAATATATGTGAAACATATCAAAATACATTAGAATATCTTTATACTGCATTCCTTGTTACCAAGAGTTATCCAAATTATAAATTTTTGCATAATATGGGTCAGACATTGTTAAATTTATTTTATATTCATGATCCAAATATAATTGACCAAACCATCCTTTATATTAGACATTTTCAAAAATGTTAATTGTAATACAGTAGAAGATCTTTATAATGCAATTCTATGTAACACAATTCTCCATATAACGCACAACTTCTCAGATGTAAACAATGATTTTTGCAGTTAAAAAGCACCTGCACTTTCACACTGTAAAATATTGCTACTCTCTAGAGGACTAAATTTGATACATTAGTTCAACTTTATCTTCTAATTTAAGACCTTTTTACTGAAAGAATGTTATTATTACAATAAACATTTTTGAAAATGTCTAATATAAGGGATGGTTGTGTTAGTTATATTTCGATCATGTTTATAAAGTAAATTTAACAATGTCTGACCTATATTATGCAAAAATTTATAATTTGGATAACTCTTGGCAACAAGGAATGCAGTATAAAGATATTCTAATGTATTTTGATGCGTTTCAGACATATTTGGCCATATTTACAAGGTGAATTTAATGATGTGATCTATATAACGCAAAATTCTATATAACGCACAACCTTGCGTATTTAGGTTTGCATTATAAAGATCTTCTACTGTAATAGCATTTTTTTCATTAAAAAGGTCTTAAATTAGGAGATAAAGTTGAACTAATGTATCAAATTTAGTCTTCTAGAGAGTAACAATATTTTTAGAATGTGGAAATATAGGTGCTTTTTAACTGCAAAATTCATTGTTTACATCTGAGAAGTTGTGCGTTATATGGAGAATTGCATTATAAAGATCCTCTACTGTAATATATATATATTAAAAATCTATATAAGACCTCCATAACATGGGCATAATTTTTCGAGGGCAAGAAGGGTATCCCCCCCCCCCCTCAGTTTTTTTTAAAGAGCAGGGGCAAAGTTATGTTTTGCCCTTCAAGATTTTTTGTCTTGTTTTGAAGTAAAAATATATTTTTGTATTTCATTTTTCTTTTTTTTCCCTCTCCTATAGTTTAATAATTTATATATTATCATGGGCATAAACTAGAATTGGATAAAACATAATCAAAATTATCAGAATTAACATTTTCACGTTGACATAAGTAATTTCTGTTTTACGTCTTAACAAAACTCTCTGCTGCAGAAATAGTTTAACTAAAAATGTTTTCCCATAGACTTGACATGTTATCTTATCTTGATGCATTTTCCCTTCTCCCCCCCCCCCCACCTTTTTTTTTTCTCTTGCTCCGAAGTTGAAAGACTATTTTCTCCTTTTCATTCCCAGGAATGTTTGTTTGACTGCACGTGTAGCAAAAGACATCATGATTACAGTGTCTTGACTCTGACCATTGTCATTTCTTTAGGATAATATCAATACAACACAAGAACTTCCTGTCCCTCAGGGCTGTTCATAGCGCCAGTACGTGGGAGAGATTGTCCGAGATGTTTGAATTTGAACACTATACTCCGCTCGTTCTATACTTATTCATATATATCAAATAATCAATGAAAACTAAAGATATAATTCTAATTATTACACTATCACCATTCAGTATAAATGAGAAAGTATAAAAAACAAAATGATAAATATAAATTTTGACCATTGAACGTTTAAATATGTTTCCTGTGCTCCTTAGATTTAAACTTTGTTTTTTCTTTCTTTTTATATACAACTATTTCATTATCAAATATAAATAGATGTCTGCACGGGAAGAAATTTTCAGGCCGAACGCGATCAGTAGAGAATTTTTCTTTTAGCCCTGAGTTTTTTCAGAGTTCGACCCAGAACTACTCCGAGTCCAGCTCAGCTCGTTTAAAAAAATATTGACCCAGCCTGGTATAAAAGTTAAAAGTTCGTCCCAGCCTGCACAAAAAATTAATCGGCTCGGCCCGGCTGACCATACATTTTTATGCCTATAAGGTTAAAACTGTCTTGTACGAGAAGTTCTAACAAAAATACATATTGCATCATTTTATTTCATGTTTATATTCTTCATTTAAAAAAAAAGTCTTGAACTGTTATATTTATTTTTTAATGCATCTCTTAGTTATCATTACTATCGTTAATCCATATTCAATGACTTAAGAGATTGTAAAAATGCTATACGATAAAATCTTCTAAGACGACATCGCATAGGAAAGAAGAAGAAATCCGTTATGGACAGTTCCCCCTCTTAGTAGGTTCATCGCCTATTTTAAATGCATTATATATCCTTTTCACAAGTATGATTATAATCAACATATTTGTTCTGTTGTTGTTGTTAAACACGGGATTTCGCCATATGTAGGTTCTTTTTCACAGGTTTTGCTGTACTTATTGCCAAGATATGCATCTACCCACATATTAAAAAAAAGAAAAATAAATATAATAAATTTTAATTGAGGAATAATAGAAATTTAAAAATACATGCATTTTTTTTTTGGAAAAAAATTGCTGGGCGGGCCAAATTTTACTGATATTTTAATCGTGGGCCGTGCCAGGCCAATTATTTTCATAAGAGCTGGGTTGGAACAGGGATGGAAAATTTCTACTAGTTCAGTCTTCTAGGAAGGATGCAGTAGAGGTCTGCACGGTCCCGGGCTTGGCCTGAGGCCCGTACATGGCCCGGCAGAATTAGAAAAATTATAAAATATTAATATAATTATATAATTTGTCAATCATTACATTCAACGGGATGGGCCAACAAACAAAATAAACTGGCCGGGCTAGCAAAGAAATTGAACAGGCCTGCAGGACCAGGACGATAAAAAAATTTAGCAGGCCTGTCGGCCAGATATAAAAATTTAAACGAAGCCAATAAAATATGAGCCATTTTCAATGAATATGACTTTCGAGAGAAGGGGTATAAATTTGCGCCATGAGCCGATGCGAGTTTGACAAAATCAATACAAAAATGTAACATGTCCATCTCAGATATCGGCATCGGACAGTTTCATGGTGCCTGATCCTGGATTTAATTTTTTCAGCAAACTCGTGCCGGGCTGAGATTGCAGGCTTACATTTTTTTTTCTACATAGTCATTCTGGGACAAAACTGGTCTTAATCGTTCTCAGGATGCATAGGGCACAGGCATTATATTTTGTAAAAGTATTAAGAGCTATAATGAATTTCTGTTAATAGTATTTTTGGAACAGTTACATGGTACCTTAAGGTGGTCCTGAAATTCACTGCTCAACAATGTGAAACTTTCCGACACATTTTTAACTATAAAGGCATAAATTGAAAGGATTTGGAATCGAATAGTGTTTTCCATTTTTGATAAATTTAGTACAGAGATATAAGAGATTCTTGTCACGTGACTGTATGTTTTTATCCTTTCCCGTGCTATCGCTTCCAGAAATTCAATTCAAAACGTTAACTTTGGCACTATTTTCTCAAAGATATATTACTTTTATATTAAAAAATAAATAAAATATTATCTATTTACATAGTTTCTGAATACCTGCCAATCTTACTCTTTTCCGAAAAGAAGTTAATTCAGAAATGTGTCAGAATGTAGCTCCTTTGGATTTGAGAAAAGCCTTAAAATGACAGGGAAATATTTTCACAAATCTACTTTTCACTATACAGCTTCAAAATTTATCGTGTTTTTAACCCTTTATTCTAAGCTACATTAATTTTTTAATGAATTCTTGTTTGAATTTTGAAACTTCTAAGACTGTAAGTAATCATTAATGTTACTGTTGTGTGTTTTCTGTTTTGCGAACAGATAGAACTAAAATATACTATAAAATGTTCCCATAAATATGCATGTAATTCATTAAAAGAATCTTAATTTTATGTTGAGAAAAAATGGAATTTTTAGTAGAAGTTGAGTCGGGCTGGGCTGGGCCGAGAACTGTGAAAATGTAAACGGGCCTGGTTGAGTTCGGCCCAAACTTTTAATTTTCACACCGGGCCGGGACAAGATAGCTTTCGTTCGGGCTGGGCCCGGGCCTGGAAATTCCGGCCCACACAGGCCACTAGGATGCAGTCCAGTCCAACGCGGCACAATAAAAAAATTCATTCCCAGCCCATCTGGAGAAAAGTAATGCCGAAACCGAGCCCAGACCGAGTGTTGTGGAAGAAAATAGGGCTATGCCCATGAAGACGCTTACATTGAATAACCTTGGATGATGAAGTTCTAATACATTTTTTTAAAAAAACAAGTTTTTAGTGAACTTCGCTCACTTTCATAGATGGATTTAAGTTTGAGCGGATTTGTTTGAAAATTTGTGAATTTGGACGTGAACTTGACTCATTTTTGGAGAAATTGAATTAGTTCGTTTTTTTTGTGAGCGTGCCCAACACTGGTTCTTGCAGTGTACTTTTATTTGCAAATTTGAAGATGGCAGCTAGTTTCACAAAACAGATCAAACTAACAGGAAATAACTACATTTTTTCCATTTCTCCTTGTCTCAGCAACCTAAATTACTTTCCTGTTTTCTTTATGTTTTTATCAAACCTTTATTTAAAGAGGTTTTTGTTTAAAGTTCAATTCAATTACTTACCTTATTACTTTACATTTCTGGCCTAGCATAATTAAATAAATTGAATTACTTACCATTAGAGATGTAAATTTTCTGAAAAAATTACAGAGGCAAAAAATCGTTTTTTTTCCGGAAAAAATTGGAAAAATTTATTTTTTACAAATGTTTCTCCCAAATAAATTATATTTTCCTAGAAAATATTAAATAATAAGCATTTTTTTCATTTATCCACACTAAAAGAAAATTATTTTCATTTTATTTGACTATATTACAAAAGAAAAAAAAGGGAAAGGCTTGCTTTTAAAAAATTAAGTTTTTCAGTCTCACAATTTTCACAGTAACATTCACGCTTTATTTAACACTGTTGTTTATTATATCATGTCTCTGTTGAAATGATTTTTTCAGTTACATTTGCTTAATTACCAGTACAGCTATTCTAAAAACCTCATAATTTTCAGCCAATATCCCTGCAGTTTGAAATAAAATGTATTATACATCCCATCTACATAGTATTGATTTTTAAGTATATAAATGATGCTAGTTTAAAGAAATAAATTGTTGCAATTCTGTTATTGTTATACGTATCAGTATTCAAATCTTCCATTGTTTAAAAAATAGTAATTTTTACAATATTACATTTTTCTTTCTCACAACAGGGTTCATACTCTTTTTCCATGATAAAATTCAAGCACTTTACCTAAATTTCAAGCACCTTTCCAAAAATGAAAATTTTAATGCTACAAAATACCATACTAGAAAAGTATCTAGAGAAAAAAATATTTTTCATTTTCACATATGTTTTTAGGCGAATGCCATACATAACATACAGTAGTGAAGGCTTAAATGTGAAATGTTATGAGAAAGTCTTCGAAAAATAAAGAAAATCTTTTTGCATTCTACTTTGAAAGTCATTTGTGCTAACGCTAGACAAAGTAGACACTTGATAATTTTGCATTGTTATGATATTAATAAGAGGTGGTTCTGAGTAAAAAAAAAAAAAAAAAAAAAAAAAAAAAAAAAACTCTGAAATTCACAGCAAATTTTCTGATAAGTTACAGCAGTGGGCGGGGGGGGGGACTACTCTTGGCACTAACTATGCATATTTTCCGCAGCCCTTTAACGAAATTTGCATTTTTCACAATCTTTTAACAAAATTTGCAGTTTTTTCTTTTTTTTTTTTTGCGATCCCTTGATGAAATTTGCATTTTTTCATGATCTTTTGACAAAATTTGCATTTTTTAAATGATCTTTTGACAAAATTTGAAGTTTTTTTGTAATTTTTTGATGAAATTTATGGGTTTTTTTCGTGAACTTTTGATGAAATTTGTGGTTTTTTTCACGATCTTGACGAAATTTGTGGTTTTTATCGTGATATTTTGACGAAATTTGCGATTCTTTCGTGATATTTTGATGAAGTGTGGTTTTTTTCGTGATCTCTTGACGAAATATGCGGCTTTTTTTCGCGATCTTTTGACAGAATATGCATTTTTTTTTCTCGATCTTTTGACGGAATATGCAGTTTTTTCGTGATATTTTGACAAAATATGTGGTTTTTTTGCAAATTTTTGACGAAATAGGCAGGTTTTTTTCCGCGATCTTTTGAAGAAATATGCGGTTTTTTACGCGATCTTGACAAAATATACGTTTTTTTTTTTTTTTTTCTTCAATCTTTTGACGAAATATACGGTTTTTTTTTCCCAATCTTTTGACGAAATATGTGGTTTTTTGCGGTCCTTTTGACGAAATTTACAGTTTTTTCATGATCTTTTGAGAAAATTTAAGGGGTTTACAAAATCTTTTGTAAAAATTTATGAGGGTTTTCGCGATCTTTTGGCAAAATTTACGGGGTTTTCCCGATCTTTCGACAAAATTTACAAGGTTTTCGCGATCTTTCGACAAAATTTGTGGGGGTTTTCCGCGATTCTTTTACGAAATTTGTGGGGTTTTCCGCGATTCTTTGATGAAATTTGTGTGTTTTTTCACGATTCTTGGACGACTTTTTGGTTTTTTCCACAATTCTTGGACGAAATTTATGTTTTTTCTGCAATACCTTGACGAAATTTGCGTTTTTCTGCAATTCTTTAACGAATTTTGTGTTTTTCTGCAATCCTTTGACGAAATTCGTGATTTTTCTGCAAACGAGTGACAAAATTAATTTTTTTCGGCGATCATTTGTCGAAATGCATGATATTTTTTATATCTGAATTTTTGGAATAATGACCGATTTTTTAATTTTTAGAAATGAATGCCTTAAATTTTCAGAACAGAGCCACAACTAATTAATACACAATTTAAAATTTTACAAAAACTAAATGAATTTTTTTCACAACTTGCCTTAATTTGAAAACATCCACTAAATCCTTTTCAAAAAGGTATATTAAACATTCACAAAATAAAAAAATATGAATATATCAGCATGAATAATTTATTGCAATTTAAATAGCCTTTTTTCACAATTTAAACTCTTTTTACTGCATTTTCTATTTTTTTTTTAATCTAAAACTTCAGCCTTTTTTTCTTTTACAGTTTATGTGATCCACATCATTGTTTTGTCCTTTGGGAGGGGATTTACATTGGAGGAATTTCCAATCTTGCGATCGGCAGTAGCAACAAATACATGTCTTTTCATTTCTTTTATAAAAACTTAATCCTAGAGAGGGAAGGGAGAACAGAACAAACCGAAGTACAAATGCTCATACTCTGACCTCCTGAAAGGAAAACGATCTCAGACCAAATATTTTCGCCTGATTAATTAACTTTTTATTTTTTTTAACATTTGCAACTCTTATTTATTTTGAACATCTGAATAAAAAAAATTAAGCTCCTATAAAAAAAAGTAATAAAAATTAAGCACCGTCATTAAAATTTAAACAAATTCAAGCACTTTCAAGGACCTTTTTTTTCTCTTAAAAATTCAAGGACTTTCAAGCACTTTTAAGCACAGTATGAACCCTGTCACAGTTATACTTTTAATTTCCAGTCAAAATATATACAGTGGATTCTCTCTATTCTGAACACTCGTCGGACCGACCAAAAATGTTCAGATTATGGGGGTGTTCGGTATAGAGGGAGTTTGAAAACGACTACTATGTATTGAGCTTATAGACAATATAGAATACTTAGCCTGGTTAGCCATGCCAGTTACTGAGATGGAGGTGCTGAATTTACACTCATGTTCAAAGTTAAGAGAATTTTCAGATTTGGTCGATTATCTCCAGAACTACTGGACAGATTTTAATTAAATTAGGTATGTACATAGTTTAATATAATGGAAAAACAAACATTCAACAGTTATAATACATGCGCATGATCGTGCATAAGACTCATCAGTGTCAGAAGATATAAAACAGAGCCTTCAATATTGACCTAGAAAATGGATTAATAGGGAGCATGGTCCTCTCTTACAGTTATACAGCTCTCATAACGAATTTATACTAGAAATCAAGCAATTATGAGAATCTGTGGTAGTTAGTCTCGCTCCTCCAGCAACGCTGTTTTCAGGCTCTTGATAGTTCTGGGAGGTGGAAAGCGAGTTCCAGTTATCCTCCCCAGAGTGTTCTAGACATACCCTATAGGGTTTAAATCTGTTTGCTTTTAAAATACGTGGAATGTTGCAAAAAAGACCAATATATTCGGTGAGGTGTGCAAGCGAATAAAACGCGAAAATTACCACACTCACTTATAAAGCCTGTCTCTACTTGCTCCGCTCATACACACGTGTACGCTTACATATTTCACACTAAAGAGTTACATAGCTGTTTCGAAGCAATAGTTTCATCTTTCTTTTATTATTTTTCATGAAATTCGAAAAAATATGCAATTATTTTTAAATTTTGAACATGGGTGTAGATTTGGCGGCTGGTGCAATGTCAAACTAAATTCAGTGGGACATGTATTCTACCATCTCATTTGTTTATTTTATTAAAAAAGGTTTACAAAAAATACAATTGCATATATACAATACATTACTTGAAAACATAATCGGTACATTCCTTAAAAAGTGAGTAATTTTAGTCTGTTTTTGCAATGTGTATGCTTGTGCAATGCAGATGTTATCTAGTTGTTTAAGAAGTTGAAAGTCTTCCGGGTGATGTTCAGCCGCATACTTCAACAGGTCTTCAATTCCTTGGACATATTGTTTGAAGGTAATCGTACTTCTTGTTTCATTGGTCAATTATAGTTCTGTGTCTTCTTCACTATCCTTTTCTTCCTCAACGATGTTGTTGTCACAAACCGGAAGGCTTCCGTCGGCTTCGAGATAAGCTGCAGGTTCAATTTCCGTATGAAGCTGCTGAAGAATTGACCAAAAGTCACTCATAGCTGTTGCTTTTTGGTCCTCTATTGTTGATTGCTGATTCTCACACGGGAATCCAGCTTCAAAGAAGCATCTGTGGATGGTGTAGGGAGTTACTTCATTCCAAGCTGTTAATATCCAATGGACAGCATCCATGACGTTGATCTTCTTCGTTAATTCGGTTGACTCTTCCATCCCCAGGGACATTTTCTTCAGAAAATGGATGTGGTAGTGAGCTATAAAGGTCTTTATTAATCCTTGATCAAGTGGCTGGATTGTAGAAGTACAGTTCGGTAGCAGGAACTTTGGGCTCACGTTGCTCATCTACATGCTTGTATGTGATCTGGCATTATCCACAAAAAGAAGAATTTTTCTTCCTTCTCTCTTCATCATTTTGTTAATGCCCTCCAACCATTGTGAGAAAATTGTGACTGCCATCAAGGCTTTTCAATTCGATTTATAGTGCACAGGCAATGATGCTATCTTCACATTTTTGAAGCATCTTGGTTTTTCAGTTTTTCCGATCACATGTGGTTGGAGCTTCGCACCCGTAAAACTGACACAGAATTCTTTCTTTCGACGATTTCGTTGGACCTTTTTATCCTTCTGCAACTATTTTTTCTGAATTTCCATGATGGGGGAATTCCCAGGATTCCGACTGCAAACACACGTTCAGTTTATAAAGAGGTGGGGTTGAATGGGGACCAAAAGTAGCGTTCATAATAGTGGGGTGTTCAGATTAGAGGGTGTTCAGAATACAGAGAGTTCATCTTTTGTTAAGTCTATGGAGTTTTGCCGGGATCGTCAGAATGTGTTCATAATACCGGGGTGTTCACATTAGAGAGTGTTCAGATAGAGAGAGTCCACTGTATTTAGTTTTGGTATAGCTTTCTATTCTAAAGTCAAACCAAGTATAAAAAAGTTCTGGTTTAGTTTTACAGTCTAAAGTCAAACCAAAACTAAGTTTTAGTAAGTTTGGATTACACAGGCTGCAAATAAAAAACTACTTCGGACTTAAAAAAATTTCCATCACATCAGTTTTCCTTGCATAACTTATGCCTTTAGTTTAATTAAAGCGTAAAATTTCTCTTTTTAACCTGAAATCTGGTATCCTATTCTCGAGTAGAAAAACATATCCAATAATGATTCCATATACTAATTTCATATTTCTTTCAGTGACACTCAAGAGATATGAACTACAAAACTTAACACTACAAATAGAAAATGCATGAAAAATTGAGGAACGAACAAAAACAGTTACACACAGACATAGCTTCTACTACGATTCACACAATTACTGAAATACAAAGTGTGAAAAGCAAGGGGGAAAATAATTTGGAACACAGTTATTACTTATAATAAAATATTGATTTTTTTCATTGCAACTGTGTTTTTCTAATATAAACTCCCCTTGTTTTTCAACGATATTGTATGTGATGGAGGGAAATGGAGGTCATTTTTGGATTCAGCAACATAAAAAACTTACAATGAACCAAAAATATCCCATGCAGCTGATTTTTTTTTTTTTTTTTTTTTCAGACCTATGTTATGAAATTAAACCAAAACATTTTATACATACTTTTCCAAACATTTAATTCAGACTTGAGACACACAGTGTTAACAGTGCAGAATGAGCTAATTCAGATTCTGACTCAGAATGAAGACTTTAATGAAATCAAGTGTAAATTTTGTAATAAGTTTGAGAAATTAGAAACTAAAATTTTTTTTTTCACTCTCTTTAATATGAAAGTATTAAAAATGCAATAAATTTTAAGTGAAAGTTATAAAAGCAGGTGTATTTCTTAATAAGTATAAACAGTGGCGCAGCCAAGGGTGGGGTTTGGGGGTTAAAACACCTCCCAGAGCTAAGAAAATTTTTTATAATTGCCGCTTATATGAATCAAAACTAAAGTTAATATTTAAACTTTTTGGCTTTGCGAAATCCACCGCTTTGTTGAATCAAATTCTATTCAACAAAGTGATTCAATTAAACAGCGAAAATTCTATTTAAAACTGTGAAAGTGCATATTACATGCATTAGCTAAGGGAAAATTGGTTATTTGCACTAAGTCACTTTTTCGAGATGCCTTATGCTAAAAGAATGGACATTTCCTGCCACACAGACGCTTTCAGTTTAAGTATTATACATTGGGCGTTTCTTAATTGCATTTCTCTTTGTTCCATATTCGAAACAATAATAGACCATGGAATTCGAGAGAAAAACATAAAACATACACTTTGTTAGATCTCTCTCATTTTCAAACGCCATGTTTCATGCTTTTAGCTCTCAATTATATATAAGACCAAGCTTTTCGCGTGCCCAGGTAAAAATCTTTGTAAAAATAAGAATTAAAAAAATAGTACTATTAAGTTATAAAAAGCAGTTTTTGACTGTGATTAAACAAATTTTATTCATCAGAACATTTCGAAATTTTTGTAAGGTGCTGTAAATTTAGTCTTCCAAGATGTTCTTAAAATATTATGTCGAAATAACAGACATCTACTTATATTTAGCATAGAAGTAAAGATCATCTTCAAAATGCATGAAGTGAAGTGCGGTTCTGAATGAATCGTAATTTAGAATGCTTTCAGCTAATTTTGCACCTTTAAATTTCTGATTTTTAATAAACTGTTTATGCCGAGCATCTTCATCTTAAAAGTAATCTCTATTGCTTCAACTAACTCATAATTTAGAATGCTTTTAGAACGTTTTCCGCTCATTTCATCCTTTTAAATTTCGAATTTTTTAAAAACCGTTCTAAGGGAGCATTTACTACATGAAAGTAATCACCGAGCCAAATTCTAGGCTTCTATGCCAAGTATATCACATAAATTGCAACTTTAGAATGTTTCTTCTCTTGCATTCTTTTAAATTTTGAATTAAAAAAAAAATTCTGGGGTAGCATTTACGTCTATTAAGTAACATCCATGTAAAATTTCAAGTTTCTAGCCCTAACAGTTCTAAGTATATTATAATTATATTTTGTAGAACGTTTTCCGACCATTTCACTCTTTTAAATTTCGATTTTTTTATAAACCCTTTTGAGCGAGTATTTATACCATAAAACTACCACCATGTCAAAAACCAAGCTTTTAAACCAACTGTATCACACAAATCACAATTTTAGAATGTTTTTTGCCCTTGCACCCTTTTAAATTTCGAATTTTAAATAAATTGTTCTGGGCAAGCATTAAGTCTCTAAATTAACAACCATGCCAAATTTCATGTTTCTAGCCCTAACTGTACCAAATAAATCGTAATTTAGAATGTTTCCTGTTCCTTTCCCCCTTTTAAATTTCAAACTTTTTAGAAACTATTCTTAGTGAGCATTTACATCTTAAAAGTAACCACTAGACCAAATTTCAAATTTCTAGAACCAACAATATCGCAGAAACTGCAATTTTAGAACGTTTTTTGTTCCTGCATCCGTTTGGAAGTTGTTGTTCTGATGTAAAATATATCCTATGTTGGAGCGGAGATGGTCACCAGCATTTTGCGAACATTATTACGGTTCCACTCCACACCAAAAAAGTAAAAATGGAACTATTATAAGATCATTTGTGTGTCTTATTTTGCTGGCGCTCAGCGGGGGAGTTGAGGGCGCTCGATGTACGTAAATCGAAGAATCATCTAAGAATTGTTGGTAATGATTTTTGAAAAAATGTGTTAGCTGAGATATTAATTAAAAATCCATCTAGTAAACATCATCGCGGATCAAAACAGTGTTGCTACTTTGAGACCTCCTTTCGAAGGGCACTTGGCACAATACCAAGTTTAAACTTTGTACAAGATCTTTGTTTTAGGTAAGGCGAATCATAGTGATAAGTAACATTTTTCATTCCAACTGAATTTAATAATTGAAGACAAATGTTAAAAAAATAATTCATATAATAATTCCAAGATATTAAAAGTTGGTAATTTTGAGACAACAATCGCTCATAATTCAATAACTAATTCATTTATAATGAAAAACTTTTCGATTAGAAATCACTTGAATAATCATGCCTGCATATGCTTTTTTTTTTAAAAATGAATCGGAAAATTTGTTAAGCGTACTTTTTAAAAAGATTGCTTTAAAATTGTCTACTATCACATGAAATATGATTGACCAGTGACTTTTCATGAGAATCTCGGTGAACACCTTTAGCAAAAACTCAACCCCCCCCCCCCCCCCCCCCCCCCCTAGAGCCAAATTCTGACTGCGCCACAGAGTATAAAAATTGCCTTCAACAAAATTTTGCTCAGGAAATTATTTACATTTTCTTTGAAAAATTTATTTAATATACATATGTATATGAAAAATAGAGAGAGAGTTAAATACATCTGAGAATTTATATTTAAGTAAAAGTGCTTGAGCAGAGTAATTTCAAATCCATGTTGTTATTTAAAAATATTTTTTTTTCCAAATTAGTTAAATATTTTTATCAATTTCCATCTGATTAAATGATTAATTGCAGTTATAGCATTAAAAATGAATGCATGTTTCAATTTTATGTTAGATTTTCAACTTTACCATTAATTGGCTTATTATTGAAATAATTTTACACATGAACTCATTTTTAACAAGAGAAGTTGAATTTAATTATTAGTCCAGGCATTTTGTGATTGAACATGGGCAAAATTGCAATAGAAGCTTTTTACAGAAGTTTTTAATCAGGAACTACTGCTTAATAGCATACTAAAAATCAGACAAAATCTAAGCACGGGAACAGCCCTATATACGGATTTCAAAATGGCGGAGGGGATTTTCTGGAACTAAGGCAGAGAATATATCGCTTACGGAAATATATCGCTTTATTTTCCCAATTTA
This sequence comes from Maratus speciosus, assembly GCA_963932465.1. Taxonomy (NCBI): domain Eukaryota; kingdom Metazoa; phylum Arthropoda; class Arachnida; order Araneae; family Salticidae; genus Maratus; species Maratus speciosus. Next base: position 303,954,138 of record OZ010788.1, read on the forward strand.
ACTTTGAAGTATAGTCAAAAACGATAAACAGTACACAAAAGTCTACTATTTCTGACAAATTACTGCTTAAGTTCATTTTTACAGAAATGTTCCAGTGAAGAAAAAAACATATCAATAGTTTTCATCATATTTATAGTTAGAAGTTAGGTAGTTCTTGTTACATCCATTGACTTGACACACCCCAGAAGCTGTAGAACAGGGCAATCAATAACGCTTGCATCAGCATCGTAAAGTAGCACAGTTTGTCTTTCAAGAACATGGAATCATATTAAGTAAATAATCTGGCTTACGGAAATATATCGCTTTATTTTCCCAATTTAACTTTGAAGTATAGTCAAAAACGATAAACAGTACACAAAAGTCTACTATTTCTGACAAATTACTGCTTAAGTTCATTTTTACAGAAATGTTCCAGTGAAGAAAAAAACATATCAATAGTTTTCATCATATTTATAGTTAGAAGTTAGGTAGTTCTTGTTACATCCATTGACTTGACACACCCCAGAAGCTGTAGAACAGGGCAATCAATAACGCTTGCATCAGCATCGTAAAGTAGCACAGTTTGTCTTTCAAGAACATGGAATCATATTAAGTAAATAATCTGTAGCTGGTAGTCACTCGCAGAGTATTGGGTAGCACGAGTGTTTTTTTACATACCAGCCCCATTCTGCTGGCTTGGTTCTTTCTTCCGATATTTATTTGTAAGTAAGTGTGATAGCTGTGATATTTTGTAGAAGAATCGGTCGGAGGCAAACGTTCAGGTGTAATAAATGATTTTACTGTAGTTACTTTCCTTACCAACATTTGGTGACGTAGTTTGTCTATAGAATCCAGTGCCTTGCAATCATAAAACAGAAGCATTGCTTTTCTTCCAGCCTCAGCCATATCTGAATGTAGGCTTGAATTTGAACAAAATATTTTTGCAATAGAACGGAGCTCTGTCTTGTTCATCTGTTTGAGAAATTATGAGGATTTCCCAATCGAAAAAATTCTGGATGTTGTATCGCAGCCTGTGAAAGCATGCAGAAACAGAAGGAAGTTGCAATTTTCACGACCTAACAGAGATTGCATGTTGAGGATATGATAGACTGGTTTGGAACATGATCCTCGTCTTATGTCACTGCGATAGTATAGCTTGAAGCCATTATCCTTTGCCTGTTAAAGAAGGAGAATCAGCAAGTCGGTATCTTCACCTATTACAGTGGTATGTGCATGTGCATGTTCTGAAGATGAGACTGGAGCACGAACAATGTCTATATTGGCATCCCCATCTGTGTTGGGAACAGTACAGCCTTCTTTCTTAAGCAATTCGCCTATGATGGAAGACATTGCTTGCTTGTTTTTTCATTGTCCACAAACTCTTTCTTTTTTCCAATAAATTTCACGTATGGGCTGAAATTAATATCTCTACTGTTTTTTTTTTTTGTTTTTTTTTGTAGCGTCATCTGTGAGCCACATCATTGATTGTTGGATACCCAATGTAATTATCAAAAACCATGATAGGTTTTCCATATTGTTTAACAATAAAATCAGCGTAAGACATAGCAATGTTTTCATATGTATCATTTTTTACACCAGGAAATGCGACGCAAGAAAGACCCTCCATCCATTTAATTACTTTCCACGTTGTCATATTTTTCATTGTGTAAATTTTTAATGTGTTTGACTAGTGCTTGAGCTAACTGAGATTTGTCTGAATTCCTGATCATACTTGGTGATTCAAATAATGCTGCAGGGTACGCTCACGGTTCATAACGCATGACATCTCCGAGATTCATTTCACCACAAGTGCCAGTAATCATCATTCTTTGGTAGAGGAGCGCTGGATCTATTTGTATATCTAAGTCATCTTTATAACTACAAATGGCGGCAGCAGATCCTAGAGTTTTCACTTTCTTTGACCTTTTAGCCGAATACCTAAATATATCCTTCCCTATCATTTTGGAGATGATGATCATACCAAATAAGTGCAACTCATCAACATTAACTTCTTTTTTAGCTGTTACGCCTGTAACAATTTTGCGTAGAGTAGAATCAGAATGAAATGGCGATATGTGTTCCAGTACATCGGCCACTTTTTAAGTGTCATTGCTGCTCCTCTTCTGTCTGCTGTCTCTTATAGGTATTTTTGATAATTTTATAAAAGTTACACACTCCCAATGTTATTCCTATGGGAGTTTGAAGCTAAAAGTTAGCATAGAACACAATTTTTAACTATTTTCAAAACATCATTTAGTACACTTAAAATTGATATTTTGAATTGAAACTGGCAACAAAGCAAAGTATAGACACTTACGTTAATAAAAAGCACAGTATGGAGCTGTTTATAGCATTTATTATGTACGTTAGAGGTTAGAGATTAATTAAAAAAGGTTAACATTACAATAATCTCCACAGAGATGCATTATTAAATGGTTGCCAATGGTAAAGCATGTACTTTTCAGAGGCTCATTAAAATACTAAAATTTATAAAAAGAATCTAAAACTCACTCACTAGTGTTGTATAAGCTTCAAATTACACAAGTAATGTAGTAATCCGCTGTTAAATAATCATTTAACACCATAAATATAATCTTGAAAAACACTGACATGTCAAACTACTCTGGTCAGATCACAATCACAGCACAGCATGTATAAAAAATATCGATATCTTTGCTTAAAGTCTCCTTAACAAAGTAAATTGGTGATGAAATGTCCATAAATTAAGGGGTCGTGCGTGTCCTGAAATTTTATAGCCAGGAAATTTTTCGGTACCAGTATTTTCTTATAGAAAATTACTTCTTAAATAAGGCGAAATTTCGCGCGTTTAAGCTAGATTTATTCTTCTATTAAAAAATACTGATATTTGCCCTGAAAAATTCCCTAAAGCATATTATTAAAAAATGTTCCGATTCCTGGGAAAGTTATGCACAACTAGCATTTATAAGCACTGGAATCGATTCGGAGCCAGTTGCAATTGCGGATACATGAGATAGAGGATCGGGATTAACAGAAAGTAGAGAAATTTAAAAGAACTATATCTCGCGAACCACTGGACCGATTTTGATGTGGTAGGGCTTAAAATGTTCAGGAAGACTTAATATGTTGAAAGAAAATATAGCATAGGGCTTGCCTGAGGCCGGAGATACATCTACCCATCGCCGGAGCTTGAAAAACTCACCGCATACCGGATGACTGTTAGGAGATCGGTCTAGTAGTAATACAGTTTAGAATGAGTTATAGATACTTTACTTTATCTTGTTCTAAAAGCATTATTGGTTGTCAGTTGTTCGATAAAAAATGAATATTTGCAGTCCAAATTGTTTAGTGCTGCCCTCTGTCGTCTTCCGTCTCAACTAAAAGCTATACAACAGCACAACAACGCAAAACGGCATATGATTCAGTCCGTTTTGAAATCCGTTTTTAAGGGTGTTCCCGTGATCGGATTTTGTCTGATTTTGGTTATATTTCTCAGTAATGGTTACGGATTAAAAATCAGTTAACAGAGCTTCTATTGCAATTTTGCTCGGGTTGAAGGTGTATTTACTTTAATTTGCCTGGACTATATCTTACCAGGCATCTTTCTGTATTTTTTTTTTTTTTTCACATAATCCTGTTTTTGTGAAATCATGAACTTTTTTACATACTAGTACAAAATGTAATCCAAATTTGGTGAATTAAAAATTATCATTATATTTATGTTCCTATTTAGACATTTTAAATAAGTTCCTCCATACTTGTATACAGCTAGATAAGATTCATTTGTCAGCGCCAGCTGTTGTATGACATGAAATTTTCTTTTTCTTCAATCATTCTATTTGTGAAAGATTCAATTTGGAAATTAAAAAATTCTGAAATATCTATTTTTAAGAGAAATTTTGTGAAGAATCTTGTGTTTTAAGGCAAAAAAAGTGAAAGATCCTTTACAGGACTCAAGTTTTCTTAAACAGATTTCTGCTTAGAGATCAGATATCCCACATTAATGTTTTCATGTGAGACACTTAACATAAAAATAAATATAATAAGAAGTATCAAAATTTAGCTATTACAAAATTTTGAAAATATTATTTTATAAATGAAATTTCAATTTTTCCAATTTGGAAAAACTGAAAAATAACCCTTCGAAAAAAATCCGAAAAAAAAAAAAACTTTTTTTTTCCCCATAATTTCCAGGTTTTTTTTCGAGCATTCCCATCTCTACTTACCATATTACTTTACTTTTCTGGCCTAGCATAACTTAAGATTATTTTATTTTGATATCTTTTAGAAATACTTCATAAAGCTTTAACTGCCACTTTCTTCATATATCGAAGGATGCTATCGACATCACGTAACATCATCAAGACTTGTAGTTAAGTGGCGATTTGTCATTTCCCATCACTAGATAGCGACATCCCATTTCGCAATCTAATCTATTATTATTTTGATTCAATGATAATTGTTATCATGCATGACATAGTAAGAAGTTTCCAGAATAGAAGTGTAAAATGATGCAAGTATAATTCGAATCCTAATGGTCGCTGGTTCAATTAAAACAAGTTCTTACTTTTAAAATAAACAAAGGATTACTTACAAATTATATTTACATTGCTCAAAAAGAAGCTGTGGATCCAGCAATTGCACCATAGGTCTGCATAGATAAAACAGACTACTGACAAATATTTAATGCTGCCAATCAACAAAAGAAAAATTACACTAGAATGCATCATGGAGACACACGCGACAGCCAAGGTCAAGGGAAGCTGTAACATACTGGCTCCCATTGACATGTCAAGTGTCAATATGCAATATTATAATACTAAAAATCAATAAATAATTGCATACAATAAGCGTTAATAAAATAACTTCATACAACCTCTAAAAAAACCTACATGTTCAATATTTCAAAACATTATACACATCTAACCTTTAAAACAGTATTCTTAATATGCATAATAAACTCTTCAAATAAATATATATAAAAGGATAAAGACTAACCCCTTTTTAAAACTTAAATTAAAAATTTTAAAGTTCCAACTAATATTCTTTTAACTTTAATTCTGATGCTTAAAGCTCTTTGCCCCTTGTAACTTTCTTTTCCAGCAATACATTTTATTACTTTCAGATTTCATTTTTAGTTGATCTTTAAGAGTAAAAGTGTCATCTCAGTGATTTTTACTCACATTTGTGGTTAGGGCTATTGTACATTGTATAATTTCAGTAAATTATAAACGTAACAGGGTAAATTTAAACATGCAGAGCTTTAAGTATGGCCTTGTGAAAGCGTGACTGGTTGTATCAAAATTGGAAGAAAAGTATATCTTGAACAAATTAAAGTTCAGAATAGTTAAATAAAACAAAGTCAGAATCAGAAACACTTGAAATTACCTTGAACATTTAATCATGAAGAGGATCTTTACAAATTAATATATCACAGTAATGAACAGCAGGAGACATCTTATACTTGAGAATGACACGACAATATGGTGATGACATGAAGCACACAGGTTATATATATGTAGAACAGTTGAATATCATTTAAAAGCAGTAAAAGCAATTATATCTAAAACAGAATATTAATCATCATTAAAATAAATGCATCCAAGACAGGGTCCAGCCACTATCTAGTTTCTCGAAACATTACTTCCGTAAGGAAGATAAAAGTGCAACTTAATGCCGGTCGAATCGCGTATTTATTTGGAGAGGCCCGGATTGAAAACTACATTTGGGAGTGACGCCCACCAAATGAATCAATTACAGAGCGGCATTGGAATCGATGCAAAGAAGATTCGATGAAGATTGATTAAAGTAGCGATATGCACTGCCGCCATCTAGTGGGAAAAATATCTTTACAAAAAACTAAAATCAGTTTCAAAAGAGATTTTGCTGGTATAGGTTGAAAGCTGAAGTTATGAAACGTCTAATAACGGATTTTTGTACAGACTTTAAAGGATTTAAGCAGTATTGAAACCAAGAGGATATTGTCTGAAAGCAACATAAATAGGTAAATTTAAGTTAAATAATACATATTATTGAAGTTATAATGTAATAAATAAAAGTAAACAAAAGATTAAATGGGAAAAATAAACTTATGAATGAAATGATGAATGTGGATTGAAATGATGATTTAGAAGGAAATGGAGATGGTGCGAACCATGTTTTTGTGTTCTCATCAAATGCTTCCCCTCTCATTGCCTCATCAAAGAAGAGTTAAGTATCATCAATTAAGTTGTTCAAAAACAGAACAAGACCCAAAAGATAAGGATTTATAAGGTCCATAGACTAACATCAAGCACTATCCACAAATTTAGTTAAATAAGACTGTCAATTTTTTTTCCATAGTTAATAAAAATGAAGATTATAAAAACTCAACAAGAACAATATAACAAGATTACGGTTCTCTATAAATTAAAAAATGAATCAATTTCAAATAATCAAAAGAAGCTATCACTTCAAAACTCTTAAAGAGAAATCCCATCCTTCAAAAATGTGAATAATTTAGAAAACTAACAATTTAACAAATTAACATATAAAACTAGAAATTTCAAGAACAATTTTCAAAAGAAAGTTGTATTGCACTGAGAATTAGCCGAAGGAAATTTAAATGATTAACACTAGCATTATTGGCTACCAAAAAATTATCCCATAAGTCCAAAAAATGGACCAGTATGTCCTAGACCAATGGATAACAAGCTAACAAATCGTTAATCCTCAAAGCATAATTCTCGTATAAATACATACAATGCAATATAACGCAATTTATAAAAATACAAATGTATACCAAATAACAATGTAACATTTTCCAATTTGGAAAAGTTACCACCAGCTCATGATGCCTCTTGATTATCTCCAAAAACAAAAATCAAATATTTTTGCACCATAACATTATACAATATAAAGAAAAATATTTTTTATTACAATATCAAAAAGCCCTATGTAGAAAGATTTAAAGTCCAAGCTAAAAGAAAAATTCAAGGACATCAAGATGAAAAACTTTCTCTTCTGGCATCTAGAATCGAATGACAATACAATGGCTCTATCAAACTCATTCAAAACATATCCACTACCAGGATGAATAAAGGACTCACACATATAGTCGTTGAGCCAGGGGCTCGTGTGGTTTCATGTCAGCGGACTTGGTAAACTATATATTTTTGGATTCACCACAACAACAGCATCACATTTTTCCATGATACTTTCGAAACCAGGGTAGCTTATGGGCGCCATATTGGAAAATGGCCGCCGTCGTTGAGTTAGGGGTTTGAATGGTTTCATGTCAGCGAATTTGGTAAACCATACATATTTGAATTCACCTCAACAACAGCATGTCATTTATCCATGATACATTCAAAACCAGAGTAGCTTATGGGCGCCATATTGGAAAATGGCCGCCGTCGTTGAACCAGGGACTCGTGTGGTTTCATGTCATCGGACTTGTTAAACCACACATTTTTGGATTCACCACAACATCAGAATGACATTTATCCATGGTACATTCAAAAAACAGAGTAGCTAATGGACGTCATATTGGAAAATGGCCGCCGATAAACATGGTGATTGAAAGATTTTCTTTGTTTTGCATGCTATTAAATTAATTGGGCGATTGAAGAGACAATAAGTAAAGATATGTCGGGATCAAAAGGTACAACGAAGTTCAGTCAAAGATTTGCCACAGTCGAGAGATATTTTTGATATCAGGGCAGCATTTCTTCACATGATTCGTGAAAGAACCAAAATTAGTTCTACATCCAGATCTGTCTTTGAGCAGGATACAGAAAGACGAACGTGATATCTGATATTTACAGAACATGATTATCTATGAACATATAAATGTAGACATGGTAATAGTATCAACTGGAGCAATGGAAAATCTAGTAATGATCGAAGACAAGGTCAAAGCTCATGAGATGTGTGAAGAAGCTTACCAGGCTTCCAAGAGAGAATATATGTCTGAAGATTCAAAGCCAGACGGGTTTTTCAAACCTCCAAAGATAATGAAGCTAAAGACATTTTATGACTTTAAGAAGAAACAGAGTGTACAATTTAATAAATCAGAGTTTGTTGCCTAGGCAGAAAGAAATCAGCTTGCTCAGATAACAATCATTATACAGCGAAGAAATTTCGATTTGAGAACTATCTTTTCCTACCACCTAGAGCCTCTTTCATAGACCTTAGCAACACTTGAGGATTTAATAAGAAAAACTGAAATATCAAACTGATGGATGTTCTGACAAAATTGGGACTGCTGAAAGAATGCAAATGATGGCGTTTTTACTATCATTTACGGAATGGGCTTTGTTCAAAGCTAAAGTAGGAGCTACAATCATTTGGATAACTAGCAAAGTATCTGTTTTATAAACTAATACAAGATTCTACATCCTCTCAAAGAACAGATGTTGTATTTGATACATAGAGGCAGGTGTCAATAAAAAGAAATGAACGAAAAATATGAACTGTTGGTAATGCTATAAAAGCTATATACTCCTGGACACCTAGTACGAAAATGGAAGCAATTTCTATATGATGAGGAGAACAAGAAAGAAAGTATACATTTCATTTCTCAAGAATGGCAAAATGAACATTATCTGAAATAGTAGAATACACGAATGATGTATGTTATCTACGGAGGAAAATGCTATAAATTCACGAAATAACTAGTTGAAGAATCCACTAAATTGACCTGCTTCTAAGAAGAGGTTATACGCGACTTTTATTTTGCGCGCACCATGCTTTAGCATCTGGATTTAGCAATATTATTATTATCTCTATAGATACTGATGTGGCAGTTATCATACTGTTTTATTTAGAAAACGATTTGAAAAACTAGAAAGGGTTAATAGTTGTAAAATACGGATCCAATGACAGGATAAAGTAAAGTACTACAACTTGAGTGAGATGCAAGAGATGCATGGACTTCTAGGTAAAGCGGTATGTAAGGCATTACCTGAAATGCATTCACTGTCGGGTGCGATATAGTAAGTGCGTTTGCAGGCAAGGGGAAATGATGATTCAGAACACTGAATTTTGCAATGCGCTTGATACTGAAGCTGATATATCAGAGGAAACAAAGAAACAGCTGAAGTCGTAAGTTTACCACTTCTATTATAGAAAGCACAAATACTCAGACATCAATGAATTGCACTATGCTCTATATATTTTTTCTGTAAAAACGGAATCCGTGGAGTCGCATCATCTTCTGCCATGTAAGTAATACACTCTACCTATAGATAATATGAGCTAATTACCACGGTTTGTTTGGATGAAGTGCCTACATGCTGATCTTCCATCCCCAGATAAATATGGTTGGATTTTTGGAACAGATAGTGAAGGAAAAGGCTATCTAGAGTTCCAGTGGAATGGCAGTCTTCCTGCTCCTGAAGCTATTTTAGAACTGATGTCATGTTCTTGTTCAAGAACACATGTCTCACCATCATATGGGTGTCTTTTTAACAACCTCAAATATACACGCATATGCAGAATATAGAACTGTTCTAGAACAATGGAAGTTATTTGGACACAGGAATGTCAACCAATGATGATGATAGTAGTGAAGAGGACTAAGATTTCTGTTATTTATTAACCCGTTCGGGACAAGCATCTTTTGCATGAATTTTATTCGGTTGACACCACTTTTTGTAAAACAATTAAATTTAGCTTAGCAATCATTAAAATAACTTGATTAAATAAGGAAAATTTTACTTTTCTTTTTTAGTGGTATCAAAAACAAGCGATGTAAACACGTTTCCGAAGGTGCATATATGAAACCGTGGTCCCGAAGGTGTTAATACTTAACAGACAAAGTACAATAGTTTCACCAGTATTAATTTTTTCTTGAATTGCTGTATTTTACCACATGAAAACAAGGTGTATTAAAACGCCAAACAAGATGTTTATCCCATTGAAAACGTTAATAAATATAAATTAAATGTAAAGATAAGCATCATATTAAAATAAAATCTTAATAAATATATAAATTGTATAACGTTTTATGTTTAACAATATTTGTTCTTTCCATTTTTTTCATTGAAATCTCTGTAATTATGTGATACTGGCAAAAAAATCATATGTATCTGTGTACGATAGATGGCGCTCATGTTTCCAATATGGCGGCTATAAGCTACCACACATTTCATAGTATCATCATAAAATGAACTCCTTGGACCATTGTGAATCCAAAAAGGTATATATCATGAAGTCCTCAGAGATGAAACCAAAATCACTAATTTTGGCTTCTGGCTCAACGACTAATACACCTTTCGGTCTTCTGTGTACATAAGAAAAACATTCATTCACAAAGAAAGGGTGACATTCTAGATGCATAGAAGTAAAGAGAATAAATTAAATATATACATATATTTCATATTAAAAAGTCATGGAAATAATAAAAGGTGCAATCAATGATAATGATTTCTCAAACAGATAATAAAGATTTAAAGTACAGATAGTCAGCAAATAATACAAGATCTTTAAACTATACTAGGAATATTAAATTTTAAAATTAAATTAGTCAATTCATGACTTTATAGTTAAGAGCTTTAAACAGGAAGACAGGAGTTAAATTGCACACCAGATCAAGGATAAAAGAAAAATATAGGAAATTATCAAGATGCTGGTGTAAATAACAAAACAATGCTAGGTAAATTGACATGATTGGTAAACGTTTACACTTATCTTTAAAAATATTTAAAACAATGTGCAAGTAGATACAGTGCAAAATAATATGCTATAAAAAGTTACAAAAAAAAAAAAATCACCAACATTGCATTCAATATGGTACATGATATGAAAAATTTATATATGAGAAACTTAAATAATGAACATGAACTTCATGAAGTTTAAGACCTCCCACTTAGTTAAAGGCTTTATGAGGATGTCCACCAGGTTCAACCAGCTATGTACATGAGAAAGAGAAAATTCGTTTCTACAGAAAAGATCTCTGATAAAAAATAATTTAACGTCAATAAGTTTCAACTTGTAATTCTCCACATGTGACTTTATAAAGTATATTCCTGCCTGGTTATCTGCCCTCATAACAGCATTCCCCCCAAGTGCTGAAAAAATACCCTCCTGCACACACTTGCGGTGTATCGCTCAAACCAGACCAGGTTCTTGATGGCCTCAGTCATTGCGATGAATTCTGACTCCATAGTCGATAAGCTGACACACTTTTCTTTAAAAGTGTGCCAGTAAACGGGAGCTTTGTCAAGCATGACTATCTGGCCTCCGCTGGTTACCCGTAAAGTCAGCATCGGTATAAACAATAAGATCATTTGACCTGTACGAGAGTTTAAGCTTGTAATGTCTGGCCGACTTAACATACCCCGGTAACCTCAAGAGACCATCCTAGTGAAAAATGCCTGGATTAGATTGAAACTGGCTTAATACATTCACAGTGTACCAAAGGTCAGGACGAGTTCAGTAAGCAAGAAAAGATAGACACCGTAAAACACTACGAAAAGGGAAATGAGACATTTGTTCAACATCATGATCAGACACAGGACAGTGGTCTATCGAAAATACAACACCTTTACCAATTGTCAAAGATTTAAAAGGAATTTTAAATTTGCTGAACCTCCAACACACCTCATCAATATAATTCATCTGATGGATGACAACTCCAGATGGAATGTCTTCAAACTCAACACCCAGAAGTTTCCTGGTTCTGCCCAATTCCTTAATCTCAAATTTAGATTTAATACAAGCCTAGACTTTAACAAGTTTCTGTGTTTTTCCAAAAATTACAATATCATCTACATATAGCAGAAGGATTAAACAGATTCAAAAATATATACACAGTTGCAGGAAGATAATTCTCAAAATCCAATCTCTAATAAAACTTTATGGATCTCGTAAAACCACTCTCTACCGCTTTGATGTAAATCGTACAAAGCCCAGTCTAGTTTGCAATATAGGTGCCCATAACTGATAGGATTTTGAATCCCATTAAACAGGTGTGAGTACAATAATGTAAATTAGGACTTACCCTTTTCCAGGACACTTATCCATACATGGCAAATCCACTTTTTACATTTTATCCAAATTGTATCAGTTGAAGATATTATTCACTTTTTTCACCTTTAATTTGGAGATGTAATTATATTCTACAATGTATGGCTTTTTATGCCTTCCTTAAGTATAGAAAATGTTAGATTATATTTGTATTATCAAATGAAGGTGGAGTGACATTTTAAGTTACTTAATTAACACGTATTTAAGTTGTAATAAGAGAGCGTTTTTATATGTGATCTTTCTCCGTTAGCTACATTTTTTAGAATGAATAAAATATATACAATATAAGATACATAATAATAACAATAGAACAGTTTACTGTAGTTTATGAGTATATTTTAGCCACTCAAAAGTCATTATCTTCATCACAGGATTTTCAAGATTAAATACATTATTATATAAAGAGATTTATGGCTAAGTTGAAAAGTTATATTGTTTATGTAACTGAAGAAATTAGTTTATTTTTAGCACATTTGTTCATCTTGAGGATTTACGCCCATCAACTCCTCTTTAATTTCTGAAATTTCACTGTCATACAAATTTAAGGTCCTTCTATGGGTTTGAAAAACATTCTTGGGAACTGATTCAGTAAACAGATCTGCTATCATCGATTTGGTTGTCCAGTACTTTAGGTTGATAATCCCTTCTTGCTTTAGCTGTATAAAACAACACTTTATCAAGTAAAATCTGATCTCAGTATGTTTGGGTTTACTAGAGTGATTTTTTAATTCTATCATCTTGATTGTGGATTGGTTGTCTTCATATAGATTTATTGGTAGGGTTTGTTGTAGGTTTAATTCGTTCAGTAAATTGACTAGCCACTTTATTTCATTTGCTGCTGACACATACTCGGCCTCTGTCGATGATAACACAATGCAGGATTGTTTTGTGGCCGACCATTGTATGGGATTTCCCCCTAACATATATAGGTTCCCACTTGTTGATTTTCGTGAATCTACATCTCCTCCCCAATCTGCATTTGCATAAACTTCAAGTATCGGCATCTTTTCTCCGCTTAGAACTAGACTATAATTTTTTGTAGTGTTTAAATATCTTATCACTCTTTGTATTGCATCCCATTCCTTTATTCTTGGGGATTCATTTCTTCTACTAAGAATGTTCACTGCTGCACAGATGTCAGGTCTACTTATTGTTGCTAGATACAGAAGTGCTCCTATTGCTTGTCTGTAATACATGTTATTTGGTAAAGAATTTATTATGAAGGTTTGTTGAACTTAACTTTTATTTTTGACAGTTTTGAAAAATAAACTCAAGTTGGACTTTTAAAACGTCTCTGAATTTGTCCCATTATGTTGCATTTAAATTAATTTTTTCCTTCACAGAATGGACATCACTTTTTCCAGAAAATCCTTTCAACTGTGTATTCTGGGTTTGCAAAATAAGTCCTGCACTTTTAAGTAATAGTTTCAGCTTATGCATTGGGAAGTAACTTTCCCATTGCAAAACACAAACATCTTTGCAACTCTTTCACGAACGACTCTTTGTTGACAATTGAGAATGTTGTGATCAATATTTGCGCAATATCTATAAATAAAAATGCCTTGTCCCTATTGGCAATATAGTGTAATTTTCCATGAGTAAACTTCTTAATATTCCTTATAAAAGATAGAATTAAGAAAGTTTTATAAAAATTTACTGAAAGTAGTTGAGTTTTGAGATTCAACCCCTAAAATACTCTTCTAATATTTTATGTAAATAATTTATATTAAACAGAATATATATACCGTAATTTCCGGCCTATAATACGCATTGGCGTATAATCCGCAGCAGCAATTTTTAGCCGTTATAAAAAATTTTCAGCAGATAATCCGCATCGGCGTTTAATCCGCGGATTATACGCCGGACTATACGAGAATTACTCATCGTTTTCAACATTCCAAAGTACTACTAATAAATCACTTCCCTATTTATTTAGTTGCTCTATTTAAATGATAATTGTAATAAAATAACTGAAAAATAATAATAATAAAATAATTACAAGTTAAAAAATACAAATAATTTTTTTCATTGAATCTTATATCTAAAACGTTGAATGTCTTGTGAATGCAGATAATTCTGTAATAATTGCTGTTTTTAAATCATCTTCCGCTTTTTAAATAACGTTCTGTTTAAATTCTGAAGTGTTAAATAACAGGCTTTCTCTTAGACATTATTATAACTTTAAACGTGATATACCATCAAATACGTTTTAGTTTTTAATATAAATTACAAGGACATAATTGTATTTTATGATCCTATCCATAGAGGGCAGCAGTAAAATTATGAAACAACGATACGATAATGATTCATTCGATTAATGTGTGATAGATTCCCATTGGTTGCATCGTAATCTGTAAAATTGCCATAATTTTGGGAAGAGCTATTTCATAAATGATTGATATTGCAATTTTCGAAAGGGATGAGTTGAGAAACGTTTTGTTCTTCATAGAAATATGTTACCAAAAGGCTAAAAAAAATAAAATCATAATCGGAAGCCACTCTCACTAGCACGGTCACATCATATGTGAACCAATCACAAGCAACTCCACGAACGGTCGATAGCAGACAATCGTTTGATAACTGTTTACATTTTTATTTTATGACTGCCGGTAGAAACTGGATGTCTGCCCCGAACTTCTGCTTAAAAAAAATTTCAGCAGATAATCCGCACTTAAAAATTTTGAGGTTTTTTTAACAGATAATCCGCGAATTATAGGCCGGAAATTACGGTATATATAAGCTCAATCAATTTAATTTGCTTTTTCAAACTAGGAATTATCTCTGAAATCACAAACAGAAATGTTTGAAAGCTTTATATCTCATGTTTTCTACCCTTCTAAATAAAATCATTTAACCTGTGTTTAAAGATGATACTAAGGCACATGTAAGTTAATATCATATGAGGAGGGTTTTCAATTAAGCATCAATTTTTTGTTCTGTGAGCATATAAAAAAAAAAATTGCTTAAAAAGAATTGTTTTATAATCAGAGGTAAAGCACTGAATAATTTTGCAATTTCAACATAAAATGTTTTCATTTTCTATTCACTGGATTATAAATCCAAAAAATTCTTTGTTGTCTTGATATTTTAAAACATCTTTGTATCTGGGACTAGAACTTATTAATTTTATGATGAATACACCATTCACAAAATAATGAATTAGTTAAAAAGTTCTCAAACTTTAAAAGTTTCACTAAAAAAGTGGAATGAGAAACAAACAAATAAGGGCCTTTTTGATGCAACTGAAACTGAATGCTGTGTTGAACTGACTAGCATATTTTACAACAAGGCACCATACATAAACAAAATGTACATGTAAAATTTTAAAACATAACTAGATTTAAAAATAAAGTTACCATTTCTGCTAAATTTTCATTCCCATTTATGGAATAGAATAGTTTCATTGTATCATAAGCAAGGTAATATTTTGCCATCAATAAGCCAGATTCTAAAAAGATACATGTACTGTAAGATAATTCGCAAAACACCAGTCTTCAATTTACATTTAATAAAATCTTTGAAACCTAGTCTCAAATACCATAAAAGGTGCTTAAAATATGAAAAATATATTTCGGTCCTTCCTGGACCATTTTCAGTTTCTTACTAGTTCAGACTCGCTTTCTGTTGGGCCACTCTTCGGATCCCCTTTCCTCTTCCTCCCATATCCGCATCTTTTCGTAATCATTTCTATGCCACCTTGCTCCACCAGTGCATGTTCCATTCGGTTGATCACATTGTTCTCACTCACAATCTCCACGGCCTCTCTCTTTAAGGCATGATTAAAGTTTTCATAATTTGCTAACTTTTTAGTACGCTCAAATTCGATTTCCAGCCTTTCCTCCGCATTGAGCTTTGCTAAAGCTGTTGTTAGTCTACCCTTTTTTATATCCTCTCTGTGCTCCTTTACTCTCTTTTCTATTCTTCGCTTCGTCACTCCAATATAACATTTTTCGTCCCCATTTTCGTTTTTTAGGTTGATGCTATATACTGCCGAAGTTTTCATATCATCTATTCGGTCTTTTTCGTTTCTTATTCTCTGAAAGATATTTCTATTAGGCTTTATTGGTATATTAATGTTATATTTCATAGCTTCTTTTTTAAGCACATTAGCTGCTCCTTTATCATACGGTATAGCTCTTGTAAAATTTCTTCGTGCATTTTGTGCGGGGGGTTATGATCGATAGTTTTTTAATAAGCTTTCTGTACAACTTGTCCACTATATAGGTTTTAAAACCCGCCATTTTTGCTATGGTCTTTATTGTCCTAATCTCTTCTCTTAATAAGTCTTTATTGGAGCAAATTTCAATAGCTCGATTGACATAGGCTCTTAGGGCGGCCCATTTGTAACTTTTTGGTGTTTTACATTTTTCATTAATAATATGGTTATCATTTGTAGACTTTCTGTATATCGTTGTTCTAATTTCTTCATCTGCTCTTATTATTTTCACATCAAGGAAGTTTACGATTCCCCCTTCCACCATTTCCAATGTGAACTTAATGCTGTTGTCCATCTCATTCATTTCCTTTAGAATCTCCTCCTGATTTTCTCCCCCTTTTATCACCGCGAAAACATTGTCTACATATCTTAACCAGGTCTTAATTTTTCCGCCTTGATTGTCCAGTATTTTTGCCTCTAGATCTCGCAATTTAAATTTGGCTAAAATTCCTGTATAGGCGAGCCCATGGGGAGGTCATTGATCTGCTTGTAAAAGCGGCCATCAAATGAGAAGTAACTCTCGTTTATTACTAAGTTATTTGATCTAATATATACATCAGCCATTTGGTTTTTCCCAAATTTTTCCTCTAGTTTTTCATTTACTACATTCGCTATCTCCTTTGTATTTACCAAGGGATATAGTTCTTTCACATCGAAACTTACCAGTACATCATCTTTTTCAATACTTATTTCCCTGAACTTTTTTATAAACTGCTGTGTTGATGTTAGCGTGTTTTCGGATGCTGGTAGAATTTTGCTGTATATATTTTTCATTATCTTCTCCAATTGATACGTAACCCCTTCCCTTTTATTTACTATTGGCCTCATTTTATAAGGGTTCTTGTGATCCTTTAATCTCCCAAATAACCTCAGTGTTATTGAGGCCCCATTGAAGTTGAACATTGTATATTTAGGCCATTTCAGATCTTTTATTATGGCTTTTGTTTTTTCAATAAGCACTGGGTTAGGGTCTCAAACCATAGAGTTACAAAGGAGATAGCGAATGTAGTAAATGAAAAACTAGAGGAAAAATTTGGGAAAAACCAAATGGCAGATGTATATATTAGATCAAGTAACTTAGTAATAAACAAGAGTTACTTCTCATTTGATGTGCTGCTTTTACAAACAGATCAATGGCCTCCCCATGGGGTCGCCTATATCAGGAATTTTAGCCGAATTTAAATTGCGAGATCTAGAGGCAAAAATACTGGACAATCAAGGTGGAAAAATTAAGACCTGGTTAAGATATGTAGACGACGTTTTCACGGTGATAAAAGGGGGAGAAAATCCAGAGGAGATTCTAAAGGAAATGAATGAGATGGACAACAGCATTAAGTTCACATTGGAAATGGGGGAAGGGGGAATCCTAAACTTCCTTGATGTGAAAATAATAAGAGCAGATGAAGAAATTAGAACAAAGATATACAGAAAGCCTAGAAATGCTAACCATATTATTAATGAAAAATGTAAAACACCAAAATGTTACAAATGGGCCGCCCTAAGAGCCTATGTCAATCGAGCTATTGAAATTTGCTCCAATAAAGAATTATTAAGAGAAGAGATTAGGACAATAAAGACCATAGCAAAAATGGCAGGTTTTAAAACCTATATAGTGGACAAGTTGTAGAGAAAGCGTATTAAAAAACTATCGATCATAACCCCCACACAAAACGCACAAAGAAATTTTACAAGAGCTATACCATATGATAAAGGAGCAGCTAATGTGCTTAAAAAAGAAGCTATGAAATATAACATTAATATAGCAATAAAACCTAATAGAAATATCTTTCAGAGAATAAGAAACGAAAAAGACCGAATAGATGATATGAAAACTTTGGGAGTATATAGAATCAACCTAAAAAACGAAAATGGGGACGAAAAATGTTATATTGGAGTGACGAAGCGAAGAATAGAAAAGAGAGTAAAGGAGCACAGAGAGGATATAAAAAAGCGTAGACTAACAACAGCTTTAGCAAAGCTCAATGCAGAGGAAAGGCTGGAAACCGAATTTGAGCATACTAAAAAGTTAGCAAATTATGAAAACTTTAATCATGCCTTAAAGAGAGAGGCCGTGGAGATTGTGAGTGAGAACAATGCAATCAACCGAATGGAACATGCACTGGTGGAGCAAGGTTGGAGAGAAATGATTACGAAAAGATGCGGATATGGGAAAAAGAGGAAAGGGGATCCGAAGAGTGGCCCAACGGAAAGCGAGTCTGAACTAGTAAGAAATTGAAAATGGTCGAGGAAGGACCGAAATATATTTTTCATATTTTAAGCACCTTTTATGGTAGTTGAGACTAGGTTTCAAAGATTTTATTAAATGTATACATGTACTGTGTTAAAACATGAATGATCTAAAGTTAGAATATTATTAGCTTAGGGGAGAAAAATTAAAAATCTACTAAACTTGTTGGCTCTAAATGAAAACCATCATCATCCATTAAAATTAGCTGATACTTCCTCAAACCATTTAACTCTTTAATGCAAATGTCTGAAAAAGAAAATGTGAAATTACAAAAAACAATGTCTTATCCTTAATCTAACCCATTTTATATTTGGAATATACTGTTAACAAAAATTTATTATTTAAAACAAATTTTTAATATACAAATTTTATTAACGCTCGCCAACCCCCGTTCAGACACCGCAGAATCTAAAAGCACACTAATTTGATCAGTTTAAAAAATATTAGAGAAGATTGAATTATAATGTAAAAACCTATAGCGATCTCCCTGTAAATGGGTTTCCATTCAATTCCCTTTGATTGTGAAAATTTATGGTTGAATCAGTTGCTGTTAAGACATCCAATGGTTGTTTTCGTGTTTAATTAAAGATGATCAGTTAAACATTTGAAAAGAAGCTAGAATAAAATGAATTAAGTAAACAGACTTTGTCTCCCGGTACTTTTTAACAGCGTTATAAAACGATTGACATAATACAATTTACTGCTTTAACCCCTTTAAGGGCGGTGGCTCATTTTTGGACCACTTAATTTTAATTCTTAAATGCCACATTGACACCAGAATATTGGAATGAAAATTTTCCTTTTATTAAGTAAATGAACAAAAGCATTTCTATATTTCGAAATTTGTTTGTAAATTCTGGTGCCATTCACTGATTTCAACATTTTATGAATAGAAGTACCTTGCCCCTGAAAGGGGTAAACGCATATTAATGTATTTATTATTTTAAAGTTTCCTTTCTCTTTTAATATTCATGTGTAAATACAATTTTCAAGACATAATTTTCAACATTTTCCTGCTTTTAACACGTACTCATTTAATAGTAATTTTAAAGTTTTTTTCTGTTTTTAATAGTCAAGTGTAAATAAATTTTTAATCGTTAGGAAATATTATTCTTTGTGTTATTTTTAGAATTGAAAACAATCTCTATAATAGGTGATAAGTCACCAAATATTATTTTATCGCCATCATTTCCCCTTTTCATAAGAAAGGTTTCCATTTTGATTACAGAATCAAAGTTATTTTTTCAAATAAAACTACTACATAAAAGTTGCCATGATCGCAAAGAATTCTTGGTACTTTTATGTTAACCAGGTGCAAAATCTCACCAATAGCTTTTTTTTTTAACACGCCAGTTAACATTTTTTAATTTTTTGAGTGGTAAATTGAAACAGTACTACTTGGTTATCCCATCGAACAAAAATCTATCATCAGACTATAAGATTAAATGCCAATAATGGTTGATTGTAAATGTCACATTTACTTGACTGTAAGGAAGTTACACGTGTTTACGACATCAAGTGATTTTTAATTCGACGTTTTATTTGTATTTTTATTATGTTATACTAATTTATTTGTTTTTTCATTATTTAAAATAAAAATTACGTCAACTTGTATAATTTGGCGAGTGGTTTGGCGATATTGGTCGACGGGATAACTAAGTAGTACTATTAAAACATTGCTTTGAATTTGAAACTAAATGTCATGATTTGTTGCATAATTTAATATTTAACACAGATGTCATATATGCACCAGGTTTGGCGAGATTTTTTTTAAATGACAATTTGGCAAAAACCTCGTTTTCGAATACCAGTTACATATGTATTTTAAAATTATTTTTAGAATGAAATAACAATAAATAAAAAAAAAATTAGTTAATAACTATATAACAAAATAATTTATAACTTTTTTTTTTAAATAAAAAGAAAATAAATGTAAATAAACATTTATTAATAAATAAGCAACAATAGCCGAGTTACAATTTCAGGTATGGCGCCAATTAGGCACCCCGATACGTATATCATATCTGCGTCTATTATTTTTCGTTTCGTTTCGTTTAAAAAAAAGAAAGAGGTGAAAGCTATTAATTTTAAATGTTTCCATTTTAAATGAAAGTTTTGTATTAAATAAAATGATAATGAAATACAAAAAGAAAAGTATTGTTCTTAGCATACATTTAAGGGAGGCCAAACTGGTCGCCAAATTAGTTTAAAATAATAACCTTTTCTAAAATATGAAAAAAAATATCTGTTATGATTAAAATTTGTATTGCTATCATTAGAGAAAAGCATTTAAAATTAGAAAAAAAAATAATATTTTGAAAACTAATTCTAATTAAAAAATTCTAATACCAGTTTTGAGATCTGCGGATCAATACGGATTTTTGGTGTTAATTTCATTGCAAAGTATTCCATATTTTAGGAGAAATTGCCGTGAAACATAATCAGTTGTTTCATAGAATCGTTTCATTTCAGCCGTTTCATTAGGATTATATATATGTAGGGTAGATTTATTGTTAACATAGTCACATTATTATAATAACATTACAGTAGACTCCTTCAAATCCAAAAAGCTTGGGAGCAAAGGTTGTGCGGATTTTAGAATTTTGAGGATTTCTGGCCATTGCTTTGTTTACATTTTTAAAACAGTAATTTGAATGTAATAATGCATTCAAAATTACCATAAAAGTTTGTAATAAACTAATATAAAAGTAAGATAATTTAAAAAAATATTAAAAGTAAAAGTCAAGTAAATTATTAATGATGCAAAATTAAATAATGCACAATAAAGATGAGATTCATTTTCTCAAAATTATTCAATGGAGCTTGCTTCATAAAGGTACCCTACTAATTCACATCAAAATAATAAAATAAGGAAGTTTTATTTCAGGTTTAGTCAGACTTAATAACCAAAAAAGCTTGATTAATACATAAATATATTTGGTAAAAAGATTGTGATTACTAGCGATATCAGCAATATCTTGAATTTTTTCACAAATAAATTCATATTTCCTTTATGAAAAAGTATGAGTTCAGCAATATTAACAAGAATTACATATTAAAATACATACACAATTGATATAAAAATAAAAAAGTCTAATTTTGTCCCTACATCTGAACAGAAAGTTTCATTGTTTATATCTGTGATGATGCGTGGATTTTAGGCGCTTACAGATTTGAGGTAGTCTACTGTATTATTTTGTTTTTACATAGTGTATTATCTTCTGGTTATAGAAGATTTTTCAGTTTAAATGAATGTAGCAGATTTTGATAAGATGAAGAATAATATGACATGGCGGAAATAATTGGATTTGTTGTCTGAACTTTTTTATTAGTTCAGAACGATGATAAAAACATAGTTGTATGATTTTAGAGGAGTCCTCGGAAGCCATAAATATGAACTTAGCAACCTACAGGTCATAAGTTTCATAGAATAGCTCAAAACTACAAATTCTGAGCATTTTCGCATAAATTCTGGGGTTTTGATTAGTACTTGCAATTTTTTCCAGCAAGGGGTGAAGCCATCAAATTGGGAGGTATATGGATACTGTTAACAAAAATTTATTATTTAAAACAAATTTTTAATATACAAATTTTATTAACGCTCGCCAACCCCCGTTCAGACACCGCAGAATCTAAAAGCACACTAATTTGATCAGTTTAAAAAATATTAGAGAAGATTGAATTATAATGAAAAAACCTATAGCGATCTCCCTGTAAATGGGTTTCCATTCAATTCCCTTTGATTGTGAAAATTTATGGTTGAATCAGTTGCTGTTAAGACATCCAATGGTTGTTTTCGTGTTTAATTAAAGATGATCAGTTAAACATTTGAAAAGAAGCTAAAATAAAATGAATTAAGTAAACAGACTTTGTCTCCCGGTACTTTTTAACAGCGTTATAAAACGATTGACATAAT
Source organism: Maratus speciosus (assembly GCA_963932465.1). Classification (NCBI taxonomy): domain Eukaryota; kingdom Metazoa; phylum Arthropoda; class Arachnida; order Araneae; family Salticidae; genus Maratus; species Maratus speciosus. The sequence goes on from OZ010788.1 coordinate 303,976,485, forward strand.
ACAATTTACTGCTTTAACCCCTTTAAGGGCGGTGGCTCATTTTTGGACCACTTAATTTTAATTCTTAAATGCCACATTGGCACCAGAATATTGGAATGAAAATTTTCCTTTTATTAAGTAAATGAACAAAAGCATTTCTATATTTCGAAATTTGTTTGTAAATTCTGGTGCCATTCACTGATTTCAACATTTTATGAATAGAAGTACCTTGCCCCTGAAAGGGGTAAACGCATATTAATGTATTTATTATTTTAAAGTTTCCTTTCTCTTTTAATATTCATGTGTAAATACAATTTTCAAGACATAATTTTCAACATTTTCCTGCTTTTAACACGTACTCATTTAATAGTAATTTTAAAGTTTTTTTCTGTTTTTAATAGTCAAGTGTAAATAAATTTTTAATCGTTAGGAAATATTATTCTTTGTGTTATTTTTAGAATTGAAAACAATCTCTATAATAGGTGATAAGTCACCAAATATTATTTTATCGCCATCATTTCCCCTTTTCATAAGAAAGGTTTCCATTTTGATTACAGAATCAAAGTTATTTTTTCAAATAAAACTACTACATAAAAGTTGCCATGATCGCAAAGAATTCTTGGTACTTTTATGTTAACCAGGTGCAAAATCTCACCAATAGCTTTTTTTTTTAACACGCCAGTTAACATTTTTTAATTTTTCGAGTGGTAAATTGAAACAGTACTACTTGGTTATCCCATCGAACAAAAATCTATCATCAGACTATAAGATTAAATGCCAATAATGGTTGATTGTAAATGTCACATTTACTTGACTGTAAGGAAGTTACATGTGTTTACGACATCAAGTGATTTTTAATTCGACGTTTTATTTGTATTTTTATTATGTTATACTAATTTATTTGTTTTTTCATTATTTAAAATAAAAATTACGTCAACTTGTATAATTTGGCGAGTGGTTTGGCGATATTGGTCGACGGGATAACTAAGTAGTACTATTAAAACATTGCTTTGAATTTGAAACTAAATGTCATGATTTGTTGCATAATTTAATATTTAACACAGATGTCATATATGCACCAGGTTTGGCGAGATTTTTTTCAAATGACAATTTGGCAAAAACCTCGTTTTCGAATACCAGTTACATATGTATTTTAAAATTATTTTTAGAATGAAATAACAATAAATAAAAAAAAAATTAGTTAATAACTATATAACAAAATAATTTATAACTTTTTTTTTTAAATAAAAAGAAAATAAATGTAAATAAACATTTATTAATAAATAAGCAACAATAGCCGAGTTACCATTTCAGGTATGGCGCCAATTAGGCACCCCGATACGTATATCATATCTGCGTCTATTATTTTTCGTTTCGTTTCGTTTAAAAAAAAGAAAGAGGTGAAAGCTATTAATTTTAAATGTTTCCATTTTAAATGAAAGTTTTGTATTAAATAAAATGATAATGAAATACAAAAAGAAAAGTATTGTTCTTAGCATACATTTAAGGGAGGTCAAACTGGTCGCCAAATTAGTTTAAAATAATAACCTTTTCTAAAATATGAAAAAAATATCTGTTATGATTAAAATTTGTATTGCCATCATTAGAGAAAAGCATTTAAAATTAGAAAAAAAAATAATATTTTGAAAACTAATTCTAATTAAAAAATTCTAATACCAGTTTTGAGATCTGCGGATCAATACGGATTTTTGGTGTTAATTTCATTGCAAAGTATTCCATATTTTAGGAGAAATTGCCGTGAAACATAATCAGTTGTTTAATCAGTTGTTTCATAGAATCGTTTCATTTCAGCCGTTTCATTAGGATTATATATATGTAGGGTAGATTTATTGTTAACATAGTCACATTATTATAATAACATTACAGTAGACTCCTTCAAATCCAAAAAGCTTGGGAGCAAAGGTTGTGCGGATTTTAGAATTTTGAGGATTTCTGGCCATTGCTTTGTTTACATTTTTAAAACAGTAATTTGAATGTAATAATGCATTCAAAATTACCATAAAAGTTTGTAATAAACTAATATAAAAGTAAGATAATTTAAAAAAATATTAAAAGTAAAAGTCAAGTAAATTATTAATGATGCAAAATTAAATATGCACAATAAAGATGAGATTCATTTTCTCAAAATTATTCAATGGAGCTTGCTTCATAAAGGTACCCTACTAATTCACATCAAAATAATAAAATAAGGAAGTTTTATTTCAGGTTTAGTCAGACTTAATAACCAAAAAAGCTTGATTAATACATAAATATATTTGGTAAAAAGATTGTGATTACTAGCGATATCAGCAATATCTTGAATTTTTTCACAAATAAATTCATATTTCCTTTATGAAAAAGTATGAGTTCAGCAATATTAACAAGAATTACATATTAAAATACATACACAATTGATATAAAAATAAAAAAGTCTAATTTTGTCCCTACATCTGAACAGAAAGTTTCATTGTTTATATCTGTGATGATGCGTGGATTTTAGGCGCTTACAGATTTGAGGTAGTCTACTGTATTATTTTGTTTTTACATAGTGTATTATCTTCTGGTTATAGAAGATTTTTCAGTTTAAATGAATGTAGCAGATTTTGATAAGATGAAGAATAATATGACATGGCGGAAATAATTGGATTTGTTGTCTGAACTTTTTTATTAGTTCAGAACGATGATAAAAACATAGTTGTATGATTTTAGAGGAGTCCTCGGAAGCCATAAATATGAACTTAGCAACCTACAGGTCATAAGTTTCATAGAATAGCTCAAAACTACAAATTCTGAGCATTTTCGCATAAATTCTGGGGTTTTGATTAGTACTTGCAATTTTTTCCAGCAAGGGGTGAAGCCATCAAATTGGGAGGATACTTTAACTGAATTGGTCAATTAGCTTTTGACTGATATCTGGGCATTGTGATGAAACAAGGCTTGGCCAATCCTGAATGCATTTTTAACTGCAGATAATGGAAATTCACACTAATAACAACAATTTCTATCTTATAGTTGGTTACAATTTAATATCAAAACATAATTTTTGTTGAACTAGGGAAGCAACTTCAAGTAAATCATTAATAAGGGGCAGCTTCAATATTAGACATATAAGAGTTAGAAAATATTTAATTAGAAATTAATTTAAATATTAGATTTAAAATTGAGTTTTTTTATATTTTAATATTTCTCCTCCCCAAGATGAGGTTCGTTAGGCTTGCCTACAAGACTGGAGGGACTCAAACAGAAGATTGAGAATACAAAATTAACTATGAATGAGTTTTTATTTGTTTAAGGCTGCAGATTAACATTAATATTAAAGTTGAATCTGCACGACAATTGCAGTTGTTAAGGCTTGAGGGTTGGATTTTGCTACAGGAAAATTAAGATTTAAAGTTTGAATTTTACGGCATAAACATTAAAGGTTGAGGTATGAAATTTAAGATAAAAGTTTTATAAATGGATAGATTTGGGATACGTCTCTCGGGATAACCAAATTGAACTTTAAATATAAATTTCAAAAATACACTAATAATAATAATATAAACATAAGAAATACATAAAAGAAAACAATGAGAAAATAAAACTGTCTTACATTATTATACAAGAAACAAAACATATGATACTTTTATGTCTTTTAAAAGATATGTCAAGTCCTGAATTGAGTCTCTAGTGACATAAATTGGTATCTTTTGTGAAATATTTGAAAATTTCTCTCTATTCTTAAAAAAATATAAAAAATTGTTTTAAATAAGATGTAATAATATGACGAAGTTTTTTCTTTTATCTTTTTAATATTTACAAGAAAATAAAATACATTTTTTAAAAGAAAGGAAATATTAATATTTGCACTATTTTAAATTTGGCAACATTACGTAAAAATACTTTTTTGAAATATGAAACAAATCTTTCATGTCAATATATTTTTAATTGAAACTGCAGTCACCGTAAATGAATTTTATGTGGCCAGAGGTCTTTCTCAGCTAATATTAAGAAAACTATTGCATATAAAAGTATGAAAATTGGTAGTTTTATAGAGAAATGTTCAATAAACATGCTGAAGTAGACTGTTTTTAAATCTGAGAATTATTTAAAGTGCTATTTAATGTTGAAGTCTGTCAAAATAGTTCCATTAAAAAAGTTTTATAGGATCAAAAACTATGCATAGCAATCACTTTTCAAAGAGTATGCACTTGATGAGCTTGTACTGTGCAGTGTGCAATCATTTTTTTAAATTTGTGAAAAATTTTGAAGGTTTTATTTTTCAATTTTTTATTCAAAATTTCATTATTTGAATAGAGATTTATTTCATATTTTGAAAAAGAGATTTTTTTTTTTTTTTTTACTTATTGCCAAATTTTAAGCCAGCACAAATAACATTCCCTTTCAATTAAAAAATATCTTTACATGTGAATATTAAAAATAGAAAGAAAACTTAAAAAATAATAAATTATTATTATGTTAAAAGCAGTAAATGGGGTAAATTACATCATATTTAAAATGCTCAAACAATAATATTGCCAAACAGTTTCAATTAAACAAATATATTTTCATGACAGATGTTTCATATTTCGAAAAGTCTTTCACAATGTTGCCAAATTTAAAACAGTTCAAATATTAATATTTTCTTTCAATTAAAAAACATAAATTCATATAAATATTAAAAATATAAAAAAAACTTTGATGAAAATTAAGTCATATTTAAAACAATTTTTTATAGCAATGTCACAAAATTCCAGAAGGCAGCGACATTTTTTACTTAGCTATTTTATACAAGCTGATTTTCAAATGTTTAATTAATCTTACTAAATAAATCTAAAAAAAAAAAAACGTTAGCTGTAACAACAGCAGTTGATTTGGCCTTAAGAACTGAAAAATCCCTAAATTAAAGGAAAATGAATCACAATCCGATTACAGAAGATCACCACTGGTCATTTAATAATAATTCAATCTTTTGTAATCTTTTAAAACAGAGAAATAACGTGTTTTTAGGGGTTGGCGAGCATAGCTTGAAGGGAGCAGAGCCTCCTAGTAATATTAATAATTTTTTTTTTTTTTTTTTAATATTCAAATTATAGAATACTTGAAATTACTAAAATTATGTTAAAAAGGCAGGTATAAATGTTAGAAATTCATTTATAAATTCAAAATATGCAAAAATATTAAATCATATGGCATTAAAAAAATATTGTAATATTAGCGAACCCGCCCGGCATTGTCTGGGGCTCATTATAATAACCTTAACCCTCCAAGCGTCTTGAGGGCTTTCCTGCTTTTTCATAAAAATGCTTATATAAATAATCTTAATTAAAATTTTCTTTTCCTGTTTGTTTCTAAAATACGCTTCATGCCCCTTTATTTGACAGACATGTTGAAATGCAATTCTGTTGAAAATATTTTTGTCTACTACAGATTAAAGTTGTTTTTGGGAAACGGAAAAATACGTCCAAACTGCTCAGAGGGTTAAAGAAAACTCAAGTTTTTATGATTTTATTTCTTTTGAAAATGTTTGAAATGAGCCTAGTTTCGGGGGCCCTATTGCCTTCCGCAGAGTCTAGTGTGCTCCCAATAAACCTCTTTCCGAACGAACCAGGGCCCCCGCTACCTAAGGCAGTATGTACCGGAAGTGCTCCACACATGCCGGAGACAATCGAAAACATAATTGATGAATCAAACATCTTAGTAATCAAGTCTATTGAACCAGAAAAAAGAATGTACCATTTATGTACAAAAATGCTGGTAACTGAAGCCTAAGATAAAATTTCATAATACAGAAAGTAGTTGAATTGTAATCTAAGTCAAATGAACCAAATACAGTTAAAATTGAGACCATCAAGGCCAGGGTCTTAACTGCAATGTAGTTGGGTATAAGAAAATATTTTAGTAGTTTCAAAGTAGATGGAGGATACTAAAACTATGTTAAAGAAAACTTTAATAGAAACGGATCATTTTAAAAAGAAGTTGCAACGAAAGCCCCAAGAAGAATATTAATATTCAAAATTGGTGGTACCTGAAGCCTGAGAAATTTTTTTGTCATTCATGCAGTAGCTGGAGGACTTAAGAAGCTGTTAGAAAAAAAAAAAAAAAAAAAAGCTAGTGAACCATTTTTATGGGGGCTATCATAAAGGGCCCAAAGGGGGCAAACTGATAGTTAAGAGCAGGGCCCTAACATGAAAACAAGTTAAAAGGTCGCAGTCCTTAGCCCTTTAGATTTCAAATTAGTCAAAATTAAGCATAGGGTATAAATTAATCACTAGAAAAAAATATTTAAAGAAATGCGCAAAAAATGGGGGTAAATGCTTAATACAGGGTCCTATGGTCTCAGTAAAAATATGAGGGTGTTAATCTGGTGAGAGAAATCCATGACTCAACTGTAAAATTTTACTTTGAGAATGTGAGAAAGTGAAAAATGTATGCCACACAAAAAATTCATGGGGCCCCGGATCAGACTCTAGGGTGCTCCAGGATTTTAACTCGAATCTAGAAATGGGAGAATAACTAAATGGAAAAAGGGTTCCAAAAACGAAGATCAGATTAGGGGGGGGGGGCAATTTATGATTCAGAAACTTCAGGGGGCCCTGTACTTGGCCCAAAGGTGCCAGGGACTTAACTGGAATGTAGTTGGGTAAAAAGATATTTTTTAGTAGTTTTTAAATTAATCAGAGGATGCTAGGACTATGTTATGCAAGCAATTCAGATCCTTTTTAAAGAAACTGCATCAAGGGCCCCAAGAAGACAATATTCAAAATTGGTGGTAGCTGAATCTGAGAATTTTTTTTTTACAGTAGCTGGAGGACCTAAGAAGTTCTTAGAAAAAAAAATAGCTAGTGAACTGGACCATTTTTAACAGAGCTAAAATAGGGGCCCAAAAGATGCCAACTGATAGTTAAAAGCAGGTCCCTAATATGAAAAAATGTTAAAATGTCTTAGTACTTAGTGCTTTAGATCTTCAATTACTCAAAATTAAACAGAGTATGAATTATTCACCAGAATAATATTTTAAACAAATGCACATAAAATTGGGTAAATGTTTAAAAAAGGGCTCTAGGGCCCCAATTCAAAAATGAGGGTGTTCGTCCGGGAAGAAGAGTCCAAGACTCAACTTTAAACTTATGCACTGAGAAGGTTAGAAAATTAGGGGGTGAAAAATACATGGTGCACCAAAAGTTCAAGGGGCCCTGGACTGGGCCCTATGGGGCCATAGGCAGCCTCAGGGTCTCAACTGGAATGTAGAAACGTGACAGTAACTAAATGGAAAAAGGATTCTCAAAAATGAAGATCGGATGAAAAGGAAGCAATTTTTTAACAATTTAGGGTGAAAAAAACTTCAAGGGGCCTGGTACCAGGCCCCAAGGGCCGAGGGTCTTAGCTGGAATGTAGAAATGGGGAATAACTAAATGGAAATATGGCCCCCAAAACGAAAAAGATCGAATAAAATGGGGGCAAGTTATTAACAATTTTGGCCGTAAAAACTTAAAGGGGCCCAGGAGCCCCGGCCCTTAAAATATAAAATATCTGAGCCTCAGGTGTATCAGGATCTCTTTTGAACTATTCTCACCTAAATTCTCAGGCTTCTATGTGCAGTAGATGTCACTAGCCATCGCGAACAGACACACAGATACACACACTATACACACATAGTACAACAAGAAGTACTACCATAGAAATTGAAAACATGTTTTTCACTTTTGGATTTGTGAACAATAAATAAAGAAGCTGGTTATACTTTTGAGGGAGATTTACAATCAGATTTTTATGGCAATTAGTATCAAAATGCTAAGTATAGCAAGAACTACTTGTAAAAAAAAAAAAAATGTGTAACTGAAAAGGGCCTTTTTTTGTTTCTATGCCTTTAGCTCCTCCCTTAATAATGCCTAGAACGACTGACATTACCCCCTACTCTAATGGTGTTCGTGCCAGTCGAGTGTTCAGCGGTGCGGGCCGGCCCTTGTAAGGGCCTGGATGCTTACGAGTATTCCAAGTGTTGCCACCGGCACCTGGCTGTTTGCAGGCATCGGCAAGGGTGAGAAAGTCGCATCAACACTCTGCACAAGCTGTCTACTGGAGGGCGAGGCTTAACAGCTCTAACCAATGGGGAAACAGCTCCATGTGCACTTCATTGCTAGCATCTTAGAAAATCACCATTATATTGCTATGCCCGGTGGATTTCTGGGCCCCATCGTTCGTTGGAGATTAAGTGGAGAGGTTTTTCACTCTCTGCAGGTGCTCCGCAAGCCTAGTGTTGACTTAACTGACCATTCATGCCAATAATGCCCACAGCATGGGTAATAAATGCCTATGTTTAATATTTTAATATGTCAATACAGATTGCAGATACGACTGATCATTTTTAGATATTTACTCTGTGTGTACATATTAATTAACAGGTTTAATTAATTTTCATAATATGTTTAGTTAGCTTAAACATATGTGTGTAGATTTATGAGATTACACGAATTTTCAAAGTAAAGATGCAATAAGAGTTACCATAATATTAATGCTATTAACTAATGAAAGTATTTCTAGTTCTTATTATTTCTACAACTAGGGGGGCTCCACCCCTCAGCTCGCTACGTTCAACAACCTCCCCATGTAATCATTTTGCGATTTCGTTTGGTATCGCAAAGCAATCCTTATTTTCTAGCCAATCCCAGATCAAATTGTTTTGCGTTTCCATTCTGGATCACTCCGGATCTCTTATTTTCTAATCATTCAATCTTTAGATTCCAAGCACAGATGACCCCCCTCCCCTTTCTCATTAATTAATGGAAATTATCTACTTTCTGCAAAAATCACTTTTGCCATCAATCCATAAAAAAAAAAAAAAACCCAACAAACAGATGTATATTGATATGCTGAATATTCTTCTCTTTCCTCACCCATCCTATCTAAATTCTCTACTTTCATGGTGTTCGTCAAGCACAATTCCCACTAAGAAAAGACAGAAAGCTCTGACCAATCAGATGTGTTTTGTGGTATCTATGCAGATTTTCTTTGGTATATTTCCAAATCTTTTGGCCCATTTCCAAATTGTTAGTTTTTTTTTTATATATAGAATGATTATTAGTTATAACTTTATTAATTAAAGCATAAAAATACAAATAATTCTCTTTAATATTATCTAATAAGATGTTTAAGGGTTTTGGAAGCCTACAATTCTTGGTAGCGGCTTGATACCTTAAATGTATCATATACATATATATGTATATAATATATATATATATATATATATATTTACACGCTTGTATTAATTTATTCAATCCATGGAAAAAATATAAAAATAATATTATTCATAAGCTCTCATGTTAATTTTCTATTATACGGTAATTTCAGTAATTTAAATGCAATTTTTCTGTCCATTTTATGACAAATTATTTTTATTTTAAATGGTTATGTACTTTAATAAATATGTATTTACCTTGAAGCTTTCTTTCTATTTTATCTTTAGACAAGTCAGCATTCATACCTGAAAAAATAAATAATTTTGGTAGTGTTGATAAAAAAGATACACGTCTTTATTTGTTGATTATATGAAATAAAATCACTACAAAGATATTATTTTATATAAAAGAATGAATAGTTTGATTAGTTAAAGGAAATTGACATTTCAAATTATATTAGATTTAAATATCATTTTTAAAAATGCTTTTAATGTTAGGTAAAAACTTGCTTTTTACAAATTTTGTACCTAAATTTTTACAAGTCTAAGGAACAGTCTAAGCTTAGAAAAAATATTTAAAGCTTTTTTTTTTATTATTCATAAGGCAAAATACTTATAGAAAAATTTCAAATTATGTTAACCTTAGATTTTATAATTTTTTTATGTAATTTTAAACATTGAAAAAATTTATGATTTTAATCAATGATAAAAAAAAATCAGTTGATTAAAATCACCATTTAATCAGTGATTTAAATCATTTTATTAAAATCATTGATACCATATCTAGTAACAAGATTTTTAAATGTTAAAAACTTTTTAGACCACATTTATTTAATATCAACTATCCAGTAACAAGATTTCTGAAAGCTAAAAACTTTCTAGACTGTTTAAAGTTTAGACAAAACTTTGTTCCCAGAAAAGAAATGTGAAGATGAAGCAGCTGTGCCGTTTAAAGGAGGATTCAGTTGCTTAACTTTTAGCCCCAGCCAATACACCAACTAAATGCAGAATATGAGTGTATGTTTTAGCAAATTCAAATACTGGGTATGTGTATTCAATATTGCCCTATTTTGGATCTTTTATGTCAGAGTCCTTAATTTGTTCCAGACTTCCTGTCAGTGCAAGGATCGTTTAACATCTGTACAACAATCTACTCGAACCAATCCCTAATTCTGAAAGATACTATCTTTATGTCAACAGATACTTCATCGGTGTTCCATTGGCTGAAGAATTACTTTTAAAAAGTGCTACTTAACAAGAACTATTAGAAGAGATAGAAAATTTCTGTCAAAAACAATAAGAAAACCAGTCACCAAAATATAAAATATTATCAGATTCTATTTAAAAAAAAAAAAAAAAAAAAAAAAAAAAAAAAAAACTCTTAGCAGCTTTATCATGGCAAGACAAACAAATTATTACAATGCTTAATTTGTTTGATACTGCATCAATGAAAACTGTGTCGAAAATTACACATGGTGACTCTAAGGCAGAGCTTAAGAAACCTCAAGTGGTATTGAATGATAAGTTCATGGGCAGTGTAGACTATGTGAATCAATTTAGATCCATGTACTGTTTTATATGGAAATTATTGAAATGGCGGCAGAAAGTTTTTTGGGGGGAAATAGAAATAATTTTATTGAATGCTTACATACTATACAAAGTGCATTGTAAACATCGAGCAAAAGAAAACCATTCCTTCATGTTAGAGATTGTTAAAAAATATATACATTGAAACTTAATGAATGATTTTTAACAAAAAATTTGTTTTTATCATACTGAACATTTTCTGAATATTCACTTGAAACAATAACAACCTAGTGGTGGATCATGTATAAAAAGCTAACAGCTGATAAGGGTTAAAATGTGTTTTTTTGTCGCAAACATACCCTTAAAGATAGGCTCACAAGCATGTAAGATATCCTCTTGAACTTTCTCATTATTTTACCAGTATAGTAGTATAGTTGTCAGCATGAGAGATTAGGAGAATGTTATACTTGATAGCCATGAGTTAAACCAAGTTTGTTTGGGACTATACTCCTTTTACGGTGTTATGTTTTAAAAGTTTTACATAACATTCCCCCTTCTTAAATTTACATAAATTTAAATTTGTATATTTTGTTTATTTTAATAAACTACTTCAATTTACGATCTTTCATTTTGATAGCAAATTTTACTAAGTTTTAAATATTAAATTCTAAATCTTTATTCTTAATTATTTCATTTAAAATTACATTTATTGTATTCTATTATCTTTTTCCATTTCTCTGATAAACTTTCATAATAATTGCTGAAATCGTTTGCCAGAGAAACGAAATTATAACTCCTAGACTTTTCTTTATTTTTAATTGCCTTGCATTCACTTCGTACCCAAAAAGAAGCAACTTTTAAGCAGTATTTGCCCCTTATCTCAGAACACTCCGGAAATTCCATTTCTACCCCCCAGTAGGGATGGGTAGAGAAACGTGGAACAGGTTCCTAGGAACAGTTCCAAGAGAAAAAACGATGGAACTGTTTCTCTTCGCCAAAAGGAACCGTTCCTTTCGAACTAAAATCCCATCTGTCGCCAAAGCAAATGTTGTCACATTTTTCCCTCACTTGCGATTGGTTGATGATGTCAAAAGGTTTCCAAACAATGAGAAACGTCATTAAAGTATCAAATGCTAGATGCCAGAAAAGGGGAAAATCGCCTGATTAACGATGCCAGATCTGAGGAGCAGTTTAAAAGGAACATATCTTTGGAAAAAAACCTCTCGTTTCTGTTTCTCATCATTTCGCAGCCGCGGAAAAACGCAAGGAACAGATAGTGGAATGTGGAATGGAGCAGGAACAGGAGCAGATCGAGAAACGTACTTCAGGAACATGTTTTTTTTTTTGCTGTTTCTTCTTTGTTCGTATCATTTTAGAGGTATTTTGCTTGGATTAGTGTGTGTGAGGGACGGAAGAGAGGGGGGCGGGTGATAAGAAGCTCTGGTAAGAAAGGAACTTTGTTGGTGCCAAGTTGAAAATTCAGTTTTCACTTTGACATGAGGACATGACGGATAGAATTTGTCGGTCGCTGATAAATTAGACAAATAAAGGAAAGGGGAGAAGGTCTCTTAACCCTTTTTCTTACTGAAGATACGTCAGATTAAAGGTCTTTTGCATTTTCATGAATTTAGTACTATAATTTAATACGCATTATTAATGTAAGAAATAATTACTATTTTTTAACCATAAGATATTTATTTTGTATTTAATACATAAAAATTTCAATTTCCACATTTAATACACAAAAATGTCGATTTCTTTTTTATTGTGAGTATCGAATTATGATAATAATATTTCTTTTCGTTCTTAATATTTGTTCAACAAATGTATGAATGTTAATAGGCACATAAAAATCAATACTAGTATTAATAATAGTAATAATAAACGTTTTCGTTTACATCTGAATGAAGGTTTCCAGTCCGCCCCCAACTCTAAATTTCTTACTATAACTAAAGATTATTTTTTAACTATTTTATAAACACGATTTTTGCGCAGCTGAATAGTAAGGATATGTTAAAATAGCAAAAGGAATGAGGTTAAATTAATGTTAATACAATAATAATAATAAAACAGCACTAGTAAGGTTATTTGTAAGGTAAAAGTTGAATGCTATTTCTAGAAAATGAACAAAAAACGAACGAATCAATAAAAACTTTTAATTTATGAAGAAATCCACAAAGAATGTTTAAAAGTTTAAAAAATGTAATTTTAATTAAATAAGCAGCTCAATAAATGTTATTATTTAAATTCAGTTTTTAAATTTGTATTACAAAATATTTCATCAAAAAATTTCATTTTAAATCTTGAAATTAAAAGAATTAAGGAATATTGCTGTAGATTCTTAAAAAGGGTATTTAAAAAAACTGTAATCGAACGGTTTTTCAATTTTCGATAAATGGACTACATCTTGAGCTGTTAGCTATTGTTGTATCATGATGGTAGTTTTCCCTCTTCTCCGCACTGTCGCGTCCGGAAATTCGGTTAAAGATATCAAATTCGCAGAATTTTCTGAAATACCTACCTTTTTAATGAAAATGGGGGAAAACCCATTCGATTAGCTAATTTTTGAGCAAAAGTACCTAGTAATTTTATGCGTTTGCGAATAAAAATGAAATGAAGAATGTGTCAGAAAGAACACAGTTTAGATTTGAGAACAGACTTAAGAAAATCAAGAAAGTATACATGAGGTCAGATATTTTTAAAATTCATATAGCTTTAAAAAAAAAAAAAGCTAGTTCAGTTAAACGAATTGTTCGGGAAAAATTCATTATACATTATGAGTATTTTCCGATTTTCATAGACATCAGGTAGAAAAATATAGTTTATTATTAGTATTGTATTTATAGAATTTTAATTATGATGACCAATGAAATCAAAAGAAAATATTCCTTAAATGCCTTTTTTATTTTGGCTTTTCTTGAAAAATAAAGATATTTTATCATGAGTTGTTTTATGGATTCAAGTCAATTGGATAAACAATTCTTTAGAAGATTTCGCAAAAATAAATAAATAAATAAAATGAATGCACGGAAGAAATTGCATCCAGTTTGAAGTTACAAATCTTTCTTCATGTATTCACTAGAAATATTTCCGGTGTCAGCTTAATAATGTATGCTAAAAAACTTTGAAGCAGTGCCAGATGTGGTCTTAATTAATCGCTATCGGAATTAAGGTTTACAGAAGCAGCTACTAAACACTGAGAATATTTGCATTTAAAGAGTTCCTTAGATTCTATTAGAAACAACATTGAGAAGTCTTTAAACGATTTTTTTAATGCAATTTTGAAATACACAACCAAGGACCAACACAACCAACACACACAAAAAAAAAAAAATCACGGTGGCACTAGATTTTGATGTTATTGGTGTCGGTGTTATTTATGACGGCCGATTATCTGCACGAGGATATGGGCCCGAGGGGGAGTACTCTCCGTGGGGGGTCTTTCTAAGGGAACCTAACCCGTATTTACGTATGGAAACCCAAGGTTAGAAGAAAACTCCGAACGATTAGGCCGACGAGCGCGATTGGGTTCGAGCACAGCCCCTCCCGCCTATTACCTTCGAGAGCAGAGCCTCTCGGCCGCTGGTGGGGCCGCACTAGATTTTTGAACGAATATGTCTGTCATCAATTGCCAAGTCTGTTTTTTCTTTAAATCGGGTATATACACATGAAATAGAACTTTGAAGAATTAAATCATTTTATTATCTTTTTTTGTCGAGGATCCCCCCCCCCCCCCCAATCTGCCGTTTAAGATAATTTTAAACTCATGAACTTAAGAGAAAGAGAATTAAATATTGTCTTCAACGACAGATTTAGTGAGAGAAAGCTTACCTCTTCACCAAAAAATCCTTAATTTACTTTTCTCTTACTGTATAATTATTTTAAGTTACTTGAAAAATAAATAAATAATATTCATTTTTTTAAAATCATCTGATAAAAAGAAAATTTAGTTAATTGAACTTGGAACACTCACCTCCCCCCCCCCCCCCACCCCGACCCGCCTTCCTAGAGCCATATCTCAATTCTTGGCATTATTTTCAAGTTTTAGCTTGCTAATTTTAATAAGAAGTCTCAAAAATTTTAGTTTATCTAATCCTATTAGTTTAAAAGTTTAGAACTAATAAGTTTGAAAAAAGGTATTTCACGGAATTTATTTATTGGATTATCTTAAAGCCAGTTTCGAGTCAAATGCTAACATAGTATTTATCGCAGTTGTTTTAAATATTGGCCATGGTGTCCATTTTTACATTACTGAAAATATTATTAAATGTATATTTTTTTTTATTACAGTAAACTCTGTCTAAGGCGGAATCGATCGGGACTGAGAAAATTTTCCGTGGTAGACAATATTCCGGCTTATGCAAAAAAACTCCCCCCCCCCCCCCAAAAAAAAAAAAAAAAAAATAAATAAATACATAAATAAATATCCCTCGAAGATGATGACCTTTCATTGATTTTCCTGACTCGAAAATCGGTTGAAAACTGAAATTCGGAAAGATCTTTTGTCTTTATAGATAAATGAGAAACGCTATTCAATTTCTTAGTACTGCTGTAATACATGCGAATTGGATGTTTACACACACACGCACACACAAAATAAATAAATAAATAAACTTCGAGAATGAGACAGAACGCTGTAACTTTGAATTTGAGTACAACGTTAAAGTATAATATATAGTACTTTCTGAAATATGTATTTTGATGAATGCTCATTCTACCAGAAATATTAACTTTAACTTTTAAATTTTGCAATTTTGTATATGAAAAAATGGCATAAGTATAAATTCCTTAAAATTTAAACAGTTTCTGTTCTTTTCGATTAACTTTTTCAAAGTGTTACGGAATTTAACTAACATGCTCGACATTGAGTATTTGACTTATCAGTTTTAAAGTTTAATAAACAAAATGCCTTTAATTTTTTAATTATCATTTTTTCCGGCTTGTGCAAAATTTTGGTTTCGGTGGGACCATAAAAACCTTTCCGTTTCCGCGTTAGACAGATTCCGCCTTATGCAGCATGAAATAATGTAATTTTCTATGGGTTCGCCGGGACTTGAAAAATTTTCCTCGGTAGACAGATTTCCGGCTTATACAGAGTCCGCCTTAGAATTTACTGTATTTCATTTCTTTTTCAAGCAACATCCTCTTCATTTTTTGTATAATCAAAATTTCCACTTGAAAACTCAAAAGTAAAAAAAAAAAAAAAAAAAGAGAAAAGAAAAAAAAAATAGAAAAGAAAAAGAAAAAAATAGTATGATGTATCCAGATTTTTTTTGTATCAGAAACCCTCATTGCATTAAACTCGCTTCCTCAGTGTTATGTATTCAGTAAAGAAAAGAGAAAAGACGGCTTTTTTTTTTGTAATCCCTGAAACCGAACAATCAATCAATGCTCTGTCTGTTACTGCAACAGTCCCAGGAACAGGTCTTGGTGTCTTCGTTCCTCTTCTCGTTCCTTACGAGATCACGTGACCTGTTCCTTTGGAACAGGTAAAAGGAACAGTTCCAGCTTCTGAAGGAACGGTTACGGTTCGTTTTTCAAAAGGAGTAGGAACGCCCATCCCTACCCCCCAGGACGCGACATTCCTTTCCTCCGCTTCTTAAGACTGTTGCCATTCCAGAGTGATGATTTTACCACAAAAAACATTTTCCCCCTGTTCACTTTCGATTGATCGTCCTCTTGAGTTTGATAGATCATCTTTTGGAATATTCTGATTGGCTGGCTTTGCCGAGATCGTTTCCAGATTTCGGCAGGCATTTCAAAAAGAAGTTCAGTTGGATTCTTCCACAGACAATTAATAGGATAAGATTATAATCTGTGGATTCTTCTTTCGGATGACACATCATGTATTTGTAGCTACGGAGTTCCTTTTTTTCGCCGTTAAGCCAAGGGGCCTAACGGGCGTTTCTCATCTATATGAGTGCTTATCCTGAATGTTTTTTGATATATCAATGATACTTGAACTGGATGTATTTCATGAGTTTTTCGGAGCTTTTACACTTTGATTTACATTGCTGAATCTGCAAGAATCATGTCAGATGGTGATTAACTACATTTAAACCGCACTTGAATAATTCACGAAGTCCATATAAATTGTCTTCGACCTTCGATCCTACTGTTCTCTTCTAAAGAAATTCGGTAATATCACCCGTGATACAACGTTCAATTAATGATTCTTTACTACTCCTCATAATTCGTAATGATAACCAGAAAGTGATTTTGTAAAATCTGTTGTTGAACCTTCCGATATGAACTCTCAAAAAGAAATTTGATCATCAACTTTAATCGATATTTTAATTTTTTACATTACGAGAACAATATTCATCCATCCATTCTTTAGACTGATACATTTGTTACATCTACCACCAAAACATCCTTTTTATGTTTCATGATTATTTTAGAAACTCTACTTGGAAATAACAACTTTTCACGTTTATATAGAAATAATACCAAAATGATCAAACATCGATTTAAAGCATAATTTAAGAAAATAAAATGATTCATTTCTCTATAAATATGTATTTTTAGATGGTTCAAAGTAATATTTGAAAATTCTCCTAATTTTATTATGTCATACCGGAGATGGAAATAAAATGCTCAATAATGTTTAATAAATAATATTATGTTTAAATCACTCTTATTATTTAGTGTTGTGTGCTATTTCTCTTGATGTGCATCAAATGGGGTGAGTAATAATAATAGTTTTTCTTGTTATATTTAAAGTTTTCTTTTTCAGTTTCAATTTAATCTAGTTACAACGCATACTACTTTGCCACTATACTTTACGGCTGTAGTGTGATCCTGGAAGGTGTGAATTGGATTTATTTTGGTTCAATTTGAATTTTTCAATTGAATGTTTGCTCCAATTTACGTATCCCAGAGTCACAATACATAAGGCAAAAGATCTTTCAGAAAATACTATCAAAGTTGGCATTTTGAACTGAATATTTCAGACGCAATAGAGCTGGAAAGGTGAAAAACCTGCTGTGACAAAAAGTATTTATAACTCAATAAGTAATGTATTTATCGAAAAATGGAAAACACCATTGGATTCCAAATCACTCCAAAAGTGTTAGTCCAATCCCTGCCAATTTTGTGCCTTTATGTTTAAAAAAAGTGTGAAAATGTGTAAGAAAGTTTTGTATCTGTTGAACAGGGAATTTGAGAACCACCTTAAAATTAATTCGAAGCAAATCTTGAAGTAATAAATGTAGGGCTGAGAGACAAACTTAACAGGGGCAAATTTAGTTTTGAGTATTAGCATTAAAAGTTAAGAAAAAGAAACTGGTAATTTTAATTTAGATTTTTAAAAGCTTTTCTTTGGTATAATTCCATGTATCAACAAAAATTACATAGAATTATTTATCTGTTGCCATTCAAAGTCGTTGTTATTGCAAAAACAACATTAGTTAATGACAATACCAAATATATATTAATGGGCACAGAAGAAACAAATGTGATCAAACACAATGGTGAATATAATTATGTGCATTAATAAATAGGTGCTGAGGATTACAGTTATTAAATAGCACTATTTTTTAATTGTAATCATTGCTTTATTTAATAGCAGAATTCTGCAGTTTAATAAGGTGAATATAACTATTCAGAAATAGTGGTATTTAAAGTATTTGACATCAGTGATGATAATAAATTAATATTAACTAATTTGTGTGCCATTTTTAATTAAACCTTCTTGAGAAATTGGGTTGCGATCATTAGAGGAGAACTGAAGAATTAAGAAGCATTCTAAAATTGTGATTCACAATAACCTACAGTATAAATTAACAACATTAGTCTTTTGGGTCAAGTTCAATTAAAAATTATGAAGAGAATAATAAAAAATAAAGGATGGGTCTTACTTTAAAAACATTCAAATGTAATCTTGATGTCTATCTTGAATCTAGCTTGATCAGGGCTGAAACTAGCCTTTTTTGCACCCAGGGGAAACATGGATTTTGGCACCCCCTCCCCACTCCTCCACAAACAAAATTTACAAATAGAATTTTACGAAGTTTATAACAGCCGATTTATTTTAAAATTTTTAATATGTAATCATAAAATATGTAATACTGAGATACGAATCAGCTTTCTCAATTATTGAATCATTAAAACTTTGAAACAGAAAACGAAAAGGTTTCATTAAAATTGAATGCATTAAACCTATATAATGTGGGGAAAAATCTGCTTTATACAGGTTTCTGCGAATCATTTTAACTGTTTGTCAATTTTAATGCATTTGGTTCAATTTTCCTTTTGGATTTTCCATCTTTGGGACATTTGTATCCAGATTTCATATATAAGCATATATATATATATATAAACAATAGGCAAAATCTTCATTTAGTGCCCCCTTCGCCTGGCGCCCGGGGCATGTGCCCCCTCTGCCTTTCCCCCCCCTAGTTTCGACCTTAGCTTGATAAACAAAATGAAGAAACAGGATGGTTGCACAAATACACATTTATTGATTTTGAAAATCAGAAGGAAGGAAAATTATTACTTCCACCAATTGATCACTGCATCATCGAATTGAAAATTCCTTTAAATTAAAATTCCTGAAGAACATCTTTAAAATATTCCAAATGCAGCACCACAGGTAATTTAATACTTAAAGGCATCACAAGATGGTCCACATCATTTTAATCAGTTAGTGACTTGAATTAGAACAACATTAAACTCTGATTCAGTTATATCCAAAAGCAGGCAGTGAGGCTTGTTTTTTGCCGGAATAAATTTGCGCTCTATTTTTACATCATGACAAGAACTCATCAAAAAGAATTCTGAAGTAAAAATTAACCAAATTTTAATATAAACAAAACTTACGGGGCTAACAAAGTAAAAGAATGTAAAAATTTAAATTGACCAGCTAAATTAAATAATGACAGTGTCCAAATAAAATCAAATGAGAAACTGTGATTAAAAAAAGAATTTTTCACAAAGTAAAACATAACACATCCCCAGAAGGTATGCCAAGTATGACGCTTCACTATCGAGAAAAGAAATATGCTCCAAATGATGCATGCATACATCACATAAAGTGTGATGACTTCGTAGGAGAAACACATTGGTAAAAAACGTTTCTCCAAAATGTCGTGGAAGGCAAAACATAGAACAACACAGATATCTGGGGAAAAGCTGCTGTTATTAGGCTTAGCACATTGCGTGCTTAAGGAACAAAATACACGACTGAAATTAAATAACACTGATGCTAAAAGCTGAAAAAGGAACAAAAATACATAAAATTTAAAAACCGTGAGAATTTATCTCACAACACCTATGGACTTAATGTCAATTTTCAACCCTTAATTACTTAGGTCCAAATTCTTTTTTTAATTCTTATAAAATAAATAACTGATAATAGACAAGCATATTTAAAGGTTTAAGAAATATAGTGAGCATAGGAAAGTTCTCAAAATATGTAGCTTTTGTGTATAGCAGCTTTTATTGATTTTTGAAAAATCTTAAATCTTGAACTCATGTTGAAATCACTGATTCAATTATACTTTTAAATAACTTTTATTAAACTTTAATTTAAAATTGAATAAATGATAACAGTCATCAAGATCCTGCAATTTATATAAAATGCATAAACATTTCAGACAAATTAAGTATATTTGACATATGTATTTATTGTGTTAACAAACATTTATAATCTAAATATGAACTTTTAACAAAAGTAACAGCCAATATTTGTTTTGTAAATTTTAATTACATTAAGCTATGATACAATTTAATTTCTAACTAATTTTGAAGTAGTTGCCGAAACGTCAGTGAAGGCTTACTGTGGAGACACGAAAAGTTTTGGTTTCCGTTAGTCTGTCTGTCTGTTCCGCGATAACTGCCGTAAAAAGCATCCGATTAGCTTGAAATTAAGGAGGCATGTTGGTGAGGTCACCGGATTTAGCTGTATAGTTTTTGGTTAAATTTGGTTCATTCGTTCGGAATATATAGAACATTTTATTTCCCGCCTTAATGCTTTCCTATAGCAATTCAGACGATTTTTCCATTTTTATTTGTTGAAAAGAAATGGCTCATATGATTGAAAGATTTAAATGATAAATTATGGATGATGTAATTTCCTAATTAGAACGATACATTATTCATATTAGTTTGAAATTTTGTGTATACATTTGTCAGAGTTTTTAAATTCGGTGTATATCTTATGGAGGGATTTTATATATGTGTTCCAATAATATAAAATACTTTCTTTTTTTTAATTTACTTTTTTTCAATCGCATATTTCATTGTCTTAATTTTATTTTAACTGTTTCCTAGCAACGGAAAGTTGAATTTGATCTCATATATCAAAAATAAAACAAATACGCTTTGAGGTTGAAATAAAAGGGGCTTGTGTTATGATATTAATTCTTATTATTAAAAAAAACGTTACTAATATCTCACGGTTTATCGTCTAGACGCAGCTAACAGAAATATTTAATTTTTAATCGAAAATTTCAATGAGAAAAAAAAAAAAAACTTTTGAAAAGCAAATTGATAGTAAATGTCAAAATTATGCATCGCAAAATTATCGCTGTCGAAAAGGACGTCATTGTATCGGGAAATAAATATTTTCATTCTTAAAAACAAACATTAACTAGATTGCCTGAAAAAATATTTTTTGACGAGTGTTAGTTCTTAATGCCGCCTCATTTCAGAAAATATGAATGAAATTTTTTTTATCTTTAAAAGGAAATTACATTTCGTTCGTAAAACCTAAACTTTTAATATAAATGCGTCAATATAAATCCTTTTCTGCCCACCAGTATTGAAGAATAAAGCTCGGAAGTGTAAAAAGATTTACCATAATCATTAGCGCAATCAATAAAAAGTTACATATGTAAATTAATTAGACCACGGGGGGGTTCAGGGGGGCAGAGCCCCCCTGAATACTGTATTATTTACAAAAAATACCAGAATTAGTAGCTTATGAAAATTCAAAATATCCTTCCATAACAACGTTTTTAATTTAACGCTTCTAATGTCTGAAAACTTCGTATTTTTTATTCTTATAAATAATTACGTAATTTGAAAACTTTAAATTGCGGTTTGCAGGAAATTAAATATTACTAGAGTGTGTCTAAAAACAATGAATTGCAGATCTGACGTTGAGGCTCCTGATCTGCAGATTTACTAGTTATAAACTCAAATAAAAACTTGTATTTAACAAAGCATCCTATAGTAGCTACAAACATGATTGACAATTTGTGAAAAAAAGAAAAAAAATGGTTCATCAAAGCATTTTATGAGTTGTCTTTCGCGTTCTCTTTCGAAAGAAAGTGAAATGAAAAGCTTATAAATAAATGTTGACTCTTTTACCGTTTTTTAAAAAATTATTATTATTATTGCCGAAACGTCAGTGAAGGCTTACTGTGGAGACACGAAAAGTTTTGGTTTCTGTTAGTCTGTCTGTCTGTTCCGCGATAACTGCCGCAAAAAGCATCTGATCGGCTTGAAATTCACTGGGCATGTTGATGAGGTACCCGGACTTAGCTGTATAGTTTTTGGTTAAATTTGGTTCATTCGTTCGGGAAATATGGAACATTTTATTTTGCTCTATAATGCTTTCCAATGGGAAGTCAGACGATTTTCAGATTTTTATTTGTTGAAAGAAATGGCTCATATGAAAAATGGATTTAAATGGTAAATTTTTGATGCTGAAATTTTTAAATAACATTATTAAATTATTCCAATAAATTATGTCAAAATATTTGCGAGATTTTTTTAATTAGGTTTATAATATTGGGGGGAATTTTATGCATGTTTTCCAATAATATAAAGGATTTTGTTTTATCAAATTGACATAATGCATATTTCATTTTTTTTCCTTTTCTTTCCCTGTTGCCTAGCAATGTATTTGGTCCTAATAATATTAGTATAATTGCGTGTATAATGCTTGAGTAAAGCCAACGTCAAAACAGATGAATTAATGCATTTGTATCTTTGCATATAGAAGAATTTTAGCCCAGAAATAAAAATAGGTAATATTTCATTTATTTTATTTATTTTATTGAAATATTTTGCTTAAAAATACAAAAGTTCATTATTTTCATAGAGAATAACGTAACATTTTCCCATAACATTTACCAATATTTCTTTAATTGTTGCCAAGAAAATCAAAACCCGGAATAATATTTTCTTTTAAACAATTTTCAATTGAAATGTTTTGTCGTGAAACAGGAAAATGAAAAATAAAATTAAGAATAGAAAAATTAATATGGCGGCATATTAAAAATAAAAAGAAAACTCTCGAGTATTTCTTAATATAACAAGATGAAAAGTTTTGGATAAGTACGCATAGCAGGTGAATGAGACGTCATTTATCGAAAACAAAGATGCTGGAATAAAAAGATCTTGGGTAAAATAAAATTAACTATTATTCACGGAGGAAAGAGATAGATGGAGATGCAGTATGCCGTAAAAACAGTTTGCAATACGATGTGCGTTATCGCTCAGATTTAAATGCCCTCATTCGGCCCAAACAAAACAAGCACGTGGAACAGGGACGAAATTCTTTGACTTCATCCGTTTTTTTTTTTTTTTTTTTTTTTAAGCACGTCGTTGTGTTGTGCCGAATGTAGCGGATTTTAGGGTTACATTTTTGGCGTCACTTCAAGATTTATTGTCTGTGTACGGTTAACATGAATATTTTATTTTAAATTTAAATTTTATTAATTTATAAAAAAAAAACTTATGCTTATCCTTATAAATCACAGCGTAAAAAAAATCTAAGATATACTATAACCATCCGCACAATCAATAAAAAATTACGAATGTAAATTTAAATAGACTACGGGGGGTTCAGGAGGGCAGAGCCCCCCTCAAGAAATGTAATTTTTGATTTAAAAAGTTACCAGAATAAGTAGCTCATCAGAATTTCAGAACATCAATGTACAACCACTTGTTTAACACTTTTAATTTCTGAAACTTTACGAAGTATCTTGTATGCTAATAAATATTTATGTAATTTGAAAACTTTAAAAAGCGATTTGTAGGAAGTTGAATATTATGCAATGAGTGTTAAAAAACAATGACTTGCAAAGATGACGTTGAGGCTCCTGATCTGCAGATTTACTAGTATTTATATTATGCAAAACTCAATTTTAATTACACATCTACAAAGATTTTTTAAAAAGTAAAATCGAAAGCTAACAGGTTCAAGTTCAGTTTTTGAAATGTTTTCATAAAAATTAAAAACATTTAATAAAAATATATATTTTTTATTAATTAATAAAGGGATCATAGATGAATTTATGAACAAAGGAAGTGTTTCAACAACTGAATAGTTAAAAAACTTAGTTAATAAAGTTAATTTTTTTTCTATTTATCTTATTAATATTTTTGTAATTTAAAGTAGAAACAATTTACCATAATGTTTAGGATTTTTGAAGACACGTTGATACAAAAAAGTTGCTTTTAGCCATTCCATGGCAATAGATATATCAGTAATAGAATGAAGTGCTATTTCTGCATTCAGATGCTCAGCCATATGTTTGTGCAAACTAGAAAAAAATAAGTACGATAAATTATTTCATACAAAGCTTAGACACAAAATCAAATATTACTTACAAGATCTCTTTTTTTCTTTTAGAAAGAAAAAATTCTTTAATTAATAAAATATATACTGTTTTCATCAATACCAAAGATATGAAATATAAATCCAGAGATTAGCATATGCCACCCTCCCCCCTCCCCAATTACATATATACTAGCAGACCCGCCCGGCATTGCTCGTGTTCCATTATAATAACCTAAAACAAAACTTGAGTTTGTATGATTTTATACCTTTTGAAATTCATTTAAATGAACCTAATTTCAGAGGCCCCCATTGCCTTCCACAGCATCTAACCCCACTACCTAAGGCAGCATGTACCGGAAGTGTTCTGCACACACCGAGGACAATCGAAAACAAAGTTTGAGCCAAACCTCGTAGTAATCAAGCCCATAGAATCCAAATAAAGATTGCACCAATAATGTTAGAAAATGTTGGTAACTGATGTCTAAGATAAAATTTCATAATATAGAAAGGAGCTAAATTGTTACCTAACAAGGGAACCACTTTTGGTGTTACTCGCACCTAGCAATGAGACCTGGTGCATTTTGTAGCCCTATACATAAAAGTTAGAGAACCGATAAAATTTCTCAATTAAAATCATATTTTATATACTTTTTTATACTTTTAATTTTTATTATTACATTTTTATTTGTTTAATTCATACCAAAAGTGAGTTAAGTCGCAAATTATGGTGCTACAATTTTTCCACGCGCTTTATCCGAGGAGTAGATGTACAGTACACATTAGAATTATATCAGATTGTGAATTTTTTTATAATTGATAGCATAAGAAACAAATATTAGGTTTTTCTTTTTCTTTCTATGCAGACGATAAATATATAAATAGTAAATATAATTATAAATATAATATAGTAACTATAATAGTACAATAGTAAATATAACTATAAAAGCTTCAAGATCATTGGAAACTATTTGCTTTTGAAATCGAATGGAATAAAGTTTCGAATGTTTAAAATGAAATGTTGCTGTATTAAATGGTCCTTTGGTAAAAGTAATCATAAAGTAAATTAATATTTTTACACAATTTAGAAAAATTACTGTGGCTAATTAGGTTGGACAGTACAACTTCTACTGAGGCATAAATCACTCCTCACACAAGATAAACAGCTATGACATTTGGATGCTAGAAAGCTCTACTTCTGAAAAAACTCCAACTGTTTCCCTGCCAAAAATGTGAATATAATGTTGCAATTCTTCAAAATCAAATTCGTGAGTTCTTGAAGGAATTTTTATTTTTAAATGCTTTTCTTTAAAAAACTTCAATATTAATAATCTGATAAGTAGTCTTGAAAATTGCATTTTCAGAAAGTTACGCTGCTGTAAAATCAAGAAATATTATTTTAACAGAAAAATTTCATTGATTCTCATACTCTATAATATAGGGCTTTAAAATGCACCAGGTCCCAATGCTAGGTGCGAGCAACACCAAAATTGGTTCCTTTGTAAGTTGAATGAACCAAATCCCATTGAAATAGGGCCCTTAGAACCCAAAAGAAAGAATGCGCCTCCCAAGCAGTAGAAGGTGTCCCCTCCCCTTGTAAATTTCATGAATTACTTTTAACAAAAAAAACAATATTTAATAAAGATATGAAATCCCTTATCTAAAGTTAACTTTAAAGTAAGGCAATTTTTAATTTACGGCTGTAGTGAGTAAACATAAATTGATGCTGAAAAAGGAGAATAATGTTCAAAAAAGGTGGTAGCTGAGGTATAAAGAAAGACCGAACCGTGCAGGCAAGGGTCTTAACTGGAATATACAGTAAACTCCCGACTATCCGGCCTAATGTGGCGGAAGGGTAGGCCGGATAACAAAAAAGCCGGATAGGTTGGAGTTCTACAAATATTTACTAACTTCATGCCCCCCCCCCCCCCCCCTCCTCGCCATGATATTAAAAACACATGTTATACACATATTAAGACAAATTTTATATATACAGTACATACAGTTTCAAAATAAGCAAAACATTAACATAAAACGCAATCCTAATTCTCAAAAAAATGTATAAATCTTATTTTACTGTTTATTAATAAATGATTGCACAAATATGAAAAGTTATGCATAAGATAAGAGTCAAAGCTTACAGTTTTTAGTTTAAGTCCTTAATAGAGGACTCCTTCTCCCTGTTAGCCCTCTTCCGTGATGCAATGTCCCTCCATTTAGGCAAGTAGATGATATTAGTTGGCGTCGATTCCTGCTGACTACTGTACTACAGTGCTGTCCCAATCGTCTTAAACCCTTACGAATGTGGGAGATTTTTCCTACAATCCTTTTAATATTTCCCCTTTGATATTTATCCCTCTGTCAACACTTCTACAATATCGTTTTCAATTAATTCATTGACTTCGTCGTTTGCTATCCATTCTGTATGTCTTCTGCATTGCCATCATCAGAGCCCGGTATATTTTCAGCAATGGAATAAGCTTATCTTTCTCATCTCCCATTGCAGTTTCCCACACGGGTTTATGTCTACATTTTTAGTGCAAAAGAATGTTCAAAGACCTTGCAGTTACTATGTTTGGAATTTTTTCCTATGCTTTTGACACCCACCTGGACGGGAACCTGCCTGCCTTAGCCGCTTGCAACATTCTTCCATTTTTTTAATAGGCCGGATAGTCGAGAGCCGGATAGTCAGGAGTTTACTGTACTTGCACATAAGAAAATTTTTTAGTAGTTTTAAAGTAGCTGGGGGACGCAAAACTACATTAAAGAAAATTGTAATAGAATTGGATAGTTTTTAAAGAAGCTGCAAAAAAGGCCCCAAAAAGGAGATTAATATTCAAAATTGGTGGTAGCTGAAGTCTGAGAAATTTTTTGTGTTGTTCATGTAGTAGCGGGAGGACTTAAGAAGGTGTTAAAAAAAAAAGCTAGAGAATCGAACCATTTTTAAAGGAGCTATAGCAAATGGTGCAAAGAGGGCCAACTGATAGTTAAGAGCAGGGCCCTATGATGAAAACTTGTTAAAAGGTGTAACTTCTTAGCACTTTAGACGTTCAATTAATTAAAACTAAGCATACAGTATGAATTACTCAATGGAATAAAATTTTAGAGAAATGTGCAAAAAATGGGAGAAAATGCTTAAAACAGGGCCCTAGGCTCCCACTAAAAATAACAGGTTGTTGGCCCGGGGAGAGGAGTCTAAGACTCAACTTTAAGATTTTGCATTGAGAATGCGAGAAAATTACAGGGTGAAAATGCATGCCGCACAAAAAGTTCAAGGGGCTACAGATTGGGCCCTACAGGACCCTAGGGTGCCATATAGGACAAAATTAGCACTCGCCACTTGCCGAGTAACAGTGAACAACTGGCGATTGACTTTATTGCCACCACTGGCCAAACTTAATAGTAACCACTAGCCAATCACAATGATTGAATGAAAAATGTACGAAAGGGGCAGCGATGCCAAGGATGCGCTATAGCGCGTAAATTACGCGAAAAATCGGGGACGGGACGCAAAAAATAGGTCTTGCGCGTCCCGTGGGACGCATAATTTCGTCAAAAAAATAATGAGAAAAAGCCGATCTTTGTCAAAGGATCGCGAAAAAAGCGCAAAATTCATCAAAATATCGCGGAAAAAACACAATTTTCGTAAAAGGGCTGCGAAAAAAAGCGTATTTTGTCAAAGTATCGCGAAAAAAATAGCGAATTTCGTCAAAAAAAATTGCAGAAAAAATAGCGAATTTCGTCAAAAAAAGCCAAATTTCGTCAATGGATCGCAAAAAAAAAAGCACAAATTTCATCAAAATATCACGGAAGAAACGCGATTTTCCTAAAAAAGCTGTGAAAAAATAGTGTATTTCGTCAAAGGATCGCGAAAAAATAGCAAATTTCATCAAAAAATCGCGGAAAAAAACCGATTTTTGTCAAAGGATCGCGAAAAAGCGCAGATTTAATCACAATATCGCGGAAAAAAAGCGATTTTCGTAAAAGGGCCGCGACAAAATAGCACATTTTGTCAAAAAATCACGGAATAAAGCCGAATTTCGGCAATGGATCTTGAAAAAAGATCACATTTCGTCAAAGTATCGCGGAAAAAACACGATTTTCATCACAATAGGGGAAGGTGGGGCACCTTGGGACGTTTTTCAGTAAATAATTTTTCTAAATTTTATTAATATTTATTCTTATTTTAGAACCAATTAGACATAAAGTATAAACATTTCTGCATCAAATAAACCTCATAATAATCTAATATCTCACATAGGAAAAGAGTGAAAACAAAACAAGAAAGCCTTTAAAATGTCCCAACCTGCCCCACATGGTGGGGCAGGTTAGGACACTAGTTTTAATCAATAATACATGTAAAATTTTATATTTAATTGATGAACAAAGCTTTATTTATAAAGCTTTAGTTGAGCATGAAATAATTTAAGCATTGAAACACTTTAATAATTTGAATTGTAACATGTTTTCATTAATAGATCTTGTACTTGATGTGAAAAAAGTGGTGTTCATCAAATTCTAATAAAACACATCTTTGACCTATTTTGTTTTCAGGAGTGCCAAGTTTTAAAAGAATTTCTGTTTGATACACAAATGAGCTATCATGTTTACCAGGATTAAAAAAAAAATGACAACTCTAGATCTCGTCTTCTCAAAATGGATATCTTATACTCGCTGCTGCCCTCAACATTTTGAACACAAATACAACAATGCTTTGTTTTCCTGCAAACTTTGCCAATGTACACTATTCCACAGTTGGTTTACCTTTATCCTTTAAGTTTCTGGACTTAAGTAAATTTGCAATCTGTAGGAAAATCAGCACCACATGAACAGCTGAATTCATCACTACTGCCATTACACAAATCATTTATATTTGTTTTCCTGCCAGGGGTAATTTTTACCAATTTTGCTAGCGCAACTGTCTCATCCTCCCTGCTTGATGAAAATTCTAATTGGTTGTGTACTTTTTTTCCCTTCAGTAAGCTGCATTTGGTCTTTACAGCATTTTTGGACATGTCCCAAGGTGCCCCACAACTGTGTGCTCCAACCTGCCTCACCTCACACATTAAATAACAAAAACTTTAAAACAGTTAAGCTTAGCATTGCAGTCTATTATTTACCCTTAAAATAACAATAAATCAATGTTTTTTCATCACAACATGCCCCCGCTTGTATTATTTCATTTCTTTAATAAAAAATTTATTTTTCAAAACACACATAAATGTTACTCAACCTCATTCAAAACAAAAATAATGGTATTATTTGTTGAAAGCAAACACCAGTGATTTCAAAACACATGGAAGAGTAGATTGTAGTATCATATATTGGCACTTATATGTGCTAATTTTTAACTGCAAAATTAAGCCTCAAAATTGAGATGTCCCAAAGTGGGCCATGTGCCACCCACCTTCCCCTATTGCAGAAAAAACGCAAATTTAGTCAAAGCATCCAAAACACTGAAAATCTACGCTCGCCAACCACCGTTCAGACTCTGCAGTCTCTAAAAACATGCTCATGTACCCTGTTTTAAAATGATTGCCTGGTTATGGAAAATTGAATTATATCACAAACAGTGACGATCTTCTGTAATCAGAGTGCCATACTTTTCCATTTGATTGTGGCATTTTTTATTTACATTGGCCCTAATCCACCACTGTTGCAACAGTTGTTTTGGGGATTGATATGCAAGATCAATTAGACGTTTGTAAATCAGCTTGTATAAAATGGTTAAGTAAAAAATGTCGCTGCCTCTTGAACTTTTATAATGACACAAAGTGCAATATTCTTCCTTTGTGTTCGAAGTTACGAAAATTTGTCTGCCTGGGAAAAAATATTCTGAACAGCGGCACTGAAAAGCACTGTGTTTAGAAAATTTACATTTACATTTTATGTTTATATTGAGTTTTAGACATTTTCAGGAACAGGTATAGCTTATGCATGAATTCCTTCCTATATTTGAATGCACCTTCATGCATATTTTCATGTTATTTTTAAAATGTAAATTGCTTATTTTAATTAATAAGTATATACAAATTTTTTAATATGTATTTTAATAAAAGAAGGTTTTGCTCTGTGTGTGGGATGGCTAGCAAAATCTATGACACGTACAAGGCGGAAAATTTTTGTGAGGCTAGTTCAAAGTGTCTCCTGATGCACCTGAGACTCAGAATTTGAAAATTCTAATAATTAGTTGAATTATTAATTAACAATCACAACGCACTCTCATTAAAAAGAGAGGGGGGGGGGAGAAAGAGAAAGATTTTGTCATTACTTATTAACTTACATCGGCCAAACCGCTTAAAAGTTAAAAACGGAAGACATATTCTGAAAGATCGTACTATTATGTCTCAAATGCAGCAATCAATTAAGAACTATACTGCAGTTAAACCCTTGAAATTATTTTTTCGAAACAGTCGTTTTTCCATAAAATGTTTTTCTCCTTTATTGCAACACCTCTCCAGAGTGCAATTTTAAAGGTACTGACAAACCAAAAACATGTTCTTAAAGCTAAAACCTTCTTCTAATCTATGGTGTAATCGGTTAAAAAAATATGAGTTTTAACTTTTTGAAATACACCAGCGAATGCAGGTCACTTCGCACCTCATGGAGACTATATTTTTTCTACACTAATAGTCTAAATATTCGTATTTTAACACAATTCTTTTAGAGCATCTCAATAGACCAGATTTACATCGCCTACAAAAATTTTGAAACGCTCGGAAAGGTAGAAATGTTTCTTACAAAATGTGTGAAAATGTCGACGAAATC
Organism: Maratus speciosus; assembly: GCA_963932465.1. Taxonomy (NCBI): domain Eukaryota; kingdom Metazoa; phylum Arthropoda; class Arachnida; order Araneae; family Salticidae; genus Maratus; species Maratus speciosus. The sequence goes on from OZ010788.1 coordinate 304,007,426, forward strand.
TGTAAAAATCTGAGTATTTCATTGCGGTTTCGCTCGCTTTCAGTGCATATAGACTCCAAAAACAAATACCAAATAGCATATACTTTGAATTCAATATTTTTTTCATTTAAAAATATAAATTCAGATAAAATGGAATTAAAGATATAAAATCATATAAATTTGAGGTTAGGGTCATTCATTACGGGCTCGGGCAACACCGGGCGGGTCAGCTAGTATAAAATATATCTAATGTATATTATACCTGCATTTACCTGTATTTATGCTGCATCAAATAACGAAATATATATACAAACTTACTAGCCGCGCTACTTTTCTACCATGTGATTCCCACTGTGACGCCCCTTCCACATTTGACATTAAACAAGAGAAACAAATCATGCGTGAAGCATAGATTCTGAAACACTTTCCAACATATTCAGAATACTGTAACAAAACTTCACAGATTAATAAAATGAAAAATGCCAAACTTCACAGATTAATAAAATGAAAAATGATGGCTAAGTAAATAATTTGGAAAACACATAACATATTTAAAAATCCAATTACAGCAATTACCATCAATTATCGGAAAAATATGCAAATTCTTTTCAGCAGCCCTATATAAGAACTATACTTTTGTATATATGAAAGCATAAAAAGCCTTTAAAATTCCAAATTAAAATTCAAAAATTTAAAATAAAATCCGAAGTCTCTTTCTTTTAACTTTAAATCTATTTCTAAAACCAGTTTCTCCCCTTGTAACTTTGTTTCCCAGCAATACATCTTATTACTTTCAGAGATCATTTTAGGACGATTCTTAAAAGTGAAACTGCTAATCTAAGCGCTTTTTGGAGGCATCTGTGGGTAGGGCTGATACGTCACAGTCCCTGGGAATTGTACGGGCCTTGACCACAGATCAATCAAAACTTAATGAACCAATTAAATTAGATGTTCCTCCCAAATTAACAATTCTGCCCTCTGCTGGAAAATATTAGAATCTTCACCATATTACCCAGAACACGCGCGAAAAATTAGAAACTTTTGGCAATTTGAGATGCTTGCTGAATTCACGCCAATGTAACCTCCCAAAATATACGCTGTTGGCTCCGGGACCGCCGATCGACTCACGAATCAGATGTATGATGAGCAGCCTAATAAATGAGTTCGATTCGCATAAAGGGTCCCGAGTCAATTTCTTAGTCATCATCTAGGACCATATCACTAGTACCATTATGTTACTATTACAGAAGTCGCGCAGGATAAAGGATGTGTGTGAAGAAATCCCAAGCCTTAACCCACACGAAGTGAAATTCCGAGAGCTGAGATCGGCCACGAACAGTTCCTTTAGCCCAGCGAATGTTGAATTCGGACCGGACAGATCCTGCTCATCTCCTTTGAAAAGTCCCAAGCCTAACCACTTGCCAAAGATTGCTTCAGTATCTGTGTGACTATGTCCATCTACTAATGTGATGATCCTGATGGCAACGAACTGCTTCTTAAAAAATCACCTGCCGTAAGAAAAATAAATAGAGAAAAGAAACTTTTTTTTCTTTCCCGGCCAACCAACGAAAAGAAAAGGAATGACCGCAGTACCGAGAAAAATTATGCACTGCGTATCATCGGAGTTTTCAGAAAGACCACAACATCCCGATCTAATGGATTTATTAATATCGATAAACTTTTCAAAAAAGCAAAACCGTACGTATCTTTCCAAAAAGAACTTTTATCTAGTAGAATGCCTGTGTTAAAGAACTTCATATTTCGTTGGAACTGCACACACTGCAATTTTAAACTTCTATTTAATTCTTCTATCGATTGTCTAGTAAAACAGCTGTGATTTCGCTTTTGCATACAAAAGATGACTGCAAGTCAAAGTTCTTCATTAGGAATGCTTTTTCTCTTATCAACTCCGTGAAAAACTGTGTCAAAAACTTTTCAAGGTCGCGATCATGACTGTTTCATCTCCTGGATCACCCAGCAAAGCAAATGAGTCACTCTCATCCTTAAAATGAAGAAACTTATTTATTTTTATTTTTCAGCAGATAAATGATGAGATGAGGCCAGGAAAAACTGACTTAATTATTTATCGTTAAAAGTTGTTTAAAATGAAAAAAAAAAAAAATAGTGTTTTATTATTAGTGTTTATTACTTTTTGTAAAAGTCATTGGATTCACAGGTATGTTTATTTTTATTTATTTATTTTTATTTCAGATTGATGTTTTTTAGTTAAAAGTACATATAAGTTGATAAAAGAACAAAAAAAAAAAAGAAGGAAAGACAGAGTAGTTTTTGCATTAAAAATAATTAAGAAAAACTACGGATTTCTCTTTGCATTATTTATTTTATGAAATATTTTAGTAATAAGAAAAGTTTTTCTGTACATTAAAGAATGTTAAGTTCTTTAAGCTCTTTAAGTTCTCCCCATTCATGATAATGGGAACTAAGAATGAAAAAGATAACAAAAAATACTGTTAGCAATATGGGTATTATATTAAAGGGATTTTAAATATTTTAAGCAAATTTAAATTTAGTATTTTCAAATTTTTATTACTTTTATTTTTTTTTTTATTATTATTTCTTGTGAGATTTAAAGTTTATGATTAAAATTTTTGAAAATTTTGATGTAGACATACTGCATGCGCGTTAAAAACGTAATAACTAAGGTAACAGTAGTTTTTGTTTTCTTAGTCATCAGATGAAGCATAAGAGCGATCACCAAAAAGTAAACTTCAATGATACGAATGTTTTTGGTATTGTAAATAAATTTTTTTTTTAACTTGTTACATATTTTTAAAACTAAAAAGCATCAAATAACAGGCAATTGAATATTTTCAAACAATTAATGTCCTATTTCATTGAATCTCTTTTATAAAGTCACATGAACCCAGTACCATTTCTACATGTTTGTAAATAGTAATTTGTGTAGTTTATGTGCTATTTTAATCATTTTTTGAGTAAGAGTTTTTTATTTGTGGATAATGAGAAAAGCTCAGTCTGTTTTTCAAGTATTTGTTTTTATATATAGAATTTTATACAAATCATTATTCATTTATATATTTTTGTGTATAGTTGAATGTCATATTTTACCTTATGTTATATTTTAGTATTTGAGTTTGTAATTTTTAGTATTTTTTATCCAGTATTTTTTTTAATAAATCCCATTTCAGAAAAAATATGAGCAGGTATTTAACCTCTGTCACTTTTAGGAAACAGGGGAAGGTCCCGCGCCCACCATGTTCAAAATATTTCCCATAATTCAATCATTGGTTTAGACATGACCTTTGTAACCCTACTTTAACCGTGGTAAATCCAATAGTGTCTAATTCCACACATTCAATTTTTAAAGATGACCATGGTTCCACCCCATTAACTCTTTAAACAAAATATTTTTTTTTTTTAAGTAACTTCCACCGAAAACAATCCTCCACAGACAAAGGGGATTCAGTGACTTGCACAATCTAAGCAAATGTGGCAACTGTTGATAAAATAAATGTCCGGACAATAAAAGCTAGCTAACAAAAATTTGTCAACGGGTTGCCATGCACTTAGAGGTCTTGGTCATAATCCTGTTTGTTTGAACCAGGGTCTATTATTTTATTAATTTTTTTGTTTGTTTTATTTATTTAATTTTCCTGTTTTATTTATTGATTTTTTTTTTCTTTTTGCCAGTAGTAAAATTCTTGAATTCTTAAAAATTTAGAGATTTTAGAGCTATTTGCCAAGAACTGAGTGAGATGTAAATGTGGTTTATTAAATTATGACTTTAGTTTATTAATGCCACTGAGGAAAATAAATACCTGTCTGCAAAATAGTAAACACCATTGCTTACAGGTAAACTGCATCTGCATCTTCACACAAAAAATAAACATAAAGCTCATTTTTCTTTTTTTTTAATTTTTGCTAAAATCTCCATTGAGATTTAGGATATGCGAAAACCGTAAATGGTTTAGGATATGCGAAAACCTCCATGAGGTTTAGGATAAATATTACTCACTTTGTAAATTGGCTTCAATATATTTTTCTTTATTTTCATTGTGCATTTCAATATTATTGTTACATTTATTTAATGTTTACAGCTTTTTTTTAATCAATTTTATATTTCAACATATTTTTAATATTTTCACATTTCCAAATGAGTGAAGAAAAGTTTTCAATTTTTAAATATTTCTATAATGTGAATGTTTTGTGCATAAACCAATTTTTTTCCCCAGTAATCATATGTGAGTATCGTTTTATATTTAACATATTTTTTAATATTACCCATATCTGTGTATTTTATAATAATTTCAATTATTGTGGAAATCATACCAATTTATGCCATAAGGGACAAAAATACAGAATTTACCTCGGAAAATAAGGAAAAGACTCTTATATTATGTGCATAAATTTATATTTTTACAGAGTCTAAACATTATATAAAAAAGGTGAAATATGTGCTAAAATACTCTAACTGAAAAAAGCACAAACTTGAGGACTTTCAAGTAAGAAAAATATGGTCACTACTTTAAATTGTATCATTGTATTATGTTTTTTTTTTCTTTCGATATATTTCTAGTAGTATTATTATTGTTGTTTGTGTTTTCAGCTTTTCTTCATATTTTATGTCATTATATTATTCAAATATTATATGTAAAGTCCGATCGGATCGTCTCGAAAGCCATATGCCAAACTTAAATACTTCAGCTAAAAAATTTATAATCTTAAATTTCTTCCTTAAAGTTTATACTTCAAAATTTAAATTTTAAATATATTTTCCAGCAGCAAAATTCAGTTCTCATATCTTAGCAAACTTAACTTTAACGTTACATTTAATTTAAATTTACCTTTAGATTTAACTTTAACCCTAATCTGTAATGTCGCACTTATCTGTTTTTGTATTCGCCATTCTCCGTGCTAGTCCCCCCGGATTTGCAGGCAATTCCGGGTGGACCTCTACTTGAAGGGGGGGATATGAAAGGATAAAAAGCCTTTAAAATTCAAAAATTTAAATTAAAATCCGAAGTCTCTTTCTTTTAACTTTAAATCTATTTCTAAAACCAGTTTCTCCCCTTGTAACTTTGCTTCCCAGCAATACATCTTATTACTTTCAGAGATCATTTTAGGACGATTCTTAAAAGTGAAACTGCTAGTCTAACTGCTTTTTGCAGGCATCTGTGGGTAGGGCTGATACGTCACAGTCCCTGGGAATTGTGCGAGCCTTGACCACAGATCAATCAAAACTTAATGAACCAATTAAATTAGATGTTCCTCCCAAATTAAAAATTCTGCCCTCTGCTGGAAAATATTAGAATCTTCACCATATTACCCAGAACATGCGTGAAAAATGAGGAGCTTTTGGCAATTTGAGATGCTTGTTGAATTCACGACAATGTAACCTCCCAAAATATACGTTGTTGGCTCCGGGACCGGCGATCGACTCGCGAATCAGATGTATGATGAGCAGCCTAATAAATGAGTTCAATTCGCATAAAGGGTCCCGAGTCAATTTCTTAGTCATCATCTAGGACCATACCACTGGAATCCATTACGTTATTATTACATATATATATGTAGTGTGACTCTAGGTTATGCAAACTGGAATGAAAATTCAATTGAAAAAATCAAACTGAACCAAAATAATTTCAATTCACACACCCAGAATCACATTACACCCGGTCGTGTAGTGGCCGACACATACGTGTTGAAACTAAATTAATTTAAAATTGATTAACTTTCAAATGACAACAAAATATTGTTATTAATTAGAAATCTTTCAGATTTATTGGCCTAATAATAAATGTATTAAATTTAAATATCTGGTCAAACTGAATAATAAAACTTATGAATCTGAAAATGAAAACAAAAAGTTTTACTCACCCCATGAAATGTTGAATATAGATAAGACACAAATGAAATCATATTACTAATTCAACTATTATTTATTAGTATCAAAATATAAGCACAAGTTATGCCGGATCCGTGCACTATATGTAAAATTATGATTATTAAAACATAATTAAATTACATATATAATACAGCAGACAATCTTCTCTTGAGACACATTCTTTTATAACAGTTTTTGAGATCGTTATAAGTCTCTCTTATAAACTTGTATACTTACAATGTTCAGAAAATTAACATGTTTATTCTGATTTGGGATATGATTAATAATGATTAATAAAGTGGCTAATGTCTGAGTATGATTTATCGACGAGGATGAAGAATATCTATTGAGGATTAGGTTGTTTATTTGCAAATTGCACAGTTTTTTCATTGTGAAAATTGTCTCTAGAAATCAATAAGGATAAACGCGAAGCTCAATACTTTAAATAGAAATCCGAGGAAATGTTGTTCAGTTCATCTATTAGCCGGAGGTGAAGAGATGGCATTAAAAATAGACATCTGGGTTTCGCAGATTTATCTTCTACATTTGAATCCCTTAAAATCTGAGGGGCTTATTGATAAGGAATGACAAGAAGAATGCGAATCCCAAAGGTATGGTGGATGAGTGTTTACGATCCATTAGGGTGTGGTTAATATGGTAATCCATTAGAAGACATCATCAAGAGATGCAATTGATCATCAAATGGTCGGGAGCAGTAAGCATACCAACTCTTCATTGCCATTGACATCTTTAGAATAGGAGAACACCTCATGAAGTTATTTGAAGCAGTGTTGGAAATCTTGCAGGGCAAAACTATTTATCTATAATTTAATGTATTTTTAAATGACTTCTTATTAATTTTTTACTGCTAGGCTATACAGTAGAAAGCCTCTAATCTGCAAAGCTTTGTTCCAAGGGTTGTGCGGATGAGAGACTTTTTGCGGATTACAGGTCATGTCTATTTAACCTTTGTTTACATTTTATTTAATTCATCTTTTGAACAAATTTAGATTGTTAATTCTTTAAAATAAATAAATTACACATTTTAATGTATAAATACAGTAAAAACTATTTAATAATAATAATAATTTATTATTTTTAAAACATGGCATCAATAATTGTTTGTTTTAAGATATTTTATTTATATTGTTGAATTTTATCTTGAAGTTTATATATAGTAATAAGTTCTTGTTGAGTAACAAAGTTTCTTTTTAAAAATCAAATAATTCTGGTCTGATGAAATGAGCAATTACTTTCATAGGATTTTTTTTTAAATTCAATTTTCTTTCTAAAATAATATAACTACTGCAGTGTATTATTTTGTTATAATAAATGAATAATTTTAAATAATCTATTTATGAATAATACTTGAAAAGATAATAAATACAATACCACAAAATTTTATTGTCAATTCTGTTTACAAGACAATTCGTGTAGCAAATGTCTAGTGTCGCCATCTATTATTACCAATGAGTACTAAATGTTTTAAATTTGGTATTTCCTAAAAAAATAATCCTAATAATATTAGCTTTCAAATTTCTATTCATAATTTTGTAGGGTTGAAGGATAGGAATTTAAATCCTTAGTAAATTTAAGATTAAAGAATCTGGTAACTTTTGTTAACAAGATAATTGGGATTTTTTTAAAATAAAGTCTAAAAAGCAAACATCAGAAATAAGCAAAATAAAAATCAGTAATCATAATAATGTCACGGAGATAGTAAAAAAAAAAAAAAAAAATCTTGATTTTATAATTTTAGTTACCATTTAAATACTACTTTCATAATTACTTTGCTCGAAAAAGATCAATATTATAGCATTATTATTATTTAATAAATATCTGGTTGCGCCATCTATTGGAGAAAATCAGTAATAGATGTTTAGGATTTTTTACATTGTAATACATCATTAATAAGAGTTCAAATGTAAGAAATGTATTATTTTTTTATGTGTTTTCCTATCTTATAATTACGATTTAATGAAAAAAATAAATAAATTATGAAATACATTGTCTAAGAAAGCATTTTCTATCATTAAAACTAAATACTTTTTCATAAGAGTTCAAATTGTATTTTTTAAGTATTGCATGAATAAATATAAATAAATAAAATAATATAATAATTAAATGTACTATTAATTTAATCTTTCAAGAAGAATGTTACATAGTATATAATATTAAATACAGAGGCAAGGGAAATGTGAAATTTGGTGTAAAAAAATTTCAAATTTGAAAATTTTGTCACTACTGAAACACTTTACAAGAATTCAATTTCTTTGTTTACATTCATAAATTGCTCGCGGATTACAGGCCTTCGCGGACTACAGGTTCGCGGATTAGCGGCGCTCTACTGTATTACAAAAGGGAGAAGTTCATTGGGCCCCATGGCCCAACGGTACGTAATTCTCCTGCACAGCAGCAAATGTGTTAAATCATCTGACAAAAATAACGAACTGAACTCATTTTGAAACAAATGCCGAAATCTGAATATGCTCTTGGCGACACGAGCCAATGAAAGACCTTCACCAAATGCTTGTCGGACGCCCAGCCGACGAAAAATGTTTTTGAACCAGAATTACAACTGTAAATGGCAACAGTCGATCAGGCGGGAGAACAACAGATGCTTGCCGAGACGCTTACAACTCCGGAGGTCTGATCACGTGATATTGGAATTTCTGCTTGTATACCAAGATGAGGATTCATCACTTGAACTGGGAGATGCTTTTTTGAGGCGAAATGGCGAAGCATGAATTGAAAACCATTATAAATACAGAATAGACTGAAAATTATTTTCTTGTTTATCTGGTAAAATAGAAAAGCAATTGCGCTGAAATTTTACCAGAGCAATGAGAAAAAATATTAGAATTCAATAAATATGATTTCAAATAAAAATATTTAAGAAATAAGATTTTAGGTTTTTAATATTTAAAACTTAGAAAATTTTGCTGTCAATTTGAATAAATCGAATTTGAAGTTGTTTATTTTAATAAACAAAGTATAAAAATTTAAATTTATGTAAATTTTAAATGGGGAATATTATGTATTGCTTTTATACTACAAAGCATGCTAAAATTTACTTCAGTTAGGAAACACATAGCACAGTTCAAAATTCCCTTCAGAAATAAACGGAAATGCACTCAAGATCTTTTATGCAAACTAATATATAATTTATAGAATTTATACACACAAAGTAATATAGGGACAAAGCTAGACATATTTAAAAATGCACACCACAGTTAAAAATGAACTTCCAGCAATTATTGCTCATACACAGTATTGTTACAAATGCTTTTGTGCAACTCTACCTGGGGTGGTCATGGCCACCCGACCATTCCCTAATTATGCTTATGTAAGGCCTCGTTCCCACATTAGGTTAATTTGGAAATATTTTTGTTTCAAAATATAAAATTATTTAACACTGATTTTAGGTATATTTAAGGTTTTTATCACGGGCCCCAGACACCACCGAGCAGATCAGTTACCAATTCAAAATTAGATGATAAATAAAAACTAATTTAAACAATTAGTACACTTAATAATAAATATTATTTATTAAATTCAATAAAATGTGCAAGGAAAAAATCTCTATAATGGAAGTCAGCAGAAAAAGGAAAATGATTCTCATTTAAAAAATAATAATAATAAATGAATAAAAAACGTATCATTAAAAGACTATTATTTAATTTAAATATTTACTTTTTGTTAAATACAGTAAAACCTGTGAATACGAAATGTGTTTATAACAAATAAATCACGAATTATAATAAATATAAATGAATGGCAGGTTAAACAAACAGGTTAACTAAAGCTTTGTTTAAGCTTTTGTTTATGTTCATTATTTAATAAATACAGTAAAACCTGCTACCTCTCTATAATGGAATTATACATTATAATTGAAAACAGGAGCTTACAGGAAACAAGAGGGCTATATGGGTGTTTTCCAAGCATGCCTATTCTATTTACAATTTAATTATGCAAGAATATGCTGGGGCTTTGATGGAAAGTAATGAACAAAGCAAAGAAATGAGGACAAAAGAAGAGAGACAGCAATAACATTAAAAAGGTGGTCAATGTGCTAGAATGCATATCCCAACTCCATAATATTATTATAACTCTGCGCTATTATTAAAAAATGAAGTTAAGAAAATTCAGACGAAATTAACAATGAGTGTTAATTTCAGTACAATTTAACAATTTACATGATTCATACACTTGAGAGCAAATAAAATTCAAATACTTTTCAAGCATTATTGAAGGACTATTTAGACAATGCAATATTACATGCATAAAAATGGCATAGAATAACACATAAGGAAAATAGACACCAAATTGACAATCTATTTCAAAGAAATCTTATCAGATTTTTAAATTTTTATAAAAGGAATTTTTAAGACATCATATTATTAGAGAATTTTTAAAACTCTTCCATTTCCTCATCCTCATCACTTTTCTCTTCCTTTCTCCTATCTTCCAACATTTGCTGTATGGAATCAAATATGGCAGTAACTGTCAAATCTTTGTCCAGACATACAAACTAGCTGGTCTTCATGTTAGTTATGCCTGTCGTATTAAGTACATTATCTAAATTTTCCCCATCACTATTAATGTCTTCATTTTCTATTTGTTGCCATATCAAGTAAATTTTGTTTGACCTGCTTTGCATTTCGGTTTGCAAATAAATATGAAATTGTAACCGGTGTGCAGTGTTTGAATATTGCCATTTGGGTTTGGCTTTTGCGCTGACTGTAATGTTGGGCTTTGTATTGCATGTTTTGAAACATGTAACACTCAAAAAATCATTAATAATCAAAATTTAATGTATATATATTATTTCAAATATTATTTGTAAAAATGTGCGTGATGATGATAAATAAAGATCTAAGATGTGAAAAATAAAGGTTTTATTCGCATTAATTTGTACGGTGAAAAACAAACATTAAGACACAGAATTATCGCATGATAGCTTTTCTACAAATATGAATTTCTTCTATAACATCTTTTTTTTTCGCCTTAAAAAAAAAAAAAAACTAATTGCATATTTTATTTAGAAACCTTATAATTATTCAATTTCTGTAATAAAATAAATAGGTACTTTTTTGATAGTTTTTCCAAATATTAAGCGACTGTGAAGGGGTTTGATATGTACAAAAATTAAGAAGTTATGGGGGTTTTTCGGTTTTCACAAAACCCCTACTTATTTCCATCCCCTTGGTCCAATTTTGCCCATTAACGAACTTGACTGAGATTTTATGCCCCTTGATTTTATGTACCAGTTTGGAAAAGATTTGTGGAGAATTGTGGAAGTTATCGTGTCCAGAAGAAAGTGATATAAAGTTTTTTATTGAGGGTGATTTTGGGTTTTAGGGGTCATGATCGGTATAGATCTGCAAAAATTTTTCAGAAATTACAACATAGAGGAGAATGTAATAGGTAGTATTTCATACGATATATACCTAAAAAAAGTTTTTACTAAATTGGGTTTCACCAATGCGGAAAAATTGCCGTAAAACACTAAAAACTTAAAAATCACAGGGGACAAAATTTACCGTAAGTGGGTTAAAACCAGGGTGTAATAAAATCATGATTTTTTTTAAAAAAATAAAAAAAATCGGATTTTTTTTATTTAAATCAGATTTTTTTAATTTTTTTCCCTGTGTTAAAATATTAAACATCTACCAAGAATTAAGCATTTCAAAAATGAATAACCCTCCAATTACTAACATAATCTATGTTTTTTTTTTGCTTTAATTAATAAAATTTTAATTATGTAATTATAGAAATTAAGGTTGGCATTTAAGATATTTTTTCGTAAAAAAAAAAAAAAATGATTTTGATTTTTTGGTACTTTTAGCGTCTTTCATTTTTAGCCCTCAATTGACGGGATGAGGAAAAGAAGAGAGGATAGATTTTTTTTTTTTATAAATAAATATCTATAAATGGTCAAAATCGAAAATTGCTGAGATCCCAAGGATTCCAGATTTTTGATTTTATACTGTCTGATATTTTAGAATACTACACAAAAGATTAATTGAATTCGGCGAAATAATCACATCACATATCCAGACTAAAGAACACTGCAGCTCGCGAAGAAACTTAAAATTGTAATTTGATAGGGATCCATCCCCCCCCACCCCTTATAGGCACAGATTTTCGCATTTTATACCTTATTATCATACAACTGTATTTTATCCTGCATTTTCAGAGAAACTTCTGTATTTCTGGAGATGTTTTAATCTGCGCAGCGAGTATCATGATGTCATTCGATCTGTGTTAGCTAACCTTGTTAAATATGGATCACTAAAGTTTACCAGATGGGAAGCTCGGGTCGCGAGACAATCAGAGTCTGGTAAATGCTAGGATATCTCTCTCTCTCTTGCTTTTCATCAAGGCGAAGCTTTTCCATTAATCAACGTGATTGGTTGCTTTTGAGCTGAGCTTCCCAGCTACTAACAACTGGTAGGAAACTGCTTGGAAGAGAAAATTAAAGCTTTAGCTTAAACATTCCATTTTTTGAGAGGAAAAGAGAATATTTGTCTTTTATTTATTTATTTTTTTAATAAAAATGTATGAATGTACTTTTTATTTTGTCGTTGTTATTTGCTAGAAAGTTTTAAATTCAAAGGCTATTATTACATTTTTGAAAATGAATATTTTTTTTCTAGCACTTTCATTCCTTGAAAAAGAATACTTTTTTTCCAGCACTTTTTCTATTTTTTCCAAAGCATACGAACCATGATTTATGTTTCCCTCTAAAACATTTCTATATTTTAAAGAACTTAAGCAGTAATTTGTAAGGAATAGAGCATCTTTATGTATTGTTTAAAAATACTAAAAAAATAAATTCTTTTGTATAATCTTGCCTAAAAAGTCTTTTTAACCCATTCGTGATGGGCGTGTCATATATGCACCAGTCTCAAACTTGCTTTTCATGGCAGTACGTCACTCACTGCAACTGTCTACAGGGATAGTGTACTGTTACAGTGCATCTATCTCTAAGGACGGGGCATTTTGCATTGCTAAGTCTAACATTAAAAAAAAAAAAAAAAAACACACAGAAAATAATTTTTTTTGCTTATTGAGTTAATTATTTGTGAAATTGTAACGAATAATAATGTAATCATAAATACAAAATATCAAACATTCTGAAAATATTTTAATTAAAATGTATATGCAAAAAATAAAATATTTTCTTTAAAATCTACATGCAAAAAATAAAATATTTGACTTATCTTGATTAAATACAGTAGAAGATCTTTATAACGCAATTCTCCATATAACGCACAACTTCTCAGATGTTAACAATGATTTTTGCAGTTAAAAAGTACCTGCATTTTCACATTATAAAATATTGCTACTCTCCAGTGGGCTAAATTTGATACATTAGTTCAACTTTATCTTCTAATTTAAGACCTTTTTATTGAAAGAAAATGCTATTATTACAATAAACATTTTTGAAAATGTCTAATATAAGGGATGGTTGTGTCAGTTATATTTCATCATGTTTATAAAGTAAATTTAACAATGTCTGACCTATATTATGCAAAAATTTATAATTTGGATAACTCTTGGTAACAAGGAATACAGTATAAAGATATTCTAATGTGTTTTGATATGTTTCAGTCATATTTGGCCATATTTACAAGATAAATTTAATGATGTGATCCATATAATGCAAAATTCTATATAACGCACAACCTTGTGTTTTTAGGTTTGCATTATAAAGATCTTCTACTGTATTATACAAAATATTTATATACAATCAAAACTTTACATATATCTAAAACAAATCCAAAAAATGATAAAATAGAGGTTGTAAATATTAGATGCATAAATAACTCAAAAAGGAGACTTTGTGTGAAAGTCTTTAAAGAAAGGATAAACACAAAGTCCCACGTTGCATAGCTCACAAGAGCAAAAAGTCTGTCTTACTTTCTGTTGAGTTCTTACAATCTGTAAGCAAACTACACACCTTCTTTGGTTTTATTTCACCTCTTTAATTGACATTTAGTGAAGGAAAATACCTCCCATAAAGCCTTAAAGGCGTGGATGTTGATTTAGCTGTGAACTGCTTTTCTATCCTGAAACTTACATAATTTTCAAATATTCGTTCTACAACTTTCATTTTAAACTGAAGAAATGGAGTTTTAGCCCCATATTTTTTTTCATTGAGAACATTGGCATTCAACAAAGCGATATCCATTAAACAAAAGAATAATTTCGAGTACCATATTTATAATAAATTATACCCGATTCGCTACTCTCAGTTAAATCTAGAGAGCCTTCGCTATCAGAATAATCACTCATATGCATATTTACGATTCGAGTGTATTCTTCTGTTGAAAATTTCTTTCTGTAGTCATTGCAATCTTAAAAACTTTCGTTTACTAGCTAAGGAAGATGCAAACTAAATAAAAACTGGAATTTCTAAAACAATTGCAGCAACCATTATCTGACCCAAAGAAAATAAAAAAAATATTTCAAGGCATCTGAAACCTTCCGATGTTTATATCATGTGGGGATCACAGCTGACTGTCAGCTGAGTTTTATTTACTTTATGCCTACTGCTATTGCATCAGAAAAAATACAAGAATTGGAAAGCATTCTACCGATACAAGGTCAATAACATAAATCTTTGCTTAAATTAACTGTAATGGACATGAAGCTCCATCTAGTAATCTTTAAAAAAAAAAAAAAATTAACGTACATAATTGAAAATGCAAATATGATACACCCGTCTAGTAGATCAATATAAACAGCGATTCAGCAGTGCATTACCTGGCTATTAGTGACATTTACTATTGATGCATATAAGACACACCCGTCATATAAAGATATTCTGTTAAGCAGCGTTCTGCCACGAAAAGATTAATGGAAACCTGCTAAGGCAGTTTTCCTTTAAAGAGAGCTTTAGTCTTAGCAAGCTTTACTGTATGTAGTAAATAATGAGCATTTATCTTAAACAAAACATGTTTAATTAATTGTTTATTCATTTATGATCTATTTATTAGATATTTGACACTTAAGTGAAGTTATCTTTAGCAGAATCCATATTGAAGATGTTCCCGTGAGCTTCATATTCAATAAGTATGGGTAGTAATTTTATTAAGAATTTCAAGATCTACAACTTTTGTATAAACAAATTTTGATATATTTTGTTATTTTTAATATATTTGTATTTTAATCACAAGAAAAGGATTTATGATTACAAATTTGCATGTAGTGGCTAAAGCTCACCTAGTAAGAGGCAGAAAATTTAGATGTTCATTACAGATTTAAATTGAAGGGATTAACATAATTTCTATCTTTCCCCTAATTAATTCCAAATTCAACCACAGTTACTGGGCTATATCTGTAATAGTAAATAATCTAATCTAAACATTATCAATTAATTACATTAAATTCTAAAACTGAATATCATAATGACAAAAAAGTTCAATCGTACTTGCTCTCAATCATCTGCGTACCATTTACAAGAGATTCATATTTAGCCTATAATTGAAGAAAAGCTGGTTTTGAAACTTATACAATAGCATCATTTATATATTAAATTAATATAGAATAAGCTAAATAGTCATTTCATTATTTAACAGTGAAGGAGAGAAGAAGGAATTTTTCTAAAACTCTATTTTGTGTTCTAGAAAAAATAATAAAGAAAAGAAAACAGTCTATAAAAAATCCATAAACTTATTTATTTTTATGATTAAAGGCAAGCAAAGCACTTTTAATATACAGTGGACTCCCTCTATCTGAACACTCTCTAATGTGAACACCCCGGTATTATGAACAGATTCCGATGGTCCCGGCGAAACTCCATAGACTTTACAAAAGATGAACTCTCCGTATTCTGAACACTCTCTAATCTGAACACCCCGCTATTATGAACGCAACTTTTGGTCCCCATTCTACCACACCTCTCTGTAAACTGAACGTATGTTTGCAATCGAAATGTGGGTAATTGCCCCATCATGGAAATTTGGAGAAAATGTTGCAAAAGAATAAAAAGGTCAACGAATTCGATTTAAATATAAACGGACAAAATCACTGCTAGATTTAAAGCATCTATCCGATGCTGCAGTTTGTTTGAGTAATTCAGATAAAATCTTCAGCTAACAAAACAAAAAAAAAAACTATTGTAAGAAAAAAAAATGGAATGGAAAGAATATTTTTCAAACAGGTACGTCTTTACCGTACGTGTTCTACATCTCAACTATAACATTGTTATATTTTTAATAAACAAAAAATTTGAGATATAAACCTCTTGCCATTTCAGAAAAAGTAGTAAATTGTAATAAACAAATAAACAAAATTAACAAAACAATGAATTTTTATGCAAAGAGATACAAAAAAAGGTAATGTAAAAACCATGTCACGTGGTTCCCCCCTCCCGAGGGGAGATAAAAATAGAAAGATTATGCAGCAGAAATGCCCCGTCCCCAGTGGCAGATAACAGACAACAGGTGTTAGAAACAGTGGTCAAAAAAAGATTATGATTGGCCTTTCACAAAACAAGTTGGACAGCATTATCGCTTCTGTTCCTCTCTTCTTTATTGCTCAGCAAAGGTAAAATGTTTTTGCCGTTTCGCTATCGTTGCAGGGAAAAAAGCACAGCACTTGCGCAGATATGTTAGAAATAAGTAGAGAAAAAAAGGACTGAAACCTCAGAAAAAATACGAAGTTGTTCAAAAATAACAATTAAAAGTAAATCAAAGGAAAAATTGCATTTGAGTTTGTAATTTCAGTAGACCAAGTCAACGCCAACAGCAAGAAAGAGGGAAAAATAATAGCTATTTTTGAAGCAAATGAACCTTCCACAAAGTGTAGAACTTTCAAAACGAAAACATAAACAATCACGTCTGGAAGTTTTTTAGCCAAATGATAACGCAGAATGTTTCTGTTATTGAACCCCTGCTAAAGCAGAGTGCTCTGGATTTTTCAGAGAAAGAGAAAATCACACAATTCAAGGCATTGGAAGGATAGTTGATCTGCTTCAAAAGTCGACCTAACATCAAATTCAAATTAATCAATGGTGAAGCTGCAGACATAAATATCAACACTGTGGAGGAATGGAAAAGAAAATTTCAGGACATAATGAAGGATTTCGACGACACTGACATTTTCAATGCCGATGTAACCGGTCTCTTTTTTAGAGCTCTTCTAAATAAAATCCTAGCAAAAAGTAGCGAGAAAATATTGAAAGAATGACTTGCCGTCATGCTCTGTGCCAGTTTTACAAGTGAGAAGCTCAAACCACTTGTGAACGGAAATGAATAACCATCATGCTTCAAAAATGTGAATATCGTATTATTGTTTGTGTACAATAAATCAAATTGAAAAGCCTGCATGACATTCACAATTTTCTCACAATGTTTGGAGGGCATTAACGAGATGATGAAGAGAGAAGGGATAAAAATTCTTCTTTTTTTTTATAATGACAGATCACATACAAACACGCATTTGTGCAACGTAAGCCCTAAGTTCCTGTCACCGAACTGTACTTCTATAATCCATCCACTTGATCAAGGAGTAATCAAGAACTTTAAAGCTCACTACCTAATCCATTTTCTGAAGAAAATGCCTCTGGTGATGGAGAAGGTAAAATTCGGCAATCGAACTAACGAAGAAGTTCAACGTCATGGATGCTGTCCGTTGGATATAAGCGGCTTGGAATGAAGTAACCTCCTGCACCATCCAAAGATGCTTCTTGAAAATTGGATTCCCGTGTGAAAATGAGCAATCAAGAATAGAGGACCAAGAAGCAGTAGCTGTGAGTGACTTCGGGTCAGTTCTTCAGGAGCTTCATACTAAAATTGAACCTGGAGCTTATCTCGAAACCGACGAAAGCCTTCTGATTTGCGACAATAACATTATTGAAGAGGAAGAGGATGGTGAAGAAGAAACAGAATCAGAAGAGACCGATGAAACAAAAAGTACGATTGCCTTCAAGCAAAGTGCCAAGACATTCAAGACCTGTTGAACTATGCGGCAGAACATCATCCGGAACATCATTTCCACTCCTTAAGCAACTAGATAACGTGTATACTGCACGAGCATACACAATGCAAAAACAGACTAAAATTATTTACTTTTTAAAGTAATATATCGATTATGTTTTCAAGTAATGTATTGTATATATGTAATTCTATATTTTGTAAAACTTTTTTAATAAAAAAAAATCAAATGAGATAGTAGAAAGTCCGGCTGAATTTAGTTTGACATTACACTAGCTGCCAAATCTAAATTCAGCATCTCCATCTCGGTAAATGGCATGACTAACCAGGCTATGTATTCTATATAGTTTATAAACTCGATACATAGTGGTAGTAGTAATGCATTTCCGAATCTCCCTCTATAATGAACACCCCATAATCTGAACATTTTTGGTCGGTCCCATGAGTGTTCAGAATAGAGAGAGTCCACTGTATATATATATATATATATACTCTAGGGAGCTCTGCCCCCTGCAAGCTATGCTCGCCAACCCCCGTTCAGACACCGCAGAATCTAAAAACACACTAACCTGATGGGTTTTAAATATATTAGAGAAGATTGAACTATACTGAAGAAAGCTGTGCAGATCTCCCTGTAAACGGGTTTTCATTCAATTCCCTTTGATTGCAAAAATTTAAGGCCAAATCAGTCGCTGTTAAGACATCCAATGGTTGTTTTTGTTTTTGATAAAAGAGGATCAGTTAAACATTTGAAAAGAAGCTAAAATAAAATGAATTAAGTACACAGAGTCTTTGTCTCCAGGTATTTTAAAATAATCTCTATAACAATAGCCTAAGTCATGTGACTATCATCAACAGTTCCGGGCAGACCACTTTGCTTTTTATACTCTAGGTGCCATTTTGGTACTTTAATGTTAGCCAGGCACAGGTGATAAGTCACCAAATATTATTCTATTGCCATCATTTCATCTATATTATAATAGTTCAAGTCGTGAACTGCCATAAACAAATATGGCCTGATCCCTTCGCTTTTCATATAAAAGTTTGGTACAGATGTCATATACGCCAATCTGGGGAAAGCATCAACAGCATAAACAACAACATCCGGCTTACCATATCAAGCAAAATAATGATACTCTGGCACCAGTTAAGTACCCATTGCGTATACGACATTGGTGTCAGAAAAAAATCGCACCAATATGGGGCCGTATACGATATCTGTGCCAAAAGTTTTCCATTTTGATTAAATAACCAAATTTTTTTCGAATAAAACTACATAAAATTTGCCATGGTCGCAAAGAATTCTTGGTATTGTTATGCTAGCTGGGTGCAAACCTCGCCAATAGCTTTTGTTCAACTCATCAGTTAGCATATTTTTAAATTTTTCGAGTGGCAAATTAAAACATTAATTTGAAGTTGAAATTAAATGTTATGGTTTGTTGCATTATTTAATATTTAGTCAGATGTCTTATACACACTGCAGGTTTGGCGTGATTTTTTTTTAACGAAAATTTGGCGAAAACCTCGTTTTCGAATACCAGTTACTACATATGTATTTTTGGTACTACTTAGTTATCCCGTCGACCAAAAATCTATCGGCAAACTATAAGATTAAATGCCAATAATGGTTGATCGTAAATGTCACATTCACTTAACTTTAAGCAAGTTACATGTGTTTACGTCATCAAGTGCTTTTTATTTCTACGTTTTATTTGTATATTTATTAATGTTATACTAATTTATTTGTTCTTTCGTTATTTAAAATAAAAATTACGTCAATTTGTATAATTTGGCGAGTGGTTTGGCGATTTATATAATTTGATGAAATTAGTCAACGGAATAACTAAGTACAGTACAAAGTCTAAAGTCTGGAATCCTCGGGACTTTACCAAGTCCAAACTTCGGATTTTTCCGAACTTTGGGTCATCAAAAATATTGCCTTTCCAATAAGAAGAAAAATATATTTTGCTACATAAAAAGGCAAAATATGACGCTCATATATTAAAAATTGTTTATAACAGCTATTAATATTAAATTAAACAATCATTTTCATTAAATAAATCATAACAAAATAAAAAGTAAAATAAAACATTTATTTAACAGAACATACAATTTAAGAACAAATTGTAACTTAACCCCTTAATTCTCGCTCCCGTGATATTCACGGGCTGTGTCTTTTATTCAGATTGTTTGATCTGCACCAGTTTTATCAAATAGTGTAATTAGCTTTAATATGGTATCATTTTACCTGTCATTAAATAACGTGAATATTTCTTTTTCAAAAAAGTGGTGCTGTTTCCACCAATAGCTCAATCACAAATTAATCACTGCACACAACTCATAATAAATAAACTAGCGGACTGTATTACTAATTAAATTTTAATTCACAAACAATAAATTAATTGAGAGCCGATATTTACATTACTCCTCGGATCGGCATCTCGAACCCAACTCACAAGTTTCAAAACAAACCACATAGATGGCGCTTCTAGTGGCAACATACCGCCGGGCCTTGAATGTTTCAAACTTTCAATACTATAAATACGATATCAATTTAGGATACAATCTCAATAATACAAATTTTTTCGCAGCATATACACTAAATGAAATGTTAAATTTACAAATATAAACACAAAAATATAATAATACACTACACTACAAAAATTTTGCTTAATTAAAATAAAATATATGAATTCAAGTAGTTAATGTGGTTTCATTCACATGAGGCAAAACAACAATTTTGGCCACTGGCCTTTTATATATGCCATTTTTATCCCTTAAAGTTATAACTCTAACTATACCATCTTGACCTGGATGGATTTTAACAATTCTTGCCAAATGCCATTTTAAAGGGCTATAATTATCAGGATTTTTTACTAAGACTAAATCTCCCTCTTTTATCTCTACCCTTCCTTTATGCCATTTGGGCCTATTTAAAAGTTTATTTAAATATGCTGATGACCATTTTATCCAAAGATGTGTCAATTTTTGAACTAAATGCCACCTGCTCAACCTATTCATAGAGATTTCAGTATAATTCGGTTCAGGTAAGGCCATTAAAGATGAGCCAATAAGAAAATGAGCAGGTGTCAAAGCTTCAACATCATTTGGATCATTTGAAAGAGGGCAGAGTGGACGAGAATTAAGAACAGCTTCGATTTGAATAATGAGAATCAAGAGTTCCTCATAACTTAAAATAGTTTTACCTACAACACGCTTTAAATGATATTTAAGTGATTTAACACTTGCCTCCCATAAACCTCCAAAGTGAGGGGTTGAAGGGGGATTAAAATGCCACTTAATTCCTTCATTAGCTAAATAATTTTGAATTTCCTCCTCACTTTTATCCTTAAATAAAGATCTGAGAATTGCTCTTAATTCTTTATTGGCACCAACAAAATTTCGGCCATTATCACTAAAGATATCAGAAGGTTTGCCTCATCTCGCAATAAAGCGTTTAAGTGCTGCTAAAAACGCTGCACTTGTTAAATCATTGACAATTTCAAAGTGCAAGGCCTTTGTAGTAAAACCCACAAAAATACAAATAAAAACCTTTTTTACCTGTTTGCTCCTACCTGTTGAATTTTTTGTCTGAAAAGGACCGCAGTAGTCTAATCCAGTATGCGTAAATACTCTGGATACCGTTACTCTTGCTGCTGGCAAATCAGCCATCTGTTGCTGTGAATTTTTATAATTAATTTTCTTACAAATAATACAATTAAAATTTAATTTTTCTAACTACATTTCTGCCAGCTAAAATCCAGAATTTAGTTCTTATGAGAGACATCGTTGTTTCTGACCCTGCATGGAAATATAAAACATGAAAATAATTAATAACACAAAATGTAAAATTATGTTTTGCAGGGATAATCATAGGAAATTTTTGGTGATCGGTTAAGTTACTGTTTTTCAGTCTGCCACCAACACTAATGCAGCCATCACTGTCTAAAAATGAACAAAAGTTTATCAGTTTGCTATTGTTAGGGATAGCAGTACCCCTTTCTAAACACTGCATTTCTTTCACGAATGAAGTCCTTTGAATGTTCTTTACAATGCACAATAAGGACTGAGAGAGTTCACTGCTAGATAAAGTTCCAGCTGTAGGATATAAAGGGTTTCTACAGTTATATATGAATCTTTTACACCATGCTACTACTCTTTGTAGTTTGATGAACGAAGAACAGTTATTAATGATGTCTAAAGGTTCAAGAGTGTTAACTAAGGCACATACTTGAGTCACTGATGGTGATTTTAATTCACGCAAAAACAGTTCATTGGTTTCAGCAGGATTGCTATTAGGACACTCGACCACCTCAGGCTGTTGTAGGAATGCTGGACCGAACCACCACAGATCACACTGTTGAATCTTGATGGGATCTATACCTCTAGAAATAAGGTCTGCAGGATTTTGCTTGGAAGGTACGTAATGCCACTGTTCAACCGAAGTTAAACCTTGTATAATCGATATCCTGTTCGCTACAAACGTCTTAAGATCGTTTGACTCTTTTTTTAACCATGCAAGTACAATGGTGCTATCTGTCCAAAAATAAGTTTTAGAAATTTCTAGTTTTAAGGCACTTAACACCTTCTTCATTAACTTAGATAGCAGGACTGCAGCAGGAAGTTCAAGACGCGGGATAGTGACATGCTTTAGAGGAGCTACTCTGGATTTACTAGTGAGTAGCTTAACAGCAGAATCACCACAAGAATTAGTAGATTTCACGTAAATGACCGCTCCATAAGCAATTTCAGATGCATCGGAAAATCTATGTAGTTCTACACAAATAGACTGATCAATAAGAATGCATCTAGGGATACTGATCAGATTTACTCTCTTTAAGGAAGTAAGAAAGTCATTCCACTCTTTATTTTCTTTCATTGGGAGATAATCACACCAATTTTCAGCAACCATAATTTTTGCAGAAACACCTTGGCCCTTGTAATTATTGGACCTATCAAACCCAAAGGGTCAAATATTCTAGCAATTTGTGACAAGACTGATTGTTTAGTGTATAATTCGCTTTGCTCGATAATTAAGTTAAACACAAAACAATCTGGTTGAGGCTTCCACAATATTCCCAAAGTTTTTGTCTCATTAGAAAAAGAATATTCAGATTCTGAATTATTACACAAAAGAGCAAAATTATTTACCGCCCATTTATGGAGATCCATGCGTCCTCTACTTAACAAAGATATCAGTTGTTGCTGAATCTCCTTAGCTGTGTCCAAATCATCTGATCCTGTTAGGATGTCATCCATGTACACATCCTGCAACAACACATTCGCAGCTAAAGGAAATTCATTTCCTACATCTCTGGATAATTGCATTAAGGTTCTTGTAGCTAAAAAAGGAGCACTAGTTGTGCCATAAGTCACAGTACATAACCTGTACACTTTTACTGGCTCATTCACCTCAGGTTTAAATACTATTCGTAATAAATCACGTTGACTCGGATGTATTAATATCATACGATACATTTTTTTAATATCAGCTACAAAAACAAACTGATGCTTTCGAAATCGCAACATTATAGAAAATAACTCATCTTGGATTGTTCCTCCGTTAAACTGCAAACTGTTTAATGATTTCCCTGTAGAAGTTAAGGAACTGGCGTTATACACGACTCGTAATGGTGTACCACTTGATTCTGTATGGAATACGCAATGATGTGGAATATAATAAGTGACTTCTGGCTCTTCAGATTCTATCACTTCTTCCATGTGACCCATACTTAGATATTCTTCCATAAATGCTTTATAAAGATCATTAACTTTAGGTTCTCTAACTAAGCGCTTCCATAATGAATTTAAAATATTCATTGCCTTTTGTTTTGATTCGCCAAGACAAGATGGATCTTCATTTAGCGGCATTTTCACCATATATTGTCCATTTTCAGTTCTAGAATAATTTTTCAGAAAATGTTCTTCACAAATTTCTGCTTCCTTAGTTTTAGAAATCTCAGACTCTCTCTCTATGTTTACTAGTTCCCAAAACTCTCTAATTATTTTTCTAATTCCAAATTATCTGTAATTAACCCACAATGTATATTACTTTCACCCCTAGCCGGAAGGCTTCCACTGACAATATATCCGAATACACTGTTTTGTAACACAATTTTAGTATTTAATGTTTGCGGATAAATTTGACCTGGTCTTTAAAATTCATAGAAATTTTCTGCACCTAAAAGCAAATCAATCGGGCCTGGGATATTAAATTTTTCATCGGCTAATTTGATGTTAATTAATAATGGGATAGAAGTCTCAAGCGGCCTAGACGACGTAAATTCTGTAATTTTCGGAACGACTAAAAAGTCTAATTTTAAATGAAAATCCTTATCTCTATTTGAAACAGTTGTGTTAACCCTAGATCTAACATTCAACGATAAATTATTTATGCCTGAAATAGAAATGTTAGTCTTTTCCCTTTTCAAATCAAGTTTATCTACTAACCTTTTACTCATAAAGTTAGAGTTTGCTCCAATGTCTAATAAACCTCGTACTTCATGAAAATTACCTAATTCATTTCTTATTAAACAAACAAATGTGCTAAGTAACACAGCTTTCAACTCATTAGCCAAATTACATGTCGTTGAAAATAAACTGTTTTGATTATTAGCTGGGAAAGACTGAAATACTGGAGCAGAAACATCCAAATTAGATTTATTACCTCCTTTGTTTATATGACTCATTTCCTGTGAAATTACCTCTTGGTTTTCGACTTTACTTATTTTTTGTTCGCGAGGAAAATGCAAAGTTACATTGTGCCGTTTCCTACAAATAATACACGAGAATTTAGATTTACAATCGACTACTTTATGATTCATAAGACAGTTAAAACAAAGATTTTTTGTCTTTACCAGCTCAACTCTATCACTCACTGACATATTTTTATAAACAGGACATTTATGCAAAGGATGATTTTCATTACATGACAAAATACGTTTATAATTTTTTACATCAGTTAGAAAAACTTTAGAAACTGGCCTGGAGTAATTATTTTTATTATTCGACCTAGAATTATCAACCACAGGTTTTCCCTTTGATGTGTAATATAAATCTATCTCCCTAGATAACTCAATTGGGTGAAACCAAGAATCTCCTTGTCTAACATTTATAAAACAAGTAACATCCTTATCAAGCGTCTGACAAATTTTATCAGAAATCACTAACTTTTTTAAAGTTCAAGTTTGGGAAGTTGTCTCAAATTCTCCAAGTACTATAGCTTTCACCTTTGAATAATCTTCTAATTCCCCATCCTTAATGTATGTAATAACATTTGTTGCCCTTACCCCTAAAAGATTTAGAAGAATTTCCGATTTATATTTTTCTGGGACATTTTTTGAAATGAAGGCCCTTTCTAAAGACGAGAAAAAATACCCCCAACCTTCCGGTCTAGAAGGAATTTTGATTGTAATTGTTCTTATACTTTTAATGAGAGAGTCTAAAGATTCTATGCTTTCTCCCTTCTCGAAATCATTTAATTTTTCACTTTTGGTTTCTGCACGGGCCTTGGCCAACTCAAGCTCTAATTTTGTACGTTCAATTTTTAATTTTTCAAGTTCTAGTACCTTCGCTTCCTCATTTTTTCTCTCCTCTATAATATTATTGGCCATTTCTTCTACCAATTTAGAATCTGCTTTATATTTTTCACTTTCCTTTATTAAATTCCTTAAATCATAATTAGTTAATTTTATATCAGAAATATCAATTCCTAACTCAAAAGCTATCCTCTGGTAGTCTTCCTTTTTTGCGCTTTTGAACATTTTAATAAATATAGTTCACAATAAATAAATAAATAAATCTCACATACCTCCAAAATAAAAGCGAATCACTTTTTCCAAACTGCTGAACTGCAGGATAATGTTTTGGTTTCTTTTATTTATTTTTTTGTCTTCTCAAAATCAGCATTTCGAAATAACTTAGTTTTTTTCTCTGCATTAGATTATCATGTTGATTATGAAATACTTCACTGAAAGAACATAATTCTTTTTGTTCTTGAATCAAAACAACTGCTTGATATAAACTCCTCGTAATAAAGTACCGTAATTTCCGGCCTATAATCCGCGGATTATCTGTTAAAAAACCTTAAAAATTTTAAGTGCGGATTATCTACCGGTGCGGATATCTGTTGAATTTTTTTTTAAGCGGAAGTTCACGTCAGACATCCAGATTCTACCACACGATTGTCTGCTATCGACCGTTCGCGGGGTTGCTCGTGATTGGTTCATATATGACATGACATGCTAGTGGGAGTGGCTTCCGATCTTTATGTTATTTTTGTAGCCTTTTGGCAAAATGTTTCGATGATGAACAAAGCGTTTCTCAACTAATTTCTTTCAAAAATTTCAATCACAATCATTTTTAAAATAGTGACATTGTTATGACGTTGAAAGTTATAATAATGTGTAAGAGAAAACGTGTTATTTAACACTACAGAATTTAAACTGAACGTTATTTAAAAAGCAGAAGGTGATTTCGATATAGGTATTGATTATCAGCATAAATCTATAGCCAAATCGATATAGGTATCGGAATTAGGATAAACATAGGACCAAATCGATATAGGTATCGCAATTAAACATAAATCTATAGTTAAATCGAAATAGGTACGAATTATTAGCATAAATAATAAATATTTAGCCAAATCGATATAGTTATCGGAATTAGCATAAATGTAGGCCCAAAATCGATATAGGTATCGGAGTTAACATAAATCTATTGTCAAATATGAAAAAGCTTTTTAAACTGTAACGCGCTGAGTGTTACGATATACAATCACAGTAAAAAACAAATGTTATTATTTTTAAAATCAGTTCTTTTTTGTTTGCTTCAATGGGTCAATTTTTGTGAAAAGTTTTCAAAATAACTTGTTAATATTGTGTTAATAATCTTTTAGATTACATATTCAATAAGAATTTAATCCGCCACAATATATGTAATAACATGAAAGCATTATCTTAGATACTAACGTGCTATTGAGGATTAAAAAATATAAAATTAAAAATAGTATAATATACTAATATACCATGTCAATCATATCCAAAGAAAACAACTAACATTCGATGATTCGATTACAAATATCCATTGAAGCTCGATTATTCTGAAATGATTTAGATTTTGTCTGAGTCAATATAGACATATATTCCCTTGTGTATTCCTATTACAAGAGTCATTGTTTGGAAAGATAAGAAGATTTAGTCATTGGTTTCAGCTGTTTTGAACCATACCATAAAATTACAAAATAATCAAGCATAAATCTATAGTCAAATCGATATAGGTGTCGATTATTATCATAAATCTATAACCAAATCGATCACAAGACGTTCTACGTTTTAGATATAAGATTCAATAGAAAAAAAAATTTGTATTTTTTTAACTTGTAATTACTTTATTGTTATTTTTTTTCAATTATTTTAATACAATTATCATTTAAATAGAGCAACTAAATAAATAGGGAGGTGGTTTATTAGTAGTACTATGGAATGTTGAAAAAAAAATGAGTAATGCTCGTATAGTCCGGCGTATAATCCGCGGATTATACGCCGATGCGGATTATCTGCTGAAATTTTTTTATAAGGGTTAAAAATTACGACTGCGGATTATACGCCGGTGCGGATTATAGGCCGAAAATTACGGTATATGTTTTTTAACACCACACTATTAAAGTAATATTACAATAACTTATAAGATTAAAAGGAAATGCACAAATTCTCATAAAAAAGAAACTTAATTCGTTTCGGTACACTTATACACGTTAACTCAAAACCACTTTATACTCGAATAAATAAAAATGCTTGGTTTTCTCCGGTGAGAAGGGACCAAAATTAGGTGTTCCCGTCGATAGCTCAATCTCAAACAAATCACTACACACAACTCATAATAAATAAACTAGCGGACTGTATTACTAATCAAATTTTAATTCACAAACAATAAATTGATCGAGAGCCGATATTTACACTACTCCTCGGATCGGCGTCTCGAACCCAACTCACAAGTTTCAAAACAAACCACATAGATGGCGCTTCTAGCGGCAACAGGTGCCAATAAGCAATTTGAATTTTTAAACCGCAATTTAATGAGACCATTAAGGGTTAAGTAACTACTGAACATTTTAGTTAATGTGTGCTGCTTTATTAACTTAGGTTTATCAGTAAGAAGTTTTTCTTTTATTCTGTACATAGACATGAGTTAAGATTCAGTAATAAAGCTTCTTTGCTCTAGACCTTTTCTTTCTTTGTTTGTTTCAAAAATTTTGTTTTTCCCCTCCTTTCTTAAATACCTACTGTCGCTGGAAAGTCCGAACTTTGGACCATTCCGAACTTTGGGTGTACGAACTTTAGACTTTGTACTGCAGTACCGTATTTTTTAATTATTTTTTATTATTTTCAAAAGGAAATAACAAAAAAAATAATTGATAACTATAGAAGAAAATAATTTATATAATTTTAAAAAAGAAATAAAAGTAAATAATCATTTATTATTAAATAAACAACAATAGCCGAGTTACTTCAGGGTTTGTGATTTTTTTGATTTAAATCAGATTTTTTTGATTTAAATCGGATTTTTTTGATTTTTTTAAAAATTCAAAATATAATTTTAAAGCTACACATTTTAAAGTAAATTACCCTTCACAAAATCACTAAAATTAATAATAATAATTTTTAAAAAACTTTATTTGTAAAAAAAACATTCACTTGGTTAATTTGAAACAAAAACACTTGTGTTTTATCAGCACTTACACTAACTGTAATTTAAAAAATATTCTACATTATATAAAGTATCTTCTATATTACCTTAACTTACCCATTTAATAAAACAAAAAATCACATATGTATACTTCATTACTAAAAGCTAAAACTTTTTTTTTTTTTTAATCAAATTTCTTTATTAAAATCTGGAAATATAAAAGATAATGTAAGCATGTTATTCAGAAGAAAAAATATGAATTTTGAAACATTTGATTGTGGAACTAGGTACTTATTTGTATACATTCTTTTAAACAAAATATTTATTCTGGATTACATATAATACTCTGGAATGTATAAAAAACATATTTAATGAATTTGCAGAATATACTCAACACATAAAATCATCAGGATTATGTTATAAATTTCAATAAGTTCGAAAAAATTATTGTTTGTTATTAAACTGTTAGAACAGGAACACCAATTTTCCTGCTTTATCAGTTCCTAAACAATTACGGAGTTTAGAGCCAACTAAACCAAAAGTTGAGAAGATTCTCTCAACAGATGCTGAAGAAGCTTGTGCAGTAAATAACTGCAAAATCATTCCTATAATATTTTTTCCAGAACCATCATTCTCAGTAATTTGTGACTTCCACCAATCTATAGGATTTACTTTATTTACAATATCAGAATCAAAAAGAAATTGATGAAAAGGTTCTGATTTTGCTTGAAATTTCATTAAAGTAGGCACTACTAATTGAGAATATTTTTCTTTTGCAAAAATTAAACATTCTGATTTTTCAGCAGCACTCAATTTAATTCCTGCATAGCGTGGATCTAACAGATATGCTAGAAAACGTGGTGGTCCTAGTGCTTGATTGTAACGGGTTGAAAAACTCTTCAAGCATGTTTTATCAAGATTTACTTCTGTAAGTTCTTCTTGCAAGTTTTTCCAGATATCAACAGCTGTTGATATAGTGCAATCCTTCTGTTGCATTTTATCAAGAGTTATAGAAATTGGTTTTAAACATTTTAGAAGGTCCTCGGCATTCCGTTTAATTCCAAAATTTATTACCTTGTTATAAACAATGCTATCAATATTACAGCGATTTTCTTCGCAAACTGAAACAAGAATTGGCCAGTTTTTTAAATATGCAGATACACAGTCAGCCATAGTATTCCAACGGACTTCTTGGGGTATTATTAATTTGGATCCACCAGCTTCTCTATATTTTGCATTTGCAAAATGATTGTTTCTGAAAAACTTAACAATATGTAATATTTGTTCCTTAATATTAGGAATATTTAAATCTCCTGCAAGCAAATTTAACAAATGTGCAGAACATCCATATGTGATCAAATCAAAATCTGGGTTACTTTGAATTTCAGTGCGCATACCCTTTACATTGTTAGCATTGTCTGTTACAACACTTCGCACAATGCATTTAAATTCATTTTCACATTTTATCATACAATTTTTTACAACTTCTATAAGGTATTCGATTGTATGTGGGCAACCAGATGTATCAATAGTTTCTAATAAATAATTTTCACCTTTCTTATTGGTTACAATGAACATTTGACCATCCATCTATACTTAAGTTTACTATTTGTCCACTTAAATACTCAGAACATTTTTCTTTCTCTTGACTATAGATATTGTCAAGTAATGATCCACCTATTTCAACTTCATTTGGAGCTGTATATCCTGGTCTTAAAGCTGAAATCATCTTTTTAAATTGAGGGTGTTGCACATGATGAAAAGCAGAATTGGTTGCATAAATATACCTAGCAACTTCTTCATCTAACATCTGTTTTTGAGTTTTAAAAGTCTTTATCACATAAGAATTCATATTCTTCTTAGAATCATTTTCTATTTCAAACATCTTCCTCTTTGTGGGTTTTCTTCCAATGTCTAACACTTCAGTTTTCACATTAGTTGATGTTGATGCACCAGTTTCACTTGTGATGATTTTTTCATATAATTGATTGTCATCATCATCCTTTTTATCATAGGATAAACATTGTTCCACATGCTTTTTTAATCTTGCCACTATTCCCATTATAACTTTTCCACAATTCTTGCATTTTGCCTTAACACCTTTTCCTGAAAATGTAGGCTCTTCATTAAAATATATCCAATTGTCATCCTTTTTTCTACCTGCCATTTTCTAGCTAACTTGTGCCAAGTAACTAACCCAACTACTAAACACTGAATCTTTCACAAACTAAAAACTTCCTTATCTGTGGAATCTTTTCTCAGACTATGAAACCATGCCTTTTGACCAACAATACAGTGCAGTCTAGGTATTCATTCCAGGATTATAAGAAACCTGTTTGACATGTTATCACAATAGCAATGGTATGCTATTTTCCCTATTCTGTTACTTATTCATTATTGTAAATTTACTTTGACTAAACCAAGCATTTAAAAATCTTAAAATATGTGAACAAAAACAGGGGGAAAAAGGTGTAGAAAGAATTAGGCCAGTTAAAACACTATAAGAAAAAGCACTCTGAAATAACATATCCATGCAGTTTTTTTCTCTCCTAGGATAATGTCTTTGATTACTACAAAAATTTTAAGATTAAAAGTGTATTGTAATGTAATTTTAAATGTTATTTTATTTTAAAGCATCATTTGTGATTTACTTTTCAGTTAAAAAAAATAAAAAATAAAATAAAAATAAGTTTGAAATACAATAATTTTTACATTAATTTATCTTTAAATTATTTTTTAAACAATTTTTTTGTTATTAAAGACTTTAAAAATTTTAGTTATTTTAAATTTATAAATAATTAAAATTGAAATTATATTAAATATGTATGAATAAACATTCAGACTATTTCTACCATGAAATCATTTTTATTTTTGAAATATTTTCATAAATAAATTACATTGAAAATTGAACAATTTGTTATTTACATATGCTTGAGGACATAATGAGATACCTATATAAATATCAGTAAAAGTAATTTTGAATGACCTATATTTAAATTTCAATGACCTATATTGAATCTGAAGTTTTCATATCCTCAAACTACACAGTCACCTTAAATACAGAAAGTCTGTTTCTGTATTAAAGAAAAAAAATAAGATTTACTTTCTAATAGGTGAATATATGACTAATCTTTTAACATTTTTCAGGTGATATTCTCTACTTTTAATTTAAGATTTTTGATTTAAAATTTAAAGTGTAATATTTGATTTAAATAAATTAAAAAAGCATACATTTTGAGTTCTTAGTCATTTCTTAAACTTACAATGTATTTTTGATTAAACAAATGTTTTACAAACATCTTGACCTATTTTTGAAGTATTTTTTAAAAAGTTGATTTAAATCAATGATTTTTTTTAAAAAATAAGTTGATTTAAATCAACGAACCCTGTCTGAAATCCTCAAAATATTTAAGAAACAACATTATAACCTTTCAGTGTGGATTATTAGCTTTCAATGGTTCAATTTTTTTTTTTCTTTTTAAGAAAAATTTTGCTGCCTTTTCAATCCCTAATCGTTATTTTTTATTTAGTATTATGTGAGTTACAAAGTTAAAAACATTTATTCAACCTATACCGAAGAAGTTCTTGGTGAGCTTAGCATTTTTATACTAATTATTTCTTTTTCTCTTATGCATTCATTTACAATTTGGCTTTGAAAAGATGTCATTCTTTCATTCTTCTTTAACTTGAGATTGCTATTAATTACTATTTATTCTTTTATTTGCAGAAATGTATTACACTTGCTATGTGTAATTTTATATAAAGTAATGCATAAATTGATTACCTAAAGGAATTTATGACATTGCAAATTATATTAGATTTAAATATCATTTTTAAATTAAACTGTTTTAATTTGGATAAAAACTTAAAAACAATGCTTTTTATAAACTCAACTGTTTTTAATTTTTTACAATACTCATGAATTAAGCTTAGAAACAATTATTTAAAGCTCTTTTTGTTTGTTTATTCATAAGTCAAAATACCTGTAGAAACTTTCAAATTATGTTTATGTTAGATTTTAATATATTTTTTGACATTTTAAACATTTAGAAAATTTTTGATTTAAATCAGTGATTTTTTTTAAAAAATCGGTTGATTAAAATCATGATTTTAATCGCTGATTTAAATCAACTGATTAAAATCATTGACACCCTAGTTACTATGTCAATAAAAATAATGGCATTTTGGCGCCAATTAGGTACCTGAATTTCATATCCAGCGATTTCTGGAGTTCCATTACCTGAGATTTATTCTGTTGAGCTGAACCAGGTTTCAGACCAGATGCTGTAATCATCAAGGTTAGTTGAGTGAAAAAAGTTCGATCAGAATCATCCGGGATAGCTCAGATGGCAGAGCACTGGCGGCTTCAGCCAGGAGATCCCGGGTTCGAATCCTGGTCTGGACATTTCTTCGCCCAGTTGGAAATTTACATCTGATATGATTTGTTTACCAATTAGAATAATTGTGTTAATATTAATCTAGTGTAATTTCGTATCCAGCGATTTCTGGAGTTCCATTACCTGAGATTTATTCTGTTGAGCTGAACCAGGTTTCAAACCAGATGCTGTAATCATCAAGGTTAGCTGGGTGAAAAAAGTTTGACCAGAATCGTCCGGGATAGCTCAGATGGCAGAGCACTGGCGGCTTCAGCCAGGAGGTCCTGGGTTCGAATCCTGGTCCGGACATTTTTTCGCCCAGTTGGAAATTTACATCTAATATGATTTGTTTACCAATTAGAATAATTGTGTTAATATTAATCTAATAGAACTGTATGTATAAAATAAAGTGCCATATACTTAATTACAAGAATTAATATAGAAGAAAAAAAGAAGAATATGGATACCGAAAAAAAGTGAAAAACTTATATATTGAATTACGTTTTCAAGAGTACAGTATTCAATGATATAAGCAAATCGGTTGTTTTCTGTGAGAAAAAAAGCTAAAAGCTGAAAATTTATATATCAACTTTCTTAAGTTTTTTATTCTTGTCTATAATTTGAGGTATTATGCTCTAATCCTTTTTCAATTTTTAATATCTTGTGTGAGAGTTATCTTTCAGATCTCTTGGTTTTTTATCATTTATTTTGTTTTATGATATGCTAATAGGAGCCAAATTTTGTCATTTTAGGCTTAATGCCGACAAAATTGGATGAAATAATGCATCTTCACTATGAATAAACCTGCAAGCTCCTTTGATGATTCTGTGGGTTATTCATAGTTTCTTATTTTACATAACTGGTTTCCTATGTTCATATCTTGTTCATCTTTAGAATTTTACCCATATATGGGTTTCAGTCAGATGCTCAACTGTAGCTCACATGTTAAAATAGTCTTAACTATGTTTTCCATCCTGATATGCTGTAGTTTTGACTCCTAGTATGTAATTCAGGTATTGTGCTCTAATAATTTTTAATATCCTGTATGAGGTGTATCTTTCTTTAGATCTCTTAGATTTTTATTATCTATTTTCTGTAATGTTTGCGTTATAAGGAGCTAAATTTTGTCATTTTCGGTTTAATGACGACAAAATTGGATGAAGTAATGCATCTTCTATGAATGAATTTACAAGCTCCTCTGACGATTCTGTGGGTCATTCATAGTTTCTTATTTTACATACTGGTTTCCTATGTTCATTTCTAAATCATCTTTAGAACTTTACCAATTTCTTCATATATTTGTGATTTCAAATTTATTATATATATATATATATATACAATCATAGTAATTTTAATTTGAAAGTTATGTAGAACAATGAACAATTGTACACCAGAAGTTCTAGTTTTAAGAGTAAGATATGAATAAAGTTTATAAAATGTACATAAAACAAAACTATAGTATGTGTAATGAGATATTGGAAAGTAAAGTATGAAAATTGATAAAATAGAATATTCAAGTTAAATAACTCTTCAAAAAAGCACTATTATTTTATATAAATGTGCCATCAACTTACTCATAATTATTATTTATAAATATATCCATATACAAACACCCTCAAAACCAGGAAATAAACCATATAGTGATAAGAATAAATATTGTGCTATGTAATTAATGAAAACTGTTAATTAGAACATTTAATTTATCTTCCCGACATAATATTTTATTTTATGTGAGACAAAGATAAAAATCAATAATTAATATTTCAATTTTTTGCGAATGAGAAGAAATTTTCAAACTAAAAAATAACCATTTTAACCCATCACAATAAATATTGTCAACAATAATGAAAAAAAAAAAAAGTAAAAACATTTAGTGAAGAAACTTACTTCTTCAAATTAATTACAGTATGGAACCATTTATCCGGAAACCAGTTAACCAGAAAATTAGTTATCCAGAATGATATTTCCAATTGACTTATTTCAGAAAAATGAGCCATACAGTCCCAAACTGATATGGCCAAACTGGTATTACTTTAAACATTACAACATGTATGATATATCGTATTTTCGGGAATACCCGCCGCACCCACCGTAAGTGCCGCACCAATGAAAATCTGTTTTTTTAAAAAAGTATATTGACGTAAGCGCCACACCCAAGGAGCTGATCTCTAAATTCCGGAATCATTCCGGTCGTGGATTTTCCAGATTTTAGAGGTCTTGAAATATTGTATAGAGACACTTAGAGGTCTGCACGGGCCGCAATTTCCAGGCCCGGGCCTGGCCCAAAATTTCTAGGCTCGGGCTCAGCCCGACTCGTAGAAAAAAAAATTCGGCCCGGACCAGCCCGATACAAAAATTAAAAGTTCGGTCCGAACCGTACAAAAGAAATATTGGCCCGACCCGGTAAAAAATTTAAAAGTTCGGCCCGAGATCGGCTCGGAAAAAAGTTAACATTTTAATGTTTAATTGTAGAATAATGGCAATTTAAAAATGTATGCATTTTTTGCAAAAACTTTTGGTCCAGGCCTAATTTTACTGATCTTTGAACGGACCAGGCCACGATGAGACAATGATTTTCACACGGGCTGAGTCAAAAACTAGGATTGAAAATTTTGGATTGTGAAGACTAGGAATGAAACCAGTCCAAGCTCTGTACAGAAAAAATAAGTTAGGTCTGGCTCGGGCCGATCTTCCAGGAAAAAAGTAAGGCTCGGACCTGGCCCGGCTCAACAGATCTATGGAGACACTACCGAAACCACTTTAGCATAACTAGAAACGCTCCTTTTTTTTTTTTTTTTTTTTTTTACATTTTAGCCAATGATAACTATTTCATTGATTCCATTTGTAGCAGATTTTATTCTTTATTTGGTACATACACATCTTTTCTTGTTCATTTATAAAAATAATTTTGTAAGTTTTAAAAATATTTCTTGCTCAGAATTTAGACTTTCCTTTTCATCATAAGTTATTATGATGATAATTATTATGAAGATATATATCATAAGTTTAAGGAAAGAGAAGAAAATCCACAAATCCACTTTGCATTAAAAAAAATCTCTTATCTCGTTACCTCTTTTTTCTACTGCGTTCAAAGTTCTTTTCAAAGAAACAAAACTGAAAGTATTCAGCCAACTGCACATCAAGGTCATAGGGCAATGTGTCTGAACATTCGGTCCGAGAAAAAGATGGAGTGAATTTGAAATCAAGAGTGTTTTTTTTTTTTTGTTGAGTCAAGAGATAACACAATTACATGTTTATTTTTTAGTTATAAATATGTACTTGAGTGATTTTATTAGGCGCTTCTTTAAAAATAAAATTATAAACATAAAAAAAAAAGAAAGAAGCATTTTTGTTCAGAACTCTTCGTACAAAACAATTTTTAACCATATCAACATAAAAATTAATGTTTTGAAGAAATTCAGTCGGATCGGGCCGAGATTTTAAGTTTTCCAGGCTAGGCCAAACTTTTATTTAGCTTTTAAGCCGGGCCATTGTTAGTATTTCTTTTTTTTTTTTTTTTTTTTTTTGTACAGGCCGGGCTGATTTTCTCCCCCCTATGGATCGGCTACTTCACTCAAAGGAAAACAACCGCTTGCTAATGTTAATCCTATGGAATAATTGTTTTAAATACATTGTTCGCATTTCAATATGCTTAAATGATTTTTTTTTGCATCGGATAGCGGAGGTCAATCCCTTTTTCGATTTTGTTTACAGATGTTTTTCGTAGTGTACTTTGATTTTTCAGAATCAGTTTCGAAAGTGAAAGTATCCTAGTAAAAAAAAAAGAACCTCTAAACACAATTGAAAAGTAAACAAGTTGGAAATTGCACACGTCAAACGTGGCAAATGAGGTGCATTCGTACTATAATTAGTTTTAGAAATATTTTTTGTATCGCAAATTGTACTGAATGCATATTTTAGTGCATTCCATCAGTGCATATCAATTTCATTCTGTTCAAAAGGCTGTAATATCATTAAAATGCACTAGCAATAATTTTTTCCCATTGCCCATAATGTAATGAAAACTTTTGACTGTCCCTGTAACTAAACTATGCATCTGATTTCATAAAATTTGAAATGACTCGACAAAATTGTACAACAATTACATTTTTAAATTTCAGACCATTCGGTTGGGTAGATTTTACTCTGTTATATGCGGACAGACAGACGGACTGAACGACACAACGACTATAGGTGCTACGTATTTATATAATTACGAACGCACCTAAAAAGACTTTTTGTAGAGATCGACCTCAGCTATCCAATACAAAAGAGATCATTTTAAAATAATAGAATGCGAACAACATATTAAAAAAAATTCTTTCTTAGGATTTACATTAACAAGCCAGTGTTTTTGCGTGAGTAAAATAGCAGCATCGGCTCGTGCAACACATTTATACTTATTCTTGCAAAGTCATATGTGTTGAAAATGGTTCATATTTTATCGGCCTTCTTTTAAATATTTATATCATGAAAGTTGACCCACTTATTTTTTTATATTGGTCAGAAGCATTTATTTTGTTTATCGCCTGACCCTACTCATTAAAAAAATTGTCCTAATTCTGCTGACCCGGCCGGTTTCAAAGTTAAGTTTGAATTCGTTTTGCCTGGTCGAGTCGGGTCTCTATTTTAGGGGCCAGGTTTAAAAAGAGTTCGGTACTGAAAAAAATAAAGAAAAATCTTGCTCTCCAGTGTTTTTACTGTGTATTAGGAGATCCGGGATTTGAGATTTCTACAGTTAGAGACCAGTAGTTTCACAGAGTGAGTACTCTGCGATCAGTTTTGCTTTGCAAGTGGAAGGAAAGGGGGTTATTAGAGGAAAAGCTCGCGATAGCTGCACATCCCAGTATCCAGAGAGTAAAGTAAATATTGACGAATGCGAGCAAAATGTAATCATTTTTAACTTGAGAACCGGTGAGACAAACTTTATTCATCCCGCAGATTGTTTAAAAATAAACAAATAACATTTCTCGGACATCTGCGGTTGAGAGACATTTTCTAATGTTTTGGTACAAATTCGAGAGCACGAAACTATTGATCAAAGGGGAAAAAATAGCGTCATAAGATATCGGTATGACAAAAAAAGCCATAAGACATTGCTGTAAAAGGAAAAAAATCGACGTACCTGCCGCCCTGGCGTAAGAGCCGCACTTAGAATATTGTTGGTTTGGTGGTTTTGTGTTGTTTGTCCCTCTTTCTGTAATTCAGACAAGAAGGGTTAAACCCATATAAAAATTCAGCTGAGTGACTTGGCAAAATAAATTAAGTTATGCATGAAAACTTTGAAAATATTGTTTAAATAATAACATGGAATAAAAATATGTTGTAATATATGCAATTTCATGACTCCTATATATAACATTTTGTTTTCAGCGAAAAGGTAAGTGTAAAATGTACTTACAGTAATGTGCCAGAATGATGAAACAGAAGATTTCCTTGAAGATTTCTTTATTGGGGCTAACATACAGAAACTTTTTACTTTGTTCCAAAATTAAACTGATGAACACTTGAGACAATAGTTTACCTGAACTCGAGGGACACCTCATTATTAAACAACATAAGTAATTTTTGGAGAATAGCAAATTGCAGTATACTTTAAACAACTTTATCACCGATTTATATTAATATTTTGACGCTATATAATCACTGTCCCTTTAAATCAGGACGAAAACCTATCGGCCAATCAGAATCGACTACGCAATTTGCATAAGTAGGAAGATAATTAACATTTACTTTTAATTTGAATAACATTTAATAAATATTATGATGACTTTAGAAAAATTACTTTAATATAAAAATGACTTAAAAAGATGCTTTTACATGTTAATTAAATTCAAATACTTATCTTAAAAAAAAATTAATACGAGTGAATGCGATCGCAAGCGAAATTGCCATATACGGTCTACGACCAAAACGCGATACACAACCACTCAACCGTGGCAATAAAAACGTAAACAAACGCCGAAAGGCGGCAATGAAAAGAAAATATAGTGTTGTCGAGTTCAGGTAGACTTTACAAATTGAATTTTAAAAAAAGATAGAAATTAGAAAAAAAATGCTTGGGAATACTTTTCCACAGAATGTCCCTCTTTCCCATTCATTTTTGATTTTCTGCTATAAAGTTCATTACAAAGGTTCACGTAAAAATGGCAGAATCAAAGTTTTTTTTTTTTTTTTCTTTTCGTGGAAAGTTCATCACATAAAAAAAACTTCTCTAAATCTCAGAAAGGAGTCCTTTACGAGCGATTTCGTCAAAATATCAGCATAGTTCTCTTTCGACATGACATGCTTAATATCGAAGAGGCCATTGTTATACCATTCTCTTATAAACTTATATTTAAGATCAATGTAACGATTCTTTACAGTGTCAGCTTTATGTTTGGTAAAGGAGATGGCAGCAGTATTATCACAAAACAGCATTGGACATTGAATAGTAATAATGTCCAAATTAAGACTTTTCTGAATTTCAATTAGAGACATGTTTAAGAACTTTAGATCTTTTACAGCTTCTGTAGCGGAAATTATTTCTGCCTCCATTGGACTCAAGGCTACACAATTTTGTTTAATTACTCTCCAGGTTACTGGAATATGATTTAAGAAAGCAATGTAGCCACTCCATGATTTTCCGTCAGTTGTGTCACTCGCCCAAGAAGCGTCGACGGATAGCTAGCTGGATTGGAGGGTCAGATTGTGCCAACTTCAATCCCAAAGATTTTGTCGAAGAGAGATACATCAGGATTTGCAGGAGTGCTTTGTAGTGCAACATGTTATGACTCTCAGTAAATTGCAAAAGTGCAGCAACAGGCCAAGCAATGTCTGGACGACATGGATGAGCAATGTATTGTAGACACCCCAGCAAGTTTCGGTACGGCAGGTTCTCAGGAAATTCGTCATCTTCAGCTACTGGAACCGGATTATATCCAGGAGGAGAAGGAAGAGATATATTAGTAAAATCAGTGACATCAAACTTCTTTAAACACTTTTCAATATAATGTTCACAGTTAATATTAACTATTGCATCCTCTTCTCTTTTAAAATTGATACCTAGTAACATTGAAATAGGACCTAAAATTTTAACTTCATAAATGGATTCAATTAACTGTACTACTTCTTTTAAAACTTCATCATTCTTTGCAAAAATAGGCAAATCATCCACATACACTATAACTATTGCTTCACTTTTATAAGAGTATACACAAGTTAACCCTTGTACTTCACTGAATCCATTTGCAATTAACTTACTATGCAAGTCATGGTACCAACATCTTCCAGCTTGGTGAAGCCCATAGATGGCTTTTTTTAACTTTAAAACAGAGTGTTCTTTTCCTGGAATTGTATAATCTTCGGATTGTTTGATGCAAATTTCTTTATCAATATCCCCATATAAGTATGCACATTTAA
The DNA here is from genome assembly GCA_963932465.1 of Maratus speciosus. Lineage (NCBI taxonomy): Eukaryota > Metazoa > Arthropoda > Arachnida > Araneae > Salticidae > Maratus > Maratus speciosus. The sequence continues at coordinate 304,047,676 of OZ010788.1, forward strand.
CATCAAGAAGACAATGCGCCCAATCCAATATTCTAATGAAAAAAGCTATGAAAAGACGAATGAGTGTAAAATTTATTACTGGACTGAAAGTGTCATTGTAATCTAAACCTTCTCTCTGATTATTACCTAGTGCAACTAAACGCGCTTTAAATATGCAATTCTTTCCTTCACTATTTTCTTTTACAGTATAAACCCATTTGGTTCCTATAACTTTTTGATCAACTTTTGGGACAAGTGTCCAAACGTGTCTATGTAACATGGTTTGGATCTCTTGATCCATTACCTCCTTTCATTTTTGTGCCTCTGGAAGTTGTTTTGCTTGTGTCAGATTTTGTGGTACAATTATTTCAGTTAGGAGTGCTTGTTCAGCTACTTCACTTTCAAGTTCCTTATCTAGCTTAATTGGGCCTTCATATGTATTTCCTAATGAAAAATTTGCCACAGTATCATTCAATATGATTTTTGTGCATCTTACAATATTCACGTAAATCTTGTTGCAATCTTAACCTGAAACCAGTAGGAGATAAGATATAAATGTCGATTTTACCTTTAGTTCTTCCTCTTTTTCTCTTCTTCATAAATCGGTAAAATGTTGCTTCTGCTTTATCCTGTTCCTTCAGAATATTCTCTGCCAATTCATCTTCAGATGTTGATACATCACCTTCCATTTTCTCTTCGGATCCAGATTCATCTTGCTGCATTACTTTCTCATCTTCTGTCGGAGTTATAGAGCTACTCGGTTGATGGACAGTCAAGTCATCTTCCATTGTCGGTGAATTGTTAGGACCTGTAAAGAATTCATCATTTGAAAAATCAAAACATGTGATGCATTATTTTCTGTTCAGGAGAACTGTTCAGTTGCGCTTCATCAAATGTTACGTGCTTTGACTCAACTATTTTATTTTCTTTAGGGAAATAAATGCGATATCCACATGATCCTATACCATATCCTACAAAAACTCCTCTTTTTGCTCGATTGAAATTTATTTCGTTTTTCTTTAGTTTGATGTACATACGCAATGCATCCATAACGTTTCAAATGACAAATAGATGGTTTAGCTCCATACCATCATTGAAACAGTATTGCTTCTATCCCTGTGTGAAATATTCGGTTGCGAATGTAATTTATTGCCATAACAGCCTCAACCCATAGATTAGGTGGCAGATTAGCTGCTTGCATAAACGTTCTTGTCCCTTCAAATAACACTCTGTTATATCGCTCGGCGATGCCATTCATCTGGGGGCTATATATTGTGTTCCTCTCATGCTTAATTCCCATCTTTTCTAACATATCTTTTATTTGTTTATTACAATATTCTAACTCGTTATCAGTTCTCATGACTTTGACTTTCCTGTTAGTTTGGCGTTCTACAAACGTGATGAAGTGCTTTAATTTCATGAAAACTTCATCTTTAGAGTGTAGCGGGTAGCAAAAGGCTCTTCGACTGTAATCGTCAATGAAAGTAAGTATGTACCATTGCCCATTCCTTGATGTAACTGGAGCCGGGCCCCATACATTGCTATGTATCAATTCTAACATTTCTTTTGACCGAATTTTCTTTAATCTAGGATAGGTTGACCTAGTATTTTTAGCTAGAATACATGGTTCACACGGAGTCTCCTTTCCCTGTAACTGTCCACAATTTTTAACTAAATTTTCACAAAACATTTTCTTAATTATGTTAACATTACTATGTCCTAGCCTTTCATGCCAGAGCATTATGTTGTTACGCTCACTGGCAAATGTAACATTATAATTTTTATTTGACTCTTGTGCATTAGTTACTTCCCGGACATTATCTTGTATTACATGAGCACTTCTTGAATCAATGTTACAGGCTTGATTTAAGGGTTTAGTACAAGTAGAAACTTTTAATTTACTCTGATTTGAAAAAGATGGTTGATCAACAAGCTCTAAGTATTGATTCTTAACATTAGGTTTAGCTTCGTCATTGTAACTTTTAATGGCTTTAAGAACATAAAAATTATCTTTTAGAGTGGCAGCATATAAATACTTCCAATACTTATCAAAACTTTAAACCCATTGTTCATTGTGGCATGGAGACCAGCTTTATTCATCTTTGACATTGAAATTAGATTTTTATGTATGGTAGGAACATACAATACATTATGTAAATTTACAATAGATACTTTATCTTTTTCTTTTAATTTGAAACTTATTTTTCCTATTCCTCTAACTTTATGAGGCGTTGTTCCCATCCTAACAAAACAACTGCACCTTCTGGTGGCTCACTTAGATAAGTAAAGAAATGCTTATTTTGGCAGACATGAGGTGTGGATGCTGAATCCAATGTCCATTCCCAGCAGGGGGGGAGGGGGGGGGGACATTGCACATATCATACTTTTACATTTTAATTCTGTGACATATGAATCTAAATTCACTTCGTCTCTTTTATTACCACTTTTCTGTTTCCTACAATTTTTATCCCATTGGCCATATTTACCACAAACTTTACACTTTAATTTTATTTTATTTCGAGAATGAGACCTAGGGGAAACTTTTTCAGAATTTTGGGTGGTTCTATCAACCATGAGGGTTTCATTTCGTAATCTTTCTCTCAAATCCCTTCTCGAACATTCCTTTAGAATCTTTTCTTTAACATCCTTAAATTTAAAATCTTTTTCTGGCAGACGGTCTAATTCCTTAAGTAATCATAATTTTCTGATAGGCTTTCTATTAATTGGTAACAACGATGCTTTTCTGCAACTTCCTCCCTGGAATCAACTACGCGACAATAAGACTCTTCAAACCTATCAATATAAGTTGGGATATCTTCATCTACATTAATTTTTAAATTCTTAAATTCATTTACATGAAACGATTTTAATGCTCTTCCTGGGATTTCCAGATTTAATTTTAGCGTTTCCCATATTTCCGACAGATCATCCAAATGACCGATCGTTAACCCAATTTCAGGACTGACATACGTTTTGATAATTCCAGCTGCTCTTTGCTTTGACGGATTTAACTTAAACGTATCGAGGGGCTTTAAATCTGTATAATCCGGCCATTCGGTTTTATTCACCCAGGTATACAAACCTTCGGTTTGCAATGTACATTTTATAAAACGAGTCCAGCTCTGATAGTTATCCCTACTTAATACTACTATATCTGGTGCAGTAGCCATTCATATACTTTTACTTAAAACAATAGATATAAAATATAAATAGTAATGGTAATAAAACTTCCATGCACATATATATAAACTTTAAGATATTTCATACACTAGATACTTGAAAATAACACACTTCATTAATTAGCTTCAACATTTTCATTTTAAAATACTTTTCTCTAGCTTTACACAGCTGAAGTGCTTCTGATAGTACCATAACCTCTGTGGGTTTGGTGGTTTTGTGTTGTTTGCCCTTCTTTCTGTAATTCACACCTGAAGGGTTAAACCCATATAAAAATTCAGCAGAGTGACTTGGCAAAATAAATTAAGTTATGCATGAAAACTTTGAAAATATTGTTTGAAATAAAAATATGTTGTAATATATGCAATTTCATGACTCCTATATATAACATTTTGTTTTCAGTGAAAAGGTAAGTGTAAAATGTACTTGCAGTAATGTGCCAGAATGATGGAACAGAAGATTTCCTTGAAGATTTCTTTATTGGGGCTAACATACAGGAACTTTTTACTTCGTTCCAAAATTAAACTGATGAACACTTGAGACGATAATTTACCTGAACTCGAGGGACACCTCATTATTAAACAACATAAGTAATTTTTGGAGAATAGCAACTTGCAATATACTTTAAACAACTTTATCGCCAATTTATATTAATATTTTGACACTATATAATCGCTGTCCCTTTAAATCAGGACGAAAACCTATCGGCCAATCAGAATCGACTATGCAATTTGCATAAGTCAGAAGACAATTAACATTTACTTTTAATTTGAATAACATTTAATAAATATTATGATGACTTTCGAAAAATTACTTTAATATAAAAATGACTAAAAAAGATGCTTTTACATGTTAATTAAATTCAAATACTTATCTTAAAAAAAAATGAATACGAGTGAATGGATCGCAAGTGAAATTGCCGTATACAGTCTACGACCGAAACGCGATACACAACCACTCAACTGTGGCAATAAAAACATAAACAAACGCCGAAAGGCGGCAACGAAAAGAAAATATGGTGTTGTCGAGTTCAGGTAGACTTTACAAATTGAATAAAAAAAAAAGATAGAAATTAGAAAAAAAATGCTTGTGAATACTTTTCCACAAATATTTTATACTTTCAAACTTTTATGCGCCACGGCTCATACGCCCGAAAATACGGTAACTTGATTCCAACAACTAAAATTTGAAATGGAAGCATATTTAGTTACATATTGGGCATTTTGATTTTCATGCATAGGAAAACGGGAAGTTTTTGATTAATGCCTGATCTTGTTTAGACCTGATTCTTTCTGAATAGTCTAATAATTAATTTGAGATCAAAACACTGTCATAGCTACATATATATTCTACAAATCTGATCAAACAGATGTTGCTTTATTGCCCAATCAGTTATTCAGGAAAAAACAGTTAATACATCTGACCCTAACCATTCTGAATAAATGGTTCTATACTGTATTTTACTATTCTCCTTTTTCATTCCATTAATCATAAGAAAACATAGGATGGATCCATCCAATGATAATAAAATGTACAGGGTGTCCATAAACGAATGTCCTAATTATAAATTTTAATAGTAACATTAAAATAACTGTAACATAAACTGTAAGCATTGTAGAGTGATGGTTCAAGGTCACAAATAAAGAGTAACTCAAACAGTTTTAGATAAGTGCATGTGCGAGTACTGCTTTATTTATTTGCTTGCAGTTCCACATATGCAAAATGACGACTCCTGAGCATAAAGTATTATTGCTGGGCTGAAGATTAAAAAAGCATTAGAGCAATTTTTTCCTTTGAGACTTTATAAAAGATTGTGTCTGCATTCAGCTACTACTTAATGATTGCTGGAGTTGAGACACAGAACTGAAGGGGCTATTGCTTTTATTACTCCGGACTTGTTAACCGAAGTGTAGGAAGAATTGGACTTTAGGTTGGATGTGTGCCATATAACTAAAGGTGCACATATTCAATGTAACAGTTAAAAAAACACTGTTATTGCTTTAAAGTTTGTTTTTTAGTAACAGAATAACAGAAACTCATTATTAATTTTATAACTATTTATCAATTTCCCTTGCGAAAAACTGAAAATAAGACCAAAAAGAAAAATATTTTAGCTTTATTTTAATTTTATATTGCAATGAAAATAAAATAGCAAAATCTTTTTTCCCTGCTCTTAATAACTTTCTAAGGAAAAAAAAAAAAAATCCACTATTACAAAAGAGTCAAGTAAATCCTACTTTAGTTTAAAAAGCAAAACCCCAAAATGTTCAACTGTGTACTGTATGAAAAAGGAAAGCCAACATGTATCGTACAGCCGCATCCTATGTATGAACAAGAAAAGCCAACGAGTAATTTCATTCATTACTCAATCACTTTTCACCCCTGCTAACAATAATAGAGACGTCCAAGCATCTGCTTGGAATCTTACAGCAAACTCTTCTCCTCATTCTGTTGTTAGGAATAAAAACTGTCTATCAGTTGTAATTAATCCACGTGGAGTGTTCATTATGTTTCAGTTAAAGTAATGGCAGAAAATTTTGATGAAGTTATAGCAGGAATTGAAGAATTGTGCAATTCACGAGAAAATTTGAATTATTCCACAAGAGCTACACAAAACATTTTGTCTGCTCTTCTCAATTTCACTTTCCTATGCTACCTCTATTTCTGGAGTGATGAATTTAACTTTAAGACCTGACCTACACAATTATGTAGGTGATCCTGAAGATGAAAAAAAAAAAAAAAACACTTTCCGCTTTTTGTGCGATTTAAAGTCAAGCCTGCACCCACAGAATTGCATGGATCCTTCCTTGGCATAACCTGACATCGGGTATTTAAAAAAATATTTTTTTCAATCAAATATGATTGTATTACTTAGATGACATCACCAAAGCTTTTCATTCAAACCAACGCCTTGCGAATTTCCTGATATTTTCGTGCGACCAATTGCACATTTTGCGGGGTTTTTTTTTACGGAAAGAGGACTGAAAATGTAGAATGGCTGGGGAGCAAGTTAGAGATAAAGGATTATCTCTGCAAGATGAAAACAGAAAAGATATGTTGGAAAGCCTCAATCAATTTCATTTTGAAGTTCAGACTTATCCAAATACCACTCAAGATGTAGCTGGAAGATTTGAAGTGCTAAAAACTAACGATTTATTATAGACAAGTTAGGAAAAGTTAAAAATCTTCTTGAATTTCAGGGCGGGATGACGGGATTCGCGGGCAAAATTTTGAAATCCCGCCCAAAAAAATATCGTGGGAGGGAGGCTTCTGTCCAAAAAATTTCACAATTTTCCTGAAAATTTTGGCATTTTGAAATTACGATCAACTCCCGCGAATGCCTTGCGAATTTCCCGATATTTTCGCGCGACCAATTGCACATTTTGCAGGTTTTTTTTTTTACCTCGACAGATCGTTGAAATTCACGAATTTTTCACATGACCGAAAGAGAAATTTCATTACTTTTTCCTCGAGATCGTTTGACAAGTGTCTGCGACCGATTGGCGAATTCAGGGGTGATTCTGTTCCGAATTTTCCGAAAATTTAAGGTATTAGGTTCCCAAAATTATGAAAAATCGGTCATCAGTTCAACAGAAAAATATCGCGAATTTCAACAAATGATTGCCGAAAAAATCAATTTCGTCAATCGTTCAAGGATAATATCACCAATTTCGTCACAAAGGATTGCAAATAAAACGCAAATTTTGTCAAAGGATTGTGAAAAACAGAAATTTCGTCAGATCACGAAAAAAAATCACCTTGAAATTCATCAAAGGATCGAAAAAAAACCCCTGCAAATTACATCAAAGGACAGTAAAGAGTCGTAAATTTCGGCAATGTAACGCGGAAAAAACGCGAGTTCCGGCAAAGGATTGCAAAAAAAGCGAATTTCGTCAAAGGATCACGAAAAAACGCGAATTTTGTGAAAGGATCGCGGAAAAAATCCGAATTTCGACAAAGGATCGCGAAAAAACACGCATTTCGTCAAACGACTGCGAAAACACGCGAATTTCATCAAAAGATCATGAAAAAAAAAACATAAAATTCGTAAAGAATCGCGAAAAAACGCGATTTTCGTCAAAAGATCGCGAAAAAACACCATTTTCGTCAAAAGGTCGCAAAAACGCGCGAATTTTGTCAAAAGATCACGGATAAAATGCGAATTTCGTCAAAGGGCTGCAGAAAAAAAATAGTCTGAAATCAAACCGAACCAAAAAAAAAAGTTTACTCGACCTGCAACAAAAAATAATTAGCGCCTGAAGAGGATTTCCCAATCCTTCCCATCCCCTGCTTTAACCTTTCAGAAAATTTGCTGTGAATATCATATTTTTTTTTCTTTCTTTCTTTTTAACTTAGAAACATCCATGAATTTTACGACTACTTTTTGCGACAGACTGACGAAATTCACAGTTTTATCCCGCGTCTGATCGATGAATTTCGAGATTTTATACCGCGGCCAATTTACGAATTTTACGATATTCTTCCCTCAACCAATCAAGGAAATTCATGATTTTTTTTTCTATGCCCAGTTGGCATATTTCACGACATTTTTTTCCTGTGACATAAAAAGAAAAATATCCAAAAGGATGCGCCAAAAAAGGACATTACGTGTCACCGGGCGCTGCACTCTGGCAAATTGGTCTAGATTCAGTACTAAACAGAAATAAGATTAGAAAGACTGCAAAGATCTTATAGTACACATCAAAGAAATATTCCGAGCTCCAATCAAACATATATAGAAACACCAAACAAGTTGATCCTTGCAATTAACAGAAATTAGGACTTGACAATTTAAAATTAACCTACATTTCTCGTGTAGTGGAAGAAAGGATTACACAGTATCCATTTCAAACTTTTGACTTTGAATAAGCATTCAAATTTTAAACAAAGAAAATACCAGGGAGTCAGGTTTTAACTATAATTCCATTAGGGATATAATAAAACAATTTTGTTCAGAAATGGGTATTGATGATTCCATCACTGAATATACATTGTTCATGCAAGTAGTTAAAAATGAAGTCATGTCAGATATTGCAAAGTTTTGTAAAAATTTTTTAAGAGAGCATAATCATACGTTTCCGATAACTTCCAAAGTTATAAATATTGTGCTTGTGCTGTCTGTCACAAGTTTACATTGTGAAAGAAGATTCAGAGCCCAAAATTGAATAAAATCTAAATTCAGAAATTCATTTAACAACCCCATTGTTAAGGACTCATGATATTTGGTTGAAAGTTGAAAAATAGACTATATAAAATCTTAACTTTCTTACTTTTTTAAATAAAAAAAAAACATTTTGCATAATTATTCTGAGTTGTTGATTTAAATTGCTTCAATGGTATTTTGTCATGTCTGTATTAATGCAGACATGACAAAATAATTAATGTAAATCTTTAAATAGCACGTAAAATAACAGTGGGTTTTAGATTTTTTTTCTCCCTCCCAAATAGCTGAACTCCCCTCCATTTATGAATGTTGGTAGGAAGACTCCCCTCCTAGTAAAAACTGAATTTCAAGCCCTGTTGTGCCAAAACCAACTTCCTTCTATGATGAGGTATCTGAAAGAGAAATTTGCTTTGAAATACCAAGGTTAAGAAGACATTTGAAAGCTGCCAATCTTGATGTTTAAACCTAGAATGCTACCCATTCATCTCCAGGACAAAGCCCATAATAGATATCCCTGTCTGCCTACACCAAAACAGGAAATGGAACTTCCCACTCAGTGCCTTCATTTGACCTTGGCTACCATACTTAAGGATATTCCTTCTTCCTGAAATATTTGTGCATTTTCAGAATAATATTCATCTTGCAGACGAATGGTTAGCAGTAACCTTTACATCTGAGAATCTGACTTAGTTTTTTTCCTGTGCTGCCGTGACATGTCAAAATGTTTTTTCTGAGAGAATTTTTGGGATAGACCTTAGGCTATCTGGGAACAAACTATTAAAAGAACTAAGTGATGAAGAAAATTCTATTTCTGGGGATAAATCAGAAAATGAAGATCTTATTGAAGAAGCCGTAGGTACATTATATAACATGTGTAATAAGATGTCATGTAGTAGGAAAACAGGTTGATGGCCTCTTTGTGCATTTTATGGTATGATAAATGTCAGAGTAGAGAATGCACATGTTGTATAAGGGAATAACATGGCTCAAAAATCCGAAAAAGCATTATCCAGAAAAAAGTTTGCAATAAAACTAAGTGAAGATCTTCTTGCTCCATAGACGAAGAAGCGTCTTAATGTATCAACTTTGTCCTGATCAACAAGGAGAATTATAAGTGAACTTTTGAAATTGGATCAACAACTCGGACAATCTTAATGTAAAAAAAGAAAAAATTGAGTATTTTGCCCATTCAATTACATGCAAATTTGTCTAAAATGTTCCAGAGCAAAGTGTGGTGAACATCATGCTAATATGTGTAACAATTGCTTTGAAAATAAATCATAGTTTCTTGCTTACTTGAAGACCGAGAGTGATAAAGTCATCTGCAGGAAGTATACTTTTATTCTAATTAGCATTTAAAATTGATTTCAAGCTCGCCTACCCACATTCCATCTGGGAGACAAATGGTTATCATTCCCGTAAGTTTTTCAAAGGGAGCATTCTAGGGTTAAAAAACCAAAGATTGTGTTGCCTTAGATTTTTTAAGTTTAATGTTGAATGGGATTTTATAGAATCTCTTCCAAACTAAGTTTTATCGTTAAAGTTATTTTTAACGATTAACGTGTCCGTCACATCTTGTGTGAAGAGTTTAGTAAAATGAAGTTGATTAAAAACTATTTGTGGTCAACAATGAGCGATAGCCGCTTGAGCAACCATACTGCGTTGACCATAAAGCATGAGGCCACATAAAATATACCCTTTGAAGGAGTAATTTCCAACTATGATTCTAAGAAAACAAGAAAGAAAAATTAACAAATGTATTAAGTGGTGTACAATTTATTATTAGGTAGATTTCGTAAGAAATACTACCTATTGCAGTCGTTACCATGGTGCGACTTTTGAAAAATTCCTTCATAACTTTTCATTACATGACCCCAGGAACCCAAAACCACCCCCACCTAAAAAGTTTATATATATATATGTATATATATATATATATATATATATATATATATATATATATATATATATATGTATGTATGTATGTATGTATGTATGTATGTATGTACTAAATTTTGTCCGCACGATAAAAGTCGCAATTATGCACGGAACGTCTTCAAACTCGCCAACAACTTTAAGATAGCTAATTTCTCGGCGGGGATTGAAAATGAGCAAAATCGGTCCAAGGAAATGGGAATGGGGAAGGTTTAAAATTTTGAATAATGTCTTAACACGATTCTGATAAAACCAGCTTTTACACAACAATGGCAGGAAAAAATAAATATTTTTCGTTATAGCTGTTGCCAACAATAAAAAAAAGGAATAAAATTCTCACCACAACAATTGCTTTTCTAATGCAGTGTTTTCACGTGAAAAATTAAATTAGATAAACAGTTTGACGAATTGAAAACAAATTGAATATTACGTCATAAGTTTTCTAGAGCAAGATTTCTGCATGAAAATTCAAAATGAAATAAATAGTTTGACGAATTGAAAACAAATTGAATATTACGTCATAAGTTTTCTAGAGCAAGATTCCTGCATGAAAATTCAAAATGAAATAAATAGTTTGACGAATTAAAAAAAAAACAACAAAATATTGCGTCATATTGAAAATATAATGGACCACAGCAGGTGAATATGTAACGTCATTGAGTTTGAAGAAACATATTAAAACATGATAAAAACCCGAGTATGGAAATATTAACATATTTTAACACTTTGAGGTTCTCTGAATTTGATTTAGCCATTTTTAAACCTATTCCGTGTGTGTATATTAGAATTTTCACAAAATCTTTAGCTCCCTAGAGCTCATTCTTAGCGAAGGAACTGGGTTTATCTTTAATCTTGATTTAAGTTTTGTTGGTGAATTTAGTACTTAACTTCGAAATCTACCTCTGCCTGTAGGCCCGAGCCGGCAGGGATTTTTTTTAAATTTAAGTTTAGTTAAACTATGTTTTACTACAGTTAATTTGATTATTGTGTAAAGGGGCAGTAAACATAAATAAAAAGTGTTAAAGTTTAGGTTTTACTTTTATTTTTGTTATAAATGCTTAATTAATAAAACAAAAAGGTTTACTTTTATTTTCGTTATAAATAGTTACATTACTATGTACTGTTAATTATTGTAAGGCTGTATAACAGATATATTTTGATTGTATTTAAAATTTGAAATATAAAAAAATAATTCTTATCTTTCTGCTTGTGTTGTTGTTGGTGGTGGTGTGTGGGGAGGGTGCATGGGGGTGACACCATTTACATCCGCCCCAGATGTCACCCATCCTAGCTACGCCACTACTTCTGGGAACATCAAAATTGCCTTCCTCTCAAGAAGATTTCAAATTTATTTGAAGCTGCAGAAATAAACTCTAAAGGGAAAATATTCGAATTTTACTATGTTTTCATTTGATTTTCAAAAAATTCGATTTGATTTTTGATTTTTCAGCTCAAAAGAATTGGTGGCCAAGAAAAGATTATACAGTAGACTCCCTTAAATCCGCAACCCTAAAATCCACGAACCCCTAAAATCCACATATTTTTCAGATGTAAACAATGAAATCTACAGTTAAGTTACAGGAACAAAATTCAAGATGGTGCCGAAATCAGTGACTACCGCAATGCTTTTTTTACTAAATTTTTTGTTAATCATTCTCTTTTGGCCATTACAGCTGATTTATTACTAAATAAATTTGCATTACTTTTGATTTTGATATAAATTAGTATATCTATATAAAAAATTCCAGGGTTTGAAATGGTTGGTTGTATGGGGTTTAATGGCGCAAAGGTTTGAAATGGAAAAATCCACGAACCGGAACGCTGTTTTAAAATTATTGTTCGCGGAATTTTTTTTTTTAAATTATAGACAAATTTATTTCTAAACATACAAAGCATAGAAAAGCATTCAAGACTCTAAATAACAATGAAAATAGTTACTAAAGTTAAAAGTGCTAAGAACGAATGATAATGTACCGAGCTTACGATCGCTTTACCACTAGATGGCAGCATAGGACTTTTGCAATCGAATTGAATCGATTTCATCGGTAATAATTTAATATTTTTCTAAATTTTTATTTTACATAATTATTTTAATACTTAGTTACTTTTAAACTAATAAATTATTTTAATATTTTACTTATTTTAATGTTTCACTTTATTGTAAGCATTCAATATAATTTCCCTTGCTTAACTACCAATCAAATTAATGTTTCAAAAATGTAAACAAATCAATGACCAGAAATCCGTAAAATTCTAAAATCCGCACAACCTCTGGTCCCAAGCTGTGCGGATTTGAGGGAGTCTACTGTATAATGCAATATTTAGGAGATGGCAATATTACAATATTTTACCTATTTTTTCATTAATTAATTGTTATTAAACACCCTAATTAATTACATATATTTCCCTAGTTCTTTTCCAGCAGTTATAATTAATTTCCCTCATTTTCTTGATCTATTTTGATCATTTTTCATATAAAAATAAACTATTTAAAGAAAAATAAAACCATTTTTTTCATTCGGCCAATTCAAATTACTGCCATTACTTTTTGTAAGTACGCCTCAGGTCATCTTGTTATTTCCTTCTCCCATTCAAAAAACAACAACTTATTCAACATGACATCTGAAACTATGTCAAAGATCAGCTTGAAAGCATCACCACACACATCGCAATAGAAGGTAAACAAAACTATTTAACTTCTTCTGCACTTCTAATGTTGCCAATCGTCATTATAACCTCCGCTCTGAAACCTCAGTTTCGGCAAATCAGAGAAAGAAATTCTGCCGTTTTGGCAAAATTGTGATCTGAATTTATCTAGTCTGGCACTCCTGTTGAAAAAGAGGGTACTGATTTCGCTCTCTTAATGGCAAGGCATTGATGCATAAGCAACAATGCATCATCGCTCCTTAAAAAATAAGTATTTTTCTCAGGGCTGTGGAGTCGGCAGCAAAAACGACCGACTCTACATTCTTTAATTTTTTACCTGTTGGAGGTACATAGGCTATGCAAATTTAAAAAGTGTTCAAAAGAAGGTAGGAATTAATATTATATTAATTAAAGCATTATATTAAATTATATTAAGATTATATTGAGAACTGTCGCTAATTTTTAAGAAGCTGTGTTTTTTAATAATTTGCTTATACAGTCCCTGCATGTTATAAATTGTTAAGGAAAAAAATTCATACTCTAACAAGTAAAACAGAAACATTTTCATTCTTTTAAAACCAAAACTAACTGAGTTATGATGCATTGAATTTTATGAAATTTTAAAGATATGGAACACTAAAAAATGCTGTCCGTTTTTAGGGCCAGAAAGCTTCGAATCAACAACAACAAAAAAAAAATTCCTCGACACACAACCCGACAAGAACCCGTCGAAATAAATTTTGGCGACGTGAGCCCGACATAGTTCAACTCCCACCCGACATGAGCCGAACACGACTTGACAGAGGTTAAAATGAAACACCCATTGTTGTCTAAGGTAAATTCGTGCATTGGGTTGGGTACCTGAACTGCGGTTTGGGTTTTGTTGGTGCTAATTAAAAAGAAAAAAAACTTTTAAAGCTCACTTTGACTTAATTATGCCACAATAGTGTTATCTATGAACTGAAGAAAGTAACTAAATGAGCCAGTTAAATGATTCACGTACAGCAACTATCATACCTGCTCTCTTCACCTATATTTAAAATATTAACATGCCAATAAATTGAAAATAACTAAATATTTATTAATGTATACAATTCAAAAATTAAAATGATAATTCTGTTTATAAATTTAAAATTAAATATAAATAGTCTGATTTCACTTCAAAGTGTTGAACAAAAACCTGGAGTCAGAGTCAGAATGTTTTCAGCGACTCCGACTATTTTTATCCCAAAATTAGCCTGACTCTGACTCCGCAGCCCTGATTTTTCATTAATCGGTTCCTCAGCTAAATGGGTCGAGAATCGATTTCAAAAAATAAAATAATTAGAGCTTAAAGTTTTCATTTTAAATCTTTTCAATAATAATCCTTGGAATTTCATCTTATGATTTAAACAGCTGATCATAGGCTATACACTAGCATTGATCCTGGAGCTTTAAGACTTCCAAAGTACAATATTCAGATATGATCTTTTTATTCTTATATTTTCATAAGATTCTACAATGTATTTGTCTTCTCAAATTAAACAATGATTGGTGCAATCTTCTGAACTATTAAGTGATAATGGATACATAGTGACTAAGTCTACTACATCCATAGACATATAACAGTAATACCTTTTTTTTTTTTTTTTTTTTTTTTTTAAATAAGAAGATGGAACGAAGTGTCAAAATAGTGAATGATGCAATAAGCTATGTTTTTTGTGAGAAATAATCACTTATATATAATCACTAAAGAAACTATCACTAGCACTCATGAAAACTCAGGGAGAGTTTTGCTAGAAGTTTTCTTGACTTTGGATTAGGGTGTCAACAATTTTAATCAGTTGATTTAAATCGGCGATTAAAATTATGATTTTAATCAACCGATTAAAAAAAAAAATCATTGATTTAAATCAAAAATTTTCTAAATGTTTAAAATGTCAAAAAATATATTAAAATCTAACAAACATATTTTGAAAGTTTCTACAGGTATTTTGACTTATGAATAAACAAAACTAGTATGTTGTGGCCATCACAAAACTTTCTTCTATATTATAAATCACGTCAATTAAATCGTTTAAATAGTACCAATTCATATCACAATATATCTGAATTTGAAGTTTGGTGAAAATTCGTGCATTAGTTCTTGTATAGAGCTATAGCGGAAATTCTGAAAAATGTAGTATAGCAGCGCCACCTGTTGAGCGATTTACACCAAAACATAAACAGCACTAATTGATATCAAGGTATACCTGAATCTGAAGTTTGATGAAAATTCATGCATTAGTTATTGAGATACAGCTGTGGCGGAAATTCTGAAAAATACAGCATAGCAGCGCCACCTGTTGAGCGATTTGCACCAAAACATAAACAGCACTAATTCATATCATGGTATACCTGAATCTGAAGTTTGTTGAAAATCCAAGCATTAGTTCTTGAGATAGAGCTATTGCGGAAATTGCAAAAAATGCCCAATAGCAGCGCCACCTGTTGAGCGATTTACACCAAAATATATAAAATGTCTATTCATGTCAAGGACTAACTGAATCTGAAGTTTCATGAAAATCCGTGCATTAGTTCTTGAGATAGAGCCATTGCGGAAATCGTAAAAAATCCAGCATAGCAGCGCCACCTGTTGAGCGATTTGTACCAAAATCTCTAAATTGTCTATTCATGTCAAGGACTAACTGAATCTGAAGTTTCATGAAAATCCGTGCATTAGTTCTTGAGATAGAGCCATTGCGGAAATCATAAAAAAGCCAGCATAGCAGCGCCACCTGTTGAGCGATTTGCACCAAAAACTAATCAGCATCAATTTGTATCAGGGACTAACTGAATATGAATTTTTGTTAAATTCCGTGCATTAGTTCTTGAGATAGAGCGCCCACAAAATTTGTGTCACATACACACAGACAGACAGACAGACTCACAGACAGACATTTTGTAAAAACATGTTTTTTGGAATCTCTGACCCCTAAAACGTGTAAATCCGTCGAAAACCGGAATTCGAAAATTTTCATGAATCCAATACTTTCTTCTTGTAAAGATAGAAGAAAGTAAAAAGAGCTTTAAATAATTGTTTCTAAGCTTAATTCATGAGTATTGTAAAAAATTAAAAACAGTTGAGTTTATAAAAAGCATTGTTTTTAAGTTTTTATCCAAATTAAAACAGTTTAATTTAAAAATGATATTTAAACCTAATATAATTTGCAATGTCAAATTCCTTTAGGTAATCAATTTATGCATTATTTTATATAAAATTACACATAGCAAGTGTAATACATTTCTGCAAGTAAAAGAATAAATAGTAATTAATAGCAATCTCAAGTTAAAGAAGAATGAAAGAATGACATCTTTTCAAAGCCAAATTGTAAATGAATGCATAAGAGAAAAAGAAATAATTGGTATAAAAATGCTAAGCTCAGCAAGAAAGTTCTTCAGTATAAGTTGAATAAATGTTTTTAACTTTGTAACTCATAACACTAAATAAAAAATAATGATTAGGGATTGAAAAGGCAGCAAAATTTTTCTTAAAAAGAAAAAAAAAATTAACCATTGATAGCTAATAACTGAGAGGTAATAATGCTGTTACTTAAATATTTTGAGAATTTCAGATATAAGTGGCTAACTTAGATTTATCCTATATGAATGGGTTTAACTCATTTTCATAATTCTTTTGGTTATCATACACATACATGTGTGTAAGTTTAGATTTTGGTGGTTTACAGTAATTTTCGTAAATACAAATGCAAAACAAGCTGCAAACAATATTTGTTAGTTTTGTTATTTGTGTTACGAACTAATGAATTACTTATTTGCAGCTTTTAGTAATCCTGTAATTACTTATACTATTTCTTCTAGGACTTTTTAAAATGGTGCCGCACCATGCCCCTTTTGAAATTGGCAAAATGCACATTGCCTTAAAATAAATAGTTGAAATTCACCTGTAGTTGTAGTCAGAGATTTCTTGTAAAAAAACTTCCCTATTCAACAGTATTTCTAAATTCATGTGGGCAAGATCTCACAAAAACATAAAACTTTATTTCTTTAGAAAATACAGGATATTATTAAAATATGTTATTTAATTGTATTTTTCAATTTGTTATTCATAAAATTATTAAAAATTAAGGACACTTTATTCATCATACTAAAAATTATTCTTTTTCCCCCCCTTATATCATTACTAAACACATTACTAATATATTTCCTCATGAAATAGTACCCTTTTTTGGAACTAGCATCCTGTCCCTTTTCCTTTCTAAAGTGAATACTACACTATTATCATTTTAATAATTAAGTCTTAAAAATGTATAATATGTTCCTAATTAGAGAGTTAATTGTTTAATAATTATTAATTTGAAGTAGTGTTAACTATTTAATATAAAATGCAGTTAATACTTTTAATAAATGTTAAATAACATTAGTATTTATAAAGTTTTACATAATTATTACAATATTAATGTATATAACATTATTGTATGATACTACCTAATGAAACTACTAATTTGCAGTTTTTATAATTTCTGTAATTACTAACTAATAATTATAATTTTATTAATTAAAGTGTAAAACAATAGATTATGTTAGCAATTAGTGGTTTAATTGTTTTGGAAACCTAAAACTCTTGGTAGCTATTCCGTATTTGAACGCTGGGAAAAAAATCATAAAAATCCGATTTAAATTTTTAAAAAAAATCCGATTTTTTTTTTTAAATCATGATTTTTTTACACCCTACTTTGGATACAAGTAAAGTTGATCCTATTCCGATGTTTATGATGAATAACTGATCATCCGATTTTTATGATCAAAGTTCCAATTAACTGTTTCTGAACGAATTTACTTAATTTTAATTATTCTGTTAAACAAAATGCTAGAGCACATCAATCAAATATCGTTTAGGAAATCTTATTAAGAAGTTTTATTATTTAACAATATTATTCTAATACTGTTATACTAAATTATTTAAATAATGATTTGAGCTGTAGAGGTGTCTGATCAGTTCTACCTTACTTGTTTTTATATATTAAAATGTTTTAATAAATGATGATTTATTATATTTTTATGAGTCACTAGGGGGCTCTGCCCCCTACGAGCTACGCTCGTCAACCCCCATTCAGACACCGCAGACTCTAACAGCACGCTAATTTGATCGCCTTTAAAAAGATTTCGGAAGATTGAATTATAATTTGAATCTGACAATTATAATCTGACGTAATTTTCACCAAACTTTTCTTTCTCTTTTTAATATTCACGTCAAAATACTTTTGTTAGAAATGAAATATTATGATCATCTTAAAATGTCAAGTAAATGTCTCGCGCAATTTTTAAATTAAAACTGTTTTGCAATATTATTTTTTGTTCATTTTACGTAATAAGTGTAATGTGACGTAAATTCTCCTATTTAGGACTTCTAACGCATGTTACTGAATTTATTATTTTACAATATTCTTTCTCATTTAAAATTCACGTGTAACTATAGTTTTTATGACGTAATTTTCAATGAGTTCCTGCTTTTTATATTTTTTGTTTATAATAGTCACGTGTAAAATAAATCAATGCAAAAACCCTTGACGGGTTAAAAGTTTCTGAAGCAGCACTTTATCTTATGCTCTAAGAATTTTAAATATGGAACTTAAAAATACTGATATCAAATTTTGAGTGACGTTATGCTATTTCTTAAAAAATATATTTGTATTTATTTCACCATTTTATTTTTGTTTTATTTATAATCGCATGTGCAAAAGTTATGTTCAACATGAAAAGCTGCATAAAATTTTATTCGCTGTTGCTTTATCATTTATATCTCTCATAAATTCAAAATATGTGTTTTAAAAGATATGATATAAAATTTAAGTGACGCCTTGATGTGACTTTAAAAGGTTTGTTTTTTAAAATTCAATTTAAATTATTTTTGACTTGGTTAAAATATTTTTTTTACATCTACACAATACTTTTAATTTTCCAATTCACTGTTAAATATATCACTTTCATTGAATCTATACTATGCATTGAAATGTATTTATTTCAATAAATTGATTTATCTTTTGTGTCACGCTATTCAAAATTGTGAGTAAGATTTATGTAAATGGTTTATTTGCGTCAAACTATCCTTTTTCATACATTTCATGTAGTTTGGACACAATGACACAAAGAAACCATTGAAATGAAAAGAAACCAATGAAAAAACCCGTCAGGGGTTTTTGCATTGATAGCATTACTTTTTTGAGGTTAGTGATAAAATGATTAAAAAAAAAGATACTTATGGAATTTAATGCAGATTTAATTTTTACTATTTTATTACAATTTTCCTTATAGCAGTTTGTATATAAAAACAACTGTGTAAGTATAATCGCAGATCGCACAGAGGGTTTCATTTGATATTCCTTTAAAAACACTTTATCCTTAAATTAATAAATCCAAAATGTTAATTTATAATTATTAAATCCTTACATAGATGTAGCACCAATAGTTCCAATTTTCATGGGGCAGGGAACCCACCTTCCAATTGAAGTCATCAAAAACCAAGTTGAATAAGCCAGATCCCGTTGTGTTGTTTGAGAAACAGCAGTCTCATGTCCCCTCCTTCCCCCCTTTTTCAAAATTTTTCAGACCAGTAGCTAAGAATGGAACCGAAATATTTTTTTCTCTTCAGAAATTACGATAAAAAAATAGTATGCAGTACTCATAAATTTACTTTAATGCTATATAGGGTGATTATTAAGTTAATTATAACGTTTGGAATCTGTGTTCATTGATGTCCGAAAGGTAGTTTCTGAGTTATGGAAGCTGGACCCATAAGGCGCCATAGAGGGGCGAAGCCCGCTAGTGTCTATCATAATTATATCTGCCATGTAGACTAATTGCGATATTTAATCAAAATAGCCCCCCCCCTCCTCATCCCCGGAAATATAACAAATACAAAATGTGTCTTTATAAACCTATCGTCAAATAGGTTTTTATTTCTTTTTCCCTAAAAAAAAACATGATTTTTATATCCGTAACGTAAATAGCGGACGAAGCCCGCTAGTTCCTATCATAATATATATTTTTAATAATTTTATATAGTCTATAATAAAAATCAGACTTAAAATAGTCTAGTTCCATGAGTACTTGTAGTGTCAGTTACATGCTACGATTTTTGGATACCAGTATTTTAGAACGGGAAAATGTGACTTATTTTATCGGAGATATCTCATTAATTGAATAAGGTGAAGCAAACTTTTTGAAAAAAAGGTGGCCAACAAGCATGGCAGTTATCAGCTATATGACTTTGTGCTAAAGTCCATTAATTTGATCTGCTTTAAAAAGATTACGGAAGATTGAATTATAGTAGAACCTGGATTAACCGAGCTTCGATTAATCGAGGTTTCTGTTAACCAAGCCGATAACAAAGTCTGATTTTTTTTTTTCCTTTTGAATGAGCCTTAAAAATAACCACACTCTTTAGCTCACTGTCCGTGCTATACAGGCCCTTCTGCCCCAAACATTTCTCTATAATACTACGCAATTGCGTCAAAAGATGGCGACACCAGAATTCTGATATGCTTATTATGTAAACTGTAAATATTGCAAAAAATTGTCTCGGGGTTATCAAACTTCATTGATATTTATAAATAAAACATTTCAACTAAATTATTTATTATAAAAGAATTATTACATCACAATAGCTTTTATGCAAGGAAAATAATAATAATAATAATAATAATATTATGGATGTCAGTGATTATATATTGATTGACCGTCATAATAATAAAAAATGATATTATAAAAAGAAGAGCTGAAATGAATTATTTTTTTACGTTTCTGATCGTGTGATTTATATTCAAATAATAATTATTAATGTATATTTTTTGTAAAGTGATTGAAATTAAATATATTTATAAAATTTATGGTAATATTTTTATTGTTGAAAAATTGCCAAGAAATAATCATCATCAAATTGGCGTCATTATAATTGTAATTTTATTTAACTTAATAACAATTAAAAAATTACAAAGGAACTGAGAATAATGGTCAACTAACAGACTTTAAAAGAAAAAAAAACACATTCACATGCGAAAACAAGTACCAGAGAGTATCGAACTGCTTATCTTAAGGTCAGTAAACGATGGCCCTTAGCCACTCAGCCAGTGGGAAGACAAAATTTTTCTCCCCAAAAGTGGTTAAAAAGAAAGCATGTGTATGAATACAGTGTCATGCATATTCGGTGAAATTTCCATAGAATGGCGAAGAAATATAGTCCGATTTTTCATGCGCATTATAAAACGAACAAGAGTTTTGCTGGAAACAAGTAAATTGTTATTTGGTTCATCTGAAACATATTTATTTGATTTTTAAAAAATCGCCCGTGTCATTTTCGAGAGAAAAAAAAATCGAATTATTTAACGAACGAGAGTTTTCCCAGAAAAAAGAAAAGTGTTATTCACCTCGCCTTAATCACATTTATATTATGTATCAATTTAAAAATAATCGTTAGAACCGTTTTCGAGATTTTCAAATTAGGAACTTCCTCGATATTATACCAACGTTTTCCCTTTAAAAATGGCTATTTAGATCTCAAAATATACTGCACGTAGAAATGCAAAAATTTCAGTATACGATTAGACTGCAGATATAAGACTGTTCTACAAAATTCAGAACAATAAGACATATATCTGCTGAGTTATTAAAAGGCGGCTTTTCGCGTTTTCTTTGATGTCGAGTTAGCTGTATATATGAGTTCCGCCATCTACGAATTCTATGATACGATACGATACGATTTTAACGATACGATACGATACGATTTTAGGCTTAAGGCTGCGTCACTCGAAATACTACCGTCTTCCATGATTTTTAATTTGCAGCAAACATTACTGTTTGCGCTGTTTATACAGCTGGCAACAGTTTAAATTAATACAATTTTCTAAAATTTGTAAAAAATATCTCTCAAAATGCTGAAAATTTGAATTTAAAATAGAAATAAAGCCTCGAAAAATTATTCAAATTAAAAAACTAACTGCAATCTGCACACCGGGAAATTCTGACGCATAAAATGATCTAAAAATGATTAAATTCCTATGTACAGTTTTTGCTCCTATAAAACTTTTTTAATGGAACGATTTTGTCCAACTTTGGCATTAAATATCTCTTAAAATAATTCTTCGATTTGAAAACTGTCTGCATCAGCGTGTTTATCAAACATTTTTCTATAATACTACCGATTTTCATATTTTTGTATGCAACAGTTTTTTTAATATTAACGAAGAAAGACCTCCGGTCACAAAAAATTCAAAACCGGCGGCGGTGACAGCGGTAGTTACTTTTTTTAGAATAGAGAGATTATTGTTTATTTTATTTTAAATGGAAAATTCATGAAATATAGGTACATTTTATTATATATATATATATATAAAAATCTTGGAAGAATTTTATGCAACTTATCAATTATGATGATAGGTAGATACTTGATAAATGAAATATGAATAGTACAATACATCATTATGATTATTTAAGAGAAAGTAAATTAGGACCTTCAACATACTGTAAATCTCATAGCTTTTTATTAGAGGAGAATGTTTTCTAGGTCCAGGTGAGTGTATTTTAATTAGTTTTATTATCCATCATGTACATTTATTTCCTTTTTTTATTTAATAACTTTTACAATGCTCCATATGCTTTTCACTATAAATTTTTAGATCATGTGCCATAAATTATCTGCTTATTTAACTCTTTGAATCCAAAATATCATTTCTCAGAATCTAATTATTTATTTATTTTTAGTATTCCAAAATTCTATCCTTCATTACGATAAATCAATAATTTTAAATAAATCAATAACTTTAATTTTTTTCTATTTTACTTTTTTTTTTTCTTACAGTTAATTTTTTCACAAATAATTTATTGTGATAATATGTAGTAGGGTATTCAACTGGATGTGATTTGAGTAGATGAAAGATCATTGTTAATATCTTAAAAATTAAATATAAAAATGTAAGTACATGATAACAGGTTACACAAAAGAGTTCAGAAAAGTTCCCTTTCCATTTTAGTGTTAATCATAGTAATTAAAACTTCTTAAATCTTAAAAATATTTCTAACAAAAAGAAAATATGTCTTACTTGTAAAGAAGATTTAGTCATAATGACAGCAGTAGCACTAGTGTCAAACTAAAAAAAAAGTTAAAAGGTGAATGTTTATTACACTACCACTACATTTAAAGTAAATTTCTAAAATGCATTGCTTAAAATTTTGGAAATAAAATCTGTCATGAAAGATTTTAACATCATTATTACATTTACTAATTTCCCAAATAACATTTAAGGTAATTTTTGCTTAAATTCTTCTAAAGAAAAATTTTTTGGTACCATAACTTGCAAGCAAATATCTGTATTAAAACACTATCTGTAATATTATTCTTCATAGAAACTTTTCAAAAGGGACACCTCAGTGATCCTCATTGATCGTCAAATCTCATCTCAGTGTATGGGGAAATTTAAAGACAAGACTATTAATTATCTAATACATCTAAATTTTCCATTAGAAAGTAGATGCACAGTACCGAATGTTTAAAAAAAAAAATTTCCCATAATTTTAAGTACATTTTTATAGATTTTTTTTTTAAGATAGTACATTGGTATTGAACATAAATTTTCTAATAATGAAGAAGAAATTTTAAAAAATATGTTAGCTAATAAGAAATTGTGTTTTTAAATTTCCTAAAAAAGTTAACATGGGATTTTGCAATCAGAGAAGGGGAAAGCTATTTCACTGAAGAGTCTCTGTAAAAAAAAAAAAAAAAAAAAAAAAAAAAAAAAAAAAAAAAAAATTTAAATGGTATGTAACTTCTATGCATAATATTTATTAGCTCAGAATATTAGTTAAAGTTACTATTTAGTTAAAGTTACATTTAAGATGCATTTTTTATTCTCTTAATATGCAGCGAATTATTCAAATTATATAAAACTATTTAAATAATTACAGCTAAAACTATAAATATCATCCCTTTTGAAAGGAGAAAAGAGAGAGAGAGAGAGAGAGAGAAGAAGAGATCATGTAATCATACAGATTTTATAATATCAAATACATTTTTGTCCAATAATTCTCAGTATGTATATGTGCATACATCTATATAAAAATTCAGTCAAATTCTCAAAATCACGAAATTTGCAATCTGAATATTAAATGCAAGGAAAATGTTAAAATTTTATTATAAAATTGATCTTCTAAGTCTGAACTGACAAAATTTTGTACTGTGAAAGGCAATTTGTAAAAATTTCTGACTATATAAATGCAGTGAAACCTTGGTAAAATAGACAGTATGAGAATTGAAGTGAAGGGACATATAATGGTTTATCAGTGGCCGGAAAATTTGAAAATACTCCATAAAACAATGAGATCAAAAAGAACTTCTTAAACACCATAAAATTACAAAACTGTACACAAAAAGGGAAAAGGACAAGTTGAAGGAACAGCCAATAGGAAAGCAGAAGGCATCAGCCAAGCACACAAGTGTATTACCCAATCTTAAGAACAGACAAAAAGGAGAATTATGCAGAAAATTGAATAAATACAGAGTAAAAAAATATGAATATGTATTTTTATCTTATTTATTTATTCATTTATATATTTAACATATTCATATTTTTTTACTCTGTTTTTATTCAATTTGCTTCATAATTCTCCTTTTTGTCTGTGTTCTTCTGATTGGATCTCTTGTGTGATTGGCTGATGCCTTCTACTTTCCAAATGGCTATTCCTTCAACTTGTCCCTTTCTCTTACCCTTTTCCTTTGTCTTGCTCGTGCCAGGGCCGAAACTAGCCGTATTTGCACATGGGCAAAACATGGGTTTTGGCATCCTCTCCCTCCTTCTCTGAAAAGTATATTTATAAAGATAATTTTACTAATTTTCTAATAGCCAACTTATTTTAAAATTTAAAATATGTAATACTGAGCTACATAATCTGCTTTGTCAAATATTGATTCATTAAAATCTTGAAAACGGAATCGAAAAGAATTGAAAAGAATTCTGCTTTATACAGGATCATTATGCCATATCATCCTTAGATTCTTCAATGCTTTGGCATACCCCAGACAGGACGATTTTAACAATACCGTGCTAAACATAGACGTGAAAAAAATCAACAAAGAAAATCTTCATTTGGCGCCCGAGACTCATGCCACCTCTGTTTCCTTAGTTTTGACCCTGGCTCCTGCCTTCAAAGTAGAAGCAAGTGTTCTTTGCATTTGATGAAGAAAGACAAGTTCTGTCGAAAGACCTTGCACATTTCTGTAATTTTATGGTGTTTTTAACAAGTTCTTTTTCATCTTATCATATCACACCAATTTATTTCTCCATTAAAAATAAAATGATGGTTTGTTGTTTGTTTCAGTGGAGCAACATAAAGTAAGGATTTACTGTAAATATTTATTTATTTTTACGCATTCTTCTCAAGTTAATGTTCATATTTATAATAAAGAGTATTAAGTTTTTAAAAATGGTTTCAAAAACTAGTAATTTAGGGTAAATTTTTCTCACATTTTATCATTAATTTTATATAAAAACTGTTTTCTTTGAAATAAGCAGTTATATAATATACAATAAGACCTTGTTGAATTGAAAATTGCTTAAAACACCATCCTGCATTTAACATCAGTTTCTAAAAATCTCAGCTAAAGAGATAAGGAAATAGTGCTAAAAATCCTAATAAACTTTCTTTTGAAAAATGTGATACTATTAAACTGCCACTTTCGACTTACAATTTTTCTTTTTTCTACCAATTATAGCAACAGAAAGATAGCAGAAACAAACTGTGAAAAGGAAATATTTGAGAGCAACAATGAACTTTTTGAGGAAAAATCAAACCAGTATCTAAATTCTAAACATTACCTTACATACTTTTTAAATTTATTTGGAAAAACTTAAGGGGTTTTGCAATGCTAATGAAAAAAGAAAATAAGTTTTGCTCTGTGTGCCTGGCTGTCTATTTGTGTGTATGTATGGATGTGTGTCTGCGATGGCTAGCAAAATCTATGGCACATACGAGGCTGAAAATTATTGTGAAGGCAGTCCAAGGCCCTTTCCTAATGCACCTGAGACTCAGAATCTTAAATTTCTAATAATTAGCTGGAATATTAATTAAAAACTCATCAATCAATCCAATTAAAAAAAATATTTATTTCTTCAAAACTACAAGAGTAGAACACGACTGTCCTATCAATTCCCCCCTGGAAACGAGGCTAGTGGTTCAAAGAAAATTCTTTCTCAAACCTAGAACAGGTGTATCCAGCCAGACGAGCTGTTACCCATAGGTAGTGGACTTTATTCACGGCCTGTAAAATTTTTCAAACATTGAATTTATAGATTTAATTTTTATACATCCATGTTTAATTTTGATGCTGATAACGAATATCTAATTTTCTTTAAAATCACACAGTAATCAATTTTTAATTATAAATTAAAAATTGATTTAGTGAAAGAATTTATTTTGCTTTTCATTTCCACTCAGCAACAGCCTTGAAAGATTTAAAACCACAGATAATTTTTTGACTATGGAAGCTTTGGGAGGTATAAATTTTTTACAAATACTGTAAGATTTTTAACTTGTGCATCTATGCCTGTTTTTTGACGCTTAATTCAAATACGTAATTTTCTTTTATTTCAAATACGTATTTATTTTAATGAAAAATTCCTTTTAAAAATAAAAAGAAATGCTTTTCTATTGCTACTGCACACTATCTACATCCAAGCATTTGCCCACTAATTATCATTATTTTACATCAGATTTTTTGGATAAATTTTAAAATTTTAGATATTTAATAACACTTAAAAGTTTTAATGAAAGAGGCAGAGTTGAATTTCAAGAGAAGGAGGAGGACACAGGAAGAAAATTTTAAAATAGTACAGTTTTCTACAAAAGCGTTTGTCCATTGATTATGATTTTATGTCCGATTTCTTGGATTGATTTTAAAATTTTAGTATTTGATAACACTTAAAAATTTTAATGAAAGAAGTGAAGTTAAATTTCGAGGGGAGGAGGAGGGGTGCAGGAAGAAATTTTTAAAACCATACAGTTTTCTACACAAGCATTAGTCAATTATGATTTTATGTCTGATTTTTTTAATCGATTTTAACATTTGAGATATTTGATAACACTTAAAAATTTTAAAGAAGGTAGAAGAGTTGAACTCCGGGATAGGGGGGAGGGTGCGCAAATTTTTTTCTTCTAGAGCTGGGCAATGTATGAATTTCTTAAATCGTTTTATCATCCATCTAACATCGTGATTTAGGGATAAATCACGATGTAAGAGATTTTATCTTTTAGAATATGGAAGACTATTTTTTAATTTTTAGCAAGAAAATACGGTCTTTATGCAACCCTCCTCACCCCCCCCAATTCTCCTGTATTATATAGTATATTTAGCTTTTAACTTTTCAAATATTTTTGAAAAGAGGTACATATTTTACGCATAAAAATTTTGAATGCCCCAAAACACACTTTTTTTTTTTCATTTTAAAAATTAGTGAACTATTTTAATAAATTTTATAAACTCATTCTTTAAGAAATAATACAAAAGAAAAGGATTCCTTTCTTTCTTTTTTAACACTTTCCAACAAAGTGGAAAAGTATTTTTTATGCATTCGGTTTGTCTGTCCATATGACCATGCTTTAACTCCTGTAAATATACTTGGATTTTCATGCAATTTATAAAGGTTATTGAGGGTCACCAAAGCATGTTTGGTATTGTATATGAAGTATGTAGGATTAATAGCTTATTTACAAGGGTGCTCAAAAGTATTCGATTACAGTATGGTATACAGGGAAAATCGTTTTCAGAGTATTTTAATGGCATTACGCTATTTCAAATGTATTGAAACTGATATAAATAACTGAATTTCACTACAATCACATTAGAACAGGGCATTCATAGTATTTTTTATTCATTCACAGGGACACACAAAAGAAATCGGTTACAGTACTGCCTTTAAGTAATAATTATTGGAGTGTACGGTTTAAAAAAATCAGTATACACTTTTAAATTTAATTCATTTTTTGCATGTTACTCATTATACATAAATTCTATACCTCATATACAGGGCTGCACAAAAGTATTCACGTACCATTCTCCTTATTAGAGGAAACTGCTGAAGGGGAATTTTCAACTTAAGTATATGTACTTCTTAAGTGAACTAAATTTTGGCATGCATGTAGTTAATAGATACAAAACTATATATCATGTACGGGAGTGCTGAAAAAATTCAAATAATTTTCCGATTGTAGGTGGGAACAGCTGAAATTGGGTTTTGAAATGTGTTATGCATTTCCATATGGTTAAATTAGACGTAATGTTTTAATTTTTTAAATGTTGCAGTTTTGTCACATTATTTTGAATGTGTTGGAATGTGTTTCATAATCCATACTTGACACAGTAGTTTTTCTTTCTTGTTTTTTACCTGACTTGTTATGGTCGCTACAATCTAAATGCCTTAAGGTGGTGGGGAGTGGACTTCTCCCTAGCCCACCCAAATAGCACCACTCTAACAACATACACACACTTTTTTTTTTTACTGACACAGAATTAAAAAGCTATTGAGTTAAAACAGAAGCATATTCAATGATGAATTTAACTGTTTATTTATCATGATGAGAAAAGTGGTAAATAAAAGAAAAGTGCCCAGTTAAACTGATGTCATTGAGCTATTCACACTTATTGCATATTATACTCTTATTTCAAAGAATAATTCCCTTGAAAAATAAATAAAGGGGGTATAACCCTCTCCCCCCTTTACACTTAACCAATGAAGCTCCAAATCTAATCAAGGAAGTGCCTTATCAGAATAAACCTGTATACCAAATTTGAAGTAAATTTTGATAATTCTGCATGATAAATAAGCTTAGATAAATTAAGGGGGCATTAGCACACCTGTTCCCCCCTTTATACTTAACCAATCAACCTCTAAATCTAGTCAGGGAAGAGCCTTATAGGAATAAACCGGTATACCAAATTTGAAGCAAATCAGATAATTCTGCATGAAAAATGCATTTATCTAAATTAAGGGGGGGGGGTGGCCTCTGCCCCCCCCTTTACTTAACCAATGAACCTTCAAATCTAATCAAGGAAGCACCTTATCAAAATAAACCGGTATACAAAATGGAAGCAAATTAGATAATTCTGCATGAAAAACCCATTTATATAAATTAAGGGGGGTAAACCCCGTTCCCCCCCTCAACCAATGAACTTCCAAAACTAATCAGGGAAGTGCCTTATCAGAATGAACCTAGAAAATAATTTGACGCAAATGGGATAATTCTGCATGAAAAATCCATTTATCTAAATAAATGGGGGGGGGGATTAGGTCCCCCCCCCTTTTATACTTAACCAATGAACCCTCAAAACTAATCAAGGTAGTGCCTTTCAGAATGAACCTAAAAAAATTTTTTTTAAGGAAATCGGATAATTCTGTATGAAAAACACATTTATCTAAATTAAGGGAGGGGATTAGCATCAGCCCCCCCCCCCCTTTATACTTAACCAATGAACCTCAAATCTAATCACGGAAGTGCCTTATCAAAATAAACTGGTGTACAAAATTTGAAGCAATTCGGATAATTCTGCATGAAAAACACATTTATCTAAATTAAGGGAGGGGGATTAAACCCCCTTTATACTTAACCAAAGAACCACCAAAACTAATCAAGGTAGCGCCTTATCAGAATGAACAAAGAAAAAAAATTGAAGCAAATCGGATAATTCTGCATAAAAAATCCATTTATCTAAATTAATAGGGGGTTCCTGTTCCTCCCCCCCCCCCCTTTATGGGACAATATCACAAAATATGAAAATTGCAGTCCGCACAATAAAATGTCTATTAAATGTTAGATAATGCAATTTTCTTTTTTATGTTCTAATAAAAAATAGTCTTAGAAGTATTTTCTAGAGGTATTATATTCATAATAACACAAAAATAAAGCAATTAAAAGACTTAAACTTTCAGATTGTCATTTTCCTGACATGTCACACTGTGATGTGTGCAAAGTAAAAGGCTTTCTGCTATACTGTACAAATATCTTTTACTAGTTTTTTTTAATTTCTAATTATTAATTGGACCTTATATAACACATATATGATGAAGGTAACAAGTTCTGTATTTTACAAATAATTTTCCATAATTAAAATATGGTTGTCATTGAAAATGAATGTCATTTTCCTGGCCTGCTCGTTTTAGTTCTTTATGAGGTATAAAGATGGCGCTGCAGAGTAATTCTTCTTGTTCTTGACACAGTCCAAGTCAGAAGTAGTAAAATCATTGCTACCTGTAAGATCTTTTAGATATTTCTTTGAAAATAATGTGTTTAAAGGCTTTGTGAAAGTTGAGTAGACTTTTATTATGTCATTTTCCTGGCTTCAATAATTTACAAATAAAACTTAACATTACACTGAATTTGAGGTACTATAGAGGAAACATATTCCTTTAAATGAAATTAAAATGTTAGATCTAAAAAAAAAAAAAAAAAAAAGAAGAAGAAGAAGAAGAATGTGAAAAATGTTTTGGAATGAAATTGTCATTATCCTGGCATACATATGCCAAGAAAATGATATATTATTATAATTACATGAAAATGAACTTAAGCTCTTCAAACTTTAACAATTTTACCTGTAAATTCCTTTATTCAGCTGCTCAAAAATAACATTTTTAAAAGAATCAGCAGCTTTAAAACGATTTAAATTTTTGTTTTCAAAATCTCATATTTCGTGATATTCACCCTTATACTTAACCAATGAACCACCAAAACTAATTAGGGTAGTTCCCTATGAGAATGAAAGTAGAAAATCTTTTTGAAGCAAATCGAATAATTCTGCATGAAAAATTGATTTATCTAAATTAATAGGGGGAGGGGGGATTAGCCCCCCATTCCCCCCCTTTATACTTAACCAATGAACACCTAAAACTAATCAGTGTAGCGTCTTATCAGAATGAACCTAGAGAAAAACTGTGAAGCAAATCGAGTAATTCTGCATGAAAAACCCAGTTATCTATATTAAGGGGGGGTTATCCCCCGTTCCCCCCTTTATACTTAACCAATGAACCCCAAAATCTAATCAGGGAAGCACCTTATCAGAATTCATTCTGATAACTCTCTCCCTGATTAGAAAATTGTTTTGGAGCAAATCGGATATTTCTATCAAGATTTACATACATATGCACATACAGAACCTGCAGGCACATTAGATCTCAGGCTTTGATAGCCTGTGAGCTAAAAAAAGAGGGGGGGGGGGGGAGAGATATATACGAGAAATAAGGTGTAGTTTTATTTCTTTTTAACTTTTAGATTATTAAGCATTATTCAACTTATTATTCGACTCATTATTAAAGTATTTTTAATTATTACAAAATAATAATAATTTAAAACTAAAATATTCCAATATTACCCAAATATATGAAAATTAATTTTTCATCAAAATAATGTATAAAAATATAAGCAATTTTTTTTTTTTTTCCCAGACATAAATAGTGAATCAGTTTCAGCAAGATACTCAATCCATGTGGCTGGCGTTGAAATCGGATGTCAAACTCTATGCATAGCTATTTTAAAGTATTTTAATTAACTACAGAACATTAGGAAATAAAAAATGTATATTAAAATATTACCCAAACATGTGAAAAATGAGTTTTTCATTAAAAGAAAGCATAAAAATAAAAACTGGGATTCAATGAATTTGGATTTTACATATGAAATTTTATTCTTTTTTTTTCAACTATAAATACTCAATTTCAGAAGAAAAAAATCTAGATGCTGGATTCTACTTTAAAGTATTTTAATTAATTACAGAATAATAGAAGATAAAAAATACAAATTAAAATATTACTCAAATATGTGAAAACTTAATTTTTCATCTAAAGATTGCATTAGCATATAAATTGAAATTCGATTAATTTGGATTTTAAGAATTAAACTTTACTTTTTATTTTCAACTTTCAACCATGTAAGTGCTTAATTTCTAAAAAATACACATTTGAATCTCATTTATAAAATAAATAAATAAATATCAATTTTTACTTAAGTCATTTTCTTAAATCGCCTTTTCCTTACATCTGAGAACATTGTGGCCTCAATGTTTACTTAAATCGGATCCTGCTAAATCGATTTAACACCAGCTTGCCACGCATGCAGTAGATACATCAATGTAAATAAATCAGTTTTCCGATGTTAGCTCTGAATCGGTATTTTGTTTTAAATTGATTAAAAGTCAATAGATAAATCATTTTTTCTGATGTTATCTTTAAATCGATATAAGAGCGATGGTTAAATCGGATTTCCGGTGTTTGCTTTAAATCGCAATGTAAGACAATGGCTAAATCATGATTTAAGGCAATGGCTAAATTGCGATTTAAGATATTGGCTAAATCACGATTTTCAATGTTAGCTTAAATCGATTTAAGACCAATGGTTAAATCGGGATTTCCGATGTAAGCTTTAAATCGATTTAAGGCCCTGGCCTACTTAAAACCGTAACGTTTTCTGCAATAAGTATCCTATATATTTTGTTTTCTGAAGGAGACCTCTGATACACAATATTTATTAAGTATAAAAATTTCAAAGTGGGGGGTGGATAAATTCCAGGGGCGTGAGAACAGGCACACAGGAGGGCAACTTTCAAACTTTTTCAGAAACCCTCATGTGATATATCATCAGAAAGCTCTCAGACCACTCTTTCATATTATTAATCTTTTTCCCCCCTCACCCCAATTAGCCCCCCCTCTCCCTGCAAGGCAATTTTCTAACTCAGCTCCTAATAAAACTACAGCATGATTCAACATCATTTGAAGGCTTGACTGAAGGTGAAACTCACCAAGGGCCTTCGATTGGTGGGATCTATTTTGACCCCAGGGAATTAGAGGGCATTCCCCCTCTGTAGAGGGTGGGAGGCAGAAATGGATTTTTTCATGTGGCATATCACTTGAAAGCTTTTGACCTGTGGATTACTAAGCACAGCACACCCCCTCCCTCAACTTATTTTGTCATCACTAGAGGGTGTTTTAAAGTTTTAATTTGTTCATACGACTTCGCAAAAATTATGAAAAAAATTTACATAACAATTTACTCAACAATTAGCAGCTTCTTCCCCATTTTCACACAGTGAGTGGGTACGTATTTCAGACAAAATTGAATTAAAGATATAAAACCATACAAATTTAAGGTTCATTTAAGAATATTACCACACGCAACACCGGGAGGGTCAGCTAGTTAGAAAATAAAACTCAATCACCAAAACCAAAGAGAAAATGGACTATTTTGACTAATAGTTTTAAGCAATGTATATTTTGTTTGCTAAATTCTTATATAATATAATATATTTAAATAACCTTAGAATTTTTAATTTAATACTAGACTTGTGAACTATCTTTAACAGTGCTTTCTAGATGAATTTTTTCTTTTAATGTTTCTTTTCTCATTAAGTGTATTTTTTGTCAGGACCAAAGAGATGGTTTAATAAGGTTTGACTGTATTATTTTGATGCCAGACTTCATTATCTTTTATATCATCAAAACATATAGAAATAATGATTGAAGTTCAGTTCTTCTCCAAAATGCCTTCTTTATTATAAATGTTATCAGCAATATTTATTACCTGAGGCCTTCCAGCTCTTCCTATCATTTGTAGCATTTGCGTGTCACTGTAATCTTTGTAACATCCAGCAACATATTGAGAAGTTGACTTTATTATAACCAAATGTGCAGGAAAGTTCACACCCATAGAAAGGGTACTGGTAGAAACTGAAAGTAATACCGCAATATAAATTGCAAAATCAAAGAATGGAAAATTTGTATTGTATATTAGTTAGCTACGAATAACATAAATCAGTACATTTATATGAATAACTCGCAGAAACATTCAATAATAAAATAAAATGAGGATTTCTTTTCAAAATAATTATTTTTGTATGTTAAGAAGCAGAAAAATAAGAATATTTCTTAGTTTAAAAAATATAAGAATACTAAGTAAACTATTACAGCACAACAATATATGATTTTAATCACATCGTTTAAAGAACTGGAGGTTTTCTTCTTATTTTTTTTTCTTTTCAAATTTAAGCTGTAATGCTGTTAAATTAAAATTGTTAGCAGGGTTGGTAAAAAACCGGGTTTTTTTCAAAAAAACCAAAAAACCCGGTTTTTTTGGTTTAAACCAGGTTTTTAAAAATATGTTTTCCTATTACATATGCATGCATATTTATTGATGAAAATAAATATTGTTGGATATATAAGTAATATAACTTCATTTAAAAATAATTTCAATTAAATAATTACAATCAATTGTGTAGAAAATTGAGATCATTTAAAATTTAAACATTTGTAGTAAAAGCTATTATCTTAAGTTCCATGAATAAAATGCTCTACATAGTAAAACACTGATAGCTTGAAAATCTTAATAAACAATCCTTTGATTACTAGTACTATAAATAAATATATGGTGTAGTTTCATAAATATAATATACTTTTCCATGGCTATTCAAAATAATTTCTTTGAAATATTTTCAACCTGAGATATCTGATTTTTCTGTTAGAATACTACATGAACAATTATTATCTTTTATTGAAAGTAAAGCTTTTCATAAAGAATTTCTGGAATGATTTGAATTTAGCAGTAGGGTCTTTACACGTTTCAAAAAGTATTGTGTATTGTCATTTGACACTTCTCCTCAGAAACTGCCATGTTAAAAAAAAAAAAAAAAGAAAAAAAAAACGGCAACAGTAAAATAAACAGAAATACCTATTTACCAGCTTTTTAGACTACTGAAAACATTGATCTTAAAATGGAAAATAGATTTATAAAAGTTGCCATCCACTAAAACATTTAAACAGCCATCAGACTTAATACACAGGATTTTTTTCTAAGCTATTTTATAATACACATTACTTTTATATGTCTAATCTAAAAATTAATACTATATATTTTTAAGCATTTTTAAGAGACTTTTATCTGTTATCTCATGCGAACCTTATCTCGATTTTTACCCATTTTTTTGTTAGATCTAAATAGTGGATTTGATTATGCAATAGACAATTTAAATATCTTATTGCATATTTTAGTTAAAAGTAAACAAGTGCTTCGCTTGCACCCAATTTTTCAATGTCCTCTTATTTGACTTCATATTTTGAGTTTCTTTTTTATTCTTAAGGCTGTTCTAAAATCCAAAAGGGCAACTTTATAATATGAGTTTTAATTTATTTTTGTTTGGAAATGCATGAAACTAGCAGATGCTGTTGTTCAGAAACTATGTAATGGAACTGTGTTTTCCGGGTTTTTTTTTTTTTTTTTTTTTTTGCAAACGCAATAGATCTTTCAGAAAATAGTGTCAAAGTTGGCGTTTTGAACCGAATTTTCACGCGAAAGAAAAATAACCACTCAAGGAAGGTTAAAAACATCTTTGTCACATGATCAAAATTGCTTATAACTCAATAGGTAATTTATTTATAAAAAATGGAAAACACAGTTCGATTCCAAATCACATCCAGTCAGGCCTTCCAATTTTATCTTTCCGTTAAAAAATGAATTTGTAAATGTGTCAAAGCATTTTGTGCTTGTTGAGTAGAGCAGTTGAGAACAGCCTTAAAAGATAATCTCCCCAATCAAGAAAATTTTCCTTTGCAGCTTGACTGGAATCTTAAAGGTCATTTTATGTTATTAATTGTAAATAATCTGCGTTTTCTCAAAGGAAAATATTTTATTCAAAATATTGAATATTTTTAATCTATTTTATCTTTGCTACATTCACATGTTTTAAATTTTATCTTTAGATCTTCAGATATGTTCATCAACACATGCAATTTGCATTCTACATGCATACAAATATAACATTGACTCACTATGTCTCAAGGTGACTGCTGGGATAACACTGTTAAAAGTAGAAATTATTTATATCCAATAATTTGAAACACTTAAATTACAAAAATGAGAAAATAGATCTTTTCTAAAAAACCAGCTGGTTAAGTGATTTAAACCATGCCAATCCTGCCAGTAACAGAATAAAATCATAATGCAAAACCCCAATCCCAATGTAGGAATGCAAGAAAAACAAAAGCTTACTAAACCCAATAGCCATGATACAGCAAAGAAAACTCACAGTCAATCATTCATTAGCATACAGAACAAAATGTAACCAATGGCGAGAATTACTTATGATTATGACATAATTGAGGCATATGTAATTCTTAGCAAATCTTAACTAATCAAGCAATCTAAGCAGTAAAAGTGCATTTTTAGCTCAAATCTGCCATTTTGGCTATTTTTAAAAATAAAAGGCTTAAAAAAAGAAGAAAAATAACTAACTACTTATTTTTTTCTTCCCAGCTAATTTTAGAAAAATTAATCTGCTATGTAGATTTAAAGCTTATAAGAAAAGTTTGATTAAAAATGTTTGTCACCTTTACAAATTTATTAATTCATCTTCATTTTTCTAAAGCTTTGCTTGTAGCTTCTGCATAACTTGGATTTTGCATTTTTCAGTAATGTGTAAAATAAAAGAAAACATTAGGGAAAAAGAGAAAAAAACCACATGAAAAAAAACCAGCATGGTTTTTTTTATAAAAACCATTTGGTTTAAACCACGGTTTAAACCAGCGTGGTTGTTGAACAACCCTGATTGTTAGTTTCATGAATATATATGGAAATTATATAATTATTTCATTTTAATGCTATAAATCAGGTTATAATAAAAATTTTATATATTAAAAATATATTGTATTTATTTAAAAATGCATACATATGTAATGCATCAGTGGGGATTATTGATGTTTAGTACAGAGTCTGACATTGGATCAGGTGACCAGTTATTACCGGACTCGACCCAACCTGCTGTTCAGTTCGGGTGAATGCTAATTTATTTTGTTGCTAGATAACTTTAATTATTTTGGGTCAGGTTGATACGATTTTGAAAAAGAAAGTCCTGAATATTTTTTACATGAAAAAACTATACATTTGGATACTAATGAGTATATACCGGGTGTCCCAAAAAGGACTGACTGATTTTAAAATTCAATAACTTCCAAACGGTGACAGATATTAAAAAAATTCTTGCAGGAGGGTTATGCATAAAGTCAAAAGTTTTATTACAGTGATTTTCGATTTTAGTTCGAATTACGAACAATAGATGGTGCTGCAATCAATAGAGGCTAAATTCAGGCTCGATTTTTGGTACTTCGTGGCCCGGATAATACATTTCCATCTCCTTTTTCTGCATGGAACAACAGAAAGGACGAAAAATCGAGCCTGCATTTAGCGACTATTGCTTACAGTGCCATCTATTGTTTGTAATTCGAACTAAAATCGAAAATCACTGTAATAAAACTTTTGACTTTATGCATAACCCTCCTGCAAGAATTTTTTTAATATCTGTCACCGTTTGGAAGTTATTGAATTTTAAAATCAGTCAGTCCTTTTTGGGACACCCGGTATATGCTTATGTTTCTACTCAAGGGATAAAGTTATTAGAATCATAATTTTGCCCATGCGGCATGCAGGCTTCTTGTCCCGTTAGCAACTTAGAGTAAGTAGTGTGGCTGCAGCTCTGCTTTTCGATGTACATTACATTTAGGTAATGTTAAAATTAAAATTAGCACAGTTGCATTTACAATGAAAATATATTGTCTGAAAGTTCCTGATCTTTAAATAAATCTGTAAGAGATTAATCTATTGAAATGAAAAGCTTAATATATTTGAAGAGATAAATTGCTGAAACAAACAACAATAAAAAAGAATACATGTGTGGAGGCATAAAGAAAGTTAACATATTTAAAAGAAATTAACATTTACCGTATTTACTCGTGTATAACATGCACTTTTTTTTTCAAAAATTTATGGCAAAAACCCTAGGTGTGCGTTATACATGAAATATATATATATTTTTTTGCTGGATGTAATCACACGATATACATATGAATTAAGAAATGTGTTCAAAGAAGAAATTAAAACTGGAAAAATCGTACTTAATTGAAGTATTGCTGCATCTTTATTTCACTCCTTGCACTTTTTTATACAACAGCGCTAGTAACATTATTTAAGCGCTAATTATCTATTCACATTGTCGCTACTGCTGTTGTCCTCGTCATCACAGTTACAGCCAGTATCCTCGTAAATCATATCTTTTTCAGTTCCATATATTTGATTGGAAATTCCAGTCACTTTGAAGATTTTTATTATCATCTCGGCTGAGATAAAATTTCAAGCTTCACATATCCACTCACATATAGTTGGGAGTGACGCACACTTCATTCCTCCCGCTTGGAGTGAAGTTGTGATCTGTTGTTGTCATCCACAGATTGTAGACATGCCGAAATGCAACCTTAAATGGTCGGTAAATGATAATATCTAAGGGCTGCAGCACTTTTGTCATTGCACCTGGCATCACAACCAAATCACTTGAGCAACTAATTTTCGCTTTTACGCCAGGTATCATGTATCTACAGAATCTGTCCAGGACCAGTATCGATATCTGACGTAAAGCATCTAGTCGACGTTCCCATACAACGTTAAACCAATGTTTTATGAGCTCATCCATTATCCACCATTTTCCCTGTGCTCTTACAAGTATGCAGACTTGAAAAGATTCTTTTGAGATAGTTTTACATTTAAAAATCACATATGGTGTCAACTTGCGACCATCAGCCATAATAACTAGCATAACGGTGCATCGTTGCTTGTCTGCTCCTGTTATGCGCACTCAAACGCTTCTATTTCCGAAGGGATGAACGGTTGTTGCTTCCGTCACATCAAACCACAATGGAGTTTGATTTGCATTTTCGATTTGTGACATCTGATACCCCTTTTGTTATCGTAGACTTATACAATGTATTGGAAGAACTTGATACGCTGCTCCTCGTATTCTTCCGGCAGCTTGTATGACAGCGTTGTTCTTGTCCTGCTAGAGAGACTGTTACGGATCATAAAGTGTCACACCCAGCCATAACTCCCCTCGAAACTTCTCTTAAAATACCCATTTTCCGAGCAATTTTACAGGTCTTGAACATCAACATTTCTGTCGAGACTGTGTACCCCGAACGCCAAAAATCCATTACATGAGTTGAAAGCTGCGCTCCTTTTGTGGATATTTACAAGATTCCCCCTGAAAAGCAAGCTTTTTGAATGGTGCTTTTTTCAGTTTTTCTTCCATATTCCGCGACTCTCGCACACTTGACTCACCAACACCGAACTTCTGACTTGAAGCATGGCTATCATTTTCTTTTGCTACTAAATTATTTTCAATTTAAATGTCACAGTATAACTGCATCTTACTCGAACGCTGTCAAAAGACGCTCTTGGGTATTTCCTTAAGCGAGTGACGTCATCACAGCTTGATACGTCACTCACTCCCGACTCGAAGTCTAAAAACAGATTTTCGCCTCCTTTCATGGACTGACATAACATTTGTTTCAACTTTCTTTACTTAAATTCATTTGGTCATTCATTCACTTGCATGTGAAATTTATGGTGCACGTTATACACAAGCAGACCTGCCAACCTTTGAAAATGAGAAATCGTAGCATACAAAATTAAAATTAATCTGGAGGTTGGTTGGTTGGTTTTTCGTGTTTTGCAGCCATCTTTTGACATTCGTAAAAGGAATAACGTTTCAGTCTTTAAACTCAATATAGTAAATTTTTTCCTCTGAAAATTTTTATACGATTTTTAGAGTTTCTTTTCGTTGCTTTTCTTATTAACACTTGTAAAAGGAGCCTGGTTCCAATTTTTTAGTCCAGTGCAGTAAATTTTGACGATATTTGTGATTTTTTTTCCCGAGATCATTTCAAGATATTCACAATTTTTTCCCCACAATCGTAATTCACATTTTTCTATCCAGATTCTTTGTTGAAATCTGCACTTTTTACCATGAACTTTTGGCGAAATTTGCATTTTTTACTGTGATCCTTTGATGAATTTTGTATTTTTTTACCACGATCCTTTGACGAAATTAGTGTTTTCTAGTTTTCTTTCTGCGATCTTTCGGTAAAATTTGTGTTTTCTACTGATCTTTCGATGAAATGTGCATTTTCTTACTGATCTTTTGACGAAATTCGCGCTTGCTTTCTGCAATATTTTGATAAAATTCACGTTTTTCACGAAAAAATGCGAATTTCATCACAAGATCGCAAAATAACTGCAAATTCCATCAAAGGAACGCGAAAAAGCCGGGAATTTCATCAAAAGATCGCAAAATAACCACAAATTTTGTCAAAAGATCGTGAAAGAACTGCAAATTTCGTCAAAAGATCGCAAAAGAACCGAAAGTTTCGTCAAAAGATCGCGAAATGAACACAAGTTTTGTCAAAAGACCGCGAAAAAACCGCAAATGTCGCCAAAAGATTGTGAAAGAACCGCAAATTTTGGCAAAAGATTGCGAAACAACAGCAAATTTCATCAAAAGGTCGGGAAAGAACCACAAATTTTGACAAAAGATCGCGAAACAACCGCAAATTTCGACAAAAGATCACGAAACAACAGCGAATTTTGTCAAAAGGGGCGAAATATCCATGATTTTCGTCGAAACACGGCATAAATAACCTCAAATTTCGTCAAAGAAACGCAAAAAAACCCCCAAAAGATCGCTAAACAACCACAAATTTCATCAAAAGATCGCGAAACAGCCGCGCATTTCGTCAAAAGGGACGAAATAACCGCGAATTTCATCAAAAGGAAGGCAAAATAACTGCAAAACTCGTCAAAAGATCGCTAGAAAACACAAATTTCGTCAAAAGATCGTGAAAAAACGCGAATTTTGTAAAAAGGTCGCGATAAACACATAGTTACTGCTGTGAGTAGATTTCCCCACACTCTTCTGTGACCTTTGAGAAAATTTACTGTGAATTTCAGAACATTTTTTTTTCACTCAGAATCATCCCTGCCATATATACTCGCACATAAGTTGAGAAATATTGGAAAAATTAATTTTCTATACCTACAGTAATACTATAACATACCGTAAAATTTTGGGGAAATTTTCATGTAGATTGGGGAAATGT
Organism: Maratus speciosus; assembly: GCA_963932465.1. NCBI lineage: Eukaryota > Metazoa > Arthropoda > Arachnida > Araneae > Salticidae > Maratus > Maratus speciosus. The sequence continues at coordinate 304,088,554 of OZ010788.1, forward strand.
TGGGAGTAGAAACATTTTCTGCACTCCTGCAGCACTACATACCAGATTTTTTTTAACGTATAAAATATCAGTTAAAGTAAGTTTTTTAAGCATTCAATTTTCTCTTTTTCTGACGTCAATATCATTTGGGTATGCATTAAATAATGAATAAATGTCACTATCAAGAAAATTGTAAGTACTTTTGATATTTTTTCCCCCGAAACCTGTAATTTAAAAAAATCAATTACAAATTTGCAGTAGCGTGACATTCACACAAAACAGGCATGAGAGGATGCAGATACACTTATTGTCGCCACAGCAAGGGACATTGCACAACAACATAACTCTGTAGTTATAGTTGGTGAAGGCATCGATTTGCTAGTTATCATGATTTGTCGCTGTAGGGGTGTACAATCAAATGTATACTTTCTAAAGCTAGGAAAAGAGACAGTTTCACCACTCATTTTTTCTTCTGACTGCAAACTTGATCAATTGATTGCTAACAACATATTATTTTTGCATGCCATGGGAGGCTGTGATACTACTTCAGCCTTGTTCAAAGTAGGAAAGATGAGGTTTCTTCGGACTCTCAAGAAAAACTCTGCATTAACTAATACCATTGAGTTTTTTAAAGACCCTACGGCAGATGCTGATGCAGTTACTGATGCTGGCAATCGTTTTTTGGTCTCATTGTATAAATTTTCTGACAAGGAAGTCACATCATTAAACAAATTGAGGTATTTATGTTACCTTAGGTCTGCATACAAGACATCAATCCATTTGGCGTCCTTACCTCCTACTGAGTCTTCAGATCAGCAACATTCCTTTAGGATATATTTTCAAGTTCAACAATGGTTTGGGAATGAAAAAGATCCTGAACAATGGGGCTGGAAGAAAAGGAAAGACGGTGTGGAGCCAGTAACCACACTACAACCACCATGGGTGCAAGTTTTCCCTTTTGAAGATTCCCGAGGAGGGAAAAATCTCCGAGGGAAAAAAAAAAAAATTCGTTTTTAGGTTTACACGATTTGCGCAAAATGTTTAAGCAAAGGGCTTAAAATAACTCCACTTCCTTCAAAGTAACACGGGGAAAAGGCAAATTTCGTCAAAGGATCACGGTGAAAACGCTATTTCTGTCTAAGGATCGTGAAAGAGATGAGATTTTCGCCAAAAGATTGCGAAAAAGACGCAATTTCCACCAAAAGATTGCGAAAAAGACGCAATTTCCGTCAAAGGATCGCGAAAAAGACGCGATTTTTGACAAAGGATCGCGAAAAAGACGCGATTTTCACCAAAAGTTTGCGAAAAAAAAAAAATGGATTTTCGTCAAAGGATCACGGAAGAAACGTGATTTCCCTCAAAGGTTCGCGAAAAAGACGCGGTCTCTGTCAAAGGATTGCGAAAAAGACGCGATTTTCATCAAAGGATCGCGAAAAGGACACGATTTTCGTTAAAGGATCACAAATAAACACGATTTTCGTCAAAGGATTGCAGGAAAAACACAATTTTTGATACAGGGTTGCGGAAAAAATGCAATTTCTGTCAAAAGATCACGGAAAAAATGCTATTATTGTGTAAGAATCGCGAAAAAGATGTGATTTTTGCAATAAGATTGTGGGATAAAATGCGATTTCCATCAAAGAATCGCAGAAAACGCGAAATTCGTCAAAAGATGACGAAAAAACGCGAATTTCGTCAAAAAATGGCAGGAAAATGCGAATTTCGTCAAAAGATCGTGGAAAATACGGAAATTTCGTCTCAAAAGATCGTAAAAAATACGCGCACTTCGTCGAAAGATTGTGGAAAATATGCAAATTTTGTCGAAAGATCGTGGGAAATCCGTGAATTTTTTCGAAAGATCGTGGAAAATCCGCGAATTTCGTCAAAAGATCTTGGAAAATCCGCAAATTTTCGAAACGGAAATTTCGGCTATAGATTGTGGAAAAAACGCTAATTTCGTCAGTGGACCGTGGATGTGAATAGGATAGGACTGTAGTATCTCTCTATTCTAAAAAAAAGTAACTACCGCTGTCACCGCCGCCGCCGCCGGTTTTGAATTTTTTGTGACCGGAGGTCTTTCTTCCTTAATATTGAGAAAAATAATGCATACAAAAATATGAAAATCAGTGGTTTTATACAGAAATGTTTGATAAACACGCTGATGCAGACAGTTTTCAAATCGAAGAATTATTTTAAGAGATATTTAATGCTACAGTTGGACAAAATCGTTCCACTAAAAAAGTTTTATAGCAGCAAAAACTATACATGGCAGTGTAATCATTTTTAGATCATTTTATGCATTAGAATTTGCCGGAGTGCAGATTGCATTAATTTTTTTATTTTGACTCATTTTTTCAGGTTTTATTTCTATTTTAAATTCAAATTTTCAGCATTTCTAGAGATATTTTTTACAGATTTCAGAAAATTGTACTAATTTAAACTGTTGCCAACTGTATAAAAAGCGCAAGCAATAATGTTTGCTTCAAATTAAAAATTTATTTACACGTGACTATTATAAACAGGAAAAAAACTTTCAAATTAGAATTAAATAATTATGTATAAAAAGCAGGAACTTATTAAAAATTACGTCATAAAAAGTACACACGTGAATTTTAAAAGAGAAAGGATATTGTGAAATAATAAATTCATTAACATGCGTTAGAAGTCTTAGGAGAAATTACGTCATATCTACGTCACATTATAGTTATTACGTAAAATGAACACAAAATAATATTGCAAAAAAGTTTAAATTTAGAAATTGCGCTAGACATTTATTTAATATTTTGAGAGGATATTTTCAACTATTTTTGTTAGGAAACCGCAAAAAATATTTCATTGCTAACAAAAGTACTTTCACGCTATTATTTAAAAGAGAAAGAATAGCTTGGTAAAAATTACGTCAGATTAAAAACGATTAATTTAAAATGTCTCATTTAAAAGAACTTTCTTTTCGCTTTGTTAAAAAATACCAGGAGACTAAGACTCTGTTTACATAATTCCTTTTATATTAGCTTATTTTGAAATGTTGTTACACGTGTCTACGTCATCAAGTTATTTTTATTTCGACGTTTTATTTGTATTTTTATTAATGTTGTACGAATTTATTTGTTCTTTCGTTATTTAAAATAAAAATTATGTCAATTTGTAAAATTTGGCGATTTATATAATTTGACGAAATTGGTCGACGGGATAATCAAGTAGTACTGCAGCGGATTTGGCGTTAAAATTCCCCAATCAAAGAGAAATGAATAGAAATTCGTTTATAGGGAGATCGCCACTGTTTTTTAAATTATAATTCAATCTTTCGAAATCTTTTTAAAGCCGATCAAATTAGCGTGCATTTAGAGCCTGCGGTGTCTGGACGGGGGTTGGCGAGCGTAGCTCGTAGGGGGCCGAGCCCCCTAGTGAATTAAACTTTTCAAATACTGTTTACATGAATATGGTTGTTTTACATGCATATGCATTTTTTAAATTCGGTTTCAACATAATTGAATGTTACTGCATATAATATTTAACGTCTTAGGGTTTTGTCTAAGTGGAGCATCGGTGCGTGCATTTGTGCTCTTTCAGTGTGTGTGTGTGTGTGGGGGGGGGGGGTAAAATTATTTTCAGTCTTGGCGAAATTTCAAACTTGCACCCATGACAACCACCTCAAGCCGTTTTGAAACTCATTTCTTGCAAATGCAAGAAGACTTGCCAGAAAAACTGTGGATGAAATACAGCAGGTTTCAAGTGCACCAATATGTGTGTAAACTTCGAAAGCAGTTTCAATAACATGCCTCTTACTGAAATCGAGGAAGACGAGGATGATCTGGAATTCCCTGAAGTACTTGAAGGTAAATATGTATAAATAATTCCATTTCACCTTTTTTTCACTAACTTTTTTATGTTTGTGATCAAAATATTTATCTTAATACAATGGTATAACTACTCAATTTTCCAACGATTAGAAATAAATCATAATTTTTTTTTTTTAAACGGTGGTTCATAAAATAATAGGCTAATATGTTTTCTAAATTGAGGTCCAAAAGTAACCTATTCATGAATTGAGTTGTAAAAGGAATAAACAAAAGAAAGACGTAAAAATCATGTTATGATAAAATGTTGCATGAATCATTACTTACTTAATTAATTACAATTAGTTCCACCATTTTTAAAAATACTACGTGCACCAGAGCTGCTCAGAAGCCTAAGCTTCGACCCTTGGGTGTTTCCAGCCTACGCTTATGGCTGGGGCAGCAATTTTCTCCCTTGGGACAAAAACGGCTCTTTCACGCCCAGGCGCTTAAATAAATATTATACTTAATTATTTTTTTTTAGATGTAGAAGAATTGGGAGACATGCCTGCAATCATGCAACCTTTTTCCAAGAGGGATCGATTTGACTAATGAGTGTAATTTCAAGTCAATAAATCATTTAATAACAGGTGTTGTATAAAAAAAATACTTACCTACCTATTTTATTATACTGTATAACATTAAGCACTAACCGATCATTAATCACTTTTTATCTTTTTGTTGTATCTATAAAACCTAACGTTTACGTTTCACATATCTGTACAGACGTCTAAAGATGCATTTTGTATGTTTTCAATAAAGAGGCAGCTGTATACTTCGTGTATTCGTCATTGTTTTTCTCATAACTATTTGAGGTCCAAAAAAATTGCTTGCACATAAATTGTAGAGAATTGTATCAATTTTGGAAATACAGCCTTGTTTCTTTGAAGATTATGTCAATTTTCCGGTCAAATGTATGCATTTTTTGTGAGACCTTATCTTCTCCTAGGCCCTTACCTCATCCCTCTATGCTGCTACCAGTGTTATCGAGAGCGTCAGCGATATCGCTGTCAGCTAATGCATTGTTTTATACCTTGGTTTTTAATTCGAAAATAATTGCTATTTTTACTTTTGCCGTAAGTTGGAAGTGAAAAAAAGGCAGGTGGGAGATGACTTTGATGCCGGATTTTTTAAGTTGCCAGATCTCTGAGTGCCGGATTTTCGAGGTCATACTGTACACCTACATCATAAAAATATATAACCTAATAATAAGTGAGTATGTTTGCAAATGTTTACAGTGAAATGCTTACTTTTAGTGTTATGAATGCAAAGGGTAAGAATATCTGTTTTGCGATTTTCCAAAATGACTGGTTTTCGCCGATTTTTCAATGCCTCTACGGAAGCCATATGTCGTACAATAAAAATGATAAAAACATGAATTGTAGGTAATTTTCTCGTCTGTATTTTAATATATGGCCACCTTTTGCATAAAAAGCTTACTTTGCAAGTTATAAGCCCAAAACAAAAAAAAAACTGTGATTTTTAGTGGTTTTTTGCCTGATTTTTCATATTTGCCAAGAGAAATTTTGTTGGACAACTTCAGATTCGTATTCAGCACCCCCGAAAACATAAAGTAAGACACCAAAAACAATTACACCATAATTTTCCACTTCAAACTCTAATTTGACTGGACTAAAGTTAAAATTTACTGCAAATGTACATGTTTTATATTTGTTATTTAACACATCATAACTTAATATTGATATATATTTTACTTATAAACATATTTGCATAAAAAAGCTTCTTGATGAACTGAACTTAGTGTTTAATTTTCACACAAAATATTTCACATACTGATGTGCATATAAATATATGTATATGTGATATTTTGAAATAAAAGTTGTTTCTTGAATTTGAAGAATCAATATATTTATTTATTGTTAAATTCTGAATTTTTAATTTAGAATTTTAAATTTATTAAAAGTGGACAAAATAATATTTTTGTCCGGGATGATTTTTTCAAATTTAGAAAAAACCAGACAACCCTGCTTAAAGTGGAATTTGATCCACTACAAACATCTATGTCTGATTAAGATTTGAACCTGGCACTTCTTGTCCAGTAACCAGTGCCCTAACTACTAGATAAGCAGGTGGGACGACAATCCAAATGGAGCTGGGATTTTTCACACATTAACTGCAGACAGAAATTTTAAATTTAAAGGTGAAAATTGTCTACAGTATATAATATCGTTTTAGTGTGCACTAATTAACAGGAATAGAAAAGCAGAGGTTACAATTACAAGTTATGGAAAACTGATTTAAACTTCAATATTTAAACAAATTAAGTATTCTTCATGTAACTTATACAGGAAATTGCTTTCTTACACACAGAAATACATACTTAAAACTAAGAGCTGTGAGCTTAAAAACATATTTTCCACTAATCTTCTATCTGAAACATCCAGTCCTCCATGATGAAAACCAATACCATTTAATGTACATTCTACAAAATAAATAAGAAAACTTAAAATATTAAATAAGGATTAGTTGAATAAAAATATGAATAACAGTTCTAACATATGATTGACACATATTTATTTTTATCTCAAGTTAATAGGCTTATAAATTCTTGTTATTCTTCTCAAACTCAAATACTAATAATTATACAGAAGTTAGTACTTTTCCATTAAAGCCATATTACTTTGCATTTTTTTGGCATATTTTTATGGCACCAGTCACTACCAATCTATTTTAACTTCTTTCTTGTGATTGCGATTACAGTCTTTATACACATCACCCACACAACGACGGTAAAAGTAACAAAATTGCAGAAACAGAAAAAGCTTATTCATTCTATGAAGAGAAAATAATATAGGCTACATTCTTCATTCACAGTGTGCTTTTGGAGGACAGTGCTATGAAAGTAGAGTTATTCCATGTCAATTCAACCAGACCTTGTAACCCGACCAACAGGGATTTGGATGAAACTTGGTGTATATACTAATTCTATCATGATATGAATACATCAGAAAATTTTCCTTCCTAGACCTCATAGTTTGTGAGATATGGGGGTCCAATTTTTGGATTTTTCTCAAATCGCACATTTCTGAGTCTGTATTTTTAAACTGCAGTTCCATTTTCAAAAAATTGTTTCTCTGGATCTAAAATGCAAATCATCTTAAAAATATCCCTGTAAGTACATCAAAAGATGCAGATTTTAATAAAAAATATTAAAAAAATTAATTTTAAATATTTAGGGCCGAAACATTAAACCAAAGTTGAAAGTTATGGTTATTTTACCAAATTTTTGTGACTTTACGAAAAAGGCGCTACACAAAAAGGCAAATGAAATTTCCAATTTCTTTTTGTTTTAAATAAAAGTTTACACTTTGGGCTTACCATTTATGAAATAAAAATGATGTCTTTCTCATGGCTTATGCAAAACTTTTGACTTATTTTGAGATGCTATCCCTATCAAGAGACAAAAGTCTTTAACTTTGCTTATGGTACCTAAATAATTGCTGCACATTTTAAATTTAAATTTATTAATCATTTTGATTTATTTTCTAAAATGAACCCTTAAAATCAGACTGATTTATTTATTTTTATAACATTAGAAAAATTGTATAGTATTGGTACATATCACACATTATCTGAAATTGTGTTGTTCTCAATCTTATCGCATACGTTTGTCACATAAATGTACATCTATCATTGGATTCAGTAGTATAGTATTTCTATAAATACTTTCACAATGGTAGTATGTAAAGAATATGTACAACATTTAATGGAGAGGGTGCGGATATTGAAATCATAGATTTTTTTCGCATTTTACTCAGGAAAAACAAAGCAAATTCTTTACTTTGTAACTAAAAAAAAGAAGCACTTATATTAAATAAATTCAACAAGTTATAGGAATCACAGTAATTATTTAGGTACCACAGTTTAAATTAGACATATTAGAGATTTTTTTTTTCTTGAATGGTGCAATTTCCCAAAACAGAGCAAAATTTTTACATAAGCTAGGAAAAAGATTTCATTTTTATTAAAACTGAAATAATCATTAATTAAATCTAATACATTAAATAAAATTGCTTAAAAATATTAAAAAAAAAAAAAATGTAACAAATAAGGAATTTGTTAAATTATATCCAAATTTTTAAAGCTAAAAAATCAGAATAAACATTATATTTAAAAGATTGAAATTCAAAAATATAACTGAGCTAAATATAAATATAGAAATAAATGACGTACTTTTGCAGTATCACTTAGATTTATTTTGCAAAATTCTTTCTTTGTGCAATTTAAAATTTATATTTATTATGAATAAGCATCATTGAGAACCTTCTAATATATATTTCAATTTTCCTATCTTACTGCAACTCCAAACATAATAACATAACAAAACATCAGTATATTAGAAGATCTTCGTGGTTCAGTATCTAAAATACTATTGTCTTTGTATTTCAAAATCCTTCTCCCCAGAAAAAAAAAATGTTAAATATCTTAAGGGGAAATTCTCTTAATTTTGGTAAAGGTTTATGAAAATTTGCAATTTTTATATTGCCAGAGCACCCATCACTAAAGTCAAAGACTTTCTTTACATCAGGAAATATCTCTTTTACAAATGATATCACTTCCTTCTGTGTTAAACACACAAGAGTGACATCATGTTGAATATCATAAGATAAGATGTGTATATTGCTTGCTGATAATCTAATACTGAGAGATTGAGTGTACATAACAGTTGGATCAAGAGTGCAGCTTCTTTGGTCCAAGGTAACTTTAAACCTCATCTTGAATAAGAGAAGTAAAATTTTTGCTGAAATCCAACAAAACAATAGTTTTTTTAGGGCCAAAGTTTGCTTTAGTTTCTTTTAAGAAATTAGATTTAGCTTTCGTTATAAAAGAGTGGAATAACATTTTCCAAATATTTTACTTAGCTTGTCACAAATTCATTTAAAGAAACAGTGCTGCTAATACTGGATTGAATACCTAGAGCAGGTACAGTGAACCTATGGCATGCATGCCGAATTTGGCACGTTAAACTTCTCTGGCACGCGAAAAAACTTAATAGATTATAATCAGTTTATGGAAAACAATCCATGTTATGATTTTTTTTTAGAAAAAGTATAGTTTTATGTTTTAGATTTATATTTTACTTTAAAATAATCAATTACTTTTGAATGAATTAAGGTATTGAAAACTACATTGAAAGAGCCTTGTAGCACCATTTTCTCGCCAAACCATTCAACATACAGTGTTTTCCATATCATTTTGCTTCTTTATCAAATTTCAAAGGTTTTAATTTTGAAAATTGAATTTTAAGAAATAGTTTGCATAGTAATTATACCTAAAGCAGACCTGCCAACTGCTACGAAAAAATCGTAGTTGCTACGATTTGGACCTATAAACTACGATGCTACGAAAATCGGTCTTAAACTACGATTTTTTGTAAAAACACACAAATGCATTTTTTTGTTTCTAGTTGCGATTTTTATCCCACGCAGCATATTTTTCAGTTCTATTCCGAAATTTCCAAAATTTCAAAGTATTCATTTCCGAAAGTTTAAAAAAATTGGCCATTCGCCCAAAAGTTCGGACATTAAGAAATGCTCATGGGGGGGGGGGGGGGGGGGAAATCAGGGCTACAAAACAAACTTTTTAACATAAAACTCTCTTTATGTATATTAACCATGAGTAAATCGCGTTTCTGTAAATATTTATAGTACAGAAATATTTATAGTACATTCCCTTCCTTACAAACAGGGGTGCCATTTTAAGAATCTCAGGAGGGAGGGGTGTGTTCTTTGAGGGGCAAGGTTTGAAATAGTGTGCAAAATCGCACGATTTGCACACTGAAAAGGAAAGTCCGACATAATGAAAAATGTTGTGCAGTATTTCCCCCTGTAAATTCTTCCACAGACCTATGATTCTTCTGCAAGTATATTTTGAAATTTCTTGGAAGTTCGCAATTTTTTTTTTCTTGCAGAATAAAGGAATTTCCCCAATTGGGAAAAAATTGGGAATATCCTGAAATGATCACGGGAAAAGAAATCGCGAAATTCATCAAAATTTACTGCTCTGGAATAAGAATTGGAACTAGGCTCCTTTCACAAATGTCAAAAAACGCTGTGAAATGAGAAGAAATTCTAAAAATCATGCAAAAAATTTCTGAGGAAATAAATTACTATATTGAGTTGAAAGACTGAAACCTTACTCCTTTTACGAATATCAAAAGATGGCTGCGAAACACGAAAAACCAACCAACCAACCTCCAGATTAATTTTAATTTTGTGTGCTACGATTTCTCATTTTCAAAGGTTGGCAGGTCTGCTAAAGGAAATGCGTTCCACTTCAAATTAGGTTTTATTTTATTTAACTTTAGGATTTTAAGTTATTTTAGGTTTTATTATATTTAGATTTTAATTTTGAAAATAGAATTTTAATTGTTAGTGTAATTAGTTATGCATTTATTGAAGGACCTGAAGAACTAAAAATGATCCGATTAGGATTAAGTATACAAGAAAAGAAAAATTCATTTATAGATTATTAATACAGAATTCGATGCAACATGGCTATATTGTTGAGTACATACAGCATAATAAATAAGTTAAGAATCGAATTTAGTATAACTGTAAAAATATTTAAGTAAAAATTTGACAAAAACTTATCATTGGTTTTTATCTACATTAAAATGTTTCTGGCACATTAGAATATTGGTATATAATAATTTTGAAATTTTTGGCACACATACTCAAAAAGGTTCGCCAACCCTGACCTAGAGTTATAACCCTCAAGTTTTTTGGAAATTCCTGTTTAAAAAGAGAATACAACTCATGTAAATACACATGATATCCAGTGCTGTAGTTGGGTGGGAACGCCGTTCCCAGAAATATTTTGTTTGTTACTGTAAAAAAAAAAAAACGCGTATGAGTACATTTTTTTTTTTTTTCAAGCGAAACGTTAATTTATGCTAGTTTTTAAGAAGATCCGTTTCACTTATATTCATAGTGTAGTACCTCACTTCAAAATTTTTTGTCCTGAACCATATCTGAAATCTTGGTAGTGATAAGGAAGAAAATTAATAGACGAAACAGCTTGCCATAAATCAGAGAGCACAGAAAACACCTATCATCATTCTTTTGGAAACTTCTAGGGTAAATGTGGCCAGTAAGTAATATATGGATTTATTTCTGTTATTTCAATTTATTTTGATTCATAATGGAAAACGTTACTACGAGATTGATTAAATATTGCTTTTAGATGGATATTATACAAATACAATACTATAAAACTAGAATATAATAATTGTAACTGTTAATTGAAAACAGTTGGAATTTGGCTAGATGTTTTAAATTGGCTTTTGGCTTAGCAAAAATCCGGTAGGATCAACATCTACTCTATGAAAAGGTGAGTTCCCACAAACATTTTTTTCCAACAACAGCGCTGATGATATCAATCGCTTTTGTGCATAGTACATTCTTAGAAATGCTAACTACATTTTTTCCAATCATGATTCTTCAATATTCATTACAATTATAAAACTTTTCAATTAGTTCAATTGTTTCTGGACCTGTGGCTGTGGCTTTATCTTTTCTTATTTCTGGTATAGACAAGATTCTCTTTCCTCTCAGAAGTTGTCATGACGATCTTGTAGCTTAATTAGTTACTTCAAATTCATCTATTATTTTCTTTTGCAGCACAAGGAAAAATAGATCACCCTTCTATTATGAGAAATAGCAGACTAATAATAATTTGATTAACAGATTCGAAAACACCTGCCTTTACTAAAAAAATTTTATCCTGCCTTTGTCAGAATTTGTTTATACAAGGCAGGTGTAGAAATATGTTTCATCCTGTAGAAATGAACTAGGCTTTGTTAAATATAAGGTATTAAACTATAAAAAACATATTTAAAATGATTAAAATTATCAAAGATAATAAGATAGAAAGTTTTAAAAAAAATGTTAAATACAAATAAAGTATTTTAATTCAAACACACATACACACACAGAAAAAAACATATTGAAAATGTTATTGGTAAAAAGTCATTATTGCATTTTCTTATTTTAGACCAACAAAAGATTTTTCATTTACAGTTATATTTTAAAAACAAAATTAAGGGATTGTTTAAATTTAAAAAAATGCTTATAATAAAAGAAAATATATGAATGAATAAATAAAAGAAACATAAGGATTATGCACAAAATTTAATGGAGGGAGGACAGACTGCAGTCATAGACTTTTTTCCCCCTTTTACTCAGAAGAAAAAACAAAACAAAGCACAAGCTTTACTTTTCAAAAGAATGAAAGAAAGAAACATTGAATAATATATTCAACAAGTCATAGGAACTACAGTAGTTATTTAGGTAGCACAGCTAAAATTAGGCAGAGATTTTTTTTTCTTGATTGGTGCAGTTTTCCAAACAGGGCAAAATTTTGCATAAGTCATGAGAAAGACATCATTTTTATTTCATAAATAGAAAGCCCAAAGTGTAAACTGTTATTTAAAACAAAAAGAAATTGGAAATTTTATTTGCCTTTTTGTGTATAGCCTTTTTCATAAAATCACAAAAATTTGGAAAAATAACCATAACTTTCAACTTTGGTTTAATTTTTTGGCCCTAAACATTTACAATTAATTTTTTAAGTATTTTTTTATTAAAATCTGCATCTTTTGATGTTCTTACAGTGATATTTTTAAGATGATTTGCATTTTAGATCCAGAGAAACAATTTTTTGAAAATGGAACTGCAATCTAAAAATACAGACTCAGAAATGCGATTTGAGAAAATCCAAAAATTGGACCCCCCCCCCCCCCCCCAAATCTCACAAACTATGAGGTCTAGAAAGGAAATTTTTCTGATGTATTCATATCATGATAGAATTAGTAGATACACCAAATTTCATCCAAATCCCTGTCGGTCGGGTTACAAACCATTAAAAAATTGGTTGAATTGACATGGAATGACCCAGTAGAGATTGTTTCCAGGCCAAGAATGGAATCCAGAAACTTTGGCTTAAATTGCCAATGCTCTTCCGATTGAGCAACCTGGAATGACAACTGGCTGACACAATTCATTCAGACAACCTTTTGGCAGTAACATTATGCAGCTTAACAGAATAAGCCATAGATAAACAAGCTTCATTAAATGATGGAATGGTATATATATCATACAAGTTGTATCAGCTTGTTGCCGTTCCAAGTAGCTCAATTGGAAGAGCAGTGGCAATTTAAGCCAAAGAATTCTGGGTTTGATTCCTGGCATGCACACTTTTTCACTCAGTTGAAAAATTTTCAACTTACATGATGTCTTTACACCAATCAGTATGATTGTGTTAAAATAATAAAGTGTATCAATGTTTCCATAATTTAATGGAGTTCTTTTATCTGCTGTTTATTCTGTTGAGTTGTCTACATGGCAGACCAGATGCTATGGCCAAAATGCTATCTAAGTGAATTGTGTTAGCCGGTTGTCATTCCAGTCAGCTCAAATGGAAGAGCTTAGCAATTTAAGCCAAAGGCTCTGGATTCAAATCTTGGTCTGGATGCCTTTTCTCTCAGTCGAAACCAATTAAACTTGTATGATATCTTTAATAATAAGTATGATTGTGTCAAAATAATAAAAAATAGATTGTTTCTTTGCATTGTGAATGAAACTATTATATTTTGTGACTGTTACAGTGGAATTAGTTCATGACTGTTACAGTGGAATTGGTTCATGACTGTTACAGTGGAAATAGTTCATGACTGTTACAGTGGAATTAAATCTTCTAGTTTGTGAGCTGCCAGATACTGACATTTTAAAGTAAACAGATCATCACTCATAGATCATATCATTTCATTATTTTTACTTTCTTCTATCTAAAAGAAAAGAAAGTATTGTAAGCAAATTTTTCTTTGATTGATTTATGTATTTTAAGGGTCAGATATCATGAAAAACATGTTTTTTCAAAATGTCTGACTGCCCATGAGTCCTCATTTTATCACTGAAAAGTGTATGAAGTTATGCATAGAATTGAAAATAACTTCATATATACATTTTTGGCTATGGCCAGCAAGTCTTAGTTGAAATTGGGACAATTCCGTCAGTACGTGGTAATACAATAGTGATTTTTGTGCCAATTTTCATATTGTATCATCTAATAACAATTATTCTTAAACTACTTGAAATATAAGCACTTGAAGGTGTTGAAATATGGAAATCCCCCCCCCTGCCCCAATTTTGTCAAAGAAGATTATTTGATGTAACAGTTATAAAAACATTTCACTGTAAGAGAAAATTAAAAAAAAATTAAATAGTCAGATTCCCGCTATAATTCTTAATATTAGCTAAAAGTGAAATATTTGAAATAGTAATATTTCAAATTTTAAATGCTTAAAAGGCGTATAGCCAACAGAGTGAAAAGTATCCAAGCCAGGAACCGAGCCCAGGTCCTCGGTATAGCGCACTGACGTTTTTGGGATGGGTGCAGTGGCTGTTGAAAAAAATCATAGTAAATCACTCAATTGTTGGTAAGTTTAATTTGCATATTTGTAATGGGCAAAAATATAATATTCATTGATTAGACTTCATCACGAATGTTTCAATGTCCCATTTTCAGGGTTCATACACATCCCTTTAAATAAAAATCAAGAACTTTTAAGGACCAAAACCAAAAAAATGTAAAGACCTACAAATTAAATAAACTAATAAATTACAATATGCATTTTTTAATAAAGAGCCTCTTCAATCACTAGGAAGGGGGAAATTTCAGCGTGTGGCAGTAGAAATTTAGAAACTTTTAAAATAACAAATACAGCAGAAGAAAAAACTAGTCGGATGTGCAAATCCCAAAACTTTCTTCTATTTCGAACATGTTAATATTTCAAAATTCGCTATCAGGGTGCCAAAATCAAATGACAATCTATGCCCATCTTGAGGATTCTAAAGATATGAAATTCTGTGCATTAGTTCTTGATACAACTATCGCTAAAATTGTGTAAATCCTGCAAAATGCAGCATGGCAGTGCCACCTGTTGGGTGATTTACACCAAAACCTAATCAGCAACAACTTATATCCAAGTCTAACAGAATCTGAAGTTTGATGAAAATCCATGCAATACTTTTTCAGACAGAGCTATTGCGAAAATCTTTTAAAATCCAGCATAGCAGCGCCACCTGTTAGGAAATTTACACCAAAACATAATCAGCACCAATATTTATCAAGGTATACCTGAATCTGAAGTTTGATGAAAATTCATGCATTAGTTCTTGAGATAGAGGTTATTGCGGAAATCGTAAAAAAGGCAGCACAGCAGCACCACCTGTTGGGTAATTTACACCAAAACATAATCAGTAACAATATTTATCAAAGTATAATTGTATCTGAAGTTCAAGGAAAATTAATGCATTAGTTCTTAAGATAGAGCTATTACAGAAAACATAAAAAAAATGCAAGTACTCTTTAAGTGGGAAGGAGGGGGGGGGGGGAGCTGGAGCAAAGGGAAAATGCCAATTTCAGGTGTGAAGAGAAATCTTCATGATCGATTATTTATTGTGACAATAAAATGACAAATAGAGCAGATTTTCTCTTTTTTTAATTAAACAGTTTTAAAGAGTTTTATAACTTTGAGTACTGTGTGCGTGGGAGGGGGCGGGGAAGAGACAAAAACGGGGAAGCAAAATTTTGAGAGGGTGAAATTCAGATGAAATTTTAATGAAATGAATTGTCAATGAAATTTAGGGCTGATTATTTATTCATTATAAAGTAACAAATAGAGTAGAAAAAGTTCACAAAAAGTAAGTTTTAAAGATTTTAAACTTTGGTATTGTGGGGGGAATGAGCAAAAGGAGGAAGTGAAATTTGGGAAGAAGGAGAGGCAAATGGGGGGTTAAGATGTACAGTCAAACACCGTTAATACGCGCCCTGCTTAATACGCGAAACCGCTTAATATGCGAATTTTCTTCGGTCCTTGAAAAACGCCTATCTTATGTATTAAAAAACCCCTTCTTAATACACAAACTGTTAATCCGCGAACCCGCTTAAGACGCGAAATTTTATCAGTCCCGTGGCAACAAAAAACCACATTTAACACAAGAATGAGCTTTATTTGAAACAGAGGAGCTTTTAGAGGGAATAATGTCCCAAGCATTACATAAGACAAGTCTTTAAACTACGGATGTTTTTTTTTTCGTCCAGATTTAATGCAACTATGAATAGTTTTACTAAAAATATCAGTTTGAACCTCTGATTTTTAATGGAGAAATCTTTCCCGGCGCCGATTACTTCGTATAGTCAAACAGCCTTGTAAAAGAAGAGAGAAACGATACTGCTAACGAGTGCACAATAAATAAGCAAAAATGTTGTTTTCCCACTGATCAGAAAGAACCAGTGGAAATCTTATCCGATAAAGAAGCGAAAAGCGAACTTTTCCCCTACGATGGAGAAACGATTTGACCCTCATCCTAACTTAGAACAGTGCCGATTCGTTGTTTGATCACTGCTGTGATATCTAAAGCAGGGCGCACACTGAAGGGACTCATGCAACATGTTGCTTGACTTCATGGGAAAAAACAGGTTCAAAACGTGTTTGAAACAGCTTTCTTCTTTGTTTCAACCTGTTTCTTCTCCTAAGTTGCACTTCATCTTCCTCCTGTCGCCTCAGTGTGCTGATTGCCTTATGAAGGAAGAGAGTCACTTGTCGCTTCTGGTGGAATCTGGTCAATGATAACCAGATGTTCTTTTAAAAGTTTAGTCTAGTCTTTATCGTGGCAAAAGGACCAAAACACATCAAAAGGAAGGCTCTCTCTATCACTGATAAGTTACAAATTATAAATCAGTACGATGCCCAGGTTGTCCCATTTAAATCGGCATTCTACAAAAAAAAAAAAAAAAAAAAAGCATGAATAATCAACTTTAAGGATTTTGTTGAAGATTAGGGATGTCATCTTTAACCAAGCTGTTGTTGGTAGAACAAGTAACAAGAAAATAAAAAACGCCAAATTTAAGGACATGCGGAGGGCCCTCCACGAGTGGTTTGTTCAGACACGCTTTACGAATATCCCAATAATCGGCATGCTAATCCAAGAAAAAAGTTCTGAAGTTGCCGCAAAAATGGTAGTGTTAGATTTCAATGCTTCAAATGAATGGCTGGATCGATATAAATTTCGCCACAGAATAAAATTTCAGAAAGTGTGCCATGATTCAGCTTCTGTAAACAAAGACGTCGCTTGTTGGAAAACAAATGTGCTTCGGCAGCTTGTAAAAAACTACTCAAGTCGTGATACGACGTGGACAAATTTAAGATTTTTACAAAATGGCATCCAACTAAACTATGGCTATAAAAGGAGAAGCATGTCCAGGGGGTAAACTAAGCAAAGACCGTCTTTCTCTTCTACTTGATGCCAAATCTGATGGTTCAGTAAAGATAAAGCTACTGGTTATACAGAAATCACGCAAAACGCGATGCTTTAAAAACGTCAACAATCTTCCGTTCCTGTGCGAAAGTAAGCTAAGAGTGTGAATGACGAGCAACTTTTTTTCAATATGGGTTCGTAATATTGACCAGCCTATGGGAAAAGAATCACGTCATGTGTTATTGCTTGTGGACTATTGTCCTGCGCATCCGAAAGATAAAGAAGGCCTGGGAAAGTCCAAATTGAATTTTTACCACCAAATTCGACCAGTGTCACTCAGCCAATAACCAAGGAATCATTAACAGCGCCAAGGTAAATTACAAGACTCGCATAGTACGAAAATAACTTCTCCAAATGGAATACGGCAGAGACCATTCTTGCTAAGAGGTCGTTCTATTACAGCCCTTGACGCTATTACCAGACTTGTATAAAACGAAAAACTTTCTGCGCACATAAATATTGGGTCAAAAACTTTCTGCAAATTAATTTAATGTTTAATAAAATAACGTGTCACTTTGACGTTATGAATTAAATTCAGCAGTTTAAAAATAATTACCATTTAAATTAAAAGTTAATTAATTACAGAATAATTATGTTGGTTAAAAAAATAATAAAACTAAAAATCCATGATAAGAAGTGGTGAATTCTTATCAGTTATTTTGTCAATTGATTTAGATACAGCCCAATCTTTAATATTGTGATCTCTTCTCACAAAATGCCAGTCACTCTGTTCACAGAAGTAATGGACATTGCTTTTGAAACAAATCATTCATATTTTGTAAGGAGAAGTCCATTCATAGGTATCATCATTAAAGAGACCGGTGAGTTTTTATTGCGGCCCTTTGACGAAATTCTCGTTTTTTCCGCGATCATTTGGCGAAATTTCCTTTTTTCTGCGATCATTTGGCGAAATTTCCGTTTTTTCGTGCTTTTATGATGAAATTTCCGTTTTTTTCGCGATTATTTGACAAAATTTGCGCTTTTTTCGCGATTATTTGACGAAATTCGCGCATTTTTTCATGACCTTTTGACAAAATGTGCTTTTTTTCTCCTATCTTTCGACGAAATGAGTTTTTTTTCCCGCTGTTCTTTGACGAAAGTCGCATTTTTTCGCGATCTTTTGATGAAATTCATGCTTTTTTCGCGGCGTTTTGACGAAATTCTCGTTTTTTCGCGATCTTTTTTCGAAATTCTCGTTTTTTTCGCGATAATATGACAAAATTAATTTTTCCTGCACTTTTTGGACGAAATTTGCTTTTTTCTGCGATTTTTTTTGAAGAAATTAGCTTTTTTTCGCGATTCTTTGACGAAATTTGCATTTTTTTCTGTGGCCTTTTGAAGAAATTTGTGTTTTTTCCCGATCCTTTGACGAAATGTGCATCCCTTTTACGAAATTCGTGTTTCTTTCGCTATCCTTTGACGAAATTTAGTTTTTTACGCGATTCTTTTAGGAAATTTGCGTTTTTTTCGCGATCATTTGATAAAATTCGTGCTTTTTCCACTATGCTTTCACGAAATTCGTTTTTTCCTGTGCTTTTTGGACAAAATTCGCGTTTTTTTCTGTGGCTTTTTAACAAAATTCGTGTTTCTTTCACGATCCTTTGACGAAATTAGTTTTTTCCGCGATTCTTTTACGAAATTTGCGGGGGTTTTTCACGATCCTTTGACAACATTCACGCCTTTTCCGCTATGCTTTTACGAAATTCGTTTTTTTCCTGCGCTTCTTTGACTTAATTTGCGTTTTTCTGCGATTTTTGACAAAATTATTTTTTTCTGCGTTTCTTTAAAGAAATTCATGTTTTTTCCGCGGTCCTTTGACGAAATTAGTTTTTTTGCCGCGACTCTTTTATGAAATTTGTGTTTTTTTTTTCGCGATCCTTTGACAAAATTCGAGCTTATTCCGCTATACTTTTACGAAATTCGTTTTGTTCCTGCGATTCTTTGACAAAATTATTTTTTTCCACGATTGTTTAAAAAATTCGCATTTTTTCCGTGATGCTTTGACAAAATTAGTTATATTTTCTGCGAACGATTGACGGAATTGGTTTATTTTCGGCGACCATTTCTTGAAATCTATATTTCAGTGTATATAATATATTTCAGTGTAAAAATATATATTTCAGTGCTTTTTTTATGTCTGAATTTTCGGACCGATGGTCGATTTTTTAAAATTTTTGGAAAATTTTCGGAAAACAGAATCATCCCTGGCAAACAATAAATAAATTATACTTAAAATTGGGGAACATTTTTAATTTTTCGGTATTTAAAAAAAAAAAAAAACATTTTTTTTTTTCTGAGAAATTTTCTGCAAAGTTCCGAATTTTGCGGAAAATTTTCCGTGCACGTGTGCATCTATATTATACAACTCTGACTATTACACATGCTTTCCACGGCATGGAAGAGTGTCACAACAACGACGATTGCAAATTGTTTTAGAAAAGAGGGTTTTGGAAGTAGCAAGGGAAGTAGAGATTTGTAAAGAGCCGATTGCGCACTCTGATGTTGAAGAACACTGGCTTGGCGAACAAGAATCTGTAGGGGAAGAATTTGTCTGTTTAGACACGTTTATTAATATCGACAAAGATCTAGTAACCTCCTAGCTCAGAAGTCTGGATGACATCAACAGTGCCTGATAAACTGGATGAGGAGGAAGACGAGGAGAACTTGCCCTGGTTTCTCGACGAGAGAGCCTTACTATCACCTAAATACGGCTGAAAACAGCATGTTAATGGCGCGCCCGCATGTCAAACAGGCCAAAATTGATAGCTACTTTGCCAAAAAGTAACTTTTATGTAATTATTGACTTTATTAATTTTAAACTTTTGTTTTTTATATCAACTTTTGAGTATTATCGACATTTTCTCCATTTGCTCTGTATAGCTAACACGGATTTTATTGTGTTCAGATTAGTTTTAGTTTACACGGTTAGCACAAACTTTTGTGTTCATTTTGTTGAATTTTATGTGACGTACATAATAAATCTAATTTTGAAAAGACATATGATTTTTACTTAAGACAATAACTTTTATTTGAATTTCCATATTTCGAACGTTCCTGCTTAATTAACACATAGTAATGACAAAAACAAATAAAATATCATTTTATGTCTTAAAAGACCTAAAAATTATCATAAAGGGCTAGTTCCATGAATACTTTTGATTAATATGCTAGGATTTTTGGAAACCAGTATTTTAGAATGGAAAAATGTGATTTATTTTACCGGAACTATCTCATTAATTAAATAAGGCCAAGAAAATTTTTCAAAAATAAAGGTGGCCAACAAAAGCATAGCAGTTACCAGCTATGTGACTTACACTAAAGAAACCCATGGAGCTAGCCAAAGATGCGATCTACAGGGTTCGTACACTTCAAGGACTCTCAAGCACCTTTTACCTGAATTTTCGTAAAGTAATATTTAGCTTATTTAATGAAAAACAATTATATCTTCAGACATAGCGACCAGTACTTTACCAAATTTCTAGTTCTAAAGCACCTAAAATCCCCTGAATTCCCTAATACGTACGAACCCTATTTTATCCATATAAGTTGTTATTATGTGGACCACTGGACGAAAATCCACAAACATCGGTTAATACGCTAATTTTGATCTGTCCCTTGATTCGCATATTAACGGGGTTCGACTGTATTTTTAAATCAGAAATTCAAAGAAATGCAGAAGAGTTTCACCCCTGATTAAGAAATAATACAAGATTAAAATTAAACCTTTTTTAAGGACTTTTTGCAGATTTTGCATGAAAATAAGTAAAGTACCAAAAATTCTATTTGAAAAATGTAAGCACTTTTAAGGACTTTCAAGGACCGAGGTAATTTACACCAAAACATAATCAGTACCAATATTTATCAAGGTATAATTGAATCTGAAGTTTGATGAAAATTCATGCATTAGTTCTTGAGATAGAGCTATTGCGGAAAACATAAAAAAATGCAAGTGACAATAAAATGACAAATAGAGCTGATTTTCTCTTTTTTTAATTAAACAGTTTTAAAGAGTTTTTTGACTTTGAGTACTGTGTGCATGGGAGGGGGCGGGTAGGAGACAAAAACGGGGAAGCAAAATCTTGAGAGGGTGAAATTCAGATGAAATTTTAATGAGATGAATTGTCAATGAAATTTAGGGCTGATTATTTATTCACTAAAAAGTAACAAATAGAGTAGAAAAAGTTCACAAAAAGTAAGTTTTAAAGATTTTAAGCTTTGGTATTGTGAGTCTTTAAACTACGGATTTTTATTTTTGTCCAAATTTAATGCAACTATGAATAGTTTTACTAAAAATATCAGTTTGAACCTCTGATTTTTAATGGAGAAATCTTTCCCGGTGCTGATTACTTCGTATAGTCAAACAGGCCTGGAAAAGAAGAGAGAAACTATACTGCTAACGAGTGCACAATAAATAAGCAAAAATGTTGTTTTCCCGCTGATCAGAAAGAACCAGTGGAAATCTTATCCGATAAAGAAGCGGAAAGCGAACTTTTCCCCTACGATGGAGAAACGATTTGACCCTCATCCTAACTTAGAACAGTGCCGATTCGTTGTTTGATCACTGCTGTGATATCTAAAGCGGGGCGCACACTGAAGGGACTCATGCAACATGTTGCTTGACTTCATGGGAAAAAACAGGTTCAAAACGTGTTTGAAACAGCTTTCTTCTTTGTTTCAACTTGTTTCTTCTCCTAAGTTGCACTTCATCTTCCTCCTGTCGCCTCAGTGTGCGGACTGCCTTACGAAGGAAGAGAGTCGCTTGTTGCTTCTGGTGGAATCTGGTCAACGATAACCAGGTTTTCTTTTAAAAGTTTAGTCTAGTCTTTATCGTGGCAAAAGGACCAAAACACATCAAAAGGAAGGCTCTCTCTATCACTGATAAGTTACAAATTATAAATCAGTATGATGCCCAGGTTGTTCCGAATAAATTGGCATTCTACAAAAAAAAAAAAAAAAGCATGAATAATCAACTTTAAGGATTTTGCTGAAGATTACGGATGTCATCGTTAACCAAGCTGTTGTTGATAGAACAAGGAACAAGAAAATAAAAACCGCCAAATTTAAGGACATGTGGAGGGCCCTCCACGAGTGGTTTGTTCAGACGTGCTCTAAGATATCCCAATAATCGGCATGCTAATCCAAGAAAAAAGTTCTGAAGTTGCCGCAAAAATGGTAGTGTTAGATTTCAATGCTTCAAATGAATGGCTGGATCGATATAAATTTCGCCACAGAATAAAATTTCAGAAAGTGTGCCATGATTCAGCTTCTGTAAACAAAGACGTCGCTTGTTGGAAAAAAAATGTGCTTTGGCAGCTTGTAAAAAACTACTCAAATCGTGATACGACGTGGACGAATTTAAGTTTTTTTTACAAAATGGCATCCAACTAAACTATGGCTATAAAAGGAGAAGCATGTCCAGGGGGTAAACTAAGCAAAGACCATCTTTCTCTTCTACTCGATGCCAAATCTGATGGTTCAGTAAAGATAAAGCTACTGGTTATACAGAAATCACGCAAAACAGGATGCTTTAAAAACGTCAACAATCTTCCGTTCCTGTGCGAAAGTAAGCGAAGAGTGTGAATGATGAGCAACCTTTTTTCAATATGGGTTCGTAATATTGACCGGCCTATGGGAAAAGAGTCATGTCATGTGTTATTGCTTGTGGACTATTGTCCTCCACATCCGAAAGATAAAGGAGGCCTGGGAAAGTCCAAATTGAATTTTTACCACCAAATTCGACCAGTGTCACTCAGCCAATAACCAAGGAATCATTAACAGCGCCAAGGTAAAGTACAAGACTCGCATAGTACGAAAATAACTTCTCCAAATGGAATACGGCAGCGACCATTCTTGCTAAGAGGTCGTTCTATTACAGCCCTTGACGCTATACACACATCAACACATGCTTTCCATAGCATGGAAGAGTGTCACAACAATGACGATTGCAAATTGTTTTAGAAGAGGCGGTTTTAGAAGTAGCAAGGGAAGTAGAGATTTGTAAAGAGCCGATTTCGCACTCTGATGTTGAAGAACACTGGCTTGGCGAACAAGAATCTGTGGAGAAGAATTTGTCTGTTTAGACACGTTTATTAATATCGACAAAGATCTAGTAACCTCCTAGCTCAGAAGTCTGGATGACATCAACAGTGCCTGATAAACCGGATGATAGGAAGACGAGGAGAACTTGCCCTGGTTTCTCGATGAGGGAACCTTACTATCACCTAAATATGGCTGAAAAGAGCATGCTAATGGCACGCCCGCATGTCAAACAGGCCAAAATTGATAGCTACTTTGCCAAAAAGTAACTTTTAGGTAATTATTGACTTTATTAATTTTAAACTTTTGTTTTTTATATCGACTTTTGAGTATTATCGACATTTTTCTTCATTTGTTCTGTATAGCTAACACAAATTTTATTGTGTTCACATTAGTTTTAGTTTACATGGTTAGCACAAATTTTTGTGTTCATTTTGTTCAATTTTATGTGATGTACATAATAAATCTAATTTTGAAAAGACAAATCTAATTTTGAAAAGACATATGATTTTTACATAAAACAGACCTGCCAACCTTTGGAAATGAGAAATCGTAGCATACAAAATTAAAATCAATCTGGAGGTTGGTTGGTTGGTTTTTCGTGTTAGCCATCTTTTGACATTCGTAAAAGGAATAAGGTTTCAGTATTTCAACTCAATATAGTAAATATTTTCCCCTGAAATTTTTTATACGATTTTTAGAGTTCCTTTTCATTTCGCAGCGTTTTTTTTACATTTGTAAAAGGAGCCTGGTTCCAATTTTTTAGCCCAGTGCAGTAAATTTTGACGAAATTTGCGATTTTCTTCCCGCGATCATTTCGGGATATTCACAATTTTTTTCCCACAATCGTGATTCACATTTTTCTATCACGATTCTTTGCTGAAATCTGCACTTTTTACCATGAACTTTTGACGAAATTCGCATTTTTTACCGCGATCCTTTGACGAAATTAGTGTTTCCTTTCTGCGATCTTTCGGTGAAATTTGCGTTTTCTTACTGATCTTTCGATGAAATTTGCATTTTCTTACTGATCTTTTGATGAAATTCTTGTTCTTTTTCTGCGATATTTTGACAAAATTCACGTTTTTACCATGATCCTTTGGCGGAATTTATTTTCTTCTACGGTCAATTGACGAAATGGATTTTTTTTTTTACTCGGTCATTTGTCGAAAATCGCGATAGTTTATCACAAATCGGGCGATTTTGCACACTATTTCAAACCTTGCCCCTCAAAGAGCCAACTCTCCCCTACAGAAATTTTTAAAATGACACCCTTGTTTCTAAGGAAGGGAATTCCTGTATAAATATTTACAGAAACACGATTCACTCGTGGTTAATATACATAAAGAGTGTTTTATGTTAAGAAGCTTGTTTTTGCTTGCTTGTAAGAAGATTTTTTTTTTCCATGAGCATTTTTTAATGTCCGAATTTTCGGACTAATGGCCAATTTTTTAAAACTTTCGGAAATGAATACTTTGAAATTTTGGAAATTTCGGAACAGAATATCTCCTGAAAAATATGCTGCGTGGGATAAAAATCACAACTAGAAAGTGAAAATGCATTTGTGTTTTTTGCAAAAAATCGTAGTTTAAAACCGATTTTCGTAGCATCGTAGTTTATAGGTCCAAATCGTAGCAACTACGATTTTTTCGTAGCAGTTGTCAGGTCTGTTAAGACAATAACTTTTATTTGAATTTCCATATTTCGAACGTTCCTGCTTAATAAACACATAGTAATGACAAAACAAATAAAATATCATTTTATGTCTTAAAGACCTAAAAATTATCATAAAGGGCTAGTTCCATGAATACTTTTGATTAATATGCTACGATTTTTGGAAACCAGTATTTTAGAATGGAAAAATGTTATTTATTTTACCGGAACTATCTCATTAATTAAATAAGGCCAAGAAAATTTTTCAAAAATAAAGGTGGCCAACAAGCATAGCAGTTACCAGCTATGTGACTTACACTAAAGAAACCCATGGAACTAGCCAAAGATGCGTTTTACAGGGTTCGTACACTTCAAGGACTCTCAAGCACCTTTTACCTGAATTTTTGTACAGTAATATTTAGCTTATTTAATGAAAAACAATTATATCTTCAGACATAGCGACCAGTACTTTACCAAATTTCTAGTACTAAAGCACCTAAAATCCCCTGAATTCCCTAATACGTATGAACCCTATTTTATCCGTATAAGTTGTTATTATATGGACCACTGGACGAAAATCCACAAACATCGGTTAATACGCAAATTTTGATCTGTCCCTTGATTCGCATATTAACGGGGTTCGACTGTATTTTTAAATCAGAAATTCAAAGAAATGCAGAAGAGTTTCACCCCTGATTAAGAAATAATACAAGATTAAAATTAAACCTTTTTTAAGGACTTTTTGCAGATTTTGCATGAAAATAAGTAAAGTACCAAAAATTCTATTTGAAAAATGTAAGCACTTTTAAGGACTTTCAAGGACCGTAAGAACCCTGATTCTGCATGAAACAGCGACCAAATTAAGAACATGGTTCTTTTTTATATTTTGATCAAACATATATAACAACATATTTAATATAATACAAAAAATGCATTTAAAATTGCAAAAATTAAATATTTTACAAAAGTACCTCTTAAAGCTGAATCATGCATCCTATTTGCAGCATCTATCAACAGTGCTTTATGACTTGCATCAACAACATACTTAGCAGTTTTTGATAGAATGGAAGCAGCTTGAATAACACTTTTTCTGGTAGAACAAAACTAAAAGAGAAAATTTAGCGATACAAAAGTCATCTTGTCACATTCCCCCCCCCCCCCCTTTTAAATTACAAAAAAATAAAAAAAACACCACATTAAAACTTTAATGCAAACTCTACAACGTTCTTCAAAATTAACTCTGTTGTACATTATCTTATGTAATAACATTAACTTGATATATGTACATTTATTTATTTAACCCTTCTATAACAGTAATAAAAATGACAACTATTATCTATATTTTTGTTTTATTTATACTTGATTTGTTTCAATTTAGAAATTTAGATTCCACTATTTTCACATACATATGTGTTAATTTTACAAACGTTTCTTAATTGTTTGTTTAAGGAAAATAAAGTTAAAAAATAAAAGCTTTAATTTTTGCCATGCTTTTTACTGTCAGATAAATAGTAGAAATTGTCAAATTATTCACGGTTATATTATTTTAATGTTAATTACGTTAAAAATGTATTTATAATTAGTTTGGTACAACCACTATCAGCTTATATGATCACTTTCAAAAAGTCAGATAAGGTACAAATGTTTTGGCTGAGACTTTGCATAAATTTTTAGAAAAGAAATTGGAATATTAAACCATTAAAATAAACATAAATAACATATTACTATAACAGGCATACATATTTAAACATTATTTCGATAGATGGCAGCATCAATCAGTAACTCTTCAATGTTATTATGTACATGCTGTCATAGTTTTTGCACACCAGTCTTCAACAGAAACTGAAATGTAGAGGTTGTAAAATATGCAATGTTTTTATGGGAGAGAGTAGATTTGGATTCTGAATGAAATGGTTGATATGTAGCTCACAGAATAATGATTTACTCACATAGGATTTCTGAAATTAATCACATTTGTACATATTACCTTATGTAAATAGTGTACATAATTATGTGTCATACAACCTGTAGTCAAGAAATATATATATTAAAGTTTTTCTAATTTAATTCCATAGTGGTGTTTTACGTTGAAGAAACGTATAAATTTTTAAATTGTAGAGTCTACTTTTCAAAAGTAGCATCCCAACAGTGCGGCTTGAATCACTACAAACCGAGGAGTAAAGAAATTTGTGCTGATTTTTTAAAAAGATGTTTGTGCCAAGGAAAATGGTGCTTAAAAGTGTATTAATATCTGCTATACAGATGTCAATTCTGAAGCCAGGGGAAAAATCTTTTAGATTTGAAATATGCTTTTGTTCTACACAAAATTTCAAATGAAATAAAGTAGTTTATGAAGAAGTATTAGTACAGCAAAACAGTATTTTAATGCTCTGTTATTGAGACTTCAGCACTCGAAACAGAAAGAGAATATTTTATATTCTAAAAGTGCATGTGAGCTTTAATTAAAATGAATGGATGTGTGCAGCAGTTCATCAGGAGAAAAGTACTTGTATGATTCATTTTAGTAATGATTATTTTATTTTAGTAAACTTTTGATGTTAAAAATTTTAAGATAGAATTTTTAAGTAAATTATTTTAAGAAAATGAAATATGTCTTTTTTCACCTGACATATAGACGATATAAAAAAGTTCTGAAATCAGGATAGAGTAAATGTTATCCATAACAATTTAAATTCTGCAAGTAATATCTCTGATTAATTCAGATTAAATCAAGAGAGTAATTTAAGAACAGTTTCGTTCTGTTAAGGTATATTAGTGTTGACTCTAGGAAAAAAGGGCCGCAGGGCAGGAATTTTTCAAAAAGGGAACACTATTCTAAAAAAAAGGGAACACTATCTAAAAAAGGGTACATTTTTTCAAAAAGGAAACATTATTCTAAAAAAAGGCACATTTTTTTTTTTAAAAAAAGGGACACTTACACCTTGTTCACAAAAATATTTTGAACTGATTTGTTTAGAGTGCCTAGAATTTGTGATATTTTCTCGGGATCAATTGGATTGCCACGGGGCACATAGGAAATGTTAAAAAGGGCAACCGGGCACATTGGAAGGGTTTAAAAGAGCCGCCGGGTGCAAAAAAGAAATAAAAAGGGCCGCCGGGCACAAAAAAGAAATAAAAAGGGCCGCCGGGCACAAAAAAGAAATAAAAAGGGCCGCCGGGCGTAAAGCAGCTTAGAGTCAACACTATATATATTTTGTTTATTGATTTTAAAGTTATATTTTGTGTTCTAAATTGAGAAAGTATCTCACTCTAAACTTTTACAATAGAATATTTTTTATGGTAGAAGGCTGAATTTCATTTTGATTAATGACTGATTTATGAAATAATGAAATTAAGTTCTGAGTAGAACTTTTATAAGAATAAGTTTTCTAATATATTAAACATTTAAATTTGAATTTTGTGTTAAAAAAAGGGGGAAAAAAGAATTTTGTTTCCTGGAACAAAAGTAGATTGTGTTCTTTTGAGAACAATTTTTGAATTATTTTTGCTAGTAATTTAATTTTAATTAAATTTTTCTAATTCTGTTTCCAGAGCAAAAATAGATTATGTTCTTTTGAGAACAAAATTTTAAAATATTCTTGCTTGACCTAATTTTTTTTAAGAATTGAAAGTTAAGAACTGTGTAAATATAACTTTGTTTTGTTTTATTTTAAGAGTTAATGTTGAAGTTTTAGAATTTTTTTATTGTTGTTATTTACTCATAAACACGTATATACCCATATATACACGTACATGGTAGTATCATATGACGTAACGGTAAATCCAAAGTAGTATCATTTTGGTTTACCTTTCCACAGAAGGTTTTGTTTTGAAATAATATGTGAAATAAACTGCAATTTTTATATTTTAGTGATATTACAGTACATTGCATTTGTACGTATATTATATTTTGAATATTTTATTGTGCTATGATATCTGTAAAGAAGAAATCCTTGAGTGTAGGGTTAAGTTAATAAGTTTATGCAAAAAATCAAAATTCTTATTCTTAAAGTTGAAATTTTTATTCTTGAAGTTTAAATTTTTAATTTGAAATTCTTTTCTTGAAGTTCAAATTCTTATTCTTGAAGTTGAAATTTTTAAATCAAAATTTTATTTTGGTTGTTACTTTTGTTAAATTTAAACAAAAATGGAATATTCTGGAAAAGGCAAAAAAGAAGATCTCAAATGTAGAGGTTGTAAAATATGCAATGTTTTTGCGGGAGAGAGTACGTCTGGATTTTGAATGAAATGGTTGCGATGTAGCTCATGGAATAATGATTTACTCACATAGAATTTCTTCTGAAATTAATTGCATTTGTACACATTACCTTACTTAGCTAGTGTACATAATTATGTGTCATACAACCTGTAGTCAAGGAATATATATATATAAAAGTTTTTCTAATTAAATTCCATAGTGGTGTTTTATGTTGAAGAAATGTGTCAATTTTAAAATACTGGAGTCTAGTTTTCAAAAGTAGAACTATATTACATTATTAAAATAAGGTACTTGTTAGTTATCCCGTAGACCAGTTTTGCCAAATCACCCGCCAAATTATACAAATTGGCATAATTCTTATTTTAAATAACGAAAGAACAAATAAATTAGTATAACATTAATAAAAATACAGATAAAACTTCGAAATAAAAATCACTTGATGACGTAGACACATATTGTCAAGTGAATGTGACATTTACGATCAACCATTATTGGCATTTAATCTTACAATTTGGCGACAGTAATTTGGTCGATGGGATAACTAACAAGTACCTAAAATAATTATATGTATGTACTTTTTAATCTATTTGCACAATAGTATTTAAAAAATTCTGCATGAAAGATTAACAGATAATTTTCTTTTAATGGCAGAAGTTTAAAAAAATTCTCCATTTCTTGGTGTGTTTCTATTTTAATTTCTATGGCACTTTTTTAAACAATATTTATAAAACAGTTTATAAATAACTACTTTACTAACCATATAGTCACATATCTAGTAAAAACAAATAAAATGTTGCTAAGAAAAGGAAAAACAGGTGTTCTACAACTTATATATATATATATGATAGATTTTTTTTCAACTTAGAATTTCTTAGTGTGAATTCTTAATATTTAACGAAATTTCTCATATCTTACCACAAGGGTCGGCTTCCTTTCTGAATATGTCTGAATTACATGATTTAATTTATAGCTCAGCATTAAATCAAATTTAAATTCTGAACATTTAGAGTCATATGGATATCCAATAACTACTTTTCTTAAAGAAACGGGTCTTAAGTTATCATTTAATCTGCAACAAAAACAAATTTTACAGTAGACATATATACAGGAAAAACTGAACAGAAAAGAAAAGTAAGAATTTTACTTGAATAAAAAATAAAATGGCGAATAAAGCAAAAAATTACACTTAAAGACAGTACATGAATTGACATCAGGTGTTTTATTTTTTATTTCATGTTTAAGATGCAAAAATGTCTATTTTCATTAATTTATTGTAAGAAAAGATTTAAAAAATAAAATAAAACATCGCTAAAACCCTACTATATTTACAATAAATTATAAATATCTACTTAACTTAAGGTTAAAATAGTTTGTACCACGTTAGTTATACAGGGTGTCCATAATTAAACGACCCTACTTTAAAGTTGTCCACAGAAAAACTGTTGTTCATAAAGTTGTGAAATTTTGTGAAAGACATAATAAAAGAATGGGAATTTGTTTAAGAAAAAAAAAGTTCAAAATTTTGCCACCAGAGGGGGATTTTTAATAAATTACACATTTAGCATTACGATAGTTTAGAATTTTTTTTATAGGATGTCCATAATTAAACGGCTCTATTTTAAAGTTGTCTATAGTCAAAACTATTGTATAGAATGTTGTGAAATTTTGTGGAGGACATAATAAAGTATAGGAATTTGTTTGAGCGAAAAAAAATAGGAGGATGTTTTTTAAGGAATTGGCATTTAGCATACATTTACAATAGTTTAACAATTTTTGTTATAACCAAATATGTTCCGCATGACGATCATCATTTTCAGAGACCATATGGAGTCTTAAGATAACATGTTCCACACTTGACCGCAGTGTGTTCTGGGAAACACTGGGAACATATTGTCAAATGCTGTTTTTAGAATCAGGTTAAGTTAATAAACAAAATTTCTAAAGTATCGTAATGCTAAATGTGTAATTTATTAAAAATCACCCTCTGGTGGCGAATTTTTGAACTTTTTTATTTATTATTATTATTATTATTTTTTTTTTTGCTTAAACAAATTCCCATTCCTTTATTATGTCTTTCAAAAATTTTTACAACTTTATAAACAATAGTTTTGTCTGTAGACAACTTTAAAGTAGGGTCGTTTAATTATGGACACCCTGTATATATTTTTTAATTTGAACTATTGTGATTCAGATATTACTTTAGATACATAGCTAGTTGAACATTTTATTAAACAAACAATGTATTTATACAAAAAATAAGTTTGGAAGTTGTGAAAAAATGAAATTTAGTAATACATTCATTAAAATCTTCAATCGAAAGTTAGAAAGTAATTAACTTGTATTATTAGGAAATTATTATATTAA
The DNA here is from genome assembly GCA_963932465.1 of Maratus speciosus. Classification (NCBI taxonomy): domain Eukaryota; kingdom Metazoa; phylum Arthropoda; class Arachnida; order Araneae; family Salticidae; genus Maratus; species Maratus speciosus. The sequence goes on from OZ010788.1 coordinate 304,119,984, forward strand.
ATTATAAATGCAACAGAGTCAAATATGAATGATTAATAATTGCTTGCATGTAAAAACTATGCTTATGAAATTTTATAACTCATTCTATTTATTCCTTGAATTCATTTGTCGACAGATTAATCAGAGAATTTTTTAACCAAGTCAAGGACAAATTGACAAATCTACTGTATCTAAACTGTATTGTGCATCCCATCTATAGAGTATTTTTTCTTTTCAAATATATAAATGATGCCAGCTTAAAACAAATTATAGCACTTCTGGAATTATTACAAATATTATCATTTTCAAATCTTCCATTGTTTAAAGATTGGTATTATTTTACAGTATTACATACCCCCCCCCCCCATAAAATTATAATTAGTGGTAATTTTTATAAAATAAAAGTTTTAAAATTGGTGGATTTTTGCATATGTTTAAAAATTATTTTCAACTAAATTTTTCACACAAATTTTCTTACATTTTCTTTGCAAAGTTTATTTGTTTGTATTTATATATAAAAACCATTAAACAACTCTAAGGCTAATGTCAGACGAACACCTATTTGCATGCTTTTTGTTTCAACATGAAAAAGAAACACCTTAGCTAACAGGGATTTCTGTTTCGTGTTGAAACAAAAAGCGTGCAAACAGATGTTCGTCTGACAGCCTAAGAATCTATATTTCAGAAAAACAAAGAAAAGAGTAAATAATTAAGTAAATAGGGGGTATAAGCATCATTAAATAATAAGAGTAAATTTTATTAAAAAAGAATTTTTTCTAATAGTGAAAAATTACAGCTATGCGAACAAAAATAAATAAGTGTTTCAAATTTTATATTAAATTTTCCACCTTACCATTTTCATTAATTGATATATTGTTGAAATAATTTTGCACATGAATTTTCATTTTTAATAAGAGGAGGTGCATTTAATTATCTTGCCAGGGGGTTCGGGGATTTTTTGGGTTTGGATTTTTTTTCACACTATCCTGTTTTTGCGAAATTATGAACTTTTGTATAAACTTGTAAAAAATGTAATCATAATTTCATGAATTAGAAATTTTTATTATATTTAAGTTCATACTTCTTAGTTATCCCGTCGACCAATTTCGTCAAATTGTATAAATCGCCAAACCACTCGCCAAATTATACACATTGACATAATTTTTTATTTTAAATAATGAAAAAACAGACAAATTAGTAAAATATTAATAAAAATACAAATAAAACATCAAATTAATGGTTTTATTGGCCATTATTGGCATTTAATCTTACAATTAATTAATTAATGGCAACCATTATTGGCAATTAATCTTACAATTTGGCGACAGTAATTTGGTCGACGGGATAACTAAGAAGTACCTTAAGGCATTTGTATAGAGTGATGGTCACGATTTTTAAGCCACCAGATGGTGTTAAATCCAACCATTAGCTGTAAAATCCTATTTACATAACCATGCCGCCTTTGAAACTAATGCCTTCCTTTCTTATTAGTTGACCAATGACCGCTTATCGGAAATTCTAATGAGTTTAAACCATTTGATAAATGCTCCCTTTTCTTGGCATTAACTCTTTTGTTTTTGGCGACTGAAAGAGAAAAAAAAGAAAAGGAGGATATTATAAATGTTTATTTTAAAATCTCGAAACTGAATATAATAAAAATACGATTGGAATATTTATTGCTTTTTCAAAATAAATCGATTTTTGCATTGCCTGCGAAAAAAGGAATAAAAGAAATAATACAAAAATTAGTTTCAATACTCATTAAATCTAAATATATTTCTTTATTTCTTCTCTCTATGGAAAGAAAAATATACGGCATTAATAAAGAAAAAATAATGCCTTGCCTCTTCCTTATAGGATCGAAACAACTTCTTGATACTTTCACAAAAAACATTTTTATTTACAATTTTACAAATTTTGCATGTATTATTATTCATATACTAAGAAATAGAATAGCTTTTCACTTTTTTTCAGATTAAATATATAAATATATATATGTATATATATATGTGTGTGTGGGTTTCTGAAAAATTTTGCCATTTTTTGCATTTTTGTCAGTGTTTCGACTTTCGAGAATAAAGCAGTTTTTTAATTTCTTCAGCTATGAAAGTGGATGGAATACATGAAGTTTTTTATGAATTTTTCAGTATTCAGTTTATCACCATTATCATTATAACTATTCAAAATCATTAATCTTCGTTATTCGGAAAAAGTTCACATGTTTGTTTGAAAAGCATTTTATTCACACTGTTACAGCTAAATTCTAAAACACATGAAAAATTCAGTAAGTGCTATTTACTTTGCATGGGTTTTTTTGTTCGTTTCCCCCCCCCCCCCCCCCTTCACGTACCAGCTGGGTACCTCCATAGAAATTAAAAGAATTTTTCTGTGTAATTGTTAAATTTAACAAAGAAAAAAAAAAGAAAAAAAGATTTTTTTATAAAATCACAATTTGAATTTACTATATTTTTAGACTTTTCCCATGATTTTCGGTGATTTTTTGACATTCGTAAAAGGAATACGGTTTCAATCTTTTACCCTAATAATTTTGTACCACAAAATTTTTGAATTTTCAGTGATTTTTGTCGTTTTTTCGCGTTTTGCACGTTCATGAAAAATTCTTTCTTGGAATGATATCCTGTGTAGTAAACTTCGTCCTCTGCAATTTTTGAATTTTTAACACTTTCCAACAAACTTGAAAAGTGTTCATAATTTTTTTTTTTTTTTTTGTCTTCCGTTTGTTTGCCTGTCCGGCTTCTAACTCGCATAAATATAGTAGGGTTGCCGTGAAATTGATATATGTTATTGAGACTTACTATGGCATGAGCGGTATTGAAAGTGAAGTGTGTAGCATTTATAGTTCCGGTGCAGGGAAATTAAAAAGAAATCCAATACATTACGGCTTATAGCGAAAAATCATTTGTGGTGTTTTTTAATGAAGTTTCACTATTCCAAACACTTTGAAATTTATATATATCGCGGAAGCGCACTATAGAACATGGTATTCATAGCATTCAACGTTCGTTTACACGGATACCTAAAATAATTCCGTTACATTATACGGACGCCTGAGAAAAATTGTTTACGGTGTATTTTTTTCAAGTTACATTATTTCAAACATATATATATTCAAATAAAATATGTATATACAGTAAACTCTGCCTAAGGCGGAATCGATCGGGACCGAGAAAATTTTCCGTGGTAGACAATATTGCGCCTTAGAGAAATTTTACTCTATGTCTATGGATTTGCAGGGACTTGAAAATCTTTCCGAGTTAGACAGATTTCCATCTTATACAGAGTCCGCCTTAGAGAGTTTACTATATATATCTGAAATGCACTGTGCAAGATGATTACAATAGAATATGGTGTGAATAGCATAGCATTCATCGTTTATATGCGGAATCACACAAAATGATTAAGTTACCGTATCATCTATGAACAAATAATTGCTGGAAGGGCGTTTTCAGTTGTGCAGTGCGTTTCTAAATTTAACATTTTTTTGAAATATTAATTAGATTTAGATTTATAAATTCTAAAGATCATATCCAGGGCTCCACAAAACATTTAAAGTACATTTCCATTTTCTGATGGAAATTTATGAACGGGGATTTTGATTGGACCTATGTGTATGTGTTTCCTAACTGAACTAAATTCTAATGTACTATGTAATGTACTAAATTCTAATGTATGTGATAAAGCTATAGATCATATATAGGGCAGCACAAAAAATTCCGATATTTTCCCAATTATAGGTGTTAATTGTTGAAATCGTGTTTTCAAATGCATACATTTCACTGTTTGTCTATTTACACATTTTTTTCACTTTGTCAAGTTATATTATTGCATTATGAAGGTGTTGGAAAGTGCTTTATAATCTATGCCTGACGCAGGACCGGAACTAGGGGAATGTAGAGGGGCATGTGCCCCGGGAGCCAGAATGATAGACGAAGGGTAAGGGGGGGGGGGGGTGTGCAAATGAAGATTTTGCTTGTAGTTTCATGCAAAAAATGTATATATACATATGAAATACAAAGAAACTCGGAAGCTAATCTCAAAGCTATGGGAACGTTCTTTTCAAATTTGTCAAAGTGGAAGTAACTTTATTAAAAAAAATCTGCAACCAGTGTCAAAAAAGTAAACACTAACCCGGTTAGAATTCAATCTAACTATTCTAAGCAAGGAAAAAAAATCATTTTAAACTATTAATATGCAAGTGAGAAATTTTTAAAAAGAACACTGTCATAGGTTCAATATTAGCAATCCTGTTTCTTATCGAGACTAGTGTAGGTTCTTAACACTCAAGCTAATGTTAATCCTATGGGAGCGTTGCTTACATATTTCTTGTTAGCATTTTAATTATTATTAAATGATTTTTATTTTTTAAGGATTTTTTTTTCTTTTTTTGGGTAGGGTACCTGCAGTTGATAACTTTTATTGTGTGTTCGTAGGGTTGGGAGGGGAAGGGGGGGGGGGGGGGGGAGCACCAAAATCCATGTTTACCCCGGCCGCAAAAAAGGTTAGTTTCGGCTCTCTTGACGTATAATTTTACATTCTTGTTAGCCTTTTATCACGTGCCGTAGCGATCTTTTGACATTCAAGAAAAATTCACTGTGATAAATTTTGACCTTCGCAATTTTCGAATTTTTAGCGAATTTTATGCAATTTCAGCGGTTTGTTTTTAATTTACCGGCAAATTTTCTCCATTAATAAAATGAATCTGGTTTTAGTCTTTTAGCCCAACATAGTGAATTTGCCCTCTTCTCAATAATGATCATTTGGAATTCCTACAGTGATTTTTGAAGTTTTTGCAATATTTTAATGCGATTTTAACATTTTTATTTTTTTATTCTTTACGGCAATTTTTCTGATCATAAAAGGAATTCGTTTTAATCTTTTATCTATTTATTAGGTGCGTTCGTAATTATACAATTATGAAGCACCTATAGTCGTCGTCTGGTCCGTCCATCTGTCCGCATATAACAGCGCATAAACTACTCAGCCGATTGGTTTGAAATTTATTATTAAAGGTTTTCAATTTTTTAATAATAGACATAATGTGATCATGTGTGTGTGTGTGTGTGTGTGCGGGGGGGGGGGGGGATATGTGAGATTTCTAGTACCGACAACATCAAAAATGCAATCAGGATTCTTTTTTTTTTTTTTTTTTTTTTGTTAAAAGTAATGAAAATAATTATATTCAAAGGCACAAGCTACATCTTAGTACAGTTCAGTCATGTTATATTCATAAACTTTTAAAATTTTGTTACAATTAATCTAAAACTGCAATTTTGTCGATTTCTTAGATTTTAAGCTTGCGCGCAACATATCTCAGAAACTAATAAAGCAATTTGCATGAAACTTCGTAAATATTTATACACTCAATTTAATTTAAAGAATAACTTATACTTCAAATTTAGTATTATTATTGCATTGATTATTTAAATTTTCCAATTTTTCCAACAAAAAATTATTTTTCCAAAATTTTATAATTATTTAAATAAAAATTAAAATATAATTATTTAAATAAAAATTAAAATATAATTATTTAAAATAAAAATTGAATAAATAACTTGCTTACAAATGAAGTATACGTTCAAGATGTATTAGTTTTACATCATTATCAATATTTTAAGGGGCTATTGAAGTTTTTCTAGTCTTTCGCGAAATGAATGCAAGTCAAAAAACAATGTAAAATTTTTACCAAAATTAAACATAAAAAAATCATAAAATATCAGTGTAGAATATTGAAATAATTATTTTAATAGAAAAGGTATTAAGCTGCCTACATAAAAAAAATTATGCATTTGTGTTTTATAGGGAATCAGAAATAAAATTAAATTAACATGTTGCAAAATGCATCGTTTTTTCTGTGAGTTTGCTCCAATGCTGCTATCTTGTCCTTCAAAGTTCCTTTCAGAAAAAAAAAGTTCTTATCTTTGTATGACTTCCCATGTACGCCGCTATACATGCCTTCGGGCAGATTGGGGAGAAAACGATAGAAATAGATTTGGGTGTCTGGTCAGTTTGGAACACAGAGACCTCGCATACCATCTTTGCTCTGAGGTTTTGAAGGAAAAAGGATTTTGCAGAAAAAAACAATTTCTCCTTTCTATGATTGCGTGGAAACGGTGGGGCAGTGGGGGGAGGGGGGGAGGGGATTTCAGAAATTCGGAGATTCAAATCTGATCTGCATTTCAGGCCAGGTCGGGTCCCTCGTATAATTCAAAATTTTTATATTATTTAATTATAGATAGCGTGTTTCATGTGAATTATGAACTAAGAGTACATGTAAAATTGTTATATCGTTTAATTGCATACAGTTTAATGTGTTTAAAGAGAGGGATGAACAATGCATAGTACTTGTTTATTACTGAAAAAAGTTTTTTGTGTAGTAGACTGCAACAGGTGTTAAAAATGTATTTATTCCCGAAATGCACAACAGAGAATTTTTATTACCAAATATTTGAGTTAATATTGGATGTCCAGTTCAATTCCAAGTACATTTGACAAATATTCATAGTATTAATAATTTTTATATTATTTAATTTAGTAAAATTCTGTATGTTTGAGGTGAGAGATGACCAATGTATAATACATGTTTACTATTGTGTAATCTTTGGTTGTGTGTTATACTCCAAGAGATGTTAAAACTGCATTTCACTTCGAAATACTATAACTAAATACAATTAATATAAAGAATTCGCATTGAAATTAAATTGGATACCCCTTTTCTTGAAAATTATAGATATATTTGTAGCATTCTTATTTTTATATTGTTTATTTTATTATAGTTTAGTGTGTTTAATGTGAGAGATGAACAATGTAAAAAGTATGTTTAGTATTGTATAAACTTTGGTTGTGGTTTTACCACAACAGGTGTTAAAACAATATATATGTATAACTGGATTCATATGAGCCCTGAAATTTTCCAGACCAGGAAATTCTTCGGTACCAGTATTTTCTTTAACCTAGATTTATTTTTTTAATTAAAAAATACTGATATTTCTCCTGAAAAAATCCTCACCAGTACGAACCCTGGTATAGAGATAAACAATGCACGTGTTTTTTTCAATTATCAAAATTTTTATTCATTATTATGTGTTACTGTAACAGATGTTAAAAACTGCATTTTTATTCATTGGAATAGATAAAACAGACAATTACAAAGTTCTTCAGTTGGGATTAAATTAGACATCCCATTTTAGAGAAAATTTTAGAAATATTTGTCGTATTTATTACTTTATATTGTTTTATATTGTTCCATGCATGTTTGACTTGGGGGGTGAATAATGTACAATAAATGTTAACTGTTCTAAAAAAGAATAATTTCTCATTATGTAGGTTATTGCAAAATGTGGTGAAATTGCGTTTCATTTCGAAATTTTGTAATATAGAATAACAAATATAAAGTATTTGAGTTGGTATTAAATTAGGCATCCCATTTTACGGAATAATTTCACAAACCTTCATAATATATAAAACTTTTATACTGTTTTATTCTATCTAATTATGCGTATCTTATGTTTGGGATGAATGACGTATAAAACATATTTATAAATATGAAAATATTGATTTATTAGATTAGGGATTAAAATTGCATTTGAAATAAGATTGTTAATAAAAAATAATTTTTTGGGGCTTGGAAAGAAATGGAATAACTAATTTTTGAGAATATCCGTACATATTATTAGTTTTAATAATTATTATATTATTGTATTGCATAGAATTATGTCTGTATATGAGAATAATAAGTAATGCATCAAAGTTTTCTTGGTATTACAACACTATCTGTCTATCTATCTACATTATGAAGGACAAACCTATCTGTGCGTAACTCTGACATCATTTTGAGAATGGCAACAGTAGATGATCAAATATAGCTTTTAATGTAATTTTTTTTCTTAATTTTTTCAACTTCTAAGAATTGCACATTTTCAATTTTTACACCGTCAAATAAAGAAAAAAAAATGTATTTTCAAATTATATCGCAATTTGTATGAAAACTGCCCCCATTTTTTAATTGTTTTTAAAATAATTTTCAAATCCATCTCTATTGCGTTCAGACGATTGCGAAAGATAAATCAGTTTGCATTAAATCAATAAAAATGGCTGATAATTTGGTTTCAGCTTATATTTTGTAATGAAATTAAAACATCCATTAATCAATAAGTATAATAAAAAAACATAAATAAAACACAATATCTTTTTCGGCTGCTAAATAATGACGCGAGACCAATAGGAGAATATATTTTTAAATGCATTTCAAAACTTCATTTGAAACCGTTATTGCTGTTTTTGATATAAATATGGTTTTTAGTATAGTTATGTGCATTCTAAGAAATATATTAAATGTAAAAAATCTATTAGAGTTATCAATTAAAAAGAAAGAAAAGAAAGGAAATAGTAGATCCGTTCGAGACTTTGTCACTGCAATAATTGAGATTATTTGTTGATACATTTTTTTTCATTAACTGCATTTTTTAAAGATCAAGCAACGTATTTTAATGATATATAAATATGCTACAACAAAAGCCACTGGCAAAAAACTTTTGAAAAATACCTCATTCATCGCTGTGCACTTTTAGTATGTGCAGAGGAAAAATGATGTTGACATCAGAAATAATGTATATGATGGTTTTCACCAATATTCCGTAACCTGGGAAGCCTAGTCTTATCCCTTAATTTTGCTAAATCGAACTAAACTACCAAGCTGTTTTCAAATAATAAAATTGACAGAATCTTGTAGGGAAATCGAACAGCGTATTCCATTTTCCAATAAAAACAGGTATCATTTATTTACATTGCACATATTTTAAATTATATATACAATGTGTGTTCTGTGTGCGAATGCTTTAATTTAAAATTTTCAATCAAAGGTGAGAAATTTTCAATATTTTTGTAACGTTTCTTGTTGAAAAGTTTAATGGATTAGAGCAAGAAGATTTTTGCTTGCCGCCCCCCACCTCCCCCCCCCCCCGAGTTTCAAATTCCCCCTTTTTTTAATCTCTGTTTTATTATTTTATTATTTCTTACTATTAATTGAATGTCTGAGTTTATCCCAGCACATTTTTTTTTTCTTTTTTATAATACTAACTCAATTTGGTCAGTGGATTCATTATCAATGTATTTTATTATCAATGTATTATCGTAATCAATATATTTTGGTTTAATAAATTATTGATAAGTATTGATTTTACCAAAAGTTGGGGGCAAAGTTCGGAGGGAAGACGGGAGAGGGAATGTAAACGATGTGTATGGTTAAGTGGAATTGCGCAACTTAGTCCAAGCAGCACCACGGTGCATGTTCCGAGGCAGATCCCCCCTTCCCCATTCATCCTACGTCATAATGTCATGTATGTTATTTGTTGCAAATTTTGTCTACTTTCTGAATTTCTAGATACTTTTTTCTCTAAAACAATAATTAAAAAAAAATTATATGATTTTTTTAATAAAAATCTTTTTGGGGGGCATTTTACCAAAATTTGGGGGGGTTGCCGGGGGAAATTTCGTTGGGAAGTTACAAATTCGGATTCAGCGATCAAAAAAACATAAAGTAAGTCGATTTCCAGAACTACTATTAATTTTGTCAGGTAAAATCTCCTGTTGCCTGGACTATAAGTTGCTAGGAATGTGGTGTTGATTCTTCATCAAGTTTTAAAAAAGCCAGAAATCTTAAACTATTTAAGAAAGGGTTTTTTTTTGTAGGGTGTGAAACGGGGAGAAGGGGCAAAAAAATTTGAAAAATATTTCAGAAATTCAGCAAATCTCCCAACTTTTTAACACATTCGAGAAGTCAATCCTAAGCTTAGACGTACGGAATTGGAAGGTGCACTTATTTGAAAGCTACGAAATCGAATAGCGTTTTCATTTTTCTATCAAGTAAACTATCATAAAAGGCTGTCAAAGTAAATATTTTGAATAAATTTTCGTAACGCAACAACACGGAAATAATCATTATTGGAAAACAATAGGTTATAACTTAAAATGCAATACACTAATCAAAAAAGGGAAAACGCTATTCATTTTTAAATCACTTCATTAGCGCACTAACTTCTTGCTTTTATATTTAAAAAATCCGTGAATGTACCAGAAAGCTTCGCATGAAATAATACTTTTCAGGAAACTTGGATGAGGATTTTCCACGTTTCGACCAATTTCCCTTTTATTTTATTTTTTAATGTGTAACCCCCCTTACCGAAAATTTTACTTCTCTCCTTTGATTGCCAACATATAAAATTTAAGAGCTTAATTTTTCTGCTCTATTTCTTATTTTGAATTCCAGCGACATTAAATAAATAAACCATCATCTAAATATCCTTTCTCCCCCCACAAGCAAATGGGGGTTCTCTAGATATGGGAGAGCAGGAGGAGATAAAGGAAAAATAATACCTCTATTTTTACAATTTCTTTGTTCTCACTCTAGCACTTGGGCGTACCCAAGAGGGGGAGCTGATGGGGCTACAGCACCCCCCCCCTCCTGAAAATTTCGAAAGTGATATGAAAAAATTGCTGAATTTTTTTCTTTCTTTTTGGAATTAAAAAATTCTCATTAGTCCCATATTACTCCACACTGATACCAAAGACAAAGAGGGCTCATGGGGTTGCAGGCCCCCTCCTCCCGAAATATTCGAAAATAAAATGAAAAAAGGGTTTTTTTCCTTATTTTTTTAGATAAATCTGTAATTTTTTCTTCTGTCATACAGCGAAATAGCCATTCTCGTTAACCCCCATATTAGTCCTCATTCATATCAGAGCATACTCAAAGATAGGAAAGGGGCTGATGGAATTATAGCTCTCCCCCGCCCCTCATCTCGAAATAGTCGAAAATGAAATGAAAAATTAGTTCTTTTTTTCTTTCTGTTTGAGATAAATTAGCATATTTCCCCCTATCATTCAACAGACTAGCCGCTCGCTTCGGTTTTTCCATATTAGTACACAGCGACACCAAATTATACCCCAAAAACTGGAAGGGGGCTAATGGGGTTACAGTCCCTTCCCAAAATACTCGAAAATTGAAATGAAAAAGTGCATATTTTTTCTTTTTGTTTGCGATAAACTTTTTTTTCCCCTTATCACTCAACAGACTAGCTGCTCTCTTCTCTTTAGTTCCATATTAGTGCACAATGACACCACATTATACCCAAAGAAGTGAAAGGGGCTAATGGGGTTACAGCCCCCTCCCAAAATAATCGAAAATAAAATGAAAAAAAATGCTGATTTTTTTCTTTTTCTTTGAAATAAATTTGTAATTTCCCCCCTATCATTTACCAGACTAGCCGCTCTCTTCTCTTTAGTTCCATATCAGTATACAGTGACACCACATTATACCCAAAGAAGTGGAAGGGTGTAATAGAGTTTCACCCACCTCTCAAAATACCCGAAAATGAAATGAAAAAAATGCTGATTTTTTTTTTCTTTTTGTTTGAGATAAATTTGTAACTTTGTTTACTGCAATATAACGACATTCTGGTTAGCCCCATATCAGCGCACAGTTACACCATAATATTCCCAACAAGGGGAAGGGGGCTGATGGGGTTAAAGACCCTTTTTCGAAATAGTCGAAAATGAAATGAAAAAGGTCCGATTTTTTCCCCTTTCACTTTGCGATAAATTTGTAATTTAGTTTTCTGTTTTACCGCGGATTAGCCATTCTCGTTAGTTTCCCATAAGTCCACATATAGACACCACGGTATTCCCAAAGAAGATGAAAGAGACTTTATATTCGGTGATGGGGAGACCAATTTTATAGATTTTAAGCTACAATGACTTTCTTATAAATGAAAGTAGTGAAAAAAAAAACACTTTTCAACTTATTTCGGCGTGGGGTGGCCTCATGATCGGACCCATGTGCCTCCCCCCCTCCAGCGGTGAATCTGAGTAAAACAAATTCTGAAATTCACAGCAAATTTTCTGAAAGGTTACAGCAGAGAGGGGGGGGGGGGATTCAATTCCCACAGTTAATTATTTTTGTTGCAGTTTGGGTTAACTTTGTTTTCATTTCAGGCTGAATGTACATTCCTGCAAGTTGAGGGATTAACCAGGCTTTTAAAAAGTTAGTTCAGCATATTATTTCAGTTTAAAAACTATACCTATAATAATAAACATAGTTGTTTGTATGTGTGCTGTTTTGTAAAGAGACCACTGTGTTTTTTCCACAACCCTTTGATGAAATTCAGGTTTTTTTTTTTTTTTTTTTTAATCACGACTCATTGACGAAATTCGCCTTTTCCCACGATCCTTTGAGAAAATTCGCTTCATTTTCAAGCTGCCCTTTGAAGAAAAATTCGCGTTTTTCTAGCAGCCCTTTGACAGAATTCGCGCTTTTTCCGCGAACCTTTGACGAAATTCGTGTTTTTTTGCGATGCTTTGATGTAATTAGCTTTTTCTCCACGGCGCTCTGGCAGAATAAATTTTTGACAGGAAAAATATACATTTTCCCCTTCTATTCTTGTTATTCGAATTACTTTTTCCATTCAATCTTTAACTACATTAAACTCCATTAAATCTTTCTTAAGTTGGTATTTATTTCTAAATAAACTCTGGTTATATACTTTAAGTTTCAATATTTTCAAATCTCATATTTAAACACTTTCTTATCTTTATTTTCAGTGTTTAAATATAGTTTTACAATAAATATAATATTCTTATCTTACCTTATTTTTACTTTTACATAAGTTCATTTTCGTTTGTTCATCATGTTTCTTCCATTACCACATGCTCTACGGCATTCAGGTTCTTTCATTTTTCGCCGGCATCAACACTGTATTAAAAGGTCAGCTCACAGACTAAAGAGTTATGATGGCTATCGGTAGATGGTGTGACCTGTTCGTCGTGATGTATTCCATATCGTGTCCGTTCACTGGTCAGTTTTTCCCCGAATCGTCCGATGTCGGAAGTAACATAGACCAGGTGATCGGAAGTCACGTGGGGACGTTCTCGGCGGATGGGGAATGCTATTTATAGCTTGAGTTAGCTTCATCGATGTCTTGTGCCTGTACGTGTTGGTGCTTTGGGAAGAAGATGGTTCACGTTTTTAAAATGTTTTTATCGCTGCGTTTTGTTTTAAAGATGAAGTGGATGGCATTTTAACTGTAGTATTTCCCGGTGCTGTTTTTCTAGTCATTTATACTTTTTTGGAAGAAACATCTTATATTCACTCGTGTAATTTTCAATCGTATTTCAAGCGATTATGGAGTGTGACAGAAATGCAGTTTTTTTCAGATGTGTAAACAGAGGATGGATATGAACTGTCACCGTGCATTTGCCCTTTTTAAGATTCTGTAAGGAAGTGTATGGAAATGGACGTGTGTGAAGTTCAATCTATTGGAATTGGGAAATGTGTCTGCTGCCTGCCGCACGTTTTGAGATAATGTTTTTTTTTTTTTAATTGTTTCTATTTATTGAAATAGCCTGACTTTTATTTACAGTTATATTCTCTCTCCTATTTTAAAAGTATGTTTTTAAATTCCAGATATTATTCTGGTTTCACTTTTTTTGGAATCTTGCCAACTTTACTTTTATAGTGGAGGAACAAGTTGTAGGATTATAATATGGTTTCTAAGAGACCAGGGTTTTTTCCGATCTCGATGTTGCAGATAGGTTGTGATAGGAAGTTAGTCCAATACACATGCAACAGCGGATTACCGCACAGTGTAGTCGGAACTGTTACCACTTGTAACACCGGGATATTTGTGATTCCTAGGAAACGCTATCAGCCAGTACTCGCTAGGGTGTTTCCATTTGGGCTTGCTGCAGTTTGAAAATCCACTTATCATTAACTTTCAGTTAATGTTCTGCTTCTGGTCTTTAGTTTACTTTTGAGTGGCAGTTGAGAGTATCTGGAGATTTCAGTTAAGCGAATGATAAATAAGTTGTGCTTGCCTTTTTATATGAAATCTTTTATGGGAGAGAAGAGTTTGAATTTAATTAAGTAATATAATCTTTTCCTTAATTATTTTGTTTTTCTTAAATGTCATTAATCAATGTTATCTCAATTGGACTGGATTAAGTTTCTCTAAATAGTTAATTGAAATAAATTTAAGTTTTGCTTTTAAGATAAATACCCTTTTGAAATTAAGCTTTATTTTTCTTTTAATTAGTTTTAAATAAAGTTAATAGTTTTTTTTATTAAAGTTTAAATTGATTATAAGTTTAATTGCAGCTTTTACAATTAAAGTAAAATATGATTTCTTTGAAATAATATGTTTACTTTTTGGTGCTCCGGTTCATGTTTCTATCATGTTGATATAGAGTCATGTTAGACTGCTTTTTAACTAGTAGTGAACTAGAGAACTCATGTCATGTGTTTGGAAGACTTATCCTATTTTAAATGATTTTTAATTTCTACCTTTGTTTTATTTAAATGTTTAATAAAATTGTTATTTGTTTGAAATTGGCTTTGTTTCTCTTTAAATATTCTTTTGCAGATATTCTTATATTGCTTTATTTCACCAGCTTTAGTTAACAGGTTTTTGGGTAGACAAAGTCAGCAGATGTTTCCACCTGTGTGTTAACTCATCCGTTTAAGTATTGTCAGAGTAATTAACCCTTTGATTATTGCTTTCAAGGTTATGGGCGTGTTTGTTTGCCCAAGTTTAAAAATACCTGTCTCCTTTAAAGTCTGTCTCTATTTTTTGTCCAGTTTCAACTTTGAGATTTTTCTTGATCATAGTTGGCTCACCATGTGCAAAGTTGTGAGGGAGCTTTGTGATGGGGGGGCCGTATGAATATATTTAGTGATGTTTTAAAATATAGTATGTTAAAGATTCTAGGTTTGGACTAGTTGAAGTTTAAATTGAAATTTTTTTTATTCTTTCAAATAAGTTTTTTTTAGGAATTTATTTATTTATTTTTTTTTAACATGCGGTAAGGTGGCATGGCAGTACGATTTCCCTTTTGGCAGCTGAAGTCTTGCCTCATTTTTATGATTGAAGTTCCGGCTGTTTTTCCCCTGAATGATACCACCAAGGTGTAGAGTGACATTGGAAGTTCCAGCGTCTATTTTTGGTGTGTTCCACAATGTGATAAGTGACTCTTGCATAGTTTTTATACGATTAGAGATTCAGCCGTTTCTTTAGGATCACCGGGGTATTGACTATGGAATCTTTACTGGGTAAAGTGAGAGCTTCAACATCAGTGTTAGTGTAACTCACGATCCAACCAGTGGTCTGCTTACCTGTGTGCCTCACGATTTCGATAAGTAACTGTCTTGCCAGTGGATTTACAGTATTGTCCTGGTTTTTCAAGATTGTGTGGTGTGAGCAGAAGTGCACAGTGGCTGCATCCTGGACCCAAGTTTTTTTTAATGCTTTATTCGCTTCGTCGGATGGAATTGACAGTGATATATATATGAGACAATACAACGTGAACATTTGTCATTTTAGACATTCGGATTTTTTTTTTAGATAATTTTTGTAAGAAGAACATCGGTTTTTAAGTAGATCCATGGAAAATATTACAGAAAGTGCAATATCAAGTTGAGACAGGGATTCGTCTGTTAACTAGTTTTAAGTTTTTTTTTAAATGTGTAAAAGTTGTTAAATTTTTCAGAGAATATTGAATATAATAACTATTGAAATTTTTTACAGATGATTTGAATGTTAATGCATTATTGTTTTAAAGTTTTTTTGGTTAAGTATTCAAATAGTTAAAGATGAGTTTTTTGATTAAAATAGAAATTTTTAATTTTGAATATTTAAATATCTATAAAGGCGATATATCTGTGTTTTTTTTATAAATGTTAAATAGTTATTGCTGGTTTAAACTGTTTTTCATAATGGATGAAATTTTTTCTAATGATAACAAATTTTAGTGAGTTTAAAATGTTTAGGCTTTTAAATTAAAGGCTTTTAAAGTAAAATTTTTTAAAAGAGGTTTTACAGTTAAAATAAGGTGTGAATTGATATGTTTTCTGAATATACAATTGTTTTAAATGAATATCTATTTATGTTTTTAACTAGGTTTTTTTAAAAATTGAAGTTAATAGAATTTTGATTTGGGACATTATATTGAAAGTATAATGGTTAAAATGCTCAGGGATAGTTTAATACTTCTTGTTACAGCTTCAGTTCTTTTAAAGTTAAGGTTTAAAAGTAAAGTTAACATTTTTTTGAAAATTTTTATATGTAAAGATGGTTTAAGATTTTTGAAGTTGATAATTTAAATTGGTTTTTACTGACATTGCAATAGTTTAAAGTTTTATTTTTAAGAGGGGACCAAATTTATGTTTAACTTAAAAAGTTTTTTTTTTTTTTGTTTATTAAATCTAATTTGAAATAGAAAGTTTTTGTTTTGGGGGGTCCGGAGATGTTTGGATCAGTTAAAACTTTTGACCTCAATTGGGCCTCTTGTTTTAAGTTTAAGAGTGATTGCCCTGTAAGTTGGGGTAATGGTGGTCTGTACAAGGGTACAGTTTGATCCAAGTCGAAGGATTCTCATACAAACTTTTTAGTTTAGTTTGTTTTACCTCTTCTACTGGATTATTTTTATTTCGAGTATACTTTTAAGTTACATATTTAAATTGTATTATGATGTTTAAATATTTTAACTCTATTGTCATTACTTTGCAGTTTTGAATTGTGTTATATGTAGTAATAGTTAAACTGTTGCTTAACCTGGTTTAAAGTGCTACATTGTAAGGTTATTTCCCTAATTTGAAAATGACTAAAGTTTGAGGCTAATTTGCTAACATAACTGTCATTTATTGGGGGGGGGGGGAGGAATTATTGGCTTTCAACATTTGTAAAAATGTGTTAGAAAAATGTTGAAGTTTTTTTTTACACTAACTTTAGGTTAAGCTGATTTTTTTGTTTTATATCTGTAGGACTGTTGTGGCTGTGGCAAGTTAAGTGAGTGTAAGAGTTCCTGAGTATGACCATTTTTTAAAGTTTAGATATGAAATTTTATTGGAATTTTTGTGGAACTATACTCAACAGGTTGGCTCTGTTTTGAGATCATATTGAGTTTAATTGATCTGAGTTGGCTGATTGGAAATGCTTCAGGGGGGGGGGGGGGGGGAGAGGGGGCGTTGAAATGTGTTTAAGATCTACTGGATGTGATAATTACTGTTGTATGGAGATTACCTGCGGATAACCTATAATAGAGATTGAGGTCCTTTTTGACTTTTGAGATTGCTTTCATTTTTGCTTAATCCTGATTAGGGAATGGCTTAAATATAATTTTAGTGTAAGAAATTTTGAGCTGTTTTCTTCAGTTGATTTGAGCAATGTTTAAGGGGAGGCATCTTGTGAATGTTTTTGGGATTTCGATTCTCTGGTTAAATGTGTTAGATAACTAGCTTGCCTACAGATTGAATCTGTTAGGTGACTTGTTTGTTTTCAGTAGTTTAACATCAGGGTATTAGCTGATTTTCTATCATACCATTTTTTTTGGAAAAAGATGTTGACTTGGGATCTTTGTTGTCAATCATGCTCTGTTTCTCAAGATAAAGTTTAAGGGTAATGCTGAAATATTCGATATCTTAGTTTCTATACTTCCAAATTTTTAATCCGTTGCTACTCATATCTATGTCTTCTTTGTAGAGTGTGGAAGGATTGTATGGAGACTTTGGCCGAAGCATTGAGTGAGTAAATGCATTGCTGCAAGGATTAAATTTTTGATTGTGATGAATAAATGTAATGTCATAAATCAAATTTTTTGGAAATTTTTTTTTTTACCGGATATCTTGGATATTGAGTAGTTATAAAATTTTTCCCTGGTAATTTTTTATGGTTAATAGGGCTTGATTTGATTTTTGTGATAGAATGATCTTAAGTCGTGGGTTTAGTGTAAGGAGTAGAAAGTTGTTTTCCCCTAGCCTGAAGTGTGTTAATTGTTTTTCGGCCAAAATTATATCCAGAATAAGAGTTTTAAGTCAAGTTTTTAAAATGTAGAATCATTTATAATTGTGTGTAAGGTTAATGATCAGTGTAATAATCTTCAAAAATTCAAGTGTTATTTTTCGTGTTAAAGTGTAAAGGCATTTGAATTTAAATTTTATAGTGTTAGGAATTTAAATGTTTTGAGTTTTTTGAATACGAAAGGTTTTATATAGGCTCCTGATCTCCTTGTGATATTTACATGTGTTTTTACATATGGAAGTTTTTAGGAAATTTTTTTGCTATGTGATACTTTGATAGTGTTAAACTGAGTATTTCTAGTATATTGGATCTGATGGACTGATGTTTCTAATTAAGTAGTTTATTGAAGGCCAACATGTACTTTGTCCATTTTGTATGTGATGTATATATAATTTATAATTTTATTTTTCAGTTTGTATGTATGGACTGGAGCCCAAGAAGGTTTTTAGTTTTTTTTTTTTTGGCGTGACTTATAAGTTTTTAAGGAGGATGTTGAGTGCCAGGTATGGACTTGATAAGAGTGGTGAACAAGTATATAGATTATTGGTTGAACTTGTTATTCTTGTTTTGCAGTTTTATGATGGTTGGATGTGAATATGGTAACCAAGGTGTGCCAATGTGAGGATTTTGTGTAAGGTAACCTCTTTCTGGTATGCATGAGTTTGTTAACCTATTGGTTGATTTTTATGGAAGTAACAAGCGGGGGGGCCTTGACAGGAAAAATATACATTTCCCCCTTCTATTCTTGTTATTCCAATTACTTTTTCCATTCAATCTTTAACTACATTAAACTCCATTAAATATTTCTTATTTAAGTTGGTATTTATTTCTAAATAAACTCTGGTTATATACTTTAAGTTTCAATATTTTCAAATCTCATATTTAAACACTTTCTTATCTTTATTTTCAGTGTTTAAATATAGTTTTACAATAAATATAATATTCTTATCTTACCTTATTTTTACTTTTACATAAGTTCATTTTCGTTTGTTCATCACGTTTCTTCCATTACCACATGCTCTACGGCATTCAGGTTCTTTCATTTTTTGCCGGCATCAACACTGTATTAAAAGGTCAGCTCACAGACTAAAGAGTTATGATGGCTATCGGTAGATGGCGTGACCTGTTCGTCGTGACATATTCCATATCGTGTCCGTTCACTGGTCAGTTTTTCCCCGAATCGTCCGATGGCGAAGTAACATAGACCAGGTGATCGAAAGTCACGTGGGGATGTTCTCGGCAGATGGGGAATGCTATTTATAGCTTGAGTTAGCTTCATCGATGTCTTGTGCCTGTACGTGTTGGTGCTTTGGGAAGAAGATGGTTCACGTTTTTAAAATGTTTTTATCGCTGCGTTTTGTTTTAAAGATGAAGTGGATGGCATTTTAACTGTAGTATTTCCCGGTGCTGTTTTTCTAGTCATTTATACTTTTTCGGAAGAAACGTCTTATATTCACTCGTGTAATTTTCAATCGTATTTCAAGCGATTATGGAGTGTGACAGAAATGCAGTTTCTTTCAGATGTGTAAACAGAGGATAGATATGAACTGTCACCATGCATTTGCCCTTTTTAAGATTCCGTAAGGAAGTGTATGGAAATGGACGAGTGTGAAATTCAATCTATTGGAATTGGGAAATGTGTCTGCTGCCTGCCGCACGTTTTCAGATAAATTTTTTTTTTTAATTGTTTCTATTTATTGAAATAGCCTGACTTTTATTTACAGTTAATATTCTCTCTCCTATTTTAAAAGTACGTTTTTAAATTCCAGATATTATTCTGGTTTCATTTTTTTGGAATCTTGCCAACTTTACTTTTATAGAGGAGGAACAAGTTGCAGGATTATAATATGGTTTCTAAGAGACCAGGGTTTTTCCCGATCTCGGTGTTGCAGATAGGTTGTGATAGGAAGTTAGTCCGATACACATGCAACAGCGGATTACCGCACAGTGTAGTCGGAACTGTTACGACTTGTAACACCGGGATATTTGTGATTCCTAGGAAACGCTATCAGCCGGTACTCGCTAAAGTGTTTCCATTTGGGCTTGCTGCAGTTTGAAAATCCACTTATCATTAACTTTCAGTTAATGTTCTGCTTCTGGTCTTTAGTTTACTTTTGAGTGGCAGTTGAGAGTATCTGGAGATTTCAGTTAAGCGAATGATAAATAAGTTGTGCTTGCCTTTTTATAAGAAATCTTTTATGGGAGAGAAGAGTTTGAATTTAATTAAGTAATATAATCTTTTCCTTAATTATTTTGTTTTTCTTAAACGTCATTAATCAATGTTATCTCAATTGGACTGGATTAAGTTTCTCTAAATAGTTAATTGAAATAAATTTAAGTTTTGCTTTTAAGATAAATACTCTTTTGAAATTAAGCTTTATTTTTCTTAGTTATTTTACTTATTTTTCTTTAGTTAACATTTTTTTGGGTAGACAAAGTCAGCAGATGTTTCCACTTGTGTGTTAACTCATCCGTTTAAGTATTGTCAGAGTAATTAACCCTTTGGTTATTGCTTTCAATTTTTTCGCGATCCTTTGTCGAAATTCGCATTTTTTACCCCGGCTCTATGACGAAATTTGCGTTTTCCCGCGGCCCTTTGACGAAATTAACGTTTTTTTGGAATGCTTTGACAAGATTCACCTTTTCTGCATTATCCTTTGGCAGAATACGTGCTTTTTTTCGCGATCGTTTGTCGAAATTTGCATTTTATGCGCGACCCTTCGACGAAATTCACGTTTTTTATCCTTTAACGGAATTTCAGTTTCTTCGCGCCGTTTTGACGGAATATGCTTTTTTTCGCAATCCTTCGTCAAATTTGCGTTTTTTCCGTGGTTATTCGACGAAATTTGCATTTTTTCTGAGGCCCTTGAACAAAATTTGCGTTTTTTCTGCGGCTCTTTGACGAAATTCGCTTTTTTCTACAATCGTTTGTAGAATTTAGCATTTTCCCACGGCTTTTTGATGAAATTCGAATTTTATCGGAAACCTGTGTCGAAATTTGTGCTTTTTCTGTGCCTTTTTGATGAAATTTGTATTTTTTCCGTGGCTCATTGACGATATTCTCTTTTTCTGCGTTCCTTTGTCGAAATTCGCGTTTTTTCCGAGGCCCCTTGATGAAATTCCCGTTCTTCTTGCAGCCCTTTGACGAAATTCGCGTTTTTTAGCAGCCATTAGACGATATTAGCGTTTCATCTGCGATCAGTTAACAAAATTTGACTTTTTTCACGATCCTATGACAAAATTCGCGTTTTATCTGCGCCCTTTGACAAATTTCTCATTTTATTGGCGTCTTTTTGACAAAATTCGCATTTTTTGCGATGCTTTGACAAGTTTCGCTATTGCTGCGCGATATTCTTGCGGAATACGTGTTTTTTTCGCGATTCTTTCTCGAAATTCACGTTTTTTCCAGTTTCGCGTTTGGCCCTTTGACGAAATTCGTGTTTTCCACAGCCTTTTGACATAATACGCGTTTTTTTCGCGATCCTTTGTCGAAATTTGCGCTTTCCACGGCTTTTCGACAAAATTCGCGTTTTTTTCAATCCGTTGTCTAATTCAACGCTTTTTCACGAAATTAGTGTTTTTTTCCATGGCTCTTTCACTATATTCGCTTTTTTCTGCAATCCTTTGACAAAATTCGCATTTTTTTTTTTTTTTGATCTTCTTTAACGAAATTCGTGTTTTTTCCGCGGCGTTTTAACGAAATATGTGTTCTTTTTTTTCACGGTCATTTGTCGAAATTTGCATTGTTCTGCGTTCCCTTGATGAAATTCGTGATTTTTCAGCAGCTCTTTCACGAAATTCGTGTTTTTTTTGCGGCCATTCAACAAAATTCGCATTTTCTTGCGACCTTCTGACAAAACTCTCGTTTTCCCGCAGTCTTTTGACGTAATACGAGTTTTTTTCGCGAACCTTGGTCAAAATTTACGTTTTTCCACGACTTTTTGATGAAATTTGCTTTTTTCCGTGGTCCTTGAACGAAATTTGCATTTTTTCTGCGGCTTTTCAGGAAATTTGCGTTTTTTCCGCAGCTTTTTGACGAAATTCGCGTTTTGTCAATCCGTTGTTGAATTTTGCTCTTTTACACGAATTTCGCGTTTTTTTCAATCCGTTGTCGAATTTTGTGCTTTTTCACAAAATTTGCGTTTTTTTCAATCCGTTGTCGATATTTGTGCTTTTTCACAAAATTTGCGTTTTTTTCAATCCATTGTTGAATTAGCGCTTTTTCACGAAATTTGCGTTTTTCCGGCGACGTTTTAACGGAATACGTATTTTTTTCGCGGTCATTTGTCGAAACTCGCGTTTTTTCCGTGGTCCCTTGATGAAATTCGTGTTTTTTCTGCAGCCTTTTGACGAAATTCACGTTTTTTTTAGCGTCATTAAAAGAAATTCGCGTTTTTTCAGCGATCATTTGACGAAATTTGGCTTCTTTTCATGATCCTATAACAAAATTCGCGTTTTTTCACTACCCTTTGTCAATTCGCGACTTTGAAATTGACTTTGAATTTCGCGTTTTATCTGCGGCCCTTTGACAAAATTCGTATTTTATCCGCGGCCCTTTGACAAAAATGGCGATATATTTTCGGAAAATTCGGCACAGAATCACCCCTGTCCGCCTTTCCTCCCTCTGGCTACGGCCTTATTGTCAAAAATGATTTCTGTTTACAACACAATTCAACTTGTTTTGTAAGATAGAGAACATTATAGAAATTTAGGTCACCCCCCCCCCCCCGCCACCCCCGAAATAAAATCCTGGGTACGCCACTGCAGCATTAATTAGAGAATAAAGAAATTGTTTTGAGTAATGAATGAATATAATCAGAGCCGACATATCGATTTTTAAAGAAGATTGAAGTCGATATGTTATAAAAAACAATATTTGATGATTAATCGATATATCGTTCAGCCTTAGTGGTCAGATGCATTGCTTCTCTCCCCAAAACCTCCTTGAAGCCGTCCCGCAGCTATAACCAAACAGTAATACATAATACTAAATATTTAGATACTTTTTTTCTTGTCTAATTTCATTTATTATAAAAGTACAAAATATTGATTAGAATTAATATGTGACAAAAATCAATTAAAATTTCAGCAAAATATTATCGCTTAGCATGAAAATATATCACTCAGTAATGATAAATAGTATTCCATTATACTGCAAGAAAACAACAAAAATATATACATTATTTGGTTACCTGAATTCAGGGGTCCCAGAACCCAGTCCGGTTGGCTAGAGCTTTCACCAGAAAGATAGAAAAAAGAAGTCAACAATTATAGAAAAAATACTCTGTATTCCAATTATCAATGTTATCTAAAGCGTATTTTTTACGTAAAAAATAAACATGAAAGCTTTCATTCAAATTCAAGTACTATATAATAGTTTTTTTTTTCTTTTTTTAAAAAAATCAGAAAAAGATTCCCGGACATGTTGGATCTGCCCGACCCGAACCAGTAAATTCACCGAAATTCAACCACAAATCGACCAGAAAATTTCTGTTGTCCTCAAACTGTCCCGAAACCGAAAACTTTCTTTTTATTGACCCAAACCCGAAACACTTCAATTCGAACCCGACTCGTCACAAAAATAATCTTCTATAATTTAATACGACTGTGAAAAAATATTGTACAGTCAAATCTCTAATATGAATTCTACTTTTATGGAAAAAATAAACATGTAATGCAACTTGTTCATATTTAAATATATATTTTTTCATTTAAAACACTATTCCAGACTTTCTTTTGTAAAGCTGAGTTAACCCAAACGCGGGTAAGTATTGAAACTCAACCCAAAACCGATGAGTACCCCAAACAATTTGATTCAACTCGACCCGAACCCAACTACAACGAAAAAAAGTTAGTTCCAACCGGAATCGCGCGTCGTGTCGAATTAAGGTAAAATCGGCCTACATGACTCGATGGAGAACCTCTAATCTCAATTAATATT
Organism: Maratus speciosus; assembly: GCA_963932465.1. Lineage (NCBI taxonomy): Eukaryota > Metazoa > Arthropoda > Arachnida > Araneae > Salticidae > Maratus > Maratus speciosus. The sequence continues at coordinate 304,143,765 of OZ010788.1, forward strand.
CTAGACACGTTTTGAAAAATCAGGTTAAACGAAACCGCGCATAAAAATCAAAACTCAACCCGAAACCGAAAATATAATTGCCTACCCCAACTGCAAAGAAAAAGTCAGCGGCAAGCTTACCCGAAAGTCGGGCTATTTTATAAACTAATCTCTGGTCTTTTTTATGAACTAACCTGCACACGACTTGACCCGACCTGGGGTGAGTGTAGAGAAAATCGACAAACCCGATCCGACGCTTGACTCTACACCTAAGTCAAAATATTGTTCTAGACAACGATTAAATTTTGAAATTTAATTGCCCCCCCCCCCCTAATTCCTCTAACGACGGTCTTGCATAAAAGTACTTTTTTTAAAAGAAAATAAATCAAAAAAATAAAAATCTATCTGTAATCTTAATAATGCTAAATTCTAAATTGTTTTGCAGCCTAAAAATTTGAAGCCAACTAAATTGTTTTTATTTTTTAAAAGCCTTGAATTTTTTATTTGGCGAAAGTTTTTGGCGCGGCCTGTTTAAATGAATGGTAAACCTATTTCTGAGGCTTGATTGGATATCATTTGGTCCTTGGATTTCATAGCTGAATGGTCATTGGTTAATAAAAACTCATTAGGAAATTGTATATTTAATAAAAGAAAAGCAAAAATGCTATACATTTAGGAATGAACATTGAAAATAAATGAAATAAGTCTGTTTACACATTATTATGCATTTTTAAAGCTTTAAAAGTCAATATATAAGTACTTAAAAGTCAATACTTAATACTTGAGTTTTATTCAAAGCGTAGTTGCTCGAAGGTAGCTCGTGCTGCCATCTACTTTCGTATTTGTGAAAGATTGAAAATGATTAAAAAAAGCGAAAGTTTTAGTTAAATTAAAGATATAAAAAAATTGAAAGATTAAATTGAAATTTCGAAAACACAGCGTAATCAAGAATGCTTTGATGAGTATGTGGAAGTTGGGAAAATGTTCCTTAGTAAATTTTACGTTCACACTTAAGTAATAACTTTCCGGAAGAAAATTGACAAAACTTTGACAATTTTTTTTGTGAAAAGTATTAATTTAAAAAGTAAAATAAAAAAATAGCGTGATTTTAAAGAAACGAATTTATCTTAAATTTTTTAGTCCATGTGAAGGTAAAAAGTTTTTTGTTATTATGTCAGAAAGTAGAGTCCAAAACGCGCTTTTCATTTGAGAACAGCCTTAAGTTCTTATTTAGACATTAATGAGGAGATCCTTTATATTTTTATAGAGCTAGATAATAGATTCATTGGTGATTTCAGTTATTATGGAAAAGGTTTTCAAAATTTTAATTTACATTTGTGAAGGATTCAATTTGGAGATTGAAAATTTTTCTGAAATGTCTATTTTTAAAAGAAAGTATTTTGTTAAGGGTCATAAGTTTTAAGGTGAAAAATTGTGAAGGATCCTTTAAGGGATTCAAGTTCTTCCTAAACAGATCCTTGCTTACAGATAAGATTTTCCATGTTAATATTTTCCTGTGAAACACTAAACATGAAAAAAATATATATAAATAAAAGTATCAAAATGCAGCTATTATAGAATTTTGACTATAATATTTTATAAGTGAAATTTCAATTTTTCGAATTTTAAAAAATAGCCCTTTTGGAAAAAAAAAAAAAAAATGTTTTTTTCCCCCCCCAAAATTTTCAGTTTTTTTTCTGACCATTCCCATCTCTAGCATGCAGCCTCCTTTTCTGCAAAGTAGCAGCAGCCTGACCTTCCTGACCACCACCAAGAGATATAATGATCGAAGCGATATCAGTTGACAGAAGTATTAAAATGTCCTGCCTCAAACCAATCTGCTCGATGCATTAAGCTTATCGACTTTGGCTTTTAAATCTTTCCAGTGATCATTTTTATGACCCAGTCTATCGCTACCATTTTGGGGTAGTGTCAGAAAGGATAAAGGGACCTCTGACAGGCACATGGTCATCTACTCTGCAAAGTAGTAGCCGGTAAAAAAAGAAATTAAGAAATGAAGTACAAATTGTCATAACTGATAGGCAGTTTTATTTTATACAAAGTATCTTCTGAGTTGTAAAAAATTGTTAATTTAAGCAGCACTTTTATAGATATTTTGTTGATGGTGAGAGAACTTAATTAAATGACGCCTCCAACATTTTTTTAACATAATTATATTCATGATCAATCGTACAAGTTAAAAATGTTGTTAAAATAAAATAGCTAAAATAAAAGAATATACACACATGTAAATAAAGCAAAGAAAAAATATTTTTTTTGAGATACACAACAAAACAGGAAAAAAAGCAAAACTTACTTGTAATGTATGCCTTTAAGATTTGGAGTACTTAACCATTCAGCAACCTGTAAAAAAAGTTTTAGCTTTAAACATCTATGGTAAATAAAAATTAATCATAACGTATCTTTTGAAAATTAATTATAACATCTATCATTGACTGTCATATGAATCAATAGTGATTCCCAGCATTATTATTTTATGCATGTTGTGTGCATTATCATGATTCACAGCAGCGTTATTTTCTGGTGTAACACGAATCAGGCATGATGCATAACACATTACTTTTAATTGTGGTATTAACCTGTATGACCCCAGAAAGTTAACCATAGTTTACTTCTTAGTTGATACACATGGCCTTGATAAAATACATATAAATAAATATATATGTGTATGTAAGATAGAGCCCTTCACTTGTCAGGTTGTATCTGACACAAACCCAAAAATTACATTTGAAGTCAACCTACAATCTGAACCTAACCCCACATTTTTCAACCCACAACTTGCCCAGAACCCAAAATGAAAGTAAATCTTATTTTAATGCAGTTATGAAAAGTAATCTACAATTATATCTCAACACTAATTTTACATTTTTTATAGAAAAATGGGCACATCTATATTCCTTAATATTCAAATATAGTAAAACCTCTGAATAGCAGACAACTCAGGATTGATGAATAGAGAGTCCTGAATCAGGTCGGGTTGTTTGTAATTTTCATTTTTTCAGAATGATGTGACTCTAATTTTATTTCTGCAGGCCGAGTTCATGCTAGAATAATTCTTGCAGGTCAGATTTAGTGTTTTCTTTTTCAAGTCACATTGTTGGAATTTTCACAAAAAGTTCGAATAAAACTATGTTTCAGATGAAAATAAATATGTATTTGAATAGAAATGAGTGCATATTCAATTTACTGCATAAGAAATAAAATATGTGTAAGAAATGTGATCACAGATTATTCTTTCTTTACAGTACAGTTAAGATGCATTTTTTCTTTACTCGGAATATCTATGTATGTATTTCTCTTACAAGACATGAAAATGAGGCTGAATTTATAGCTTGACATTTCACAACAACCACAGTGGTGATTCTCAGTAGTTAATTTACTACGGTCGCAATACCCGACCCATTCAGTAAATCAAAATTCAGAGAGACTCTTTTTTTAAAGACAGATAATTTGATTGATTTATGAATAGCAATGCGATTTTACGATGATGTGTGCATTCAGCGAATCGCCTTTCTGATCAAGATTATCTTTTAGACACAGCAGAAAACGTTTTGTTTACATTTTGTTAGCATCATGCACAGCATCTCTGTAGTGTTTTTCAAAGAGTTTTAAATGAATTTAAGCCATGCTGCATAATAATGCATTTTTATTCGCATTTGCGACGTAGTTTTCTATTACCTTTTTATACATAAAAAATATTTGTAAATTTCATATGTTAAAATGATTTATGATAATATCATTCTAGCTAGAGGTGAAAACAAATAGTGACAAGCAAGCTGGTATCACATAGCGATCCCAATGTGAATTGTGTTGCAGTTCATGGAGGTTGGCAAGCGTTAGCGAGCAGGTGCCTGAGTTCCCAAGTGAAATATCTACCCTATATATATAAAATCCTAATGAAACAAATTTATGAAATGACTGATTATGTTTCACAGCTATTTCTCATAAAACATGGAATATTATGCGGTGAAATTAGCACCGAAAATCCACATTCATCCATGGATCTCAAAACAGGTATTAAAATTTTAAAATTTGAATTAATTTTCGAAATATTAATTTATTGTATTTATTATATTAATTTATTTAAATGGATTGATGTAATGTAATGAGAGAAATTGTTGATGCGATGAAAGTTGATTTGATTGTTTTAACAGAGACAAAGAAAAGGGAATCAGGAATTGAAAAAAATGGGGAATTCATTCATATATATTCAGGAGTTCCAAAGGAAGAAAAAGCAAATTGAGGAGTATCAGTTTTAATGAAAAGCAATTTTAAGAGACATCAAGAATTTTGACGCTGTGGATGAAAGAATTCTAAAGATTAATATGGATATTTTTGGGAGAAGAATTACTATTTTAGGGATCTATGCTCCGAATAATGATGAAATTAATGAAGTTAAAGATATCAAAAACTGCAAAAAATCACTGATGAAATTGGAAAAACAAGAGAAATTATAATGATGGGTGATTTCAATGGAAGAACTGGATGCAGGAAGAGAGATGATATTATGGGTGAGTTCGGAGAGAATGCAGTCAACAATAATGCAGAAAGACTTACAGAATTTTGCAACACTAACAATGTAAGGATTACAAATGGCTTTTATAAACACAAAGATACTCATAAATATACATGGTATCAGCATACTAGACAACTAAAAACGATTATTGACTATACAATTACTAAGCAAAGGACCCAATTAAAACTATTAGATGTTAGAGACTAAAGAGGAGCAGAATGTGGCTCAGATCATTTTATGGTGAGAGCAAGACTTCCATTTCCTTACTTGACTAATCTAATTAGTAAGGAAAGGAATTCTACAGAGATGGAAGATATTGATGTCCCAGAATATATGTTGGAAGGATTGATGGAAGAAAGTACAAAAAGGCTTTTTCAAGTAAGATTAGATGAAAAATTAGAGGAAAGAAATTATACTAATACAACTGAATTATATCAACATATTTAAGTATCTTTACACCAGGCTGCAAATGAAGCACTGGGGCTAAAGAGAAAGGGAAGAACTTTCCCCAAAAAATTCTGGTGGGACGAAGATATTGAAAAGACTATAAAACAAAACAAGTGGGTAAGTGTGATCACAGATCGCACAGAGGGTTTCGTTTAATATTCCTTACAAAACACTTTATCCTTTTGAAAAATCTGTTAGTTCCACATTTCACAAGCAGGGGCGCACTCTATTCTAAACAAACTTCTATCCGAACGAAACTCCGTTTTATATACTATCCGTAGATATATTAGTCGAGGGGATTGGGCCGATAGCACCCAAGATAAGTAGGCACCCCCTGGCGGTAAAAAGTGGAACCAAAATATGTAAGGCTATGGTGCATAATATGAAAGAATGGTCAAAGACTTGTCGGCAAAAGTTAGAAAAGGACGGAGGTTAGAAAAATTGCTTAAAATATACAAGTTAGAGCCCAGAGGAGTAAATAATATAAGACTTTTTGAAAATTTTATGATTTGCCATGTGGTCTGAGGTATTCAGCTATACGTATGCAAAAATTCATGTCTCCAACTTAATTAGGGGCTCTCTTAGAAAGAATTGCTTAAAATACATATGTGGTAGCTCAAAAGGTTAAGCGTAAGACTTTTTCAAGACTTTATGATTTGTCGCCTGGCCTCAGGTATTCTGCTATAGGTTTGCAAAATTTCAAATCTCCAATTTAATAAGGGGCACAGTTAGAAAGAATTGCTTAAAATACGCATGTAGGAGCCCAAAGGGTTAAATGTATGACTTTTTCAAAACTTTATGATTTGTCGTTTGATGTGAGGCATTCAGCTATAAGTATGCAAAATTTCACGCCTCCAACCTAAATAGGGGCTCACTTAGAAAGAATTGTTTAAAATACACATGTGGGAGCCCAAAGGGTTAAATGTACGACTTTTTCAAAATTTTATGATTTGTCGTATGATGTGTGGTGTTCAGCTATAAGTATGCAAAATTTTAATTCTCCAAGATGTATAGTTTCTGAGAACGGGCTCTGTGACAGACGGACAGACAGACAGAGGAGCGAGACAAATAGTGTTTCGTCAGATGAACGAAACCCTAAAAAAGAAGCCTATATTAGATGGATGAGTTAAAAAAAGGAAGAGGGTAGACAGCTTCATAGAACTATTAGAAAAGACACTAGGAAACTAGTACTAGAGAAAAAAATTAAGAGAAATTGAGACATATATAAGAAGAAGATGCACAGAGCATGAAAGTTTTTAAAGAATATTAGAAAAGCAAGTAATAATTCATGGCAAGGAATATCTGCTAAGAAATGGGAAGAATATTATAAGACTTTGCATATGGAAACTAGAGGTGAATTTCAAGTAAATAATACAGGTATTGACTTTGTGGTACAACCTATACTGTTGGAGCTTGAGAGAGTTAAAAGAGCAGTTAAAAAATTAAAAAATCAAAGAGCAAGTAGTCCCAGTGGAATATCAGCAGAGCTGATCAAAAATGAAACTGACAAATTGTTCAGATTAATTACATAATTATTGAAAAAATGCTTAAACGGAGAGGAAACACCAGAAGAATGGAGAATTGGATATTTAACATCAATATATAAGAAAGGAAACCGACAAAAATGTGAGAATTACCGTGGCATTAGTGTAACAGCAACGTTTAGTAGATTATATGGATGGATTTTAAAAGATTACATTTAAGAAGAATTAGAATGAAGGAAAGTGAAGAGCAAAGTGGATTTTGAGCAGGAAGATCATGTATGGATAATATATTTTGTCTTAAACAAATTGTTGAAAAGGAAATGGCAGTGGGAAATCAAATTCATCTTCTATTTATTGATCTTACGAAAGCATATGATAATGTTCCAATTGCAAAATTATGGAATGTATTAAATGAAATGGACATAAATCCATGCATTATTAGAGCAATTTAAGAACTTTACAGACAATCAAACACAAAGATTAAAATAGGCCAAAGATTATCAAAAGGCTTTATAACAGATAAAGGACTCAGACAGGGATGTTGTATCTCCCCAACACTTTTTAAAATTTATGTTGAAGAAGCATTGAAAATTTGGAAGGCGAAATGCAGAGGAATGGGACTTAATATGAATGGAACATCAATTTTTACTCTACAATTCGCAGATGACCAAGTTATAATTGCAAAAAGTAAGAATGATTTAGACAAAATGACAGTAAAAATTAAAGAAGAATATGAGAGATGGGGACTTCACATGAATGTCAGCAAGACCAAATACCTATGTATAGGAGGAAATGAGACAGACCTAAACCTAAATAATAACATAAAAATAGAAAGTTGTAAGCATTATAGATATCTAGGTGTAGACATTAATAGAGAAGGAAGAGACTCACAGGAAATTAAATACAGTTTTTCAGGAGAGAGAGAAAGGCTGTAAAATTATTAAATTCTATTTGGTGAAGTAAGGAGACCTCAAGAAAAAGAAAGCATAATATATACAACTCTATTGTAAAGAGCGAAGCCCAGTGGTGTAGTGGTCAGCACACCTGTCTGCCGCACCACAGGTCGAGAGTTCGACTCCCGACGGGGCAAGGTTCACTCAGCCTTTCATCCCTTTGGGGTCGATAAAATGAGTAAAGCTTGCTTGGGAACTAAACACCGAGGGTCTCGCGTTAGGTTGACCACCTGGCCGGGACACATGCTGCATAGCACCTCGGGGCCCAGGGTCAAGAACACAGAGAAGGGCACTGTCGGCCCAGATCCTTCTTGGATTGTATAGCCACAGAGTTTAGTTTATTGTAAAGAGCATATTGTTATATGGAGCAGAAGGATGGAGAATTATGGAGGCAGAAAGAAAGAAATCAGCGGCAGTAGAAATGGATGCCCTAAGTAGATCATGCAGAGTATCAAGAATAGAAAGGATAAGAAATGAAAGAATCAAAGAAATTATGAAAACAAAGGGAACCATACTAGATGATATTGATAAAAAACCAATTAATCTGGTATGGTCATGTTAAAAGAATGAATGATAAAAGACTACCCAAAATCACATTCAATTATAAAACAAATAAAAAAAGGAAATGGGGAAGACCATGAAAAAACTGGATGGATGATATTGCAAAGGCAATGAGGGATAGAAGTCTAGAGGAAGAATGGACCCTTGACCGGAAAAAAATGAAAAAGGACTGTTGTAGATTCTTCAGATGGCGGCATCTGATGCCATAAACTGAGTTTATATATATAATTTTTTTTTTTTTTTTGAATTAAATTACTTTAATGATGACAACAAATTTACTCCATTTTTGTGGAAAAAGGAAGAAAATGGATAACGATAGGGATTACTAGATTTCTTTTTCTTCCATTATTTTCAAATTGAATTTGAAATTATCTTTTATTTCAATCAATAGTGAAGACAATATTATGATTAAATTACGTTTTTCAAGAAAATTTGAATATTAGACATCATTAAATATAAATAATAATATTAATATTAAAAAAATAATTTCTTATTTAGTTAAATTAAATTTTCATCATTTTAAGACATATTTTTTTGCATATTTTAGAAAGGTTATTATTTCAAATTGTTGCCAATCATAGAAACAGTGCAAACAATATTTCCTCACAATTAAAAATTTATTTATACATGGCTATTTACAAGAGAAATAACTTCAGAATTAAATGATTACATGTTAAAAGGAGAAAAATATTGAAAATTACATCATAAAAACTGTAGTTACTACAATTAAAAGAGAAAGAAAACTTCAAAATAATAAATTCATTAATATGCATTTAAAGCAGTAAATGCGTAAAATTACGTCATATTTAAAATGGTCAAGTAATAATTCTGCCAAACAGTTTAAATTTAAAAATATATTTACGAGACTTTTATTCATATTTCGAGATGTATTTTTTAACGTTTGTCGTCAATTCCAAGGTTTAAAAATATATCTATGCGAGACTTCAATTCAAAGATTTTTTTTTTTTTTGTATTCGCATAACAACAAGATGAATCAAATTTCAATAAAAGTAATAACGAGTTTGTACAAGTTCACAGAGGTTACACACTTTTAAATTAAATAATGTATGCACCCGTGAATCTTAAAAGAGAAAAAAAACTTAAAAATAAATAAATTATTGCATGAGAAATGCATTCAATAGTAGAAATTACGTCATATTTTTAAATGATACATTTAAAATGATTTTTATTCTGGAGAATTTTAATGCGATGTCACTTGGTATAAAAGTAGTGCGGCTAGCAAATTTATTTGTATATTACATCACTTGATGCAGCATAAATACAGGTAAATGTATGCGCAAAATACTTTAAATTAAAATTCGATAAATACATATTAGAAAATTCGGATATTCTTATTAATTAATATAAATAATATGCAATGTAAAAATAACATAAAAATATGCATGGTGTATCAAAATAGAGAAAAGAATTCATGAATAAGCTATACCTGTTCTTAAAAATATCCAAAACATATAATATAAGTGCAAACATAATAGTTTACAATACCGTGGTTCTGAAATCTATTCCCAAGCAGACGGAGTTTTTTAACCTCGAACCTAAAGGAAGGATATTGTCTATAGCGTCTTTATAAAAGTCAGAAAGATAGCGACATTTTTAATGTAACCATTTTATAAAAGCCGATTTTCAAATGTGAAATTGATCTTACTTATCAGGCTCACAATCATCAGTTGTTACGACAATGATGGATGAGGCCATAGTAACAGAAAAAGAGCCCCAAGTCAGCCCCATTCAAACGGATAAGCTTGATAACTTGATTACAGAAGATAGCTGCTGCCATGGTGGTAATATCCTTCAATCCCGCAACCTGGTAATATTTTTTAAACAGGGCACATTACTACATTTTCAGAGGTCGCAAAATCTGAACGGGGGTTGACAGGCATAACTCGCAGGGGGCTGAGCACCCTACTATTACCAATATTTTATTCATGATACACCAAAAACGTATCATATTTGTGATAGTTTATGCACACATACACATGTTAAGTGTGTGTAGATTGGGAGATGTCCACTATTCAAAGTAAAAGCATACAAATATATAAATGTTTGGAATTGAAAAGTGTTCTCTAAATAGAGGTATCTACTTTTCAGGAGTTTTTGTTATGGAGGTTTTATTGTCAGTCGCAAGTCAAAACATAACCTGAAATGAAAGTAAACATGACCTGAAAAAAAAGTAGAAGTCAATCTGACATGACCCCAACCCGCAACAAAAAAAATATAGCATCAACTTAACCCGGCTGTGGTTCGAATCAGTTCAGGTGCAGATAAAAGCGAATAATCTGATCCGATGCAGGTCTCTAGTCTAGAATCATACAAAAAGCCAGTGATACATACAAACATCTATAAATAACAACTGAAATCATATTTTGGAAGAAAATCCTGAAGTTAAGCTATTTTGAGGTAGAAGAAACAAGAAAACATTAAAATCAGAAAATAGCTCAAAGGAACATTTTAAGAGCTATATCTCTAGCGGTCAATGTGTTAAAGAAGAAAATACAAAAACAAATGCAAATAAATTTAAAAAATAATAAATATTAACTGTAACTTAACTATTTTGTATGAATAAATCATTGTTGCATGCTGTGTGGTGACTGGCAATGAAGAATAGCCCCAATGTAACACATGCATGTCTTTAGAGGCAATTAAAATGGGTTGAGCAAGAAGCTGACAACCTTTCTGCTAAAAAAACTTGTTGCGAAGCTCTTAAATACAGATGTTAGACGGACTGATCTCATGGTAAAACGGACTGGCATTGGAAAACAGCTTTTAAATTTTAGAATTGGAACTTGGGATGTTTTAAGTTTCTATAGAACTGGTGCAGTAAAGCAACTGCAGAGTCAGATGGATATTTATAGACTGGATATATCGGCCTTACAGGAAGTTAGATGGAAGGACAGTGGGATAAGACATATTAGTAATTTTACAATTTTTTATAGAGCAAGAACACACATGGTACTGGATTCATGTTAAGAAAATGCCTTAGAAAAAATATTATTGATTTCCACAATGCAACAGAAAGAATATGTATCTTGAGATTGAGAGCAAAGTTTTTTAACATTTCAATAGTATGTGTCCATGCACCAACAAAAGATGCTGAGGATGAACAAAAAAATACCTTTTATGGAAAATTACAGAATGTATTTCATAAGATACCAAGACATGACGTTAAAATTATAATAGGTGATCTTAATGCTAAAATTGGAAAAGAAAATACCTTTACACCAATAATTGGAAAACTTACTTTACATGATTTGTGTAGCAAAAATGGAATAAGAGTTGTGAATTTTGCTGATTCTAATGACTTAATCATAAGTAGTATATGTTTTGAACATAAGAATATACATAAAAGGACCTGGATTTCTCCTGACGGAAAAACGAAAAACCAAATTGACCATATAATGATTGACAAAAGACATGCTAGTGATGTTATGGATGTGTGAAGTTATAGAGGTGCTGATTTAGATTCTGACCATTTCCTTGTTATTATGAAATAAGGACAAAGAGTTACAAGGTTTAGAGATAAAAAAGAAACCAAAGAAATAAAATTTAAATTAAAAAATTTACTAAGTAGGCAGAGAAGAAAATTTTACCAACGTAAATTAATGGAAAGAATAGCTAGCGAATATGCTGAATTTACTGAAGAACATATAATCAATAGTAAATGGGATAAATACAAAAATATATTAAAAACTGCTGAGGAAGTTGTTGGAAAGGAAGAAAGTAGAGAAAACAATGAATGGTTTGATGATGAGTGTTAGTAATTGATTAAGAAAAAGAATAAGGCAAGAAAAAAAATGCTGAAACATAGAACAAGACAGGTGACAGAGTGAAAATCAGTATAAAACAATTAAAAGAAATGCACAAAAGCTGTTATGTAAAAAAATAATGAGCTATGGAGCAGTGTAAAATTTAGGAAATTGAAGATCTATCGGAAATAGGAGATATCAGACTAATATATTCAAAGCTTAAAGGAAAACCAAAAAGGACTATCAACCACACACCTTTTTTTTTTTTCTAAAGACAGAAATGATAAACTTATTGGAGAATATGCAAATGTGATAGATAAAGATGGGCAGAATATTGAGGGATACTATTGCAAAATTAAGAAATGGAAGAGCACCTGGTGAAGATTTGATAAGTGCTGAGCTTTTGAAATATGGAGGATGGAAGTTGGTTCAAATTTTGCATGATTTAATAGTAGAGATTTGGCATAACAAATATATGCCAAATGAATGGAATAACGCTATTATTATCCCAATACATGAAAAGGGAAATATCTTAAACTGCTAGAATTTTAGAGGCATAGCCTTATTAAATGCTACATATAAAGTGTTTGCAAAGATAACTGCAAAGCAATAGCAGCCATATGCTGATATGGTAATAGGTAATTATCAGTGGGGTTTTAGAAAAAGAAAATCAACGGTAGATCAAATTTTTAGTATTAGGAACATCCTTGAAAAATTCTATGAACAAACTATTAATCTGCACCAGTTATATGTGGATTTTAATCAGGCCTATGGCAGTAGAAGAATTGTTAAACTTGCTAAATTGACACTGGAAAACCCAAACGCTAAAGTTAAAGTACAGGGGAGACTTTCAAGAGAATTTAGAGTGAAATCAGGATTAAAACAAGCTGATGTTCTTTCAGCAATACTTTTTAACTTATGCCTGGAGAAAATAATTAGAAGCATCTACCATAACAGAGGCGGTACTATTATAAATCGCCCCTTACAAATTCTTGCATTTGCTGATGATGTTGACATAATTGCCAGAAATAAGAAAACCTTGATGGAAACATACAATAAATCAGAAATAGAAGGAAAAAAACTAGGTCTTGAGGTTAACAGAGAAAAAACAATATACATGAAAATGGACAGAAAGAATTCACAGACAACACAGGGTTTGAAATGGACTGGAGCAAACTGGAACGATATTCTGGTTCGTGAAATTATGACAAATAATGTTCCAGTTTGTAAAATTATGGTAAATATGGTTCCGACTCGTGCAATTATTTGTTACAGTTTTATATATATGACTTATTGTGCTCTCTGTAGCTTTTTTCATTATTGTTTAGAGTCTCGAATGCATTTTTTATATTGTTTTAGAAATAAATTTGTCTATAGTTATTTTTTATTTATTTTTTTTCAACAATTATTGTAAAACAGCATTCCGGTTCACTGATTTTTCCCTTTCGAGCCCTGAGACAACAGCAATATCAGTCATAAATAATGAATTACAATTTAATGAAGTATCCGAGTTTAAATATTTGGGATCTATGATCACCTGTGATAATACGGTGGAAGCAGAGATTAAGCTCGACTTACAGCAGGAAATAGATGTTATTTTTTTCTTTGAAATGTTCTAAAATCATCTTTAATATCACCAGCAACTAAACTTAAAATTTCTAAAATTGTTATAAAGCCTATAGTTATTTATGGTAGTGAAACTTGGACCAGTACACAAAAAGATGAAAAGTTACTCATTATTTGGGAAAGGAAGATCTTAAGACAAATTTTTGGACCACTTAAGGAAGGGATTACATGGCGAATCTGATCAAATATGGAGATTGAACAGCTATATAATGAAAAACATAATAAATACCATTAAAATATGAAAAATGCAATGGTTAGGATATTTAATCAGAATGAGGGATGACAGAAGCCCAAAGAAGATATATGATGGAAAATTAATAGGAAAAAGGAGTGTTGGTATACCCAGGAAGAGATGGATAGAAGAGATAGAGAAAAATCTAGCACAAAACCAAATTAAAAATTAAAGGCTAGGGATCAGAAGGTCTCACAAAGTATATTGAGGGAGGTCAAAATCCTTCATGGATTATAATACTATTATGTGTGTATGCATGTAAATCATTGTAGCATTTAAAATATATATTTTATACACCTAACAACAAATTAATTTTATTTTGCAACATACACCCAATCCCTTCCAATGAACAGCATTTCTTTCACATTACTTTTTCATTTATTATAAGATTAACTATAAATAAATCTTTCCAGATCTTTTTAAATACCGGGTGTCCCAAAAATGACTGATGGATTTTAAAATTCAATAACTTGCAAACAATGACAGACATTTAAAAAATTCTTGCAGGAGGGTTATGTATGATGTCAGAATTTTTTTTACTGCAATTCTTGATTTTAGTTCAAATTTCAAACAATAGATGGTGTTGCGAGAAGTAGGTACTAATTCCACACCTAATTTTTGGTACTTTGGGATCCATTCAAAACATTTTAATCTCCTTTTTTTGTATGGGAGAAGAGAGAGGCCAAAAAATCGAGCCTGGATTTAGCGCCTATTGCTTGCAACACCATCTATTTCTGCTATTTGTAACTAAAACTGAGAATCGCAGCATAAAAACTTCTGGTATCTTACATAACCCTCCTGCAAATTTTTTTTTAAATATCTGTCACCATTTGCAAGTTATTGAATTTTAAAATCCATCAGTCAGTTTTGGAACACCCGGTATGTACTTAATGTATTAATATCTTTAAACAAATAAGCTTAAAACATAGTTTAAGATTAAAAATAAAACCATCAATTAAATCTTCAAAAGAGATAGAAGACACTATCTACAGAAATTAATTTGTAAAGGAAATTCAACAGACTGATCCATTTTTAAAACCATTCTGTACATTCTTGGAAAAAAATTCAATCAGTGAACGTTTACTTTTTAGGTTTTAATTCTTAACAACTTAATTATAAAGAGAAATAGGAAATTAAAAAGCCAGAGGGATGGAAGAATTAAATTTTATTTCACTGCTTATTCTACTTTAGAATGTTGTTTTTCAAATCAATTGTACTTAGCAGAGAAAGCTTAGTAAAAAACCCTTTGGAAATGTAGGGCCACATATAATTAATACAGATAGCAAAGTGAGGGAAAAGCATAGCTTTCAACAATTAAATTCACCTGTATGTCAACTGTCTGATATGAAATAATCAGATGATTACTGTTTGTAAAGAAATACAATGAAATAAGTTCTTGGAATGAAAACAAATTGTGAACAGTAATCAAAAATCATGTGCATTATAATTAATATCTATATATGTATCGCTAATAATTTTTGTAAAGATCTTCAATGAAATATTTTATACTTTCTCAAAAAGCAATTTTGAATCTGATAAACTTTTAGCATTGCTTCTATTAATAGAGTCAAATGGCATATTTTAAAATTTGGATTTTTTTAATGCTTTTATTACTTTATTTAAAGTTTTAAATGTTTAAAAAAAAAAAAAATCCTTTTAAAGTTCCATACTCAAAAAGTAAAAACAGAATCACTATAAGATCACTTGTGTGTCCGTCTGTCACAGCCTTTTTTCTTAAAACTATGGAACGTGGAAAGTTCAAACCTGGTAGAGTTAAAAAGGCTATTGACCCACATATTTATATATTATTAGCCATTCACAAATACTTTTATGAAAAATTCAGAGGAGATAATTAATGTACTTCCCCCCCCCCCCCCTTGCATATTGTGCATCTTTCGCAAAATCTTGTGACACCAAACTTAAAAAAAATATTTATTTTAATTTTAGATATACCATCAAAAATGTACTGCAAAAATATAAACCCCCTCCCCCCCCTTAATTTCCGAAACTACTGAAACTAAAATTATCAAAAAATTAGGGGCAGAAGTAGTTTATTTAAACCTTGCAGAAAAACTATAGCGATTATCCTAGGTCATATAGTTTTTGAGAAAATCGCACTTTTCATTACACACATTACACACAAACACACAATTTAATACATTACACACAAACTTTACTTTGGAGGCGATCAGTGGCGAAGTAGAGGGGCGCTCAAGGTATCTATCGACACAGATTCATACAAAGATTGTTGATAATAATTTTCAAAAAAATTTGTTGATAATTAACCGAACCAATTAACCAATGCCAAGTTTAAACTTTGTACATGGTCTTTGTTTTATGTAATTTGAATCATAGTGATAAATAGCCAATGTTTTTCATTCCAATTGAATTCAATTATTGAAAATTAATTCATAGAATTATTCCAATACATTAAAAGCCAGTAGTTTTGAGACAACAATCACTTATAACTCAACATATAATTCATTTATAATGATGAAACTTTTCAATTACAAATCACTTCAACTTTGTAATATTGCAGTTAGTAATTAATAAATTTATTGTATGGAACCCTTTGTGTGTGAAGAAAACTCACACTTGACCGATTCTTTTTAATACATTGAACACTTATTGCCATGCCTATAGTTATTTGCTTTCAAAATCATGAAATACTTTTGTGAGCAAAAATAATAAAACCTTTTCGTAATAAAAGAGCATAGAAATGATGATAAATCTTTTCCCTTAGAATCAAAGTTAATTAAAAACTTTGTTTATCAGTTTTATTTATTCACTATCAGTACACCCATTCTCAGCACAGAAAAAAAAAAAAAAATCTTTAGCTACACAGCATTTGATGAAATATCTCACATATGCGGAACGATTTAGTACATTTTCAATTTTATGCTTTGAGTCACACTACTCTGTATTTATGTTTAATTTTGGTTGTTTTATAAATCAAGTAATTTGTAATATTAATTTTTAGCATCCTAAAGAAGAACAACACATCACTATTAGTGTATCAGTGTTGTGCAAAGAAACAAAATCGAGAGAAAAATAATCGTTTGCTGTTTGACATTTATTGAAATAAAAAGCAAAAAATTACATGTTTATTTATTTATTTTTTCAAAATACTCATTAAAAATCTGCAAATTACATTACAGTTTTAAGATGAACTTTATCTGAAAGCACATTTTTTTGTTCCACTGTGTGTTATAAAGACTCAAATTATACAATAGTTAGAAACTAAGATGTGAATGGTGGAAGAAAATGCACAATGGAAAAATCTGGTAAAAAAAAAAAAAAGTCTTAATTTTAAAAAATTCTAAATCAACTAAAAAAAAAATCTTCTCAAGAGGTCTTTGGGTACGTACACCTTGGAGTACCACCATGCCCAATATTGTAGCATTGGGCTTATCCATGACAACGTTAGAGTCTACACAGACAGGCAGACTCACAAAACTTTTGTTTTGTGAATATAGTTGGGAAGCGTTCTAAACTCAATTTCCTTATTTAAGTAGGCAACAAATTTTAAAAAGAATAACCAGGGGCCTCGCTCGCTAAGGGGGGGGGGGGGAGCCTCCCCCCCAAACATTCACGAATGTTATTACACTTTACAAATTTACAAACTTAGTTGGCAAATTTCTTTTAAAACTTTAATAAAAACTACTATATATTTTCTATTTCTGATAGACTTGGCAAAAATTACAAAACTAATTAGGATTATTATTAAACTTTTAACAAATAAGAACTATATTACATTTTCTAACTGTGGTAAGTTGGCAAAATTGTAAAATGAGTTGTCAAATACTGAATTTTGACTTGGCAATTTGAGGTTCTCTCCCCCACCAATAAAAAGTCATAGCGATGGCACTGAGAATAACACAACTGAGGTAAAATGGATTCTTATTTCAATAAAAATACATACATCTTGAACATTTGGAAAAGTAGCTGATGCAGCAACAAATCTGAAGCCTGGCTCATGTGATGTATTTATATTTGAATTACATGATAAAACAATCTGAATTGTTTTCATCCGACTTAAAGTGGCCTCCATTGTAGCTCCCCTTTCTTCTTCATTTAATAGATGAATCTGTTATTTAAAAAAAAAAAAAATTAAAATTACTTTACATAAAACTCAGATTTAATTTTTAGAGAAAGACATCATGTGCATAAGGTACAATATGTTTGTTCATCTACTTTAAAGTTTTGAAAAAACCCATACATAATTATCATTACAACACATACATTTACCACAGTTATATTAGGAATCTCTCTCTTCCTTTTTTAAATAGTCAGTTAAACTATACAGGTTAATATTTAATTTAGATTTTCTAAAATCATAATGAAAGATAATCTGACATATTTTCTTTACAGAAAAGTAGTAAAGATGGATTAAAGAGATAATACAGACAATTCAAAGATTTTAAATGTAACATCTGATATGAACTGCCCTCTATATAGCACTAATCTATAATTATTTCTAAATGTTTAAGGACAGGTCACACTTCACCAGAAAAGTTTCTGCTTCTTAGTCTAAAATAATATTTAAGGAAAAAAAAAGAGCAATTGAACAATACCTCATCAATTAATAAAAGTTTCACCATCTGTATCAAAACTTTGTTATTTTTCCATAATCTGGTTACACTGTCCCATTTTTCCTATGGATAAAATAGTTATAAAACATTAACTATATGTAAAAGGTCATCAAATTCATCTTAAAATGTTAATTAAAAACATGAATACATCAAATAATTCATAGTTTTATTACTAAAATAGGCGCAAAAACAATTAAAAGGCTTTAAGATAGGAGTGTACAACCTTTTTTAGAGAAGGGCCACTTACAAAAATATCTGGGTTATCGAGGGCCACATCAGTAACACGGAGATTATTCTATTTTGAGGAAGCGATCTGCGGCCTATAATCAAATAGAAAATATGCATTCAGTGGGCAACTAAATCATCAGCAAAATTCGCTTTTTTTCATGCCCAATCGACGAAATTCATTATTTTTTGCACCCGATGGACGAAATTTTCGATTTTTACATGCCTGAATGACAAAATTCGCGATTTTTTTTTAGCCCGACCTACGAAATTCGTGATTTATCTGAGCCGATTGACAAGACTCGTGATTTTTCCGTGCCCGATCAACAAGATTTGCAATTTTTTCGACCCTGATCAACGAAATGTGCGATTTTTCCACACCCAATCGACAAAATTCACTATTTTTCTGAACCCAGTCAACAAAATTTGCGATTTTTCCGAGCCCGATCGACAAGACTTGCAATATTTTCCATGCCTGATCGACGAAATTTGCGTTTTTTTCCACGCCCGATTAGCGAAATTTGCGATTTTTAACTGGCTCTGACGAAATTTGCAATTTCTTTCTGCGCCAAATTGACGAAATTCGCGATTTTTTCACTCGATTAGCAGACAATCACGCAATTTTTTCCGCAGCCGATCTACGAAATTTTAGATTATTCCTCTCCTAATCAACAAAATTTGCCATTTTCCCGCACCCAGTCGACGAAATTCTCGATTCTTACCTGACTGACGAAATTTGCAATTTTTTCCTGCTGCAAATTTACTGCTTTTTCTCGCGACTGTTTCGAAGCCGATCAATAAAATTTTCAATTTTTCCGTCCCCGAACAACGAAATTCGCCATTTTTCCTAGTCATCGACACAAAATCTTATGATTTTTTTCGTGGCGATCGGTGAAATTTGCGATTTTTCGACAAAATTCGCGATTCGGCTAACAAAATTTTCAATTTTTCCCCAGGCAAATTGACGAAATTCACGATTTTTTTCTGCGACCTATGGACAAAAAATGCAGTTTTTCCAGTTATAAATTAACGAAACTCGCAGGCCACATGCTAACCAATCGTGGGCCACAGGTTGTGCATCCCTACTTTAAGACATTAAAACCAATTTATAGATGTTAAATAGAAAAGAATTCCGGAGTCCCGAGCACTTTCGACCAAACCCTGGTCAGCATCAAAGGGGTGAAGTGAGAAGAAATCAGCAAACCTCCAGAATACACACTAGTTTAAATATTTCAGGGCGAAACCAAAATTGAAAAAAAAAAGGGGGGGGGGGGAGGAGGAATGTATGAGTCCATGGAGTGATGTAGATCATTCTAAACTAAATATACCATTAACATCAAGCCAACTAAACAAAATGAGCGGAATATGGCATGATAATGTACCATTACACGAGTTCCTTCCTCTAGCCAATATCTCTATAGATTCCCACAAAATGCATGTGCTATAATAATTTATTTGTGCAATGATCTTTGTATTGCTGAAAAGCATGTCAATATCTGCTTTTAAATTCAAATGAGATAAAGCTGTAGATTGTTTTCCTTTTGCTATGTCTGCCATATGTTCTTTCAATCTTTCTTGCAATCTCCTGTTTGTCATTCCTACGTATGTAAATGTTTTATTTTTATATCTAAATGAGATTACATATACTCCTGCTTTTTCATGCCCATTTACTGGATCTATTCTTCTGTGAACAAGATTTTGTAGTTTAGTTGGGGGTTTAGCTATCAATGTTATATCATATTTCTTTAATGCGTGTCTGATTCTTTCATAAAACTGAGGAATGTATTCTATATTACAAAAATTTGAAAAATGGTTATAAATGGTTACCAATTTCTTTTTATTAAACTCATAAATCACTTTGTTGATAAACTTTTCTGGGTAACCATTTTCAATTGCAATTGTTTTAATCTTAGTCAATTCTTCATCTATATAAGCTCTTGAACATACAGCATCCCCTGACTTGCGTAAATGATGCGTTCTGCAAAGTTTTACATAACTTGAATTTTACGTAAGTCGAATTTGTAAGTTGCTTAGGTAAAATTTTGTAAGAAACTGCAATATTTATTATATATATATATATATATATAAACATATATATATTATTTACATCATAATTTTTTATAAATAAAGCATCATGCGACAGTATTTACTCATACATAAACTATAAAGTAAGAAAAAACATAAAAACAAACTTAAAGAACACTTTCCAAATATCTTGTGGAATACGGGATTTATAAATCTCACATTAATGAATTGATTTATAACAATTTTGAATCTACATCAAACGACTATTAAAAAAAAAGAAATAATTAAAGAGGACTAATTTAACCTATTCTCCATGAATTTCTGATGGCAAGACAAATGAATAGTACTCACAAAGTAAAAGAAACCTTGATAAGCACAAACTGTATTTATTATGAATAAGATGATTACTATGAATAACTAACAATAAAGATTATGTTGTTTTGTTTTGTTATAGATGTGATTGTATATACCAACAAAAATATATCTAACATATAAACTAAATTATGTGTGTGGTTTATATCTATTTATTTTATTTATAAAATAAATATTAAAAGTTTGAAAATGTGTATGAATGTTCAGAAATGTAATTTTCTAGATTTATTAAGTAACTGCGAATTTACGTAAGTCAGAGGATGCCTGTACTTCGAATGCTCTTCTGACGTAAAACCTATATGCTGCTTTTTTATAATTAACTGGAACTGTACTACTATATGATATTGTGTTATTAGATCGACATAGTTTTCTGTAAATCTTTTTATCTATGTGTTAATTTATTCTTAATAAGTTCGATATCCAGGAAATGTAATGATTCATTTTTCTTGATTTCTAGAGCAAACTGTATTTTACTGACAATACTATTACAGAGTTCATACAGAGTTGGGAAGAAAAAATTTAAGGAGTACCAAAAAAATCCAAGGAGTCCAAAAAATTTTAAGGATTTGCCACTTTTTTGCTGTTGTTGTTTGTATGTGCTGCATCGTTATGTGGCACGTACACTCCAATTTTTAATGCCCCATTTGGAGAGAACACATTTCAAACATATTTCACTCTATTAGAATCTAATTGTTAGTGCTGAAATAGCACAATATTCACAACATATTGCTTACTGATTTTGTAAGTTTAAATACAAAATAGACAATCAACTTTTTTATGCAGAGACCAATAGTCATATAAATAGAGATTAGTCAAACCCCAAATACTTACATATATCATATACATCTTAAAGAAAATTTTAAAAGGTTAAAAAAAAAAAAAAAAAATGCTAAACGCAACTTACACGAAAAAATATAACACGTTTTGAATTTAACAGCAGCAATCACCTTCTTTGAAGGTGAATGTTGTTCATGCCATACATAGAAAAATGAATAAAAAAGTACCATTATTAGTATTCCTGTAAGATACTAGCCCCCATTATATATTCTTGAATATTTTAATTAAATCATGTATACATATATAAAATCTACTTTTGTGTTCCATTTTTTAAAAGCTAGAATAAAAATGATAAACCACAACAGTATTATAAACAAAAAAAATATTGAACACTGTTTAAATTAAAAAAAAAAAAAATTACTGAAAAACTTCAATAAAAAACACGTGGACTAAAATTTGGGCTAGATAATTTGAAGCATGCAGTTCTTTGTTTTTCTGCAACAAAACTGAGATCAATCTTTTCCATAGAAAGATGGTTCTTGGGATTTTCATATTCAATTTTTATCAAATTGACTATGGTTATGTCCTTCAAAAATCTTTGCATTAATGTAAGAATCATTTTCTGTATATCTTGAGACATGTACGGCAGCATGGGTTTATATTTCTGATATTTTTAAGGAAAGGCTGCACAATGTTTGCAGCACTTGCTTTACAGGGAACAAATGATCTTTGATAATATTCTAAATATCTTGAAATGATTTTGCTGGTGGCTCATTCCCCTTCTCTGTCTGTTTAATGTAAGTTTATAGTTGAGTTACAATTCCCAACGCACTATCACACACAGGCACATTCTCTACCTAGCAGTGAGAAGCAAATTTCAAAGGGAAACATGCTCCAGAAATAGTAGAAAAATCTTCTCTTCTAGCTGGAGAGTATTTAAACAACTGGTAAATGTTTACCAAAAACGTTACAATGTCCCAATCTAATATTTCAAATCCTTCTTAAAGGCATTATGGATTGCATGTAAATAACAAGTACCAATATTTAGTAGGTCATTGCCATACTTATGGCAATGACCTACTCTGCCACAATCTTGTGCAACCCATGTGTTCTTCCACAATCTTGTGCAACTTTAAGTTGACATCTTTTAGCAATCTTTTGAGGAAATTCGTCTTTTTTTTTTTTTTTGCAATCTTTTCACAAAATTTGCGTTTTACTTCGATCTTCTGCTGTAATTCACATTTTTTTTTTGCGATCTTTAGACGACAATCTCTGCTTCTTCGCAATCCTTTGACGAAATTTGCATTTTTTTTGCGATCCTTTGACAAAATTTGCACTTTTTTCGCAGTTCTTTGACGAAATTCATGTGTTTTTCGTGATCCTTTGAGGAAATTCACGTTTTTTTTCTCGACCTTCTGGGCAGATTCGGGTTTTTTTGCAATCTTCTGGGGAAATTCATGTTTTTTAGTAATCTTTTAAGGAAATTCGCATTTTATTATGATCTTTTGACGAAATTCACGTGTTTGTTTTTTTTCGAGATCTTTTGATGGAAACCATGTGTTTTTCGAGATCCTCTGACGAAATTTGCGTTCCTCATGATCCTTCGATGAATTTCATATGTTTTTCACGATCTTTTGAGGAAGTTTGCCTTTTTTCGCAATCTTTTGAGGAAATTCGCGTTTTTTTCGCAATGTTTTGAGGAAATTCGAGTTTTTTTCGCAATGTTTTGAGGAAATTCGAGTTTTTTTTTGCAATGTTTTGAGGAAATTCAAATTTTTTTCACGATGTTTTGAGGAAATATGTGTTTTTCACAATCTTCTGAGAAATCCGCGTTTTTTTTTTTTTTATGATCTTCTGAGGAAATATGCTTTTTTTTCTCGATCTTTTAACGAAATTCACGTTTTTTTCCCGATCCTTTAAGTAAATTCGTGTTTTTTCGCTGTCTTTAAAGCAAATCGCATATTTTTTGCGATCTTTTGAAGAAAATCGAGTTTTTCAGTCTTTTGGAGAAATTCACATTTTTTTCACGTTTCTTTGTCAAAATTGGAGTTTTTTTCTGCAATCGATTAATGAAATTTGATGGTATTTGTTGGAACATATTTGCAAAAAGCACGATTTTTCCGCAATTCTCAGCTAAATGCCAAACATGGATAAAATTTAAAATAAAGGTCGGTTAACAGTATCATAAAACAGACTTTATGGACTTAATAATGAAAAAACGGACCAAGTGGGAGCCCTGCTATTAAGATTATCCTAATCAATCAATGCTGTGTTTCAGATGAATGATGTATATAAAGAATTTACCGTGTGTTTTACAATCAGAATTTTTTTTTTCTCCCTCGGCAGCAATATCGCTTACATCCAAAGCCTCAATACAATTTAAGGAGTTTCTAAAGAGTGTTTCGCTTATCTAAGCAGACTAAGGTGTCTGTGTGATCACTGCATTTGCGTGTTCCAAGAAATCCTTCAAATTTGAAACACCATGAATCCATATAATAAGTAAGTCATCGATGTATCGAACACATAAATCGGGTTTTAAATTAAGGGTGGATATAATCTGTTCCTCTAGAGGCGTTAGTTGAACTAAAATTAGTTATTAGCTGAACTAAAACTAAAGTCACTAGAGTAACAGATTACATCCACCGCTAATTTAAAACCCGATTTATGGGTTCGATACGCCAATGACATACTTATTATATGGAATCATGGTGTTTCAAATTTGAAGGATTTCTTAGAACACGCTAATAGAGAAAAATGAATCATTACCTTTCCTGGATGTCGAACTCATTAAGACTAAATTAACATACAATATAGGTAGAAAAATTTACAGAAAACTACGTCGATCCAATAACACAATATCATATAGTAGTACAGTTCCAGTTAATTATAAAAAAGCAGCATATAGATTTTACGTCAGAAGTGAATTCAAAGTATGCTCAAAAGCTTATATAGATGAAGAATTGAATAAGATTAAAACAACTGCAATTGAAAATGGTTTCCCGGAAAAGTTTATCAACAAAGTAATTTATGAGTTTAATAACAAGAAACTGATAACCAAGAGTACAGATTTTTCAAATTTTTGTAGTATAGAACACATTCCTCAGCTTTATGAAAGAATCAGATATGCATTAAAGAAATATGATATAACATTGATAGCTAAACCCCCAACTAAACTACAAAATCTGGTTCACAGAAGAATAGATCCATTAAATGAGAATGAAAAAGCAGGAGTATATGCAATCCCATTTAGATATAAAAATAAAACATTTACATACATAGGAATGATAACCAGGCGATTGAAGGAAAGATTGAAAGAACACATGGGTCAATATCTGAAAACTGGACAATTTCATTCCAAAATTTTTATTTTTTTAAATTAATGTACCAACTACCACATACAATTATATACTATGATGCATGTTTTGTCATATAAATACTGTAGTATTTTGAGATCAAGGATGTATATTTTATGCGTAGAAACTTTTATGGAACAAAGTGCCTTTTAACATCATCCCCATTCTCTTTTATTTTATTTTTTATTAAAAATTTGTCAATATACAACTAACTTTGCTTCAAATGAAATGAGAAGAACTGTGTCTAACTAATAATAGTAAAAAAAATTAAATGTAGACATTATTAAGTGTTACTAAGTTCGTGGAAGTTCCATAGTGGAATATCATTGCAAATGTTTTATTCTATTTTTATAAGTTTTATTCAAATATATGCCAAAAATCAAATAACTTTTTTTTATTATTTCAGTTTTTGTTACTACACTATAAATTAACCATTTTTGGATTATATTTTCAACAATATATTTTTGTACTAGACATTTTTTGGAAGGGGCTGAAATGATGTATCGGGGATTGAAATGATGAGTCATGATTTACACGTAAACTTTATTGAATAAAATGTATTGCTTAAACATTTTTAACATAGGAATGTTAATTCATTTTGACATTAATAATGTCACTGCATCATTAAATCGTCAATTTGTTTATACTCGGGTACAGTATAATGCCTTGAAAATATAGGATATGGCACAACATTCAGTTTGCAGAGGATGTCTGTCACATTCACATTTTGCCTGTCAGCTCGATTTGGCCAGTAGAAATGTTTAGAGACTATTTGACATAAATCTGATTGTGAGTATATGTCCTCTCACTTGTTCTTCCAGACCTGGATACCAAAGATTATTGTATATGGCAGTTATCCAGTCACCAACTACCAAAGTGCCAGCTTTAACCAAATCCATTGATTCTTCTTTCTTGTCGTTTTTGTCAGCAACAGCTAGTAATTTGCATTAAGAAAATTCTAAAATTTAATGTGATGCATATTATACACGACTATTTAAAAAAATAAAATAAAATTACAGGCATTTTTTACAAACATTTTTATAAAAAGGATACCTGTTTCATTAGTAGGGTAAATTAGGCCTAAATTTTACTGGACAGTATGATGTGAGCATATTGAACTTGTGTCACAGATGAAGCAGCTCAATTCTCTTGTTAATAATGATGATGGTGAATTTGCTGACCATGTAATTTGATGTGTCTTCATGATCCCAAGGATACTGTTTGACAATTTACTTTTCACTTCCTCAATTGCGGAACTAGTTGATGGCAATAAGTTTAACCCCAGGAACAGCCTCTTGTAAATTATGCATAAATGCATCGATTATTTCAAGATCCTTACCATGATGCACTAAGGCATCAGCAGTTCTCTTCAAGGTACCTCCAACACCATCCATTGGCCCTTTCCCATGGCCTGACTCTCAGAAGTTCCAAGTTCCACTTACAATTTTAGGGAAAAGCTTGTGAAGGAGATTTACAAAAAAGTAAAAGTTAGATTTGTTTTTATACTGGGCAGTTGGCCCATCTGATTGAGTGTAATGTATTAATATAAGGAAGTTCTTTCATTATAAGGTGAAGGATCGGTATAAGCAGACTTGTATAAAACCAAAAACTTTCTGCGCACATAAAGATTGGGTCAAAACCTTCTGCAAATTAATGTTTAATAAAATAACGTGTTATATTATTTTGATGATATGAATTAAAAACAGTAGTTTTAAAATAATTACCATTTAAATTAAAAATTAATATTAACTACATAATAATTATGTTAGTTAAAAAAAATAATAAAGCTAAAAATCCATGATAAGAAGGGGATCTTATCAAGTATTTTGTCAATACATTTAGAAAGAGCCCAATCCTTAATATTGTGACCTCTTCGCACAAAATGTCAAACTTAATGTTCACAGTAATAATGTGACATTGCTTCTGAAACAACTGAATCACATTTTGTAAGGAGAGGTCTATTCATAGGCATCATTAAAGAGACCTATGAGTTTTTATTGCGGCCGACGAAATTCTTGATTTTTCCGCAGCCCTTTGACAAAATTCTCTTTTTTTTCCATGATCCTTTGACGAGATTTGTGTTTTTTTCGCGTTCCTTTGACGAAATTTGCCTTTTTGCGCGATATTTTGATGAAATTCGCGCTTTTTCAGAGGCGCTTTGACTAAATTTGCGTTTTATTTTGCGATCCTTTGACGAAATTTGCATTTTTTTCGCGATTGTTTGCCGAAGTTTGTGTTTTTTTTCGTGACCGTTTGCCGAAGTTTGCGATTTTCTGCGATCATTTGCCAAAGTTTGCATTTTTTCACAATCGTTTGACGAAGTTTTTTTTTTTTTTCTTTTTTTGCAATCGTTTAACGAAATTTGCATTTTTTAGCGATCCTTTGACGAAATTTGCATTTTTTCGCGATCCTTTGACGAAACTTGAGGGGTTTTTTCGCGATCCTTTGAAGAGATTTGTGTTTTTGCGAGATATTTTGACGAAATTCATGCTTTATCTGCGGCGCTTTGACGAAATTCATGTTTTATTTCACGATTGTTTGATGAAATTTGCATTTTTTCGCGATATTTTGACGAAATCCATGCTTTTTCCACAGCGCTGATGAAATTTTCGTTTTTTTTTCGCGACCCTTTGACGAAATTAGTTTTTTCCGTGAATCTTTGACGAAAGCTGCATTTTTTTCATGGTCTTTTGACAAAATTCGCGCTTTTTCCACTATGCTTTTATGAAATTCGTTTTTTCCTGCGCTCCTTGGACTAAATTTGCTTTTTTCGGCGATTCTTTGGTGAAATTCTCATTTTTTTCTGTGATCTTTTGACGAAATTTGTGTTTTTTCGCGATCCTTTGAGAAAATTCGCGCTTTTTCTGCAGCCCTTTGACAAAATTCGATTTTCTTTTTGCAATCCTTTGACGAGATGTTTTTTTTTTTCGAGATTCTTTTACGAAATTTGCGTGTTTTTCGCAATCCTTTGACAAAGTTCGCGCTTTTTCCGCTATGGTTTTACAAAATTTATTTTTTTTTCCTGCGCTCCTTTGACGAAATTTACGTTTTTTCTGCGACTCTTTGACAAATTATATTTTTTTGCACGATTCTTTGAAGAAATTCACGTTTTTTCCACGTTCCTTAGAAGAAATTTACGTTTTTACCGCGATGCTTTGACAAAATTGGTGATTTTTTTCAGCGAACGATTGACAAAATTAGCTTATTTTCGGCGACCAGTTTTTGAAATACACAATATATTTCACTGATACTTTTTTTATGTCTGAATTTTCGGATTGATGGCTAATTTTTTTTAATTTTCGGAACCGAATGCCTTAAATTTTCAGAAAATTCGGAACAGAATCACCCCAGGCGAACAATAAAGAAATAGTACGTAAAATTGGGGAATATTTTTAATTTTTCGGTATTTAAAAATAAAAAATGAACAAAAAATTTTTTTTTCCTAAAAATTTTCCGCAAAGTTCCGAATTTTGTGGAAAATTTTCCGCGCACGGCATGCGTCTATATTATACAACTCTGGGTATAAGATGAGCCCAAGTAACATAGGCACTGTGGTTTATGTTGTCTGATGCTGTGCAGAATGAAATGCACTAGACTGTTTCTTTGACTTCAATATTTTGATCCTCTTCAGGCTTTATTTTATAATACATCACACCAGTATATAACAATATCTGCTTTTGAGATGCCCCAAAGTGTACTGACTGAATTTCTTTGTGTTACTTCAATACATAATTCTCAGAATAGTCAATTTTTATTATTAAAGCATTATATGTCAAATTGTCTTGTAACTGCTTCATTTCTGAGTATTGGTGATACATGTTAAATCCATGTCTTAGGAAATATGGAAGTGACTTCATCAATAGCTCTAAGATAACTGAAATACTGGCCTCCATCCTCTGTTTCTCAGTTAATCTAACATTTTTAACTTTCTCTTTCACCATTCGTTCTTCAGTTCTACTTTTTCACTGGAAGAATGAAACAACCTCTTTCTGCTCTTCTGCTGTTCTTAAAACATTGAATTCTTTGCTTTTGCAAACTGTACATTTGCGATACATGCAGTCCTCAAATTTAGTGTTGCAGCACATACAGCTGCATAATTTACTGCTGGTTCTAATATCCAGAACTTTCAGCTGATGAAGTATATTCACTAGTAAGTCCACATTAGCATGTGTAATGCATGCACATGTATCACGATAAGATAATCTAGGTTCAACAATACAAAATGGACGAAGTCTGCAGAAAGAAGAGTAGGGCAGTTTGATTTCATGGGACACTGAATACTTTTGATGCATGTTATGATGTTACAATACATTGGTTGAAGAATATTATTACTTGGTAATAACATGATTATGCTTATTTTAGATTTAATTAAAAAAAAATCCATTTGCAAAGTATTAATTGCTTATATTATATAATTGTTGCAAATTCAACATCATTTCAGTCCCCTTAATCAGTGTCTAATAATAAGGACTGCGATGATGGGGACTGAGGTGATGTTTTCGTCTTAACAGCTGCACAGCCATTTTGTTGAATCATTTTGCACACATGTAAATTATTAAATATGCCATGTGAGATTTGTATGTTACAAAAATAAAGTTGGAATTAGCTTTTTTTTTTTTTTTTTTTTATTAAAAAAAAAAGTTAATTATGGGGACATGAATGATGCTATAAAAAAAATACTCATCCCTATTCAGAACAAAAACTAAATATTTCTAAATATGAAACAAAGGGAAGAACAACTTACCTTCATCCATGGTGGCTAGTTGAACTTCAGTTACTGTTGCAATGGAAATAATTCTGCCAGCGCCACCTAGTATCTGTTAACCTAAATGTGTGTTTAGAGAGACTAAGATGATGGTAAACCTCAGGGACAAAAAATTTTCTACAATATTTTACTATACAATCTATACTAATAAAGGATAATTATATTTTCCCGTACTGTATATATATATAGGTAACATATAAATAAATGAATAAAATATATAGGTATAAATATATAATAGCAAAAGTTTATGATATTTATAGAAATTTTTACAGCATAAATTCAATATTGGATATTTGTACCTGGGGACAGGGACTGAAATGATGATTTAGTTTGTTTAAAGCTTAAAATTAATTATTTATACATCATTATATGTCCATTTATCATTGGTAATTGTTATAACAAATGTTACAATATAATACATTTTTCAGTTTTTGGTTTTAGTATAATTAATGAAATATTATTGGTAGTGGACCCAAATTGTCCAATTTTCAGATATTGACCCATATGACAGACATAGCAAAAGGAAAACAATCTACAGCTTTATCTCGTTTAAATTTAAAAGGAGATATTGACATCCTTTTCAGCAAAACAAAGATCATCGCACAAATGATTATAGGACATGCATTTTGTGGGAGTCTCTAGAGATATTGGCTAGAGGAAGGAACTCATGTAATGATAAATTATCATGCTATATTCCACACATTTGGTTTAGTCTGCTTGATGTTAATGGCTTATTTGGTTTAGAATAATCTACATTGCTCCATGTGCTGATCCATTCCCCTCCCTCCATTTTTTTTCAATTTTGGGTTCGCCCAGAAATATTTAAACCAGTGTGCATTCTGGAGGTTTGCTGATTTCTTCTCACTTCCCCCGTTGATGATGACCAGAGTTTCGTCGAAAGTGCTCAGGACTCCGGCAAATTCTTTTATATTAAACATCTGTAAATTGGTTTTAATGTCTTAAAGCCTTTTAATTGTTTTTATACATATTTTAGTAATAAAACTATGAATCATTCGATGTATTCATGTTTTTAATTAGTTATAAATCATTTTTATTTACAGAATGAAAATATAATCATCATTTCAAATGACAAAATTCAATATTATTTATCTTTTAGCAAATATTTTTTGCCAAGTGCTAGTAGACCACCCTTAGTGTTTTACACTAGCACAAAGTTTTATCACATTAGGTAAATTGGCTAATTCCTTGAAACTGAAGATCAGAAAAAAAGTAAAACCTCTCCATAACAAAATCCTGTTTTAAATGAAAATGTTTGGTGCCATAGAAAAGAATATCATAAAATTATACCTGCTAAGAACTGCTAAACCTCTCTTAAACAGAATTTTTTTCTGCCCACTTGCACTGCTGTTTTGGCCGGCTTTACTGAACTTGGATTTTTTGTATGTAGTAAAACCTGAAGAAACAGAATTGCTAGGGATCAGTAAAAAGTTCTGTTTTAGAGACATCTGGGAGCATGGCAGTGCGTCCGCCAAGTTCGCACAAGCCGTAAGCTACCTTTTCCTGAACCATTTCAGCATACTTTTCACCCCCTCATAACGTCGTTTTAGGGAGAGATATAGAAATTTTTCTTTTATACACATGTTCGTATGGTCAAACTGAACTAAGGTTCCACGATTTCATGTTTCTATATTTAATAGTTTTCGAAATATTAAATTCCGAAAAAGCGCTTTTTTGTCACTGACTCACTTCGCATCATCAAATAACTAAGGTACTTCTAAAAGTCGTAGAATCATGAAATTTCACAAGTAAGTCGGGTTTGTAGCACAATTAACCAGAAAAATCTGAAAACACAGAATTTCCGCCTCTAAACCCTTCAAACAAGGGGGGTTCATTTGGCCGTAAACTGTTCCTTAACACATTCAATTGTGCCAATGTTAGTCGCTAAACTCGATTACAGAGTTTTGAAGGGGGTCACATGATTTCAAGCAGAATAACATTTTATATATATGCTTTTCCAAAGATGTTTGTTAAATAGAAAAAATGAATATGCCTAAAAATTTTAATCAGTATAGGTTATGATATATTTACGATATTAAAACAATAATACATTTAACAAAATATAACCGCAATTCGGTACATTTCTGATATAGTAGACTTGGCGAAATACACAAAATAGCCTTGACGAGAAAAGAAATTTGATAACAACGTATTTACTGGAAACCTATTTACTGGAAACCTATTTACTGTGTCATATACACAAGCAATTTTTTCCATATGTATACAATTTATTTAATGTAAGGAACCCGTTTATTTATTTTTATATACCAACATAAATAATTTGTATATAAAAAATAATATTTTGTACATGTATAAATAAAATGTTTATATGTATATAAATACATATATAAATAACATAAAAGTTCATCAGGTTTGTTTTCATAGTTGTTTATATCATTTGGCAGCATGTCTCAGTTTCTGAAGTCCGAATTGCGCCAAGATTTTTAAAAAATGCCAAGGTCCCTATAGTGGAAAAATATCCTAATTCCATACGAAAGTTTAAAAATCTCCTTTTAATTAAATTAAATGTGTAACTAATAAACTGTCTTTAACGTTGTGCGACAGATGCGGCGTCTGAAGTCCGCTGCTAAAGTTATTATATTGTATTATTAGCCTAGTTACTGTCAATTTATTGTTAATTTTAAATCTGTAAAAGAAAGATTATAGTTATAGATAAGATATGTTGGTCGCCAAAACCCGATTACAGAAAATTAGCCTGAGTTATAAAGGTGTTAAATAATTTCAAGCTGAATGAATTTTTATATGCTTTTACAAAAATCTTAATAAGGCAACTCTTTCAGTTTATCTGTCCATCTATCTATCTTTTACTTCCTTAAAACAAGTTTTATTAAAGACCGGGAGGCGTCTGCACAGATCATCACCTCATCGAGTTGACGACTGAAATTTTAGGATTACAGTATGGTGGAACCATTTATCCAGAAACCAGTTAACCGGAAAACCAGTTATCCGGAATGATATTTCTGAAAGACTGATTTCAGAATTTTTGCAGAAAAAAGTATCACACACTGCCAGTTTGACATAGGCTTTGCTTAAACAATTGTATAATTTGATGACAACATCTAGTATTTGAAATGAAAACATATTTATTGTATTTTAAATGTTTTAATTTTTATGCAGAGGAAACAGAAGAATTTTTGTTACTAAGTGATTCCCATAATTTTCCTTTTATAAACTCTGATTAACTTTTGATCTTTCTTGCATTGATATCCAAGTAATCTAATAATTTAATATCAGAAATAATGCCACAACCACATATATTCCACAAAACTTATCAAATGGATGCTGCTTTCATACACAACCAGTTAACTGGAAAAACCAGTTATCCAGAATACATCTGACCCCAAGCATTCCGGATAAATGGTTTTGCACTGTAGTTAAAAATCGATTAGTGTATAAAAATGTAACTGGTCTGCCAAGTCATATCTTTGTGGAAACCACCTACAGACCCGATTTTACCGGTTAATTGGTGGATTTTCCGTTGTGTTTTTCTGCACCCATTACTCCATGTTTCCAAACTTTTGGATGCAGGGAAATACAATAGTAAACCTATCAGTTAACCACTAAAATTAGGTCTTCAGGTGGTTTCTACCAAGATATGACTTAACAGACCAGTTACATTTAAATATGTAAATCTAGTTAAAACTAATCCTAAAATTTCAGCTGTAAACTCGATAAGGTGATGGTGTGTGCAGACGCCTCCCGGTCTATTATAAATGTCGGAATTCTAATCTCAATAGCACTCTGGTCAATCTGGCAATTATCCCTACTATTTATGGAACACTATTCCTATAAGTGCATTTTAGTGATGTTAATGAACTTATGCATATGCATCATACATATTATACATATGCATATAATACGTAATACATTTGCATCATACATATTATAGGTATGTGTATAATACATAATACATATGCATCATTATGACGTCAGAATAAACAAAACATTTTTTGTCGCCAAATTTGGCGAAACTTTGCTAAATGTCGCCAAGCTTGGCGAATATTTGACGCTAGTGGCTACTTTTCAATGAGTTAATTATTAATGCGAGCCATCTATTTTTATTTTTCCGCATATCATCTGAATAGTTAAATGATATTACGACTAATATTTCCAAAGTGCTAATAGTTTCGTCACTGCCCAAAACCTCTGCTATTGTTATTATACTGTACTGTTATTATACTTACTGTGACTATGTTGTTAATCTTTACACCGCTAAAATGTCTGTATTATATAAAGAGAATTTACAGAAACTATTAAAGTATTGAAACTGCCAGTTCTCCTTATGATTATTATAATTCTATAATACGTAACCTGTTAATCGATATGTACGTTAGAATGAATCTTCTATAATCTGGTTCCTCGCATTTTAGTTTTCAAGTTTTGAATAAAATTAGCTAAAATCTTAAAACCATGGCACATTGACTAATTCTTCAACACGACCAGATGAGAAGAATGATAGATTTTCAAATGGATCATGGCAGTGAGCCGGTAGACCTTCTATTCTTCCGTAATCGAGTCTATTGAAAAAGTTAACGTGAAACAAAAAGATATTAGCATCAGCAAATGCAGATATTGTCAAAGGACCATTTCACTTGTATCCAGTCGTATCATTTAAAATACAACAATTGGCAGTGAGCCCAATTAGAAAAGATTACTTAATAGGTTTAAAAATTTCCACATTAGAGAACGAATCTAACTGCTAAGGAAACATGCATAAGTGAATTAAGAGATATTTGTCATGAAAGATAAAATACATAACAACACAAAATATATGATGTGCTTCCATGATTGTAAAGAGTTCTTGATTTCTCTATCAAAAGCTTCCGACTTGGCTAAAGAATGGGCAAGTAAATTAAATTATGAATTACAGTAACATGATGCAACATTTAACATGGAATTAATACAGTAAATACTGCTTGCTAGGGGCGGCTAGTACTTTAATATAAAAAGAAATAAAGTATAAATTTGTAAAGCTCAATAATATAAATTGAGGTATTTTTATGTTAGCTGGGCGCAAGTGGCAAATTGCCAAATAGTGTTCCCAACCCCATTGTTCATATTGCATTCATTTCATTTAAAGATAGGGTAGATGCACCAGTTTTGGACACTGTACCAGTTTTGGCCACATTGGATCAATTTGTCCAATATTTAGCCTGTGAATTGGTGCTAACAAATAATATGCATTCTTACACTTTAAGCAAACTCTCTTTTATCATTTACAATATCATTTGTTTATTTTTTGATAAAATGTGACTTGCAAAAAAAATAAATGTGTGAAACTGTAGTGTGTGCTTACATGTATTAAGATTTTTACTTAGCTGACAAGTTTTCAGAATCGTTCAACATTAGGCACTTATCGGTTTCTTTTTGTTCTGAAACAAATTGCTATTAGGTTTTATGAGGTAAGCTTTCTCTCTGCTGCAATTTTACATTTAAATTAATTATTTTAACAGTTTAATGGGAGGTGGCCAAAAAGGGTACAACATGTGTTCCACTTTTGGCCACATGATTCATTATAGAGGGTAATAAATTTAAGAACATCTGGATAAATCAAAATCAATTTAGTTTTGTTTTATATAGTAATGGCTTCAATAATAATAAAAAAAAGCAAGACTAATGGCAGTTCTATAAAAGAGATTTGTTATTCTCTGTCCAATAGATAATTCACTTTAGAAAGAAGGACATTGTGCTAGTCACTAAAGAATGACATTGCTAAAGAAAATATAGTATTGTGTTTAGTATCGATAAAACAAAAGGGGAGGTGATATGTAATGTTTAGATATGATAAATAAACTAAAACGTAAATTTTGAAAGATTTTACAACTTATACATTAAAAAGTTCAATAAAATTATAGCATGATTTAAATGCTTGTATTTTTCCTAAAGAAATGAAGTTCCATAATTTTTGCAATATTTTAGACACGGATTTAGAAATACAGTAAAACTCCGATAATTCGGATTAATTGGGACCAGACCCAATCTGAATTATCGAAAATCCGGAGAATGAGAAAAAATGAAATAAAATAAAACATACTTACAGAAAATCACCTTTATATTAAACATATTGAATATTTACAGAGAGTAAAAATGTTTACTTTGTAATTATAAAGTTTGTAATCTTCTGCTGTGCCAGTTATGCATACCTTTTGCGGGCCGCACGGTCACGCATCCGCTTGAGGATAAGCAGTTCGTTAGGTGTAGTCTCCACCTGACGTTCAAAATAAACCATTAATTGTTCTAAATGAGAAGTTGCTTCATTATGGCTAATAACTTTTGGTTGATTATCATTGATAATGGTGTTTTCGTCTGTATTATCTTCATTTTCGTTTTTTTCAGTTTTGCAAAAAGCGATTATTTTCTTATCTATAAGTGAGAAGTAACCTTCATTATTTTCTGCTTCTAACCAATTGCTAATGTCGCTGATATCAACATCTGAGCAACCAAAAAATTTTTTTAGCGTTCTCACAAAATCTTCAGATGTACTTTCTTTTTCATTCTCGCTTATTCCTCCTTCTGTTTCAAGCTTATTATTCAAGAAATCACAATTTGAAGGCCATAAATTCTTCCACGACTTTCGAAGAGTACTCTCAGCACCCTTATTCCAAGATTCAGCAATCATATAGATTACTTTCTTGATATTGATTGATTTGAGAATCTCTACCACTCCATGCTCTTTATCATCTTCTAAAAGTTCATTCAGCATTTGTCGTTTATAAACTTTCTTAATATTCTGAAGAACCCCTTGATCCATTGGCTGTACTATCGCTGTCACATTAGGTGGTAAAAACTTTATCGTTATGTTTCCTTTTGTCAGTTGGCTTTCTTCGGTGTGTGTCGGGGCATTATCAATTAGGAGGACAGCTTTGATGGGTAAGTTGCACGATTTTAAATATTTTGTAACACCCGGAACCATAAAATTGCCAAACTTAAAGTGATACATTGTTGTTTCTTTGAAGGACACCATCAAAGAGTTTAAATAAGAATGCTTAAGGTATTCTTCTGACGATTTCAGAAAAAGACTTTTTTATTCAGAATACGTGGATGAAATAAATGAATGTTAGGGAAATTTACCGATCGCGTCTCAAACTTGAAAAAAAAATGAAAAGACTGATCAGGATTATCCGGAGATCCGAATTTGCGGGGTCCAAATTAGCGGAGTTCCACTGTACTAAATATTGTGAAAATCTTTACTAGACATATCTAAATACAAGTAAGAATGTATTTCACATTACTTAAAAAGATCAGGATTCATTTTACTAAGTTTAAAAGAGATTCTGTGCTCTTAAAAAATGGCCTAGAGGGAACACTGCTCTAAGATAGGAAGTAAAATAAGGCCATTCAAAATGTAATGCCAGCACTATAAGCTAGCAAAGTTTTGGAGTAACACATTCTTGCCTTACATCACAAGTTTGCAGGACAGACACCACTTTTCTCTAATAATGTTGAATCTCAAGTAGTAGATCTAGGTACTAGGAATTGAAGTTAAAAATCAATTAAAGTGGATTTTAGATATTGTCAAAATACTATTTCCTATAAAAATGGAACAACTTTTAAGATTCTGTCCAGAAAATTGTAGCCGGCAAGATAGAAACTCCATTTCAAGATGGAAGACCAGGCATGAAATGGTATGATTCGCTTCTGAAATCACACCCTAAAATAACTTGCAAAGAAGCAGGGTACATAAATAAGGCACAAGCTAATATAAATCAAAAGATGATTTCAAGAAGTATAACTTTTAGATGAAAATCACACCAAAATCAGAAAATGCTTTCAAGAAATATCTCTTTGATAAGGATTCAAGTGTTCTAAACAAGTCAAAATCCATGAATAGTAATTATAAAAATGATTAAATAGTTAATCTTTATGTCCTATAGGCACTGTTGTTTCTTTTATGAATCAAATTAAAATATATATATTTTTTTGTTTTTTAATAGAAATTTTCAGTTAAAATCAACATAAATATATTTTACTTGATGTCTTTTATCAATTCATAAAGAAATTTGCAAAATTCTCTTAATACAGCAAACAAATATATGTGTGGTAAAATAGATGTTGCATAAAAATGCTTTATTTTTACTTATTATCAATTAAAATGTTTGTTAAACTACATGATATTGGAGTGGCCAAAACTGGTGCATAGAGATGGCCAAAACTGGTGTAGGGGTGGCCAAAACTGGAACAAATTGGAATAAATTACTTGATAAGTTATTACTCACAATCTAAAATATTCTGTTGAAAAGTCATTATAGCTAACAGAAAGACAATTAAATTTACTAAAGAATGATGTTATTATGATTTAATATGCTTCAATCGGTGAAGAACTGTAAAATTTCTAATTCAAATTTTCTCTAAAAGTGGCCAAAACTGGTGCATCTACCCTATATACTTTTCAGTCATCTCATTTAAAATAGATGCATTTCCCTCATTTTATTTAATAGAATATTTAACATAGAAATAAATAAATAAGAAATAATAACATAAACCAAAATATTTTATTTGAAAATCAAAGCATTGTTTCTAATTTACACATGTGAAAAATGAAAACTGCTATTGGCGAAAAAACAAAAGGCTAGAGGAGATTTGCTCCCGGCTAACATAAAAGTACCGAAATTTAAGTTTTTTCATATTAATATAGTTTAGAATAACAAACTTGTAAAAACATACAAAAAGTAGTGATATCCCAACAAAAAGTTTTTGGTAAAAAAAAAAAAAAAAAGCGCCAAGTACTCCTTAATGTTTCGGCCAGAAAAAAAGTAGTGATATCTGAAGTTTGCACAAGTTAAAAGCCAAACATCCCAAATCTTTCATTGAAAATGGCTTCCTGCGACTTGGCCGTTAATGCCTTCGAGAGAGTTTTTCAAATTTTAAAATATGTACAAATGAGTTACCTGCCAACTACATTTTTTGATTATTTTACACATTTTGTGGCACAGAGTACAGAAATAAAATACTCATTTGAAAAAAGCATTTAAAAAACTTCAGTCTATTTAAATGCTTAGAAGTTAAAAATAACAAAATACTTGTATTCAGGAGATAATATTCCTAATTGCTAAAACATAATTAGTATCAGCTTTTAACAGTTTATAAATCGAATACCTCTTAATGTATGCAAACAAACTATAATAAATGTTCAAACGAAAAAAATCTCTTTCGTCAATACACAAGATTTCAATACTATACAATAAAATATAATGTAACATATTGTGAGATTTGAAGTAAGTAAATTTTGTTTTATTTCTTGGGTTTTACGTTCATGACTTTAGCTTTAGACCGTACAAAATGGCAATTAAACCACAAGTGGACTAAATGATCTGTAATCAAAACTAATGTTTGTTGAAACTGAATGGTAGTTATCAGAAATCTTTTACTTATAATGTCTTTATGTGAATTTGCCTCTTTGAATTCTAATATTACTTTTAATATTTAAATAATTCATAAATGCGTAATTTCCAATCATTAATTTTGAAATTCTGTAGAAGGCATTAACCGCCAAGTCGCAGGAAGCCATTTTCAATGATAGATTTGGGATGTTTGGCTTTTAACTTGTGCGAACTTCAGATATCACTACTTTTTCTGGCTGAAACATTAAGGAGAACTTGGTGCTTTTTTTTTTTTTTACCGAAAACTTTTTGTTGGGATTAAAATTTTACAGGTACAATTGTATGGTATACTTTTCAAGGGGGTCATGAGTGTTTTGTGTTTTAAAAAAGGATTCGATTCCATTATAGACAAGATCTGTTTACGCAGGTTTCACTGCATTTTAAACATATTTACATTTGCTTAGATTTTTCTAATCCAATCTACGGGAGAGGTTCTGAAGAAACCTAGAATGTGGCAAACAGGAATGTAGTGGAGGGCATATTACAATACACGTATATCCTCTGGAATTTAAAAAGAAAAACTCTGTATACTCTCTGTTTATTAAGTAAAGCTACATATAAAAATTTGCTATTCAGAAAGCAAACATATTTTTTCTTTAGCAAAATTCTTTAGGTAAAAAAAAATCGCAAAAGTGTTTAGGAAAACTTAAGAAATTTAAATTTAAAACACATTAACATAGACGCCAACATTGTAAAGACTGTATCAGGAGTAAACCAGTTAAATTTCAGGAGTTTTGGACACTCTTCAGGAGTAAAATGTTCAGGTTTCAGGAGTCATTTCAGGAGTTGCACAAAGTTTTTTACGAGCTATATTTTTTACAAATATTTTCAGTCCTCTTGCAGCTTTTGCATTTATCAACACAAACATAATTTAAATAAAGGTTACTTAATTTAATTTTACTTTTAATGTATTAATAATTTTTTATAATAAATTTTGGAATATTTTTTATCTCTACGGAGCAAAAAATCCGTGATTGATGTGAGTGTGAAATCCCGCGAACAATTAACAAAATTCGCGATTTTCCGCAGAGATTGACTGGCGAAAATCGCGAATTTTTCGCCGCGACTGACGAACGAAAATCGCGATGTTTTGCAGCGATTAGCAGACGAAAAACGCGATGTTTTGCCGCGACTTGCAGACGAAAATCGCAATATTTTGTCGCGACTTGCAGACGAAAATCGCAATATTTTGTCGCGACTTGCAGACGGAAATCGCCATGTTTTGCCGCGACTTGCAGATGAAAATCGCGATGTTTTACCGCTACTTGAGGATGAAAACCGCGATGTTTTACCGCTACTTGAGGATGAAAACCGCGATGTCTTACCGCGACTCGAGGAAGAAAATCGCGATGTTTTGCCGCGACTTGAGAACGAAAATCGCGATGTTTTGCCGCGACATGAGGACGAAAATCGCGATGTTTTGCCGCGACATGGACAAAAATCGCGATGTTTTGCCGCAACTTGCAGACGAAAATCGCGTTGTTTTGTCGCGACTGAACGACGAAAACTGCGATGTTTTGCCGCGATTGACGGACGAAAATCGCAATGTTTTGCCGCGACTGACGAACGAAAATCGCAATTTTTTGCCGAGAACTCATCGACGGAAATCGCGATTTTTTGCCGCGACTGACTGACGAAAAGAGCGATTTTTTGCCGCGACTTACTGACGAAAACAGCAATTTTTTTGCTGCGACTGACTGACGAAAACAGCGATTTTTTGCCGCGACTGATTGACGAAAACAGCGATTTTTTGCCGCGACTCATTGACGAAAACAGCAATTCTTTACCGCGAATGACTAACGGAATTCGAGAATTCTTTTGCATCTCAGCGAGTGATTGACGAAATCCGCGATTTTTATCATTGGCCGATTACCGGATTTCAGGATATTTCCCCCCCCCCCCCCCCCAACTGATTAACGCAAATCGCGATATTTTGCCGCGGCTGCGATTTTTATCAACAACCTATTTATGAATTTCACGATTATTTGCAACGACTGATTGACAAAATTTGCAACTTTTTTCAACGATCGGTTGGCGAAATTTGCGATTTTCTGCCGCGAGCGATTGTAGAAATTGGCGGTTTTATCGATTAATGGACGATTTTCGCGATATACTTCAACGACCGATTGACGAAATTCATGATTTTTTGCCGCGATCGATCGAAGAAATTCGCGATTTTTTTGTCTCAAATTTCCGTATTTTCTACCTTATTACCGTACTTCCGTATTTTATCCTACATTTCCGGAGAAACTCCGGAATTTCCGGAGATATTGGCATCTATGCATTAATAATATATTTTGAGTTTTAATGAATTATTAAGAATTTTCTTTGTGATTTTCTTAGAGATTTAATTTCCATATGGTATATAGTTTTTACATAAACAATTAAGCGTAACTGAGAAATAGATAACGCAGTCACAAAAATGAAATGGGTAATGCTGATGCCATAACCTCACTCATAGACATGATTTCTGTTAAGAAAAAATAAAATAAAATAAACAAAACATTTAGTATTATAAATTTGATATCAACAAAAAAGAGAAAGACAAGTATAAGATTTGTATATTTTGTTTGAAGATTCACATCATCCATCAAATTGTAATTTTATCTTCTGACAGACTTAACGTAAAATGAAAGACATAATAATGAAAATTGGTTTTTGTTCTATGAAAGGTTTTTTTTTTTTTTTTCCCCAGAAATCCTTTAGCAAAGCATTGCAAAGTTAAAGTTGAAGGAATTAGCGAGTCTTCTTACTCACTTAACTGTATGTGAAAATTGTTTATGATTAGTTTTGTAATATGGATTGATTGAATGATTGATTGATTATCGTTGATTAAAAACAGTAAAATTTACCAAAAAAAAAAAAAAAAAAAAAAAAAAAAAAATTAGAAACTTAAGAATTTTATAAAAATAAAAAGACATCATTTAAAATAGAATTAAATAATTAATATTTTATTTTCCGTAAATACAATTTTTTGCACCAGGTGCTAAAGAGAGATGCAATGCCACTGTATGTGCTTGACTTAATATTAATGGTAATAATGTAAAAAAGATGTTTTGAACATAAAATAAATGTAAAAAAGCTGTGCTCAGTAATGAAGTATGAGTTTCGATTTTGTATTCATAAAACCTGCCATAACTTTGTAACAAATGAGCATATAGAATTGCAGGTGGTGTCATTCGATTCAGAATTTAAAAACACATAATAAATAATATTCCACTTGACCTATTTAAAAAAATTGAGTTCTCTTCTGAGTTAAAATGCTCCCCCTTTTCCCCTCCAAAACAAGGTAGGACAACTTTATTTTTGAGGGACTCATCATATTTGGGTCATTCCATGTCACGTGTGTGACAGCTTTTCTACATATTTCTGCTGTTTAAAAAATTTTATTACATCTTCAAATTAAAACAATCGTGCAAATATGAAGATGTAGAGTTTTTTGTTATTTTTAATATATAGTTTATGTTTTAACAACTTATAAGTCAATAGATATAGGTATTTATGTAAGTGTCACATGCAGGACATTTTGTCAGTTTTTCACGGAATAGCACTGAAATGGGCAGATTTCTTAAGTCTAGGATATTTAAAATGTGGAGACTTTTATTACATATATTTTTTTATAATTTATTTATTATTAAAAACGGGCAGCTTACTAAGGTCTAGGGTTTAAAATGTGGAGATTTTTAAACCAATCAAAGGGCCATTCCATAGCACGTGTAAAACAGTTTTTCTACATATTACTGCTGTTTTATCAATGCTATTGTATCCTCAAATTACAACTATGCTAAAATGAAAATATAGGGTATTTTGTTAATTTTAATGTATAGTTTATATTTTAACAACTTATAAGTTAATAGATATAGGTATATATCTAAGTGTCACGTGTGGGACATTTCTTCTATTTCTCATGGAATGACCCATTTTCATTTCTAGTGCCTAAACGAAATTCTTCCCAAATTTTCGCGAATGGCCATCAGTTGTTGCTGTAAAAATCTATTTTACCGCACTAAAGTATAATTTTCGGCTTTGTATTAATAAAACCAGCATAACTTTGCAACAAATTATCGTATTGCCTTGCAGCTGGTGTCATTTAATTGAGAATTATCTATTTATATAATATGTAAGTGACGTGACGATTCTGGTTCTTGCTCATCCTCCAGAAAAGCAAACTTATTGCTATTGATCAAGTTATGGAAATATACACATAATCCGCTTTATATCACATCTACTCTTCTTCATTTTCTCTAAAACTTTCAATGTCCAATGATAATGTTTTAAGTTCTAAATAAAAAAATAACAGATAAGCAGCTAAAAAAATACCAAGAGCCTCTGTGCATTGATTATGCTTCGTTGCTGACTATTGTTTTGACGCCATCTATCGGCAATTAATATAAACAAAGAAACTTTCTCTTGAAATTGTACTTTTTTAATGCATTTTATCAGCTTTGAAGGCATTGCAAATAAAATAAATATTTCTTATCAATTCTTATCATAATTAAAATCTGAGGAATATACAGGGTGTCCATAATTAAATGACTCTACTTTAAAGTCTTGGGGGGCACCGTGTAGTGACCAGTAGTGGTTGGAGCACATATCTAGTGGCTTTAAAGTTGTCTACTGACAAAACTATTGGTCAAAAAGTTGTGAAATTTTGTGACGGACATAATGAAGGAATGAGAATTAGTTTGAGCGAAGAAAAAAAAAATAGTTCAAAATTTTGCCACCAGAGGGCATTTTTTTAATAAATCACACATTTAGCCACCACTCACTGAATATTAGACCTGAGCTCTGAGAAAAAATGGCAGCTGTCGTAGGTGGATTTTTTTTTTCAGAGTTTGTACGGTCCATTCAATTCGAACACCAATAATTTTTTTAAAGTTTTTACGCTTTATTTTGTTCAGGGGGCAGTCTGTGTATTTGTCTTATTTAATCTGACAAAAAAATAAAGTGTAAAAACTTTTAAAAAAGTGTAATTAATTTAAAAACGCACTCTAGCGCCAAAATTTTGAATTTTTTTTTTTTTTTTGCTCAAACAAATTTCCATTCCTTCATTATGTCTGTCACAAAATTTCGCAACTTTCTGACCAATAGTTTTGTCTGTAGACAACTTTAAAGTAGGGTCGTTTAATTATGGACACCCTGTACAACTAACATGGTACAACCTATTTTAACCTCTTGGATTCGGCGGGTACGACGTATGTACCCTAAAAAAACTTTCCCCAAACAACAGCCAGGGTACACCATGTGTACCCTAAAGTTCGCTTCCCCCATTTTGAAGGT
Organism: Maratus speciosus; assembly: GCA_963932465.1. Classification (NCBI taxonomy): domain Eukaryota; kingdom Metazoa; phylum Arthropoda; class Arachnida; order Araneae; family Salticidae; genus Maratus; species Maratus speciosus. The sequence goes on from OZ010788.1 coordinate 304,188,156, forward strand.
AGGGTAATCAGTTATCTGTCATCTGAGTCTTTCAGGGGAGGAAGTCTCTTTATCTCCAGAGTGAAAGGAGAAATATCTTTTGCTTTGGCGCGGTAATGCAATAACAGGTTTTTGAATTGGCGATTTCTTAGGCAGAGCTCTTTTCCGTCATTCTATGATCATAGATACATTTGCTAAGTAATATTATTTTCTTGCTCTCTTTGGTCGCTCCAAAAATTACTATATATATTGTTTGATTATTAAACAATAATTTATAATTGGAGAAAAATGGCTCCGCGTTTTAAAGGTCGGAGCCAAAATTAGCATATTTAATATATTGCAGTTCCATAGGCTCTCTGATCCCATCTGTTTTTATTATTTGGATATCTAATACGAGAAAAATTATCTGATAAAACTTTTATTATATATCTTTTAACACAAAATAGAAGTGGAAACTTTTATATCAGACATTATCGCTCTTCATTAAATTGACACTCTTAATAATGCAGTTTAAATTTGCAGATATCGAGAATTTTTAAAATGAAAAATAATAATCGGTTTTTCCTCAATGTTAACACAAGGTTAAAGTGAAAATTTCTATATAGGAATGTATCATTTTCATTTAATGTACACACTGCAAAAATAAAATGCTGTTTTAAATGTACAGACTATTTTCACCAGAATTTAAAAAAAAAGTATAATAATTTTATTTCATCAACACAAAAGCAAGACAGAAATGAAAACTTCTGTATGAGAATATACCGTTTTTCATTTAACTGAAACACAGAAGAAAAAAGTTAATTTAAGAGCATAAAAGATTCTTTCAAGAATCTAAAAATATGCAAAAGCTAGTAATCAATTTATTTCATTAGCATAAACATAAGGTTGAAGTGGAAACTTTTGTATGGAAATATATCGTTTTTATTTAATTTACACACTGCAAATACAAAATGCTATTTTAAATGTACAATCTATTTTTACCAGAATTAAAAAAAAAAAAGAAAAAGAAAACTGTAATCATTTTATTTCACCAACATGAACACAAAGTTGAAGTGAAAATTTCTGTATCCGAGTTTATATTTTTTCTCTTAACTGACACTAAATAAAATGCTCTGTTAAAAGAATAGTTAAGTTATTGTTACAAAACAGTTCATTTAAAGATAAAAAGAAAAAGGATATTTTTTTTTCGAGAAGGGAGGAAAAACAATTCGTATGGTTATATAATAAATTTTATTATAAATTCTTAATTAGAGCAGAAAAAAATTAAGAATTTCAATTTTTTAAACTGCATTGGGCGCGGGAGGGAGTGAAGAGTTATGCTATTATTTATGATGACCAATTATCAACACGGGAGATATGGGCCCGAATGGGGGAGGTGCCCTCCACGATGGTATTTCTAAGGGGACCTAACCCGTATTTACTCAAGGAAATCCAAGGTTCGAAGAAAACCACGAAAATTCCGAACGATTAGGCCGACGGGCGCGATTGGGTTCGAACCCAGCACATCCAGTCTACCACCTTTGAGAGCAGAACATCTCGGTCACTGGTGGGGCAGGGAGTGAAGAGCGAAATGCAAAGAATTTGGGTGGAGGGGATAATTCAAGGAATAGATTATTTATTTATTGTTACTGTAAAATATTAAATATGTCAAAAAATTTAAAGTGATATAAAGATTAAACTATGCATATTTGGTACCAGAGAGTGTTTGGCAAAGAGCACAGCAATAATTTTGGAGGGAGTAGATGATTAATTATTTACTATCTATATTATAAAGGACAAACATATCTGTGCGTAACGCATACGTCATTCTGCGAATGGCAACACTTTGAAATTTGAAATAAAATTTTGGTTTTGCGATTTTCTCCACTGCAAATTTTTAAACTTCTAAACATCGCACATTTTAAATTTTTACATCATCGTATAAGGAAAAAAATGCTCTTTTAAATGCAATTTGTTTGAAAGCTGTATCTCAATTTAATTTTGAGATATTAATTTTTTTGTGGTTTTTAAACATTTTTTGTAATTGTGGCAGCTGAAGAACTCCATTTCTGTTGAAAGTCGTGGAGGGTTCAAAATAAAGGGAAAATAATCACGGAAGAATGAAAATATTAAATTTCTGTACCTTTTTGTTGCCATTTTCTCATAAAAACTGAAAATAAAATTGAAATTAAAATAGGTGCTATGTCAGCGATTTTTTAAATTTCTAAATATCACATATTTTCAATTTTTAAACCGTCAAATAGACAAAAAAATCCACTCTCAAATGAAATTTGTTTGAAAATTGTATCTTAATTGACTGAGTTATTATGGTTTTTTAAATAACTAGCCGCCCGCGGCGACCAATTCGGTCTCCCTTAAATGTATGCTAGGCATTGTATCACGTTACTTTTATTCATAATTTAATTTACTTGCTCAATCCTTCGCCAAATTGGAAGATTTTGATAGAGAAATCGAGAACTCTCTACTTTTATGTTAGTCGGGCACAGGTGATAAATTGCCAAACATTGTACCCGTCGTATTTTTTCCCCATACTTCGTTAATTCAGATTAAAATATAATCCTTTCTCATTTTATTTAGAATGGATTAATTTAAAAATGAAACCTTTAAAATTCATGACTTTCACTTAAAAAAAAAAATTCTTTAGAAAAAGAAAAAAGAATAAATAATACCATAAACCATTTAATTTCAACATCAAAGCATTGTTTTAATTTACCCCTCGAAAAATAAAAACTGCTGCTGGCGAGTTAAAAAATGCTATTGGCGAGAATTGCGCCCAGCTAACATAAAAGTACAAGTTCTTTGCGATCATGATGGCGACTTTTATGTAGTTTTATTTGAAAAAAATATTTTGATTAAATCGGTTGCTAGAAAAAAAATTCTTTTCTCGCCATGGTCCTTTTCTCTATTTCGCCAAGTACCTATACTGGAAAAGTGCCTTACTTTATTTATTTATTTACTGTATTTTAAATTAGATGAATTAAAGACGGCACAGGTGTCATATATGCACTACGTTGGCGCGTCTTTTTTCTGACGCTAATGTCATATACGCACCGGGGTACTTAACTGGTGCCAAAGTGTCGTTATTTTGCTTGGTATGGTAAACCGGATGTTGTTGTTTATTTATTAATAAATTGTTTATTTACTTTTATTTTATTTTTTTTAAATTATATAATTTTTTTGGTTCTATAGTTATAATAATCAAACTTTTTATTTGTTTATTGTTATTCCCTTTTTAAAAATATAACAAAATAATCAATGAGATGCATTTCATTTGGGCTTTGCCATTAAACAATTAACAAATAATCATGGTTTCTGTGCCACGTACGATAGCGTAATACATATATAGATTTTCAATCATAATTTATTTTTAAATTTATCTCTATCACATGTAGCTCGATTACAAAAGGTTAATCCGCTTGCCCCTAACCCCTTGAGGGGCGGTGGGATAAAATATATCCCACCTAATTTAAACAAGATTTTCACCAGAAAATTTTTACAAAATTCTATATTTTTAACTTTGGAGGAAAATCATTGAAAAATTGCTTTTTCTTATTTAAGAATAAAATTTTTCGATTATTCCGGTGAGAATTCGATATTTAAAGTCATTTTTGCTTGCACCTCAAGGGGTTATAACAATGTAAAAAGTTCAGCATTTGTTTCCGTCTAATGTTCCATAACAAAATTGAAACTTCCTCTATAGAAAAAGAAATAAAATAATGTAAATAAGAAACAAATTTAACAGACATGTGATTGAACCACGCGCTTAAAGCACCGAAATGATCGGAAAGACTGTCGTAAGTCGAAAAATCTTAGTTTAATAACTCCTGGCATGCGGTGACATGTGAAAGTATCGCTTTTAATAAATTTCGAAACTTTATTTGATTGCATAATTGAAATTTTCATATAAAAATTCTTTTTGATGTTAGTGAGCAATCTAAAATATATATTACATGTAAAAAAATAAAATAAAATGGTTTTCACCTTATTATATTCTGTAACCCGAGGAGCTCGGGTTCGATCCCCTTGTTACTATAAAATACACTTTTTTCAAGAAAAAAAGTCCAGTAAGCGGGCGGGAAATAGTGCGGTGGTGGAGAAAAACGCATGACAGGGAAGACAAAGAGCAGGTAAGAGAAGAAAAAGAGCATGAATTAGGAGAAAAAAGCATCAGGAGACATGAAAGAGCATTAAAGAAAGACTAGCATATCTAATGCTAAAAAATAAGTTTTGGTAAACAAATTCATATGAAGAAAGTTGCAAGCGCTCTTACAATATTGCAGAAATTTAGTTAACTTCACCTCCTTCAAAAAAGAAGAGAAATAAAGACCCCCGGTAAAATCTAGTTACTCGACCCGTTCCACTTTTTATTATTTTTATACATTTCATGCATAATTATAAATTAAAATTAAGATGATCACAAACGGTCTTATAGTTGCCAACCTCCCCATTTTTTGAATACAGTACAGGACCCATTATCCGGAATTCCGAAATCCGGAAGGACCCAAAATCCGGAAGAAAAAAAATTGAAAATTTTCTATAAATTTGTAAATTTTTACTAAAATTTTGCAATTTCTGAAATTTGTCGAAAATTTTACAGATTTCTAATTTTCTTTTTGATCTATTGTGTTGCAATGTGTAACCACTAAAATATGTTACATCAGTGATGAGGGAACATGGTGCCCCCCTCCTCCCCCCCCCCAAAAAAAAAAAAAATTAGAAAAAAGATTATTTTTCTGTCAAATTTTAGTTTAAAATTAATTTATATTACGATTCGTTTAAAAAAAAAAAAGATATTTCATACCCTCCCTCTCACTTCGATAAAATATTATGACTACACAATTATGTTACTTGAATAAGGGGTGATTCTGAGTAAAAAAAAAAAATAAATCTGAAATTAGCAGCAAATTTTTGAAAGTTTACAGAAGAGGGGGGGGGGGTGCCTCTCGGCACTAATTATGTGTTTTTTCCGCGATCCTTTATCGAAAGTCGCGCTTTTACGCGATCTTTTGACGAAATTAAGAGAGTGTTTTTGCGATCCTTTGAAGAATTTTTTTTTTTTTTTTTTTGCAATCTTTCGACAAAATTTGCGTTTTTTTCCGCGAGATTTTGACGAAATTTGCGTTTTTCTTCCGCAATCCTTTAACTAAATTTGCGTGTTTTTCGCAATCCTTTTACGAAATTTCGTTTTTCGCGATCTTTTGACAAAATTTGCTGTTTTTTCGCGATCTTCTGACAAAATTTGCTATTTTTCATGATCTTATGACGAAATTGCAGGAGGCTTTTTCGATCCTTTGAAGAAATTTGTTTTTTCTCGCTATATTTTGACGCAATTTGTGGTGCTTAGAAGAAATTTGTGTTTTTTTGCGATTCTTTTATGAAATTTGCGTTTTTCCCGTGATTTTTTTTGACGGAATTCGGGAGGACCCGAAATCCGGAAAATTCCAAAATCCGGAAAGCCTTCGGTCCCGAGGATTCCGGATAATAGGTCCTGTACTGTACCAGTAAATTCTTACAAAAATTCTCGCTTTACTTAATTTCAGAAATTGCGCGATTCTTTAAAACAAGTATTTCTGCATAAAAATATTCGTATTAAAAAAATCGGGATGCTGGCAATTATGCCGACTTATGAAAAAAAAAGGAAAAAAAGAAAGAAAGCCGACAATGGAAAGATCGGCTTATCTGACTGATGCGATCGTTTCACGAAATTTACGATTTTTTCCCTTGATCATTTGGCGAAATCCACAGTTTTTAGCTCAGAGGCTATCAAAGCCTGAGAGGAAACGTGCCCGCAGGTTTTGTATGTACGTACGTATGTTTGTAACGAGGTAACTCTTGTTAAAAATATCGGATTTGCTTTAATGTTTTTTTTCTAGGTTCATTCTGATAAGGCGCTTCCCTGATTAGTTTTGGGGATTCATTGGTTAAGTATAAAGGGGGGGACGAGGGGCTAATCCCCCTCCCCCTTAACTTAGATAAATGAGTTTTCATCCAGAATTATCCGATTTGCTTCAAAT